>OY728138.1:2134689969-2139540323 GCA_963277665.1 Viscum album
TAGAAAGACTTGATGTACTTTTAGTCACATATTTTTCATTCCTTAAATTGTTCCTCACCTTTCTAGTGTTTCTTCCTTTATTTTTAGAGTCTCTCCTCCTTAATTGATGAAAACTCCATGAAAATTAAAATTTTACAAGAAAATATAGTCTTTGTGCCCAAATATTTCACAACACCAACAATAACCCATGAATGTTGATGTTCCAAATTAATATGAGTTTTTTAATCAATAGTTTATTGATGTCCAACCATATTTTTTAATATTTTTTAACTTTTTCTTGGGGAATAATTTCTTCAGAATTTAATCTCATATTCCTTTTATGTAGAATAATATTTCATATAATTTTTCTGAGACCAAAATTTCCCAATTTTAGTTTTAGAACCACACTATTAAGAAAAACAAATTTACTTTTAGGTTTAGCAGGAGAATATTTAACTTGAACTTTTGGGCTAATAATCTCAATAGCCAGAGAGGATTCCGATTTAACTTCCACACCTTTGTTAAAATATTTACTCATCCCTTTTATAATATTTTTGGATTCAAGACATATTGAATTTGTCTTAATTAACTTTTATTAATTTTTATCTAGTTTTTAATCAAGATCTTTCACCATTTTGTCTTATTCCACAACCTTCAACTTAAGTTTTCTAATTTATTCATTATAGCCATCTTACATTTTTAAAATCTCTTATTTTCTATTATTATTATTTTTACCCTCTTTTTTCAACTTCTCAACATATTTTTTGAGTTTAGTGCTATAATGAACTAGTCTAGGTCAACCCGACCTTCCACCTGAATTGGAACGCCACAAGGCCTGAGGTATATTCCCAATAACCATGGGACAACAACAAGAACGAGTGAATCAACCTTAGTCATTTGGGAATGGTTTTGATCTGGAAAATATATAATGACCCATACATGAATTGTATAGACACACCATCCAAATAAACTATAAGAAAAAATATAAATATATAAATAGAGTATACACACCAATGAATAAAAATAGATATCATATACATCGCCAGTTCAAAATTTATAAAAAAACATACCCATGATGTCCATGATAAAAAGATTAAAATAAGAATCAAGACCAAAGAGTACAATACAACATCCCAATGATACAAAATCTCAAAACTCCATTACATGATGTAACTCCACGAGACCATAATATCCACCATCTAAAACAACCATGAACATCGATAATTAAGAAGGGCCACTGAACTGCATGGTGCCTTTACACTTATATGTGTATTAAGAAATAATATTTACATACAACAAAAGGAATATATTGGGTGTGAGGCATAAATCCTTTTAAGATACAACCATGAATTTATATAGGGCATTTATCTATGTAAAAAATCACTCTAATTTGAAAACCATATTTAAAACACTTTCAATGTGAAAACATTTTCAATTGAAAGCATCAATTTTAAAAGTTCCTTTAGTTTTCTAAAAAAATACAACTTTAAAAAGCATGAGTAAATACATCTCAAATAAAAATTAAGTGAAGAAAACCAATATAAACATTCTTAAATCAACCAAAAATTTCATATGCATGGATATAAACATGATTATAAACATAATCATATAGAACAAAAAGGGTTTTCAACATAAATGCATGGTATACAAATCAAACAATGAAAAAACAATAAGCTTCATGGGATATAACTAATGGAGTCTATTGTGACTTAGTCTAATACACAACTCTCTATATGAATAAGAATATACAATAAGATTTAATTCACTCTCAGTATTACCTAGGCCTAACAACACTTCCATGGGAACTCATGGTCAACATGATGACATCATCATCATTTAAATTTTTTATTAAGGGACAAAAACATTAAACAAAAACAAAAAACAAGACCAACTGAAAGGGAGAGTCTAAGGAGGTATAAAGTGATGAAGACCGAGGGCATTCAATCTGATCAAATTAACCCATTCAGGTTTCAAAGTGAGCATATTATGTAAAAAAACTGGGTCAGTTTCATAAGTTTTCAAGTGTCTATGGTTCTACATAGACACAAAAATTATCCCATACACCACACATTTCTAATCACATAAACACATAACAAGTGCCAGTTTCGTAACCAAACATACCCATAATAATAAAACACATTTTAAGGTAAATAAATTTTTAAAACCCCTTTATAAATCCATTTAAAACCATAAATCATCCTTGAGTAATTTTAACAAACACAACACATGTATTTAAATCAATTAATTTTGAAAATAAATTTTAAACTATCAAATTTCCATTAACTTTATTAAATCACAATGATCATGGATACACCATCAATAATAACAAAATTTAAGGTAATTTTTGACAAAAAACAAAATTAAATCAAGAATAAAATGTTATACATAGAAAATATCCCTCAAATAGAGACACCAGATAGAAACCAAATGAAAATATGCCACCTTTGTAAACTATCACTTGAATTGAAGGGGAGATATTCTCACACACCCAAATGATAAATAAAAAACATAAAACCTCAATCAATTACCCCTTTTTTGGCTATATAGAAAGCTAGGGTTTCTATATTATATAGAAATGGAAAAAACAATGAAGAATAAGTGGTATGGATGAATAAATCTAGAAGAAACAATCTAACCACAAGATAAAATCACCAAACTCCAAAGGTAATACACTATGAATCAAAAGGGGGATAATATCCAAGGATAAGGGGAGGGATGTGCATGTGATGGGGAGGAAGAAGAAGAAAGTGGGAGTTAAAATACATAATATAAAAATGGTAAAAACATAAAATTTTAATTACATATAATTTTTGTTTGATTTGACCACATAGTTAGGAAAATAATGCGCCAACCATGCGGGATTCACTATCTCCCCAAAATAAAAGCTGTATAGTTTCTGTTGGTCTTAACATAGACATAAAAACCATATTCAATTTTAACCACAAACCACTATCCCCTAAATATAACTTTATCATGGTTATACCCATAGTTACTACTAACATTTTATCAACCATAAATTCAGGCCTATTTTCCAAAAAATAAAGGTTTTCAACCCCCAACTCCCAAAATTTAAAATAATGGATAAAAAAATAAATAAAGCTAAAAAAAATACGTACTAGTGACCCAACAGGTGAAAAAATACACACACCATACCACTTTTTCCCTTAGAAAGTCCTCAAGTATTTTTATAAGAAAAAAAGTGAGGTAATTGATCCCTCATCTAAAATTATAGCTCCCATGTCTCATGGATATCTTCACAAAGCTTACAAAGCACATGGAACAATGAGATTACCTTACCACAAAGAAATATGTTCTAATAATTCAGTATACTAATAGGCTACTCCATAATTATGATGTTAGGTTTCATTTCTTAATTCCCTAACTCAATCACATGATATGGGTATGGATGATACTTATTTAGTGAATATACATGAAATACATTATGAATCAAGGTTAGCTATGGTGGAAATTCCAACTAGTAGTATACCTTCTCAAGACACTCCACAATATGAAATACCTCAACATAACATGGTTTAAATTTCCCCTACTTTCTCAAATGATGATGTACTAGTTGAATATATACCCAAAGAAACACCTGATCACAAAATAAAACTCTAATATGTGATGATGATGAACAACATATGATTTATTGTGACTTTGATAAGAGACTAACCACTTTTGAATCAACTAAAATTTCTCTATCATCTACTATATGATATTTAAAACAAATAATAAATGCTCACTAAAATGATCCCAAAATAATGGGGACCAATAAAGACTCCTATATAATGCCTCAAAATGGGCCATCCTGATCGAGGCCTTGTAACTATTGTTTTAAGACAACTCAACTAATAAAAATACAACTTCCAAGAATCCCCAAAGTCAAGAACTCATGCATAAATCATATCCTTGTGAATGTAGATTCCCCAATCAGTCTTACAATCTATTTATATGTGATAATCCATGATCAACTTCAACCAAGTTTCCATGGATCCCTAGAGAATCTGATAAAACCAAGAAGTAGAATAGGTTTCCTCACCATAAACTATCACTGAGGGTACATGAAGCCTAACTATCACTTGGACATATAGGTTTTTGATCTCTCCCTAATGGGAATAAAATAGACTGACTTAGTTAGGTGGTATATAATATCCAAAATAGAATATTTCCCACAAGGATTATAAGGTAGTCTGATCAAAAATTCCTTGGAGATATCATCCCATATCCATACTGGAATGGTAAGAGGTTGTATCAACTCAAATGACCTCTGATGATTAGTTTTGATCCTATGAAAGGTAAAAAATCTGGATAAAAAATCCTAACCCAATTGTCTCATCTTGATTCACAAGTATCAACTCCTTAGAGAATAAAAAATATTATTATCACTTGGGAGAACAAACCAACTAGAATAATGCCCCTCATGTATCACATCCTTCCTTAAAGTTAAAGGAATCACCTACCAATTCCTAAAGAAGATGTTACTATTTAGATATTGAGACCAATCACCCAAGGTTTATCCACTATTTAAAACTCTTTTAATCTATTGGAAGTCAGGGAAAAATTCCTTCTCACACCCAACCTGGTCAACAAGAGAGGTTGTGACTTGAATGATGGTTAAAAAAACCTACTCTCTATCCTCCTATACCTCGAAAATATAATCGGCCTAGTATCTCTACCTGAGTTTTAAGTTCCTTTGTGTGAATATATACATAAGGCTTTCAGGATCCAAATAAACTATGAACAACTCCCTAAAGAGTTAATGACACCAATTTTCCAGAAATTGCGTCATAATTGCCAACTCCAAGTTATGGGTGGGGTAATTACTCTTATGTTGGTGTAGCTAACAAGATCCATAGGCCACAACATGATCATTATATATTATCACACACCCCAACAGCACACATGAGTCATCATAATACAATATATATCCCTCCATAAGATTAAGAAGAATCAAAGTTTGAGTTAATATCAACCATAACTGAAAATCCTTAAAATAAAATTGAAATTTCATACTCCAATCAAACTTCACCCATTTTCGAGTTAATGTTATCAAGGGAGAAGCTATCCTGGAGAAGTACAGAACAAAACACCTATAATATCCATTTAATCCCAAAAATATCATGATATTGAAAACATTATTGGGCTACTCCAAAGACAAAATCATTTGGATATTCTCAAGGTCCGCTAAAATACCCATTTTAGAAATCACATGATCAATAAAATTTACATCTTAGATCCTAAATTTTAGTTTAAAAATATTAGTATACAGGTGATTATTCTTTAAGATACCCAAAAAACATTCAAATGGTCTCTATATTTCTTCCATATATTGTAATACACAAGGATGTCATTAATGAACAAGACCATGAAGGATTCTAAAAAGTGGTGAAATATTTGGTTCATCAAATGCATAAAGATCACAAGATAATTGGTATGAAAAAATGGAATAACTAGTTACTAAAAATGGGCATACTATCTCTTAAAGATCATCTTAGGAATATCCTCCTCCCATAACCTCAACTGTGATACCTCAAACTTAGGTTGATTTTAAAAAACCTATAGGCTACCTTAAGTTGATAAAAGACCATTCATTCAAGGCAATGGGTATTTGTTATTAATGTTAACCTAAGTAATATTTTGATAATCTATGAAAAGTTAGATACCTATGTATACCTTATTTATAAAAAGTACCAGTGATTCCTATAGTGACAAACTAGGATGAATAAACCTTTTTCTTTTAAGGTCCTCAAAATGAAACTCTAACTATTTAAACTTAGAAAGATCCATATAGTATGATGGTAAATAGATTGGGATCATATCAAGGAGTGGATCAATAGTAAAAATGACCTATCTCTAGAGAAGAAACCCAAAAAAGTCATCTAAAAACATATAAAGGTACTGGTCCATAACCACTGGAAGATGAACAACTGAACCCTACTGCACAACATCGAAGAAAAAACTAGATAATTGATATGAAATCAACCCCACATCCGAAGAAATGGGACTTTAACTCCATGAACCCAGATACCACTCACCCTGGAATATATGTTTATTCCAGTTAGGATATGGAAACTAGAACTTTTGGAAATAATAGGCAATCTGAGAGTTGAAACTGATCATCTAATACATACTGATGATGATATCGAAAATATGCAAGTCCAACATGAGGAATTCCCACATGACCTTCACATTTGTGTTTAAAACATGAAATTACTTACACTTAAAACCTTTATCCTTTATTCAATTCAATGGGGTATGTAGATATATCATAAATGGTATCAAATCCACTCATATACCCAAAGCATCAAAAAACTTTAGTGTGATAAAGGAATGGGAACCACCATTATCAAACATGATAAAGGCATAAAAAAGAAATAAAAACCTCACCTATCATGGAAGCTGACCCAAATTTAGAATCCTAAAGTTATATATATATATATATATTATATTGAGATGCCCTGAATCAAGCTCAAACTATTACTTCTTAGCTAGCTAAGAATCAACTCTAGAATTGGGGTGAGTTTCCACACCCTTAGATTCATCTAATCGCACATGTAAACCCTTAGAAAAGGAAGAACTGACACCAATACCCTAAAGGGAGGTATTTTAAAATCACTAAAGATGACCCAAATACCCACAATAGTGGTACATCCTTAGATTCTTTGAGAATTTTGTTTTGGTATGGTCAGAATTCTCACTATAGTAATGAGTCACCATCTTATTCCTAGAATAATCCACTGGTGTTGAACCCGATGACTGCTGAGAACCCATGATAATACTCCGATGAGGTTCATATCACTTTCTATTATGGATAGAGGAATAGATCTAGATATCACCCACTTCTAAAGAAACCCCATTGAGATCTATATTCCCAACTAAATGCACCTCAACCATCACTACTTTATCCACCACCCTAACATTAGTCGGTAAGAAAAGAAGAATAAACATCAATAATTTCTCATCCTTAAGTCCCAATTCAAAAGACCAGTCCTTAATATAGTTTATCATAAGGAGATCATGAGAGAAATGAACTAGCTCAAAAAGCTGAGTATCATATTCCATCACATGACTCTCTCTCAGCTTCATAGTCATAAAATCATGAGCCTTCACTACCCTAAAAGTCTTAGGATAAAATTGCTGATTAAAAGCCTTCTTAAAAGTATTGTAGGTGAGATTATAATTCCTCTTCTCTTGAACCATGGGTTCCCACCCCTTTCTACGTGGTAATTCCAAAATGTAAGTGGTGAATCCCACTTTATAGGTTTTAGGGGTCTTTAAAAAAAGGAATATATGATCAATTATTTTGATATATTCCTTAGGCTCATTTGTAGATTTTTCACTATGGTAAATTGATAAATTTTTCTTATTAAAATCATAAGAATAGTCCACTATACATTCCTGAAATCATTCAACCAATTGGCCTAATGATGGGATGGTTTCGACTATCAATTCCACCAAAGAAGGTTCAACTAGAGGGGTATCTTGTGGGAAATAATATTCAAGTCCCTCTCTTTGCTCAGAATAATTCTTTCTCAGAGTCATTTTATACAAAACACAATATAAAAAATCATCTAATACCCAATTTAATCTTAATGAAAATAAATTAAACCACAAGAAACACTTATAAGAGGTATCAAACAAATAATATCAATATAAAAAATACTTTCAAATTAAGAAGGGGTAAAAAATATTTTTTTTAAAATTTTCCCACTTTTTATGATTTGGAAAACTATATGCCAACCATGTGAAACAATACTTTAATATTACAAACCTGATAGTATGGGATCCACACATTTACTATTAACCATGAACAAAAACTATGAACTTATTATTTCATTACCTATTTCACGCCAAAACTCAAAATTTCTCAACACCGCTCAAGGGTTCTCCCTGAAACCCATAGAGAGTGATGAAAAATATCAAATATAATCAAAATAATAATAATATAAAAATAGGATTAAATTTAAAACATAACTCTCGAACACCCATGGAAACTTATTGTTTGGCACAATGAAGAGCTATCCATACACTCCTCTGCACTTACCTCTTAAGTCCTAATGGTATTAAATAATATCTATTACTGACCCCAAAATAACAATATGGATATGATACCATTTTGTAATGAGACAACATAGGTCAAACCAACCCTCTAACCAAGATGGTGTGCCATAAGGTTTGAGGCATGTTTCTTTCACCATATCCTGGAGACAAGCATAAAGGAATTATAATTACTCATTTGGGAATGGTTTCTCCCATTGAAAAATGGTATAAACCTTCAATGAATCAGATACCCATACCATCCAAATAAAAAAAAGAAAAAATATAAATTTCTAAATAGAGTATACACAATAATGACTAAAAAAAATATCATATACATTACTACTTCACAATTTATAAATTAACATACAAATGATCTCCATTATCAAAATCTCAAAACATTAATCAATACCAAAGAGACCAATACAACATCCCAAAAATAAAAAACTCAAAAATGCTCCACACAAGCTAACTCTATGATACCATCATCTTTTATATCCAAAATAACCATGGACACTAGTAATCAAGAAGGGCCACTAAACTGAATTAACCCCTTACCATTGTCTGTTTCTTATAAAATAATTTTTTCATATGACTAAAGGAATATGTAGGTTATGAGTAATAAAGACCATTAGGATATCAATATGAATATGTATATTGAATTTCTACATGAAAACCAATAACTATAGTTTGAAAACCACATTTAAAACACTTTCACATTGAAAAAAGGGCCACTTAAAAGAATTACTTTTAAAATATTTTTTAGGTTTTCACAAAACATTCCACCTCTACAAAGCATGAGTAAACAAGGATCAAATAATTTGGAAGTGAAGTTACTGAACATAAATATACTAAACACACCCAGACTTGGCATAAACATAAACATGAACATGAGCATAAACAACATCATATATAAAAAGGGTTTTCAATATAAATGCATGGGAATCCAAACCAAGAATGGAACAAGAAATAAGAATCATGGAATCTAACCAATAGATCATAGTGAAACTTAGTCAAATTCATGGTTTTCTGGATGAAGAATCATATAAAATAACTATTTAATCTCTCTCACTCTTCCCTAAGCCTAAAAAATACTTTTATGGTAACTCATAGTCCACATGGACACATTTTGGAATCTCCCTCAGTATTCCTCCCAAAGGCTCTATTAGTCCCTTAGATAGCCCAAAATTTCTAGTCTATGACATAGGATAAGGTTTCAAGTTCCTAAGTCATCACACACACACCCAAGGTCTCACATGCACCACACATTTTTAATCACATAAACACATAACACATGTTAATTCATAACCAAACATTCCCATAATAAACGAACACTATTTTCAATGTAAAACCATATTTAAAACCCCTTTAAAAATCTATTTAAAACCATAAATACTCTTTGAGGCATATTATCAAACACATCACATGCATTTAAATAACATCATTTTGAAAAGACACAATAAACAATCAAATTTCCATCACTTTTCATAAATCAAAATGATCATAGATAAACCATTAATAATAACACAATTTATAGGAAATATGATTAAAAAAATCAAAGTTCATCAAGAATCAATGGTTATCCATGTATAATCACCTGTAAATAAATACATTTACTGAAAACTAAATGAAAATGTATCGCCTCTGAAAATTATCAATTGAATCGAAGAAGAGAGACCCTCACACACTTAAACCATAAAGAAAAAAATATAAAACCTATAACATCCCAAGAAATTAAAAAAGAAATTTTATTTTAAATAATTATTTAATTAAGAGTTTGCTTATAATTTGAAATTAAATAAGAAAGGTTTTAATAAAAACTCTTATGAAATAAAAGTATTCTGTATAATCAAAATAATATTTGATTCAAATTATATTTTTTTAAGAAATAATATTTTATATCTTAATGAAAATAAATTAATATATTCCTTAAATAAATTCATTTTATTAAAATAATATAATTTTTTTTAAAAGTATGTTTTAATATTGAATTTTTATATTATATTATTTTTTTTCAAGAAGCACTATTTTTATATAAATTCTCTATAATTATATTTTTAAAAATGGTTAGAAATGTCCTCTTTAGAATTATAATTACAAATATGGATGATTTTTTTAAAAATATTTAAGACCATTTTGAGTCAAATTAATTAATTTACTTTTACT
Source organism: Viscum album (assembly GCA_963277665.1). NCBI lineage: Eukaryota > Viridiplantae > Streptophyta > Magnoliopsida > Santalales > Viscaceae > Viscum > Viscum album. Next base: position 2,134,700,152 of record OY728138.1, read on the forward strand.
AAAATATTAACGAATGAAATAATAAAATGTTATGTTAAATTATTTTGAAAGAAAATTAAATTCCAATTATGTAAATTTAAATATTTTTATTTACTTTTGAAAATCAATAAAATATTTGATATATTTTTTAATGGGAATATATTTTTTTAATAGAAAATAATTATTTTGAATGATGAATATAATTAATATATGAGTCATAATAATTATGAACATTATTAAATCATTTTTTTATAAATTAAAGTTAATATATAATTAGAATAATAATAATAAAATTATTATAAACTTTTAATTATGAATATATTAAATTATGATAATAATATAAATATTATAATTATTTAAAAAATACAGATTATAAATTGTTTTATAAAATTTTGAAATTATATATAAAAAATTATGATTTTTATTTAAAAAACAATCGAAATATGAATTGTATTAAAAAAAGTTAAAATAAAAAAATAGAGAAAGGAAGTCGTGAACCAATGTTGATTTTAATACTTGTTTTTAAATTGAAAAACAATATGCACATCATTTGTCAATGTTTTCAGTAAGATATCCCTATTATCATTCAAGAAGTGGTCATTTTAAAACATTTTTGTCAATAGTTTGGGTTGAGAGTCCTTACTATTGTTCAATTTCAACCATATTATATTCAAAGTCGGTCAGCCATGGCTGGTTCAATGTATAAACTATTTTGCGCTTGTTGAAGAAGTCTCATTAGATCTGTTTTTTTAATTTTCTCTTAATCATTTTCTTCTTTGATTCTAATATGTAAAAACCATTGAAATATAAAAATACATATAGGTGGACCTATTATCATATTGCTCAGAAGAAATTACATTTAAACCATACATTCTGAAAAATGAATATCACAATTGATTCTTCCTGACTATGCAAAGTTATATTTATATATTTGTAAAGCGATGAAAACAAGGCAATAAAAGGAACAATCTTTGCGAGAGACTCACTTAGAGGTTGTAGAGTGAGAATATGAGAGAGAATATAATGGTATACCTATAAAAGAAAAAACCAGTTGGCATCAAGATTATGAAAATAAAATTTGTAATGTTTTTATTTTTTAAAGTTTGTAATTATAATTCTTTGGAATTATAATTCTGTTATTCTGTTTTTAGAAAACCCTTAATAATGGAATTTTTGATAAAATTCTACATTTAAAATTTTATATGAAAAATTATGCTGTCTATCAATATTTTTTTATTGATAAAAATAATTTTGATAATGTTTTTTGATGGTAACATTTTTATTTTTCAAATTTTAAAATTTAATTCTTCAGAATTATAATTGTGTTATTATATTTTTATAAAACTCTTAATAAGTGAATTTTTATTAAAATTTTGCATTTAAAGTTTTGTATGAATTATTATTCTATCCATCAGTATTATTTTTATTGATAAAAATAATCTTTATTATGACTTTTTGATGGAAAGGGTTTTATTTTAAAAATTAATTTCTTTGAAATTATAATACCATTGTTCTATTTTATTTAGAAAACCCTTAGTAAGGGGATTATTATTAAAATTCTTCTTTTAAAACTTCACATGAATTTTTTTTTTCATCCATCAATATTATTTTTATTAATTTAATAATTTTGATTATTTTTTTTGATGGAAAAGGTGCGTTGTTTTTTGTTTTAAAACTATAGTTTTAAGTATATAAAAAATGGGAGAATTTCATTTATAATTAGTATTCTAGATATGTTTCAATCAATTTCTATATATTTCTCTTTGATGATAAAAATAATTTAAGTAGATTATATATATATATATGCATTATTTCATGTTAAAAATCATTTTTGTGGATATTTTATTTATTTATTTTTTATATAAAATTATTTTGAATGTTTAAGGAATCTCAATTGGGAATCTATAAATTCAACAAAAGTTATGGAATTTTCAGAATTATTGTTTATGTTTAAATTGATTTTTTTCAAACAAGTATAAATATATATAACATATCATATAAAATGATTTTATTCAAACACATATATATCTATGTATATATATATATGTATATATTTAAATAAATTTTTATATACATATACAAGTTATTTTATGTAAAATTATTTTTTTGACATATTTACACATGAGTATGAATATGTAAACATGTTTTTACTCTAATATCAATATGTATGTAAATGAATTTATATATATACATATATGTATTTTATATATAAATTTATACATATATTTTTTCATGCGAAACTACTTTTATCGTGATATATATATATATATATATATATATATCCAAGAAATTATTTTTTTCTGAGATAGATACAAATGCTCATTGTTTTTAAAGAATCTTCATGGTTTTTATGATATGAAATAAAAGTTACCATGTTTTTAAATCTAAATAATTACACTTGGATGACATGTTAAGTAAACTCAAACCCTTATGGTACTTTATCAAACTATGTGATGAGGGCACCCAAATAGATCCCGGTGAGTCCATTATAGCTTATATGATAGGTGTGACCAAAAATCACCCCAATGCATTGGATAATGTTATAAATCTTATGATATTCCATGTATGGTGTGAAATAGGTTATCCTAAGTACACTACGGGTTTAGGGAGTAAACTTAATCCATCATGGGTCTATATGCACCATGTTATGGTGTCTCGAGAGTAAATCATGACTTAATTGTCCATGGTGACTTTGGTAATTATTTATGAATTCTTATGAGTTTTCAAGTGAAATTTTAATATTTTGTGAATAAATGAAATGAATTTTACAAAGGTTCTATATATTGATTTCCATTTAACAATGGTGTTTATTTTTCAAAAGTAATAATGATTTCTATAAGAGGTCTACATTTTATGAACATTATAACATGTTGTACTATATATTGAATTGAAAAAATTGTTTGGTTTCTACATGTTTTAAAACACCTTACTGGGAAATTTCATTCTCACCCTTATTTTAAAATAATTTTTAAAGGTTTAGTAGAAATTAAAATAATGATTTTAGCACACAGAAAGGAAATATGTTAATTGTATAATTTTTTATACAACTCTGAAAATATGTAATATTTTGTCTAATTCTACAAAACCCATATCAGAAAAGGTCTCAGAATGTATAATGACCTGTGCATTTTTCTATTGTATTTTAAATAAATAAATAAGTAAATAAATGCACAACATTTTTATGTATTGAATCTGAAAGTGCTGGTTTGGGGATTTACAGTTGGTATCGAAGAAACAATCTGGACAAATTTGGATATTAAGCGTTGTATTTGAGGAAATAAAAAACTACATGATAGAATTGCCTTTTGAACTTCTAGGTAATTAATTTCTCTTATAAATTTTAGTTTTTTCTTAATTTTGAATGTTAGAATTCATAATTTTCTTAAGTTTGACAAATGAATTGTGGGAGAAAAATTTAATTAAGGGAGGAAGAATGTAACATCCCAAGAAATTCAAATTGCAATTTTAATTTAATTAAGTATTTAATTAATAATTTGTTTATAATTTGAATATACTTATGAAATTATTTAATAAAAACTATTATGAAACAAATGTAATATTTATAATAAAAATAATATTTGATTCAAATTATAAAATAATTTTTTTAAGAAATAATATTTTATATCTTAATGAAAAAAATAATATATTACTTAAATAAACATATTTTTCATAAATAATCTATTTTTTAAAAATATGTTTTAATATTGAATGTTTTGAATATAATATTTTTTTATGAAAAATTATTGTTATATAAATCCTATGTAAGTATATTTTTTAAAATTTTTATAAAAATAATTTTTAAAATTATAATTACAAATTTCGATGATTTATTAAAAAGTATTTAATAATTTTTTGAAAAAAATTTAATTAATCTGTGTTTACTAAAATGTTAATAAAAGAAATAAAAAAATGTCTTGTTAAATTGTCTTTAAAGAAAAAGAAATTCCAATTGTGTACATTTAAATATCTCTATTTACTTCTGAAAATTAATAAAATATTTGCAAAAAACATTTATTTAAAAGGAAAATATATTTTTTGAATATAACATTATTATTTTTAATTATGAATATAATTAATATATTAGTTACAAAAATTATAAACATCATTAAATCGTTTTTTATAAACTAAATGTAATATATTATTACAAGTATAATAATAAAATTATTACAAACTTTGAATTATAAAGATATTAAATTATTATAATAATATTATTATTATTATTTAAAAAATATGGATTATAAATTATTTTATAAAATTTTGAAATTATGAATAAACAGAATTATGATTATTATTATTTTAAAAAAACAACCAAAATATAAATTGTATTAAAAAAATGATAATAAAAAAGAAGAGAAAGGAAATCATGAAATGGGGGAAGGCCAAAATCAGGGGTCATTTGGAATGGGAAAGGGGGACTCGAGGGATTCAGATCAGTTGAGTCGAGCACGATGAGGGTTGAGTGTTGAATGTTGGTTTGACCGATGCCGTGAGGATTGATTTTGGAGAGGGATTCAAATCATTTTGTGTAGCTGAGCATGGATGGAAGTTGAACATCAAAGATTGATTGACTTGAGATCAGATCAAGTGAAGTAGGGTTTTGAACACTGAAGGAGTACAAGTGAACTATTCTTTATCTTCATCTTCTCCTGTAATCTGATTTGCAACAAATATGAAGTATGCATTTTAATTGTTTTTGGGTGTCTGAATCATCTCAAATATCCTATTTCTCAGATCATTTTTAGTATATTAATATGCTGTTTATCATCGCCTTGATTTTTTCTTTATCCCATTTCAAACAATGTTTATTTTAATACTTGTTTTTAAATTAGAAAATGATATGTGCATAATTTTTCAAGGTTTTCAGTCAGTTGTCTTTATTATTGATCAACTAGTGGTCATTTTAAATCATTTTTTTCAAAAGTTCAGGTTCATGGTCCTTTTTATTTATTTTTTTAACTATATTATATTCAAATTCAGTCGTCCATGGATGGTTTAATGTATAAACTGTTTTGCAGTGTAAAAGTATCCTCATTTTATTTGTTTCTTAAATTTTCTCTTAATCTTTTTTTTCTTTTATTCCAATATTTAAACATCAATAAAATATAAAAATATATATAGGATGAAATTTTATCAACTTGATCACTAAGGATTACATATAAACCATACATTCTGGAAAATGGAGATCACACTCAATTCTTCTCGATTGTACATAGTTATATTTATATATTTTCAAAGTGATGAAAACGTGGCTATAAAAGGAGCCTTCTTTCTAGAGAGACTCACTTAGAGGCTATAGAGTTAGAATAATAGAGAAAAAATGAATGTATAACACTAAGGTTATAAAATAGTTGGATTTAAGATTATGGAAATAAAATTTATAAGGCTTTTATTATTCAAAGTTTATAATTTTAATTATTTCGAATTATAACTACTTTATTCTATTTTTAGAAAACCCTCAATAAGTAATTTTTTGTTTAAATTATGCATTTAGAGTTTTGTATGATAAATTATTCCATACATAAGTATAATTTTTATTGATAAAAATAATTTTGATTAAGTATTTTTGATGGTAAGAGTTTTATTTTTCTATGTTTATAATTTAAATTCTTCAAAATTATAATTGTGTTATTATATTTTTAGAAAACCCCTAATAAGGAAATTTTTGATAAAATTATGCATTTAAATTTTGTATGAAAAATTATTCCATCCACTAGTATTATTTTTATTGATAAAAATAATTTTGATGGTAAGGGTTTTATTTTAAAATCTCATTTCTTTAAAATTATAATTGTGTCATTCTATTTTTCAACAAATCCATTAGTAAGAGGATTATTGTTAATATTCTTTATTTAAAACTTCATATTTTTTTTTCATCCATCAATATTTTTTTAATAAAATAATTTTTATTACGCATTTTTGATGGAAATAGTGTGTTGATTCGTGCTTTAAAATTCTATTTTTAATTATATAAAAAAGTGGATATTTTCATTTATAATTAGTATTCTGGAAATGTTGCAAACAATTTCTATATATTTTCATTTGATGTTAAAAATCATTTAAGAAAATTATATATATATATATATACATATGCATCAATTCATGTTAAAAATAATTTTTATTCATGGTTTATTTTTATTTTTTACATAAAATTATTTTGAATGTTTAAGGAATCTTAATTGGGCTTCTATAAATTATATAGATGTTATGGAATTTTTAAAATTAATGTTTATGTTAAAATTGTTTTATTTTTTTCGAAAACGTATACATAAATATCACATTTCGTATGAAATGATTTTATTAAAACATGTATATATCTATGTATATACATATATATGTATATATAGAAATAAATAAATATACATATACATGTTATTTTATGTAATAGTTTTTTTGATATCTTTACATATGAGTATGAATATGTAAACATGTTTTTACTATAATATTAATATTTATGTAAATAAATGTATATATATATATATATACATATATGTATATTTATATATACATATTATATTTCATGACAAAATTCTTTTAACATGATATATATATATATATATCCAAGAAATTATTTTTTATCGGATAAATAATGAACTCATGTTTTTTAAAGAATATTCGTTGTTTTTTAAGGTATGAAATACAATTTACCATTTTTTTAAATCCAAATAATTACACTTTTAAGGGATGGTGAGTAAACCCAAACCCTTATGGTACTTTTTCCAACTATGTGATGGGTTTTCCAAATAGAGATGTGTGATCCTATTATAGATTATACAATGGGTACCCCTAGATAGCGCCCCAATGCATTGGTTAATGTTGTAAATCTCATGATATTCCATGTATGGTGCATGAGGGGTTTTATTAGAACACTTTGAGATTAAGGAGTAAACCTAATACATCATGGGACTATGTAAAACATGTTATTTTGTCTCAAGATTTTACCATGAATTTATAATCCAAGGTGCCTTTGTTCATTATTTATGAATGCTTATGACTTTTCAAGAGAAATTTTATTATTTTATCAATGAATGAAATGAATTTTATAAGGGTTCTTTATGTTGAATTACATTTAGAAAAGGTGTTTATTTTTAAAGGTAATCATGAAATATATAAAATGTATACATTTTATAAACATTATAACATGCTTTTATTTATATTTAATTGGAAAACCCTATTTGGTTTCTTTATGTTTTAAAAACCCTTATTGGGAAATTTCATGCTCATCCCTTGTTTCAAAATAATTTTTATAGGTTTAGTATAAATTCAAATGTTTCTTGTAGTTCATGTGAAGGAAATGTGTTAATTATCTAAAATTTTGTACAAATATGAAAATATGTGATATTTTATTTAATTCTCCCAAACCTAGACTAGAAATTTTTCTAAAATGTATAATGCTCTATGTATTTTTTCAGTTGTCTTTTTAATAAAATAAAACAAATAAATAAATACACAACATTTTTATATACTGAATCCAAAAGAATGTGTTCAGGGATTTAGAAAACCCCAATCAACAACCCTTGGTTTGTACATATAACAAGACATGGTTTCCATATTCCTTATAAATTAAATAAACAAGGATTAATAAGATGTAAGGATGGTAAAAAGTTAAAATTTTAATGATCGAGACAATCCACACAGTTTGGCTGCATAGTGAGTAAAATAATGCATCAACCATGTGACAATCATTGTATCCTAAAAATCCAAGATACATGTTTTTTCTATTCCCTACATGGTCTAACAAACGTTGATCTATCCATGAAAAAATTCCAATTCCCCCCAAACATCCATCTCATATGGTTGGACACATGATTACTACTAACAATGTGTTAACCATGTGAACCAACCTATTTAACCAAAAACTAAGGTTTTAAACCTCCAAATCCCAAAAAATATAAGAAAATATAAATAAACAAATAAAGCTCAAAATAATACATACTAGGGACCCAATGATTGCAAGAATTGTTTTTCTCAAGGGGGAATTTGAGCTCATCTTTTAACATATATTCAATGTAAGTATCTTTTTCCTATTATTCTTCACCACATGAAGTTTTTTCATATTTTTCAACAAGATACATGAAGTTACAAAATATTTTAGGAACCAATAATTTATAATGAATACTTAAAGTGAATTATTATTCCTTTTATTTTCTCAACATTCTTAGAGACCTTTTCTTTCTATCAGTAGAGTTTTTAAATTCCTTTAATATTTTACCCCATTTCTTTGTTTGATGATTTTATTATTTCTCATTATCTATGTACTCAACACCTTTCATCTTTGTAAAATTTAGTGAAAAGTGATCAATTCCACCACATTTGAAACATTTTAGTGGGATTTTACCTTTTAACTCGTAACACCCCTAGTTTGAGGTATGACATGATGATATTATCATTTTAAATAATTTTTTCAAGGTTTTAGTTGGGATCAAGGACCTTTAGGGAGTTTATTGGATATTTGGGAGTGTCATACCTTATATTAGCACACCACAACCAAAAAAATGATAAATAGAGGCATTTACCTTAGGCGTAGTGCTTGGTGGGTGATCCTATTCAACATGGATAAGGACAAAATGTACAAGGATGGCCATGGACATGGGTGTGACACCCTGAGTTCCTCTCTATGAAAAATGACCAACAAAGTATCACAAAGCTATCGCCTAGGGCATGGTGAGCCTAAAAAATGAAAACCTCATGAACTAGGGTATGTTTGATAGATATGTCATTCCTCCTCTTCCTTTACTTCTTAGAGAGACCATGACCATTTTGTTCTCTTCCAAGGTATGATGTTAGTCAAACCCATTTTTGAAATATTTGATCTTCATGAATATCTTGGTGGAATATCATTGAATCCATGTGTGATATTCATGAAGAGATTTTTAATATGGTCTTGACTTGAAAACCCCCCTTTAAACCCTTTCCCTTCCTCATTTTCTAGTTTTTTTGGATCATGAATTTTAGGATGAGATTATGAATTACTTCTTGCTAGCTAGTTATAAACATTAATGAGGATGGTTATAAGTGTTGTGGCTTGTTATTCTTTTTAATTTTTGGTGAAAAAATCACTTGGATTGTGGTTGGTTTATTATATCCTACTCTGCTATTTTTAAAGTTTATGGATTGGTTTTTTTCTAAATAATTATTTTATTTTTCATGGAAATTACTTGAGAAATATATCGTGAAAATACTTATTGTTGGAATGAATTCAAAAGAATGGATTTTAAAATATTGATTTTTTTTTTCAAGAATACTTGTTATAAAATATATCTCTGATGAATGATTAAAGTTATAACTTGGAATAATTGTGTTGGTGTGTGTTTATATTCATGTGGGATGGATCATGGTTGGAATTACCATTTTCAAATAAATTAAAACTTAGGCTGGATAATTGTCAAAAGTACCACTATCAAATTGGGTCACTAAGTGATAACTTAATGAAATAATGAATAACCACTCATGATTATAGGGAGGTCCATGGAATCTATGTGTGTGTGTGTGGGTGAGAACATGGTATAGTTTTTCTATGTGATAAGAGATAACCACATTCTTAGATTTATTTTTTTATTTAATGATACCTATTTATGGCTTTGTATCAACTATTTATCTACTTATCTTATATTTTATATAAAAATATGCTAAAATGTTCTTATTTTATTGGCATATATTAGGATTCATTTGGTGATTAGCTAATGAGTATTATACTCACTCCCTACTTGGGAACTTTGGTGCATTTACAGATTTCATTTACCATGATACATGAAAGGGGAAAGTCGCTTATTTATCTAGTGGTATTCCTTGATGTCACTATCATTATTGGTGGAGATAAATATTAGAGTTGTACATGTCATGGTCTAGAGTGGTTCCACATTGGGGCCAAAGACTTTAATTATTTGGATTATTATCATTTTTATTCTTTTATACATTATTCTTCTATTACTATGATGTTTTGGTCTTATTGTTTTCCATTTGGGTTGTATTTTCTATACTTATGCATCATACTTGTTAGTTAGTTTGTTCTATTTTATCTTATATGAATATTTTTTTTTCTTCATGTTAAACTATCCATCAATGTTTTTTAATCACTTGAAATTTATTTCCATCATTTTTTTCCTTGGATATGTCCCTTAAGGTTAGTGACACCTTATCTCTTTCCATGAAAATGGTTAGGGTCGAGATGTTACAAATAAAACCAGTTTATTTGGTCCTTGAGTTGGGATTATAGTAAGGAGATAAGAGTGAATTAACAATAAATATATATCACAAAATATATAACTAACATTTTTATATTTAAAATCAAGTTATCAGGGAATTACATGTGTTGTAGGAACTTTTATGTGTGTCGTCAACTCATCATCATTGGTTTATATAGTGAGTGCTAGATATCATAAACTAATAAGGATATTTACCAATAGGGATTCATTTTCACATGGTTATTAGATTTTGGTATTGTGTTATTGTGATTTTTTGTTTATATATAAAACATAAACATGAAAATATGACTAGTAAAAGTGTTAGATCATTGAATTTTGAAATGGGATGTAAAATAAAAATTCCACCAATAAGGAGAACAAGAAACCAATTAGATTGATCAGCTTAGAACAAGGTTGAAATTGAACTAGAGGTGAGCTATTGTTTGGTTAAAAGTATCATAAAATCCTTTCAAAATATTGATAAGGAACTTGGGACTGAGGAAAATCATTATGTGAATTACTTAGAATACTTTCTAAAGTAGAACCCATAAGAGTTTCGTAGAGATTCTAGACCTAATCATATAGAGGTATGGATGAGTAGGATTAATAGGTTTTTTTAATTTCTTAGAAACTGAAAAAATGAGCATGAAGATTGAAACATATATTCTTGAGGTCCTAGCGCTATCATAGTGTGACTTATTTTTTCAAACAAAGTTGGATCGAGACCTCTATTGGAAAGGATTTGTGGAAATGTTCAATAAGAAAATATTTCTAGAAATATTCCAAATTGTGAAAATTGAAGAATTATTTTAATTATAACAAGGAATTATGTTAGTGACTAAATAAATTTCTAAATTCACTCACCTTATCAACTTTCCCCCATAGGTAGCTGCTAGTGAGAGGCAGAAATCATGGACCTTTGAGAAGGGTATCTGACCTGACATTTTCTCAAAAGTGGTAATGTTTTATATTACTAATTATATATAAATGGTAAATAAGATTCAAGTTATAGAAATATATCTTTCAATAAATCTGATTATAGGAGACACCTTCATGAATCCGAGAGTTGGTGTAAATTTCATCTTAGGGAATAAGAACAAAAGGGAGAGTTAGTCCCATGGTAGTAAGAAAATGAGAAATCAATAAAATAGATCAGTCTATTATCCACCATGTTATAGAAATGAACCAGGATATTTATAGTGTAGCTTAATTACACAAAAAAAGAAGTAATGCTTGACACCACCAATAAATTTCCACTACTGTAGCAATAAAAGATATGTCAAGAAATATTTTCAGAAACTTCTGAAATCAACATATGGAACTGGCTTGACATAGCCTCATGCTTCATATGTTAGGATGGAATAAACCCATCATACTAGTTCTCATACACAAACCCAAGTGAACCAAGATACCTCCAAAAACACTTTTATTTTGTAGTGGAAACCTTATTAGGGAAGTAAGAGTTATCCTGTGATAGTTGATCGATAGTATACATAGTAGAGTAGGATATATTGACCAAAAAACTAGTTACCTTAGTAGTGCAAGGTACCATCCTTATATACTAGAATATTATGCATGTATTAATTTATTCTAGTGCATAAAATTATTTTATTTCATCTTCTGTGGATAAAAAATTGTTTCTAAACATGTAAATTATGCCTCATATAAATATTATAAAGATAAGTCTAGAAAAAGGGGAGTGAAAACGATTCAAGTTCCTGGTATATTACATTACCATTTTTGTAGTGTAGTTTCTATAAGAGTTTATGGTCCAAGATAAGTATGTTTTTGATTTAATATTTGGAACTAGATGGTGGAATTTAAATCCCATATTGACAACTATGCTCAACAAGTTCCATTCAAATCCCCAAAGGACATCTTCATGTATTCAAGGGGTATTGGGATATAAATGAATATAGAGAATAAAATTTAGTGTAATTTGATAAAACCATCCATTTCCATTTAAAAATAATGAACATGGGTGCTACTGATGAGGTAGGAAATGCGACTCTTCCCTCTATAGTGGATTGATAACTGGATGTAATTTTGAATGATTTCTTTGGGTTACCACCAAAATAAGAAATTGAATTTTCTATCAATTTACTTCTGGTAAAAATCCCTATTTCACTAGCATATTATAGAAGGTACCTAATAAAGTTGAGGGAATTAAAGGTCTAGATAAAAGAGTTAGAGTAAAGGATTTATTATACATAGTTCATCAGCTTGTGATGAGACAATTTTATTCATAAAAAGGAAGACGATTCCCTCCATTTATGTGTAGATTATCATAGACCGGATCAAGTTATAATAAAAAATCGGTATCCTCTTCCTCTAATCAATGATTTATTTGGTCAATTATAGGGATACAAGTGGTTCTCTATGATTGATCTATGATCAAGATGTCATAAAATCATAGTTAGGAAATATTATAATTGGAAGACAACATTCCGGAGTCATTATACCCATTATAAATATGTGGTTATGACCTTTGGTCTGATAAATGCACCTATAGTATTCATGGCCTTGATGAATTTTATCTTCCATAAGTACCTTTATTATTTTATTGTGTTATTTTTTGATGATATTTTAGTTTACTCTTGAAGTAGGAATGACCATGAGGAGAACTTGGAAATCGTACTGATCACATTGCATGATCACATACTATATGATAAGATTTTTAAGTGTGACTTTTGGATCAAAGAATTCTATTTCCTCAGGAACATAATTTCTAAATAAGGAATTTCAATTGATCATGCACAGATCAAATTTGCCATATTTTTCTAGATACCAAATAATTTTTTCAAGATATGTAGTTTCATGGGATTAACAAGTTACTATCACTGCATTTTTTGGGATTTCTCAAGGCTTTATTCTCATATGAATTCTCTAATAAGAAAGGGAATTGCATTAACATGGAATGATGGCTGTTGAAAATTATTTCAAGATATTAAATATCATATCAAATTAGTACCCATCCTAATATTTTCAGAATTAGTTTAGGGTTATGTTCTATTTTTTAATACATATGGAATTAGTTTGAGTTGTGTTCTCATATGGGGAGATCATGTTGTATACTATGGTTCAAGGAAATTGTGAGTGAATGAGAAGAATTATCCAACACATGAACTAGAATTAGTTATAGTTTTCTATGATTTAAATACTTAGAATTTTTATATCTCTATATAAAGTATCACAACCTTCACTGATAATAAGATTTCGAAATAAATCTTTTCTCAGCAAGACTTAAACTTGGGGAAATGAAGATGGATCGAGTACCTCTAGATGTTAGATTTTGACTTGGTATAATTACCTAGGAAAGGGAATTTTGTAATATATTTTTTGAGTGGAAATTATTATAATGAAGTTTTCAGGGAAGCCCATGACCAGTGGAATTTGATTAGTGTGATTATTGATATACATCTAGAATATTCCATAAAGGAAGAGCATGAAATTTTCTCCTTAATTAGTATTTTTCATGACTTGATAGACTTCAATCAAGAGGCTCAAATGTTAGATTTTGATTACATATATATTAGGTAAATCATTAATATTGGGGATACTTATAATGACTAGATAGAGGATGAAAACTCTTTTAATGCATTTATGATCAGATCAAAGTCCCCCCGTATTTCCAGGAATATTATATTTCAGCATATCACCATTTGAAATGGGTTATTCATTCAGGTATGCAGAAATTTTACAAGGTGATGAAATTTCATTTCTAGTGGTTTGGTATGAAGTAAAATATTACATATTATGTTATGAGATGTATAACTTGTTAGTAGGTAAAAACTGAACATCAACAATTGAATAATATGATGTAGTCTATGACTATACTTCTATAAATGTAGGAGAAGATTTCCATAAATTTTTTCAGAGGCTTATTGATGATTCTTTATAAGAATGATTCCATTTGTGTGATTTTTGATCAAATCATCGGGTTGGAACACATTCTACCAAACAAAGAATCCAAAATAGAAGAGATTTTATAAAAGATATATATATTCACAAATTGTTCAATTTTCATTGAGTTTGAGTTTCAATTTTATTTGATAGAGATCCTTGATTCAATTACTAATTATAGAGATCATTGAAACATCCTATTGGAAATCAATTGACCATGAACATGAAATATTATACTTAAATTTATGGGAAGTCAAAATTTTTAATTCATAAATTAAAGGATATGCTTATAGATTTTTTCATGAAATTTGGTGGTTCATAGGAAGTCCATATTCCTTTGGTAGAGTTAACCTATAATAACAAATATCAGGTGACGATACACATGGTCTCGTTTGAGTAATTATATGGTTATATTTATAATTATATAATATGTTTGGTGGAAATAAGTGACACATCACTGATTGAACCTAGTCTCTTCCAAGAGAATATATAGAGAAAATTCAAATGATCTGAAAGAGAATGACTAAAAATAATAGTTGAAAAAATATTATATAGATCATCATCATTGAACTTTTTCTTTTAATGTGAGTGATTCTTGGAAGTTTCACTGAGACTTGGTCATCAATTCTTGAGAAAGAAAATTAAATTGGCTCCATGGTATATTGGGACATTTAAGATTATGGAACTTATTAGTGATCAGTTATCTATAAAACTAAGATTCAGTGTGGTATATAAGGCCTTCAACATATCTTAACTAATTATGTATCACCTTGATCCCAATCTTGTAAATAGTTGGGATCATGTTAAGCTTGATCAAGATGAAACATTTATCCATGTATTGATTTAGATTTTGGAAAGATAATAGAAGATCCTATAGGGAAAAAATATACTGTTAGCACAAATACAATAACATTATAGTAATATTAGGGAGGAAACATGGGAACACGGGAAACAAATATTGGAGTAATGGATAAATTTTTTTCAAGGAACTAGATATATCAATCTTTTTAGGGATGGAAATCCTAATGGCGGGGAGAATGAAACACCCCCTGTTTGAGGAATTTCCTAATTCTCCTACTATTTTAAATCCTTTTCAAGGTTTTAGGTGGTATTGGGGTGCTTTAAGGAGTCACTTGGAGAGTTGGGTGTGGTGGGACTTCTCTTAGAACACCATGACTAACAAAACACCAAAGGCTGGTCATGGCCTTGGGTATGGTGTATGGTGAGTGCTCTTGTGAAACACGAACATACCAAAAATGGTCAATGAAGGTCTAGGGAATGGGAATGAAACCCTGGGTTCCACTTTGTGAAAAAAGAATAAGAAGTCTTTACTACACTACGACCTAGGGGGTGGTCATCCTAAAACAGAAAATCCTCATGCACTAGGGTGTGTTGGATAGCTGTTTCATGCCTCCTATACATAACATTCTTAGAGTAACTACACCCCTTTTAGGATCCTCCAGGGTGTGGTATTGGTCAAACCCATTTTCAAAATGGTCGATATTCATGCCTATATTTTGGAAACTTCATTGGATCTTCATGTGATATTCATGGAGGGAGATTTAATGTGGGTTTTTACTCAAAAATGCCTCTTTAAATCCTTTCCCTAACTAATTTTATAGATTTATTTATATAGAAAATTTTATGGTGAGATCTTGAATTCCTTATTATTTTTTGGTTGTGGACTTTCACAAGGGTTATTGTTGGTGCTGTAGCTCATACTTCTCTCTCATTTTTATGGTAAAATTGTTTGGCTTGAGGTAGGTGTATTCTCTCTCACTTTACTTTTCTAGAACTTGTTATCTAAGTTTTTACTAAATAATTATTGTCATTTTATTATAAATTACCTGAGAAATATATCACAAAAAATACATATTGTGGAAATGATTTCAATATTTTTTTGAAATATGAGATTTTTTTTCTAAGAATCTTTATTAAAAAATATATTTTCAATGAATGATTAAATTGGTTACTTGACATAATTGTAATGGTGTCTGTTCATATTCCTTTGGGGTGAATCATTGTTAGAAGTACCCCCATAAAATAAAGCAAAACATGGGACAGGTAATGGTCAGAAGTACCACCATAAAATTGGGTCACAAAGAGATAGCTTTGTGAAAGGATGAATAACCACTTGTGCGTATAGATAGGTCCATGAAATTTATGTGTGTGTGGGTATGTGAACATGAGATAGTTGTTCCAATTAATAAAAGATGATAATATACCTAGTTTTATTTTTTTCGTTAATATAACATGTTTATAGACTTATATCAACTGTTTATCTGCTTCTCTTCTATTTTATATAAAAATGTGGTAACTTATTATTATTCTTGTAGTGTGTGTTGGGAATTATCTGGAGATTACAAAATGAGTGTTATACTCACCCCCTTATAAGGAACTTTAGTGCATTTATAGATGTCATTTACTAAGATACAGGAATGGGTAAAGGCTCTTATTTCTCTTGTGGTGCTCCTTGATTTCACTGTCATGGTTGGTGGAGATGGAGCTTAGAGATTTTTACATCATGGTATGGAGTGATTACACCTTAGGTTTATATAATTTACTACTTTGGAGCCTTATAATTTGTATTATTTTATACTTCATTATGTTGTTACTCAGATGTTTTAGTTTCATTGGTTTCTATTTGAGTTTTATTTTCTACACTCATGCATCAAACATGTTATTTTGGTTGTTATTTTTTTTAACATATCAGGTTATGTTTATTATTTTGGTAAAATAACCCCAATTATTTTCTAAGCCCTTGGTATTTATTTGTAGCCTTTAGTGCCTTGGGGATGTCATTTAAGGTTATTGTAACCTCATATTTTTCCAATCTAATGGTTAGGATCAGGATATCATAGTACTTACCTTTTTCCTTTTCCTAGGTTCTTTGAAAAAATATCCACAATCCTCTTATATTCTTCATTATTATATTCATCATCTTCTGATTCACTAGTGATCTCATTTTTTTCTTCCCTAATTTTAAGCTTTCTCAAAACTTTAAATTCCATCCCTTCATTTATGTTCTTCTAAAATTCCAAAGATTTACTCATCTAATATAAAAAATGAATTTTATATAATTCATTAAGGGATAAATCATATCTATGTTCTAATATAGAAAATTTAGCATAAAACATATCATGGAAGTTTATCATTAGTTTCTTGAAAATAATAGAATCGTAAAAAGTATCCCCAAAACCTCAAATGTTGTTCATAATCTTATTCACTTGGGTGAGGTATCCATAAATAGTTTCTTCATTAGCTGTCCTAACATATTAAAACTTACCTCTCCATACCTATAACATTGCTTCCTTAACTTTCAAATTCCCTTAAAACATGCTTTTGAGTTTGTCCCAAGACTTTTTAATACTTTGGGGTCCCATAATATTTGTATATACCTTATATGATAAGGACATAAAAATTTCATTACTCACATTTCCATCAACCTATAAGTTTCTCTTATTAGAAAGATTTATCAAATCATATTTCTTAATAGGTGTAAATCCAACTATAGTAGCATCAATAACTTCTAGGCCAAGTGAAAGAATATAGAGAATCATTATATTATTCCATATATGATAATTTTTACATAAAATGTAGGAATACCTATATTATTAATTGATTTTAGAGTATCCACCTCTAACAAAGTACAAATATTTCAAAGGAAACTTGGGTTGCTTTGATACCACTTGAAGATTCCAAGAATATGGTGTACCATTGGGGGTGAATCAGTTGAAATTTATTACAATTTTCTATAAATAAAAATTAAACTCCGCAACTTGATAATATCTCAATACTCTAAAAAATTATTTCTTACCCTTACCAATATGTAATATAAATATAAATAAATACAATTAACATTGTATTTTCACAAGATTATCCCACTGGGTCGGTGGATACATCCTAATTTATTTCAATTCTAGTTAGAGTCACATATTTTCCACTAGTTTCAATAAAAATTACAAGTTGTATGGGAATATATCACCCTTTACCAAAAAGTTTTTCCTAATAATTATGTCTCCCAAAAATTATTATACTGGTTCCCACTAATTTCAACAATTCTCATTATGATCTTATATATAAATAAGATCTTTAGAGTTCCCCTAGATGTATCTATATCACATTGTAAGATCTTCCTCATAAAAAAATTATTTTATTGTCTAAATATAATTATCATCATTGCATGAACATATTTATTCTTATAAATATTTTAGAATTATCAACATATTAATGAGAGAATGAAATAACACATCATGTTCTTGCTTCTCAATTGAAATCCTTTATATGAATAAAATCAATCTCTTCTTACCAAAATGAATATGATAAATAACAGTTGTAGATTTTCATCATTATGTCACACTTTTTCTCTCTTAGACACACAAGATAAGAAACCAAATAAAATATCAAATTATACTCAATTTTTTTATACACGAAATATCCTTTTATTTTTTCTTATATTCACAGAATCACATGAATATATTCTCTATATTTGAATATATAAAATCACCCTATAATTGTGATAATGTTATATTCTCTATAATTCTTGGTCTTTAATTCTAAATATATAGGAAACTGGTCCTGATATGCTTAGTATTTCCTCCTTGATATTCATCCTTTAAATATTCAATAATAGTTATAGAAAAATAATTATAAAGATTGAATTTATATCTTTGAATTTACATTTATCTCAAATTCCTTTCCTCAAGATTCTCACAATCTTCATGAACTCATCATCTATATGAAATCTATAGGCAGTCAATCTATGCTGGTATGCATGTTCGCATGCATAAATATGATTATGTGATGGCCTTCTCCTCATGGTGTGATTGTATCTAAATTTTCCTTTGGATTTTATTTTATCCTCAAACTACTTCATGGTGCGATCTTATTTTTCATGATGAAAAAACTCTCATCTTCTCTAAATTCGAATTCAATCACATTATCCCTTAAAATCAGTGTGATGTTTAATTCATTGAGGATAAACTTCATCATTGATTGGATTTACTTCAAGATATATATTTCATAATATATTCAGCTTATCAATTTATTCTCAAACAATAAAACCTTATATAAGAACCAAAATTTATTATGTATCACAGTGAGACTCCCAATAATTTGTAAAATTTTGATTGGGAAACCCTTATGTAAGGATTTTTTTACACTTATGTATTACGTAATGTTTTTTCATTTGAAATCTTTCTATAGTTGACGAACCTTAAATAACATCTTTAAAATCTTTTGTATCATCAAGGTTTTCCCTTTTCTTCATTCAACACTCTTAAATTATAGGGTAATAATATTGTATTCGATAGCGTGTATGACACACAACACCAAACACATAAGGAAATATAATATCCCAAGAATTTATAATATTTTTTTTTATAAATTCAATATATTTTATGGCTTGAAATGCACATTAAATTGAGTTATCATACATTATACGCAATACTTAGTTTCTTTAATGGATTTCATTACATGCAAGACTGAGTTTTACAAAACAATAATATATTATTAAAATATTATTATTTAATATAATAATACTTAAACTAGCCATTAAATTAGAGGTTACGAATAGTATTAACTAAATTATAAAAATCTATGTTTTATAAAAATATAAAATGAAATAATTTATTAGTAATTAATTAGAAATAAATATAAGAACCAATTTAATATAAAGTGAATATTTTTATTGAAAACTATATTTATGCTCACAAAGTTGTTTTATCTTAAGACAATAATTAAAATTAGTGAGTGATATTAATATAATATATATATATATATTATATTTAATAAAATATTTTTTATATTCATCCAAAATATATGATAAGAACAAGGTAAGAACAAATCCAATATGACACATAACATACTATATTTTTATAAAGGTACTTTTACCACCTTTTAATGGAAAAAATATTCTAAATCCAATTTTTGTCAATTTTATAAAATTAATATGTCAAAATAAACTTCATATTTAGAATATAAACATAAAAATTAGCTTATGGTTATTTTTTGGTATTTTTATGTGATGTTTCGTATTTTAATGAATAGTGAAAAATATTGAAATTTAATTCAAAACTTCTTTTCATCTAATTTATTTATATGGTTAAATAATATTTTGAATTGATTTTAAAGTTTAATTTGATAATATTTTTATCAATTAATCCAATTTAGGTCATTGGAATCAATTTCACTTTGAAATTGATTGAAAAAAAATAGAAAACATTTGATGTTTTTACATTAAAAACACACATTTTCGTCTCATCTGCGGGATTAAATTTAAATTAATTTATGCCACTTATGTGATTGAAATTTTGAAAAATGGATTCCATATTTGAAATAAGAATAATTTATAATTACTAATAAGTTCAAATTATTTTTGACCAAAAATATTAGTGAAAGTAATTAAAATTAATTACAATGATTAAAGAGAAATTAAACTTAACAAGAGACTAAAACTTAAAATTAAGAGACAAAATGACCTATACACTTATAAAAAACCAATTTTATGTCCATAATTCGGCAATAAAACTTCTATTATTTAGTTTTTTTGGTTCTTTATGACTTTTTTGGGTAAAAATGTGGGTACACCAAACTTGTTTCAAAAAAATTCCAATTGAGTCCTTTTTCTCCCCTATAAAAGACCACCACACCTCCCATTATCTCATACCTATAAAAACACATAGGTTAGGACAATATATACCCAATTAAATTCCCAACATCCCTCCCTTCCTTCTTTAAACCTACTTTGGCTAGGAATAAATCCAATGAAACGTTTTTGGTACAAACCAAAAGGAGTTTCCCGATTAAGAGGTAATGTCTTTTCTCAAGTTCGTTAGATTTATTTATATTATCCACCACATCAAATATACTTATACCCTGATTATATAACAAAAATATTATACTAAATATACCGGGATTTATTATTCTAGGTTTTAGACCTACACATGCACACACTTCCATCTAATGGTTAACAAACATACTGTTTACTTGTACAACGAACTACCACCTCACGAAACGATGATTGTTAATTATTCCTTTACTACCTATCATGGTGGGAATTATGTCAAAAAATATATTTATATATGTTACATATATTATATTTATTATGTATTTATTCTTCTTTAATTTTTTTATAACACATACCCTTATACTTTTCATTTTATGTAAACACGATAACATTGTTTGTGGAAGTGTGGACTACCACCCCCTCAAAGCGATGTGATTTATTCACAATACACATAGAACATATAAAAGATGGTTTTAATTAGAAATATGTAACATAAATTAAATATATATAATACTAATGAAATAATTACCATTCTAGAAAAATATTATATATCATTTTTTTTATTACCCTTTTACGCACTTAAAAAGTGATAACATCGTCCGTGGGCATGTGGACTACCGCCTCATCGACATGATTTAATTATTTTTACATCACAAGATTCCAATATATAAGTATATATGATTAAATAAAATGGTATTTATGATATAATTATCATTATATAAAGATATAGTGTATATTAACTTCTTTATTAAATGCTCATTAAAGATGGGAATGTTACTCATGCATACGTATGACCTACCATATCTATGATTGTAAAATTGGTTAATTTTTCATAACCATATTTATTGATTGTTTTTAAAAGTATAATTGATTTAAAAAATGATAATTATGGCATTATTAATATTTTTTATATTACCCTTTTGACTATATTCTACCTACCAAAGTTGTTTTAACACATGAACCAAACTTGGTCAAAACACATGACTTGAACTTAATTGTTCATGTAGTTATATACAATATTAAAATAAATGAAGTAAAAGTAATGATAAAATTGAAAAAGTTTCTAAATCAAGTAGATATTTAATATAATTTTATTATTTAACTTATAAAGACAAACATGACAAGTCAAAGTCAAGGTAAGGGAATTTTGTCTCAATTTACATTCTATTGAGACTTATTTGTTATTATGAACTGATTCACTTTTATTTGGTGTATGTACTGCTTTTTGACATGTTATATCAGGAATATACTTACTCTCAGGTTATTATAAGTTTCATTTAATATTATTCATTCATGGGGATTTTAATTTAAATGCTTCATGGTGGTATAAGACACTTTGGAATGTTTAAATGTCATTTTCCTCAAGAAATTTTTAATGATATTTCAATGTTTTTTTACATTAATTAACATCAACAACCCTTATTGTTACTTAGACTCCATTGAGAAACTATTGATAAATCTGTATCCTTTATTCAATAAATATATTTTATTAGTATTATTTCTGTTATTATTTTAATTGATTATTTGATACGAGGAATGCTTTAGACAAGTATGATAGGGGTGGGGACCCGTTATAGATATCCCCTCGATGCATCAGTAGTCTCATGAGATGAAATAGTTGGACAACTGAGATGGGTTTTTACATGATACACTAAAATATTTTATAAAAGGTCTTGATGGTAGTGGTTTATGTGCTAGATACATAACATCCAATAATTAAGCATTTACATTATATAGATTTAGTTATTATCTATCCATGAGATTTTTCATCGATATTTATATGGATATAGTTCATTCTTAGTTTATTTACTAGATGGAATGTGTTTAAGTTTATTACCTTTATATATTTATATTTCCTAATCTTGTTATTTTAATGGAATGTGTTATTAGTTATTTATCTTTCCATGTTAATTTACCACTATTGATTCATTATTTCTTCCACTTTACTTACCCTTACTGAGTATTTTAGCTCACCATTATGATGTTTCCTTTCCCCAGGTTATGAAGAAGAAATATTTGAATAAGATTTCAAGGGTGTAATTTATTTCATTTTATTATGTATCTTGTTTGTATTTTCTATTTCTCAATGTATTATGGGTATTATGTATATAAATTGGATTTATAAGACTGTAAAATTGATTAGTTATTTAGGATTTTATTCCTTTTAATCATGCTAATGTAATAAAATAATGCACCAGCTTCGAGATTTTGGGATTGGGGTGTTATAGTTGGTGTCAAAGGAATTTTAACAGGAACCTTGGAAACTAGATTTATAAAACATAGATTAAGGAACATAATTCTAAGATAGACATTAAAGATATGTTTAGAATAATATGCTAGAATTTTTATAAGGTATAGTTTATGTGGGTATTCTTAGAAATACATCCTTGTATGGATACTACAAGTTAATGTAGTTTTGGCATAGATGTACCTAAGAGTAACAACTCTAACAAGGTATGTTGGGCCTGACTCGGTGTAACCTGGTACATTAAAACAAGCCTTACTACGTAATGGTTTTGACACTCTTGGGGGATACACATAGGAAAATTCATGTTTTCTTTACAAACCGTTATGAAATATTTAAAGATATCCCCAAAGAAATGATTTTTATGATTATGATATTATCTATGAATAAGTTTCTCAATTTATGTTACGCTATATTTAGAATTATACAAATTTTATAATTTTATGAGCTAATCTAGTATATTCCATTGTCTTGAAATGGAACCTGGAAGGAAGAAGTGTTTCAACACTCGTGGTCAATGTAGAGGTTGACCTACTAAGAATGTAAATGTAGCTGGGATTGAAACTGAGAATGTTATGGATATATTAGAAAATATTAATCATGTTATGACTTATAACCTTGGACGAATAGAACAACCTTTTCCCTAGTAAGAGTCTCCTGTACTCGATCACTTTATGGGATAGAATCCCCCATCATTTATTGGGACTTTTAATCCAATTGTGCCTGAGAAATGGATTAATTCTCTAGAGAAGATATTTATATCCTTAGGATGTAGTTAAATAGAAAAGTCTACACTTGTGGTGTATTGTATTGAATATGATGCTGAAAAATGGTGGTATTTAATCCATAATAATTAGGAGGAAGAATATAATGTCCCAGACTGGCTGACCACTAAACCGGTAGCCAGAACAGTGGGTCAGATGACCTCAAGCGCATCTCCCCAAACACTAGAGGCTGCTAACTAGCAGCGAGGGCCTAGGGTGTGTCCGTGGGGAGACTATGACCTCATAGATCAGAGTATCACAATGGTATAACATAATAAATTATAGTAAATATCTATATCAATAATAAATAAATGGAAAAATAGTGGAATAAAAATATTATAATAACTAAATTAAAGTTTCAAATTCCAATTTACAACATTTGATGTATGAAATATGATGCTAAAAGTGAAATCAGTAAGAAATAAAAATATCAATACAATGTGATAAAATAAAAATTACTGAATGACTATATTTATAATAATCTCAAGCATCATCTTGATCCTATGATCCTAACTGTCACGTACAAGAAAAGTAGATAAAGAAATGAATCCAAAGACCTATGATCTAAAAGAACTACTCGGGTTCCAAATAGTTACCGGGCATGGAGCGAGATATAAATATCAGTATGATGACACCCACAATGTCTAGGATAAACCATCTCGTGCTAGAAACAAATAAACGGTGTTCCAATACCTATCAATGCATACCATGAAACAAATTAAATAATAAAAACCTGGTCCGAGTTCCCAAATGGACACTTGTCCCGTATCACCTGCTTTGGCCTAAGCTGAAAGTTTGAATATGGTACCTGTGCAATCCATAATATGTAAAAATTTGGCCAAGTGATCAAGGAAAACTATGAAGAGGTACACCCCATGATTATTCTTTGGCTTGGGGTCCAATTTACAAGTCACCATTCAAAAGTTCTAGTAAATCAAGGAGAATCATCCTGTGTGCATAAGAAATATCATAATAATAATGAAGGATATGTGTCTTATATGAATTATAAATACAATCAGATAATCCATAAAAACTAGAGGTGAACCCCCATGCCCATACAAGGTGATCTAAAATAATACCAAGTATCACAACGGGAACATCCAATAATCCAATACTACTGAGTCCATCCAAGGAGATCGAAATGGAATCAATTGTATCACTATGAGTCATGGTAACTTCCGATTCCATCCCAGGTATCTCACATAGGGGATCGAGTATCACCCAATACATGTCATAACTATATTTCCAAAAGGTCCATCCACGATTTCTCCCTAAGGGAACCAGCATCACTCAGGAGTATAATAAACTTCCCAAGAAGCCCTTTCCTAGAAAGCCAAAGCATCTCCCCCAGTGCATCGTGGTATAACCACCTGAGCATGGGAGTCCTTCCATGAATAATTAAAACATAACCCATGTTTTCTCCCAACCCATTTCAAAAGAGCCATATCAATCAAGGAATATATCACAAGGCAAATCATTTATAATATTGCATACCACTAAATACAAATTTTATTCCATTAAGGGCATGGAAAGATCCAAAGCTACCAAGATAGCCAAAAGACACAATTCAACCAATCAAAATGGCATAAAGAATTTAGAACAAAAGAAATCATGTAACAATTACATGACATTATTAACATTTTAAAATCTCAAGATGACAAGATTAGAATATAGATCAAGACACTAAAATAGGGCATAAGCATTAGGCACTTCCATAAGAAATGTAATATAAAAAAAACACATATCATCAATATAACTTGGACCCTAGGGCATCAATTAAATTAAATAAAATAATCTAACAAGATTGTCCATGCACATCATTAAATAAATGAGATGTTCATATTCAACTCATTTTTGAAACATTATAGTTGACATAAGTCATTTTTTAATGTGGAAGAAGAAGGCATAGTTTAACCATCTTATATGTGTAAAGACCATTTGATTGGTCCATTTAAAAGAGGCAACCATCATGTTCAATCCATTTCATTTAATTCAACCCTACCAATTTCATTATGATATGGAAAATCCATTTATAAGGTTTAATGAGAACTTAGAAGGTGTCATTGGAATATGGGAAATTTCCTACATGGTCAATTACCATTTATAAGAAAATAAAAATCCATTAAGGCATCACATTTCATTAAAACATGGAAACAAGATCATAAGTCTCCATATGTCAATTGGAAAGTTTCATGGTTAATACATTAAGAAGGATGATATAATATAGCTTAATCCACCCTACACAACCCATTTACCAATTCATTCACTTTTCCTAAAGATAGAAAATTCATTTTTATGACTCAAAGGATCAAATAGAAAGTTCCATGGTCAAATAATATTTCGACTCGAGCAATGACATTTAAATTAGCCGAACATGAAAATTCTGTTCATATTATTCCAATTGGGAAAAAATGAACTTTCCACAAAATAAGCACCAACAAGAGGAATATGGAAAAATCAAACCAAATCTAAGCATGATATAAATAACTATCACTAATTTTTAGTTTAAAAGGTGGAATACCTCTATTGGAGGAGTTTTATTATAAAAACATGATATTACTCTTCAAATAATTCATTTATCATATTTGGATTTCATTCAATTTATCATAGGAAGCATTTAATCTAAAAACCAACTGCATTAATTAAAATCTAATATTGACATGATAAGTAATTAATTAATGAATTATAAAAATAAAAGGTCAAGGAAAGGGATCCTACCTCAAGATGTAGGCAAAGAAAGCTAAGTAAACATAAAATTATCACTCTGAGTTTTTGATCATAGTGCTCCTTTGTTGGAGGGGTTTTATTATGAAACCATGAATTTATTTATTATAAAACACACTTATCATATTTAAACATTTATTTGAAAACCAAGAAGCAGAAATCAATATCCAAAAGAAGTGATAAAATAAATTAATTAATATATTCTTGAATTAAAGGGGCAAGGACACAGATCCAACCTCAAGCATTAGAACAATCTGACACTCAACCCTTGTTAGATTTGGCGGCGACCACTCAAAACAACCCCACACTCACACACACATACATTATTACGCACACACACACATATCTTTTAATCAAAACTACACATTCCCCTCACCATGAGGGAATATTTATGAGGAAGATATATATATATATATATATACCTATGTATGTGTGAACCCACCTTAAAAGTCATTCAAAACCCACTACCAAATATACACGGGACTCAAAACACATAAACAACCTAAAATAGAAGGTGTAAAACCAAGAATTAGAAAAATATACTCATCTAGGATGGAAGCGGTATACCGAATCGACCTAATGTACTTCTCCTTCAGTGGAAGAAGTCAGATTTTTACCAAAGGAGTCATGAAAAGACTTTTACACAACCTAACACTGGAAGAAAACCAAAATCAGGGTTAACCCTCGACCTAGGGGTTTTTCCGAACTAGATAGGACGATGGGGAGACCAAATATCAACTAGAAATAGAGAGGATAAGGGAGAGGAGATCATACCTTGAATAATCAAAGAGATTTGTGAAGAAAAACTAGGCAAAATTGTAACTGGAGGAGGAGGCTGTGGGGGTGCGTCACACGCGCCAGAGAGGAATGGGGGAGAAGGGGGTTCCTGTGCCCATGGGTGGTTCAGCCAGGGTGTCGCATGAGAAGGGGAGAAGGAGACCCCCATTAGGGTGTCTTAAAATTTAATTTAAATTAATAATAATAATAATAAAACAACAACATTATTATTATTATTATATCTCTTTATCTTGTTTATTTTTATATTTAATATAATTTAATTATTAATTTAATTTAATTAATTTCATTAAATAAAACACATCATAGTGTTCCAACTCTCTAAATTTTGTTCAAAATCTCTGTTTTAATAATAGCCCATCCAGTAAATGTGAAAAAAATTCAAAATCCCTTGGATTTTAATCTAGTTCAAAACATGGGAAGTTACAACCTCCCCACCTTAGAACTTCTTGTCCCCATAAGGTTTTCAGGAACAACATAAACATCCCCCAAAATACAAGGGTTGTGAAGTCTCACTGAAATGGTCATGTTGCATTTCCAAACACTCAACACACCTTTAATAATTGATTAGTAAAGTAGAACATAATCCATTAATAACCGATCCAATGATCATTTTAAAACTAAAACATTGAAATGACGTTTACCTGAGCTCGTTTAGTTGGATACATGACCATGTTGTCATCTCTTGAAACAACTAACTGGTGGTGCACCACACCATAGGCATAAACCTTAAAAATGTTCCAATTCAGATCCATGACACCTCCATTTTCAGAATTTCCTATGAAGCATTACTTAAGCATTCTAATGATGATTTGGTGTGAATTTGAAATGGTCAAACAATCGATTCCCCACTGACCTCACTTAGGTAGGTTGAGCTGAATTTTTATGAAAAACCCAGGTCAACACATACCACACTCACCCCCATCTGACGAAGTTCCCAAAAATGGTCCTTCACCATCCCTATACATTGAATGAGAAGTAAAATAGGTCGAGCTTCTTTAGATGAATTATTCGGAAACACTCATATTAGACGACCGACACATTACAAACAGAACTGAAATGCCTTTCTCCAAGGAAATATTTAGTTTTCAGTGAACATGTTCACTAGAGTGCATTGCTAACTTCCAGAGATGTTTCCTAGTAAAACCACCACCTGTACATTCAACTATCATGCCACAACATGAAAAAGGGTGAAATTCCAATCCATCCCACTGTAATTGTCACCCATTATGATCCTAAAAACATGTCTGCGGTAACCTCAAATTCATTGAAACAAGGGTCTTGGAAAATAACCCAGGTTATCCCATACTCTATGTTTACAATAAAGATGTTGTTATAAGCCAAGAAGTCCACATAAGAACATTGAATGATCCTAGATTGGCATCTTCCAGGCGATTGAGTTAATAAAAAGAATAGTTTGTGCCAAAGTGTCTTTCCAAGGAATTCCTACTAGGGAACCCAAGTTTCATTTAGGACTAACCAAGCCTCAATATAAAACCACACATCCAGTGTGCAACCAGATATAGATTTCATCTCTAACCCAACATCTTTTAAAACATTAATGCAACATAAGAGCGATGCTCTCTTAGTGTATAAATATTATGACAAGATAGAATACATGCTCATATCTTAAGGAAGAAAACGCTAATAGTATTTTAATGATTTCCACGAAGATTAGTCAAACCACTACTAGTCTACCTCTTGAAAGAAACTCAAATTAACTTGTCAACACATCACCTTTAACTGATCACCGAGCCTTTACCACCCGAGTCATCCCGTGATTATTCAATCTTAACCACCAAAGTCCAAATATGACCAATAATATTTTAAAAGGATACATACACAACCAAACATTTCAACATTGTGTTTTCAAGTATGCACCAACATGATTCAAACTCTCCAGACTCAAAGTCATTTAAGCCGAAACCGACTATTTCCCATTAGTCCTCCTTGATTGGGTTCCTTATACTTGTAAGATCACATATTCACTAGAATAGACATTAACTATCCATTTAAATAAGGGATACACCATACAATCACAAGAGCACTAGGTTAGATTCACCTTAAAGGCACATGCTACACTTCACTGAGTCGCACTGACAACATCAAAGCATTTGGTGTGAAAACCAAAACCAAAACAGAACAGCATATCAAAACACTTGAATCTATAGAAAATCTATCCTAATCATTAGTACATACTTTATTCTTTAATTATTAGGTAACTCTACTTGGAGATGACCTAATACTGTACTTGACGATCACAACATACACAAACACATGCTACAACAAGGTTTAGAAAATGATGAAACATACTAGATAGTACCCATAGTATATATTTCATATGCATTTAAGTATTATGTGTAATATGCAAATAAATGGATCAAGGTCATTTTATTTTA
The DNA here is from genome assembly GCA_963277665.1 of Viscum album. Classification (NCBI taxonomy): domain Eukaryota; kingdom Viridiplantae; phylum Streptophyta; class Magnoliopsida; order Santalales; family Viscaceae; genus Viscum; species Viscum album. Next base: position 2,134,729,929 of record OY728138.1, read on the forward strand.
TACGAATGTGTAATAGACTGATGATCTCTTGAGTCATCCAAGGAAAAAGAAGCATGGTCATAAGACCTATGAAGTGGCCAATGATGCCCGGGGCATGTCTAACCAACTGAAACCAATATTACCAGATGATCATGATTATAAAAAGGTTTAAAGATAACATGAACATACATCTAAACAAGGGTGTCATTTATAAACCAAAGGATAGTTCTACTAGGGACAACGACACCCGAACGACACCAAACATCAGAAAACTGACAACTTTAACAAGGAATTTAAACTCTAAGGTTGATACCTACCACGATCTAGCTTCTTATGAAGAAAAAATGTAAACCCTTTCACTAGGCCATGATAAAATAAGTCACCAAATCAAGATAATATCTTTTAATCCATTTCTAAAAGGAATACACCTATAGAAAACACTCACATCTTCATTTGAAGGCAACTCAAAGAGATATTCAAACTTCCCTTACATGAGGGTTCAAAACAAAGGACACTGCAAAGGGTTCCATTTTAAGGCCATTAAATTTACTCAATTTAATATTTAAACATTTAAAATATTTAGCTAACACATCAAAGATAAATAGGTAAGTCTCAACAAACTTACTTTTTAAAGCACTTAACCTTTTACTACTTTTGAAATCCCATCATATTTAGGAAATTTATCAAAATAAATTCATTTTTAATAGATAAGGAAACCTAAATGGATACTGATAAGTCAACCTAGGTTCATAAAAAAATAAAATTAATATAGATTATTATTTATTAACATTGTAAACACCCACAAGGGTTATCTCATAAGGAACTTTCCCCAATTGACCTACTTGGGTCCAATTGAGCATTTTTTGAGTTAACAAATTCATTTTAGATCTAAATTTAAATTGATTTCATATTTATAACCCTTTTAAGATACATAATGCCATTAAATTTAATATGGGTTTCCATTTCCCAATTCATGAAGCACCCATACACTCCATAAATTGAGAATTGGCTCCCATTCATTGAAAATAAAAAACTTTAATAATTAAACTTTAGAGGCCTTTTCATTTTAACGATCGTTCGAGTATACGAGTTATATTTAAAAAATTTTAATGTGCCCATACACCTTAAAATTGAAAACTTGTTCTAGTTTCAAATCATAACCAATTAATTTAGCCCAAGAAACCAATTACATCCCAAAACAAACTAGCATGTCACTACAAGTAGCTAACAAATAGGAAACATGCTATAAGAATAAACACATGACATAGCATATAAAATGCATGATAATGAATTACCTAAGTAGTTAACAATATTAACATGTTAAAAAAATACTTAAAATGACATATAAACAAACATAATCATGGAATCACACTAAAGGAACACAATAAAATAAAATCATCAGGAAACCTACAAATACAGCTACATGGCATGTAATATTCATGACATGTAATTTTCTATGTACCTATAATGATGAATGAAATGTTTCATCCTTTTCATAGAAAACTAAGGGTAAATTTCCATAAATTTCATAAATCAATATGCAGTGCTCAAGGTGAAATCATATCAACTGTAATAAAAAATAGCATGAACAACAATCCCTGCCCTAGCCACTTGGTCATTTCCCATTCATGGGGTGATAAATCCCAATAATGGCTTTTAAAAAAGCACCAACACATTCCTAATCTCGTTTCTACCAACCCAAAATAGTTAGACAAAGAAAAAATTACCCTTTGATACCACTTTGTAACATCCCAAACCGACTAGTCACTAAACTGATAGCTAGACCGGTGGGTCACATGACATCAAGCGCATCTCCCCAAATGCACTACTAAAAATAGGGCTTTTAATTACACTAAAACCACCGTTAACAGTGATAAAAAAGCACTATTAATCACGGTTAATATAAAGGATATCAGCAATAAAAATAGAGCTTATAAGTACGACCTTTATCAGTGCTATTTTGAGCACTGATATATTAGACATTTATCAGCGCTTAATTAGCGCTGATAAAGGCCAGATTTCCTATATAAACCTAGCACCCGCACAACACCTGTACACATGAGACAACACCTACAAACACAGCACAAAAAACACCTACAAACAAAGCACAAAAGAACAAAAATGATATATAAATTCTCTTGAAATCATGAATACAAAACAACACACTGCTATATACATTTTAAACAATATTTAATTTGGTTACAATTACAATTATCCAACAAAGAGTTAAAAAAATTAATGTTTCATCGTTTTTGCATCCATGATCTGCTCTATAAAAATTTCATCCATGGTATTAGTTTCTGAACAAAGCATTCAAACTTAGGAACAAGATTTTACCTATATAAGGAAACAAATATTATGTTAGTAATACAATAATGAAATAAATTAAACATTAATTTAAAAGAATACATTAATAAAATGTCAATTGTTACCTATTACAACCTTTACATATCCATATTTCCTTCGATTAAATTAATATTTAAGAAGAGGCTCAACATGATTCATTGAATTAAAAATATTATTTTGTTAAGATTACATGGATGAGAAAATAATAGGAATAAATGTCAACAACAACATAGAATCCAAAAGGTTTCATTTATTGACAATAAAAAAGGGAGGAATCTCCACAGGTAATGAAATATGACATATACATGATGGTGTATTAATTTTTTTTGGATTATTCAATTTTAGAATAAAATTTAACATTTTCCTTGTGATACCACCATCCTAGATAGGTTATAAACCTAATAGTTACATATATCAAGAGCCTCTAAGAGTGTACTCTCCCATGCTAGGTCAAGGGGAATGAGTGCTAGTGCATCCGTATCATACATTGGGTCCAACCTGACTTGGACCCTAACCACTTATGCCTCTCCAAGGACCCCATACAATACATAAGGTCTTGTTGAAGGTATGGAAGAAATGTATTTCTTATTTTTAGAGAGGCCCTGATGAGAACCTACACAATTATATAGGCCATGATCATATCAGTTCAATTTTCTTTTGATCTCATAGTTCTTTAGTGTGATTAGCCAAACCCCCCTCCCTCCCCTCCCAAATTCAACCCCCTGGACAACCCCCTCCCTACCCCTAGACAACCCCCCTCCCACCACTCCACCTTCAACCCCCTCCCTCCTCCTGGACAACCCCCATCCCTTGCAGCACCATCCCTACCCCTAGACATCCCCCTACTCACCACTCCACCTACAACCACCCTCCCTCCTCTTGGACAACCCACTCTCCTTGCAGACCCCTGCATTTCTTTGGACATCCCCTTCCTACCTTTTGGGCAGACCCCCTCCTCTCCTGGATAGTTCCCTCCCCTTCTGGAAACCCCCTATTTCTTGGAACCCCCCCTTCTCAAGACAACCTCCCTAGACAGCCCCCTCTCTACCCCTAGATATCCCCCTCCCCTTGCATCCCCTCCCTCTAAACACTCCACCTGCAACCCCCTCCCTCCTTCTGGACAACCCCCTCCCTCCCCTTGCATCCACTCCCTTTCCCTGGACATCCCCCTTCCCACCTACTAGACATCCCCCCTCCAATCCTGGATGACCCCTCCCCTCCTGAACACCCCCTCCTTCCTGGACAACCCCCTCCCTCCCTCCCCAAGATATCCCCCTAGACAGCCCCTTTGGTACCCCTAGACAGCCCCTCCCTCCACTCTACCTGCAACCCCTCCCTCCTAGACAACCCCCCTCCCTTTCCTTGCAACCCCCTAACTTTCCCTGGAAATCCCCCTTCCCACCCCTTAGACAACCCCCTCCCCTTCTGGACAACCCCTACCCTCTCGAGACAACCCCTAGACATCCCCCTCTCTACCTCTGGATAGCCCCCTCCCACCACTCCACCTACAACCCCCTCCTTCTAGACAACCCCCACTACCTTCCCTTACACCCCCTCCCTTTCCTTGGACAACCCTCTTCCCACCCCCTGGACAACCCCTCCCCTCTTGGATAGCCCCTTCCCCTCCTGGACACCCCCTCCACTCCCAGAAAACCCCTCCTTCCGGGACAACCCCCTCCCTCCCCTCCCTGAGACAACCCCCTTGGATAGAAAAAAAATTATTGTTCTACAAATCTATAGTGAACTTGAACCAACAAAAACCAAATGATATATTTGGATAATGAAATAAAATCAACCTCAAATATATCAATGATAGTAGTAACAATAATAATAATATATTTTAGTGGGTATGACCAAATGAACATATTTTCATAAAAAAAAATTTTGTTAAAAAAAGAGGAAGAAACCCTTGAAATTTTTAGAATTAATCCATTATATCCAAAATGGAAGCTCTCACATTGCACCTGTAGTGGTGGGATCAAGAGCAACGAAGGTGGGAACATGAGTTGACGAAGCAAGATGAATACTGAAACCACACAACTAACATGCTACACAACATGGAGAAAGTGCCACAACAAGAGGGGGAGTGACTTACATTAGTGATGAGAATGACTGAGACATAGGTAAAGGAAGACGATCAATTGATACTGGCTACGGAGGAGACTGACACATTTTGATGGAGGCAGAAATAGGGAGACGAATGGGAGAGATGAAATCATGATGTCGATCACATCTTTGGTGGAAAATGTGACTGAACCTGAGAAAGAGGAGCCGTCGACACTTTTTTTTCCACTGGACCACATGAGGCAGTCATAAAGTATGGTGAAACTAGAAAAGAACGCATCTGGACTCGAAGAAACTGCGGAAGACAACACTCAATCAACAGTGATCATGGAGGATATAGCATAGAGGTGAAAAAAACATGGAGAACGCGATCACAGTCGCATGTAATGGGAACCAAGTTTCCCAAGGAATTGAAAAAATTTGTTTGATGGAAGGGAAATGAGGAGATGAGACACATGAGTGGAAACATCTAAGAACTTAGCCATTAAAGATGTTTACACTTCCATTCAGACCACAACTGATTATGAATCAGTGCTGTTTAATCTAGTGGTACCGTCTGACATTCTTGTTCTAAGGCAAAACCCCATTGATGGAACCACACCATCACTCTTGAGATAGTGAACTGAAACAACTTCCTATTTTAAGAACCTGAGTGAAACTTTTGGAAAAATCTTAGAACAGAATGCATGGCTTCTACAGCCTACATTTGAGTGAATTTCAGTCTTATCTTTTGGGATTTTAGTAATGTCTTTGATAGACTAAATGAAGATATTAAAGTCTATTTAAAGGCAACATGATGATCTTGTTAAAGGCTCAAAACAATATTTTATCATGTTTTATAATCTACCTCGATGCTCTGGTTAACATCAATGCCCCCCTCTACCCCTGGACAACACCCCCTCCCACCACTCCACCTGTAGCCCCCTCCCTCCTCCTGGATAACCCCCATCCCTCCCCTTGCAGCCCCTTTCCATGGGCAGCACCCTTAACACCCCCTAGATAGCCCCCTACCCTCTTGGATAGCCCCCTCCCCTCCTGGACACCCCCTCCACTCCTGGACACCCCTCCTTCCAGGACAACCCCTACCTCCCCTCCCCGAGACAGCCCCCCTGGACAGCCTCGTCCCTACCCCAAGATATCCCCCCACCACTCCACCTGCAGCCCGTCTCCCTCCTCCTGGACAACCCCCCCTCCCTCCCCTTGCAGCCCCTCCCTTTCCCTGGACATACCCCTTTCCACCCCCTGGACAACCCCCTCCCCTTTTGGACACCCCCTCCACTCCTAGACACCCCCACCCACCCTCCCACCTGGAGACCCCTACCTTTTAGACGCCCCTCCCTCCTAGTTTTTTAGTGTATACCCATTAATAACCTTCTTTATCCAACTATATTTCCATCATCTATTTGATAATGGAATAAATATTATTCATACACCATCATTTAATAATATGAATTATAAAATCATATATATTTTGAAGAGATACTGTTCAACAAATCAAGGAAAAACACCAAAAAAACAATATATTGGAGGAATATGAACGAAATTTCACATAAATATAATGTGAGAAAGGTAAATGGTGCATATGTTGGGTCTTTATGACATTAAATAAGATATATTGGGCCTCAAATTGAACCGGAATATAATTTTGGGGCCTTTACATGGGCTTAGAATTGGTTTAGTTGGTTGGAACTTTTGATGCCTCACTACGGACCCACATAAAGCTACTCTAGAAGTAATCTAACCATTGTATGTTATCAGTATTGAATGGAATTGAATGGATCATTTTTCTGGACACCCCCTCCCTTCTGGACACACCCCCTCCCTCCCCTCCTAGAAACCCCACTCATGGACACCCCCATGGACACCCCCTCCCTTTTGGACACCCCTACTTCTAGACACCCCCTGGACAACCCCCTCCCTTCTGGACACCCCCACCCACCCTCACACTTGGACACCCCTCCCTCCTGGACACATCCCCTCTGGGACACCCCACCACTCCTAGACACCCCCTCCCTCCTGGACACCCCCCAATAAGGGAAACTAATTAGAAAATTGAAAATACAAGATATTGGTTCCCATCAAGCTTTTAAGATGCTTGTGAGTGGAGTGAATGACTATGCATTGGTCGACTTCCACACCATCAACCAGTGCAGTCCAATGAGTTATGATTCACTAGAAATACAAATCATTTCTAAAACCATTATTCATAACCTAGGGATATAAAACATAATAAAGGGTGATCATATATTCTCAATAAGTGTAAACAAGGGAGATATCAATAATCATATATGGATAAAATAATTAGTAGGAATTCACCTTCATCTTATTTGTGTACAATATTCCATCAGATATACTGCCCATTAGTTTCTAAACACATCTATATCATCTTGTGAATATGAGTTTTTGTGGCAGTCATGGTAGTACTGAAAAAATATAAATACACAAATGATTAATAAATATTTTAAATGAACTCATAATTATTTTCAAAAATACCACATGAGGGATGCTAGTTTCTTGATGAAATACGGTCTCTTTAAAAAATTTACAAACATAATAACCATAGTCCTTTCCATTTGTTTATTTTGGACACTATAGAAACATCGACAAAAATAAGTAATTTGTTTTGATATGTGTTTGGATAGTGCAATGTTACTATATATACCATGATACTTTTCTACTTGTGGATCTTGTAGGCATTCTTATCCTTAGGCCCCAGATTCATCCCATGTAGTAGACGATATTGATGCACCGCCTTATCATAAAAAAATTCTCATTAAAAGATAATATAAATTATATAACTAGATGTTTAGTTTTAAAATATTGGATCTAGTGTATTAAAAATTAACAAACTCCATTATGCGTGGTTGGTTTGTTGGATATTCATGCATTGAATCCCGAAAATAAATCTTTGGAGTATCCAAATTGACTGCAATCAGCATCCATTGCTGCCTAAAAACATAAAAAGGAATAAGTAAAGAAAGAAATGAAAATATAGTTGATATTACTAAATTGTAGAATTTTACCCCTGCATCGTTGGTATTAAATGGAATATGTCATCTGTAATTTTTTTTTCAAACGATTTGAGCAGGGATGAAATTATTGCAGCCTCTTTATCAGAATCTATTTCCTCTTTTGAAGAGGTGATGTGAGGACTAATGAGTCCAAATTTTTGTTCATGGGGAAATCGCTTCAATTTTTTTTCATATATATGCTTGTGAAAAATATGAAATGTATTTAGTCATAATTATCAGAGTATATCAGCTTTTTTAAAATCAAATCATGAAAACATACATCATGTATACATTTACAAATGAGGAACCTAGCCATTCATTCTTGAGGATTTCATTTATATTTTCAGCACTAATGAAATCTAAGGCTTCCTCTCCATACATATTTTTTTTTAAAATCAACTCTATGAGCATTACCATCTATCAACTTTGTATCCACATGAGCCTACAATGATATTAACTGTGGATATAGAATTGGCGGGGTGAAGGTGCTCTCAGTTTAACATTCCAATTGGTTGGTTGATCCTTGAGATAATTTTGAGCTAATATTTCGTTTCACCCCCTTCTCTTTGTTGTTCTATAATAACATTCATCGCTTAAGATGTTTTTTCATTAAATGTTAAAGGTCTAGCTTGAAAATTAAATTGGAAATGGATACCTCCTTGTCAACATGTTATTTTAAAAGAATTTCCAGTCATGCGATGAATGTTCCCAAAGATTGTCCAACCGTATGAATGTCGTCATCTTCATTTGGAATAGGTAGCTCAACACTTGGATCATTAGATATGTTAATTGAAACTCTGAAATGATCTGTTGGGATTTGTCTATTGTGTAGCATGTCGTTCTCCATATTGAACACCGTAGCCCTCGCTACAAGGCGATAGGTGGGAGTTGATAGATATAAATCATAGTCATTTTCACCTTGTAGAATATTAGTACAGGAAATGTATCATTGTCTATGTGATTCAAACTTCACAAAAACAATTATTAAAACATTGATTACCTCAACTAATTCAGGTTTTTTTGTGGAATGGATCACCTCAAAGATGGTGGGGGGTGGGGAGGGATCGTCACGCACGAGTTGTTGTTGATTTGTTTCTTCTCTTTGCCTCCCCCCCATCAAAATTGTTATCATATCTCTCTGGTATTGTAATTATTCTTAAAAAATAGCTAAATTTTATAGCATATTTTCCATTTTTTCATTTTGATCCTCCGATTGTTTTTGTTTTTGAAAATATGTCCGGGGTGTCACCCCAAAACCCGCACCTCTGACGTGGCCATACTATTTTGGCTGCTTCAAGGACACTAAAAGTATGTCTGCATCTGGTGTGGGTGTTGTTGATTCCTGTGACTATGTTATATAGAAAATATAAAAAAATAAGTAGTAATTGTAATATAATAGCGATTTAAAGAAAATCAAATTTATATTATGTCATACTTACACATGTTTCCCACACTTTTTGTGTGTTTTAATCTATCAGTATCCCCTCTTTATTTACACAATCCTCCATCCATATCACATGGCATGGGATGGATATGGATTTCTATTTTGATTCATAAATCTATATATAAAATTATAAACATGGTAATAGTGTTGTTTTATGTCACATACAAGTAGTACAGTAGATTTAAATGACGTACCAATTTTTTCACAAGTGAAGCATACCAAATCCTTTCTTAACGGTAAGGGTACACTGGTTCTATTGCACATTTTTTCTTTTTAGTACTCATTTGATGTTTCATAAATAAAAAATCTATCAATCAAAGGGATGAATACAAGCAACGTCAAACAACCTATTACCCCACACAATGTACCTGAAAAGTCTTCTCCCCATGACAATTGCTAAATGCATCCCACGCTCCTTGGGATATCAAGTGTTCATAAAGAGGAGGTGGGTGAAGATTTATTTTCCCTTCCGCATCTTTAAGATGAAATTTAATTAAAATTGGGCAGAAACCTCTATGAATCCTTCCTACAACTCTTAATACATATTCCTTGTGTGAGGCATCTACTATAAATGCACTCTGCAATGGATGATGAAAAGTAAGTAAACATTTTCGTATTTTATTTAATTTTAATAAATTAAATAAATGATATCATATTGTTACCATAATCTCTTCCCACATTAGTGTCTTAAACCCGATGACAACATGGTGCCAGGACTATACATTAATCGGCACGTGTTTCCGAGTGACGATTATAATGTAGCTACTAAAGATGGCTATATTGGGGTTAACATGTTGGCCTCGCTTATTCCATCCCACCTCAAATTTGATACCTTTTGATTTTGCCTTAAATTTTTGGCTAACACTGTAAAACTACAACACTCCTGTTTTTTTTGCGCTTTTAGGGTTTCATTTCCTACCATTTCCTCAGAAGTATCATCATTGTGTTCATCCGGATCGCTAGCATCGACAATGGGACCAACAAAAATAGGCTGAGAAACCTTTTGTACCTCAAAACTGGGACAAAAAACAACAGGTTGAGAAATCTGTTGTACCTCAGCACTAGGACCAGCAACAACAAGTTGAGAAACCTGTTGCTGCTTTGCACTGGGACCACCAGCAACTGGTTGAGAGACCTTTTGTGCCTCAAGATTGCGTGCATCAGTAGGTGAAAAAGTCATCATATGTAGAAGTGGTTTAACATTTAATTCAGATTACCTAAAAGTATCAGCTAATAGATAATAACATAACATAACACAATGTATATTATAATAAACAAATAACCTGATTATTGTACTCTCTTTTTTTAAAGACTGAAGAGATTTGACCCCTCTATAGACTATGTAAATCCCTTCATTGTGGTCTCCTCTGACATACAAAATGCCATCTACATTGGGACTGCTGCGAAATAACTATGAAGTCCCTATAAAAGGGTCATCCTATGTTGAACTTTCATACGAGCCTTCAGTTATTTTGGTCAATAACAGAACAATTGACCAATTTCAGTTTGCAGGGTCTGGAACATAAAATACTTGTACTTCCTTTGATGCCATTATAATTGATTTTCCTTTCTCCCCTTCCTTACTAAAATCAACTTTCACAAATCCTAATTCATCTATTTTAACAGTACTCATGTTATCAACCCAATTTCATTGAAAAATCGACACTTTGAATTTCATATAATCCAACTCCCATATTCATTTTATGATGCTAAAGTATGACATATTCGCATAAATTGGATTTCTATCCTTAACACCAAAAACATGAATCACCTCAACCACAAGTGAAACCCCATTATTCTTCATGGTATTGTCTTAATCAAGTTCATTAGTATAGAATGTATAACCATTAACTGTATAAGCATTGTAAGATAACACATACACACTTGCTCCTCCGGCTAGCCATCAAATTTGTTTTAAAATTGAGTCTGGATTTTCATATAACTGCTTAAAAATATAGTCCTAAAACCATCCTATAAACTGTCGATTATGTGTATCTAATATCCAATTTTTAGCCCTAGAAGGATTCAAATGCCTAAGAATTTCTTTGTGGGTTTGAACATATGGGTCAACGTCGATACTGTTATGAAAAAAGTAAAGGTGGGCCTGCTCCCAATCTATAATATTGATTGTAACAACCTCTCTTCTAGAAATTCTTTCACCCTCAAGCCGCCTAGTGTGATGAGATTTCAATAGCCCAATGTTTTCCACACTATACATGTATTCAATACAAAATTAAATGGATTCCTCAACAATATATTTCTCTACAATACAACCCTTTGGTCGACTTCAATTTTTGACATACCCTTTCAAAATATTCATATACCGTTCAATGGGGTACATCCATCTATAATGTATAGGACCACATAGTCGAATATCTCTCACCAAATGAACCATCATATTGAAAAATTTCAGCGGGAAGAACATTTCCAATTCACATAATATGATGGCAATTTCTCTTTCCATAGTTGGCAATTTTTCCGGGTCTATAACTTTGCGACATATAGATTTGAAGAAGAAACAGATCTTCATTAATGTATAGCGGACATTCTTGGGAAAAATGCAATGTAAATCTATAGGAATTAGATCTTGCATCAAAACATGGAAATCATGTAATTTTAGACCCTTTAATTTTTAAATCGCTCATGGACACATTGTTCTTTATATTTGATGAATACTGCTCTGGAACCTTTACATCATTCAAGAAGTTTCAAAACTGATATCTCTCCTTCCTGGAAAGAGTGTAAGAAGCAGGAGGAAGAAATTTTTGTTTTTCACCCTTCACTGGTGCCAACTCTTCTCATATTCCCATGTCAACCTTGTCCAATCTAGCCTTAATTCCATCCTTTGTTTTGCTGGGTGCATTTAGAAACATGTTGATGACACTATCACATACATTTTTTTCAACATGAATGACATCCAGAAAATTTCTGACATACAGAGAATTCCAGTACGGTAATTCAAAAAAAAAACTGATCTCGTTTTCCAACTGGGTTTCGTAAGGTTTTTCGAAAACGTTTTACCAAAAGTAGTGTCCAAATATTTTACTTTCTCAAAAAATTGATCACTATTTAGTGGAGACGTTGTTGTACGTTATTCTAAACTTCCATCGAATGTTGCCATCCAAGATCGGTACTTATGTCGTTGGGGTAGAAATCTGCAATTTCCTAGAAACATAGTTTTCAATGAATGTTTCAACCAAATAGACTATGTACCTTGTTCACAAACGGGACACCCTTGAGTTCCTTTAATGCTATATCCTGAAAAATTTCCATAAGCAGAAAATTCATTTATCATCCCATACATCATGGATTTCAAAGGTAAATCTTTATTTTTGTAAGCATCATAAAACGTAACACCTAAATCCCACAATATTTTAAAATCCTCGATCACTGGATCCAAATAAACATCAATATCATTACCCGGTTGTTTTGGTCCTGATATAAGCACAAATAACATGATGTATTTTCATTTCATGCATCACGGTTGTAAGTTATAATTTACCAACATAACAGGCCATGTATTGTGACTGCTGCTTTGAAAATAAAAAGGATTCACCCCATTTGTATATAATTCCAGACGAAGGTTTCACATCTCGTTTCCAAATTCAGGATACTCCTGATCAATTCTATTCCACTAAAAAGAGTCTGTAGGGTGACGTAGTTTCCCATCTTTAATTCTTGTATCTGCATGCTATGACAATTGTCCTACATCCTCCTCACTTCCATATAGGTGCCTAAACCTTGGAATGATTGTAAAGTACCATAAAACATTCTTAGGACTGGAATCATATTTTTTTTATCAAGAAGCACCTCACTTTGGGCATTCTTTAAGTGATTTTTGGTTCTTTCAAAAAAATATACAGTCATTCGGGCAGGTGTGTATTCTTTCAGAGATCATACACATTGATTGTAGCATTCGTTTGGCATCGTATGTTCGACTTGGGAGCTTATTATCTTCTGGGAGCACGCAATTCAGGAGATCAAGTAGTTCTATAAAACTAGCATCATTCCACCTGTTTCATACTTTCAAATTATACAGCTTCAGTACGGCTGACAATGCTGTATATTTAGTGCAACCAACATACAATGCCGTTTTTGCACAACTCTTTAACTTCTCAAACAATTTTGGGAAATCATGAAGTTCATCTTCAACTGTTCTTGTCATTTCTTCAATACAATCTCCATCGTCATTCACATCTGTAATCACATCCTCCCTATGATCGTCTTCACTATTCACACTTATAATCATATCAGATGATCCATAAAATACTGTTTTATTCGAGCCACTACCTACAATTATTTTTCCCCATGTTTATTTCAACATGTATAACTTTGATCTATTCCGAAATAGATCAGGTGTTCTTCTAACTCCACTAGACTAATTTATCTTGAATAACAATAGCGTAAACACAGACAAAGGATTTGAGAAGGGTCACATGCATGATCTTCTGCAAAATTGATAAACTCTTTCAGGCCATCTTTATACTCTTTTGTCAACCGATTAGCATTCATCCATTCTTAATTCATATTCATCATCTTTATAGGTTCGATCTCAAACTTTCTTAATATCATGATTTAATTAATCAAGTAGCATTGTTTAGGTTTTATAACAAAACAATCATGGTACAAATGCCTCAACCATGAACCATCATTGGATATAATATAATTGTTACTCTAACCTCACTAACTCTATGTCTACAAATTTCATCTCCAAACTATAAAATATAAAAATAAACACATCACATGTGGTTATAAAGTCCATACAGGTGTGATTGTAAACATAACCAGTAGGAATCCCTCAAAAAAACAATGTAAGGATATAATGGGCTACCCAAACATGAAATAGAGGAACCAACCCCAAAACATGTGAAAGTACTTGAACTCTATCTATATATGGGGGACTCTGCCCTATCTTTTGTATATATCTATAGAGTACCTAAAACCTATACATGGAGGACTCTTCACTGAAACATTGGGGAGTACCATACTCCATATTTTCTCCAAACATCTCACTTTTCACTTGTCAACTCTCAAGAAAAGTGAAGATACTTAAAATATCCAAACCACATCATGTGAAATTTCTAATGATTGAGGGAATCATACTATTGTGATCTACATGAGAAGATATTTATAATGGGCTACTCATACATGAAATACAATCATCTAAGTGAAAAATAAATAATAATAATGAAAATAACATAGCACACAATTTGTTCAATGGGTACAAAATATGTAGGGTTCTTAGTCAAGGTTGGTTATATACTACCATTTTTAAACTCATGTGAAATCCATATACATGGTGTGTCTAGTAGGGTGAACATCATGTATGGATAAGATTTACCTGATTTAATCTGACATATATCAAATTAATTACAAGTTAGTCTTATAAAGACTATATGATGCCTCTAAAAATACATGACATATAGAACAACTTGAGAAAAAGGCGTGTACTTTAGATACATACTGACTCACCTCACCGGCTACACATCACATTTTTGTGTAATACACGGTGTGTAGTCCTTACATGACCACTAGGGGTGTATAGTCTATACACATCAAGTTTCTATGGTATCCATACATGGTGTGAGTGAAGTAAAACAAATATCATGTGGTTCTACCATTATTTCAGGGCATGTACATGGTTTCATGCTGAAGTATATGTCTTGGAGATACATTCGGTGTGACCTAGGCTCACATGACATGTAACATTTAAAATGAATCTTATTCCATGTTTGAGTTAGAAGATGAGTCATGTGGTGTAAATTTTGGAGACAACTATTGTGTGGCATTAAAATCTATATAAAATCCGTGTATGGTGAAGCATGTTTCATTTAACAAGACTACATACCATGTATTTTTAAAATATATAGAATATGAAAAACATCATCTTTACACCATACACACCACTTTCACCTCATTTTATAGTTGTGTTTCCATTACCGACCAAAATTTTCAACCTCATAGCATCCAATTCACCTTGTTGGGTTAATATCTTTCCAATTATCACTGTCTAATCCATTACCATCCAACTGTTCTTTAAAATACATCTATAAATCACCATATAATTATCATCATGCTTCTAAACCCAAGAACTCTTCGATTTTAATTTATTGTGACATTGCAGAATAACCATCAAACTCAAATGTGTATTACATTTGAATATTTGTTATGGTGGTGGTGGTAAAAATACTCAACCACCCTTGGGTGATCTCATGTTTAGGTTCATCAAAGAACATTAGTATTAGACAATATTATAATTCTCTATTCATGGGGGAAAAGTTCCTTAATGTATTACAATTATTTGGACTAAAATTTATTCCACAAAGAAATAAATTACAAAATAATAACATTACTGAGCATAAATTTTAGTTTAAATAATCATCAATATGAAAAAACCCACATTATAAAAAAAATACAAGGAAAAATCTATGAAATAAAATTTTAGAAAATATGTGAAAGCTTCATCCTCATGTTCATCCCATGCTAGAAATAAAATATCAAAATAATTAAACTATCATAAATATAAGGAAAATTTAATCAAAGTAAACATATTACTTTATTTATGTGTTTAGAAAATATTATAATTCAATTATTTAATCTCATTTTCTTTACAAACCTAATTATTTACATGAAATAAAAATCCTAAAATAATTAAAGTCACATAACAAAAATTTTTTTTGGGAAAAGATGAAGTATTTAATTTTTTGAACCTTATGAGAAGAAGAAGAATTTATTTAATTATCATTCATTTTCATTATTTTCTCACTATAATAATTTTATCATAAAAAATGGTCATCATTGAAATTTTTTTTAAGAAGAAGAAGTGAATTCTAGTTTTGTGGAGAATGAGTCAAACACATAAATAATAAAATCATATCTCACTAGAATTTCCCTAAAGCTCGATGATCACATCACATTCCTCAATTTTTTGTCTCCACCACTACATTGAAAATGAGCAACACAAAGAATTATTTTTTCTATAAATATAGAGTCATGTGAGTTTTTATTCTCCAATATTTTTCCCCCCACAAAAAATAATTAGGTGAATTCCATTTTTGACTAGAGTGTCCATAAAGTATCTCATAGAGTCCACTAGAAGTGGTTTTCTAGGATTCAATGGAATTGAACTAGTAACAAAGTGGTGGTTCCATTGAAATGGGTAAGGTTTGGATTGATATTCAATGGTGGAATAACTATAACATGGAAAAAAATGGCATATCAATCTTTCCAACAACCAAAACACCATACAAAAACACAATCGTGCTCACAATCGCAACACCATACAAACCAAAAAATCACAATTTCAGATTTTACAAATCAACCCTTATTCAATTTTGTTTGTTTATTCAGGGGTTATCAAAGAAGATTTATCATCCTGGGGTTTTCATTCATAAGTCAAGTATACATAAATTACCAGTTTTTATATTCAAATGTTCAACAGGAACCAACAAACATGCAATTCATTTAGTGCGCAAATAAGGACCGCCAACGACCACGATTTTCAGCGGGGCATTTAGCCTATACATTTCAAATTATAACAATCAATATCAAATAGTAATAACATGAGAACAATAGAAAACCAACGAGTTACAGGAGAAAACACACCGCGAAGGTGTCGTTCAGCATAAGGTAGAGGTGTGTTCGTGGCAGAGGAGAGGCGCACAACAAAGAAGATTTCCAGCTAAAAAGAAAACATAAAATAGGGGAAACCCATGAGAATAAAATATTCTAAAACCAATTACACCATTTACTACATCCCACAAACCCCAAGAACCCAAAAAAACTGAAATCAACCCACACAATGGTTAAACACACCTTAAGATTACAAGAAATTACAGAACCCACCTTCGATAGAACGAGTTCAACAAAATTTTAAAATATAAAAGATTAACATACAATGGAAACAAGTTTGAAATAAGTAAACTTTAGATATTTCATTCCCATTTCTAAAACCAGGACCCTAGCCAAGGTTTCATACACTAGAGGCAGCAACGGCGGAGGCAACGGTGGTGGAGGCAGTGACAGAGGAGGCAGCCACAGCGAAGGCAGCTACGGAGGAGGAAATCGTGGAGGAGGAAGCAACACCGGAGGTAGCGGTGCTATAGGTAGCGGTGGAGAAGGCAGCGGTAGTGGAGGCAATGACAGGAGTGGAGGATGACGGTCGCGGCGGAGGAGGAAAACCCAGCGGCAACAACAGATAAGGGGGAGGAGGATATGTATGGATTACCTTAGAAAAATTATGAACAAATAATTATGAACAGAATAATTATTTTTCGACAACGTGGTTACACTATTATTGAGGGAATTTAAAAGAATTTAGATTTATGGAATATGTCCAATTTCTTGTGTTTTAATTAAGGAATAATGAATAATTAATGTTCCCAATATATTATTATGGTAATTCATGTTATTATCATATTTCAAGAGAATAAATGATAAATGGGTTCACATATTTGGTATGAAATGATTAAATGGATACTATATAATGATTGAAGGCTAATGATAAGTTCATTTTTGAAATTTAGTGACCTTTATTCCAAAGTATTAGATCATAATACTTTTTAAAGTCAACCATTTATAAAATGGTTTAAGTTGATTATTGGTTGATATTTTAGAGGTTAATTTATTACTTCACCATAAGATGCATCATGTGTTAATAAATGAAGTAGAATATAGTTGAAGCCATAATAAAAGGAAAATATTATGTTTATAGAAATTTATATTTAATTATATTCTTATAGAGTAAATGAGTTCCTCAACTCTAGGAAAAAGGGTTTGATACAAAAATGTTGTCCTAATACCATATTTTTTATTGAACCTATGGTCTTCTAAATGATCACAAATTTATGGATTTGAGGCCCTGAACTTTACATTGATCATTCACTTGTTTGTGATTAAGGAACTCAATCACTCCCAATAAATATTTATGCTTTTCCTCCAACTATATACTTTCCACTAATATTATTCTACTTAGATACCTAGTTATATGTTAGTCCATGTGAACTTTTAAATTTCCATTATCTATTTTATAAAGGTTGTTTTAGGAACCCTTATCATGATGTGAGATCTCAATATTAGAAATATTAAACAATATATTACCACGATCAAGTTTAAATTGTGATGTCTTAGTTTAATTAAGGTGTGGAGAATGTGGCATCCCGGAATTCTAGTGTAAAAATATTGTATTCGATAGTGTGTATGAAACACAACACCAAACACGTAGGGGAATATAATATCCCAAGAATTTATAATATATTTACAATTTTAATAAATTAAATATGTTTTATAGCTTTAAATTCACATGAAAATGAGTTAGCATATGTCTCACACAACGATGAGTTTCTTCAATGGATTGTGTTACATGTAAGACTGAGTTTTACCGAACAATAATATATTATTAAAATATTATTATTTAATATAATAAGTCTTAACCTAGTCATTAAATTAGAAGTTATGAATAATATTAACTAAATTATGAAAATATATGATTTACAAAAATATAAAAATTAAATTATTTATTAATAATTAATTATAAATAAATATAGGAATGAATTGTATATAAAGTGAATATTTTTATTGAAAACTATTTTTATAATCACAAAGTTGATTTATACTGATAAGTTAATTACAATTAGTGAGTGATATTAAATAAATAAATAAATATATATATTATATTCGATAATTTTGTTATATTCATCCAATATATTTGATAAGCACAAGATAAGAACAAACCCAATATTACACATAAAATACTAACTTTTTATAAAGGCACTTTTACCTCCTTTTAATAGAGAACCTATTTTAAATACAATTTTGACCATTTTATAAAATTAATATGTAAAAATAAACTTAATAATTTGAATATAAAATAAAAATTTATCTTATGGATAATTTTTGGGTATTTTTTTGTGAAGTTTCATATTTTAATGAATAGTGAAAAAAACGGAAATATAATTCAAAACCTATTTTTCATCTAATTTATTTATATTTATAAATTATAATTTAAATTTTATTAAAATTTTAATTATATAATATTTTTATCATCCAATCCAATTCAGGTCATTGGAATCAATTTTACTTTGAAATTGACTATAAAAACATATCAAACTTTTGATATTTTTACCTTAAAATCTTGCATTGTCGTACCGATTATGGGATTAAATTTAAATTAATTTATGCCACTTATATTATTTTAATTTGGAAAAATTTATTCTAAATTTTTATCAGAATAATTTATAATTCCTAATAAGGGAAACATAGTTTTTGACCAAAATTATTAGTGAAAATAATTAAAATTAATTACAACGATTAAGGTGAAATTAAGCTTAATAAGGGACTAAACCTAAAACTTAAGGGTCCAAATGACCTATACAATTATAAAAAACCATTTTATGTCCATAATTCAGAAAAAACCTTCAATTATTGAGTTTGGTTTATTTTTTATCAATTCCTTAAGTAAAAACATGGGTACATATAACTTGTTTTAAAAAATGCCAAGTGAGTCCCTTTCCTCCTCTATAAAAGGCCACCACCCCTCCCACTATCTCAAATCACTAAAACAACTTAGGTTAGACAAATATATGTCCATTTTACTTCCAAACATACCTAAATTACTCCTTTAATTCTACATTTGGTCAGGAAGCAATCCAAGGAAGCCTTTTGGTACAAACCAAAAAGAGTTACCCGATTAAGAGGTAACATAATTTCTTAAGATATTTAGGTTTATTTCCATTATCCAAACCATAAAATATACTTATTACATGATTATATAAAAAAATATATCCTAAATATAGTGATTTTTTAATACTAAGTTTCATACCTACACATACACACAATTTTATCTAATGCACAACAAACATATTGTTTACGTGTATAGAGAACTACCGCCTCACGAAACGATGATTGTTCATTCTTCCTTTATCGCCTATAATGGTGGAAATTATGATGGAAAATATATATATATATGTTATATATGATATTTATTATGTATTTAGTCTTATTTTTTTTTATAACACATACCCTTATAATTTCCATTTTATGTAAATACGATAACATCGTTTGTGGAAGTATGAACTAGAACCCCCTCAAAGTGATGTGATTCATTCACACTATACATGGAACATATAAATTATGGTTTTAATTAAAAATATGTAAGATAAATTACATATATATATAATAATCATGAAATAATTACCTTTCTTGAAATATAATATATATAATTTTCTTTATTACCCTTTCACACACTTAAAAAGTGATAACGTTGTTCGTGGACGTGTGAACTATCGCCTCCTTGACATGATGTGACTCATTTTACATATCAATAATATAATATAAAATTATATATTATTAAATAAAATGGTATTTATTATAAAATTATCATTTTGGAAAGATATAGTGTTACATACCTTCTTTCCAAAATGATCGTTGAAGATAAGAATGTTACCTATGGGTACGTATGACCTTCCGTCTCTATGATTATTGTTGGAGTGTGTGGTCTAGAACCAATTACTTTGTACTTTATTCATTAAATAAAATCCTTATCACATCTTGATTGTTCTTTTGCGTGACATGTCATGTGATAATTTCCTAAGGACAGCTATTGCATTAAAGGGTCGTAGCGGATCCCTACTATGGTGAGAACCTGGAAGTGCCATAACACTGTTCTTGAATGTATGTTCTATAGCCGGATGATATTATTTGAGGGACACAAATAATACAGGTCATTAGGGGTGAGGACTCATAAAACTTTGAGGCACCTTCTCATGGTGTGCGCCCTTGGTAATATCCAGGAGGATATTATGAGAACGAGACCCGCCTGTAGGAAATCCAAATTTCATAGTGTCATTGGATATTCCTATCTGTGGATGTGTGTATTGGTCATTAGACTTTAATATTATTATTAATGGGTATTACAACTCATGCACTTAGATTTATTGATGAAAACTGTGATGACACACTGTTCGCAGCGAGGTAGGATACGTTGGGTGCTTCACGAGTAATACCGCATTAATAGATAATACGAGAAAGGATTTGTCCCTTCCGTTCCATAACAGAAGTAGATATCTCAGGCCCTTTGATGGAATTGATATAGCCTAAATAAATCCATGGCCATGGTAAGGTATGGAAAAGTTCAATTCCAGGAAGTCAAAGAAAGAATAATCAAGCACATGGGTTGATGACACTAGAATGCAACCCGCTTGATTGGAGATATCGAGACAAAGGGATTATATTAGATGGCAAGCGTTCGTAGGAGGTAACATGTCATTGCAGCGTTAACTTCTTTCTCTATGGGTGCCTTGGCGTGTTGCTAGACACTAACCTTGGACTTTAGGCAGGCCCAACCTAATGCCACCGAGAAAGAGGCCTAGAGGGTCACACACTAAGTGTGTCCATGTATCTCAGTTAAATATTAATTTAACAAGTTAAATAAATATTATTCCTGACTATGGCTTAATAATTATTTAAGGATGTCTGATCGCATTTATTTTGACACTTTTTATTTGAGAGAATATATTGTGGAAGAAATAATATATTTATTATTGAGTAATGCAGTTACATTTATTTAAGAAATAAATAGTCATTAGTCAAGGTCTAATAAATGTGGTGGAGAAAAATGGAAAATAAAAGTACATGTCATGTATATTAAATATACATGACATGTAGTTTTATGGAAAACAAGTACACGCCATGTATTAATTATTACACGTCGTGTAGTTTTTCTAGTTGGGATTTTGAGGATTTAATATTTTTTTATTAAATGAGATTTATTATAATCAGCGTGGGCACATGTCAAGGAATTAATAATTCTACATGGGGGTTTTTAATAAGAGTTAATGAAATAAATAAAACGTGTAACACATTTATTTATTTTCATAACTCTAGTAACCTCAAAACCGATTATAAATATCCTCGCAACCCCAACATTTTGTAGAGCCGTTGTTGTGCACAACAGATTTGGAAATACTCTCAAGCCAAGAGAGAATTCCCTTTCCACCAAGAATTCCCTCAAGTTACGAGAGTAAGATCCTCCACCGGATCAAGGCGGTCGAAGGCGGACATCGCAAGCGAAAGTTCTTCCATGCTAGCACCCGAAGATCCCTTCGGCGACATCCGGAGATACGTGACACACGTGTGGATCACCGCTAGAGGAATCCTACACTTGGATTCTATGACGTAACGACGGATCACCGAACCGTGACCAGACACATCAACGAAGAAAGAATTCCAACAAGGTAATTACTATGCATTAATTAAATTAATTATAATCAACATTTGATGATCCTCCTCAAGGGTTCCGGGACTCTTCTTTTCTTTTCGTTCTTCATTCTATTCCGATGATTCAGTGTTTTATATCGTGACAGATCTCGGATTGAACGTTGTTTAACGTAAAAATTAAAGTTCGGCAAACCCACCAACGCGCTTCCGCTGTGCCCGGAACATACAAGTGGTATCAGAGGGGGTCATATCGTTGATTATAATTATTTAGTTTTTCGTTGTTAATTTACGCATTTAATAATTTAGTTATTTCAAATCAAGTTTAATCATTCTGGAAATCTGAATATTGAGATCTATTCCTCCTCCCTCGTTTCTCGTTCACCTCACAGAAACGATTTTTTCTTTTAATTTTGATTAAAATAAAATAGAGAAACTCATCAAGAGGATCCAAACGTTTCTGGCCGTATAACACCAGAATACACGACGTGTTTTCGGAAGTACACGCCATGTAGTCTAGGTTCAATGCATTGACTGATCCGCCAAATCAGGCCATGTATTGGATTATTTCTAAGAATTTAAGACACCGTGTGTTGACCAGAAACAGGTGGCACACGGTTTTCGGAATACACGCCGTGTGGTCCAATGAACACGGAATGTAGTCCCTTCAGGTTAGGGTTGGGTCGTGTACTCCGTACACGGCCTGCCCGGCTGGAAACCGTGTAACACGGAAACTACACGGCGTGTGTCCCACTGTACATGTCGTGTACTCCAAAAATTTCTGAAGTACATTAACCCGCCCTGTCCCCGGGCGTGTACTTCGGATGGACGGTGAAGAAAAGTACACGCCGTTTAGTCGGAACTACACACCCTGTACTCACCCAAATTACGAAGATTTATTAAAATTTATTATATTATACAAACCCTTGAGACGTGTACCATGGTGTAGGTGTAAAGCTGAGGCACAACACGTGATCAGTGTTTTATATATATGTGTTTAATTTAACATCTGCGTAATAAATGGGAATTCACCGAGTTGCCTCCAAGGTACAAGTTATGTACAAGGATAATTTTAAATGAATTTATTTGTTTAAAATTATGATGGATGAGAATCTCAAGGAAATTCAGAAAAGGGATTTAAGATAAAAGGATTGATTAATTAAAGACAATTAATTGATTCGAGCGTGATTTATCTTAAACAAGAACGATTAAAGAATTGAATGCTAGTTTTATTTATGCATAAATATAGTTGCATGTATGGATGATCATGATCTAGACTGAGACCTTTGTATGTGAATGGTTTCTTTTAATTAATTTATTTATTTAAATTTTTTGGCCTACGAGCCATCTCCTCATTAATATGTAGGGCCTTCGCGCCCAAGGATTATTTTATTTAAAAACCCCTTTTACCCCTCACCTGCGTGTGATATAAATGCATATGTAATGGATGGAGATCCCAAGCTAGTGGAGGCAGCTCAAGTAAGGAGCCAAGGGGAAACCAATCCAAGGAGATACAAAGGTGGACAGGTGGAAAGCTGTAAACACGAACTCGAAAGGTTCAAGGTGTTTCCCCCCTAGGTCTTGGGTTAGATTATCAACCTCTAGATAAACTAACCAATAGAAAATCTCATGATCATACCATTTATTTTATTTCTATTAGTTGCATGGTTTATTTATTATGGGTGTGTTGTCATGATCACACAATTAATGAATTAAACGAGCATGCAAGATGGAACTAAAATAAAATCGGATTATACGTAAATATTATCTTAGACATGGTTAATCACTTAAGTATATCCCACTTAATGTTAACAAGCATGTAATCAAAGATAATAAAATGGAAATTTATGTCTAAGGATAAAATCCCTCAAAATAAATATTAAGTCGGCATAGCCTTCCATAATCTTGGTTAGAATCAAACCATAGTTCAAAGTTCTTGAACAAACCTAGTTGGGGTGCTTTCAATTATCAGGGAATTCTAATTCAAGGTTTTGGGTTGACTTGACTTGGTTCACTTCAAGGGTTGACTGCAACAGCAGGACTTGGTGTGACCAAGAGGCAAAGGTTGAGGAAATCCAAAAAGGATTTTTGGATTGGGGAGTCCACTCAGCGGATCAAGGAGCTGCGAGTTAATGCAGTTGGAATTTGGAATGCCTACCTAAAACCCTTCAAGTTGCTTGACCAACCCTTGTTGGGGTAATGCGAAGGGAAATATGGATCCTTGCCACTAGAATATTCACGCAACAGAATATTCCGAAGTCAATGGTGAGGGCTATTGGATTTCGATAAAATAGTGGGAGACTAATAAGTATTAATTTATTTATTTTTCTCAATTTTTTGTAATAAAGTACTAAACCTTTGCTCATCTTAATTTGTAGAAATGGAAAGAAAATGACTTCAAACATATCATTGCACACTATACTTGAAAAAGAAAACCTTCTCAACAGAACCAATTTCCATGAGTGGAAGAGGCGTTTACGCGTCGTCCTTCACCACGAAAGAAAATTATTTGTGCTAGAAGAGCATATTCCAGTTGTTCTTGGGAAAGAGGCTAGTGATGAGGAATTATATCTCTACATTAAACACATGGATGATGCCATATATGTTCAGTGTTTCATGCTATCGACCATGTCTAATGAGCTCTTGAAGCAACATGAAAACATGGATGCGTATATCATGATGTCTCACCTTAAAGATCTCTACCAAGAGAAGGCGAGATGGGAGAGGTATGAGATCTCCAATTCTTTGTTTACCATGAAGCTTGGAGAGTCTGCATCAGCTGGGCCTCATGTAGTCAAGCTTATTGGCTACATTGAACACCTGGACATCTTTGGGATTAAATTCCCGAATGATTTGCGTACAGATCTCATCCTATCATCACTGCCCAAGACCTTCTCTAGCTTCATTGTAAACTATAACATGAGAAACAATGAGAAGATTCTATCAGAGCTTCTGACCTTGATTCGATAGGTAGATAAGGACATGAGGCGTGACAAACCTGCGGTCCTTATGGTGAACAAGAAAAGGAAGGACAAGGCAAAGGGGAAAAAGACTTATAAACGGTCTGAATCCCCCGAGCACCATCCCTCCAAGAAGGGGAAGATCCAGAGGTAGGGCAAGGAACGGGAGGCAGTGTGTTTTGCATGTGGCAAGCATGGCCATTGGAAGTGGAACTTCACCCAGAAGCGTGGGGATGCTAAAAGTGTGTTTTTTATTGAGTGCAATCTTTCTATTTCTACACATTGGGTATTAGATACTATTTGTGGGGCTCAAATATG
Organism: Viscum album; assembly: GCA_963277665.1. Taxonomy (NCBI): domain Eukaryota; kingdom Viridiplantae; phylum Streptophyta; class Magnoliopsida; order Santalales; family Viscaceae; genus Viscum; species Viscum album. The sequence continues at coordinate 2,134,755,263 of OY728138.1, forward strand.
TATTGAAATGCAGGAACTAAGTAGATTTAGAAAGATCGCCAGAGGAGAGGTGGATCTTCGAGCTGCCAATGGCATAAGGCTGGCTGCGTTGGCTATTGGCGACTACCACCTCTCATTGCCTACTGGGATGATTTTGGTTTTACATAACTGTTATTATGTGCCTAGTGTTACCAAGAACATAATTTCTGTATCTTGTTTGGATATGGATGGATTTGTTTTCAAATTTGGAAATAAGGGTTGTCTCTTTTATAAGAACAATGTATGTTATGGTATGGCACATTTAAATAATGGTTTGTATGTATTGAATTACGAAAACCTAGTGTTGGCAGTCGATAACGAAACAAACTCACATGACTCATACATCACCCAGTTATGGCATCACCACCTTGGTCCTGTGAATGAGAAGCGTTTGACAAAGCTCTACCAAGATGGATATTTAGACTCTACTGAGATAAAACCACTTGATAGATGTCACGCTTGTTTACAAGGAAAAATGACTAAGCCACCTTTTGGTGGACAAGGTGAAAGGGCCACAGAGCTTCTAGGATTGGTACACACAGATGTGTGTGGAATATTTCTAGTAGAAGATAGAGGTGGATATTCTTACTTCATTAATTTTACTGATGATTTGAGTAGATATGGATATGTCTAATTAATGAGGTATAATTCAGAGACCTTAGAGAAATTTAAGGAATTCAAGAATGAAGTAGAGAATCAGCTTGGTAAGAAGATAAAGAATCTTCGATCGGATCGAGGTGGAGAATATCTGAAACAAGAGTTCATCGATCTTCTATGGGAGTCTGGGATTCTATCTCATCTCACTCCTCCTTATACACCACAGTGGAATGGTGTTAGTTAAAGGAGGAACCTCACCTTGTTGGACATGGTGAGGTAGATGATGAGTCATGCGGATCTTCCATTATCCTTTTGGGGATATGCATTAAAAACTGCAGTATACACATTAAACCAAGTACCAACTAAGGTGGCAAATGGAATTCCATCCGAGTTATGGAATGGAAGGAAACCCACTTTGTCGCACACACATGTGTGGGGATGCGAGGCATTTGTTAAGGCCTTCTCAGGAAACAAACTAGCACCTCAGGGCACGAAGTGTATTTTTATAGGATATCCCAAGGAAACAAAAAGGATATTACCTATATAACCCTCAAGAAAATAAAGTGACTGTCGCCAGACAAGTTGTCTTTCTTGAGAGGGAGCACATCCTCAAGAAGTATAGTGGGAGCAGGATTGAGTTCGATGAAGTTGATGCTAAATATACAAAAGAGTTGGTACATGAACAAGTTTTAGAGGTCCCTGTGGAAGAAGTTCTAGAAACACAAGTAATGCGTAGGAGCTCAAGAGAGGTAAGGGAACCAGAGAGATTTGGTTTCCTAGTCACCGAGGATGGTGAATCATTATTGGAAAATGATGAAACTCTCTCCTACAAGGAAGCAGTAGAAAGCTCAAAAGCTGCAATATGGATAGAAGCTATGAATTTTGAGATGGATTCCATGTATCAGAACCAAGTTTGGGTTCTGGTTGATGAGACATTTGATGTAAAGCCTGTTGGATGCAAATGGGTATTCAAAAGAAAGCTGGACATGGAAGGTCAAGTTAACACCTATAAAGTAAGGCTAGTGGATAAAGGATTTAGAAAGCATTAAGGAATTGAATATGATGATACCTTCTCGCCAGTTGCCATGTTTAAATCCATAAGAATCATACTTTCCATAGCAGCTTACCATGACTACGAGATTTGGCAGATGGTTGACAAAACAACATTCCTTAACGGGAACCTTCAGGAAGATGTCTATATGACACAACCAGAAGGGTTTGTAACACCAGGTGAAGCCAAACGGGTTTTCAATTTGCAGAAATACATTTATGGATTGAAGCAAGCATCCAAGTCATGGAACATTCGATTTGATGAAGCCATAAAGGAATTTGGTTTCATTAAGAACGAATATGAGCCATGTGTTTATAAGAAGCTTAATGGGAATGTGGTCTTCATCCTAGTGGTATATGTTGATGACATATTGCTTATTGGAGACGACATACTAGCCTTACAATCAGTTAAGGACTGGTTGAACAAGTGTTTCTCCATGAAGGACTTAGGAGAAGCATTCTACATTCTAGGGATCAAGATCATTCGTGACAGATCCAAGAGGCTGCTTGGACTAATTCAGGGTACATACATTGACCAGATACTAAAGAGATTTAGTATAGAAAAATCCAAGAGGGGATTGGTTCCAGTGTCACATTACTTACATCTTTCTAAGAAAATGTGTCCCCAGACACAACAGGAGAATGATAGGATAAGAAAGATCCCATATGCTTTGACTATAGGATCCATCATGTTTGCCATGTTATGTACCAGGATTGATGTTGCCTACGCACTGAGCATGGTAGGCAGATATCAAGAAGATCTAGGAGAACAACATTGGACTGCTGTTAAGACTATCCTTAAGTATCTGAGAAGAACTAAGGATATGTTCCTGGTATATGGAAGAGACAAGGAGCTTGTCATCAGAGGGTATGCTGATGCTGGTTTTCAAACAAATAATAATGATCCAAAGTCACAATTTGGATATGTTTTCTATCTCAATTGAGGAGCTGTGAGCTGGAAGAGTTCAAAGTACCCAGTTATCACCGATTCTACAGCGGAGTCTAAGTATATAGCAGCTTCTGATGCAGCCAAGGAAGCCGTCTGGATTCAGAACTTTGTCCAAGAGCTTGATGTGGTGCCCAACAGTAAAGATCCCATTACATTGTATTGTGATAATACTGCAGTGGTTGCTCTTGAAAAATAACCAAGGTCACATCAACGGACAAAGCACATACTCCAGAAGTATCACCTCTTGAAGGATTTCTATCAAAGGGGTGAAGTTGCAGTGAGAAGAGTGTCCATGGAAGAGAATGTGGCAGACCCCATGACTAAAGGCCTATCTCAGCAGAAGCATGATTATCATGTGAGAGATAGTGGGTTAAAGGTTGTTAGCTATTGGCTCTAGTCCAATTGGGAGTTTGTTGGAGTTGGTGGTCTAGAACAAATTACTTTGTACTTTATTCATTATATAAAAGCCTTATAACATCTTGATTGTTCTTCTATGTGACATGTCATGTGATAATGTCCTAAGGATAGCTGTTGCATTAAAGGGTCATAATAGATCCCTACTATGATGAGAACCCGGAAGTGACATAACACTGTTCTTGAATGTATGTTCTATGGATGGATGATATTATTTGAGGGACACAAATAATACAGGTCATTAGGGGTGAGGACTCATAAAAATTTGAGGCACCTTCTCATGGTGTGCTCCCTTGGTAATATCCAGGAGGATATTATGAGAACGATGCCCGCCAGTAGGACATCCACATTTTTATAGTATCATTGGATGTTCCTATCTGTGGACGTATGTATTGGTCCTTAGACTTTAAGATTATTATTAATGGGTATTATAACTCGCGCACTTAGATGTATTGACAAAAACTGTGATGACACACTTTTCGCAGCGAGGTAGGATACGTTGGGAGCATCACGAGTAATACCGCATTAATAGATAATGCTAGAAAGGATTTCTCCCTTCCGTTCCATAACATAAGTAGATATCTCAGGCCCATTGATGGAATTGATATAGCCTAAATAAATCCGTGGCCATGGTCAGGTATGGGCAATTTCAATTCTGGGAAGTCAAAGAAAGAATAATCAAGAACATGGGTTGATGGCACTAGCATGAAACCCGCTTGATTGGAGATATAGAGAAAAAATGGATTATATTACACGGTAAGTGTTCGTAGGAGGTGACACGTCATTGCGGCGTTAACTTCTTTCTCTATGGGTGCCTTGGCATGCTGCTAGACGCTAACCTTGGACTTTAGGCAGGATCAGCCTAATGCCACTGAGAAAGAGGCCTAGAGGGTCACACACTAAGTGTGTCCATGTATCTCAGTTAAATATTAATTTAACAAGTTAAATAAATATTATTCCCAACTATGGTTTAATAATTATTTAAGGATGTATGATCACATTTATTTTGACACTAGTTATTTGAGAGAATATATTGTGGATGAAATAATATATTTATTAGCGAGTAATGTAGTTACATTTATTTAAGAAATAAATAGTCATTACTCAAGGTCTAATAAATGTGGTGGAGAAAAATGGAAAATAAAAGTACACACCGTGTATATTAAATATACACGCCGTGTAGTTTTATGGAAAACAAGTACACACCGTGTATTAATTATTACACGCCTTATAGCATTTCCAGTTGGGATTTTGAGGATTTAATATTGTTTTATTAAATGATATTTATTATAATCAGCATGGGCGCATGTCAAGGAATTAATAATTCGACATGGGGGTTTTAAATAAGAGTTAATGAAATAAATAAAACGTGTAACACGTTTATTTATTGTCATAACTCTATTAACCTCAAACCCGGTTATAAATATCCTCGCAACCCCAACATTTTGTAGAGCCATTGTTGTGCACAACGGATTTGGAAATACTCTCATGCCAAGAGATAATTCCCTTTCCACCAAGAACGCCCTCAAGTTACGAGAGCAAGATCCTCCACCGGATCAAGGCGGTCGAAGGCGGACATCGTAAGCGAAGGTTCTTCCGCGCTAGCACCTGGAGATCCCTTTGGCGATGTCTGGAGATACGTGACACAGGTGTGGATCACCGATAGAGGAATCCTACACTTGGATTCTATGATGCAACGAAGAATCACCGAACCGTGACTAGACACATCAACAAAGAAAGAATTCCAACGAGGTAATTCTTATGCATTAATTAAATTAATTATAATCAACATATGACGATGCTCCTCAAGGGTTCCAGGACTCTTCTTTTCTTTTCATTCTTCATTCTATTCCGAAGATTTGGAATTTTATATCGTGATAGATCGCGGATTGAACGCTGTTTAACGTTAAAATTAAAGTTGGGCAAACCCACCAACGCGCTTCCACTGCGCCCGGAACCTACAATTATAATGTTGGTTAATTTTTCATACCCATATTTCATGATTGGATTTAAAAGTATAATTTATGTAAAAATATTATTATTATTTCATGATTATTATTCTATATGTGATTATATAATGACCCTTTTGACCATAGTCGACCTACTAATGTCATTTTAACACATGAACCAAATTTGGTCAGAACAACCGACATAAACTTAAGTGTTTAATTAGTTGTATACAACATTGTAATAAGGGAAGTAAAAGTAATTATAAACATGAAAAATGGTATTAATCTAGTAGATAATTAATATAATTTTATTATTTAGGTAGATAAAGACACACATGACAAGTTAAACTCAATATAAGGGAATTTCATCTCAATTAACATTCCATTGAGACTCATTTGTTATTATGCACCAATTCACTTTTATTTTGTGTATATCCTACCTTTGAGATGCTATATCACGAATATCCTTACTCTTATGATATTATAAGTTTCATTTAATATTATTCCCTTATGGGTATTTTAATTTTAATGATTCAAGGTGGTATGAGAGACTTTGGAATGTTTAAATGTCATTTTCATCAAGAATTGTTTAATGATAATTCAATGGTTTTCCTATTAATTAACATAAAAACCCCTTGTTATTACTTATTCTCCACTGGGGAACTATTGATAAATCTGTATCCTTTATTAAATATAGATATTTGATAAGGCATATTGTTTATTATTTCAAGAAATTATGTGATATGAGGAATTATTTGGAAAAATATGAAATGAGTGGAGCCTGGTTATAGGTAGACCGTTGATGAAATAATAGATTAATGAGATGAAATAGTTTTGTAATTTGGATAGGTTTTTACCCGATATGATAAACCATCTTTTGAAATTTCTTGATGGTAGTGGTTCATGTGCTAGATACATGACTTCCAATAAATAGTTATCTCCCTAATATATATTTAGTTATTATCCATCCATGAGTTTTTTCATCAATATTTATTTAGATATAGTTCATTCTCAATTAATTGACTTTATGAAATGTGTTTTAGTTTATTAACTTTCTATATTAATTTTTTCATTATCTAGTAATTTGAATGGAATGCATTATCCATTATTTACCTTTCTATGTTTATGTATTCCTATTGATTCATTATTGCTTCCTATTTACATACCCTTACTGATCATTTGAGATCACCCTTATTATGTTTCATTTACCCAGGTTATGAAGATTAAATATTTCAATAAGATTTCATGGTTGTAGTTTATTTTATTTTTTTATATATCATGTTTGTATTTATATTTCCCAATGTATTATGGGTATTATGTATGTAATATGTTTTTCTATGACTACTAAACTAATCGGTCTTTCGGGATTTGATTCCTTGTTATCATATCAAAGTAATAAAATAATGCTCTGGCTCTAGGATTCTGAGGCCAAAGAGTTACACTTCATATCTTTCTTGATATTTTGAAATATATTGAATATTATCAATAAATATTATGCATCACAATGTATCACTATATAGGGAAATTATAAGTTGTTAGAAAAGTTAGGTGGAGAATTGATGTATAACTAAAGATGTTTTGGTGAGGGGTTATACGAGTGTAGTTGGGTCATAAATATATAAAGGTCTTATTACCCTATTATTATAGGCTATGTACTTTAGGATTTTTGCCTTTGGTCCACTAGGTCATGTAATTGTTTCCTCTTAACCCAGTTAAAAATAAGGATTATCAGATAAAATATGGAATTGGATTATTTTCCATATTTCTACAACAAGTATCTTACATATGAAAAATATCTTATATACCATTGTACGATTATTTTATTTACCACATTCTATTAAAAACTTCATAAAATATTTTACGTATGCATTAAGATTCTTATATATCAACATAATATATTTTCCTTTTTCAAATTTAGAATACTACAACATAGATAATATAACATATTTTTATTTTTTATAAATTCAAAAAAAGTAAAATTGTATCAAAAAAATGACTATGAAATATGTTGACTACTAAAATCCCTTTGAGTATTATTCCATTTGTATGTTGTTTGAGTATTATATTTCTCACTTAATTTTTAAAATTTTAAAATAGTTAATAAATTATTCTAAATTGGTAAGTCATTTAAATGAAATTTTTTTCCATTAAATCCTTATTTTTATTTCATAACTACATTTTTATATGTATTTTAGTTTTTTAAATAAATGATTTATTTAAGGTATTTCTTATAATGAATTATAAACAATGGAAATAATATGAAAATATAAAATAACCATATCTAGAGGAGGATATCTTGTGATTTTTTACAAAATTTAATGAAATTTTAATATCTTATAATGACTTTGATTTCATGTTTTAATCACCAAAATTTATAGTCATATCATCATCTATTCTGGTATCCATGAACCAGAGGAATAATTGGTGAATTTCACAAAAAAAACACAATTTCCTTTAAACTACATGATATGCTAGTGATTATACAAGAGTGAAAGAGAATAAAGAAATATATTCATTAGATATTAAAGTTATATTCAAGATTAGGATAAGAAGCATGTGGTATTACCGATGGATTCTTTATTTGGAATATGAGGAATACATTTTCATAAATGTTAATAACCCTCACCAACCTCTTAGATCCATGATTTAACACCCACCAATATATTAGATCCATAAACCATAACTTTGAAAAGTTTTTACTTATAACACCTCTAATAATAATATAACTCTCATGAATTAACATAAGAGAGATTTAATAATACCTCTTTTAAAAAAATATCAACCTTTTTCATAAAAAATATATTAACTCATCTTATGAAAATATTAATTATACCATTTCCTTTTTATCTTGTAATCATTTGATAATTAGAGAGATAGAGAGATAAACTCACATGGAAAATATATTTTACACATATTATATAGAATATTTCATATTGATAAAATAATGAATTTTCAATTATGTATAAACATTTTAGATTTATATTTGATATTTATATTATTTAAATATCTTATATTTAAATCAATATAAATGTGTTATATCATATAAATATAAATGTGTTATATAATATAAATATAAATATATCATATTTATACTTAAAATAAGACACTGATTTATATTCATTATATACTTCATATTTAATCTAATATAAACATTTTACATCATATGAGTCAATCCAAAATATCATTTTAACTTCCATATGAATTCCAATTTCAATCATGGATGTGTAATTATTTAAATATCCTATATTTAAATCCAAATTCAATTTGGTATGAAAGATGTAAAAAAATTTATGTCATATTCAAATAAACACTTTAGTTGAAACACAATCCTTATTCAAAAAGACTTATTTGTGACCATGATGACATTTTTAGTATTAATAATGATTTTCAATTCCCAATTCATAATCATAAGAAATAAATTATATTTTACAACATATAAATGTTTCTAAAACTATTATAATTCCATTTTTCATGAAATTGAGTCTAGTTACGAGATATAAAAATTGGGTAAATCTCATATAACCTAACTCATCAATTTTGGATTTACTAAGTAGACTAAATAAAGTTTTTAAACACATATCATTTCATTTATCTAAGAATAATGATTGATTTTTTTATTATCATTCAATCAAAAGTCTAAATGTGTTAACCTATACTATGGGTAGAAAAATATCATATTGGTTATCTAAATATATATACATGATCGGTATCATACATAATATATTATTTTTATTCTATTGACAAGAATGAAGTATGATAAATTTTTATTTATGATAGTTCACATGTAGGGAACCATTATAACATCTAATATAAATACTAAAGTATAGTATACATCATAATTAACATATATACATATGAAATTATATATGGTGTACTCAAAGTAGATCAATCCAACCAACAAGTTATTTACCTTGTGATAATGAATGAAATCCCCAACTTCATAAAAGTTCCCATTCAAACCAATTTTAACATATCATAAAAAATAAATATATTTCATGATAATAAATTATATATACTCAAAATAATTTTTAGAGACTTATTATCATAACACATATCATTTCAAAAAATCTAATACATAAATTAATAAATCATATTCTCATAAAATTAATACATGATATAATAATTTACCTAAGTCTACATAATATGATTGAATTTATGAAATATAGACCAATATTATTTTACTTTAACTAAAATAAACACCCCATGTAAATAATACTTAAATACCTTGCATGAATCTTGTATTTTTTTTAATTTTCTAAGGTGTTTTTAGCGGATCAACAACATTATCATCTATATGTACCTAATATAATTTTAAAATCACCCTTCATAAAGATATCCTTAAAGAGATTATTCTAATAAAAATCATGTCTTTCTTTATAGTAAAATATGTATTTTTATCATACATGATCACAAATTTTTTTATCACAATAAGGCTTACAAGGATCCATTTATTTTATAACCTCTACTTAAATAATGGATTTTTTAATCCAAATTAAATCATTTTCCACATTATATTTTTCAATGAACTCTGATTTCATTATAAAACCAACTGAAATGGATTGTTTTAAAATCTTTTAACTCATAAACTCACTGTTATAAAAAATAAAAACTTTTATTGAGTCTAATATTGTATTTATAAATTTGGAAGATAACATCATTTAAATTATTTATAAGGATATCCTATTCACTTATAATTATTAAAAAATATTCTTAATTATTTTTAAGTGATTTAAGAAATTATTTAATTCCACCTAATAAAAATCACATGGGTTTGATAGGTATATAATTGTTATCCTTAAATAATAAGTGACATTAGTTTGAGCACAAAACATGACATACATGATAGATCATAAAACCAAAATCATTTTAAATCTTTCTCATGTGTTTCTCAAAAATTTCTAGAATAACATAAATCCTTTTTAAAAATATTTTTATATAATAATGGTTAATATTCTTTCTTATAATTTTCCATTTAAACCATATTTAAAACTTAACCAATATATGTGTTTTTACTTAGATTAAACAACTCTATAAATTTCTCTTTTTATATATTCACACTATGTGTGTAAAATACATCACCCATATATTTCATTGATAAAAATTCATTCGACCATTAATTAGAAAAATATAAAATTGATATTCCATTCCTAATAAGTAATATTTTATCTGTATATAATAATATAAAGATTATTACAATCCCAATGCTTCAATTATATATATAAAGATCATCTTTAATATTGATGAAACCAAAATCTTTGATTTCTTTATGAAAATAAATATTTCATCTTAGAGAAACTTTCTATAATATATAAATGGATCATTTAATATTTCATACCTCAATAGTACCATTGGGATCTTGAAAAACTTTAGGATTATATCATGTATATATATATATCTTAAAATAGGTTCACATTAATAATTTTTATTTTGATGTCTATTTGATATATCTATTATTTTTATATTATTATTTTTACTATAAAAATCTAAATGTATTTAATCATAGCTACCCATAAAAAGGTATTATTACATTTTAGTTTCATGAATATATTTATAACCTTTAGAAACCACAAGGTATTTATAGTTAGAAACTATTCCATATAAATTAATTTTCTCTTTAAAACTTCATTTACATACTACGAGTCTAACCCTTTTAGGTAGATTAGGTTAATGCATATGGTTTCCATCTCAGATTTCAAAATATATAACTATTTTTTAGAGTAATGACATTTGAATTTTTCTTGGAAGGTAGTATATTTATCCTAAATGAGAATTAATTTATCATTTCCAACAATGATAAATTAATATATCTTTATCACATGATTAAATTTACCATGTTTGTTTGGTTATTGTGTATCATTCGATATTTTTGCTCCCATGAATTATTATGGAACTAAATCATATTCCATATCAGATAAATATATATTTTTTTGGTAATTAATTTCACTAAGTTATATTTTATTCCCATTGATTCCTCAAAAAACGAATTATAAATTAAGAAAAATATAATTTGATCTGAAAACACTTTGTTCTTAGAAGGATGATATAAATAATATCTCTTTATCTTTTTGGGACACCTAACTAATAAAAATTATATTATTCCTTTTTAATATCCATCTTTTTTAAAGTCTTCCTACCAGAACAATCCAATTACTTTTCTAGTAATCAAAAATTATATTATTCTTTCTTAATATACATCTTCTTTATCTCCTTGAATATATCCAAATATATGAAACTAATATCCTCATAAAATAAATTCATATTTCTTGTTTGGATATATCTTACAAATATCTTATCTTAAAACCTAAAATACAGAAACAACTCATTTTGGAAATCTCAAGTCAAACTGGTTTGAAATATTTTAAATTATTTTGTATTTAAATATCCCCCAAAATATACCTGAGATACTTTTAATAATCCCCATAATATTATATAAATAGTCTTACATGAAAAAAACCCTCCAAATATCACTTAGTAAATTTTGAACCATTTGATATACTCTTACATCAATAACCGAGTGTTCACATTACTCTGACATGGGCTATGGACTTCCATGTTTAATCTTATACCGCATACCCCTTACTTATACATAACCATACGAGTCTTTAATTTAATATTACATGTACCATTACAACCTTTTTGAGGTATGAATTCATTTTAGTTTAGGCCCAACCCCATCTATTTTTCCTTTTGGATGATCGAGGGGTAAAATATGACTCATGTTCAAAATACAAGAAAGAAATATAGTGATAGAGAAATCTAAAAAGTTTGATATTTCCTATCAAAAGTCTAGTGGTGGATCACTAGAGTTCTGTTGGGTGTGGTAGTGAATATTTATATTACTATCAAGAGTCTGCTGGGTAGGTAGTGAAACCCAGTAGAGAAAATAGAGTTCCAATAGAGCCATGAAATTTCCATTGGGTTCCAAATGATGTTATGGTGTGAAAATTATTTTTTTAATTTTATTTTAATTAATTAAATGAGTTATAAATTTATTGAAATGAGATTTTCCCTCATTTTTTGCCAAGGGAAATAGTTCACACCCCTACCCTCTCATCTCTTTCTCAATCTCTCATTCTGATTCCTTATAGGGTAGATCTCTCTCATGTGATCATAGATCTTCAAGATGATCATTATTCTTGGTTGTTTCATTTAAGACTACCCTACTCCTTGCTTATATTCTTGGGTTTGCTTACTGTTTTTATAAAAATCATCAACTATTCCCTAATTTGGGAGTTTTCTCTATTTTTCTAATTTCTTATTTTTGAAGATGAATCGATCTAGGATCTTTAATGAGTAGGTCCCTACTAGTCCCAAGTATTTAGTCCCTTTCTTTTTTATGAGTGTTTACATGTGTTACATACATCATATGAAATATGATAAATATCGATCTATTTAAAGAATTATGAAATTATTGGATATTTTATAATTTAAAATATATGTTACTTATATGTATTTATATTTATATGATGTTTTATAATTAATTTTATCAAGGTATTAAATAAGAGTATCGTTTTAAATTTTAAAACAAAATAGTTATTATTTTAACTAAATTTTATTTCCATGTATTTTATGGTTTTATTTAAAAGTGAAATTATTAAATTTTAGATTATTAATTTGAAAAAATGAAATCATTTTTGAAATCATAAATTCAAAAACAATATTAAGATTAATTTTTAGTAATTTTCTGAAAAGATATATTTTTACGTGAATAATTAATGATATCATTTTTTGTAAAACTATTATTTATTTTTATTAAATAAAGTAATATAATAATCCCATTATATTTTTAATTTTACCATTATGTAAAATAAATATCATTTAATTATAAATAATTCAATTAATTACATAGAAATCAACATTATACCTAATTTTAGTATAAGTTCATTTAGATATTATAAACATTTTTTTCAAAAAAAATCGTCATGTTTTATGAATTTATATTAAAATTGATTTCTTAAACCTATAAAAATTGAATAATAAAAATTTTATTCCATATTTTTAATTAGTAGGTTAAAATTTGGTAAATATATCCCTTTTATAGTTTTCATTATGAATAGTAATTGTAAAAAATATTTGTCGCCTCGGTATGGGTAAAAAATGAATTGTTTTTTAGAACTATGGGGTAAAGATTTAAAATCTTTATAACACTTTATTTTATCCTATTTTTGAGTTTTTTGACCAAATATATGTTTAAAGATTTCATAATGTATTTTAAAACATTATTTTGAATTTGGTAATCCATGATTAACTTTTGCGAATATAAGTTATATTTTATTTGAATTAAAAACTATTTTTGGGTCTTTGTATTTAATGCTATGGCTAGAAGGTGTCATTTGGTTTTTTATTAATAAAAAATTCTAAATAAAATTCTAAATTTATTTCATGACCAAAAAATTATTATAAGACAATTTTTTACTTGATTTCAGTGTAAATTTTTTAAGGATTAAATCTGGTATTTTCATAAAAACTAATTTTCATGAATTTTGTGTTCTTATATTAAAAGTTATTTATGGCACCTATAGAAATTGAATTTGATAAAATGGATTCCAAATTTTAAATAAAATTTTACAATTTTTTTTAGAATTATCCTTTTATTTTTTGTCATATAATTAAGTTATCATGGTAAAAAAGTTAAGTTATCATGTTTAAGGTTAAAATGTGTTTAAAGTAGTTTAACTATAAGATAAGGATTAAAATGTATCCAAAAATTGTGTAAATTTTATTTATTGAGTTTATTTAGACCCTATCACATATTATATTTTAATTTAGGCTTAATTAGTTCCACTTGACATGATTATGATATATATATAAGTATATATATATATATATATATTAAGTAATATTTTAAGTAATTCCAAGCGTATCCTTCTTCTGACTTATAAAAGGGAACCTCCCCTTATCTATTAATCACACAATTTTAGTACTATAGTTTGGAAAATCTCTTAAAATCATAACTCTGCACATCCTAGTGGTCATGGTCTCACCAAAAGACCAAACCTAAAAGGCTTAAGGTGTAAGACAAAGAGTTATCTAAGGAGAATGTATAAGCCCTAATTGACCTATTTAAATGTTTTTTATTCTCATACCACCTTCAAATATTCCTCAAACCTGATGAAATAATGACTTAATTATCTTCCATATACTTAAATTTTATTATTATTATTTTATAAACCTATTTAATATCCTTTTTGTCCAATGTGAATTGAAAACATCGCTCATGCGTACCTGTGGATTATCACCCGCAAAAAGTGATGTGTTCCGTTTTTTATTACCACCTCACAGGGATAGTTATTATAATGGATTTATTTAATATATATATGATATTAATGAAATAATTATCATATGTAAATATAATATATCATCTATTTTCCAACATTTTCATCCATTAAAAATGGATAACATCTTTCGTGCATACGTGTGGACTACCACCTCCATAAAGAGATGTGATTTTTTTTCATTTACAACACTCATGGATGGTTATAAAATTATATTTATTATATAAATATGAAAATTATTTCATTTTTAATATTTTTGAGATGATTTAACAATGAACCCTTTGATCTTGGTCAACCTACCGAAGTTGTTTTTGGATTATGAACTGAACATCCTCAAAATGTATAACATAAACTTAACTAATTATGTAACTAAATAAAAAAAATTCATAGATGAAATAAAATGGATAATTATAATGGAATAAAAATTAAAAAGTTTCTTAATAAATTAAATAAAAAATAAAAAATTATTATTTAGGAGATAAAAAATGTAAGATTCTAAATGGTATTAAGGTAAGGGATTTTTCTTTAAAACCTTATTTTAAAATTTTTAAAATTTTTATTATATTTTTAATACATGTACTTGTTCTATAAAATATTTCAAGTATGCTATTATTATAAATAAATTTATGTTAAAATTAATTTTAAACCAATTTTTATTTTTTTATGAATGTTTTAAAAGAATAAAATTAAACATTTTCCAAATATTTTTTGACATTTTTTAAAAGCGTGAAAGGAATATTTTTTTAACCTTATGAGGTGAGTTAAATTTACCACCATCATGAACATAATTATTTAAGGAAATTCCTATAAAAGTTTTTATGTAGTTTCAAAAGGATATCATATTTCCAATTCTTCTGGGATTTTTTGTTTAAAGAGTTTTCAAAGAAAAAGGATTCCTATCCTTATTTTAATGTGGCACATGGAGGTTCTTATAGATATGTTTTAAATAGAATATTTTATTTTATTTTATGATATATATGTGTTTTAAATATTTTATGGTCCTTGTACATTGTTTTTTATGACATGTGATCCCAATATATATCTCCAATTAATTTGGTAATGATTTGGTCTCTAGAGAATTATGTCAGAATTAACCGAGTAGGTTATTCAATTTGTAAGAGTTATTGTAAGGGTTCTATTAATATGACTTCCCAAGACACATAATTTTTTTGATAATTTATAATGAGTTTTAATGGAAGTATTTTGATTTCATAAGGTAACCTAATGATATTTTTTATAAAGGAATTATTATTCCCTTTAATGCTAAAATATATTTTTTAAGATAATATTTTTCATTTATTATCATGTTTTCTAGAAAACCCTCATGATTATGATTTTTCCTTTATAATTTTTATAAAGTGTTATATTAAAAATATTGGGAATTAAATTTGATATATTGTGTAATTAAATAATTATTTGATCTCAAAGTTTATTATATTAAAGAAAATACCCCTTACATGATCTCATGGATTTGAAAAGGGATAACATGTTTATTTTGTTTTATTATAAACTTTATTATTGTTTTTATAATCATACCATGTTCTAAAATATTTTTCTTCATAAGGTTAAAGGATGAGTAGGAAGAACAATGAGGTCAAGTTTAAAATCAAGAAATTTTTTCATGAAAATAAAACATGTTTTATTTTGAAAGTATTGTATTGTGAAAAGATGGATACTAAGTGTAAGTATCCCCATTATAATGTATGGGTTTATTATATAATGGTTATGAACTAATTATATAAAACTCTAAACCATAAATATTATTGGAATTTTGTAAATGGATTATTGATTTAAATCTTAAGATTATGTAATGTTTCAAGTTTGGGTCCTTATAGTTGCTATCAAAGGAAAATATTTAAGTAAATTTAGTGGATAAGATGTTATTAGAAGTGTATAGTTAAAGATTTATAACACTTTGAGGGTTAATATATTGGTTTCATATTATATTTTCATAGTCTCATATAACCTTAGGGGTTCGTATGTTAAGAAAAAATATTTTTATTTTTAGAGAATTGATTTAGAAGGATAATCAACTTACATATAAAGGATTTTGAGGTTATAGTATTATAAAATTTCTATATGTATTTTATTTAATCTTATAGAAAATTTTAATTTTAACATGTAATAATTCATTTCATGTTTTAATGATGTTATTTTCAACAGATTAAAAATAATTTATCAAGGTGGAATAAAAAGGATCTCACACAACCTTCTTATCTCTTCCAAATGACTTAATCATCACCGTTTGAGAAAAAGTTTGTTTAAATGTTAATGCTAGTTTTTTAATATCCAAATCACCTATAAGAAACTATTTGATATATCAAACAAATTTTCATTTGTATAAAATTTATATTGATCATGGTATGTCTCTTATTTGATTTCAAAATCACAATTCATCAATATAATTCATCAAGGAAAATACCACCAAAGACTTGACTATTTATTTTATGGAGTTATGGACTTAATGATGAAATATAAATGAGATATCAATAATGTAAAATAACACCATAAAAGTTTCATTTAAGGTATAAATTATTTTCACTTACCTATCAATAATAACAGGAAATGTTATTCTAGTACAATTAATTTTTCTAAATTGACAGTCACTTATCCTCTTATTTGGATTTATAGTTCACACACCATATTGACACAACTTACTTCCATAAAGTAATGAATTATATTATTTTAATATATTATTATAATAATATTTTACCCTACCATATTATTATATTATATACCCATTTATTTTCTAGGGATTTACTTTTCTTATTCATAAGGGTTTTTTGTCTCAATTTCAATTCCTTGAGACACAGATTTCTTTTCCAATGCGGGATTCTTTAAAACAATTCAAAAAGGGTAAAAGGTATTTCATTCTACTAATGTATTTTTATTTTCTATTCCACACAACATTTATATACTTTAAAGGTTACCTTATTGGGAATTCAAATGAGTATTATAGTTTTTGGTGTCCTCTTTTACCCTTTAAAATGGTTTTTAAAAATGTTTTAGATTACATTTGAACCTCATAAATAGATTTTATGGGACTCAAGATAAAATTATGAGGAATACATTTCTTTAATGTGGGATAATATAACATATCATGATTTATGATGATTATTTTTTATAAATTTACTTTTTTTATAATATAAATGTAAATGCTAAATAAATCTATTTCCTTATAAACTAAGCATTTATACACATATATATCACCTAAGAAGTTTCATTTACATATTTTTAATAAAAAATATTTTTAAATTAAAATGGTATTTTAATTATTAAAATGTTTGTTTATGTATAAAATGGTAGCCCTCACATTGGGTGACTAGCCATCGCACCCGGTAAGGCCACGGGGCTCGACCCCATGACTGAAGGGTGATGAGAGCGCATCACCTACCAATAGACTACATGTTTCAATGATTTTATCTTCCATTATTTTTTATATCTATTTCATGTCATAAATTATATAATATAATTAAATTATATACTCATTTTATGTTTAAAATTATTATGTTTCCTTCATGTCTTAAAAAATGTTCTATTTAAAGGTTAAACATATTCCCTTGACATAATTTGTATTTTAATATATTTAAGGAATTATATAATTATTGGATATTTTATAAGTGTAAATTCACGTTAATTATTTATATTTATACTTATATGATGTTTTATAATTAATTTTATCAAGGTAGAAAATAAGAGTATGGTTTTAAATTCAAAAACAAAATTGTTATTATTTAAAAAAAATTATTTTTCCATATATTATATGGTTTTATTTAAAAGTTAAATTTATAAATTTTAGTAATTTATTTTGAAAAAATGGAAGTAGTTTTTGAAATTATCATTTCATAATAGTATTTGGATTAATTTTAGGGAATTTTCTAAAAATATATATTTTTAAGTGAATAGTGATGGATACCAATTTTTGTAAAACTGTCATTTATTTTTATTAAATAAAGTAATATTAAAGTCACATTATATTTTTAGTTTGATATCAAATTAACATGACTATTCTTTAATTATAAATAATATAATTAGTTACATATAAATCAATATTATACCTAATTTTGGTATAAGTTCATTAATGGGATTAAAAACACATTTGTCTAAAATCTGTTTTTCATTATGTTTTATGAATCTATATTAAAAATTACTTATTAAAATTCTAAAAATTTAATCATGAAATATGGATTCAATATTTTTAATTAGGGGGTTTTAATTTGATATATATATATCCCTTTTATTTTTGGTCATTTTGAATATTAATCATTGTAAATATTTGTCACCTCGGTATGGTTAAAACACGGTTAATACTATTTAGTAATTATTTAAAATCACTCAAAAAGTTTCATTTATCATATTTATTTTTTAGACAAAATATATTTTTAGGTAGTTAAATAATTTATTTTAAAACAATGTCTTTAATTTCTGAACCCAATATTGACTTTTTTAGGATAAGTAATATTTTATTCAAATTTTAAAACTATTTTTAGGCCTTCACATTTAATGGTATGGTTGGAAGGTTTAATTTTGTTTTTTATTGATAAAAAATTCTAAAAAAAAATAATATTTTATTAAATAACCAATAAAATTCCAGAATTGTTTTTTACTTTATTTCAATGTAAAATAAATTTTACTCTTAAATCAGGTATTTTCCTTTAAATTGTTTTTCATGTGTTTTGTATTATTATATTAAAATTAATTTATGAAACTTATATAAATTGAATATGATAAAATGAATCCCAAATTTGGAATCATAATTTCTAAATTTGGTTGTAAGACCCCTTTTTTTGGTCATATAGTTATTTTTTCATGATACAATGTTAAGTTATCACGGTTAAGGTTAAAATGGGTTTGAAGTGGTTTAAGTAGGGGATTAGCCTTAACATGTATCCAAAACCCATATAAATGATATTTATTGAGTTTATTTCGATCCTATCACATATTATATTAATATTTGGGTCCCTTGGTTCCAGTTGACAAGATTATCAGATATATATATATATATATATATAATTTAATCATTCACGTAATCTCAGCTATGTACCTTCCCTCACTTATAAAAGGGAACATCAAATCTTCTTTTCCTCACACCATTTTAGAACTTTAGTTTGGTAAATATCTGAAAAAATATCTCTAAAAAATCTATCTTTCCATCCAATAGGTCCTTATCTCACTAAAACACAAAACCTAGAATGCTTAAGGTGTAAGATAAAGAGGTTATTTAAGGAGAAGGTATAAGTCCTGACTAACCTATTTCAAGATTATTTATTCTTCTAACACCTTCAAATATTTTTTAACCATACTGAAATAATAACATAAATATATTCCACATACTTACTTGTTATTATGAATAGCGTACGACCCCTTTTCATCTCCTTTTCCATCTTAGGGGAAATGAAAACATCACTCGCGTGTGTGTGTGGATTACCACCTCCATGAAGTGATGTGTTTCATTTTAAAATACCACCTCAAAAGAATGGTTATTATTATAGATTAAATTAATATATATGATATTAATGGCATAATTATTATTATTTAAAGATATTATATCATTATTTTCAAACATTTTTATTTGTTGAAAAATGATAATGTCATTCAGGCGTATGTGTGGACTACCACCTTCATGAAGCAATGCGATTCATTTTTCATGTAAAACTATTTCATGGAAGGATGAAGAATGGTGGGAATCAAAAGGTTCAATGAGATATGGTCAGTATATCCATTTTAACCTTTAAAGCAGGTGGAATAGTTACATGATTTCATTTTGAGTTCATCATTTCCATCATTCATAGAATCTCCAAACGGTTCCCACATCCATAACTGGGTACAAAACGGATTTCCAAAGGTAGGAGTCCATTTGGAGTTTTAGACCTAATAAAACATAGGAAATAAAATTGGTTGAGAGTATGGAAGGTCAGGCACATCACACCCTTTTGGTGGGAATTATTACATACTATGGGACTCAATTATTGATTTAATATATGTTTGTAAATCACTTCCTAATACCGACATGACACTGAATACCCTAAAAAAATGACCAAGTGTTGAATATTATGTGTCCAAAGGGGGTTCTAGTAATGATACCATTTTTACGTGTATGATTTTCTTCATCCATTTCCCATTATTTATTAGAAATGGGTAGCTTTTAATTTTTTGAATCCATATAACTAAGAACTTTGGAGTTTACTTCCATCTAGAAAGGTGGTTGATGTCTTTATGATGGGATTAAACCTTTATGAGGCATCATACGTGTCACGAACCATCCCCTGGGGCCCATGATGTGACTAACCCAAGCCCGCCTTCCATAGGCCAGGGGTTATTGACAAGCACCAGAAATACATATTCCTAAAACCAGGAAGGCATTGCCTTTTTATCCTACAAACTCACACAATCCAAGAACACAACAAGATACAAGCACAAGGTAAACTATATAGTAAATAGAGTGAGTACGGTAAGTAAAGGGGGCCAGAATAAAAGACCAACTGGAAAGTTCAAGTAAAACTGAAAAGAGATCCTATGAACGCCTGCCAAGGTTCCTACCTGAAGGGTAGGTACAACACTCAAAATGTCATCTATGCGATATGTCTCGTCTAATGGTCCACCTCCGAGCATCCTTCTGTCCTGGCACCCTCAGCCTTGATCATTGATGTCTATCGTCTGCATAAGACACAACAAGGTGTGGGCATAGCCTGTACAAGGGTGAGTATAAAAATACTCAGTAGGGATCCCAAGACCCCCAAAGGTCTCTCAGAATCCACAAAGGATGACCCATAAGGAAACAATATATTCAAAAATCATGAAAAAAACAGTCAACACTACTTAGGTATATGCCTATACATATACCTAAGTTATCAAGTATACCCATCTTGTTCATGAGGAAACACAAGACCCAACTCTTTGGCCAAGGCACAACAGTTCCATAAAGGAAAGAATACCACTTAGGTAACACCATGAAGGTAAGTACCACAAAGGTAACACCACACAGAAGAATACCATGAAGGTATCATGACTAAGGAGTGTACCACAAAGGTAAAGACTCACCTTACACTAGGTATAAATTAAGTACGGAAGTATAGATGTTTAGTTGTATTGCTAGATCATCTTACTTCATTGAGAAGCTCTGTTGTTGACCCACATAGGATCGAAGATGACCCATACAGGATCCGAAGATGTTGAACTGCACAGGATCTGAAGATGACCCACACAGGATCTAGAGATGACCCACAGATGATTAGAGAATGACCTGTACAGGATCTGAAGATGAACCACAAAGGATTGGTAGATGCTAACCCACAAAGGATCCAAAGATTCTCTAAGTGTATCCAGCCATAGAGTTCCCGCACAAAGCACCCTTGATTCTAGGAGGATTCACTCCTCAAGCCATCAGATGATACATAAACTGCCATGAAGTCCCATGAAGAAGTATCACGAAGGTCTGTAACATCAATAGGGACACAACGTGACTGACGACGTGTCAATCAGATGCCTGTTCTGTATGTTATTAGTGTTTCTGTTCTGAGGACCCGGTTAGATTCGGGTTCAATCCAACCCAGCCATACTCTAACTTTATCCAAACTCAAGTGGATTATACCAATAGAACCGTCTCAATCCAAGGATACCGGCGCTGTAGATGGTTCTTCAAACAGATACTTGGTTCTCAAGATATGGCTAATAAGGTGTATCTTGGTCCAGATGGGCCTGGGTCCGGTCCGACCCGGCCAGACCCGACCTGGACCGGGCCGACCTGACCCGGTTCGGGTCGACTTGACCCGGTCCGGGTCTGGACAAGATGGGTTGGACCATGGTGGGCCCTACCCTTTGGGTCGTGGTTCATCCCAACCTATAAAAGGGGCGGCCCGCTCGACGTGGACCGCTCGGCATGGCCCACTCGGCGCGGCCCGCTCGGCATGGCCCGCTCGACGCGGCCCGCATCTAGGAGCGGTCCGCTGGCCCCGGCCTGCGGCTGGGTGTAGTCTGCTGGGTGCGGACCACTGCTGGGTGCGGTCTGCTGGGTGCAGCCCATGGCTGGGTGCTGTCCACCGTGGCAGGACCCACCATAGCCACCTCAGAGGAGGCACCCCCCAGATTCCTGAATGGCCCAAGGGCTGTTCGGTTCTAGCCAACCCGGGAGCGCCACATGGTGCTGCCTGCTGGAACGCGGGACCCATCAGTGTGGGTCCTGCTCGGTGTGATGCAGCCGGCCGAGGTTCCGACTGGCTCCTCCCTCCAGCAGCACCGGCATGCGCTGCTGCTGCCTCCACAACAGGCTGGGTGCCGTCCACCCTCCAGGTGTGCCGCTGCGGTTCAGCAGCTACGACCTCCTCCTCTACCAGCGGTGCGGACGTGCGCTGCCCTGGTTCCATGGGGCCGACTAATGTGTCGGCCACCTCCCTCCTCTACTGCGGCCCACGGGCAGAGGCCTCCTTCGGCCGCAGGGGTGCACCACCGCCACCATCGCGGCTAGCCAGTGTGCCTGTCGCCGCCTATACCCCGCCAGCGTCGGTCACCCGTGACATGGTCAGATTCAGCTCATCCCGACGATCCAACCATGTGGGACACACAAAACAATGAAGTAGCGGAGGTATTGGGCCATATTCGTTTTGCACGCACCCTTCGTGTTAGATTGATAACAAGCGGTTCATAGATTAAAAACAATGATTTATCTCGAAGAACGATATGAAAAATTTTCCTACCTCAATATTTCGTTGGAGATGGCATGAGGGAGAAGATGAAGATGTTGAAGGAGATGCTTACGTTCGTCAATCCCGAAACATGCTTCCGATCCGGGCTCGAGTGTCGGCTCCTCATTCTTGATCCATAGGTTTGTTCTTCGTTGGAGGATGTTCTTCCAGCAAGAGTTCTCCACCAATTCGGTTTTCCAATAATTCCACCAACCCCGAGAGGTGAGGATACCCTCTCATTTAAGTTAAGTTAAGGGTTAAATCGACATTAATAAGATTTCATTAAATTTTGGGTTTCATGGTTACACACTTTGTGTAACCAGGAATTTAATGCCCAATATTAAATGCTAGACCACCCTCGTGTGGTCCCCACCTCCAAAGAATTTTAAAAGGGATGGAAGGAGTTTAATAAATATAAAACATTTTTTTTATTTTAATCTTCCATGAAAACCGGTAAAACTAGATCTTCCCCTCGGCGTACTGTGGTAGAAGTGTAGGTCTCCTTAAGCAAATATCAGTGTTGTGAGTTCCACAGTGTCCTCAGATTTCAATTTCAAGCACTGGTTCAAAAATTAAAAATTACCGTTAACATGTTAACTGAACGTACCTTAAAGAATGTTTGGAAATTCATTCCAGGAACTTTGGGCCTTGAAATCACGTGCTGTCAATTTTCACAGTCTCATAATATGTCCATATATTTAAAAAAAATTACATAGAAAATTCCAGGTCCTCAAATTCTCCCCACCTCAGGGCTTTGCATCCCCAAAATCCACAACACAAACTAGGGAAAAAAGTGTGGGTATTGAGCATGAATATGAGACTCCTGCTCCCATGTGCTCTCCTGGAGGTTCCCATGCTGCCAATGAATGCACACTAGAGGTATTGACCACCCAGGAAGTACCCAATCCTATCGATCTTCAATCTTCACTGGAACCTCCGAAAACATTTCCCCATCATTGATATCCAGCTCACCCCAGTCAATGACGTGCAGAGGATCATGTACATATCTCCTAAATTGGGATACATGGAAAATGTCGTGCACCCGGTGCAACAGAGGGGGAAGAGCTAGGCAGTACACCACCTTGCCAACTCTGTTGAGGACCTGGAAGGGTCCGATAAACCTCGAAGATAACTTGCCCCAAGCCAAATATCCACAAACCTCATCGAGGCGAGACTCGTAGAAAGACATGGTCACCATCCTCAAACTCCAAAGGTCTCCATCTCTAGTCAGCATATGACTTCTGCCTACTCTGTGTAGTCTTCATCTACTCCTGGATGATCTACACCTTCTCCATGGTAGCCCACACCATCTCCAGTCCCATGAGTGCTGACTCCCCTGGGTCAGTCCAGCACAATGGTGATCTACAAGGTTGACCGTACAAAGCCTCGAATAGTTCCATACCAATAGTGGAGTGTTAGCTATTGTTGTATGTGAACTTCACTAAAGGCAAGTGATCCTCCCAGCTACAGCCAAAACCAAGGACACAAGCACGCAACATGTCCTCGAGAGTCTGAATGGTCTGCTCTGTCTGACCATCCGTCTGAGGTTGAAAGGTGGTGTTCAAACAAAGCTAAGTCCCGAATACCTCCCGGAACCCCTTCAATAGCCGAGAAGTAAAAAGTTCATCACAATCATAGACAATCGTCAAGGGAACTCCATGAATCCATACAATCTTCTCCATGTAGAGGCATCCTAAGCCCTCTACTGAACCCTACTCTCTGATAGGTTGGAAGTGGGCCGACTTGGTGAGTCAATCAACGACCACTCAAGTGAATCATGTCCCTTGTATGTTTATGGAATTCCTTTCACAAGGTCCATGGAAATTCCATCCCACTTCCAGTGTGGCACCTCTATTGGCTGAACTAATCCTGTTGGAACTTGATGCTCTACCTTTACTTACTGACAAGTGAGGTACCGTGAGACAAACTCTGCCACTGATTTCTTCATTCCCAACAACCAGTGATGACGCTGAAGGTCATAGTAAATCTTTGCTACTACTGAATGTACCACTAGAGGTGATGTATGGGAATCCCTCAACACTTCCTCTCATAGCTCCATCAGTACCATAGTACACCCTTTTAAGAGGATGACGTGCTCCCCACCTTCAGAAAATCCACTTGCTTCCTGTCCTGTGGATATCTGAGCACGTCAAGCCTCGAAGTCAGTGTCCAAAAGATGTGCCTCCCTGACTCACTACAAGAGTGGGGAAGTCACTGTCATATACTGAATATAAGATTCTCCATCTCGATCCACATAGGATATATGAAAAGAGGCCAGCTGCTCCATCTCCTTACTCAGCAACTATATACCAGATCTCTTGCTGAGTGCATCTGCTACAACATTCCCCTTCCCAAGAGTATAAACTATCTCGAAGTCATAGTCTTGGAGGAACTCAAGACAATACTGCTGTCTCAGGTTTAGGTCCTTCGGAGAGAAGATATACCTAATACTCTTGTGATTTGAGTAGACTATAAAATGTTCTCCCATCAAGTAATGTCGCCACATCTTCAGAGATAAGACCGCTATTTCTAACTCCAGGTCATGGGTAGAATAGTTCTTCTCTTGTTGTCTAATCTGTCAAGAACCATATGTGATCACCGCTTCCTCCTACATCAAGAAACATCCAAGCTCAGTCCCTGATGCGTCGTAGTAGACTACGTACCCAACACCCTCCTCTAGTAGCCTTAAGATGGGGGAACTCATCAGTCTCTGCCTCAGCTCTTGTAAACGCTACTGGCATCTCTACGACCACACGAAGGCTTTACCCTTCTTCCTTAATGCTGATAAGGGTGCTGTAACTCTGGAAAAGTCAGGCACAAACCTCTAGTAGTAATCGGCCAGACCCAAGAAACTCCACACCTCCGTCACACTCCTGGGTGGATCCCAAGAAAGCACAACCTCAATATTCACTGGATCCACTGCAACTCTAGCCTCCGAGATAATGTGTCCTAGGAAGTGAACCTCTCAGATCTAGAACCGGTAATTTCAAAGCTTACCATAAAGCTCGTGCTCTCAAAGTGTGTCCAAAACTATCTACAGATGATATGAATGCTCCTCCTCTGTTGCTGAGTATACCAAGATGTCGTTGATGAAGACTACCACAAAGTGATTGAGGTATGGCTGGAAGATTCTATCTATGAGTCCCATGAACACTGCTAGGGCGTTGGTCACACTAAATGTCATAACCAAGAACTCTTAATGTCCATACCAAAATTAGAAGTCCATCTTCTACACATCCTCATCTCATACCCTAAGCTGGTGATAACCTGATCTGATGTCAATCTTTAAAAACCATTATGCTCCCTTTAGCTGATCAAAGAGATCGTCAATCCTTGAGAGTGGGTATGTGTTCTTCATGGTCACTTGGTTCAAGCGACGATAGTCTACACAGAGTCTCAAGCTCCCATCCGACTTCTTGGAAAACAAAATCGGGGCTGCCCAAGGAGAAACACTGGGCCAAATGAACCCCTTTCTCTACAAGTCCTCCATCCATACTCGCAGCTCTCGAAGCTCCAAGGGAGCCATCTGATATGCTAGTGTAGATATCGATGTCGTCCTATGGTACAAGTCGATATAAAAGTCCACATCTATGCGAGGAGGTAGACCTGGAACATCATCCGGGAAAACATCAGCGTACTGGTCCACCACTATTGGATAGCTTGGACTCTCAATATCAATTTCTCCAAGGGTAAGGCTATCCAACTGATGAGTGATCAGCATCACCCTCTTCTAGGTAAGTCCATCCTATGCTGAAAAGGTTCCCTTATCGTTAGTGAAGGAATACCTTGTCCCATTCGTGTAGACACAGTGCACTTTGTGCCTAATACAGTTGATATGAGCATGGACTATAGATAACCAATCCATACCCAAGATGAAATCGTAAGGCCTTGACGTTGATACTAGAAGATCCCAGCCAAAGATCTAACCTCCTAGAGTAAACTGACATTGTCAGAACCAGTGTGTAATCATGGAATCCTCTCCCGTAGAAGTCTCTAGTCATAAGGATCGAGCCAATGACTCCACCAGAATCTTCGAGCTCTGAACAAGGGCCATTGAAAAAAAAGAGTGACTGGGACCTGTGTCTATAAGTATTGTAGCTATGGTGGAGTAGACATAGATCGTACCTCGAATCATCTCCGGAGCACCGTGGTTGTAGGCCTCAACAACTTGGAGCTGAGCTCATCCCTATCCACCTACTCCCTATGGTCAGGGTGGACCACCTGGAGGTGGTGGCAGTAGAACCTCGAATCACCACCCACCACCTACTGCACGACCAGCTCTTCTACCAACACTGCCTACATACCTCCTCGATTGAATCTTTTCCTATGCCCTGGCGGTCCTTCGACTATCTTCTGGTCATCCTTAGGGTGGGTCGGGCTGTCACGAGCCATGTGACCCTACCCGCCACACTAGTAACATTGCCTACTCCTCACCTGTCCTGCTCTTTCTCGAGAGCCTCGCACAACCCACCCTATATCCTGTGGTCGTCTACCAGTAGGTCTGGTTCTCTTGGAACTCTATGTCATCTGTTTTCTGCCTACTGTAGATGACTCTACTACATGATGTATGGTGGTGGGTCTCATTGCCGGTAATTGCTTAGCAAGGAAGCTCTCCACAAAGAGTGCTCTCTCTAACACCCTCGCCTGCGTCAGGATGCTAAGAGAAATAATTGAAGCTCTAATATCCTTCTTGATCCCCTGCTCGAAGGTCCGAGACCTGAAGAAAGGGTCCCACACCATGTCAGTGGAGTAGCGTGAGAGGTCGTCAAACCTCGATAAATACTGAGCCACGGTCATGCTGCCCTGCTGCAAGTGGAGAAGATGATGTATACGCACTACATGTAAAGTCACTGGGACAAACTCTGCCCTAAATAGGCTCTCAAAGTCCACCTAGAGTTGAATCACCTCGTCATGAACCTGGAGCATCAAGCTCCACCATCTGCCTGTTTCTGCCTAAAGAAGACGAGCAGCAAGGATCACCATGAGATCAACTGGTGTCCCTACCAGTCATAAAACTCTAACCACAACCTCTAGCCAGTCCTCAACTGCATGTGGATCCATCTCTACCTAAAACCTTGGTAGCCTCTGGTGCTGAAACTCATGCAACGCGCTCAAGCGGCATATACCCTCTACTGCTGGGGCTGGTGGCATCGGCTGCCCAATGGGTAGTGGTGCAGTTGGTACACCACTCGATGGTACAACTTCAAAAAGGGGGCCCTGCACAGAAGCCTCGTCACTCGATGGGCTATCATCGCATACTCTACCTGGAACCCTGGCTAGATGTCTGTATGGAGGCATCCTGAAAAGAAACAGGTGCACCACAGTCAAAAAGTCATACCTGGTGAGCTAACTCAAGAGATCACAAAGAAAATTTTTTAATAATACACACACAATCAGTTTTTTTGTGCACTCAGTCAGAAATTAGATGTCAGGGTCCTGGTGTATGGATACATCAGCCGCTGCACCAACACTAGATTTCCAAAAAAAAACTATACTCATTACAATTAACACTATTGTCGAGTCAAAAGATCAGAGTCCCAGTTCTTCGGTAGAACCAACTCTTCTAATACCAAATTTTCACAACCCGTTCCTCAGGGCCCATGCTGTGACTACCCCATGCTCGCCTTCCATAGGCCAGGGGCTAGTGACTAGCATCAGAAAGTCATATCCCTACAACTGGGAAGGCATTTCCTTTTTATCCTGCAAACTCACACAATCCAATCACAAAACAAGATACAAGAAAAATGTAAATTATATAGTAAATAGAGTGAGTAAAATATGTAAAGGGGGCCAAAATACATGCCCAACTATAAAGTACAAGTAAAACTGAAAAGAGATCCTGTGAACGCCCACCAAGGATCCTACCTGAAGGGTAGGTACAACCCTCAAACTATCATCTCTGTGGTATGTCTCGTCTAATGGTCCACCTTCGAGCAGCCTCCAGTCCTGGAACCCTCAACCTTGATCAATGATGTATGTTGTCTGCACAAGATACAACAAGATTCGGGCATAACTCATGCAGGGGTGAGTATAACAATACTTAGTAGGGACCTCGAGACCCCCGAAGGTCACTCAGAATCTACAAAGGATAAACCACAAAGCAATACTATATTCACAATGCATGAAAAAAATGGTCAACCCTACTTAGGTATATTCCCATACATATACCTAAGTTATCAAGTATACCCATCTCATTTATGAGGAAACACAAGGCCCACCTCTTTGGTAGAAGGCACAACTGTTCCACAAAGGAAATAATACCATGAAGGTAACACCACAAAGGTAAGTACCACAAAGGTAACAACACACAAAAGAATACCACGAAGGTATCACCACTCAGGAGTGTACCACAAAGGTAAAGACTCATCTCACACTAGGTATAACTTAAGCACTAAAGTATAGATGATTAGCTGTATTAATATATCATCTTACTTCGTTAATAAGCTATACTGTTAACCCACATAGGTTCGAAGATGACCTACATAGGATCTGAAGATGCTGATCCACATAGGATCCGAAGATGACCCACACATGATCCAGAGATAACCCACATAGGATCGGAGGATGACCCACAAAGGATCTGAATATGACCCACACAGGATCGATAGATGCATACCCACACATGATTCGAAGATTATCCAAGTACAACCAGACATAGGTTTACCGCACTAAGCACACTTGATTCTTGGAGAATTAGATTTTCAAGCCATCAGATGATACTTAAAAAGCCATGAAGTCCCATGAATAAGTATTAAAAAGGTCTTCCATGTCAATAGGGATCCAACGTGACTGACGACGTGTCAATCGGACGCCCGGTCTGTAAGTTATTAGTGTTTTTGTTCTGAGGGCCCAGTTAGATTCGAGTTCAATCCATCCCAGACATACTCCAAATTTATCCAAACTCAAGTGGAGTATATGAAAAGGACCACCTCAATCCAAGGATACTAGCGTCGTAGACGGTTTGTTAAACAGACGCTCGGTTCCCAAGATATGGCTAATAAGGTGTATCTGGGTCCAGATGGGCCCGGGTCCGGTCTGACCCAGCTCAGTTTGGGCCAACCTGACCCAATTCGGGTTTCCCTGACCCGGTTCAGGTCTGGCCTGGCTCGCAAAAGGGGAGGCTCGGCCTGCTGGGCACGGCCCAGCCTGCGCTGGGCACGACCTACTCACCGCGGCCCGTAGTTGGGGGTAGTCCGCTGGGCGTGGCCTGCGGCTGGGCGCGGTCCGCCATGGCGGGACCCACCCTTGCTACCCCGGGGGAGGCGCACCCTCAAATTCTCCAATAGCCCAAGGGCCGTTCGGTTATAAGCAACCCGGCGACACCACATGGCACTGCCTGTTGGTACGCGGGACCCGCCGGAGCGGGTCCTCCTCGGCGTGACGCGACCGACCGGGGTTCCGGCCAGCTCCTCCCTCCCGCAGCACAGACATGCATCGCTGTTCCCTCCATGGCTGGCTGGGTGCCGACCACCCTCCAAGTGCACCACTGCGGCTCAACAACCACAACATCCTCTTCTACTGGCAGCGCGGATGCGCGCCGCCCTGGTTCTACACAGTCGGCCACATGCCAGCTGCCACCCTCGTCCGCCGCGGCCGATGGGCCACAGCCTCCTTCGGTCACGGGGTTGTGCCGCTGCTGCCATCGCGACCGACCAGTGTTCCCACTGTTGCCTGTACCCCGATGGCGTCGGTCGCCAGTGATGTGGTCGGGTTCGGCTCATCTCGATGATTCTCCCATGAAGAACACATCAAACAATGACGGAATGGAGGGATCAGACCATTTTTGTTTGGCCCACACCCTCTGCGTTAGATCGATAGCAGGCGGTTCATAGATTGAAAACAATGATTTATCTCAAAGAATGATATGAACAATTTTCCTACCTCTATCATTTGTTGGAGATGGTGTGAGGAAGAAGATAAAGACATTGAAGGAGACCCCGGTGTTCGTCGCTGCCGCAACATGTTTTCAATCCGGGCTCGAACGTCGGTTCCTTGTTCTTGATCCAGAGGTTCGTTCTTCATTGGAGGATGTTCTTCCACCAAGATTTCTCCACCACACCGGTTTTCCAACAATTCCCCCAACCATGAGAGGTGAGGAGCCCCTCTCATTTATGTTAAGTTAATGGTTAACTCGACATTAATGAGATTTCATTAAATGATGGGTCACATGGTTACACACTTTGTGTGACCAAGAATTTAATGCCCAATATTAAATGCCCGACCACCCTCATGTGGTCCCCACCTCCAAAGAATTTTAAAAGGGATGAAAGGAGTTTAATAAAAATAAAACATTTGTTTTATTTTAATCCTCCATGGAAACCCGTAAAACCAGATATTTCCCTTGGACTACTGCGGTTGAAGTGAAGGTATCCTTCAGAGAATATCGGCGTTGCGAGTTCAACGGTGTCCTCATATTTCAATTCCGAGCACCGGTTCAAAAGTGAAAAATTCCCGATCGCATGTTAACTGAATGTACCTTAAAAAAAGTTCATAAATTCATTCTGGGCACTCCGAGCCTCGAAATCACGTGCTATCAATTTTCACAGTCTCGTAATATTTCCATATAATTAAAAAAACTTTATATGGAAAATTCTGGGTCTTTACAATATGAATCTTGTCTATGATTGGAATCAAAACCCACATAGTTCAATCGAGCTATTTAGTTTAACTTCATACGTAAAGGACTTATATTAGGGAAGTTAGGCACTGATTATTGATCTCAAGTCTTAGGTAGGAATCTTATGTATCCTATTTATAATAGGAATAAAAGTCACCAAAGTTCGATAACACCCTTATGACATACGTCAAGGTGGATTCCCTTGTATGGGGGTAGTCATATCATGCTTCTGAATGGGGATTACACACCGAGGTTACCCTGGATGGAGAGATTCATGATGTGAATGATATGATCATTGTGAATCCCTAAGCACACATGATCCATGAGCAGTATCATTTCATATGGATATGAGACCTATGTGCTAAGGTTCCCCCATGGGATGTTTTATATAGATATCAGGCCTTAGGAAGACATTCTACGTATCTTAGTTATAGAATGAATCAACATCTTCATAGTTCAATTATATCCTCCACCTGCTGATGAATGAGGATTGGTGGTAGACTTATGGGATAATTTATTCCCATGATTCAGGAATATTTCAGATATGAAGGTACTTTCACCAGGGTGGATTCCAGTTGGGGCTCAGGCCTTAGGAAGGCATCCTATGTATACTACTGGGATTGGAATCAGATTCCGCATAGTTTATTTTGGGGGTATGCCTGAATATGTTCACTAGAAAAGGTTATTAGGTCCCGAGACATCTTCCTTACATGTAATGATTGTATAACATACATGGCTAAAGAAAATCACAAGATCTAGTTGACTTGTTTAGAGGACATCATATGATATGGATGGAATGTCTGGGATGCTATTTCATAATCAATGATGACATGTCTGGAGGGTGTCACATGATCAAGGATGACATGGATGGAGGCTATCACATGATCTGGATGACAGTTCTGGAGGGTGTCTCATTAATTGGATGGCATGTCTAGAAGACATTGAAATACATGAGAAACATGTCAAACAGACTCCACAAGACTTAGAAGACATGCCTTGATGTTCCCTCATGACTTAGAATACATGTCTAGAGGACTTATCAAGACTTGGTTGAAATTTTTGGAGTACTATGAAAGACTTAGTTGACATGTATGGTGGACATCACAAGATCTGGCTAGGAAGTCTGTAGGACTTCACAAGACTCATGTGACATTCTCTGGGGCCATTGTATAACTTTATTGACATTCTCAGTGGGCATCGTATGAATTTCTTAACATGTAAAAGGGAAATCACAAGATTAAAATGGCATATTTAGAGGGTTTATAATGACTCAGATGACATTCCCTAGTGTTATCACATGATCTGGATAGGTCATGAGAAGTGTATGAAGATTAGAATATATGTATTCACATAATCCTTCCATTTTTAGTCTCTTTATTATCTTTATTGAATATGTTACTCAAGGTTTTTCAAAAATTAAATTATTTTAGGTTTTATGTGACCTAGTCAACATGTGATAGATCCTTCACATAATCTAGATGACATGTCAGAAGTCCTTCACGTGATCTATATAGTGATCATATGAAGAAAATATTCATTCTTTGTGATCCCTTAGGACATTCCATAAATTTTACTTGGTGGAATAACTTCATCTTCATGTGAGTTGACACTTTGATAATTCTTCTCCTGCACTCCCATGTTGTAGTCATCATTGTGTGTTTCTTTTTTATAATGATGGGATAGATTTATAAACCTCTTTTCCTAGGTTATACAATTACTTTCATGGAATTTATCTCAAAAATATGATCTAGAGTCAGTGGAGGTATTTTTGTGTCATGCGCTTCACATGATCCTTCCATGGGTCATCTATGGTACTACATGATAAAAACTACCATGAGAAAATTCAACCATCTCCATGCTTATTGAACCCCAACCGATCAAAGGGATTTTTCCTAACCACATTGACCTATCAAAGAGTCTTCACATGGTCAGGCTGATTTAACTAGGAGTATTTGTGAGACCAGGAAACATATGTAAAGGATTTCACATAATCAAAGATGAATTATCTCGGGTTCTTCACAAGACTAAGGTGTCTTGTCAAGGGGGCCTCTGCGGGACCAAGATAACAAGTTGAGAGGTCTTCACATGATCAAAGGTGATCACATGGGCTTCATAACCCCTTTTATGTAAATATCAGTGTATCTTACATTTTTTATAAGCTTCCTCCTTTTACCTTTTTTATTCCACTCCTTATTGAACAAGGAAATGAGATATCATGATGTCGTGTGAGCGTTGTCGGGGAAAATCAATCTTCTAGTATGTAATGCATCACATGATCAATGTTGGATCTCAAGATGATGTGAATTAATTTCCATGGATAACCCCTCTTCTTGTCTATGGAGTTGTAGGGTAATCATATTATTTAATGGATGTGTTCAAGGTCCTTCATATGATGAAGGTGACATGCCAACATGCTCTTGTGCAATAAGGTGAACATGCTTCTATGTGATCTCTAGGGTCTTCTGAATCACATGAGTATTTTTCATGAATATGAACGTAAATATGCATCACATGAGGCTTCTTCCTTTCTCTGAATTTATTTTATAAGGGATTTTAGATGATTGATGGGAATTCATCGGTTTACAATTCACATGATCGGGGGGTCTCATCTGGAAGCCTCCACATGATCATCAGTGCTTTTCAGGATACCTTCTAATGAATAGGGGGATTTTCAAAAGGGGATTCATATGATCATAAGTAGATCACACATAACACATGACTAATTCAAATTAACCTTTTAAGGTCCCACAATGGCAGGGAGTTTTGATGGTTACGTGATCCGTGTGAGTTTTTAGCCTTCTCTTTTTTTGGTTTTGTAGAGAAAATAATACCCATGCTTCGAGTATTTATTCAATTATAGATTTTTTGATGATTATTTAGGAAGCATAAACAACCCCCCTAATTGATGTTCATGGGGAAAAGGACATGGTTATGAGGAGAGTAAATGCCTACTTGAGTGCTTGGGGGTTTTCTCTGATAAGTGCTTCGGGAAAGGTTTGGTCTCCTAAGTGACCTTTGGAATTCCATGGAGAACCCTATAAATAAGGGAGTAAGGGGAGGTTCATTTCACCAGTGACATCGACTTCCAGATATCTTAGGATTCCTCTCATCACATGAATCCTTCACAAGACCTCATCAAAATATCACTTTTGAAAGACCTCTCTGTAAGAATAAATCACAAAAATAGATCCCAATACTGCTTAAAAAGATTTTTTCATGAGACATGGTCGTGCACTCTTCTTTGTCTCAACACTTGTTTATACGAACCAAAAAACAATTCTCGGTAATTTCTTGAACCATTAACCAGGTCCTCGGCTGCATGGATATCTTGAAAGATCCACATGATATTCTAACTCAGTTGTGTGATCACTTGATCATCATGATATTCATGTGAGCATATTAGGTTTACACGATTGAAAGTATTACAAGAGGTTATGCAGTTTGGAGATTCCCTATGGGTCATTTGATTCATGAGGCCTCAATGGGTCATGCAGTTCGCAAGACTTGTATCAAGTCATATGATCGTGAGTCCATTCAGGGTTTATGTGATTCAAAAAATGATACCAGAGTCATGAATATCTTTTGATAAAATATATTTATAATATGATATATTATTCTTGATTTCATACAGGTGAATTCCAGTTCCCATATATCTTTCAATGTGGCTATATAGAGGTACGTGATTACTGGGAATTGTAGTACTGACCCTCAATATCAAGTGCACTCTGAAAATGAGGTTTTCAAGTGGCTTCTCCCATATGAACTTTAGAGATATACCTTGTCATGTAAACTTCTTTTTTATAGATTTAGTATGTTAGATGATGCTATTATTCCTTCTCCTAACTATAATATTCCATCTTTCTAGTTGTTATATCTCATTTATTATATTCAATTAGTGATTTTTGAAGGAAATAAATTGGTCTTGGTATAGTCATAGGTGATGTACTACATGTTGAAGAACTCCCCTCATGATCTAGATAGTTATTATTTTTCTCACTAGCACATTTCTCAAAGTTATTTGAGAAAATTCATCACCTCCTTGAATAATTTGAGAAGTGTTTGGAGCTTGATATGAGACCTATGACCTGTTGGAAGTTTTTTTTGATGAATAGGAATGAGTGTTATAGGTTAGATAGAGTTTCTCAGAATTTTTTAACCAACTACATTCTATTCACCTTTATGAGGAAGTATGGATTTCTCAGTTCATCATTCATTATCATTCATAAATTTTTAAAGAAATGATCATCAATTTGTTTGTTTTGATGGAATCCTTAGAGAGGCTCCAAAATGTAGAGATTTATCTTTTTTTTCATCTTACCAATGAATAAATTCTATGAACTTTTCATGTCATGTACATATTTAATTTATTCATGATGTACATGACATTTCACTAATCTGGTGTCTTATGAGTCATTATTGATACCCATCCTTTGTATAATATCAAGTAAACCTAATGGAAGGATTTTAATGTTTAAATCACAACATATTGTTTCTTGATAAATAACGATGAATTCCCACTAACATGAGATTCCTCATTGATTTAACTTCTCTAGTTTTCTTGAGATTACCTGATTTAAAAGGATAAATTGGGTAAAATATATTTTCCAATGGGATAATTATATATCTTTTACTAAATTTAGTGGACTTAGCGAGTATAGATTTATTTTTTATATGAAAAAATATGATCCCTACAATCGTTATTTCTTTTTATTTTATATTTCTCTAATTTTTTCCTATGCTTCATATAGGGGAAGTCTTAATGGACATGGACACAAATTTTTCTCAGGTTTTCTTCTTTTGGGGTTTCAACTCGAAAAGTTTTCTTCCTTCTCCATTTTGGAGTGATAAATATTTCATGGAGTATGAAAATTATATTTTTAGTGCTCAATATTTCATGGAGAATGAAAAGTGCATGTCCAGCAAGTAGAGACTTGAGTTTTACCTAGGATTACTTTTTTGGGTTTTTGAATTGGTGAGAATCATTCCACTTTCATTTGGCTATTTTAAGGTATGAAGACTAGACCATTGTTGTGCTGTATTTTAAGGTCTTCTAGATCAAACCTTCTACTGTAATTAGTTTATAGTATTCTAGTTCAGACTTTCTATTGGTGGTGGTTTAGATTCATCTAGATTGGACTTTCTTCTACTGATAGCTTAGTGTATTATAACACAAACTTTATATTGCTATTTTCATGGATATTCTAGCTTGGGCCCTCTATTTTTGGTAATATACCATTATTAAAGTAATTTACTCCATGAATTTTAATGTCATAGGGTAAGGATGTAAATATACTATGTAATTTAAAGTCTTGCTACTAGGAAATGATTGATGAATATATAGAATGGGGAAGACATGCAAAGGATTACCCAAAATACCATTAGGTGAAGAGTCCTACCATAGTTTTTCTAGGGCTCACAAGGATTGTAGTTCCTTTCCTACACGAATCATATACCTCTAATTGGTAGGTCAATGCCTTTATGTGTTCATAACATGATCAAACAAAGGTTTCCCCACTACTTTACAAGGGTTATGATAGATTTAGGGGATGGTATTATTGAATGAGAAAATATTAGCGAAGCCAATTCAACATGGATAGTTTGGGTATGTGTGGTGTAATTCATAATCCAGAATTTTGAATCAATGAATATGGAATGTGGAATACATACCGGGGATGACCCAAAACACCCTAAAGAGTTAATTTCTTCCATGATGTTATCGAGTCTTATGAGGATTAGATTTCATTTCATATAATAATTATATTCCTCTTGTTGTTAAGTCAAATACCATACACATGAGTCTATAGGGATTACATTCATGGTTAAGAAAATGGGATCCACACTATTTTCCAAAGCCCATGAAGGATTTTCAAAGAATCACAAGTATATAAAATGAAGTTGGAAGTGGAGTGAAATATATCCAAGGAAGGGTTCTGAATCCCTAGAGAAATTTATCTCTAAATTAGGAATCTTAGGCTCTATTCATTGTGACTTTGAGTCATGTGGTGTGGGCCATCAAAATATTCTGGAATGGGATGTCACATTCATTCTTAGAGAAAGGTTACAATACATGATGACGTAACATCGAGGATGTAAAATCTTCTTTAATAGTATATTTATAACGATTGTAAATTATGGACTAGGAATATCTAAGTTAATTGGAGGTGGGAACTAGTGGGTATAGGTCATCCTTCAAGGATGGATGGATCCTGTAATGTTCTACATGTCTAGGAAAATAACTCCTGGATTAAAGTGGGGGCCTTTTTGGGATCCAAGGGACTCTTGGGAGAATCCAGTCCTAATTACTAATTTGCTATAGGGAATATCCAAGATAATGGAGCTCAAGGTTTATGGGGTCCCAAGAGAAGTATACAAACTTAAGAAATAAGTTGGGTTGGCTCCAAATTTCAAGGCATGAAGGTGGTATTTGGAAAATTTAAGATTCAAGAAGGTTTTGAGCACCCTAAAAGTTGTATCGCCACCTAATGGACATGATATCATAGAGGGGAGTTGTAAAAAATCATTAATCTAACTTTTTCTTAAACCAAGGTATCGACTAAGGATGAATAATCATTTACTAGGGCCATAAAGTGGGCCCTAAGAGCTTTATGCCTCATTTATTTACGCTCTATTTTTTACCTAAAATATGAAGATGAAGAGTTTAGAGAGAGAAGACTTGAATTTTTCTCAGGCCTCTCTTCTTATGTTTTCAACCTACTAAGTTTTTTGTCTCTTTAAATAATAGTTTTCAGGTCCTGTGATCAAGACCATCAAGGGATAATGTTTAAGGGAATTCATCTTTGACCAAAGTACATGCAGTTTAAGGTCTTGAAACACATGGACCTGATATGAGGGGAATGTAACAACAACTTAATTAGGATACCCAAGGTCAAGATTACTCTAAAAACCTTGAGCAGGAGATGAAAATGTTGTAAATCATGGCTTTAGGATATCAAGAAATGAGTAATGATAGGGGAAAATCATGCTTAGGATGGACCAGAGCACTGTAAGGTGTTTATTTCTACCATAACGGTGCTAGGCTCACAAGGATTAGAAATCCCTTCCTATAGGGCCAAGATGTATCTGGTTGGTAGGTCAATGTACTTATACATCACTACTAATTCCAATAACAGAGATCTATTTTCCTTTACAAATAACATGAAAGGTTTGTGGAAATCTAAGGTGATTTAGGCACGAAGTGTGATTTATAGGTTTAGGCACTTGAAAGTTTATGAAAGCACACTATTCGCTAGTTTATCAGGGTCAGGATCTAATGGTCCTCTGATAAGAAATGATTATGGGTGATGGCCTGTATATTTTATCATCATGTATTAGGGATGTATCTATCATGTAGTTTATCATATTTCAATAAGGATATTTTTATTGCAGTTTAACATCATGCGGTAATGATGTTTTCCATTCCTTACAGTTAAACATAATTTGAAAATGATGTGGGAAACGACATGAAAATTGTGCAAGATATCCTTGGAAAAAATGTACACAGTTTTGGGTAATTTTTATGTAGGGAGTATCTTTTATCCATGAACAATTTTATTGATGGGTATCCATATTTCAAAGCCCATATTGTGCAGATTTACAATGTTCACAATAAACCCATGTGTAGATCTGACTCATACATAGTCAGATTGATCTTGTATAACACAACCATCTTTAAATAGAGGTATATGATTCTTTTTTGATATGTTCAATGTGAACTTTTTTTCATGAATTTCAACATAATGCGGCTAGGAAATAGTCCCCGATCTAAGATACATGTTGGTCTCATCAGCTAGAGTAGCTTTACTGGTTCCCTAATCTCACACGATCCATGATCAGCGTATGAATCCAAGAAAAAATGGGCAGTCAACTGAGCTACGTGAGAGTGGATATCAGATAACTCTATGCATATGTTTATCCCATATAAATTTAGGGGTCCATTTTTTCATTACATATTTTACGACTAATCCTAATTTTAGAGATCTGGGTGTCACTACATATCATGTGATGTCGATAATCAATCCACATTTAGTTATCACATGAAATGTACCTGCATAGGTTTGCCCCATACATAGAGAGGTATAATTTGTTTTTATATATATTTAGTCTGAACCTAGGATCATAGATCTAGGCATCACTACATATCCTATGATGATAGGAATCAGACCACATGTAGTTCATGAATGGGAAATGTCCCACATAGGTATGACCCATATGGAGAGTGGGGAATTGTTATCGTTGATTGTTGCAGTTGGACTTGGGGTTGGATACCTGGGAATCACTAGATATACTATTATGATTGGAATAAATCCACACCTATTTATTTATTGGGAAACTATCAATATAGGTGTAACCTATACATAGAGGGGGGAATTTTTCTCATTGATTATTGTAGCTGGACCTAGGATTGGAGATCTGGGCATCACTACATATCCTATGTTTTTAGGAATCAATCCACATGTAGTTATTTAATAGAGGTGTTGTATAAGACTAACACTAAGGATATTGGTCCTCTTGCGTGAGGTCTATAGAAATATGAAATTTTATTCCCTAAAAGAGACATCAACCCTGCAATTTAACATCATATAGTAAGGATGTATGGTGTGAATTTTAAGGTATTTCATCCAGGACTATTCTAACCTTATCATGAGATGATATGTATTTATCATTCAAAAAATCTTCTACTAAAATTCCAAATACCACATGTGCTATGCTCGGTGTGAGAAACAAGGAATGAAAAAGGATTCTCTCACCACATAGAGGTGATTAAAGGAAAGGGAAAGGGATCTTTATATCATGTGGTGGATAGGTCATGATATATGATCTAAAAATCCCAACATATCTCATTGGGGTGAGAATGAAGCCGTATGTAGTTCTGGAAAAAAATGTAGTTTAACATCTTGTGGCAAGGACGTTAGCCAAGCAGTTTAACCTCATGCGATAAGGATGAAGGTGACTCAACATGAAAAAAATATTTTGAATAGAATAAAGTATGGATATATAGGTGGCACTATGGATCCTGTAATGAAATAAATTAATCCACACATATTTCTTGAAAAATCATATAGTTTAACATCATGTGGTATGATCATCAGTCGTGCAATTTAATGTAATGCAATAAGGGTGAAGGTTACCTGATGTGGAAAATAAGGCATTAACATTGTAACATAGTCTAATTTCTTGTGACTAAGATGAATATATTGTGGATAGACCTAGGATTTGGTATTTGGGTATCACTATGTATCCTGTGATGGTAGTAATTAAGCAATGCATAGTTATTGGATGGGGAGATTCCTAATGTGGATGTAACTCTCTCTCCAGGATGGGGGAACTTTATTTCTCTTTATTCATAGATCTAGATTTTATGTGGTGAATCATTTATGAGACTATTCCTCCATTTTAGTTTAACTTCATGTGGTTAGGATGTCTTCCATGTAGTTTAATGGCATGTGGTACAGTCATATCATGTAGTTTAAGTTCATGCAGCCAAGAAAAAGATGTTATGCAGTTTAAGGTCTTACTGCCAAGACTTCTTTCATACATTTTAATGTTATTTGGTCAATATGTGATGGTATTCAATAACATCTATGAAAATTATTTCTTTATAAACCTCACATTGGTGGTGTTCATGACACTTTCCCCGTCCATTGTGGTTAATGAGTAGGCTCCATTAGAATATACCTTATGTATGATGTAAGGACCTTCCCATATGGGTTACAACTTGAGAGGATTATTTCCTGGTGTCATTGGGGTTATAAGATCCAATATCACTTATAATTTAATTTAAAAATATAGGAGAACATTTTAATTAAAGAGTCATGTGATTTGATTATGATGGACTTCGAGGTTGTTCAGTGTACACAACATTTTCTCATTAAGCCATTACAATTATTCCAATATTTTTTTGTGATTTATCATCATCCAAGAGTTATCTATAGATATATATTTTTAGTGTGAGAAAATATAATTCAATAGGCAATAATTCCTTGGTTTTGTACACCAATGAATATGTAGCTTCTTGTGTAGCAGTACACATGGTGGTATAGTATGCCCATAAATCATGGAGTATCTTTTTCGACTAGAACTTATTATCCTTATTCGCCATATTCTGGAGTATATTTTACATAGACTTATTTAAGGCCTCTATTTTTCTATTTTTCATTTCATGATAGTGGGATGAATGGTTGTAATTCATGTTGTACTCCTGGTACAATTCCTTCAACTCATTAGAATAGAAGTTGGTACTATTTTCCATCAATATCGTGTGAGGGACTAGGAATTTAGTGATCATATTGGAATTCACAATGTTAATGATATTATTCATTATGACTTCCTTTAGTGGTATTTCCTTAAACCATTTATAAAATAATCTGGTATTAGTAAGGATGTACTTAAACTATTTCACTATTGGTGGGGGGATATGGCCCCACAACATCCATTCCCCATATGACAAAAAACAAGGAATATTTAGCTATATGTATAAATTATGATAGTTGATGGAAAAAGTTTTCATGAATTTTGAATGCATGAAATTTATTAGCGATCTCCACATAATCATGTATCGTTATTTTCTAGTAGTAACCAAGCCTTATAATTTAGTGGGAGAGCCTGGTCCCTGATTCATGAGTGTCACATGAGCCTACATGAACTTATTACATTAATATAGGAATCTCTCTTTCCTATTTGAATTTTAGGAGGATTCCATTTAATCCTTTTTTATAGAGGTATTTGTTTTATCATTTATCCCATCCCAAAAGGAAAAAGTTTGTTTCTTTATGTTGAATATGTTCCCTTCCAGCTCGATATATCGAGAGAGTCCCATTTTTGATGTAATAAATTATAGGCTCTATACATATAGGGGTGGATATTGGTTCATCATGCTCTTGGGTGGTGTTTAACAGATTGGTTTACTCCATGTAATAAATGATGAAAAATGAGACCATCATTTGTTGCATGATGTGGAAGACCACCTCATCCAGATCAGGGTTATCCAGAACTATGGCTGTATTAGCCAGTGAATCGACATTAGTATATTTTGATCAATGGACATGATAGAATATTGGTTTTAATGGTATCTCTATCATCATTCCTATGACATTTCCAATGAGAGGGAAAAATTATTATCTTTTATGGAATATTCACCATTGATCTATTTTATCATTATCATTGAATACCCTTTGATATCTAGGTAGGATATCTATAGCTATAGGGTTAGTTCCAGTCCAGTAATGAGGGAATGATATTCTACCTCATTATTAGTGAAGCATTTTAATAATGAGAAATAGTAGGGAAAAATTTCTTTGTTTATAGAAACAAATACAATCCCTAGACCAACCTGATTGAGCTTCAAATTTTCTTTCCTCTAACCAATAAAACTTGAGGGGGCACCATAAAAATATATATCCCATGTCCTAGGAGTGTTAGGGTCATAGAAAACCTTTTATTCTGGATGTTTGGTGTCCATTAGTGTACTCTCTTGGGTGGGATGTGCCATAAGGAAATCTGTCAGGGTCTATCCTTTCACTACCCTATGTGACACGAACTAAATGTAATACTGTTAAAGAATAACCATCCATTATTCTATATTCCCAATCATTATGGGATGACCAAGGATGTAATTGAGTGGGTCAATATAAGAAACCAAGTGGAATTCACGGAACTTGATCACCTCGCAATTCACTGTTTCATTTTCACCCTTACACCGCTGTGCTAAACTAGTTTTGTATTGAAAATTATAAAAATAATAAAAAAATTCACTTCATTTTTGATTCAATTATTTTATTTTTATCAATTTTAAAATGGGTAATGTTACATTTTTTGATAATTTCATTGTAGGTGGAGGGGATATAGAGGGCCCATGACGAAGTTCATTAAAAATGAGCTGAACTACACAGGATCCAAGCACACCAGTGGACTCAACCACACAATGCTACAAAAACATGAATCAAATGGGATTATATTTTGTTTTTTGGTCCAAAATTCAATGGGATACAACTTTTAGCAAGACACCCAAGACCAATTCAGCCATCCGATGTCCCATATAGACTGATCTATCTAAGACACCAAATAAGTCAAAAGTGGCATGATATGTTATGTAAATATCTAGAGCTATAATTGTCCAAATGGTTCCAAATTTTTGGTGGAGATATTAAGTAGGTGGATATATAAATTTTTAATTTTCTTAAAAATTATATAAGACTATATGGATGTTGAAAAACATGGTTCAAGTGGTTTCTCAAAATCTAGGGACTCAAAACCACCTTCCAATTTTCTTATAAAATAATACCTTGGGCTCACCATTTACAGTTCTTCCAAGAGGAAAATATGTGGTATTTTGGAGATCCAAATGATTAATCTCATAATACTATAAGTTCGATAGGCCCCCATATTCATAGTGGGATAAAGCATGAAGGCGAAGTTCTACCCACGCTTCCTCCTCCTCTCGAGGGAGAGATAAATAGTGTACGATCATTTCAAGGGAACTACACATACTTGGGAGGAAGTTATGACACACTTTTATTATACAGGTTTTGTGTAATATTTTTTTTAAATATTTCACTTATGTTTAATTTTGATGATATTATCATCTGAATACATTTATTTTGTTATAATTAAGTGAAACAATTTTTATCTGAACACTAATTGGGTTGATATTTCAAGTGGGGATCTTGGGTTGTTCTGATTAGACAACAAAAGAATACTTTTTTCTCACACATAATCATGATATTTTATTATTCTCTGGTATCCATTTTTCTATGAATGAGGTCCAAACATTGTCATCATTATTTTTGTGTCAATGGTTTCTTATTTTTGCACCATTTTAAGAGGCAAGAGGGGAATCAAGATCTTAACAACCCTCAACCAAAGAATTACATTAAACCATATAAAATTTTTAGAACAATGAAATATCAAAGATGTGTAATGAATTTGAAATGACCTCATTATCTCATAATTCTTAAAACACCACCTTTATTTATCAGTTATTAAACTCTTTAAATTAAGTTATTTTCTTAAAAAAAATTTCTAAACCACCCCCTTTTTAGTACTTCTAATTACAAATGAATACTATAAACATATTAATGCTCTTTGAATGAAGAACTAGGTCTTATATAGACTATAAAATCATCTTTAAATTATAATAAATTTAATA
Organism: Viscum album; assembly: GCA_963277665.1. Lineage (NCBI taxonomy): Eukaryota > Viridiplantae > Streptophyta > Magnoliopsida > Santalales > Viscaceae > Viscum > Viscum album. Next base: position 2,134,799,957 of record OY728138.1, read on the forward strand.
TGTCATGACAATGTGGTCAAATATTGGCGCCATTTCAAGGGAGAACTTTTGTTTTTAGTGTTCCTTTTTTATAAAAATATTGTTAATTTTGTAACTATTTCTTTGCTTCTTTCCTTCCATAAATTTTTAGTTGATTTCTAAAATATTCCTCTTTTGTAGTTTATGTGCATGAAGTTTTCCACTCTGGGATATTTATGACCTTTTGAACATTAACTAGAGAGGATCTTATGTCAGTGGCACCATGACACACAAGACAACCCTTTGAAGGAGGACATATCACATCTTGATCCTCTTCTTGATACATCTTCTTATTCTGGAACCAACATCAAAACTGAATTAAACATGTATAATAAGGATGAAAACAATCAAAAATTAAAATAACTAACTTCACCTGATGTATATTTCCAACCCACCTATATTAAATTACAATTTGAGGCATCTAATTTTGAACTTAAATATGGTTTAATTCATTTATTACCAAGATTACATGGACTCACAGGAGGATATCCACATAAGAACTAAAAATAACTTCATATTGTGTGTACTATATTAAAACCTGATAACGTGGATGAAGAATAATTAAAGCTCAGATCATTCCCATTTTCATTAGAAGACACTATGAAATATTGTTTCTATTATGTTAATTCACTAATTAGAGTTTGGGAAGATGTGAAACACCTTTTTATTTGAAAATATTTCCCATCCACATGAAATGAAAGAATAATGAAAAAAATTTGTGGGATATTTCAATCACAAGTGGAAACACTTCATGAATATTGGGAAATATTTAATTGGTTATGTTCAAGCTTTCCATACCACCAAATTAGTGATCAAATTTTAATTCAGTATTTTTATGAAGGTTTAATTCCTATTGATAGAAATATGATTTATTTTACTATAAGTGGTGAAATAGTCGATGAAACTCCAATTGCTGCAAGGAACCTGATTGAGAACATGGCATAGAACTCACAACAATTCAGTTCAATGTTTAGTGTACCCATTCAAGGTGTCCATGAGGTGAAGAGTAATAAATTTAAGAAGAAGGTAGACATGAAGTTTGAAGAGGTAATAACCCTTATATGAAAACTTAATCTTTCCCAAGGTAAATCCCAATCTCCTCATTCCATCCATTGTGGTATATGTTTTTATGACACCCACTATTCTATCCAATTCCCCCAACTGAGAGAAACTTATGAGAGTTGTGAGGTAATATTTCCAGGATGCCCCTATAACTAACCCTTTGGGAAAGAACCTTACTATCCATCCAACCCTGGGCGGAAGGAAAACCAAGAATATAGGTAAGGGGGTATTTAAACCAACCTAAACAACCATAGAACCAATCGCGGAAGAGTATTCATCCACCACCACCCAGAAATCCTCAACCACAACAATGTCCTTTCCAAAACCACCCTCCAAAACCTAAGCATATCCCATAAGACATGGTGAAAAAAAGATACAAATAATCTCCAATTTCAATAAAACACCAAAGTTTCCATATGAGACCTAAAAATCCAACTATGCTAACTAGATAACTCAGTGGGGGAAATCTGAAGTCATGGGTTGGGTAAAATACCTTCTCAACCACTTTTTAACATAAGGGATAAGGTTAATGTTTATGTCATCACCCTTAGAACCAAAAACCAACTTAAAATAAAAATTAACCCTCCTTTAGAGTTATCGCATACAAAGGAAAACACCATCCCAACCATTAGAATTAGTCCAAATGTTGAAATACCTTATCCTGAGAGAAGCCCTTCCAAAGGTAAGATTGGGTTTTTTGATGAGTCACCTAACCCAAACATTCCACTCCCATTTCCCAAAATGGATACCCATCCAAGGAAACAAAAATAAACTTAACTTGATAAAGAAATCATGGAAAATTTTAAAAAAGTGTAGGTCAACATTCCATTGATTGATGCTGTGAAGAAAATTCCATGATGTGACACGTTTCTAAAGAAGATGTGTACACATTGAAGGTAACTTCATGGTAATGAAAGGTGATCATAGGGAGGAACATCTCAGTATTTATAGATCCATCACTTCCTACAAAATTCAATGATCCCAAAACATTCTCGATTTCATGCACCATAGGGGAGTATTCCTATTACAATGTTATGCTTGATTTAGGCGATTCTTTAAATGTGATGTCTCACTCTATTCACTCTTTATTTCAAGTCATTGAACTGAATCCCATAGGAATTTTTGTTCAACTCACAAACCGGATTATAACACACCCCATTGGTGTGTTAGAGGATTTTTTTGTGAGGGTGAAAATTTTAATTTTTCCTACTTTTTTTTATTTGATAAAAATATAAGATGATAGGATGAATGGACATGCCCCAATTATATTGGGGATACCATTCTTAAAAACCACCAAAATCGTAATTAATGTTCATAATGGTATATTATATATAGAGTTTGGTCGTTACATTTTCCACTTAAACATTCATGATTCCATGAAGCACCACTTAGAAGAATATTAATATCTCTATGTTAACTATATAGATGTACTCCCTTCCCCTACGAAATCCTCTTTTCATTCCCTTGATCCCCTTTTTGAGTTTTTATCTTTAATTGAAATTCTAAGAAATAAAACATGCATATAATGTTGTACCGGTCCAGAAAAATGTCATGTATATTCATTAATTTATGATTTCATGAACACTGAGGATCCCATGACCATCGATGATACTTCTAATCTTATAAAAGATCAATCCTCATATAAGGATTTTACCATTGATAAGTTAGATGAGATTAGTGACCTCTCACTTTTAGACTCACTCCCATCAATCCAAAATCCACTATATTTGGAACTTAAACAAATGCCTCAATATTTAAAATATTTTCTTATTGAGAATAGAAATAAGTTTCCTATCATAATTTCTAGTTCACTCCCTCTAGAGCATAAATTGTGACTTCTTGAACTTTTGAGGGAGTATAAACAAGAATTGGGATGGACACTTGCAGACATTCCAAGTATTCTCCCATCAATTTTCACACATCATATATTGTTAAATGATGAGGCTAAACATGTTAGAAATGTACAACATAGACTGAACCCAAACCTCTTAAATGTTGTTAAAAAAGATGTAAAAAAATTATTGGCTCATGGAATCATTTAACCCATCTCTAATAGCCAATGGGTCAGTCCAGTTCAAGTAGTTCCTAAAAAACTAGTCTAACAGTAATTAAAATTGAAAACAATTAATTGGTTATAACTCTTGTGAAGAATAGTTGAGGTGTATATATAGTGTATCTCTGACTAAACCAATACACTAGTAAGTATCATTTCCCATTTCTGTTTATTGAACAAATTCTAGAGGCTAGCAAGGATGTACCATTATTGTTTTCTTGATGGCTATTTTGGATACTTTCAGATCCATATTTCCTCTGTGGATCAGGAAAAGACAACCTTTACTTTCCCTTTTGGTATTTTTTCACATATAAGGATGCCATTTGGTTTGTGAAATGCTCCAGGTACTTTCCAATGATGCATGGTTAGTATTTTTTATATTACCTAGAGAATTTCATGGATGTTTTCAAGGATGATTTCACAATTTATGGATATTATTTTTACGAATTATTGAGTAGTATTGGTTCATTACTACATTGCTGTATTGAGAAGAATAACATATTAAATCATGAGAAATTCCATTTCATGGTACGACAAGGTATATTATTGGGACATGTCATCTCTTAGGTTAGTATCCAAGTAGATAAATAAAAATCAGATGTCATTTCTTCTCTACCATTCCCAAAAAATGTGTGGGATGTTTGGTCATTCCTAGGTCATGCTAGATTTTACCATTGTTTCAACCGTAAATTTAGTAAGATTGAACCCCCTCTATCATTTAATCTAAAAAGAAAAAGAATTTGTTTTTGATAAAGAATGTGTGGAAGCTTTTAATAAATTGAAAATGAGTCCCACATCACCCTCAATAATCCAACCAAATTAGTGGGATTTACCATTTGAGATCACATGTGACACCTCTAACTATGCAGTTGGGGTAGTCATATCACAAAAGGTTGATCAAGGTCCACATTTCATTGCCTATGCCTCAAATACACTAGACCCTACCCAATTAAACTACACTACAACTGAAAACTAATTTATTTCCACTGTGTTTTACTTGGAAAAATTTAGGTCATAACTTTTAGCATCCAAATTCAATGTGTTCTCAAACCATGCAACCCTTCGATATCCCCTTAAGAAACTAGTATCCAAAACACATCTCATTCATTGGATGCTCCTCTTTCAAGAATTAAATCTAGAAATTAGAGATAAAGAAGGAGTAGAGAATGTGGTGTCCGACCATATCAGTAGGATCCTCTCATCCTTAGATATTGAATCATCACCCTTTATTCCCATAAATGACATTTTTCTTGATGATCAACTGTATTGAGTGAAAGATTCTATTCCATGGTATGCTGAAATTGTAAATTATTTGGTATCATCTTGCATTCTTACTGATTTAATGAAAACCATGCCAACTGTCTAAAACATGAGTCTTATTGGTAAATTTGGAATGAAACCTACCTTTGGAACACATGTAGTGATCAAGTACTCAAGATTTGTGTTCCCAACAGAAAGTTTCAATCTGTACTTAGGTTTTTCAACACTCTTGCTTGTGGGTTTCACTTTGGTTTCCAATGGACTGCTCGCAAGTTCCTTGATTCTAGTCTCTTTTGGCCAACATTATTTTGGGATTCCCATGATTTCTGTAAATCATTTACTTACTGTCAAATAATGGGAAATGTATCTAAATGAAATGAAATTTCACAAAAACCCTTGCTATTCTATGAAATTTTTGATGTTTGGGGAAATTACTTTATGGGATCATTCCCCAATTAATTTCGGACTTATAAATTCTTCTGGAAGTTTTTTATGTGTCAAAATGGGTAGAAGAAAGTTCCACAAGTGATGAAGATTCCCATATTTTTGGGGAATTTTTGAGAACTCAAATTTTTTGTAGGTTTAGATTACCTAGGTTTATCATCAGTGACCAGGGTTCTCATTTCTACTACTAAAAAATGAAATCTTTTTTGTGTTGGTATGGGGTTGCACATCAAGTGTCTACTGCATATCACCCATAGAACAATGGCCAAGCTGAGGTTTCAAATAGAGATGTAAAACATATTATTGAAAAAAATGGTTCAACCTAATAGAAAACAATGAAGTCTTAGACTCAATGTTTCATTATGAGATTACTTTAATTCTTTTAAAACTCCATTGTCTTGTCGCCATATCGACTATTGTTGGGAAAGTGTTGTAACCTCCCTGTCGAGATAGAGCACCGAGCCTACTAGGACATAAAACAATGAAATTCTAATATTTATAGTGTAGGTGCTCAAAAGAAGTTTCTGACTCAAGAGAAGGAGGAAATTCATATAGATTCATATGAGAACTCCAGGATATATAAGGAGTGAACCAAGGATTCCCATGACCATCTCATCCTTCATTGTCAATTCCACATTGGGAAGAAGGTACTCCATTACAATGAAAGGATGAAGTTGCATCCAGGTAAGCTTCGTTTCCACTAGTTTGGCCTATACACTATTACTAATGTTTATCCATTTGGTTTTTTTCAGGTTCATAATGAAGAAACCAAAAAAACCTTTACTATCAATGGAAAATGACTTAAGAACTTCCAAGAAGCCCTTCTGGAGTCCTCGATGGAGAAATCCAATTTTAAGAAGCATTCTATCAATAACACTCACTAGTTTTTATCCTTAATTCCCACATTCTCTTTCATTATAATGGGGAAATTTCATACCTGAGGTGTGGGGGGATGATTACATTCCTAGGTTAGTATTGAATTTTCATCATCTTTCTTCTTTTTCTCATTTTGGCTTGTTGAATAGTATTTTTACTCCCCATTTCACCCCATCAATTTTATGCCAGAATGTTATTTTTAATGACCACTTTATCATAAGTATTTTTCCCACTTAATAATGGTTGTTATTGAAAATGTATGAGTAATTTGCATATTTCATGTTGTTTTATCATTAAAAAAAATTCGATGAAATGTGCATTTTAGCAGGAATTAAATACTGTGGTGTGAATTTTTATTGAAATTTGGTTATTTTTAGATGATATAAATGGTTGTATAATTTTTAAACCTTTTAGAATAATGGTACCCTTTGTGTAAACAGTTTAAAGGAAAATTGTTTCATTTAATTTCTCCACACATCTTTGCACCCAACCTTGAAGTGTGAAAATTTATTACTTAATAGAAGGTAAATTCATGTTATTTTAATTAGTATATACTTTTAAAAATGATTATTCTATACGTTCGTTCCTTATTTGATTTATTTCATTACTTTACCATATTGACCAATGCATGTGTACCTATTATCCGACCGTTGTATGCCCTCATAAAAAATACAAAAAAAAAACAAAAAAAAACAACAACAAATAAACATTGAGGGGACTGATGAAATGTACAATACATGAGGATATCTAGGTCTAGAGATTATGGTATTAATTTTGGGAATGCTTAAGTGAGTGGGTTTTGAAATTTTCTTTTAAAGGATATAGGGAAGGTTCAGTGGAAAGGATCAAGTAAGTAGACAAATTTTAAAATAACTTATACTTACTCGATAGAAAGTGGAAAGAACAGGATAAAATGGTTTTCACAATAAAACATGTAGAGAATTAGTGATATTATTAACTTTTAAATTATTTTCTTCAGTTATTATCATGCTTCTATTGGAATTTCATTCTTATATATTTGTTTAGACGTCTTTTTCCATAATCATTAAGAATAACTCCACAATGTGAATTTTTACTTTGATCACATTTCTATCAGGATTTAAATTTTAATTGAATTTTAAATCTTCATGAAGTTTAGAATATCTCCATTCATAATTTTTGAAAATGTGATTTTCCCAGGAGTGTAAATGTTTAGGTGTGGGGGTGTGATCACACCGTGATTCACTATTTCATTTTAACCCTTACACCATTATGCTAAACTAGTTTTGTATTGAAATTTATAAAAATAATAAAAATTTTCACTTCTTTTTTGATTCAATTATTTTGTTTTTATCATTTTTTAAAAGGGAAATGTCACTTGTTTTTATAATTTCATTGCAGGTGGAGGTGATTTGGAGGGCCGATGACATAGTTCAAGAAAAATGGACCAAATTGTGTAGGATCCAAGCACACCAGTGGACTCAACCACACAATTATACTAAAATGTACTTCCAAATGTAATGATATTTTTTATGATGGTCCGAAATTCAATGGTATACATCTTTTATGAAGGAAAAAATCCTAATTTGTCCATCTGGTGGCCCATCCGGGGTGATCTGTCCAAGCCACTGAATTTTCATGAAGTCAAAAGTGGTGTGCTATGTTTTGTAGATATCTTGAGCTTTATTTATCCAAATGGTGCCAAATATTTAGTGAATATATTCAAGAGGTAGGTATAAAACCTTTTAAATTTATTAAAAGTGATATAAGACTTTATGGTGGTAAAAAATCATGGGCCAAGTGGTTTCTAGAAATCTTGGGGCACAAAAAACCCTTTTAATTCTCCTATAAAATGATACATTGGGCTCCCCATTTGAAAGTTCATACAAGTAGAAAATATCTAGTATTTTTTATAAAAAAATGTACTCTTATCATATAATAAGTTATTGTGACCCCTATATTCATAAGGGTATCAAGGATGAAGGTGAAGTTCCACCTGAGCCTCATCCTCCTCTCGATGGAGAGCTAAACGGTGGACAATCATTTCAAGGGAGCGACAAATACTTGGGAGAGAGTTTTTGAAAATTTTCTTCTATTATTTTTTTGTAATTTTTGTGTTAAATATTTCACTTATGTTTAATTATTATTAACTTTTCATATGAATACATTTATTTTGTAATAATTAAGTGAAACATTTTTTATCTCAAAACTGATTTGGTTGAGATTTCAAGTGGGGATCTTTGGTTGTTCCGATTGGAAAACACATGAATCGTTTTTTATCAAAAAAAAATCATGAAATTTATATATTCTTTGGTATCCCTTGTTCTATTATTTAGGTCCAAACCTTGACATCATGATTTTTAGGTCAAGGGTTTCATCTTTATGCATCGTTTTAAGAGGAAAGAGGGGTATCAAGATCTTGACAAACATCAGTTAAATAATTACATTAAACCATATAAAATTTTCATAAAAGTTAACTATCAAAGATGTGTAGTTAAATTTAAGTTACCTCCTTATATCATAATTATTAAATCACCGCCTTTATTTTTAAACTATTAAACTCTTTAAATTATTTTATTTTCTCAAAACCATTTTCTAAACCACCCCCATTTTTAGTAATTTCTATTAAAAATGCATAATAAAAATCTATCAATGCTTATTAAGAGATGATATAGCGTCTTCCCTAGAATATAAAATCATCTTTAAATCATAATAAATTTTGCGTGTCATGACAATGCAGTTGGTGTTGCAAGTAATGAATTAATTTTTTCACCAAAAATATGAGCACGAGGAAGTTCTTCTCGATGTCAGAATACTGGGTATCTGTACCTATCATCATTTGAATGAGGTACTAGAGACTTTTATTATTCCTAAAATCATTTTTATATGTGAGGAGAGTTCCAAGTGATTTTTCCATGGAGAAAAAATATAATATGAGTAGATTTCCATCCACCAACATCATCAGGATTGGTGGGTATAGTATGTACTATTTGAGACTCTAAGAGTCTTCTTAGTAGCCATTATCCCATCGGTAGGCAAATCCCTTCTTAATTAACTTTGAGAAGGGGAGATATTTTTCGGCCAAGTTATCTATGAAATTCTAAATGTAATTGAGGTTCCCTTTGATCCCCCTCAACACTTTAAGATTCTAAGGGGGATGAAATTTCTATAATTGCACTAGTATTTTCTAGGCCAACCTCGATTCCATGGTGATATACCAAAAATCCAAGGAATTTACCTGATGTCACCTTGAAAGTGGACTTCAAGAAGTTCATCTTTAAAATTTACTACAGTAATTTGTTGAATATTATTTGAAGATCTGTGAGGTGATCATATAAATTTTTATATTTTACCACCATATTGTCGACATAACATTCTGCTACTTTTCCAATAATAGATAAAATATACGATGCATGACACATTTATATGTAGCACCATAATTTTTTTAAACTAAAGGGAAATAACTAATAGAAAAATATCCATTGGAGTGATATAAATGTGGTGTATCCCTCATCTTCAAGGTACATCTTTATTGGATTTTACCATGAATACCCATCTATAAAGGAAAGGGCTTATAATCCTATAGTTCATCATTTAAGAGTTCTGTGATTGGAAATGGGACATAATCCTTTATGAAGTGTTGATTAAGGTCTATAAAATTGATTAAGAACATAATATACCTATTCTTTTTCTTTACAGGGAAGATATTAGTTATCCAAATTGAGTATTTTAGTTCTGAAATAAAATTTTCTTTGATCAATTTTTCAACTTCTGGTTCTATGTTAGTAGCATGGGATGGGTGCATCCTCCTGGATACCTGCTTGAATCATCTATGGTCATCAAGAAATCCAAGATGGTGTGTATACACATCAGGTTTTAGTTTTGGAATTCCCATATAATTCCAAGAGAAAATGTATTGATATTTCTTTATAAATGAAATGTATAACTCCTACTCCTCAAGAGACATGATGAAACTAATAAAAATAGGGTACAAGTCTTCTTCCATTACCAGATTCACCTGCATGAGCTCATTGATAGTGGTGGAAAAACCTTACTCAAATCTGGGAGGGGCATTCTTGAGGTCATCCTCTTCTTCATCCATTTTTGAGTCTGTGGTGGCATATTTATACATTATAAGTAATCTATGGGAATCTATATCATTGTTGATGTGAGAGAGGCCATGGGAAGAGACATTGTCATCATAAACCTCTAGAGTCATTGTAGAGATATTCAGGAGATGAATTTCTTTTGTAATATCACTTGGGAAAGAAGGATATTAGACATTTAAGATTAAACCTATTACCTCAATCATGTTTATGGGTAGCACATAGTCATAATCGATCATGAATCAGGGATTTATAGGGGCGACCCCCAAGACATTGGGTACTGAAGCCTATATATTTTCATCCACAATTGGTTATTTTAACTCCCTTTTATAGAATCATTCCTTTGAATACATGGGTTCACAGGACTCAAAGGGAGAATTTTCACCATGTAGTATGCCGACCTTCCCCTCAATTGGGTATTTCAAACACTAATGAAATTTTGAAGGTACTAGCATGTAGTTTTGAAGTCAAGGTCTTTTGAGTAAGAAATTATATGATATGTATTGATGGATAACTGTGAAATCAGTGTTAGGTGTGAGATACCTAAACTAAGATTTGATATTGAACTTATTGATAGGTCTTTTCTCCCTATTATCATACCCTTTAATGGTTAGCTTTTTAGGAGATAAATCTCCCTCACTATATCCCAAATGTTAAAGGGTCCAAATTGGGAGGAGGTTAATATCTAAACCATTTTCAATCACATACCTATAGATATTGACATCATTGAGTTTACCTAAAATTTATATGGGTCTGAAATGTCCCTGGATGACCTCTTCCCGATCCTTCTATGTAAACAAGATTGCAATATAACATTCAGATGACATAGTCTACACTTGATAAACCTTAGCTGCAAAAATTTCTATATCAATTTCATTTAGACTCTTTAGGGATTTGATGAGTGCATCTATGAGTTATTTTGAAATATTGACCATGTCAATGATTGATAGTTTGGATGGAACAACCATTAATTGTTTCAGAATGTTATATTTTTGAAAAAAAGGTCACCAAATCCCATGGGAGGTCTGCTCCTTATTATGTGGATCGGGAGATGAGGAATTTGAGGTGGAAATGCCTAGTTCTTATGTAGAGGTTTAAGGAGAATGTACTACTAGTGACATAGGTCACGAAAACCTTCCCCTTTGTTTGGGATAATCAGACAATATTACCTCTTCCATAGAGTTGTGTAAGATAACCGGGCTCAAACAACTACTGAAGGGCTCTAGGACACCTTTGTGTTTCTGTTGGGATTGATGGAGTGATTTCCATGGGTCTTGGCTACATATATTTCCTCTTTGGAAATGTGACTGATATATTGGTTCTAACTATGAAAGAACTTCCCCTTGTGTCCTCAGATCCTACACCTTCAGCCTTCAACTCCACAACTAGGTACAAGGAACTCATACTTAGTGGTGTATTCATCATCAAATAAGTGGTCTGCTAAGTGTATTACATTAACATAACCAATGATGATATCTTCATCCAATGGGAGTTATGTTTGGTGAGGCAGTCCCTGTGCCTCAGATATCATATGAATGAAGTATAAAAGAGTCATATCTTGCGTATGAGCTAAATATGACTCTTCATACTCTTTATCTTTCCATGTATGATGATTACATCCACCTTTGGAAGGAGTATTTTAGGTCACCTCCCTAGATAAAAAAACTATTATGGGTTTTTGAATCTTATCTATTAGGATGGCATGAGATTGTTCATCTATATTTCTAGTCATTAAATAATCAAAATTCTTCCTAGAATTGGATGGAACTTCTAGCCAATCACCCTATTCTTTTGACTGGGCGATGGTTACAAAAGACACATATTCCATAGAATTTTTACACATCACCTATCCAGAATCAACCATGATTTGAAGGATGTATTTGAAGATGAAACAATCCTAGATGGGGGGACACAACCTCTTATTGAAAGGGAAGTATTTAGGATGATCATTGATGTTGACCTCGTTGGGTTTCTTGGGCAGTAATAACTTGGGTATTTTATTTTCCATGGCTATAAGAAAATAACTAGGCACTTAATCATTTGGAAGGAGTATATTTTATTCATCTAGTCCCCAAATCTTGGGAAACCCTGATCTTTTTTTATTCTGGTAGAGGGATATTTTGATGTTACTTTCACTCAACAGGAGTTGTTGGATAATCTGGGGTATGCCTAGGTGTTTTAATGAGCAATGATTCTAGTTTTAGGGTAAACAAATAGTCTATACCTTACAGAGACTTTTCCCCTACGTTGATGGGATGGGCATAGATTTACCTCAGTTATAATAAATAGAATCATAAAAACATTATTCAATTTCTGAAAATTCACTTAATCTTCCTGAATATTTCATCTTGACCAGGGGTGTCAATGTAGTACCCCTGGTTTCAAGTAAGCAACCCTTTATTTATTTTCTAAGTATGTAAAGTATATGGGAGAAGTTTTCAATAGTTTGGAGAACTTTTGGTGGATTTTTGGGACTTTTCTACATGTTCATTTTTGGATTATCTTTTGGAAAAACCATGAAACACCTATAAGAAACCATGAACAATAAGACATGGGATAGAGGAACGGTGCACGAGTAGCACATAGTTTACCCAAACCGTGCATAAGCCTAGGAGAATAGTGAAACTTGAGAGAGTGGTATTTGGAAAGGATGGACCATAGTTTGGAACTATTTGAGATAACCGTGAAAGGCTCATCTTTGAGGCATTGGGTGGTATACCTTTTGCGCATGGTTTTACTAACCATGCTACTAAACCTTGCGTGGTTAGAAAACTAGATCCTTAAAAAGTGGTTCTAGGTTGGATTTCTATTTTAATGCCACATTTTCCTCTAAAACGTCCATAACTCTATATTTTTCCATATTAAAGGTTGGAGAAGATCTCCCCATCGAATTAGAAGTGACATTATTCCATTCCTTGGTGCATTGAAGCTCGATTCTGACGGCAAGTCATCATTCTTAGTCATTCTTGATGGTTTTTTCTTATATCCTTTTTTCTATCTCTCTCATTTTCTAATATCTACATAAAATGTGGTTAGATCTAAGATAGTTGATATCAAATAGATTGATATTTCGTCTTGTTAATGATAGTGGAAGTGATCTAAGGTGGGTTTATGGAGTTTTAACATGTTTTCATTGGTGTCCTTCATGTCGTTCTTCGTTTTGTTCATAAACACTAATGTAGGTGGTATCAGTATCAAATCCTATATTTACTTGAAGGTTTAGTTTTAAATTGATTAAATTGATGGAATTTTATTGTGAATTTTATTTTGAAAATCAGGTTGGAAATCTTTTTTAGTGATTGTTTTAGGATTTTTTTTGGAATTGTGGAATTGTTGTGCATGATATTTGATAAATGATTTTTAAATAGTTTCTTGGCTCGATTTATGAAAAATGGGTTTTCAATAAAAATTTTGTTTTATTTAAATGGTTTTGTAGTTGAAATTGTTTTGTCAGGGTGTTTGGGAATACTTGGTTGTGTTTGTTCATATTTTATTTTATCATACTTGGTTAAAATATGACCTTGTGCTTAGTGCTAAAGGTGTAATGACACATGATAGTTAATTACCTTGTGATGAATTAGTATATTGATTAGAAATGACTCATGGGTATGGAATTTTCGTAATTAATCATGCATGTCTAAATACATGGGTGTGTGGATTGGAATGGATATTAGAAAAATAAATGTGAAATGTTTTAAAGTATTGTTTGGTTGTTTTTCCTTAGAAACTTATTTTTAGTATTGAATTTCATGGATTTATTATAAAATATTTTAAATTGAATATTTAAATTGTTTTATATAATTTTTCTAACATGTTTCTATCCTAGTAGAGTGATACATGATAGGTGTGAGAAATAAGGGATATCAGATGATTATTCTCATTTTATAGGGATGTAGAACTTGTGCACTGAGGCAGCCCTATGGGATGTTTGATATAGATCTCAGGCCTTTAAATAGAGTCATATGTATCATTTTTGTAGTAGGAATTAGAGTCTTAGTAGTGTAATTGGATCCTTAATTTGATGATGAATGAAGAAGGACGATATAATTACAGGATAATTTAGTTCAATGAGTTAGGAATATTTAGGATATGAAGGGACCTTCACCAGGGTGGATGACCATTGGATCTCAGGCCTTAGGAAGGTTTCCCACATATCCTACTTGTATAGGAATCAAATTACTCATAGTTTGGTTTGGGGTATTCCCTAATATGTCCATTGGAAAAAGGTTATCATGTCCTGATACATCTTCCTAACATGTCCTAATTATTTAGTGGATATTCCCAAAGAAAATACCAAGATATAGTTCACTCTTATAGAGGAAAGTGCATGATATAAAAGGAATGTATGGGAGGATGTTGCATGATCAATACTAGAATGTTTGTAGGAAGTCACATGATCAAAGATGACATGTTTGGAGGGTGTCTCATGATCTGGATAACATGTTTGGAGGGTGTTGTAAGGCTTGTATGACATGTCTAGATCATGTCACAAGACATGAGTGACATGTCAAAAGGACTCTTTAAGACTAGGTTTATATTCCCTAATGATGCTTCATGATTTTGAAGATATGTATAGAGTAATTCACAAGACAAGTTTAAAATTTATAGAGGACTTTTCGGGACTTGATTTATTTTTCTAAAGTACTTCACAATATCTATCCGGCAGTCCTGAAGGGCTTCGAAAATATCAGGTGACATGACCTTGTGCTGTTGCATGAATTGATCGACATGACATGAGGGTGTTGAATGAATTTATTAACATATACAAGGGACATCACTTGATCCAAATTTGTTGTACGGAGGCTGTTTCATGATTTAGGTGGCATTCCATCATTCAATCACATGATTTGGATAGTTCATGCAAAGCATATGAATATTAGTGTATCTATCTTTAGATAAACCTTCCATAATTTTTAGTATTTTTATAGTATCTATTGAATATCTTCCTTAAGGTTTGTAAAAAATTATCTTATTTTGGGTTTCGTGTGACCCAATCTACATGTGGGAACTCCTTTGTATAATCTGGATGGCTTGCTGAAATTACTTTGTTTGATAAATATAGTGATCACATGATGAACATATTCATGTCAAGTGATTCCATAGGTCATTCCCCAAATTTTACCTGGTGGAAGACCTTCATGATCATGTGACTTTCTGCTCTGATAAGTCCTCTCCTACACTCCCATGTAGTATTTGACATCATGTGTGTATTTTTTGTATTGAGGTGAATGGATTTATAATCCCTATTTCCGAGGTTATATGCCACCTTTTGCGGCATGTATGTCATAAATATGAGTTGGATTAGGTGGAGGAATATTTTTATCATGCACTTTGCATGATTCTTCCATGGCTCATATATGGAACCACATGATAACAGAAACCATGAGAACATTCCACCATTACTATGTTTATTATACTTGGCCGATCGATGGGATTTCTCCTAACCAAGTTGAAATGTCAATGAGGCTTCAAAAGGTTAGGCTAACATTTCTAGGATCCTTCATAAAATTAAGAATCCTATAGAAAGGCATTAATTTGAATGATGATTAATTTTTTGGAGTTCTTCATGAGACTATGGTTGCTTGTCAAGTGGGCCTCTACGGTATCAGGCAGACACATCAAGGGGCCCTTTCTAAATCCATGGTGATCACATGAGGTGCATAACCACTTTTTTGAGAAGATTAATGTATCTTCCACATGTAAGAATCTTTCAACTTTTCCCTTTTTATTTAGTTACTTATTTTACAAGGATAGTATATCTCTAAAAGTCATGTGAGCATTGTTGGGGACAATCACAATCCTTGTATGTGATGCGTCCCGTGATAAATAATGGATCTCATGATGACACATGAGAATTACCACAGAAAACCCATATTCTTGTCTATGGATCCATAGATGAATCATATGTTTGAATGAATGTTTACGAGGTCCTTCACATGATGAAGGAGACACACCAACATGCTCTTTAGTAACAAGGTGGACATGCCGCTAGGGGATTCATGGGTTCTTTTGAATCACACGAGTATGCCACTTGAATATGAACATAACTCTCCATCATATGAATCTTTCACCTTCACCTACCTTTATTTTATAATGGGTTTTGGATGATTATCAAGCCTTCACCAATTAACAAGTTTAATGATTAAAAGAACTTTCCAGGAAGGCTTTATATGATCATTAGTTCTTATTAGGTTTCCTTCGCAAGAATAGGAGGGCCTATCAAAAGGGGATTTGTGTGATCATAATCAGATCATGCATAGTGAATGAACCATTTAAATGATTTTTTAAGGTCATACAATCACATATACTTCTAAAGTTTTTTTAATTCAGATGATTTGACCACCTTCTATATTTTTTCAAAGAAAATAATACCCATGCTTTGGGTATTTCTTCAATTCTAGATTTTCTGATGCTCATTTAAAAGGAATAAAAAACAATAATGTATGGTTATAAAATTTTATTTAATTTATAAATATGATAATTATATCATGATTAAGATTCTGGATATAATAGAACAATTACCATTTTGTCCATGGTCAACCTACTAAAACTATTCTGGGATTATGGATAGAATTTCCCCAAAACATCTGATGTAAACATAACTAATTAACTACATAAAATTTTTTCATAAAAGAAATAAAATTGATAATGTTAGTGGAATTAACATGAAAAATATTATTAATAGATTAAATAACTAATATAATGTCATTAATTAAAAGTTAAATAATGTATAATTCTATACGATATTTAAGGTAATGGATTTCACCTTAAAACTTTATTTTAAAAGTTTTAAATTTTTCTTCTATTTTTTCTAAATGTCAATGTTATTTAAAAGGTTTAAAGTATGTTATTATTATACATAAATTTATGTTCAAATTAATTTTAAAACATATTTTATTTTCTTTATAAATGTTTTAAAAAATACTTTTAACATTTTTGAAAAATGTTATTTTTGAAATTTTCAAAAAAGCATGATAGGAATTTTTTTAACATGTAAAAAATTAGAGTAATTTCCCACCATCATGATCATTATTATTTATGAATATTACTCTACAATTTAAAGGGTTTTTTAAATTAATATCATATTTCTCATTCTTCTGGGAATTTTTGTTTATAGATTTATTAACGAAAAAGTATTTTCATCCTTAGTTTTATGTGACACCCAAAAGTACTTCTGTATATCTGTTAAATAGAATAATTTATGATATTTTATAATGAAAATGGAATATTATATATGTTTTATGTATGTAATATTCCATGGATATTATTTATGATGATGGGTGAGCCTGATGTAGCTCTCAAATGAACTTGGT
This sequence comes from Viscum album, assembly GCA_963277665.1. Lineage (NCBI taxonomy): Eukaryota > Viridiplantae > Streptophyta > Magnoliopsida > Santalales > Viscaceae > Viscum > Viscum album. The sequence continues at coordinate 2,134,817,068 of OY728138.1, forward strand.
AATTATTATATTCTCCACATAATTATATTGGAATTGACAAAGTGGGGTATTCCATTTATAAGAGTTATTGAAAGGGTTATATAAATATGTTGTACCAAAGAACCTATATGAATAGTCTATTATTGACAATTATATTTCATCTAATTTTATTTTATTTTATAAGGTATGATAATAATGTTTTTTTAAATTAATTTTTATCTATTTTAAGGTTAAAAGGTATGTTTTTAAGAAATTTTTTTCATGGATTCTCATGTTATTCAAATAAACTCTCATGATCATGATTTTTTCCTTTATTCATTTTATAAAGTATTTTTTGAAAACTTTGGACAGGAAAGTTGATTTAATATATAAGTAAACAATTATTTGAGCTAAATGTTTATTATGTTAAATTAAATGACTCTTATATGATCTCATAGTTTTGAAATGAACTAATAGGTTTATTTCTTTTTTTATATATCTCTTACTGAGTTTTTTTGTGATCATCACACATTTTTAAATGTTTTTCACAGAGTTTAAGGATGAGTGTGAACTAATATAAATTAAAATTAAAATTCATGAATATTGTCATGAAAATAAAATAGGTTTTGTTTGAAAATTAATATATTGGGAAAAAATTGATATTGAGTGAAAGTTCCCACATTGTAATGTATGGGTTTATTATGAAAGTTTTACGACCTAATTTTTTAAAACATTAAACAGTAAATATCTTAGAAATTTAAGAAAATGAATTATTGATTTAAAACTCCAGATTATGTAATGTTTTAAGGTAGAGTCCCTATAAATATGGACATAAAAGAGACCATGAATTCATCATAAATTAAGGAGTTTTGATAATGAAATATACTTTGGAAAATAGAGAGAAAATGGAAACAAAAATTGTAAAAAGAGTTTTCCTTTAGAACTTTTATAAATTTAGTTCATAAATAATGTTAAAAGTCACATTAAAAACTATTTTCAGGAGATTTCAAGAATACATTTAGGAAATTATTTTTAGAATAATTTATAATAATTTAATATTTCAAATAACTATATCTAATTAAGAAAATGTAAAGTGAAACATAAATAATATAAATAAGTGGAATGAAATCCATTTTCAAATTTTTTAATAAAATAATATTTTTTTTGAAAAATTCAAAGAATAGGTGGAATAGATATTACTATGTAAAAACATAAAAAAATGGAATGAAATATAAATAATTAAGAATGACCATATTGGTGGGATATTCTATTCATACAATAAATATTTTAAAACATTATTTTCACACATTGTAAATAAAAAAAATGAATTATTCATAAAGTGCTAAAAATATTCCTTTTAAAATATTAAATATAAATTAAATGTTGAAATAAATTTACCAAAAATAAATAATTTAAGTGTAGAAAAGTGATGTCATTATATAAAATAAATAATATAGATATGGATGAGAAAGGTTCCTAAATAAAAAGTATAAATAGGGTCATATTTTCTTATTAGTGTTATCTCGGTGGTTTTGAGCACTAAATAGAGGAAAATAGAAGTAAATTTTAAAGAAAAATAATTAAATAGATTAAAATAAAATAAATGGGGTTTATGAGAGAAATAAAATAAAATTTCTACCAATGGAAATTGAAACAAAAATAATCCAAATAAAACTGAGATTATAAAATAAACCCTTACAACTTTTTTAAATTTCAAATCAAGATCCATAAAAAGTTAGAACATGATATGGTTATATATATCCCATGAATTACATCAAATATTATTTCAAAATATATTCATGGGATAGTAATTATACCATATAAAATAAATTATGGTGTACAACATGAAACATGTCTAAAGGAATTGAAATTTAGTCCAAGAACCCTTAAATATCTAATATCACTTGAATTGAAACCTCTTGAAAGAGAGAATTTGAAATGGAGTTTTTGTTACCATGATTAAAAATTAAATCATTATATAATATTTCAAAGTGGTAGAACATTCACCATATAATGTAAATAAGTGCTTAATTAAAAACATGTCTTAGAAAAGGAAGTTTGAGATAAGAAACTCTTACCTTGGATTATTGATTGGTCGAACACAGTGTAACGTCATTATATAATAAATTTAGTTTTTTTATAAACACATGCACACAAACACACACACACACACATTCAAAAATATATATAAGAACCATATTTTATATTTGTATTACTATATACCATTCAATTATAATTTTTTACTTCCAAATTAGTTATAATTATTTATTAAAATCAATATTTCTGTGTTAAATATTTAGTTTTCCACACATGTTCTGATTCTTCAATTCCAGCCCATAAAAATTGGTAAAGGGTTAATAATGTAAATAATTTTTATAAAGTATTATAGTATGTTTTTTATAATGTAGTATAGTATTTTTTTTTATATTTTTTGTATTTATATGGTCATTTCATGTAACTTATGGTGATGATGCACATGTAAATATTAAAAACATCATTTTTTAGAAATTTATATTCAACAAAAATAATTGATTTTATTAGTGAATAAAAAAATATATATTTAAAATTATTGAAAATTAATCATGTTATAAAAATCATATTTATACATTAAATCCATTTTTATAACCATCTATGTCAGGTTATTATAATGACCCATACTTTACATACATGGTTATTACTTCAAAATTGAAGCATTCTTATTACAACATATAACAAAACCATGATAGGACCGTATAGGTATAGCATCTTTAGAAACTGGGAAACATAAACAATTGGTTCATAAATCATCTACATTGTCTTATGTTTATTTAATCATATCTAGAGTCCCTTTTGGAATATACTACTTAGTACCCTTATTCCTGACCTGGGGAAAAGAAAACATACAAAAGGGTGATCTGACATGCTCAGTAAGGGAAAACAAAAGAAATATCAATCATATCATATTCATAAAAACATAACATTTTGAAAATCTTAACCTGAAAAAGAGATCAAAATATCATAACATGGGATAAATCATAATAGTGAAATTTAATCTGAATAATCATAACTTAAAACATGAAACTTTGTGGCATACACACATAATAATAGAAAATCATTTCATATTAGTCAAGGCATTACTACCAAGACCATATTAGTAGACAAAGTCCCTTTCTGAATCGAGTTCACTCCTCTTTCTAGTCCTGCATCACTGAACCAGATTAACTTACCGTTCCAGCCATGTCTATCTCATGAGATATAAATCTTTACCCAATGCATTGGAGGTAGATATAGGTCCCATCCATATCATAATGAAACCATTCTTATGTGTGCCACAAATCATAAATCATATATCATAGCATAACCCATGTAATAAAAATGGGATTGTTAATCATCATGCCATCATAACATAATTCATATAAGATAAAAGGACATCATTAAATTAATTCCATCATAACATAATCAAATCAATGTAAAAATAGGGATAGAAATAGAACCCTATATTATATTAGATGGAAAATAATTTTGATAAAACACTTAAAACTCCATTTTTTAGGAAAATATCCTTTCTACATCAAACAAATTTCTCCTTTATTAACATGTCATACAATTTTAAACTAATAGAATTTGATTAAAAATAAACTTGAAAACTTGAAAAGGATTCTTCATGGAAATAATGTTCTATGAAATCCTACAAATCCATTCATGTTGTATAAGTTAAAAAAAACATTCTTCTCATACTTTGACAAAAGATTCCTTTCATATCTTTTACTAAAAACTCACTAATGGGTAAAATTGGATTTAAAAAATTTTATGAGGATATAAATAATATTATATATTGAGTAAACATGGATGTTGATGATAAATATTCCCCAGTAAATTCTGAAGTATAAACAATATCGGATAAAAATGAGATTGCAAGATTTTCCCTTACCTTAGGTCTGATTTGCTTCGTACGTATCCGAACCTCCTGTATAATAATTTAAATAATGTAATCGAATTATTAAAGAATAATATTCATTGTTATGATATCATATATGGTCATATTATTATCTTTTTATTAGTAATATTTCATTGCTACTTGTTATTCGGGTGTTCGTTGCTTTATGTTCTTATGCATGTTTTGTCGAATAAATTCTTATTATTCTTTTTAGGTTATAGATACCTCATTTTCAGAATGGTATTAGTGTAATATATATCATATTTATTCATTCAATTCATTTATATAATCATTATTCAAGGAATATCATGTAGAACGAGTCACATCACATCGTGGAGACGGTAGGCCGTACTTACGCACGAGTGATGATATCGTTCCCATGATCGTGGAATTGTATTGAAGTGTATGTATACTATTTCATAATCAATATAACTTTAAAATAATAATATATATTTATTCTTTACACCATTATACCCATCCAAGTAAGGTGGTGGTGGAAAACAGATTACACCATGGCGTGGAGACGGTATTCGATACGTACGCACGCACGGTGATTTCGTTTTCCTTAGGATGGATAGAAGGTGAAATAGGTTTTTTTCATATTTATAATAACATATCAGTATATGAGTTATAAAAATGTTATTACTTCATAATGAAACAACTAAATAAGAGGAATTAGAAGAAGAAATATATTTAAAAGAATCAGTAACAGATATTGCCTCTTCTTCGACACGCCTCTTTGAAAACTACTCTTAGGCACTAAAATTGGTCTTTGAAGAAGAACATGACCTCTAGTATGTTTCTGGGGAATTTGAGAAGGGAAATGGTTAGGGTTTGTCCGAGCTTTAATGCTCAAAATTTTGTGAGGAGGAGAGGGAGGAGGTGCCCTTTTATAAGGGAGGAGAGGGGCACCTTAGAAAAAACATAAAATATTATTTTATAATAAGGTCATATTCGGTTTATAATAGCTACAAATTGATTTATTTCGAAGATAAAGTGGGTATGGGTCTCAATACTCTCAACCAATAGGTTTTAGACAAGTTTAGGTCACTATTTTAACCTTATCATTTAGATTTAACTCTAAGTTAAATAATTTAACTTTTACCGTGTCTTCCTGTTTTCTTAGACTATATGGTTAATAAACTTACTATAACAATCCAAACGAACCCCAAGTGGTTCATTATTAATATATATAACAATATATAAGTCACTTGGACAAAACATATATTTTTAGGAATAGAATAACCTTTAATAATAATATTGTTTTTTAAAAACTATTTTATGTCTATTTTGAAACTATTTGGTAATTGATTTTTGTGAAAATCATAAAAGCATGATTAGTTCAAAAAAAGTTAATTAAATCAGTTCAAACATGTCATATTAACCAATAAAATTAATTTAATTCATAAAAAGTTTCAAATTACATTTATTTGGGTATTTATAACATCAATTATGTTAATATTTCATTAAGATGGTAATTACTGCATCATCATTATGTCATAAATAAATTAAATTATTTAATGTATGAAAATTAGAAATAAAATACAATTATGTATGAAATCTTTTTATATTTATAATTAATATTTATAGTAGAATTTATCTTATGTATAACCCTATATTAAAAATGTTTTAGATTTTAAACTTTGATTTTAACTCTTTTTACTCTTCTTTAAATAAAATAATAATAAGAGTCCTAATCTAATCCAAGTGGACCTAAAGGGTAATATTTTATTCCTAAGGTTGTTTTTGGTCGAATTAAACTTATCTAATAGAATTATGACATGTGTTAGGGTAATAATAATATCATTTTTACCCTTAATTACCCTATTTACTTTTAACTGTGGTAAATAAAAGTAAAAGGCACTATTTACCAAAAATTATTTTTATCTTATTGATCCAAATTTTACTCCTTGATATTAACCGTGTCTCTCAGATTTTTGAAATTCAACTCACATAAGCGTTAAAATTAAGTTTTATGTACAATTGCAAAAGCTCCTAGGAGGTGGGTAAAAGACGGTGAAAAGTTCAATAAATTTTTTATATATCTAAAATTATTATAAAATGACACCAATGAATTACTTTGAACTAATATATGTATTATTTATCTATTTTTTCCTAAAATAAATTTAAATAAAATACATAGTTATTTAAATAAAAAGTCAGTTTTAACAAATAACTCAGTGTTTTAACTATTCAGCAAAAATTGAAAGTTTTCAGAAAAATACCAAAAATTCACCCTACGATAATTTCGATATTACGAATCCAAAAATGAGGTCCATTTTGAATGATAAAATTTATAAAATTTCAAAAAGTGGGTATTACTATTTATAACAACTAGTTTATATAATATTTTCATAATATATCATTGTTTAGCGAAACTCGGTATTGCGTACAATGAAAGCTATAGAGAAAGGTTTCTCTTGCGTGCAACGCAAGCCAAGATAGTGTTGTGTGTAGTGAAAGATTACTTTGGTGATTCATATAGCATAATACATAAAAACAAAATACCTCTCATAAAATCTCAGGTGTTGCATTCTACCCCCTTAAAATAAATTTCACCCTTGAAATTCGTCACTTTGTAACAAAAAGATGAGGATACCTCTCCCTAATCATATCCTCAAGATCCCATGTAGCTTCTTCTAATTGGTGGTTCCTCCATAAAAATTTCAACAAGAGAGGGGTCTTGTTCTGTAGAACTTTTTCACTACGATCCAGAATCTTTATCGGCTGTTCTTCATAAGAAAGATCTTGCTCCAGTGGTACAACTTCTGAGCTTAATGCATGTGAAGGATTGGGTATGTAAATTCTCAGGGGAGATACATGGAACACATCGTGAACTTGAGAGAGATTTGGTGGAAGCGCCAATCGGTAAGCTACCATCCCAACACGATCCAGTATTTCGAAAGGACCAATATACCTAGGGCTCAACTTTCCCTTCTTTCCAAATCTCATTACTCTCTTCCAAGGAGATATTCGTAAGAACACTTTATCACCCACTTCAAACTCTAGGTCTTTTATTCAGTTGTCGGAATAACTTTTTTGTCAACTCTGAGCTGCTCTTATGTGTTGTTGAATAGATCTGACCTTTTCTGATATCTCATCAACAAGATCAGGTCTAAATAGCTTTCTTTCCCAAACTTCATCCCAGCAAGTTGGAGTCCTATATTTCTTTCCATAGAGAGATTCATAAGGATCCATATGAATACTGGAGTGAAAGCTATTATTATAAGAAAATTCCACCAAAGGTAGGTGTTGATCCCAACCACCTTTCAAATCCATAGAGAAAGCTCTTAACATATCTTCTAGAGCTTGAATTGTTCTCATAGACTGACTGTCTGTCTGAGGATGATAAGCAGTGTTGAAACTCAACTCTATATCTAAAGTATGCTGAAGACTTTTCCAGAACTTTGAGGTAAACCTCGGATCCCGATTAGATATAATGGAAAGTGGTACTCCATGCAATCTTACCACTTCCTTTACATATATCATGGCAAGCTGATCCAGAGATAAATTCTCTTTAATATAAATGAAGTGTGCCAACTTCGTAAGACGATCAACTATGACACAGATAGAATTATTGCCTTTGGATGTTTTAGGAAGTCTGGTGACAAAGTCCATAGTGATGTTTTCCCATTTCTATTTGGGTGTGGGTAATGGTTGTAACATCCCATTATACTTCTATCTCTCAGCTTTAACTTGCTAACAAACCAAGCATCGAGAGACATATTCAGCCACATCTCTTTTCATTCCATCCCACCAGAAGTACTCTTTCAGGTCCCTAAACATCTTCATGCTTCCAGGATGAATAGAGAATGAAGAACTCTGAGCCTCATCCAACAGCTCCTTCTTTAATTCTGGGATGGGAGGAACACAAACCCGATTCCTGAACCTTATTATCTAATCACAATCATGGTTGAATTCAGGAACATTTCTCACCTTCTTTTGTAACTCTACATCTTCTTTTTGTGCCTCTTTAATCTTCACATGTATAGATGGTTGAACATTCATTTGAGAAAGATACGATTTTCACCTTCCATTATAATTCCAAGATCCATCCTTTGTAAATCCATAAATATTGGATCTTTTGTGATCCTCATCCTGGATAAGCTTGCATGGTCTTGTTGGATTAATGCATCTGCCACCTTGTTTGCTTTCCCAGGGTGATAATGAATTGAGAAGTCGTAGTCCTTAATCAAATCCAACCATCTTCTTTGACGCATATTCAGCTCCTTTTGTGTGAAAATATACTTTAAACTTTTATGATCAGTATAAATATCACATCTTTCACCATAAAGAGAATTCCTCCATATTTTTAATGCAAAGATTAACGCAGATAACTCCAAATCATGAGTTGGGTAATTTTGATCATGGATTTTCAACTGTCGTGAGGAATAATCTATCACCATGTCATTTTGAATGAGAACACACCCCCGTCCCTTCTTGGATTTATCACTGTAGATCACAAACCTTTCTCCACTACATGACAGTGTGAGCACAGGTTCACTGGATAACCTTCGTTTTAACTCTTTGAAATTATCTTCACACTCCTCAGTCCAAATGAACTTAACTCCTTTTCGAGTCAACCTGCTGAGTGGATTAGATAAACTTGAAAAATATTTCAAAAAATGTCGATAATATCCAGCCAGACCAAGAAAACTTTGGATCTTAGTTACTGTTGTTGGTCTCAAACATCTTTCGATAACCTTTGTTTTTTCTGGATCCAAAGATATCCCCTCTATTGAGATTATGTGACCCAAAAATGAAACTTTTTGAAGCCAAAATTCACACTTGGAAAATTTGGCATAAATCTTCTCCTTTCTTAGGGTATTTAATACAATTATCAAGTGATCTTCATGTTCTTCCTTTCTCTTTTAATAGATAAGAATATCTTCCATAAAGACTACCACAAACTGACCAAGATAGTTTCTAAAGACTCTATTCATTAGATCTAGGAAGATAGCAGGGGCATTAGTAAGACCAAATGGAATCACTATAAATTCATAGTGTCCATACCTTGTACGGAAATTCGTCTTTGGAATATCCTCCTTTTTGACCCTTAATTGAGGATACCCTGAACGAAGATCAATCTTGGAAAAGTATTGAGCTCCACATAGTTGGACAAATAAGTAATCAATGCGTGGGAGAGGATATTTGTTATTGATAGTGATCTTTTTAAGTTCTTGATAATCAATGAAAAGTATCATTGTTCCATATTTCTTCTTAACAAAGAGAACAGGTTCTCCCCAAGGTGACGCACTAGGGAATATGAATCCTTTATCAATATTTTCTTGGAGTTGCTTCTTCAATTCGTGCAACTCAATTGGGGCCATTCTATATGGTTTCTTTGAAATAGGCATAGCACCCGGTATGAGTTATATTGAAAACTCAACTTCACGATTTGGTGGAAGACCTAGGAATTCCTCTGGAAAGACATCATCAAACTCCCGTACAATGGGAAAATTATTAATCGTGAGTTTCTCTCCAACAATTTGAGATAAATAACCTTCATTTATTGGAATCAAGACCCATAAGATGGAAGAAATTTCTATTGGAAGGTTATATTCATCCTTGCATTGATATATGATTGTAGATTGATCAGGAATATTAAATGTGATTTCCATTCTTTGGAAATTGATATGAGCTCCATATAAAGAAATCCAATCCATGCCAAGAATCACATCAAATTCCACTATTGGAAGGATCACAATATTTGCAAGAAGCACTTACCACAAACTTCAATCGGAGAAGAATTGTAAACTTTTGATGCAATTGTTGTGCCATTAGGGGATGTCACAGCTTACTCAATATTTAACTGCTGAGGTAATATGGTGATACCCTTATGAAATTATTTATAAATAAAAGAGTGGGTGGATCCAGAATCAAATAAAACATTTGATACTTTAGAGTGGATGGTAAGTGTACCTTTCCCAAATTCGTTATCATACTCCACATCGCCGATAGAAATTGCATGTGACTTTCCTTTGACTTTGGACTTAAGAATTTTTTGACATTAATCATCGTCAACAACCCTTGGATTAGGGCATTGATTGGCATAATGCCCCATTTCCTTGCACATGAAACATTGAAGTGTAGGAGGAGCATTCTGTGTATCCCTTTATTTTTTCTCATCATTAGACATATTCTTCCCATTATTTCGACATTCAACTGATCGATGAACTTCTTTTCCACACTTAAAAAATTTAATTGTCCCTTTAAGACAATTCCCTCCATGTTTATTTCCACACTTTGTGCATAAGGGAAAACTCATCTTCTTTTTGAGTGTGGTCTTTAGATTTTCCGTTAAATTATATTTTCTTCTTCTTATCAAACCCATATGATTGATAGGTTACTCCAATCTCCATTTCAACCTTGAGATCACATTGAATAATTTCCTCATAGCTATTGAAGTCCCTTATGGCTAACGCCCTTCAAAGACTTGGTTTTAAGCCACTAAATAATCGATCGGTTTTATTATCAGTTTGGATAATAATTCTGGAAGCATACCTTGCAATTCTTGTAAAATTTTCTTCGTAGGTACCAATAGATTCATCATCCTTTTGCTTCAGTTTAATAAAATCCTTCTCTATCTTTGTTTGAAGAATACGAGGGAAATACTTATTGAAAAATAATTTCTTGAACTCGTCCCATTCTATTGACTCAATTTCACCCCTTTGCCTCGTATTCTTAATATGATTCCACCATTGATCAGATTCACCTTCCAAAAGATATACTACTAAGATGACTTTATCATGTTAAGAACCTTGTAGAACTGAAAATATCTTTTCAGTGGTACTGATCCATTGTTCAGCAACTAATGGATCAGAAGACCCACTGAATGAAGGTAGACGCTTCCTCATGAATGATTCAATAGAATGTTGCTCCTTAATTTTCTCATTTTGAAGTCCAACATGATTCATAGCTTAAGAAAGTTATGTGAACCTGGCTACAAGATTTTGCATTCCATCTCCCATAACTTTGGGTTGCTCAGGGGGACAATCATTGCATTTCCCGTCACATTCAGCATTAACACAGTTCCTTCAGGTTCCAACCATTGACTAAAACCAAGAAGCATAGTGTGAGAAACACTAATCATAACAGGAAAACCACATAATCAAGAATAAAATTTCACACTTTAGGTCTTATCATAGGTTTTTCATGGACATTTCTAAAATACTAATATTGTGTTCTATGTTTAGACATATCCTTAGAGTTCTTACTAAGTATTTCACATCCTAGTTTCCAAAGGTTGACTATAACTTTCCTCTGATACCAACTATAATGACCCATACTTTATATACATGGTTATTACTTCAGAATTGAAGCATAGTTATTACAACATATAACAAAACCATGATAGGAATTTATATGTATAGTGTCTTTAGAAATTGGGAAACATAAACAATTGGTTCATAAATCATCTACATTGTCTCCAGTTTTTTTCATCATATCTAGAGTCCCTTTTGGCATATCCTACTTAATAACCTTCTTCCCGACTTGGGGAAAAGAAAACATACAAAAGGGTGAGCTCAAATGCTTAGTAAGGGTAAACAAAATAAATATCAATCATATCATATTCATAAGAACATAACATTCTGAAAATCTTAACTTTCGGAAGAGATCATAATATCATAACATGGGATAAATCATAGTAGTGAAGTGTAATCCAAATAATCACAACTTAAAACATGAATCTTTGTGGCATACACACATAATCATAGAAAATCATTTCATATTAGTCAAGGCTAATTTCCATGACCATCATAGCAGACAAAGTCCCTTTCTGAATTGAGTTCAATCCTCATTCCAGTCCTGTATCACTGAACCGGATTAACTTACCATTCCAGCCATGTCTATCTCATGAGATATAAATATTTACCCAATTCATTGGAGGGAGATATAGGTCCCACCCATCTCATAATGAAACCATTCTTATGTATGCCACAAAATCATAAATCATAAATCATAGCATAACCCATGTAATAAAAATGGTGTCACGAACTAGCCCGGGTCGACCCTGAACCGGTCACCCGAGCCGGTCCGCGGCAAGTCCCGAGGGGCGTTCCCGATCCCCCCGGGATGACAACAAGTGCCGGGCATCAAAATTAAGCAGATGGGAACGATTTGAGCCCAAACAAAAGTAAATAGAACTGAACAAATAAGCACTAACAACGGAAAAGAAATAAAAGCCACATGACCACGTACCTCCATGTGACCTCTCAGGTCACCACCCAACTAGAGAGCAACCTCGCTCCAACACTGAGCGACTCAAAACAGAAGACCTGCGACTGAAATGGTAAAAGATAGGCGTGAGCACAAAAGTAATCAATAGGTGAGCCCCACAACAAATCCCAATGCACTGCCAGTAAATAAAGAATCTACATAATCCAGGTTTGAACTTTAATGTATAAAAGTAAGTTTTCATAATGCTTTACTCGAAAATCAAACACGAGACATTTCCCTTATTCCTTTTTGAAGGTTAGTTCCCTTTCATCAGTTTTAAACTCATCCAAAAAAAACAAGGTGTTACATTTTCAAATTTTACCCAAAGAGAATAAAACATTTTCATTTGAAAACCATTTTTTCCAAAGTCTAACAGTATAGGCTGTGAAGGATGACTGAAAGTAAACAAGCAGGGAAACAAGTGCAAGTAAAGGTAAACAGGCAAGGAAAACCAAGTGCATGTAAAAAAATAAACCAGAAGTTATCAGCAATAACCATGGGCGATCCTGAACATCCCTAGAAAACCCCTGGACGTACTCGGGTTCAGACTACCTGCCGGCATGGTACTCCACAGTCAATAACCAACTGGCCGCCCTAATAGCCAACCAGTGGCACATCCCACCTGGCCTGTCCACAACTCCAGAGGGTACCAACCCGTCTAATCAGGGTTAGCAAGCAACCGTCACTCGATAATCTACAAGACGCCTAGGAACCCATAGTAGTTTTTGTAACACTGTGTAAGTGGGAGACCCGCGCACGCGTGACTCATCTCACCGCACTTTCCAACCCCTTACACGGACATCCCTACACGACAACCCTCGAAGGGAAGTCCCCCTGTAGAAATGCCCTCACAAGTACGTATATATATATATATATATAAGTATTATCACTTCACATTTATTAAAGTGCCAACCGGGCCGCCATATCATTTACATTTTGACCGTTTCATATTAAAGCATTTCTAAAGGGATATTACACACGCCATTTCATTGAAAACCAAAACACACTTAGAACTCTGTTTAAGAAACTCCAATCAGCATATCACCCTGGAACACAATCGTTTCACAAGTAGAGTTATTTTCTAATATCAAAACGCACCCCACTTTTATCAAGAGCCAAACGGGCCTTCAATCACCTTTTTAAGGAATACTATTTCTCAAATGAAATCCAAACTTTTTTTCACACAACAAAGGAAAACATCTTTCATCAACCAAGAACCACACATGAAGTTTCATAAAAACAATTTCAAAGGGTCACACGACGTTTTCTTTAATCAAGGTTCTCAGAAAACACCATTTTCCATAAACAATACATCTACTAATTTACACATGCCAAAAACATTTCAAAACCCAATTCAACATGTCTTTCATTATTCAGGAAGAACCATCTAGCAACACTACCATGGAAGCACACAATTAAACCCAAGAAAACGCTTTTAATGAAACGCTGGAGTTAAAACAACTTTTATCATCAGCAGATCACCAAACTATAGATAACAAATTAATAATACTTTTGAATTTGCTGAAACTTAATAAAAGGTCAAGGAATAAATAAATTCTAAATTGAAAGGCGAGTGCAAAGGGAGACCTACCTCAAGATCCAAGCGCGACCGTAAAACGACCTCGGAACCAAGGCGTGATGACACGACGTGTGTCCGAAGCCACGTGATAAAGTCCAACACTCTGCATAATAGATATGAAGGACTCAGACACATACAAAAAAACTCACTAGAGCATGCGAAACCAAGCGTCGGGGAGAAACGCTCACCTCGAAACTGAGGCGCGGAGACGGCGGAACCTCGGAAACAAGGCGCAGCGATGACGCTCTCTCGGAAACGCCCTGCGCGGGTCCTAAAACAGTAGACCGTTAAACGGTCTCAACGATATTAATAACAGAATAATATTAATAATAATAACAATGTGAAAATAATCGCGGTGATAACAATATTCACAATAATAATTATAACACAACATAATAATAATAATGATGTTATAATAATAACAATAATAATATAATTAGCAAAATTATAATATATCAATGATAATAATAATAATAATAATAATATCATAATATTAATACAATAATAATAATAGGAACAATGCCAATTTAACATAATCATAATATATTAATAATATAAGAATGATAATAATATAAAATAATGTTAACATAATAATAATAATATAATAACAATAGCTTAATAATAATAATAATTTAATAATAATAATAAGAGTATCATAACATAATAATAATAATAATGTAGTAATAATAATACAATATCACAATATTAATAATAATAATAATATTAATAACATATTAATAATTATAATAATAATAAGATAATAGAATAATATAATAATGATAATAATATTATTAATAGAAAAATATTAGCATTATAATATTAATAATAATATTATTATTAATATGAGGAAAAAAACAAAACAAAACGTAAAAAAAAAAGAAAAGAAAACACTACTTACAGCGAGGGGGGTTGCGGAGGAGAAGACAGGGGGTGGGGGGTTTGGCCGGAGGCTGGCCGGACGCCGGCGAGACGGCAAGTGCGGGGCGCGGCGGGAGCTGGTGTGGGCAGCGGCTGGAGTAGGGCCGGGACAAAGGGGAAGAGGGAGCCGGGACAGGGGGGAGGTCGCTTGAGCGGCGCCGGAGGGGAAACACGCCGGGGTGTGCGGAGTTGGGGGAAAAAGGGGCGCCGGTGGGGAGTTCTGGCGCGGCGCATGGGGTCGGCGCAAGGCGGGGAAGCAGGGGGGAGTGGGGCGGAGCACCGGAGGGTCGGGGGTTGGGTGATCGCGGAGTCGCGCCGGAGCAGAGCGGTGGCCGGCGGTCGGCTGGCGGAGGCTGGAGGCGGGACGAAGGCAAGAAGGTGGCCGGGAGCGGTGCGCGGGACTGGGAGCGGCGGAGAGGAACGGGGAAGGGTGACTGGGTGCGGCAGGTCGAACCAGGAGGGGGGGAAGGGGAAAGAGAGAGAGAGAGAAAAGGAAAAAAGGGAGAGAGGGGGCGGCGGATACGGGAAACAAAGGGGATTAGGGTTTTGGTAAAAAAAACTATATATATATATATATATACATAAACAATAATAATAATAATAATAATAATAATAATAATAACAATAATGCAACAAAAATATAATAAATACTATGAGAATAATATTAATAATAATATGTAATAATAATAATAAAATACTATAATCATAATAATATACTAATAATAATATTGAACATAAGTAATTAAATAAAACAAATCCTAGAAATTAATAACGCTTTATAGAAATTATAAAACTTTATATAAAACCTTATAATAATATTAATATTAATAATTAGAAGATTTATAATAATAAATATCTGTAATCAAAAATTTAAAATATTAAAACCATTTGAAAATAAATGTTTGCGCGCGCGTGCGCGCGCGCGCACACCCACATATATAGATATAGACACATATACGTATATTTAAACATATAAAAACATATATATATATATATACATATATATGTATACATATATACATAACGTATTAAGGTATATACTTATACACAGAAAACAACTACAATAATAATAACGCGACTCAAATAGTAATAATAATAATATGTCAACATAACAACTTTAATATTTAAAACGCCGGGTGGACACATCGTCACCCGGGCCGAACGCACGATCACCGCTAGTGATGCGACGACCGCGCACCGGTGCGAAACCACCAATCACAACTAATCTTCGAAAAATTTAAACTGGGACCAAGAAAGGAGAAAAATTACGGACGTCCGCGGTCAAGGTGTGACAATTCTCCCCACCACAGACACTTTCTGCCCCCAGAAAGTCACCAGGCCAGAAGTCGATGAAGATTTGAGTCCATGCCCCAACGGAACTAAAGGAACCAGAGAGAACTGAGAATCTCGGGGATGACCTTACTCAGCACAGGTCACACCCGACCGATTCAAGAGAAAGCTGGGGTCCGAGATTGAGGGGAGAACACGAAGGGGTTCTCCCCACCACAAGAGCTCAACTTGTGCAGAAAAGTTGACCATCTAATAGACAACCCTAGGAAAAAGGGGGGGTCGACGCGGGAACTCCCAACCGGTTTAAACCAACTCTTATTGCACGATTAGAACAACACTTCCGTCAGGACATTAAATCCTCGACCAGAGTCAACAACCTTCAACACCAGGGAAAAACCATAGAAAACATTTGACTAACATCAAATTGGAGACATGATCCACCGAAGTCCACAAAGCATATCCACATCGACAACATAACTAAAACGAGGTCAACCCACACGAGAGTCAAACACACTTTTAAGAAGGACACACGATTTAGAAACAACACATCCACATAATCCAGACTACTTGGATTGTAATAGAACAAGTCCATGATAACCCCATGGTAAAACAATGAACATACAACAACGTCAAAACTTAACAGTAGAAAAACAAGTACTAAAAGATCTTGATTGTTCCACTGCTAACACGGAACACAAAACCTGGACCAAGGCTTTACACCCCTAGGGACTCCTGACTGTGCGCGAGCTTCACCCCGAAACTTGTGGCTGGGGCTCTGATGGCTGAAGCATCTTCTGCCTCACAGTCAGGTACTGACATTCTCCCATCACAGCTTCCTCTTCAAGCGACGCTTCTTGCAAAACTTCTCCAGATGACCCAGACAACCACAGCGATGACACGTCTTCGGAGGGTTGCGACAAGTCGACTTTAAATGCCCGAAACGACCACACTGAAAGCATACCATCGAACGATCTGATGAACTGGAAGCTGGGACCAAAGGGGATAACTCCTTAGGAACAGGTATCTCGGGCGCCTTTTCCTCACCAGAGGGGGAACTCTTACGAACAACCGGGGATGCTGAAGTATTAACCACCCGCACACCGAATACCAACTCAGCCAAGAAAGCTTCCTCCATCAGCTTCTCGAAACAAAGGTCTTTAGAAGGGAGGACTCGCTCCTTGATCTCTGGACGAAGACCCCCAGTGAAAAGAGAGGCCTTCATGAGCTCATGCGACGCTACCTCTGGAGAAAAGGAAATTAGTTCCTTGAAACGGTCAACATATGCCTTCACCGTCCGTTGACCTTGTTGAATATGCACAAGCTCTCCCTTTTTCTCCAGCTTCACTTCCTCAGGTACAAACCATTGGATGAAAACAGTTTTAAAGACATCCCACGTCATTTTACCTTGCGTTGACGGTGGGGTAACCATCTTCCACTGGTCCAGAGCTGGACCCTCAAACAACTCCATAATTGCACGAACCTTAACATTATCGGGAGTTCCCAACATTCTAAAGACATGCTCCACTTCCTCGAGCCATTCCACTGCCTCTAACGGACCCTGATCACCATGGAGAATAGGCAAAGTCTGAGGAGGACCAAAAACTGGGCATGACTTATCCGAATCCTTAGAGACCTTTCTGGGCGGCATTTCCTGAGCGACATATAAAACACAAGGCCAAAACCAACATCAAATCGAAGCAACATCAATAAAAGCGCCTTTATCAAAAACAGTCAGCACAAGGACCAATCAAATACAACACAACCCAAAATAAAATCTCCTCCTTAAAATTCCCTTTTCATTTTTGATTTCAAAACCACCTTTTTTCAAGATCACTTTCCAAAACCAGTCCACTTTCAAACCAAAACTTTCCAAAACTGTTTTCCATTTAAAACCAATTTAGAAAACAAAGTCAAGTCTTTAACTTCAAATACACACACAGGTACTACCATGACCCGTTGCACATGTCTTTATCCACATTCCATTCATACGTGCATCAACACACACTTTCCATGCATTCACACACATGTGCAGACCTTCATAAAGAGGAACCGAGGTTTCAACCCAAATCATTCTTAACCAGTTCCGAGAAAACAACAGATTTCCAAATCAAGAGATTTCAGTTTTAAAACCCATTTCATATATTTAAAGTCCTTTAAAAGGAACCAATCCAATTTTTTCAAAAACCTTTTTCATTTCCAACAACGCACTCACACAAACCAAAACGAAATCAGCAACCAAATTTGCATCAATCACTGAAATGATGGACTAGTAGTCACACTCAACCTGGCGACATGGTAGTGGGCCATGTCCCAAGTCAGCGTCGACCACTAGGAGGAATTCAAACCACGTACTCGAACTCCACATGGGTCACTACTCCATGTGAAATTACGATGTAACGTCGGCTTGCCTCCATTATCATCTCTCAATCCAAGACAAACCAGGAAAGATAAGGACACAATTCCCGAACTACCCCTGGTAACTCGAAGATCAGTGCGAGCAAGAGTTCGCGACGCTCTTCCCGTACCTACCCCTCGAGTTCCGACAGTCCTAAACTCCTCCTACCAGACAACCCAAATAACAAGAACCTCCTCTGATACCATTTTGTCAAGAACCAGCCCGGGTCGACCCTGAACCGGTCACCCGAGCCGGTCCGCAGCATGTCCCGAGGGGCGTTCCTGATCCCCCCGGGATGGCAACAAGTGTCGGGCATCAAAATTAAGCATATGGGAACGATTTGAGCCCAAACAAAAGTAAATAGAACTGAACAAATAAGCACTAACAACGGAAAAGAAATAAAAGCCACATGACCACGTACCTCCATGTGACCTCTCAGGTCACCACCCAACTAGAGAGCAACCTCGCTCCAACACTGAGCGACTCAAAACAGAAGACCTGCGACTGAAATGGTAAAAGATAGGCGTGAGCACAAAAGTACTCAGTAGGTGAGCCCCACAACAAATCCCAATGCACAGCCAGTAAATAAAGAATCTACATAATCCAGGTTTGAACTTTAATGTATAAAAGTAAGTTTTCATAATTCTTTACTCGAAAAT
Source organism: Viscum album (assembly GCA_963277665.1). Classification (NCBI taxonomy): domain Eukaryota; kingdom Viridiplantae; phylum Streptophyta; class Magnoliopsida; order Santalales; family Viscaceae; genus Viscum; species Viscum album. The sequence continues at coordinate 2,134,836,003 of OY728138.1, forward strand.
CAAACACGAGACATTTCCCTTATTCCTTTTTGAAGGTTAGTTCCCTTTCATCAGTTTTAAACTCATCCAAAAAAAACAAGGTGTTACATTTTCAAATTTTACCCAAAGATAATAAAACATTTTCATTTGAAAACCATTTTTTCCAAAGTCTAACAGTATAGGCTGTGAAGGATGACTGAAAGTAAACAAGCAGGGAAACAAGTGCAAGTAAAGGTAAACAGGCAAGGAAAACCAAGTGCAAGTAAAAAAATAAACCAGAAGTTATCAGCAATAACCATGGGCGATCCTGAACATCCCTAGAAAACCCCTGGACGTACTCGGGTTCAGACTACCTGCCGGCATGGTACTCCACAGAAAATAACCAACTGGCCGCCCTAATATCCAACCAGTGGCACATCCCACCTGGCCTGTCCACAACTCCAGAGGGTACCAACCCGTCTAATCAGGGTTAGCAAGCAACCGTCACTCGATAATCTACAAGACGCCCAGGAACCCATAGTAGTTTTTGTAACACTGTGTAAGTGGGAGACCCGCGCACGCGTGACTCATCTCACCGCACTTGCCAACCCCTTACACGGACATCGCTACACGACAACCCTCGAAGGTAAGTCCCCCTGTAGAAATGCCCTCACAAGTACGTATATATATATATATATAAGTATTATCACTTCACATTTATTAAAGTGCCAACCGGGCCGCCATATCATTTACATTTTGACCGTTTCATATTAAAGCATTTCTAAAGAGATATTACACACGCCATTTCATTGAAAACCAAAACACACTTAGAACTCTGATTAAGAAACTCCAATCAGCATATCACCCTAGAACACAATCGTTTCACAAGTAGAGTTATTTTCTAATATCAAAACGCACCCCACTTTTATCAAGAGCCAAACGGGCCTTCAATCACCTTTTTAAGGAATACTATTTCTCAATTGAAATCCAAACTTTTGTTCACACAACAAAGGAAAACATCTTTCATCAACCAAGAACCACACATGAAGTTTCATAAAAACAATTTCAAAGGGTCACACGACGTTTTCTTTAATCAAGGTTCTCAGAAAACACCATTTTCCATAAACAATACATATACTAATTTACACATGCCAAAAACATTTCAAAACCCAATTCAACATGTCTTTCATTATTCAGGAAGAACCATCTAGCAACACTACCATGGAAGCACACAATTAATCCCAAGAAAACACTTTTAATGAAACGCTAGAGTTAAAACAACTTTTATCATCAGTAGATCACCAAACTATAGATAACAAATTAATAATACTTTTGAATTTTCTGAAACTTAATAAAAGGTCAAGGAATAAATAAATTCTAAATTGAAAGGCGAGTGCAAAGGGAGACCTACCTCAAGATCCAAGCGCGACCGTAAAACGACCTTGGAACCAAGGCGTGATGACACGACGTGTGTCCGAAGCCACGTGATAAAGTCCAACACTCTGCATAATAGATATGAAGGACTCAGACACATACAAAAAAACTCACTAGAGCATGCGAAACCAAGCGTCGGGGAGAAACGCTCACCTCGAAACTGAGGCGCGGAGACGGTGGAACCTCGGAAACAAGGCGCAGCGATGGCGCTCTCTCGGAAACGCCCTGCGCGGGTCCTAAAACAGTAGACCGTTAAACGGTCTCAACGATATTAATAACAGAATAATATTAATAATAATAACAATGTGAAAATAATCGCGGTGATAACAATATTCACAATAATAATTATAACACAACATAATAATAATAATGATGTTATAATAATAACAATAATAATATAATTAGCAAAATTATAATATATCAATGATAATAATAATAATAATAATATCATAATATTAATACAATAATAATAATAGGAACAATGCCAATTTAACATAATCATAATATATTAATAATATAAGAATGATAATAATATAAAATAATGTTAACATAATAATAATAATATAATAACAATAGATTAATAATAACAATAATTTAATAATAATAATAAGAGTATCATAACATAATAATAATAATAATAATAATGTAGTAATAATAATACAATATCACAATATTATTAATAATAATAATATTAATAACATATTAATAATTATAATAATAATAAGATAATAGCATAATATAATAATGATAATAATATTATTAATAGAAAAATATTAGCATTATAATATTAATAATAATATTATTATTAATATGAGGAAAAAAACAAAACAAAACGTAAATAAAAAAAAAACACTACTTACAGCGAGGGGGGTTGCAGAGGAGAAGACAGGGGGTGGGGGGTTCGGCCGGAGGCTGGCCGGACGCCGGCGAGACGGCAAGTGAGGGGCGCGGCGGGAGCTGGTGTGGGCAGCGGCTGGAGCAGGGCCGGGACAAAGGGGAAGAGGGAGCCGGGACAGGGGGGAGGTCGCTTGAGCGGCGCCGGAGGGGAAACACGCCGGGGTGTGCGGAGCTGGGGGAAAAAGGGGCGCCGGCGGGGAGTTCTGGCGCGACGCATGGGGTCGGCGCAAGGCGGGGAAGCAGGGGGGAGTGGGGCGGAGCACCGGAGGGCCGGGGGTTGGGTGAGCGCGGAGTCGCGCCGGAGCAGAGCGGTGGCCGGTGGTCGGCTGGCGGAGGCTGGAGGCGGGACGAAGGCAAGAAGGTGGCCGGGAGCGGTGCGCGGGACTGGGAGCGGCGGAGAGGAACGGGGAAGGGTGACTGGGTGCGGCAGGTCGAACCAGGAGGGGGGGAAGGGGAAAGAGAGAGAGAGAAAAAAGGAAAAAAGGGAGAGAGGGGGCGGCGGATACGGGAAACAAAGGGGATTAGGGTTTTGGTTAAAAAAAACCTATATATATATATATATACATAAACAATAATAATAATAATAATAATAATAATAATAATAACAATAATGCAACAAAAATATAATAAATACTATGAGAATAATATTAATAATAATATGTAATAATAATAATAAAATACTATAATCATAATAATATACTAATAATAATATTGAACATAAGTAATTAAATAAAACAAATCCTAGAAATTAATAACGCTTTATAGAAATAATAAAACTTTATATAAAACCTTATAATAATATTAATATTAATAATTAGAAGATTTATAATAATAAATATCTTTAATCAAAAATTTAAAATATTAAAACCATTTGAAAATAAATGTTTGCGCGCGTGCGCGCGCGCGCACACACCCACATATATAGATATAGACACATATACGTATATTTAAACATATACAAACATATATATATATATATATATATATATATACATATATATGTATACATATATACATAACGTATTAAGGTATATACTTATACACAGAAAACAACTACAATAATAATAACGCGACTCAAATAGTAATAATAATAAAATGTCAACATAACAACTTTAATATTTAAAACGCCGGGTGGACACATCGTCACCCGGGCCGAACGCACGATCACCGCTAGCGATGCGATGACCGCGCACCGGTGCGAAACCACCAATCACAACTAATCTTTGAAAAATTTAAACCGGGACCAAGAAAGGAGAAAAATTACGGACGTCCGCGGTCAGGGTGTGACAATTCTCCCCACCACAGACACTTTCTGCCCCCAGAAAGTCACCAGGCCAGAAGTCGATCAAGATTTGAGTCCATGCCCCAACGGAACTAAAGGAACCAGAGAGAACTGAGAATCTCGGGGATGACCTTACTCAGCACAGGTCATACCCGACCGATTCAAGAGAAAGCTGGGGTCCGAGATTGAGGGGAGAACACGAAGGGGTTCTCCCCACCACAAGAGCTCAACTTGTGCAGAAAAGTTGACCATCTAATAGACAACCCTAGGAAAAAGGGGGGGTCGACGCGGGAACTCCCAACCGGTTTAAACCAACTCTTATAGCACGATTAGAACAACACTTCCGTCAGGACATTAAATCCTCGACCAGAGTCAACAACCTTCAACACCAGGGAAAAACCATAGAAAACATTTGACTAACATCAAATTGGAGACATTATCCACCGAAGTCCACAAAGCATATCCACATCGACAACATAACTAAAATGAGGTCAACCCACACGAGAGTCAAACACACTTTTAAGAAGGACACACGATTTAGAAACAACACATCCACATAATCCAGACTACTTGGATTGTAATAGAACAAGTCCATGATAACCCCATGGTAAAACAATGAACATACAACAACGTCAAAACTTAACAGTAAAAAAACAAGTACTAAAAGATCTTGATTGTTCCACTGCTAACACGGAACACAAAACCTGGACCAAGGCTTCACACCCCTAGGGACTCCTGACTGTTCGCGAGCTTCACCCCGAAACTTGTGGCTGGGGCTCTGATGGCTGAAGCATCTTCTGCCTCACAGTCAGGTACTGACATTCTCCCATCACAGCTTCCTCTTCAAGCGGCGCTTCTTACAAAACTTCTCTAGATGACCCAGACAACCACAGCGATGACACGTCTTTGGAGGGTTGCGACAAGTTGACTTTAAATGCCCGAAACGACCACACTGAAAGCATACCATCGAACGATCTGATGAACTGGAAGCTGGGACCAAAGGGGATAACTCCTTAGGAACAGGTATCTCGGGCGCCTTTTCCTCACCAGAGGGGGAACTCTTACGAACAACCGGGGATGCTGAAGTATTAACCACCCACACACCGGATACCAACTCAGCCAAGAAAGCTTCCTCCATCAGCTTCTCGAAACAAAGGTCTTTAGAAGGGAGGACTCGCTCCTTGATCTCTGGACGAAGACCCCTAGTGAAAAGAGAGGCCTTCATGAGCTCAAGCGGTGCTACCTCTGGAGAAAAGGAAATTAGTTCCTTGAAACGGTCAACATATGCCTTCACCGTCCGTTGACCTTGTTGAATATGCACAAGCTCTCCCTTTTTCTCCAGCTTCACTTCCTCAGGTACAAACCATTGGATGAAAACAGTTTTAAAGTCATCCCACGTCATTTTACCTTGCGTTGACGGTGGGGTAACCATCTTCCACTGGTCCAGAGCTGGACCCTCAAACAACTCCATAATTGCACGAACCTTAACATTATCGGGAGTTCCCAACATTCTAAAGACATGCTCCACTTCCTCGAGCCATTCCACTGCCTCTAACGGACCCTGATCACCATGGAGAATAGGCAAAGTATGAGGAGGACCAAAAACTGGGCATGACTTATCCGAATCCTTAGAGACCTTTCTGGGCGGCATTTCCTGAGCGACATATAAAACACAAGGCCAAAACCAACATCAAATCGAAGCAACATCAATAAAAGCGCCTTTATCAAAAACAGTCAGCACAAGGACCAATCAAATACAACACAACCCAAAATAAAATCTCCTCCTTAAAATTCCCTTTTAATTTTTGATTTCAAAACTACCCTTTTTCAAGATCACTTTCCAAAACCAGTCCACTTTCAAACCAAAACTTTCCAAAACTGTTTTCCATTTAAAACCAATTTAGAAAACAAAGTCAAGTCTTTAACTTCAAATACACACCCAGGTACTCCCATGACCCGTTGCACATGTCTTTATCCACATTCCATTCATACGTGCATCAACACACACTTTCCATACATTCACACACATGTGCAGACGTTCATAAAGAGGAACCGAGGTTTCAACCCAAATCATTCTTAACCAGTTCTGAGAAAACAACAGATTTCCAAATCAAGAGATTTCAGTTTTAAAACCCATTTCATATATTTAAAGTCCTTTAAAAGGAACCAATCCAATTTTTTCAAAAACCTTTTTCATTTCCAACAACGCACTCACACAAACCAAAACGAAAGCAGCCACCAAATTTGCATCAATCACTGAAATGATGGACTAGTAGTCACACTCAACCTGGCGACATGGTAGTGGGCCATGTCCCAAGTCAGCGTCGACCACTAGGAGGAATTCAAACCACGTACTCGAACTCCACATGGGTCACTACTCCATGTGAAATTACGATGTAACGTCGGCTTGCCTCCATTATCATCTCTCAATCCAAGATAAACCAGGAAAGACAAGGAAACAATTCCCGAACTACCCCTGGTAACTCGAAGATCAGTGCGAGCAAGAGTTCGCGACGCTCTTCCCGTACCTACCCCTCGAGTTCCGACAGTCCTAAACTCCTCCTACCGGACAACCCAAATAACAAGAACCTCCTCTGATACCATTTTGTCATGAACCAGCCCGGGTCGACCCTGAACCGGTCACCCGAGCCGGTCCGCAGCAAGTCCCGAGGGGCGTTCCCGATCCCCCCGGGATGGCAACAAGTGTCGGGCATCAAAATTAAGCAGATGGGAACGATTTGAGCCCAAACAAAAGTAAATAGAACTGAACAAATAAGCACTAACAACGGAAAAGAAATAAAAGCCACACGACCACGTACCTCCATGTGACCTCTCAGGTCACCACCCAACTAGAGAGCAACCTCGCTCCAACACTGAGCGACTCAAAACAGAAGACCTGCCACTGAAATGGTAAAAGATAGGCGTGAGCACAAAAGTACTCAGTAAGTGAGCCCCACAACAAATCCCAATGCACTGCCAGTAAATAAAGAATCTACATAATCTAGGTTTGAACTTTAATGTATAAAAGCAAGTTTTCATAATGCTTTACTCTAAAATCAAACACGAGACATTTCCCTTATTCCTTTTTGAAGGTTAGTTCCCTTTCATCAGTTTTAAACTCATCCAAAAAAAAACAAGGTGTTACATTTTCAAATCTTACCCAAAGAGAATAAAACATTTTCATTTGAAAACCATTTTTTCCAAAGTCTAACAGTATAGGCTGTGAAGGATGACTGAAAGTAAACAAGCAGGGAAACAAGTGCAAGTAAAGGTAAATAGGCAAGGAAAACCAAGTGCATGTAAAAAAATAAACCCGAAGTTATCAGCAATAACCATGGGTGATCCTGAACATCCCTAGAAAACCCCTGGACGTACTCGGGTTCAGACTACCTATCGGCATGGTACTCCACAGTCAATAACCAACTGGCCACCCTAATAGCCAACCAGTGGCACATCCCACCTGGCCTGTCCACAACTCCAGAGGGTACCAACCCGTCTAATCAGGGTTAGCAAGCAACCGTCACTCGATAATCTACAAGACGCCCAAGAACCCATAGTAGTTTTTGTAACACTGTGTAAGTGGGAGACCCGCGCACGCGTGACTCATCTCACCGCACTTGCCAACCCCTTACACGGACATCGCTACACGACAACCCTCGAAGGGAAGTCCCCCTGTAGAAATGCCCTCACAAGTACGTATATATATATATATAAGTATTATAACTTCACATTTATTAAAGTGCCAACCGGGCCGCCATATCATTTACATTTTGACCGTTTCATATTAAAGAATTTCTAAAGTGATATTACACACGCCATTTCATTGAAAACCAAAACACACTTAGAACTCTGTTTAAGAAACTCCAATCAGCATATCACCCTAGAACACAATCGTTTCACAAGTAGAGTTATTTTCTAATATCAAAACGCACCCCACTTTTATCAAGAGCCAAACGGGCCTTCAATCACCTTTTTAAGGAATACTATTTCTCAAATGAAATCCAAACTTTTGTTCACACAACAAAGGAAAACATCTTTCATCAACCAAGAACCACACATGAAGTTTCATAAAAACAATTTCAAAGGGTCACACGACGTTTTCTTTAATCAAGGTTCTCAGAAAACACCATTTTCCATAAACAATACATCTACTAATTTACACACGCCAAAAACATTTCAAAACCCAATTCAACATGTCTTTCATTATTCCGGAAGAACCATCTAGCAACACTACCATGGAAGCACACAATTAAACCCAAGAAAACACTTTTAATGAAACGCTAGAGTTAAAACAACTTTTATCATCAGCAGATCACCAAACTATAGATAACAAATTAATAATACTTTTGAATTTGCCGAAACTTAATAAAAGGTCAAGGAATAAATAAATTCTAAATTGAAAGGCGAGTGAAAAGGGAGACCTACCTCAAGATCCAAGCGCGACCGTAAAACGACCTTGGAACCAAGGCGTGATGACACGACGTGTGTCCGAAGCCACGTGATAAAGTCCAACACTCTACATAATAGATATGAAGGACTCAGACACATACAAAAAAACTCACTAGAGCATGCGAAACCAAGCGTCGGGGAGAAACGCTCACCTCGAAACTGAGGCGCGGAGACGGCGGAACCTCGGAAACAAGGCGCAGCGATGGCGCTCTTTCGGAAACGCCCTGCGCGGGTCCTAAAACAGTAGACCATTAAACGGTCTCAACGATATTAATAACAGAATAATATTAATAATAATAACAATGTGAAAATAATCGCGGTGATAACAATATTCACAATAATAATTATAACACAACATAATAATAATAATGATGTTATAATAATAACAATAATAATATAATTAGCAAAATTATAATATATCAATGATAATAATAATAATAATAATATCATAATATTAATACAATAATAATAATAGGAACAATGCCAATTTAACATAATCATAATATATTAATAATATAAGAATGATAATAATATAAAATAATGTTAACATAATAATAATAATATAATAACAATAGCTTAATAATAATAATAATTTAATAATAATAATAAGAGTATCATAACATAATAATAATAATAATAATGTAGTAATAATAATACAATATCACAATATTATTAATAATAATAATATTAATAACATATTAATAATTATAATAATAATAAGATAATAGCATAATATAATAATGATAATAATATTATTAATAGAAAAATATTAGCATTATAATATTAATAATAATATTATTATTAATATGAGGAAAAAAAACAAAACAAAACGTAAATAAAAAAAAAAAAAAACACTACTTACAGCGAGGGGGTTGTGGAGGAGAAGACAGGGGGTGGGGGGTTCGGCCGGAGGCTGGCCGGACGCCGGCGAGACGGGAAGTGCGGGGCGCGGCGGGAGCTGGTGTGGGCAGCGGCTGGAGCAGGGCCGGGACAAATGGGAAGAGGGAGCCGGGACAGGGGGGAGGTCGCTTGAGCGGCGCCAGAGGGGAAACACGCCGGGGTGTGCGGAGCTGGGGGAAAAAGGGGCGCCGGCGGGGAGTTCTGGCGCGGCGCATGGGGTCGGCGCAAGGCGGGGAAGCAGGGGGGAGTGGGGCGGAGCACCGGAGGGCTGGGGGTTGGGTGAGCGCGGAGTCGCGCCAGAGCAGAGCGGTGGCCGGCGGTCGGCTGGCGGAGGCTGGAGGCGGGACGAAGGCAGGAAGGTGGCCGGGAGCGGTGCGCGGGACTGGGAGCAGCGGAGAGGAACGGGGAAGGGTGACTGGGTGTGGCAGGTCGAACCAGGAGGGGGGGGGGAAGGGGAAAGAGAGAGAGAGAGAAAAGGAAAAAAGGGAGAGAGGGGGCGGCGGATACGGGAAACAAAGGGGATTAGGGTTTTGGTAAAAAAAAACTATATATATATATATATATTTATACATAAACAATAATAATAATAATAATAATAATAATAATAATAATAACAACAATGCAACAAAAATATAATAAATACTATGAGAATAATATTAATAATAATATGTAATAATAATAATAAAATACTATAATCATAATAATATACTAATAATAATATTGAACATAAGTAATTAAATAAAACAAATCCTAGAAATTAATAACGATTTATAGAAATAATAAAACTTTATATAAAACCTTATAATAATATTAATATTAATAATTAGAAGATTTATAATAATAAATATCTTTAATCAAAAATTTAAAATATTAAAACCATTTGAAAATAAATGTTTGTGTGCGCGTGCGCGCGCGCGCACACCCACATATATAGATATAGACACATATATGTATATTTAAACATATACAAACATATATATATATATATATATATACATATATATGTATACATATATACATAACGTATTAAGGTATATACTTATACACAGAAAACAACTACAATAATAATAACGCGACTCAAATAGTAATAATAATAAAATGTCAACATAACAACTTTAATATTTAAAACGCTGTGTGGACACATCGTCACCCGGGCCGAACGCACGATCACCGCTAGCGATGCGACGACCGCGCACCGGTGCGAAACCACCAATCACAACTAATCTTCGAAAAATTTAAACCGGGACCAAGAAAGGAGAAAAATTACGGACGTCCGCGGTCAGGGTGTGACAAATGGGATTCTTAAACATCATACCATCATAACATAATTAATATAAGATAAAAGTACATCATAAAATTAATTCCATCATAACATAATCAAATCAATGTAAAAATAGGGATATAAATAGAACCCTATATTATCTTAGATGGAAAATAATTTTGATAAAACACTTAAAATCCATTCTTGAGGAAAATATCCTTTCTAATTAAAAAAAATTCTCCTTTTTTAACATGTCACAAAATTTTAAACTAAAATAATTTTATTAAAAATTAACTTGAAAACTTGTAAAGGAAGCTTCATGGAAATAATGTTCTATGAAATCATAAAAATCCATTCATTCCGTATAAGTTAAAAAAGCATTCCTCTCGTACTTTGTCAAAAGATTCCTTTCATATCTTTTACTAAAAACTCACTAATAGGTAAAATTGGATTTAAACAATTTTAGGAGGATAGAAATAATATTACATATTGAGGAAACATGGATGTGGATGATAAATATTCCCCAGTAAATTCTGAAGTATAAACAATCTCGTATAAAAATGAGATTGCGAGATTTTCCTTTACCTTAGGTCCGATTTGCTTCGTACGTATCCGAACCTATTGTATAATGATTTAAATAATGTCATTGACTTATTACAGAATCATATTCATTGTTATGATATCATATATCATCATATTCTTATTTTTTTATTAGTAATATTTCATTGCTACTTGTTATTCGGGTGTTCATTGCTTTATTTTCTTATGCATGCATTGTCGAATAAATTCTTATTCTTCTTTTTAGGTTATAGATACCTCATTTCCAGAATAGTTTTAGTGTAATATATATCATATTTATTCATTCAATTCATTAATATAATCATTATTCAATGAAGATCATGTAGAACGAGTGACATCACATCGTGGAGACGGTAGACCGTACGTACGCAAGAGCGATGATATCATTCCCATTATCATGGAATTGTTTTTGAAGTATGTGTATACTATTTCAGAGTAAATATCACATTAAAATAATAATATATAGTTATTCTTTACACCATTATACCCATCCAAGTAAGTTGGTGGTGGAAAAAAGATTACACCACGACGTAGAGACGGTATTCCGTACGTACGCACGCGCAGTGATTTCGTTTTCTGTAGGATGGATAGAAGGTGAAATAGGGTTGTTTAATATTTATAATAAAATATCAGTATATGAGTGATACTGATGTTATTACTTCAAAATGAAATAACAAAAGAAGAGGAAGTAGAAGAAGAATTAAATTTGAAAGAATCGGTAACAGATATTACCTCTTCTTCAACACGCCTCTTTGAAACCTTCTCTTAGGGAACTAAAATCAGTCTTTGAAGAAAACCAGGACCTCTAGTATGTTTTTAGGGAAGTTGAGAAGGGAAATTGTCAGGGTTTTTCCGTGATTTAAGGCTCAAAATTGTGTGAGGAGGAGAGAGAGGAGGTGCCCTTTTATAAGGGAGGAGAGGGGTACCTTAGAAAAAACATAAAATATTATTTTATAATAAAGTCATATTCGGTTTATAATAGCTCCAAATTGATTCATTTAGAAGCTAAATTTGGTATGGCGATAAATCCTCTCAGCCAACAGGTTTTAGACAAGTTTAGGTCACTATTTTAACCTTATCATTTAGATTTAACTCTATGTTAAATAATTTAACTTTTACCGTGTCTTCTTGTTTTCTTACACTATATGGTTAATAAACTTAATATAACAAGACAAAAGAACCCCAGTTGGTTAATTATTAATATATATAACCTTATATAATTCATTTTTCCAAACCTTAGATTTTTATGAATAGAATAACAATTAATAATATAATATTTGTTTTAAAAACTATTTAATGTCAATTTTAAAACTATTTGGTAATTGATTATTGTAAAAATCATAAAATCATGATTAGTTCGAAAAAAGATGATTAAATCAATACTAACATGTCATATTTACCTATATAATTAGTTTAATTCATAAAAAGTCTCAAATTACGTTTATTTGGGTATTTATAACATCAATTATGTTAATATTTCATTAAGAAGGTAATTACTGCATCATCATTGTGCCATGTATAATTTATAATATTTAATGTCTAAAAATTATAAATAAAATACCATTATGTAGGAAATAATTTTATCTTTATAATGAATATTTATATTCTAATGTATATTATTTATAACCCTATATTAAAAATGTTTTAGTTATTAAACTTTGATTTTAACTCATTTAACTCTTCTTTAAATAATATAATAATAAGTGTCCTAATCTATTCCAAGTGGACCTAAAGGGTAATATTTTATTCCTAAGGTTGTTTTTAGTCGAATTACACTTATAAAATAGAATTAGGACATGTGTTAGGGTAATAATAATATCATTTTTACCCTTAATTACCCTATTTACTTTTAACCGTGATAAATAAAAGTAAAAAAGTTACTATTTACCAAAAATTATTTTTATCTTATTGAACCACATTTTTCTCCTTGATATTAACCATGTGTCTAGGATTTTTTAAATTCAACTCACAGAAGCATTAAAACTATGTTTTTTTGTACAATTGCAAATGCTCCTAGGAGGTGGGTAAAAGACGGTGAAAAGTTTAATAAAATTTTTATATATCTAAAATTATTATAAAATGAATCCAATGAACTACATTGAACTTATATAAGAATTATGTATCTATTTTGAACTAAAATAAATTTAAATAAAATAAATGATTATTTAAATAAAAAGTCGGTTTTAACCAATAACTCAGTGTTTTAACTATTCATCAAAAATTGAAATTTTTCAGAAAAATACAAAAAATTCACCCTAAGATAATTTCAATATTCCAAATCCAAAAATGAAGTCCATTTTGAAAGATAAAATTTATAAAATTTCAAAAAGTGGGTATTACTATTCATAACGGCTAGTTTATATAAAATTTTAATAATATATTGTTGTTTTGTGAAACTCCGTATTGCGTACATTACAAGCTATCGAGGAAGGTTTCTCTTGCGTTTAATGCAATCCAAGACAGTGTTGTGTGTAGTGAAAGATTCCTTTGGTGATGCATATAACATAATACATAAAAAAAATATTTCTCATAAAATCTCGGGTGTTACAGTTATGATGGAAAATGACAAACTTCATTTGTGGAGGTAGTAGTCCCCACATACCCACAAGCGACACTTTAATTTTTTAATGAATGAAAATGTAGAAAGGTTGATAAATATTTAAATTTAAATAAAAATATTTTTTTTATAAATATAATATTTATTTATTAAATATATATTTTATAAATTTATATGTAAGGTGGTGATGAAATCAAATACACCATTCATAGAGGTAGTAATCCATATATATGCACATGTGACGTTTTGATTTTACAATAGATGGAAAGGAGGTAGATGATGGTTGTTACATAAACATAATAAAATTTAATTAAAATATTGATATTTATTTTATTATTTTAATATGATTATATAATATCTAGAGGTTTTTTAAGAAGAAATAAACTTAAAATAACTCAGTTAAGATGATTACCTGTTCTCTAGGTATCCTCCGTTAGATCTATCATTAAACCTTCTTGGGTTGGTCTTTTGGTGAGAAAAGAACCTATATGCCATTTATAAGGGTATTGGTAAGTGCGTTTTTCATATATTGGTCGATATAATGTGCTCAATGTATGTGGACAAGTGAGGAGAGGAGGGGTCCATTTATAAGTAACGGAAGTGAAAATCTTATAAATATTCCCAAATTTAAACTAATATAAAGTTATTTTAAAGGTAAATTGGAATAAAATAAAAAATTTATGTAATATAGGATAAGTTAGGGTCAAAATAAACTCACATGATCAAATTTATATATGTTTTTGTGATATTAGAATCCTTATCCCTTAATTTAACCCCCACTTTATCCCTTTTATCCTTTACTTTGGTGATTAAATTTTACTTTGGTAACTTAATTTTATGAATAAAAATAAAATTTCACTTATTAGATTCAATTTATATAGGTGGTAAAAATTACTTTTAATATAAGTACGCAAAACATAATGAAAAATTATTTGTTTTGAAAAATGAAATTTTTAAGCTTAAAAATTATTTTACAAAAACATTAGGTGTATAATTGATCTTCATGACATTTATTTTTTTATGAATAAAAAAACTAGATTTATTTTGATTTAAAATGAATCCAAAACCAAATTTAACCTAGTAAATACTTAATTGAAGTAAATGAACAAAAATAGTTCTTTTATTAGAATAAATCATCATCTAGGTTTTAAAATGTCAAAGATTTGTATATAAATTAAAATTTCCATTTTAGATGTTTAATTTTAATCCTTAAACACATTTTTATAATATAATAAATTTTTAATGAACCTTTAAGTCATTATTATATCCTGATGATTTCATAAAAATCATAGTATTTGTAAAAATTGTATTTTTCACTATTAACCGAAAAATCAACCATTTCAGAAAAATTAAAAAAAAATAAACATAATATCATTTTGACATTATTAATTAAAAAATTAATTTAATTTAATAATATTAAAATTATAAACTTTTTAAATTTTTATTTTAAATTAAAATAGAAAATATAATAAAAAATCATTTTACACAAAATAGGGCTTTAAAACATTTTTTGTTCTTAACCTTATTTGATATTAAAAACTAATGAGTGATATTTTGTTTTGATTGAAAATTTTATATTCATAATATATTAATTTTTACCTTGTATTTTAATAAATTGTTATTCACTTTAGTTCAGTGTTTCTTGTATTAAAATCTCTCACACATACTAGTTTTATTTAATGGAGAATACATACTAAAATCCAAGGGTGTAACATTCTCCCCAATTATATAAATTATTTCCTTAAAATTGGAATTTATTATAACCATAATTAATATATCTTGAAATATTTATAATCATAGATATTTATTTTTCCTTTATATACAATTCTGAAATTACAACTCGGAATCTTTGTATTCTTAATTATATAAAACCATGTATGTACCATCATAAGACTCCTACTTCTGAATAGGTTTCCAATAAACATATCTCAACACCGGAATGATATTTTAAACATAATAATAGATAGATTTATCTTCCCATTTCTTATGTTTGAGGATTTATTTTTTTCATTAAGATTGATTATATGGGAAAATATACTCACTTGATTGCTTTTCATCCTATAAGCCCAACTTCATAATTATGATATGTTTTGATTAGTTTCCCACCTCTAATTCATGTCATATTATAAATAATAAATTAAAATGATGAATTATTCATTTCTAAAGAATTAAAATTAACTTTTAATGGATCATAAGATCCATTAAATAATGAAAAACTATTCTTACTGTCTCTAGTCATTTATTAAAATAAAAAATTGCATCACAAGTTAAGATAATACTCAATATGAATAAAAAATCATATGAATAAGTAATATATTAATCTATAAAATCTAAATAACAAATACCAAATTTCAACCTAAATTATTCCACAAATAAATAAATCCTAAAACTATTCAAAATATGCTCCACTAAATTCCAAATTGAAAAATCATAAAGATTGGATCACATATTCTTCAAAAATAAATGAAACATTTATCTCAAAAATTATTAAACATAAAAATAATTTAAAACATATCCCTTAATATATTATAAAACCAAATATTATATAAATATATTCTTCTAGATATATATTAATCAACCCCAAAAAACCTGAATTACCTTGACATAAAACCACAAAAAAATCAAATATGATTCAAAAACCCAACTCAATATTTATTCCTCAAATAAAATCATCCACTTAAACAATATCCAATATACACCATAATCCTGAATTATGGTAAAAATATCACTAAATCACTTTTTTATAAAATTATATTTCAATCCTAAAGGTTATATATACATTACCAAAAATATTATACCCTTCCTTCTCCCAAAATAACGATAATTACCATGAATTAAAATCACATAATAACTTAATGGTTATTTATACCACCATATTTTCTATAAAAATAAAATATTATAAAATAAAAACCTGAATAAATTTCATACTAAACACAAGGGTTATATTTATATTAATCATGTATTTCCATAAATATCTCCCAGAATATCTTTAATTACACTAAAATCTAGTCACATAAGACTTATAAAGTGTTTCAATACCTTTGAAATTACGATGAACCTTAAAATTATTAACCCATGATGGTATTTATGACTCTTAAATTTTTCTTAATGAATATAATCCTAATCTGTAAATTTTCCCAAACCCTAATCTAATACCAACTAAGGAACCCCAGACCCGCAATCCCAGATTTAGTGCTAAAATAATATTCTTCACATACTAGATTTTATGGTAAACAACATGACTCAATTTTAACCATCAATAATTGAAATAATAAAAATAAATTATTTATTCAATTACATACCCAATAACTTTTAGGTTATGAGCTGTAGATAATTTGGAAAAACATTTACTCAGTAAAACCAATGTATTTCCCATCCAATGGATATTTTCCCCATTATACCAAAATTTTCTTATTCCATTATTAGTCTTAAACATCTCCCAAAACATTCTACACGTACTATACTCTTATATATATAACATATTTATTAATATTCTTTATAACCTATATAAATGAAAAAATATAATAAGGGTGAGATAAAATGTTCTGTAATGGTAGGGTATAATATAAGATTTTATAGAGAAATAAACTTTAGTAATATATTAGAGTAAATAATAAATAAATTTTTCATATAATTAAAAAATTGAGCATAAAAAAAATATATCTATAGATAAGATAATAAATTAAACAGTCACATGAAAATAAATAAATATTTTCATAGTGATGAAATGAATAATTCTAGACATCTTAATATAATCATTTAGGCCTCAAACAAGTCATATCTCATATAATCAAGGCATCATCCAAGATATCTTACATATAGTTAAGGCCTTAGCCATGTAATTTTCATTTTTTGGTTTGTCATAAATTAAGAGATAATCATTCTTGTTAGTCTCATGATACCTTACTTGATGAATCTATGGGGTATATAATTCTGATCTCCACCCATTACAAAAACATTACCAATTAATTTAGGAAAAATAATACATCACCAATATTCCTTATCAATCAATACATATCCATATTTAGTCATGAATAAAAAATGTCAATATTTCATTAGTATATATTCAATAATACTTTAGTAATAAATACTCATCCATATAGAATTAAAAAATATACTCATTATAAACATTTTATGAGTAATTAACAAAACTATCCTTCTTTATGAACACCCTCTAATATAGTTTATCTACGAATGTGTATTCATATCATATAGAGTAATGGGTATATGAACAAGTAAATACTAGAAATGATGCAGAATACATCCACGATAACAAAAAATATGGACCTGAACGAAACCATCAATTTATCAAGAATTAAGGTATTGTAGTAAAGATAATTCCTTTTGAAAACAGTGAGGAAGATAGAGAGGACGCATCAAAAAAGAGTTTTACTTTAAAAATTTTGAAAATTTATTCCATAAATAAAGTTAAAATCTAATTTCAAAACTATTTTCAATAGTTTTAAAGAATAAATATAAAATATTATTTCTAAAATAATTTATAATAATGTGATATTGAAAATATTTATACTTAAGTAAGTAAATATGGAATAAAAGACAAAAATATATATAAGTGGAATGATATCTATTTTCAAAACCTTTAATAAAATAATATCATTTTATTTTGAAAAAATCATAGAACAATGCGAGTATATATTACTCTAGAAAACTATCAAAACTTGGAAATGATTATAAAGAATGCATAATGACCATAATATTGGGACA
This sequence comes from Viscum album, assembly GCA_963277665.1. NCBI lineage: Eukaryota > Viridiplantae > Streptophyta > Magnoliopsida > Santalales > Viscaceae > Viscum > Viscum album. Next base: position 2,134,854,045 of record OY728138.1, read on the forward strand.
AGATTTTCTTTTAGAAAGCATTTAAAAAATATATTCTTTTCCCAATTTTGTAATGAAAGTCAATTTTTTTTTGAAAAAATAAAAATATTCCATTTAAAAATTATAATAGAAAATTAAAGTTAACAAAATTTTACCTTAAAAATCATTTAAGTATATAAAATGATTATCTTGAAACAAAATAAAGAATATGGATATGAAAGATAGTGGTTCCCTACCAAAAAATAGAAAATAAGGTCATATTTTTTTTATAAACATTCATTAAATGGTTTTGAGTACCAAATAGAGGAAAAATGGAAATAAAACTTGAAAAAAATAAAAAAAACAATATTATAAGAAAATATATGGGTTTTAGGATATAAATAACATAAATTTTACTCAATGTAAATTTAAATATAAATAACCCTGATAAAAGTGATATTATAAAATAAACCATCAATGATTTGGTAACTTTAGAATCAAAAGACATAAAAACATAGAAAATGATATGCTTCTATAAATATTATGAATTAAATATATATTTTTTAAATTTATATCTAGTATGAAAAGTTCACAATATAAAATAAATCATGGTGAAGAACTTGAAACATGTATAAAGAAATCGAAATTGAGACCAAAAGCCCTTTTGGATCTTATAACACTTGAATCAAAACCAATATAAAGAAATACATTGAAATTGAACTTTATTCATAAGGATTAAAAATTGGATCATGATATAATATTTAGAATATGAATCATATAAACCATATAATATAAATATGTGCACAATTCTAAACATGTCTCAAATAAGGAAGTATGTGATGAGAAACCCTTACCTTGGATTATTTTTTAGTGGGAAAAGCTCTAAATTCATTTCATAATAATTTTAGATTTATTATAAATATCTATAAAAACAATATTTATATTAATCTTACAATATAAAATTCACTTATAATTTCTTATTTTACACTCATTAATTTTTTTATCTAAAATCGATATTTTTGTGTTAGGTATTCAATTTTATATAGTTGTTCCAATTCAGCGGTTCTAGTCCTTTCACCTTGGTCATAATTTCAACATCTCAATAATTTTTATAAATTATTATAGTATATGTTTTATTTGTTTATGGATTTACATTTTAACTTTAAGGAACTTATGGTTATGATTCCCATGGAAAGCTTAAATATAATCATTTTTTAGGAATTTTGATTCAATAAAAAGAATTGATTTTATCAATAAATAAATAAATAAATAAATAAATATATATATATAACCACTTAAAATAATTCATATTTTTATAAATAAAAAATTTAATACACAAAATCTATTTTTAGAACCATCCATGTTAGGTGTTGATGAAAAATGAAATACATCGTTCGTGGAGGTGGTAGTCTGAATGAGTGAAATTTTCATTTTATAATGAATGGGGGGGAAGGAAGGTAGATAATGGTTTATATTTATAGAATTATAATTATTTTATAAATAAAAAAATTATTCATTAAAAAATACTTTATAATTTTAAATGTAAGACAGTGATGAAATATGAAATACGTCATTGATGAAGGTGATAATCTGCACCTACACACAGATGACATTTTAATTTTCTTATGGATGGAAAGGCAGTAGATGATGGTTGTTCCATAAAGATAATATATTTTTGAAAAATAATGATGCTTATTTTATTATGTCATGATGGTTATATAATATTTATAGGAGTTTTAAGAAAAAAAATAACATTATGCAGTTAAGACAATTTCCACTTTCTATGGTATCCTCCTTAGGATCTCTCTTTAAGCCTTCTTGGGATATGATTTTAGCAAGACAAAAAATATAGATTATATATAAGGGTGTTGGTAAGATATTGGGGTTTATATTGGTTGATATAAATTTTCAAAAGTGTGTGTATAAGTGAGGAGAGGAGGGGTCCATTTATAAAAGAGGGCAATATCACTCTTGCATATACTCTTGACTATAAAATAATATAAACACATTTTCTAGGGAAAGTGGAAGAAATTGATAGATTTTTGAATCTAGGATATTTTAGGGTATAAATAAACTCCTCAAATAAAATTTATACATTTTTAGTGATATTTAAAGCCTTATCCCTTAGTTTAACCCCCTCTTTAACCCTTTTAACTTTTACCATGGAGATTTACATTTACATTGTTAACTCGATTTTATGAATAAATATGAAATATATCTTAATAAATAATTTGAATATGAAGATTAAAAATATTTAATCAATATTACATGATTTGATTTATATAATTAGTAAAAATTAATTTTAATATAATTATACAAAACTCAATGAAAAATGGATTATAGAAAAAATTGCTTTTTAAGAATAAAATTTATTTTACACAAAAATAATGTGTATAATAGGTCCTCATGAAATTTTTTGGTTTATGAATAAAATATTTGAGTTAAGTTAAATTAAAATGAATCCAAAACCGAATGAAACCTTGTAAATACTGAATTGAAGTAAAGGATAAAAAATAGTTCTTTTAATATAATAAGTCATCACCTTGGTGTTAAATAAAAAATAATGGTTTATAAATTCATTATAAAAATTTAAAATGGTTTATTTTAATCCTTAAACACATATTTAGTCTATGTAAAAGGTTTTATAAACTTTTAAGTCATTCCTACATAATGATGATTTCATAAAAATGATAGTATTTATAAAAAATGTATTTTCCATTATTCACAAAAAAATTAACCATTTTTAAAAAATACAAACAATTAACCTTTGAAAATTTTTGAATGATGAATAATGAAATAAATTTAATTTCATAAATTTAAAATTCTAAAATTCTAAAATTAATCTTTTAAATAAAAATAAAAAATATAAAGACAAAAAGCTTTTATAGAAAATGACCATTTTAAAATTAAGTGTTCTTAACCTTATTTCATATTAAAAAATAATGAGTATAAATTTATTTATTTGAAAATATTTTATTTATAATTAATTTATGTTTTATTCTCATATTAATAAATTATTGTTCACTTTTGTTCAGTTTTGTGTGTATCACAATATATTGTACATACTGGTTTTAGTAAAAGGAGAATATATAATAATATCTCAGGGTTTTACAGTAGAGATTGGTTTCAACACTCACTCTTTCCATTTTTGTTATCCAAAGGATTGAAGAAATAAAATAATAAAATAATATTATAAATATACCATTTTGAAAAAACTATCCACATTAATTAATAGAGGTTTTAACTCACTATACCTTCTTTTTTTTATTTAACCGAAGATAGGAAAAAGAATGATAAGAAATAAACATATCTCTCCCTTATAAAAAAGAAAGAGGATTCCACCTACCAGTTGAAAATAGAAAGTAATCTTAAAAATTATAAGAGTTATACACAACTATTATAAAAAGATTAAGCACTAGAGGGTATATTTTATTCATGGTCTAGATAGTTTAATGTTTATAATAGTTTGATGGTTGAATAAATATATATTTTAGAAATAATTATTTAATAAAACAAAGAGACACTTTTTAAATGATCAATGGTTGAAAATATAATATGAGAGTATATTTTAGAAATATATTATAATGAATTCCCCCTCTAAAATATTTTGAAATAATTTTAGAAAATATTTAACAAGGAATAAAAAACAGCACTTACAAAAGCATTACTTCAGATATAGATTTCAATCTTACTAAGTGTCATAACTCTAAAAAAATTGGATAAAATAGGCTGACTTGTTTATTTGATAAATACTAGATGATCTAAAATTCATCTTGATAATGAAATTAAAAATGAAAAAATATTAAATGTTTTTATTTTTCATTGTTTATTTATCTTAACTATGATTCTTCGTGAAAGTTTAGAACATATGAAATATTGAGTCAAAAATTTAATTCATAAATGTGAATATATTTTTTATTATTATACGTTATAATTTTTTAGTGTCCAATCACAAGATTCTGATAAGATTACGGTTTTTTTGGTATAAATAATTTTCTATTAAAGTTTAAAGCATAGGATTAGAAATCAAAATTATACCTTTTAAATAAAAAATACATGAAAAAAATAATAAAAAATGAGAAATATCATATGTTAATCTTTGTTTCCTTTTATATATTTTCCTTAATCTACTTATCATTTCATCTACCGTTTTTATCACCCACCTAACTATTATTCCTTCCCATATAATTACTTAAATTCTCAATCTCTAGGGAACTGAATTCGAAAAATATATGGTTAAAGAGGGGGGAGATTTCTCTACTACTTTGGATGCCAACTTCTCTGGGATATGAATATTGGGAAAATCCTTACTCCAAGCTTTCATTATGTGGATTCATTTGATCAATAGAGAAAGGAAAAATACCAATTCCAACCATTCAATAACTATTTTAGAGAAATTTTATAAAAATTGTAAAAAGGTATAAAATAATATCATAAAATAAATAATAAGAAACACCATTATATATATATAATTATTTTGAATCGAGAGATTTATGAAAATTATTTCTAGTGAAAAAAATGTTGACATAACATAGAGAATATAACACTCTAAATTTTCGACTTCAAATGAATAAGGATTTATTTATTTATAGTCTTATAGTGAAAAATTGATAGTTATAACGTAATAAATGAATTCTTGGAAAAAATACCACATAATATTTAACTAATGAATTCAACCATAATTGATCAGGTGGTGAATATAAATAATCACTTTTAGAATTTTTTTTAAAATATAAATTAAATATATTTTGAAAAAATAAAATAAATTTAGTAAACTGAATATTAACTAATCAATTTAAGTTTTAATAAAATTAAAAGAAGTTGTAGTTGATGGAATATGATTTTTCATTTTTGATCTTTATCATTTTATGATGCTTATAGTAGTCAATTATTATTCTACCTGATAGTTATTCAAGATGATAATTGGACATGATTGATTTAAAAAAAATTCTTATCTCTAAATTCTATACAGTATAATTCCCTTAAATTCCAAATTTCTTTGACTCTTTTGGTTTTTAATCATTCTATTAATTATTTAGATCTTTAGATAACAAGGGTCTAGTTATAAAAAAATTTATATTTTCGTCATCATGAAGTTCTAAGTTATGTTCAGTATCGTGGAAATGTTTACAAACCATCATTTACTTCATTATCACAACAAAGTATTTTTGGTAGAACATTATTTTTTTATTTGAATATCCTATTAATATATGAAATTTAAAGGTTTTTAGATTGAAAAAATCTTTTATAAATTCTCTCTTCTATCTTTAAATTTAGTTATAGTTTTCATTATATATTTAATTTTGGATTTTAGGATATTTATATTTTATGAAATTAAGATGATGATTTTTTAGAGGATTTAATCATTTGAAATTCTCTAAATAATTTGGAATATATGAATGTTGATAGTTGATCGACATAAATTATATAGTGTTAAGTGTATAATACTTTGATTTTATCATATAAAAAATCTAATACCTTTGAACCTATAGATTATTTACCTTAAAATCATCAAATTATAATCTTGTGTATATTTATTTTTCTTTTATTTATTGCAGAAAAAGTCTTCAATATTTCACTATTCTGATGTTGAGTCTTTTTTAAATGAACATGATAGTCCTTTTTCAACTCATGTGAATGAATCTTTAGATTAAATTTATTCATTAGATATTTCAATTTATTTTTTTGGATCCAAATATTTAAAGGAAATTTATTCTAATAGATATCGTATTTCATTATGATCTTTTATAGAGAATTAACTTTTTATAAATCATTGTTATTTTTGGTAGATAATCTACTTTATCATTGTTCTTCAAAAAATATTTGGAAGGATTTGATGATAAAAAAATTTGAAGTTCAAATTTCCAGCTCATATATTCTTTATATCGATTTTATAATGAAATATTATCTAGTTAGATCATCCATTATTGATCCTTTTCCATTATTGAATGTTAATAAGTATCATCAAATTGATTTGGATAGTCCAACCATTTAGTCAACTTATTTTAAGGATGATTAACATAATAAGTATTATTTCTATTTGGTAGATCCATATCCAAGGTTAGCTCAATAAAATTATAGATGTCATGATATGTGAACATATATGAAGAATGTTTTTTATATCATCCCTCATGATAGATATTAAAATATATCGAATAAAAGTATTTCATTAAAAATTTAAAATTTTTATGGGGGTAAATTATTTTAGTTACTTAAATGGAATAAAAATTGATAATTCAACTGGGTAAAATAATAGATATTAGGAAATATTCCATATAGTAATTCTAGTATGAAAAATTAATTCCATAAAGTGGTATAACATTAATAATATAATAAATAAAATATTTCATTTGTAAAAAATGATGGATCAATACCATGTGATGTATTTTAAAAAGAAAATTATTTTTCCTAATTTTATTATTTTATTTCTAGTTTATTAGATAAAAATAATAATATAATATTTACGTTTAAGATCTAATACAAATTATTATCCTATAATGTAAACATATAACAAAAAATGAAACAGATAAAAAAAATTAAGTTTAATAATCCATTGGAAAAAGTGTTTCGAAGAAACGAATTGATGGATAGAGAAAAATATATTCCTTATGATTTAATAAGTACCTTTTAAGTTAGATATCTAACATATGATCCCACCAATGGTAGTAGGGTTCTATGGGCCTGGGTTAGGTGAGGGGTAGGTATGGGGTCATGTTTTTAGGCATGTATGTTACTTTCATTTCTTCCTTGGATCATGTTTCCCTGGATGATGTAATCTAACTTTAGATATATGATATATTATAAAATATTAATGGATAAAAATATTAAAAGAAACTTCATATGATGATTATTGAATAATTTAGGTTCACTCTCTTGACTTGGTGATACTCATGAAAAAGTGTATAACTAATGCAAACAACGAGACATAATAGACGAAAAATAAAGATAAATTTAAACAAAGGATAAAATTATAAGACATGGGAAATGTTAATAAGGTTTGGGATAATAAATGAAAATAATATATTTTATATATTTAAAACAATTTTATATAACCATAACTTATTTAATTTTTACTCAAATCAATGGGATGATCTTATACCTAGATCCTGAAAGAACTAAGTACAAATGATACCCATATTCAGATAAACATATATTCAAGTCCTTATCCTAAGTAATTATTCAATTATCTGATTGAAAGATGATAAAACCTTATCTTTAGGTCTTATTTGATCAAAATATCATCAAATATCAAATCCTTATCCCAAGGAATTATTTGATTAGATGATCGATAGAGGTAAATTCCTTATCCCAACTATTTTTTTGATTAGAGGATTATAAGATGAAACAATATACGTACAATGATAGGGTCCTTATACCATTTTGAAATGAATAAGAAACAAAAATATATAAGTCACAATCTATTGAATATGAAGACTATAAATCATAGAAGAAAATGAATTTCTCTTACAATAATGATTAAGAAGAATAAAAGAGGGAAGTTTTAAGATTCTTGAGAGCTTCTTATCTATGGGTTTCTCTCTTTATTCTTAAATAATTTATCCTCTTCCACATATATTAAAATTATACCTCATTTTAAATTTATATAGTGTTAAAAATCCAACCATTGAGAAATATATCCACTAGAAAAAAGTGCCTTTTATTATGATCATCACCCATTTGACCGTTGTAACTAATGTTTCTTCTTTTATTTTTATTATTTTAAGCTAACATGGAGGTGATTAGTTGACATATAATCATGGGAAAATATATAAAATAATAGGAAATGATGATCAAGACGATATATGTTAGTTCTGGTTGGAAATTCAAGGTTGGGGTTAATTGAGTTTCTAATATAATTTCTATTTAAAAACATTTAAAAAAAATAAATCCCTAATTCAATAAAATATCTTAGTTAACAAAAAAGTAAAATTATATAATTTGATCTTTTGAAAAGATTCTAAAAATATTGATAACAACTTAGTTAATATACTTTGTAAAATACTTTAACTTTTAAACTTAGTCCACTAATTTCAAACACTGTATACAAAACACTAATTTGAGTTAACTCTTAGAATAATGATTTGTTTAAAAGTTTAGAAAACCGAAGCAGGTTTGATTTAAAAGAGGAATAAAACAAATAAATTAGTAAATAAAAATAGTGTAATTTAACAAGGGTTTTGGTCTCAAGCTCATCATCAACAATTGAATTTTTATTAAGAAAAAATGACAATAAACAAGGCACTGGGAAGGCTAAACAACAACCTTAAGGGGGTCTAAAATAGTGGAGACCGAGATAATCTCCCATAATCAAATTAACACCCTCTAGTTTAATTTGATATAAATACAAAAAAACTTTAACAGTCATATGTTGGTCTTCCTCTTCCATGAAAGAAAAGTAGTCTGCCACCTTATTCCCCTCACACTATGTATAGACCACTTGAGTGGCCGTGTTGTAAAGCTTGGCATGACACATTCAGATAATATATGCAATCTCCTAAGGAGAGGAAGTTTTGTTATTCATGAAATCATGGATCACCATGGAATCTATCTCAACCTATTCCATAACATTGTTTTTCTATCAACACAAGATATGGCTGGAATACATATCATTGGCCTCATCTTGGAAAGAACTCCCCCTCCCATAATAATCAGCAAAGGCTAGTAGCACACTAAATTTACTATCCCATCCACTTGATAATCACCTTAGGATAATTAGTTTATTATAAAATAAACTAATCCACAACCTATATTGGGTTTTACAAACAGGATATCACAAGGAAATCAAGGAAAGAAAATACTCTTCCATAGTTATATATGAGATAAAACAAGTATAGTTCATAGATGAACTCTTACATAGTTATTCATGGGAATAAAAATGAGAAAAAATAGGGAGAGTTTCAAGAACTCTCCAACTTAGGAATACGAGATTGTGTTTTACAAAAAAATAGAGTAAAAAAAACTCATATCAAAATTAAAGAAAAAGTAGATGGAGAAGGAGATTAGGTATGAGAAAATATAGTGATTATCAATATATAAAGGTTCATTTTTTTATGATTCCTTTATTTTATCCATGGAAGGAGCTTGAATAAGTTGCACATAGACTACAATGAAGAAGGGGACATAGAATTCTGGAAAATTCCTCTATTTTTTCAATTTGATGTTATATATGATATTCTAATAACTAGTGTATTATATTAATTTTATTCTAGTGTGTGAAATACTATGATTCTATATTCATGCACGAAAAATTTTCACCACCCCCACACATGAGGAATATTCACTGAATTTATAGTGCTCTAGGTCTAATTATTTATTGCAGGATGATAATATAATAATCCTCAGGCAGATCAATAAATTAGGGAGGTATGAATTTTTCTTTAAGGAATCCATGGAGTTGTTTAAGAAAACTTATTCTTAAAACCACATGTTTCTAACCAATAATAAATTCATAAACTATCCATTGGAGAATTAATTTTGAAATTAATTCTGGATAACTATGATATCTCTCTGGTGGTGGATTCTCTTAACGCTAGATCTTCATAACAGTAGCATGGAGAGAGAGTACCATCCCTTGGCAGTAGGAGCGATTGGTGGTAGCACCAACTGATAGTCAAGGTGTATCTATATAATGGTAGATTAGTCTAGAATAAGTATAACATAGTAGTATTAGTGCTCAACGGTGGCTCCATTATACTTGAAATAGGATATATGTACTGATAATAACATCGAGCTAATAGTGGTGGTGGATCCAATCGATGGTAGCACAAACTAACTATATATTATATCTGTCACAATATTTAACTAGTTATAACTATTATAACTAATGGTATCTTGGATTTATAGCTTGATTCAACTAATGGTATCTCATTAAAACTAATATTATATCCATACTTAGCCACTTTTGATAGTTTTTCTATAAAATATTTTACTATCATAAAACATTTAATTCATTAGAAACATAAAAAAATGAGTTTTGATCATTAAAATAATTGGATTTTCAACATAATCCCCCTTTTTGATGATAAAAAATCATAGAATTTATAACTATATAAAAAATATTTATAAGATAAGTAGTATGTACCAATTAATATTCTTTTTAATAATCCAACACAATATGAGATAAACATAGTTATCCATTTAATCCATACAAGTATTCATATATTATATACCTTATAAATATTCCTGTGATATTCCATTAAATAATCCCTCTTCTGGGATTATAAAAAAGATAAAAATAATATAATGATAAATGAAATAAATACAAATTAATAAAATTAAGAGTTTCATTATATGTATGTCGAAATGGATTGCAAGTAAAAAACCATATAAAAACTAATTAGAGTATGAGGAATCTTATTTAGCTTGACTAGAAGTAGTATCTACTAGATACTTTCCCCTTATAACAATTCGAGGTTCAATAGGATATTGAGGTGCCGGTTGCTGAAATGTAATGGTATAGGTAACTGGCTAAAGTTGTCTCAATACTTTCATAGGAGTAAGTCCAAAAGGACTAACACAAATAAATATAGTATGCAAAGTGGATGATAATGGAATAAAAAGGGATACCATAAAATGAATGTCTACTTGAGGTGCCATTGGAACTATCATTTCTATTTTGGATCTGTACAAAATGGTTCCATCACCGCTACAATCTATGTGATCACTCGACCACCGTTCTCTACAGATTTGAAGAAATCATCCTTCTCTTCTATGAAAATCTTGAGAAGAGGGGCCAATGTCTTCAGTTGAGTGACCTGTTCCTTGAATTCCCTATTCAATATAGGAATCCTTAAGTTATAATCCAATAATTAAAATTGGGAATTAATCTCATTCTTGATATAAATCCTTGACAGATAATATCTAAAATATTTAGTGATAGTTTCTCTATCACTTCTGGCCTCATTTAAACACTTTCTAACTAACTAATAAATATGATCACCCTGTGATTAGATCTAGAGAATTTCATCCAACTGAGAAGAAGAAAGACAATACAACACAACATGAAGCTCTTATCTAACTATATATATGATCAAATCAGTATCCACTAAAGATGGAGAAGAAAGAGGTAGAGCCCTGGAAAAATATTCTCCCGGATTTGAGAAACCATATAGCCTCTCCAAAATAGATATCTCCCTTATATTAAAGGCGGAACTCATGTCCTTCATAGAGCTTTGGATGACATAATTCTATTTAAATAACCTTTTATTCTCAATATAAAGCTATTCCATCTTCAAGAACATCCTAATATGGATATGATAAATAAAAAAGGTGACTACAATCCTAGTGTCCTCTTCCCTGAGCATAGTTTTCTAAACAAAATAAGATATATACAGCCCAATAAGGTTAAATAGTAAACTTCCCTTAAAGTAATATAGATATTCCTTAGTCACATACTAATAAGGAGGAAGATGATCCTTTCCTGGATTGGCATAGCTACATCCTCATGTCTAGTGTCCACACAGCTAAAACCTTAGAATCAGAAGGTTTTAAATGACCTTCTACATCAATCCTCTCTAATAACGATCCCTTAAGATCTCTTTAATCAACTAAAATAATAGGTCCATCATGATCTCATGAATTTCCCCAATCATCATCATCATAATCCTCTAACTCTAAATACTCCAAACAAAGATGAGAAGATCCCGAGGCATTCTATACCATAGAAGAGGATCCATCTTCATCATTATCAAAGGTAACTGGCTCATTATGGCCTCTAGAAGCATTTAACGAAGGAGTAGCTGAATAATATCTACCACTAGAGTCTTGGATGGATTAAGGACAAGGAGACACACCCTTACACTCACCACTAGAAAGATATAATGGTATCAGTAACAATTTGATATGGGTACAACCACTCATCTTAATCACCACCATCAACATAATACTCTGAGTCATATGAAAGTATCACCACATCCTCAGAAGTCCCAAAAGAGGATATCTCCACTTGATCACCCTTAGAGACATCTCTATATGATGATTCATTATCCTCCCTTAGTAAATACTCTATTAAATGAAGATAAAGTGGAGGAAAATATGATCCATAAGATATAACATGGCTCTTAGCCACACCAGGGCCACTGCCCTCTTCTACAAAATATAGCCACTAAAGCTTCTTCTTTATATATAGCTTCTTATACTTCTTCCACAGATCCCATTTCATCATTAGGGGATTACACCAAAACCTCATCTATATCTATTTTAGGGTCAACCATATCTCTATTTCTGGTAGGATCCTATATTAGGTTAAAATTATCATAGAATTTATCATTATCATCCACCTAATTCTTCCACCAAGGGTTCCAATTAACCATTATTCTCTTTCAATTCACCTATATTAGGAATAAACCACCATACTTAGTATCTTTTTCTTCACCTCCAGTTACTAAACCTCTTACTTCTAATAAGTTAGAGATCAAATTGTGGTAGGCCAACAAATTTGACCTATATGAAGGATTTATTAACTCTAACATATGAACCATTAGATATACACCCAAATTTACTTTATCTCATATTTTTATATGAAATAAGAAAAATATAGGCTGACACCTCATTATGATAAACTACCCTTTCTGGGATAAAGTATGTACTGTATAAACTTGAATAACTACCTACATTCACCATGAATCTCTACCACTATTGGCCTTCAACATTATAATTTCCATTTAAATACAAAAAGGAATCTTTAAAAATAAAATTCTCTTGATTGATAGGGTAAGAGCCCTAATATTCCTCATAAATAAATTTATGTGGTACATTCAAGAATCTTACCCACTAATTCAAAGAAAACATGAGCTATTTTCCATCGATCATAGTCTTAATAACATCTTATTTTTTGCTAAAATTATACTCTACAAACCAATAAAACTCATGAACCAACATTGGGTAGAATGGTTGATCATTCCTTGAGAACCATGTTACCAAAACCTATTATTAGATCATTGTACATACAAGTAATTTAATTGAATCTATATGTGAAAAATATAAATTTATTCAGTGATGATAGCATGGGATGTGAGTGGAGGGTTCTTTGGTTCTACATCAGACCAACTAGATTCACCTCTATTATTATTTAAGGACCACGAATCATTAGACAACATAACAAGGAACTAAAATCTCAATATTTCCATACTGTTTCAAGGGAATAATGAAGAATATAGAATATCATATGTCAAGAGGGATAAATAATAGAAAAGGTTCAAGGGAGGCACATAGAAGAAAGACTGTTCTTAAAGTCTAATTTAGGTAGATTTTATCATTTAGGGATTTGAAATCAGAATATAGTATAATAATAATAACAATAATAATAACAAATAAACCCCTAAAAATTTTAATTTCCAAAATATTAAAGGTAGAATTTGGAATGGTAGATCTTAACAGTACGTTATCATGGTAGCATCTAAACAGTACTATGTGACAGTAGCATCTCGATGGAAGCATGAAAATGGTAGTATGCAATGGTCAGTCACCACTGTAGGATAATTAATGGTCAATCATCATGTTCAATCATCATGTTTGATCATCAGTAGCAATACTAATCGTATTTCTAGTGGTAGATCACCACTGGTGGATCACCGACGGTGTTACCAACGGTAGATCCAATATTGTAATTTTTTTCTACTAGAACCAAAATAAATCAAATAATAAAATAATAAACAAAAAAATCATTCTAATTTCATGTATGATATATATCAATCTCTCAAAATTCAAAGTATTTATGAATATGTCATAAATATGTTGTTTATTACCTATGAAATCAAGAGTTATATCACCCATTTGAAAATTATTTCTCAAAAATTAATGTTTTTTATAAATATTTTTGGTTCTAAAATGAGAAACATGGTTCTTGGATATATTAATAGTAATTTCATTATCACAATTAATAGAGACATGTCGAAACTGATATCCATAGTCTAGAAAAGTGTGTTTCATCCATAAAATCTGTGCACAACAAATTTTTGTAGCTATGTGCTCATCATCAGTAGTGGATAATGAAACAATTTTTTTACTACACCATGAATCTAAATACTTTCCCAAAAAGTGACATGTTTGAAACGTTATTTTTTATATAACATACAAACATTAAAATCATCATTTATATAAATCACTAGATCAAGTGATTTTCCTCTAGAATAAAACTATACAAAATTGGTTATACCTTTGATGTATTAGAAAATTCTTTTGACAAAAATTAAATTTGATGATTTTGGATTTTTTTGAAAAAGGGCACACAAACACACACTAAAAATTATATCAAGCTGATTGGTTGTTAATTATAGTAAGCTTCCAATCATAACTTTTTAAGTGGTCTCATCAATTGGTTTCCCAGTTTCAACAAGATCCAACTTATAACAAGTAATCAAGGGAGTATCACTACCTTTTGTACTATCCATGATTTTTTTAAAATATATTTTTTATAATTTTTTTGATTTAAAATAATTCCATATTTATTTTGAAAAATCTGAAAACCAATGAATAATTTATGTTCACCCATTAAACTCATTTCAAATTCATTATACATTATTTTTTAAAAATTAGTACATAATTAATTTAATTTAGATCAAAAAATACTATCATCATCATAAATTTGGACAAATAAAACATATTTTAAAATTATTTTAATAAAAAAGTATGGTAAGATATTACATTAGTAAAAAAATTTAAAATAAAAAAAGTTGATCCTATCATACCAAGCTCTAGGATCTTGTTTGAAACTATATAAATATTTTGTTAATTTAAAAACATTATTTGGAAAGTGGTTGATTTGAAATATTGGGGGTTTTTCAACAAAAAACATCTTCAACTATATAACCATTTAAAAATTTACTCTTAACAACTATTTAATATAATTTGAAATTCAAATGTACTGAATAGAAAAGAAACATTCTGATGGTTTAAATTCTAGAAACAAAAGAAAAGGTTTACTCATTGTAAATACCTTCTTCTTGACTATATCCTTGTGTAAACAAATATCACTTTATTTAAAATTATTATTCCAGACTCACTAACCACGTTTCTAAATAACCATTTAGTGAAAATATTTAGTTAGTATATGGATTTATAAACTAGTTCCTAGAATCAATTTATTTAATATTTATTTAAGTCTTCTCATAATTATATTACCTAGAATTCACAATTAATTGCTTCATTGATGTTATTAGGTGTAAGCTATGACATGTCATTTTGATATTCAACATTATTTATAAGAGATGATCTTGTTTGAGTCCATTTTACCTAGGTCACCTGTAACAACATCTATAGGATGATATTTATGAGTCTTGAAATCTCTAAGAATAGATGTTTTTGACAACTCATTTTCATCTACAAGTTTATGTTCAAGTTTTTCATAAAACATAGGATATTTTTTATACATTAGATATAGATGAATTTTCACTAGGTTTATCATTTATTCCCAAGTTGGAAAGACCATATTCCAAATTTTACAAAGGGGTATTAAGAAAATGTGAATCTATTTCATCAAAATTGATAAGAAAATATTCTTTCACACTATTATTCCTTTTATTAAATACCCTATATGATTTAATGGTTGTAGACTATCCAAGGTAAATACCTTTATCACTTTTGGTAGTAAACTTGTGTAAATTATATTTTATATTGAATGTAAAGACTTTAAAAAAAACTCTAATTTAGTTTTCATTTGGTTTTCTACCATTCCACAATTCACAAGTGGTCTTATTTAAAAGAGGTATAATAAGAAATCTATTGATTATATAGAAATTTGTGTTAATAACTACTACCCAAAAAATAAACCGGTAGATAATACTCATTGATAATAGTCTGGAAAATTTCTTGAAGGGTTTTATTTTTTTTCTCTATTAAAACATTCTACCATGGAGTCCTTAGAGTAGAATTTTTTTGACTATAGCCATGTAGTGGTTAAAATAATCTAAACTCTTGGTTTTCCAACTCATGTACATTATCACTTCTTATGTTCTTAATTCTAATTCCACTAATATTTTCTATAGATCTAGCATATTTATTAAAATATAAAAGAGCCTCACTTTCATGAGTAAAGAAAAAAACCCATGTAAATCTTGAATAATCATCCTCTATAACATTGTAATAATGTTTTCCTACTAGAATAGAAACACTAAAGGGTCCCAAATAATATATTTGAACCAAATCTTAATGTTGAGAAGTTGAAACTTATTTCTTTCGTTTTAAATAAATATTTTTCTACTTTACCTTTTGATAGGGATTACAAATTTTTTCAATTGGGTATTCTAGTTTTTTAGATCCTTGAATAAACCTTTACTTGTTATTTTTCTAGGAGAGTGTATAATAAAATGTTATATTCTCCTATTCCAAATCCATGATTATTTTTTAAAGGAACTCAATAAAGAAAAATTCTATGAAAATAAGGAATTTAAGTAAATATAAAAATCATAATCATTTCTCATTGCTATAAAAATTAAAGAATATTTGGCATAAAAAACATTACATGAATTATTTTCAAACTTTACATGGTAACCATCATCACAAAACGTTGAATTGAAAAGTGATTTATATTTTAATCCATATGAAAATAAAAAAGTTGAAATTGAAACTTTAATAGTGTTACCAATTTGGCCGAGTCAATATTATTTTTTCATTTAGAATTTTCACAAAAAGTGACATGTCCACCATAAAATTTGATCAAGTTCTTGAAGCTGGATTAGTTCCCAGTTATATGTCAAGAATATCCACTGTCCAGATACCATATTTTATTACTGGAACTTTTCAGGTAGGTTTCCTACAAAATATATTTAAAATTAAAATTATTTTGGTACCCATATTTTCTTGGGTATATAGGTGTTGGTTATAAGTGATTTAGGAATCCATAATTGTCTTACTGGTTTCCAAAAAACATACCTTATACTTTAATACATAATTTTTTAGGTCCAGTAGAATAAGAAATATTAACAGAACCAGACCTTGGGAAAAAAATTTCTTATTTATTTTCCTTTATCCAGTCTGGTAACCTATTCCTATAGTGCATTAATGAGATGTTTCTTTATAAGGAATACATGATATGGTTTTTATTCCATTAGTAAATCTCTCCATATCATTCATTTATTTCTCATTAGATAATTTCATCTCATTATTTTCTTTTAATGGTTGAGAATTATTCTCTTTTTCTATAATTATATCAGTTTTTAGGAGACTATACATAGAATGCTAGTTCTTTAAAATTTTATATTTATCTTTTAATTCATTAAATGTGTCTTAGAGCAAGTTATAATATTAAAATAATTCATCATTGAACATATTTTCACTATTATTTTTAGTCTTAGAAGGAATAGAAGTATGTACAAGAGTTTCAGGAAAAAAATTTAATACCTCATAAGTATTTATCATTAAACACATATTAGCTTTGTCATTTTGATATTCTATACTAGAATCTGAGTCACTTGATCTATCCTTATAAGAACTCCATGTGTATTTCATATCCTTTTTATAATTGTTACTTTTATCATCATACTCTTCTTAGATTTGATCTTGTAATAGTCTCCTTTGATGTTTATTTTCTTTTTACACTTATAACAGGTTATTTCATTTATAGTTTCATCATTTTATATTATTTCCCCCAATTTCATTTTCTATCATACTTACCAGCATAATTTGATTTATTGAAGAACTTATTATTCCTATAGAAGTTATTAAAAAGTTTGAATATGTGATCCATTTATTTATCATTCTGTGATGGTGATTCCTCATAACTGGAACATTCAAATATGATCTTCTATTTTTTTAAGTTATAAGTATTAAATACGACTAATTTCCTCTTGAGTTTATCCAATTCTTCTTTGTTCACTTTTATTTATTCTTCATACACCATGAGATTTAAAATTATTTCCTTCATTGGAAACCAACTTATATCATATGATTCCCTTATGGGAATAGTGGTTCTTCTATATCTATCTAATAGAAATCTCAAAATCAACCATACTTGATCTCTATCAGAAATTTTATTTCAAAGTGAATGCATCGTGTTGAATATTTCATTGAACTTGAGATACATATCAACAATGGACTCATTATGTTTCATCTTAAATGTATCACATTTAACAATACAAGTATATAAATTCATTTCTTTAATATTGGTTGTTACTTCATGAGAAATAGAGAGTGTATCTATAGTGATACATGAAGATATTCTGTTAAATTCATCCTCACATAAGGCATAATACAATTCATTTATAGCTTTATATTTATAGTCATATGTTACTTTAGTGGTATAACTCCAGTCCTTTATAGATGATTTAGTTATTTTATATGTATATTCAATAACTATCTAGATATCAAACCCCATGTTCTAAATACAAATTTTCATTTTAATCTTCCATTGATCATAATTTGTTTCATTAAAAAAATAGGATGATTAGGGTCAATTCCTTCAAGCATATTATTATCCATAAATATATAAATTTATATAAAATGTAAATTTAATATCTTTAAGTAAAATTAAATCATATTAAATATTATTTTTTAAATAAGCTCTGATTCCAGATGTTGGTCCCAGTGGAAAACACAAGAAGGAGGTTAATTGATTTTATAATAACTTTTTTGTTTAAATTAAAAACTTAAATCCCGAAATTGTATAAAATCACCCAATTAATAAAACAATATAATTATATAATTTGATCATTTGAAATGATTCTAAAAATATTGATCATAGATCTGCTAAAATATTTCATATAATTCTTTAACTTATAAAACTAGTATACTCCTATAAAAAATATATGTAAATCACTAATTTGAGTTAACTATAAGAGAAATATTTTGTTTAGAAGTTTAGAAAAATGAAACTAGTTTTATTTAAAAAAAATTAAACAAAAAAATATAAATAAATCACAATGACAGTTTACAAGGGTTTTCCTATCAAGATGAGACATAATCTCCCCACTTATTAGTCACCCACTACTAAGAATTTTATTATAAAATAAACAGATCCATAACTTAGACCAAGTTTTTCAAATAATATCTCATAAGCCTATCTGGGAACAAATACACTCCTATAGTTATACATGGGATAATACAAGTACAAGTAACACAAACCCTATTCCACATTTATTCATGGGAATAAAAATGGGGAAAAATAGACAGAGTGTCAAAAACTCTCCATTTTTGGTGTAGGAGATTGTGTTTTACAAACAGACAGATTAAAAATAAAAAACATCTCAAAAGTAAAGAAAAAATAGAAATATAAATAGGTTAGGCATGAGAATATTTTTTATTCTCAATATTAGAATCTCCACATATTCCGAGTCCTTGAATTTTTCTATCGCTGGATCTTGAATAGGTTACATAAAATCTATAATAAACTAAGGGGTCATAGAAGTCTAGAAAATTCTTATGTTTTTCAATCTGTAGTTTTCTATGTTCTTCCAATAACTAGTGTCTTTTCATCATTTTATTCTAGTGTGTGAAATCCTATGATTCTATATTCATGCAAGATCCACAGTCAATACCACCTGGAATGAGGAAGATTCACTGAATTTATAGCTCTCTAAGTCCAATGATCTATTATAGGATAATAATATAATAAACCTTATAATGAGTAACAAATCAAGGAAGTTTGAATTTTGCTTCAATGAATCCATGGATTTGTTTAAGAATAATAATTTTTAAATCCATGCGATTCTATCCAACATTAAATTTATAAACTAGTTATTGCAGAATTAATTTTGAAATTAAATCCGGATAGCTATGGTAGCTCTTGGGTGGTAGTTTCTATGAATAATAGATCTTAAGAATAGTATCATGGAGTGATGGTACCATCTATTGGTGGTGGGATCAATTGATGGTTGTTTCAAATAATAGTCACAATAGATCCATATGATGATAGACCAGTCCGGAAAAAGTACAATGAATTAATAGTAGTTCTCAGTGGTATCCCCTTTATACTAATAATATTATAGATATACTAGCAATAGAATCAAGCTAATAGTGGTCGTGGATCCACTTTATGGTAGCACAAACAGAAATTAGATCATAGAAGTCACATGATAGAACCAGTGATGGGTACTAGAACTAATGGTATATTGGATTCATAGCTTTCTTTAACTTACAATAGCTGATTATAAATAATGGTAGATCCATACTTTTCCACTTTTCACTGTATAGCTAGAAAATAATTTATTATCATAAAAATTAAATTCCTTAGAAACATAATAAACATGAGTTCTGGTCATTAAAATAAAGAGTGCTAAAAATTATCCCACTTTTTTATGATCACAATTCATCGAATTTATAACCATGTATAAAAAATATTTATTAGATAAATTACAGATACAAATGAATATTATTCTTAACAATACAATTCAATATTATATGCACATAGTTGTCCACTCAAGCTATACAAGTATACATATGTGATGTTCCATATAATTATCCATAAGAAATTCAGTTCAATACTCCCCCTTTTAGGATTATAAAAAATGTAACAAGAATATAAAACTAAATTAATGAAAAAAATGAATAAAAAGAAGAGTTTCATTATATTAATGTAAAAAGGGATTTCAATTCAAAAATAAAAATACCTATCGAAAGATATTAAGAGTATGACGAATCCTCTACAGCTCAAATTGAAGTAGGATCCACCGAATAATTTCCCTTTCCAGAAACTATAGGTATAAGAGGGGGAGGATGTGCAGGTTTTTGAAATAAAATGGTAGAGGACACTGGATGAAGCTATCTCACTGCTTCCATAGGAGTAATTCCATATGCACCAACATCAATATTTGTATTTTGAGTATGGGTGGATAATGGTACATAAAGGAATATAAAAAAGGGAATAGGTACTTGAGGTGCTATTAGAGTTATCACTATTATTTTAGAGGTGTAAAAATAGGGTTTCATCACCTATAGAGGCTTTATGATCACTTGACCACCATGATATATAGCTTTAATGAAATTATCCTTCTCTTACATGAAAATATTGAGAATAGGGGCCAATGTCTTTAGCTGAGTCACCTATTCCTTGAAGGCCTTTATCACAAGAGTATCCATGAGTTCTCAGAAAATAATTTAAAATGAAAATTAATCTCATGCTTTATATTAATAATTGAGAGATAATATTTAATAGATTTAGTGATAGTTTCAATATCTCTTTTGGCCTCATTTATACAATTTATAACTAAGTTATACATACGATCACCATGTGATTTGGTCATTCAAAGTTCATCCTGGTGAGAAGAAGAGAGAACATCCATCACAACATGTAGATCCTCTATGACTATTGATCTAATCAAATTAGTATCCTTTGAAGCTATAAAATAAAGATGTGGAGCTCTATAAGAAGATTCTATAGGAGTATAGAAACTCTATAGCCTCTTAAAAAGAGATATCTACCTCTTAGTAAAGCTGACACTCATATCCTCTAAAGAGATCTGGATGACATCCATCTATTCAACCAACATATTATTCTCAATCTCAAGCCATTAAATCTCCAAGAGCATTTTATGATGGATATGAGTAATAGCGAAGGTTACTATCATCCTAGTGTCCTCTTCACTGAGCATAGTCTTCGAAACTGAATAATATCTAAGAACCCCACCAAGGTCAGATAGTAGACATTCTTTAAAGTCATCTAGATCATCCTTAGTCACATACCTAAATAAAGAAGAGGAAGAGTCCTATCCTAGATAGGCCTAGGTATATCCTCATGTCTAGTCTCCATAATAAGAACCTAAGAATCAAAAGGTTCCAAATGAACTTGTGCATCAATCCTCTCTAATATTGATCCCTTATGATCTCTAAGATCAATCGAAATAACATTTACACTACGATCTGGTGGAGTACCATGATCATCATCAACATAATCCTATGACTCTAAATACTCAAAACCAAGCTGAGTAGATCCTAGGGACCTATTTCCCTTAGAAGGTACTACATCTTCATCTATATCAGAGGTAACTAGCTCAGTATGGATTCAAAACGACTGAATTGCTAGATTAGGTGGATTATCTATGCCACTAGAGTCCTAGATGGATAACAGAGAGGAAGAAACACCCTTCCACTCACCACTAGAATATCTATTGGACTCAGTCATAGTATGATAACTCTATGACTTATCATACTCATCACCACAATAAAAATCATACTCTAAGTCATCTGAAATCACCACCACATTCTGAGAAGTCTCAGAAGAGGATATCTATACCTGATCACCAATGGGGACCTTTGTATCTTCTGATTCTTCATCATCCCTTATAAAAGACTCAATGTAATGAAGATAAAGTGGAGGAATATCTGATCCATTAAATATAACCTGAATTTCATACATACTAGGGTCACTTCCCTCTTCTATAGAAATAAGCATTGTATCTTCTTTTTCATCCCTAGATTCTTCTAATTCTTCCTCTGATCCCACTTCCTTATCATAGGAGTACACCAAATCCCCATTTTTCTCTAATCTCGGTTCAACCATATGTTTAGGTTTGATTGGATTCTATAATTAGTTAAACTTATCATAGAATTTATCATTATCATCCACCCACATCTTCCACAATGGGTTTCAATTTTCCCTTATTCTCTTGAAAGTCATATAACTAAGTCGGAAACCACCACACTTGGTCTATTTTTCTTCACCTTCAGGCACAAAAACACTAGATTCAAACAAGGTAGAGATCAATATGGGGTTAGAAAAAGAATTTTACTTAGAGGAAGGATTTATTATCTATGACATATGAATAATCAGATATCTGAAAAAATTTATCTTATCTCATATTTTCAGAATAAATAAGAAAAATAAATGTTGATTCCTCATTATGCTAAATTCACCCTTCCTAGAATAAAGTATTCGCTGTATGAATATGAATTGAAACCAACATTCACCATCAATATCTACAGTTACATGCCTTCTCACATTATCATTTACTTTTAAATCAAACAAGACATCTTCAAATATTGAATTTTCTCATATGATAGGGAAAAATATTTAATAGTCCTCATAAAATACTTTATGTAGTCAATTCAAGCATCTTGTACACTAATTTGAAGTAAACATGAGTTCCTTTCCATATATCATTGTCTTAATAACATATTTCTTTTTACTGTACATATACTCTTCAAACTGATAAAACTCAAGAACCAACCTAGGGTAGAATGGTTGATCATTACTTGACATCCTTTTGACCAATCCATGGTCTTGGATCATAGTCCATACAAGAAACTCACTCAAAGCTATCCATGCATCATATATATATTTATTAGCAATGATATCATTATATGCGTGTTGAGGGTTCTTTGGTTCTACAACAAGCTGGTAGGATTCAACTCTAGCCTTCTTTAAAGGTCCAACTCATCAGATGTTATACAAAGGAACATAACTCTCACCATTTACACACTCGTTTGAGGGATGATTAAAGAAGATGGAAGGTCACATGTTGAGAGAGAGAAAGGAGATAAAAGGTTTAAAGGAGGAGAATAAGAGAAAGGGGGTTAGGAGACTTTAATTTAGGTATATTTTATCATTTTAGGATTTTCAATAGGAATAAACCATAATAATAATAATAAATAAATAAATAAATACCTAATAATTTTAATTAGAAAAAATCGTAATGGTAGAATTAAGAATAGTCGATCTTAACAATATATTCTCACGGTACCATCCGAACGGTACTATGTGACAGTTGCATCCAGACGGATGGTTAACAATGATAGTATATAATGGTTCATCACTAGAGTAGAATAATTAATGGTTTATCTTCATGGAAAATCATCATAGTTTATCTTCATAGTTAATACCAATGATAGTTACAACAGTAGATCACCAATGGTAGATCACCAAAGATATTACCAATGATAGATCTAGTATTATATTTTTTCTCTACTATAAACACAATAAATAAAGGAATAAAAGACTAACCAAAACTTATCATTCCAATTTCATGTATGATATAAATCAGTCTCTCAGAATTTTAAGGGTTTGTGAATATATTATCAAGATGATTTTCAGTACCTATTAACTCAAGAGTTATATCACCATTTTGAAAGTGATCTCTCAAAAAGTGATGTATTATATAAATAGTTATTCTTCTTAAATGAGACATAGGGTTACTAGAAATGTTAATAGCACTTTTTTATCACAATTTGTTGGTTAATATCGAAATTGATATTCTTAGTCTATTAAAGTTTGTTTCATCCACATAATCTATGCACAATGACTCTCTATAGATATGTACTCTACTTCAGTAGTGGATAATGCAATGTAATTATTTTTCTTAATACACCATGAAACTAGATAATTTCCTAAAAAGTGACATGTTTTAGAGGTGATTTTTTTATTGTACAACAACTAAAATCATCATATGAATAACTTATAAGATAAAATGATTTTCTTCTTGAATAGACCAATATTAAATTGTTTATAAATTTTAGGTATTTGAAAAAGATTTTGAAAATAAGTAAATTTGATAATATTGGGTTTTCTTGGAAATGGGCACACATACATACACTAAACATTATATTTTGTTGGCTAGTAGTTATGTATAGTAATATTATAATATTACCTCTATAAGTGGTCTGATAAAATGGTTTCCCATGTTAAACAAGATCCAACTTATAACTAGTAATCATGGGAGTACCACTACCTTATATATTATTCATGTAAAAAAATTTTAAAATATATTTAGTGTACTTTATTTGATTTAAAATAATTCCATATTTATTTAGAAAAATCTAAACACCCAGAAAGAATATAATTTCACCCATTAAACTCATTTCAAATTCACTTTGTATATTTTTTGAAAAATCAGTACATAAATAATTTCAAGTAGTTCCAAAAATAATATCATCACCATAAATTTGGTTAACTAAAACATATTTTGAAATTCTATAAATAAATAAAGTAGGGCCATATATTCCTTTAGAAAAACCTTTTAAATCAAAAAATAATTGAGCCTATCATTCCAAGATTCAGTAGAATTATTTACACTATATACTGATTTTGTTAATTTAAAAACATGATTTGGAAGGTTTTCATTTTTAAATACATAGGGTTGTTAAAAAAACACCCTCAACTATATAACCATTTAAGAATGAACTCTTGAAATATAGTTGATATAGTTTTAAATTCTATTCTGTTGTATATTCAAGAAACATTATGATGGATTCAAGTTCAGAAATTAGAGAAATGGTTTAGTCATAGTCAACACCTTCTTATTGACTATATCATTGTTCAACCATTCTCAATTTATTTCTAATTTTTAATCAAGACTCATCAACCTTGTTTCTAAATGACCATTTATTGAAAATTGTTAGGTAGTACATGGGTGTTTTAACTAGTTCTTAGAATCAATTTCTTTCAACTATTATCTCATTTTCATTACCCATAATTCGTTATTAATTATTTATGTTCTTAAGTTCAATATGTGACATGAAGGTTTGATATTCATCCTCGTTTATTATAGAATATCTTATATTAGTTCCTTTATTTAGGTAATCTAAAAAAACATAAAATGTTTTATATTTTTGTTTCCTAATAGATATAGGAATAGAAGTTCTTAAAATTTATTTTCTTCTATTGGTTTAGGTTCAAGTTGTTCATCAGAACTAAGAGTTTAGTCTATCGGAGTTCTGGAATAATTTTAACTATGTTTAGTATTGATGTCCATGTTTGAAAGAAAATCCTCCAATTTTTCTCAAGGGGTCTTATACTTATGTGGATCTATTTCATCAATCCTAACACAAAATAATTTATCCAAAATCATAGTAATTTTTTTAAATACCCTATATTATTTATTGGTTATTGAATATCTATGGAAAATTCCTTCATCACTTTTGGAAGAAAACTTGTCTAAATTCTATTTTTATTGATTATACATACTTTACAACTAAAAACTCTAAATTAATTAACCTTTTTTTCTACCATTATATATTTCAAAAGGATTCGTTTTTAAAAGTAATCTGATTAGAATTCTATTGATTATATAGAAAGATGTTCTAATAGATTCTTCCCAAACAAAACCAAGTAGATCATACTCATTGTGAAAGGTCTGAATTTTTTTGAAGGTTTATATTTCATCTTTATACAATACCATTATACTATTGAGTCCTAAATGGTGAAAATTCGTAACAATATCCATGTTGTGATCATAATTATTCCATATTTTGGTTTTTAAACTCATGGTCATGAATAATTCTTAAGGTATTAATTTTATTTCTAGTAAGGTTTTCTACAGATCTATAATATTTATAAAAATATGAATGAGATTATATTTTATGAGCAAGGAAAAACCATGTAAATATTGAATAATCATCTATAATAAAATAAGTATAATGTTTTTCTCCTAGACTAGAAACAATATAGGGTAAAAAAATCCATTTTAACTAACTGTAAAGGTTGAGAAGTTGAGACTTCCTTTTTTTGTTTGAAATAAATTTTGAACTACATTACCTTTTTCCAGGGATTATAGACTTTTTCAGTTAGGAATTCTAGGATGGGTTGGTTCTTGATTAAACCTTTACTAGTTTTATTTTTAATAGAGTTTATATTTAAATGTACTAGTCTCTTATTCTAAAGAGAAGATTCCTTGTGAAAGGAATTCAAACAATAAACATTTAGGGAAAATATGGAATTTAAATCAACAACAAAAACATTATCATTTCTCATTACAGTAAAAAGTAAATCATGTTAGTATTAAAAACTTTAGAAGAATTGTTTTCAATCTTTACATGGTAACTATAATCACACAATTTTTAAATTATAATTAGGTTATTTTTTACTCCATATACAAATAAAAATTTAGAAATTAAAACCATACTAGTGTTACCGATTTGGAAGAGTCTAATTATTTTTACTTTGGAATTTTCACCAAAAGTGACATGATCACCATCAAATTTTATTAGGTTATTTAAGCTTGAGTTATCCACCATCATATTTATAAAACATAAATTTTACTTATAACATAGTTTTTTACTAGAATTTTTAAGTAGGTTTACTACAAAAGTGATTTATACCAAAAATGATTTTGATACCCATATTATCTAGGGTCTAGATATGTTAATAATAAGTTCTTTAAGAATCCATAATTGTATCATTGGTTTTAAAAAAAATTTACATTATAATTTTAGAAATGAAATATTTATTAGGTCCTGTAGAATAAGAAATATTAATAGAAATAGAACTTGGGATAATTTTGTTCTTATTTTTTTTATCCAAGTTGGAAACCAATTCCTAAAATTTATTTAGGAGTTGATTATTTATTGAGAATCTAGGTTAGAGTTTTTATTCTATTATTAAATATATCTAGATAATTATTTAATTTCTCATTAGATAATTTTATCTCATTATTTTTTTTCTAATAGTTGAGCATTCTTATCTTTATCTACAGTTTGATTAGTTTTTAAGTGACTAGATAGAGCATAATGCTTCTTTAAACTTTTATATTTATCTTTTAATTCATTAAAATTTTCTTACAACATGTTACAATATTAAAATATTTCATCACTAGACTTATTTTTATAATTATTTTCAGTCTTAGAAAGAATAAAAGTCTGTAGAGGAGATTTAGGAAAAAATTTAATACCTTAGATGTATTTGTCATGAAACACATATTAAATTTACCATTTATCTAGTATTTTCTTGAATATAATTGATACGAGCTATCCTCATTGGAAATCCATGTGTATTTCATGTTATTTTTATACTTTTTACTTTTAATCTTATACTTCTTCTTATATTTGATCTTGAGATAATTTTCTTTGATGTGTCCTTTCCTCTCATAACTGGTTATTTCCTTTGTAGAATAATCCTTTTCTATTATTTTCCCAAATTTTATTTTCTATAATACTTACCACCATAGTTCAGTTTCTTATAAAACTTATTATCCTTATAGAACTTCTTAAACCATCTAGCTAGGCAAGTAATTTCTTTATCACTGTCTAATAGTGATTCCTCATCAGTGGAACGTTCATCTTTGATCTTATCTTTTTTTTAAAGTAAGAAGTCTTAAAGGCTACTGACTTAATCTGGGTTTTATCCAATTTCTATTTGTACACTTTTATTTATTCTTCATACGACATGATCTTTACTATTATATCATTCAATAGAAACTTAATTATATCTATTGATTAACTTATGGAAATAGAGGTTCTTATTTGTCTATCTAGTAGACATCTCAAAATCCACATTAGTTGATCCTTATTAACAATTTTCTTTCTAAGTGTGTGCATCGTGTTTACTATTTCATTGAACCTGAGATGCATGTTATAAGTGGATCATATTTAATAGTATTAGTATTTAAATTTATTTCTTTATATTTTTATTTTCATTCTTGAGAAATATTTAATGTATCTTAAATTTTAAAAGTAGTTTTATAGTGTGATATTCTATTAAATTCATCCTCCCCTAAGGTGTATTACAAAGCATTCATAGATTTATAGCTACATTCATATTATCTCTTAGTGTAATAACTCTAATATTTTTTAAAAGCATTAGGTATTTCATGTTTATCTTCAATAACTATCCAAATATCAAACCCCACTCTCTATATGAATTCTCATTTTAATCATCCACTAAGAATAGTTATTTCCATTAAAATAAATATTCTTATTAGTGATAGTTACTAAAATATTATTATTATCCCTAGAGATATTAATCTAGAAAATATATATATTGAAAATCTTTAAGTAAAAATAGATCAATGTAAAGAGTATTTTTTAAAGCATCTCAGATATGAGATGTTAGTCCTACTAGAAAAATCAAGATGTAGGTAAATTGAGTTTCCAATAAAATTTATATTTTTTTTAAAATAAATAATCCCCTAATGTGATAAAATATCTTAGTTAACAAAAATAGTAGATTAATATAATTTTATCTTTTGTAAAGATTCTCAAAATATCAATGTCACGACTCTTCCTCGGGGCCCGTGCCGTGACTACCCCAAGACCGCCTTCCATAGGCCAGGGGCTGGCGACTAGCACCAAAGGCATAAATCCCGATAAGTAGGAAGGAATTGCATTTATAAAAGTAAACAAAACACCACAGAGTACAAGTGGAAGTAAAACACTAAGTACAAAAGAAAGAGCTGAAAAGTAAATGGGCCAGAATACAAACCCAACTGAAAGTAAGTACAACAAAAAAAGACAAATAGCTGGAAGGGAGGAAGAAGCACCTGGGTCATCCTCCTTGAATCCTACCTGAAGGGCAGGTACAGACAGCACAGCTCCGGGATCGTCCACCACGGATCCTACCTGAAGGGTAGATACAGATAGCGCAGCTCCTAGATCGTCCACCACGGGATACTGACTCGTCGAGTGGTCCACCTCTGGGTACCGTCCAATCCTCGAACACTCGGCCTCCGTCAACTCTACCCGTCGTCTGAAACCAACACAACGAGGTGCGAGCATAACCCGTGCAGGGGTGAGTATAAAATTACTCAGTAGGGACCCCGAGACCCTCAAGGTCTCACTAAAACCAACAAGGATAACCACAAAGAAGATCTCAACAGATAACCTCTACTTAGGTATATGCTCATGCATATACCTAAGTTATCAAGTAACCCATCTCAATCATGAGGAAAACATAAAGACCTTGAAATCAACGGATAACCCCTACCCAGGTATATGCCTATACATATACCTAAGTTCTTAAGTGACCAATCTCAATCATGAGGTAAACACAAAGGTCAAAAGTCTCAGCTCAAACCAGGATTTTCATTATCGAAACTGTAACTGCTGAAGAGCTCCGTCTCTGGAGAGTACAGTGGTCCTGTCACGTCTCTGAGGTACTGCTCACCAACCTAAGACTGCTGAGGTACTCCTCCTGTCGAGTACCGCGTGCCTGCCACCTCACACAGTAGTGCTTCCCGCCATGGGTCTGCCACCTCACAAATTAGTGATCCCCCTCATAGCCTACAGAGGTACTCCTCCTATCGAGTACCGCAGGTCTGCCACCTCACACAGTAGTTCTCCTCCACCGTGGGTCTGCCACCTCACAAAGTAGTGCTCCCCACTGGGCTATGCAAGTCACTCCGAAACGAATCGGACAAGCAGTCATCAGGTCTCAGCCGGCTACACGGTCTCCGTACTCCGTACGCCATCCTCTGGGAGGGTCCGCTCCACGAGCTACTGGTCGATGCTCCAAGTAACAAAAAGTCCCATGAAGAAGTATCTCAACAGACCGACTCGTCATAGGGGTCTCAACGCAACAGACGGCGCGTCAATCGGGCGCCCGGTCTATGAGTTATTAACATTTTCGTCCCAGGGGCCCGGTTGGTTTCATGTGCGAACCAACCCGGCCGTATCACAACTATACCCCGAACTCTCATAGGGTATACTCATAGAGACCATTTCTCAAAGGGATCAACAATGCCGCTGACGGTTCGTCAAACGGACGTTTGGTCTGAAAGATATCAGCTTTTCCGCTCCAGGGGCCCGGTTGGATTTCGGGTACAATCCAACCCGGCCATACTCCAACTGCGTCCAAACCTCGGGCGGGGCATGCCAAAAGTTCCGTCCCATCAAGAGGATTCCAATAAAGTCGACGACACGTCAATCGTACGTCCGGTGCTCAAGATATACCCGTTTCCGCTTCGAGGGCCCGGTTGGTTTCGTGTACGAACCAACCCGGCCAAACCCAAAGTTCTCCGAAACCTTGAGTGTAATATGTCGAAACAACCGTCTCGATCCGAGGATCACATCTCCACTGACGGTGTGTCAATCGGAGGTCCCTAGCCCAAGATATGAGAAAAAGACTAAAAACGGTCTGAAAATGGGGGGTCTGGGCCCGGACTGACCCGACCCGACCCCCCATGGGTCGGCCCGAACTGGGTCGACCCGACCCGGCCCGGCGGGTCGGGTCAGCTCGGTCGACTGGCCGAGCGAGGGAACCGCGACCCCCGCGCGGGGGCCGCTCCGCGGTACTCGGATGCGGCATGCTGGTCGCGTCCCACCCCTCGGTTCCGCGCGGCCGCGGAACCAACCTCGCCGCCGCGGCTTCATCAGCGGCGGGTTTTGCCGGCGGCGCGCCGGGCGCCGCTGCCGGCCGCCGCTTCCGGCTCTGCCGCGCCGGCGGGAACTTCCGTGGACCACCGGACGCGCTCTGGTGGTCCGTTTTTCATGCGGTCTTTGCCAGTGGTCCTCCCGGGACCCGATCTTCACTACAAGGCCCTCAAACGCCATAGCAGCCTGCTTCGTCATCGTCCGTTGATCCGCACATCGATAAACAAGTTGTGGAGGGTTATCGGGCCGTGTTTGTTCGGCCCGCGCCCTCCACGTTAGGTGTTATCAATTGGAAAATAAAAAAACACATGATTTTAATCATTGACGAGGGTATAATTTATCCAAAATAAATTATACGAACACCTTGCAATCAAATACCCATGCATGAGAGTTTAAAATTTTGAGTGCGCGGCGTGACGATGTCCCGCATGCTTGCCGCTCGATCCCGCATAGCGTGACGTTGTCGCGCATCCATTCATTCGATCTGCAACAACAAGAAAAACAAAAAGGGAGGGGGACGGACGTGTCTGTGCGGTCCGGCCTCCTCCCGTTAACTGATATCATGCGGTCCAAATATCGCGGATAAAAGACGGAAGAGAATCACATAAGGAAAATCATGTAAACCCCCTACCTCAAGTTGTCGATCGAAGATTGTCGCGGGGATGGATCATCGTGGAAGAAGCGTCGTAGAAGGAGAACTGTCGGCATCACGTCACCGACCTCCGAGGGTTTGGCGTTCTTCGTCGCCCTTCGTTGAAGGCCTGCGTTCTTCGCGTTCTTCGCATTCTTCATGAAGGAGGGTGAAGATCTTCAAGCTTCTCCCAATTCTCTCAACAAGCAACCCTTAAGAGAAAACAAGTATTGGTCTTATTTTATTCTCATGCCAATATTTAGAAAATTCTAAGTTAAGTAACAAACCATTAATTCGATGAATTAATGGTATGACTTGACTGCCCAATTAATAGGGGCGTTTAGAATTTTAAGAAAACGCGTCGGTTGACTTTATTTAAAAAGTGTTTTCGCGGGTGCGTTACTTAGAGGGAAAGAAACAGTGGGGATCGTGCGGGCCCCACCTCACAAATATCCTACCAAGAGGGTAGGATATTTTGGGTTCCACCCTATCCGCTTCAACTTAGCTTAAGCAGCTTAAAGTGGCTTTAAGCGGCTTTAAGTGAAATAAAATAAAGTTTGTCATACCACATTATTTTATTTCTTAACATAAAGCCCAAAAATTAAAAACCACACCCGAGCAAATGCAACTCTAGAAGAGGTGTTTCTAAACAAATACCAGTGCTGAAATTCCATCGGTGCCCTCAGAATTCATTTCTGAGCACCGATTGAAAAGATAGAAAAACCCACTCATTCATTCATTGAACGCACCTGAGCTAAATTTCGGAAAATGATTCCGGGCACACCGGGTCTCAGAATCAGGCGCCGTCAGAAACTGCGTTCTTGTAAAATCCCAAAGAAAATTTAGAAAAAAATTTCCCTTGAAATTTTCGGGTCTTTACATTACTCCCACCTCAGGGCTTTACGCCCCCGTAAAGCTTCAACACAATCTAGGGTCACAAAAGCGGTATTGAGCACCCATCTGAGCCTTCCACTCCCATGTGCTCACTTGGAGGTTCTCGTACTGCCAAAGAAGTGTACCTGAGGAATCGATCATCCTCATAGGATCTGCTCTGGTCGATCCTCGATCCCCACTGGAACCTCCGTGAAAGACACCCCATCGCCATCATCCAGCTCCCCATGGTCGATGATATGCGAAGGGTCAAGCACGTATCTCCTCAGTAGAGATACGTGGAAGTCATCGTGCACATGGTGAAACTGAGGTGGATGGGTCAAGCGGTAAACCACCCCGCCTACCCAGTTGAGAACCTAAGAAGGTCCGCTGAACCTCGGAGATAACTTGCCGCCTTGGTCATATCTCCATAAACCTCATCGAGGTGAGACCCGTATAAGGACGTTATCGTCATCCTCTAACTCCATAGGTCTCCAATTTCCTGTTTAGAACTGGAAATCAAAATGACTACTGCCACGAGGGTAAGGTTGACTAACTCAAGAGTGATCGGTCGTACCCTACTGTGCATGAGTTTATCCTGTGCTTCCTGGGGTTTCCTTTCCGCCGACCAAGGAAAACCCATCCCGATGATTGCCTAAAACCGTCAATTTGAGTATGAACAGTTATTGCCCATTCCATACTCAAACTAACGTCGTAAGGCCTCGACACTGCCACAAAGAGATTCCAACCAAAACTCTCGCCTCGAGGGTCTGACCACACCGTCGGCGTAAGTGTGACTATCGAGTCTTCTCCCAAGGTATCTCCAGACGTGAGGGTCAAGTCAATGGATTACAAAAAACTCTAGGTCTGGGAAAAGATTTGTGAAAGCAAGGAATGATTCATATCGACGTCTGTTACTACAGTAGCTAGTAGTGGACACAGACTGTCCCTTGAATCATTTTTAGAACCATTGAGTCACACTCCTTGAACGCAAGCAGCTGCACTCTTCCTCCACCATCCAGCTCCCTGAGCCTGGCGGGAATAACTAAAGCGGGTGGTTGTAGCATGTTAAGATGTACACCACCTCATGCTGCTCTCCTAGCTCTGCCTCCATGTCTGCTGCTTCGCAGACTCATCTCTCATTAAAGCCTCCACTTCTTGAAACATTTAACATGCCCGAGTCTCTAAGACTGGTGCCAGTTTCTTGTTTCTTACTGCACTGTGCAGTCTTTATCTGCTACTGGATGATATGTACCTTCTTTTCCTACGAACTGAAAGAGCTTCTAAAACTTCTCCTTTGCCGAAAAAAGAAACTCGGTCTCATCCCCTAGATGAACCATGCCCATTTCCTAATACAGTCAATCCTGACATGAATGATACTAATCCATACCAAGGATGAAGTCGTAAGGCCTCGACGTAACTACCAAGAGATCCAATCGTCACTCCCGCCTCCAATGGTCGAGTCACGCTGTTTGAATCAGTGTGAGGTCACTGGGTCTCCTCCAGTAGAAATCTTGGAAGTGAGGGTCAAGTCAATAGTTTTAACCGAGACCTCTCAGTACCAACCAAATAAAAGGGCAGGAAAGCAAACATCACAAAGATAAGTGCCTTTTTATTATAGCATCTCATAGTACAAAGACTAGAATACA
Organism: Viscum album; assembly: GCA_963277665.1. Classification (NCBI taxonomy): domain Eukaryota; kingdom Viridiplantae; phylum Streptophyta; class Magnoliopsida; order Santalales; family Viscaceae; genus Viscum; species Viscum album. The sequence continues at coordinate 2,134,888,098 of OY728138.1, forward strand.
ACAGAAATATGGAACTAGAAGTACAAGGGACATATCCACTGGTTCCACTCCTGTCCATCTGCTTCCGGAGCTCCATGATCGTAGGCCTCAGCTGCCTGAAGCGGAGCTCTCCCATGTCCACCAACCCCCTACGGTCGGGGTGGACGTCCTGGTGGTGGTGGTGGCAACACCTCGTAGCGTCGTCCACCTCCAGCTACATGGCCAACTTCTCTCCCTCGGCCATCCGCTCCTTGCGGTCTGTCTCGATCGAACCTCTGCATCTGCCTAGGATGTTCTTCATTTTTCCGCTAGTCATCTGCATGGTGGGTTGGACAGTCACGTGCCATGTGACCAATCCCGCCACAGGAGTAGAATTGCATGGTAGTTCTGGCTCTATCTTTCCCTTTGGTTCCTCATACTACTGACCATGATTCATGCGGTCGACCACTTGTAGGTCTGGTCCTCTTGGACCTCTGCGTCATCTGTATACTGCCTGCTATAGAAGACTCTGCCGCATTCTGGCTAGTAGTGGGTCCGGCTACTGGAGACTGCTCAGCAAGGAAACTCTCCACTAAGAGGGCTCGCTCCAACACCCCTGTCTACGTCGGGATGCTGTGAGAAATAACAGAAGATCTAATCTATCGCCTGAGTCCCTGCTCGAAGGTTCGGGCCCTGAAGAACGAGTCTCGTACCATATCTGTGGAGTAGTGCGAGAGGTCTCTGAACCTCGCTGAATACCACGCCACTGTCATGCTGCCCTGACGTAGTTGAAGTAGCTCCTGTATACGCACCGCTCGAAGGGTGGCTGGTACAAACTCTGCTCGAAACAGGTTCTCGAAGTCTGCCCATAGAAGTGTATCCTCGTCATGTATCTAGAGCATTAGACTCCACCATCTGTCGGTTGCTGCCTGAACAAGGCTGGCAGCAAAGATCACCATGAAGTCTGCTAGCGTCCCCACTAGCCTGAAGACTCTCACCACAACCTCCATCCAATCCTCAGCCACCTGCGGGTCCGTCCCTCCTAGGAACTTAGGTGGCCTCTGGCGCTGGAACTCGTGCAGTGCGCTCAAGCGACGTGCGCCCTCTGCAGCTGGGGATGGTGGAATCGGTGGCCCAACGGGTAGTAGTACCGTTGGTGCCTCCGCTGGTGCCTCAACTGTGATATGGCCCTGTACTGAGGCCTCGTCGCTCGGCGGGATGTCAGTACGTACCACTCTCGGGGCTCTAGCTGGTCGTCCACGGGGAGGCATCCTGAAAGAAACAACGTGACGCGGTGAAACAATTTATACCTGGTGAGATGACCTGGTTTGATCTGACTTTTAAAACTTATAGAAACACACACGCAATCAGTGTTTTCATGCACAAAGTTGGAAATCAGTTGTCAGGGTCCTGGTGTATGGATACGTCGGCCGCCCGCACCAACACTGGACTCCCTGAACTAAAAACCACACTCGGTACAATTAACACTATCGCTTCACAGAAAGAAAAATATCAGAGTATAAGTTCTGCGGTAGAACCGACTCCTCTGATACCAATTTATCACGACCCGTCCTCGGGGCCCGTGCCGTGACTACCCCAAGCCCGCCTTCCATAGGCCAGGGGCTGGCGACTAGCACCAAAGGCGTAAATCCTGATAACTGGGAAGGGATTGCCTTTATAAAAGTAAACAAAACACCACATAGTACAAGCGGAAGTAAAACACTAAGTACAAAAGAAAGTGCTGAAAAGTAAATGGGCCAGAATAAAAACTCTACTGAAAGTAAGTACAACAGAAAAAGACAAACAGCTGGAAGGGAGGAAGCAACTCCTGGGTCGTCCTCCTCGAATCCTACCTGAAGGGTAGGTACAGATAGCGCAGCTCCTGGATCGTCCACCACAGATCCTACCTGAAGGGTAGGTACAGATAGCGCAGCTCCTAGATCATCCACCACGGGATACTGACTCGTCGATTGGTCCACCTTCGGGTACCGTCCATTCCTCGAACACTCAGCCTCCATCAGCTCTACCCGTTGTCTGCAACCAACACAACAAGGTGTGGGCATAGCCCGTGCAGGGGTGAGTATAACAATACTCAGTAGGGACCCCGAGACCCTCAAGGTCTCACTAAAACCAACAAGGATAACCACAAAGAAGATCTCAACAGATAACCTCTACTTAGGTATATGCTCATGCATATACCTAAGTTATCAAGTAACCCATCTCAATCATGAGGAAAACACCAAGAACATGAAATCAACGAATAACCCCTACCCAGGTATATGCCTATACATATACCTAAGTTATCAAGTGACCCATCTCAATCATGAGGTAAACACAAAGGTCAAAAGTCTCATCTCAAACCCGGATTTTCATTATCAAAACTGTAACTGCTGAAGAGCTCCATCTCTAGAGAGTACAGTGGTCCTGTCACGTCTCTGAGGTACTTCTCACCAACCTAAGACTGATTACATACTCCTCATGTAGAGTACCGTGGGCCTGCCACCTCACACACTAGTGCTTCCCGCCATGGATCTGCCACCTCACATAGTAGTGCTCCCCCTCATAGCCTACAGAGGTACTCCTCCTGTCGAGTACCGCAGGTCTGCCACCTCACACAGTAGTGCTCCTCGGCCGTGGGTCTGCCACCTCACAAAGTAGTGCTCCCCACTGGGCTATGAAAGTCACTCCGAAACGAATCGGAAAAGCAGTCGTCAGGTCTCAGCCGGCTACACGGTCTCCGTACTCAGCACGCTCGCCTCCGGGAGGGTCCGCTCCATGAGCTACTGGTCGATGCTCCAAGTAAAACAAAGTCCCCTGAAGAAGTATCTCAACAGACCGCCTCGTCATAGGGGTCTCAATGCAATAGACGGCGCATCAATCGGGCGCCCGGTCTATGAGTTATTAACATTTTCGTCCCAGGGGCCCAGTTGGTTTCGTGTGCGAACCAACCCGTCCGTATCTCAACTATACCCCGAACTCTCATAGGGTATACTCATAGGGACCGTTTCTCAAAGGGATCAACAACTCCGCTGACGGTTCATCAAACAGACGTTTGGTCTGAAAGATATCAGCTTTTCCGCTCTAGGGGCCCGGTTGGATTTCGGGTATAATCCAACCCGACCATATTCCAAAAACGTCCAAACCTCGTGTGGGGCATGCCAAAAGTTCCGTCTCATCAAGAGGATTCCAATAAAGTCGACAGCACGTCAATCAGACGTCTAGTGCTCAAGATATACCCGTTTCCGCTCCGAGGGCCCGGTTGGTTTCGTGTACGAACCAACCCGGCCGAACCCAAAGTTCTTCGAAACTTTGAGTGTAATATATCAAAACGACCGTCTCGATCCGAGGATCGCATCTCCACTAACGGTACGTCAATCAGAGGTCTGTAGCCCAGGATATGGTGAAAAGACTGAAAACGGTCCGAAAACGGGGGGTCTGGGCCCGGACCGACCCGACCCGACCCCCCGTGGGTCGGCCCGAACCGGGTCGACCTGACCCGAGTCCGGGTACGACCCGGTTGGGTGAGACCCGGCCCGGCCATGGCGGCCCGGCCCAGCCTGGACGCGACCCGGCCCGACGGGTCGCATCGGCTCGGTCGACCGGCCGAGCGAGGGAACCGTGGCCCCCGCGCGGGGGCCGCTCCGCGGTACCCGGACGCGGCATGCCGGCCGCATCCCACCCCTCGGTTCCACGTGGCCGCAGAACCAACCTTGCGGCCGCGGATGAAGCCGCGGCGGGTTTTTCCAGCGGTGCGCCGGGCGGCGCCGCCGCCTGGCAGTCGGCCGCTACCCGCGCCGACGGGGCGCGCCGGCGGGATCTTCTGCGGACCACCGGACGCGCTTCGGTAGTCCGTTTTGCGTGCGGTCTTCGCCAGTGGTCCTTTCGGGACCCGATCTTCACTGCAAGGCCCTCAAACGACATAGCGGCCTGCTTCGTCGTCGTCCGCCGATCCACACATCGATAAACAAGCTACAGAGGGTTGTCGGGCCGTGTTTGTTCGGCCCGCGCCCTCCGCGTTAGGTGTTATCTATTGGAACATAAAAAAAACACATATTTTAATCGTTGACGAGGGTATAATTTATCCAAAATAAATTATAAGAACACCTTGCAATCAAATACCCACGCACGAGAGTTTACAAATTTGAATGTGCGGCGTGATGATGTCGCGCATGCTTGCCGCTCGACCCCGCGCGGCGTGACGTTGTCGCGCATCCATTAATTCGATCCACAACAACAAGAAAAAAAATGGTAGGGGGACGGCCGTGTTTGTGCGGTCCGGCCTCCTCCTGTTAACTGATATCATGCAGTCCAAATATCGCGGATAAAAGACGGAAGAGAATCACGTAAGGAAAATCACGTAAACCCCCTACCTCAAGTTGTCGATCGATGATTGTCGCGGGGATGGATCGTTGTGGAAGAAGCGTCACAGAGGGAGAACTATCGGCGTCATGTCGTCGATCTTCAAGGTTTTTGCGTTCTTCGTCGCCCTTCGTCAGAGGCCGACGTTCTTCGCGTTCTTCGCGTTCTTCACGAAGGAGGGTGAAGATCTTAAAGCTTCTCCCAATTCTCTCAACAAGCAACCCTTAAGAGAAAATAAGTATTGGTCTTATTTTATTCTCATGCCAATATTTAGAAAATTCTAAGTTAAGTAACGAACCATTAATTCGATGAATTAATGGTACGACTTGACTGCCCAATTAATAGGGGCGTTTAGAATTTTAAGAAAACGCGTCGGTTGACTTTATTTAAAAAGGGTTTTCATAGGTGCGTTACTTAGAGGGAAAGAAACGGTGGGGGTCGTGCGGGCCCCACCTCACAAATATCATACCAAGAGGGTAGGATATTTTGGGTTCCACCCTATCCACTTCAACTCAGCTTAAGCAGCTTAAAGTGGCTATAAGAGGCTTTAAGTGAAATAAAATAAAGTTTGTCATACCACATTATTTTATTTCTTAACTTAAAGCCCAGAAATTAAAAACCACACCCGAGAAAACGCAACTATGAAAGAGGTGTTTCTAAGCAAATACCGGCGCTGCGATTCAATCGGTGCCCTCAGAATTCAATTCCGAGCACCGATTGAAAAGTTATAAAAACCCTCTCGTTCGTTCACTGAACGTACCCGAGCTAAACTTCGGAAAATGATTTCAGGCACACCGTGCCTCGGAATCAGGCACCTTCAGAAACTGCATTCTTGTAAAATCCCAAATAAAATTTAGAAAAAATTTTCCTTTGAAATTTCCGGGTCTTTAAAATAAATCACAACTTAGTTATAAAACATTGGAAAATACTTAAAAATTTGAAACTAATATACTCATATCAAACACTGTATATAAAAAACTAATTTGGGTAAACTATAAGAGTAATGTTTTGTTTAAAATTTTAGAAAAATGAAACTCATTTTATTTAAAAATGATTACAAAAAACAAATAATGATGTAAAGAAACCAAAAAATAACTTCAAATGGGTTCAATCACCTCCATTCTTAATCCACTCCACTTTTTAATCACTCAAATCTAAGAATTTTATTTAAAAACAAATTGATCCACAACCTAGATTAAGTTTTAAAAAAAAATAGCTCACAAGGTTATCTAGGAAAAAAGGCACTTTCATAGTTATACAAGGTATGAAACAAGAATATGTCACACATGAACTCTTTCACATTTATTCATGGGAATACAAATGAGTAAAAATAGGGAGTGTTTCAAGAACTCCCTAGTTTAGGCACAAGGTACCGTGTTTTACAAACAGAAAGAATAAAAAAATAGAGCTTAAAATGAGAGAAAAAATAGAAGGAGAATGATACTAGGCATGAGAAAATTTAGTTTTGATCAATATGATAATCTTTAGTTGTTTTTAGTCCTTGATTATTTCTATGATAGGATCTCAAACATGTTTCATAGAAATTTCAGTAAATGGGGGGGGACATATAAGTTTGGAAAATGATTTTGTTTATTAATATTTAGTTTTCCATGTTATTCCAATCACTAGTGTCTTTTATTCCTTTTATTACAGCTTTTAAAAGTCCATGATTATATATTCACACATGAGCCACAATCACCACCCCCATGAATGAGGAAGCTTCACTGAATTTATAACACTATAATTTTAATTATCCATTACAATATTGTAACAAAAAAACCCATACAGAGCTATAAATTAGGTAGGTATGAATTTATATTTATAGAAACCATGGAACTGTTTAATAATAATCATTCTCAAATCCAGATGATTTTTTCCATTATTAAATGCATATACTAGTAATTGGAAAATTAATTTCAAAATGAATTCTAGATAGCAATGGTAGCTCTATGGTGTTAGGTTATCTGAATGGTAGCTCTTTAGTACAATATCACAGATCAATGGTACTATCTGTTGGAGTTAATAATGATTGAATGTAGCACCAACTGATAGTCATGTTAAATATATATGATGGTAGATTAGTCAAGTGGAAGTATTGTGTGATGGTAGCAGTGCTCGATGATAGCTGTACTGTACTATCAGTAAAAAATATGTATTAAGAGTAGCATCAAGATAATAATGGTGGTTTCTCCACTTGATGGAAGTACAACCTGATAGTAGATCATGGTGGTCATAGAATTAAACTAGTGATATCTACTCGAACTAATAGTAGATTGGAGCAGTATCTAGGTTCAACCGATAGTTTCTCATTATAACTAACGATATATCAATACTTATCCATTTATTGTAGATTAAATATAAAATAGCTTAATATTATAAAAAATTCATTAGAAACATAATAAACATGTGTTGTGATCGTTAAAATAAAGTTGTTCTCAATTATATATTTCCATTTCTTTTCATATTTTGGTCATAAAAGTTTGATACTAGTGGAACTTCATAACCGTATAAATGAATTTATTTGAAGTTTCAAGCTTCTTCCATTACACTTACGACTTTTATTTTTTATAGAATGTATATTTTATATTATGATGTTGGTTTTATAGATTAATTCACTCTATATCTTCTTAATATATTTAGAACTTCATATGTTTTCATGAAGTGGTACCAGTAAGCCATCTGATTCTAGTATGAGTGATCCTTTATTAGTTTTGGAATGCATTTTTTATTTTATAATTTAACATTGGGGATACATAGGGAAATATATCAGGTTAAAAGTTAGATAATTTTTAATCATTAAAACATGTCATTCAAGAGGATGCGAATTGTTGTATCTAGATGATTATTTAACAATACCATAAAATATTTCATCAATGTATATAGAACAATATTATTTCTTAATTATATAAGATAAAACTGTCTTGTACAAATAATAATTAAATCCTAAATTTTCATAAATTAAAAGAACATAATAATAGTTCTATAACTCTAGAAATAACCCTATAGATATAGGTATATGGATTATAGTTAATGCACCAACCCTTTCTATAATACCAAAAAGTAGTTTAATATCTCATATAGTTAATTAATTTTTATTTTTCAAAGTTAAACACACACAAAAATATGTTATGTACATATAATATCAAATATCTATGAATTATAATTGAAATGATTAATATTTATTAGATATATTACTTTATATACCTGATGCTTATATTTTTTTAATTTACTAAATCATATTGAATGTTTACATGTTTCCACAGAAATTTCAAAAAATAAAATATATGGTATCCAATGCAAGTAATATTATATCACACACATCCACTTAATACTTTTCATTAAAATCACATTATCACCATGGAAAAAAATAAACTAAATTGTAAGAAATAGGATGACCTATCAATTAGAGAATCTCTTTAAAACTAAGATCACTTCTCAAATTACAATACCAACTCAAAAATATATTCTTTAGAATCAAGAAATTCTCAAAAATGGTTGTAAAAAAAAATTGGATTAATTATTTTATATAATATTAATCTGAAATAAAATTATATATTAGGTGTGTATCTTGTGCACTTAAAATTCAATAAAGAATTATTTGAATATAGTCCCACTAAAATGATGGCAATTACTAGTATGAATTATTAATGGGACAAGATCCATGTTTTACAATTACTTTAGTAGTATTTAATTTTTTAAGTCTTAGATATTAATGAATAATAATTTTATTAATTTCATTCAATGAAACACTTGGATAGTTAAGTGACCAACACCATTTCTAGATCCATTTTATCAATCAACCCAACTCCATGACTTTATAAATGTCATCTAATTGGGGTCAACATGTCAAGTTTTAATCTAAATATCACCTAAAGATATCATAAATATCATTTAAAACATTACAAAGATAAGCCATGAGTGTTTTTGTTTTATATGACCCACACATTAGATTGATCTGTTAGGTTTGGAACCTTATGAAACAATACATATACATTTCGTAATTCTTATAACCAGAATTTCATTGATGAAATACTCCTATAACATAATTCTTGAATACAAACACAACCACACTAATCATTACACTTGATGCTTAAACCATTAACGAGAATTCATTATCTTATTATTTAATACGTCATTCACTTAATATTCCATTTTCACCCTCTTCATCATAAAAAATATAAAACTTACTCATACAACCTTTCTGATTATCCTCACCAGATTTCCCTTACAGGACATCTATTTTTATAATGCACTTACTTTATACATTTTGAATATTCAACCCCTCAAAATTCATTAGGGAGACCATTATTCTTATATATTTCATTAACCGAACCTTTAATTTCACTTGAAAATTACTTGATTTTTGTCCTTATTTTCCACACCCAAAACATCTTCCCACTCCTCTAAGAAATTAACTTAGGTATTTCTTCTCATATTCTCCATATATAAGAAACTGAATCTTTTTTCCCATATAGTTTCTTCCATATGATCTCTCAACAAACTCTATAATTATCTTCTTCGATGAGTCTAAGATTTGGTTAATGTGAAAGTTGTTAATAATATATAGTAGTAATCAAAATAACCTTCACCATACTTATCAAACCATTTGTTTTCTCATCAGAAAATTTTCTATCACATCCAATGTCAGCACTATTCCTTATAGTTCCATCCATTGACTAAAACCAAAAAGAACAGTGTGGGCAACTCTAATTGTAGTGGGAAATGAATTAGTCATGAAGAATCATTTATAAGTTGTCTAAATCATGAAAAATTAATTTCAATATATGTCCTGTTTAACCAAGATTATTAATGCTCATCATCTATTAAAATACTTCATAATGGTATGAAAATCTGAATTAACCAAAGCATATCAACAGCGAGTGTCAAACCAGGTGTGTAGTAAGGAACATTTTCATGTATTGAGTAATGCTCAAGTCAAGCTCAATGCACCTTTTTCAAAGTTACTACCCCTTGGTATATCTGTTCCAGAACCACATCTGCTACTATGTTTTATTTTTTTTATTTCAAAAATTCTTTTAAGGAAAATGTGAGAAATAAACTAAGGTACAGATACAAAAAGTTAAACCTTATAAGAAATAATCATGCCGTTCAAGAAAAATTGAAAATGGTTAGAGTTATATATCTTGAATAAACACCATTCGATGGAGGTAATATATATATTTGGATTGTCCTTGATGATATCTTTAACGTACAATTCCATCTTGTACCAAGCCTACACATGTTACTCTAGGCTTATTTTCCCCTCATTGAATCCCCATATCAAAATCTTGTTCTGTTTATCAATCTAGGAGATTTTTTCTTCATTTAAATAAACTCATTATGGGTTTTCAAAAATTATATGTGCATAATCCTTTGAAATATTGATTTGGAATAAATCCTTCATCGTTTCTTTATTAGAATGCATAAGGATTTCCATTTTGTTTTCATATATGAAATCCTCCTTAACTTTTATCACTAGTTTGATGGTCGTTGGTTTCACATCTAGTGTTCATAATAACTCATCCTGGGGAAGATATTCCAACTCCACATTCATATCAGGCCCCTTATACATATTTTTGGGGGTTTTTAGAAACGTAATTAATTCTCTTTTGAGGGAGTTTTTATTGGATAGATGACTTTGTAATATGAGGACTAGGTAATTTTGAGTAATCATTCCATCTCTATGGCCTCAACACATGCTAAATAAATCAATCAGAATCTAAAAATGCCTTCTTTATTTTATCTGTGGAGGATCAGATGTATTCTTTCACACTTTCCACATCCATACTATTAGAGGGCCATGTATTAGAAGAAGAATTGGTATCCACATATTGTTCATCTGACCTCCCTTAAATGTTGTTCTCCTCCTGTGAGGAAACTCATTGATCTTGATTCACTCCCACTATATTTAATGCTTCGAAGAAGTTATTAGTTTTGATGATCTTTTGGTTCTTCTATTATCTAGGAATGTTTGTTTTGAGCCTTATATAAACCTGATTAGTTGGGGTATCCAATTGTGAACACTAAATATCTCAACTTCTTCCATCATCTATCTTCATAGAAACCACTTGGTTATCATTAATGTTGCTTGGTTGCACTATATTGGGATGTAATAGAGGATACAACCTACTGCACTTGGCACCGTGAGGTCCCACAACCCTCTATAAATCATCCAACACCCCTAACTCTTGATTACCCTACTATTAAAACTAGATGTAACAACATCCTTTGTCTCCTCGTGTGTGACCACTTGAGAAGAGTTGTTTCCAGGACTTAGAAATTCTGTATAAGTGGAAGAGTCCCTTGAGCTAACTGTTAGACCCGTGGGCACCCCTCATCATCCCATACACTACCTTGAACCTTCCTTGAAAAATTACTAACACCCAAATCACACTAAATATGGTCAAATACATACATGACCCTCATATATATATTATTGAGTTTCAATTCTATCTAGATGACTATAGAATTACGAACCTCTCTAGTACTCAGTTAATCCACTTTGGATACATTGAAAACTGCACCATCATCTATTTTTAGCAGTTTATTATCCCATGAACCCTTCTTACATTGATCATCATTCAAAGAAACAGATGGAAGCGCCCCCCCGAGGATTATTAGGCAAGCCTCATCGACATCTACGTGTTTCATGAATGATACAAAAATAACCCAAATACAAAGGAATCAATGATTCATAGCATAACATTTGGTACCAACACATTTAACCTTCAACCTCGATGTTGAAAAATTCAAATGGGCCCTTTAAAACATTGAATTCCACAAAAATTTTGAGAGAAAAAAGATTGAAAATTGCATGGGTGTGGGAATTTGAGAAGAGGAAGAGACCCCTATATTTCCAATAAAATATAGATTCACCAAATTTTGAAAGGGTAATGAAAGGAAGAGAAGGGATATCCATATCACTATGACCAGGGAGTACTGCTTCATTTGAAAATTGAATGACCACTAAAATATGGAAAAATAGGAACCTTCCATAATGAACGTAGGATTTTCCCAAGTGTATATTCGGTCATGTTCATTTATAAAAAGGATCAAGATGTTTCTAAAAACTAGAATCCTGAATATCACTCAATCCTATAACTTCCAATAGGACAAAAACAAATCTTTCAAAGGCATCAATGGAAGGTCGTTGCTTCCCAAAGTGGGATACCAAATATAGATCCAATATCTCTGTGGCTCTTGTAAACTCTAGGAAAGAGATTATAACCAAAATAACTCTATTCAAGAAAGATTGGACTTAGGCACCGTGGATAAGTTTCCACCTCCCCACCTCGACCCTTTATGACTGGGATGGGGGGAGGTCTTCCTCCACTTCTGACATCCCCTTATGATCATTTATTTTCTCCTTTAACTAATACATCAATCATCCTCATATTTCCCTCAATTGATATTTTCCTTATATTATCTAATCTATTTTATCCTAAATCTTGTTCCCAGGGATTCTAAAAAACTTTCTATGATATCAACTGTAAAGACCCTGAACCTAGTAGCTTGGAGTTAGTGGTTACTTTATTACATTGTCACTGGATACATTTAATCCCATCTCGAAGGACCGAATAGTTTAGTAGTCTTAGAAAACTAGATACACACATAAATTTAACATTATAATTGAAAACATAAGATAAAGAATAGTATTTTCTTTGAGTAAACCATTATTCCCATTATTATATCCTTGAATATCAATAATAATACCCTTCCTAACATTCATGGATAAAGAAAACATACGAAAGGGGTGATCTATAATACTCTAGTCTAATAGGAATGATATTATTCATAACAACTACTCACTTAGTCTACATGCATGTCAGATAAGGATCCTCATTGCCATTTGGGAAGCTTCTTCGATTCAAAAGGGATTTTGCAACAACACAGTGAATGAATTTATGATTATGCGCTGCCTTAGGATTAATGGTATTTATCCTCAACCTAGATGCACTTTGGAAGTGTTCTGGAAAGCTCTGCTCCTAGGTTGAATTAAAGTAAATGTCGATAGTTCTTCTAAAGGTAATCCATGCCCTTTAGGTTACGACACTATTTTTGTATACCACTCCGAGAAGATTATTAGATGTTTCTATGACACTTGTGGCATCTCCTCGACTCTGTAAGATGAAATTATGAGCATGATCTATGCTATCTTCTTTTTCAAGTAATATGGTTGGAACAACATCTGGATTTAAAGTGACTCGACTACCATCATTCAATTTATTTGGAATGGTGTGATGCACCTTGCGTGGACTCTTACAACACGATGGATGGACTGTCTTCATTCTCTCATGGACATAAACTAGATTAATACACATGCCTTTAGTGAAGCGAACATAGTGGCAGATGGTCCTACAAAAATGGGAGTCAACCATGTCACCACTTGGTTGGATGACCTCCTTGTTTATTTAATACCCCTTTATGGTAGAGATTGTAAAATAATCTCATCCTTTATACTTATGTAATTTCTTATTTTAATAATAAATTTTGTGCTTTGGTCTTTAACCAAGGAACCACCTTCTTAAAAAACAATATGGAAATGTATGTAACTGAAACCATGGAATTTAAACAATAACTTAACCATAATATGGTAGGAATATAGGATTATCAAATAAGATATATAAACAATCACACAATCTTGTAAATTATCCATAAATATTTTAAATAATTGAATAATCAAATGAACATAAATAATTGAATTCATAATGATGGAATATAAAATATTGGAAATAATAAACATACTATAGAGGCCTCATATAAAGACTTCTTACATAAATGGGTAGGGCCTCATCCAATACCAAAACTAGTTTGTCGCATGAGACCTACTGTTACATCAAGGGGGTATAGTGGGCCCCATTCATCACTTTCTAAGTACAAAACATTCCTCATACAGAAGTGGTGAAATATAAAAAATAAACATTTATATTAAAACTAATATAAGAAATTTTAATAATCTCCCCAATCAATAAACATAATCATAATCCATCTAGAGTAAAATGGTGAATGATATCAAAATAGTACATCCCCAATCAAACTGGTCATAAAACACTCCATAAAATATGTTATATGGTATCATAAGAGATCAAAATAAATGAATAATGAGATTCAAAAAAGTAAATTGACATAGTTGAAAATACTTTAATTATATCATTGAAAAATTATTTAGTAAAATACCATTTTTCACTTTAAAATACCTTATTTTTAAATAGATTTGAAATTATAAAAAAAATCATTAGAGAGAACCATATAGAATTTTAAAGTAATATTCAAATCATTTAGGCATCATGATGGTGTGGAATTCCATTCATGTTTTATAATTTTAAAACATTCCTTTCATACTGTTTGAAAATTACCTTATTCGGAAAATAATAAAAAGACTCATTCTAAAAATTTTATAAAAAATAAAACATGGGTTAAAATGACTTTTAAAAATCATAGGATAATAGTAATTTCTTTTCCTGAAAATATGGAATATTAATAAAAATATTTTACAAAGGATACATAACAATAAGTAATCCCAAATTATGATGAAATTGTGAAATAAACCCTTACCACTTTAGTAACCTTTGAATCATAATCCCAATGAAATAAATAAATTCCAATGAAACTTAAAATAAAATGAAGAAAAAGAAATTAATGATGTAATATATCAAATTTCTTATAGATTCACCACAAAAAATAAATAAGTGGTTAATATGGAATTTATCTTGTAGAAGTAAAAGTGATACGAGAATCCCTTACTCGAGGTTCGATTTCCATTGTACGTATTTAAGAATACTTTATAATAAAAATATATTTATTATAAATATATTAAGAAACCATAATAATATATATCACATCATACATGATTTACTTATAATATTTTATCACCTGTTTATTATCAATTTATTGTTAAAATCACAATTTCATGTGGTAACTACTTTGTTTTTCATGTATGTTTTGATTCGGTAGTTATAGTAATTATAATTTTACAGTAGTTCCATAATATAAATAATATTATTAACGATTTAAATATAATTTTTTTAATATATATATATAGGTTATCCATAAAGATAGACATAGACAAATGAATTACATCGTTCATAGGGAAGGTAGATCATACACACAAATGAATATTATTTTCATTTTTCAATGGATGAGGCAAAATATTGATAAAGAAAAATTAACCTTAAAAAATAATTATTATGTAATATATATAATATATATTAATTAGTTATATATTTATTACCATTAAAGTAAAGTGGTGATGAAAAACGAATTACACTGCTATGTGGAAATGACAAGTTGTACGTACGCATGAGCGATGTTTTTTTCTTTTTGTAGGACGGAAATGAGATGGAATATGTTTGTAAAATAATAATAATAACATATTGGTATATTTATGATACTATGTCTATAATTTTTTTAATGTTAAAAAATCTGAATATGAAGTAAAATAATAAATAAACATGAAAGAGTCAGTAAAGATGCTTACCTCCTCTTCGGTGGAATTCTTTTAGATCACTTCTTAAGGGACCTAGGATATATATTTTGGAAGGAAAATAACCTCAATAATTTATATAAGGATGTTTAGAATATTTATGGGTAGGATTTGGTCAAGATATATGGTTCAAAGTGGTGTATATAAGTGAAGGAAGGGGTTCTATTTTTATAATTGATGTGAAGATAACTTGTGGAATTTCTCAAAATATTAAAATATATTAAGACTATTCTAGATCCAAATGATTCAAAATGGAAAATAAATGAAAATGGGTAACATTTTTGACCATATATTATTCCATTTTCCTTATTTATAATTTTTATTATTTTTAAATAATTTAATAAAATATTATTTTCATAAAATAACATTATTATCAATTATGAAAATATTTATTATTTTGAATTTAATATCCTCAATAACAAAATAGAAATTTGAACAAAATATTTTAATGAATAAATAAAATTTCATTTTCATCTATAAAACTCTTGAATCTCATTAATTATCTTAAATTATAAAACTTTTAATAATTTTAGTATCTTTTATTTTTATTTTTCTATTAAATAAATAATTAATGCATCAACATTGTGTAAGCATTTAAGGTAATTATTTATTCACTAAAAATTAAAAAAAATTACCTTAACAAATATAAATATTTTATACTTAATAAAATATTTATAGTCTAAAATATCTTATGTATAATTTCATATTAAAAATATTATAGTTATTAAGAACTAGAGTTGGCTGGTTTGACTTTTTATTAAAAAAAATACTATAATGGTCATAATCTCATATAAGTTTCGTAAGAAGGTTATAAATTATACAATTGGATTATTATGGTAGATATATAATAATGAAATATTATTTAAGTATGTTTTTGGGTCAATTTATGGTTCTTATCATTTTATTTTTAACCTAAATTACCCGAGTTATCGTTTATCACTGTAATAAAATTAATTAGTTTACAATTAATATTGAACAAAAATATAAGGGAACTATTTACAAAACTTGGACCCATATATTCAAAATCTAGAATCTATTTTTCAAAATTTAAAACAAATAATTTGTAGAATTTAGTTTTAAATGAAACCGAAAAAATGCAATGAAAAATAGTTTTTTACAAAAATATATCCGTTTTAAAATATAAAATGTTTTTATGCTAAATTCAAGTATAAAATATATTTACAAAATAATAAATGAATTATTTTAAATTTAAAATAATTAAATGAAATATAAAACTAATCAAAAATTGAATTTTAATTTTTAAATAGTTGACAAATATAATTTTCAATTAAAATATGAATTTTCACTATTCATTAAAAAACTCAAACATTACAGAAAAATTAAAATTTTCACTATAGGATAATTTTGATATAATTTTTTAAAAAATTAAGTTCATTTTTTTCAAATGAATTTTCTATGAGTTCAAAAAATTAATTATATTATTTGTACATAAAAATAAATAAAAATCATTTTTGAAAAAATATATTTTGAAGAATAAAATGAATTTACTAAAAATTAAGTGATTATTTTATAATGTTTTTAAATAAATTCATATTGAGTAATAACTTTATATTTTTTTTCAAAAATTAGTTAACCCTTTTTATACCTTATAATTTAATGTGTAGGTTATAATGGGCACATTTAAATAATAATATTTAGTTGTTTGTTTAAGCTTGGTGCGATATATCTTGTATACTATCAAACATGGTGTTTCCTATTTAAATATAAGGATGTTAAAAAAAGAGCTATATAGAAACCTATATCATTAATTTATAATACTGAAATAATATTTTTATTTAACCATGGTATGAATCACACTCTTTATAATTTTAGTAAAAAAATGTTCTATGTTATAATAAAAACATCACACATTCCCACTATCTTAATAGATTCCCCATCTACAATATGAAACTTGCTAAAACTTCTAGATGTTTAATTCTTAATACTTATCCTCTAATATGTAGAGTTAAAATAATACCCATATTCTATAATCCAATACTCAAGTGGACTGGAGACACTCAGTAAAAGACCATTTATATCTTCTAAATTTTTTTTGTAGATACACTTCCAGAAGCATATTTTCTAAAATTTACTATTCACTCATTTTAATATTTCTTCCTATATCCCTTATTACCCTAATTTTAACACATGAAACAAAATTTGGTCAAACTTCTTCAGTTTCTACTTCCTATTCCTTTCAATTTCTTATGAGTTTTCCATGCAGTATAATTCCATATACCTTTCGCATTGTAATAATTTTCAATAGAGGCATGTATGTAATTCCTCAAATTATGATCATTTATAATTTTGTAATGAAAATCCATAAACACTAAGTCTATCATAAAACTCAAGTTTCTCCCCATGGTAGCCATCGTATCCAATGAATCTAGGAGTGATGGAATCAAAATAAATGTCCACTATGGATCTATAAAATTTACCTTATCTAATTCCCAAATGACCCCAAATCATGTTTAAGGAATTGAAATGATAAGTCACTTGATTTACCTTGAATATTCTCATAAAAACAGTTTTTATAATATAAATGTTTATTTTATTTTAGTTTTATTCTCATATATAAATTTTTAAGAGTTTTTAATATTATAAATATATATTTAATTTATGGATGTTATAAGATAGGTTCTAGGAAAATGAAATTCAGATTTACCACAGTGCTTTCTAATACAACATTTCTTATTCTACCTTTTTCATTGCTCCAAATTTGGGGCATTTCAAGGAAATATTGACATAATTTTATTGTAGATAATCTTCTATATATATCTTCCATAATCTAAAATCCATCTGGTTAGACTTCTTATCCCATAATTTACCTTCATCTAACTCCATCCTTTTAAAATCAATGAACGCTCACTAAATCTAAAATACATTAGATGGTATATACACTATGTAGACGCCGGAAAAGTCCGTTGTTCCCAAACGAAGCTCCGGATGCGGAAAGCGAGGTCATATTCGGAGTCGGAAGAATGTTTCGGAGGGCCCGGAGGCCTTGCGCGGAATTTCAGAGGTCTGCGCGCAAAGATGATGATCCGCGCGCAAAACCCCCGGGATGCGCGCAACTCCCTTGCGTGCCGTGCCCGATTCCGCGCCCGCGAGGAGAATTCCGCGCTCGCGCCTTGGATTCCGCGCCCGGGGTTGCCTATAAATACTAGGCGACCCCCAACGTTTCAAAGGTTGCTGGAAGTCGAACGGTCTCCCGCGCGCGCAATTCAACCCCTTCCGCGCGCAATGCCGATCTTCAGGTAACCTCCTTTCTTTCGCGCAATAGAGCCTTGGGGTCCGCCTTCGCGCGCAATCCCCTTGGCTCATTTCCTTTGAATAAATTTCAACCCGAAGGCCTTTGCGCGCAAAAGAAGCCTCTTGCGCGCAATTGCCCCCGGGTGCGCGCAATCCAACCCGATTGCGCGCACCCCCCCATCTTCAAAGTGGACATTCGTTAGAGAATGAGCCGTTGCCCCCGCGCGCTACCCGAAGCCCGGTGCGCGCAATCCCCATCATCCGCGCGCGAAGCGCTGGCCCAATTGCGCGCCAGCCCGCCATTTTGCGCGCCGACCCGCGGTTTTGCGCGCAAAGCTCCTCTTTTGCGCGCAACCCGCCAGGGTCGCCTCCCTTGACCCCCTTTGGGTACCCGCCTGCGTGGCGCCCGATGGTCTTCATCGCAGGTGCCCGCGTTGTGCGTCGTCTTTCCGTGCGGCCCCCCCTAGGCTCGCGCGAAGTGACACGGACCTACCGGCGGCTTTATCGTCCAGCATGACGTTAAACTGCATATTCGTCCTGCAAGACGTTAAACTACACATAGGTCCAGCATGACGTTAAACTGCATATATGTCCAGCATGACGTTAAACTGCGCATTCATACAGCATGACGTTAAACTGCCCATACGTCCAGCATGACGTTAAACTGCACATTCGTCCAAGCTGCACAACGCTAAACTGCCTAGCCCCCCATCGTCCGCGCCGCAAGACGTTAAACTGCCAAGTGTTTCGTCCTCAACACACGACGTTAAACTGTACTTCGTCCGGCAAGACGTTAAACCGTCCGCATCATTCGATCCCGTGCTTCGCACGCAGGGTCTCCCCCCGGTTTGGACGTGGCCCCCACCCGCTCGTCTCTGCAGGGATGTCGGGATTGTCCCCCTTTTGGGACGATTTAATGGGAGTGGCTTTTCCCTACGGG
Organism: Viscum album; assembly: GCA_963277665.1. Lineage (NCBI taxonomy): Eukaryota > Viridiplantae > Streptophyta > Magnoliopsida > Santalales > Viscaceae > Viscum > Viscum album. The sequence continues at coordinate 2,134,907,090 of OY728138.1, forward strand.
GGCAGGGTATTACAAACCCCTAGTTTCTCGTGGGAGGCTGCACATGTGTATCTCCATTGCGCCTCCCCACTGCCGAAGCCAGTAGAGGGTGTGACTGGGATCGAGGTGTCTTCTGCTTTCGGTCCAAGTCCCTTCCAACTGAGTTTTGCCGCATCCGGGCTGCCCCAAGTGCGTAAGTCCTGACAGAATGAACTACGTGGACTTTGATCCCTGTCTTCTATACAGGGTACGTAGGAAGCCTCCCTGAGGTCCAAGCCCGCCACCTGGTCGTCCCGGTCGTATTTACGTCGGTTCGTCCATCAGTGGACCCCTCCAGGGTTCACGCTTGCGTCGATTCACCTATGAATCCGCCCCTGTGGGAGACTGCCCGTGTGTATCTCCACTGTGCCTCCCCACAGCCCCTTTTTCCATTTCTCTTTTTATCGTCCAGCATGACGTGAAACTGTGATCCACCCGGCCGTTCCATCCCCCTCTGTGCGAGGTGGTTCGGTTCAATCCTCCGCCCGGCGGCCTAGACCTCTTCGTGAGTCGGCTTGCCGACGTCCAGCATGACGTTAAACTGTATACCCGAACTACGTCGACTTTGATCCGTGCTAACGCGCGGTACGTAGGAAGCCTCTATGGGGTCCAAGCTCTTCACTCCATCATCCATCCTGATCCTTACCCGGGCCGCCACATCCCGGTGGGGTCATGCCACTTCACTCCACTCCACATCATTTGGGAAGCCGCCCATGTGCTGGCCCCAGCGTCGGAGGTTCCCCGCAAGGGGTTCTGTCATCCGATCCACTTCTCGTGTTGATCGGTCCGATGCCGTCCCCGCTGGACGTTAAACTCGTGGCATACCCCGTGTTAAACATGGGAAGCTGAGGAAAACCTCAGGTGACACAGTTCCCCGCACCTAGTACGGGATGCCTCAGGCCATCATGCCTTCGAGAAGCCCTATTAGGGACGGAAGACAGACGTGCAGAGCCGCAGTGCTACGACACGCCCACAGCACCCAGAGCCACCCGGCCTTCTCACCGCAGGTTGCTGCCCCGCCCAGACTCCTTGGAGCGTCCGGGCGGAAGCAGCGTAATTAACCGGTGTCCATGAAGATATGGCGCCGGGAACGAGATTCACGAACATTCTTAAGTCTATGAGGGAGACCCGGATTAGGCGACGAGTTCCAAGGAGACGTCCAAGGAAGGAGGAGCCGACATCCCATCATCCCGGTTTCGATCAAGGAGCAGACGCCCCTGAATAAGGGACGAATGCCGCCCGCCCTTGGAAAGCGAGACTGCGGGACCACAAGCCGCGCGCCCATCCCCTCGGGTTGACGGGTGCACGCGCGAACGCGTCCTGGCGGAACAGCGTAACCCGACGCACATCCGCACCGAAACAGAAAAATGGTGAACCCGACGTGAATCTCTTCTCCTCGATACGAAGACCGATGGCTTTCAGAGGTGTTGGAAGACCGGCGTGTTGCCCGGCCAAGCATTCAGTCTTACCCGCCAGGGGCTGGGGAAGGGACATTGGGCACTCCGTCTCGCAGCGTCGAGGGCCTGGGTTCCCCCCACGGAAGGCGTCGTGGCGCTAATGGTTGGTTGTCGATTCCTTTTTCCTGTCAGTGTTAATGGGTCATTCTCCCTGCTTTCAGAAATCAGGTCGCCCGATCCAGTGCCCGATCGCCACCCGCCCACTGGCGTAGGGACAGGGGAAACACCGACGCGGCTACTCCGCGCGGTCCCGCCCGTTCCACAGCCGTCCCAGCAGCCGCAATTGCGGGACGACCACGCCCTCTCTCCCCCTCGGAGGTCATCCAGAGAAGGGTGATCAACACCCTGGTGCGGAGATACGAGGAAGAGGGAGTCATCCCCACTAGGGAAATGGCTCGCCTAGACCTTGAGGAGGCTGCGCCTCGCCACCACCGCCGCCTCCGAGGGCCGCGCAGGGAGGCACCGCTGCCTACCTCAACGTCCAACCGCTTCGGGAGCTTATCCCCGGAGCGCTCTGACAGTTCCCTTCCCTACGCGGATGAGGTGGAAGAGGCCCGGGATCACCCTATCCGAGATTCGCTCCAGGGATCTACGGTAAGGACTCCCGCCAGGCCATGGCGACACCGCCGCCAGGCCTCTCCAGTCGAAGAGCGGGCTCTCCACCTGCCCGCGCCGCTCATCCCGACTCGTCTGTCTCGACGCCAACGTCGGGCACGAGCGGAAGAGGATGCCCACCTTGGGGCTCTAGCAACAGCGGCCGCATTGGCCCAAGCCACTGCTGGCTCCAGTCGCCAGGCCTCTGCGCATCCTGAGCAGGGGAACTCCTATGCCCGACCTGGATCGAGGCCCCGACCTCCCCAAAGGCAGGTTGGGTCGACTCTCTCGGTTGCTGGTACTGGCAGTAGCCACCGCGGACTACCTCGCGGTAGCGCTATTCACCGGCAGGATCTACTCTGTGTGGCCGATCCAGGAGGCATGGGTCATCCCACCTTCCGATCCCGGCCCGGAGTCCTGCCCGGAATCATCTCTCCCCGCGTCCCCTTTGATATCTGTCCCGGTGCCCCTCGCACCTTGGTTCCCAGTCCTCTTGGCCCCAGCACCAGTGCGGCCGGAGGACGCCAGGACAGAGATCAGCCCTGCCCCGAAGAACCACCCAGGGGCAGGAAGGCAAGGCGTCGACGCCGAGGGAAGAATGTTACGGAATTCCGGACGGAGATCCGACCGGTTTGCTTCTCTGACTCAGAGGCGGAGTACGATTCGGCGACAGAGCCCCTTCCCCAATCCCGCCAGTCAAGGGCAGGGGTAGGAATGCGGCACGTCAGCCTCATGCTCCCCGAGAGCGAGATCGATGTGATCCCTGCTTCTCTCCGAAGGTATATCCGGAGTAACGAGGGCCTGGTAGACCCCCAAGGATCAAGCTTGCGGTTGGTACCGGCCCCTCCGGAAGTGCCTTCCGCCTCGATCGGAGAAGCCGGAGACTTTTTCTGGGGACCGACGGTCAAACCACGATCTAGTGCACCCTCGGCGAGCACCGATGCTACGGCAGGATGTTCGCTCGCCGGCCCGTCCTATCGTGATGTGGTAGCCAGGGCACCGCCACCCTCAGAGGGCGGCCCGGGATATGGAGGCCAATCGGCCTGTTCGCCGTATTCACCGCCGGCCAGCCCGTCGGCCCGGCGGCCCGCCTCGGCACCACTACCAGTTCCCCGTCCGTTCCCAGCCATGGAAGAGGACCAAGGAGATCTGGGTCCCGAGTTTGAGTCGTGGAGCTTCTGGACCGTCCTTGCAGAGGGCCACTTCCCTGAGAAGTTTTGGCCAGTCGCAGGACCGGGCTTTGATGCACCCGAATCGCTCACCCCGGATGAGTTCGAATGCTTCCGCCGAACTCTCCGGGAGACTCACTCCCGTCTTCACTGCCTACAAATGCCATACCCCGGGAGTCAAGCGCACCTGGAGGATATTGGTGAGCAGTGCCGTCAAATTGACCTGGCCATGCTCCCCGCGGTTCGGCACCCCGGGTCATTTGAGCGCCACGAGGCCCTCCAACAACGATGCGTTGAGTGCTTTCAAGTACTCCGCAAAGTTATCGAGGAAGCCACTCCCCACGTGTATATCCGTGGATGGGGGCAGTACGCTGCCCTACGCTTCAGTGTGATTCGCCGACTGCCCGATTCGCTGGGTGGCCCTTAGGGTATATCCCCAGGGACAGGAACGGTCAATATGGCTGACCTGTCGGGAGAGGGGAACGACTTGGAACTTCTCGACGGGGGCTTCCCCCCGAAGACAAGCCGTCGTCAGATCCATCGGTGAGAGTTACTCGTCATCAGAGGAACCTCCTGGGGCTCCCCGCACCCACTGAAGCACTGACGTTGAGCCGAAACGTCAGCAAAGGAAAAGAGCACAGCGAGGCTATAAAGCCCGCCGACCCATCTGCCTCCATGCAGAGGGCAGAGGAGGATCCCGAGAAGGCTACGCTACGTCAGCAGCTCGCCGAACAGAAGAAGCTGGTTGACCAGCTCCTCGCCGAGCGCGCTGCAGAACGGCGGCCTGACTACGGTGATCCCAGGCCAGGACAGCAGGGACCGGAACAACCGCTCCTCGATGAGACTCTCCCGGGCAACCGTGATCACGCCGTGTTCGCCGACAGGAGAGAGGCCATTGCCTATGGCAAGAGGGCGCGGTATGTTTCGCCACACCCTCCCGAGCGGCGTGACTACCTGAGAGATCCCGCTCGGATTCCTCCCGCTGCCCCAAGGGCCGCTCCGCCCGCCATCCCACGAGCTGCTGAGTTCGACGACCCGGTCGACGACCCGATTGAAGGGCCATGCAATGCGCTCGTGGTTAGAGATCCTCGCCAGGACTGGAACCCATGTCCGGACGATCCGATGGCGGCACTCATTGCCCGCTTGGAAGCCTTGGAGACTCGGCAGGTGGCGATCCCACCGGACGGCAAGCCCTACCCAGCATGGGTGGATGACATGCCGGCGCCTCCGGGATTCGGGAATCCCACTTTTGCCCCCTTCAACGGGACTGGAGATCCGCCACAGCATTTAGCCCACTTCAACTCGAGGTGCGGGCCTATGTTGGGGACTCCGGTGCAGCAGGAGGCCGCTAAGCTTCGCTGCTTTGTTCAGACACTGGAAGGGCCAGCATTTGTCTGGTACAGCCAGCTCCCCGTCGGGTCGGTAACCAGCTGGGAGGACCTCCGTAGACAGTTCCTCTACCAGTTCAGTTCCATGACCCGGAAGACAAGTATCGCAGACCTCTTCAAGTGCAAGCAGAGGCCTGATGAGCGAGTCGCGGACTTCGTCGCCCGATGGAAGGGTCTCACGTATTCCCTTGACATGCCATTGACTCAAGAGAAGTTGCTGACAATGTGCGTCGGGAACGTCAAGACCGAGCTGGTCCCTTCCCTGATTACTCAGAATTACCCCGGAGGGATCAGGGACTTCTCAGACAAAGCTCAACGTCTTGAGGAAGCCCTGCAACAGGCCAGCCAGGCACACCCGCTGCCTCCTATGATTCCTGCAAGGAGAGTCAGTAGGGCTGAGCCCGCTGCTGTTGCCCAGATAGAGGCCCCTAGGCCGTTGGAGCTGCTGCCGGTGAGGCCATCTCCACAGCCTCACAGGAATCCGCCTCCACGGGCTCAGTTCCCGGCCCAGCAGCGGCAGCCTCAGAACCGGCCGGCCCCTCCGCGTAATGTACCGCCGCAACCCAGGCGAGATAATCAGGGTCCACCTCCTCGGCAGGCCCCTCCAGCCCCTCGTCAAGACCACGCTCCCAGGGGCCCGCGACACCTGACTTACTCATTCCATGAGGATCAGGTCCCCGGTTATTTCCGGAGCGCCCTGGAGCAGAGGATTGTGCGACTGCCTGAGTGTTGGAAGCCAGAGGAGGCACATCTTACGAATAACCCCCGCTACTGCCCCTACCATCGGGCCCTGGGGCACACCATCCAGCGGTGCTATGTGTTTAAGGATTGGCTCCAAGACCAGATTAACAACAATGTAATCAGGTTGGGCCCAGCTCCAGCACAAGTGGCGGGCGTGTTCGTGGGATCAGATGACGATAGTGGCAACGAGGACGAATGGCAGCTGGTCTCCAACCGCGGATCCCAGAAGTATAATAACTGGATGGCCCGCAAGACGACCATTCGCGCCCATGGAATCATCCGTGCGCGCTTGAATCAGCCTGAGCCCCCAGAATCCGCGGGTGCTGCTTCGGCATCGTCGTCCCAGCCTGCCTCTTCCAAGAGGAGAAAACGGCGGCAGCGCAAGAAGGAAGAGCGCGCCCCGCCAGTTCCGCCACTATCCCGCACTCTCGGCGATTTCATGCCCCCGGAGATGGGGGTCCCTCCTCGGATCCGCCCGGTGATGGATGATTCGTCCGATGACGGTATTGGGTACGCTTCGGTTAACACCGTCGAGCTGGTAAATCCCTTTTCGGTTCCCGACGTTGAAGAACACCAGGTGGACCTCCCTAGTGTCCCCGGTCGTCGCTACCGTCGGAAGAACCGCAGCAACAGGAGTCGCCGGGGCACAGCCGTTGGTACCTCCAGCCAGGCCGTGCACGCCACTGAGACCAGGCAGTAGGCTCAAAACCGAGCTCAGCGCGCGTAGCCCCCCCATCCGGGGATGACGGATTCGCCTCCGCCACTGTTTGTGGTGTGGGACCAGGCAGAACCGCCTCAGCCGCGTCGCGACCAGCTCCGCCCTGCCACAAGTCCATCCCGGCCTCCTGACTCCAGTACGGTGACCATTTCCCGGACTGCGACCAGTGAACAGCGAGATGCGCCAAGTACCAGTCGGCCGCCGATCCAACCGGCAAGGCCCGTCATGCCACCAACCGCAGAGCAACCTCCTGCAACCAGGGGCTCGCGCTTGGCCAAAAAGTATGATGTCCTGAAGCACTTGGCCGACATCCCAGCAAGGCTCTCCATCCTTGAGGCTCTGCGCATGTCATCTGAGATGCGCGAGGCACTCGCTGAAGCCCTGAAAATCCCCCTCCAGTTTGAGACAGAGGTTGCGGCTGCAGAGGCCTTTCACGCCGAAATGATCGAGGACGCCGAATGTCAGGCAGTTATCTCGTTCTCTGGTAAGGATGAAGACCCTCCTATACAGGGACACATTCGTCCGCTGTATGTCACTGGCCAGTTCAATGGCCTTGAAGTCCGGCACTGTCTTGTCGACACGGGGTCCGGGATTAACCTGATTCCAACTCGGACGCTCCGGAGATTGGGGTTGTCTGAGGATGACTTGATTCCCTCCGACCTCAGGATCCAGGGGTACGATCGCACCGAGCAAACCCCGGTCGGCAAGATACGTTTGAAGACCCAGTTCGGTGACTTGGTTTCCAACACCGAATTCATGGTAGTCTCTCAGGACACTGCGTACAACGCATTGATGGGCAGGCCATGGCTCCATCTTCACGCGGCGGTTCCCTCGTCATACCACCAGTGCCTCAAATACTCCCTTAATGGTCGAGTAGGTGTGCTTCAAGGAGATGCCTCTCCTTTTGCCTCATGTGAAGCCCGCTATCTGGACGCGGACTATTACAAGAGCAAGGATAAGAAGATCCTGGCAGGTGAGGTTGAGCCTGTCGCTGTTGCAAGTGATCCCTGGGCAAGTCTGGATAACGCTTACGTCCTCCCGATTCAACGGTTGGACGTCGCCATGGTCTTGACGGTCCGCGAGTCTCCTGATGAGATGGCCGCGACCGCCCGCGCCAGCACCAGTGGCCCAGCAGGATCTGGTAGCCCCAATGCAGTTGCCAACGCAGTCTCTCCCATGGACGATCCCTCCCCGAGTGGAGAGGACGTGGAAGATGCACCCCCAGCCTTTGAGGAGGGCGTCCCCGCCACGGTCGATGAGTTAATACAGGTGAACCTTGGAACCGAGGCCGATCCAAGACCCACATTGGTTAGTGCCGCCATGCCCTCTGAGGAGCGGCAGCAGTACGTGGACTTTCTCAGGCAGCACCGTGATGTATTCGCTTGGGGCTATGACGAGATGCCGGGGCTGGATCCTCAGGTAGCCGTCCACCGCCTTGGTCTCCCGGCGAACCATCGCGGGTTCAAGCAGCCTCCCAGGAAGATGCACCCATCCCACGGTGCCATGGTTGAGGCCGAAGTTGACAAGCTTATCAAAGCCAACTTCGTGAGGGAAGTTCAGTACCCCAAATGGCTGGCCAACATTGTGCCGGTCAGGAAGAAGAACGGGCAGATCAGAGTCTGCATCGACTTCCGCGATCTCAACCGCCACTGCCCGAAGGATGATTTTCCCCTTCCAGTGACAGAGCTGTTGATTGATGCCACGGCAGGGTTCCAAGCCCTCTCCTTCATGGATGGATACTCCGGATACAACCAAATTCGGATGGCCCCTGAGGATGAGGAGTTCACTGCCTTCAGGGCCCCCCAAGGTACCTTTTGCTACCGGGTCATGCCTTTCGGCCTGAAGAATGCAGGTGCACCTATCAACGGGCGATGCACCGCATATTCAAGCCAATCCTCGGCACACTGGTGGAATGCTACGTCGACGACTTGGTTGTCAAATCGCGCCAGCGTCAGGACCATCTCAAAGATCTTGAGAAAGTGTTCAGCTTCCTCCGGTCTCGCTGCCTGAAGATGAACCCGTTGAAGTGTGCCTTTGGGGTCACCTCCGGAAAGTTCCTTGGATTTGTGGTAAGATACCGGGGTATTGAGATCGACCCAGAGAAAATCAGGGCGATTAGCCAGATGCCTCCCCCAGGTACCGTCCGGGAACTGCAAGGGTTCCAAGGCCACTTAGCCTATATACGCCGATTCATCGCGAATCTGGCCGGCAAGTGTAAGCCCTTTTCTCGGCTCATGAAGAAAGGTGCCACCTATGTATGGGATAAAGAGTGTCAGACCGCTTTCGAGGAGATCAAGCAGTACCTGCTTCAACCTCCGGTTCTGATGCCGCCTGTATCCGGGAAGCCGCTGGTCCTCTATGTGACCGCCCTGGAACGGTCCCTGGGTGCCCTTCTCGCCCAGAAGAACAACGAGGGAACGGAGAATAGCCTCTATTACCTCAGTAGCATGCTCCTCGATGCGGAAGTTAGGTATTCCCCCATCGAGAAGAGCTGTCTGGCGCTCGTATTTGCCGTACAGAAATTACGGCACTACTTGCAGCACCATGAGGTACAGTTGGTTTCTCGGGTAGACCCGTTGAAATATATCCTGAGCCGACCTATGTTGACTGGCCGCCTAGCACGGTGGTCTGTGATTCTCCAGCAATTCGACATCAGGTATGTGTCTCAGAAGGCCATCAAAGGGCAAGCGTTGGCAGACTTTCTGGCAGCTCACCCGACCTCCGCGGATCAGCCGCTGGATCTAGGCTTTCCTGATGAGACCATTCTCTCGGTTGATCGAGCCGATCCATGCTGGAAGATGCACTTTGACGGTGCCTCCCGGAGCCCCACCGGTAGAAGACTCGATAATCCTAAGCTCAACAGAGTGGGCTTGGGTATCGTCTTCATTACCCCAGAGTGAGCCGTGCTGCCATACTCTTTCCTGTTGTCAGAGGGCTGTACCAACAATGAGGCGGAATACCATGCCCTCATCACCGGCCTCGAGTTGGCTCTCGAGATCGACGTGCCCCGTCTGTGCGTGAAAGGGGACTCCGAGCTGGTCGTTAAGCAGATCAATGGCGACTACGTTGTCAGGAAGCCGGAACTTGTGCCATTGTTGGAGTGCACCCTCCTTCTGATGGCCCGGTTCCCTTCTCGGCCGGAAATTGTCCATGTTCCCCGGTCGCAGAACGGTCGAGCAGATGCTTTGGCCAGCCTCGCTGCGTCACTTGCGGAGCCTGAACAGGACAACCTGATCGTCCGCATGACGCGCCGCAGGCTCATCGCTCCCGTTATCCCGGAAGAAGATCGCGGCCCGTTGGTAAGTAACCTCACCACGGTTGCCCCTATGCCCGGAGCCCCGAGTACCCCAGATATGACAGTCGGATCAGCCCCTGATTGGAGGACGTCTTTGGTTGAGTACCTCCAACATGGCATTCTTCCATCGGATCGGGCCGAGCGCGAGCGAGTTCGACGCCGCGCATCGCAGTTCGTCCTCCAGAGCAGTCCCGGCCTGGAGCAGATCCTCTACAAACGCGGATTTGATGGTGTTCTCCTCCGTTGCCTTCAGGGAGTTGAGATCCCACGAGTCATGCAAGAGGTTCATGCTGGTTCATGCGGCGCCCACCAGACTGGGCCGAAGCTGTCCCACCAGATTTGGAGGTTAGGATACTTCTGGCCCTCCATGATCCATGACTGCATCGAGTATGCCAGGAGGTGCCATGCGTGCCAGGTTCATGCGAACTTTGTGCATCGGCCGCCGGAGCCTCTCCATACCACAAGGTATTCCTGGCCCTTTGCAGTCTGGGGACTAGACGTTGTGGGACCTTACCCACCGGCGACAGATCGCCAGTGCCGGTTCATTCTGACCGCTACGGACTTCTTCTCCAAATGGGCAGAAGCGATTCCGCTCAGAGAGGTCAAATCCTGTTCGATCGCTGACTTCGTGACCTCCAACATCATCTATCGATTTGGAGTGCCTCACGCTATCCTCACGGATAACGGAACCAATTTCCGAGCAGCCGAGTTGAAGAAGTTGTACGCCAAGTATAACATTCGCTCGAACCATACATCTCGCTATCATGCGCAAGCGAATGGACAGATCGAGGCGTTTAACAAAACCCTCTCTAACATTCTGCAAAAGATGGTTGGTCAGAACAAGAAGAGTTGGCCGGACAAGCTCCCCAACGCCCTCTGGGCTTATCGGACGACGACTCGCAAGTCCACCCAGATGACCCCTTATTCCCTGGTGTATGGAGCTGAGGCCGTCCTGCCCATCGAGATCCAGTTACCATCCTTGCGCACTGCGGTCTACGGCCAGCAAGCGCCGGACAGAGTTGCTGAAGCCCGTCTAGTCGAGTTGGAAGCACTGGATGAGAATAGACTTCGCGCTTTGCACAACTTGGAGAGGCATCAAAGCAGAATGGCTCGAGCTTTCAATAAGAAGGTTCGCCTCCGCTCCTTCCTGCAGGGTGATCTAGTGCTAGCCCTAAGATCACCAATGATCCCCGGCAGGAAGCCGCCCAAGTTGGAGCCCAAGTGGGAGGGACCTTTTGTTGTCCACAAGGTCTATCCCAATGGCGCGTACTCCCTAGCGACTATGGATGGTGAGCGTGTCACTCCTCCCACCAACGCTAGGTTCCTCAAGCAGTACTTTGTCTGAGTGTGCCGACGTCCAGCATGACGTTAAACTGCACATTTGTCCAGCATGACGTTAAACTGCACATTCGTCCCGCATGACGCTAAACTGCACTTCGTCCTGCATGACGTTAAACTGCACCACGTCCTGCACGACGTTAAACTGCATTCGTCCAGGCTACAAGACGTTAAACTGTTCAGCATTCGTCCGCGCTGCAAGACGTTAAACTGCCAAGTGCTTCGTCCTGCATGACGCTAAACTGCACTACGTCCGAGCTACAAGACGTTAAACTGTTCAGCATTCGTCCTGCATGACGTAAAACTGCCCCTCAAGAACTACGTGCGGCTTGATTCCCATCCTTATGGGATACGTAGGACCGCCTGAACATTCATGTTTCAGGCCCAGCCCCATCCTTCGGGAATTTCCATCTCATCCTGGGCCCTTGGTCCAGTTGCCCCCGGGTGTGCGGCGTATGGTGTGAGTGCGGGGCTATGCCCTCATTCACGTCGGTTTGCTCGTCACGCTGTACGCCCCCCCACGTTTGGGGATGCCTTCTTCTCCCCCCTTCTTTTTTCCTCATCGTCCTGCATGACGTTAAACTGCACTTCAAGAACTACGTATGGCTTGATTCCCATCCTTATGGGATACGTAGGACCGCCTGGACATTCATGTTTCAGGCCCAGCCCCATTTCCCGGGAATCTCTATCCCGCGTTGGGCCTCTGGCCCCAGTTCCCCTCCTTTTTTGTGCGAGGCGTATCGCGTGAGCGGGGGATTATGTCCTCATTCACGTCGGTCTACTGGCCGCGCCGTACGCCTCCCCCCGTGTGTGGGACTACCTCACACCCCTCATCGTCCTGCATGACGTTAAACTGCCTCTCAAGAACTACGTATGGCTTGATTCCCATCCTTATGGGATACGTAGGACCGCCTGGACGCTTGTGTTTCAGGTCCAGCCCCGTCTCTTGGTTGATCACGGGGATCTGCCCTCTTTTGGTTGCTCTCAGGGTGAGTCCTCCGACCCTTTCCGGAGATCTGTTAACATGTTTTGGGTACTTCGGTCTATGACTCGTAGTGTCAGATTCGATCCCGACAAGTCCTGTGTTGCTTGCCAGGCCTCGCGCTTCCTCTTATTCGAGCCTTCACTCAAAGGGATCCTCGTTAGCGGTTTGGGTACGATGCCTCAGTGCTCTCCCACCGCTCCGGGTCGATTTACCGGCGGGTCTTGGGCCGCAAATCGATATGAATCCTGCGATTGAGCGGTTGATGCTCGTTTTCTTGCCCCGTCTTAGGCTGACGCGATCGGATGTTGTGTTGCGAATGCGTCAGCAACATCCTTGATCGCCATGTCAGCTCCTTCAGGCTCTGAACATTGGTTGCGCAGTCCTCATCACACTCCGCCTTTATGCGTCGTAGTGGAATCTGGACACTCTTTTCATACTGACCTTCAGTACACCTTTACACATTAGGCAGACCAACCAAGGTAATGATGTCGTTCGAGGCTCCCATGATCTGAGCACCAAGGATATATGCGGATGTTCTCCCCAAGGGCCATGCGTAGCTGGACCCTCGTCCCCATAAGGAGGGAGGAGTCGCTCGAACAATCGCGTTCTGAGCCCAGTATGTCTGGAGGCTAGCATCTCTGCCCCTCGGGTGATGGACATACGCAGGCCCCCATCCCAAGACTCTTCTCCTGGAATCGTGCGTGACCGCAAGGCTGGGTATGCTCCCACCTCCGCCGTGTCCGCCGTACCGCGGTAAGCGGATTCCTCCATGGTCCGAACCACACGACCTTAAACTGTGTTGTCTGGTCCTACCACACGACCGTAAACTGTGATCGTCTTGGCCGCCCGACGAGAAAACGGCACTGCATCGTGATGTTCCCCTCAGGGGACACTCATGTTGGGCGCTGGTTAATAACCACGCCATTCATCAATGCCTTCCGTGGCTTGATTATTGTGGCGATGCCAGAGATTTCTCAATCACAGGCATGTCGCCGCACAAAGAAAAACCATTCATCTTTAAGGACAAACAAGAAATATCAAATGCCGCTCCTTTTGTGTGCGAGGGTCAGACCCACACTCTTCCCCGCGCTGGTGCCCGATTGTGTTGCGCCGCGCTTCAAGAACTACGTGCGGCTTGATTCCCATCCTTATGGGATACGTAGGAACGCCCGGATGTTTGAAACTTCGGGTCCAGCCCCCCACCTCTTAGAGATTCCCCCTTCTCTGGGGAATCCGCCGCCTTCAGGTCACCCTCAAGGCGCGTTCCCCGACCCCTTGCAGTGGTCCACCGGTGTCAAGAGTACTCTGGTTTATTGCCAGGAGGGTCAGGATCCGCTTGGTCAGGTTTCCTCCGCTTTTCAGGCTTCGTGATCCCTTTCATTCGGACCCATCGTCTACGCCCTGGGTGGAGCCCCCGTGAACGGTTCGGACACAATGCCTCAGTGCTCTCCCACCGACTCGGGCCGGTACCCCCAATGGCCTCGGGCAGCAAATCGATATGAATCCTGTGATTGAGCAGTCGATGCTCGTTTGCTGCCTCATTCCACCAACGGTTAGTGCGATGTTGATGCTGCTTTCCCGCCACGGTCGGCAGTACTCTCATATCGTCACGCCGGTGCTCCCGGTCCTCGAGTGAATGGCCGCATGATTCACATTTCCCACCTCCCATTCTGACCAGGCGAAAACTCGGCACTCTTGACACTATCCCTCAGTGCATCTTCGCATATCCAGGGGATATGACCGGATGCGGCGTACTTTGAGGTCCTTATGGTCCGAGCTCTAAGACCTTAAACTAAGATCTCTCCTTATGGTCCGAGCTCTAAGACCTTAAACTAAGATCTCTCTTTATGGTCCGAGCTCTAAGACCTTAAACTAAGATCTCTCTTTATGGTCCGAGCTCTAAGACCTTAAACTAAGATCTCTCCTTATGGTCCGAGCTCTAAGACCTTAAACTAAGATCTCTCCTTATGGTCCGAGCTCTAAGACTTTAAACTAAGATCTAGCCCTTATGGTCCGAGCTCTAAGACCTTAAACTAAGATCTACCCTTATGGTCCGAGCTCTACGACCTTAAACTAAGATCTCCCCTAAACGGGATTCTACGTCCTGCATGACGTTAAACTGCACTCTCAGAACTACGTGTGGCTTGATCTCCAGCCTGATGGAGTACGTAGGAACGCCCGGGCATTCCGACTCGGGTCCAGCCTCAGAGATCGTTAAGTCCCGCCCCTCCTCGTCGCCGGCCGTCTGGCCTGACTTCGGGTAGAGTGGTGCAGTTGTGATATTCTCCCCGATTCAGCTCGGGATGCCCCACTGCAATGGTGGGAAGCGACAGTTTCCTCGTTAGAGAGGTGCTGTCTGAGAATTGAGGTGACTCACGGCCAGATTAGTGCATCCGCCTAGTACGTTTTCCCCACGGTGGCGCAATTTTGAGAGCGTTGGATTCTGTCCGAACAAATCGTCACTTCGCCCCACGCTTCGCATGCCCTGTTGATCTGGATTTTCCACCCTTGTGTCTGAAGGAACCCCAAAGCGGTATTCATGATGACATGTGGTCCGCCTCCTGCAATATGAATGATAGCCTTTTTCGGTCCGTCTATTGCAGTTGTTATGGTCGATCCACTGTCCGCCTACCGTCTTGGGCATTTCCTGGAAGGCCGACCGTTGTGGATGTCTGGATTCGGGACACGCGATTCACCCTTTCTCATTTCCCTATGTTCGGATAAAATCTCAACGCCCCTAGCGTTGTCCCGCTCGTGTGTTGGAACAAGTTGGGGGATGATACATTGATTAGGTCTGAGGTCTCCTTTCCTAGGAATGACCTCCCTCTTTTCTCCAGAAATCCAGGCCCAATTATGGATGCCTGATGCTTGGTTAACACTCCCGCAAGACAACGAATTGTGGTTGAGCATATTAAACCGAAAGATGCAGATAAATATATTGATTCATACAGATGGATCAAAGTAGCGGAAGCAAATGTTTTGGGAATGGCAAAACAAAGCCCTTAGGGATTAGCGTGCTGAATGAGTCTTTCTAATGCCGCTACCCTTTGGCTGGTGGCCTCCAGAGCTGCTTCTCGCTCTCTGCGTGCCCTCTCTTCGTCGGCGGTCGCAGCACGCAGTTCGTCGATTCTGGCCTGTGCACGCTCCCGCTCGACTTGAATTGTGACCATCTGTTGGCCCGCCTCCGTCAGCTGTACTTGGGCGTCAACCAGCTGAGCTGCTAGTTGCTCCACAAGCTCGGTACACGTCGCGACGAAGGCCTCCTTCTCTGCCGCCTGCCCTTCGAGGCGCCGGACTTCCTGCTCCGCCGCGAGGAGCGCCCGCGTGCTCTCCGACATGTCCAGACTTTGTGTGACGTCGGCACGCCGGCAGCTCTCGCGCATCTTTTCGGCCATGAAATCACGGACCGTCAGATGGAGGCATTGAGCATCAGCTCCCCCGGCACACAGGAAGCGCAGCCAGGTTTGAAGTGATCCCATGCGCCCCAGCCACTCCGACGGGTCTCGCTTGAGGAAGCGCTGGATGCACTTCCACCCCCTGCGGTGTGTTATCCGGCTCTCCTCGACCGCCTCCGCGTCCGAGTCGTCCATCTCCTCGGGATCGGCAGGCCGGTAGGCAGGGAAGGCAGCCAGCAGGTCTGCTGTAGGGTCCGCCCCTGGGAGGTCCTCACGAGGGATAGGTTCCCCAACATCCGGGCGACCTTCTCCTCTCTCCCCAGTGGCGCTGACACCCTCGTCAGCCCCCAACCTCTCTCCGATGTCAGCACCGCCGATGTCCGGAGCCCCTTGATCCGCAGTTGGTGGGGCCGGCTCGGTTTGGGAAGTCTGTTCCGGAGCAGGCGGCATGTCCACCACTGGTCCACTCGTAGATGGCCCGGGTTCGGCAACCCGACGAGCCTCCAATGTTGAGATCACTGCGCGGGGCATGCCATGGTTAGTCACGGATCGTCAACGGCAAGCACCAGCAGTAAAGTAAGGAGACTTACGGGAGTTCGGAGCGTCATCTTCCGCTACCCCGGTCGCCGCAGGAACAGTTGCAGCAGGGGACCCTTCCACGCTTGTCAGTTCGATGATGGGTGTCTGCCCCCCGCCTTGTCCTGCTGGCGCCCCTCCTACTCCCGCTGAGGATGCCTGACCAACATCCGTGCGCTCCTGAGAAAGATGGAGAAATGGGTTAGAAGTTGCATAAGAGAGTGGATGAAGCAGATTGAGTAGGGATAGAAGCGGACCTCGAGGAGCTCAGTGACATCAACGTTGTCAGAGCCGGCCACCTCGCCGCTCTCCCGTGGGCTCCCCTGATGGGATCTTCCCTCGGAGCCTTCATCGTCCCCCATTTCCTCCTCTTCTTCGGAGTCGTTGCTACTGTCGTCTTCTTCCGGCGGCATCTGTTCCGGAGCGGGCTCGAGACCGAGCATCACCTTCACCAGAAGGGATGGCTCCGCGCGCTGACCACGTTGGCGCGCGTACTCGTCCATGGCCGTCAGATACGCATACTGCCGGTTGAAGTCCACCCTGTCGGCAATGTGGAGGCGCCCGACCTCTGGCAGATGGATTCCTTCTCTGAGAATCTTTCGCCAGATGGCGTCGGTCCCCAGTGACTGCCGCAGGGTCATCCAGGCCGACCACAGCGCCGGGAAGACTGCATCGTGGGAGGGTTCGAGCAGACGTCTCACCTGCTTCCCGGGCCGCTCTTCGACCGCCGCATGTGCCCCCTCTCTGGGCGCCGAGGTCGTAGCGGCAGCCTGCGATGTGCCCGCCGCCGAAGTCCCTGCCCGCGCCGGCTCCGCTGCTTGGCGCGCCTCCGTTCTCCCCCGTGTGGCGGCGCCTCGCCTCCTTCCTTGACGCCCGGTCTCCGCACGGGTAACCTCGAGCCGCCGAACTAGCTTCCGCAAAAGCCCCTCAGGGTACGCGATGACCCAGTGTTCGGCGTACTCGGTTGCCAAGCCTGCGTCAACTCCGGTAGGAGGGAGAGTGATGACGTCGCCAGAGCCGAAAGCGGCAAACATCAGCCACATCTGGCGAAGGACGCAAGGGTTCGTCTCCTCCCGGACAGCAGTGAATACCCTCTTCGGCATCCGTTGAAGGCACCCGAACTGCCTGGCGAAACGGGTCGGCACGTAAGGCTCGCAGATCACCTTCCCGTCGATCCGAGCCACGAGCACCCCGCCCCGCATGTTCAGGAAGTACTCATGCTGCTCCAGCGGACCCTGCCCGTTGTCGATCATCTGGCCGACGGGAGTGGGGAACGGACTGAAGTTGAAGTTGGCATGATTGCCAATCCGGATCCGCACGCCCTCCTCGCTTAGGGTCATCGGAGCGACCCCCGCGATGTTCAGCAGGGAGGGTCGCAGGCCGTTGCCCGGAGGAATGATGGCGTTCGGAAACGTGTACCCACCGAGGTGAGCAGCCACCCAGCCGTGGAAGAACTGAAAGGGCCCACAGATCCTTCGTGGCGACCCCCCTCGTGAGATGCGTCCCAGGATGGCATACAGCCTCGCCAGCACTGGGACCCCGAGGTTGTATCTCTTGTTGGCGGCCATAGCGCCCGCCATCGCCAGTGTCGTCGGGCGAACGCCCATTCTCGCATCCCGCACTGGCAGGAGCCACCCACTCAGAAAGGCGGCCAGGAACGCCGCGTACCGGACATTTGGGTCCCGGGCCTCGATGACGCGGTACCCCCATGAGCGGTAATCGCCCGTCTCCAGGACCCGCCAGTACGACCCGTTCCGGCTCCTCTGAGCTGCGGTCGGGCACCGCTTCCCCCTGCCTGGCATCTTGACCGCCGGGTCATGCTCCAAGAACTGGCCGAACCATTCCTTGTAGGCTATGTCCTTCTGGAAGTCTTTGATCCCGAGCCGCTGCGTAGCCAGGTCAAGCAGATGCCAGGTCAGGATGGGAGTCCGTGACCTGTCCTCCCAGATGTTCTTCGGTGGCAGGAACTCATCGTATTGGTAGCCCTCCAGTGGGATACCTCCGATGCAGTGGATGTCCCAGAGGCCGATGCCGACCTCCCCATGGTGAAGATGGAAGGTGTTGGTATCCGGAGACCATCGGGTGAACAGCTCCGGCCCGAGCTCAGACTGCTGGTAGAAGTGGAACTGCGACGTCCACACCGCCTCGAACAGGCCGATGTACCGCAGCTCCTCTGCGAAGTGATCGCAAGTGTGGCGTACCAAGAACGCCCAGGCCCACTCGCTGGTGAAGTTGCCCCCAGACCGCAAGTCCCAGTCCTTCAGCCAGCCCTTGGTGTCGTCCGTGACGCTCTGGCGATATATGCTCGAGTAGAGGGCTGGAGAATTCTCCGCAGTAGGCTCACCCCCATCAATGGTTCGCGTCCTCGGGTTCAGGACATAGACATCCAAGTGTCTGGTCTCCCTGGCAGGATGCCCATTGTTGGTGATGTTATAGCGGAGAAGCTCGTCCTCCCGGGTCACCCAGGTCCGCGGCGCATCAATCTCGAACCCTGGCACCAGGACCTCATCTAGGATGCCGAAGTTCCAGAGCGGCAGGTTGTCCGACAGTGGATATGTCTTCTGGGCCGGCGTCAGTAAGTCGAACAAGGATTGATTGTTGGAAACAATCTCCTTGGCTCCGTAAACCTCCTCGTTCGTCGCCATCTCAGCCCTGCGAGTGGCGGCATCCCCCTCATTTCCTCTGTGCGCGGCCATCTCAGAAGTTTCGGGAGTCGTGCGGGTTAAGGGATGAAGTGTGCGGAATCGGACGAGGCTGGTAGAGAAGTTTGAAGGTTGGCGCGCAATCCAAGTGGGCGGCGCGCAATTGGGAAGACTGTCGCGCAAAGTTCCGGGTTTTCGCGCAAAGACAGGCGGAATCCGGACGGTTTTTCGCGACGAGCGGGCGAATTCCGCGCCGGAAAAGGCAATTTCGCGCACGAGAGCAGAGATGCTTATCGCGCGGAAGGCCAGTGTACGGCACGGAGGGACCCAGTGCCCCTATTTATAGGCGAGGCCGGGGTCCGCGCTGCGCGGAAAGCGCTTTGCGCGACCGCAGCGGCGAATTTCGCGACCGGCGCCCCTTTTTGTGCGCCTAAGTCCCGCGCCGCCCAGGACTTCGGCATTCCGGCGTCTCCCTCGGAACCCGATCGTTGCGACCTCTCGCCGATCAGATTCCGAGGGGGGGCTTTTGTAGACGCCGGAAAAGTCCGTTGTTCCCAAACGAAGCTCCGGATGCGGAAAGCGAGGTCATATTCGGAGTCGGAAGAATGTTTCGGAGGGCCCGGAGGCCTTGCGCGGAATTTCAGAGGTCTGCGCGCAAAGATGATGATCCGCGCGCAAAACCCCCGGGATGCGCGCAACTCCCTTGCGCGCCGTGCCCGATTCCGCGCCCACGAGGAGAATTCCGCGCTCGCGCCTTGGATTCCGCGCCCGGGGTTGCCTATAAATACTAGGCGACCCCCAACGTTTCAAAGGTTGCTGGAAGTCGAACGGTCTCCCGCGCGCGCAATTCAACCCCTTCCGCGCGCAATGCCGATCTTCAGGTAACCTCCTTTCTTTCGCGCAATAGAGCCTTGGGGTCCGCCTTCGCGCGCAATCCCCTTGGCTCATTTCCTTTGAATAAATTTCAACCCGAAGGCCTTTGCGCGCAAAAGAAGCCTCTTGCGCGCAATTGCCCCCGGGTGCGCGCAATCCAACCCGATTGCGCGCACCCCCCCATCTTCAAAGTGGCCATTCGTTAGAGGATGAGCCGTTGCCCCCGCGCGCTACCCGAAGCCCGGTGCGCGCAATCCCCATCATCCGCGCGCGAAGCGCTGGCCCAATTGCGCGCCAGCCCGCCATTTTGCGCGCCGACCCGCGGTTTTGCGCGCAAAGCTCCTCTTTTGCGCGCAACCCGCCAGGGTCGCCTCCCTTGACCCCCTTTGGGTACCCGCCTGCGTGGCGCCCGATGGTCTTCATCGCAGGTGCCCGCGTTGTGCGTCGTCTTTCCGTGCGGCCCCCCTAGGCTCGCGCGAAGTGACACGGACCTACCAGCGGCTTTATCGTCCAGCATGACGTTAAACTGCATATTCGTCCTGCAAGACGTTAAACTACACATAGGTCCAGCATGACGTTAAACTGCATATACGTCCAGCATGACGTTAAACTGCGCATTCGTCCAGCATGACGTTAAACTGCCCATACGTCCAGCATGACGTTAAACTGCACATTCGTCCAAGCTGCACGACGCTAAACTGCCTAGCCCCCCATCGTCCGCGCCGCAAGACGTTAAACTGCCAAGTGTTTCGTCCTCAACACACGACGTTAAACTGTACTTCGTCCGGCAAGACGTTAAACCGTCCGCATCATTCGATCCCGTGCTTCGCACGCAGGGTCTCCCCCCGGTTTGGACGTGGCCCCCACCCGCTCGTCTCTGCAGGGATGTCGGGATTGTCCCCCTTTTGGGACGATTTAATGGGAGTGGCTTTTCCCTACGGGGGCAGGGTATTACAAACCCCTAGTTTCTCGTGGGAGGCTGCACATGTGTATCTCCATTGCGCCTCCCCACTGCCGAAGCCAGTAGAGGGTGTGACTGGGATCGAGGTGTCTTCTGCTTTCGGTCCAAGTCCCTTCCAACTGAGTTTTGCCGCATCCGGGCTGCCCCAAGTGCGTAAGTCCTGACAGAATGAACTACGTGGACTTTGATCCCTGTCTTCTATACAGGGTACGTAGGAAGCCTCCCTGAGGTCCAAGCCCGCCACCTGGTCGTCCCGGTCGTATTTACGTCGGTTCGTCCATCAGTGGACCCCTCCAGGGTTCACGCTTGCGTCGATTCTCCTATGAATCCGCCCCTGTGGGAGACTGCCCGTGTGTATCTCCACTGTGCCTCCCCACAGCCCCTTTTTCCATTTCTCTTTTTATCGTCCATCATGACGTGAAACCGTGATCCACCCGGCCGTTCCATCCCCCTCTGTGCGAGGTGGTTCGGTTCAATCCTCCGCCCGGCGGCCTAGACCACTTCGTGAGTCGGCTTGCCGACGTCCAGCATGACGTTAAACTGTATACCCGAACTACGTCGACTTTGATCCGTGCTAACGCGCGGTACGTAGGAAGCCTCTACGGGGTCCAAGCTCTTCACTCCATCATCCATCCTGATCCTTACCCGGGCCGCCACATCCCGGTGGGGTCATGCCACTTCACTCCACTCCACATCATTTGGGAAGCCGCCCATGTGCTGGCCCCAGCGTCGGAGGTTCCCCGCAAGGGGTTCTGTCATCCGATCCACTTCTCGTGTTGATCGGTCCGATGCCGTCCCCGCTGGACGTTAAACTCGCGGCATACCCCGTGTTAAACATGGGAAGCTGAGGAAAACCTCAGGTGACACAGTTCCCCGCACCTAGTACGGGATGCCTCAGGCCATCATGCCTTCGAGAAGCCCTATTAGGGACGGAAGACAGACGTGCAGAGCCGCAGTGCTACGACACGCCCCCAGCACCCAGAGCCACCCGGCCTTCTCACCGCAGGTTGCTGCCCCGCCCAGACTCCTTGGAGCGTCCGGGCGGAAGCAGCGTAATTAACCGGTGTCCATGAAGATATGGCGCCGGGAACGAGATTCACGAACATTCTTAAGTCTATGAGGGAGACCCGGATTAGGCGACGAGTTCCAAGGAGACGTCCAAGGAAGGAGGAGCCGACATCCCATCATCCCGGTTTCGATCAAGGAGCAGACGCCCCTGAATAAGGGACGAATGCCGCCCGCCCTTGGAAAGCGGGACTGCGGGACCACAAGCCGCGCGCCCATCCCCTCGGGTTGACGGGTGCACGCGCGAACGCGTCCTGGCGGAACAGCGTAACCCGACGCACATCCGCACCGAAACACACTACTTACCATAATTATTCTACAAGAATAAGGGTATAATGATGCCACTAAAACGATATTTGAAACCCCTTGTCTAGGTTATATGTATTAAACTGTGAAACTAAACTCTAATACCACATATTGGGGTTGGAACCTATAGAAATTGATTCAACCTTTAAAGCTTCAAAAAATGAAAAAAAAATTCAGAAATTGAAATTTAAAATTAAAATGAACCCATGTAAATGATGTATCCATATTTGGAAATAAAAATATATCCCATCCATACAACACAACACAGTTGTACACCAGATAATCAATTATGAAAGGTTAGTGAAAGAAGAATAATTAAAATAACAAAACATGATTTTTTTTATTTAGAATAAATACTATTATATGGGGGAAAACCTGTAAATAATTTTGTTAACAGAGTTGAATATGATCAGAATAGAAAAAAATATTATTCAAAATGAAAATTGATTAAGAAATTATAGGAAATTTCATACCATTTATCCATTCACTTGGTTAACTGAAAATTTAATTTTTTATTTCAAAACAAATTTTAAGGATAAGGTAGGAAACCACTCAAGTTCAACATAAAGGATTAATAAATATAGTAGGAAACCAAAAAACAATAAAAAAAGAGGCTAATATTATTAGAATTTCTTACCTGATATAATCCCCATTAAAGTTCTTTAACATTCATATTCAGATTTTACATGATGAAATATTAATTTTTTTTGGCCAGATTGTCCCAAGTTTGGATGTGCATGTTATCATTTTTCTTACATTTATTGAATACACATGCCAAAATTAGATCTTTTTGTTGATTCAAGAATTTTGGTCCTTGTTAACATTAATTAAGATCATTGTTTCTAAAATTCTATTCAAATCCTATTCTGGAGCATTGATATGGAAATCCCCTTCCGACACTTATTCTGTCAAATAAAGAATTAGCTTAAGGTATTTCTCTTTACCCCCATCATTCTTTCCTACCACACCACCCAACCCTTGATATGTAGCATCTTCACACATGGAATTTAACATTACACTATTTAGGTCTGATCCCTTATTTCATTTTTGTTTCTGAACTATTAGTTCACATTTTATCTCATTGTCCCTTTTAGTTAATCTTGTTTCCATCATCTTAGGAAGATGAGAGTAATCTTTCATCCCTTTAGCCTTATTTTATTTAACCACAATAAAACCCCCACATCTCATTTCCCCTTTCGCCCCTTCATCTTCCTTGGACTATTGCATCCTCTATCTCCCATTCCCTTATCACTATCAATAGATATTTAACACTAAATCTAACTATCATTGTTCGATAATGGTGCATGCATGACCAATTTGTCTGGTTATTCCCATACTAGGCATGTACTCTCCAGGTATCCAAAGTGTCTGGAGAGGGTAATATATAGGGTATAATTTCTAGGACTCAACCTACTATATACCTTCACCCAACCCACTTTATTCCTGTGGTTTACCCCTCCTTCCAATATTCAAAAGGATAATGCCATTTATGTATAATTTTAATGGGCATCCCTTTATTTTGTAAAAGGTACCCACCAAATTAAAACCTTCTTCCATTGAATAGTAAAAATTCAATATTATGGATTCATATTAAATGGATCATAAAATTAATATTATGAAAGATTTTAAATTTCATGGTTACTGATAAATAGCCTCTACCTTCTTCCAGAATTAGGATCTGATTCACTAGTATAGTTCTACCTACTTTCAGACTTCAGACATTATCATGGATATATCACCATTTCCATCTAGTTTAAGAATAACTCTTTACATATATTCCAAAACAAAGTTTAAAATGGTTATCACAATATACCAAGCCTAACATGATAAATTTATTAAAAATTGATATTATAGAAAATAATTAAATAACTTGACATGAATAATGTAATTTTATCAATATAATAATTTTATATTATTAATATCATGCACATTTTTATGATAAATAATGTAGTGGTAGTTAAAAAACATCTCTACTAGTTCATAGGGTTTTATAACACATTAATTAAGATTTCAAGTTATATCCACCTAGAAAACAGATGAAATTCGTAATGACCCTGAACTCTATAGCCCAAAATCAGTGGTTACTTTTATATTGGCATAAGATACCAGCGACCACATCTCTATGGACTGAAAAATTTAGTCGTGTTAGTAAACTAGATACATACTTGAATCTCACTTAACATTTTCAAACATAAAAGACATCATAGTTAATGTAAATATTCTGTATTTTTTAACACATTCAAATATTCTTTCTTTATATCATTAGGAAAGGAAACAAAATAACGGTTAGATAAAATTATCAATAAGGTCTACAGAAAATTGAATCTATCATGAATCAATAAAGTATAAATAATATGAAAAAGTAAATAAATTAAAACATATTTAATTTAGTTAATAACTTGAAAATGAAATGCAACGATTGATAATATCAATGACAATATCTCATGGATAATAATAACCTAATTCACAATGAAGGAAATGATTAATATTGGAAATTATGATCTAAAACATCATGATATCTATACCATTAAGACCTTATGCTAATATAGTTTAATCAATGGGTATGAATACACCAAAAACCCATTTAATACTACCTTATAAATTCATATCATGAGACCACCAATGCATCAAGGGATATATAATTCTAGGCCCCACCCATCACAACATGTCCAAATAATTCCTCATATATTGAATTGTCTATTTAATTAATGAATGAAATAACTTATCAACAAATATCCGTATTGTGAAACTAATAAAAATTTATTAAGGTTTTAACCATTCAATCGAATAGATTTCATAGTAAAACACCGTATATAGAAATTATATATAGATTAGTAAATATTCATATACCTGACAAATATTGTGGATATTTAAGGTAAATTTAATTTCTAGTGATTATAAGAAAGTGAATGTTTCAAGGTAAAGTTAACGACTTAAAAATTAATAAAAAATGTGAATATCAATACTTACCCTAGTCAAACTAATTGTAAACCATCTAAAAAAATTATAAGGATAGTATCATTATAATATATCCATAGTGGAATATAAATAAAATAAATGTTAGTTTTAATTTTTGAATAGAAATACCATAAAATGATCATTAAAAACAATCTTGAGGAAAATATCATTTTTTACTTTGAAAATAAAATTTAAAAACTAAATTTTTTAAAAATATTAGGAAAAAAATTTATTTGAAAATAAACTTGTCAAATTTTAAAGTAATTTTCAAATTAATGAGTGGTCATGATGTAGGGAAATTATATTTATGTAGAGTATATTAAAACAAAGACCCCTTTCAGATTCAAGATAATAAGTCAAAAAGTAACTTGTTTGAAAAATGAAAAGAAGGTTCATTTTGAAACATTTTTTTTAAAATTAAATCATGGGTAAATATTTATTTAACAAATCACGTGATAAATAAAAAATTATTTTTAATTTGTTTTGGAAAATATGGATATGATCAAAAAATATACCCGATCAAAAAGAAAATTAAGACCAAATTTCCTTTTAAAAATTTTGTTTTAATGAGTAAGTTAAATTTAAACATTAATCATCATGAATAAATTAATATTCATGTTAAATATATCAAATGGTAAGTATACACACCACACAAAAATAAATAGGTGCATAATACCAAATATGTATAACTAAAGTTTAAATTGAGATGAAATCTCTTACATAGATCATACCGTTGAAGTTATAATTAATCAATGAATTGATTACATTTATAAAATATAAATCTTAATAAAATTTCTAGAAATGAAACATAAAATATTCTAATGTAATTACGCACATAATATTAGAATATAAAATATAAGGAATAAGTAATATAACCCAATGAAAAGAAATTGATTTATAAAACACTTACCATTCGGTAACATTAAAATAGAATCCCCTTGGATGAATTTTTTTAATTAAATCTTAAAATACCATAATATATGAAGGATTCATGATATGAAATATTAAAATAGAATTACATACACCATATAAAAAAATTAGGATAATAAAAAGAAAATATGCCTCAATGAAATGAAACTGAGATGAAATATCACACCCTTAGTCTGAATTAACAAATATGCTATTTATCTTCCTAAATAATAAAATAATGTTAATTATTTAATTTCTTAATAAACTGTTTCATTTTTTTATTTTATTTAACACCATTTTATATTTAATTACTTGAACAATTAAGTTCACATGAGGCATTTTGATGATATTCAGCTTATATGTCCAAAAAAACTATGATAATTGGATTATGGTAAAATCAGTAATTAATCCATAATATCCAGAATAATAATCAAGATATATTTATCATTTTTATACGTAAATTATTATTTTTGAAAAATCCATGATGTATGTTTATGGAAAATGAACTTCCTTACAATCATGTAGACGGTAAGTCGTACATATGCATGAGTAACAGTTTTATTTTCCAACGATCATCATGGAAAGAAGGTAAATATTATTTTTTCATTAAAAAATTCTAATCATATCATATATACCTTATAAATTCATTAAATATACTTATATATTTCAATCATGTGATTTGTGGATGAAGAACAAATCACATCGCTTCGTGGATGTGGTAGTCCACATCTACACACAAACGACGTTATCATTTTTAGGTGAATAAAATTTTAAGAAAACAGAAGATATATTAATTCTATATAATGATAAATATTTCAATAATAATATATATATATTCATTAAACACATAATTATAACCAACCATGAGAGGTGTTGATGGAACATGAATTACATCGATTTGCGAGGTAGTAGTCTATCGTACACAAAAATGATGGTCTCATTTTCCATTAGATGGAGGAGTAGATGGATATTAGTTATTACATTAACATAATAACATATAAGTGTATTATAAATAATGCTGTAATTATTTAATCATGTTTTAAGATGGTTTGAATGAGTTATAATAATAAATAAAATTAAAATGCTTGACGAAGAACTATATTCCTTCTTTAAAAACCTCTTAAGGTTTACACCAAAATATTTTATAAGATGGATTTGTGATAAAAAAATCATTTAAGGCATGGTTAGAGAAGTGAGGAATGTATTTTCAAAACCAAAATACTTTTCAGGCGTGAATAAAAGAGGAGAGCAGGTTACCTTTTATAAGGGAGGGGGAGACACTCTTAGAATTTCTTCAAGTATTAAATTATTATAAATTAATTTTCATATTAAAAAAGATAAAAATTAATAATATTATAATATAATATTATTTTTAGTCTAAATAATAACATTCAATAAAGACTTTAGAAATTTAGGTGATTTATTCACTCCTATCTTTTTGTTTTAACCCTTTTTGACATTTATCGTGGCATTAAAGGTTTTACTCTTTAGGGGTCAATAAAATTCATATAAATGGAAAAAACAGACCATAAATTGATTATGGTTAATATTATAAACCATTTACCATTAAATTAGTTGAATATGATATTTTTATTAATGTTAAATAATTTAGTATAACATAATTTAATATAAAATATCATTTATATCAATTTTGAAACTATTCATTTAATTTAACTTAAAAAAATCATGACAAAGATTTAATTAGAATATATTACTTTAAAAAATCTATAACATGTTATATTTATCAAAAAAATTCACAGAACATAATATTTATTTTAAATTATATTACGTTTAATTTTTTAAAAATAATTTATTTTAATTTTCAATCAATTAAATAAATGTTGCGTCAGCGTTACAAAATAATTTAAGATAAATATTTTTTCACTAAAAATTATAAATAAATTAACTTAATAAAAAATAAACTATATCAATAATAAATATTTATAATTTAACATGGATTTTTTATCCCAATCACAAAATATTATAGTTATTTAAAGAAAGAAAGAGTAATTTTTTCTATTTTATTTACATAAAATATTATTAAGGTCACAATAATGGACGTAGGGAAACAAAAGATCATATATTAGAATTTTGGATGATTATAGATAAAATTTCCTCATAAAATAAAATTAAGTCAAGTATTATCATCGTTTTATAGTTTTTATCATATTATTTTTAACCTTAATAACATGATTCAACCCTCCTATTGCGATAATTATTTACAGTAGTTACTATTCATAATGACTAAAAATAAAAGGGGAATATTTAAAATAATTTAGAAAACATGATTAATAATATGAAATATATTTTTAAATATTAATTTAATATAAGTGGAATAATTTAATTTAATATTAAATAAGAAAAACAGGATGAAAAACAATTGTTTAGAAAAATGCATTTTAGAAGCAATAAATGATCTTATATTAACTATTTGACTATAAATAATAATCATATGAATTAAATTAATATAAATAGATATATATTATATAAATTTCATTTAAATAATTTTTTATTAGAGGTTATTCATATTAATAAAAATGGATAAACCCTATGCACCTAAAAATGACTTTCAGAAAATAGGGTTTTTAAGAATAAAAATAGATATATACCAAAATAATGAAAATTTAAGATTAAAAATAAATAAATAAGATTATAATAAATAAAATGGTTCATATGTAACTTTATTATCAAATCCAAAATATAATCAGATTTTTAAATTACTTGATTTAATGAAAAGAAATGATAGTGTCTCTAAAATTTGTAATATTCACTATTCATGGAAAAATAAATCATTTCAAAAAAATACCCATTTTTAACCCTAAGTTAATTTTGATATTCATATTTGAAAAATCATAATTTTTTTTTTCAAATTTCCAGATTTTAATTATAATATTTTCTCACAAAAAGCAATAAAAACCAATTTTAAAGAAAACTTATATTTGAAGTATAAAATGACATTACTAAAAATTGAGTGATTATTTACTACTAATTTATCAATAAAATTATATTTCGTATTAAAATTATATATATTGTGACACCCTGATACTTTATGATTTATTTCCTTTTAAATTAATCAAATCTATTCGATAGATTGCAATGCAAGCGACACCGGGTTTAAATGAAACATGATACTCTATTATAATATTATTTAAACATGAAAATTATAACATAGATGATAAATTATATGGTATTAATAGGAATAAATATATTTTGAAAAATATATATTGTTTACACACATTCATTGGTTATCTATTGATTATAAATAAAAATTAGAATCATTTGAAAGTAAATGAAATGTTTTTTGGAAAACATATTTTTTCAAAGAAAATAGTTTCACCATTTCTTGGAATCTTATTATAGAATTATTTTTAAAAAAATTAATAAATTTATTGGATAAAGTAATTTTTTTATTAAATCATCACATAAAAATTATCTTAGGTCAAATATTTTGGATTTTTCTGAAAAGTTTCATTTTTTGATGAATAGTGAAAAATAATGACTTTTATTGGAAACTAAATTTTTGTTTAAACTATTTACAAAGTTAAATTAAATTTTAAATTGATTTTAAATTACAATTAGATATATTATATTAAAATTTAACTATTTTAGGTCATTAATATCAATTTTACATTCAATTTCACTATAAAACTTTCCATACTTATGATAATTTTCCCCATGGAAACCCATTTTGTCATCACATACATGGGTATTATAAGGACCCAGCCTTAAAAATTACTTAATCTAGAGTTATTAAAAGATTACACATTGAGGATCTTTTCAGGTTTAGAGTTTTAGAGAATTAGATCATAAAACATGCACTGCATCCCACATTTAAACAAAGTGGTTACAATAAAAGATAGTATTCATTTTTTTCCATCAATGAAAACATATTTAAAATAAAACATGGATTCTTTCTTGACACATCCTTGACACTATCATCATATCATGTACGCTTCCCTTGACCTGTGAATTTTTTTTTCAAAAACTTGGGTTGAGCATAAAAAGCTCAGTAAGGGATATAAAAATATGGAAAGAAAACATGAGTACATGTATACATAAGAATCAATGAAATCATACTCTACTCATAAAACATAATCACTTTAACATACCTCATAAATTCATGAATAAATCATAGAAATCATAATTCATAAAGGTAACTTGAGGCATTTATAACAATCTTACATAGGGAGTAACCCTCTTGGTTACGTTTGGAATACCCATCACAGTATATTCCCTAAATCTCTTCGGAGAAACCTTAACGTTTAACTAATTCTCATTACATAATGCATTGGAGAGCTATATCGGGTTCACCCACCCTTAGTTTATCACAGAACCACCCGTCTTCATAACAATGCCCAAGAACCATAACATAATCGTACCACATAATACATGCATAAAGGAAACATAACATTTCCACATTTCAATCACAAGATATCAATACAATACATTGATATAAAAAACATTATGAAAACCATTTTCAATACCAAAATAAAAGAAAAGTAAAACATTTTATTTATTTTTCATTTTAAAAAAAATTATGGCTTGTAGAGGAAGCTGAAACTCAAATAATGGTCACGACGATGGAGAAGTCGTTTTCACCGCATACGTACGACAAAAAAACATTCCCTTTTGTCGTTTAGTAAAACGCTTCATATAAAAAGATTACTTCTGGATAAACGTAAAACTAAAAGGGTTTTATAGATCATATAAAAGAAGGTTGTGTATAAAGCAAAATATGCCTCAATGAAAGGAGATTGAGACGAAGTCCCATACCTCGTATCCGACTTGACTCGATCGTTCTTTAATATCCTGAATAATAAACATGGGTTAATTTATACTTGCATAAGAACCTTATTGAAGTTCATTATTCCTTTTATATCACTTATTACCATGTTATCAACATTATGTAATCATTTAAGTCAATAAAGGTCATTTTGTCGATATTTGGTACTTGAGTCAAAAGTGAACTTCGTATATTTACAAGTTGTTCAAGTAGTCAAATATCCATTATCTCAAGAATGATATTCATGATGTAGATTCCATTTATATCATATATATCCAGTATATACATGCATTTATAATATTACATAATCATTTAGAGGTAAGAAATGAAATGCACCATTCATGGAGACGGTAAGCCGTACGTACGCATGAACGCTACTTTCATTTCTATGTCATATTAATGGAATTAAAACTTAATGAGAGATATGTATATTTTAATTCCATAATTATATTCATCATTTAGATGTAACATACATCATATATATCCACTATATCTATGTACTTATAATACTACATTACATTTGGGGATAAGAAATGAAATACACAATTCATGGAGACGGTAAGCCGTACATATGCATGAACGCTACTTCCATTTCTGTTTCATATTTAATGTTATTAAAACATAATGATACATAATATTATTTTAATTAAATTATGTTATCATATATAATATCATTAAATATATCCTTTATACGTACCACATATGGTATTAACGAATCAAATCACTTTGAGGGGGCGGTAGTCCGTACTTCCTAAATTGAAGATATCGCGTATATCCATAATGGAAGCCATAATGGTATGACATAAATGAAAAATACATAATCTTAAGGAATTAATAGAAATATTATATATCATATATAAATATAGTGACATCTTAATGGCCACCTTTGAAGGTGTTTGAAGAATATTGAACAATCATCACTTCGTGAAGGAGAAATTCTCCATCCACGGAAACAGTACGTTCTTTAACCATTAGATGTAGGTGTGTGTAAGTGTAGCTCGAATCCTTCTTATAACAAAATCCTAGTATATTTAAGATACTAGAGTTGTTACAAAAAAATTAATAAAAAGAGTTTAGGGGGTTGTAGAAGCAAAATAAAACAAAAGAACACAAGTGAAGACATTACCTTAAAATCAGGTAACTCTCTTTGATTTGAGCTCAAAGGCTTCCTTGGGAAGAATTCTGCCCAAAGTTAGGCTTCTAGGAGTAATGGAGGGATTTGTAGAGACAAAATGAGCATGGGTTGGCCGAGCCAAAGGCTCCAGAGGTGTGGGTAAGGAGGTAGAGGTGGGGGCCTTTTATAAGAGGAGAGGAGGGGCACTCTTGGAAAGTTATAAAAGGTTACTTTATTTTCAAATGATTTTCGGATTTTAGAGGTCCCAAAATGATTTATTTCAAGGTTAAAGTGATAAGGGTTATAAATACACTCATCCAATAGGTATTTGACAAGTTTACGTCTTAGATTTTACTTTATCTTTT
Organism: Viscum album; assembly: GCA_963277665.1. Classification (NCBI taxonomy): domain Eukaryota; kingdom Viridiplantae; phylum Streptophyta; class Magnoliopsida; order Santalales; family Viscaceae; genus Viscum; species Viscum album. Next base: position 2,134,938,740 of record OY728138.1, read on the forward strand.
CATTTTATTTAAATCATTTATTAATGAGGTAATCGCTGCATCATCATGATGTCATAAATAATTTAATTTACGTAATTTCTAAAAATTATAAAACAAATATCATAATGTAGGAAATATTTTTATCTTTCTAATGACTATTTATAGTCCAACAGATCATTTATTTAGACAAAATTAAAAATGTTTTACTCAGGTGATACATTCTTTGTTATATTTAACTTTCTTTAAAAATAAAAAGATAAAAAGTCACTTTCACACAAAAGTGATTCGATGGGGTCCCCAAGTTTGGCAGAAGTAATACCATGGTCTTACATGAGAAAACAATTAGCATTAGGACACATGTTGGTGTCATTATTTATTATTATGATATTATTTTATTATCCTTAACTACCCGATTACTCATTAATCAAGATAATTAAAGATAATTACCGTCGTTACTATTCATAATGTCAACAAACAAAAGAGTCTTGATTACATAATTTAGACCTTATGATTCCAAATATGTAATCCATTTTACCAAATTTCAAACACAGAAATTGCAATAATTTATTTAAATATAATTCCCGTTGTAGAAACAAATAGCAGGTTTTTTGAAACAATATCTATGAAAAGTTTGGCATTAGTTTATGCCAAATTACAAAGTGAAATTAACCCTAATGACCACCATTGGATTAACTGGTAAACATATATATTCAGATTACACTTTAATACCAATTAAAAAGCTAATCTAATCATATAATTAAATTAGATGAAAAAGCAGTTTTGATGTAAAATGCAGTATTTTTCACTATTCATTAAAAATGAACATTGTCAGAAAAATACCAAAACTTTATCCAATGTAGATTTCAATGTCCCAATAATAAAGAATATGTTTATTTTGACAAATAAAGATTATAAATTTGTCAAAAGTTTTATTTAAAAATGGTTTTCCATCAAAAGGCAGTAAAACAATCTTTTAAAAATATTAGTGTATTCCATGCTTAAGATTGGATTTATTCTTATTGTAAGCCTCTAAAACACTATCTAATTCAAAAATAGACATAGATAAAAATATATATTATTCATTAATTACATGGGATGTTACATCCTTCCCCCCTTTAGAAAATTGTGTCCCCACAATTTATTTACTTATCGAATAAGTGGGGGTATTTATCCCTCATTGCATTTTCAGATTCCCATGTTGCCTCTTCAATCATGTGGTTTTTCCAAAAAAAATTACTTGATGAATCACCTTATTCCACAACACTTTCTCCCTGTGATCAAGAATATGAACCGGTTGTTCCTCATAAGATAGATTCTCTTCCAAATGAACTACCACTGGACTCAAAACATGAGATGGATCTGGCATATACTTTCTCAACATCGAAACATGAAAAACATTGTGTACTCGAGATAAACTCTTAGGTAAATCCACTCGGAATTAAACTGATCCAACTCTCTCCAGAATTTCATATGGTCTGATGAACCTTGGACTCAGCTTTCCTTTCTTACCAAATTGCATCACACTTTTCCATGGTGATACTTTGAGAAAAACATGATCACCTACCTCAAAAGAGAGATCCTTCCTCCTGTTGTCCGCATAACTGTTCTGCCTGCTCTAAGCTGTTCTTATGTGTTTCTGTATCAGCTGAACTTTTTCTGCCAACTCTTCTACCAATTCAGGCCCCATCAACTTCCTTTCTCCCACTCATCCCAAAAAGTTGGAGTTCGACACCACTTCCCATATAACGCGTCAAATTGTGCCATCTGTATACTGGAATGAAAATTGTTATTATATGAAAACTCAAACAAAGAAAGATGTTGGTCCCAACTTCCCTGATAATCCATCGAACAAGCACGTATCATATCTTCCAAAGTTTGAATTGGTCATTCTGATTTCCCATCTGATTGAGGATGAAAAGCTGTACTAAAATTTAATTCAGTACCCAACGACTTCTGAAGGCCTTTCCAAAAGTTAGAAGTGAACATGGGATCACGGTCAGATACAATGAAGAGAGGAACTCCATGTAACCTAAGTATCTCTTTAATATAAAAATGGGAAAGTTGATCTAGGGAAAACGTATCTCTTATATCAAGGAAATGAGCATATTTAGTCAAGTGATCAATAATAACCCAGATTGCATTATTACCTCGAGATGTCTTTGGTAATCCCACAACAAAGTCCGTGGATATATTCTCCCATTTCCACTTTGGCACTGGTAAAGGCTGAAGCCTCCCTTTCGGTAACTGCCGCTCTGCTTTAACCTGTTGACATGTCAAACACTTCACAGTAAAATCAGAAATATCTCTTTTCATTCCATCCCACCAGTAATACTTCCGCAGATCTCTATACATCTTAGTACTGCAAGGATGAACTGAAAACGGAGAACTATGAGCTTCACGTAACAACTCTCTATTCAACTGTGAATAACAAGTCACACACAATCTCTTCCCAAATCTCAAAACACAATCATTATCGATGTTGAATTCCGGCATCTTACCTTTCTGAACTAGCTCTACCTTTTTCTGCAACTCACTCTCTTGCTTCTGTGCTTTCTTGATTCTGTTTGATAGGGAATATTTCACTGATACCTGAAACAAAACAGAAGGAAATCCTACACAAAAAGATTCTATGCCAAATTTCATCAAATCCTTAACCAAAGGATCACGTTCCAGATGGAACATTACTAATGAAGCATTACTTTTTTGACTTAAAGCATCAGCCACTTTATTTTCTTTTCCCGGGTGGTAATGAATTGTACAATCATAATCCTTCATTAATTCTAGCCATCTCCTATGTCTCAGGTTCAATTCTTTCTAAGTAAATATATACTTTAAACTTTTGTGATCAGTATATATTTCACACTTTACTCCATACAAATGATGCCTCCAAATTTTTAGAGAAAAAACAACCACAGCTAATTCCAAATCATGTGTAGGGTAATTTACCTAATGAGTTTTCAACGGTCGTGAAGCATAAGAAATTACCTGATCATTCTGCATTAGGACAAAACCAAGTCCTTTTAATGAGAATCACTGTAGATAACAAACTCCCCATTCCTGGAAGGAAGTTCCAAAACTGGAGCATTCACAAATCTTCTTTTCAATTCTTGAAAACAATCATCACATTCTTTTTTCCAGATAAACTTAACACCCTTTAGAGTTAGCTTAGTCATTGGACCAGATAACCGTGAAACATTTTCAACAAACCTTCTGTAGTGACCTGCCAAACCAAGAAAACTACGGATCTCAGTTACATTTGTGGGTCTTGGCCATTCTTCAACAACTTTTGTTTTAGCAGGATCAACAGTTATGCCATATTTTGAAACAATATGACCAAGGAAAGAAATTTGTTGCAACCAAAACTCACACTTGCTGAATTTTCCATACAGTTTCTTTTCTTTTAAGGTTTGCAAGATAACCCCTAAATGACTTTCATGCTCCTCTTTACTTTTAGAAAACACCAAAATATCATCAATAAAAACAACCTACATTTTCACCTGAGTCAACTGAGCCATCAATACAACAAACTGTTTAGTTCTGATTCTGACCATCTCAGGATACTGATTCGAAATGTCATTTCCCTCTGTATACCTTCCCAGAAAATCTGTTCTGTTTGCTCTACGAAAAACCATTCTTAACACAGAAATATCTTCGGAGAAGCAACATGGTAATCTTAAAATTCTATATCATTTCAATTTGACCCTAATAAAATATTTTTGGTTAATCATTTAATAGAATTTTAACTCCTAAAGTTGTCTAAACCGACCTCTGATACCAACTATAAGGCCCTAACCTTAAACATTACTTAATCCCGAGTTATTACAAGATTACACATTGAGGATATTTTTAGGTTTAGAGTTTTAGAGAATTGGATCATAAAACTTGCATTACATCCCACATTTAAACAAAGTGGTTACAATAAAAGATAGTATTCATTTTTTTCCATAAACGGAAACATATTTAAAATAAGACATGGATTATTTCATGACACTTCCTTGACACTATCATCATATCATGTACCCTTCCCTTGACCTGTGAAAAACATTTCAAAAATTTGGGATGAGCATAAAAAGCTCAGTAAGGGATATAAAAATATGGAAAGGAAAAATGAGTACATATATACATAAGAATCAATGAAATCATACTCTACTCATAAAACATAAGCACTTTAACATACCTCATCAAATCATGAATAAATCATAGAAATCATAAGACATAAAGGTAACTCGAGGCATTCATAACATTCTTACATAGGGAGTAACCCTCTTGGTTACGTTTGGAATACCCATCACTGTATATTCCCTAAATCTCTTTGGAGAAACCTTAACGTTTAACTCCTCTGCATTACCCAATGCATTGGCGATCTATATCGGGCTCAGCCGCCCTTAGTTTATCACGGAACCACCCATCTTCATATCAATTCCCAAGAACCATAACATAATCGTACCACATAATACATGCATAAAGGAAACATAACATTTCCACATTTCAATCACTAGATATCAATACAACACATTGATATAAAAAAAATTATGAAACAAAATTTTCAATAAAAAATAAAAGAAAAGTAAAACATGGTATTTATTTTTCATTTTAGAAAAAGTATGGCTTGTAGAGGAAGCAAAAACTCAAATAATGGTCATGGCGGCAGAGAACTCATTGTCGCCGCATACGTACGACAAAAAAATCATTACCTTTTGTCGTTTAGTAAAACGCTTCTTATAAAAAGATTCCTTTTGGATAAATGTAAAATTCAAAAGGGTTTATACACCATATAAATGAAGGTTGTTTATAAAGCGAAATATGCCTCAATGAAAGGAGATTGAGACGAAGTCGCGTACCTCGTATCCGACTTGACTCGATCATTTTTTAATCTCCTGAATAATAAACTTGGGTTAATTTATACTTTCTTAAGAACCTTTTTCAAGTTAATTATTCCTTTTATATAACTTATTACCATGTTATGAACATTATGTAATCATTTAAGTTAATAACGGTCATTTTGTCGATATTTGGTACTTGAGTCAAAAGTGAACTTCTTATATTTACAAGTTGTTCACGTAGTCAAATATCCATTATATCAAGAAAGATATTGATGATGTAGATGCCATTTATATCATATATATCCAATATATACATGAATTTATAATATTACATAATCATTTAGAGGTAAGAAATGAAATGCACCGTTCACGGAGACGGTAAGCCGTACGTACGCATGAACGCTACATTGATTTCTATGTCATATTAATGGAATTAAAACTAAATGAGAGATATGTATATTTTAATTCAAGTATTATATTCATCATTTAGATGTAACATACATCATATATATCCATTATATCTATGTACTTATAATAGTACATTACATTTGGGGATAAGAAATGAAATGCACCATTCATGGAGACGGTAAGCCGTACGTACGCATGAATGATACTTCCATTTCTATTTCATATTTAATGGAATTAAAACATAATGATACATAATAGTATTTTAATTCTAGTATGGTATCATATATAATATCATTAAATCTATCCTTTATATGTACCACATATTTTATTAACAAATCAAATGACATTGAGGGGGCGGTAGTCCGCACTTCCTAAAATGAAGATAATGCGTATACCCATAATGGAAGCCATAAAGGTATGACATAAATGAAAAATAAAGAAGATTAAGGAAGAAATAAAAATATTATATATCATTTATTAATATAGTGACATCTTAATGGCCACCTTTGAAGGTGTTTGAAGAATATTGAACAATCATCGTTTCGTGAAGCAGAAATTCGCCATCCACGGAATATATATGTTCTTTAACCATTAGATGTAGGTGTGTGTAAGTGTAGCTCGAATCCTTCTTATAAGAACATCCTAGTATATTTAATATACTGGAGTTGTTACAAAATAAATTAATAAAAAGAGTTACGGGGTTAGAGAAGAAAAATAAAACAAAAGAATACAAGTGAAGACATTACCTTAAAATCGGGTAACTCTCTTTGATTTGAGCTCAAAGGCTTCCTTCGGAAGACTTCTGCCCAATGTGAGGATTCTAGGAGTAAGAGAGGGGTTCCGAGAGACAAAATGGGCAGGGTTTGGACAAGCCAAAGGCTTGAGAGGTGTGGGTAAAGAGGTAGAGGTGGGTTCCTTTTATAAGAGGAGAGGAGGGGCACTCTTGGAAAGTTATAAAAGTTTACTTTATTTTCAAATGCGTTTCGGATTTTAGAGGTCCCACATTGATGTATTTAAAGAATAAGGTGATAAGGGTTCGAAATAAACTCATCCAATAGGTATTTGATAAGTGTAAGTCTTAGATTTTACATTATCTTTTCATTTTATTTAAATCGTTTATTAATGAGGTAATCGCTGCTTCATCATGATGTCATAAATAATTTAATTTATTTAATGTCTAAAAATTATTAAAAAAATATCATGATGTAGAAATATTTTTAGCTTTCTAATGACTATTTATATTCCAACATATCATTTATGTAGACAAAATTAAAAATGTTTTACTCAGGTGATACACTCTTTGTTATATTTAACTTTCTTTAAAAATAAAAAGATAAAAAGTCCCTTTTACACAAAAGTGATTCCATGGGGTCCCCAAGTTTAGAACAAGGAATCCCATGGTCGGCCATGAGACAACCAGTAGAATTAGGACACATGTTGGTGTCATTCATTATTATTTTGATATTATTTTATTATCCTTAACTACCCAATTACTCATTAATCAAGATAATTAATGATAATTACCGTCGTTACTATTCATAATGTCAAAAAACAAAAGAGCCTTGATTACATAATTTGGAACTTCTGATTCCAAATATTCAATCCATTTTACCAAATTCCAAACACAGAAATATCAATAATTTATTTAAAAATAATTCCCGTTGTCAAAACAAATAACGGGTTTTTTTAAACAATATCTATGAAAAGTTTGGCATTAGTTTATGCCCAATTCCAAAGTGAAATTAATCCTAATGACCACAATTGGATTAAATGGTAAAAATATATTCATATTAAAATTTAAGACCAATTAAAAAGATAATCTAACCATATAATTAAATTAGATGAAAAAGCAGTTTTGATGTAAAATGCAGTATTTTTCACTATTCATTAAAAAATGAACATTGTCAGAAAAATACCAAAAATTTATCCAATGTAGATTTCAATGTCCCAAACATAAAGAATATGTTTATTTTGACAAATAGAGATTATAAAATTGTCAAAAGTTTGATTTTAAAAATGGTGTTCCATCAAAAGGAAGAAAAACAATCTTTTAAAAATATTAGTGTATTCCATGCTTAAGATTGGATTTATTCTCATTATAAGCCTCTAAAACACTATCTAATTCATAAATAGACATAGATAAAAATATATATTATTCATTAGTTACTTGGGATGTTACATCCTTCCCCCCTTTAGAAAATTGTGTCCTCGCAATTTATTTACTTACCGAATAAGTGGGGGTATTTATCCCTCATTGCATTTTCAGATTCCCATGTTGCCTCTTCAATCATGTGGTTTTTCCACAAAAACATTACTTGATGAATCACCTTATTCTGCAACACTTGCTCCCTGTGATCATGAATCTGAACCGGTTGTTCCTCATAAGATATATTCTCTTCCAAATGAACTACCTCTGGACTCAAAATATGAGATGGATCTGGTATATACTTTCTCAACATCGAAACATGAAAAACATTGTGTACCTGAGATAAACTCGGAGGTAAAGCCACTCGGTATGAAACTAATCCAACTCTCTCCAGAATTTCATATGGTCTGATGAACCTTGGACTCAACTTTCCTTTCTTACCAAATCGCATCACACTTTTCCATGGTGATACATTGAGAAAAACATGACCACCTACCTCAAAAGAGAGATCCTTCCTCTTGTTGTCCGCATAACTCTTATGCCTGCTCTGAGTTGTTCTCATGTGTTTCGGTATCAGCTGAACTTTTTCTGCCAACTCTTCTACCAATTCTAGTCCCATCAGCTTCCTTTCACCCTCTTCATCCCAAAAAGTTGGAGTTCAACACCGCTTCCCATATAACGCCTCAAATGGTGCCATCTGTATACTAGAATGAAAACTGTTATTATATGAAAACTAAACCAAAGAAATATGTTGGTCCCAACCTCCCTGATAATCCATTGAACAATCACGTAGCATATCTTCCAAAGTCTGAATTGTTCATTCTGATTGCCCATCTGATTTTGGATGAAAAGCTGTACTAAAATTTAATTCAGTACCCAACGACTTCTAAAGGCCTTTCCAAAAGTTAGAAGTGAACCTGGGATCACAGTCAGATACAATGGAGGGAGGAACTCCATGTAACCTGGCTATCTCTTTAAGATACAAACATGAATGTTGATCTAGGGAAAAAGTATCTCTTATAGCAAGGAAATGATCAGATTTAGTCAAGCGATCAACAATAACCCAGATTGCATTATTATCTGTAACGCCCTGACCCTAGTTACCCAGAGTCGGTGCATTATTACATAACATTGGCATGATCATGAGAAAGATCAAGTCTCGAAAGACCGATTAGTTTAGTAGCCTTGGAATAACTAGATACATCCATAAATTTTTACATTACATCATAAAAAAAACATCTTGTCTTCATATCCCCTCACACTATCCCTGCAGGCCATTCATAAATTACTTCTTCATAATCCTGGAAAAAAAATAAAACATTGAAAGGGGTGAGCTCGGATGCTCAGTAAGGATAACATTATAGCAGAAGCTTTCATAAATAAGCATAAACACTTAAGGCAATTTATAACTAAAAGAAAAGCCTTTGAAACTTGAACTTCAGCATAAAATGGCAAAGGTAAAATGAAATAATGCCATTTACTTACTCACATGGATATTCTACTAGTCGAATGATCACATGAAATATCAATAACTACTTTCATAATGATGGAATGCATAATGCCAGACTATCATAACCACATAGCCAAGGCCTCGTGCCAAGACTACAAATAAGATTTTGCCAAGGCCTTGTGCCAAGACACTAGTTTGTCTCATGAGACCTACCGATGCATCGAGGAGCTATAGCGGGCTCCACCCGTCACTTATTAAGTCCAATGCATTCCTCATATGAATAGGTTTAAGCATAAAATAAACATTCGTATTAAAACTAGCATACGAAATGTCAATACTTTAACCACAAACCATGAATGGTATAAAAATAGAACATCCACAGTCAAATATAATTCATTTGATACAATATGGAAGCTTGTATTGTATCACATTAACCTCAATCATGAATAATGAAGGATGTTGACATAGATGAAAATAATCATCAATACTATTTGATAGAAATATCCCCCTTTTCTTGAAAACATTTAAAAGTAACACTATTTGTCAAGAAGCCATTTAAAAATAGATTTTTGAATCAAAGTGTCCCATACCACTTTGAAACCTTTTAAAAGGATTTTTAATTTCTAAACTTTAATGTCCATATAAATAAATCCTTAAAACCATTTTTAAAACATGGACATTAATGAGAAAGATTTAGATGAATAAGTCTTTAAAACATTTAAAAATGGTATTTCAGTTAGAGATTCTAACCAAAAGAGAGACACTTGAATGAAAATAATTGAGGTAATCAAAACATTGTAATATCACGAGAATAAAGGTAATTCATGATATACTATGTCAAAGTACATTATATACACCACATAAAAGTGATTTGGTGTATATCAACAAAGAAGTCTCAATGGATTGTAAGTTGAGATGAAATCTCTCATAAAGGCCATATCCTTAGGTTAAGGATAAATCAACAACATAATTATGTGTGAAAAATATAAATACACTAAATATTATTGGATATTCAGTGTAAAACAATCAAAGTATATTCACACATATATTCCTGTAAAAACAACACCAACGAATTGGATGTTTAAGTCAACAAATGGTGAAAGAGTTAAAATTACTCTTATCAAATTCATATCAATGACTTGAGAATTTTCAATGGGGTGATTATGTGTATCAAAAGTATATCCAAAGGAAGGGGAGTGGAAATTATGACATAATCAAATGAATAGTGATTCCACACATAATCTTGGGGTAATATAATCAATGAAATATGCGTAAAGCCAAATGAGTGGAAATTGAAATCTCAAATTCCCTTATTGATTGGGTAACTTAAGAAACAAACACCCATGAAAGAAAGATCATACCATGATGATGTAAATACCCATAAAATAAAGTATATTACACAATGAATACAATCATGGGTAGTACATATACACCACATGCAATAATTAAGTGGTGATCAATGGAATTCTCACGGAATTAAAAGTGAGACAAGAAACCCCTTACCACGTTAATCAACTGAGTCGCATGGCCAAAAGTTAATAACCACCAAATTATTTACATAATAACATGAATATAAAGTGAATCATGATAATATATATCAAATGGAAGTACACAATACACCACTTTCAATAATTTAGTAGCGAACAATGGAAATCTCACGGAATTGAAAGTGAGATAAGAGAATCCCTTACTTTGTACTTTTTCCTTGGTCGATGGTAGGTTTACCTCCTGTATAATGGTGAAATAATTGTTATTGAATAATACAAGAATCAGTTACTTTAATATGATATCATATATGATCTTTTAACATTGATTTGTCAATAATATCTTAGAATTATCGTCATTTCAGGTGTTAACGGGTTCATTTTACTTTATATTCTTTGTTATGTGAGCCATATTCGTTATTAATGGGATGTATATTATTCATATCCATAATGGTATCAAGTCCTTAAACATCATTTTTAAATCATCAAATGATAATTATACTTGAATGGATACGATGGAGAATGAATCTCATCGCGTTCGTGGAGACGGTAGTCCGTACGTACGCACGAATGCTACTTCCATTTAATTTTTTTTTAAAAGAATCGAATCCAAATGATACATAGGTATATTACTATTCCAGTAAAATATAATATTTTATATATGTTACTTAAGTTCATTAACACCATCCTTTATACGTTCCATGTGTGGTATGAACGAGTCATATCATTTTAAGGGGGCGGTAGTCCACACTTCCTCAAATGAAATTATCGTATGTATATACAACATGAAACGAATAATTGTATGAAATAAAATGGAATTACAGAAGCTTATATATAAAATATATATCATTAATATCATATTTAATTACAGTGCCATCCTAATGGCCACCATGAGAGGCGGTAAGATGTATTTGAACAATCATCGTTTCGTGAGGCGTTAGTTTTCCATCCACAGAAACATTATGTTCATCATCCATTAGATGGAGTTGTGTGAATGTGTAGTTTTAATCCTTCTTATAACAACATCCTAGTATATTTTGGATACTGGTTTTGTTACAAAAGAAAGTAAATAAAAAGAGTTTGGGGGTTGGAGAAGCAAAATAATTGAAAATAATTTAAGAGAAAATGTTACCTTTAATTTAGGTAACTCACTTGGTTGGAACCAAAGGACTTCTTGAAATGCTTTATTCCTAAAGGGAAGCTTCAAGGAGGAGGAGAGGGATGTGGGGAGCTTAGTTGGGCAGAGTTTGGACGAGCCAAGTGGCTTGAGAGGTGTGAGGAATGAGTAGAAGTGGTCTCCTTTTATAAGGGAGAGGAGGGGCTCTTTCGGAAAGAGTGAAAGTATTACTTTATAATATAACTATATTCGGTTTATAATGGTCCAAAAATCATTGAGGTCGAAGATAAGATGACTCATATTCTAAATAACATCAACCAATAAGAATTGGACAGGTTTTAGATAATATTTTAATCATTATAATCTTATTTATTTAAATGATTTATTAATGAGTTAAACATTGAATCATTATTGTGTCATTAATAATTTAAATTATTTGATGTCTAAAAATTATAAATAAAATATCATTATGTAGGATATCTTTTTAGCTTTCTAATGAATATTTATAATCGAAAATCCAACATGTATAACCCTATGTAAAATTTTTTCTTTTAAACGATGTAAGCTTATGCCATTTTTGTATTCATTTTAACTTAATTAAAATAAAGTGTCATTATCACTTTCAAGTGGATCAATGGGGTCCCAAAATTGACCCAAAGATGCCCATGGTCGACAATGTATCAACCAATAGGGTTAAGACACGTTTTAGGGTAATTTAGTATTATTATAATATTATTTTTTAACCCTTATTTACCGGATTTACCCTTAACCATGGTAAATAAAATATTTACCGCAGTAATTATTCAAAATGTCTAAAAATAAAAGTTACCTATTTACACAATTTGAACATCCTGATTCCAAATATGGAATCCATTTTTCTAAATTCAAAACACAGAAGTGGCAGAAATTATTTTAAAATTAATTCCCGCTGTCAAAACAAAAAGCGTGTTTTTAAGAGATAATAACTATCAAAAGATTGACACTTGTTTATGTTCGGTTTAATTGTAAAATTATGTCCAATGACCAAAATTATATTAAATGGTAAAAATATATTCTAAATATACTTTAAAACCACTCAAATTCATAATTTATCACTATTAATTATTTTTATTAAAAAAGTTGTTTTTAATTAAAATTTAGTAATTTTTACTATTCATCAAAATATGAAAGTTATCCGAAAAGTACCAAAATTTCACCTTAGGCTAAATTTGATATTACAAATCCAAAAATGAAGTCCATTTTGAAATATAAAATATATATAATTTCAAAAATTTAAGTATTACTATTCATAACGGCTAGTTTGATCGGTTGTGGTGTGTGTTAAAACTCGAAGTTGCGTACAACACACGCTACTATTTTATTCAAAGGAAAGCGTACCGTGGAAGCTTGGGATGTTTTATTTTAAATTTTTTGATGTCCCCATTTAGTCAAAAAGTTTAAAATATTTTATTTAAAAAGGGTTCACTATTAAAAGTTGGTAAAACTACAATACTGAAGATGAATTTGTTCTTACATTATGTCTAAGAAACTCATAATATGGATTCTAAAATTATAAGGATTCTATAAAGTTTAAAATTTAGTTAATACTATTCATAACCTTTTTTGAACGGCTTGTTTGGTAAGTCATGGTGCGCTTGAACTCAGTGTTGCGTGTAGTGCAAGTTATTGAATTATTTTGAAGAAATAACACACTATGAAATCTTGGGGTGTTACATTCTCCCCTCCTTCAATAAATTGCGTCCTCGCAATTTGAAATTGTTCTTCGAAAATAAAAGGTTGAAAATAGAAAATATATTTGTGGGAAAACCCACATCGGAAATTGGTTTACTAAAATTTAGTTTTAATATAAGGAAAAGAGAAATGAAAGGGTCACCACCAAATTATGATCTCGATTAGGAGAACATTGGTGGCAATTAGAGACATATAATTGGAGGAAAAACGTAAATATTTATAGGTAGTGGTTGAGGTCATCAATCACAAACAAGTATAAAATTGAGGTCCTTAAACTCATCAATCTATGATGATTTGAAGTACCATCGGTTCAACAAAATATAGGGTATTGGGATCACACATTTTTGACATCTCAAAATATCTTAGTTGAAATCCCACATCGAAAAATGAATTAATGAGGCCTCTATTTAAAATAAAGAGTGGAAAGTATGAAGATTACCAAAAATAACACATACTAGGGTTCCATGTAGGAAAATATGGATATGGAGGAGAAATCTAACCATCAATTATCTGATGGAGAGTGGTAGAGAACATGGCTATGAAAAGGCCAACAATCCCAAAGCCATAAATTAGTGATGATTTAAGGTACCATCTAGGACAACATTTTTTTTTAAAGTTACATTACATAAGGATGAGGAATTCATTTATGATATTGACTAAGAACATTATGAGATATACTTAAATTTTAAGTAGATTTTTATTCTTTAATAAATTTCCACCACTAACTCATTTTTTTAAACGATGAGTATTCAAGAAGACTTGGTCACACTGGAAGAGCTAGAATAAACTTCTATAGAATCACATGATCCATGCAGGATAAACCATATATTTACATTGTCTTTGAAGATTAATCAAAACCAAAATGGTTAGTGAGTGATCTAATGATCCCCCAAAAGGATATTCATTGAGATAAATATGCACTAATCTTAATTTCTAAAATTAAACCAACAATACCCCAAAGTTAAATAGATACCATTCAATAACCAATTGTCCTTAAAATCCTTTAATATAATCCAAACTAATATTGAAACCCAAAACATAGAAGAATTTGATTTTGTAGTCTCCCATGTTACATTGTATCTCCAAATGACATCAAATACTCTTAAAGTCACATACTTAAAAGTAATTAACATCATCACATATTCTCTGTTATAGGTTAATCATTTCCATAAATAACCCAAATCACTATAAATCAACAATAAAAATGTAGATAAAAATCCACCATTACTCTACAAATGAAACCTCATTGTATTCTATTTTCCTTGGGCATATAGTGTTCCTAACAAAACGAACATCTTCCAAAATAACATTTATCACTTAATCACCAAATCATTTTCCTATACCATGGGTATTCATTTGATAAGACATAAGAACCCAAATCATCTTATTATTGATCAATAAAATCATTTAACAAAAAAAAATAGTCATATTAACCAGGGACTTCGCGTAGTCCAGTGGTAGGCGATAAATCCCAATCGCACTTTGGTTGTGGGTTCGATTCCCACAGCTTTGTCCGACGCGACGGGTTGTCACACGGTCTACGTGTTGTCCTTTTTCAAAAACTATATTCTATAATATTACCAAAATGAGATAAATTTTTCAAAATAACATAATTTAACCACAAATGTTATATCATACATTTCATTTTCATCCCAAATTATAATAACTTATCATTTTCTCAAACCCCAATGATCATATAAAACCAAATGGTTATTTATACCTATATCCACAAGAGAAGAGACAATTATTCCTCAAATATCATTCTCACATGGTAAACTGAGGGGTTACAAATACAAGAGAAAATTATTCCAAAGTAAACCCATCAACAAGGAGTGCTAATACTTTTTAAATTTTTCTCCAACCATTTATTTCCACATAGCTTCTTCTTTGAGCAGGAAAATATCCTATAAAATAGGACATTCACTCGGGTAATGGCCAGGTCCCCTACATTTACGGCAAATGACTGTAAATGGACTCTTGGGACCATTTTTATCTTCTTCCATAGTACTCTTCATTTTTCTTCGGCAATTCTTCACTTTATGTCCTTCCTTCCCGCACGTAAAACATTTCGTTGTCCCATTGAGACACTTTCCTGGGTGTCTCTTTCCACAATTCCTGCATGATGAAAATTGAGGTTTCTTTTCTCCATGGTCTCCATTGCTGGAGATCTTATCATTTATCACCTTTCTCTTCCTTGTTGAGTCTGGGAGTTGGTTAATATATATGTTGTTGATCATATTTTTGGAAAACTAATTTGGCATAAAGACGATATCTTTTACGCCTATCAACATTCCATTTTGTTGCTCATTTCCACCACCGTTCCCACCTTGTAAATCATTCTCAAAGTCACTATGACTTCCTTGGAATCCAGCCATTGACTAAAACCAGAAAGCATTGTGTGAGTAATAGTAGTCGTAAAATCATTTAGAGATTAAAATGTCACCATATTCTCAATTTGAAACATATTAGGATTAACCAAGGTCATTTACTCTCATCTTATGTATATATTACATAAATCGGTTTGTAAAGAAAATGTAAATTATCCTAAGCATATCCCCCGGGAGTGTCATAACCAAGAGTGCAGCAAGGCCCGTTGTCGTGCACCAGTTCCCGTTCGAGTCTAGCTCAAAGCGGTGTTTTCGGGTTTTACCCCTAGGTACATCTGTGCCAGAGCCGCCTCTACCTGCTCGTATCCAGAAAGGGATGTATTGCTCGGAAAACTCACAAAATCTTTAAAATACCAAAATTCTAGGAAGTTCTTTTATACTAATCCTCAAAGTTCATCTTAGGTCTACGTGCTCTAATCAGAGTTTATCTAAATCTAGATACCAAGGTTTGTACTAAACTTCCTCTGATACCAACTGTAACGCCCCGACCCTAGTTACCCAGAGTCGGTGCATTATTACATAACATTGGCATGATCATGAGAAAGATCAAGTCTCTAAAGACCGATTAGTTTAGTAGCCTTGGAATAACTAGATACATCCATAAATTTTTACATTACATCATAAAAAAAACATCTTGTCTTCATATCCCCTCATACTATCCCTGCAGGTCATTCATAAATTACTTCTTCATAATCCTGGAAAAAAAAAATAAAACATTGAAAGGGGTGAGCTCGGATGCTCAGTAAGGATAACATTATAGCAGAAGCTTTCATAAATAAGCATAAACACTTAAGGCAATTTATAACTAAAACAAAAGCCTTTGAAACTTGAACTTCAGCATAAAATGGCAAAGGTAAAATGAAATAATTCCATTTACTTACTCACATGGATATTCTACTAGTCGAATGATCACATGCAATATCAATAACTACTTTCATAATGATGGAATGCATAATGCCAGACTATCATAACCACATAGCCAAGGCCTCGTGCCAAGACTACAAATAAGATTTTGCCAAGGCCTTGTGCCAAGACACTAGTTTGTCTCATGAGACCTACCGATGCATCGAGGATCTATAGAGGGCTCCACCCGTCACTTATTAAGTCCAATGCATTCCTCATATGAATAGGTTTAAGCATAAAATAAAC
This sequence comes from Viscum album, assembly GCA_963277665.1. Lineage (NCBI taxonomy): Eukaryota > Viridiplantae > Streptophyta > Magnoliopsida > Santalales > Viscaceae > Viscum > Viscum album. The sequence goes on from OY728138.1 coordinate 2,134,955,414, forward strand.
ATTCGTATTAAAACTAGCATACGAAATGTCAATACTTTAACCACAAACCATGAATGGTATAAAAATAGAACATCCACAGTCAAATATAATTCATTTGATACAATATGGAAGATTGTATTGTATCACATTAACCTCAATCATGAATAATGAAGGATGTTGACATAGATGAAAATAATCATCAATACTATTTGAGAGAAATATCCCCCTTTTCTTGAAAACATTTAAAAGTCACACTATTTGTCAAGAAGCCATTTAAAAATAGATTTTTGAATCAAAGTGTCCCATACCACTTTGAAACCTTTTAAAAGGATTTTTAATTTCTAAACTTTAATGTCCATATAAATAAATCCTTAAAACCATTTTTAAAACATGGACATTAATGAGAAAGATTTAGATGAATAAGTCTTTAAAACATTTAAAAATGGTATTTCAGTTAGAGATTCTAACCAAAAGAGAGACACTTGAATGAAAATAATTGAGGTAATCAAAACATTGTAATATCATGAGAATAAAGGGAATTCATGATATACTATGTCAAAGTACATTATATACACCACATAAAAGTGATTTGGTGTATATCAACAAAGAAGTCTCAATGGATTGTAAGTTGAGATGAAATCTCTCATAAAGGCCATATCCTTAGGTTAAGGATAAATCAACAACATAATTATGTGTGAAAAATATAAATACACTAAATATGATTGGATATTCAGTGTAAAACAATCAAAGTATATTCACACATATATTCCTGTAAAAACAACACCAACGAATTGGATGTTTAAGTCAACAAATGGTGAAAGAGTTAAAATTACTCTTATCAAATTCATATCAATGACTTGAGAATTTTCAATGGAGTGATTATGTGTATCAAAAGTATATCCAAAGGAAGGGGAGTGGAAATTATGACATAATCAAATGAATAGTGATTCCACACATAATCTTGGGGTAATATAATCAATGAAATATGCGTAAAGCCAAATGAGTGGAAATTGAAATCTCAAATTCCCTTATTGATTGGGTAACTTAAGAAACAAACACCCATGAAAGAAAGATCATACCATGATGATGTAAATACCCATAAAATAAAGTATATTACACAATGAATACAATCATGGGTAGTACATATACACCACATGCAATAATTAAGTGGTGATCAATGGAATTCTCACGGAATTAAAAGTGAGACAAGAAACCCCTTACCACGTTAATCAACTGAGTCGCATGGCCAAAAGTTAATAACCACCAAATGATTTACAGAATAACATGAATATAAAGTGAATCATGATAATATATATCAAATGGAAGTACACAATACACCACTTTCAATAATTTAGTAGCGAACAATGGAAATCTCACGGAATTGAAAGTGAGATAAGAGAATCCCTTACTTTGTACTTTTTCCTTGGTCGATGGTAGGTTTACCTCCTGTATAATGGTGAAATAATTTTTATTGAATAATACAAGAATCAGTTACTTTAATATGATATCATATATGATCTTTTAACATTGATTTGTCAATAATATCTTAGAATTATCGTCATTTCAGGTGTTAACGGGTTCATTTTACTTTATATTCTTTGTTATGTGAGCCATATTAGTTATTAATGGGATGTATATTATTCATATCCAGAATGGTATCAAGTCCTTAAACATCATTTTTAAATCATCAAATGATACTTATACTTGAATGGATACGATGGAGAATGAATCTCATCGCGTTCGTGGAGACGGTAGTCCGTACGTACGCACGAATGCTACTTCCATTTAATTTTTATTTTAAAAGAATCGAATCCAAATGATACATAGGTATATTACTATTCCAGTAAAATATAATATTTTATATATGTTACTTAAGTTCATTAACACCATCCTTTATACGTTCCATGTGTGGTATGAACGAGTCATATCATTTTAAGGGGGCGGTAGTCCGCACTTCCTCAAATGAAATTATCGTATGTATATACAACATGAAACGAATAATTGTATGAAATAAAATGGAATTACAGAAGCTTATATATAAAATATATATCATTAATATCATATTTAATTACAGTGCCATCCTAATGGCCACCATGAGAGGCGGTAAGATGTATTTGAACAATCATCGTTTCGTGAGGCGTTAGTTTGCCATCCACAGAAACATTATGTTCATCATCCATTAGATGGAGTTGTGTGAATGTGTAGTTTGAATACTTCTTATAAAAACATCCTAGTATATTGTTGATACTGTTGTTGTTACAAAATAAAGGAAATAAAAAGATTTTGGGGGTTGGAGAAGCAAAATAATTGAAAATAATTTAAGAAAAAATGTTACCTTTAATTTAGGTAACTCACTTTGGTTGGAACCAAAGGACTTCTTGAAATGCTTTATGCCTAAGGGGAAGCTTCAAGGAGGAGGAGAGGGATGTGGGGAGCTTAGTTGTGCAGAGTTTGGATGAGCCAAGTGGCTTGAGAGGTGTGAGGAATGAGTAGAAGTGCTCTTCTTTTATAAGGGAGAGGAGGGGCTCTTTAGGAAAGAGTGAAAGTATTACTTTATAATATAATTATATTCGGTTTATAATGGTCCAAAAATCATTGAGGTCGAAGATAAGATGACTCATATTCTAAATAACATCAACCAATAAGAATTGGACAGGTTTTAGATAATATTTTAATCATTATAATCTTATTTATTTAAATGATTTATTAATGAGGTAAACATTGAATCATTATTGTGTCATTAATAATTTAAATTATTTGATGTCTAAAAATTATAAATAAAATATCATTATTTAGGAAATCTTTTTAGCTTTCTAATGAATATTTATAATCGAAAATCCAACATGTATAACCCTATGTAAAAATTGTTCTTTTAAACAATGTAAGCTTATGCCATTTTTGTATTCATTTTAACTTAATTAAAATAAAGTGTCATTATCACTTTCAAGTGGATCAATGGGGTCCCAAAATTGACCCAAAGATGCCCATGGTTGACCATGTATCAACCAATAGGGTTAAGACACGTTTTAGGGTAATTTAGTATTATTATAATATTATTTTTTAACCCTTATTTACCGGATTTACCCTTAACCATGGTAAATAAAATATTTACCGCAGTAATTATTCAAAATGTCTAAAAATAAAAGTTACCTATTTACACAATTTGAACATCCTGATTCCAAATATGGAATCCATTTTTCTAAATTCAAAACACAGAAGTGGCAGAAATTAATTTAAAATTAATTCCTGCTGTCAAAACAAAAAGCGTGTTTTTAAGAGATAATAACTATCAAAAGATTGACACTTGTTTATGTTCGGTTTAATTGTAAAATTATGTCCAATGACCAAAATTATATTAAATGGTAAAAATATATTCTAAATATACTTTAAAACCACTAAAATTCATAATTTATCACTATTAATTATTTTTATTAAAAAAGTTGTTTTTAATTAAAATTTAGTAATTTTTACTATTCATCAAAATATGAAAGTTATCCGAAAAGTACCAAAATTTCACCTTAGGCTAAATTTGATATTCCAAATCCAAAAATGAAGTCCATTTTGAAATATAAAATATATATAATTTCAAAAAATTAAGTATTACTATTCATAACGGCTAGTTTGATCGGTTGTGGTGTGTGTTAAAACTCGAAGTTGCGTACAACACACGCTACTATTTTATTCAAAGGAAAGCGTACCGTGGAAGCTTGGGATGTTTTATTTTAATTTTTTTGATGTCCCCATTTAGTCAAAAAGTTTAAAATATTTTATTTAAAAAGGGTTCACTATTAAAAGTTGGTAAAACTACAATACTGAAGATGAATTTGTTCTTACATTATGTCTAAGAAACTCATAATATGGATTCTAAAATTATAAGGATTATATAAAGTTTAAAATTTAGTTAATACTATTCATAACCTTTTTTGAACGGCTTGTTTGGTAAGTCATGGTGCGCTTGAACTCGGTGTTGCGTGTAGTGCAAGTTATTGAATTATTTTGAAGAAATAACACACTATGAAATCTTGGGGTGTTACATTATCTCGAGATGTCTTTGGTAATCCCACAACAAAGTCCATGGATATATTCTCCCATTTCCACTATAGAACTGGTAAAGGCTGAAGCATCCCTTTCAGTAACTTCCGCTCTGCTTTAACCGGTTGACATGTCAAACACTTCCCTATAATATCAGCAACATCTCTTTTCATTCCATCCCACCAGTAATACTCCTGCAGATCTCTGTACATCTTAGTACTGCCAGGATGAACTGAAAACGGAGAACTATGAGCTTCACATACCAACTCTCTCTTCAACTGTGAATCAAAAGGCACACAGAATTTATTCCCAAATCTCAAAACACAATAGTTATCAATGTTGAATTTAGGAAACTTACCTTTCTGAACCAGCTCTACCTTTTTCTGCAACTCACTGTCTTGATTTTGTGCTTGCTTGATTCTGTCTGATAGAGAAGATTTCACTGATAAATGAAACAAAACAGAAGGACAAACTGCACCAAAAACTTCTATGCCAAAGTTCATCAAATCCTTAACCAAAGAATCACGTTCCAAACAAAACATTACTAATGAAGCATTAATTTTTCAACTCAAAGCATCAGCCACTTTATTTGCTTTTCCCGGGTGGTAATGAATTGTACAATCATAATCCTTGATTAATTCTAGCCGTCTCCTCTGTCTCATGTTCAATTCATTCTGAGTGAATATATACTTTAAACTTTTGTGATAAGTATATATTTCACACTTTACTCCATACAAATGATGCCTCCAAATTTTTAGAGAAAAAACAACAGCAGTTAATTCCAAATCATGTGTAGGGTAATTTACCTCATGAGTTTTCAACTTTCGTGAAGCATTAAAAATTTCCTGATCATTCTGCATTAGGACACAACCAAGTCCTTTCAATGAAGCATCACTGTAGATAAAAAACTCCCCATTCTTGGAAGGAAGTGCCAAAACTAGAGCATTCACCAATATTCTTTTCAATTCTTGAAAACAATCATCGCATTCTTTTGTCCAGATAAACTTAACACCCTTCTGAGTTAGCTTAGTCATTGGACCAGATAACCGTGAAAAATTTTCAACAAACCTTTTGTAGTAACCTGCCAAACCAAGAAAACTACGAATCTCGGTAACATTTTTGTGTATTGGCCATTCTTCAACAACTTTTGTTTTAGCAGGATCAACAGTTATGCCATCTTTTGAAACAATATGACCATGAAAAGAAATTTGTTGCAACCAAAACTCACACTTGCTTAATTTTCCATACAGTTTCTTTTCTTTTAAGGTTTGCAAGATAACCTCTAAATGACTTTCATGCTCCTCTTTACTTTTAGAAAACACCAAAATATCATAAATAAAAACAACCTATATTTTTCACCTGAGTCAACTGAGCCATCAATGCAACAAACTGTTTAGTTCTGATTCTGACCATCTCAGGATACTAATTTGAAAGGTCATTTCGCTCTGTATGCCTTCCCAGAAAATCTGTTATGTTTCCTCTACAAAAAACCATTCTTAACACAGAAATATCTTAGGATAAGCAACATGGTAATCTTAAAATGATATATCAATTCAATTTGACCATAATAAAATATTTTTGGATAATCATTTAATGGAATTATAACTCCTAAACTTGTCTAAACCGACCTATGATACCAACTATAAGGCCCCGTCCTTAAACATTACTTAATCTCAAGTTATTACAAGATTACACATTGGGGATCTTTTCAGTTTTAGAGTTTTAGATAATTAGATCATAAAACTTGCATTACATCCCACATTTAAACAAAGTGGTTACAATAAAAGATAGTAATCATTTTTTCCATCAATGGAAACATATTTAAAATAAAACATGGATTCTTTTTTGACACTTCCTTGAAACTATTATCATATCATATACCCTTCCCTTGACCTGTGAAAAACATTTCAAAAATTTGGGATGAGCATAAAAAGCTCAGTAAGGGATATAAAAATATGGAAAGGAAACATGAGTACATTTATACATAAGAATCAATGAAATCATACTCTACTCATAAAACATAAGCACTTTAACATAACTCATCAAATCATGAATAAATCATAGAAATCATAAGACATAAAGGTAACTTGAGGCATTCATAACATTCTTACATAGGGAGCAACCCTCTTGGTTACGTTTGGAATACCCATCACAGTATATTCCCTAAATCTCTTCGGAGAAACCATAACGTTTAACTCTTTTGCATTACCCAATACATTGGAGAGCTATATCGGGATCACCCACCCTTAATTATCATGGAACCACCCGTCTTCATAACAATTCCCAATAACCATAACATAGTCGTACCACATAATACATGCATAAAGGAAACATAACATTTCCACATTTCAATCACAAGATATAAATACAACACATTGATATAAAAAACTTTATGAAAACAATTTTCATTACCAAAATAAAAGATAAGTAAAACATGGTATTTATTTTTCATTTTGAAAAAAGTATGTCTTGTAGAGGAAGCCGAAACTCAAATAATGGTCACGACAGCGGAGAAGTCATTGTCACCGCATACATACGACAAAAGAAACATTCCCTTTTGTCATTTAGTAAAAAGATTCATATAAAAAGATTTATTTTGGATAAATGTAAAATTCAAAGGGGTTTATACACTATATAAAAGAAGGTTGTGTATAAAGAAAAATATGCCTCAATGAAAGGAGATTGAGACGAAGTGCCATACCACATATCCGACTTGACTCGATCGTTCTTTAATCTCCTGAATAATAAACTTGTGTTTATTTATACTTTATTAAGAAACTTTTTCAAGTTCATTATTAATTTTATATCACTTATTACCATGTTATGAACATTATGTAATCATTTAAGTTAATAACGGTCATTTTGTCGATATTTGTTACTTGAGTCAAAAGTGAACTTCTTATATTTACAAGTTGTTCATGTAGTCAAATATCCATTATCTCAAGAATGATATTCATGATGTAGATGCCATGTATATCATATATATCCTGTATATACATGCATTTAAAATATTACATAATCATTTAGAGGTAATAAATGAAATGCACTGTTCATGGAGACGGTAAGCCGTACGTACGCATGAACTCTACTTTCATTTCTATGTCATATTAATGGAATTAAAACTAAATGAGAGATATGTATATTTTAATTCCAGAATTATATTCATCATTTAGATGTAACATACATCATATATATCCATTATATCTATGTACTTATAATAATACATTACATTTGGGGATAAGAAATGAAATGCACCGTTTATGGAGATGGTAAGTCGTACGTACACATGAACGCAACTTCCATTTCTCTTTCATATTTAATGGAATTAAAACATAATGATACATAATATTATTTTAATTACAGTATGGTATCATATATAATATCATTAAATCTATCCTTTATAAGTACTACATATGGTATTAACGAATCAAATCACTTTGAGGGGGCGGTAGTCCGCATTTCCTAAAATGAAGATATCGCATATACCCATAATGGAAGTCATAAAGGTATGCCATAAATGAAAAATACAGAAGCTTAAGGAAGACATAAACGTATTATATATCATATATAAATATAGTGACATCTTAATGGCCACCTTTGACGATGTTTGAAGAATATTGAACAATCATCGTTTCGTGAAGCAGAAATTCGCCATCCACAGAAAGAATATGTTCTATAACCATTAGATGTAGGTGTGTGTAAGTGTAGCTCGAATCCTTCTTATAAAAACATCCTAGTATATTTAAGATACTGTATTTGTTACAAAAGAAATTAATAGAAACAATTTAGGGGGTTGGATAAGCAAAATAAAAAAAAAGAACACAAGTAAAGACATTACCTTAAAATAGGGTAACTCTATTTGATTTGAGCTCAAAGGCTTCCTTGGGAAGACTTATGCCCAAAGTGAGGCTTCTAGGATTAAGAAAGGGATGCAGAGAGACAAAATGAGTAGGGTTTGGCCGAGCCAAAGGCTTGAGAGGTGTGGGTTAGGAGGTAGAGGTGGGGGCCTTTTATAAGAGGAGAGGAGGGGCACTCTTTGAAAGTTATAAAAGTTTACATTATTTTCAAATGAGTTTCGGATTTTAGAGGTCCCAAATTGATGTATTTCAAGTATAAGGTGATAAGGGTTCTAAATACACTCATACAATAGGTATTTTACAAGTGTAAGTTTTAGATTTTACTTTATCTTTTCATTTTATTTAAATCGTTTATTAATGAGGTAATCGCTGCATCATCATGATGTCATAAATAATTTAATTTATTTAATGTCTAAAAATTATAAAAAAAATATCATGATTTAGGACATAATTTTATATTTCTAATGAATATTTATAGTCCAAAATATCATTTATGTAGACAAAATTAAAATTTTTTTACTCAGGTGATACATTCTTTGTTATATTTAACTTTCTTTAAAAATAAAAAGATAAAAAGTCACTTTCACACAAAAGTGATTCCATGGGGTCCCCAAGTTTGGAAGGAGGAATCCCATGGTCGGCCATGAGACAACCAGAAGAATTAGGACACATGTTGGTGTCATTCTTTAATATTATGATATTATTTTATTATCCTTAACTACCCGATTACTCATTAATCAAGATAATTAAAGATAATTACCGTCGTTACTATTCATAATGTCAAAAAACAAGAGTCTTGATTACATATTTTGGACCTTCTAATTCCAAATATTTAATCCATTTTACCAAATTCCAAATACAGAAATTGCAATAATTTATTTAAAAATAATTCCCGTTGTCAAAACAAATAGCGGGTTTTTTTGAAACAATATCTATGAAACGTTTGGCATTAGTTTATGCCAAATTACAAAGTGAAATTAATCTTAATGAACACCATTGGATTAAATGGTAAAAATAAATTCATATTACACTTTAAGACCAATTAAAAAGATAATCTATCCATATAATTAAATTAGATGAAAAAGTAGTTTTGATGTAAAATGCGGTATTTTTCACTATTCATTAAAAATGAACATTGTCAGAAAAATACCAAAAATTTATCCAATGTAGATTTAAATGTACCAATAATAAAGAATATGTTTATTTTGAAAATTATAGATTATAAAATTTTCAAAAGTTTGATTTAAAAATGGTTTTCCATCAAAGGCTGTAAAACAATCTTTTAAAAATATTAGTGTATTCCATGCTTAAGATTGGATTTATTCTCATTTTAAGCCTCTAAAACACTATCTAATTCATAAATAGACATTGATAAAAATATCTATTATTCATTACATACTTGGGATGTTACATCCTTCCCCCCTTTAGAAAATTGCGTCCTCACAATTTATTTACTTATCGAATAAGTGGGGGTATTTATCCCTCATTGCATTTTCAGATTCCCATGTTGCCTCTTCAATCGTGTGGTTTTTCCACAAAACCTTTACTTGATGAATCACCTTATTCCGCAACAATTTCTCCCTGTGATCAAGAATCTGAACTGGTTGTTCCTCATAAGAAAGATTCTCTTCCAAATGAACTACCTCAGGACTCAAAACATGAGATGGATCTGGCATATACTTTCTCAACATTGAAACATAAAAAACATTGTGTAGCTGACATAAACTCGGAGGTAAAGCCACTCGGTATTCAACTGATCCAACTCTCTCCATAATTTCATATGGTCTGATGAACCTTGGACTCAGCTTTCCTTTCTTACCAAATCAAATCACACTTTTCCATGGCGATAATTTGAGAAAAACATGATCACCTACCACAAAAGAGAGATCCTTCCTCCTGTTGTCCGCATAAATCTTCTGCCTGCTCTGAGCTGTTCTCATTTGTTTCTGTATCAGCTGAAATTTTTCTGCCAACGCTTCTACCAATTCGGGTCCCATCAGCTTCCTTTCACCCACTTCATCCCAAAAAGTTGGAGTTCGACATCGCTTCCCATATAACGCCTCAAATGGTGCCATCTGTATACTGGAATGCAAACTGTTATTATATGAAAACTCAACCAAATAAAGATGTTGGTCCCAACTTCCCTGATAATCCATTGAACAAGAACGTAGAATATCTTCCAAAGTCTGAATTTTTCATTCTGATTTCCCATATGATTGAGGATGAAAATATGTACCAAAATTTAATTCAGTACCCAAAGAATTCTGAAGGCCTTTCCAAAAGTTAGAAGTAAACCTGGGATCACGGTCAGATACAATGGAGAGAGGAACTCCATGTAACCTGACTATCTCTTTAAGATACAAATGGGAAATTTGATCTAAGGAAAAAGTATCTTGTATAGAAAGGAAATGAGCAGATTTAGTCAAGCGATCAACAATAACTCAGATTGCATTATTACCTCGAGATGTCTTCGGTAATCCCACAACAAAGTCCATTGCTATATTCTCCTATTTCCACTCTGGCACTGGTAAAGGCTGAAGCATCCCTTTTGGTAATTTCCGCTCTGCTTTAACCTGTTGACATATCAAACACTTCATAGTAAAATTACCAATATCTCTTTTCATTCCATCCCACCAGTAATACTCCCGCAGATCTCTGTACATCTTAGTACTACCAGGATGAACTAAAAACGGAGAACTATGAGCTTCACATAACAACTATCTCTTCAACTGTGAATCACAAGGCACACACAATATCTTCCCAAATCTCAAAACAAAATCATTATCAATGTTGAATTCAGGCAACTTACCTTTCTGAACCAGCTCTACCTTTTTCTGCAACTCACTGTCTTGCTTCTATGCTTTCTTGATTCTGTCTGATAGAGAAGATTTCACTGATACCTGAAACAAAACAGAAGGACATCCTGCACTAAAAACATCTATTCCAAAGTTCATCAAATCCTTAAACAAAGGATAATGTTCCAAACGCAACATTACTAATGAAGTATTACTTTTTCGACTCAAAGCATCAGCCACTTTATTTGCTTTTCCCGAGTGGTAATGAATTGTACAATCATAATCCTTGATTAATTCTAGCCATCTCCTCTGTCTCATGTTCAATTATTTCTGAGTGAATATATAATTTAAACTTTTGTTATCAATATATATTTCATACTTTACTCCATACAAATGATGCCTCCAAATTTTTAGAGAAAAAACAACAGTAGCTAATTCCAAATCATGTGTAGGGTAATTTACCTCATGAGTTTTCAACTATCATGAAGCATAAGCAATTACCTGATCATTATGCATTAGTACACAACCAATTCCTTTCAATGAAGCATCACTGTAGATAACAAACTCCCCATTCCTGGAAGGAAGAGCCAAAACTAGAGCATTCACCAATCTTCTTTTCAATTCTTGAAAACAATCATCACATTCTTTTGTCCAGATAAACTTAACACCCTTATGAGTTAGCTTAGTCATTGGACCAGATAACCGTGAAAATTTTTCAACAAACCTTCTTTAGTAACCTGCCAAACTAAGAAAACTATGGATCTCAGTTACATTTTTGGGTCTTGGCCATTCTTCAAAAACTTTTGTTTTAGCAGGATCAACAGTTATGCCATCTTTTGAAACAATATGACCAAGGAAAGAAATTTATTGCAACCAAAACTCAAACTTGCTGAATTTTCCATAGAGTTTCTTTTCTTTTAAGGTTTTTTAGATAACCACTAAATGACTTTCATGCTCCTCTTTACTTTTAAAAAACACCAAAATATCATCAATAAAAACAACCTACATTTTTCACCTGAGTCAACTGAGCCATCAATGCAAAAAACTGTTTAGTTCTGATTCTGATCATCTTAGGATACTGATTTGAAAGGTCATTTCCCTCTGTATGCCTTCCCAGAAAATGTGTTTTTTTTACTCTAAGAAAAACCATTCTTAACACAGAAATATCTTAGGAGAAGCAACATGGAAATCTTAAAATGCTATATCATTTCAATTTGACCATAATAAAATATTTTTGGATAATAATTTAATAGAATTTGAACTCCTAAAGTTGTCTAAACCGACCTCTGATACCAACTATAAGGCCCCGACCTTAAAAATTACTTAATCTCGAGTTATTACAAGATTACACATTGAGGATCTTTTCAGGTTTAGAGTTTTAGAGAATTAGATCATAAAACTTGCATTACATCCCACATTTAAACAAAGTGGTTACAATAAAAGATAGTATTCATTTTTTTACATCAACGGAAACATATTTAAAATAAAACATGGATTATTTCTTGACACTTCCTTGACACTATCATCATATCATGTACCCTACCTTTGGCCTGTGAAAAACATTTCAAAAATTTGGGATGAGCATAAAAAGCTCAGTAAGGGATATAAAAATATGGAAAGGAAACATGAGTACATATATACATAAGAATCAATGAAATCATACTATACTCATAAAACATAAGAACTTTAATATAAATCATCAAATAATGAATAAATAATAGAAATTATAAGACGTAAAGGTAACTTGAGGCTTTCATAACATTCTTACATAGGGAGTAACCCTCTTGGTTACGTTTGGAATACCCATCACAGTATATTCCCTAAATCTCTTCGGAGAAACCTTAACATTTAACTCCTTCGCGTTAACCAATGCATTGGAGAGCTATATCGGGATCACCCACCCTTAGTTTATCATGGAACCACCCGTCTTCATAACAATTCCCAGGAACCATAACATAATCTTACCACATAATACATGCATAAAGGAAACATAACATTTCCACATTTCAATCACAAGATATAAATACAAAACATTGATATAAAAAACATTATGAAAACCATTTTCAATACCAAAATAATAGAAAAGTAAAACATGGTATTTATTTTTCATTTTAAAAAAGTATGGCTTGTAGAGGAAGCTGAAACTCAAATAATGGTCACAGTGGTGGAGAAGTCGTCGTCGCCGCATACGTACGACAAAAAAACATTCCCTTTTGTCGTTTAGTAAGACGCTTCATATAAAAAGATTCCTTTTGGATAAACGTAAAAGTCAAAAAGGGTTTATACACTGCATAAAAAAAGGTTGTACATAAAAAAAAATATGCCTCAATGAAAGGAGATTGAGATGAAGTCCCATACCTCCTATCCGACTTGACTCGATCATTCTTTAATCTCTGGAATAATAATCATTGGTTAATTTATAATTGCTTAAGAACCATTTTCAATTTCATTATTCCTTTTATATCACTTATTACCATGTTATGAACATTACGTAATCATTTAAGTTAATAATGGTCATTTTGTCGATATTTGCTACTTGAGTCAAAAGTGAACTTCTTATATTTACAAGTTGTTCACGTAGTCAAATATCCATTATCTCAAGATTGATATTCATGATGTATATTCCATGTTTATCATATATATCCAGTATATATATGCATTTATAATATTACATAATCATTTAGAGTTGAGAAATGAAATGCACCGTTCATGGAGTCGGTAAGCCGTACGTACGCATGAACGCTACTTTCATTTCTATGTCATATTAATGGAATTAAAACTAAATGAGAGATATGTATATTTTAATTCCAGAATTATATTCATCATTAAGATGTAACATAAATAATATATATCCATTATATCTATGTACTTATAATAGTACATTACATTTGGGGATAAGAAATGAAATGCACCGTTCATGGAGACGGTAATCCGTACGTACGCATGAACGCTACTTCCATTTCTATTTCATATTTAATGGAATTAAAACATAATGATACATAATATTATTTTAATTCCAGTATAGTATCATAAATAATATCATTAAATCTATCCTTTATACGTACCACATATGGTATTAACGAATCAAATCACTTTTAGGGGGCGGTAGTCCGCACTTCCTAAAATGAAGATATCGCGTATACCCATAATGGAATCCATAAAGGTATGCCATAAATGAAAAATACAGAAGCTTAAGGAAGAAATAAAAATATTATATATCATATATAAATATAGTGACATCCTAATGGCCACCTTTGAATGTGTTCGATGAATATTGAACAATCATCGTTTAGTGAAGCCGAAATTCGCCATCCATAGAAACAGTATGTTCTTTAACCATTAGATGTAGTTGTGTGTAAGTGTATATCGAATCCTTCTTATAAAAACATCCTAGTATATTGAAGATACTGTATTTTTTACAAAAGAAATTAATAAAAAGAGTTTAGGGGGTTAGAGAAGAAAAATGAAACAAAAGAACACAAGTGAAGACATTCACTTAAAATCGGGTAACTCTCTTTGATTTGAGCTCAAAGGCTTCCTTGGGAAGACTTCTGCCTAAAGTGAGGCTCCTAAAAGTAAGAGAGGGATGCAGAGATACACAATTAGCATGGGTTGGACGATCCAAAGGCTTGAGAGGTGTGGGTAATGAGGTAGAGGTGGGGGCCTTTTATAAGAGGAGAGGAGGGGCACTCTTGGAAAGTTACAAAAGGTTACTTTATTTTCAAATGATTTTCGGATTTTAGAGGTCCCACATTGATTTATTTCAAGGATAAGGTGATAAGGGTTCGAAATACTATCATTCAATAGGTATTTGACAAGTTTAAGTCTTAGATTTTACATTATCTTTTCATTTTATTTAAATCGTTTATTAATGGGGTAATCGCTGCATCATCATGATGTCATAAATAATTTAATTTATTTAATGTCAAAAAACTATAAAAAATAATATCATGATATAGGAAATATTTTTAGCTTTCTAATGACTATTTATAGTCCAACAGATCATTTATGTAGACAAAATTAAAAAAATTTTACTCAGGTGATACATTCTTTATTATATTTAACTTTCTTTAAAAATAAAAAGATAAAAAGTAACTTTCACACAAAAGTTATTCCATGGGGTCCACAAGTTTGGCACAAGGCATCCCATGGTCGGCCATGAGACATCCAGTAGAATTAGTACACATGTTGGTGTCATTCGTTATTATTATGATATTATTTTATTATCCTTAACTACCCGATTACTCATTAATCAAGATAATTAAAGATAATTACCGTCGTTACTATTCATAATGTCAAAAAACAAAAGAGTCTTGATTAAATAATTTGGACCTTATGATTTCAAATATGAAATCCATTTTACCAAATTAAAAACACATAAATTGCAATAATTTATTTAAAAATAATTCCCGTTGTCAAAACAAATAGCAGGTTTTTTTGAAACAATATCTATGAAAAGTTTGACATTAGTTTTTGACCAATTCCAAAGTGAAATTAATCCTAATGACCACCATTGGATTAAATGGTAAAAATATATTCAGATTACAATTTAATACCAATTATAAAGATAATCTAACCATATAATTAAATTAGATGAAAAACCAGTTTTGATGTAAAATGCAGTATTTTTCACTATTCATTAAAAAATGAACATTGTCAGAAAAATACCAAAACTTTATCCAATGTAGATTTAAATGTCCCAATCATAAAGAATATTTTTATTTAGAAAAATAGAGATTATGAAATTGTCAAAAGTTTGATTTAAAAATGGTTTGCCATCAAAAGGCAGTAAAACAATCTTTTTAAAAATATTAGTGTATTCCATGCTTAAGATCAGATTTATTCTCATTTTAAGCCTCTAAACACTATCTAATTCATAAATGGACTTAGCTAAAAATATCTATTATTCATTACTTACTTGGGATGTTACAGGTATAATTTTAAATTGAATTCTTCCACTTTTTTGAATTGAATTTAGAAAATTTTATTCCATTTATATAACATATATAATTTATATTTTATCATAAGGTAAACTTAATTTTTGACCATTATGAATAGTATATATAGTAAAATTTAATTACCATCATTTGGGTAAAAACTGATTTACCCAGGGGTTAAACTAAGAATATAAGATCTAAAATGACCTAAATTCTTTTCCGAAGCCCATTTTATTAAAATATTTTTACCTTATTACCTCTAATGATTTATAATGTACCATTTTTGTGGCTTGTTACATGATTAAAACAATGGCGTAGTTGATTATTTTCAAATATTGCACGTATGTAATCTCCCCTGCTTATAAAAGGCCACCACCTATCCTCCCATATTTACAATTAAAAAGCTCATTTCTTCAGAAAATAATTTAAAAAATAGCTTCCATAATTATTTAACCTTATTATATAAGCCTTTTGTTTGATAATAAATCCATCATAGTTAAGATTGTTTTGTAAAACTAAAGAGGTTATTCGAAGAAGAGGTAATGTTTCTAAACGAGCGTCTTTATTTTATTTCTTCTTCCACATCCTTAAAATATCATTAAAAAATTCTAGTATACAAAATATTATGTACCATATAATTATATGTTATAATGTTAATATAATGACTTATATCAACATAATATTCCATAAAATGGGAAATGAAACTGTCTAGTGTGTGTACGGTAGACTACCACCTCACGAACTGATTTAATTCGTTTTCTATCACTACATTTAAAGGATAGATATAATGGTGTACTTAACACTTTTATATTATATTTATTATATTATTATACCTCGGTAATTTTAATATCACTTATACATTCTTAAGTTATATTCCATGTGAAATATAATAACATCACATGTTTTTATAGTGGACTACCGCCTTTCGAAGTGATGTGATTCATTTTTTAATTAAAATTTAAATTAAACATAATAACGATAAAATTAATTCATATATGTGTTATATATGAGATTATATTGATTTGGTATAATTAATATATGTTTCACTTCCTTACCCTTTCCCTAATTAATTAAATGATATTATCACATGTGGATACATACGACCCACCACCTCCATGAAGAGATGTGATTAATTTTACATGTATGACTTTCATAAATGATTTTAAAATTGTATATAATGAGTAAATATGATATTTATAACATTATTATTATTATTATTATTATTATATATATATATCCTATACACAAGAACCACAAATTTCATGAAAAATGTGCATGAGGAAACTAGGAAATTAACACCCAAAAAAATAAAAATAATGAAATACTATTAACAAAACAGTGGTAAAATATAATAATAGGATCCTATATGATATTATATATATGAATATGATTTTTTATAAATTAATAATTTGATTAAAACCTTTATATAGGAGTTTAAGGAATGTTCAACTAAAGGAAATGTGAGGTAAGGGACTTCATTTCAATTTTTGTTCATTAAGGCATATTATATTGTTACATGTTTAATTTCTTTTATATAATGTACACACATACACTTTTACATGTATTATCAGGAATAATTCATAATTAATTTTATTTTATGTTTTAATTTTAATTATTTCATCTGAGGGGATTTGAGTTGAAAATTACCAAGTGGTAAATAATTTCATAACTCAATTTAGTTTAATTGGTTTATATTACTTATTTATTGTCATTTATATTTCCAAAATATGTGTGTAAAGTATTTTTACCATATTATGTTGTATCTCAACTTTTTTTATGTGTATTTACAATTGATACAAATAATGCATTAATTCTTTCTCACTTCCACGTTTTTATCATTTTATAGGATTTGGTCTTAATTTCCATTTCATTGAGATATATTTGTTAATATGCACCTATTGAATTTTATGTGATGTATATACTACCCCTTGAATGTATTTAACATGAATACCTATTTATTCATGATGATTAATTTTTCAATTAGAGTTTATCCAAATTATTTATTTATGGATATGAATATTGCTTAAAACATATACCATTATTAAATTTAGTGTTCACTTTAAATGTTATTTGATTAACTTATGAAATATCAATAAATATCTGTTCTTTACTCAATTTGGATATTTCTTGAAAGGGAATTCTATTAATTAATTAAATAGATTAATCAATATATGGGGAATGATTTGGTAATGTAGTGATGGATGGGGCCTGAAATTATATATCCCCTTTATGCTTCAAAACGTATCATGTGACAAATCTGTTGGACAAATTAAAAAGGTTTCTGCCTGTAGTTTTAAACCATCTCATGAAGGGTCTTTACAGTAGAGGTATCCTGATGCCTAAGATCCTGACGTCTAATAATTAAGAAATTTCTTCATTGATAATTCAGTTATCATTATTATCCATGAGATTTTCAAAATGACATTTTCTATGGATGTATGTTATTCTCAGTTTATTGATTAAATAGAATGTGTGTTTTGTTATTTACCCTTCTATATTTATCATGCCTTATCTAATTATAATATCCAAGTTATTGATTAAATGGAATGTTTTTTTATTTATTTTCCTTTATATATTGATTATTCATTATTGATTCATGATATCTTCCATTATATACAGGCCTCACTGAGCATTTTAGATCACACTTATTTTTCCCTTTCCTGAGGATATAAAAAATAAATTTTTTAAATAGTTTTAAAGGATTCAGTTCATTTGATTTTGTTTTGTATTATGTATTATTTTATATTTCCAATGTAAAATGGGTATCATGTATGTATTTGGTTCTACAAAACTTTTCAATTGATAAGTTCATTGGGATTTGACCCCTTGTATCTATGCCAATGTAATAGAGTTGGCACTAGATCCATGTTACTGGAGTCTGGGTTGTTATAGTTGGCATCAGAGGAAGTTTAGTAGAAACCTTGGGAACTTGATTAAAGAAAAAATTGATTAGGGAATATAACCCTATGATAGGACTTTAAGATAAGTATAGAAGAACATCATAAGATTTTGTTAAGGAAGATATTATCTGGGTTTTCCTAGAAATAAATCCCTGTTTGGATACTACAAGTGGATGTGGTTATGACATAGATGTACCAAGGGGTAATAAATCTGAAAAGTGTGAATTGATATTGACTAAATCATCACCTAGTACATGAAAACATGCCTTACTTCACACTAGGGTTTTCACTTCTAGAGGATATGCTTAGGATAATTCCCAATTTTTTTAAAAAACCATTATGAAAGATTTGAAACTAAAGATATCCCCGATGAAGATAATTTTATGATTCTAAGATTTATAATGTATAAATGTTTAATTTATTGACTATTTTTATACCATATTTGGAATTACAAATTATGATTTAAAATCCATAATTTTATTATCTAATCGATTACATTACATCATATGGGAATTATTCCCTGAAGGAAGTAGGGTATCAATACTCATGTCCAATGGAGAGATTCCTCAGTTGAGAAAGCCAATACACCTGGTATTACAACTAAGAAAATTTATTACTATATCAGGGAATCTTAATCAGGTTATCACAAATAACATTTCCTTGATGGTAAAAACTATTCCACAAAATGATTCCCTTAAGTTGGATTACCTAATGTTATAGAATCCTGCACCATTTGGTGGGACTACTAATCTAATGGTAGTAGATCAATTGATTAAGTCTTTGGAGAAGAAATTAATTTCCTTGAGGTGAAATAAAAAGGAAATGTTTTTACATGAATTGTATTATCTCAAAGGTGATATTGATCAATTGTGATATTTTATCTTGAATAATTGGGAGAAGTTGAAGTATAACTCAATGAATTTAGAGCTTTTATAGAGACATTTATCAATAAATATTTCCTTCATGAGCAACAAACTGATATGAAGAGAAAGTTCCTCCACATAAAGAAAAAAGAAGAATTAAGTTTTTCTTAGTAAAAGGCTAACTTTACAAGGTTGTCTTGGTATACTTCAAATTATATACACAACCTAACATATAAGATTGACCATTTTTAAGGGATTAAGTTATGTCTCTAAAGGGTAAATGTCTTTCAAATTTTTTCATAATATGATGAATTTTTTTACACTTCATCAAAAATAAGGAATTCTCAAGGTCTTATGTATTCCAGGGAAATCAAGAGAATAATAGGTCATTTAAACACCATGGAAAAGGTAATATATCACATAAGAACAAGTGAATGAAGAAATTTACACCTTGTGAAAACTATGGAAAAAGTCATCATGGGAAATGCTTGAATGACATGGGAGTTTGTTATACATGTTGAGATAAGGGTCATATGGATCATAAATGGAAGGTAAATAAAAAAATAAATGATGTATAATGATTTAATTATAATTAAATGAGTAATTATTCACACTAATGTCCCAAGCATTAAGGGAATCCACCATAGAAGAGGCTAAGGGGAGAAATCCAAGCTTATGTAATCACTATAGCTGAGGTGGGAGGTTATAATGATGTAGTAGAATGTAATTTATTCATGTATTCAAATTTAGACAACACTTTATCTAATTATGGATCCTCACACTATTTTATATCTACCTAGTTTTCCATTAAAATTAGATATTTTACTAATAAGGGAGTTTCAGTCAAAACTCATAGGGGAAATCTCACTACAAGAAGTATATGTTAGTAAATACCCATTACGACACACGAAAATTATCTATTTATGGAATTTATTATTATAACAATGGTTGAATTTTATATAATCCTTGGTATAGATTGTATTTCAAAATATGATGCAAAAATTTATTATAAGGAGAAGGAAATTATGATTTGTAATAAAGATGTGAAATTCTTTACCATTAGAGTGGGGATTTCATTATCTGATTTATTTTAAGATCCACCCAAGTATCTCTTTTTAATAAGATTCTTGGGGAGGAATAGAAAACAAAATCTATAGATGGGAAAGGTAATATTCAAATTAAGGATGTACATATTTTATAAGGACCCGACCTTACAATATTACATAATCTTGAATTAAATGAATAATTCACATTAAAGATCTTTTTAGGTTTAGAGTTTTAGAGAATTAGATCATAAATATTACATATTCACTTGAAAATTACACATAGACACTACTACTCAGTATCTGTTTTTTTAATAAAATAAAAACACTTAAAAATCAACATGTCTAGTTCTGAGTTTTAGACAAAATGACTTTTCCTTGATCCCATCCTTGACCCTATTCATCTTTAAGTCCGGTGGAAATAATTTCAAAAACATGGGATGTGCATAAAAAGATCAGTAAAGGTTATAAAATAAGGAAATAAAACATTGTCCCATCAATGAATACAAATCAATGAAACCATATTTTCAATCATAACATACCTCATTAAATCATAAGATTTATGAATAAAACATAGAAATCATAAATCATAAAGGTAACTTGTGACATCCATATCATACTTAAATTGTAGAAATCACAACTACATAGGGAGTTACAATGGAATACCCATCATAGTATATTCCCTAAATCTTTTAGGAGAAACATTAACATTTACCCCCATCACGTTACCCAATGCATTGGAGAGCTATCTCAGGCTCACTCGCCCTAGATTTATCACCAAACCACCCATATACATAGTCAATTCCCAATAACCATAACATAATCATAACACATAACACAAGCATAAAGAAAAGATAACATTTCCATATTATAATCACAATATATCAAATCAAGATATTCAAATAAACAATACATTATCAAACAAATTTTCAAAACCATTTAAAATATTTAAAAAAGAGATTTTTAGAATCAAAGTGTCCCATAACACTTTGAAACTTTTAAAAGAATTAAAATTTTAAAATATTAATGTTCATATAAATAAATCATAAAACCCATTTTTAAAACATGGACAATAATGAGAAAGATTTAGAAGAATAAATCTTTAAAACATTTAAAATTATATTTTAGTTAAAGTGTTTTTAACAAAATGAGAGATTCTTGAATACAAAAAATTGAGGAATAAAATTAATCAAAATTTCATAGTATCATGATAATAAATGTATTCATGGTATTATATTCCAATGTATAGTATATAAACCACTCAAATGTGAATTGGCGCATAAAAAACAATGAAGTTTCAATGAATGTAAATTGAGGCGAAATCCCTTTTAAAGATGGTATCCTTATATTAAGGATAAATAAATGACATAATTAAGTGTGAAAAATATAAATACACCAAATATAAGTGGATATTAAGGGTAAAAATCAGAGGTTATTCACACATATTCATAGCATGACATAATCATGAAGTAGAAGTTTTACCCAAAGAATCGAAATTTGGTGAAGAAGTTCCCTTACAGAAATTCGACAGCCTACCTGCGTCACTTTAAAATTCCAAAAATAATTTGACGAGAGAGAAAATGTTATTTAATCACTTGGACATAAAATTTATAGCAATAAAGATATATAATAATATATCCCAACATAAGAATATGTAAATTAAAAGACATAACAAAAAGAAGTATTTTAAAAAGAGGAGGGTGATAGGTTCCCTTACCGATTTGGTAACTTACAAAACATACACCCCATGAAATAAGGATCTTACAATGAAGATGTAAATAACCATAAATTAAAATTTATTACACAAATAATACAATCATGGGTAGTAAATACACCGCACAAATGGAAATAGTGGCAAATATATCACAAATATCATAGGAATAAAAAGTGAGATAAAAACCCTTTACCATGTTGTAATAAATCAAGCCGTATGAAAAAAATTTAATAACCACAAAATGATTAAAATAATACCATTCATATAAATAGAATCAAGATAATATATATCAAATGTCAATACACAATACAATAATTGAAATAAATAAGTGGCGAATAGTGGAAATCTCACGGAATTAAAAGTGTGATAAGAAACCCCTTACCTCGTATCTAACATGACTAATTTGTTCCTTGTTCTTCCAAAATAATAAACTTAAGTTAATTTATACTTGATTAATAAAATTTTTCAAGTTTATTATTCATTTTATATCACTTATTAATTTTCTATAACAATTTGTTAATTATTTTATTTCATATTGGACATTTTGTCGATGATCTAAACTTGAGTAAAAAATGAACTTGTTATAATTAAAAATTGTCCATATAATAAAAATTAAATTATATCCAGAAAAATATTCATGATTTAGATAATAATATATATAATATATATCCAGTATATATGTATTTATAATAGTACATAAAATTTGGAGATAAGAAATGAAATGCACCATTCATGGAGACGGTAAGCCGCACGTATGCATGAATGCTACGTTCATTTCTATTTCATATTTAATGGAATGAAAACATAATGATAAATAGGTATATTATAATTCCAGTATAATATCATATATAATTTAATTTTCTTCATCCTTTATATGTTCCACGTATGTTAGGAACGAGTCATATCACTTTTAGGGGGCGGTAGTCCGCACTTCCTCAAATGAAATTATCACGTTTACGCATTATGGAAACCATAACGGTATGATATAAATGGAAACAATAGAAGAATATAAACAATATAAATATAATATATATCATATATAAATATAGTTCCATCATAATTGTGACCATGAGAGGCATTATGAGATAATTTAACAATAATCGTTTCGTGAGGTAGTAGTTTGTCGTCCACAGAAACAATATGTTCTTTTAACCATTAGATGAAGGTCTGTGTAAGTGTAGTGATAATACTTCTCATAAACAAAACATATTATATGGAGGATAATGGTGTTGTTATAAAAGAAAGTAATAAAAATAGTTTAGGTGGTTAGAGAAGTAAAATAAAACAAAAGAACTTAAGAGAAGACATTACCTTTAAATTAGGTATCTTTCTTTGGTTTGAACCAAAAGGATTAATTTAATTGCCTTATTCATAGGGAAAGGATTTTAAGAGGAGGATAGGGATGTAGGGAGATTAATTGGAAAGAGTTTTGATAGAAAAGAGGGATGAGAAGTGTGATGAATGGGTTAGAAGTGAGGGATTTTTATAAGGGGGAGGAGGGGCTCTTTAGGAATGTTTAAAAAATATTATATTATTTTATAATGATTTTCGGTTTCTAAAGGTCCAAAACTCATAAAAGTCAAAGATAAGATGACTCATGCACGAAATAAATTCATTCAATAAGATTTGGAAAGGTTTTGTATATTGTTTTAATTTTTATAATATTATTTATTTATATCATTCATTAATGAGGTAAACTCTGCATCATTATTGTATCATAAATCATTTTAATTATTTTATGTCTAAAAATTATAAAACAAATATCATGATGTAGTAAATATTTATAGATTTATAATAAATATTTATATTCAAAGAGATAACTTATATAAACCCATGTAAGAATTGATTTACTAAAAGATATATGTTTAAGTCATTTTTGTCTTTACTTGAAATTAATTGATATAATGTGTCATTATCACTCTTAAGTGGCTCCATGGGGTCCCAAAATTGACCCCAATGATGCCCTTGGTCTAAAATATTTCAACCAATTAGATTATGACACATTTTAGGGTAAGTTAATATTATTATAATATTATTTGTTTACCCTTATTTACCAGATTTACCCTTTAACCATGGTAAATAAAATATTTACTGAGGTAAATATTTAAAATGTATAAAAATAAAAGTTACACATTTACAAAATTTGTACCTCCAGATTAAAAATATGAAATCAATTTTTCCAAATTCAAAATACAGAAGTGGCATGAATGAATTTAAAATTAATTCCCACTGTCAAAACAAAAATCGTGTTTTTAAGAAATAATAACTATACAAATATTGACACTTGTTTCTGTCTAATTTCAGAGTGAAAATACTTCCAATGACAAAAATTGGATTAAATGGTAAAAATATAATTTAATTACACTAAATCATTTATAAGGATAGTCTAACAATGTAAAAAAATTAAATTAAAATGCAGTTTTGAATTAAAATACAGTATTTTTCATTATTTGTAAAAAAATGAACTTTATCAGAAAAATACCAAAATTTTATCCAAAGTAAATTTTTATTTCCCAATTATAATTAAGAATATTATTTTTTCAAATAGAACATATAAAAGTGACTAAAACTAGATTTAATGAGGGTCTTACATCAAAAGGTGGTAAATCAACCATTTGAAGAATATTAGAGTATTTATGCTTAAAATTAGATTCATTCACATTTTAAGCCTCTAAATTTTATTGGATAAAAATAAAAATATTTAAAAACATGTATATTCATATTGTAGTTAGTTCTGTCCATTCCTTCCAATACAACAACTATGCATTAACTACTATTTAAAATAATATTATATTATTATTTTCTAGTATGACTCAACATTGTGTGCAACATAAGATTTCAAAGAAACCTGTCGTTGCGTATTGGGTATGCCATCGAACATAACATCCCATTTAAAGTAAAATTAATATTTAATTCAAAAAATTTAATAAATATAAAAATTTTATATTGTATATTTACCTAGGATGTAACATCCTTCCACCCTTTTGGGAACTGATTCCTCGCAATTTTAAAATTGGGCTTGGAAACTTCATTGAATGTCCCACATAGCAAAAAGAGTCAATAAACATATCACTTTAAAAGAAATAAAGAATAATACAAAGGTCACCTGAGATAGCCCATACTAGGATTCTGTGTAGGAAAACATGGATATGTAAGAGAAACAAACCATCAAGGTTATATGGAGAGTGGTAGAAAACATGATTAATGAAAAGTTAACCACTAGAAAATGACAAACTTGTGATGGGTTAACCGGTCTTTGATTCCTCAGTAGAAAATGTTAACAAACAATGTTTTTTATTTCAATTTACTTTTCCTAAAGTTGAGGAATTTATTTAAGATCTTGAATAAGAACATAAGGAAACATACTTACTTTTAATGTAGACTTTCATAATTTACTAGATTTCTACAACAAACTAATCTTTTATCCAAATGATGAGTATTAAAACTGACTTGGTCAGATCAGAATCAATTGAATCACCTTCTAGAGTATCAAATGATCTACAAAAGATGAACTATATATTTCCCCTATCTTTGGACATCAACCAAAACCAAAAAGGTTAGTACAAGATCAGATAATCCTTCAAAAGGATAATCCTTTATAAAAAGAAAAACTAATCTTAATCTCCAGAATTCAACAAACAATACCCAAGGTTCAACAAAGACCATTCAATACACAATTGTCCTTAAAATTATTCAAAATAATCCAAACCAATAATGAAACCCAAAACTCATAAGAATTTGATCACACAGTCTTCCACGATAAATCTTAACATTTATCACCAAATAACATAGACTACTCTTAAAATCTCATACTAAAGTGTAATTAACCTAATCAAATATTCTCTATGATAGGTTATTCATTTCTATAAATAAACCAAATTTCTATATGTCCACAATAATAACATAGATTCTTCCAAATTAAGATTTCAACCATTACTCCACAAATACGATCTCATAGTATTCTATTTCCCTTAAGCATATAATGTTCCCCAAAAGAGAGAACATATTCCAAAATAACCTTTATCTATTAATCACCAAATCATTTTCCTATATTAAGAATTTATATTTGATAAAACATAAGTTCCCAAAATCAAATTATTATTGATCCATAAAATCATTTAACTTTAAAGAATATGTCACAATAACTAGGGACTTCATGTAGGACAATGGTAGGAGATGCGCCCTTTTCACCCTTGATCATGTTGTCCATATGGTTTCGTCATCATCTTGTTCACGTAGGTAGAATGTCCATGCATTACAACAATGATTTAGAGATCATTCAAAATCATTTTCTTCCTTCATCCAAATACACCTTGAACAACTTGGGTTGTATGAGTGTTCGTATAAAAATGGTTTTGGAAAAAAAATAATGTATGACATATAATTTTGAAACATCTGACAAAACATGATTTTTATAAAATAGTCAGACCAAATTTCATTTGAAACTTTCAATCAATGGTCCTTTTAAAATACCATAAGTATGTACTGACAGACTATATTGTAAAAGAAAATATAAATAGTTTGTTCAAGGGTCTCATTCTTCAGCACCTTTTTCAAAATCATAATATGCTTCAAAATCTTATGATAAGGTAAAATATTTTTAAATTCCTTGATAATATTTACCTTTCTTGAAAATATGATAATATTGAGAAAATATGATTTTTTAAATACCAACCATGATCCATGATGATATCGATGTTTAGTGGCGGTGTTTTATATCTCAAACAACTTATTTCAATTGAGTTTTATGCTAGAAATAGTTTCACAATCATCTAAACATGACTTTGAAATAATTATTGCCAGTATGTCATTAAGAAGAGATTGGAATGTCATTTGAGATCCCCCTCCTTCCATTTGCAACTGACTTTCCCTGATCTGAAAAATTTATAAAACAAGTATTTAATTGAAATAGTAGACATAGGGACTAACCATGTCTTTAATGAAAATTCATAATCCCTAAAGTTGTCTAAACCGACCTATAATACCAACTATAAGGACCTAGCCTTAAAACATTACATAATGTTGAATTAAATGAATAATTCACATTGAGGATATTTTTAGGTTTATAGTTTTACGGAATTAGGCCCTACATATTACATATCCACTTGAAAATTACACCTAAACACTACTACTTAGTATCCGTTTGTTTCATAAAATAGAAACTCTTAAAAAAGAACATGTCTAGTTCTACATTTTAGATAGCATGACTTTTCCTTGATCCCATCCCTAACCCTATTCATCTTTAAGTCCTCTGGAAGTCATTTCAAAAACTTGGTATGAGTATAAAAATCTCAGTAAGGGTTATAAAATAAGGAACGAAAACATTATCCCATCAATAAATAGAATTAAATGAAACCATACTTTTCAATCACAACATACCTCATGAAATCGTAAGATTTATGAATAACCCATAGAAATCATAAATCATTATTGTAACTTGTGGATCCATATAATACTTACATTATAGATATCACAACTACTTAGGTAGTTAATTTGGAATAACCATCATAGTATATTCCCTAATCTCTTAGGAGAATAATTAAATTTTACCTCCATCACGTTACCCAATGCAATGGAGAGTTATCTCAAACTCACCCGCCCTAGGTTTATCACGAAACCACATGTATAAGTAAACAATTACCAATAAACATAACATAATAATAAAAAATAACTCAAGAATAAAGGAAATATATAATTTCCATATTCTAATCACAATATATCAAATCAAGATATTGAAATAAACAATGCTTTATCAAACCATTTTCAAAACCATTTAAAACATTTAATAAAGAGATTTTTGGAATCAAAGTGTCCCATACCACTTGGAAAATTTTAAAAGAATTAACATTTTGAAATATTAATGTCCATATAAATAAATCTTAAAAACCATTTTTAAAACATGGAAATTAATGAGAAAGATTTAGAAGAATAAATCTTTAAAACATTTAAAATGATATTTTAGTTAAAGATATTTTAACAAAATGAGAGATGCTTGAATACAAAAAATTGAGGAATAAAATTAATCAAAACATTATAATATAATGAGAATAAATGTATTCATGGTATAATATTCCAATGGATATAATATACACCATATAAATGTGAATTGATTCATAACAACAATGAAGTCTCAATGGAATGTAATTTGAGATGAAATCCCTTATAAAGATGGTATCCTTAGATTAAGGATAAATCAATGAAATAATTATGTGTAAAAAATATAAACACACTCAATATAAGTGGATATTATGTTTAAAGAAATCATAGGTTATTCACACATATTCATAGCACGACATAATCAAGAAGTAGAAGTTTAACCCAAAGAATTGAAATTGGGTGAAGAAGTTACCTTACTGAAATTCGAAAGCCTAACGACGTCACATTAAAATTAAAAAAAATTGATGAGAGAGAAAAGGTTATATCATCACTTGGACATAAAATATATAGTGATAAGGATATATAAGAACATATCCCAATATAATAAGATGTAAATTAAAAGACATAACAAAAAGAAGTCTTTTAAAAAGAGGACGGTGAAAGGTTCCCTTACCGATTTGGTACTTACAAAACATACACCCCATGAAAGAAGGATCATAAAATGAAGATGAAAATACCAATATATTAAATTATATTACACAAATAATGCAATCATGAATAGTACATACACCACACAAAAGCAAATAGTTGGAAATATAGCATGAATCTCATGGGAATAAAAAGTGAGATAAAAACCCTTTACCACGTTGTAATCAGTCGAGTCGTATGAAAAAAAAATAATAAACACCAAATTAAACAAATAATAACATGAATATAAATATAATCATTATAATATATATCAATTTTAAGTACACAATACATTACATGCAATAAATAAGTGGCGAACAATGGAAATCTCACAGAATTAAATGTGAGATAAGAAAACCCTTACCTCGTGTCTGAATTGACTCATTTGTTCCTTGTTACTCCTGAATAATAAACTTATGTTAATTTATACATGATTAAGAAACCATTTAAAATTTATTATTTCCTTTATATCACTTATTAATTTACTATAACAATTAGTTAATTATTTGAGTTCATATTGGACATTTTGTCGATGTATGGAACTTGAGTCAAAAAATGAACTTATTATAATTTCAAATTGTCCATGTCATCAAAATTACATTATCTCCAGAATAATATTCATGATTTATATATCATATATATCATATATATCCATTATATATGTATTTATAATAGTATATAACATTTGGAGATAAGAAATGAAATGCACCGTTCATGGAGATGGTAATCCGTACGTACACATGAACACTACTTTCATTTCTATTTCATATTTAATGGAATGAAAATGTAATGATAAATAGTCATATTATAATTCCAGTATAATATAATATATAATTTATTTATCTCCATCCTTTATATGTTCCACGTATGGCATGAATGAGTCATATCACTTTGAGGGGACGTTAGTCCGCACTTCATCAAATGAAATTATCACATTTACCCATTATGGAAACCATAAAAGTATGATATAAATTGAAACCAAAAAATCATAGAAAAATATAAATATAATATATATCACATATAAATATAGTTACATTGTAATGGATACCATTAGAGGTTGTTGGAGATAATTGAACAATCATCATTTCGTGATGTAGTAGTTCACCGTCCATAGAAACATTATATTCTTTTAAATATTAGATAGAGGTGTGTGGAAGTGTAGTTAGAATCTTTATAATAAAAAAACCTTGTATATTCAATATACTGGTGTTGTTATAAAATAAAGGAATAAAAATATTTTAGGGGGTTGGTGAAATATTATAAAACAAAATAACTTAAGAGAAGACATTACCTTTAAATTGGGTATCTCCCCTTGGTTTTAATCAAAAGGTTTAATTGAATTTCCTTCTACCTAGGAGAAGGATTCTAGTAGGAGGAGAGGGATGTATGAAGATTAATTGAACATAGTTTGGATGATCCAATTGACTTGATAAGTTTGAGGAATGGGTTAGAAGTGAGGTCTTTTTAAAAGGGGATGAGGGGCTCTTTATGAATGTTTAAAAAATATTATTTTATTTTATAATTATTTTAGGTTTATAAAGATCCAAAACTCATTAAAGTCTATTATAAGATGACTCATGTTCCAAATAAAACTATCTAATAATAATTGGACATGTTTTACATGTTGTTTTAATTTTTATAATCTTATTTATTTAAATCATTCATTAATGAGGTAAACACTACATCGTTATTGTGTCATAAATAATTTTATTTTTTTGATGTCAAAAAATTATAAAACAAATATCATGATTTATGAAATCCTTTTATCTTTCTAATTAATTTTAATAGTTTAAGAGATAACTTATATAACCCCATTTAAGTATTAATTTACTAAAAGATATATGTTTAAGTCATTTTTGTCTTTACTTTAAATTAATTAACATAAAGTGTCATTATCACTCTTAAGTGGCTCAATGGGGTCCTTAAATCCACCCAAAGGATGACCATGGTCAGAGATGTATCAACCAATAGTATTAGGACACATGTTATGATAATTTAATATTAATATAATATTATTTGTTTACCCTTATTTACTAGATTTATCGTTTAACCATGGTAAATAAAATATTTACTGAGGTAAATATTTAAAATGTCTAAAAATAAAAGTTACCTACTTATAAAATTTTGACCTCCTCATTAAAAATATGGAATCCATTTTTCAAAATTCAAAATAGATAAGTGGAAGAAATTAATTGAAAATTAATTCCTGCTATCAAAACAAAAAGTATGTTTTTAATAAATAATAACTATCAAAAGATTGACACTTATTTATATCCAATTTCAAAGTGAAAATACTTCCAAGGAAAAAATTGGATTAAATGGTAAAAATATAATCTAATTACACTTTAAAACCAGTTATAAAGATAATATATCCATATAAATAAATTAGATTTAACGGATGTTTTGGATTAAAATATAGTATTATTCACTTTTCATAAAAAAATGAACTTTATCAGAAAAATACAATTTTTTATACAAAGTAAATTTTGATGTCCATATTCTAAATAAGAATGTTATTTTGTCAAAGAGAACATATAAAAGTGAAAAAAAACCATATTTAAAGAGGGTTCTCCATCCAAAGGTGGTAAATCGACCATTTAAAGAATATTAGAGTATTTATGCTTAAAATTGGATTCATAGATATTTTAAGGCTCTAACTTTTATTGGATAAAAGTAAAAAAATTAACAAACATATATATTAATATTGTAGTTAGTTCTATACATTACCTCTAACACAATGTCTAGGAATTAACTACCATTTAAAATAATATTATATTATTATTTTTCAGAATGACTCAGCATTGTGTGCAACATTAGATTTTAAAGAAAACCGTTGTTCCGTATCGGGTATGCCATTGAAAATATTATTCCCTTTAATGTAAAATTAATATTTAATTCAAAAATTTTAATAAATATGAAAAGGTTATATTCTTTATTAACCTGGGATGTTGCATATTTTATAAGAATACATTAATGTATTTACTATGGAATTACCTAGAAATCCACTAGAGTATAAAGTTGAGTTTTCCATCAATTTATTATATAATTAAGACCAATATAAAAGAACCCTATAAGATTTAATTTGTGGAGTTAGTAGAGTTGAATTAATAACTATGAGAGTTGTGTGAAAAGTGATATATACCCCCTAGTGTTTCACTTTGGAGAGCCCCAGTTCTATTCATTAAGAAGAAAGATGGATCCATGAGGTTGTTCATTGATTGTATGGGAATAAATACCATTAAAATAATGAAAATTTATTCTATACCTCTTATTGATGAATTATTTGATCAACTTGATTGAGATCAATATTTTCTAAAAATTAAACACCAATTAGGGTAACTCTAATTGTGGGTAAATAAGGAATACACTCCAAAGGCAACTTTCTAAATAAGGAATAAACATTAATAGTTTAGAGTAATTCCATTTGTACTAAATATTAAACCCTATATTTTTATGGATATAATTAACATATTATTCAAGGAATATCTTGATAATTTTATTATGTTATTCAATGATGATATCTTGGTGGATTCTAAAATCTATGGAGATCATGATAATCACTTTCAGATTTTTCTTGGCACTCTTAGAGGAAAATAGTTACATGGGATATTTAGTAAGTGTGATTTATGAATTCAAGAAGTTTATTTTCCTGGCCATATTGTCTCTATGGATGGAATCATAATTTATCCTATGAAGAAAATGGCATTAATAGAATTTAATACACCAATGAACATAACCGAGGAATATATTTTCATTGGTTTAGATGGTTACTATCAGTGATTCATTAATAAGTTTGACCGATTGTCTAAATCGTTGACCAATCTTATAAGTAAAGAGGTTAATTTTGTTTGAAAAAAAGGAATGAAATGAATTTCTTGATTAATTGAAGTAGATATTGGTCAGTGATATGTTTTTTGAATTTACCATAATAAAATTATTGGTTTTTTATATATAGTAATGAAAAAAAGAATAGATTTGGTTGTGTCCTTATAAATATTTATAAAGTTATTTCTTATAAATCATGGTAGTTTAAGACTCACTAATATAATCATCCAGTCCATGATCCTGAGTTGGAATCTATAATATTTTCTTTAAAGATATGAAGACATTTTATCTATGGTGAAAATATGGGATATACATAGACATAAAATCCTAAAATACTTATTTTCATAGAAATATAATAACAGGAAGAAAATAAGATGGCTCTATATACCAAAGGATTATGATTACTCAATACACTACCACCCTGGGAAAGAAAAAAATGTAGTAGATGCATTGAGTAGGAAATATCATAGAGTTTTGACCAAAATGAGGATTGAGAGGAATCTTATGTTCATGGATATATTAAAGGGGAATTATTAAGGAAGTTGATAAATAACTAATTTTATAAGATATTGTAAAACTATATTTATTATAAAATATTAAAATTCCTCAGTCTAACGATGTGATTTTTTTAAAGAAAATTAAATCATTGAATGATTGGAAGTAAGAAGAATAGTTTTTTGATGATGTAATACTAAAATTTGGAAAGAGAATATGCGTTCCATATTTACCGAATCTAAAGTGGTAATTTTTTGATGATTCTCATAGCTTTAATTTCTATATACATCATGGTAGCAACAATATGTATAGGGATATGAGGAAACATTTGTAGTGGGATAACATGAAGTGATAAATTATGGACTATGTGTCAAGATACTTGATTTTTCAACAGGTCATGTGTAAGATACAACATACTAGAGTATTTATGAAACCTCTTCCTATTTATTTGTGTAAATGGTAGAAATTACTATAACACCCTAAAATTATAAAGTATAACTTTGTATTCAATGGTGTGTATGACACGCAACACCAAGTGTAAAAAGGGAATATAATAACCCAATACTTTACAATATATTTAATATATTAAATAAATATAATATATAATATAGATTATAATTTATGAAACAACCAATTATCTTATGTTACAAACAAGACAAACCTTTCTCAATAGCTTGCATTACATGCAAGTGAGACCTTCCTTGATAGCTTGTGTTACATGGAAGATCGAGTTTTACTAAATAATAATGTATTATTAAAATATTATTATTTTATATAATATGATATAACATAGATAGTATGTTAGAAATTACGAATAGTATTAACTAACATATTAAAATTTATAGTTTAGAGAAATATAAAATGAATCCATTGGTTACTAATTAATGATAAATTAAAATAAGAACCAATTGGATATAAAAATAAATATTATTATTTTTTTGCTTACAATGGAGTTTTGTATTAATAAACAAAATAATGTACAAATTTTTAATCAATTAAATAAAATATATATGTTATGCATTCAATAAAATAATTTTGATATTCATCCAGTAGGTTTTATATGAAAAAGATAAGAACATACTCTATTTTACACAAAAAACCCTATATTTTTATAAGGGAAAATTTACCTCCTTTTGAAGGAGAATCCATTTTAAATCGGAATGTAGAAACTTACTGATTTAATATGTCAAAATAAAAATAAAATTGTAAATATAAACATAAAAATTAGGTTATAATGAATTATCTTATATTTTTATGAAACATTTCATTTTTAATGAATTGTTAAAAATACTGAATTTTAGTTCAAAATTGAGTTTTTCATCTAATTTATTAATAATATTAAATTATACTTTTAAATCGTTTTAATTTTTAATTAGATAATATTTTTATCAATTAAGAAAAAAAATTTCATTAGAAACAATTTCACTTTGAGAT
This sequence comes from Viscum album, assembly GCA_963277665.1. Classification (NCBI taxonomy): domain Eukaryota; kingdom Viridiplantae; phylum Streptophyta; class Magnoliopsida; order Santalales; family Viscaceae; genus Viscum; species Viscum album. The sequence continues at coordinate 2,134,989,852 of OY728138.1, forward strand.
TTATTATAAAAACATAGCAAACTTTTGAACTCTTTTGCATTAAAAACCCGCATTGTCATCCTGCCCATGGGATTAAATTTAAATCAATTCCCAACAATTAAATGATTGAAATTTGGAAAAATTGATTCCATATATGGAATAGGAATAATTTATATTTTATAATATTACTAACTTTGTTTTTTTACCAAAAATATTAGTGAAATTAATTAAAATAAATTACAATTATTAACGTAAAATTAAGCTTAATAAAGGATTAAAACATTAACTTAGGGACCCAAATGACATATCCACTTTTCCAACACCCATTGGATGGAAATAATTCGTCCATTAACATTAAATTATTAAGTGTTTTTATTTTTTTAATACTTGTTTTAGATAAAATATGGGTATACCTAACTTCTTTTCAAAAATACCATGTGAGTCGTTTTCCTCTCTTATAAATGGCCACCACCTCTACCCATTACTCACACCTCTAAAAACACTTACATTAAGACAATATCTACACATACATATTCCCAACACACATACCCTCTACCTTTATGCATCATATTAGAATAAATCCTTCTATGGAAGCCTTTTGGTACAAACCAAAAGAAGTTACCCGATTAAGAGGTATCATCTTTTCTCAAGATCTCTAGTTTTATTTACATTACCGAACCCCTAAAATATATTTATTCAAATTTTATACAACATAATTATCCTGAATATAATATTATTGTTTTAGGAAAATATTTTTACCTAAAAGTACACACACCTTTATATAATGGGTAACAAACATACTATTTCTGTGTACAACGAACTACAACCTCACAAAACAATGATTGTTCATTTTTACTTTATCACCTATGATGGAGGGAATTATGATGTAAATTATGTTTATATATGATATTTATGATATTTATTATTTATTTATACTTATTTAACACTTTTATTACACATACCATTAATGATTTCCATTATATGTTAATTTGATAACATCGTTTGAGAAGTGTTGACTACCGCCCCCTCGAAGCGATGTGATTCGTTCACACTATACATAGAATTTATAAGGTATGGTTTTAATTAAACATACGAGACATAAATAAACTATATATGATATTAATTACATAATTATGTTTTTGTAAATAATATATATATATATATATCATTTTCTTGATTTCAATATCACACACTTAAAAAGTGAGAACATTATTCGTGGATGTGTGGACTATGATACGATTCCTTTTTCATCACAAGAATTATATATATAATTATATATGATTAATAATATGTTATTTATGATATAATGATAATTTTGGAAGGATATTTTATTACTTACCTTTTTTCCATAATGATCATTGAAAAATAAGAACGTTACTCATGTGTATGTATGGCCTACCATCTCCAAGATTGTAACATTGATTCATTTTTCATAACCATATGTAATGATTGTTTTTAAAAGTATAATTTATTTATAAATATGACAATTAATGTAATTATTATTATTCTTTAAATATTATATAATAAACCCTTTGACCATAGTTGACCTACCAAAGTTCTTTTCGACACATAAACCAAATTTTGGTCAAAACACCCGATGTAAACATAATTATTTAATTAGTTGTATGCAACATAGTAAAATGTGAAATAAAAGTAATGAAAAAAATTAAAAAGGTTCTATAGAAAGTATAAAATTAAAATAGGTTTATTATACACAATATTAAAGGATATTCACCTGAAAGGAGACACAAGTTCAGAGATTCTCATCTCACTTTTTTACATCTATGAGATTAATGTCATGTTAACTATTTATTTCTTTTTTGTGGTGTTCTACTGCCCATTTTTTGAAATATTATATCATGAATTATTTTATCTTAATTTTATTTAAAATAATAATTAAATATTATTCCTCCATGAGACTTATGATTTAAAATGTTTCAAAGTGGTATGAGGCACTTTGGGACGTTTAAAGATTATTTTCCTCAAAACCAATACTAATGATCTTTGATTTTAATTTCCATTCAAGGAAATTATATAACCATTATTCAATAAACCCTTTAATTATTCTCTATTTATCCAGGACTATTATTCAATGAAGCCTTTCATTTTCTCTCCATTGGTTATTCATGACCATTTTCAAGTATTAATACCATTTTTTCACTCTTTGGTACTTAAAATGATTTAAAAATGTTTTTAAGAATACCAACTTGGTTTTTTTATTTATTCAGAGAACCTTTTTTCTTCTAAAAACCATGTTTTATTAAATGTTTTAAATTTTTTATATGACTTGGTAAATACATTTTTACTAGTTTTGTCTTTTAGCAATGTTTTCAAAGAAACATTCTTGTGTCTTTTCGAATAAGGAATTTTTCTAACCTTAAACATGGAATAAGGAATATTATTTTTACCTCATACAACTTGTATGGATTTACCCGTCATAATTTCTTTGAATAATCATTTTCATGTTTAAAATACTAATTTTTAATGAAAATATTTTCAAAATAGATTTTCAAAGAAAGGGTTTTTTCAAAACAAAAGGATATTTTACTCAAGAATGTTTTTAAAAGTTATTTTTATTATGTTTCCATTAATCTATGAAAAAATCCCTATATTTTACTCCAATTTGGTTATATTGTTTTGATACCATCATTAATCTTTATATGGATAGATTATGATTGATTTTTACAAGGATAGTATTCAGATTCACTTCTTTTATTCCTTTTAGTCCCCATGAAATATTTAATTTACTACGGTCATTTGACATTGAATTTACTCTAAATATCCGTATCCTTTTCATGGATATGATTATTGCCCAAACCAGATACCATTTTTCATACAGTGATTACTTTGAAAGTTGTTTGATTATTTAGGGAAATATTGATAAATCCATATACTTTATTTAATACAAATATTTGATAATGCATATTGTTTATTCGATATGAGTAATGTTTTGGAAATGCAATACATGGGTTGAGTATTGTTTAAGGTAATACACATGGGTTATGGATTGGTTAATTAAATCTCTTCAATGCATCGATAGTCTAATGGGATGAATTAGTTACACAAATTGGAAAATTTTAAATTTTCTCTTGATGGTAAAGGTATCATGTGCCTGGGAAACATGACGTCCAATAATTAAGAATTGTCTTTATTGATAATTTTTTTAATTATTCATCCTTGATATCTTGAATATACATATCTATGGATGCATTTAATTTTTAGTTTATTTATTAAATGTCAATGTTTTTTCAGTTTCTTACCTTTATATATTTATTTTTCCTTATTTAGTTATTTTAATGGCATGTGTTTCCATGTATTACCTTTCCATATTTTTTATAAACTTCCTTCTCAGTTTTTTTGATTATATAGTATGTGTATTCTACTATTTACCTTTCTATAATTATTAATCTCATTGATTAATTATGTATTCTTCTATAATTTATCCTTGTAGAGAATTTGAGCTCACCCTTATTATTTTTTCTACAAGAATCTAAGTAGCATACTATGAAAGATATGTAAGGAATCACTATATGGACTAATTTTATCCTAGAAGTTAATAATTTATCTAGAAAAAAATTATATTGTAATTAGTGTATTTGTCTTTAATATAAGAATCATTTATGTTTATTGTTTACCAATAATACTAAACTCTTCAGTCCTTCAAGATTTGATTCCTTTTAATCATGTCAATGTAATTGATAACAGACACCGACTCTTGTATTTTTGCGGTTGATTCACTATTTTTGGTATAAGAGGATGTTTAGTAGAAACATTGGAAAATAGTTTTATGAAAAAATAGGTTAGAGACCATAGAAATAAGGTATAATTTGAGTATAAGTATAGAAGAACATCCTAGGATTTTAGTAAGCTAGAGATTATGTAGCTATTCTAAGAAATATGTCCATGTATGGATACTACAAGTGGACGTGGTTCTAAAATAGATGTATCAATGAGTAATAAATCTGAAAAGGTGTTTTGGGACTGACTTGGGGTAACCTAGTTCTAGAAAATGGGTCTTACTATGAACCTAGTTTGACACTCCCAGGGGATATTCTTAGTATAATTAACATATCATTTATAAAACACTATGAATGATTTTGAAAATGAATAACCTAGGTTAAACCTAAGGTGTTTTAGAATCGATATACGGATTCATGGTATAGAAATCATATGAATGATATTATGGATAAACCCTAGACCAAGGAAGGACCTATGTGGAAATAATTGTATAAATATTTATGTATTGTGGTTATATTAAAAACAATAGTTAAAATTCTATTTAGTGATTAACCATATTTAAAGGTTTTTTATCATATTTATTTTGGAAATTATATTAATTTGGTTTTAGAAAAGGTAATCCTATATGATGCATGACAACCAATAAAATTCGAAAAGGCTGTGGGTCTTGAACACATGACCCAAAGACAATAAGGGTTTTTCTCTAACCACTGACCTACGCAATGTCCTAGTTAATTATTCATTTTTTTAGTTAAACAATTTTATGAAAATATATTAATGATGAACCAATAGTATCAATTTTAAGGATTAGTGTCACGAACTAGATCTGGTCATCATTCAAAATAGAGGTTGAACCAGTCTGTGGTAAGGCCTGATGGGCGTTCCTGATCCCCATGGGCTGGCATAAGTTCCTGGTATCATAAATAAAAGCTGGGAATGATTTACCCTAATTTATAAAAATAAAACAACAAATAAATTCCAATAAAACGAATCTGATTTTTTTTCAAACCAAAGCACCCTTTAAAATATTTAGAATTTGAAATACATAGGTTTATATAAATCAAATATACTAACACAAGGTAATGAATCCCAAAATAACAGCCTAAGAACCACCTCATGTAAAGGGGGAATCACCCACAAGCTATCTCCACAACATCACATCAAGAAAGGAAGCTTGCAACCTCAACCATCGTCTCCAAGGATCCTACCCTTACCCATGCCAAACATTACCAAGTTTAATTACTACCAAGGGTGTAAGTTGGGTGTGAGTATAAACCTAATAGGATTCCACCCAAAAATATTCCGTGTGATAAACATTTTAAGACAAAAATCTTGCAAGATTTAAAAAAAAAGAATTGATTGTAATAGTTTCTAAAAGATGCAACTTTAAATGAAAAAGAATTTCAAGAGGGAAACTTTGAGGAATATAAAATTTTAAATTAAAAAAACATGCTACTAAATTTTCCAACAAAAGGCACCATATGTCGATAGTATCTGCAATATAGGCAATGAGCACTAGTCACAAGAACTCCCCTAGGCACTAGTTAGATATGGGGACCTAGGTATATCGTATCTTAGTGTATAAGTAACCATAACCAATATCTTTATCATGCACGATCCACTAGGAGGGGAAACCCCAATTGAATAGTGGTCCCCAAAAATCATAAAATTTTAGTTTGTGTTGTCATCATCAAACTTTCTAAGTGAAACAGGGACGATACCACTATCAAATCACTGGCATACTAGTCCCAGTCCACCCACCTAGATACCTGGAATTCCCTCTTAATTCACAATCACGTTACACATGTCATAAAATAAAATTTTCACACAAAAATACCATTTATGAATCATACACACACTAAACATCCCACAAATATGTCACATAATAAAAAATTTATATTCAAATTTAGTTTAACAATATAAACACCCCAAAATAACCCACAAACATGTCTCACACCTTTCCCACCATTTAATAAATCATCTCAACATTTTATAAAACATTATCAAAATGTTTAACATCACAAATCATCACTTTCCCTTTAAAAGACCCATTTTAAGAAAATAAATCCACCAAAATAGTACCAAAATATATTTTTCACCCTTTGTATAAGTTAATAAACCATTTAGAATTTTTATAAAACAATTTCAAGATGTAAAACAAGGATTTTCCCAAAAAAATCATTGAAAACTTCTTTATCAAGGCCAAATTCACCCCAATACCATACCAAAATAGAATTTATAACCATATAATCATTTAATAAAAAAATTTCATATATTATAAAATGACGTCAAATTACACAACATTAGTTACACATGAAAACACACAATTTAAAGAAAAATAGAAACTTTAAAATAAAATGCTTAAAAAATTCTATGAAATATGATTTTCACACCACAAAAAATAAGTAAGAAACATTCTATGAATGTCAATCCAGTTATCTAACTCATAAAATAATTCTCACACTTGGAATCACCAGCCTTATATGTCAAAAATCCAAAATCATTGTGATGAACTTCTACCACATCACTATCGCACCACAATAGAATGAAAATGAACCCTAACAAAGAAACTAAAAAATAAAACCTAGGTAAAAATACCTAGTTTCTATTATCTTGTAACTTCATGTAGTAGGGAAGAAACACCAAGAAAATGGAATAAAAAAGAGATGAATTCACTTACTAGAATAATCTTGAAGTTCCACCACCACAACCCCTTTAAAAATGGGTTTTTAAAGAGCATGAGGGAGCTTGGGAGGCTTCAATGGTTGTTAGGGTTGAATGGCAGAAGAAAGGGTGAACTAGGGTTAATCCTAGAAGGGAAAACAGGAATAAAAAAAATATTTTTTTATGACCTGAACACTGTGCGCAGTTTGGTAGCATGGTTTAGTAAACCATGATACCAAACCGTGTACCCAGTTATTTCCACCCAAAACATGATAATTTTTTTCAAAATTTAATAGGGTCATAGGGATAACCTAGGGGGGAATATTAAAAGAATATAATAGAAATATTACCCCAAAATTTCAAACCTAAAAATTATCTTTTTATTAGCAAACACTTTTATGGAAAAGTGAGAAACCGCATAAATTCAACCAGGAGGACATACCTCATAAGAAATCACAAAATCATTGAAACAAAACTTAAGACTATTAGAGAGATCCTCCCAAAATTTTAAACCTATTACACCCATCTCCTGAGAAAAAAACTAAGAACCTAACCCGAACCAGAACTAAGTGAAAATAAAAAACCTAGGTGTGATAATTAGAGATAAATATATTTACCATATTGGTTTTGGAAGATATTTAAAGACAAAAAGTTATAATTTTTACTCTTTTATAGGCCTTATGATCCTTTAAAATTTTCTTTTAGTGTCTGTGGCATAACAAAAATTCATTATTGGTAACTAATTTCTAATACTAAAGGAATGAATTGAAATTTGATCAAAACATAACCAAAATTTAGGATTGCTCATATAAAATTGAAACTTATCAAGTAATAATACATCATTATATTTGTGGAAATAAAAAGAATTACCCGACACAAGAAAATGACTTAGAAATAAATTGTTGTTCTAATTCCTTAATTCCTGCTAAATTGATGGTCTCTTATATCATTGTAGATTTATGGAGTTGAGGCCCTCAAATTTCTATCGATCATTCAAATATTTATGATTAATGGCATCATTAAATTCCTATGAATAGTTATGCTTCTCCATCAATTATATATCTCTAATTTCCACATATTCTCTTCTACTAAAAGACCTAGTTATATGTTATTCCATGAAACCCTTGTACTTCCCATTCTCTATTTTCTAGAGGATTTTTTTCGAGCCCTTCTCATGATGTGGGATTTCAATATAGGATATATAAAAAAATATATCACCAAAATAGAGTTTAAATTTTGAGGATGAAATTTAGTTAATTTGGGGATAATGTTACACCAAAAAATTCTAAAGTACACCATTTTATTCAATGGAGTGTCTGACACACAACACCAAGTGTAAAAATAGAATATAATAACCAAACAGATTACAATATATTTACTATTTAAAATAAATATAATATATTATATAGCTTTTCATCCATGTATCATCAATTTATCTTGTGTTACAAATAAGATAAACCATCCTCTATATCTATTATTACATTTAAGATCTACCTTCCACAATATCTTGATTTATACACAAGACTGAGTTTCACCAAATAATAATGTATTATTAAAATATTAATATTTAATATAATATGATACAGTGTAGCAGTTATGTTAGTAGTTATGAATAATATTAACTAAATTATGAAAATATATGTTTTATTAAAATATAAAATGAATTCATAGGTTACCAATTAATGTAAAACAAAAATAAGAACAAATTGGATATACAAAGAAATATTATTATTTTTATGCTTTAAAAGAAGTTTTGTCTTAATAAGAAAAAAATAACAATTTTTAATGATTTTAATGAAATATATATATTATTAATTTAAAAAAATAATTTTTTATATTCATACATTAGGTTTTATGGGTATAAGATAAGAACACACTCTATTTTACACATAAAAACCTATATTTTTATAAAGGCAATTTTAAAACCTTTTAAATGAGAACCCATTTTAAATATGAATTTTGAAACATTAAAAGATTTAATATTTCAAAATAAACTTCATATTTTAATTATAAACACAAAATTTTTGTTCGTGTTAATTTTTTATATTTTTCTAAAATATTTCATTTTTAATGAATAGTTAAAAATATGTGAATTTTAGTTCAAAAATGCTTTTTATCTATTTTATTTATAACATTAAATTATAATTTTAATTGGTTTTAAAGTTTAATTATATAATATTTTTATCAGTAAACATTATATTTTTATTTTAATCAATTACACTTTGAAATTGATTATAAAGCATAACAAACCTTCAGATTCTTGTTCTTTAAAAACCCGCATTGGCGTCCCACCTATAAGATTAAATTTAATTTAATTATTTCCAATTATTTGATTGGAATTTTAAAAAAATGAATTCCGTATTTTGAATAATAATAATTTATAATTTATAATAATACCAAATATTTTTTGACCAAAAATATTGGTGAAAGTGATTAAAATGAATTACAATTATTAAGGTAAAATTAAACTCAAAAAAGGACTAAACCATTAACATGGGGAGAAAAAAATGAATATACAGTTATCCAACACCCATTTTATGGCCATAATTCTTCCATGAACCTTATATTATTAATTTTTGTTGGTTTTGGGAGAATATTGTTAGGTAAAAACGTGGGTACAAATAACATCTTTTAGAAAATAAAAGTGAGTCATTTTACTCCCTTATAAAAGGCCACCTACTATCCCTATTACTCACACATTTAAAACCACTTAGGTTTGGACAATATCTACCAAAATAGGTTCCTAAAATCCATAACCTCGACCTTGAAACCTACCTTTGGGTAAAAATCCTTCTAAATAAGTATTTTGGTGTAAACCAAAAGAAGTTACTCGATTAAGAGGAAATATCTTCCCTCAAGCTCTAAAGTTTCATTTCCATTATCCAGACCATAAAATATATTTATTCTACAATAATACAACAAAAATAGTATAATAAATATAATAGTATGTTGTTTTGTAAATTTATATACCTAAACTTAAAAACACCTCCATATAATGGGTAACGAACATACTATTTCTTTTTACGGTGAAATACTTCCCAACGAAACAACGATTGTTCGTTTTTCCTTTACCACCTCTCATGATATCTATTATGATGGAAACTAAGTTTATATATGATATATATGATATTTATTAATTCTTTACACTTCTTTAATATCTTTATTATACATAACATTAATACTTTCAATTTTATGTTAATACGATAACATCATTTGAGAAGTGTGGACTATCGCCCCTAGAAGTGATGAGATTCGTTCACACTATAAATGGAACGTATAAGGGATGATTTTAATTATAAATATGTGACATAAAGAATCTATATACGATATTCATGACATAATTACCTTTCTGAAAATATATAATATATATATATATATATATATATATATATATATATTTCATTTTCAATATTTCCCTTTCGCACACTTAAAAAGTGATAACGTTGTTTGTGGACATGTAGACTACCACCGCCTCAACATGATGTGATTCCTTTTTCATTAAAATATTTATATATATAATTATATATTATGAAATAATATTTTATTTATTATATAATGATAATTATTTAAGGATGTGATGTTACTTACCTTCTTTCCATAATGATCATTGAAAAATAACAACGTTACTTATTCATACATACGACCTACCATCTCAAAGATTGTAACATTGATTCATTTTTTTAATTTTATGCAATGATTGTTTTTAAAATTATAATTTATGTATAAGTATGATCATTATATCATTATTTTTATTCTATAGATGTTATATAATGACCCTTTGATCATATTTGACCTACCCATGTTTTTTTCAACACTTAAACCGAATTCAGTCAAAACACCCAGTGTAAACATAATTGTTTAAGTAGATGTATAAATAATAGTAAAAAGTCAAATAAAAGTAAGTATAAAAAATAGAAATTATTTCAAAAAATTATAAAATTAATTTAATTTTATTATATAGTATCTTAAATTACATTCACCCAAAAGGAAACACAAGGTAAGAAATTCTCATCTCAATTTTTACATTCATGAGATAAATGTCATGTTCACCATTTAATTATTTTGTGTGGTGTATCTACTACCCATTTGGGATATATTATATCATGAATTATTTTATATTCATGGTATTTAAAACAATCATTCAATGTTATTCCGTAATGAGGATTGTGATTTAAAATAATTCAAAGTGGTATGAGACACTTTTGTATGATTAAAGATTATTTTCCTCAAGACCAATACTTGTTATCTTTTAATGGAATTTACATTTATAGAAATTATATATCCATTGATCAATAAAACCTTTTATTATTCTCGAGTTATTACTAACTATTTTTCAATGAAACCTTTCATTTTCTCTTCTCTAGTTATTCATGTCCATTTTCATTTATGAGATTCCATTTTTTCATTCTTTGGTACTCAAAAAGTTTTTAAAAAAGTTTTTAATAAAACAAATTTTTTTCCCTCTTTAGTCGATGAAACTATTTTATTCTAAAAAATGTTTTATTAAAATGTTTTTAAAATTATTTGGTAAATACATTTTACCATTTTTTTCTTTTACCAATGTTTTTAAAGGAATCTTCTTATTACTTCCCAAATAAGGAATTTTTGTAACCTTTAACCATTCAAAAGGAATGTTATTTTTTCAACGACTGAATTTTATGGATTTACCCACCATAATTTATTTGAATAATCCTTTTCATGTTTAAAAGTTTAATTTTTAAAGAAAATATTTTCAAAAGTGATTTTCGAAGAAAAGTTTTTTCAAAAAGATTTTCTAAACAAAAGGATATTTTCTGCAAAAAAGTTTTCCAATAACTTTTTCCAATGTTTCCATTCATTAAAAAACCCTTTATTTTACTCCAAATGGGTTATGTTTCATTTATACTATCCTTAATCTTCATATGGATGGATTATGATTTATTTTTCCAAGGATAATATTCACATTCACTTCCTTGATTCCTTTTATTCCCCTTGAAATATTGAATTTCCAAAGATCATTTGGCATTGAATTTCCCCTAAATATCCATATCATTTTTCAGGAATTTGATTATTGACTAAATCAAATACAAAATTTTATATGGTGTTTACTTTAAAAGTTGTTTGATGATTTATTTAAATATTGATAAATCTGTATACTTTATTCAATATGAATATTTGACAAGGCATATTGTTTATTCGATATGAGGAATGTTTTGGACACGAAATACATGTTTTGGGAACCATTTAAGGAAAGGCCGATAGGATGATTATCGGTTAATGAAATCCCCTATATGCATCAGTAGACTTATGGGATGAATTAGTTATAAAAATTGGAAAAAGATGAAATTGTCTCTTAACAGTAAAGGTATCATGAGCCTAGGACACATGACATCTAATAATTAAGCATTGAATTTATTGAGAATTTTTTAATTATTATTCATCCATGCGATCTTTCCTTTATATATCCATGGATACATTTCATTTTTAGTTAATTGATTAAATGGTTTGTGTTTTTGTTTCATTCATTACCATATTTATTTTTCCTTATATAGTTGTTTTAATGGCATGGGTTTCCATGTAATACGTTGAAATATTTTTTATACACTTCCTTCTCAGTTTTTGGATTGTATGGTATGTGTGTTTTATTATTTACCATGAAATAATTATTTTTCTTATTGATTCATTATTAATTCCCCTAAACTTTTAACCTAATTGATCATTTGATCTTACCCATATTATGTTTTTTCTATAGGAATCCAAGAAGTGTAATATTAAAGATATGCTAGGATTTACTAGATGGGATAAAGTTATCCTTGAAGTTATTTATTTATTTAGAAATAAAATATGTTGTAATTAGTGTGTTCATTTATAATATAAGACTAATTTATGTAGTTAGTTTACCAAGACTAATAAACTCTTCGATATTTTAGGATTTGATTCCTTGTAATCATGATAATGTAATTGATAGAAGATATCGACTTCGGGATTTCTGGGGTTGGGTCACTACAATTACTATGGACATTGTTATAATACTACCAAATATTCCTAGAAATGATGATTCAATATGGGTTATTTTCATTTCCCTTACCAAATTTGGAAATTTCCATACTATAATAGAATATTTATCTATTTATAACCTATCAATGATCTATATTAATGATTTTCTAAGAATTTATAGTGTACCAATTTTTATTGAGTCTGTTTATGATCCCAATTTAACATAAATATTTTAGAAGAGTCTTTAGAAGGATATTGATATCGAGCTTCATTTGAGTATAGCCTATTATCACCAAATTGATGGGAAATTCGAATGAACATTTAAAATAATGCAATACATGATTAGGTTGTGATAAATTTATTTTAAAGGTATGTGGGATCATTATTTACCATTATTATAAATTTCATATAACAGTAGGTTCCATTCAAGTATTCAAATGACATCATATGAAGAATTATGTAGAAAGATATGTCATAATCCTATTTTTTAGGATGAAGTTATTTAATGGAAACTTATAGGACTAGAAATTCTTGAAGATACCACATCAAAGTTGAAGAATATTTAGGCTCACATTAAAGTTTCTAAATATTGGCAAAAGGGTTAGGCTGATAATCAGAGGATGGATTTGTAATTTAAAGTGGGAGATTATGTTTTCTTGAAAGTTTATTTATGGATGGGTGTCATAAATTTTTTTAAGAAAGGAAATATATTACCCAGGTAAATTGGAACCTTTTAAATTATAGAAATAATTCAATTCATGGCTTCTTATTCATAAATTCTACCAAGTGTCTCAAAAGTATATGATGTGTTCCATCTATCACTATTACGAAAGTACATTCTAGACCCATTACTTTTTCTATCCTCTGATGAAATAGAATTGGAACCTAATATATTTTACTTTGATGAATCCTTCCAGATTATTGATACTAGAGTGAAATTATTTAGGAATTAGGTGACCGAACTGGTAACGGTACTTTAGAGAAGTCAAAAAATGGAGAAATAAATGTAGGAACTAGAGGATATTATGAAAAAACAACTACACCCATCTGTTCAAAAGGTAATATCCATGAAATTATGAGGGCAATTTTTTATGAGGGAATAATGTTACTCATATATTGTTTATTATTTATTTCCTTTTCAATAAATTCAATCTCTTCAACATCTTTCAAGGGATGCAATATTAGGTTTAGAAAACATGATACTATATTAAAATATTATTTAAACATGAACATTATAACATAACCATTAAATTTGAGGGCATGTATATGAATCGAAAAATATAAAAAATATATATATATTACACAACTTTAATGGATATCAACTTATTATAAATAAAAATAAGAATCATTTGAAAGTAAAAAAAAAATATTTGAAAAAATATTTTTTTCAAATAAAATAGTTTCATCACTTTTAGCATAGTTTTGAATGAATTATTTTTTGGAACTTTTATAAAAATAATTTTTGAAATCATAATATGAAAATTATCTAAGGTTAATTTTTTTTGGTTTGTTTGAAAACCTTCATTTTTTGATGAATAATGAAAAATATTGATTTTTATTAAAAAATCCATTTTTGTTTAAATTATTTAAAAGTAAAATTAAATTTTAAAATGGTTTTAAACTAAAATTAGATCAATTATATTAAAATTCCCCTAATTTATGTCATTTGGATCAGTTTTAAATTCAATTTCAATATAAAAACATTTGTATACATATGAGAATTTTCTCTTTGGAAATCCACTTTTTTAATAAATCTTTGAGTATAATTTTAAATCGTATTTTCCATTTCTAGGAATTAAATTCAGAAAAATAAATTCCATATTTGAAATATTCATAATTTATACTATCTAATAATGTGAACTTAATTTTTGACCATTATGAATAGTAAAAGTAGTAAAATTTAATTACCATGGTTAGGGTAAAAACTGATTTAATGGGGGATTGAAGTAAGAAGAAAAGGTTTAAAATGACCTATAAATAGGTAAAAACTAATTTTATAGACATATTTTGACTTTATCACCTCTAAGGGTCCATAATGACAAATATTTGAGATTTCTAGAATGATAAAAAATGATTTTTATTGATTTATTTCAAAATTTTCATATGTGTCATGTCCCCCACATATATAAGGCCACCCCTATCCTCCAATATTCACACTTTTAAATCAATTTTGTACACCAATTCTAGTAAAAATAACTTCCTTACTTCCCTAACCTCATACTGTAAACCTTTTTTTATTATGAATCCATCTTAGGAAGGATTTTGGTTTAAACCTAAGGAGGTCGTCTGAGGGAGAGGTAATGTTTCTAAATGATATTTTTTATTTTATTTCTTCTTAAAACTTCTTAAAATCTTATTAAATCATGATATTATAATAAAAATATTATATAAAATATAATTATATGTTATTATGTTATGTAAATGACATACATCCACAAAATCTTCCATCAAATGGGAAACAAAACTCTTGATCATGTGTACGACAGACTACTGCCTAGTGAACCAATTTAATTAGTTTTCCTTCATCACCTTAAAATGTTTGATATAATTATTTATTTAACATAATATAATATATTTATTATATTATTATACACATGTCATTTTAATATCAAATATACCTTCTTATGTCCCATTCCTTTTAAAATACAATAATTTCACTCCTGTGTACGACAAACTACACCCTCACGAAGCAATGTGATTCATTTTTCATTTACACATTACATTCCATGTAATAAGTATAAAATTAATTAATATATGTGACATATATGAGATTATATTTTAAAAAAATTAATATATCACCCACTTCTTTACCCTTTCAGTCATTAATGGAATGACATCGTCACTCGTGCATACGTATGACCTACCATCTTCATGAAGTGATGTGATTAATTTTCCATATAGATCATTAATAAATGGTTATAAAAATATATATAATGAGTAAATATGATATTTATAAAAAATATATAATTATTTATAATATTTATATATATCCTATTCACAAGAAAGAGAACATTTATGATAAAATGCACATGAGAAAGAAAGGCAATTAACACACAAAATAATGAAAATAATGAAATATTGTTAACAAATGCGTGGTAAAATTTAATAATAGGATAATATAAGAAATTATATGTATGAATATGGTTCTAGTATAAATTAATAACAATATTAAAACCATTATGTAGAAGGTTGAAACATGTTCAACTAAACGGAAGCGTGAGGTAAGGGACTTCGTGGAGGTGGTAGTCCAGACATGCACACAAACACCGTTATCATTTTTTAGTGGATGAAAAGTTTAGAAAATTGATTATATATTAATTATAAAAAATATAAATATATGATAAATATCTAATTTATAAATTAATTTTATTATTATAAAATTCCATTGGAGGTGGTGATGGAATATGAATTACAACGGTTTGTGATGCTGTAGTCTGTTGTACACATGAATAATGGTTTCGTTTCCTATTAGATGAAGGAGGAGATGGATATATGTTATCCTATTAACATAATAACATATCCATGTATGGTATATATATTTTTTATTATTTCATCATATATTAATAATATTTTAAAGAGATAGAAGAAGAAATAAAATGGAAATGATTGATTAGGAACTATACCTATTCTTTGAACAGCCTCTTAAGTTTTACACCAAAATATTCTATAGGAATATTTTATGATAAAAAGGCCTCTAGAACATTGGTATGGATTTAAGGAATTAATTTTTTTGGTATTGTATAAACCAACATTATTTTTATGTGTGAATAAAATATCAGAGGAGGTGACCTTTTATAAGAGAGTAGAGATTCACTCTTGGAATTCCTTAACGTATTAAATTAATAAAAATTGGTTTTCATATTAAAATTCTTCAAAATAAATTATATTAGAATATAGGGTGAATTTTAATCTAAATAATCCCATAAAATAAAAATTTAACAAACTTATGTGATGTTTTTACCCTTTTATTTTTGTTTTAACTCTTTTTGATATTTACCACGATATTATAGTTTTTCCTATTTAGGGGCCAAGAAAGTTCTTATAAATTGAAAAATGAAGCATAACTTGAGAATGTTTGATATTATAAACCATTTATCATTCAATTTTATGAATATAATACTTTTAATAATTTTAAATCAAAAAATATAACATTATTTATTATAAATATCATTAATGTCAATTTTGACACTATTCGTTTAATTTTACTTGCATCGAGATAAAGATTTAACTAGAAGATATACTTTTAAAACATCTCTAAAATGTTATATTTATCAAAAAACTCTTGTAACACAATAATTATTTAAAATTATATTACATTTAATATTTTTAATGTCATTTATTTTATTTTTATATCAGTTAAATAAATGATTTGTCTACGTTGCACAAACATTTAAGGTAATTATTTACTTAATAAAAAGTAGAAATAAAAAATAATAAAAAATAACATTTTTATAAATTGAATATTTGTAACTAAAAATAGGTTATTTTTATCTCTCTCACAAAATATTATATTTACTAAAAGAAAGAAATTGATATTCTTTGCTTTTCTTTACATAAAGTGTTATAAAAGTCACAATCATGGAAATATTGAAACAAATATCATATATTAGAATTTTGTATTACTGTGGATTAAATTTACTAAAATTATAAAATTAATTTGAGTGTTATGTTCAATTTATAGTCCATATCATATTATTTTTAACCTAAATTTTGCGATTTTCCATTACCGTGGTGATAATTATTTATTATAGATACTATTGATAATGAATAAAAATAAAAGGGTACTATTTACCAAATTTAGACCTACTAATTTAAAATATTTAATAACTTTTTTCATGATTTAATTCAAATAATTATAATTGGTTAATTTTATATTAAACTGAAAAAATGTGATGAGATTTTTTTTCCAGGAAAATGCATTTTTCAAGAAATAGATGATCTTATATTAACTCTAATGAAAAATAATCATTACATTGATTTAAATTTATATAAATATAAATATGATATATAAATATATCTTAAATAATTCTTTATTAGGGTTTAATTTAATTAATTAAAATGGTAAACATTATGCACTTAATAACAATTTTCGGGAAACATTTTTTAAGTATAAAAATAAATTTATACCAAAATCATGGAAATTAATGATTCAAATAAAATTAATTAGATTATTATAAATATAATAGATCTTTTTTACTTTATTACCAGATAAAAAAATATAATGATATTTTTAAATTACTTTATTTAATGAAAAAACTTATAGTATTTAAAAAAAATATATAATTTCATTATTCACTAAAAAATCCATCATTTCTGAAAAATCACAAATTTTTTCCCTATTTTAATTTTTATTTGATAATTTAGAAAATAATATCATTTTTATCATATATAATTTCTAAAATTTTAAAAAATTAATTATAATTTTTTTTCACAACAAGCAAAAAAAACATTTTTGTTTTTTAAAGAATAAAATGAATTTAAACAAAATTAATTGATTATTAAAGAATAAATTATCAATATATTTATATTGAGATGTACCTTTATATATATTTCATAAATTATATAATCCTAGTGAGAAGGAATGGTGAAGCTTGGGTAGGTTTGTGAGGCGAACCCTAACATTGGTAATACCGATACTGCTGCCGATGATTCAACAAGCAAACTGGTTCGTGAATCGGTTGAAGATGGCTACTTTGGCCACAAGGAACTCTTCAATCTCGGTTTGAAGAAGCCATATGTTGCTTGTCGGGGAGATGGATTTGATAAATTGTTTTCGGATGTTGTTAAAGGGAAGGGCAACCCGGCTTTCCTTGATTGTGAGGCTTCCGTTGGAAGGATAATTAGAAAAGGAAGAACTTTGAATGTCTCTGTGAATCAATCCTCCATGGATGAAAAATTGAAGCTGTGAAGATTCTCAATTACTGATCGAGTGATCTTTGAAAAAGGGATTAATCCTCAGATGTTTCAGGAGATTTCTTCTCGACTTGCTGAGATCTGGGGCTTTGTTGATTGGAAGATGATTTTTTAACCATCGGTTGGGTAGTGTTGCTAAGGGACTTATATCAAGCAACCAGTTTGGGTTCATACCTAGAAAGAACATTCAAAACTATTTATGCACTACCATAGAGTGTGTAAATGTGATGAAAAGAAGGGTAAAGGATGGAAATATGGCTTTGAAAATCGATATTTCCAAATCCTTTGATTCTATTAGATGGAAATTCCTTTTCTATATTCTCAGAATGCATGAGTTTTCACAAAATTTTATTGAACTTGTTAACTATATTATTTCTAGTGCCAGACTCTCCATCCTTGTTTATGAATCTTCTAGGGGTTTATTTCAATGTTCAAGAGGTGTCAGACAGGGTGATCCTCTTTCTGGATTGCTTTTTTCCTTTTTCGAAGATTATTTGAGCTAGTGTCTCACTAATCTTTATAACTATGGATGGTTTCAGAGGATGAAAGTTCAACGAGATTTGTTTGCACCCTCACATATGTTTTATGATGATGATATCCTTCTCTTTGGAAGAGCGGATAAATGTACCATCTCTTGTATTAAGAGAATTTTCATACATTATGAAGAGGTTTCAGGTCAGGTTATTAACTGGAGAAAATCTTCAGTCATGTTTGGTAAAGGTATCTCCATTTCGAAGCAGATTAGAGTGGCTCGACAACTAGGTGTTAAGAAATGGGTGATTCCTTTTATCTATCTTGGTGTACCTCTTTTCTAGGGTAGGATAAAGAGAGGTTTTTTGGAGAATATTACTCTGAAAATTATGAATCAACTATCCAACTAGAAGGGTAAAAATTTGTCTCAAGCTGGAAGAATCTGTTTAGTTAATTCAGTGATCACAACGATGTTTGTTTACTCTTTATTAGTTTATTGTTGTCCTAGATCATTAATCAAAGAGATTTCTAGTAGAATCAGAAACTTCATTTGGATGGGTTCCATTCATAAAAGAAAGCTGGTCACTGTGGCTTGGAAGGACTGCATTAAGCCTATTCAGATGGGCATAATGGGTGTTAAGGACATCCATATTTTTAATGACACATTGATAAATAAGTTCATTTGGAACTTAATCTCTTTTTCTGATAACTCTATGGATATTCTTCAAAACATATTTATTGAAAAACTTCATAAAGGGTATTCTATCTATATGTGCTCATCCATTTGGCCTGCAATCAATAAGGCTTATTCTGATTTGATGATATCTTCAAAATAGATTGTGTCCAAAAGCTCCTCACTCAATTTTTGAACCAGTCACTGGTTATCTAGACCTATTTATGATTATACCTTCATCCCCACTTCTTTAAGGGATTTGACCATTGCTGATTATTAGTCTAATCCATCAATAATCTGCAATATGTCTAGTCATATTTCCTATGAAATTGAAAGATATACTTTTCATGATGCTGATCTGCTTATCTAGATGTCAAATATTAATGGTAAATTCACCACTAGATATTGTTATAGAAGATTATGTGGTCCTTATTTGCATCCCCCATCATGGATTATTTCTTTTCATAATCATTTTATTCCTCCAGCTTCTACATTGCTTATATAAAGGTTATGGAAGAAGCAGCTGCCTATTCAATCCACTTTGCAGCAGGCTGGCTTTAGCTTAGCCTCAGTCTGCCTGTTCTGTCTATGTGATAATGAATCTGATGAACATATATTCCTTTCATTCAACTTTTCTTCTAAAATGTGGAACTATCAGTAGGGTATTTTCCATAGCTGTCTACATTTGAACTCCATTTAAAATTTGCTCTGCTCACTACATGGTGCAGAATGCAGTGAGTAGGTGCATGCACTACAATACGCTGTAGTGGCTATCCTTTTCAACTTTATATAGAAGTTCATAAATGACATTATTTTCATTAATCATGTACCCTCTTTTTATGGTGGTGTGTTGGAAATTCACTCAGAAGTGCAGGCAGCCTCCTGTATTCAAACCGGAACCATGAAAAATGATGTTTCTAATTTAATTTTGCTAAGGTCTCTTGGTGTCAATGGAAAGGAAAGGAAAACTTTAATGCTGAAGCATCTAATATGGATTCCACCCATTTGTCGTTGGCTTAAGGTTGACTTTGATGGGACAAAATCTCGAGCACCAGGACCGGCTTGTTGCGGAGGTGTTTTCCGTACTCATAGGGGATTTGTCAAAGGATGCTTTTTTCATTACATTGGTAATGAGTTTTCTCTGGAGGCGGAGTTATGGGCCATGATTAAAGCTACCAGGTATGCTGTTCTCCATGGATGGCATGACATCTGGCTTGAATCTAACTCATCCACTACTGTCCAAATTCTTTGTGATTGGTCACAAAATGTGCCTTAGAGAATGCTTTCAGAGTGGGTGGAGTGCCTTCGGCTAGCAGACTCTATTTCTGTTGAAGTGATTCATGTTTACCACGAGGCGAATCAAGTTGCATATGTTTTCTCTAAGCGGGCGATTATAGAGGTAAGTTTCAGTTGGTCCTTTATTGCACCTGATTTTTGTAATAGCTTTTTTCAAGCTGATTATTGTGGTGATGTTTATACGCATCTTTGTAAAATGCCTTTCTGATTTTTTTGTAACTTTTTCCATTTTTTAATAACTTTCAAAGGAACATGTTTTCCTGCTTCTTAATTTCCTTGGTATATAATCCTATTCATACTATCTAATTTAATGGCTTGGTTATAATGGACATATTTAAATAATAATAATTCATTGTTCGTTTAGGCTCGATGTTGCATGTCATATACATTATCAATCATACTGTTCTTATTTTAAAATATTAGGATTTTATAAAATTCATAGATAAAATTTTACTTGAGTGAAAATGTGATTGATAAGTGTTACAGTGTTTATTTAAAATAATTCAACCATGTGACTTAAAGGGAAACTGTAGAAAATTAAGTTGAGGAAATAGGCATAAGATAAATGAATATATAGTTTGAAAATAAAATGAGAATCATTAGGGATGTTGGGATTAGTTTCATTTATTTATATTTCTTATGTTTGAACTCCTTGGTTATTCCCAAAACACTCACTATATCTTTCCAAGTGCTCGATCAACTCACTCTTTAGATTCAAAGTGAAATCACAAGTTATTATAATGTTTATTGTGATAACTAAACTAAGGGAATGGAGTTATTTTTAGTTTGTGATTAATGTGTGCCTTAGCTTCTTATAAAAGTCTAATAAATTGGAGAACTAAGTCTCTAATTCATGTTCGTAGAATTATATTTAAACTCTCATTTCATCATCTATTCTTCTATGTTCATCTTCTAGTTGATCTACATAGAAAAGATTATAATAAGTATGAAGAATATAGTAAAAATACAATTCATTATGTTTCTACTTGGAAATTTAAGACGATGCATCACTATTGTTTATTGTGAAGAAAAATACTCCAAATATCTCATATCAAGGCTACTCAATCTCATACCCTTTGTATAAATTCTCAATTATTTAAAAGAAAACCCTCTTTATGCAATGAATTTTCTTTTGGTACTTCTTCTACCTTATTATGACCATACCACATGGTAAGGTATGTATTAAGACCATTACACAAGGATAACAATTACATTTTTTATGAGTCTACACTAACCTTGTACACATGGATTTATTTATAAATTTTTAGGATTAGGTTTCATATGTATATATATAAATGAATTACAGAAATTGGTTGTAAATGTTTCTATAGTGATTCTTTTAGTACCCAACCCATGCATGTAGTCTACATGTCATTCCAATTGATCAATGAACCCCACTTATTGATCTCTTTACCTTCCTTAGTATTTAATAATTTATTGTTATTTTTAGTAATTTGGGTATCCATGAGTACTTCTGGAACTATTTTGAAACTTTATAGGTTGATCTACACCATTTTTAAAATTAGATCCATAAGGATACATTAGAGAAAACATTACTTGCATTGAATCCAAAAATTATAGTGGATCAACTATTTAGTCTCTAGTTGGTGGGATCTAGGATATGTTTAAGTCATGGTGTATCTAGTGTTGTTACTTGATTTTGTGTTGGAGTGAATAAAATTATCAGTATATGAAACTCGTTTCATTTGGGCGGGAATAGCTTTGGGATGTGACGTTGGACACATTGGATGGAAAATGCAGCCTCAATCATCCACCTTTTAAAATTCCAAGAAGTAAATTGTTAAAACATAGAGGTAATTTCATAGATATCATAGTCTATATTTACTTACAATATTATGTTGAGTCTCGTATGCATCTTTCATTGGACAGTCCAAGATAATGTTGGAAATTAATAAACCTTATTTGATTCCACTATACAATATTATGGTTTGCGCGGTCATTGTTTGTTAATGAAATGTCTATTTATGAGATAATGTAGACTCATGATGATGAATAAAAGATATTGTTAGAGGACTAATTCACTCTCTTGTTTTGATACAAGGATTTTCTAGATTTAATTTCTTCTCAAACATCTTTCCATGATATTTTTTTATCCTTGATGAGTGACGAGGGTTATCTACATCACCAAAATGGTTACATAATTCTATATGTATTGTAGGTATGAGAATATGTTACCTGGAGGGATGTGTCCTTGAGGTTTCCAATGTAGGATATGTTGTCCTCCAATGTATTTTAAACCCAATAATGAGAATTTTAAGCTTATAATAACTACTTATAATACTCCCTTCACAATATTCTCCCCTATATCTAAACACATCTAATTGTTAGTAAATCATCCCTAGACATATTAATATTCAAATTGTTTCTCCAATAATTGAAAATAAATTCACGTATGTTAAATATTAAGATATTATTCTCTAAACTACTAAAATTCTAAAACTTTGATAAAATACTGAAAACTATGAATGTCTTAGCCTCAATATTGATTCTAAGATTCAGATATTAAAAATTATGAATGTTGTCACTATGAAATATATTAATGTAAACCATGTGACTATTTAAATTTCTTTGTTATCCATTGATATATTTCATGTTCATGGTTTTTATTATATATAATTTCGATGGATTATTCACTTTTCCTATTTTTTATGACTTATGTACCCATGATAACTTCTGTAGTACGAAACCCCTACTAGTAATCTAAGCTCACAATTTTATTTTATTTCCTTTCCCCATGTTACCAAGAAGAGTTATTTGAATGAATTAGTAGATGTAATAAAAGGAATAATTGAGTTTTCTGGATTTTTATGCAACATACCAACCTTGAATCCACAAAAACGGTTACCCAATCCGATCAATCATATTATTTCAAGAATTCCTCCCTAAAAACTAGAGGATGCCGACTTGTAGTGATGGTATAAAAACAGTGTGTTGAGGAGACTATACCCTCATGATTAGATTCTCAAACTTGTATATAAAAATAAAATAAAAAAGTAATTAGTATAAAATAAGGGCATTAGAAAACTATGACCTATAAATTCTTAATATAATACAACCATGCATGACCATATGGTGATACAATGTATAAGCAGAAGAAATTCCTATGGGAATAAATAAACACAAAAATAAAATAAAATATTAAATGCCAAAAAGGATATCTAAATGAGCATACTAAGATCTGGCTCAGTCCTATGCTCCTAAGATCCCATGACCTAGAATAACAACACATAACATCATCCAATTGACCTGAACCTATAACCATGAGGTCTGTTCGGGCACCCAAAAATTTCTAGAATAGGGAGTGAGATATACTCATAAATCCACCATGAATATTTTATTATGAAATATAGTCCTTGAGTATCAAAGATATAAGTGTGAAAGTATACCAATAAGGAAACTAATAAATAAACATAAAACAATTTAGTCTTAGGTTCCTTAAGGAACACCCGAAAAAAAATACCAGGTTCTCCCTAAGCTGGTATACCTCTGATTATGTGTCACCATGTATATATAAGTATATATATATATACACTATATAAATAGTGACATAGATAGGGATATATATATACACACACATTGTGCTAGGTAGGACCCATGGTGGAACCCATGAATCCATTCCAGTCATAAGTGTATCATGTAATAATAATAAGGGGCACCAAGCAATAATATCACAATAGGGGGTGATATGCTCAAGTATCACAATAACATACGTCATGGCCGAGTATCCAAAAAAGTTAGGGGTTCCATGACTGAGTATCACAATGTATAAGGAATTCTATTCCCTAGTATGACAAAATGTAAGGGATACCATGCTTGAGTATCACAATGTATAAGGGACTTCATTCTTGAGTACCATAAAAATTATGTATTTCAATGCATGTGTATCACAATGTATAAGGGATTCCATGACATAGTATCATAAAAAGTAAGGTCTTCCATGCCTGAGTATCATTGTGTATAAGAGATATAATTCCCAAGTTTCATAATATATAAATAAAACAATAAAATGGTCATCTCCATAAGAAATTCATATCACAATTGTAGTATAACATTTGGGTCACTCCATTTATAAGTATTTACGAAGGCCATGGGAAGGTTTATGCCAGAATTAATTTATCATGTCAGACGAGTCAAGCATTATATCCATTAATTGATATGGGATAAGTTTAGATCCTCACCTTTATCATTTAAATCCATCTTAATTGGTCATTTCCTATACAAATAAGTTTCTATCATAATATAAGTAACACTATTAAGATATGAGGGAAAACCCACATCATTCATAATTTATTTAATTCCATTTAGCATCTCATCCTAGGATAACTAAAGTCAACACACCTCAAAAGGTGGTTTTGATTTCAAGCCTAATCATAAAGGTCAAGTCATATGAGTGACACACCTAAAGGGGTGGGTAGACTCAAGATAGGAATACTTTAATAGTGTAATTTAAAATCACAATGACAATATGAATTTAAGGAAATTAATTTAAGTGTTAAATTACAATTTTATGTGGTGATGCACAAGATGTACAGAACGAAACATGAAGACATATTTTATAATCAAGATAGAAATTGAGGAAAAAGAATGAGACCACCTACCTCATGCTTAGGATTTTTTGACTCATCCATTATCAGGATTTAATTCAATCTAGTTTGATAGAAATTAGAATATTTAAAAAACATCCTGAAAATAGGATGAATTAGCTCACATGAAGATAGTGCTGAAGATGATGATATAAATTAATAAAGGAAGTAATAAGTGTTGAATAGTAACTGATATTATTCCAATTGTCCTGGTGATGTTGGATTCCAAGATTTTATGAGGAAGATATCTCAAATCCTATGAGGGGAGGAAGGGAGACCGAGTGGACTCCATGATATGCTTGAGTGAGGAGAAGAAAGGTGGGAGAGAGGTAAAAAGAAACCATAGGTAGAAGGTTAATTTATAGATCATTAATTATCCACATGGTTTGGAATCATAGTTTGGAAAACCATGCACCAACCATGTGGTGGAACTATCTAAGGACACCCACACATCTTATGGCCAGTTCACAGTTTGTGAAACCATGTGTATCTCATGATATTCTCCTCTTCATTTTTCTTTAAGCCCTCGTAGGGATGTGAGCCTCCTATTTCATGGTTGGAAGAAACCATGTGGAACCCTCAACATCCCTAGAATAGTCCTCATGATTCCTCCTGGAGGGCTGAATGATTTTAAACAAACCATATGCCCTTAATTTCTCTCACCGAACGTGGGTTTTTGAGGTATGGTGAACTTGAAACTCATATAAACTTCCAAAAAATATCATGGACTTAAAACCCCATCTTAAAACAACATATTTAAGTGGTATAACTCTCTTAATTCTAATAAAAGGTTTAATTTAGATGTGACATGTACACTAAATGAAAAGATCAAAAACATTTGAAAATTATAATTGATTCTAAAACACAGTGTCTTACCATATTCCCACAATTAAAATTAACATCTTTAAGAAGAATTTTGGAAAAAAAACATTCACCAACCTACTTGGGTCAGGAATTTCTTCTCAAAGAGCTACATTTTATTTTTTGAATGCTGAATGCACTTCCAAAATCCACCTTAAGAACACAATGTAAAAATAGACTAAAAATAGAGAAAACTCTCACAAATACCACCTAAACATCATGAAAATTCTTACTCGATCCCATATTACTAGATACATGATCAATTTAACATCTCTATAATCAACTATCCAAGGTTAGTTCCCACTAGTGGTTCTAAATTCCAACATCCAATTCTAAGTCTCTGTCCTCACACCATCATAATTTCCTATTGAACACATCTTGATCATCCTAGTAATAATATTAGAACATTTATCTGATTTAAATATGAGGACACTAAACTTTCCTTGATCTAATAGAAATGGCCAAACTCTAAATGATCAATATCATACATGTTCCATTGAATTTTCTTAGAAAATCCACAAACATCCTTTAAGATGAAACCATCTCACTCCCAACATGTGATAACTGGGATTTCTTACCAACCACAACAACAATCTAAGAGAAACCATTTCTGACCACTTCCAGCTAAATATTTCAAAAAATTAAACATAAAATACCGATGAATCACTAGAACCAATTTTAAAACCTTATCAAAATTTATATCAAGATTATTCTAAAAATGTTCACTGAATCCCATACTCAACTTCCAATGATGTCTCATAACTGAACCATCTCTTACATAAACCATTAAGATAAAACACCAATACCAACACTAGCCTAATCTAGAACCCATTCATTATTATAAGGTACACCAAGCATAACTCCCACATCTATATTTCTTCCAAATCCATCATTGAAACAAACCTAAAATTTATTGATGATTCCTTACACACCATATTTCATCTATTACATGGAATATGAGTTCAAGAACCACCATCACATGAACAGTCTCATGGTTCCATGTCCTTTCTCTCATAAGGATCACCCTCAGTGACTGACATACCATTTCCTAGCTTAATAGAATAATTCTCATCACACCAATGAAAAAACAGCTACTCACCACAACCCATACCCTATACACATTGGATGTAACAAATAACATGGCTAGGATCCGGTGCATCCCAAGTGTTAATGTAAATTTAAATCGTCACCCATTCTCATTTCCAGAGAATGATTATCAATTTGAAAGCCAAACATGAATCATAATGAGGATCATCACCTTCCAATGGCCAGTGGTTTACTACAAACTATTTATCTTATATCTAAACCAATCATTGATAAAAAAATCCTAACGATCCCTTTTATCAACCATAATAACTATTTAAATATGTTTCTCGATGTATAACTGACTCCCGATCAACGTAATTAAGAATTTTTCAAGATAGGAGAAATGATCGCCTCTATACATAGAGTATAATGAGATTTTTATAGATAGGTGTGTATATACCCCTCTAAGCCACCCTCACATCAGATATAGATATACTTACCTTTACCAATACCTAACACTATGTATTTCGATGATGCTGTCATGGTTCACCCATGGGTCAAACATCTAATGTCACATGGTTTATTTTTTTTGAAATTTTCCTACTCATAGGTAATTTTATTTAATTTACCAAAAATCATTAAGTCACCATACCCACAAGATTTACTTAATTAAAGCCAAAGATCATTGTATCACATCTAACAATTCAATGATGTTCAATTTTAAATAGTTACTATGTGAAACTAGCATGAAATAACATATCATTCATAGTGGTTGCACTATCTTATACCACCCAGTTCGAGACCAAAATCACACAGTCACGGTTCATCCATCAATAATGTAAAGATAAACATGCTACATGTAATGTTAGTTTTGGAACAAACTAGGATCTTCTTGGGGAATCCTCTTCAAGATTAAGCATCATACATATTCTATGATTTATTCCATGATTTCCTGATTTATAGCATTGTTTTAAATATTTAAGCATGTACCGCACAACCACTAGTTGATTGGTCTAGATACCCAAATCATCCTTCACATTGAAGTTAGTTTCAATACATAGGATATCAGTTTGATTTTAAAAAAAAAAAGGTATCATCATACCTAATTGAAATACTCAAGAACCTACCATGAATTTCTCTAGAAATGAGCATAAAACCACAATCATATCTTTAAATACTATTATATAACTTGATCAAAACATCCTCAAAGGTTTCCATAACTCAAAAATAAAAATAGGGTCACTAGGTCTATCCATTTAACCCTATGGTTTCTTGAAAAAACCACATCAAAAATAGGAACCTCCATTACCTGGAATTTAATGAAGGTGTAAACTCTCTATGAAATAGGTAAAACTAAAGTAGTATAGAAATTCATTGACCTATAAGGGTAACACGATCCACATCAAAGGACAAGGAGTTGGCAATCACTGGGTATCTATATACATTAAACCCCCTATAGGTTCAACTTAATAGACAACCAACCATCTACGTGGGGTTTTGTATCATCACTAAGAGTCCTAATTGGGATAACCAAATACCAAATGAAACAGAAATTATAGAAACTCTAGTAAATCTTTTAAAAGGTTTTGGGTTATAAGGGTTCTAACTCTACTGGGAAGACCCCATACTAAAATAGAAAGTGTAGATCCTATAACTAGGGCACACTCAAATGGCCTCTTTCCTTATTGAATTATCCTAGAACTCACTATAAAAGAGAAAGGTGAACAGAGATCTATAAAAAAATACCTATTACCATCTACGAAATAAATTAGATAATTATTTAAACTACCCTTGCATGAGGTTTAAAACTAAAAACACCACTTTAAGGTTTCATTTAAGACATTTCACTGATTCACATTTGATTTTTAAATATTTCAAAGACTCAATTTTAAGATAATATTTTATGAATTATAAAATACAATGATACAAGGTGATTTATTAGCTAGCTATATAAGAAAAAATAGGCATGTTATATCAAACTTCCTTTCAAGAATTAATTATTTATGTGATATACTATCACAATTTCAGGCAATTTATCTCATAAAATTATTTTATCCATTTTATGTATCCAAAAGTGTTATCATATATAGATTATATAAATAAAATTTTAATTCGAATATATAGATTAAAACACCCATTATGTTGTAATTGTAATTTTAATTAGCTAAAACCTCAAAATAATAAATCTCAAAAGTAGATAAAAGGCCTCTTGTCATCTAAAAGGAACTGGTTCAGTAAGATATCACCATTCATATATATGTATCCTATATAAATGTCCATTAAAACATTAATTAACTATCTTTTTTAGCATAAGAATACCCCCATGAGGTTAAATACAAATTAAAATAATGAATAAGGTGACCTATAAGGGTCCCTTCAATCCAACAAGGGTCTATTTAAATGATTCCCAATTAGAGTTTTTTATTAAAAAATTAGAACACCCTTAAAGGGTTAACCACATAACAATATCATACACTGAATTCTCTACCTGGTCCATGTTATTCATAAAGAAATATACCTATATGGGTTGTCATTCGAAAGTTATAGAGGTACATGACTTTATAAGTTCTAATGATGCACCATTTAACTGACATTCATTTCATTTTGGTACCAAAATTTAATAAATTTTATCTTTATTAAATGGATCAGTTAGATGAGTTTACCATTACCAATTTAAAAAGGTACTATCCTTTATAATTTAAAATTGTAATTTATATAACTGAAACCAGGTTCTTACCTTTGATCATAGAATATAACAAGTCTATCTATGATGATTTTATTATATGGGTTACGCTTCCCAATTTATAAGGGCCCACACACCTTATAATATTTTATTGTCACCCATTTAACTACAACCATAAATTTTCAGCCCATGAAACCAATTTTTCATGGATCAAACATGTCTATATTGGTTAGTTAAGGTTCCACTATCAAGATAAACAAAAAACACCATTTAGGTTTATGCAGACACTTTAATAACTAATTTTTTATCATTAAATTAACAAAGAATGCTATCATGTTGTAAGAAAAAATAAAGACATATAAACAAAAAACCAAAAAAATAATTGTATATAGTTAAGAATGATAATATATCCCAAAATACACATCCATAATATATCAAGTTGTCAAATAATAAAACCTACGTGGAATGGAATATGCATGGCATGTAAATCTCAATGTGTCTATAATGATGCTTGTAAGAATGATACCTTTACTTATATGGAAAAGGGTAAAATTAAATAATTCACATAAATATTTAAGAAAAAAAAGTACATCAGTCACTCAATGTGATAGAATAATCAACTGTAACAATGAACAACATGAACAATAACCCCATCCCTGGCCACTTGGTCTTTTCCTTATGCATGGGTTGATCACTCTCAGACATGATAATTTACCAAGAACCAACACATTCTTAGTCACTATTATATCATCCTAAAATAGTAATACATTGAAAAAATAACATCTAATAACACTTTGTAAGTTTTGAACCTAGAATCAACTAAAATGGTGCCCCGAGAAAGTCGAACACATGGCCTAAAGAGAGCCTCCCCATACATCAGAGGCTGTTATCTAGAAATGAGGGCCTATAAATGGTATAATAGGGATACTATAACCTTATGATCAGAGTATTATAATGGTATAAAAAAATAAAACTAAATTGGAAGCTAAATAAAATAAAGGTAGAAAAAAATTATAACATGGAAATGAAAAATATAATACAACCATGAATGTCCATATGCAGTTGCAATTTATACGTAGAATAAATTATAAGAAATAAATAAAAACTAAAAAATAAAATATTGAATTACCAAAAGGCTATATCCCTGATAATACTACGTTCCAGATTAGTCATGTGCTCCTAAAGTCCCATTCCCTTGAATAACAACACATACCACCATCCAATAGACCTAAAATTGGAACCCTGAGGCTACTCGTGTACCCAATGGGGACTGAAACATGATGTGAGATATACATAATAGCCCACAACCAAAAATGTCTAATGAAATCCATTCTCTAAGTATAAAATATATTATTGTGTAGGTATACTAATAAGTTATTAAATAAATAATCATAAAACAAGTTGGTCTTAGGTTCAGAAAAGGACACCTGACAGACAATATTTGCTTCACCCTAATCCAACATACCTCTATGATGTGTTAATGTGTACATATAAGTATAAACATGTATGTAAATATATTAAATATATATGTAGTGACATATATAGCCACAGAGACACACATATATATAGATACATAGATATAGGAAGGACCAAAGGCATAACTCAGGCATCCATTCTAGTCACAAGAGTCTCAGGGAAGAATAAAAAGCTACACTATTCCCATGTAACAAAATAAAGGACGTCATGCTAGAGTATCATAATAAGGGATGTCATGCCTGAGTAAAAAAAACAACAGGACACCATGCCTGAGTATCTAATGTATAAGGGATTCCATGACTGAGCATCACAAAAAGTAATGGATTACATGACCGAGTATCATTGTGTATAAGGGACATCGTGCTTGAGTATCAAAAAAATTAAGGGTTTCAATGACCGAGTATCATAATATATAAGGGACACCATGATTGAGTATCAAAAAGCATAAGGGATGTTATGCCTAAGTATTATAGTATATAAGGTATGTCATTACTAAGTATCAAAATATATAAATAAAATAATAAATATTCCATTTCCATAATCATTCCGTATCACAATTCAAGTATACAATTTGGGTCACTCTATTTATAACTATTTAAGAATTCCATGGGTCCATGCCATAATCAATTTTTCAGGTGAGATGAGTCAAACATTGTGTTCATTAATTGACATCGTCTATGTATGGATCATTGAATTTAACATTAAATTCTATATCAATTGGTTATTTTATTTACAAGGAAGGATCTAGAATAATATAGATAATTCTCTTAATCTGGAGGAGGGACAACCAAACCAGTCATCATTCATTTTATTCTTTTTAGCTTTTCATTATGGGAGAAGGAAAGAAGACACACCTGAAAAGGTGGTTTTTATTTAAATTCTAAGCATAAAGTTAAAATAATATGAATGACACACCCAAATGGGTTGGCAGAGTCAAGATAAGAATCCTATAATAGTGATATTTAAAAGTAAAAAGATAATATGAATTTATGAATAATAATTTACATGTTAAATTTCACATTTAGGTGGTGATGCATGGGATGTCCGACATAAGACACAATGGTATATTTTCTAAAAAATATAGAATTTATTGGAAAATCGCAAAATCAGATACTTTATTCTTAATATGCTATACTTGTCAATTATCTATCTTTTATTTGAGCTAGTTTGAGAGAAATTAGAAGATTTGAAAAACGCCATGAAAATAAGCTGAATTATGTTACATGAATATAGTTCTGAATATGATAAGATAAAATATGAAAGGGTGTAAGTGGAATTGAATAATAACTATTACACTTCCAATTTACTCGACAACGCTTGATTTTGAGCTTGTATGAGGATGATCTCTCAATACCTAAAGGGGAGGATGTGAGCTCAAGTGGCCTCCATGCTATGTGTGAGTGAGGATGAGTAATGAGGGAGAGAGCTTAAAAAAACCAAAGGAAAAAAAATTTAATTTACATCCCATTAACATGATTCATAGTTTTTTCACAAATTTTGGAAAATATGTTCCAACCACACAGTTCCACTGTCTAATGAAAACCACAACTCACACAGGTAGCGTACTCTTAGAAAACCCATGCACAACCTATGCTATTATCCTCTACATTTTTATACATAACTATTCCATACCCATGAACCTCTTATCATATAGTTGGAAAAAATAGTACAACACACCCATACTCCCTAGAATATACCATATAGTTCATCCTAGAGGGACACACTATTTTAAACTATCAACACACCATGTCTTTCTCTACTGGAAAGCGAGTTTTCATATTCTAACTCTCCCAAAACTCATCCAAACATCCGAGACACCTCTATATCCTCAAACCCCATCCAAAAATTCACATTTTAGTAGTCCAACTATTATAATTCCAATACAAGGCTCAATTGAGATTCAAATTATCCACCAAACAAAATGTTCAAAAACCTTTTGAAATTCCAACAGGGTATAAAAAAAGGGGTCTTATAGGTTATAATGTCATCTTTCAAAGTTTCAAATGTAATTTTTATAATATTTATGTATATAGTCTCCTAATACTGTTTAATTGTGTGGTCCTTTGTGATGTGATCTATGTATCTTATACCAATGTAATAAAGTATCCACTAACTTCAAGACACTATAGTCAGGGTTCTTACACCCAATAAAACATCTTTTCCAATTCCAGGAAGTAGAGTGTAATAGTTTTGCGGGTTTTTCCTTGAGTTATTAGTTTTTATAAGCCTCCCATGTGATGTTGAATCACGAATGTATCTTTAATTGTCTATTGTGAGATAATGTTGATGGTAAAAAACCTTCAGTGTTTCCCTTACACTATTTTATGATCGTAGAAGTCTTGATATGTTAATGTAACATCTAGTGATGAGAAGAAATATCCTCATAGTAATGAACACATGATTCTTTTAGAGAACCATCATATTATGAAGTTCTTTTATAGGGATCTATTTCCTTTGACATATTCTCCAACCCCTATTCAATATATTATGTTGGCCTTGATGGATGCCAAGGGTTCTCTATAACATTATATTGTCTCCCTAATACCATATAATGAAAATTTAATTACCTATATTGATTGGAGGATGATTTTCTATGTTTCCTAATGTAGCTTAAATTATCCCCCTATGTAGTATTAACCATAAAATATGAATATCATGTATTTAACTTTAGCTTACATTCCTTTATTCACCATGTTCTTCCTAGCATCAAAAAACACCCAAAAGGCAACGAATCATTCCCAAACATATCAAGATTCAATTTGAATATTGAAATAATTAAAATATATGCATGGATGATAAATATTAAAATATTATTCCTAAAATTACTAATATTTTAAAAACTTCCATAAATGACTGAAAATAAAAAAAATTATTAAAAAACTATCCTAAATTAAGGATATATTAGTGAAATACACATTTCTTTTATTACAACTCTATGTAAACCTCTACATATATAAATTCATTTAATTATAAAATTTCTAAATTTAATGTATATTAAAATAAATTAATATTTGGCAAATACAAACTAATTCACAAAACTTACAGTATTTATAATTTTTAATATGTATCCATAGTTAAAACCTTAACAAATATATTCAACATACAAAACATACACAACATACTCATTTAAATCTTATGATAATGGTACATTGAACATGTTTCATATAGTAATGATATTAAATTCATATTAAACTGTGATACAAATCTCAAAAAGGCATCATGGTCCTAATTTCTAATTTTTTCTTTTTAGATAGAGAAAATTACTTATACTAGATAAAAGTTTTTCCCAAAACCCCAGTATCTATTTTTTGTACATTACAGCAAGTGTAGTCTTGAGGAATAGTTTATGCCTAAATTTTCTTGATTGTATATGAGTCTTTTATTATGGAATTTAAATAATATAAACCAAAATTTTAAAATAATTAAATTAAAATATATGAAATAACTAACCTATATAGTTATTAATATACGATATTAAACATATATATAATTTGTATAGACAATCAAGTAGATTTTTATAAAAAAACTTAAACAAATACATTTTATATTATAAATCATGGTAAAACCATTTTAAAACCCATATATAATATAAATATTACATTATGATATAATCTAAAATGACAACGATTTTATATGATAAATCTACTTTAAAAATATAAAAATTTAAAACAGATTTCTTGAATAAAGATGATTCTCTGAGAAAAAGGAAGACCATAAGAGTGTTTCAATAATTCGAGTGGAATATCCCAAATGATTCTATCACTAGATAAAAAATTACACAACTTCTAGAGTGAATAAATAATATCATGAAGTTACTCATTTGGGCATCAGAATTCCAATTAAAAAAACATAGATCACTCGATCAACTTATCCAAATCATCAGAGATAGTGAGATGACCATTTGAGGGGTTAGTCATTACAAAATCTTTAGATATTTAAAAAAAATTAGTTTCCTCCATACATATTACACAAATATGTGGAGACCCAGATTTTGAAGTTATAAGAGATTTTTATTTTTTTAGTTTTTCAGTTAATAAGGGTAGGATGGTATTTATTAGTCCTTGAAATAGAATTTTTAATGTGTAATAGTATTTGAGATGTGAGGTTTAACCTTGGTTAGTGGTGACATTTTTTTTGAGGTGATGATATATACCCATGAGTTTCAGGTGGTGGTGGGGTTTCATTATTATTTTTTTATTAATGTAACTCATATTTTATGGATTATTTTAATAAAAAAAATTTTATGGCCTGAAAAATACTTTTTATACAGTGGGAGTGATGTAGAATTATTAGAAAAAGTGGAGGTGGATATTTATTTTTTATGTTGACAACATGATTAGTTAGAGACATTAAGATTGAAATTGAATTAGTGGTTCCACTAAAAAGTCAATAAGAGTTTTACTAGTCAATTATATATATAATTGTTTAGGTAAAAATATAGAGTTAGAGTAAATTAAAAAGAAAACATTTATTTTCCAATGAAGAAGTTTATTTTTAATCTTTAGTTTTCCCAAGGCATATGATCATTAGAAATTGTAGTATCGCAGTGGATAGAGATTTAAAGATGAATAAAGAATGATATTTTAGATGATGATTAGTGGAAATAATC
Source organism: Viscum album (assembly GCA_963277665.1). Taxonomy (NCBI): domain Eukaryota; kingdom Viridiplantae; phylum Streptophyta; class Magnoliopsida; order Santalales; family Viscaceae; genus Viscum; species Viscum album. The sequence goes on from OY728138.1 coordinate 2,135,025,821, forward strand.
AAAGGATATAATGTTTGTGATCATAATGTAATCAAGGTAGGTGACTTCAATTATCATATCACTAATAATCACTATGAATATTCCATGCTTATGATTTTCTTTATTGTATAGATGATTCATTATATCCCAAAGGAATGATTCTATGGTAAAATAAAATTTGAGGTGATTGATGAAAAAAATAGTGGAATAATTATTCTTGATGAATAGTAGAATAAAGATAGATTATGAAATTGATGAATTATTATAGAAATTTATAACTATTGGGAATGAAGTGTAGTGATTATGGGAAATATTATTCTATGAATATAAAATAATTAATTAAAAGATTTAGTGAGTCATAATTTGTATATATATAATTTTCCGTCTAAATAAACCTACATTTACTATTTAGAAAAATAGTATAAAATATATAAACCACATAATAAAAAACAACAACACTTTATTATATAAATTAATAATATTATATTTAGTAAAAAACCATTCCAACTAAAATTGAGAATACTACGATGGGAAAATAAACAAAAAATCAATAATAAGAAAATTTTGATCATTTTGGTCACTTAGAATAATCTTTCATGTGTACAACAATATAAAAAGTGAAATAAAAAATTAGTTAAATAATAAATATTCAATAAAAATGATTTAAAAAATTATTTTGATGAAATTTATATCATTTTGGGAATAATCACATCGAAATTTGGTTTGTTTGAAGTTTTTTCAATTTTCATTAATATTAAAATATAGAGGTGAATAGTAATATATTTATAAGTACAGTATTTTTTAATAGTGTATATGAATAATTTTTTTAAATATATATAAGTTAGATGAATAATTTAATGTCCTATTTTCCATTGAATCAAATTCCCCTTACTATTGAATCACAAGTTTGATCACTATTTAAGGATATGATATTTTATTCTAAAATTTGTTTCCAAAACACCACCTCATAAATTACACCCCCTCCACCCAATTATCTTCACATTAAAAACAAATTTCATTCCCCAAAATCAACCTAAATACCTCCAAAACTCTATAATCCATGTACTAGAAAATATGGTCTCACAAAAAGGCCAATATAAGAATGCTTTGGGTGTAGTGTAAATGAGGGACGTCAAAGTGATTTCGTAAGTTTCTATTTCATGACCCTTTCAATTTATTTTCCTTATTCCTGCCAAATACAATTTATTATTATCACAAACATGTATTTAATCATATAATTAAGAATATAACTATATATTAATATAAATTTTATGATCATATAATTCTTACAAATAATTTTTATAGTTGTTTATAACACTCTTCCCATCCTGGTTGTTTTAAACCGCTAATATGAATGATGTTATAAAAAACTGTTATTTACTTCATGGATTTTCATAATAAAAAATTTTATTATTATATATGAACTTAATAATGAAATTATAATATGATTAAAATTGTGTAATCGGTAAATTACCATAAAATCAAATAAAACAAATTAAGTTCATAATTGTCTATAAATCTACCTAATTGAACATACCATTTAATGATAACATATATACTCAATAAAATATTACCGTGTCAGAAGAATTATGGATATTTAGAACCATTTCATAATTAGTAATTACATTATAAAATTGTTTATAAACTTATAGACTTATTTAACAAGAACTTCTATCATTATCAATAAACGAAAGAAATCTTGGAATCATGAAACAAACATCCTATGGACGATGAACGTGAGCATATTGTTCAAATAAAATTATTATAAAAAATAAAATAATAATAATAAATTAAATATACATGAAAACGTTTTTGATTTTAGTATATAATAATCTTATTTTGATTATTCTTGAGTTTATCTACATGTACCAAGCGTATAACGCCCCAAAAATTATAATAATTTTAAGTTATTGATAGCGTGTTTTACATGAAATATTTAATTAAAACGAACTAAGTTATAATTAAAATATAATAATTGTAACATATACACTGAATTATAGTGTACAAATATAATTAAATATATTAAAAAATCAATAAAAAAGTATAAGGAATGGAATCAAGTACCAAAAGTCTTCTTTATGATGCCAATTTTTCATAGCTTGGAAATGTGGTAGATTCAATAGGGTTTAACCAAAACCATGCACAATATAAAATCAAAAAATTCAGCATTTATTGAAATGATATTTCAGGGAATTTAAAGATCATATAAATTACTATGAGATCTATGCTAGTGGAATCTCCCCCCGTGACTACAAGCACTCCTCATCTTATCCATAGGTCTTATGTTGGGATTTTAAGGGGTTACGTAAGTATAGGTTAGGATGATATATAAATTTATTTATTGATTCAATAAATTATATATATCACATTTACTTATTATTTATATTTTTAAAGAAAAACAATGTTTATTTTTAATATAATTTATTTAATTATTTTGGTTAAATAACTAATAAAATCATTTTATGCTTAAAAATGAATTTTACAGAAAATATATTTTTATTTCATATGCATTTTATTTTAAGAAAATAGATATATTTTGGTTAAATTATGATTTTAATAAAATATTTTCTTGATATTAATAATATATTAAATCTCATTTATCTATAATTTATAGGAAGTAAGAATTAGAATAATTAATATTTAATAAGTTACTTTTCTACTAAAACATTTTTTTAATATATATTATGTTTTAATTAAAAATATAATTTTATCATATTTAAAAATTTAATTAGATTAAATGGATTCCAAATTAGGATTTATATCATTGAAAATTTTCAAGAGGATTAATATTATAGTTTTAGTAAAAATGATAATTTCGATATTAAATAATTAATAAATTTTAAATGCTAAAGATGAGGTAATATTACATGGATCAAGTTTTAATAAATTAACATGTGACTTAGAACTTATAGAATAATTTTTTAGTTATAAAATTTATTCCAAAATGTCTCACTAATATTTTTTACATAACTACCTTATTATTCCATATTTTCCCTTCACCTAACTTTAGTTTCCATGGAAATGTCCACATTTTCACCTATGAAAGAAGATCACTTCCACCCACCTAAATCCATATCCATCCAAAAAAATTACCTTGAAAATATACCCATTTAAACTATAATATATATATATTTTTGGTATTCATTAGTTAAAAGAAATATCCCCAAGTCCTCTATTTCCCAGAGGTCCTTTAAGAGAAGATTCAAGTCCTTAATGTGAGTATTATCCACTACCAAACATTACTTATCTATATTTATCATCCACCCACCTATAAACATATAATAACCAGAAAAAATATAATTATATTAGTATCATTATTATTTGAAAATTTTGTTATATTAATGGTACAACCACTATCAATCTCCATCCCATTCATTGGGAATTGAAAATGTTAGCTGTGTTATATACTGATTACTGCCCCCATGAACGACATATTTCATTTTCATAATACAATAATGGTTATAATAATGTATTTAATGAATAAATATGATATTCATGACATTATTAATATCCTAAAAAGGATAAATTAGGTATTCTATTTATATTAAATTCATTATAAATATACTACCTTTTGTTCGTTAAAAATTATAGAAAAAGATCTTCATTGATTTCATTTTCATGAATCATAATTACATATATCATGGAATGAAACTAGAAATTTATAAATATTTATTTAATATCTATTAAAATACCTTAAATAATCTTTTAATTTTTAAATTTTTATCAAATAATAATTATCGTCATCGACATTACGAAGAATATGAAAAAAAATAAAATCTAACATCTACTGATGAAAACAAATTATAAATTATTATAATTAATGTATAGGATAGTTAATAAATATTAGTAAGGTTATAAAATAATTTATTAATATATTTATGTTTACTATTTAGGAATTCAGAGCATGTTAGACCAAGAAAGATTCATGTTAAGAGATTTTTCTAACTTAATTTCCCTTCATTGAGTTATATGTTTTATTCTTGAAGTACATGGTACTAAGTTCCTCATTTTTTTCATTCTCATATTTTATATTATATTTCCTCTTATATATCTAGGTGAAATGACATTTTTAATTAAAATATTCTTCCTTTATGAATTTCTTTCTCATAAAAGTATAATATTTCTGAAAATAACTCATATCCTAATTAATTAATGTTTTCCCTCCATAACCATATTCTTTCTTTCCACTAATGTTTTTATTTATTATTTTTAAATTAAAAATGGTAGTATTTATTATGATATTCAAATAACTATATAAAATTATTTAAAAAGAATATTTATTAATCTTTTAATTATGTGGTTTCAATAAATATATTTTAAAATATTAAACAGGAATTTCTTTTCACAATCATATATTTTATCTTCCACTACAAATTTATTGAATTAACCATTATTTCTTTTAGAGAATACATTATTTATATTTGTTTCTAAATATTGTTTGAAAAATTATGAATGAAAGTAAACATTGAAGTTAAATCATAACATAATTCCTTTACGATAACATTAAGAAATGTTTTTTTAATAAAAACTCATTTTATAGTTTCACTTGAATTTTTACTATTTATATCTAAAGGACCTATCTGTTATAGAGTTATTTTTTATTAATAAATATTTAAATTACCTAATTAAAATATAATTTTTATTGATTGAATATTGGAATCATCTAATCAAATTTTTGATGTCATTTTTTGGTCATACCATTTAAAATGATATAAACCATTTTATTTCCTTGGTGTTTTTCAAGATATGATATATGAATGATTTTAAATGAAACACATGTGTATGGTTTAATATTTTGATATATTTTGGGTTTATTAAATACCCAATGTAGGATGGTTCTATTAATTCTATAATATATGTTATCTCTTTTAAATCCATGCGATGGGTTTTTTCAATTAAACCCCTGAGATGTGTTGGGACCATTATAGAACTCCAATGTATTTGTTAAGGTTTTATATCTTATGATATATGAATGATGTGTGTATTTAATTATTATTTTAAAATATTATGTGTGGATATAATTTTTATGTTCACAACCTGATGCATGATCATTATTTTTATGTTCACAACCTGATGCATGGTCATTATTTTTATGTTCACAATATGATGCATGTAAATTATTTTTATGCTGACAACTTTATTCAAGGATTTAGTTGATGTTAATTTTTTCCACAATATTTTTCTTATGTTTATTCCACATTTATATTTTATATGCATATGTTATACTCTATGACTCATGAAAATTTACTAATGATTATAAACTCTTATTCCATGATATATCTTTGATTATTTGATATTACAATGAAAAATATTATTGGTCCATGTTATTTTAACAAAATATTTATCTAATTATCACTTTTTCATAGGTGTATGAAATAATCGTTGATGAAATGTTGATAAGTTTTTCCTTTAGAGATCATTTTATCTCACTTTTATCTTATGTTTTCCATTAACTATGTTATTATTATCATTATAAAATATAATATGATTATAATTAGGTCTATTATTGTGAGATTATGGATAATTTTTCACAATTACATGAGATAAGTGTTTTATGTAGTGAATCTCCATAGATACTAAACATTTGGTTTCTGGAATTTGTGTGTTTATTCATGAGATGTATTGTATAAATACTGATATGATATGTAAAATTATTTAAGTGTTATTATTTTATCTATATTTTTATGAAATCCAATGTTCAAATAATGTGTTATTTACTTGATCCAAGAGTGAAAGTTTTTGGTGTCTGAAAGTGAATTGGGACATGAGGTAAGGTAACACTCAAACCACTGTCTTTTTCATTTGAGTTATGATATTTCACACTTTACCCATATTTTTCTCTATTATTCACATTAACTTATAGTATAATCTATATTTATATTCCTTACATATATACCTAGTTTTTTTACTTTTATTTTATAGTAATATATTGATTTTTCAAGTTCCCTTCTCAATATTTTTCTAAAGAAAACCCAATTAAAGAGAACTTTTATATACCATAATCATTTTCAGGTTCCACTATTTTAAATTAATTTATCCTATATGATATAAAAAATATTAAATATTATAATTAAAAAATATTTTGGTTATTTTTAGTTTCAAGTAAAACACTATCCACTTACCCCCATTAATTGATCTGTACTCATTTCTAAAAAAATCATTTAACAGGTTCAATTATATAACTAATTATATACTCCTTTATTATGAATATTTCTTCATTTTGACTCTATATTCAAGAACTATTCTACTTTATTCAATTATGAGAATATAAAAATCCTTAATTTTTTTATTTGGAATATTTATGATATATCAATTGGTTATGTTTTGAGACAAGATTATATAATCCATTTCGTTCTCATGGGTTTTCTCATGATTACTCTCAATATATAATTCATTTTATTTTTTTGGAACACATATGTGCATATATATTATGATTTTATTAGTGTTAATAGAATTATATATCCCTCTAATTCATTGATTAATTTTTTCATCTCATGAGATACCATGTATAGTGCCTGAGAAATAAACCTAGATCACTATGTTATGTTGCCTTGAAAATGAAACTTGACTTATTCTTTTGATGTCATGTTTTATTTTGTTTCAAAATTATTTTGATGAAATAAGATTATGACATGTTTTTATTTATTCCATTTTCCAAGTTATTATATATGATCATACTCCTTTATGATATAGTGTTATGCTTCTTGACTTATATGTTATAATTCATTATCATTATGGTTCCCTTACTAGGGTTTATAGCTCACAATTTCACATTATGTATAACCTCAGGGAATATTATATAGTAATATATGTTCAACTGGATTTTATAGAACATTATAAAGATTAAAATATTGATTATATAATTAATTTTAAGTTGATCAATTATTTATCCAATCTCTTAAAGACACTATACCTCTAGATTTTTGGGTTGTGTTTTATGGATTTTTATTTTTAAAAAATTATATTAATATTTGCATGAGAATAGAGTTATTATAGTTGGTAATAGATAAGGGTATAGTTATTATTGGGATTCAAGTTAGATAACATAGTAAGAAATATAACTTGAATAATCCAGAATGAAACTTATAAATTCATATGTTAGGGTATATATTCCATTTATGTGTTAATCTTTTTATATCCATAGTCTTCCTTTTATATGATTACTAATCTAAGTATTATCATCCCTAAAATTATTATGGTTTTATTAAATGTTTATAAAAATATTTAAATAGATATAGGTATTATTATTATTATTGTTATTGATTCATAAATATCAAATGTATTATGCAATTTTATTTCGACACATTCCTTCATATCATTCAATTTTAATAGAAATTTCAAAACGCAATCCAAATACATGGAGTTTGATTTGTCAATTGAAAAATAGAATGGTTAAATTTATACATCTCAAGTATATAAATATTCTACAATTAAAACATTAGTAATAATATTCTTTCAATACTTTTTATACACCCTTTTTTAGCATCCTAGGTTTTTAAGTGGGTTGAAAAACATCAACCTTTTAATTTTTTGAGTTGGTGATCCAAAAAACACTTTTATTGATATTTGTAACTTAATTCAGGGAGTTTAATCGACCTAAGGGTTTATTTTTTGATTTATTTTAAGGTCATACAAGTTTCTCAAGGTTTCAGTTTAGTTTCGGGTGTGGTGGGACCTGAAAAATCAGTTTTGGGAATGTGTTGACAGAGATTCATAGTTTTTAAAAAATGTACAACCACCCAAGAGAAACTATATTACCCTCCAAAAGCACTGTGAATGGTTTTCTAAACCATGTAGGTGGAGGCATAAAACTATGTGAGAACCTCTGTTGTTTTTAGTAAAGGTAATTCGCACGGTCTACACAAGGTTGGTCAAAACATGTTAATGGCTATGAAAGGTGGTGCCTTGGAAAGTGGAATCCACATGAGATATTCATGGTATGGTAAATGTTGTTCCTAGATATGTGAGGGGTGATAACTCTTATATAGTGATTGTACATGGTTGGTTCATGGTTATCCAAACCGTGCAAGCTAACTGTGCGCCTAATTTAAAAATGTGAAATTATAAAACATCCCTTTCCTCCTATTTATTCTTTTCTTTCCAATTCTCATCCTTTGCACTGCACAAAGAAAAGATATCCTCTATTTCACATTCTTTACAGTAATTGAGCCAATAATTCAATTTGAATATTTATCTTTGATTTTTTGGTGGTTAAAATACTATATCCGGAAGAACTTCAATATGCTATCCTCTTTTCTTCATTTATCTTGCCACACAAAGTGCTATATTTGTGTGATCTCGTTTACCCTATTTTCAGAGAGTTCATATAAAGCACCATTTTCATTTAATAAAACATGATTTAGAGTCTGATATCATATGAGAAAGCATTTATGAGTACGAGGTAGGTAGTTCCTAGATTTATTTATTATTTTTTTGTTTTTAGGGGTTCTCTCTATGTGTGTTGTGTGAGTCGACTGAGCGTGACCTAAAAAATTAAACTCCTATTTATATAATTTTACAACATAAGATTTGAGATTTCTAAGTTCATACTTGTACTACACTACACAAGTTCTAGATAGATAAGGTACTTTGAGTAGCTTGGGAAATTTATTCCGGGAATATAAGTTAGTTTAAATTCAATTTTTTATATGAATTTATTGGTTCCATGGGAATGTGGTGGGCATTGTCCAAAGATTGAGGTGGGGATAAAAAATGTATTGAGGTGACATAGTTCATCAGGATGGGCTTGGACTGAGACACATAGGGTGATTTTGATCACTAGGCTGGGATACATGGTCATTGGATTGAGGCGATGTGATTGTCAGTTTGAGGGTTTATCTCTCACAGGATGAGATAGTGATGACCATTGTGATGTAGTGACATGTTATCAAGGGAAAGTGGTGTTGAATTATGTGTATTATGTACTATTTGTGTTAATTCTTGTCACCATTTTTTGGCCGACATACCATTGAAATCAAGTTCACATAGATAAGACTTATATCGAGGTGGTTTTGACCACTCAAGTTGGTGGATACCCCCAAAGAATATGTGTCTTAGGTGATGGTGTTGAACATAGGTTATTTTTTGGGGTGATCACCATGTAAATAAAAGTATATTGTCATAGACTATTGGTTGATGGTGCTAAATCCATTAGTTATGGGCGAGGATCATTGATTTTCTTGTGTCCGTTGGGATGGGACTTGAGAGGAAAAATATAATTGTGACTCGAGACATAGACTATTGAGATGATTGTGATTATTTTTTGGATAGAATATTTCATTTTTTAATTAGATTTTGAGCTTCAATTCGATAATAATTTTTAGGAGTTGAGGTCCAAGGGACCAGTGATTTGACTGGGGGTTCCAATTTGACACCAGTGACATGATCAATGGAATGAGGTTCCAGGTGACTTAATTTTAGGTGGATCCTAAGGGTTCACCTAGTATGATATCCAAAATGGTATTCTTGGGGATTTATGACATGGATACTATAAGGCCCCAGCCTTAAACCTTACTTAATCTTAAGATATTTCAAGAATACACCTTGAGGATCTTTTTAGGTTTAGAGTTTTAGAGAATTATATCATAAAACATGCATTACATACCACATTTAAACAAAGTGGTTACATAAAATATAGTACTCATTTTTCCCATCAGTGGAAACATATTTAAAATAAAACATGGATTACTTCTTGAAACTTCATTGACACTATCATCACATTATGTACCTTTCCCTTGACCTGTGAAAAACATTTCAAAAACATGGGATGAGCATAAAATTTTTAGTAAGGGATATAAAAATATGGAAAGAAAACATGAGTACATATATACATAAGAATAAAATCATACTTTACCCATAAAACATGAGCACTTTAACATACCTCATCAAATCATGAATAAATCATAGAAATCATAAGATATAAAGGTAACTTGAGGCATTCATAACATTCTTACATAGGGTGTAACCCTCTTGGTTACATTTGGAATACCCATCACAGTATATTCCCTAAATCTCTTTGGAGAAACATTAATGTTTAACCCCTTAGCATTACCCAATGCATTGGAGAGCTATATCGGGCTCACCCGCCCTTAGTTTATCACGGAACCACCCGTCTTCATAATAATGCCCAAGAACCATAACATAATCGTATCACATAAAATATGCATAAAGGAAACATAACATTTCCAATATTCAATCACAAGATATAAATACAACCCGTTGATATAAAAATATTATGAAAACCATTTTCAATACCAAAATAAAAGAAAAGTAAAACATAGTATTTATTTTTATTTTAAACAAAGGTATGGCTTGTAGAGGAAGCCGAAACTCAAATAATGGTCATGGCGGCGGAGAAGTCGTTGTCGCCGCATATGTATGACAAAAAAATTCCCTTTTTTCCTTTAGTAAACACTTCATATAAAAAGATTCCTTTTGAATAAACATAAAAGTTAAAGGGGTTTATACACCATATAAAAGAATGTTGTGTATAAAACAAAATATGCCTCAATGAATGGAGATTGAGACGAAGTCCCATACCTCATATCCGACTTGTCTTGATCGTTCTTTAATCTCCTGAATAACAAACTAGAGTTAATTTCTACTTGTTTATGAACCTTTTTAAAGTTCATTATTCCTTTTATATCACTTATTTCCATGTCATGAACACTATGTAATTATTTAAGTTAATAACGGTCGTTTTAACGATAATTGGTACTTGAGTAAAAAATAAACTCTTTATAATTACATGTTGTTCATGTATCCAATATATACAGAGTTATAATTATGATGTAGATATCATATATATGATATATATCCAGTATATACATGCATTTATAATATTACATAACGTTTGGAGGTAAGAAATGAAATGCACTGTTCATGGAGACGGTAAGCCATACATACGCATGAACGCTTCTTTCATTTGTATTTCCTATTTTATGGAATGGAATCATAATTATATAAAGGTATGTTATAATTAAATTATAATATCATATATAATATCATTAATTACATCCCTTATACGTCCCACATATGGCATTAACGAATCAAATCACTTTGAGGGGGCGGTAGTCCGCAATTCCTAAAATGAAGATATCGCGTTTACCCATAATGGAAACCGTAAAGGTATTCCATAAATGAAAAATACAAAAACTTAAGTAAAACATAAACATATTATATATCATATATAAATATAGTGACATATTAATGGACACCTTTTAATGTGTTATATGAGTGTTGCACAATCATCGTTTCATGAGGCAGAAATTCGCCATCCACAGAAACAGTACGTTCTTTAACCATTAGATGTAGGTGTGTGATAGTGTAGCTCAAATCCTTTTATAAAAACATCCTAGTATATTTAATATACTGATTTTTTTACAAAAAAAAGTAATAAAAAGAGTTTAGGGGTTTGGAGAAGAAAAATAAAACAAAAGAACTCAAGGGAAGACATTACCTTTAAATCGGGTAACTCTCTTTGATTTGAGCTCAAAGGCTTCCTTGGAAATGAATTATGACAAAGGTGAGGCTTATAAGAGTTAAAGAGGGATGTAGAGAGACAAAAGGGACAGGTTATGGCCAAGCCAAAGGCTTTATAAGTGTGGGTAAGGTGGTAGAGGTGGGGGCCTTTTATAAGAGGAGAGGAGGGGCACTCTTTGAAAGTTATAAAAGGTTACTTTATTTTCAAATGAGTTTCAGATTTTAAAGGTCCCAAATTGATGTATTTCGAGGATAAGGTGATAAGGGTTATAAATATACTCATCCAATAGGTCTTTGACAAGTGTAAGTTATAGTTTTAACATTATCATTTCATTTTATTTAAATCGTTTATTAATGAGGTAATCGCTACATCATCATGATGTCATAAATAATTTAATTTATGTAATGTCTAAAAATTATAAAAAATATATCATGATGTAGGAAATCGTTTTAGATTTCTAATGACTATTTATATTCCAACAGAACATTTATTTAGACAAAATTAAAAATGTTTTACTCAGGTGATACATTCTTTGTTATATTTAACTTTCTTTAAAAATAAAAAGATAAAAAGTCACTTTCCCACAAAGGTGATTCCATGGGGTCCCCAAGTTTGGCACAAGGAATCCCATGGTCGGACATGAAACATCCAGTGGCATTAGGACACATGTTTGTGTCATTTTTTGTTATTATGATATTACTTTATTATCCTTAACTACCCGATTACTCATTAATCAAGATAATTAAAGATAATTACCAGCATTACTATTCATAATGTCCAAAAAACAAAAGAGTCTTGATTACATAATTTGGACCTTTTGATTCCAAATATGTAATCCATTTTACCAAATTCCAAACACAGAAATTGCAATAATTTATTTAAAAATAATTCCCGTTTTCAAAACAAATAGCGGGGTTTTTTGAAACAATATCTATGAAAAGTTTGGCATTAGTTTATGCCCAATTCCAAAGTGAAATTAATACTAATGACCACCATTGGATTAAATGGTAAAAATTTATTCTATTTACACTTTAAAACCAATTAAAAAGATAATCTAACCATATAATTAAATTAGATGAAAAATCAGTTTTGATGTAAAATGCAGTATTTTTAACTATTCATTAAAAAATGAACATTGTCAGAAAAATACCAAAAAAAATCAATTGTAAATTTCAATGTCCCAATCATAAATAATAAGTTTATTTTGACAAATAGAGCTTATAAAATTGTCAAAATGTTGATTTAAAAAGGATTTTCCATCAAAAGGCAGTAAAACAATCTTTTAAGAATATTAGTGTATTACATGCTTAAGATTGGATTTATTCTCATTTTAAGCCTCTAAAACACTATCTAATTCATAGATAAAAATATATATTATTCATTACTTACTTGGGATGTTACATCCTTCCCCCCTTTAGAAAATTGCGTCCCCGCAATTTATTTACTTATCGAATAAGTGGGGGTACTTATCCCTCATTGCATTTTCAGATTCCCATGTTGCCTATTCACTCATGTGGTTTTTCCACAAATCCTTTACTTGATGAATCACCTTATTCCGTAACACTTTCTCTCTGTGGTCAAGAATATAGAATGGTTGTTCCTCGTAAAATAGGTTCTCTTCTAGCTGAACTACCTCTGGACTCAAATCATGAGATGGATCTTGCATATACTTTCTCAACATCGAAACATGAAAAACATTGTGTACCTGAGATAAAATCAGAGGTAAAGCCACTCGGTATGAAACTGATCCAACTTTCTCTAGAATTTCATATGGTCCAATGAACCTTGGACTCAACATTCCTTTATTACCAAATTGCATCACACTTTTCCATGATGAAACTTTGAGAAAGACATGATAACCTACCTCAAAATATAGATCCTTCCTCCGGTTATCCGCATAACTCTTCTGCTTGCTTTGAGCTGTTCTCATGTGTTTCTGTATCAGCTGAAATTTTTCTGCCAACTCCTCTACCAATTCCGGTCCCATCAACTTCCTTTCACCCATTTCATCCCAGAAAGCTAGTGTTCGACACCGTTTACCATATAATGCCTCAAATGGTGCCATCTGTAGACTGGAATGAAAATTGTTATTATATGAAAACTCGACCAAAGAAAGACGTTGGTCCCAACTTCCCTGATAATCCATCGAACAAGCACGTAGCATATCCTCCAAAGTCTTAATCGTTCATTCTGACTGCCCATCTGATTGAGGATGAAAAGATGTACTAAAATTTAATTCAGTATCCAATGACATCTGAAGGCCTTTCTAAAAGTTAGAAGTGAACCTGGGATCACGATCAGATACAATGGAGAGAGGAACTCTATGTAACCTAACTATCTCCTTAAGATACAAATGGGAAAGTTGATCTAGGGAAAAAGCATCCCATATAGCAAGGAAATGAGCATATTTAGTCAAGCGATCAATAATAACCCAGATTGCATTATTACCTCGAGGTGTCTTCGGCAATCCCACAACGAAGCCCATGGATATATTTTCCCATTTCCATTCTGGTATTGGTAAAGGCTGAAGCATCCCTTTCAGTAACTATCTCTCTTCTTTAACCTGTTGACAAGTCAAACACTTCACAGTAAAATCAGAAATATCTCTTTTCATTCCATCCCACCAGTAATACTCCCGCAGATCTCTGTACATCTTAGTACTGCCAGGATGAACTGAAAACAGAGAACTATGAGCTTCACATAACAACTCTCTCTTCAACTGTGAATCACAAGGCACACACAATCTCTTCCCAAATCTCAAAACACAATCATTATAAATGTTGAATTCAGGCAACTTACCCTTCTAAACTATCTCTACCTTTTTCTACAACTCACTGTCTTGCTTCTGTGCTTGCTTGATTCTGTCTGATAGAGAAGATTTCACTGATACCTGAAACAAAACAGAGGGAAATCCTGCACCAAAAACTTCTATGCCAATGTTTATCAGATCCTTAACCAAAGGATCACGTTCCAAACGAAATATTGGTAATGAAGCATTACTTTTTCGACTCAAAGCATCAGCCACTTTATTTGATTTTCCCGGATGGTAATGAATTGTACAATCATAATCCTTGATTAATTCCATCCATATCCTCTATCTCATGTTCAATTCATTCTGAGTGAATATATACTTTAAACTTTTGTGATCAGTATATATTTCACACTTTACTCCATAAAAATGATGCCTCCAAAATTTTAAAGCGAAAACAACAGCAGCTAATTCCAAATCATGTGTAGGATAATTTACCTCATGAGTTTTCAACTAGCGTGAAGCATAAGCAATTACCTGATCATTCTGCATTAGGACGCAACTAATTCCTTTCAATGAAGCATCACTATAGATAACAAAATCCCCATTCTTGGAAGGTAGTGCCAAAACTGGAGCATTCACCAATCTTCTTTTCAATTCCTGAAAACAATCATCACATTCTTTTGTCCAGATAAACTTAACACCCTTCCGAGTTAGCTTAGTCATTGGACTAGATAACCATGAAAAATTTATAACAAACCTTCGGTAATAGCCTGCCAAACCAAGGAAGCTACGAATCTCAGTTACATTTGTGGGTCTTGTCCATTCTTCAACAACCTTTGTTTTTGCAGGATCAAAAATTATCCCATCTTTAGAAACAATATGACCAAGGAATGAAATTTGTTGCAACCAAAACTCACACTTGCTGAATTTCCCATACAATTTATTTTCTTTTAAGGTTTTCAAAATAACCCTTAAATGTCGTTCCTGCTCCTCTTTACTTTTAGAAAACAAAAAAATATCATCATTGAAAACAACTACAAACTTATCCAAGAACTCATAGAAAATTCTATTCATAAGGTCCATGAATACATCAGGTTCATTGGTTAGCCCAAAAGGCATTACTACAAATTCATAATGGCCATTTCTTGTACAAAACATGGTCTTCGGAATATCTGCTCCCTTTACCTTCAATTGATGGTACCCCGATCTCAGGTCAATCTTTGAAAAATACTAAGCTCCCTGGAGCTGATCAAACAAATCATCGTTATGAGGCAAAGGATATTTGTTCTTAACAGTGATATTATTCAAGGATCTATAATCAATGAAAAGTCTCATTGGACTATATTTCTTTTTAACAAATAAAACAGGAGCACCCCATGGTGATGTGCTAGGTCGAATGAAACCTTTATCTAATAAATCTTGAAATTGCTCCTTCAACTCTAAAAGTTCAATTTGAGCCATTCGATAAAGGGGTTTTGAAATTGTCTTAGCATCAAGAGTTAATTCAACAGTAAAATCAACTTCCCGATCTGGTATTATTCCAGGAAAATCATCAAGAAAAACATCAGGATACTCATTTACCTCTGGTACATCACTAATCTGAACAGTTCCCTTGTTTTTAACAATATGTGAAAGGTAACATTCATTTCCATCTTTTACAAGTTTCTCAGCCTCTTGATATGTTATCAAGAGTAAGGGTTCATTCTTGTACACAAACTGAAAGTCTTTCTGAAAAGAAACTTCTTTAGCTCTACAGTCAATCTTAGCATGGTAAATAGAGAGCCAAGCCATACCCAGGATAAAATCAAACTCTACTAGAGGTAAAACAATAAGGTTTGCAAGTAGGTTCTTTCCACAGATAAGGATGGGAAGATTCTTATAAATTATTTTTGCCTCAACATTTCCCCCAGGTGTTTTTACCACAATTTCAAGAGTCATTTCTTGAGATGGTATTCCCATTTTACTAGAAAAGTTTTCAGATATGAAAGAATGTGTAGACCACGAATCAAAAAACACACTGGCATAATCTGAAAAAACAAACAAAGTACCTGATACAACTTCATTTGATGGCCCAACATCTGCTGAAGTAGTTGCAAAGGATTTCACCACCCCTTTCTACTTGTAGTCTAACTACTTCCCATCACTCAAGCTCTTTGTCAGACACTCATTTGCATAGTGACCCATCTCATTGCACTTAAAACATTTCACTAGATGTAAATCAATTTTGGTATTACCTTCACCTTGATCTTTTTCAGTGCAATAACAAGCCTTATGTCCCATATTACCACATCAGTAGCACTTTACATAATTCAGAAGACATTACCCAGCATGCCTTTTCCCACATTTATCATAAAATAGAAACTTAGTTTTCTTACCATCAGACTTTTTTGAAGAATTATTTCCCTTCTCCTACCACCTCGGTCTCTTCTTCTACTAGTTATTATAGAACACTTGATCATCGACAAACTCCATTTCCACCTTCTCAGCACATCGAACAAGCTTTTCATAACTTTTGAACTCACGAGAAGCTAAAGCCCTTCGATATTTTGGCTTTAATCCTGAGTAAAAACGATTGATTTTACTATCAAGGTCTCGGATAAAATTTGGAGCATACCTTGCCAATCGAGTGAACCTTTCTTCATAGGTAGCCACTGAGTCTTCCTCTTGCCTCAATTCCAAGAATTTTTTTTCCATCCTAAGTCAAACAGCCTTAGGAAAATACTTCTCAAGAAACATACCATTGAATTCATCCCAGTCAAGAGCATCAATCTCATCAGCGTCCATGATATTTTTAACCATCGACCACCACTAATATGCTTCACCCTCCAAACTGTAAAGAGAAAGACTAACATTTTGATTGTCTGAACACACCATGACATCGAAAATCTTCTCCAGTGCTTTAATCCACCATTTAGCTAGCACATGGTCAGATGAACCTCTGAATGATGGGGGATGTTGCCTCATGAAATGTTCCACCACTGATATGTTCCTCTACGATTGATCTGGCTGATCTCGTGCATGGATACCACCACCATTTATCGCTTGAGTCAACTACGCCATTACTGCAACAAACTAATCAGTTCCAATTCCGACCATCTCAGGATGCTGATTTGGAAGGTTATTTCCTTCTGTATACCTTCATAGCACTACTTCCTTATTTCCTCTGCGGAAAACCATTCTGAACAAACATATCTTAGATGAAGAAACATGGTAATCTTCAAATTCTATATCATCTCAATTTGACATAAAAAAAATTCTTGGATAATCATTTAATAAAATTCTAACTCCTAAAGTTATCTAAACCGACCTCTGATACCAATTATAAGGCCCCAGCCTTAAACCTTACTTAATCTTGAGATATTTCAAGAATACACCTTAAGGATCTTTTCAGGTTTAGAGTTTTAGAGAATTAGATCATAAAACATGCATTACATACCACATTTAAACAAAGTGGTTACATAAAATATAGTACTCATTTTTCCCATCAGTGGAAATATATTTAAAATAAAACATGGATTCCTTCTTGACAATTCATTGACACTATCATCACATCATGTACCTTTCCCTTGACCTATGAAGAACATTTCAAAAACATGGGATGAGCATAAAAATCTCAGTAAGGGATATAAAAATATGGAAAGGAAACATGAGTACATATATACATAAGAATGAAATCATACTTCACCCATAAAACATGAGCACTTTAACATACCTCATCAAATCATGAATAAATCATAGAAATCATAAGATATAAAGGTAACTTGAGGCATTCATAACATTCTTACATAGGGAGTAACCCTCTTGGTTACGTTTGGAATAACCATCACAGTATGTTCCCTAAATAACTTTGGAGAAACCTGAACGTTTAACCCCTTCACGTTACCCAATGCATTAGAGAGCTATATCGGGCTCACCCTCCCTTAGTTTATCACGGAACCACCCGTCTTCATAATAATTCCCAAGAACCATAACATAATCGTATCACATAAAACATACATAAAGGAAACATAACATTTACACTATTCAATAACAAGATATCAATACAACACATTAATATAAAAACATTCTGAAAACCATTTTCAATACCAAAATAAAAGAAAAGTAAAACATGGTATTTATTTTTCTTTTAAAAAATGGTATGGCTTGTAGAGGAAGCTGAAACTCAAATAATGGTAACGACGGTGGAGAAGTCGTTGTTTCCGCATATGTATGACAAAAACATTCCCTTTTGTCGTTTAGTAAATGCTTTGTATAAAAAGATTCCTTTTGAATAAATGTAAAAGTCAAAGGGGTTTATACACCGTATAAAAGAAAGTTGTGTGTAAAACAAAATATGCCTCAATGAATAGAGATTGAGACGAAGTCCCATACCTTGTATCCAACTTGTCTTGATCGTTCTTTAATCTCCTGAATAATAAACTTGAGTTAATTTATACTTGTTTAAGAACCTTTTTCAAGTTCATTATTCTTTTTATATCACTTATTACCATGTCATGAACACTATGTAATTATTTAAGTTAATAACGGTCATTTTAACGATCATTGGTACTTGAGTAAAAAATAAACTCTTTATAATTACAAGTTGTTCATGTATCCATTATATAGAGAGTTATACTAATGATGTAGATATCATATATATCATATATATCCAGTATATACATGAATTTATAATATTACATAACGTTTAGAGGTAAGAAATGAAATGCACCGTTCATGAAGACGGTAAGCCGTACGTACGCATGAATGCAACTTTCATTTCTATTTTCTGTTTTATGGAATGAAATCATAATGATATAAAGGTATATTATAATTAAATTATATTATCATATATAATATCATTAATTAAATCCCTTATACATCCCACATATGGCACTAACAAATCAAATCACTTTGAGGGGGTGATAGTCCGCACTTCCTAAAATGAAGATATCGTGTTTACCCATAATGGAAACCATAAAGGTATGCCATAAATGAAAAATACAGAAGCTTAAGTAAAACATAAACATATTATATATCATATATAAATATAGTTACATCTTAATGGACACCTTTTAAGGTGTTATATGAGTGTTTAACAATCATCGTTTCGTGAGGCAGAAATTCACCATCCACAGAAATAGTACGTTCTTTAACCATTAGATGTAGGTGTGTGAAAGTGTAGCTCGAATACTTATTATAAAAACAACCTAGTATATTTAATATACTGGTTTTATTACAAAAAAATTAATAAAAAGAGTTTAGGGGTTTGGAGAAGAAAAATAAAACAAAAGAACACAAGGGAAGACATTACCTTTAAATCGGGTAACTCTCTTTGATTTGATCTCAAAGGCTTCCTTGGAAACGAAATCTGAAAAAATTGAGGCTTCTTTGAGTTAGAGAGGGTTGTGGAGAGATAAAAGGGGTAGGGGTTGGCCTAGCCAAAGGCTTTGGAAGTGTGGGTAAGGTGGTAGAGGTGAAGACCTTTTATAAGAGGAGAGGAGGGGCACTCTTGGAAAGTTATAAAAGGTTACTTTATTTTCAAATGAGTTTCGGATTTTAAAGGTCCCAAATTGTTATATTTCGAGGATAAGGTGATAAGGGTTTGAAATATACTCATCCAATACGTCTTTTACAAGTTTAAGTTGTAGTTTTAACATTATCTTTTTATTTTATTTAAATCGTTTATTAATGAGGTAATCGCTACATCATCATGATGTCATAAATAATTTAATTTATTTAATGTATAAAAATTATAAAAAAAATATCATGATGTATGAAATATTTTTAGATTTATAATGACAATTTATATTCGAACATATCATTTATGTAGACAAAATTAAAAATGTTTTACTCAGGTGATACATTCTTTGTTATATTTAACTTTCTTTAAAAATAAAAATATAAAAAGTCACTTTCCCACAAAAGTGATTCCATGGGGTCCCCAAGTTTGTCACAAGGAATCCCATGGTCGGCCATGAGACAACCAGTAGCATTAGGATACATGTTGGTGTCATTTTTTATTATTATGATATTACTTTATTATCCTAAACTACCCGATTACTCATTAATCAAGATAATTAAAGATAATTACCGTCGTTACTATTCATAATGTCCAAAAACAATAGAGTATTGATTACATAAATTAGAACTTATTATTCCAAATATGTAATCCATTTTACTAAATTCCAAACACATAAATTGCAATAATTTATTTAAAAGTAATTCCCGTTGTCAAAACAAATAGCGGTTTTTTTGAAACAATATCTATGAAAAGTTTGGCATTAGTTTATGCCCAATTCCAAAGTGAAATTATTCCTAATGACCACCATTGGATTAAATGGAAAAAATATATTCTATTTACACTTTAAAAACAATTAAAAAGATAATCTATCCATATAATTAAATTAGATGAAAAAGCAGTTTTGATGTAAAATTCAGTATTTTTAACTATTCATTAAAAAATGAACAATGTCAGAAAAATAACAAAAAATTATCCATTGTAAATTTCAATGTCCCAATCATAAATAATAAGTTTATTTTGACAAATAGAGCTTATAAAATTGTAAAAATTTTGATTTAAAAATGGTTTTCCATCAAAAGGCAGTAATACAATCTTTTAAGAATATTAATGTATTCCATGTTTAAGATTGGATTTATTCTCATTTTAAGCCTATAAAACACTATATAATTCATAGATAAAAATATCTATTATTCATTAATTATTTTTAGCTTATTTATTATTCTTTTACTACTTCTTTATATTTTATTCCACTATTTTTTTTGATTTTATATTTTGTTTCTTCTATTTTATGATCATCTTCAACTAATATATTTATATATGTATCATTATTATTATCACCACTAGAGGATATATTCTCCCCACAATCATTTATTTACACCCACAATTTTAGTTTACATCCATTTTTGTATGGGGAGACATGCCTAAGGTCGAGTGGTCATAAGGCCCATAACACTATTTAAAGTGGCATCTGGGTCAGGGTGCTACAATTGGTTTTGGATTATTTTTCTTCTGTAGGATTGGATATTACTATTAATATAGATAATTATGGTATCAAAGAGGTTCTATTTCTTTATTAGGTATTAATATTTGGATCTATTATACCATATACAAAGATTATGTTGAAACTAGGTTCAGAGCTTATTGTTGGGTGCCAACAACCCCATTCATAGGGGACAGACAGAGTTTTGAGGCATGTGAAATTGAATTTCTTAATTTTTTATTTTATAATCTGATTTTATTTTCCCTTTTAGTGGTACACTTGGGTTTGATGGTTACCTATTATATTGTTTTTAAACCTTGTCCTGGTATCGAAATAACGGTTTTTATTATGCATCATGGTAGGAGCATAAAGTGTTTTGATATATGTATATGATTATGATTTATTTTCACTGGGAACCTAGAATTATATAAGATGTGTTGGGTTGTTTGAAGTGTCAAAAAAATAAGCTAAATAATGTTTTCCTACTTATCCACTTTTTGGGGAATTCTACTCAGCCAACCTAGGGTTGTGGTTCTAATGAGATCTGTATGTGATGATATGTAATATGATATTAATGTGATATAAATGTTTGACCTGGATATGTTTAGGAAGGGATAATGATAGTGGGGAGTTGTTTAAAGTGTCAAAAAAGAATCTGAATGGTGTTTTCCTATATATAATATTTTGTGAAATTCTATTAAGATACTACAGATTGAAATCTAATATATGATTCTTGACTCTGATGTGGGTAGGAAGGTATCCATGAGGGCGGGATACATGTGATACCATACCCTGATATAGGTAGTCAAGGGGATTTGAGGATGAATGTCTTGTGATAGGGTGTGATAGGTAAGTGTAAGGGTTATGAGATTCAATACCTGTTACATATTTACCCCTATACAATATTGAATATATATATATATATATTATTTTGGATGTTCGACCATCGTGATTGGTATATAGTCCTATTGTACCTAGATGGGCTCTAGTGGAGCATTAAGAGGGCGGTGATATAGTTCCGCATGAGCATGTGTGGGATTAGTCCCTTTAGGGCCACGATGAGGCCTCTGAGAATTAGGATGATCATGATCCAAAGGTACAAGAATAGGTATAGTCCCATGAATAGGTGGGAAAACCATAGGATATGGTAGATTTTAGGCCATGGATAGTGGAACAGCTCAGGGGGAACTTGGTTTGGGTTATATAGGGTGTAAACACAGGAGCTTAAGAAGGTAAGTCATCTATAGAAGAATGTACTCAAGAGTTCCAGTCATAGAACCCACATCTGTTTAAAGTGAGGTTGGACCATATGTGTCATAGAATTGGATCAAGTCTATCCAAACCATATTTGAATAGATCGAGACACCCCCTTGTTGGAGGGTGAATCTAGTGACATACATGCTCAACGGACCGACAAAATAATGATGGGAAGTAATGGTATAGGTGGGAATAAATGAGGGATTAAATTGAAAGGAATTTGAGGTAAGGTTATTTGAGGATTTCATTCTAGATATTATTAGGGTGAACCATGGTTGTGAGTTTATGAATCTCTAATAAGGGGATAGTTCTATCATAGACTATGTTTCCAACTTCACTGGCTTATCACTATTTGTAGTTGCAGTGGTGGGTGACGACATCACCAGGGTCCTTTATTTTGAGGATGAACTACAACATGCCACTAAGGTGATGGTAAATATCTTAATGTTTATAAAATATTCATAGGAGTTCAACCAAGCATTGATAGATGATGATAATCTGTCAAACCAGTGATATATGAGTCGGGTGATGGAATGAGGTGATTTTAGTGGAAATTCTAGAAAAATTAGGAAGTGGGGTTGTGAGTAGTATTAGTAGGGAACTCAGGAAAAAGACTCTAGAAGACCACCACATAGTGGTTCTTTAACATTGTTCTTCTAGTGATGGTATGAAGGGCATGTCCGGACATAGTTAAAAAATCCTCCAAAGGAGGCTCAACCATGTGGCCAGATCAATCATCTTGAGAAGTTCCATAGGAAACCTTCTTGGTCATCCAAAAGGCAAGGATCATGGTAGAATTAGGGATTTGAGGTTGGATAGAGAGTGGTACTAGGAGATGGTATCTATGATATATCCTCACTTGAAGTTCATGGTAGATATAGTGAGATCCAACAATGGGGTTAGTAGCTGGTTACTAGTCTAGCTTCACAAGGAGGTTATGCCTCAGGTAGTCGGGTGTCAAGCTAGGTGCAAGATATTGAATTTACAGGGTCAGAGTAGGATTGGGAGATAAATATTGTTAGAGGTACACTGTTTGAATTCCCATTATAATTTGTTTTTGAAATTTGGCTGATTTTGGTGCATGATGTGTATAGGTATTGATTTTGGACTAACTAGGCACCAATTAGTATGTTTGAATTAGTAATGATGTTTGATTCATATATATATGAATTGTGTGGTGCTTGTATTTGTTATGTGAATTGATGAGTTTTAGGTTTTATACATTGTTCATATACATATAGGAAATAATGCGATGCATATTTATATGAGGTTCATTAGAATCTAGGTAATGATGCGATGTGGATTTTATATAAGGTGTGTTGGAACCAATGATTCTTATAGGCATCTAATGTGATGCAGAATATTATGGGTGGATGATATTAAATGATAATTATATGATAAATTGATGAGGTTTAGGCCTGAAAATTTATCATGGGAGGGATTTTGAGTTTGGGGATGGTCAGTGGAACCATTAGATGCATGTTTGGGTTAGAAAGAGATTGGGGGCAGGTAACTCCTACAGTGGGGAGCGCCTTGAGGGAAGTTACCCTGTGATTTGATAATTGTGGTAGGATGAGTAAATTTAAATTATATTTGTATATTAAGTACCATATTTGGGTAAGTATTGAATAATCTAGGATGATCTTTGTTAAGGTGGGGAGATTGCAACATCTCGAGTTTTTGAGCAGGTAAAAAATTATCAACCTTTTTGAATTATTGAGTTTGGAGATTAGATCATCTTTTTTCTTGATATTGGGAACTTAATTCCAATGTGGGATTGACACAACTACTTGTTTTTAAATGAGTTTTATGGCCTGAAAAGTGCCTCAGGGCTTTAGGTGAGTTTCAGGTGCAAGATGACCTAGACACATAGTTTCGGGAAAGAACTGTTAGAGGCGCACAGTTTGGAAAAACTATGTGTCCTCCCATGAGTGACCATGTATCCCACTAGAATATATTAGGATGGTTTAAATAATAGTGTTGGTGGGAACATATGAACATGTGAGAACCTACTTAGTTTTTAACATAGGGGAATCACACAGTTTTTCAGACCATGTACATGATTGTGTGAGGTGGTGCCTCATACATTAGCATCCACACAGGTTGTGCACAGTTTGGTAAACTGTTCACCTAGCCGTATGAGGGGTGATTCCTCTTAGATAATTATTTTGCATATTTGGTGCATAGTTATCTAAACTATTTGAGCTAACTTTTCTCCTCTTTTAAAAATGTTAAATTAAAAAACTTCCCTTTCCCCATATTTCTTATTTTCCTACCATTTCTCCTCCACTTCACCACATGAAGAAGGTATCTCTTCTATTTCCCCTTCCACCTAGGCATTGAGCCAATCCTTCCATCCAAACTCCACACTTTAATACATTGGTGGGTATAAAACTTTATCATTAAGACCTTTAATCCGCTATCCTCTTTTCTTCGTTTATCTTTCCACATGGAACAGTAAATCTGTGTAAGCTATTTTACCTTATTTTCTGGGAATTAATCTATAATTTTATTTAATTATTATTCATCTTGAGTTAAAGGAATATATCATATGAGAGAAATTATAAAACTATGAGGTAGGTGGTTCCCAGTTTCCTCTGTATTTTCACGTTTATTTTGGGGGTGTGCTCTATATGCGCCATGTGAGTCAACCAAGTGAGATCCTAATAAATTAAACACATGTTTATTAAATTGTTCAATGAATTATTTTTTATTCATAAGGGCATTCTCCAACTCTAATACCCATGTTCAATATAGGTAAGGGGCTTGGAATATCATGGGTAGTTTAGGTCATGTGTATAAATTGGTTTAAATTGAACTATTTAGATGAATTGATTTTTTCTGTTGGAACATGGAAGGCATGGAACAAAGCTTAAGGTGGTTTTGAAAAACTAGATTTATACAACATAGTTCATCTTGGTGAGATTGGACTGGGACATTCATGGCGATGTTTATCACCAGGTTGGGAAACATGGTTGTCAAATAGATGTAATGTGATCGTCAAGTTGAGGTCTTGGATCTAGAAGGTTGAGATGGTGATGACCATCATGATTTAGTGACATGGTCGAAGGGGAACAAGTTAAAAAATGATGTGGATTAGGTACCTTTTGGGGGATTTCCTCTCAATGATGGTTGGAAGAAGCACTTTTGGAGTCATTTGCACACAAATAGGGCTTTTATAGTGTGAGTGTTGACCACTCATGTGGGTGGAGGTCCCAAGAGACTATGAAGATTAGGTGATGGTGTTTAACATCAGTTATGTTTGGGGGTTCTCACCATAGAAAGCAATAAGGATGGTGATGGAACATGTGTTGAAGGTGATGAGATAGTTAGTTGGGGGGTTGAGGCTCACCGATACACATGTGGCCATTGGGCTGGGACTTGAAATGAAAAATATCGACGTGCTTCAGGATGTAGACTATTGATCTGACATGATTATTTATTAGAGATAATATATCATTATGCCTCAAATTTCGTGCTTCGAGCTGATGGTTATTTTTTTGAGATGAGGTCAGAGGGACCATGGATTTCATAGGGCATGGAGGTTGGACGCCAGTGACATGATTGATGACACGAGATGTTGGGTGAATTGATTATAGGTGGAAATTGTGGCTTTAGCTGGTATGATATCTCATATAGGACTCCATGAGATTTATTCTATGGATCATCTCCGCTACAATTATGTATATATAAAAACGTGGTGTATGCTGTATATATAACAAGCTGTACATTTTCAAACTTATAAGTAATGTCCAAAGTAGGTGACACTTCCTTGTGGATGGTGAAGACATTGGAATAAATTTAATTATATATTTTTCATGTACCATTATATTTATATTTATTACATTGAAAATATCAAGGATTTAATACATGCACAAGTTGGTGGTCGATTACTGAGATTTATTCTCCCACCATACATGGGTTTTCGGGATGTGTGTAAACTTTATGTCTCTGTGATCGGGTAAGGGACAGTGTTCAGAATCTGGACCTTAGTGGTCAGATTGAACCTTTTTCATGGGATGGATGGAAAGTGAACTCATATGTTCTTTCATTAGATAATGTTTACTTTTGTGTTTCCTTTTATTCAGTATTATTATATACCTACATGCTTGATGGACCCTAGACCACTCTGAGAGGGGGGGGGATGAATCAGGGTGTCAAAGTTTTCTCTTCTTTATTGGATCTTGTTCCCACGTTGGTAGGAACTTGTTTAAACATATATAATGAATACGTTATGCAATTAAAACATGAAGAAGTACAACACAACAATTTTTACTTGGTTCACCACTAAGGGCTACGTCCATGGAGCATACGCTGACATGTTTCCGGTTATACCAAATTCCACTAATCTTCACTAGCTTTGGATTACAAAGGGTTGGGAACAGTCACTCTGTCTCTGGCACATTGCCTTTACAAAAGCTTAGGGATAGCTCACTGCCTCCCTCTGGTCACTCCCATTGACTCCCCCGGGCTCACTTCCTTGGGTGAAGTCTCACTCAGTTTATAGACATGAATGTCTCTTCAAAATATTTGAATTGAAGTCTTTGTCTCAGTCCAGCATGAGACCCTACTTGCATCAATGTCCGGGATTGATGCACTTGAAAGCAATGTACATATAAACTAGATACTCAAAGCATTATCACAATTGTACTACCCTGAATAATTCACAATATTTAGTTGGGAACACTATGTTCTTATTCTTCTTCTCTTGCTTTAATTCTCAATAACAACACCAAAGTGCATCAGTATACTTCCTTATTTAAGTGCATATCTGAGTTTAGTTGCACATATCATTCTTCTTTTCTTCGCAAAGCACAACGAGGGTGTTAAACACTAGTCATGTGTGTGTGGTACTACTTCTCCTGGTAAAACCAAATGGTTCACGATACCTACTTCTTTGCGAAGCTGCGTTGAGAGTGCTAAGAACCTGTTAAAGGCTTACGGGACCCCCAAATTTTTCGCGCACCTTTCTAGGTGGCTTGCACGTAAAAATAAAACCTTGCACTTAAAAATACCTATTGGCATGAAAATCCTTTTCACGCAACTCTTATTTTTCACGAAGAACTTCCCTTTTCCGCGCAACACTTTCTTTTCTGCACAACACTTATTCTTTTCGCGCACAACTCTATACTTCAATTTTTCCACACTTCAGAGCTTGAGATTTGTCTAAGTGTATATCCCTTAAAAAATGAAGAGGGGGTCACCTCGTATTTATAAGAATTCTAGAGATGCGTGAAAAACAAAAATCCACATGTAAAACCCTCTTCATGCACTTAAAAAATCTTTCACGCAACATCATATTTCATGTACTTTATTCAGTTTTTCATGTACTTTATTCATTTTCCATTTTTCTCTGTTCTGAACTCAAAACACCAACTGTTTGAAAAATTGTAAACATTGTTCCATATTGCGTGAAAAACCAATCTTTCACACAACCTTTTTTTTGCGCACTATGCCAAATTTTTCAAGCACTCCATTCCTTTGCTAAATTTTAATGTTCTGATACTAAAACATCAATTTCATGCAAAACCCTCCTGAACTTATCACACAACTTTGTCTACCAAAAAAATGAGTCTTTCATCTTTTGAATTTTAGGCCCAAAAAATTGGCAGAAAATGGAGAACAATGCCACCTTCAATATATGTTTCGGCCATAATCTTCATGCTTTTTTTTCTGTGATTTGGATTCTTCAACAACTCTTCTCCTTTCATCAAAAAGTCCACTATCGTGATTTATATCCATTGATAGATCATCTTTAGCATTGTTAGAGTTTCCTGGGAAAGTACTATAGCTTCTCTGTCATCCACCATCATCCTTCCTTCCAATAAAACTCTATATGAATGAAATCACCTTTACTCCCATTTCCTTCATAAGTCTTTCATCATAAGTTCTCTTGAATTATGATATTTTTTAAATACAAATCAGAAAATCATCGTCTAATTTAGATACAATGTGAAATGCATGGCCATCTCTGGATTCCAAGACCTTCCATACTCTCTATTCTTTTTCTTCAACCATCATTCTCTACTTCATGCAAATCATATGATTCTATTCTTCATGTAATCTCGTGCATGGTTCTCATATAATAAGAAAGAATTACATGGTATTCTTTAAATCCTCATTCTTCTTAAAACATCCACAGATGGATGATACCTAAACATTCCTCCATTTAATTGGTGTTCATCTTGATATCCCCCATCATGATATTCATTAACAACTATTTAAAACAAATAGAACTTTATACACAAAGTGGTCCCAATAGTATTAATGGTTTTCCATGGGTGAACTTGTTTTTCTATTTCTATGTATGAAATATTATGAATTATTGTCTACATATAGTATTATTACCTTTGGGATTATTTATTATTCTTTTATTGATGATTTATATTTTGTTCAATTGAGTCTATTAGTTTTATCTACTACTTATACTATTTTATAATCTTCTTCTAATATTATATTTATATTTCAAACATTATTATTATTATCACCAATATAGTGTATAGTCTCCCCACTATTACCTATTTATACCATCACTACTAGTCGGAGTCCGTTGGCATACGAGGAGGAGCTCCTAATACCCAATGGTCAACCGAACCAAAGAACTATTTAAAGTGGCATCCAGTTCGGGGTGATAAACCTTTAATAGAATTTGATGCTATATTGGGAATGGATTAGAAGTATATATATAAAGACAACATAACCTTCAACGAGAGGGAAATAACTTTCCATATCCTAAATTATCCTAATATTCTATACTAGTGTAAGGATAATGATGAATATACTTTATAAATTACTTCTCCATAATGCATATTGTTTATTTATGAGAAATAATTTATTGATGAAATTATTGATTCAAAGGATATGATCATACAAAAATACATGACCAATATGAGGGAATATGTTGATGTGTTTCCTAGTGATTTAAATGGTCTTCATTCTCATAGAGTTATTAAGTTACGAATTGACCTTATAATTGGACATCTACTTATATCCATTATTCCCTATAAAATGAACCCCATTGAACTGGAAGAACTAAATAAGATAATATAAGAGAATATTGATAATATTATTATATGACCAAGTGTTTTTTCTATATGGTACATAAATCCTATTTTTTTAAACTGATGGGTCAATGTATCTCTATATTTCTTTGATATTATTTTTTTTTCATTTTCAATAAAATCCCTTTTTAAGGGTAAAATAGGACCCCCGAAATATGTGAAGAACGTAAAAATGATCACATCACATTTTGAAATTTCGATCCTTCAAAAAATTTCATTAACTAGTTAGAGTCAGGATCTCTATATAGGCTCCCATAAATAGAAAAATTAATATTTTTCAGATCATCATGGATGAGATCAATTATTAAGGAATCCATCTTGTCAAATATCATGATGAACTCCTCTATATTGACCTTCCTTTCATTAAAAACACATATATGAATTTCATCTTGACTATATATATATATATTTATATATTCCTTTTATACTTTACTAAATTTAACATGAATCATCATTGTATATATCCCATTAACATCTTCTCTTAAGGATTTAATGGAAAAGTCCATTTTTGATTAATCTTTATTAGAGTGAAATAATAAATCCAGGTTTTAGGTGGACTTATTCAGTATGTTGCCTCCACGTAATCCCTCCATTCTTAATTCTGATTTGATCTTCCATGGTCATAAAATTTTTTATTGGAAGCTCTTTTAGAGTGTGGTGTTTAATGTTAAAAAATTATTGATATGTCCCCTTAAATCTCCAACCAATTTCCCCATAAAATAATTTTCAGGTTTTCCTACAGCCCCATCATATTTCAATCTCTCCATGTATCATCTAAATCATACTACCCTCTATGAAACCAATAGCCTGCAGACCTAGATTTAGGGTGTATTAATCCTTGAGATCCTCATGTTTGAGTTCAAGACCGTGTCCCTCAAATTCTTCCACTACTTACTATGAATTTCCTCATTCAACATCAATTGAACTTTGGCGATTCTTCTTTACATTGATTATTATGAATTCAACAATATCATAATAAATAATTGGTACCCCCTTCCATGGATTGATGACTTGTTTGATCAAATACATGGATATTTTTACTTCTTTAATGTTGACATTTGATCAAAATATCATTAATTAAAGGAAAAAAGGTGGATACTCCCAAGACTACCTTTTATAAAAGGTATGGAAACTATGAGTTCATAGTGATTCCATTCATACTTAAAAAGGATCTATAAATTTTTATAGTTTTTATTTAAAGACTCTTTAGATATTATCTCAAAATATTTAATGTGGTATTTATAGATGATATTCTCATATACTCTATAAGCTAGATGGAACATGAGAAGTATCTAATTAATATGATAAATACATTTATAAATGAGTGTTTATATAAAAACCAAATTAAATTTGACTTTTATATAGAGAAAGAAATATTTTTATAGAATGATATCACATGTAATGGGATATATATAGACCCATAAATGAAAGAGGTGATTGAGGAATAACCTAAAAAAACATTTTTAATAAATACCATTATTTATTTAGATTATCTAGGTACGATCAATGATTTATGAGTAACCTCTCAAGATTTTTAAGTCCACTATTGAAGTTAACTCAGAATAGATTAAAGTTTCCAAGGACTAATCAATATGAAGAGAGATTCAAGGAGGTTAAGAAGAGGATAATCCTAGAGCCTATAGTCGAACTACCTTCAAGTGAAGAAAG
Source organism: Viscum album (assembly GCA_963277665.1). NCBI lineage: Eukaryota > Viridiplantae > Streptophyta > Magnoliopsida > Santalales > Viscaceae > Viscum > Viscum album. The sequence goes on from OY728138.1 coordinate 2,135,057,000, forward strand.
ATTTTTGATATAAATAGATGAAAAAAGAAGGGTTTAGGTTGTGTACTCATGTAAATTGGTAAAGTGATGGCCTATGCCATATTTCATTTAAAGGTTAATGAGAAACATTATATGACCGATGATCTAGAGTTGGCTAAAGTAATCTTCTCATTGAATATTTAGAAGCATTATATCTAGGGAAAAAAGTGTGATATATATATATATATATCTGTATATTATAAGATAATAATGTGTATATTCACATATAAGGGGCTCAAAATGGACCAATGAATATGATTAGAGATGATCATGGACCTTGATTTCTCAATCCATTTCCACCATGATAAGGAAAATAAAGTGGTGGATTCCCCATATAGAAAGACCCTAAAACTTTATCCATGGTGTTTATTGAGGAGGATCCAATATTCTTAAACATGAAATTGATGGACATGAGAATAATAATGTAAGGAAAAACATACTTCATTACACTAAATAGTTTTTAATAGATAATGAAGGTAAAATCCTTATAGTTCAACATTGATAAAGAAAGATTTGTGAGATGTAGAGAATAATTTTGCACACCATCATAGCCCGTGATAAAGAATTAACTATTAGATGATTCTCATAGATCAACATTCTCTATCCAAACTAGGAGAAAAAACATTTATATAGATATGTAAACACTTCTGGTGTAACAATACAAAGAGAGATATTTCGAAATATAAATCAATGTTCTTGGTAAGTCAATAGGTGAAGGTAAACCTATAAAAGATGAAGTGGATGATGAAACCAGTACCCATAAAAACATGGAAATATAAGAACATCACTATGGATTTTATTATATTTCATATGAATATATACAAAGGAAATAATTCCATATGTATTACAGCAGATCATCTTTAAAACATTTATCACTTTATCTCTATTCTCGAGTAATTATCACTTGATTAATTTTCCTTGATATACATTAGATAAGTGGTGAGGATACATAGAACACTACTGTAATGTTTTTCTAATCAAGATTAGATATTCAAATAAAATTTATGGAAAATCATTTGATATTCCAAGAACATAAAGATTTAATTCAGTATAACATAATTTCCTCAAACATATTTTAAATCTGAAACGATCATTCAAAATCTTGAATATATGCTTAGAGTTAGCTCTGAGGGATTAAATGGAGGATGGTAACAAAATAATCATATATTAAAGTTCTTATAAAACAATAAATTCTATTTAATAATCCAAATATATCCTTATGAATCTCTCTCAGGGAAATAATTTTAAACTTCAACATGTTATGATGAATTTATAAAACATAGTCTTTTGGGATCCAAACTGGATAAAGAAATAATATAAATGGTTATTCAACAAAGAATCACATAAAACTAGTAAAAATCCAATAGAATTAATATTATGACAATAATCAATGAAACCTAGAGTTTGAAGTTGAAGATAAAGTGTTTCTTTGAATATCTATAGGGAATAAAGTTATAAGGTTTGTAAAGAAGGGAATGTTATATCCCTGATATATTATTACCTTCTGATATTATTGATCATATCAAATCTATTGATTATCGACTAATAATCCCACAAAACCAATATCAATTGCATAACATGTTCCATGCATCCATCTTGAAGAAAGACATAATAGATACCTCAAAAGTAATAAATCCAGATGTGGTATAGTTGAAGTATAATCTCTCTTATAAGGAGAATCTGGTGAAGATATTGAATCATAGATAAAATTTTATATGTAATAATACAAATCACTTAGTCAAAGTAGTTTTGAGTAAACATAAGTATAAATAAGCAAAATGTGGAACCGATGAAGCTATGAAATACAATCACCCTTGTATTTTTTCATCTTAGTACATGCAATAATATTTTAGGGACGAATTTATAAAAGGTTGCAGAATTTAATCACCTAGAATTATATATATATATATATATTGAAATGTGCTTTAGAAAAAACATTTGTTTCATATTTAAAAATATATTATAAAACACATTAAACACATAATAAAAACTAGAAAGAAGTTATTATATTAATTTAGAACATTACAACTCAAGAGTAAATATACCCACTAAAATTTTAAATAGTATAGTGGAATAATAATAAAAACTTGAATATGAAAATTTGGATCATTTTGGCCTCCTAGAATAATTTCACTCAGGTAAATAATTGTAAAAAAATCACAACATAAATGAAACATTTGAAACTGAAGAATAATCCCCTAATATTAATTGAAGTGAATGATTAATGAAGGAAATAATATGGAATTTATAATAAGTATAAATCCATTATGTCCAAATGAATAGTAACCTAACCATTGGAATAATAACATGTCATCTAGGAATAAAAAATACATAATTAGAAAAAGTAAACTAAGAATTGAAATTGTGAAATATTATTTAGATATTTTATATCATAAAAATATAATAAATTTATATCATAATAAAATTATAAAAAATTGTTAAATATGATAAAATAAATATTTGACATAAATAAACCTTAATTTCATTTTGAAAAAACATATATTTTTTATTTTCCTTAAAATACAATTATAGGTTAACTTTAAAAATATTAAATAAATGATTATTTTCAGAAAATGGTTTAAAAAAATATTTATTAGTATATAAATTAAAAAATAATTTCATGCAATCATAATTAATTTTCATATGGGTCATAAAATTGAATGTTCCATAAAAAATATCATTATCTAATAAACAAGTATTTTATTTAAAAATTAAATTTATTATATTTTGAAAGTTATTTCGATAAAATAGATTTCATTTTGAGAACCATAATGTTTAAATTCTTTTTGGGTGATGTTTTTTGGGTCATGTTTTTACCATACTTATCTACTATTTTATTATGAATCTTTCTTCACTTGAACTCCATAATAATCAAAAATGAATTTTTATAAAATTGTGGAAGTCCATGAATATTTAATCCACTATTTTCATGGGAATATTTGTGATACATTACTTTTTCATGCTTTGAGATAAGATTATACACCATATTCCCTAGCCTTGGATTTTCTCATGCTTATGATTTATTTCTTTGTTTTAATTATGTAGAACAAATATTAATTTACATATTATGGTCTAATAGGTGAACCTAGAATTATACATCCCTAAAATCCATTGGGTAAATATTTCATCTCTTGAGATACCTTGTGTGGTTCATGACAAATAAGCCTTTCATGATATGTTATGTCATTTGGGAAGTGAGCCTTTATTTTTTCTTATGATGTCATGTTTTATGTTTTTTCAAATTTTGTATGATTCCATACATTCTTATCCACTTTTTTTTACGAATATTTCTTCACATGAACTCCATATTCATGAAAAGTTATTTTTTATTCAATTATGAATGTCTAATAATATTTAATCCATTATTTTCATGGGAATATTTATAATACATCATTTGGTTATGATTTGAGATAATATTTTGTAAACCATTTCCTTTTTAGGGTTTTTTTCTAATGCTTAGGATTTATGTATGATTTTGTTTCTTATGTGGAACAAATGTGAATATACATATTATGGTATGATGGGTGTTACTATAATTATAAATCTCCCAAATCCAAAGGGTACTAATTTTATATCATAATATACCATGTATGGTGAATGAGCAATAAACCCACCATTCTATGTTATGTTGTCTATGAAGTGAGCCTTAACTTATGCTTATGAAGTCGTGTTTTTGGGTTTTTCCACATTATTATGATTCCATGATCTTATGTTATATTCTTATTTATTATATTATTACATATTATTATATACGATCATCTTGTTTTATGATATCATGTTATGACTCTTTTATCATGTTAGTTCCCTTACTAGCCTTTATAAATCACCATTTCTATTATATATGGACTATTAGATAAGGGTAGATATACTAGTATAACTTCAATAGATGAAGTAACATTATTATTTAATGTTATCAAAATAAGGGGATATATGTGGATCCATTAAATACAAAGGTGATTAAGGAATTTACCTAACAAATATTTGTAAAATTTTTCTATATTTTAATTTGATTTTCTTGGTACTCTTGATAATTTTTTAGAAACTTATAATGATTTTCAAACCCAGTAACCAAGTTAAACTGGAAGGGAGAAAAGTTTTTCTTGGATGATAAATGTAAGGATAACTTCAACGTGCTAAATAAGAGGTTAATAAGGGTAAATAATGATGCATTGAATAATGGTTCAGGTTGTTTACTCATGAAAAATGATAAATTTACAGACCACACCCTTAGAAATTTGATGGTTCATGAGAGAATTTAGCAGATCCATGATATGGGGTTGGATGTAGTAATATTTTCATTTATGTTTTAGAGGAACTATATCTATGAATAAAATTTTGATATATATAGATCATAAGAGCCTGAAGTATATTTTCACATAAAAGGACATCAATATTCACCAATGAATATGGTTAGAATTGATCAAGGACTATAATTGATCAATCTAATACTATCCTAGGAGGAAAATAAAGTAGCATATGATCTAAGTAGAAAACATCCAGAAAACTTATCCTTAATGAGGATTTACAAGGATCCAATATTATAATACATGAAAAGGATATTAATGGGAATCATAAAATAAGAAACAACATCCTACCTTTCATAGATTACTTAATCATCCATTTTGGACAAGATTAAGACAACTGAAAGGCATGATATAGAGATACAAAAGAAGGTGGATAAAATAAGAAAGGGTAATGACGTAGAGTTTAATATTAATAATGAAAGGGTTTTGATATTTGGGAAATTTTTATGTGAACCATAATATCCTTAGATATAGAAAAACCTACTAGACAATGTTCATTAATCTGTACTCTCTATCAACTATGGGATCATAAGTGTGCAAAGAGATATCTAAGAGAAAATTTAAATGGATAATAGAATGAAATATATTGTTTAATGTACATCAAAGTTCATGGTATTACAAAAAGTGAAGGAGTAAACCAAAAATTCAATTATGATGATGCAATCATTACCCATTCTAACATGAAAATTAGAGAACATCACTATGCATTGGGTCATTAATCTTATGAATATATCCAAAAAATAATAATTCCATACGAGTTATTGTGGATCTACTTATAAATACTACTAATTTAATTTCCATTTGGTAATACTTATTATTTGATCAACAAACAAAGATATATATTAGGGAATTTGTGAGGTTTCATGGAACCCCAGTTTCTATTATATTAGACCCAGATCTGAGGGTCACCCCAATTTTCTAGAAAGGCCATAAATATAAGTTGGAGATACAACTAAAATCTAGTATGATATATCACCCAAAAAATATTTTCAATCTGAAAGAACCATTCAAATTCTTGAATACATGTCCAGAGCCTTCTCTATGTACTTCAAAGTAGGATGTAACTAACATCTTCCTTTGGCTAGGTTCTTATAAAAAAATAGATTCCATTCAAGTATCATAATAGATACTTATTAAGTACTATATGAGAATAAATTTAGAACTCCAACATGTTGGGATATTTTTGGAGAACATAATCTATTGGGACTTGAACTAGTTGAAGAAATGATATAGAATTTCAAAAAAAATTGCAACATAATATAGAAATAATGAATAGACATAGAAGGTATGCTGAAAATAATAAAAGATACCTAGAGTTTGTTGTTGGAGATAAAGTATTGATTATCATATATTTATGGAAGATGGTCACGAGGTTTTGAAATAAGGGAAATATATGTCCCAAATACCTTAACCACTTTGAGATTTTTGATCACATTAGAGTTATGGCCTATTGACTAGTACATCCACCAAACCCATCTCGAGTGAATGATGTGTTCAACACATATCTCATCAAGAGGTACATAAAAGATCACTAACACATCTTTAATATATGTGTGGTAGATTTAGAGAATGATATATCCTATGAGGAGTTTTCAGTGAAGATCATAGATCATAGAAAAAAAGTTATGTGAAATAATATAACTCACCTTATGAATGCACTATGGATAAACCATAAATATGAAGAGACAAAATGAGAACATAAAGAAGAAATGAAACAAACATACTATCATTTTTTCATCATAGTGTGTGAAACAAAATTTCAAGGATGAAATTTACATGGGAGATATAACAACCCAAATATATATATATATATATATATATATATATATAAAATTTTCAATATAAATAAATATCTGTTTAATATTTCATAATATTTAATAAAACAAATACAACCCATACTAAAACCAAAAAATAATGTATTATATTAATTTAATTTTTTTTGAGGGAATAAATATACCCAATAAAAATAAAATAGTATAATTGGACAATAAGCATAAACATTTTCTAGAATAGGAATATTTCCATCCTTTTGGCCTCCTATAATAATTTCACCCATGGAAAACACTGTAAATGTAAAAAAAACATTTGTAATGAAATTGAATTTCTTGAAATTAAAGAATATGAACTTGAGGTAAATTTATGAGAATGATAAATTAATGAGATATGATGTATTTATAATAATTATAAAACCAATATGATTGTTATAATAGTAAGATGACCACTATGAACAATAGACTAACCATTAAGAATAGTAACCCGACTGTAGGATAGTAAAATAATTTTTGGGTATATTATGAAATAAAAATAAAAATAATATATATTATAAGAATTTTTTATAAAAAAAATTATAAAATAAATACATTATAGAAATAATCTATACTTTTATTTTTTGAAAACACATATAATTTATTAAAAAAAGATTTTTATGATTAGTTTAAAAATTTAAAATAAAAATTTATTTTCATTTAATGGTTTTTAAAAAATATTTATTTGTATATAAATAATAAAATAATGTTATTTAATCATAAGTAACTTTTCAAAAGGTCATAAATTTTATCGTGTCACAAAAATTTAGTATTTTTCTATAAATAAAGATTATATTTATAAATTAAAATTATTATATTAAGAAAATTATTTTGATAAAATAGATGTAATTTTAATTATCATGACATAAATATTTAGTTAGCATGAAGTTTTTTATTTAAAAAAAAATATAAAATATAGAGGCAAATAGTAAAATATTGTAAAATTAATATTTATGTAATGTATTTTTAGTAGTGTATTTGAATATATTTATGATATTTTTAGAAGTTTTATTATTATTTTAATGTCCTAGTTAATGTTTAATTATATCCCATTACAATTGAATCTCTTGTTTTATCACTATTTGAATATATTATATCTTATTTTAAACATCGTTCATCTCCACTTATAAATCCCACCAGACTTGACCCATTTTATTTATGGTAAAATCACCTTTACTTTCACAAAATATTAATAAATACCTCAAAAACACTATTATCAATGTCATAATATTCATGGTATCACAAAAAGTATCATCTAAGAGGGATTAAGGTGTAGCGTAAAGTAACCATGTCAAATTGATAATGTAATTTTTCTATTTCTTACACTATTCAATTTCTTTTCCTTATTCCTTCTACATCTTATTTAAAATAATCATAAAAATGAATTTCCTAAATTTAATAATATAATTATACTTTATTATTAATTAATTCATAATATTATTCAACCATGTTTTTATAGTTGTTTATGATACTCACCCCATCATACTAAGTTTTAACCACCTTTAGGGAAGATGTTATAAAACAATTATCACCACCTTTAAGGTTAGTTGTAATGAACAATTTTATGTTTAAATATGAAATTAATAATGATATTATGATATTTTTAAAATTATTTAATGGTTAAATAACCATAAAACTAAATAAAACATGTCAAGTTCATAACGCTCCGTAAAATCACCTAAATGAAAAACTATTAAACAATGAAATTTATACTCAATAAACCAAAAATATGTTGGGAAAATTATTGATATTTGGAATAATTTAATATTAAATAATGAAATAAAAATAATATAATCATATTTATATATTTATTTACTCATTTTCAAGAACTTACATCATTATCAGTAAAATGATGAGACCTTGGAACACTAAATCAAACATCCCTAGAACAACTCACATGAACATAATGTCCTAATAAAATGATTATAAATTAACATAAAATAATAATAATATATAAAATATATATGGAAAATATTATTAAAAAAATATTCAATAAAATTAATTTGATTACTTAGGATGTTAGATGCATACACCATGTGAGTCAGGACCTAAGGTAAGGTAATATCAAAACCACCCTTTTTTCATTTGAGTGATGATATTTATATCATTACCTATAATTTTATATTTATAGTATAAAATAATTCTATATAGTTTATGTGTTTTCATTATATATATATATATATTATTTTCAAATTATTTTATTGGGGTATATAATTTTTTTTAGGTTCCATTCCTAACATTTTCTTTAAAGAAAACCCGATTAAAAGGAAATTTTTTATTCCTTTATCCTTTTTATGTCAATAATATAGAGGTTTTCTCTTACATGATTTATAAAAATATTAAATATTATATATAAATATATTCCATTTCATTTTTAAAGAAAACACAATTAAATTAACTTCTTTAAAGGCACTTTAATAATTTCATAAAACATTATTTAAAGAGTTTAATGTTATACCTTCTTCTCTACTCCTTTATTATGATTTTTTCTTAATATGAACCCCATATTCATGAACTATGATTATTTATTAAATTATTAACATAAAAAACATTTTTTTCATTTTTTTCAGGGTAATATATTTGATATATCATTTTCTTATGCTTTGAGACAATGTTATATAACCCATTTCCTTCTCATGGGTTTCCTCATGCTTATTCTCCATGAATAATTCTGTTTCCTTATTAAACAAATATATTCATGTATATATTATGATGTGATTGGGGGGAGAAAAATAATAAATCCCCCAATTCATTGGGTAATGTTTTTGTCACCTGATATACCATGTATTGTGCATAATCAATAAGCCTAGGACACTATTATGTTGTCCGACTAGTGAGCCATGAAATAGGTTTATGATGTCATGTTTGATATTTTTGGTAGAATATTATGATGAAATTATCTTATTATATGTTCTTATTTTTTCTATTATTAAATTCTATTATATATGATACTCCTCTTTTAGGATATCATGTTATGCCTCTTAACTCATATGTTATACTTCCCTATCATGTTTGTTCCCTTACTAGGATTTATAGACCTCCCATTATATTTATGTATGTCCCCTAGGTGTCATATTTTAAAATATAAGTTAAATGGAATCTAGTGACACATTATTTATATTTAAATAAATAATATTTGTCATATTTTTTTGTTGAATTATTATGTATCTAATCTCAATAGATAGTAGAGCTTTATATTTCTAGTGTTGTTTTGGATTTCTTTGTTAAAGAATACGCAATAAAAATTGTGTGAGATAATGATTATTATAGTTAGCATCATATAATGTTTTATATAATTTATTTGTATTAGGTTATTTTATCTAATATAAATGAAACCATGAATAACCTAGATTAAAATATATAAATTGTTAAATTTTGATAATATACAAGTCATTTATGAGTTATTATTTCTACGTTCATAGCATAACTTTCATATGATTACTAATTTAAGTATTTACTCCTATAAAATTGATTTTGTTTTATTATATTTTTAGAACTATAATAAAATAAAGATAGGTATGTTTAATATCTATTCACAAACATAAAATTTATTATCTTATTATAGTTCTATGTATTCTCTCATATTATGAAAGTTCTGTATAAATATTCAAACAGAAACTCAAGACATGGAGGTTGGGTTATCAGTAAAAACACTAAGTAGTTATTTTTTTAATATCAAGTACATAAGTATTCTCTAATTATCAATGTTTTAGAATAATCTCCAAGAAATCCTTATTATTACTAATTTAGTAGATTTGTATGTTATATTGGGTAGTGATTGTCAAAATTTTTATAGAGACATCATTAACATCCAAGGGAGAGAAACCACTTTATATATCCCAAATTATCCTATGATTTAGTATAAGTGTAAGGAGATTGAGGAATATAATTCAGAAACCCCTTCTAAATCATGGATATTATTACCTTATAATAAATCATATCGAGCTCAAATTATTGTGATAATTGAGAGGATCATCCATGAAGACATTTCCATTGTATGGGAATATATTGACATGTTGCCTAAAGAGTTTCCTTATCTTCATTATATATGATATGCTGATTTCTAAATTTCAATTATTCATAAATCCCTCACCATATCAAAGAGTCCTCATATATTTACCCCTGTTTATTTAGAATAATTTAATAAGCTACAATCAGGGAATTTTTAAAAGGGGTTAATATGCTCAAGTGATTCACTCTACGGTTCACCAATCCCCTTTTAAAAAAAATAAGGTGGGAAAATTAGTCTATATAGTGATTATCCTTAACTCAACATGATGATGATAAAGAATAAGTTTCCCCTAACAAATATTAAATACTTATTAGATCAACAATACAAGGGTTATAACGTATCTAAAGTTGATCTTTGATCAATAAATCATCAATTGGAGGTGAGTAAAGATGATACTCCCAAGAATTAATATCATATATGGTATATACACTTTGAGTTTCGTGATATTCCATTTATAATAACAAATTCTCAAATAATGATTATATACTTTTATGAATAATTTTTTAGAGATTTCACTAACAAATTTGTGGTGGTATTTATAAATGGAATTCACATATACTATGAAATCAGGTAAGAAAATGAGTAAAATTTGAGTACTATGATAAAAACATTGAGACGAGATATGTTTTTTTGGATAGTCTTGTTGTTTTTTTGTATAGTCTTGTAAATGTGAATTTTGGATGGAGAAAGAAACATTATTAAGGAATGTTATCAAAATTAATGGGATATATGTTTATCCATAAAAGAAAAAGGTTATTGAGGAATGCACTAGAACAATATATTTAGTATATATGCATAGTTTAATTAAATTAATTTGGTACTATCAATTATTATTTAATAAATTCTCATGATTTTCAATCCCAATGAACATGTTAACCCAAAAGTGAGTAAATTGTTTCTAGGTAAATGAATGTGAAGATATATTTAAGGAGTTGAAGTATAGGCTAATCAATACACCTATAATCACAATACCTTCAATTTTGGAAGGATTTTTGATAGAAATTGATTCATCAAAAAAAGGATTTGGTTGTTCACTCAAGAAAAATGATAAAGTGATATCCCATGCCTCAAGTCATTTGAAGGTTGATAAGAAAAATTATCGAACATATGATTTAGATTTAGCTAAATTAATCTTCACATTAAATATTTTTATGAATTATATATATGGAAAAAATATGACATATATATGGATCACAAGGGCCTAAATTATATATTTACACATATAGGGCTCAATATGAGAAAATTAAAATGGTTAAAGATAACCAACAAATATTATTTCTCTTCCCATTACCATCATGGGAAGATAAATAAAGTGGAAGATTCTCTAATTAAGAAATATCTGATAACATCAATTTTTATGATTATTGAGAATAGTCCAATATTTTTAGACATATAAAGGATGCATATGTGAATCATAATGGAAGTAACAACATCCTAGAATTTACAAATGATTAATCAATAAATAATTGTAGAGAATATTAAGAAAGATCAGAGGGAGGATATAGAGATACAAAAGATGGTGGATGCAATAAAGAAGGAGAAATACCCATAGTTAAAATGTTGAAAACAAGGATTAATGAGATTTGGGACATGATTACTCATACCATTAGAGCCTGATATAAATAATGATCAATTTGATGACTACCATAACTAAACATTTTCTATCCATTCTGAGAGCACAAAGATGTATCGATATCTCCAAGATCAATTCCGATGGTATAATATTAAGTAAATGGATTTATGAATATAAATAAAAGTGATTAGTATATTTAAAAGTGAAGGAAGAAAGAAAAAAGTACATGGGAATGATGCAGTGATTATTAATACTAAAATAGAAATAGGATAACATCACAATAAATTTTATCTTAGTTCTTTTGAAGAAATCCAAAGGAAATAATTACATATGGGTTATAGTGATTCATTTTATAAATACTTCTCAATTCATCTCAATTTAAGAGGAATTATCACTCAATCAACATATAAATATATACACAATCTAAGTCATGAATCCTTATGAAACATCACTATCACCTCAAGGTTCTGGAAAATACTTTAACATGACTTAAACACAGAGATGAACATTATTATAGAAACGAATCCTAAAAAAATTGTCAATATGAATGGACCATTCAAACTATAGAAGTCATGTTCGTAGCATGGTCTATGGATTTTAAAGGAGGTTAGGATTCAAATCTTCCTTTTGTTGAGTTATCATACAATAATAACTTCCTCTTAAGCATCTATATGGATCCTTATGAAGCACTATTTGAAATGAAATGTAGTAATTTAACATGCTTGGATGAAGATGGAGAACTTAAGCTATTAAGATCCAAATATAAATAAGAAATGGTATATAAAGTCAAACCAGTTCATCAACATAGTAAAGAATCGCAAATTCAATAGAAGATCTATGATTAAAATAATAAATGATACCTGGGGTTTGAAGTAAGAGATACATTTTTCTTTCACATGTCTATATATAAGCGATTAATTTGGTTTGGGAATAAGGGAGACTTAATTCCTAAATACATTGGCCCCTTTGAGATTGTTGATTGTATCAGAGTTTTGACCTATCAACTTGAACTTCCACTAAACCTATCTTCAGTGAATGATGTGTTCTATGTATCCATATTGAGGAGGTCTATACAAGATAACTCACATGTAATCAATCCATATGTGGTATAGTTGGATCATGATCACCTTTATGAGGAGTTTAATGTGTTGATCTTGGATCATTGTAATAAAACTATATGCAATAACACAATTCACCTTATTAAAGTACTTTGGAGAAACCGTAAGAATGAAGAGGAACCATGGGAACCATATGAAGCAATAAAATGAATTACCATTATATATTTTCATCTTACTATGTGAAATGAAATATCAAGGATGAAATTTATAAATAGTGAATAATGTGATGACCCATAATTATGTATATATAAAATTTTCCTTCTAAATAAACCTATGTTCCATCTTTAGGAATATAGTATAAAACACATGCACCACGTAACACAAACAAATAAAAAATATTATGTAAATGTATAACATTAAATTTTTCGAATAAATATCCCCAATAAAATTGAAAATAGTACCATAAGAAAATAAACATAAAAAAGAAAATAAATAAAATAAGAAAAATAGGATTTTTTTTCTCTTAGAATAATAACACCCCATGAATAAAATTGTAAAAATAAACAAAAAATTAGTAATATAATTAATATATTTGAAAAAAATATATCCTTCATAGGAATTGAAGTAAATTATTAGCGATGAAAATTAAAGGTACTTATAGGAAATATAAAACTAATATGATCATCGAAACAATCACCACACTATTGGAATGATAACAAGAATGTTAAGAAAATTAAATTGACTATTAGAAAGTGTAACATGAAAATTTAAATATAAAAAATTGGGTATCTTTTGAAATAAAAATATAAAAAATATATATCATAAGATAATTAAAATAACTTTTAAATATGATAAAATAAATATTTCACTCAAATAAACCATGATTACATTTTGGGAAAATAGATACATTTTATTTTCATTAAAATAAATATTAATGATAGATTTAAAAATCTAAAATAAAATTTTAATCTTATAAAATGGTTTTAATCAATTATTATTATTTTTTTATAAACAATAAAATATTTTTATGCAATTATAAGTAATTTCTTTAAGGGTCAGATATTTGATCTTGTTATAAAATATAGTATTTTTAATAAATAAGAAATTTATTGAAAAAATCAAAAATTTCATATTTACGAAATTATTTTGATAAAATGGATTTCATTTTTTGAATCATCACATGGAATATTTTTAGGGTGAATATTTTTATTTTTCATAAATATTAAAATTTTTAGGTGAATTGAAAAATACCATATAAGTACTATATAAGTATCATATTTTATAATAGTGCATATGAATGAATTCTTGAGGTTTATATAAGTTATATGAATGTTATAACTTCCAAATTACTATTTTATCAGAATATAATTTCAATTTAATAACATGTTCGATCAATTTATGAAGATATAATATTTTACTCTAAAAGACCCATCTCCCCCTCCCCTTATAAATACCACCCGCCTCCACCCATTTCTCTTCACTTTTAAAAAACCTTTCCTTGTCCAAAATATACCTAAATACCTCCCAAAAACTCTTATACATGTACTATAAGTTTTTCCTCACCAAAATAACAATATAATAGTTATTATGCTGTACTGTAAAGTATACATATCAAACTGAAAAAGTGAATTGTCTATTTCTTACACATTTCAATTTATTTTCCAAATTATTTTCCCATCATTATTATAATTATTATAAACACTAATTTCATCATATAATTAATAATAATACTTGAATATAATATGTATTATATAATCATATAATTCAATTTTTTTTTATTTGATTACACTCATCTGATCATGGATGGTTTTAACTGCCTATATAGACAATTTTCAAAAAAAATATCACTTCATTAATAGATTGTTGTAATAAACTATATAATTGTTTAATATAAACATAATAATTATTTTTAATATTATTCAAATTATTTAATGGTTAAATAACCATAAAAGTAAGTAAAACAAGTTATGTTCATAATGGTCGATAAAACTCCCAAAATGAACAAATAATTAAATAATAGAATTTATACTCAATAAAAAATGAGCATGTCAGAAAAAGTACCAATGATTAGAACAAATTAAACCTAAGTAATTAAATGAACATATATCATCACACTTATATATTTTTGGACACATTTAATAATAAATCCAACCATTATCAATAAACTGATGTGACCTTGGAACCATGGAACAATCATCCCCAGGATGGTGATAATGAACATAATATCCTAAAAAAATAATTATAAATATAGATTTAATAATGGTAATAATAATTTACTTGAAATGTGTTTTTTTATAACGCATTTAATAAAATTAATTTTATTATTTAGGTGTTTATATGCACATACCAAACGATTCGGGACCCAAGGTAAGAGAACTCCCAAACCACCTAGTTTTACATTTGAGTTATCTCCATTATCTATTTACCATTCCTTTATTATATATTATGCACATTAACTTTTTATATATTCTTTATATATATTTGTTACACATATACATGGTTAATATTTCTTTTCTTTACTTGGGATATATAAGTTTTGCAGGTTCCCTTATCAATATTCTCTTTAAGAAAACCCCAATTAAAGGGAACTTTTCTATTCCTTAAATATTTTTAAGTGTGACTAATTTAAATTATTTTATCTTACATGTTTAAACATATTACTTAGTATATGAAATATTGATGTTGTTTATTTATTATTTTAAGTAAAACTCCATGAACTTACCTCCTTCAATGGTTCTTAACTCATTTATCAAAAAAAAAAACATTTTATAGGTTCAATTATATATCAATTTATCCACTACTTTATTATGAATAATTCTTCAATAAAATTATATATTCATGAATTAATATTATTTATTCAATTATTAATGTAAAAAAATATTTAATATATTTTTTTTGTTGGGAATATTTTTGATATATCGTCTGGTTATTCTTTGGGACAAGATTATGTTACCTATTCCTTTATAATAGGTATTTATCAAGTTTATGATTTATGTTTGAATAATTTTGATTATCTATAATATATTTGAGTGCACATATTATAATTTCACATCCTCCCATCACATTGGGTATTATTCTGAGAACACAATTTTATATCGACTTGGCAGCGAGGCTTTACATATGCTTATTATGCCATATTTTATATTGTTTCGAAATAATTTTGATGAAATGGTCTTATTATATATTCTTATTTGTTATATTTTTCCGTGTGATTATATATGATATTACTTTTTTATGATGTCATGTTATACCTCTTAGCTCATATATAATACTTATTTATCAGGCTTGTTCCCTTTCTTGTCTTTATAGCTCACTCATTATCATTATGAATATCCCTAGGGAATTTTATGATGTAATATAAGTTTAATTGGATTTATGAGTAAATTATGTATATTTAAATAAAGGTATTGTAGTTTATTTCCAAATTTATTTATTATGTATCTAATCTCCCAAAGACATGAGTTTTTTAGATTTTTGGACAGTTTTTATGGATTTTTATATCAAATATCAAATAATAATATGTGTAAGAGACTCATGATCTTATAATAGAGATGTAAAATGATGAACAGTGGAAATAATCATGTAATGAGGATTTTTTTGAATATAAATTATAATTCAATGTGAACAATTTATCATGTTCTTACAATGAAATTTTAATGATATAGATATTTTATTTTAATATATGAGATATTTTTTAAGTCCGAAACCATAATTTAAATCTTGAAATAGTGTAAATGGTAGAAAAATACCATAGAGGTGAGAGGATAAAATGTATATTCTTTACCACGGACTATTCCAATTCTATATAGAGGTCAGGGAATTCTCTAAAAAATGGTGCAAACATAATGGTGAGGTATAAGGGAAATGTGTCTATGAGTCACTAAAGGCCATTCTATATATTCATAGGGGAGTTCTACAATATGGGTTAGGAAGATTTTTTTATTAGTGAGATATATAGGGAAGTGTGATTATTATAAGTCCATTCCATATTGTCACAAAGTTATTCCATGATGATTGTGGGATGATATGATAATGGTGGTGACAATTGACACAAATATAAACCCCTAGGTAACCTCTTTAGTGTGAATAAATGGAAGATCAAATGTGTTATGGTGTAAAAAATGATGTTTCTTGATTGGATAGGGTTTATTATACTTTCTTTAGCTGTGTAATGAGATTATAGTGTTAGTGTATTCCTATGATATAAGTAATGTTAATGATAAAATATAGTTATACTCCTTAGGTTTTGAATTTTTGGTAGACCTAGGTGGGAGAATAATTTATCTATGTAGTGTAAAATCATTTTTCTAGGAACTTTGTTTTTGTGATGGACTAAGTGAGTGAATAAATGGATAGGTTGGTTTAAATCCATTTATGACATATGGTGGTAATATGTAATTTATAGCTAATCATGTAGAGGTGGTTTAAGATATGTAATTATTATGATTATGATAGTGTGATATTGTTATGGATTGAAATTGATATGCATAATGAATATGTGATATTATGTGGTGAGAATGTTGGTCGATGATGGAATAATACTTAATGGTGAACACCTTTTAATACAGCAACTACCCAAGGGTGGATAACTACCCAATAGGTACAGTTTGTGCTTGTGGGAGTCCCCTTGGGTGGACACCTAGAAAACCAATGAGAGTATCAGTGGGTGGACAATGAACAAACCAAATGAAAGTTTATATCTTTCTGAGTTCCCTATGGGTAGATAACTACTTGTTCATGATAATGGATGGTTATAAAGTTCCCTATGGTTTAATAACTACCTCATGGTGATAATATTTGATGAACAAGTTCCCTATGTGGGAATAGATACTTGATGTTGATTATAGATTTTTAGATAGTATCTTATAGTATATATCTCTTTAGTGGAAGTGATAATATATTGAGGTTCCTATGGGTGGACAAAATATTGGATTTTTATTGGTGGTTATATTCTATAATGATGGTTATGAGGTATCCTATGAAGAGGATGTTATGTGGGATAGAATTAGTGATGATGTGTTATAGAATGTAAGTTGTTTGATAGTGGTCTTGAATAAGAAACTTGTTAGTTTACTTTTTATTTATTTATTATATACATGGATTCAATAGTGTGATTTAATCATATAGAAACTTAAGAGTTTAGAAGTGGAACTTTCTAAAAATATTTATATGCTCACACTTAATTTATATAAATTATTTTTATAAATATCAAGAGAGAGTTGGTGGTGGTTATAGGTTACCATAACTCAAGACACAAGAGACTCATTGGAAGATACTATTGAATTATACCTTGAACAAGGTATAGGTTAGATGTTATAATTTTTATTTTCTATTTTGGATTATATTAGTATAAAATCACATGCATTTTGTATACATTATTTATGTATTGAGTTAAGAGATGTATTAAATTATTCATACTATTGTAAAATATTATTTTATAAGGGTTATTCATTTTATATATTTTTGATGATATGACATTAGTGCTAGTATCCTACCCATTTCTTATTCAAGGTGGTCTTTGGGGGTCATACTCAAACTCATTTCGAGATCAGGTTGAATCTTAATGATGGAAGGTTATGAGAAAATGGTATTATACTAAGTGTTTTGGGGATAGGGTTTAGAGTATACAATGGTGAGTATTTCATGGGTGGTAAGAAAACAATAATCTTTGAAAGTAGTAAGTAATGTAGACCATAGATACCCACATGCTCCAAAAGGAACCCTATTTTCTAAGAGATGACTCTATAACCTTAAAAACAATACATAATGGATATTATGATAACTTTAGGGTGTCCTGATAGGTATAAATTCCTGCATCATATAGTAAAAGGTCATGGTTATTGTTTTTTCATTGTTCTTGGGCGTGATTTATCATGTGGGGGTGTGAATGATATAAAGAAGTTGTCAAAAATATAACTAATTTTATAGTTTGGATAAATATTCTTTCTATATATCCATGATATGATGTTGGTCTATATGCTTTTAGTAATATTGATTTTTTGATGAAAACATAAGGTTCAACATGCAGTTTAGTCTATGCATTAGAGAGTGGAACAAAAATAAAGGAAAAATTTGAAGACATCCTTGATTCAGTTCCAAAAGTGGAAGTTGTGTAAGGGGTTTATTTATAGTTATGAGATTGAGTGTTGGATCAAATAGGATTAGATACGTTTTCAATTAATCAGTATTTTAGATGATAAACATGTTCCTTGGGAATGAATTATTTAATAGTTTCAATGCATCAGTGGTGAATTATTTTATTAGGATATTGTGATGTGGCTATAATTAGATAAAAATTAGTTTTGAGAGTTTTTTAGGAAATGGTTCCTTTTATGTAATCTTAGTCCAAAGATATGTAGGATAAATTGTTGATATTGTAATAAAATTCATCTGTTCAAGGATTTGGTGTGTGGTTCACGGAGTTAATATGACATTTTATTATTTTTTTATTAATGAGAAGTTAATAAATATTTATTTTAGAGGTATCCAAAACTAGAGATTTATAGTCAATTGATAATATTATCTCTAGGTTACTTCATAAAGATATTTGAAAAGGATAATAGGGAGAATCATTTATTTTAAAAGATGTATTATTTTTTTGGGATTACCTAGTAGGGTGTATCATATCGTAGATATAGAGGTAGAAGTTCTCAATTTTTGAAGTAACTGATGTTCAAGTGAGGAAATGAAGTTTGATACTAGAATTATATCATTTATTTGGAATGGGTAGAATGTATTGATTTATTTTAACCAAAAGTTTTTTTCTTATATGGTGTTGTAGTCCATTTCCACTCTATGCCCCCATTATTTTATATAAGGAAGAGGAGGTGTGAATTGAGTTTTATTGTTGATGGACCACTCTATCATCCTTCTTAGTAGAAGTTTCCACCATAATGGTTTGTTAAATATCCACTGGGTCCACCAAAAAATGGTTATTCTAGAAGAGTTTATCATGGTGGAGATTAATATAGAGCTGACCATAGAGGTGGTAGATCCATACAACATGGATAACGATGAAGAGAAGTTAGTAGAGGGAAAGTCCAAGCCATATAAGCTCAAGATGTGTCTGGACCAGAGGTAGTATGAGTTATGGTTTTCATTTTCTATAATATTTATTATATTTTAGTATATTCCATTGATTTATATTGTTTTATCACCACTTTATTATTTTATGGGTTACAAAATTTAGTATAAAATATTTAGAGTCCATTAGAGTTGATAACTAATGTGGGATGTTGGATAATGTCAGAAAAGGTGTGTTGTTTCTGGGGTGTGATCAATTCTATTGGAACCTAATATTGTTATAGATACAAAACTATGATTGTTTCCTTGATATGGATTGGTTTTATTATGTAAAATATTTTATTGTTTTTTAATGATGAAGGGTGATTTTATTTAGTTTTGATAATGTTCATGTAGTGTTTATTGGGGAAAGAGATTTTTGTTTAGGGTAGATATGTAATGAGACATAAAGTGTTATTTTTTATTTTTAAGGTTTTATTCTTGGTTTTTATCATGTGTATATAACATATCCCATGATTTGTGATATATTATGTTGATGCAATTACAAATGAGGTTACAAGAATAACATTGAGGTGACATATTGCGTTAGAGATTGATATGTATCCATAGATTTCTCTTATTTCTATGGTATGTTATTAGATAACTCAAGGGTATATTATAAAATATAGAATCAATATTTATAAGTTTTTATATAATGGTTTTATTATTTATGGTGTGTCTCAAAGGTATACTTCACAAATAGGATAGATACGAGCTCGAGGTTCGGTATAAATCACTGAAGACTAAATAAAGTGATAATAAAGGATTATTATCCTTTTCATAGTATATATGATTTTTAATCTAGTTGTAGGGGTTGAGTTAGTTTTATAAGATCAATTTATTATATGGATATCAACATATGAGGGCTAATTATGAATACATACCTAAGAAAACATTTTAATGTAGATAAGGAAATTTCATGTTTTTAGTGATGAGTTTGGACTTATGAATATGAAAACTATGTTTAAGGGTATTAATAATAGGTTGTTTTCACCCTACCTTGATGATTTTTTCCTTTATTTATGATATTTTAGTTTATTTAAATATATAGTAATATCATTTAGTAAATCTTGGAATGGGGCATGAGTTTTGTAAGAAGTATCAATTGTAAGGGAAAATAACTAAGTGTTAATTTTGGACATGTGAGGTACTTTTTTGGGTTATGTTATTTTAGAGAAAGGTGTGGAAGTAGAAATAATGATGATTAATGTGGTTTTATTATATAACCCACTTAAAAGTGTTTCTAAAGTAATGATTCTCTTATCCTTAACTAGTTTTTAATACAAATTTATACCAATGGTTTCTTGGATTGTGAACCCATTAAGAACTTTGACTAAGAAAAAGAACAATTATGTTTCATTGGAGGATGGTCAATTAACATTTGAAAATTAAAAGGATGAGTTGAATATTTCTACATTTTTTATATTTTTTGAGGATTATATTTTTTATGAGATATTTTATAATACATATGACTGGGTTTTTGATGTTTTTTTTATGTAAGAGATATAATTCATTACAAATGGATCATTTTAGTTTCATGAATATGAATGTAATTATGATTCCCATTATTTATTTCTTGTGGTTCTGGTGATTGAATTTTGGATTTAGTGTCATTAGTTTCTCAGATATAAATATTTGGTGTATTTTCTTCATAAGAACATGAAATATATTTTTTCACAAATATATTTCAATTTTTAGTTGAGAATATTTCTTGATTTTATCGATGATTATAATTTCAGGATCACAAATACTCCTGGGAAGGGTAATGTGGTGGATGAAATATTTAGTCACAAGTCTTATATTGAGGATTTTTTTGGATGAGTGAGAAATTAATGGGAGTAGATTTTTTAGTGTCATTTTCTCTTGGTTATAAAAATATGGATAATAGACCTTTTATTTAAACAATAGTAGAAACATCTTCCTTAATGTAGTGGGTTAAGGAGTCTCATCCAGGAGACCCTGAGGTTGACGTTTGGGGATATCATATTTTTAATGGTGATATTGTGTTTGACTGGTCTAAAGATGAAGATCATCAAGTATTGTTTTAGGGGAATTTTTTATCTATAATATGCGAGGAGGAGTTATTCAGGAGTTCCATAATTTATATTTGGAAGGTAAAACATTTGTTTCAATGATGTAACATGCCTTAAATTTATGGTTTTGGATGTATTATATGAATAACATGGTGACTACGTTTATTTTACAATAATCTATATACCAAAAAGTGAAATATTAATAACAGGTTCTGACATGATTGTTTCATCCTTTGGAAATAACTAAGTGTAAGTAAGAATAATTGTTTATAGATATTTTGATGGTTTTACTCATACTTAGAGAGGGTTTTATTCCATTTGGGTTGTTACTATTAAATTCATGAATTTTTCAAATTATTAAATAATGAAGGATATAATTTTTTTTGGATATTTGGGAAAATATTTATGTTTAAATGGTGGTGAATATTGATGGAGTTATGAAGATGATCATGTTTTTTTATGATTTTTGGTTTACATAATATATATGGAAAATATTATATCATGCCTATGGTCCTTAGTTTTTCATAAGAAATATATTTCACTCACAGAATAATGGTCAAACATAATGAATTATCCATATATTAGTTGTTATTTTTATAGCATGTATCATTGATTTTAGAGTATCATCGATGAACGATTTATCCTCTGTGAATTTTTCTTAGTAGTTCCCATTCCCCTATTATTGAGACTCCTTATGAATATTTGTATAGGTGACTGATTAATTCAATACTATTTTGCGTTGATGTTGGTGAGGCTATTATGATGGTCCAAATATTGTACTGGATATGATGGAATGTATAAAAGGTAATCATGATTTCATGGAGACCACTTTGAGTAAAAAAATCTTATGTGCATCAAAGGAGGAAACCACTGAAGTTTTCTGTGGGGGATTATATATTCATGTGAGTTTTTACATCGTGTTTAAATTAATGTTTTTGTAATAGAATAAAGTTGACATTTAGATTTATTATTCTATTTTAGGTACTGTAATGTATTAGATATAAAACTTATAGGAAAGAAGTAACTATATGGTTGGAAATAGGTTCATGATGTGTTTCATTTGTCATAAAAATTGAGTTATTATCATGATCATTCACATGTGATTGATCTAAGTGATGTGGATATTGATGAGGACCTAATCATTTGGGATTATCTAATGAAAATTTATGATCATAGGGAGAAATTCATACGCGAATGATTTATTCCCTTATTATGAGTCGTTTGGTGGAAAGGTAATGTGGAGGCTGGATCTTTGGAGAGCGAATAAGATATGTAGGTGAATTTTTTTCAAGTTCTTGTTATTTTGGGGTGGAAATTTTTTATAATGATGAAATTGGAATGAAAATTTTATTTTGGTTGTTTTTTTATGATTATTTTTTATGATTTTATATGTATAATATTTTCGAGGGGAGTGAATGTGAAGATTCAATTTTTAATTTTTTGGGAGCTTGCAAAGTTTTATGGGTTTTTTGTTAATATGTTTAGAATGGTAATTTTATAGTTTTATGATATTATTTTGAATATATTATTGGATTTAAGACAAGATGTTTACCCATGGGTGGTATTTTTGTAATTTTCTATATTGATGAGATTTAATCATGTGTGTCGGGTGATGGTAAAACATCATTATTGTTTATTTTTCTAAATAATTAATATTTTGTTGATATTTTTATAATTCAGACATTATGGAAAGTGATATATATTTTTAACGTGGTGGATGTGTGTTGACGCTCCTTTTCTTCACATTGTCTAAAAGAATGGAAAGGGAAATGACTTAGCACAAATTGATTCATCCTTTGATGAAATCATCAAAAATCGACAAAGGCATGAACAAGGCATCAAATGCACAAGGGTCGCATAAGTTCTCTCACTATCGCGCAAGTATACTTGCGCACCACCTAATGATCGTGCAAGTGACTTGCGCGCCCTAAAGGATAACCACCCGGGGTCTTCTCCATACTATAAATAGACCCTGTGGGCCTGCCATTTTGAGAGGAATTTTTCCAAAATTCACATACAGAGTTCTAAATGCCCAAGTCTCTTCTTCAGGTCTTCCGAACTCTTCTAGGGTAATTCTTTACCTAGAATGGAAGGTATAAACAAGAGGAGTAAGGTCTAAGTGTTATAATTCACTAACACTTGCGTGCCTAAGTGGTTTTACCCTTAAGGGAAATGGACACACTTGTGCGCCACCCTACTTCTTCACCAGAACTTGCACGCCATCTTCTGGAAAGCCTCTAGGGATGATTCTAAAGGCTTTGATCAAGGATCTCCCAAATATTACTCTAAGGGCTGAAAGTTGTGCAAGTACCCATGTTCCGCGCAGGTATACTTGCGCGACCAGGACTTGCACGCCCACGCAGTACCTGCACGCCTGCCAGGACTTGCGCGCCCCTACCTTTTTGGGTGCCTTTCCTGCCCATTTCACCACTCTTATGCCATTCCACCTCTCTTATTCAATATTCATTCTTCAAGACACTCTTCAAAGCCATTTATGGCATGATATCTTGATTTTTCTTCCTTATTTGAAAGGAAATCCATGGAACATCTCTCAAGATCTAGTGATTTACACATCATTATGTCACTAAAGATTGAGATTTCGTTCATTCAAACTCATCCTTTAAGATGAGAGAATCCTTAACCTGGGTCTCTTTTTCAGGAGTAAGCCCCAGTCTAAATTCTCATTAATTTGGGCATCTTCTTTAGGAGTAAGTCCCAAGTCCCCTAATCTACTCATCCTCCTTAGGAGTAATCCCTAGTCTTAAAGTCTCAAATATGGGCCTCTTTTTCAGGAGTAAGCCCCAGTCGAATTTATCATTAATTTGGGCATCCTCCTTAGAAGTAACCCCCATGTCCTCATTAATTTGGGAATTTTCTTTAAGAGTAAGTCCCAAGTCCCCTAATATGGGCATCCTCTTCTGGAGAAAGCCCCAAATATAATTCCCTTAACATGGGCCTCATTTTTAGGAGTAAGCCCTAGTCTCAAATATGGGCCTCCTCCTTAGGAGTAAGCCCCAAGTTCCTTTAATTTTCAAATCCCTTTAACCTGGGCCTCATTTTCAAGGGCAAGACCCAGTCTTAATTTCCTTTTGATATGGGCTTCCTTCTGAGGAATAAAACCCAATAATAAGTCCCCTCTTAACTTAAACATCTTCCTTAGGAGTAAGTCCTAAGATTAGAGTATCCAAATATCCATAAAGTACATATACCTTGATGGACCCTGTTCCTAGATTTCTTCCCTGAAGTAAATCTTAATCCTCCTCTATTTTGGGCAGTCATACATACATAAGCCCCACATCATTTCTTATGATTGAACCTTTCTTGGCACAATTGTCTGGTTTTAACAATACCTCTTGTTTCTCACACCAAGCATGACTCACGCAAGCTTAGAGTGTAAAAGTAATTATGACATCTTTCTTTGAGCCATCAATAATAAACATCATACTCCCTTATTCGAACTATGTGGGTTCTGATTTATTTCCCAAATAAAAGGATACGTAGGTAGCCCATCAGTGGGTACGATCCCAATTCTGAAATAATCCATGTCCTCCTGAATGATAATAAACTTCAAGTGCCCCACTGAGTGGTTTTAAAACTAGTATGGTCATCATAATGACCAAGATACTTTTATGTATTTTAAGGATACCATCAACTATGAATCTCTAACAAATACAGATGATTCTCTATTGATGAAGAACCTCGAATACATATAAAAGATTCTCTAAATTTCCTTCATCTCAATCATTGATTGTTAGATCTAAAGAAAAGCGCATTTTATACTTTGTAATGTAATAAGGATTCAAGAACATAACTTAAATCTATAAAGAGAGTCCCAGAGTAAACAATAATTCCCCTAAAATGGTGTGATGAGTCTGACCTCCCATCCTCTCGACCAATGCTAATTCCTAAGCCTCATCAGTTCACAACTAATGAGTGCCTACCTTTGGAAAGTAGGTCCAAATGGATATGGAATCATTTCATGTTTCTGGTTCTACGAACAAGTCTGTTAGAAACTTATTGGACTGTTTGAACCTTCAATCAACGAGGTCATCCCCGATTCCAGAGGGAAACAAAAAATGATAAACCCGACGTGAATCCTTAACCAAGTTAAAATAATGTTTTTCTTATTTGTTAGGCCCCTATTAAAAACTCAATGAGAGGAAAAAAAAAACAATCATTTAAATATGTGCTCATCCAAAAGATGTAGTGGTTGAATTTATCTTGATTATGTCTATTACATCAAACATGCACTCTTTTCA
The DNA here is from genome assembly GCA_963277665.1 of Viscum album. Classification (NCBI taxonomy): domain Eukaryota; kingdom Viridiplantae; phylum Streptophyta; class Magnoliopsida; order Santalales; family Viscaceae; genus Viscum; species Viscum album. The sequence continues at coordinate 2,135,083,124 of OY728138.1, forward strand.
AAGATTTTCTGCATTCTAAGAAATGGCTGCTCTCATGTTCACACATGTGAATACTGCTGCTGCGAATGCCAGTACTGCTACTCCTGCTAGATAGTCATCCACTCTGAGGATGAAATCACCTACTCACCATCTTCAACGCTGGGTATCAAATGCGCTGGTTAAAGAGTACTGTCAAAACGGTACTATTCCAACTATGGAGGCTACCCTACAAGCCCTCCAGGTAAATAATTCACCCCGGTCATCCGGACAACGATGACCAGTGATCAAGAAGCAGGCGGTGCTAACCACCGTCTCCAACTGTTTCGAGTCGTTATCCCCGGAACACAATCACCATTCACTCCCATATTCTGGGGAGGTGAATGAGCAGGTCCCTCAAGGACTTAATTCAAGGAAGTAGGAGTCCTTCCCGAGGGCTCCCATCAACCATCACCACTAAACTCGTGTGGTAGTGTGCCCTCAACATGATGAGGGTGTAGACTCCAGGCGTTCGGCTCAGGTTCCTCAAACCCGAGCAGGCAAGAGGAATTTCCAGAGGTAAAATCCAGTTAACAGTGAGCAGGTTCTCATATCTACCGTCTATGGAGAAGTCCACCAACCTAACATGGTGGCAAGCAATGAGCAGGCACACACACCTACCCGTTTTAATTCCGCTGTCGAGCATATTCGTCTGGCATCATCACGCCAATCCTGCCAGGCAATTCCGGCGGAGTACTATAGGTAGTAACATACACCTGTTTATACATCATCAGCTAGTCAACAGGCTCGTCTGACTACATATGATGGAGATCATCAACCACGTTCAGCGAAGTACAATCAGTAGGCACATACACATGCTAGTATTAATCAAGCATATCAACAGTCTCACTTGGTAGCACACGGAGAAGTTAGTCGGAATGCTCCGACAACAAACAGGAGGCCGACTCAACTCTCTGCCCCCACACTTGAGTACTGTCAGGATTCATTGACAGGAAAAGGAGGATAGGAGCAAGCACATACACCTACTCCAAGCACGGAATGGACGTATATCCCCGTTCTGGTAGTTGAAGTCACCAAGCATATTCTATCAATGGTGAAAGAGTAGAAGAAAATCCATGATTTGAGTAGAGATCATCAGCCTAACCTGGCCATCTCTCCTGATCAGGGACATACACTTGCTCTGAGCAGCCACTTTCATCAACAGGTCGTTTCCAAGGCGAGTAAGAACGCATCTAAGAAAAATACCCACCCAGCGCAGTCAAGAGATCAAGAGCTAATCTGTAACAAGGCCTTGCCCAATGATGGAGTTCTTAAAGCCCTCAAATGGTTATCTGTTGGAATGAAAGATTCTACTCCCTTATTTCCCAATAGTGGGAACATTAATTCCGAAGGTCTTCAACAAACACTTCCTCATGAAGGCTTTCTTCATGACAATTCATTCGATCTCGAAGTTTCATCTTCAGATGAGAGCCATAGGAACCCCTTGTGTGGTCAGAAGACCAAGGAGCAAGAGATCTCATCTTTTTCTATAACCCACCATGGTGGTCGTCCCCGTGCGAAAGTCCTCTCCACAGTAGTAATGCACATTTCCCGGAAAATTCTCCAGTGGACAATGTAGTGCTGAGAAAGCCCTCTTATCTTGAGGCACTTGCAAACGCGAAACCAGTCATGTCTGATGCTTCATCGCTAGCAGGTGAAATAATTTCTCAATCAGAAGATAGCCCAGGGTGTAGGTCATTCTCCGAACCACCCCTAAGTCATGAATCTTCTAGTTTGATCAGTGATTTCTCTACCAATCTTGTTGAATCTGATGAAGCAACAAGGAAGCACCAGCTCTGGTCAAATCAGGTAGAATAATATTCATTGAATGATAAAGAGGAAATACTAAACATGAGAAAAGAACTGGCGAAAGGTGAAGTGCCAGTCATGTTTTGGCCTCTGGCTGACTCTCAGTACAATATTCAAGAGATGTTGACAGAAGATGGAATTCATGATATTCGTCTCAACATATGGAAAACTCTTTATCAGTTGAAAAAGAAAGTATTATCTTATTATGAATATAAAAATCATGTTAAGATAATAGAAGGGTTACAACGTCAAATTGACTTGGCATCTCTATCAGCCTCTTGATATCCGAAGGCTGAAAAGCAACAGATAGCCGTTCAACGTTCATGTCTTGGCGCACTAAGAAGATTGCGCCAGTTAATTTCCAATTCCCCATCTGGTATTCATGTCAGAGGATGGGGTGTTCATGGAGCACTACATTTCACTGTGCTCTCTAGTCAGCAAAGCCCTCCGAAAATGGTCTCATGCAATGTTATTGCCCGTGGCCGACCACAATCAACTATCTTTGTTTGTAATCAAATGATTTCCCAAGAACATGCTTTAACTAGTTCCTCTAAAAATCAAGAATATAGAGAACGAGTTGTTGAATTACTCCTGCATCAAGAAAAAGAGAATATTGAACATGCCTCTCGTATAGAGCAAGCACATCATCAAGTGACAGAAGTTTTAGAAATCATCCAACAGCCTTTTAGTCGGGTGATAAAAGTGGATATAGGTTGATGCATCCAGCTAATTTCAGGACTAAGGTCCGCAAGATCAAGAGAGATTTTAAGAAAGTCTCAGACATAGCATGTCAAGAGCCACCCCAGCTTTCCAGACTGGGGACTATTTTAAACCAAACCTCGAAATAAATAAATAGAATTTGGGGAGTTGAGCGGGAATAGCAGGAACAACCCCAGTCCACCGGACTGGGGACATTTTCAAATCATCAATCCCCTCCTTAGAGAAAGTCAGTCTTTTCTCAATTGGGGAAGAAGCATCAAGAGGAACGAAGAGACAAATTATCTGGAGATTCTCTTCCAAATTACGGTTCACCAAGAAGTTCCTAAGGGATCGAATCAACAAAAGTCAATGTCTCATCAATGACATGGAAGAAGAAAATATCACAGAAATGCTGATAGAAGGGATGCGATGCGTTATGCATCAATCAATTTCATCAATGTCATTGTTGCTGATGCACTAGATGAGGCTCATTCATAGGGATCAGATGAAGAGATTACTGCTCACGAAGTTGTACGCACAAACACAAATGAAGAAGGTGTGCATGCAAGAAATCAAAGGCTTACCCAGAATCTAGGTTTTCTTTCAAGTAACCCACTTCCCCCTCTCTGAAAGTGATCAAACAAGGGGAAGGGAAATAATCAGGTTACATATCCTTCCTCTAGAGAAGGCCAATCGCTCTCACTAGAGAAAAGATTTGCGCAACAGGAGGAATCGATGAAGGAATTAAAGAAGTTGAATGCAGAACTACATTAGGGTAGTCTTCCTCATAAATGTGTTCGAGTCAGTCAGCCAAGTTAGTTTGTTTCAACTACAAAGATGGATCAAGAATATCCTCCTTTATCAGTACACCCTCACATGTCTAATCCTATGGGTCAAATGCAACAACAATTGGAAGTGCTACCATCAGTTGCAGTACCAGCTTCCATACCTTTTCAAACTCCAGTCATTGCACCTGCCCAAGTCCAAGTTCAATCGGATGTTTCTCAAAAGTTAATAACCATTGAGTCATTAACAGCTCGGTTAGAGACTATGGAAGGGAAGCATGCACAGGTTCAACTAGAAAAGAATGCTTACCCTGAATGGGTAGATTAAATCTCTCCCCCATCATGTTTTGGGAACCCTGTATTCCTTATTTTCAATGGATCAGGAAACCCTGAACAACATTTGATGCATTACGTGTCTTGTTGCGATCCTATGATGGGAACTCCCGAGAAGCAAGAAGCAGTGAAAATCATATGCTTCGTGTGAACCATACAAGGACCAGCCTTTGTCTGGTACACAAGCTTGAAATCCTGGTCAATTACCGGATGGGACGATCTCCGTCAATGATTTCTTCTTCAATTTAGCTCAAATTTTCCAAAGACAACATTTTTTGATCTTACAAAATATATGCAAAGGGAGAATGAAAGAGTGTTTGATTTTGTTGCTTGCTGGAAGGGATTAGGATATTCCTTGAGCTTAGCACTCCCTCAAGAGGAACTACTGATAATCTATGTGGAAAATCTGTGTGAAGAATTACGCACGTCGTTGATCCCTGTGGAATACACAAGAGGGTTTCGAAACCTTACTTCAATCACTCTACAAATTGAATATTCTCTTATACAGACTAAGGCTAAATCTCGTGTAATTCCATCAGCTCCAGGAAAAATAATGGGTAATGTAGAAACTACTACAGTTATTCTTAAACAAGCACCTGTACATGCTTCTACTTCAAAACCTTCATCTTCTCGAAGGGATCCACCTCCTGACCACCAACAACAAAGGTCGTTTCATCAAGACAATCAAAGAGATCAAAGAAGAAAACAATTTGAGTATCTGAAAAGAAAAACATACTCTTTCCGAAATGCAAAAAATTTCTGGTTACTTAATTTTGGCTCTGGAAAATAATTTGGTTTAGTTTCCAAGGCCCAAAAGACCAAACAAGGAAGGAGATGAAGACCGTCCCAATTATTTCCCCTTTCATCAAATGTTGGGTCATCCCATTCAGGAGTGTTTTGTCTTCAAAGACCTCCTGCAATAGATGGCCGACTCGGGAAAAGTCAATCTGAAAGGCTCTTCATCCCATGTAGCATGTGTTAATGCTACAGTTCCAAAGGAGGAAGGCGAGTGGAAAGAAGTCAAAAGAAAAAATGCACAAAAAATATGATGATAGGATTGTCAGAAAGACAATCAACCGAACTCATGCTATTTTGCGAACGCAATTGAAGAAACCAATTGTACCTTCTTCCATGAATGCCGCGAAAAAACCCTCTTCATCAGAGGGAAAATCCTCAAAGAAATGGCATGATTCAAAGAAAGAAAAAGAATCAGAAGAAGATGAGTACATGTCTAAGCCTAAGTTGTCTTTGACCCTGGAAGACTTCATTCCATCTACTTCAAATCAACGGGCACCGTCCCACTAAACGGCACGGCCTAAACAGGCTAATCAGGCAGAGTCTTTATTTGATGAAGAGTTGATTTTCAGTTTTGTTAATGTGATTCAATTAACAGATCCATATGCCAGTCGCAGTTTCGATTTTGATGATCCTGAATTCCCTGTATCAAACAGAGGAATCAGAGGAAGTTCCAGAGGCTCAAGATATAGGGGAAGACGTGGATCTTTTAGAATCCACTTTTCCAATTCTACCCCTCCTAGAATAGTGTACTCAGAAGAAACTTGTGGTGGAGCCCTTCAGTGAGCTCAGCAAGAACAAGAAAGTTCTTCTACCAATAGAAAATTCAGTCCTAGCATAGTTATTTTGGAAGATCGGTTGAAGGTTCCATATTCTTCCTCTCAGTAAGTAAATGGACCTAATCGGTCTAATCTTCTAAAACCAGGAATATTACCAACTTCTATCCCAATACAAGATGCATCAACTTCCAAATCATCTGCTTCCAAGGCACCTGCTAAAAAACATATTTCTGTTGGGAAACGCAAACCTCTGGATCAAAAGAACGATGTATTGAATCACTTAACCCATGTACCAGTCAAGTTATCAATTCTGGATGCTTTGAATCTATCAAAAGATCTTCGGGAGGCACTCATCGAGGCATTTTCAAGTCTTTAGGAGTTTGAAACTGAAATTGCTGCAGCTGAAGTCTATCACATAGAGAATAATACTGCAGAATGCCATGCAATAATATCTTTTAATGATGAAGATGAAGATGATGTTGTGCATGGGAATATTTGGCCTTTGTACTTATCTGGCATGGTCAATGGCGTAGACCTCTGAAGAGCTTTCATTGAGAATGGTTCAGGAGTCACCCTTATGCCCATTCGTACACTTCGTCGATTAGGCCTCACAGAATCTGATTTATCTCCTTCTACCATGATGTTACAAGGATATGATAAAAATGAACAAGAACCACTGGGCAAAGTTACACTCAGAACTCATTTTGGAGATCTTGTATCCAATTCAGATTTCATGGTTGTTGATCAAGACTCAACTTTCAACATCTTGCTTGGAAGACCCTAGAAACATCAACATGCGGCTATCCCTTCATCATACCATCAATGTCTCAAATATTATTTCGATGGTCAAGTTGGTACATTATATGGTGATAAGGCCCCATTCAAGACATGTGAGTCTCAATACATTTAGGTGGAATTCTATCACATAAAAGAAAAGTATAAATCCACAACAAAGAAAATTACCAAAGTCAATGCTCCATATGGTGTGGAGAAGATTCCAGTAAATCCATTTGCGCATGTGAGTATAGAATATGTGTTGCCTATCAGTCAAATTGACAGGATATACCCAAATCAAGATACTCTTATGGAAGGATCCATAATGTCAATTACGGTAATCAAGCCCAAAAACATGGGAGAAATTGGTGATCCTCCAAGGAGTGATGAAAGCCCAAATGGTGACGTCTTCATTTCATCTGCTGAAATGCAACAAGTCTATACTTCTCCAATTAGTCCAGAAGAAGTTATAGAAAAATCAGAGGTGAACAATAATGTCGATTATCAATCCATCATCTCCTCTTTATTACCCAAAAAATACCCTTCATCATCAATCGGGTCGGAAATGGAAGCTTCTTCTTCAAGATGTGAAAATTTTGACATCTCTTATGATCATGAAAATTCTGCTTCATCATCTACTATGCAAGTAGAAATGGAAGAAATAACAGATGTTGAAGAAGAAGAGGAAGATCTCAGAGATGCTCCTCCAGCATTTGAAGAGGGTATCTCTACCGCCGTGGATGAACTCAGAGAAATAAATATACCTATAAAAGAAGATCCATGCCCCACTTTAATCAGTGCGGCCATGACTCTTGAAGAACAATAGATGTATATTTCATTTCTAAAAAAAATCGAGACATATTTGCATGGAACTATACAGAAATGCCCGGGATTGATCCTAATGTTGCTACTCATCATTTGGTTTTACCAGAAGAACATCGAGGATTTAAGCAAGCCGTGAGAAGAACACACCCAACTTATGCTTCCAAAATTGAAGCTGAAGTGGATAAGATTATCAAAGCTAAATTCATCAGAGAAGTTCAATATCCCAAGTGGTTGGCTAATATTTTCCCTATAAAGAATAAGAACGGACAAATTAGAGTCTGCATCGATTTCAGAGATCTTAATCAGCATTGTCCTAAGGATGATTTCCCAGTTCCGATTACAGAACTTTTAATTGATGCAACAGCTGGCTATGAAGCACTTTCCTTCATGGATGGATATTCCGGATATAATAAAATCCGAATGGCCCTAGAAGATGAGGAATCTATAGCCTTCAGAGCCCCTCAGGGTGTGTTTTTCTACCGAGTAATGCCCTTTGGCTTAAAGAATCCAGGCGCAACATATCAGCGTTCCATGCATTGTATCTTCAAACCCTTTCTAGGGAAGTTTGTTGAATTATATGTAGAAAATTTGGTGGTTAAATCCAAAAAATGTTCTAATCACTTGGCTGATTTGGAATTCATATTCCGCAAGCTTCGACAACATAATTTGAAGATGAACCCCATAAAATGTGCTTTTGGGGTAACCTCAGGAAAATTTCTCGACTTTGTTGTATGCCATCATGGTATTAAAGTCGATCCTGAGAAGAAAATGTCAATCCTTGGTATGTCACCTCCTCAAAATTTGAAATAATTAAGAGGACTTCAAGGAAAATTATCCTATATTCGGCGTTTCATCGCCAATTTGGCAGGAACAAGTTTACCCTTCACCAAATTGATGAAGAAGGGAGTCACTTACCAATGGACTGAATAATGTCAAGAAGAATTCGATATTCTCAAGAAATACCTCTTTATTTCACCGGTACTCATGCCACCTATTGAAGGAAGACCACTTATCCACTACGTGATAGCTATAGAGCAATCATTGGGTGCCTTTCTTGCTCAGAAGAATGATGTTGGGAATGAAAACAACCTCTATTACCTCAGTCGAACTATGCATGAAGTAGAAACCCGATATTCAAATATTGAGAAGTGCTGCCTGGAATTAATCTTTGCAGTTTAGAAGTTGAGGCACTACATGCAACATAACGAGGTCCAATTGGTATCTCGCAATAACCTGCTCAAATTCATACTTAGTCGTCCAATGCTTACAGGACGTCTGGCAAGGTGGGTAGTTATTTTTCAGCAATTAGATATTCAGTATGTGTCTCAAAGGGAAATAAAGGGCCAAGCTTTGGCTGATTTCCTGGCTGAACACCCTTCAGTGGAAGACACATCTTCAGATATTGAACTCCCTGATGAGGAAGTCTTCTCTATTCACGAAAGTCCTCAGGCATGGGAAATGTATTTTGATGCTGCATCCAGAAGTCCAATATGGAGGAAAATGGATGATCCTAAATTCAACAAAGTTGGGTTAGGAATTGTGCTCATTTCATCAAAAAAGGTAGTGTTACTTTATTCCTTATTATTGTGGGATGGTGGTACCAATAATGAAGTAGAATACCAAGCTCTCATCACAGGCTTGGAATTGGCGCTTCAAGCACAAGTGAATCCCTTAAAGGTGAAAGGTGATTCAAACCTGGTAATCAAGCAAGTCAGTGGGGATTATGCCATCAAAAAAGAAGAACTAATACCTTTGTATGATTATGTCAGAGAGTTAATGGAGGAATTACCTTCGGAACTGACATTTTATTATGTCCCATGATCACAAAATGCTCAAGCTGATGCACTGGCTAATATAGCCACAGCTCTGGAAGATCCAAATCAGGACAAGACAACTATCAATATTTCCCACTGTCGTGCAATTTCACCTTATGTTTGAATCATAACAGAGGAAATTAATGAAATTAGTCCCATTCCTGAACCGTATGGTCATACTATAGGATGTATGTCACCTATTAGGGAATACATTCAAAATGGAACACTTCCACTTGATAGAGCTGGGAAAGAACAAATCCGGCAACATGTGGTCAATTTTACTCTTTATGATAGCCCAGATCACTTAGAGAAAATTCTCTAAAAACATGGTTTTTATGGAGTTCTCTTCAGATGCATTGATGGTGAAGAGACAATGGCTGTCATGAAAGAAGTGCATGCAGGAATCTGTGGTGCCCACCAGTCTAGACATAGACTGTCTGATCAGATTCGAAGGCTTGGATACTTTTGGCCTTCAATGATACCATATTGTGTTGATTTCACAATGAAGTGTCATTCATGCCAACTACATGACAACTTCATTCATCAACCTCCAGAGTTTCTTCATACAACTAAATACTCATGGCCATTTTCCACATGGGGAATGGATGTGGTGGGACCTTACCCTTCAGCTACGGTCAAGCAGTTTAAGTATATTCTTACTACTACTGATTTCTTTTCCAAATGGGAAGGGGCAACAATTTTCAAGGAAGTCAGGTCTAAATGCATTGTTATCTTCATCAAGTCTAACATCATTACTAGATTTTTTGTCCCTCATACCATATTGACAGACAATGGCACCAACTTTTATTCATCCGAGGTAACGAAATTGTATCAAGAATACAACATCAAATCCAACCATTCATCTCGGTATCATACAGCGGCCAATGGCCAGATAGAAGCCTTTAATAAGACTCTTTCAAATATACTACTAAAGATGGTGGATAAAGATAAGAAATCATGGCATGATAAACTCTTCCATGCTTTATGGGATTATCAGACTACCACCCGCACTGCAACGCAGTCAACTCCATATTCATTGGTATATGAAACAGAAGCAGTATTTCCAGTTGAAGTTCAACTAACCTCCCTCAGAGTTGCCATTTGTTATCATTCATCTATAGATGAACAATCTCAAAAGCGATTGAATGAATTGGAACAGTTAGATGAGAAAAGATTGTGCACTTTGCACCACTTGGAAGTCTATCAGAATCGAATAACACGAGCTTTTAACAAAAAAGTTCATCTTTGTTCATTCACTCAGGGAGAATTGGTATTAGTTCTCAGAATTCCAATGATACTAGGAAAGAAACCTCCCAAGCTTGAGCCAAAATGGGAAGGACCTTACTCAATATATACTGTCTACTCCAATAGAGCTTATTCTTTAATCTCAATGGATGGAGAACTCATCACTACTCCAACCAATGCTAGATTTTTGAAGAAGTATTTTGTATAAACACAAAATATATCATCATTGGTCTGGTATGACCTTAAACTGCACCACCTTCCAGCAAGACGTTAAACTGCATAACCAACGGTCCATGCATATGACCCTAAACTGCTTTCACATATGTCCAACATGTCATTAAACTGTGTCCCCTTCATCGTCCTTGCTATATGACGTTAAGCTATACAAAAATGGTCCATGCATATGACCTTAAACTATTTGTACTTTCGTCCAACATGACGCTAAACTGTGACGTCCTAATTACATGATGCTAAACGGTATAAAAGTCCTTTATGTCTGGAATGACGTTAAACTACATCATCCACGGTCCATGCATATGACCTTAAACTATTCACACATTCGTCCAACATGATGCTAAACTGTATCGTCCCTTTTTTTGTCCAACATGACATTAAACTGTGAAAAAGTCCCTAATACATCTAACATGATGTTAAATGGTGTACTCTTTTTTCTTTACTACATGACATTAAACTGCACAGTCCTCTTTTTTGTCCAACATGACATTAAACAGTGCATCATTATGGTTGTTTCTACCTCTTGTTTCTCACACCGAGTATGAATCACGTGAGCTTAGAGAAAAATTCAACCATAACCCTCTCTCTGGGCTACTAACCATGTGTAAGTCCCAACAATATATTTTAGATCATTGTCCCCAAGAACAACTTGATCACTAATTCATTCTTTAATTGAACTACGCAGACTTTGATCCTTGCCTTCCATGCTGGGTACATAGGCAACCTCCCAAGGTTCAAGCCCAAAATCAATCTCTTCACATCGGTTCACCTCTATCTCATTCGATGTTGATTCGTGAAACCACCCCTAGAATCAATATCTTTTAATTTGTTCACTTTCGTCCTTGATATACGATGTTAAACTATACAGCACTGTTTTGTCCAGTATGACAATAAACTACAAATATTCTTTGATACCCTCACCTGATAGGGAACCATTATTTACATTGATTTTTCAATCATGTTTCATTTCAAAGACTACGTGCATACATGGAAATGCTCAAACCTTTTATCTTTGGTTCAACCATCATTGCACTAAAGTCCCTTTTCACCCATCACATGTATGAACCAAATTTGTATAGAGGGTATTTCTAGAACTATGTGGGTTTGATTCCCATCCCTATGGGATACGTAGGAACGTTCGAGTGTCCCTCAAATCAGCCCCAGGTATTTTGGGCCTAACCCCAAATTCCAGTTTCATTCCCCTGGCTGAAAAGTCCCCATGAAAACACACACTGTGTATTTCTTATAATAGTCCAAGCTCTATGACCCTAAACTAAGATCTCTAATCCTTTTGTCCCACATGACGTTAAACTACAGTTCAAGAACTACGTATGGCTTGATTTCCATCCTTATGGGATACATAGTGAAGTCCAACATTTCCATTCAGGACCCAGCCACAACATGATTATGGTTTTCATTGATCTGTGTATCTCTGTATACATTGGAAAATACCCATATTTATGTGTCATAATCCTAACCTTAAATATTTTCAGATCTTCATAAAACTTTTATTGACTTTTAGTCATAAAAATGTCAAATTTCTGAGAGTTATTTTACCTAACTATGAAGTACGTGCCCTTAGGCAGCCTTGCATAAACAGTCTCCATCGCAGATTTTTCAGCCAAAAGATAGTATTATTTGACTATTTATCCAATTCCCTTAGGTGGACCTGTATAAGTCAAACCCCCTAACGGGTTTTTCGGATACTGGTAACTTCATTCTTAGAAATAAAGCTTCTTTTGTCCTTATTTTTCTTAATGACAATATGTAGGGATCCACAAAAATATCCATTCTTAACATACTTGTCCCATATACTTTCTCATTATCTGAAAGTATTGAAGTCTATGGTTTTTATTTTCCTTCCCTACGTTTGGGTCAGACCTTCGTAGGAGTGATGTTCATCCAGTTCTTCAATAATCTTGTTTGGAAATATCTTCTCCATACTCAAGTACATCTTTCCATACAACAAACTCAATAATTTGGAAATTTTGAATCTTCGTAAACATTCATTGGCTTTTTAGCACTAGGAAAGTAAATTTCCGAGAGTTCTTTTTCCTGACTATGTAGCACGTTCCCTTAGGCGGCCTTGCATAAACAGTCTACATAATATACTTGTTATCTAAAAGATACTATGTATTTGGCTGTGCAGCCAATGCCCTTAGGTGGCCTTGCATAATTCAACCCCCTAACGGGTTTGTTAAATAATGGTAACTTCATTCTTGGAAACTACTTCTTCTAATGCCTTTTAGCTCTTTTTTCATATCATTCCTCAGATCCAAATTTTCATAAGTTATAGTTTACATATTTTCCCTCATACTTGAGTATGGTAATATGTTTTCTGATAAATTGTCAAAGAATTGAGTCAATTATAATTCATCCGGTCAAAGCTATTTCGACCATAAACATTAGAATCTTTATGTCCGATGTGCATGACTTTAAATTTCCCACAAAAGATAAAGAAACTCTGAGTAAAAGTCATGTTCTAGCTCACTAAACATACATTTTGTATGATTTCGGTAATATTGAGAAATTAAAAGATTCAAATTTTGTAGGTTTATTTACATTATTCCTATTAAAAATCAAACTATGCTTACTAGTCCCATTGGATTAGGTAAAATTTAAAGCATGTAGCAAAAGAATGAATGTACAAATGATTTAAGATGAAAGTGTTTTTCATTGATACACAAAAGATAGAAGGACATCCATAGACTGGAGTCTCTTAACTTTTTCAATAATTACAAGAGGCTTTCAACATAACTCTTCATTTGATTTACGGCATCCCGAGCTTCATCAGCAACCACCTGGAATTCATTTATTCAACTGGATACAATAAGAGATGCAGTGATACCAGCTATTCTTGGAACAATTGTAAAAGGATGTTCTTGAGTGCGGTTTGGGAAAATTTTCTGCTGATTAAACAGTGACTCTGTTTCTATCCGAGAGACTTAGAAGATGGATACATGGATTTGAGAATGAAGCATTGGAAGTAAAGATCCTTTTAGAGAGAGTACTCGTTTCAGATATTGTTCTACTGCCATGTTTGTCTTCTCTCCACCAAACGATAGTGGAAAACATTTCAGCCCATGGGTTTTCCATTTTCATATCTGTAAGGAAATGACATGGAGGAAAATTTTGAAAGTTCACACCAATGTTGTTTCTCTTAATGCACAACATAACCAAAATAGAGAAGTAGTGGTGCAGCTGCATCTCAGGCATATAGTTCTTTTTATCTGGAACATTGACTCCTTGCAGATGACCATGACCATACAGAGGTAGGTAGATTCTCTATGTGAAATTAAGATGATATTTCTTCGAGTATTTAGACAAATCTGGGAAAGTGCTGTCGTAGATATCATAGTAATCATGTAAAAATAATGTTTATCATGTCATCAATCCACTTGCTAGCCAGTTCATCAGCCATTCCGATTCTATTGGGAGCCATTGAATCTGTACAATGTTTGAATAATTAACTCTTAAGTAAGTTGTTTTTTCATAAAATTTGTGAAAAAATTCGAAAAAAATGGCAAACGCATTAAGGCGCGCAAGTCTAAACTTGGCGTGCAAGTATGGATGTGCTGCACAAGTATTTGGCATGAAAGTATCACCACACAAGTCCAAATACCTTAACAGAAGCACGATGCAAGAAACAAGAAGCGTGAAACAAGCGGAATCACTTGCGTGGACAAGCAAAATCCGAGAGCCAAGATGTGCGCCGAGAGCAAGAAATCTGTGAGAGCCGAGTGCTTTGTGCAAAATAAAGCCCCCTATTTATAGGCTAGGTGGCCCACCTGCGTGCCTACACCCAGCGTGCTCCATCTAGCACACTCCAGCCCTGCGCGACTTGAACCTGCACGCCAATTGTTGCGCACTAAACACTTGCGTGCCGCCTTTCCTTTAGTTTTATTCTTTTCCTCAGAGTCACATCCTCATTTATTTTGGATCCAACATTGAGGGGGGGACTTTTGTTGATGCTCATTTTCGACACAATTTCTAAAATAATGGAAAGGGAAATGACTTTGCACAAATTGGTTCATCCTTTGAAGAAATCATCAAAAATCGACAAAGGCATGAACAAGGCTTCAAATGCACAAGGGTCGTGCAAGTTCCCTCACTGCCGCGCAAGTATACTTGCGCGCCACCTAATGGTTGCACAAGTGACTTGCGCTCCATAAAGGATAACTGCCTGGGGTCTTCTCCATCCTATAAATAGACCCTATGGCCCCCCCCCATTTCGAAAGAAATTTTTCCAGAATTCACATACAGAGCTCTGAACACCCAAGTCTCTTCTTCAGGTCTTCCGAACTCTTATAAGGTAATTCTTTACCTAGAATGGAAGGTCTAAACAAGATGAGTAAGGTCTAAGTGTTAGAATTCACTAACACTTTCATGCCTAAGTGGTTATACTCTTAAGGGAAATGGACACACTTGCGCGCCACCCTACTTCTTCACTAGAACTTGCGTGCCATCTTCTGGAAAGCCTCTAGGGATGATTCTAAAGGCTTTGATCAAGGATCGCCCAAATATTACTCTAAGGGCTGAAAATCGCACAAGTACCCAGGTGCCACACAGGTATACCTGCGCGTCCAAGACTTGCACGCCCACGCAGTACCTGCGCGCCTGCCAGGACTTGCGCTCCCCTACCTTTTTGGGTGCCTTTCCTACCCATTTCACCCCTCTTATTCCATTCCACCTATCTTATTCAAGATTCAGTCTTCAAGACACTATTCAAAGCCATTTATGGCATGGTTTAATGATTTGGATTCCTTATATGAAAGGAAACATGTGGAACATCTCTCAAAATCTAGTGATTTACACATATTTATGTCACTAAAGATTGAGATTTCATTAATTCAACCTCATCCTTTAAGATTATAGAATCTTTAACCTGGGCCTCTTTTTCAGGAGTAACCCCCAGTCGAAATTCTCATTAATCTGGGAATCTTCTTTAGGAGTGAGTCCCAAGTCCCCTAATCTGGGCATCCTTCTTAGGAGTAAGACCCATTATTAAAGTCTCAAATGTGGGCCTCTTTTTCAAGAGTAATCCCCAGTCCATATTCTCATTAATTTGGGCATACTACTTATAAGTAATCCCCAAGTCTTCATTAATTTGGGAATCTTCTTTAGGAGTAAGTCCCAAGTCCCCTAATATGGGCATCCTCCTCATGAGTAATCCCCAACCATAATTCCCTTATCCTGGGCCTTCTTTTCAGGAGTAAGCCCCAGTCTCAAATATGGGCCTCCTCTATAGGAGTAAGCCCTAAGTCCCTTTAATTTTCAAATCCCTTTAACCTGGGCCTCCTTTTAAGGAGAAAGCCTCATTCTTATTTTTCTTTTGATCTGGGCTTCCTTGTCAGGAATAAAACCTAATCATAAGTCCCCTTTTAACTTAGGAATCTTTCTTAGGAGTAAGTCCCAAGATGAGAGTATCCAAATCTCCATAAAGTTTATATACCTTTATGGACCCTGTTCCTAGATTTCTTCCCTGAATTAAATCATAATCCTCATCTATTTTGGGCAGTCATATATACATAAGCCCCACATCATTTCTTATGATTGCACCTTTCATGGCACCATTGTCTGGTTTTACCAATACCTCTTGTTTCTCACACCGAACATGACTCACGTGATCTTAGAGTGTAAAAGTAATGATGACATATTTCTTTGAGCCATCAATCACAAACATCATACTCCCTTATTCAAACTACATGGGTTCTGATTCCTTTTCCAGATCAAAGGATACGTAGGTAGCCCATCAGCGGGTACGATCCCAATTCTGAAGTAATCCATATCCTCCTGAATGACAATAGACTTCATGTGCCCCATTGAGTGGATTTAAAACCAGTATGGTCATCATAATGACCAAGATACTTTAATGTATTTTAAGGATACCATCAACTAAGAATCTCTAAAAAATACAGATGATTATCTATTGATGAAGAACCTCGAATACATATAAACGATTCTCTAAATTTCATTCATATCAATCATTGATTGTCAGATCTAAAGGAAAGCACATTTTATACATGGTAATGTAATAAGGATTCACGAACATAACTTAAATCTATAAAGAGAGTCCTGGAGTAGAAAATAATTACCCTAAAAAATGTGTGATGAGTCCGACCTCCCATCCTCTCGACCAATGAAAATTCTTAAGCCTCATCAGTCCACAACTAATGAGCGCCTACCTTTGGAAAGTAGGTCCAAATGGATGTGGAATCATTGGATGTTTCCGGTTCTACGAACAAACCCGTTAGAAACCGATTGGAATGTTTGAACCTTCAATCAACGAGGTCATCCCCGATTACAGAGGGAAACAAGGTGATGTATAATTATTAGAAGAAACATGGATTGATATTTATTTATACTGATGATGTGTAAAGTTATAGATATTAATATGGGGATTGAATGATTGGTTTTAATGGATATTCATTAAGGTAATTAATGCTCAATTACATAAGTAATTTCTAAAAGTAAATAATAAAATTTAGAATTATTATTCTAAATAGTTTTCCTATGGGTTTTACCCATGAAGCCCCTAAGTGGTGATGGAGGTACACTCCCCCGACTCACTCCCTCTCAGATTCCACTTCCCCTACATCATTATCTAGGGGTTCCTCAGGAAACCCCTATGTGGTGATGGTGATACACTCAAGTGTAAATATTTTTGGTATCTCCCTTATTTGGTCTCTCCTATATCAGGGATATGGTTTATACCCATATTTTACTAGGATTCTTTCATTTTTACTTCCTTTGGTTCTAGTTGGTTTATTTACTTGGATATAGTGGATGCTTCATGTAATTGGATCATGGTAAGGGAACTTCTCTTTATACCCTTTTGATCCAAACCAATACTCTTAAACTCATCTTTTCATAGGTGTGGTGGTGGGAATGGGGAATTAGGAAAGATAATGGGGGTGCATTCCTTTTAGTTTCTACCCTGATGTTGTTTTTCTATTTTCTCAGTGTGTTTTGTCAGTTCTTATAAGGTCTTTTCTAGAATGTTCCTCCTCAACAATTCCTACCTCACCCAATGCACCAAAACCCATCTTTTTTTCATTTATGTTTCTCTTTAGGTAGTTTTGGGATGGTGATGGTGGGTATAATTGATTATAAATATGTGTTAGTTTTTTATAATTAAAAAAATAGTGGATGGTATAAACTCATTTCACATGGAAATGATGGTTTGGTTCTTGTTGTTATGTACTTCTCATTCATTAGTAATGCCAGAAAATTTTGTTTTTGAATCCACTTCACCTATTATTATGTACCCCTACTATGGGTTTTCTATTAGGTACATCCCATTTATTTTTTATGGACTCAATGATATTTCTAATTGCTCTTCAAAATTGGGTAATTAATTGTGGAGTTTTCTATGGTGGAGGCTAGATGAAGATGAAGTGGACTACAATAGTGATCTCCCCAGTTGTGATAGTGGTCTCTTGTTTGGTTTTTTTTTGTTTTAAATGGGTAATTTTATTTGGTCGAGGGTGGTATTATTGTTTCTTTAGTAATGGTTTAGTAGTGATGGTGCTTATTCCGTTTTTGATGATCCTATTTTTTGATGGGGTTTGGTTCTAAGAGGTTTTTGATGAGGTGATGGGGTGTAGGGTAATGAACCATGGTCACTAATGCCTCATGATTCTTATTTTGGGTCACACGATTTTCTAAACTGGACCTACCCTATGTTATTAAAATTTAAATTTATAAAACATGATATATGTAAGTTTTAAATTTTGGATTATACAATTGTGATGGATGGTTGTCTTGTAAAGTTCATAGGTAACCCCAAAAGTTTATTTTTAAGTATTAAACAATTTATTAGAATGGAATATGGGAAAATGATAGAGTAAGAGGAAATAAAAGGGTGTTAATTCATTTTCTAACATAAGTGTTTCTCTCGACTCCATCTAATTATCCAAAGAGAGGGACCATTATAAATTTTGGTTTCATTGTATATTCAGACTTGGAAATGAATTAAGAACTTTATTTTGAGAGGAAAATATTTGGGGATCATAGAAGAATAGGTAGTTAACATAAATTATGTAATTATAGTAGGCGGATTAAATTATCATCTCTTTAAATTATCACTAATTAGAAATATTTTGAGTTTCTTAAGAAGTTTTTTTGATGAATTTGGAAGTGTATTGAAGTGTTTTTTATGATTCTCTATTTTTTTTAAATAATACTATAATTTTTTAAAAAAAAAGATAGTTCAGTTAGTCTGTATGACCTTTCCTAGGAAATAATTCATCATATGAATTTGGGACAATTGTATGAATTAAACATCGGACTTTGAGTCTCTAAGCATGAGACCTCAATACAAAGTGTATGACTTTTATTTTAAGTATACGACTTCTGTATATAACTGATATGAATCATATTAATTCATTACAACCATAATAATTTCAAATTACTACAAAAGTAAAAGGTATATGAATCACATAGTTTCATAATTAATGATCATGTTTATGTATTCTGAAGTAAAATTAATTTACTTCCAGGTATAGCATAGGACGTCATAGATCATATAAATTTAAAATTATTATGATAAACTGATAAATAATGAGTTTCATTAATTTTTAATTATTATGAAAATGAAACTAACTATAATTTTGATTTTTTGGTCTTGCATTTCTAAAAAATCATGGGCTTAGTGAACATCAATGATTCAAGTATGTATTCCATGAAATTTAAAATTCAATATTTGAAGGATGATCTGCTACTATTTTAATCCATTTTTTTGGAATCTGAGGACTGTATGATCCCATTATTTCTTTGCGGTATAGTTTATTTGAATGTATAATTAAAAATATTTTTTATCTATATATAAATTCATAATGAATTCATGGAGGTTTCAGAAGAGTTCAAGCATGGCTCAGGGTCTGAATATCTGATTTTTGGATAAATAGGTGAGGTTCATAGTTAGTGATAACCATGTGCCTCAACCATGCGGGACAGTAGGGGTGAAACACAGTTTCTTTAACCACACATGTGGTCTACATAGGAATGAAAAACCTACAACATATTGAAGATGTACTTAGCATGATTAAATCATCATTTCTCATAACTATGCACCTTACTATTTGAGGGGGTGTCACCTCAAGTAGTAGGTGTCCATCAGTGGCGCACAGTTTGGATAACTATGTAGAAAAACTATGCACCCATTTAAACTGGTTGATTTTACAATTTTACCACTTCCTTTAACCGCATTTCATTATTTATTTCTCCCTCATTTCCCATGCTCAACAGTCGTTGAAGCTCCCCCTTGGATCTCCCCATAGACTTTGTGAGATCACAACCATCCAGACTCAGACATGAACATCATCAGTCACATTTGATCACCCTTGGAAATTCTATGAGTCCTCTTGATTATTTTCCTAGATTATCTAACTGTATTTGATTATATATTCATGCGAAATCTTATACCATATTTTTAGGGCTTTTGTATGCTTTTGAGATTTATTTCATTCTATCCAAAATCTAAAGCTGATACTAGATGAGGAATCACCTACCCATAAAAGGTTGGTGGTCTAACACTTTAACCTAAAAGTATTGACGTCTATACCATGAACCATTGTGTTGCACATCATAACCTTCCCCATGTTTCCTCTTAAATGTGAAATGAATTAAATAAATTACTACTAACTTGACTTAGTGTGTCATTATACCACAAATTATATCATTGAAGGTTTTCAACCTCGACTTAAACCACCACTTTGGGTGTGTGTCTTATATTAATGACGTTTACAACATTGTTTAGATAGATATAACACCCCTTTGAGTGAGTTTATAAAATTCCATGACCATATTACCTTTATTATGCAATTGACACCCTTTGAGGCGGGTTTGGGATTATCACCTAAAAAATAAATGTCTAAATAAATCAAGAGAAGTTTGAATAGAGATACCATAACACTTGGAACCTTGTTTATTATTACTTTATGCTTTATTTTTCCCTTATAAATGAAAAGGTGATTTCATTTAAGTGAATTTTTAAAAGTTATGTATTTTTTTCTAACCCATGACTATTCAAAATGTTAAGCTGCAATCCATACATGGATTATGACTCAAAATTTATTTTATGGTCTCATAAAAAATAATGAATTGAATGAATTATATATAATTTTATGTTATTCCATGGGTGATACTTAGATTTTTATATGGAATACCATGAACTTTCTCACATGGATGATGATGTTACATTATGCCTCAGGTGAAAAATGGATTCTTATATTGAATACATTAGACATGATCACAGGGAAGATGGGACTATGTTATGCTATGGGAAATAATCAGTCTCCTACATGGAATGCCTTGGATATTATCTCAAGAAAAATGCTATTATGATATTCCTTGAGTGGTAATCAGATTAATTATATGGATTTACTTGGATGGGCTCAAGATGTTAATTAATTAAGTGATACATCTACCTAGTCAGAGAATATACTTGGAGCTGCCCAATGTTATAAATACATAAAATGTCTTAAATAAAAAAATATCTTGGTTTAACTTCAACTGTTAAGTCTTAAATTCCATTGGACTTCTTGAACCCTTATACAGTTATAATTATGAAGGGATTCCTTGGTTATGTTCCTTGGGTCCCATGCCTATATTATAAAATAACAAATATTATATATTTTCTAGATTAGGGTAAATTAGGTTGTATCATATGGTTATCCCAAGAGGTACCCAAGCCAATGGGGGTGCTATTTACATCATTAACTACTTTTGTCATCACTTTTACACTACTGCATTTTACATTCACGAACATGATAGTATTAGACACCATTTATGGTGACCTACTAGGTTTTACTCACAAAATGTTCAGACCACCATTTGATAACTGATAATACTTCTTGGATACAGGTAGGTATAAAAGAAAAGAACCCATTTTTGGACATGTGATTTATGTAGTAGGCTAGAGTATGAGAGAAGAGGACCGAGCTGGTGCTCATGATGCTATTATAGTTTATTTTTTGTTATCCTTATACAATTTTTTAAAGCATGTACTATTTTATACCTACAATCATGTTTCCATTACTCCCCATTATTGTATAGTATCATGACATCATCATTTTATATATGAAACAATCCACTATAATGTCGGTTATTATTATATTAGGTTGGTTTAATTACACTATTTTAATTATTATGTTTCCACTTATTATTTATTACTTACCGTTATGTTCTACTATGAACATTACGATATAATCTCTCACACTATTCCACCATAGACCCCCACTTCTAGTTGAGAGTCTCTTGCATATAGGGAGGTGTGCTTGAGTCCATGTGACCACCGATTCAGGTTTATAATACGTAAAACATGATGGTGAAGCCACTAAGATTCATAAGAGTTTTCTTTTCTTTGAATAACTATTTTGGGATGGTAGATAATATATTATGAAGTGTCGAAATTTATTAATGATCTTGTTTCTAGGAGTTATGAACCCGTATATAGGGAAAAAGACAAGATTTCAGGGATGTGACTTTCTGTTATGTATTTATCTTCTTACAATTGTACTTATTTCACTATTGGGTGATGAACATGATTTATGATATTTATTATCATTATGGATTTTTACCCTTAACCTGGTATGATAAGGAAGTATTGTTTTATATATCATTATAGGCACCAGAGGATTTATATGTTAGGTATGTACCATGTCACATTTATTTTCTTCTGTGCATCTGCTGCTATATATTATTGGTTCCATGAATGTTATATTTGTAAATGGACTAATGTTTATTATAGGTAAAGGGATAAATAATTTTTTATTTAAGGTGTATGAATCAATCAAAAGTTAGTTTTCCCACATATCTTGATAGTGATACATTATATAAACAATTACCACATGTCTAATTTTTTTAATAATGGTTACAAGATCTAAATATTTAGATTATTGAAATTTAATGGATGATATTTTTATTTAAAAAGTGTGTGCCTTTATAAATTAGAAATAGAGATCCATATAATCGAATCATCATATATAGATCCTTACATAATGATATTGGATGTAACAAGTCCGGTTGTAGTTACATGAAGTACTAATGGAAACATTTAATGCTTATTCCATTATAACATGATAATGATAACTCATCTATCTAAACCATTATATAATTATAAAAGTGTTAATATATGACTCATAAGTGAAACGGTTACTTTAAATGGGGATTCCAATTAAAAATTAAAGGGAATTTTTCGGTATAAACTACAATTGACACTCTATATAATGAAACTCCTATGATTAAAACATGGAATATTACAAATACTTTGGATTTAGTAGTGAGTAGTTGGGTTAGTGTTTTTTGTGTACAGAGCTCCTATACCTATCTCGTTATCATAAGCGAATCTATTGAGTTCTATTATCTTATGGAGATAACATGGGATTTCTTAATTCCTATTAGTAATAATTCAATTATTAAATCTTATTTGAGGCATGTGATAGGAATTTTAGATACATACATCTATGATGACCATGGCCAAGTGGCATGAAGGTGGTGATGAACATGATCTAGAGGTGGTGAGACCCGATCCACCTGTGTTACATCTATTAGGGCCACATATGGAACCTTCTATTATACCTGATATGGGAACTGAAAATCAGTTATGAGAGGGGTTTTTATGACCAGTGTAGTCTATATAGGGTGTTCCATAACCTACAACAACTATTTCTAAACTATCTAGGGAGTTCTAAAAATAGAATCCACATACTTTTTCAAAATATGGAAGCCCCTTGGATATTGATTCATAGATAGAGTACACTTTATCTATCTTTGAAAATCTAGAGATTTCTCCAGAGAGGAGGGTCATGTTGGCAACTTACATAATTCATGGATCCTCCAAGAATTAGTTGGATGTCTTAAATAAGAGAGATCAAAATTGTGGTATGGTTTAGAGGGATTTATTTACTAGTTTCTTTGACTAATTATACCTATATATGATGAGTTTTGAACAATCTATGGAGCTTATACATCTCGATTAGGATAATCTATCAATTATGGACTACTCTACTCGTTTGATAGAGACCTAATGTTCCTTTCTTACTCTTTTCAGTGATGAATTGTCATGAGTGATGTAATTTGAGGATAGGGTTATGTATAACATACAATCCTAGGTGAACATTTTAAGTTTAAATACCATTTTAAAAATAGTAAATTAGGCCTTTATCCCTGAGTGTAACTTAGGGGAAGATGGTGGTGTGGGGCGTGGTGGTGTAGTGCCTAGAATGGGTGGCATATCATATAGCTATAGAAATAATCATTTTTTGATTTCTCATGGGGGAATTAATAATAAATGTTTTCATCTAGGTAAAAATGTGATTTCCTATTAATTTGGGAATACAGGTCACATAAAGCCTTAGTGTGATAGATACCCCCTTGAGTGATGAGCTTGTAGTATAATATGACTTCTCTAGTAATTTTTTAGGACATTACCACTAGTTCCTAGTAGGAGAGGATAAACACTAGATCCGCCTTATGCAGTGGGATCGACAGATCCACGTCAGACAAGGATCTGGAGTACTATAGGATGTTCTATCAGAGGATGTGGATGAGGTCAAAGAAGCCAGAATTCTAATTTGTAGTTCCAATAGAGAGAATCTTCTTAAGGTAGTTGGGTTATAGCATAAAGATACAGATTAAGGCATATATATGTAGTACAACCTACAACTAAGGAGTAGTGTTTGAGGAACTATTTTAGTATAATCAAATCTCGTATTTACTTTATTTTTTACTAATACCTTGTATTTTTTCATATATACTATTCTATTAAGATATATTGGTTTTGAGATTGAATACTTATATGGAGTGATGACTATAGATAATCCATTAGAAGTATGATCAAAGAGTGAAAACCTATATAAAGAGCTTGTCTTGAGAGAAGTGGATATCATTTCATCTAGAATCTTTTCATTATTGATATTATATGATTTAAAATAATTCTCAGTATAGGATGGTTAGTGACCTATCATTTCTATATCGATTGTTATCATCAACATGTGTCATTCTCATCACCTGAGGGTGGTACCTATGTCTACAATACAGTCTGAAATAAATAACAAATTCATGATAGACTTAAGAATCATGGGTTGGGTGTAGTGTCATTCTAAATTTCTCAACTTTTTATAAATAATTAGTGATTACATTAGATAGATTTCCATCCAACGATGGATCATTTTTGGGATGTCTTCCCTGATTAATTTTTTGGACTACCCCCTGAGAGAGAGGTAGAGTTCACCATTGATATAATTCTAAGAGAAACACCAATATCTATTTATCCTTACAGGATTAATCTTACTATGTTTCAAGAACTCAATATACATTAAAGTACTTAGAATCCAAAGGGTTTATCCAAACTATTACTTAACATTGGGGTTCACCCCTGGTTTTTTCGAAGAAGGTGGATGGGACCCTAAGAATTTATTTTTATTAATGGAATTTGAATCATCTTTTCATGAAGAACTATCCCCCAATACCATTTATAGAAAACATATTTAACTGTCTCCGAGAATCCATGGTATTCTTGAAAATTTATTTGATGTTGGGTTATCACCTGTTGAGGTTTAGACCCTCAGATATACCATATACTTCTTTCCAAAAAGAGTATGACCTTTATGTGTATTCTATAATGCTATTTGGTCTAAGTAAATCACCAAAAGTCCTTATAGCCTTGATAAATTGAGTTTTTCACCCATATTTAGATTTCATTATGATATTTTTCTATGGATGATATCATAGTGTATTCTTAAACTTGACAAAAATCAATCTAAACACCTTGAGATCATATTGATTACACCAAGATAGTATATGATATATGATAAGAACAAATAGTTACACTTTTGGATTGATAATGTTCACTGACTGGGTTACATTATCTCATGATCATATGGATCAGTGCATCTAGATAATGTCTGAGTCTTTGTTTCCTGGGAATATCCAAACAACTACATTGATATCCAGAGTTTCTTAGGGATATCCTGATATTATTAGTGTTTCATAATGAATTTATTCATCATTGAATCACCTATTATAGTATGAAAAAGAAGTAATTTAAATTCCTAGGTTCTAAATATTGACAAAATAATTTTAGGATTTGAAAGGAAGGTTGAATTCATCGTTGATCTTGATTTTATGTGAGCTTGGAAGAGTCTATAGAATTTATTGTGATACACGAGACATCAAGTTGGGATTAATTTTAATCCAAGGGGAATGGATCATGGTGTAAAAGTATAACTAGTTGATACCACATGATCACACTTACTTAACACATGATCTTGATTCTGCAGCTATGGTTTAAGCTTCACATTGTTAGAGTCATTATTTTTTGGGGGAATGTTTCATTCCTACAAAAATCATAAAATTCTCAAATGCACATTAACTCTATGGGAAAAGAACCTCAGATAGTAAAAATGGATTTAATACCTTAATTTAATTGATTTGGATCTTTCTTATACACATGAAAAAGTAAATGAAGTGGATGATGCTATAAGCTAGAGGAATAAAAAACAAGTGGTTCAAGAAGCTAGTTTTTAATGGAAGTTGATGAATCTATTTTAAGATATAAATTTTTAGTTTCATGAAAGTTATTCAAAAAAATATTATCATAGAACTATTAATGAATTCTTCACTTTTTTATTTAATGAAGATAAGATAACTTTCTAATACTAAAGGCTTAGTCCTTAGGGAGAGTGTTCTAGTGAGGGCCTACCACCTAGTTGGGTCATTGTTGAGGATGAGATCTTACATTTTTATGGATGGGTTTTGGTTACTACAGACCTGTGAGAGGAATTTATGTGATATTATCACTATTCCAAATTAGTAGTACATCCTCAAAATACAAATATGTACCATGAATTCTACCACTAGTATTAGTGGTCTGGTATGAAGAGAAAGATAGCAGGTTTTGTTACTCTGTGTTCCATCTATCAGCAGTTGAAGGTAAAACTCCATTATCCCATTAGTCTTTTATAGTAGTTACCCACTTTATAGAGAAAATGTGAAAAAATTACTTTATATTTTTTGATAGTCTTACCTAATTCTCCTCGATATAGAGATACAATGTGGGTTATCATGAACAGACTGATGAAGGTCACTCATTTATTAGTTATTAGGGAGGCCTTCTTAGTGGATAAACATGGAAGGATTTATGTTTTTGAGATTATAATCCTTCATGGATTTCCACATATAATCATATCATATAGGTATTCTTGGTGCACTTTATGTTTCTGGAAAGGGTTGGATAGGGATTTTGGTTCATAGATACTTCTGAGTACAACAAACCACTCTAAAAAAACAATCAGTCTGTGCATACTATATAGATGTTAAAGGAAATGGGAAATAATCCTTTATTTTTTTATTCATAGTAGAAAAACTTACCTATATTTATGTTTTCCTTTAAAAATATATATGTATCTTTATAAGGCCTTAAATGGAAGGACATACCGATTGCCTCTATTAAAGTTAGAGGAATGGGAGGTAGTGTTACATAGACCATGTCTCATTCATGATACATTAAAGTAGGTGTAAGTTATTAGGAAACATATTTATATAGATAAATTTTAGAAGATGTATTATTCTTATCATTACCACCAACCAATAGAGTTTGGGGTGGGAGATCGGGTCTTCTTATGTGTTTCACCTTGATTGGGGCGTCGACAGATTCCTAGATAAGGGAAGCTGGAACCAAGGTTCATTTTAACCTTTTGTATATTGGAGAGAGTCATGATCATAGCCTATCAGATATATTTTCCTAAGTGTTACAGGGTCATTAACATTGTCTTCCATGTTTCTTAGTTTCTACATTATCATTCCAACATGTATCATTATTTTGATCCTAATGAAGTTGAATTGAAATATAATTATTTCTTGGAGGAGTATCCCATTCATATAATTGATCATTGCATAAAGGATCTTAAATTTAGGTTAGTTCCACTATATAAGGTACTATGGAAGAACAACTAATACAAGATGATACTTGATAGAGAGAGGTCAATATATGTGCTCATTGGCCAGAGTTATTATTCAACATTGATCAAACACTCATAGGGAAACTCTGGGATGAGTTAATTTATGGAGGGAAGGCTATAAGATCTTGATTTGTATTGAAGATGTGAATTATGTTAATTTCTAGCTTAATATTTTTTATCTATATGGGAGTTCCTAGTGTGTCCATGGAGGTTTTGGGAGTGTTTAGTCTTTGTTTGGGAACTGAAGTTGTGGATTTTAGAGAAACATGCGAGGCACACGGTTAACACAAAGTTAGTGATAACCATGAACCTCAAACTTACAAACTATAATATGTTTCAGATGGTTTGTTTAACTATGCAGGGAGGGATGAATGTCTATGAAAAACGTTTAGTATATTAAAATAATACTTATCATGGTTGGTTCATGGTTTCATTTAACTATTTTTCTAATCGTGCGGGAGGTGTCATCCCAAGAAGTAGGTACATGCGGCTGACTCATGGTTTGTCCAACCATGTGGCCAAATAATAAACCCCATTAAAATGGATTATTTACCTTTTTACCATCCAATATTTAACCATATTTCCTCCATTATTTCTGTCTCATTTTCTATGCACAATAGCTGCTCAAGATCCCCCTTGTCTCTCCAACATGGATTTATGAGACATCCACCATCTAGAATTAGAATCAAATGTGCTCAGTCATGTTTAATCACCCTAAATGTGTCTATGATCCCACTTGATTGCTTTCTTAGTTTCTATCTCCATGGTAGATTATATTATCATGAGATCTCTTATACCCTATTTTTAGGGATCCTATCTAGTTTTATGTTCTACTCCACATCTGAAGTTGATAATGGATGAAGAGTTGTCTACCCGTATAAGGTATACAACCTATCACTTTTCCTTAAAAGTATTGATGTATATATCTTGAATTTTTGTTCCATACACTATAACCAAATGTGAAACCGATTAAAAGAATTACTATTTCCAATAATTAGTCATTCCTCAGACCCCAAATTACATCCTTGAAGGTTTTTTACCTTGAAAAAATCCATTTGGGTGTGTGGATTATATTACTTGGACTTTAAATTTTTTTTAGAGAGACCAAACATGCCCTTGGGTGAGCTTATTAAATTACATTACCATTTTTCCTTGATTATATAATTAAACCCATTTGAGATGGGTGTGGTATTGTCCCCTATATATGAATTTTCCAAATAAATTAAACAAAAGGAGAATGCTGAGACCATATCACTTGGACCCTTGTTTCTTCTTAATTTATTATTTTGTTCTCTATTATAAATTAAAAGGTTACATGAATTAAGTGAATTGTTTAATGGTATGTTTTTCATCAAAACCATGGTAATTCATAATGTTAATGCATATAAAATACATATACTCTGAATTCAGATTCCTTAGAATATATCATCATTCATTTTGAATTGAATGAATTAGAAATAATGTTATGTTATTCCATGGATGATACATGGATTACTACTTGGAATACTTGGATGGGTCACAGCTGTGACGTCAATAACTTGGACACCACTGAATAGTGCCCCAATCCTAGTTGGCCACATGACCTCAAGCACATCTCCTTGAACACTAGAGGCTATCGACTAGTAGCAAGGGTATAGGGTATGTCCATGTAGATATTGTTCCCTCATTAATAGAGTGTATCATAATGAAGAATTAATATATGTAGTGAATAGTGGAATCAAAATTAAATAGATGGAATAACAAAAAAAACTTAAGCAAGAATGAATTGAAAATCAACCAACTGAATGGTCCGAAGGCCTATATTTTTATTGATTTTGGATAAACCCCCTTTTACGGGTAAAGGGGAGAAACCCAGACTTCAAGGACATAGAGACATAAAAAAATATGAAAATCTAGAGCGTTGAAAACCATAATAAGACTACGTAGAAGAACCCCTTCCTAGCATCAACATCATTAAGAACATCTCCACCAGAGCATTGCTACTCATCAAGCTGTCCCATGAAATAATTAATGGGTCTGATACCGATGGTAGTGCCAAAAACTCTCAAACATCCAAATATGAAAAGCCATGCATGATGAATATGACCAACTCTATCTTCATATGAAGCAATTTAATGTAAACTGTCTAGGTTCCCCATCATGAAGAAAACACGAGTCCATGGAACCACCATCAATGACCATCCAGGGTGAATCTATCTGCACTCCACAAGGCATCCCACCACCACCGCCGTAGAGGCCCAGAAGACATTCCAAGGGACACGAGATGAAGCCATCTTCACTAAGGACTAGATATCCCAACATCATGCTGAGGGAATGCCACAGATGTGGGGAATACAAATCATCTTGAACCAGAAATGCCACTCTGGGCCAGGATTTGCTCCAATCAGACCACAGATGAACCCTCACTAGGTTCCAAAGCAGGCCAGTTCGATTGAAAGAAAATCAACATGAAAATGTTGAAGAACAAGCAGAATAACGCCCTAAAAACCACCATAATCACACCCAATCGAATGATACCCAGAATCACCAAATCAGAAAACCTATAAAAAATCATAGAGCCATAACCAAAAGCCTCCCCCTCTAGGGAACTATAGATCAGACATAGAGCCACTCTAAAAACCCACCGGAGGCGTCGCCAAGTTGTAAAGGACACCCCGAGACTGATCCACACCATCGATGACGAAGTCCGAGATGCACCGAACTGAGTATTCAGAACCATACTGATCCACATCTTTAATGGAAGGGTGATCCACACAATGCTGAACACATAATCACCACGGAGGAATCTTTGATGAGACTCCATCATCAGAAGGAGCGACACGCTGAGCCAAGAACTAGAGTGTCGATGCCTGGAATAGAAGATAGAGACCAAACCCACTAGATCCAGACACACCACACTGAAGATAGATAATTCCCATGTCGATCTGAAACCAAATGGTGCCATGAGCCGATTCAGGCTAGAGGGGGAAGGGAAAGAGAATACACTAGAAAACCCTAGCCGCTACGAAAGAGGGAAGAGATGTCGCTTAGAGTCCCGAGCCTGTTTGAAAAGGTCACAAGCCTTGAAAGACTATAAAATCAATTTAAATAAATCATATATGGAAGGTAGGTAATGTATTTCATATATCTATAAATCAGGAAAACATGGTCTCAAGTAGAAGACATCATTACTACATGAAAAGGTACAAAAATGAAAAATCTATCATAACATCCTAAGCTCTATCCCACTCAGATTATACTAATATCCATATTAGGAAATGATAGAATTTCAAACATATTAAGGGGAAACTTCCCCATATATACACCTATAAGAATGTATTCTGACCGGGTACCATAGGTGTCCCATAGAGTCTGTGAGATAAATCTTAGTTTTCCACTACTAATGACCCCTATAAATATCCAGTATGTGTATATAATATGGATGTGTGTAGATATAATAATTAGAAGAAGGAATAATAAATTTTAATGGGTAAGTTTTGGTTCCTAATGGAGACTGGGTTTACACTGTATGCATCGACCTGTGCCGGAATAACTCTAAACATGTATCAAGGGACGCAATGTCTATTGTCACATTTATAAGGGAATCCATGCCCGATATCATAGTAGTATATGGGATGACATGACTAGTATCACATTTACACAGGACGCCATGCCTAGTATCGCAGAATAGGGACTCCATGCCCAGTATCATAATAGTAAAGGATATTCCATACCTAGTATCACTTTTTCGGATACCATGTTCATGTCACATTATGGGGACTCCATGGCCAGTATCACAGAATAAGGACTCCATGCCTGTATAGATATAAAAAAAATGAGGGTCGTCAATCCCATTTAGTATAAAGTGGAATGGATTTCATGGTCATTTATATTTATCATGCATAAGGTTCATTATACCCAATTTACTTAATTAAAGATGGTTTCCATTCCCACTTATCTTTGTAATAATATCCATTATCCCCAATACAAACCAAGTCATAATCCATACTTCATTTACATTTAATAATGATAAGGGGGTAACCATTGTCTATTTAATTATGTGATATGGTATTACCAATCACCTCTAATAAATTCAATTAATGATAATTATCAAGGGAACTGGCCGTGCCATGCCACTACATTTATTTCCTATCAAAATCAAATCACCATTTAGAAGAAAATCCGAATAGACCATTTGGTGTTTTGGGTGTAAAAGTTTGAAATCCAAAAGGCATAAGGAAGGCACACCCAAAGGGATAGATCACTCTAAGGTAGTTGAAATAGATATGATTTTCATTATGAAAATTCAACCAATTACAGGTAGATGAAATTTATGGAAACACACAGTGAAACTAATGTGTATCATAATAACCCATATTATAAAAAATAAAAACATGAGTGGAAATTAATAGAGCACTTACCTCATACTTATAAAACTCTACTCATCAAGTATTGGTGATTAGTTTATCCTATATTGGAATAAATGTGAATAATAGATGAACACCCTAAAAATAGGGTATACAATCCATCACCTCAATAACTTTGTCTAGAGAAATATACAACGAGAAAGGCGCAAGATTATTGAATAAATTACTAGTGTAGATATTACAAGAAAAATGGTTCCTGAATTAGAATTTGGATCAAGATGTTATGTAAATGCCTAGGTATAGGCTTATATAGAGCTCTCATGGGAGAAAGAAGGGTACCATGTAAGAAAATAAAATAAAGGAAATGAGGAGTAGGATTTAATTTTATTTAATGAAAAAACTACAAATTCACCAAAAATATTTAGGTTGCATGGGTTTTCCACATAGTTGAACAAACCATGTTACAACCATGATCCCTACACTACTTCACAGATCACCTCACATAGTTCATGCACATAGTTTAACTAACCATGCACAAATTATGATATGAATCTGCTAAAAATTAAAGGTCCTCGGGAATGGGAATTCCCACTGCTAATAAAGGGTTTCTCAAATTTTATGCTTCTAAATAGAGGCCTATTCCACCATGCATGGATCTATAAAACTACACAGATTGGGTGACTTGATTTCAACTAATCATGAAGCATAATTGATTTTCTTCAAAAGTTAGGTTCCAGGCTTTGAGCAAGCCCCAAACACCCCTAAAACATCCATGAAATCATTGGGAATCTTTATTAGGTTAAAATAAAAGGATTAGACCAAAATTAAAAGGGTTAATAGCTTGATTAAAGACCAAGTTCTTACAGTATTCCCCCATTAAAGGAACTCGTCAGCAATTTCACCTTCCAAGGGTGGAAATACTTCTTCTAAGAATAATTTTAGCCACTGATCAAGTAAGTTGGTGTTGACGCTCCTTTCGTCACAGAATCTAAAGATCGGAAAAGGGAATATCTAAGCTGAAAGTGATTCATACTTTGAAGAAAACATCAAAAATCGACAAAGGCATGAACAAAGGATCAACAACAAATCCACCGCGCAAGTTATACCACTGCCGCGCAAGTACACTTGCGCGACACCCTTGGTCGCGCAGGTGACTTGCGCGACCTAAGTGGTAACCGCCCGGTAACCGCTCGGGGTCTTCTTTTGCCTATAAATAGACCCTGTGAACCCCCCATTCGAGAGGATATTTTTCCAGAAACTCGGATTGAAGCTCCCGACGCCCAAGTCTCTTCTCAAAGCTTCCGGAACACTTCTAAGGTAATTTCTTACCTAGAACGGAAGATCTAAAGAGAAGAAGGAAGGCCTAAGTGTTGAAACTTATCAAACACTTGCGCGCCGACTTATTTCCTTCAATATAACTTGCGCGTCCCTTTTCTGGAAGAACCTCGAGAACATTCTAAAGGGTTTAAAAAAGAGTCGCTCAAGTATTTCATTGCTGGTTGAAAATCGTGCAAGTACACTATGTGTCGCGCAGGTATACCTGCGCGACCAACACTTGCACGCCCACGGAAGACTTGCGCACCTTGGAAGACTTGCGCGCCCCTATCTTTTTGGGTGCCCATCTTTCCCATTTTTACCCCTCTTAAGCCATTTCACCTTTTCTTTTCAAGATTCAGTCTTCAAGACACTCTTCAAAGCCATTTATGGCATGATTTCTTGATTTGACTTTCTTGTCTGAAAGGAATTCTGTGGAATCTCTCTCAAAGTCTAGTGATTTAAATATCCTTATGTCACTAAAATACAGAGAGTTCATTCATTCAACCTCATCCTTTTAGATGAGAGAATCTTCATCTGGGTCTCCTTTTCAGGAATAATCCCTAGTGATAAAACCTTTAATCTGGGCATCTTCCTCAGGAGTAAGCCCCAAATTATTAAAGTTCCCAATCTTGGGTATCCTCCTCAGGAGTAAGCCCCAATCAAGTCCTTTAATCTTGGGCATCTTTCTTAAGAATAAGCCCCAACCCCAAATATGGGCATCCTCCTCAGGAGTAAGCCCCAAACCTTAATCCCTAACCTGGGTATCCTTTTTCAGGAATAAGACTCAGTCATAACCTTGGGCTTCCTTTTCAGGAGTAAGCCCCAAGTCCCTTAACCTTGGGTCTCCTTTTTAGGAATAAGCCCCAAGTTCCCTTAAATTTCTCTTAACTAGTCATAATTTACCTTTGATTTGGGTTTCCTTTTTAGGAGTAAAACCCCATCATAAGTCCCCTCCTAACATGGGCATCCTCCTTAGGAGTAAGCCCCAAGATTAGAGTATTCAAATCTCCATAAAGCACATATAACTTTATGGACCCTGTTCATGGATTTTCTCCCTAAAAGTAAATCCTAAACCTTCATCTATCTGGGAAGTCATCCATACATAAGCCCCAAACAAATTCTTATGATTGCATCTTTCATGGAACAATTGTCTAAATTTTACCAATACCTCTTGTTTCTCACACCGAGCATGACTCACGTGAGCTTAGAGTGTAAAAGTAATTATGACATTCATCTTTGAGCCATCAATCATAAACATCATACTCCATTTCTCGAACTACGTGGGTTCTGATTCCTTTTCCAAAATAAAGGATACGTAGGTAGCCCATTTATGGGTTCGATCCCAACTTTGAAATAATCTCTATCCTTCTGAATGACGATAAACATCAAGTGCCTCACTGAGTGGCTTTAAAACCAGCCTGGTCATCATAATGATCAAGAGACTTTTATATAAATGTTTTGAAGGATACCATTGACCAAGAATCTCTAAACAGATATAGATGATTCTCTATTGATGAAGAACCTCAAATACATATAAAAGATTCTCTAAATTTCTTGCATATTTAATCATTTATTGTTAAAACTAAAGGAAAGAACATTTTATACTTGGTAATGTAATAAGGATTCACGAACCTAACATAAATCTATAAAGAGAGTCCCGGAGTAGACAATAATTCCCCTCGAAAAGGTGTGATGAGTCCGACCTCCCATCCTCTCGACCAATGCAAATTCATAAGCCTCATTAGTCCACAAGCTAATGAGCGCCTGCCTTTGGAAAGTAGGTCCAAACGGATGTGGAATCATTGGATGTTTCCGGTTCTACGAAAAAACCCGTTAGAAACTGATCGGAACGTTTGAATCTCCCGTCGAGGAGGTCATCCCCGGATTCAGTGCGAAACAAAAATGGTGAACCCGACGTGAATCCTTATCCAAGTTAAAGTGATGTTCTTCTTATTTGTTAAGACCCTTGGGCCAACAAAGCAATCATTGACATGTGCTCATCCAAAAGATGCAGTGGCCGGATTCATCTTGATTATGTCTGTTACATGGAACATGCACTCTTTTCTGAAGATCTTCTGCAAAAATGGCTTTCCTTAAATTCACCCCTGTGAATACTGCTGCTGTAAACACCTCTACTGTGAGGTCTGCTGCTGTGAAAACCAATGCTACTACTCCTGCTGGAACGTCATCCACTCTGAGGATGACATCACCAACCTAGCGTCTTCAACGCTGTGTTTCTAATGCACTGGTTAAGGAGTACCGTCACAACAGTACTATCCCAACTCTGGAGGCCGCTCATCAATCCCTCTAAGTTAACAACTCTACCTGGTCGTCCGGACAATGACGGCCAGCAATCAAGAAGCAGGCGGTGATGACTACCGTCTCCAACCGTTTCGGGTCGTTATCCCCGGAACGCAATTTCCATTCACTCCCTTACTCTGAGGAAGTGAATGAGTAGGTCCCACAGGACCTTAATTCAAAAAGACAGGAGTCCTTCTCGAGGGCTCCCATCAACAATCACCGCCAGACTCGTGCGGTAGTGCGCCCTCAACATGATGAGGGTACCGACTCCAGGCATTCAGCTCAGGTTCCTCGAACCCGAGCAGGCAAGATGAACCGCCAGAGACAGAATCCGGTTAATAATAAGCAGGTTGTCATCCCTGCCATCTCCGGAGAAGTCCACCAACCTAACTTGGGTGCAAACAACGAGCAGGAATACACACCTGTTCGTTTTAATTCCGTTGTCCAGCAGACTCGTCTGACAGCATCAAGCCTATCCCGCCAGGCAATTCCGGCGGAGTACCATCGGCAGGAACATACACCTGCTTATACATCACCAGTTAGTCAGCAGGCTCGTCTGACTACATATGATGGATCTCGTCAACCGCGTTTGGCGAAGTGTAATCAGCAGGCACATACACCTGCTAATACTAATTAGGCCTACCAACAGTCTCGCTTGGTAGCGCCCGAAGAAGTCAGTCGGAAAGTCCCGACGACAAACAAGAGGCAGACTCAACTCTCTGCCTCCACACTTGAGTACTGTCAGGATTCACTGACAGGAAAAGGAGGACAGGAGCAGGCACACACACCTACTCCAAGCCCGGAATGGATGTATATCCCCGTTCCGGCAGCTGAAGTCACCAAACATATTTTGTCAATGGTGAAAGAGCAGAAGCAAATTCCTGCTCATATTCTGGATGCTTGCCAGGATATCATAACAGCTTCAGCATCATCTCAGGGACAGACACATAAATCTATCCCTATCAATGGAGTGACACATCAACGATTCACTCCGGAGCAGACACACACATCTGTTCCATTCCAAGAGGGTTATGGGGCATACTCCCCCATATCATACGGACAACCAAGTCAGGCACATACACCTGATTTGAGTGGAGATCGTCAGCCTAACCTGAGCATCTTTCCTGATCAGGCACATACACCTGCTCAGAGCAATCACTTTCGTCATCAAGTGGTTTCTAATGCGAGTAAGAAGGCATCTAAGAAAAAGATCCGCCCAGCACAGTCAGGAGATCAAAGGCCAATCTGCAACAAGGCCTTGCTTGATGCTGGAGTTCTTGAAGCCCTCAAACATTTATCTGTAGGAATTCAAGATTCTACTCCCTCAGTTCCCAATAACGGGAACATTAATTCTGAAGGTCTTCAACAGACACTTCCTCATGAAGACTTGCTTCATGAAAATTCGGTCAATCTTGAAGTTTCTTCTTCAGATGAGAGCCACAGGAACCCTCTGTGTGGTCAGAATACCAAGGAGCAAGAGATTTCATATTTTGCTGTAACCCATCATGATGGTCCTCCTCATGGTGATGAACTTCGCTGTGAAAGTCCTCTCCGCAGTAGTGATTCACGTTGTCTCGAAAATTCTTCAGAAGGCAATGTAGTGACGAGAAAGCCCTCCTATCTCGAGGCACTTGAAAACGTAAAACCAGTCATGTCTGATGCTTTACTATCGGCAGGTGAAACTCTTTCTCCATCAGAAGATAGCCTGGGGTTCAGGTTATTCTCCGAACCATCCCTGGGTCATTCATCTTCCAGCATGAATAGTGATTTCTCTACCAATCTTGTTGAATCCGATGAAGCAACAAGGAAACACCAACTCTGGTCCAAACAGGTAGAAGAATCTTCATTTAATGATAAAGAGGAAATGCTGAACATGAGGAAAAAACTGGCAAAAGGTGAAGTACCAGTCATGTTTTGGCCTTTGGCTGACTCCCAGTACGACATTCCAAAGATGTTGACGGATGATGGAATCCATGATATTCTTCTCAACTTATGGAAGACTCTTTGTCAATTAAAGAAGAAGGTATTATCTTACGATGAATATGAAAATCATCTTAAGATAATAGAAGGGTTACAACGCCAGATTGATTTGGCATCTCTATCAGTCTCTCGGTATCCAAAGGCTGAAAAGCAACAGAGAACCCTTCAACGTTCATGCCTTGGCACACTAAGAATATTGCGTCAGTTAATTGCCAATGCTCCATCTGATGTTCATATCAGAGGATGGGGTGTTCACGGAGCACTACATTTCAAAGTGCTTTCCGGTCAGCAAAGCCCGCCGAAAATGGTCCCATGCAATGTTATTGCCCATGGCCGGCCACAGTCAATGGGCTTTGTTCGTAATCAAAAGCTTGCTCAAGAACAGGCTTCAATTAGTTCCTCTCAAAATCAAGTATATAGAGAACAAGTTGTTGAATTGCTCCTACATCAAGCAGGCAAGAATATTGCACAAGCCTCTCGTCTGGAGCAAACACGTCATCAAATGACAGAAGTTTTGGAAATCATCCAACGGTCTGTTGAACCAGGTGATAAAAGTGGATACAGGTTAATGCATCCAGCTAATTTCCGAACTAAGATTCACAAGATCAAGAGAGATTTTAAGAAGATCTCTTACATAGCATTTCAAGAGACACCCCAGCTTGCCAGACTGGGGACTTCTCTAACCCAACCCTCAGAATCAACGAATGGGATTCGAGGAGTTGAGCGGAAGCAGCAGGAACATCCCCAGTCCACCGGACTGGGGACTTTTTCAAATCCTCAATCCATCCCTCAGAAAAAGTCAGTATTCTCTCGATTAGGGAATAAGCCTCAAGAGGAACGAAGAGCCAAGCTGTCAGGAGATTCTCTCCAAGTGACGGTTCTCCAAGAAGTTCCTGAGGGATCAAGTCAACGGAATGCCATGTCTCATCATGGACATGGAAGGAGACAATATCACAGAAATGCTGATAGAAAGGATTCCATGCAATATGCATCCATTAATGTCATCAATGCCGTTGCTGCTGATTCACCAGATGAGGCTCAATCAGAGGGATCAGACGAAGAGGTTCTTGCTCAAGAAGTTGCACACACAGACCTAAATGAAGAAGGTGTGCGCACACGTAATCAAAGGCTTACCCAAAATTTGGGTATTCCTTCAAGTAACCCACTTCCCCCTCTCCGAAAAGGATCCAATAAGGGGAAAGGAAAGAATCAGGTTACTTCTCACTCTTCCTCTGAAGGAGGTCAATCGCTCTCATTAGAGCAAAGGTTTGCACAACAAGAGGAAGAAATGAAAGAATTAAGAAGGTTGAATGCAGAACTACTTCAGAGTAGTCTTCTTCTTAAGAATGCTGAAGTCCGACAGCCGAAGGAATTTGTTGTAACTACTGAGATGGATCAAGAATATCCTCCTTTATCAGTACACCCACAGAGGTCTAATCCTACGGGTCAAACGCAACAACGGTTGGCAGCACTACCATCAGTTGCAGCACCAACCACCACGTCTGTCCAAGCTCCATTCATTGCACCTACCCAAAACCAAGTTCAACCTGACGTTTCTCAAAAGTTAATAACTACTATTGAGTCATTAACAGCTCGATTAGAAACTATGGAAGGGAAACGGGCCAAGTTCAACCTGAAAAGAAAGTTTACCCTGAATGGGTAGATTCAATTTCTCCTCCATCCAGTTTTGGGAACCCTATTTTCCCTACTTTCAATGGATCAGGCGACCCTGAACAACATTTGACGCATTACGTGTCTTGTTGTGATCCTATGATGGGAACTCCAGAGCAGCAAGAAGCAGTGAAACTCAGATGCTTCGTGCGAACCTTGCAAGGACCAGATTTTGTCTGGTATACAAGCTTGCAATCCCGGTCAGTCATCGGATGGGAGGATCTTCGTCAAAAAATCCTTCTCCAGTTTAGCTCAACTTTTCCAAAAACGACAGTTTTTGATCTTACAAACTGCAAGCAAAGGGAGAATGAAAGAGTCTCTGATTTCATTGCTCGTTGGAAGGGATTAACATATTCCTTGAGTTTAGCACTCCCTCAGGAGGAATTGTTGCCAATCTGTGTGGCAAATTTGCGTGACGAATTACGCACGCCATTGATCCCTGTGAAATACACAGGAGGGTTTCGAGACCTTACTTCAATCGCTCAACAGATTGAAGATTCCCTTATACAGGCTAAGGTTAAATCTCGTGTAATTCCATCAGCTCCAGGAAGAAGAATGGGTAAAGCAGAAACTGCTACAGTTATGCTTAAACAGGCACCTGTACCTATTTCTACTTCAAAACCTTCATCTTCTCGAAGGGCTCCACCTCCTGAACGCCAACAACAAAGGCTGTTTCGTCCAAATGATCAAAAAGATCAACGACGAAAACAATTTGAGGATATGAAGAGTAAAACATACTCTTTCTGAAGTGAGCAAGTTCCTGGTTACTTCATTTCAGCTCTGGAAAATAATTTGGTTCAATTACCAGTGCCGAAGAGGCCAAACAAGGAAGGAGATGAAGACCGTCCCAATTATTGTCCCTTTCATCAAATGTTGGGGCATCCCATCCAGGAGTGTTTTGTCTTTAAAGACCTCCTGCAAAAGATGGTCGACTTGGGAGAAGTCAAATTGAAGGGTTCTTTAGCTCATGTAGCATGTATTACCG
This sequence comes from Viscum album, assembly GCA_963277665.1. Taxonomy (NCBI): domain Eukaryota; kingdom Viridiplantae; phylum Streptophyta; class Magnoliopsida; order Santalales; family Viscaceae; genus Viscum; species Viscum album. Next base: position 2,135,122,795 of record OY728138.1, read on the forward strand.
CTACAGATCCAGAGGAAGGAGGTGAGTGGCAGGAAGTCAAAAGCAAAACTGCGAAAAAATATGATGATTGGATGGTCAGAAAGACAATCAATCGGACCCATTCCATTTTGCGAACACAATTGAAGAAGCCAATTGTGTCTCCTACAAAAGATGCAGTAAAGCCTCCATCAAAAGAAAAATCCTCAAAAGGGCAGCGCAATTCAAAGAAGAAAGAGTAATCAGGAGAAGATGAGTATGTATCAAAGCCTAAATTGTCTTTGACTCTGGCAGATTTCATGCCATCTACTTCAAAGCCACGGGCACCGTCCCACCAAACGGCACAGCCTGAACAGGTTAACCAGGCAGAGTCTTTATCAGACGAAGAGTTAATCTTTGGTTCTGTTAATATGATTCAATTAACAGATTCATATTCCAGTCTTGATGAGCCTGAATTCCCTGTATCAAATAAGGGAACCCGAGGAAGTTCTAGAGGTTCAGTATATAGGGGAAGACGTGGATCTTTCCGAAGCCACTACTCTAATTCTACCCCTGCTAGCACTGTATATGCAGCAGAAACTCGTGGTAGAGCCCTTCAGCGAGCTCAAAAAGACCAAGCAAGTTCTTCTGCCAATGGCCAACTTAGTTTCGGCACAGTTATTTTGGAAGACCGATTAAAAGTTCCATCTTCTTTATCTCAGCAAGTAAATGGATCTAATCAGTCTAAATTTCCAAAACCAAGGATGTTGCCAACTTCAATACAAGATGCATCAGCTTCCAAAGCATCTGCTTCCAAGGTACCTGCTAAACCGCATATTCCTATTGGGAAACGCAAACCTCTAGATCAAAAATATGATATATTGAAACACTTGGCCCAAGTACCAGCCAAGTTATCAATTTTGGATGCTTTTAATCTGTCAAGAGATCTTCGGGAAGCACTCATCGAAGCTTTGTCAAGTCCTCAGGAGTTTGAAGCTGAAATTGCTGCAGCTGAAATCTATCACATAGAGAATAATCCTGCAGAATGCCATGCAGTGATATATTTTACTGATAAAGATGAAGATGATGTTGTGCATGGGCACATAAAACCTTTGTACTTATCTGGAAAAGTCAATGGTATAGATGTTCGAAGAGCTTTCATTGACAATGGTTCAGGAGTCAACCTCATGCCCATTCGCACACTTCGTCGATTGGGCCTCACGGAATCTGATTTATCTCTTTCTACCATGATGTTGCAAGGATATGATAAAAATGAACAAGAACCACTGGGAGAAGTTACGCTCAGAACTCAGTTTGGAGATCTTGTTTCCAATTCGGATTTCATGATTGTTGATCAAGACTCAGCTTTCAATATCTTGCTTGGAAGACCCTGGCTACATCAGCATGCAGCTATTCCGTCATCATACCATCAATGTCTCAAATACTGTTTCGATGGTCAAGTTGGAACATTGTATGGTGATAAGGCCCCGTTCAAGACATGTGAGTCTCAATACATTGAGGCAGAATTTTATCACATGAAGGGAAGAAAAAAATCTACAATGAAGGAAATTACCAAAGTTAATGCTCCTTATGGTTTGGAAAAAATTCCAATAAATCCATTTTCACATGTGAGTACAGATTATGTGTTACCTATCAGTCAAATTGACAAAATAGGCCCAAATCAAAATACTCTTATGGAAAGATCCATAATGTCAATTACGACAATCGAGCCAGACAACATGGGAGAAATTGGTAACTTACCAAGCAGTGATGAAAGCATAAGTTGTGACGTTTTCATTTCGTCTGCTGAAATCCAACAAGTCTATACTTCGCTAATCAGGCCAGAAGAAGTTATAGCAACACCAGAGGTGAATATTGATGTCGATTCTCAATCCATCATCTCCTCTTTATTTCCCAAAGAAGACCCTTTATCATCAATAGGGTCGGAAATGGAAGCTTCTTCTTCAAAATGTGAAAATTTTGACATCTCTTATGATCATGAGAATTTCGTTTTTTCATCTACTTTGCAAGTAGAAACGGAAGAAATAACACGTGATGAAGAGGAAGAGGAAGATCTTAGAGATGCTCCTCCAGCATTTGAAGAGGGTATCTCTACCACTGTGGATGAACTCAGAGAAGTAAATCTGGGTACAGAGAAAGATCCACGCCCCACTTTAATTAGTGCGGCCATGACCCTTGAAGAACAAGAGATGTATATTTCTTTTCTAAAGAAAAATAAAGATATTTTTGCTTGGAATTATACAGAGATGCCTGGCCTTGATCCTGATGTTTCCACCCATCATTTGGGTTTGCCAAAAGAACATCGAGGATTCAAGAAAGCCACAAGAAGAACACACCCAACCTATGCTTCCAAAATCGAGGCTGAAGTGGATAAGCTTATCAAAGCTAACTTCGTCAGAGAAGTTCAATATCCCAAGTGGTTGGCTAATATTGTCCCTGTAAAGAAGAAGAACAGACAAATTAGGGTTTGCATCGATTTCAGAGATCTTAATCGGTATTGTCCTAAAGATGATTTCCCAGTTCCGATTACAGAACTCTTAATTGATGCGACGGCTGGCTATGAAGTACTTTATTTCATGGATGGATATTCTGGATATAATCAGATCCGAATGGCCCCAGAAGATGAGGAATATACAGCCTTCAGAGCTCCTCAAGGTGTGTTTTGTTACCGGGTGATGCCCTTTGGTTTAAAGAATGCAGGTGCAACATATCAACGCGCCATGCATCGTATCTTCAAACATTTTCGAGGGAAATTTGTTGAATGCTATGTAGATGGTTTGGTGGTTAAATCCAAACAACTTTTTGATCACTTGGCTGATTTGGAAGTCATATTCCACAAGCTTCGACAACATAATTTGAAGATGAACCCCTTAAAATGTGCTTTTGGGGTAACCTCAGGAAAATTCCTCGGCTTTGTTGTATGCCATCGTGGTATTGAAGTCGATCCTGAGAAGACCAAATCAATCCTTGGTATGTCACCTCCTCAGAATTTGAAAGAATTAAGAGGACTTCAAGGACACTTAGACTATATTCGGCGTTTCATCACCAATTTGGCAGGCAAAAGTTTACCCTTTACCAAATTATTGAAGAAAGGAGTCACTTACCAGTGGACTGAAGAATGTCAAGAAGCATTTGATGTTCTCAAGAAATACCTCTTGAGTCCACTAGTACTCATGCCACCTGTTGAAGGTAGGCCTCTTATCCTCTATGTGACAGCTTTAGAGCGATCATTGGGTGCCTTTCTCGCTCAAAAGAATGATGCTGGGAATGAAAATAGTCTCTACTATCTCAGTAGAACTATGCTTGAAGCAGAAACCCGGTATTCGAGTATTGAAAAGTGCTGCCTAGCATTAATCTTTGCAGTTCAGAAACTGAGACACTACCTGAAACATCACGAGGTCCAATTGGTATCTCGTAATAATCCACTCAAATTCATCCTTAGTCGTCCAATGCTTACAGGACGTCTGGCAAGGTGGGCGGTTATTCTACAGCAGTTCGACATTCAGTATGTGTCTCAAAAGACAATTAAGGTCCAAGCTCTGGCTGATTTCCTGGCTGAACATCCTTCAGTGGAAGACACGTATTCAGATATCGAACTCCCTGATGAGGAAGTTTTCTCTATTCAAGAGAGTCCTAAAACATGGGAAATGTATTTTGATGGTGCTTCTAGAAGTCCAACAGGGAAGAAAATGGAAAATCCTAAATTCAATAAAGTTGGTTTAGGAATTGTGCTCATTTCTCCAGATAAGGCAGTGTTACCTTATTCCTTTTTGTTGTGGGAAGGTGGTACCAATAATGAAGCTGAATACTAAGCTCTCATTACAGGCTTGGAGTTAGCGCTTCAAGCACAAGTGAATCACTTAAAGGTGAAAGGTGATTCAGACCTGGTAATCAAACAAGTCAATGGGGATTATGCCATCAGAAAAGAAGAATTAATCCCTTTGTATGATTACGTCAGAGAGTTAATGTCGGAATTCCCTTCAGAACCGACATTTTCTTATGTCCCAAGATCACAAAATGCTCAAGCTGATGCACTGGCTAATATAGCCACAGCTTTAGTAGATCCAAATCAGGACGAGACAACCATCTGTATTGCCCACCGTCGTGCAATTTCACCTTATGTTCAAGTCAGAACAGAGGAAATTAATGAAATTAGTCCCATTCCTGAACTGTATGGTCATACTACAGGATGGATGTCACCTATCAGGGAATACCTTCAAAATGGAACACGTCCACCTGATAGAGCCGAGAAAGAACAAATTCGGCGACGTGTGGTCAATTTTACTCTTTATGATGGTCCAAACCACCTCGAGAAAATTCTCTACAAACGTGGTTTTGATGGAGTTCTCTTCAGATGTATTGATGGTGAAGAGACAATGGCTGTCATAAAAGAAGTGCATGCAGGAGTCTGTGGTGCCCACCAGTCTGGACATAGACTGTCTGATCAAATTCGAAGGCTTGGATACTTCTGGCCTTCAATGATACAAGATTGTGTTAATTTCACAAAGAAGTTTCATTCATGCCAAGTATATGCCAACTTCATTCATCAACCTCCAGAGTTGCTTCATACAGCTAAATACTCATGGCCATTTTCCACATGGGGAATGGATGTGGTGGGACCTTACCCTTCAGCTACGGCCAAGCAGTTTAAGTACATTCTTACTGCTACTGATTTCTTTTCCAAATGGGTAGAGGCAGTACCTCTCAAAGAAGTCAGTTCTAAATGCATTGTTAGCTTCATAAAGTCTAACATCATTACAATATTTGGTGTCCCTCATACCATATTGACGGACAACGGCACCAACTTCTGTTCTTCTGAGGTAAAGAAATTGTATCAAGAATACAACATTAAGTCCAACCATTCATCTCGATATCATGCAGCGGCTAATGGCCAGATAGAGGCCTTCAACAAGACTCTTTCAAATATACTGCAAAATATGGTGGATAAATATAAGAGGTCATGGCCTGATAAACTCTTTCATGCTTTATGGGCTTATCGGACTACCACTCGCAATGCAACGCGGTCTACTCCATATTCATTGATATATGGAACAGAAGAAGTCTTGCCAATTGAAGTTCAATTGCCCTCACTCAGAATAGCCATTTGTGATCAGTTATCAACAGATGAGCAATCCCAAAAGCGGTTGAATGAATTGGAACAGTTAGATGAGAAAAGATTGTGCACTTTTCACCACTTGGAAATCTATCAGAATCGGATAGCACGAGCTTTTAACAAAAAAGTTCGTCTTCGTTCATTCATTCAGGGAGAATTGGTATTGGTTCTCAGAGCACCAATGATACCAGGAAAGAAGCCTCCCAAGCTTGAACCAAAATGGGAAGGACCTTATTCAATACATAAGGTATACTCCAATGGAGCGTATTCTCTTATCTCAATGGATGGAGAACACATCACGACTCCAACTAATGCCAGATTTCTGAAGAAGTATTTTGTATAAACACAAAATATTGTTCCCAGAACCAAGACTCTTACAATTGGTTCATACAGCAATGGTCCAGTATGACCTTAAACTGCAACTTCGTCCAACATGACGTTAAACTGTAAAAAAAAAAAGTCCCCAGAATTGATATCCTCATATTGGTTCACCTTAGTCCTAGCTACATGACTTTAAACTATACAATAATGGTCCAGTATGACTTTAAACTGAAACTTCGTCCCACACGACATTAAACTGTGAAAAAGTTCCCTAAACCGTCCAGCATGACCTTAAACTGCATCATCCCTGGTCCATGTATATGACCATAAACTATTTGCAAATCCTTTATGTCCAGCAAGACGTTAAACTGTGACGTCCTAACTACATGACGCTAAACTGTATAAAAGTCCCTCACGTCCGAAAAGACGTTAAACTATATAATCTCAAAGGTCCAGTATGATATTAAACTGCACCATTCACGGTCCATGAATATGACCTTAAACTATTCGCACTTTCGTCCGACATGACGTTAAAATGGTACACTCTTTTGTCCTTACTGCATGACATTAAACTGCACAGTCCCCCTTTCGTCCAATATGACGTTAAACTGTATTGTCCCCATCGTCCTAACTACATGACGCTAAACTGTACAGAAAGTCCTTGATATGTCCTACATGACATTAAACTTTTATTTTGTCCCTACTACATGACACTAAACTGTGCAGCACCAATAGTCCTAACTGCAAGACTTTAAACTGCATAGTCCCTTTTTTATGTCCTACATGACATTAAACTGTGCATCGTTAAGGTTGTTATTACCTCTTGTTTCTCACACCGAGTATGACTCACATGAGCTTAGAGCGAACATCAACCATAACACTCCCTTTGGGCCACTAACCATGTGTAAGTCCCAACAAAATTCTTTATTAGATCATTGTCCCCAAAAACAATTTGATCATTAATTCATTCTTTAATTGAACTACACGGACTTTGATTCTCGCCCTCCAGGCTGGGTATGTAGGCAACCTCCCAAGGTTCAAGCCCAAAAACAATCTCTTCACATCGGTTCACCACAACCTCATATGATGTTGATTTGTGAAACCGCCCCTGGAATCAATATCTTTACATTGATTCACTTTCGTCCTTGTTATATGACGTTAAACTATACAACACTTTTTTCCGGTACGACAATAAACTACAATATTCTTTAATTTCCTCATTTGAGAAGGAACCATTATTGACATTGATTTTTTAAAATCATATTTCATTTTCAAAAGACTACGTGCATACATGGTAATGCCTAAACATTTTATATCAGGTTAAACCATCATTGCACTAAAGTCCCCTTTCACCCTTCACATGTACGAACCAAATTTGTACAAAGGGTAATTCTAGAACTATGTGGACTTGATTCCCATCCTTATGGGATATGTAGGAACATTCGAGTGTCCCTCGAATCCAGTCCCAAGTCTTTTGGGCCTAACCCCAAATTTCACTTTCAGTCCCTTGGATGAAAAGTCCTCATGAAAACACACACTGTGTATTCATTATTATGGTCCGAATTCTATGACCCTAAACTAAGATCACTCATACTTTCGTCCTGCACGACGTTAAACTGCATTTCAAGAACTACGTATGGCTTGATTCTCACTCTTATGAGATACGTAGTGAAGTCCAAGTTTCAATTCAGGACCCAGCCTCAACATGATTATGGTTTTAATTGACCCATGTATCTCTATATACATTGGACAATACCCATCTTTATGTGTTATAATCCTAACCTTAAATATTTTCAGATCTTCATAACCCTTTTCATGACTTCTAGTCACAAAAATGTCAAACTTCTGAGAATTCTTTTGCCTGACTATGCAGCACGTGCCCATAGGTGGCCTTGCATAAACAGTCCACATAACAGACTTTTCAGCCAAAAGATGCTATTCATTTGACCATGCAACCAATGCCCATAGGTGGCCCTGTATATTTCAACCCCCTAACAGGTTTTGTTAAATAATAGTAACTTCATTCTTGGGAAGAATGCCTCTTTTGTCCTTATTTGTCTTAAACGACAGTATATAGGGATCCGCAAAAAATAGCCATCCTTAACATATTTGTCCCATATCCTTTTTCATGATCTGAAAGTATTCAAGTCTATGGTTTATTCTTCTTCCCTACGTTTGGGTCAGACCTTCGTAGGAGTGATATTCATCCAGTTCTTCGATGTTCTTGTTCGGAAATATCTTCTCCATATTCAAGTACCTCTTTCCATACAAAAAACTCTATTCTTTAGAAAATTTGAATCTCCATAAACTTTCACCGGCTTTTAGCACTAGGAAAGTAAATTTCTGGGAGTTCTTTTTCCTGACTATGCAGCACGTGCCCATAGGTGGCCTTGCATAAACAGTCCACATAACAGACTTGTCAGCCAAAAGATGCTATTTATTTGACCATGCAGCCAATGCCCATAGGTGGCCCTATATATTTCAACCCCCTAACGGGTTTTGTTAAACAATAGTAACTTCATTCTTGGAAACTACTTCTTCTAATGCCTTTTAGCTCTTTTTTTATATCATTCCTCAGATTCAAATATTCTTAAGCCATAGTTTACATTTTTTCCCTCATACTTGAGTATGGTAATATGTTTTCAGATAAATTTTCAAGGAATTGAATCCATTTTTAATCCATTTTCGGTCAAAGATATTTCGACCTTAAACATTATCCCCTTTATGTCCGGTGTGCATGACTTAAACTTCCCACACAAAAGACAAAGGAAATTTGAATAAAAGTCAAGTTCCAGCTCACTAAATATACATTTTTTGTATTATTTAGGTAATATTGAGCAATTAAAAGATTCAAAGTTTGTAGGGTTATTTGTAATAATCCTAGTAAAAATCAAACTATGATTACTAAGCCCATTGGCTTAAGTAAATTTGAAGCAGGTAATGAAAGAATGCAGGTACAAATGATTGAAGACAAAAGTGTTTTTCATTGATACACAAGAGTTAGAAGGACATCCACAGACTGGAGTCTCTTCTCTTTTTCAAGAATTACAAGAGGCTTTCAACATAACACTTCATTTGATTTACGGCATCCCGATCTTCATTAGCAACCACCTAGAATCCATTCATTCAACTGGATACAATAAGAGATGCAGTGATACCAGCTCTTCTTGGAACAATTTTAAAAGGATGTTTTTTGAGTGCGGTTTGAGAAAATTTTCTGCTGATCAAACAGTGACTCTGTTTCTGTCCAAGAGACTTGGAAGATGGATACATGGATTTGAGAATGGAGCATTGGAAGTAAAGTGCCATTTGGAGAGAGTACTCTTTTCAGATATTGCTCTAATACCATGTTTGTCTTCTCTCCACCAACCGACAGTGGAAAACATTTCAGCCCATGGGTTTTCCATTTTCATATCTGCAAGGAAATGACATGGAGGAAGAATTTGAAAGTTCACACCATTGTTGTTGCTCTTAATGCACAGCATAACCGAAATAGAGAAATGGCAGTGCAGCTGCATCTCAGGTGTATAATTGTCTGCATTTGGAACATTGACTCCTTGCAGATGACCATGAACACACAGAGATAGGTAGATGCTCTGTGGGAAATTAAGATGATATTTCTTCAAGTACTTATCCAAATCTGGGAAAGTGTTGTCGCAGATATCATAGTAATCATGGCCAATAATGTTCATCATGTCATCAATCCGCTTGCTAGCCAGTTCATCAGCCGTTCCAATTCCCTTAGGAGCCATTGAATCTGTACAAAAGTTGAACAAATTTAACTCTTAAATGGGTTTAGTTTTTTAAAATTTGTGAAAAAAATCGGAAAAAATGGCCAAGGCATTAAGTCGCGCAAGTTTAAACAGGGACGCGCAAGTATTTCGTGTGCCGCGCTAGTTTTTGACGCGCAAGTATAAACCACGCAAGTACAAATACCTTTACAGGAGCGCGACAGCAAGGGAACAGTGGAAAAGAGACTTGCGCGGCTTAGGTGACCTGCGCGGCGAGAGCTCGAGAAGGGATGAAGTCCGGAAATCCGGATACTTGTACGAAGGTGAGGCCGTGTATTTATAGGCCAGGAAGCCTACCTGCGCGCCACACCCAGAGCGCTTAAGGCCTGCGCGACGCAGACTTGCGCGCCACCCTCTGTGCACTGCAGACTTGCGCGCCTCCCTTTTCCTTTGGAGGGATTCGATTTCCTCAGAGTCAAATCCTCATTTCTCTCCAGATCCAACTCTGAGGGGGGACTTTTGTTGACGCTCCTTTCATCACAGAATCTAAAGATCGGAAAAGGGAATATCTAAGCTGAAAGTGATTCATCCTTTGAAGAAAACATCAAAAATCGACAAACGCATGAACAAAGGATCAACAGCAAATCCACCGCGCAAGTTATACCACTGCCGCGCATGTACACTTGCGCGGCACCCTTGGTCGCGCAGGTGACTTGCGCAACATAAGTGGTAACCGCCCGATAACTGCTCGGGGTCTTCTTTTGCCTATAAATAGACCCTGTGGGCCCCCCATTCGAGAGGATCTTTTTCTAGAAACTCGGATTGAAGCTCCCGACGCCCAAGTCTCTTCTCAAAGCTTCCGGAACACTTCTAAGGTAATTTCTTACCTAGAACGGAAGATCTAAAGAGAAGAAGGAAGGCCTAAGTGTTGAAACTTATCAAACACTTGCGCGCCGACTTATTTCCTTCAATATAACTTGCGCGTCCCTTTTCTGTAAGAACCTCGAGAACATTCTAAAGGGTTTAAAAAAGAGTCGCTCAAGTATTTCATTGCTGGTTGAAAATCGCGCAAGTACACTATGTGTCGCGCAGGTATACCTGCGCGACCAACACTTGCGCGCCCACGAAAGACTTGCGCGCCTTGCAAGACTTGCGCGCCCCTATCTTTTTGGGTGCCCATCTTGCCCATTTTTACCCCTCTTAAGCCATTTCACCTTTTCTTTTCAAGATTCAGTCTTCAAGACACTCTTCAAAGCCATTTATGGCATGATTTCTTGATTTGACTTTCTTGTTTGAAAGGAATTCTGTGGAATCTATCTCAAAGTCTAGTGATTTAAATATCCTTATGTCACTAAAATACGGAGAGTTCATTCATTAAACCTCATCCTTTAAGATGAGAGAATCTTCACCTGGGTCTCCTTTTCAGGAATAATCCCCAGTGATAAAACCTTTAATCTGGGCATCTTCCTCAGGAGTAAGCCCCAAATTCTTAAAGTTCCCAATCTTGGGTATCCTCCTCAGGAGTAAGCCCCAATCAAGTCCTTTAATCTTGGGCATCTTTCTTAAGAATAATCCCCAACCCCAAATATGGGCATCCTCCTCAGGAGTAAGCCCCAAACCTTAATCCCTAACCTAGGTCTCCTTTTTCAGGAATAAGACTCAGTCATAACCTTGGGCTTCCTTTTGAGGAGTAAGCCCCAAGTCCCTTAACCTTGGGTCTCCTTTTTAGGTATAAGCCCCAAGTTCCCTTAAATTTCTCTTAACCAGTCATAATTTACCTTTGATTTGGGTTTCCTTTTCAGGAGTAAAACCCCATCATAAGTCCCCTCCTAACTTGGGCATCCTCCTTAGGAGTAAGCCCCAAGATTAGAGTATTCAAATCTCCATGAAGCACATATAACTTTATGGACCCTGTTCATGGATTTTCTCCCTAAAAGTAAATCCTAAACCTTCATCTATCTGGGCAGTCATCCATACATAATCCCCAAACAAATTCTTATGATTTCATCTTTCATGGCACAATTGTCTAAATTTTACCAATACCTCTTGTTTCTCACACCGACCATGACTCACGTGATCTTAGAGTGTAAAATTAATTATGACATTCATCTTTGAGCCATCAATCATAAACATCATACTCCATTTCTCGAACTATGTGGGTTCTGATTCCTTTTCCAAAATAAAGGATACGTAGGTAGCCCATTTATGGGTTCGATCCCAACTTTGAAATAATCTTTGTCCTTCTGAATGACGATAAACTTCAAGTGCCTCACTGAGTGGATTTAAAACCAGCCTGGTCATCATAATGATCAAGAGACTTTTATATAAATGTTTTGAAGGATACCATTGACCAAGAATCTCTAAACAGATATAGATGATTCTCTATTGATGAAGAACCTCGAATACATATAAAAGATTCTCTAAATTTCATGAATATTTAATCATTGATTGTTAAAACTAAAGGAAAGCACATTTTATACTTGGTAATGTAATAAGGATTCACGAACATAACTTAAATCTATAAAGAGAGTCCTGGAGTAGACAATAATTCCCCTCAAAAAGGTGTGATGAGCCCGACCTCCCATCCTCTCGACCAATGCAAATTCCTAAGCCTCATTAGTCCACAAGCTAATGAGCGCCTGCCTTTGGAAAGTAGGTCCAAACGGATGTGGAATCATTGGATGTTTCCGGTTCTACGAACAAACCCGTTAGAAACCGATCGGAACGTTTGAATCTCCCGTCGAGGAGGTCATCCCCGGATTCCGTGCGAAACAGTTGGCCTCCAATTTCTAATTCTCAACGTATACCCTTACATGGGGACATAACACTGATACTAAAGGGACATAATATCCTCAGAGAAAATTCATTCCTTGATCAATGATACATTCATGATACTCCAAAAAAGAAGCACCAACATCTAGATCAACATCATCAGGATCAAAAGTGTGAGATGGTTCAACATGATATCAGTGATGATGTGAAACATGGAAGATGTTTTCCTGGGTAGGGTACCTCTGAGATAATAAAAATTGATAAGATACTATCCCAACTCTCTCCAAAATCTAAAGTAGAGAGAAAAATCATGGAGATATCTTCCCTTGGCTTTGTATCCATCTGTGCACAAGTTTGGGTGATACCCGTAAGAATAAATGATCCCCGACCTCAAACTTCAGAGTTCATTGATAGTGATCGACTTTAGATTTCTATCATGATTGGGAAGTTGAAAACTACTTCCTAATAAGATGAACCTACTCTAATGTCTTTTGAACAATATGAGGACCCAATAGTGTTGACTCTCCTACCTCTAACCATCATAGGGGTGAACGACATAGCCAATTGTATAGGGCCTCACAAGGATCCATCTGTATCATTTCCTAATAAATTTTATTTGTTGGATAAATAAATAAGATGGATATGATTATTCCAATAACCGCCAAAATATTGGATTCATTCTCAGTTAATGTCCTATAGAACGTTTATAGTCCATTCCAAATAACCATCAGTATGAGGGTGAAAAGCTATGCACATAAGCACCTATGTACCCATAGCCTTCTACAACCCCTGCTAGGATCTCAATGTGAAATGAGTTTCCCTATATTAAATGATAGTATGAGGGACCTTATACATTCATATGATATCACATACCTACAATTTTCCAAGAACATCAACTAAGAAAGTCTCTCAAATTAGAAGGAAATGGGCTACTTTAATTAGTTAATCCATGACTACACAAACTACATTGGTACCTTGAAGTGACCTTAGTAAGACGAATAAAAAATACAGATAAACAACCCCCCATTTACATTCCAAGACTAGTCATAGATGTAACAAGCCTATAGGTCACTAGTGATCTTCCTTCACCTACTGAGAGGTGGAACACCTAGTTATAAAACCTACCATCTGATGCTTCATCTCTGGACACCAATACTTACAACGCATGTCACCATACATCTTAGAGATAGCCGGGGTGAACTACCCACTGAGAAGCATGTGAATCCCACCTTATCCCCTCACTCATATCTACGAGATCCTAGATACACCCATGTATACATAGGTTGTCGCCATCATCAATTGTCGAATATAGAGGTGGGTCCTCACTGTAAATTCTCTCTCATAGAACCAAGCCTTCAGGATTTGAAAGAAGCCTCATCTTCACCTTCTCCAAATGAGGAGAGGTCACTGATAGAGATGAATTTATAGACTATCCATGATGGTCCTGAGCCTCAATGTGAATATCAAAAAATAGTTCCATAATCTTCCATTCTCCACTGGCCTCCTGAACTACCAGCATCTCAATCCTCCTGCTTAGACCATCTCCAACACCATTTCCTTCCCCATACGTATAGCGATATAAAATTCAAATGACTATAGATATTCATCCCATATTCTCTACATATGATTTAATTCTTACTGTTTAAAAATAAACGTGAGGGTCTTATGGACTGTAAACACCACAAAACGCTCTCACATTAGGTAATTGATCCAGCATCGCAAGGTGTGTACAAAAACTACGAACTCGAGATCATGTATCAGGTAATTACTCTTGCGAAGCCTAAAATTCTATGATCTATACAAAAAGACTCTATCTTATTTCATCTGAACTACTCCTATCTCGATACTTAATGCATCACAATAGAATATATAACTCTTACCCAACTCTGTAAGAATCAGTATTGACATGTGAGTCAATCACCCTTTCAAATATTTAAAGGTAATATCATTTGATTCATTCCATATTAAATTCACACCCTTATTATTCAAAAACATAATAGGTGCTTATAAGAATGCGAAGTACTATATAAAACACCTATAGTAATCATATGGACCTAAGAAGCTTCATATTTCATATAGGGTCCTGGGATTCTCCTAGGTAACCACAACTCTAAGCTTCTCTAGATTATCTAAAACTATTGCCTCTAAGATAATGTGACCCACGAAGTGTACCTTGTTGATCCATGGGTTACATTTACTAATTTTTACATACAACTGGTTTTATATTATTTTATTCAAAATGATCTCACGATGAATGGCATGGTCAATTTGATTATGATAATAAACTATATATCATATATAAAGACCATGAGAAAGGAAAATATATTAGGGTTGAAAACCCTATTAATAATATCAATAAATAATGAAGGTGAATTCATAAGATCAAATGGAATAACAAGATACTCATATAATTCATATCGATTATGGAAAGTCATACTATAAATACCTGTTAGTCTGAATCGAACCTAATAATAGCCTAGACTCGGGTCAATAATTGAGAATACCCATGCTCCTTTTATCAGGTAAAAATTTAATCATTATGATTTAAATGATATTGGGTTTTCACTATATGATGATTCAACTTCTAGTAATCCAGGAATACCTTGAGACATCTAACCTCCTTCTTAGAGAAAAGGACTGGTGAACCCCTCCGAGAAGTACTAGGTTATATAAAACCTTTTACCTCCAAATCCTCTAGATGCCTCTAGATCTCATTCAACTAAGTAGTATACATCATATAATGAGGAATGGATACTAGTGATGCTCCATACACTATCTTGATTGTAAACTATATCTCTCTCTATGCAGTTAGTATAGAAAAATCATTCGAAAAAACATCCCTAAATCAATTGACTACAAGAAGAAACTCAATATGATGTAGTATCTTATCCTCAATGAAAATGATAGAAATATGGGTGCTCACTCAACCTAGCATATAGTGCTCTAGTCTTGATCTATCATCTTAGACATCCCAGTCTCCTTTTAAAATATATGCACCAACCTCTGGTATTATAAACACCACCCTTCAGGGATAACAATCCACATAGGCATGATATGGAACCAAGAATTCCATCCTATAAATGCCATAAAATCCTATCATCTTAAGGAATAAGAGGTTAGATAAGAAATTATGGATACCTACCTCAATTTTACATTAGTTTAACTAACATATGCTCTCTGATTGTATACCCAAAGGTGTATGAAGCATCCTAATGCCATAGGAGTACTCAATATGAACCCCAAGGATCTCTATAGAAGTTTCATATATGAAATAATGTGATTCACTTGTGTAAAATAAGGAATAAATGATAGTATGTGATAATATAATAGTACCTCCTATAGTAGATGTCCCAGTGTCCTTCTCCTCTAATATATGCTACATTGAATAAGTTTGGCCAAATCCATGGCCTTACACTGCAATCTGACTGCCGGGAGTAGTTCTGCTCTACTGGATCAATGTATCTAGAGAATAGATACCACATCCATGACCTCCTTATATAGCTATATGAATATAATTATTCCAACTACATTTATGGTGATGTGTTACTAAACCTTTTCTTGAAGGTGGAGTTACCACATATTCTCCCCAAGTGGGAATAGATGGGAAAGCACTACAGAATCACAAAATATGAACCAATATTCCATATCCTAAACACTTGATGGCGTCTCTGGGATTCTTAGGCCACTTATTCCTAGGATTACCACATTGTTGACATACTACATAACTATCTGTGGGTGTCAACTAGCTTCTGTTACTCACACACACAGTCACAAAGTGTCGCTTTAGACTGCTAGTTGAACAACTACTCTTCCTTGGATCTAAACCTCACTGGATCAAACTTCATACATACCTTATATTATTCTCAATGAAAAGGTATTAGTTCACTACCTCATATACATTAATAAACCATAAAACAGTCACCTAATAAAAAATATGATGCCTTAAATCATCCTCAAATCCTATCGCTTTCACTGGATCATTAACTGTATGGATAGGTGTGAAGCACTGATGCTTAGTAAAATGAGTTGAATAGTCCATAACTATCATCTAACACTATTGTTGGTTTATGAACTACCTAGTATGATCAATCCATAGGGTTTCTGGGGGGGGGGGAATAATTAAATATTCTTGAATGGAAATCCCTCAATGTCGCTTCCCAATAATGACTAGCCTAATTTAGAATATCCCACTAGTGTTTGGTGGATCCTCATAGAATATAAGTAGAGAGTTTCAATATCCTAATAGAATGTGTATCCTTATTATTGAATATATACATAATAGTATTGATCCATAACTCTGTAATATGTGTTCATCCATCCTACTAAAACATGGGAATATTCTACTTCTAGCAATCCTGAGTCAACTCACCAATGGAAGGGGTAGAGCATGGAGCTCCCTACAAGGTATAAATAAGACACATGAAATATCAAAAAATTGGAATCATTACCCACATCAGAAACATGAAGTGGTTACACAAGATGCACTACTAGAGTTATAACTGGTGGATCAAGTCCCACCACCTTCGAGGCATGGTCGTCACCACCATCCTGTCATACTATCGAAGGACGTCGTGGTGGAATTGGTCTAAAATTTCCAAAAACATTATTCAAATAGGTTTTTATAATAGAATAAGTCGTAGATATAGAACTTTAATAGGTAAAAACCCTTTGTATATAATTAATTCACACCTCTTCCAACTCAAATAGTTAGGTATTGGTTATTGAAACATTTTTATAAAACAATAGAGACACAACCTACATCCCACTACTAAGGTTGGGATTGGGTCAAGATTTGTGTTTTTAAGATTAATTTCTATTTTAAAAATGTATTTACATTTAAATATGATTTAAATGGTTGAACTAAATGGTTCACCGCTTTTGATCCATAAGGGCCCATACACCTTATGAACCAAAATGTGGCATCCACCCAATCAATACAATAACATGTTCCAGTCCATGTGACCAATGGTCAATGACTCAACATTCTATAGTTGAATACTAAGGTTGTCTACTATAGGCTATGAAGGAACTCTAAGCACCAACTACATTTTCTCAATACCCTGCAATAATTGTTAGCTGATAAAAATTCTAGTTATAGAAATTAAATCACTCATAGAAATCATATGAAATACAATCTACACGATGCTCCTGTCGGGCATGGTATATGCATGGCATGTGAATTTCTTATATGGTGTCTAATATAATGCATGCTCAATGCTTCATTTCCCTTATCTCATTAGGACAAGGATAAAATAGAAACCTCAATCATATCAATAATAATATCACAATTCAAGATCATGACCCCATGGTGGAATAAAATCAACTATAATAATACAAAAGCATAAAATAAAAATTTCTATTCGAGTAAATTTGGATTTTCACAGTACATGGGTTCGCTACTCCTAGGTAGATCCAATAACCAAACCCCATAACCTTCTTATTCTCCTATATATTATCTCAAAATAGTAATGTAAGAAAATAAACCCCTTTGATATCACATTGTGACATCCCAGACCTAGATGCCACTGAACGATGCCTCGAGCTAGGTTGGAAACACTACCTCAAGAGAATCTCTCCAAATGCCAGAGGTTGTTGACTAGAAGTGAGGTCATAGGGTGAATCTGTGGGAAGACTATTCCCTCATTATCCGAGTATAGAAAAGTGTATAAGTAATTTAATTGGTAAACAACTTAAGTTTAAGTAAACAGATGGAAGGGTGAAAACAGACACAAGCAACCAAGCATTGAATAATAATCAAATGCAGTAAAGAGAATCATATATAGAAGGATGGTAATGTATGTCAAGTATACATAAAGTTGGAAAACATGGATACAAGTATTAGGAAGATGTACCACATGAAAAGGTACCAAAAGGGAAATATCTATCCCACCATCCCAAGATCCATCCCACTGATCTGCTATCAAGATCCATCCTAAGACATGCCCTAATGTCATTCATCTGTAAGATGATTTGTCCCCTTATCAACACCAGCAAGCATGTAGTCCTCCCAGGTACCATAGGTGGCCCATATAAGAAGTGAAATAAATCTATGTAGGGAACCACCAAAAGTTTCTATAAATATTTAGGTTATGTATACAACATGGAAATGTGGGGATATAATAAAGTAGGAATACTAACTGCAAATGGGTTGGCTCTAGTTCCTGAAATAAACCCATATAAAACCACCTAATTTGACCCATGTCAGAATAAATCTGAACATTTATCAAGGGATGCAATTCCTAGTTTCACATTTATAAGGGACTCCATGCCTGGTATCATATTAGTATAGGGGACATGATGCCTAGTATCACATTTATAAGGGACTCCATGGCTTGTATCATAGAATAGGGATGCCATACCCAGTATCATAGTAGTAAAGGATACATTATGCCCAATATCACATGTTAGGACCCCATGGTTGTGTCATAGTCTAGGGATACCATGCCTATAATCATATAATATGGATTCCATGCCTGTATAGATATACTAAACACAAGGGTCTTGATGCCCTTTTAGTATAAAGAAAAATAGACATCATGACCATTTATATTTATCATGAATAAGGACCATCATTCCCAATTTCCATAATTAAATTGGGTCTCCATATGCACCCATCCTTAATAATAATATCTGTTAGGTTTAATATGAACCATTGTATAATTCATACTTCATTTACATTTAATAATGAAAAGGGAATAACAATTTCCATTTGATTAGGTGATGTGGGCTTACCACTCACCCCTATTAAATTCAATTCATTATAATTGTCAAAGGTGTTATACATTCCACAAAAATACATTTGTTACCTATCAAAATGATATCACTATTTAGATGCCAATATAAACACACCATTTAGTGTTTTGTGTGTAAAGGATTAAAAGCCAAAAATGCAAAAGGACGCAACACCCAATGGGATGACTCACTCAAAGTTAGGGTACCTCAATATAATTTCGGTTATAACAAGTCAATAAATTAAAGGAAGATTAAATTTTAGGCAATGCACAGTGAAGCTGATATGAGGTATAATGACGCATATTATAAAGCATCAAAACGTGAGAGAAAATTTATAGAAAACATAAATCATCATCATTCAAGTATCTTCATCTACTATTAGTCCTTAGTTTGTCCTAGATTAGAAGAAATATGAATAATGGAAAAGTCCCTTAAAATAGAGAATATGAGACTACACCTCAATTACTTTTTTGAGAGGAAGAAAAAAAGATAAAGGAATAAGATGATTTATGAACTTACCATGTAGATCTAATGAGAAAAACAATTCTTAAATCAAGCATCAGATAAATGGGTAATAGAAAATAGTAGGTCTAAAATTATATAAAGGTATTATGAAAGATAAAAGGCTCCTATGATAGAAAATGGATGAAAATGAAGGAGGGGCAGTTTTTAATTATAGTTAAGGGGAAAATCATAAATTCATTGAATATATATATTTCGCATGGTGTAGCTGTATGGTTGGCCAAACCATGCACTAAACATGCACCCTTAACTTCTTAAAGGGGAAAATTGTATGATTTTTGCACACAATTTGACTAACCATGTGAAAATTGTGTGATATACCTCTACTAAAAATTATAGGTGCACTATCATGGGTGTGTTCCCTCTAATGCAATGTTTTTCAAATAGTGTTCCTTGGGATTGACGAATGGACCACCTCACAAACTTCTTACAAAGTTTCATTCCAGCCTCTGAAAAAGCCCTTGATACCCCCATAACATCCATGAAATCATTTAGAATCCATATTAGGTCCAAATAAAAGGATTCTACCAAAATTAAAATGATCCATACCATGAATAATGACTGAGTTCTTACAATAGGGATAATGGTTTTATGTTATACCATGGTTGATACTTATATTACTATATAGAATACCTTATATGGTCTCATAGAGAAGATGAGATTATTCTATGCAATGGGTTATATATAGGTTCTTACATGTAATGCCTTGGATATGCTCATAAGGAAAATGAAGTTATGTTATTACTCGAATGATAACTGGATTCTTTATGTGGAATTCCTTAGATAGGATTTGAAAGTCAATTAATATAGTGATTCATCTTCCAAGTCAAAGATCATACTTTGATTCGGTTAATGTCATAAATATATAAAGGTACTAAATAAAAGATCTTGTTTTATATTCAATTACTAAGTCTTAAATTCCATTTGACGTGTTTATCCCTTATACAGTTAACATTATATTGGGATTCCTTAGTTATGTGCCTCGGATCCCAATACTATATTAAAAAATAATAAATAATCAATGTTATTCTAGATTAGGATGAAGAAGGTAGTACCTGATGGGTATCCCATAAGAAAGGTGAGTTGATAGGGGTTTATTTACTTCATTTACAACTTTTTTTATCACATTCACACTACTGTATTATATATTTATAAACAAGATAGTATTTTTCACCATTTATAGTGGCCTACCAGGTTTTATTCACACCCTATTTGGGCCCCTGTTTGGTACCCATGAAGACAAATTGGATGTAGGTAGGGTTAAAGGAAAGCACCTAGCTTTGGAAATATGATTTATGTACTATGTTGGAGTATGATAGAAGAGGGGTGAGATGGTACTTTTGATTTTATTAGAGTTTATATTTTGATATTTTATGCACTTTTTTATAGTATGTACTATTATATACAAGATGTCATGTTTCCCTTATTCTCTATTTTTCTATTGCTTCATGACGTCATCATTTTTTATATGACATTGTTTACTGTCATGTTGATTATTACAATATCTGGATGGGTTAATTCTTCTATTTTAATTATTATGTTTATTTTTCTTCTTTAATACTTACCATTGTGTTACACTATGAAAATATGGGTATAATCTCCCCAACATTTCACCTTAGACCCTCACTACTAGTCAACAGTCTCTGGTCTATGAGTTGGTGTTATTGAGGCCATGTGACCACTTTTTCAATTTACTTATATGTTAAATGGGCTTGGAACATCACAAGGACATTCTAGAGGAAAATATTATATTTTATGTTAAATAATCATGATGCACATTGAATATCTGATTCATTCTAGAGTAAAAGAAGAATATTTGAAGAACATATAGTTCTTGTTTAAACAATGTTAAGAATTAAAACAATGGACTGTGGTTTAAATTGATCCTTATATTTAAATGGTTGATTAATTATCAAAACATGTCCTTTAATTTTAGGTTTTTATAATCACTGTAAATTATAATGATAATAAAAACCATAAAAACCCATAGGTTGATCATGATAAGATGTAGGATATCACATCAAGGTCTAACCAAGTAAAAATTATTATGTTCTATTTTTCTATATTGTATTTTTTAATATGATTGAGGAGGTATTAACAAGAGAAGATCATGAATCTAATAAGTCACATAGGTTTAATTCTATAAATAAATAATTTTTAAAAATGTACCATAGATTCATCCTCTCTCAATGGTACAACATATGATCTGGTAACTATAAGTGGTATCTAAGCCCTAATATCCTTGATATTATTCTCTTTTTAGTACTATCAGGGATAAATAGATTTGATTTTTGAATAAAATAGGTGTCCCCTTTTCTGATAGAAAGATGTTTTATGGGTGAAAGAATCGAGTAGTACAATTTTATTATCACATGGAATGGAAGTGAGTGATTCCATTATTATGGGCTGTCCACTAATTACAAGGGGAGTTTATTTATCATTTATAAACAAGAGGAATCTTGAGATAAATGGTAAAGAAAGAAATACATTATTATTATCTTTATCTAAAAATGTATGTAACAAGGTGATGGGGCTAGAACCAACTAAAAAAATATGGGATAAGTATGAGAGTGTGTATGAGGGAAACATCAAGATAAGATAAGAAATATTGAAAATATAGTGGAAAACATTTGAAGATATGAGAATGGTTAAAGATAATAATTTCTATGAATATTTAAAAACTGTAAATGAGATAATCATTCATATCAATGGTTTTTGGGAAAAGATAGAGGATTTGGAAATGATCAAAAAATTAATAAAGAATTTTCTAGATATATTTGAGCCAAAAATCGTACATTTTGTGGGAATTAAAGATATATCCCAGGATGATATTCATAATAAAATTATAAATAATGATATTTTAAAAACACAAATTTTCAATAAGAAATCTAAATTAGAGATTTATTTTAATGAAATAAATAATTTTATGATCAGGTAAATGGATTATGTGTCCTCAAGTGACTCATATGGAGATGATGAAAGTTATGACAAACACGAAAAACTCATAGATCTATTGTCTAAAAAGTTCAAGAAAAGAAATTAAAATGTAAATGGAAGATTTTATTTAAACATTCTAACTGTAAAGGAATTAAAAACATTTATTCTGATTTTCCAAATAAAAAGAAGAACATGGAATCAGATGATGAGTAAGATAAAGGTAAATTTCAAAGAAATTCTAAAAGAAAATATGGAAAATGATATAAGAAATAAAATGAGTTTAGAAGGAAGATGTCAATGAAATATAGAAGAAGTACAATCTATATGGAGAAAGAAGACAACTCTTCTTTAAGAAGTGAATCAGAGGAAGGCTATTATAGAAGAGGCCCTAAATTTATATAATAAATTGAGAGTAAATGAGAAAACTCAAGAAGTGAGGAAGAATATGAAGAAGATAAAGCATACATGATTGAGATTTTGAGGATAGAACGTTATTTTTATGTTAAAAAGAACATTAGTCTCAAGAAATAAGTTAAAAATATCAATATGGTGATGGACAATAGAAATTTAAAGATGCGTTTCATAGAATTTGTTTTTTATAAATTGAGGATAACAAGTTGTTCAAGTTGAAAGTAATTGAATAAGAAATAGTTAAAAAGGAATCATAGAAATTAGGTTTAGTCAAGATATCTTAAGGTTGAAATGTACCTTGGAAAAAATAAATATTTACTTTGAAAAATATTTTTATGTTATAGTTGAGTCATAAAAAATATCTGGATTCCTTGTACATTGACTCAAGTAAAATATACAGATGGAATTTTTTAGAATACTAAATATGTCTTGACTAACTATATAGGAGATAAATTCCAAAATGGTAAATTTTGGGTTGAGAAAGACCTTTAGAAGAAAAATGTTATATCAAAGGTAGTTTTTAACAGTTAAAAAAAATAAATTCTTCTCATAACCTATAGAAAAGATGAATGATTTTTTACTGAAACACAAAAAATATTTTTTGAGATAGAATCAACAGTTTTAGGTAAGATCTAACTTTAGGTACTACTATTGGTGTTATTTAACCTATGGAGAAAATCCTATGTTTTCATGTATAACATACCTCTCCCTTTTAATCAAAGAATACTATAGTTTATGGAGATCTATTTAGATAAAATAAGAAATAAACCCATGAAAAGAAAACAAAATGAGAGAACTCATATGTGATTTCTATCCAAAATAGTTTTTAAGGGCTTGAGGATATTTTTGGAATGTGTGAAAAAAATTCACTATACTATGGAATGTTTTACCATAATTCTAGCTAAAGAAAATAGTATTCAATAAAGTGGTAATTAAAAAAAATAATTTATTATAGATGTTTCTTCGAGGGATAAAAATAAGAGAAGACTATAGATTCTTGATTGTGGTTTCTCTTCACATATGATTGGAGATTTGAAGATACTAAAAAATATTTAAGTGAATGATAGAGGTATTGCGTACTTTGGGAATGAGATCTCTTTAAAATTAAAGGGAATTGGTGTTGATGAAATTAAACTATCCAGACTAAAATCACAACAGGTTTTATTTTTTGATAGGATTAAACATAACCCTTTTAGTGTTAGTAAATTACAAATGGTCAAGGATGGTGAATTATAAAGCTACAAAGAAAAATTCAAACAAACAAAGGTAGGATGTTTGGGATACTCAAACCTGAGACCTTCTCAACACCCCATAAGGCCCTTTTCCACTAATCTAGAGCCTGAGAGATTTGAGTGTTATTGAATAATGAGATAAAATAAATGAGGAAATATTTAGGAGTAATAGTTATCGCACAATACAAGAAAACTGCCGTTTAGCGGTGATTTTTTCACGGCAGTTTTTAAACCGCCGTGAAATGCCATAATTTTTTTTTATTTTTTTTTATATTTTTTATATTTTATTTTTAATTTTTTTCAAGGATTAGCGGTGGTTTTTAAAAAAACGCCGTGAAATAGTGGCGGTTTCAGTAAAACCACCGCGAAATGAAATGAAAAAATAAAAAAACACGAGAAACCCCGAAATCACTAAAATGACCATAACATTTGATCCGTGCATCCATTGGAGCTCCACGACTAGTAAACTAGAAGATCATGAAGAGATCTAGATGTATATATAATCAAAACTATGAGACAATCTATGGTGTGGATGATATTAGAGTTATAGGAAAGTTTAAAAAAGTTCTCCAACTTCAAACGGCCATAACATTTGTTCCGGGTGTCCGTTTGGGCTCTACCACATATCAAATCGAAGCCAGCGAAGAGAGCTATGCACTAACATAATAGAAGCATGCTTCTGTCTTGTTTTTTTTTACCCCAAAACCCCTTTTAGGGCCTCCGAAACCCCGTTTCCGTCACCGGTGTCCTGTTAAACTTGTCTTCAAATGGACCTAACATTCGATCCGCATGTCAGTTTAGACTCCTCCACCTTCCATATAATAGATCGTTCCATGAGATTCAGTTTGACTGGTCGCGACACCCACATGCACTACTAGATCATATGTTATGGCCCTTTTAGTGGGTATCGGATTTGTTATGTTTTTCGATGCCTCGTTTCTAGCACCCGTTCCCCATCAGCTTTTTTAAAATGGTTGTAACTTCCGATCCGCCTGTACATTCCGACTCTTTCTCCTTTCAGATCGAAGATCATTTCCGGATCCTTGATTTGACAGGCCACAGATCTAAAACTGACTCTCGGATCATAAGTTATCTCCGTTAATGCGAGTCCAATGTTTTTGTCTCTTTATGACCGTTTTGACGGGTTTTAAGGGTTGCTCCATTTATTACTATTTATTTGGGTTTCCATGACTTGTTATCTTTATCAATGGTTTTTTGTGGGTTATTATGATGATTATGTTGAATTATTAAGGAGCTTTCTAGAGTTTTCACGAGTTTTCATGCATTCTCATTCTTTCTAATGCCTCATTCTTCATATGCTTCTCCATCCGTTTTCATGCGTTTTCATAATTTTTCATCCCTTATCACATCTTTTCATACTTTTTCATGTGTTTCCTTTATTATTTA
This sequence comes from Viscum album, assembly GCA_963277665.1. Lineage (NCBI taxonomy): Eukaryota > Viridiplantae > Streptophyta > Magnoliopsida > Santalales > Viscaceae > Viscum > Viscum album. The sequence continues at coordinate 2,135,147,949 of OY728138.1, forward strand.
TTATTTATTATTTATTATTTATTATTTATAATATACTTTAATTTATTTATTATCTATTATTTGTAACTGGTTATTTATTATTTATTATTTATTATTTATATTTATTTATTATTTATTATTTACTATTTATTATTTATTATTTATTATTTATTATTTATTATTTATTATTACTAAAAATAAAATAATAATAATATTATTAATATTTGTTACTGGTTATTTATTATTTATTATTTATATGTATTTATTATTTATTATTTATATTTATTATTTATTATCTATTATTTATTTATTATTTATATTTACTTATTATTTATTATTTATTATTTATTATTACTAATAATATAATATTAATAATAATAATAATATTTTTTACTGGTTATTTATTATTTATTATTTATTATTTATTATTTATTATTTATATTTATTATTTATATTTATTATTTATATTTATTATTTATTTATTATTTATTATTTATTTATTTATTATTTATTATTTATATTTATTTATTATTTATATTTATTTATTATTTATATTTATTTATTATTTATTATTTATTATTTATATTTATTATTTATATTTATTATTTAGTATTTAGTATTTATTATTTATTATTTATTATTTATTTAGTATTTTTTTATACTTACTTATTATTTATTATTTATATTTATTTATTATTTATTATTTATTTTTTATTATTTAGATTTATTTATTATTTATTATTTATTATTTATTATTTATATTTATTATTTGTTATTTAGATATATCATTTATTATTTATTTATATATATTTATTATTTATTATTTATATTTATTTATTATTTATATTTATTTATTATTTATTATTTATTATTTATTTTTTATTTTTTATTTTTTATTTATTTATTATTTATATTTACTTATTATTTATTATTTATATTTATTATTTAGTATTTAGTATTTATTATTTATTATTTATTTATTATTTAGTATTTATTATTTATATTTACTTATTGTTTATTATTTATATTTACTTATTATTTATTATTTATTTATTATTTGTTATTTATTATTTATTATTAATTATTTATATTTATTAATTATTTATATTTATTAATTATTAATTATTTATATTTATTTATTAGTTATTATTTATTAGTTATTAGTAATTATTTATTATTTATTATTTATATTTATTTATTATTATTTATTTATATTTATTTATTATTTATTATTTATTATTTATTATTTATTTTTTATATTTATTAAGTTTTTATATTTATTAATTATTTATTACTTATATTTATTTATTATTTATTATTTATATTTATATTTATATTTATTTATTATTTATTATTTATTATTTATTATTGGTTATTTATTATTTGTTATTTATTATTGCTTATTCCTTATTTATTATTTATTATTATTGATTTTATATCTATTATTTATGTATTATTTGTTTTTTCAATTAATATATATAAGTATATTAAATTCTGTTTATTAACCACGTGGCGAAATTGCTGGAGTGGTAAAGTCTTTGGAAAATATGCAAGAGGTTAGGGGTTCAAATCTCACCAAACGCATAATTTCTTTATATTGCATGGGCATGTGCATGTGCATGTGCATGTGCATGTGCATGTACATGTGCATGGGCATGTGCATAGGTATGAGCACAAAATAATCTATGGCATAGAAGACCTAACCACATTTGTTAATAAAATTTGAGTAAGATATTTAATGATAATGTAGCATGGTATTTACCCATATTTAGAAGAGATAGATATCTAGTTTATACTATCCATTAAATGGATAAAATGGTTAAGGGGAGAATAAAATAGTGGATCCACAATCAATAAGACCTCTCTCATTAATTTAATCAGATTTTTTCAAACCTACAAGACACAAGTGAATAAGTGGTTATTTAAATTCCACCACATTTTTTTGCTGATTATACAAGCATGAAAATATTTCTATTCATGAATCACAAGTCATAGGTAACAGATATGTTAAATATTTATAGAATAAAGGTTGAAATATAACTTGGAATTTATATTAATAAATTGAAAACTGATTATGGGGAGTATAATGGAAATGAATTTGAGTCTTACCTTGGATAGTATAGGATTAAAAATATATATTGATCCCCATACACACCACAACTGAATGTAATTTCTCAGAGAATAAATGAAACCCTTATGGAAATGGGGAGAACTACATTTCTTGAATTTAAAAGATGAATATTCTTTTAGAGAGAGGATGTTTTCACATATATAAACATTAAAAATATTTTATATTTAGAGATATGAGGATGTTATAATCACTGGGTTTCTATCTAATATAAAAGTATAAATATGATGAAATAATAACTTTCAAAAGGTAGTTGACTAATGTGAAACCATGATTATTGAAAACCAACCCATAAAGAATTTTCATGATCTATGAGTTTTTGAAGAAATTAAATTATCTAATGAGAATATTTTTGTACTAAATAGTTAAAAATATACTATGTTTGGTCCTCAAACAATACGTGTGTATTTTGAACAAACTGATGACAAATAAAAGGTTATTAAAAATGATAAACATTAGTTTCAAAGGCTATGGAATCATTTAATGACATATAATATCATAGAAAAAAACATAACCTTATATATACTTAAAGAAGACAAATATATGATGAACCTATACCAAAAAAACTAGAAGAAAACAATTTTTATTGAATCAATCATATCTTATTTATCGGGTTTAACCTCAATCAGTGATAGAATATTTAAAAAATAGAGGTTGGATTGAGTATATCAACGAGGTGATAAACCAGATGGAGAAGAATGATACTCTAGAACTTATTCCAAGACTAATTGAAAACATTTCATGGGAACCGTATTAGTATTTATAAACATACTAACTAATAATGAAGAAGTTATAAGAAATATGGAAAACCTTGTTTGAAATGGTTTGTCCATGTTGAGGGAATTTAATTTTAAAGATACATTTTCACCTATAAAAAGATTATAAGATAGTAGGATGTTCCTTGATACGAAATCATATAAGAATTATAACATTTATCAAATGGATGTAACATCTTCCTTTATAAATGTATATCTTAAATAATAGATATATATTGAGAATCCTTATGTTTTGGTGCTTGATAATGATAGATCATGGGTATGAAAATTTTAAAAAATGAAATTTATGAATTAAAAAGGCCCTAAGTTCTTGATATTAAAGGAAAGACCACTAAATTATGGAGTTAAAATTGAACAAAGGAAAAGTGGAAAAAATTTGTATATTAAATAAAATTATATAGGTGAAATTATTATTATTATGTATTTTTATGATATCATTTTTTAAGGCAATCACAAGAATGGTTTTTAAGATTTTTAAAATCTAATAAAGAAACAATTTTTGATGGACATGATTTATGAGATGAGATAATTCTTGAGATTACAAGTGATGATAAATACAAAATTTTATTTTCTGATCCCAAGGTAAGTATTCTAGAGAGTTATAAAAAGTATTTTATATGGAGGAGTCAATGCCAGTTTCTACACGCATTCAAGTGGGACTGAAATTATATAAATATGATGATGTTGGGAGTGTGAACCAAATAGAATTAAAAATACTGATTAAGAGCCTACTTAATCTCAGAACTTCTAAACTAGATATTTTATATGTTGTGAGTCTTTCTTCTAGATACCGGAGTGATTCAAAATATTCACATATTATATATGATAAAGGTTTCTTGAGATATGTAAAATCAAATATGAACAATGGGATATTATATGAGAATATAAAGTAGTTAAATATGTATGGATTTAAATATACTAACTATTAAGGAGATTTTGATGATAGAATATTCAATTTAGGTGAAATTTTCTTCTTGGAGATAGATCATTGAGTGAGAACTTTAAAAATACTAATTTAAGGAAATTAAGAACTATATTGGATGAATATGTGCCTACTAAAAGTTCCAACATGAAAATGATATGGACGAAGGGAAATTTAGATGATTTTAGGGTTTATGTTGATAAATCTATTAGAATTTACTAAGATAATCAAGGTTCTATATACCTCTCTAAAAATATAGTGTGACATTTAAGGTACAATAAAATAGATATTATATTCTATTTTATTAAATATTAGGTGGCCAATATAGATTTAAATATAGAGGTTATTCCAAAAAAAATAGAATTTGGTTGAAATTTTTTCCAATGTTTTCCCTTAGGATATATTTTAGAATTTTAGGTTAAACAAGGGGGTTCAGTCCCACCCATATCGATGAATTTTTTTAGGACCCCCAGAAAGCCTTTTATTTTTGTAATAAATGATGAGATGTAAGTACACAACTCTTTGGATAAAATTTACTTTGAATAGGTGTATTTGTTTCCTTATGTTTCTATATCTATTATTATTATGAAAAGGGTGTGTCTATTTGATGTGGTGAGTTCTTAGATTGATGAGGAGAAACCTTTATCAGTTAGACACAATTTTTATTATCATTGAGAAGTAGTATTATTTGAAAAACACTACTCTAAAATTTTTTGTGGTGTCAAGAATTTTGTTTTTTTACAAAAACTGTGAGTTAGTGTTTATTATATGGGAAATTGAGTTTTAAGTTGATTATTGAGAAAGAGTTTGACGGTTTGATGGAGAACCAAAATGGGGTGATTGAAATTAACATATATTTATTAAAGATGTTGTCTTTATTATCAACCCTATATGAAAAATATGTTGAGTTTATTGAGAATTCTTTTTGATGAGTTTGAAAGTGGATTGATATTTTTTGGATGATTTTGATTCTCTTTAAAGAATTATAAAACTTCTAGAATATAAGTAGTAAAACAGGTAAGTCAAGAACTCCATATGACATTTTCTGCATAATTTGTTTTTATGACTTTAGGATAATCATATGAATTAAACATCATACTTCATGTTTTTGAGTGTTAGACTTTAGTACAGAATATATGACTTTGAGCCATCGTTTGACATTACTTTTGAGCATATGAATTTAACATATGAATTTGATCTACATCGCCTGACTTCAGTATATCTATAAGACTTCCAAATCCCTAAAAAAAGAAATGTGTATGAATTATACCAAAATTAGGCTTCATTACCATGAATATGACTTCTAAATTCATAATAGGTTACTTTAAAATTTTTTGCATGACTTTATAGATGGTATAAATTTCAAATATACATGGAAAACTACAAAATATTGAGTTTTTTGAATTTTAAATTATGATGTGAAGGGAAATAACTCTGAAAATGATATTTTGTTTAAGTATTTCAAAAATATAAATGGATCAATCATTAATCATGATTCAAACAGATATTCATGGGTGTTTAAATGAGATTAAAGGATAAGGATCTTGGTTGATTTCTCTAAGATTTTAAATTAAATATTTAAAATTATTTATCATGACCAAAGATGATAATATTTAGTGATATTTCATGCATTTTATAATCATGGTAGTTTTCATGAATCATTATATTAATATTCCTCACAAATTAATATGATTATAAAATATTGAAATAAAGACAGAACAGTGTTTGAGATTTTATGAGAGAAGACAATACATGGATATATTGGAGAGGTAATTTAAGTAACATCGACCTATGATATATTATTGTTTTCTAAAGATATTTAGTCAATATTTTTACATATTAATTGATCTATATTCTTTTATCTCAGAAGTAAGAATAATAGTTTGTTCATGCATGCTCCCACGCACGAGCTTCTCATTCTGTACTAGTGAGATGAAGACTGATTTTCTTTTAGTTCTCTCTATTTGTTCTAGTAGTAATGAACCTCCAAGAAGAAGATATTGAATTTATGTTTAATCTTCCCAACTCACATTTATGATCTGATTCACTCTAAAGTGAATGAAAAATCACTGATTTATATTTGGATTTATTCTAAATAGTTCCACACATTCATGGAGATAGAACTCAATGAATCCTACCTATATGTTGAAGTGGATGATACCTTCTCAAAACTTGTGTTTCTATTTTAGAAAATTGGAATCACTAAATATTATATTGATAATAATATATATGAAATAACCATAGGTTTATTACATTAAGGATTTGTCTCCCACATCATGTTCAAATCTTGTAAAAATTCCCATATCATCGTTATCTATATTTTATTTTATTCATACTAGTGAAGAGGTATTAATAAGAGTGGATCACAACTCGAATAAGTCACAAGGGTTTAATTTAAAAAACAAATTATTTTTAAATATAAGTACCTCTAATTCACACCTTATATGGTATAACATCTAATTAGGGAACTTCATAGATGCTAGCGGAGGTTGATCTTGAATCTAATAATAACCCCTAGGTAACCTCTCCAGTGAAAATGCATAAAGTTGTAAATATATATTTGTGTGATAGATTATGTGGCTTGATTTAATGGGGTCATTAGATACTAGTTGTCTTTGTGATGTTGTTGAGGTGTTATTGTTTTCCAAGAATATTAGGAATGGAAGAGATACTGTGCGATAACACTCCATTCTAAATTTTTTATAGATCTAGGTGGGAGCATGTTTTATCTATGAATTGTAATATTATTACCCTATGAACTTTTTTTATTTCCTCGGTGAGTGAATTAATGTATGGGGAAGTCAAAATCTATTTATAAAATATTGTAGTAATATTGAAATTATGGTTGATCATGTAGATGTGATTTATGGTATGTGGCGATGATGATTATGTGAAATTGTTTTGAATTAAAATGGATATCCATAATAAATATTGGATAATCACTGGTGATAATTATAGTTTTTGATTAGATAGTACACAAGGGTGGACACCTTGAAAAAAAATGAGAAACCTAGAGGGTGGATAACTATACAACAATTTTATATTTTGGTGGGGAGAGTACCCATGTTTCGACACTAAGAAAACTAGTGAGATTCCCTGTAGGTGAACAATGAATTGATAAATGACGATTTATATCTTAGAGTGTTCTTTATTGTTATATAGATACTTTTTAATGATTAGGGATGGTTAAAAAGTTCTCTATGGGTGGATAGAAACATGTTTGCGATGATAGATAGTTAGTGAGTTCCTAGTAGGTGGATAACTATTTTAGGTAGGTGATACTATCTTGAGGTCTTTATAGGTGGAAAACAGTTTATATGTTGATTGGTAGTGGTTTTCTAGATGAAAGTCTAACGATGAGGTGTTGAATAGAAATTATTTGATATTTCTCTTGTGGAAGTTACTTATTGATTGATTGTTCTGTTTTATTAATTCTATAAATGAATGTATTAGTATAATTTATTCATATAAAAACTTGAGATATCTTTGGAGAAACCTACTTAGTATATTTATATGCTCATCCTTGCTTTTTATAAATTATTTTTTCGAATTATTTAGATAGAGTTTTTGGTGGTTTGAGAAATAATAACTATGAATATTGGATACTTTTTGGAGGAGGTTTTTTCATTATACGTTAACCAAGGTATATGATAGACGTTATATTTTTTCATTATTTTTTCCTTTATTCATTGTTTTTTAAGATATGATCTGCATAATATTTACATTATTGATGAATTAATATTGATAAATGTATTAAATTATTGATGGTGTTTCAGATTTTACTTTTATAAAGGTTGATTCCTTCCATATATGTGTAACGATATAACCTTGCTGAAAGTTATGAACATGTGGCCTATTTTTGGTGGGTTTTAGGTATCGTAATCAAACTTTTTGTTACATTAGGTTGTGTCCCAATGAGGTAACATCACTAGAGAATTTTATCATAGTAATTTTTTGAAGAAGTATGCCATAGGTATTTTTGAGTATTTTATGGGTTGTAAAGATGTATTATTCCTTGAAAATAGTATATAAAGTAGTCAAGAGAAACTGGTATGACATATATGGCCCTTTTTGATCTATGTGAGGACTCTATAACCTCTATATATTTATTATGGGATGATGTTATGAATGCATTATATCTTTATAGGAATGAATTCAGGCGTCATTTATTTTATGGTTATGATAATTGTGTTTGTGTTATGAATTTCTTGATTGTTAATGTGGGAGTTAAGGATATGAAAAGTGGTTAAACAAGTGGCCGATGTGATAGTATGGTTAGATATTCCACATATATATCCATGGGATGAGTTTAGTTTATCTATTTTTTTGTTATAGTAGCTTTGAGACACCACCATGAGGTTCAAAAATCACTTAAGGCAGTGTGTTTGAGAAGGGATATGTAATTTGGAAGGCTCATAAGATAGCATTGAGATAGTTCTAGAAGATAAACTTTCTAAAGTACTAAGGGTTTATTACTAGTTACATGACTGAGCATCAGTAAGAGGAAGTTACTATATATTTTTAGTTAATCAAGTATGGATATGTGAATCCTGTTCCTTTGGAGGTGAGTTTGTTGTGAGGTTTTGTCTATTGATTTTTGACACTTGTCTTTGGATAGAATGATGCTGCTATGATTAGATGTAATCAATTTTGGGGGTTTCTCAAGAAAATTCTATAAAATATTCGTAGGATTGATATGTATCTTGATTTATTTATGATACCAAATGGTAATTTCTATATTAAAAATTTTAATATGAAGATTAATTATCTAATGTGATTTTTTCTTATTTTTATGGAAAATGAAAAGTAAATAGATCATTATTTCCAATGTTATTTGAAGAAACTGATTTAGAGGTAATTAGAAATATTTTCTCTGAACCCCATTATAGAGCTATTGGAAAAGGTGGTGATGGAGGATAATTTGTTGATGGGAAAGAGATATTTTCTATATATCACTCTATAAGGTGTATCTCAAAGTAGAGTTAGAGGCATAAGTTATTGATTTATGAATCAACTGAGGTTCTAGTGAGTCTATGGGAGTTAGATTCATATGCTATCTCTATTATTTGGTGGGGTAGTACAAATATATTTAGTGGGACATAATGATTTCAATGTTTCTCTTATAGTGGGATGGGTGAACTAAAGTATGCATTCCTTTATTTTCATGTTAGGTATATGAGGAATGATAGGAGTGGGACTATTTTTTACTGACATATTAGACTCTTTATTAGTAGTTTCTACCACAGTAGTATGATAAACAACCATTGGGACCACCAAATATTTATGGTGATGGAAGAGGAAATCTTGGTGGAGCTAAGTTGATTTCTAAACATAGCATAGGTAGTGACGGGAAAAAATAGAAATGAGGAGGTGTTAGCAGTGGGAAACTATAATCCATGGATGTTTAAAAAGGGAATGGAATATCGGTTGTTTAAGTTATAATTTTAATTTTCACCATTCTTTTTTGTAGTTTTTATTTTTCCAAAGAATCAAATTCTTTTATCACCCATTCCTCTATTTGTGGGATATATCATCATCTAGAAAATGTTAAACATTTATTGTAGTTGAATCCTCTAGTGGTAGGTCACATGAGTTTAGATAAAGTGCATAGTTATGACTTGGTTTTGGGGTGTGATCAAATATCTTGTAATGAAATATTTTTATAGAAACGACCCTAAAATGTTACCTATGGGAGTGATTAGTTGTATTCTATATTATATTTTATCAATTTTATATATGAAGGTAGATTTTCACTTGTTTCTATATTTATCATGTGTTGTTTATTTAGGAAAGGGAATCTTATTTGTCATATATGTTGATTAATCCGTATATTATTATGTCATAGTTAATGAGTTTTATTCTTAGTGTATCTTGTACGGATGTTTAAAATTTTACATGAGTTTAAAGTGGTTATATTGATTTTTTTTCTAGATTTGGTTATTAGTTTACCAATAAGGCAAGATATTGAGTTTGGGATTGAGATGTATCCAAGTGTTTCTCCTATTTTATAGAAATATTATCTGATAGTGCCTATATGACTTAGAGAATTAAGTATCTAGATTGATTAGTTATTACACTAAGGTTTCTTTAGAACAGTGTCTCTCCATGGAATATATTATAGGGAATGTAGATAAAATCTTAAGATTGTGTATAAAATATTAATGATTAAATCAAAAGAGTGTATGAATCACTATCCTCTTCTTAAGATATAGGATCTTCTTAATTTCATTAATGGGTATGTTTTTATCTTCTAAATTTACATTATTTTCTAGATATCATCAAATGTGGGTTATGAATAAATACTTTCTAAGGCAGATTATTGGGTCAATATGAGAATTTTGAGTTTTTAGTGATTATGTTTGGAGCCCTAGATACACTGACCATGTTTATGAATCTTATGAATAGGGTGTTTAAGAACCACCTTGATGATTTTTTGGTTCCATTTTTTGTGTAAATTGGGTTTATTTTAATATAGAGGAAGATCATGTAGAGAATTTTGAGTTGTTGTTAGAGTTTATTAGAAATATTATATTGTATGGGAAGATGTCTAAGTGTTAATTTTGGATGAATGAAGTGCATTTTCTGGGTATTTGTATTTCAATTTTTGGGGTGGAATTGGAGACAAATAATATTAAGGTGGTTGTAACGTGGAATCCTTAAAAGAATGTTTCTAAAGTAAATAGTTTCTTAGGAGTAAATGGTTATTATAAAATTTTTGAACTAATATTTTCTTAGATCAAATTTATTATCATCTTTTACTAAGAAAGGAAATAGTTTTCTGGATATAGGATTGTCAAGTTTCTTCTATAATCATGAAGGTTATGTTTTCAATTTATCCAATCCTTTTTATTTCTTAATTAGTATATTACTTATGAGGTCTATTATGATATATTTCGTCATGGTTTTCAATGTTTCTTGATGGAAGATATTGTATTCATTATATATGGGTCTATGAAGTTACATCCCCATAAATATAATTATGCTTCCCAAGATTAGGATCTTATGACACTGTTGTTTATGCTTAATTTTTGGTGGAATTATTTTCCTAATGACCCATTTATGGGTTATTTTATTCCTAAGATATCGAAATATATCTTTTCTCAAAATAATTGAATTTTCAATAGAATTGGTGGGTATAATTTATCCAATATTATGATCTCAATATCAGATATACTCATTGAACGGGTAATGTGGTGGCTAGCACCTTGAGTTGGAAGTTTTATGATTTAAATTCATGGAGGATAATGGAGAAATTTATAGTGGTGTAGTTATAATCATATCCTTATCTTGGTTATAAAGGGATTAATGATGGAGAATTTATATATTATATGAGGGTAGTGTCATTATTAATAATTTAAGCATAGTATTTTCAAATTTCGGACCCTGGTGTAGAATTTTGGAGAGACCATATTAATTTGAAGATTAGGATCATTGAGTTTGGTTTGATGGGAAGTTGTTTTGGCCTCATATTATGTGGGAAGTGGTTATGTGTGAGTTCCATGGGTAATATTTGGAAGTTCATTCAAGTGTTTCAAATATATATCTTGGTTTTAATAGGTTATTTTTGAAGTTTTTCATGAATAAGGAAATAAACAAGTTTATTTCTTTATATATTGTTTTCTAGTGAATGAGTTCCAAACATTAGGTTCTGATATGACTGTTGTATATTTTTTAAATCACTTAATGAAAGTGGGAGGGAAATTATATGTATTTTGATTCATGTTTTATTCATACTCGTAGAGTGTTTTATTCCATTTGGGTTTCTATAGATAGATTTAAAATGTCAACAAATTTATTATTGATTTACGATTTATGATCGGTGGATAGTTTGGCTAATAATTTTGTGATGAAATCCATGAAGCTTCTTGGAGTTCACAAGATGGTAGTGTCAGGTCATGTTTCTTAGTTTACATCATCTATTTGGAAAGGGTTGAAGCATAAATTTGGTACTTAATTTTTCTTTATCACCCTACATTACCCACACATAAACGGGTCAAAGTGAATAGATGATCCCCATAAAGAGGGATATATTTAGAGAATATATCATTGATTTTAGAGGATCATGGGAGGACTATTTATCATTAGTGTATTTTTCTTAAAATAACAATTTTCATTCATCTACTCATTTGGCACATTATGAGGCTATATATGGGGGACTATTTCATTCATCTTGGTGTTGGTTCATGGTTGGTGAGGTCATTATAGATGGTCCAAAGATGGTGTTTGATATTATGGATTGTATGAAATTTAATTTTGAATCACATGGGGTCTAATTAAAGTAGATATAAATCTTATGAGGATTAGGGGAGGAGGTTGTAATAGTTTTTGATTAGGGATCATGTATTTTTTTGAGTTTCTCCTTCACATAGAAATTTATTTTTTTTAAAGGATGCAGTTTATCACCATGATTTATTGGTCCATTTGTGATTTTTTATCGAATTAGAGTGGAATATTATCGATTAACACTACCTACATGTTTGGAAAAGGTTCATTATCAGTTTCTTATATCATATATTTTGAACTGTTATCATTATCCTTCACTTGTAATTGTTTTATATAGTAAAATATCAAGGATAATATTAATTTTTTTGAAGTATGTAGTGGTAATTTATGATCAAACATATAATCTTAAGAAGATGAGTTATTACTTAATAATGAGTTGTTTTGAGGCTTTGCAATTTAAAATAGATCAATAGGGATAGGTAATGACATATACAAATGTAATATCTAAAATTAATTTGTTTTTTTTTTGTATTTTTTATTTGGAAATTTTTAATGATGAAAGTGTAATGAAAATTTTGGTTGGTTTGTTTCTATTTTTATGATTACGGTTAATTATTGGGGGGGGGGGGGTGAAAAGTTTTAAAATTGTTTGTAATGTGGAGGCCCATATTTTAATGTTTTGGGAAATTGTAAAAAAATTTAGTTTCTAGTTAATAAGGGTATAATGGTAATTTTATAGTTCGTAGAGTGAAATTTTGAATGTGTCTCTATATTAAGGATGCAATTTTTACCACTGGGAAGTGGTTTGGTAATTTTTCAAGTTGCATAGATTTACCTATGAGTGTCAGATAATAATGAAATTTCATTATTCTTTATTAATTTAATTAATTCAAATTGTATGGATTGCTCTTATAAAAACAATGTTATAGAATGTGAGATATTTTTCATGTGGTGATAGTGAAAGATATTTTTTAGATGATGTGAGGGAAAATTAGTGATATTAATAGGGGGATTGTATTGATGGTTTTAATGGAAAGTCAATGGGAGATTTAATGGCCAGTTTCATCAGTTAATGATGAGAGGAAATCATATATTTAGAATAAATTATTGGGATACAATTCATTTTCCAATAATGAAATTTCTGTAAACTATCTATAATTATTTCAAGGGATAAGTCCATTAAAATTTTGGTGGTATGGTGGATTGATATTGGGGGATGAATGAAGAAGAGATTTTTGGAGGATGATTAATAGTGATAATTGAAGGATGCAATGTTTGTGTTCATCATGTAATCGAGTTAGGTAACATAAATTATAATACCATTAGTAATACATATTAATATACCAATATTATGTTTTTATTTATTTTATATATGATTCATAATAATCCAAAGGAATGACTATATTGAAAAATGAAATTTGATATGATTGAAGATTATAGAAATTGTGGAATAATTATTCATGATGGAAAATTTAACTAAGATAGGTTATGATATTTATATATAATTATTGAAATTTATAATTAGTGTTAATAATATGTCAATACCATTTAAAATATAATTCTATGAATATAGAATAATGAATTTATAGAGATAAAGAAACATAAATAAAGGAAATGATCATGAAATGATGATTTGTTGGGGAATATTTATTTTAATTCAAATATGAATTATTTATATTTTTTTGTTAAATATTGATGTTGAATATAGTTTATATAAGTCCATGATATATTTAATAAGTACAATATATTAATCTAAGCATATAATAGTAGAAAATGAGAAGAAATAACCTCGAGGTGAGAGGGAATTTACTAAGTTTGGCATAGAGGCCTTTACATTATCTAAAAAAATTTCTATAAGTTATGGTGCGGGTTAGGGGGAGATGTGGTAGTGATTTACATTGGTCATCCTAAATATTGATGAGTCTATAGTCTATTATATATTTGGAGGAGTTTTTTTGAAGTGAGATACATTGGGCGGAGTGATTACTATAGGGACATTGCATATTATCGTAGGGTAGTTACATTTCTAATAGGGTATATGAAGCCAAATACTACTAATATATGATGAATATAGGATGATATCACAATGCGGTGACTCCCGAAACTAATAAATCCTTCTGGGTAACCTCTCTAGTGTGAATAAATAATGGTACAGATGCATATTGGTTTAATTGATGATGTGGCATGATTAAAGGGGTCATTAGTTATGTATTGGCTTTGTGATGAGGTTTTAGTTTTACTTATTACCAAGTATATGAGGAATACCAGTGATATAGTGTGGTTATACCACCTAATAAATGAATTTATGGTAGACCTAGGTGTGATCCTGTTATATCTATGCGATGTAATAATAATTACATAGGACCATTGTTTGTGTGATGTCCGAGGTGAGTGAACTAGTGGATGGTGGGGGTATGAATCCATTTATGATCTGTGTTTGTGTCGTGTAAGTTGTGATTTATCCTATAGAGGTTTTTTTATACATTATGATGATGTGATGTTAGTGTATATTGAAATGGATAGATATAATGTATATGTGATGTGTGGTGGTGAGAATATGGGTTAAAATGGGGAGATTCATTGAGAGAGGACACTCAATAATATATAAAGATATCTTAGGGTGTATGGATACCTAATAATTTTAGGCTATGGTGGGGAGTGAATTCAATGGTGTACACTTAAAAAACCAGTGAGAGTCCTTGCAGGTGGACATGACAAATCCTATGTAAGGCGATATCTTTGAGAGTTCCCTACAAGTGGATAACTAATTTGTGGTGATGATGGATGGTTAGAGAGTTCCCCTCATGTGGATAACTATTTAGTATAAGTGATACTATAGTGTGGTCTTTTCAGGTAGAAAACTAACTAGATGTGGATTGGTGGTAGTTTCTATAGCTGTGGTTATGTGTTGGTGTATAAAGATGATATGATGTGTGTTAAAATGTATGGTGACGTGGTATCTAGTGGAAGTGGTTTGATTGTGGTCTTGTGGAAGATATATCTTGGTAGTTTTTTCTCTTTTATTTATCCCATATATGGATAAATTATTACGATTGATTCACATAGACTTATGAGAGGTTTGGTGATGAACCTAGTGAGTATATCAATTTTTCCACCCTTACTTTACATAAACAAAGTTTTAGATAAACTATATAGAGTTAGTGGTGGTGTTATTTGGATTTAGCTATGTAAATGTGATACCTATAAAAGAAGGTTTTTGAATCATACCTTTCCTAAGGTATATAATAAATTTTAGGGTTGTAGATTTTTTTTCATTATGTAATAGATTTTAATGACATGGAATACATTTTAAATATATTTTACACGAATTGATATTAAGAAGAATATTATATTATTCATGATGATATAGATTATTATTTTATAAAAGGTAATTAATTTGATATATTTTTGATGATATAACCTTGGTTTTAGTCTCCAACTCATGGATTATTAAAGGAAACAGTCTTCAAGGGTCATACATAAACTCATTTCTAGCTAAAGTAGATTCCCATCAATGGAGGGTTGTGAAAAATCAATATCAAGTGTCTCTAATACCACTATTTTGTTTTATAATATTTTTATAATGGACCGTAAACAATAATCATGATTTAAAAATATGAAATAACTAGATTTAGTAAATGATAACTTATTTTTTTCATATGTGATAAGAAAATTGTAAAAAATTATAAATAGGTTTGTTGATTCGATCAGGAATGATATCCATTGGATTCTCACTTAATTTAGTATCCATGGACTCGAAGAATCCTAATTTTACATCACTAGAATAATTATTTTATTTTATTATAATTATAAACAATGCTAAAATTTCCACTTAGGTAAATTAGAAAAAGGAGAATGTTTCTTTCAAAAAAAATATTATTCAAGATTGGATTGAGATGAATTCTAAACTACAATATGATTTTTCATATATCATAAAAAATATCTCATATTCATAAATTCATTCAACACCAACTAAGAGTTCATTCCAAGATTTAATAATATTAACGGTCATAATTATTTCTCTAACCCCTCAGATAATATTGCGACTCTCAGAAACTTATACAAGATTTTTTAAGAAACCATTCTAATGAAAAATATATTAACTCATCACATGAATCATATTTTAACCCATTTTTAGATAATATTAATTATATCACCTCAAATGCTATATCATAATCAGGTGGGAATGTGTTATTGAGATAAGAATAAAATGTATTATATAAAATATCTATTATATACATCATATAAAATATAAAATTGCCATAAAATTTTTTATATTCAACTAATTATAAATATCACATATTGACATTTAAAAAGGCATTAATATTATTTCAATATCTCAAATTTTAAAAAATATAAATTTTTTATATAATATTAAAATAAATAACTCATATTTATATTTAAAATAATATATTGAATTCTATTAGAAAAATAGCTTATATTTTCTTTTTTTATTTTATTTTTATTTTTTTAAATCATCATAAAAAGAAAGTGGTCAACAAATTATATAAAACTAAAAAATAACAATACATAATCTAAGGGGATATATTATTTTATTAGTGATTCATATTCAATATGATATAGTTGTATATATAGAATCTCTTCTAACTTACAAGTCATAGATGTAGTCTAATCATGATCAAAGGTTGACACATAGTAATCCTACAAAATCCAATTTCCCTTTATTTCTTCCATTCTTTGTTCTATATTGTTTACAAGACCCATAATTCCAAACTTTTTCCTAGTATTCTTAAATAATAAAAAATTTGTCCTTAATATTTTTATTTGGGTTCTCTTTAACCTATCGAGGATGCATTTGTGGATTGAATACTCCCTGTAAACATTCCTCCATATTTAGATAATAAATAACCCATACCCAGGATACTGAACCATTGGTGTTTTCCATTTTTTTAATCATATATTGTATTTTTCCACACAAATTTTTAACTTATATCCACTTTCTTCCACTTTTTTACAATGTGAGAAATAGAAGTTGAAAATTAACTATTCTAAAAACTTGGTGAGATAGAAGGATCCTCAATTTTCATCATTATATCTACAATTTAGTCTACATCTGACTTATTCTCTTTATTTTCATGTTTTTTGTGTTATTAATACCATAAATATTTATTAATACGTCCTTGTTTGAGACATTATTATTATTTATTGGGCATATACATACCTAAAAATCTATAATTTTATGATTTATCATGAATTAGAAGCAGTCTAAGTTATATAAAATAAAATGTTTTTTATATTAACTCTATTAGAGAATCCAAATTTTTTACAATAATCAATTTTTTTGGTTGTTAATAACCTTATAAAGAAACTTTTCAATATATGGTTTAGATGCCTGATGAAAATCACCAATAGAAGACGAATCACCCATTTTGTGACACTATTATGTGAAAAAATTAGTATCATAAACCTAATAAACATGATGTTTATAATTTTTAAATATAGGATCTAAAGGGTTTCAATTCAACAAGAAGTTATAATAATAATAAAGGGAATCTAATTAAGATGAATGAACTTCATCAATAGACTAGATATTCTTGAAACAATCCCTAATGTTTCTCAAATAAACCACTATATCAACAAAATAACCCTAAAATAAGAATACCTTAATGCTCATAGAAATAATAGCCTGAGAAAACACTTTACTCTTGCAACACAAATCAAGAAAATTCCTATATATCTATCAATGCTAAGAGTATTTCATGAAACTTTATTATATAATATTTTGGCCAAAACCATATTAATCATTAACTATAAACCAAATGAAGTATATAAAAGGTTATGATAAATATAACTTTACACACACTTAGGCCTAAATTGAATTATTCCTAATAATAATGTGTTGATAATCCTTATAAAATTTCCTAACAGTGTTATCAAAATGTTTAAAAATTAATAATTTTGGTAAATCAGGTTGAATATTGTGAATATTCATCCAAACCCCATCCAAGGGGTTATACTTCTTCACATGAATCACTAACAACCATCACATCATAGATACAAAGAAATATATTACAACATGTCATTGATACTCAAGCTATAAATGGTTTAATATCATCTCTATAAACTATGTGTACACTAATATAAACCCTTTTCCTTGACTCGAAGTCTACTTATAAGAAATTAAACTTGTCAATAACATATAAAATGAATAATTATTTCTCAATTTAATGATTATAGTCAGAAAACTCCTTTAATTATTTATTAAATTTATATTTATGTGTTAATGGAAATATAAGATAGTGAAATTGAAATAAATAATTTTTCTTGTTTTTGATTGAAATTAATATTTATTTTTATGGTTCTTGAAGTTTATAAATTCTTAAAATAGGCCTTGGTAATGTTATATTGGAAATGGATGAGAATTTGAATAAGAGGAGAGACTAAAAATCAAGAAATTGTTTGATTTAGACTATGTAAAATTAGGTTCTACAATACCCAAACCATGAATGGTGATTTAATGAGGTTATAATTTGTTCATGGATAACCTATATAGTAAGGAAACCCATTTAGATAAATTATAATGACATTTAAATGTGTTTTAATATCATTATCCAACCTACAAAATCAATATCCCTCCTCATTTATACATTTATTTTAATTATACATGGCTTGTTCAAGTCCCCCCCCATTTCCTCCAACCTAGATACATAGAGGATCAAATCATGGTTATTAATTATATTCATAACAATAAATAGTTACCCAGTTATTTATAACATATTCTCATTACTTCTTATTTTTTTTAGCATTGATCTTGTTCAATTTATTTAAGATTTCATTTGAGGGTTTGATTGGAGCATGATGAAACCCTTCTAAATATTTGGGATTTGGTCGGGGGTTCTAATTGAGTAAAATTGTGTTAAAAATACATTTATATGTTTGATTGAAGTCGCATTTGTACACATAGATATTTTCTGATTTCATGGTGATTTTTGGGGTTTTAATGAATTATTTTACTAATGTAAATTGGGAAAACTTTTTAGGGTATTCACATAGGAGGGTTTATGTCTGTTAAACATAAATAATAAAATTATGAATGTTGTTAAATGTTAGTGGCCCAACCACTTCCTTGATTTTATGATGAATTGTGATCAATGTTTTTCTTATTGGATAAAATATTATATTTTATTTCTATTATGTTTACAGACATTGTATATTAGGGACTAATAAATTGAAATCATCTTGATCCAATTAGAGGTCACTTAAGTTACTATATAATGAGTGTTAAATTGTAAATCCTGTGGAAAGTTAATTGGTAAAGTGATTATTAGAGAACCACATAGGATAGTTTTTTCAATATCATTTAAAAGGTAATTAATATTTTTCCATATAAATATTTCATTAAAATAAAAAATGTTTAAAATAATTAAAATAACTTGAGTTGAGAAAATATTTGGGAAATGTATTTTATAAAATATAATTGTTTATTTAACTTTTCAAATAAAATGGAGGAATGTTTTAATTTATAAAATTTTATACTCAAAACAATTTTATATAATTAGCGATGCGATATTTTTTAAGTTATTTTTTCAGTTAACCTTTATTTAATAAAATTTTATTTTAGTTTTTATATATTTATTCATGATTTTTTATAAAATAATAATCAGGGTTTATTAAATTTTTTTCTTATTTTTTATGTTTTTTATCTTGATGTCGGTTTGATTGGATTCTGGGATTAACTTTGTAATTCATAGGTAAAGATAATTAAGATGTAATTTTTAAACAATTACCCCTATAATTGAAATGTTTATTATTTTTGTTAATGTTAAAGATTACTTGTAGTGTGTATGTAGTCCTAGGAATGATTTTTCCTTTTTTATTGTTTTATAAATTTGATTGAGTGATTGGATGTAATAGAAAAACATAAAATATAGTGTAGAAAAAATTGTATTAGAATATGTGTTTGACTTTGACATGGAATTTGGGATGTAAATGTTTTGTCCATTTGTTATTTAAAAATAGACTTATAAACATTTAAATGATATTAGGTTATTTTAAAATAAATGAGTTCTATATTATATAATAATGTGGTGTTACCTAATGTATATAGTTATAAACTCATTATTATGATGTTATATCTTGTAAAATATACACATGAAGTTGTTGGAATATTTTCAGTGATCTTTGAAATGGTGATTATTGAAATTGGCTGTTAATGAAGAGTTTTTAGTATATTCATGATTTATAGGGGCTATTCATTGATGGAAAACATGGTTTGGGAAACCATAAAGGGTAATCTAATGGCTATGAATAATTAAGATATATAGTTAGAAAATCATGTATGAAAATAGTTTATTAATTATTTTGATTCCCAAATTATTAGAAATGTATTATGAGATTCCAAAATGATTTTATTTTATGTCTAAGATAATTTCTTTAAAAATTATAGGGGTTTTATACCTTGAAAGAATAAGTGATTATTAGATTGGTCTTTGGTAATATCCTTATCATTTGAAACAATTCAACACCCCTTGGAAGGAGATGATATTGTTATATTTAAGATATTATGGGTATGTTTTTGGTGAGTTTTCTATTATGTTAGAGTTCTTTATATAGGGATAATTAAAAATGTGAGTTATATCTTTAATTAAGACTAAGTTAACTATCTTGGTTATAGGTGGGGATTCTCGAAGATAGAGTTGGTTAACTCCTTTAATTTTATAGGTAGTTTAATCTTTATTATGTTGCTCCTTAAGAATTTATGGATTTATATTCAAGGATCAAGGTTTGAGTGAATATACCAAAGTTAGTGTTGGTGACCCAATATATGAAATGGAGGGATGTATATCTATAAAAACATGAATGTTAGGGACTCTATGTTTGAGGAGGGTTGGGTGTTATGATAAAAAAATAAACACCTCTTCGTATTACAAACCACAGGTTTGAGATGAGTGGCTAGATAATAATTCTTCATTGAGTGTTAGTGAATCCTTTTAAAGGAAACCCCAATGCGCTATCCTTTATAGACATTTTGGGTTACCATGGGATTTCTTTCCAAAATAAGGCGATCACTTAGACTTTACCAAAAATACCTTGGAATGCGCATTGGCCATGACGATGAGATATTGACCTCATATCACCTAGATTATAGAATTTTGACATACTACAAGAGTTTCTTATGGATTTAAGACATGTTCTTGAATCCTTCCCAAATACTAGTGTAGATCATGTTACCACCGTGATAGTAATTCAATAAAAAGTGTGGGATGATGTAAAAATATTTATATACTAATGGTTCTTAATTAATGTGTTCATATTTATATATCATAAATTCCCCATCGATGTGACCATATATATGTATAAGTTTTTATTCATATTTCTATTGATAATTTATTATTTTATGGTTTAAATACATTCAATTGGGAACAATGAAATTTAACACCATATAGATAGACTGTAGGTGTTATGGTGTTGGGATCAATCCCCTAATAAGGGATTATTATGTATCCCTATAAAGGGAATGATAACCCATATAGTTCAGTACCTCATAATGGGACACATTATACCTTTCAAGTTTATGTGATAATGATCAAGAGTTTCATTTTAAGGTCATGGAACCATGAATTTTTTCAAATAGTTTAAATTAACATTGACTATATTTTTAGGAAATAAGTGCCTAGAATTGGTTTATGTGGGACTTATGATCTAGAAAACCATTATAGTAGGACTAAAATGGAATATGGACCAATTATGAAGTGTTTTTTTTCATAATTAAGATTTCCCCATGAGAAAAGTGGTTGGTTTTGATCATGGGTTTATAGACCATTATGCAGGAAATGGAATACTTGGGAATATAACATAATGTGAGGAATGTTCCTAGGGAATATGGAGCTAGTAAAATTACATATGATTTTAGGGGGAGAATAGTACGATAAGGAAGGGAATTAGATATTTCATGAGAAATATGGCTCTATGAAGGTATAGTTTTATATGTGAATATCATGATTAATAAGAATCGAATCCTACATAGTTTGAGTTTCACAGTTTAAGTTCATGTGACCATACTGTACCATATTGAGTGGTGATTATTCATTGATGACCCATAATTTTTTTACTTATAATTAATATGTTTCTTTTAAGAATATGAATACTCACAAGGAATATGACGATTTTTGGAATGATTTAGGGATTACTTAGAAGATTATTCTCAAGGCCCTTTATATCTCCCTAGATCATTCATGAATTATGTTGAGGATGTAATCAATGAGAACAGATATGAGGCTTATAACTTGTGGAGAGGACCAATATCTCATGAACCGTTTAGTGGAAAAGGATAGAAAACTTGGTACATCAGCAACCAGGATGAAAATAATGAGTTAGAAAAGACCACATCAGTTTCCACTTGGAAATGACCCTTGTTATCAATGGGACACGTGGTTATGATCACCCTGAGGGTTCTATCTATCATGTGGGATAATCCTAGAGAATCCTTTTATCAAGGGAATACATGATTGAAATTACACAATTTGACATGGCTAGAGACCTGATCATGTACATATTATGGTATTGGAGGAGGACTTGTTGGATGAGTACCTGGGTAGGAGGCCTAGGGTAATGAATTATCAACAATTGAAATTCGGGTATACATGTTACCCTAATACAGGAGTGAAAGAATGGGGAACCCCTAGGTTGAGGGCCAGGGAATATATTCAAGTGATTTTGTTTCCTATTTATGATAAGTAGATTTCGTTTACCTTGTGATTCTTGGGATAAGCATATTCTCTAGAGATTCTAGGGAGATGTGCTCACCCTAGTGATTCTAGGGAGAAGTTTTCACCCCAAGGATTTTGGGTTGAAGTGGTTGCCCTAGTGATGATGGGGAAAAGTGGTCACCTTAATGATCTTGGGGTGAAAGTTTCACCCTATTGAAGTTATGGTAATGTGTTATCCCTAGTAATTATAAGAATAAGTGGTCACCCTAGTGATGAAACCTATGATAGGTTACTTCCCAAAGAATAAGGGTATCTACTTATGATTTTAAATGAATGATACTCTAGGAGGTATCTTATTATGGGTTATTTTCTATAGTGTTGAAGAACTAGGGATGAATTGGTATCCCATGAAGGTTTTTTAATCAACTAAATCTTTTGGAAAAAATTTTACCCCCCTTTTTATTAATTTCCATATTTTTTAATCATAATTGAGATACTAGAAGGAAGCAGTCTACTAGAGAGAGTAGAGCTCGAATGTGTCTCCTTGCCATCTAATTAGTCCAAATGTGGAACTATTAGGGTCATATTTATAGCCAAATCTAGGGACCTTTTCATAAGAGAGTTGGGATAAAAAAATGGATGTATAGGTGGACAAACGTATGGAATGCTGGTCCTGAAGGTGGACTTGGGAGAATGACCATGAGCACATTCCAGGGGCCTGGTAAAAACTATATAAGTGAACTTTAATGGACCTAGGTAAACTTATGGTTACTTAAATGGGATTGTATTTCCATCATTCTAAGGTTTCCATCCTTTTCCAAAAAAGGAGCACCACCCCCCTATAATTGGATCCAATTAGAACAAGGAGGATCCAATTCTGATGTTGTAGTGACACTAGAACAAGAATTGTTTCTATAAGTGGAATATTAACACATAGGTTAAACAAGAGTATGATAGGTGTGTTCGTTTCCCATGCACAGTAGTTACCTAGTGTTTTATGCATTAGTTTATCTTCACTAGTACTTAAGATAACTATCACATGCTATCTATAAATAGTGGTTCCTTCCACTATGTCCACATCATTCTTCTGACATGTGTGAGAACCCATATCCATCTGAGCTATGTACACTCCAGTTACTCATTATACTAAAGGTAATCACTTTTAAGTCTACTTTTACCCACCTTATGAGAAATAATGTTTTTCTCAGGAGCCTCATCCAAACCTCCCATTTGGGAGAAATTATCTAGGTAAGGGTGTTGGGAAAAGGCATAGGGAGAATTCATTTTTTTGTGGACTTGGGAGATACAATTTATACGTTTCACCGGGTGGTTATAAAATTTTATTGTCTATGCCTTATAATCATAAATTTTTATTACTGATTTAACATACTAATAAAACATTTAATTTCATTGTAACAACACAATGGATCACATTTCAATCACTACTTTATATTTTAAGGCTATTGCATGAATTAATGAAATGTCTGAGATCATCAAGAAGGTCTATCATGAGTAGTGAGAATCCCCTTAATGCATATCAGAAACCTTTTATTAATAAAAAATCATGAATAACCGTCATATAAGATCCACAAATTATACCTATATTATATTTTAAAATATTTCACCATCCTTAGACCGAATTCCATCCTAATAGACTTCTTGTTTTACAAGTACACAAACTAAGGTAGAGTTAATATTTATTCCAAATGTGCATGTATCAATGAGTGGAACCATCTAAGAGTTCCTATGTCATGACACTAAAACTACCTATTAAAATTATTTATACACATTGTAAACTTTTATACATTAATTCAAATCTATATTACTTCATTCATCCATTGATCAATAAAAGGGTTTGAATGAGGAAAATGACCCTCATTATAGTGGTAGCATTTTTTTTGAATAGATGTGGGTGAATTGGTTATTCAAGCCAGGCATCATGTTAAAGGATGAGATGAAGTAATTAACCATTTATGATGTTGTTTTTATATTTTATACATATGTGTATATAAACTCTAACTTGATCCAAGGTTGCTGAGCCACTAGAGCCCATAAACAAATATATTCTATCTGATGCATGGGTATGTGGGTATTAGCTTATATAAAATTGAAAATGTTTTTGGGATTCTGATCCTTTAGGATATATAGGAAAATATTATTCCCAAATATCTATATGGGAGAATTAAAATTGTACACCCTCCCATGTTTCAAAACTACTGAAAATGGTCAAAGATATCACAAATAAGAAACCTCATCCATGAGATGATGTTACTTTTAAATCATGGATGAGGGCCTTCGTGGTTCTCCATGAAAATAAGGACATCTATAAGTTCTTGATAGAGTTCACTTCAATTAAAAAAATGGGCAGGAATTGTAACATATTGACCAATACATGAGTAATTCCATTATGAAGAATGAGGTTATTATATTAACCTTAACATCCTTATGCAGACATTACTAGGAGATTTCTTGGAAATGTTTCTGATTTGATACCAACATTTATTTCATGTCCCCTAAAATCAAGATGGTTTTAATTTTAATTGAGCCCAATATAACACAAGTATATTTTTTGGGCCAATGTATACCGGTATTAGAAAATAACAAATGTATTTTTAGGGTTTATCTTATAAACTTGGAAGGATAAGAAAACCCATATTTATGTGATCTACCCTCGAAATAATAAACATAAACATTAAATATGAATAAAAAAAATGTACCTATATATTATAAGAAATTTCTATGATCATTTTCTTATCAAAGGATAATTCTTTATATATATAACCAAATAAGCAGAAAAAAAGTATCATACCACTTGGGATTACACCGATTGATGGATTCTTGTTCATACCAATATGACTGTCAACCATTGAAGGGGTTTTATCACTTTTAAAGGAAAGATATTAATATTGTTTCATTATCAAATGGATTTGTTGAAATATTTTTAGGAAACTGATGATCATAATCACCACTATACTCACACCAACATGAGGGATCATATCCCTTTATTAGGCCTTCTTGATTCTCCTCTTTCAATGTATATTTTCATTATTCATATTCAATGCATAAAATGAATTTATTCCCATTGGTATATAAATTAAACTTATTAAATATACATTTATGAAGTGATTAATATATTTATAATGGATTAAAAAAAGAAAAATGAAGGATATGTTACGATGGTAGTGCCATTTGAATTCATCAACTATGATGGGTGAAACATAGTGTCATGTTCCAGATTAAGGATGCATAAGTAAAAAAATATCCTTAATTTATATGTTTAAAATGTATATAATTTAATTTCATATAAAAAGATCTCACAATTTCACTTAAATTCCTAAGGAATTGATGTAAAAATTTAAAACACTTTTTGAATCCATCAAAAAATTCTTTTGGATACTATTTCTTCAAGCTCTCTTTAGTTTTCAAAACATACTTTTTATACACCCTTATCCTTTTTCAATGAATTAATCATGGGACCTTGGATGAATTAGTAGTAATGAAAAAAATTAAAAACCCATTATTTCATATGTGTAATCAGAGAGATACCTTTGAAAAACCGTATGTCCCACTCAAGAAACATAGGGGTCTGACGTGATCTCCATCAAACATAATCATATCTTTATATAAACATGGGAACCACAAGGTGTATTATATAAATAATATTTATACCTATATAATCTATCTGTACATGGCATTGAGTGACCAATATACATGTAACATGTTAATATCATATAGTTCATTTCATCTTTTATTAATCCTTTGGGATAAACTAACCACGTCAATGAATACATTAATATTTTATATAATAGATGAGTACATGAAAAATCCCCTCATCCATGAATTTAAATATATCATATATGAATCAAATAATCATATAAATTCATTTCCTTAGTTTAATACACTCTATAGACAATTTTCTATAATCATCATACAAGTGGACCAATCCCATCTTGGTTTTGATATAATCCATGACATGACCATCAACCTACCCAACCTCCCATGATTAGCTAAATTACTTTTAACTTCCTTAATTAAGGTATCAAAGAATGAGTTTTAAAACCCGAGGTATCTCAAAAACCTTAGGTTAGAAGGATTGATAATAATACAACATCCCTAATTATATAATCAACTGTATGTCATTCCAAGAGACATTTATTGGTGGGTCAATCCCAGTAATAAGTATATACTTATTAACTCAATAATCTATTCTTAATATCATATATAAAACTAATTTTAATTATTTAAAAAATATATTCATTATAATGTTATCATATCATTATAATCTACTATACTTTTTAATGATCATCTTGTAGGGACAAATAAATTTCCTAGTTTTAGGGGACTTTATCATCCAACCATTTGTGTAAAATAAATTTCAGGAAACATAGATAAATGAAAAATTAAAGTTGAATTTATTATAATAACATGATACATTATAAAATGATTACATAAATATATTAAATATAATATATTAATATATTATACATTACCTTCAAACTTGTTTCCTCATAAAAGTTTCATCAATAGACCCACTAAATTACCATTTTTACCCACCTGACTATTTTTACATCAATACTCTATATCATCTCTCATAAGATATGGTATTTGTAAAGAATGTGTTTAGTTCTTTGGTAATACTGAGATTCTTCATCTGTAAAAACAAATTTGTTTTATCATAGTAGATATTAATCACCCCTCAATGTTAGAAATCACTCCAAGTTTAGTAATTACCTTCTTGATCTAGAATGATTACTTTGAAGCATACGATACAATGATGTACTATTATTATGTTATTGAGTCCACTAAAGTGGATTTGTTTGACATTTTCCAACTTGTAGCTCTACTATTATGGGTAAAAATATATTGAGATTCCATATCATGTTTATTTCAGATTGTAAACCAGAATCTATGTATCCTTTTATACAAATCTCAACAACACCTATATGGATAAATATTATATCCTTAGTCCTTCTCATGTATTTAATAATGTTCTTCATAATAAACCAATGAATCTCACTATGATTGGATTGGTATATAATAGTTATACTTAGATCATAGGATACATCAGTAAAAATACACAATATGGTATACATAGTAGATCTAATGGAAGACACATAAATAACTCTATACATCCTTACTAACGCTTTTGAATAATGTTGAATCAAATTAAGATTATTTCCATGTAACACTAATAAAAACACCATTTTGAAGTTATTAATTCTTAAACTCTTTATAAAATTTTAAATTTATGTTTCCTAACTGAGTCTAAGTATCCTTTTAGATATATATATATATATATATTGATATTTATACCAATTATGTAATTTGATTCACCCATGTCTTTTGTTGAGAAGAATTTACTCAACCACGTCATCACAAAGTGATGTTTTGGGATGTAATATATGATAATTAGTATGTTATATACATAAATTATAAATAATACTACTATATCTCCAGTAATCCATTTATATAGATAGGAATAATTTGTCTTCTTGACTAAACCAAACACTTTGATAGCATTATCAAACCGGATATTATTACATTGAGAATACTACTTTAATACATAAATGAATCATTGTAGCTTGCATACCTTAATTGTATCATTTGTTTTCTCAAAACATTTGAGTTATATCATAAACACACCCTTTATGAAATTCTCATTAATGAAATCATTTTTTATATACATTTGATATGTCTCATAATCAAAGTGATCTTCTATTGGGAGAAAAATCCTAATGGAAATTATCATTACTAGAGGTAAAAAGGTTTCTTCATAGTAATAATGTAAACTTGTTTATAACCCTTTATAACTAGAAATTATTTACATGTAGACACTCTCTTATCCATTTCTTTTTTATCATTAAAAATACACTTAAACACTATGAGTTTCCATCATTTTGGTGTATCTAACATGTTTCAAACATGGTTAGTGTACCTGGAGTCCATTTTTGATTCTATTAATTTTATCCATTTATCAAAATCAAAACATTATCCAGATTCTCTATTGGTGGTAGGTCCATCTTTTATAATAATTAACTCAACATCATTCTCTATGATAAATCCATATCTCGTTAGATCATTACAAATCCTACCACACATTCATGAATCCTATTAATTTTTATATGGTCTTTAATCCCCAACCCATTGTGGATTTGAGTCAACTTCTATCTCAGGCACAACACCTATCTATTGTTATTTAACTTTTTCAGTTTTAATTATCCATTAACCGACTCAATAATCGCTAAATTCATTATCAAGGAATGTAAAAAATCAAGATAAAAATAATTTCTTTCTCGTATAGTTTATGTAAATATTATCAATTATTTTTCTTGGGGAAATAAAGAAATATTCATTTATCAGATTTGGAATCAATATTATTAAATATAAATCATCATACAAATGCTTCGCAACCTCAAATTATTATAAAATAATAACCTGATGATTCATAATCTATATCTCATTTGGTGTCTTTATAAATGCATTATATGGTACATATTTCAGGAGAAATGTAGAAGCCTCTAGATTATACCCCCTTAATGATATAGGAATTTCTCATTAAATCGTCATATATCTAACCACATTTAAAAAGGTGGGATTTATCCTCTCATATATGCCATTCCATTGTGGTGTTTCGAGAGGTGTGAGTTGTGAAATAATTATAAAATTACTCAAAATATAAATGAAGTGTTGGCTCAAGTATTCACCACTCTAATCTAATTAGAGAATTTTAATACCTTTTCCCAGTTGATTATACTATTCATTTTGAAACTATTTAAAATTATAAACTCTTTCAAACATGTTCTTCATCAAAAACAAATATCCATACCAAGAAAAGTTATCGATAAATGTAACAAAGTAACTAAAGACTCTATTTACTTATATAGTCATTCTTCCATAAACATCACTATGTATGTGACTTAACTGGCCACTAGACCATTCAACTTTTCTACTAAAAGGTTCTTCGATCATATTTTATAATAAAAAAGATCCACAATTCAAAAAAAATCATAATTGAATGAGTTTAACAATTCATATATATATAGTCTTTGGATTTGTTTTTTCATTTATGTTCCAAAGGAAACAATTCCAAATTTAGGTGGGATTGAAATCAACCAAGTTCTTCTTATTTTGAATGTTATAAACTGGATAATCCATATAGAGAATTTAGAACCCATTTATTATATTCCCAATGCCACAAGAAATTTTATTTTTTATGTATATAAAAAATCTTGTACTTAATAGATTATGAAAATACCATACTATACAGAAAAGATACAAAACTAAAATTTTGGTTTAAGGTGGTAATAATATAAATATTTTCTAATTCTAAGAGTAATCCATTAGTTAAAATAAGACCATAAGTGTTGACTCTTAAAGTATAAAATCTTGCTCCATTACCGACCTTACAATATACTTTATCAATAATAAATTCCCTTCTATATATGAATCAATGTTTATCAATACAAATGTGTGATTTATAACCATTATCTAATAACCAAGAGTCTGAGTTAGAGAATTTATATCTATAACATTCACATTCAAATTCTCAGAATTATTTTCTTTGATAATTTTTTTCAACCTTAGACACCAATCATTAACTTTTTTATATGTCATATAAATAAGGGTTCTCAATATGATTATCATGAATTATTCCATAATCTATAACAAAGAAATAACTTTGGGTGAGTATTGTGTATTATATATTTTCATCAAATAATTTTAACGAATGTACTCCCACTAAACTAATAAGCCTATATAACAATACAATTTAGTGATTCAAGATTTAAATTTCACTAAGAATTGTGTCTACTTTAGAATTTATGTCCTCATTTAGTTATTTAGGTATTGAATCATACCAATCACAATAACCCTAATTCCTATATAGTTGAGATAACAACTCTTTTCCCATATCCATCTGTATGGAAAATTCTGTACTCTATTCCTCCAGTAACCTAATCCTTTTAGGGTTTTCTAACTAGTGTGTCCTAAAATAAATTCAAAGAAATATATATAAAAGAAAAATCTAGGGAACCCATATTTGGAATGACCTACTCTATAAGATAATCAAGAGTTAATTATCATATTCATTCCTTAAAAGGGATAGTCTAGGAGAACCTATCTTTATCATGATCTAGTTGGTTAGATGGTCAAGGTTTTGAAAAGTACCACATTGGATGAAATCTCACATTTTTTGATGTAGTTTTCTAACTTCAAAATTATCACCAATTTAATATAAATTATATTTATATTAAATTAATAATTCAATATCGTGTGATTTTTATATTCTCATGATTTATTCTTTCTTGTATGTAATTTTATAAGGATTTTTCATTGTAATCTCAATTCCATCCATAAAATAAATACAATCAAACTAAATTGATGTGTAAATATTTACACAACCTATATGTTTTTTATTCATAGAAAAAATAATCCATGTATATTCATACATATAATAATTCATAACGTACCTTCACTTTTCATGTGAATAAATAGATTTATATGAAATTGATAAACTCTACATGATTAAGACTCAAAATTTAGATAGAAAACCCCCAACATTATGAAAATCTATAAGCCTGTAATCTAGGGGAAGTAAAACCCCAAGTCACTCTCCCCAAGGAGACTTTACTTATGATAGAAATCAGTAAATGATATCACTAATACCTAATATGAAAAAACTATATTCAATAATAATTCTCAATCTCAAAACTCTAAAAAAAACTTATGTCAACCTAAATGAAAAATGAAACTAATGGATTACAACATAGTATTTAATGAAATGATCTATCTCATAGAAGTAATTTATCACATTAAAAAATCATACACATTATTTATATTTTATAAAAAATTTATAAGTATTATTAATATAAATCCTAGTATAATATTACTAACACTTATTATTAATAAAAAAATTATAAACTTTACGAAAAATTAAATAAAATTTAAATTTAAATAAATTAATTTTTTAAAACAGAAATGTGGAATTACATTAAAGGCCAAAATAATGTCATTTTAATTCCCCAAATTACATTGTATTATTATACAATGTCTTGTTTGCAGTATTGAACCTGATATTACATTCCATCACAATGTAATTTTAGGTATCGACTTCACACTATGTCAATAATCAACATAGTATCAGGAAGATAATGCACACTTTGTTGACACTTAACATAGTGTTAAGTACCCTGAATATAGTAACTTTTTTATAGCATGGACATGGGATACATTATCCCATAACGTACATTGAGTAGAGATTGGAAATTATGTTAACTACTTAACTCAATGTCAAGTTATTGTACCATATAGACTGGATTGTTAATGTAATATAAATATACAATACAAGATACACTAATATAATATAAAATAGTACTACTTCATGTTATATTTCCACATAACATATTCTCCAGTACAGAACTAAACTTTATGAAGACACTCAACATATAGTTAAGTGGTCTGATTCTACCTTACATTTTTTGAAATGAATTCTTTATAAACAACATAAAAAAATGTTGATTCATTGTTTAGGGTGGCTTCAATACCACTAATTGGTTTCTTGGGGTTCATATTATGAATATGATAGTGGTAGAAAATCCATATTTGTGCAATATATCCTTGAAAAAGTCAACATGGAATTGAAATATATATAACATGAGAAAATTTATATCTGTAAAACGAAATAAATAACCTCTACCCATTTATTATCGATGGGGAATTATTTTTGTAGAATACTAAACCAGTAGGAAAAAATTCTCCCACCACTACGGGGTTACATCAGAAGATGGATCCTAGTTTATAGCTGGAGGAATCTCAAATGATGAAGGGGTTATAGTACCTTCTTGTAGAAGTGATGAATGGTATTTTGATATCTATTAAAGATATATAAAACAATGAATGGAACTAATGATCACTATCACCTCCTTATACACACCAAGAAAAAGTATTATATCCATTTAAAAGGCTTCTTTGATGCTCGTATTTTAATAAAGAAATATGTCAACCATATTCATTGTATTAAATTAATGTTTTACCATGTGTTTATCCATTAAACCTAGTCAACATTCCTTCATGTGTTTGTTAATAAATTAATAATGGATTAATCAAAATAAACCATACGGGAGATGTTATAGTGGAATTGATAGTTCAATTCACACACTTCATTGGGGCATTTAGTCTCTTGTTCAAAATTATGGATGCATTTTTAGAAATGTATCCTTAAGAAATATGCATGAAATGAAAATAATTTATGTTCACATACAATATGATTCTCAATTGTGTATTGTATTTATATAATTAAAATTCCTTATTCTATGTTTTAGGGAAATTTCATGTACTATAAGGATAGGTGGTGAATCAATTTAATCCATACATGATCCATAGAGAAGTCCACATCCAAAATCATGGATCCAAAACTTTAATTTAGGATATATTTGACATTAAGACTCTTTCAATAAAGTATAGTGTGAGACCTATATTCTTGATAATACATTCAAAATTTAACTACATTTCTGATGGATAGTATCCCATTGAGATGATTATTGTCAATTTCTATGATTAGTAAAAAAATACAGTCATACGTGATGGATTTAAGGGAATCCACCCTGATGAACCTGGTAGTTGGAGACATCATCTGTGAGGCCAATATGATTAATATATTCTCATATAAATTTTAGTTCCAGTAACAACTAACTATGGTGCACCAATGGACATTAGAGTAGAGGAGAATCCCATGGTGGTGTGTAATCTTTGAATAATGATGGAATCATAAGTTTTATATGTAATGTTGAAGCCACCTCTATTGTGTGATTTTTTAGGTTAAAAACCAAGTATGTCCATTTCAAATCTCAACCTATGCTCAGGGAAGTCTATCAGGATGCATGCATAGGGTCACTGTTGAGATATCCTTAAAAGGGGGAAGGTGGGCTTCCAAGAAGCTTCACAAAAGTAATTAAATTAGTGATGTCCTATACTAATTGTGCTATCCTTAAACACATGCTACTGAGTGTCTTAGAGTCAAAGGTTCAACGAGATATGAAGATAGGATGAGAAGATATATTTAATGGGATAGGAACAGACCCCATATGAGGATGGGTGGTCTAGGAATTCGATAAAATCAAAGGATATCGAGTATTCCTTAGGTCCACCTAGAGAGTCCCCAATCTATGTTCATATTGAAGCCATCTAATTTTTAAAAGAGTGACATTTAGCTACTAGTATTAGAGACCTATGGGAAGTCCTTCATGATGACCACCATATTCCCCATCTTAGGGATCTTAATGCATCCTAAGATTTAAAATTTGAAACCAACTCTATAGAGGTGTGGAAATGCACTAGGTAACTAGAGATACTTGTTTATTACACCAGATTTTAAATCATAATCATGATACAGGTTAGTAATATGATGAACTATGGAACTACTAAATTGGAATTCAATCGATATATTGATTAGTGGGATGAATTTATGAATCATAATGATGTATGTTTCCTGAACTATAATCTTCATATGAGAAACTAACTTTAACATGAATTCCCACATCAATTAATAAAGGGTATAGATCATGGTACAGTAGATAAATTCCCAAAAGTACACTACTATCATAACCCTAATAGGTTCTTAGAAACTGAACCCTCTATTGTAAGGATACCTAATATAAGGACAATAAATAATGTAAAAAAAATAAGGTGGGGGTGATTTCTATTTTTCCCCCTCTGCCCACACCTTCACATGAAAAGTCACTACTTGATTACTATCCATCTGAAATTAAATTAAGATATAGGGAAAAGATGTTTTCCATGTATATCTACCCTTGTGAGGTTGTTTGGCCTACAAAATATACTTTATATATATATATGCATCAAAATAATAACTTTAGGGATTGTTGAACATAGAATCATGCATCCTTGAAAGGGTCTCCACTGAGGAAGAATTCAAATGATTTGGGGTAGAATCCCAAGAAAAAACCTCTGGATAAACTCAAAAACCATCATAAATAAAAACATTTATTAATAATGGACATCACTAATTAACTCTATTAGTGGAAATTTTAGGACATACCTTCTATTCATGTGGAGGTGTCACTCAATTGAGAACTAGGGAAGGTAGACACTCGATGTATTTCAAAGGATCCACATTTTTAGGATGTTATACCTCACTGATTGGTAAAACTAACACTATTGAGGAAGGTCCAGAACCATATAATTTAAATCCATGGGGTTATGATTCGTCTATGATGTTTAATGAATAACCAGTTTCTACATTTTAGCTTCTAGAGGAAATGAATGACAGTTTACCCATTGATGGATAATCCCAGAGTACTCCTCTTCTAGAGGTAATAATAACTATGGGTCTCCTATCCCTATGAGTATGTGAGTATCCTCAATAATTTTAGTTTGGGGTTTATCTTCTAGCTGCTTACACATGGGTTTTGCCTAATAATTTTTAGTATCCCTGGTCCAGGAAGCAGAGATCATGTATGAAGTCTCAATACCCACACTATTATCATCAGATCATGTGTATGATATAATTATTTTAAGACTTTTAATATCAATGGGTGATGCGTAGAAATATTTTCAAAATTGGTGGGTCCCTAAGAAAATATCTCCTTCTAATTGTTTCTTTGAATCTTACCAAGTGGACATTGGTGTATGATACGCCTCCCATTGTTTTGTTTGAAGATACATATGGAGCTTGGTATTGAAAAATCCCTTACATATTTTACTCAGGAAACTAGTAACTATTCCTTTCATGTTTACAGTGTCAGGTCATGGAATATTTTATTATCACATGATACATTATTCTATGAAAGAGATGTTCCAAAGGAGTAAAGAATATCATTAATCAAAGTAACTCATTTCTAATAAAAAATTAATAGTAAAATTATATATTATTCAAGCTACAACATCCCAAGAGGAGACTCATGATTTGAAGGTTGCATCCAAACAATGAAGAATTTCTGAAACAGTATCCATTTAGGTGGGACATATTAATTGATTACTAAACACCACTGAAGAATGAATATTCGAGCATCATTGTGTATATAAAAAATCCAAAACAAGAGAGAAGTATACTACCACTATGGTGGAGAAAATCTATATTTCTAGAAAATTTTAGGCTACAGAGTTGTATAGAATTTAAAATTATGTTAATAAATCATAAAAATTAATCTAAGAATTTAAATACTTTAAAGATGGAATTTTTTAAATTTTAATATATTAGGTGGAGAGAGACTCCTACTTTATGGATGCTTATATATTTTTCCTTAATGAATGAAAATTATTTTTTTCTCAACAACTGTAAATTATTGAAAATGTGATTCACTCTGATTAATAATTCTTGAAAACCTATTAAATTCCTATAATATTATATCAAAATAACCTAAATCTATCTAGACAGTGAATGTGATATGGATTAAATCAATCATGGTTCCCCAATCATATAAGTTGAATAGGTTTACTCGGAGGCATGTTTTTGTGGATGGGTATAGGCTAGAACACTTTCACCTTAATAATAGAGTTAGTGCATTTGGATAAGATATGATTTCCTTTGGGTAATATTCTTATGGATGGGCATAAGTATGTGTACCATCAACATAACACTAGAGTTGGTCGATTCATCTTTGAGATGTGATGGAGTCAACTTGATGAGAATCCTGAAGTGGAATTTTTTTAATAAGGTTTCCAATGACAAAAAAGGATCATGTACTATGATATCACAAATCCAATAGTTTTTATTCATTGTATATACTAATATGTCAAGAAAGAATTAGTGTTCTAGTTTTTCCTATACCGATGAGTCCAGTGACCACGGGTTGACTTTTACTAGGATTATATGGTGGAACCCCCAATCCTCATGGATTTTATTTATTAACCCTAAATTTTTCCAATGATTTATATGGTGAAGAATTGGTGGGTAGGAACTTGAATTTTTCTCAATTAATCCTTTATGGGTTTTCAATATGACATGTTTTGTTCCTTTTTTCTCTTCCAATGTTATATTTTTTTGAGTTCATACTGAATGCATGCAAACCTAATAAAGACCCAATTTTCCCAGGACACCCTTTTGGGGTTTTCAACCTGGTAAGTGATAGTCTCTTTTCTAAAGTAGTGTGTGGGTTTTCATGTCAAATCATTTTCACTATTTTTTAATGTTAATAATCTTTGACTAAAAAGTGAGTTAGTATGCATAGAAACAAGGGAGAAGCTAACTCAGCGTGAAAAGATATCCCAATTTCATGAATAAAAATTATATTAAGAATGATATAAGTTATTTAAGGCTAAATTTCTTTTAATAGAGATCACTTATGCTTAATGTCAATCAACATTGACCAAAATGTTAGATATCCTATCTAGAAACAAATTCAAAATAAACTTGGTGTGAATAGATAAATCCATGTGTGATGGTAATATCCAAAATTTTAAAAAATAGGAAAAATATAATTTTTAATAAATTATGAATATTCTAATGTGAAAATATAATTTTCCAATAATTATAACTTAATAAATAAATTAAATTCATTGAGTAAGGGTAAAATCTTAGTTAACACCTTGTAATATTCTATGAAATATTTTTTGAGCTACGCATTGATTTAGCATGAAATATCGAGGCCCATAGATCCTTAATGAAAAAATAATAAACATATTATATATATTATATATACACATGTAATTTTTGTGAAATAAAAAAATATATCCCAAACAGAATCTTATATGGGAAATCTGAGACCACTATTAGGTCTGGGATGTTGGGTTTATCCTAGGTGCAATATAATATTTGTGTGTGTTGTGTGTTTGGATAAATCACACAAGAGAGTAATCTATTAAATATTTTTATTAATTTTTTTTCTAAAAAATTGAATATCTTATGAAAGGTGTATCATATTAGAAATATGATACCACCGTTGGGTTCGACATGTGGTTCTTACCATCGACATGACATAACCTTTGTGTGTGTTGGATGTTTAGTTAGATCACATACAAGGGTAATAATATTTGGTCTATGAATATTTTTTGGGAACTTATAATAATA
Organism: Viscum album; assembly: GCA_963277665.1. Lineage (NCBI taxonomy): Eukaryota > Viridiplantae > Streptophyta > Magnoliopsida > Santalales > Viscaceae > Viscum > Viscum album. The sequence continues at coordinate 2,135,185,672 of OY728138.1, forward strand.
ATAAAAATAATTGTACTATTGTTATTATTTGTGTTGAAGAATGGAAATATACTTGTGTGATTAATAATTATTATTTGGTGGAAATATTGGTTGGATGAATATTTCAGTAGTGGGAAACGTGATAATGGTGATATTATTAATTGTACTAAATAAAATCAAATGAATGTGGTTAATAAAATTTAATCGCCATTATTGGTATTTAATGTCAGTTATTGTTGAAAAAAATTGGGTGGTAATGATGGGGGAGATTTACTAATAATTATAAAATATTATAGTATTTTTATTGTTATTAATTTGGGAAAACAATATAGACATGTGTATATTAATATAAAATATATATATATGAGTTAAATATATATGTATATATATCTGCGTGTGTGTGTGTATTGTGTATATATACATAGGGGTTGAATATATATGTGTCTGTGTACACGCACAAACAAGTGTGTATATATGCTAGCGTATGTGTATACGCAGGAATATATATAAATATATATAAATTCTATGTGTGTGTAAATATATTTTAATTTTAAAATATATTTAATGAGTAATTAATTTTTTTTAGAAATGTTTTACTAAAACAAATTAAGTTTTGGAATAAGGCTTTAATGGAGAAAAAAAGAAATAAAAATGAAAAAAATGGGACTGTTGGAAAATAATAAATGGTGAAATAATTAATTGATGAGAAAAGCGAGGCTCAGTTCATGGGAAAGAGATATTATGGAGGATTTTTAAGGGATAATTCATGTAATGCATGATTAGGGAGAGGATGTAATTAGTTATGGAATTAAAAAAAGGAAATGATTGAAACAAATTATAAAATGTAGTTTTGGAAGGGGTTGTGCCTAAAATCATTTCCTAGGGATTTGTTCCCATCACATGCCCTCTCCCTCTCCCATGCATGTTTCTCTAATCCCTATCTCCACTATTCTTTTTTATTTTATTTTATTATTTTTCCAAACATCTATATTCAATATCTTATGATATTTTGATTAGATTGATGCACCATTAGAGCCATTGGTTTTGTCTCAATGAGAATAATTCTAAACATAATTTTCACTACTACAGAAGTTGATTTTAAAAGAACGAGAAAAATTATATATCATCCCTAAAAAAGAGGTTATAAAGGTTATCCTTTATCAATGCTATTTTATCATTGATAAAGTTATTTCTTCTGAAGTGTGCTATTAAAATTACAAAACACTATAAATAAAGATACCCTTATATATGGAAAATTCGAAATTTAATTGAATTAAAATTTACATTAAATATTTTAAAAAAACTATATTATCAAAATTTCAAACATTGTTTTCTATAATTACATTAGTAGTAAATATCATAAATATTCAAAAACATAAATGGTATTATATTCTTTGGAACCCTAATGCCTCTAAAAAAAGCATGATCATGATAATAGTTTCTGAAAAAACCACCCAACTCAAGTAAAACAATACACTTTTATAAGAAAGAAATTATTATGTTAGTAAGAGTACATATAAATAGATTAAATAGAAATGCAAAACAATACAGTAATAAAATGTCAATTTTAAATAAAAGGACATAGTTGGTGTCATACTGGGAACAATATGCATCCAATTGATGTGAAAATGATTCATATATGTAAAAAATTACTTATGTATTGTTTTACCAAAGTATCAAGACAATATGAATGCATTTTCTTGCTTTTGAGTATGTAATATTTCTATTTTTACTAAAATGTCAATTTAAACTAAAAAAAACATTGAGTCATACCAGTACCATCGTGTGTAGGTTTGATGTTAGACTAAAACATAAACAACAAAAATGAATTATGATTTATTGTTCTAAAGGATCAAGATAATTCAAGAATGTTTTATCATTTTTTAGTGACTGACAAATGTTTTTAACTAAAAGTTCAATTTTAAACTGATAACAAATGCTTTATGTCATTTCAATAAAACCATGTATCATACTGAGATATTTTTTATTCCTACACATAAAAATTGACTTATGTATCATTTTATTAAAATATCAAAACTCTGTGATTGTGTTTTCTCAATTTTGAGTATGTGATGTGTGCTTTGAACTAAAATGTCAATTTTAAATAAAAGGACACACTAGGAGTCATACCGATCACAATGTGCATCAAATTGATGTAATGTTGATTCCTATATTTCAAAAATGAATTATGGATCATTTTACAATAGTATAAAAACAATAAAAATTAATTTTCATGGTTCTATGTTTGTCACATGTCATTTTTACCAAAATGTCAATTTAGACTAAAAACATGAAATTTGAGTCATATAAGTGACATAGTGTGTCAGTTTGATGTGAGATTTATTCATAAATGTCACAAATAAATTAAGATATTTTTCATAAATTATCAAGAAAATCCATGTTCAATTTCTTGGTTTTTAGTGAGTGGCACATGTTTTGAACTAAATTATCAATTTTAAAATGATAACGAACACATTATGTCATAAGTAGAATATCCTGCATCAGATTGAGGTGAGTATGACTATAACAATTAAAAAATAAATTATGGATCATTATAATAAGTTATCAAATTGATATGAATGAATTTTATTAGTTTTGAGTATGTGACGTGTGTTTTAAACTAAAATGTCAATTTTAAAAAAAATGATAGACTTAGAGTCATATTAGTCAAACCATGTGCTGAATTGATGTGAAACTAATTCCTACACATCATAATTGAATTAAGGATCATTTTTTAATTGTATTATGAAAATAATAATGTGTTTTCATGTTTTTGAGTATGTCACATGCCTTTTTTTACTAAAATTACATTTCAAACTGGAAACACACACTTTGAGTTATATAGGTCACATTGTGTGTCAATTTGATGTGAGATTGATTCCTAAAAATCAAAAATGACTTATCAATAATTTTAATAAATTATTAAGACAATTAGATTATGTTTTCATAGTTTTTAATGAGTGACACATTTTTTGAACTATTTTTTCATTTTTAAACTGATATAGACACTTTGAGTTATTATTGCCACACCATTTATCAGATTGAGGTGGAGATGATTCCTACACATAAAAAATGTCTTATGTATCAGTATACTAAAGTATAAAACAATATGAATGTGTTTTTATCAATTTTGATAATGTGATGTGAGTTTTTAAATAAAATTTTAGTTTTAAACAAAATAACACACATAGAGTCATACTTTCCATATCATAAATTTGATTGACATGAAGATGATATCTAAATATAAAAAATTACTTAATGATCATTGAACTGTAGTATTAAGAAAATATGAATGTGTTTTATTGGTTTTAACTATGTCCCCTATATTTTTTGCTAAAATCTCAATTTAAACTGAATACACATACTTTGATTCATACTAATCACATTGTGTGTTGTTTTGACATGAGACTAATTCTTACACATCGAAAATTACATATGAATATTTTACTCAAAGAATCAAGAAAATCTGAGTGAATCTTCTTAGGTTTCAATGATTGACACAGGTTTGAACTAAATTAAAAATTTGAAATTGATAATGGAATATTTGATTCATACTAGTAACACCGTGTATCAGATAGAGGTGCGGCTGATTCCAACATGTCATAAATGACTTATTTATTATTTCTCTACAGTATCTAATTAATATGATCATTTTTGAGTATGTGGTGTGTGTTTTGAAATAAAATGGAAATTTTAAATAAAAGGACACGCTTATAGTTATACCAGTCACATCGTGTGTCATACTATTGTAAGTATGATTTATGCATGTCAAAAATTCCTTAAGGGTTATTTTACTATAGTACTAAGACAATCCCAACATGTTTTCTTGGTTTTGAGTATATCATGAGAATTTGTTTTACTAAAATGTCAATTTAAACTGAAAACATGCACTTTGAGTCATACAAATCACATTGTTCCTTATCTTAATATGAAACTAATTCTTACATGTTAACAAAATATGAATAATTTTCCAAAATTATCAAGATAATCTGAGTGTGTTTTCTCAGTTTTTAGTAAGTGACACTTGTTTTGAAATAAATTGTCAAATTTAAACTGATAACTTACACCTTAATTCATATTTGGTATGTCGTATATCAAATTTAGGTGAGACTAATTCCTATATATCACAAATGACTTATGGAAAAATTTCTTAAATTATTAAAATAATATTAATTTCTTTGATCAGTTTTGATTATGTGACATGTGTTTTGAAATAAAATATCATTTTTAAAATATAGGAAACACTTGGAGTCATACTGGCCACATCGTGTGTCAGATTGAAATGATGATTATTTTTACACATCACAAATGACATAAGGGCAGTTTTCCTAATTTATCAAGGTAATCTGAATGCATTTTCTCAATTTTGAGTATGTCACATGACTTTTTTTTCTAAAATTTCAATTAAAACTGAAAACACACAAATTTAGTCATAACTATTACATTGCGTGTTAGTTTTATGTAAGACTAATTCATACACATTAAAAATTAATTATGAATCATTTTTCTAAAGTATCAAGACAATTTAAGCATTTTTTTCTTTTTTTAGCGAGTGACACATGTTTCAAACCAAATTCTCAATTTTAAACGTATAATGAACAATTTTTAGTCATAACGAGCACACTGTGTATTGGATTTAGGTGAGGGTAATATTTGTACATCACAATTCATTTATAGATTATTTTCCTAATGTATCAAGACAATCCAAATTTGTTTGCTCAGTTTTGAGTATGTGATGTTGGTTTTCAACAAAAATGTCAATTTCAAATAGAAAACATGCACTTTGAGTCATAATGGACACATCATGAATCATTTTTAGGTGAAAGTGATACCTATATATATAAAGGGACCTATGAATCATTTTCCAAAAGTATCTAAACAATATGAATTTTTTCTCAGTTTGGAGTGTGTGATGTGTGTTTTGAACTAAAATGAAAATTTTAAACTAAACAGTTTGGGTGATGCCTAATTAGTAAACCCAATAATCATTAATTAAAAAGAACAGGGTTTGAATCCTAGAAAACTACTAGGGGGATTTTTTATGTTGGCGCGAAAATAGGGGATAATGATATAGGCATGACACCTGCATGTGGTGATACATGCATGATGTAGAAAAGTGTATAAAACCATGTACATGTTGATGAAAAAAGGGCATTTGAGCCCTAAAATGAAGGGTAATTTGGTCCAATCACTGCTAGGAATAGGAGATATTTACCAAAAAATGGTTTAATACCTATATATACGTAATATATAAATAAAGGGTTAGATGGGTAGGTTTTCCCTGAGGGGGTATGTCATTCCTTTATAGTATATGAGTGTGTGGTTTGTGTGTGTGTGTCTGGTTATAATTGCACCCACAAGAACCTAATATATTTATAAACTAAAAAAATACACTTAGAGTGACATTGATCACACTGTGTATCATATTGAGGTGTGGCTGATTGAGATGTGTTTTATTTCTACACGAGAACAAGCAGCTTAGAACGTGTTACTAGATCTATCATAATGAGTATATTTTTAGTGGGTTTAGGTGAATCATATTCCTACATGTTAAAAATTAATTATGAGTTATTTTACTAAGGTATCAAAAAATATGGATGTGTTTACTCAATTTTGAGTATATAACGTGTGTTTGGAACTAATATGTCAATTTAAACTAATAATATAAACTTTGAGTCATACTAGGCATACCATGTATCATATTGAATTTTGGTTGATTCTTTAACATCACACCAAGTCTTTTTTACTCTTCATAATATTCAACATTCAGGGTTATCTATAAATATTATTGTTTGATAACATAAAGTGTTGAATACATTACATGATAAAAATAATGGTGCATCTAACTTGTTGAGTGCATAATCATAGTACATGAGTGCATCATGGGTTTATCATCATTCTTTATGATATCTATGAAAATTTAAAAAACAAGTATCAGATAAAAATGATACGGAAATTAACTAAAAAAGTAGTTAAAATTAAGAGAGAATTCACTAAATAAGCAGTATGAAGTCACCCCTTCCTGTTGTCTGTATACAATATGGCACCATTTATTTTTCCCCCTTATTTCTAAACATATATATTTCCTCTTGTGAAAAATAGGACTATTGACAGTCTTAATAGTACTGGAAAAATATTAATAAATAATTTATTAGTAAATATTTTAAATGAAATTGTAATTATCATCAGAGATTCCTCTTCATGGATGATAGTTTTTTGATATAACATGATATCATTCATAAATATTCAAACATAATAACCACAATATTTTCCATTAGTTTTTTTACATGAATTTCAATAATGTATGAATATTTATATTTTTATGGGGTTCATTTAATTCCTTCATTAACAAAGAATTAATGGAAACATTTTCTAGTTATATCATAACATTATGTTCTTTTATATGTGACAGTTCATTATGCATCCATATTCCATGTGCATAACCCATGTGTTCATGCCATATCAGATGTGTAAAATATATACTAAATTGGTACCATTAAAAAATATACTTAATAAAAATGTTAAAAAATATTAATCAATATGAAAAAATATAAAAATTTATTAATGTTATAATAAGATAAACTAATAAAGAAAAAACATAAGAAAAGTAAAGCATATAGATATAGAGTATGTGTACAAGTATCGAATGTATAATAAAATTATTTTTATCAAGAACTATAAATATAAAATATTTGAACAAATCATATAAACTAAATTAAACTCATTTCATAATTATGACAAAAATTATAAAAATAAGAAGATATTTAAATGATTGGGGTTATCCTTCTTGGTAATGGAACAAAATGGTCATAATTATTTGATTTAAATCCTTGGGCGAAAGAGGGATATTTGGAACTTGGAGCCAATTACCATTTTTTATTGCACAAACTCTTCCTACTTATCATTTTAAATCACCACATTACATGTTATATGGGTAGGGTTTTTGCAGTGCACAACTTGGATCTCCATATAATCAATGTGAGAAATAATGATGAATGAGTCAAAATGAACATAAAGATGAGGGAGAAGGTGTGCCAAAAATGGAATGAGGAAAGGGTGATTGGTTGGAGAATCAATGAGGTAGATTGAGGAAAAATAAGATCAATGCACACATCATTAAAACCATTTGGGAAAATTTTAAACCAAAAACATGTTCTAGGGGGAATGAAAAATCATAAGGGATTACATACACTGGATTTTAAAGTTGTCAATTTGTTTGAAATGATTGAGGGAGAGGGACAACAGAGAATCAGTTCCACAAGAGCTTGAACAACATGAGTGATGAGAGCTCTATTACAGTTCTATTTAAAAGATCAGGATGAGTTTTATCAGTGTTTTTGAAAAATCATAGATAAAGGGTGGCTTTATCAGCGTTAAAGTACTATGTTATGATAAAACTGATATTTACGAGTGCTTTCTTAAAGCTCAGAAAATAATTCTTTATCAATGATAACAAAGAACTGATAAAGATCTAGTTATAATATTATAATTATTATAATTAAAAAAATTTAATGTACATTATTATATATAAATATAAATATATCTAATTATAAATAAATAATTAATGTATTGTAAATATTTATTTATAAGTATAAACATAACTTTAAATAAATATAAATATTTATAAATATATATACTTATAAACAAATAATTATTTATATAACTAAATATAAATTAAAAGAATTTTAAATATATATTTATAAATAAATTTCATGATATATATTTATAATTAAAATTATAAATAAATATTTTAATATAATTAGAAATATATTTATATAATTATATATATAAGGACCCAACCTAAAAAAACTTATTCTTGTTATTTTAAAACTAGAGATCAGTTTTCTCTCCCAATGTTCTTTTTTGCATTAGAATTTTGGATAATTGAGAAAAGTTCTTTCAAATTAAAACTATACTATAATGTCTTTAATTTTTCATGTATTGTTTTTGGATAATATATGGATTATTTTTGAGACCATGAGTAGAGACAACATGCGATTCTGAGGCCTAATGCGCCCAGAATAAATATATGAAATATATGAAATATATTAAACATACTATACAACAAGCACACATAGTTTTCCTAAAAAAGTGGAATAAATTCTAAACAGATTCATGAATTAGAAATGTAAGGGAATAATTGAGTTTATAGTATTGGGTTTTATGTGTGCATGGGATGAAGTCATTTACTAGAACACGGGTAGAATACACTAGAATCTTACACATCGTGTACTTCTAAAGAGACACATGATAAATACATAGGCCATTTACATGGGTAGGGACTCAGGTTATGGGACAAGGAATGTGATCCCTTCTACATGATGTGTATTATTTTATACATGGTTTGAATCCCTTTTTCTCTGTGTCTTGGATAAGATTCATTAGGGTATATTCCGATTATCCTTTCCTAGAGGGATAGTGTAGAATTATCTCATACTCCTATGACTATTATCCCATTCATTAGGACTTCTTGGATATGGTTATTGGAATTCCTCTGAGAGGCCTAGAGCGATATCCTCTATTCCTCTTTGTACCCTAGGTGGAGTTCTTGGTATCATCAATACCTACATTATGTGGGTGTCGATTCTCTACATAACGGGTTAATCTAGATTGCTTTTTTTGTATTACCCATGTCCTTGGTAGTGATCCTCATTTGTGTATCATATTCTCTTAGGATTATCCACATATACATATAATGATGAGACCCAATGATAACTACCTCTCAAAAGAACATCATAAGTGTTATCCAACTCAAGAGTGTGTTATCCAAGATGAGTAACTTATGTAATTCTAAAACTAGAATTTGATGCTAGTATACTATGGTTATAACTTACCTTTAGATTCTGTGTCTTTGTGGAGTATATCTAGATATTCTAGATATATATGTTGCAGACATATACTTGTGTAGACATGATTGTGTTTCCTTTTTTTTTTTGATTTGTGGTTTTGGGGTGTCCTACATAGTATTGTTATACTCATCCATATATAGGATTTTTCACATGTTTCATGTCTTATGAAGATGATCAAGCTATTGACAGAGTCTTAGATAGACTATTACTATATGGTGCTTAGTGATACCTGATAGACTGAGGTGAGTTTATGCATATTTCTGACAGCAGTCCTAGAACTTACATTCAGGTTGGACTTATGTTTTAGACTCTTTGTGGTGGGATTGTATTTGGTCCAATCTACTTTCCTACACTTCATGTTGTAATCTGGGAGTGTGGTTTAGATGTATTCATGCACGGTTGATTAGTTTTTTTACATTTCATCATTGTATAGGTTTATAGATGTGTTCTTGTGAACATATACTTAGGCTATGGCCTCCCAGGTCTATGATATTCCTTCTCGACGCTAGTCTCCATCCCATGGTGTATTGGAGTTGGACTTGGGGATTCAAGACATGGGCCCCACTGGGATGACTCATGATAGAGCGGTATCAGAGGGGTAATGTAGAGACCCGAATCTTAACGTACATGGACATTACATTAATTTTGTAGAATACTTAATACATAAAAAAACATACACACAAGGATTGTAATAGTTTAGTGTCTTTGGAAACTTGGAATATAAACTTCTAATCATGTTGAAAGATCTTAAACAACTCCCATAACGACATTCTCCTTTTCGTTTCCTTACATAAAACCTTTCTTTATTTCCTGGGGAAAATAAAACATAAAAAGGGTGAGCTCAAATGCTCAGTAAAGGAAAACATATAGAACATAAAAAAATCTATAAAAATTTGAAAGCAAAAACTTGAACATGAAATTTAAACATCAAAATCTTGTGCAAATACATAAATCATGGAAGTACGTAAGGCATATATCATAATGGAACATCAAACATGATGAAATATAATGGAAATAAAACATGTAATTGTGGCAACCATTCAACACATGTTATGATTTCTATAGTAGCCAAGGAATTGCTGTCAAGACCATCTTAGTGGACAAAGTCCATTTCTGAATCGAGTTCACTCCTCCTTTCAGTCTTGTAATACTGAACCAGATTAACTTACCGTTCTAGCCATGTATATATCATGAGATATAAATATTTACCCAATTAATTGGAGAGAGATATAGGTTCCAGCCATCTCATAATGAAATCATTCTTACTTGTTCCACAACATAAACATAAATCATTCATCATAACCCAAGGAATAAAAATGGGTTTCATAAACATCATCCCATCATAACATAATCCATATAAAAAAGATGGATATCATTTCATTATAAGAAAATTGAAACCATGTATATAATAGAGAAATTATACTTTATACATACACATATGAAAATAATTTCATCTTAGATGAAAATGGTTTTGATAAAACACTTGAAATGAATTCTTGAGGAAAATATCCTTTCTTCTTCAAAATCATTTTCTTTTCACAAAATGCCATGGAATTTTAAATGAAAAGTATTTTGTTGAAAATATTCATAAAATCTTATCGAGTAAGCTTCATGAAAATGAGGCGTTATGAAACCGTAAAAATTTGTTCATGCTGTATAAGTTAAAAATAACATTTTTCTCGTACTTTTATCGGAAAAGTCAAAAAGTACCTCGTATGGTAAACAAAAGAAACATTCCTTCCATATGATGTGGTAAAAGTAGAAAAGGGTAAAAATGAATTTAAATATACATGGAAGAAAAGTAAACATTTTATGAAACCATTTTGAGAACATATGGACATGGATAATAATCATAACCCCAGTAAATACTTACAAATAAACAATCTCGGATAATAATAAGATTAGAATAATTATCCCTTACCTTATGTCCGATATGCTTCGTATGGATCCGAACCTCCTTTATAATGATTTAAATAATTTCATTGACTTATTACATAATCATATTCATTGTTATGATATCATATATGTTTAACTTATGACTTTATATTACCTGTTATTTTGTAAATTCCATGTTAATGAAGCATTTTGGGTAAAATCATTTCATTTATCGTATGTGTTTCGACTTGTCATTCTAGATATTATTAATTATATAATGATTTACATAATTCTAGAATGTAAACCATGATTTATATATAATATATATTCATAATATACATATATATTATAGATCGATAAAAGGAATGAAATACACAGTTCATGGAGATGGTAGGCCGTACGTACGCACGAACGCTGTTTTCGTTTCCTTATTGAATTGAATGAAACTAAATAGATGACATACGTATATATATATATAAATCCAGTAGAATTATTATTTCATATATTTCATTATTATTAATTATATAAACTTTATGACCATTCATGTACGGTTAACATGGAGAATGAATCTCATCGCGTCGTGGAGACGGTAGTCCGTACGTACGCACGTGCTATGATATCGTTCCCATAATTATTGAATATAATTGGAGTGGATGGTATAATATATCAGAATCAGTATGATGTTATAATAACCTTATATAGTTATTCTTTACACCATTATACCCATCCATGTAAGGTGTTGGTGGAAAAACAGATTACACCACGGCGTGGAGACAATATTCCGTACGTACGCACACGCGATGATTTCATTTTCTGTAGGATGTATAGAAGGTGAAACGAGGATGTTTCATATTTATAATAACACATAAGTATATTAGGGATAATTATGGTATTACTTCATAATTAAATAACTAAAGAAGAGGGAGTAGATGAAGAATGGAACTTGAAGAAAACGGTCGAAGGTATTACCTCTTTCTCAAAGTGCCTCCTTTAAACTTTCTCTTAGGGCACTAGAGTTGGTATTTTGAGAAGGCCAGTACCTCAATAATGTTTCTAGGGAAGTGGGGAAGTGAAATGGGAAGAGTTTTTCCAAGCTTCAAGGCTCAAAATGGTGTGAGGAAGAGAGGGAATAGGTTCCCTTTTATAACGGTGGAGAGGGGCACCTTTAGAAATATAAGATATATTAGTTTATATTAAATCTCAAACCCACTTAATAACCTCCGAAAATTACTCAATTCGAATATTAGATGAGATAAGGTTTTAATATCATCAACCAATAAAATTTATACATGTAGGGAATTTATTTTAAACATTATCAACCTGATTTATCCTTATTTAATCTATTAATTTTTATTTGTGGTAATAAGATTCTAAATTTTAAATTGTTATAAATAATTACTTATGTGTTGTTAGTTATCCACAATTAGATAATTTATGACATTATAGAATATATAAATTTCAATTTATAATTTTTAAATATTTTTGTGATTTTTAAAAAATCTAATAATATGTTATTTTTATAAAATAACAATAGTGTCAATTTTGATACTATTCATTTATTTGAATTTAAATTAAATCCAAACAAAGAATATATTCAAAATAAAATATTTAATAGGTTAATAACATGTAATAGTATTCTAGAAAATTAGTGGAGTACATTAAATAGTTCATATAATATTTATTTTAATATTTTTAAACCATTAATTTGGTATATCTCTTAATAAAATAATTAGTACAACATTTTTGTATAATTATTTAATATATACTTATTTGTTGCATAAAAATTAAAAATAAAATACGTTGATGAAGATAAATATAAAATAGTTTATAATTATAATTTTATTCGAATTTATCATCTTAAAATAACAACATGTAAATTGTTATCTTTGTTAAATTATGAAGGTGACAACTTTGGAATCATTTAAAATAAAATATTATAAGTGTCATAATCGCTTTTATAAGGCTCCAAATGGTCAAATATTAGACCATTGGACGAATATGGTTTACATTTACATGACCAATATGTTTTTGTTAGGGTTTTGGTTCTTTTAATGGTCACTATTGGTTTAATAAAAACAATATTCTTGATTGTTCACTAGATAAACAATTTGTGCATCACTATTGCGTCACAATTAATGATAATTATTTAATCCCTAAAAAATATAAATAAATTCAAATGATATAGATAATTTTATTATATTTCTTTAGACTATTCATGTATGAAGTTTCAGGAAGTTTATCACTAAATTAAAATTAATATACTTATAAGATTTAAGAGAGTGACATGTTGTCACTTTCTTTGGTTTTAATAATTAATAAATTATTTTCTAGGAAACAAGGCCATAAAATGAATCTATTCCAATATTTAAGTGATATGGGTCGACTTTTATTCATCCAATAGAAATTTGGCAGGTGTTAGGGTAATTTATAATCTTATATTTACCCTTAATTACCTGATTCACCTTTAACTATGGTAAATAAAATTTACCGTAGTTACTATTCATAATGCCCAAATATAAAAAGTATCTTATTAACATAATTTGGACCCACTGATTCCAAATATGGAATCAGTTTTTCCAAATTCAATAAAAAAACGTTGTAGAAATTAAATTAAAATTAATCCCATTGTAGAATGAAAATGGGTTTTTTTTAAACATTGCAAAAGATTGAATTAATTTAACCTACGAATTCAATGTAAAATCAATGCTAATGACATACATTATATTAAATGGTAAAAATATATTCTATTTATACTTTAAAACCATTCAATAATATAATTTAACCATATAAATTATCTCAATGAGAAAAGTTGTTTTTAATTAAAAACTAGCGTATTTTTACTATTCATCAAAACATGAAAGTTATCAGAAAAGTATCAAAAATTTATCCAAGGTAAATTTTTATATCCTGATTCCAAAGAAGAATTTTATTTTCTCAAATTGAACTTATAAACATGTCGAAAACAATATTTAATGTGGGTGCACCATCAAAAGGCGGCAAAATTGCATTTTTTGAAAAATACTTTTTTTACCCAAAAAAATTATTTTGTTCTCATTACATGTTCTAGAAAATGTGTAAGATGAATAATAATGTTATAAAATTAAAAATTTAGTTAATACTATTCATAATGGCTAGTCCATAATAATATAATAACTATATATCATTGTTTAGTGAAACCCGGTATTGCGTACAACACACGCTATCGAGGAAGGTCACAATTGCGTGTAATGCAAGCCAAGTCAGGGTTGCGTGTAGTGAAAGACTCCTTTGTTGTTTTGTATAACATAATCCAACCATATTTCTATTATACATTGAATATATATATTTATATATACACTCAATGTTGCGAACTTGAAATTGTGTGTAACAAGATCCAAGAATAGTGTTGCGTATACTGCAAGCTAATACGGTGTTGCGTATAGTACAAGCTAATATTGGTGTAGTGTACAATCAAAGGAATTAAGAAGAATCTATCTCATAAAATCTCGGGTTTTTACATTCTACCCCCTTAAAATGAATTTCGTCCTCAAAATTCATTGGTGTTATAAATAATTTACTATTCATAGAAACCCACATCATAAAAAGGAACACTAAAACTTAACTTTAAAAAAGAAAGTTAGAAACATAACGGTCACCCAAGGTAACTCACCATTGGGTTTCTACATAGGAGAGTATAGGTGAAAATATAGATATGGAGGAAAAATCTAACGATCTTGTTCTGATGGAGAGTGGTAGAGAACATGGATATGAAAAGGCCAACAATCAAAAATCCATAGATTTGTGAAGATCTAAGGTACCATCTAATTCATCGGATATAAGAGCACCAGGAAAACATTTTTGGTTTTCAATATCATTTCCCTAAAGTTGAAAATTTTGAATTAGAAGAAATACTTGCTTTATTTTGGTACACTCTCACTGTTGTTCGTGCTTTGAACAATTTCCACTTCATATCTTAAAGAAATGAAGTTGAATTTGTTATTCGTGAAGTGCTAACAGATCATGCGATAGAATGATGGGTCATTCCATCTGTTTCAAACAAAAGGTTAGAAAAAGTTATCAAATATACATAAGTCCATCTATGGTGAGGTTAATCATATACGATTCCAAAAATGAACTTATAATTCATATATCATACCGCTTAAAAAAATAAAACTAGTTTCTACTAACCAGGGACTTCTTGTAGGCCAGTGGTAGGCGATAAAGGCCAGTCGCACTTTGGTTGTGGGTTCGATTCCCACAGCTTTGTCCGACACAATGGGTTGTCGTCTGTCCTGCAGGTTGTCCTTTTTCTAAAACTACATTACTATAACATCCCATCAATAATATTGAAAAAAGTTATAGGCTTAAAAAATACTAAATTATATCCATCATAGTCCCTTTCAAATATTTAGGGTTATCCAAAATATTTCTGTCCAAGCTTATAGTATAACGAAAAAAATTACTAGAAATTTCATTTACCGAGCATGTGAATTCCTTCATTTCCCCCCGATATATCTTGGTGATCACATTCCAATCATGTGAATACCTTAATCATGTATTCTCTTGAAACATGAATTACCATAGAACCTTAGTGAAAACATGAATTCTGTCAAAAGTTAACTCTTTCCACATACAAAAATCCCAAATAAAATCTATATACTCAAATCATGATATCACTTTGTCCTTTTATCAGTCATGAGCTCATGAATACAATCAAACATCTCATTATCTTCTTATTCCTTCATTATGTGCATATCATCTACTTTCCAAAAATATCTGAATAACCTTTCATGGTTACCGGTACCATTCAACATATACTTTCAAATACTTTGGGAAAAACAATAGTGTAACAATCCTTAGATGATTCTTTATTCCATAGTACCATTAACTATACAACATAACTCTTGATAAACGTACAATCATTCCACTACCTTCTTAAACAACTGACATGGCTTCAACACTTCATTCATCTCATATATCATTTGTAGTCTCCTCAGCATCGTCCACATAAATACTACAGATATGACCATGCTGATTATCTTCATGAGATTTTCCCTTAGGGCATTGGTTTTCATAATTCCCGTACATTCCACATTTAAAACATCCAATCATTGTTGATGTCGTAGAAATACCGTTATCCTTGTCCATGGTGTTAACTGAACCTTTTCCTTTGCACTTATTGGCTTTGTGTCCTTCTTTTCCACACCGAAATCATCTTCCAGTTCCTTTGAAACAATCTCCCTGATGCCTCTTCCCACATGATTTACATGAAGGAAATTGAACTTTCTTTCCCCTATGATCATCATGAAACTCCATCTTTCTCTTATTATCTGAGTCGGGAAACTGACCAAAGTTGAGATTATTGATCATATTATGAGATTGATGATTATGCATCATAACGATGTTTGGAATTCCAGATCCCATTTCATTTGGTTTCTCATGAAGAATATCATTCCATTGTCCGTCATATCCTCCTTTATCATGAATCTTCCTGTTTCCAGCTATTTTCTAAAACCCAAAAAGAATAGTGTGAGAGGAAAAAATCATGCCAGGGAAAACAACATAGTAAAGGGGGAGTAACCTCAATATCTAACATCTTAGTTTAAATTCTAAGATCATTACTGTAGTTCTAGGACTATATCCTATATGTATACTTATCCTTAGGTACATCCCTAAACATACCTTAGAAATATCTTTAGGGATCTTACTAACGTTTTCGCATCCTAGTTTCCAATGGTTGACTAAACCTTTCCTCTGATACCAACTGTAGAGACCCGAAGCTTGATGTACATGGACATTATATTACTTTTGCGGAATACTTAATACATAACAAAAACAAACACACAAGGATCATAATAGTTTAGTGTCTTTGGAAACTTGGAATATAAACTTCTAACCATGTTGAAAGATCTTCAACAACTCCCATAACGATCTTCCCCTTTTTGTTTCCTTACCTAAAACCTTTATTTATTTCCTGGGGAAAATAAAACATAAAAAGGGTGAGTTCAAATTCTCAGTAAGGGAAAACATAGAGAACAAAAAACAATCCATAAACATTAGAAAGAAAAAACATGAACATGAAATTTAAACATCAAAATCTTGAGCAAAGACATAAATCTTTGAAGTACATAAGGCATATGTCATAATGGAACATCAACCATGATAAAATATAATGGGAATAAAACATGTAATTTTGGAAACCATTAAGCACATGTTATGATTTCCATAGTATCCAAGGCATTGCTGCCAAGACAATCTTAGTGGACAAAGTCCCTTTCTGAATCGAGTTCACTCCTCCTTTCAGTCCTGTAATACTGAACCAGATTAACTTACCGTTCCAGCCATGTCTATCTCATGAGATATAAATCTTTAACCAATTAATTGGAGGGAGATATAGGTCCCACCCATCTCATAATGAAATCATTCTTACTTATGCCACAACATAAACATAAATCATTAATCATAACCCAAATAATAAAAATGGGTTTCATAAACATCATCCTATCACAACATAATCCATATAAAAAAATGGATATCATTTCATCATAAGAAAAGTGAAACCATGTAAATCATAGATACATTATAATTGAAACATACATATATGAAAATAATTTCCTCATAGATGGAAAATGGTTTTGATAAAACACTTGAAATGAATTCTTGAGGAAGATATTCTTTCTTCTTCAAAATCATTTTCTTTTAACAAAATGCCATGGAATTTTAAATGAAAATTATTTTTTTGAAAATAGTAATAAATTCTTATCGAGTAAGCTTCATTAAAATGAGGCGTTATGAAATCGTAAATATTCATTCACGTCGTATAAGTTAAAAATAACATTTTACTCGTACTTTTGTCAGAAAAGTCAAAAAGTGCCTTGTATGGTAAACAAAAGAAAGATTCCTTCCATATGATGTGGTAAAAGTAGAAAAGGGTAAAAATGACTTTAAAAATACATTGAAGAAAATTAAACATTTTATGAAAACATTTTGAGAACATATGGACATGGATAATAATCATAACCCCAGTAAATACTTACAAATAAACAATCTCGGATAAGAATGAGATTGGAATAATTATCCCTTACCTTAGGTATGATATGATTTGTATGGATCTGAACATCCTGTATAATGATTTAAATTATGTCATTGACTTATTACATAATCATATTCATTGTTATTATATCATATATGTTTCACTTATGACTTTATATTACCCGTTCTTTTGTAAATTCCATGTTAAAGCAGTGTTTTGGGTAAAATCATTTTATTTATTATATGTGTTTCGACTTGTCGTTCTTGATATTATTACTTATATCCTGATTTACATAATTCCAGAATTTAAAACATGATTTATATATAATATATATTCATCATATACATATATATTATAGATCGATAAAGGGAATGAAATACACCGTTCATGGAGACGGTAGGCCATACGTACGCATGAACGCTGTTTTCGTTTCCTTATTGAATTGAATGAAACTAAATAGATGATATAAATAAATATATATATATATACATTAGCATTATTATTTTACATATTTCATTATTATTAATTATATAAACTTTATGATCATTCATGCATGGTTAACATGGAGAATGAATTTCATCGCGTCGTGGAGACGGTAGTCCGTACGAATGCACGAGCGATGATATCGTTCGCATAATTATTGAATAGAATTGGAGTGGATGGTATAATATATCAAAATCAGTATGATGTTATTATAACCATATTTTGTTATTATTTTCACCATTATACCCATCCATGTAAGGTGTTGGTGGAAAAACAGATTACACCACGGCGTGGAGACTGTATTCTGTACGTACACACGTGCGGTGATTTCATTTTCCGTAGGAGGATAGAAGGTGAAATGGGGTTGTTTCATATTTATAATAACATATCATTATATTAGGTATACTGATGTTATTACTTCATAATTAAACAAATAAAGAAGAGGGAGTATAAGAAGAATGGAACTTGAAGAAAATGGTAGAAGGTATTACCTCTTTCTCGAAGTGCCTCCTTAAAACTTTCTCTTAGGGCACTAGAGTTGGTCTTTTGAGAAGACCAGTACCTCTATAAGGTTTCTAGGGAAGTGGGGAAGTGAACTGGGTAGAGGTGGGCCGATATTCAAGGCTCAAAATGGTGTGAGGAAGAGAGGGAGGAGGTGCCCTTTTATAAGGGAGGAGAGGGGCACCTTTGGAAATATAAGAAATATTAGTTTATATTAAATCCCAAACCCACGTAAAAACATCCAAAAATGACTAAATTTGAAGATTTTATGAGATAGGGTTGTAATCCCATCAACCAATAAAATTTATACATGTAGGTAATTTATTTTAAACATTATCAACATGATTTATCCTTATTTAATCTATTAAATTTTATTTTTGGTAATAAGATTCGAAATTTTAAATTGTTATAAATAATTACTTATGTGCTATGAATTATCCAAAATTAGATAATTTATGACATTATAGACTATATAAATTCAATTTATAATTTTTAAATATTTTTTTTGATTTTTAAATAATTTAATAATATGTTATGTTTATAAAATAACAATAGTGTCAATTTTGACACTCTTCATTTATTTGAATTTAAATTAAATCCACACTAAGGATATATTCAAACTAAAATATTTAATAGGTTTTCAACACGTCATAGTGATCTATAAAATTAGTGGAGTACATTAAATAGTTCACATAACATTTATTTTAATATTTTTAAAACCATTTATTTGGTATATCTCTTAATGAAATAATTAGTACAAAATTTTTGTATAATTATTTAATATAATTATTTGTTGCATAAAAATTAAAAATAAAATCCTTTGATTACGATAAATATCAAATATTTTATAATAATAATATTACTCGAATTTACCTTCTTAAAATAAAAACATGTAAATTATTATCTTTGTTAAATTATAAAGGTGACAACTATGGAATCATTTAAAATAAAATATTATAAGTGTCATAATTGCTTTTCTAAGGCTCCAAATGGTCAAATATTCTACCATTGGAATATTATGGTTTACATTTACATGACCAATAAGTTTTGGTCTGGGTTTTGGTGCCTTTTATGGTCACTATTAGTTTAATAAAAACTATATTCTTGATTTTTCACTAAATAAACATTTTTTGCATCACTATTGTGTCACAATTAATGATAATTATTTAATCCCTAAAAAATATAAATAAATTAATATGATGTATATAATTTTATTATATTTCTTGATACTATTCATGTTCGATGTTTCATGAAGTTTATCACTAAATTAATATCAATATACTTATAAGATTTAAGAGAGTGACATGTTGTCACTTTCTTTGGTTTTAATAATAAATAAATTATTTTCAAGGAAACAAGTACATAAAATGAATCTATTCCAACCCTTATGTGATATGGGTCGACTTTTAGTCATCCAGTAGAATTTTGGCAGGTGTTAGGGTAATTTTATAATATTATATTTACCCTTAATTATCCGATTCACCTTTAACTATGGTAAATAAAATTTACCATAGTTATTATTCATAATGCCCAAAAATAAAAAGTAGCCTATTAACATAATTTGAACCCACTGATTCCAAATATGGAATCCATTTCTCCTAATTCAATACACAAAAGTTGCAGAAATTAAATTAAAATTAATCCTGTTGTTGAAAGAAATCGGGTTTTTGTTTAAAGCATAGCAAAAGATTGAATTGATTTAACCTACTAATTCAATGTAAAATCAATGCTAATGACATAAATTATATTAAATAGTAAAAAGATATTCTATTTATACTTTAAAACAATTAAATATTATAATTTAGCCATATAAATTATCTCAATGAAATATGTTGTTTTTAATTAAAAATTAGCGTATTTTTACTATTCATCAAAATAAGAAAGTTATCAGAAAAGTATCAAAAATTTATACAAAGTAAATTTTTATATCCCAATTCTAAAGAAAAATATTATTTTTCAAATTGAACTTATAAACATGTCAATAACTAGATTTAATGTGGGTGCGCCATCAAAAGGTGGTAAAACTGCATTTTTTGAAAAATACTTATTTTACCCAAAAAATATATTTTGTTCTCTTAACATGTTCTAGAAAATGTGTAAGATGAATAATAATGTTATAAAATTCAAAATTTAGTTAATAATATTCATAAAGGATATTTGATAATAATATAATAACAATATATCATTGTTTAGTGAAACCTAGTATTGCGTACAACACACACTATCGAGGAAGGTTGCGATTGCGTGTAATGAAAGCCAAGTCAGGGTTTCGTGTAGTGCAAGAATCCTTTTTTGTTTTGTATAACATAATCCAACCATATTTAATTTATACATTGAATATATATATATACATATACATATACATATATATATACAATCAATGTTGCGAACTTGAAATTGTGTATAACAAGATCCAAGAATAGTGTTGCGTATACTGCAAGCTAATACAGTTTTGCGTATAGTACAAGCTAATATTGGTGTAGTGTAAAATTAAAGGAATTAAAAAGAATATATCTCATGAAATCTCATGGTGTTACTGGTCAGTTCTACTTTAGGATTGGATACTATGAGATTGGTTTGGGGCGACAATGTTAAGTTTTAAGAGTTTGGATTTCAGAACCGAGACTCCAGTATTGGTGCGGTGGAAAAAATATCCATACCCCATGAATCTAATCACCTTCTGTTTTACTCTCTATTTGAGAACATGGGTTTTATGTAGGAAATGGTATAAAAATATGTTATGAATGGGTTTTCGTTTCCATGTCCTTCTTGAGTCATCTCTCTAGATATACTCGTTCACCTTGGTATATCTTGTTTACTTTCAGGATGCCACCACGATGCATGACATGTAGGTTTCAACATCAAGATCATGAGGAAGATCCCTCAACTATGAGGCATTGATACATGTAAGATTTCCTAAGATGTTACCACCTGAAGTTGCACCATCCATATCGCCTCCTGTAGGGAAACACATGGTACCCACGAAACCGGTGGATGGGGTTCACAGGCTGAGTGTTCTTCACATGTTTCAAGGATAGAGACCCATCAGGTTTGAAGGAGATACCAACCCATATGTGGATGAGAACTAGCTTGAGGTTGTGACCCATATTTTTCATCTAGTCTGAAACCCAATAGATCAGATGGTGGTCCAGGAATTGATCCTTCATCACAGCTCAGTAAGGAAATTGTGGGGTTTTAGTGACCCATTCTTAAGATGAGGAAACAATTTTATTGATACATTTCAATTTCTTTTTCAGAGAGGAGTTATCACCACCAACCCTGAGGTATGTATATATCCAGAAGATCGTGTAGCTCTAGTTGGGAAACATGACAGTAGCTGAGTATTCATCGCGGTTTACCAACCTCTCCAAGTACTCGATTGATATCGTTTGCGATCAGTTCTTCAGGTCTCAAACATTTTTGTGAGGTCTATGTAGATATATCTAAGCCAATTTAGTCCCTCTATACACTCCAACCTATGATGTGGTGTTAGAGCGATCTTTGGTAGATAAAAGTTTCTTGGCTGAGTAGATACAACTTTTGGATCTGAATCTATAGATTATACACCAGAGGGGGGGGGGGGGGGTGAATTGTGTATTTTGTAATTTTTCAATAACTCTTCTTTTGTACGAGTTCTGTCCTTTAAAATTTATCAGATTTGATTGTACAATGGAAAAAGTAAAAACAAGAACACAAAGATGTATAGTGGTTTGGGGAATAGAAAGCCCCTAGTCCACTCCACCAATGCTCTACTCCACGAGCGTGGTGATTTTCACTATCGTGTCCTCTTTTCCACAGACCGATTCACAACTGAGTACAGGAAGTTGACACCTTTACAATACAAGGATAAAAAAAGCCTTCTGGTTCAAACACGAACCTACACAGATTAGAACGAGAATATGGATACTCAAGAAAAAAAATTCAGAAAGAAATTTCTGGTTGATCTTCACAATTGCAATAGAATGCAATTGACAGCAGAGGCATCAATGTCTCTAGAAATATTGATCTTCAAGATGTAGCAGTTCTGATTTGATCCAGTTGTAGTAGATATAGAGATATAGTTCACAACCTTAGAAGTAGTAGATCCGCTATAGATATTCGATGTAGAACAAGTGAATCTTCTATCGAGTTCCTTCTTCTTGAACAAACATAGCTTTTACGCTCCTGTTGAATTAGTAGATCAATCGTGAATAGTTGCAATCTCTATTTTCCACCTTTTTCAATAATAGATCGATCACACCATTATATTTTTTTTTGTGTTTCAGAGATAGAATATATAACAATTCATATATCCTTCACATTTAGATAAATAAAAGTCGCCTTCTGATTCGCGATATTCAAAAATTTGAATTTACATAGAATTCGTAACTTCCCTTAAGACTCGACATAAAAATATCCTTTTAATTCGATCTTAAATACATTAATTAAATGGCTTTGAATCAGTCAAGGTCATAATTTAAAAACGACTTTAAATCCGGCTTGAAATCCACCCAGAAATCAGCTTACTGATCGTTTGTACATAAAAACCGTCTGCTGAAAATTCTGACGCCAAACGTAGGGTTGGTGATGTGGCCTCCAAACGTAGGGTTAATAACATAGTCTTCAAATGTAGGGTTGACAACGTATGGTTAATAACAAATGTAGGGTTGATCATTCATAATTTTTCTTTAACATTCAAACATATGGTAAAAGATCCATACTTTTACTTGATCCATACTTTTCCAAGAACGTATGGTTGTTTAAAAAAGTAAGGTTGATGAACCATACTTTTGATAAATAAACGTAACCTTTAGAATTTACGTACGGTTCTCCTTCCATACTTTGCTGATAACCAAAACGTAGGGTTCCTTCATAACGTAAGGTTCTTCTTCCATACTTTGCTGAAACCATATGGTTGTTTAACCATATTTTTCTCTTATCTCAAAAAGTATACATGCTTTTCATCCTTAGGCTACGTTTATCCATGTAGGATATGAACAGTGATTCCAGAACGCGCTAAAATAGATTCCATGCTATATTTATCTACGTAAGATATGAATAGTGTTTCCAGAACGCGCTAAAACAGATTCCACGCTAAGTAATAAATTCCCGTTATTTGGAGAGTAAAATAAATTAATAACTTCCTGAAAAATACTAAGTGAAATCATTAAAAAATAAATAAGGGTATTTGTGAGCATCAAAATTATCATAAAGAGACAGAGTATTATTTTCAATAATCTCCCCCTTTAGATAACATTAATACGCATTGTTGAAAACAATAGTTTTCTCAACAATCTCCCCCTTTTTGATGATCACAAAACCCATAAAATAATTAAAATTATTTAAACAAAACAAAATTAACTTTCAAAATTCGTTATAAAGTATTAAATAAAAACTACTCCACCAAAAAGATAATTATAAATCCAAATGGCTCATCTAATTTTCTCCCTCAATAAAATGAATTCTCCCATTAAATATTGATGTTCTGTTTATCCAAATTCTCCCCCTTTTGTGATATAAAAAATAATGAAAAATCATGGATTTTAACACGTTTAATATTGCACTGAAGTGTTAGTAAATTCTATTACGAACTGTTTATCAATAATTAAATTTGGAGTACTAGAATTTTAAAATTAAAATTAGTAAAAAAAATAATGAAAGAGACAAATAAACAATGAAGAAAATTTTTATTCAAAAAACAGTAGTATATACATGACAATGATATACACAGGAATAAATGTTTTTGTAAGATAGGAAAAAAGGTCTATCTCCTCTGAATTGCAGACTTGATTTCTATAAATTGTTCCCGAAGTCTCTTCATAATCCCATATCTAAGCTTGATAATGAGCTCTCCGTTCTGTTGAGTCATATAAATATCTTCAATTAAATTGACTCTGAAAAACTCATGCATCCTTTCCTCTTTTTCAACAAATACTGACAGCTTCTCTGATAACTGATCTAACAGAATTCTGATTGATGGCTCACTATATGCCAGTTGATCCACTAAGAATTTCTGATTGTCCAACATCATTGAAAAATGAGCACTGTTACATTGAAGATCTTGTATCCTGTCATTCATATTGCTCAACACAGCTGTGATAGCCTGAAACCTTTTAATTAAATCGGGTGAAGAACTTGATCTACTAATAGCATTATTTGAAACTAATGCAAATTGGTTCTCCATAAAAAACTTCAGATCTGATAAATTTGACTTCATATCCATTTCAGATTTTAATTGAGTAACAGCTATCAGCATATCCTCTTTAAACATTTCAACTTCTTGCCTTGAAACTGTACACTCCTTCATCTTTTGAAACTTCTAATTTTCTAAGTCTAAAGCATTTCTAAGAGAAGAATTTTCAGATTCCAACTGAGATACTTTTCTGTACAGTTCTTCAACTTCTTCTTTCCCTGAATCAGATGCACCCTGTTCTTGATTCACATTCTCAGGTTGATGCAGAAATACCAAATGTAATGATTCAACATCATATTTCTCCTTTTCTTTTTCCTAATAAGGTTTGTCCATAGATTTTTCCTTAGAGTTTTCAAACTCCTCTACAGAAAAATCCTCTTGGAGTACCTCTATTCGAGCTTCAGAATAATGCTCATCACATTCATCTGCATCTTTGTCTTCCACTGGAATTTCAAGAACAATATCTTCAGATGTTTCCTGATGTGTGTCCACTTCTTCACCAGGCACTGCCTCCATCTCCTATTCCTGTAGAAGTGCAACTTCAACATCAGCAACAATCTGTTCCTAATTTTCCCTTTGAGCTTCTTCTTGAGCTCCTGATTTCTCTACCGGAGCTGTTCTCTCAGTAACATGTTCCATGGTTTTATCAGCAACAACTTCTCTCACAAAAGAATAAGAAATTAAAGGTTCTGTTGGAGTTTCCAAAGAAGTGGAAGTGGATTTCTCATCTACTGGTCTTTTTCTTCTTGATTGATGTCCCTCCTGGCTTCTGTCATCCTCAACATCTGTCACTTCAAAGCAAATAATTCTTGCTACATTGCTGACTCTAGATTCTGCTTGTCCCTCCTTGGACATAGCAGGTTGAGCCTGAGCACTCTTTGAGTCTTCCTTAGCTCCTTCCGGAAAAAGTTTTCCTTTAATTGTGCTCCAGAAATTTCTAACTTTCCTCAAGGTTCCAGCATTAAACGAATTACTGTGATGACAGTTAACTCTTGCATCCACTAATCTCACCATCTCTTTCTTAAACAAAAGCGTAGAAATAAATCTATAAAAGGGATAGTAATTCATCCTGGCCTTGCTTTGACAGCAATAACTGAGATACCTTATCATGTATCTTGGAAAGTTTAACTTAATATCACTTAGAAAAAGAAACATTATATACATATTAGGGTACAAAATCTTCTCCATTTCTGCCATCCGTGGAGCTTTTCCGGTCTGAATAAATTTTACCAAAATCTTCTGATCAGGCTCCAAATCCTTAACAAACATTTTTTTTATTGTCTTGGTACCAAAAAGAAAAGAAATAATGTCTTCGGATTTATGCACAGAATCTCTTAAATTCTTCAAGTCAAAATGAAAAACTCCCTCATGAGGGCAGTTGAGAATCTGACTAATCTCTACTGAAGAAATTGAGAAATCCCTATCCTCTATTTTAGCCATCATAGTGTCTTTGGTATCTCATAGACTAAACTGTATAGATTTGTAGAAGTATCTAAGTTCAAATTCATACCGAAATTCCGTATTTTCACTGTTTATCATCTGTTCGAGATTGTGAAACAACAGTTATTGCTTCAACAACAGATTCGTCTGAAATAACCAATCAAGATCGATTACCTTACCATGTAATATTTTTCATCCTTTGGTGCGTTGTCTCTTGGCATTGCTCGGCTCGACCTCACTGGCTCTTTTAGTCCTTACCATTGCTGCGAGAGTCTCTGAGGGTTTGAAGGTTAGGGTTTCAGATGTTCGAAGGTTAGGGTTTCAGAAGAGGAAGTGTGATTTTTGTATTTCGAAAGGGTTTCGATAGAAGTGAAAGGGTTTAGAAGTCAAAAAGGATCTGACAGCCTTGATTCCCATGTAATCACTCATCATTACATATATTTAAAAACAAATAAATGTTTCATACGACGAAAGAAAGAAAAACTTAAACAGTATTCAATAAACAAAAAAATTAAAAAAAAAATTAAAAAAATTATTTAAAATAAAATAAACCTAGCTCCCCCTTAATAAAATCAAACCATGCAGTGGGAAGAGGTTTAGTAAAAATATCTGCTAATTGAATTTCAGTATTTATAAATTCTAAAAATATATCTTTTTTTAATAACATGATCTCTTAAAAAGTGATGCCTTATATCAATGTGATTAGTTCTAGAATGACTAATAGGATTTTTTGAAATATTAATTGCACTCGTATTATCAAATAAAGTAGGTGTATTATTAAAATTCAATCCAAATTCCATACGAGTGTTTTTCATCCACAAAACTTGTGCACAGGATCTGCCAGCAGAAACATATTCTGCCTCAACTGTTGACAGGACAACTGAATGTTGTTTCTTACTAGACCATGATAATAAGGACTTTCCTAAAAAGTGACATGTACCTGATGTATATTTTCTATCTAATCTACAACTTCCAAAGTCAGCATCTGATTATGAAATAAAATTAAAATCTGAAGTTTTAGGGTAAAGAAGAGATTGAAAAACAGTTCCTTTTAAATAACTAAAAATTCTTTTAACAGTAGTTAGATGGGATTCTTTAGGATTTGATTGAAATCTAGCACAAAGACATACTGAATACATTATATCTGGTCTGCTAGCAGTAAGATATAACAAGCTACCAATCATACCTCTATATAACTTGGTGTCAACTGATTTCCCAGTTTCATCCAAATCAAGTTTTATATTAGTACACATAGGAGTTGTAAATGTCTTGCTGTTCTCAAGTCCAAATTTCTTCAGTAAATCAGTAAAGTATTTGCTTTGATTTAATACATTTCCAAAATCTTTTTGAAATTTTTGAAGACCCAAAAAGAAATTTAATTCTCCCATCATACTCATTTCAAATTCTTCTTGCATTAATTTTGAAAATTCATGATGAAGAGTTTTATTAGTTGATCCAAATATTACATCATCAACATAAATTTGAACCAATAAAACATTATTTTTCACAGTTTTTTTAAATAGTGTTGGATCTGCCATACCAACAGTAAAATCATTTTTCAAAATAAAAGATCTTAATATTTCATACCATGCTCTAGGTGCTTGTTTAAGGCCATAAAGAGCTTTAGTATGTTTAAAAACAGAATAAAGTTTTTGAGAGTTTTCAAAACCAGGAGGTTGCTCAACATAAAATTCCTCCATTAAATATCCATTTAGAAAGTCAGATTTGACATCCATCTGAAATAATTTAAAATTTGTATAAGATGCATAGGCTAAAAGGATTCTAATGGCTTATAACCTAGCTACAGTTGCAAAAGTCTCATCATAATCTATTCCCTCTTCTTGATTATATCCTTTAGCTACTAATCATGCTTTATTTCTAGTTATTGTGCCTTGGTCATCCTGTTTATTTCTAAAAACCCTTTCGGTTCCTATTACAGGATAATTCTTAGGTCTTTCCACTAAATCCCAAACTTAATTTCTTTTAAACTGTTTTAATTCATCTTGAATTGCTATTACCCAGCTTTCATCGTCTAAAGCTTCTTCTATAGTCTTGGGTTCTTGTTTAGATAGGAAGACAGAGAATTCCACTAGGTTTCCTAAGTTTCTTCTAGTTTGAACTGCAGTTTCTAAGTAACCTATTACAGTTTCTAAAGGATGATTCTTTAGGGTTCTAGACTTTCTATGTAATATATTTAAAGGTTCTTCAGTATCATGTTCCTCTGAACTGGAATGAATTTCTTTTATATCATTTTCAAAATCATTCTTTAAATTCTCAAGTCTCATGTTATCATTAGATTCAAGTCCATCCATTTGTTTTGTCCTTTTCTCAAAAGGATCAGATTCATCAAATTTCACATGAACTGATTCTTCAACAATCCTTGACTTCTTATTATAAACTCTATAAGCTTTGGAGGTAGCAGAATATCCTAAGAAAATACCTTCATCAGATTTTGGATCGAACATACCAAGATTATTCTTGGTGTTTAAGATATAAACCTTGCATCCAAAAACATTAAAGTAATTTACTTTAGTTTTTTTTGTTATTCCATAGTTCATAGGGTGTCTTTTTCAAAATAGGTCTAATTAGAACTCTATTAATTATATAACAAGCTGTATTCACAGCTTCTTCCTAGAAATATATAGGTAGGCTATATTCATTTAACATAGTTCTAGCCATTTCTTGAATTGTTCTATTTCTTCTTTCTACAATCCCATTTTGTTGAGGTGTTCTGGGAGCAGAAAAGGTGTGTTTAATACCCATATTTGAGCAAAAGAATTAAATTCCAGATTCTCATATTCTCTACCATGATCACTTCTTAATGATATTATATTGAAACCTTTTTCATTTCGAGCAGATTTGCAGAAACATTCAAATAAAGTAAAAGCTTCATTTTTAAATTTCAAAAAGAAAAACCATGTAAATCTTGAATAGTCATCAACTAAAACATATACATATAATTTACCAGCTAAGCTTGCTACTCTTGAAGGTCCAAACAAATCCATATGAATAAGTTCTAGAGGTTTAGTTGTAGAAACCTTATTAATAGATTTGAAGGATGATTTATGTTTCTTGCCAAGTTGACATGCATCACAAAATCTGTCACTCTCAAATTTGAGACAAGGAAAATCAGAAACTAAATGTTTCTTGGATAACTTATGTAAAACATATACATTAAAATGACCAAGTTCTCTATGCCAGATCCAGGATTCACTTACTTTAGCAGTCAAGCAGTTTACTTGTTGTTTACACAAGGAATTTAAATCCAAAGTATATACATTTTCAGTTCTTGGTGCTTTAAATTTAAATAGTTCATCTTTATAAACAGTATAGAAATTGTTAGTAAAATCAACAGTATATCCATCATCCAAAATTTGAGAGATACTTATCAGATTGTGTTTTTGTCCTTGTATATAAAGTACTTTGTTGATTGAGAATGTTTTTGGATCTCCAACAGTTCCAATGCCAATGATTTTTCCATTGACATTATCACCAAATGTGGAAAGTCCTCCTTCCTTTTGAGTGAGTGAAGAAAAATTCAATGAGTTTCCACTCATATGTCTTGAGAAGCCACTGTCCATGTACCATATTTCTTTTCTTCTCTGGTGACCTTCTACCTGCAAAGACATTCAATCAAATTGCTTTGGTACCCTTATTTTGTTGGGTCCAGGAGTGTTAGCTTGCAATGACCTGGGTATCCAGATTTGATTTGTTCTTTTAAAATTAGCTAAATCATATAATTATTTTGAATCATAGGCTTTCTTAATACCACAAATTTGAGGTTGTCTTAAGAAACAGTTTTTAGCTAATTGTCCCTTTGCCCCACAAAAATTACAATTAAGATTTTTAGAGCTAGGAATAAAATAATTTTTATATTGCTTTGGTTTTTCTCCTTTACTGCCAATTCCAAATATCTCCTTTTTAATGAAATTTTTTCCAAGAATTTCATTTAATGAATTCTCTCCTTTTTTTAAAAACCAATGCAGCCTATTTGTAAGACTCTACTTCATCCTGTAGTGATTTTATTATTGATTCAAAATTAACATAGTTACTGTTAATCAAATTGTATTTATCAGTTAATTCTTTATGTTGTTTCAAAAATGTGTCTATTTCATCTGAAATGACTTTATGTATGTTTTTCAGTGACTTATGTTTCTTAAATAGTGAGTCATATCTTTCTTCAAGCATATTGCAGTAGGCTGCAAGTTTTTCATTTGCGTATCTTGATTCAGAATGTGATTCAGAGGAGTAATATGAGTGTACCTCATCAGTTTCTTCCATGAAACACATATTTGCCTTTAGATTGACTTCTTCTTTCTTTGAGATTGATTTAGAAGAGCTACTAGAGTCTTCAGATACACTCAAAGTGTCTTTCATAGCTTTCTTGTCTTTCTGCTCAAAGTCATTTCTTTTGAAGAATTTCTTCTTTTTTGCATCCTTCAATTGTGGGAAATCTGGTCTGATATGTCCCATCTTTTTGTATTCATAACATCTCACTTCCTTATTATCTCCCTTGAAGGATTTTTTGAAGTCTCTTTTCTTGCTGTAGAATTTTCTAAATTTTCGAGCTAGTTGAGCCAGTTCTTCATCTGAGTTGGATGAGTCAGAGCTTTCTAATTTAGCTTTGAATTCTTTTCTCTTCATATTTCTATTCTTTTGTAGTGAAGTTACCTTCATGGAAGTATCTTCTTTTTTGATAAGCACTTTATGTTCACTAGATTCATCTTGCATTTTAGCTTCTTACATCATCAGTGTATCAATCAGCTCTCTCATAGTTAGATCTTTGACATGTGCTGATTGTATGATTGCAGCAGAGATACCATTCCATCTTGTAGGAAGTACTCTCAGTACTTTTAATGCTTGATCAGCCTGCTTGATAGATTCTCCTATAGCAGTTATGTTATTGACAATTTCTGTCAATATCTCATTCATTTGGGTAATGCTCTCACCTTCAATCATTCTGAAAGTATCAAATTTCAGTTTTGCAGATGCATATCTCATTTTCCTTACATTATTTGTTCCTTTATATGCCACAGCTATTGTTTTCCACATCTCATATGCTGTCGGGCACAGAGATACACTGTTAAATTCATCTGGTCCTATACCACAGATAATTGCATTCATAGCCTTCAATTTCATATCTTACTCTGCCTCTATAACAACACTCCATGCCTCAGGATTTTCAGGAATTTCATAAGGAGTTAGAATCTTTGAAGAGACTCCATATCCGAGGTTTTTCAGATATATTATCATGTGTGATTTTCAAAAACCATAATTGTCTCCATTAAAATATGGTGCTCTAACCATCGACATCCCTTTTCTTGTATCAGTCATGATGCTCTGTTGTATAATCCTTAAATTCTTCTAGCTTTCTAAGGCTCTGTCAGAAGCTCCACCTCTGATACTAATTGTTGGATCTGAATCTACAGATTATACACAAGAGGGGTGTGAATTGTGTCTTTTGAAATTTTTCAATAACTCTTCCTTTGAACGAGTTCTGTCCTTTAAACTTTATCAGATTTGATTTTACAACTGAAAAAGTAAAAATAAGAACACAAATATGTATAGTGGTTCGGGGAACAGAAATCCCCTAGTCCACTCCAGCAATGCTCTACTCTACGAGCTTGGTGATTTTCACTATCTGGTCCTCTTTTCCACAGACCGATTCACAACTGAGTACAGGCAGTTGACACCTTTACAATCAAAGTAAAAACAAAGCCTTCTGGTTCAAATACGAACCTACATAGCTTAGAACGAGAAGATAGTTACTCAAAAAAAATTCAGAAAGAAATTTCCGGTTGATCTTTACAATTGCAATAGAATTCAAATGAAAGCAGAGGCATCAAAGTATCTAAAAATATTGATCTTCAAGACGATGTAGTTCTGAGTTGATCCAGTTGTAGTAAATATAGTGATATAATTCACAACCTCAACAGTAGTAGATCCACAGTAGATATTCGATGTAGAACAGGTGAGTCTTCTATCAAGTTTCTTCTTCTGGAACAAACAGAGCTTTTACGCTCCTGTTGAATCAGTAGATCAATCGTGAATAGTTGAAATTTGTTTTTCCACCTTTTTCAATAATAGATCGATGACACCATTCTATTTTTTGTGTTTCAAATAGAGCATATATAATAAAGCATATCTCCTTCACATTTAGATCCATAAAAGTCACCTTCTGATTTGAAATATTCAAAAATTTGAATTTACAGAGAAGTCGTAACTTCCCTTACAATTCGGCATAAAAAGATCCTTTTAATTCTATCTTAAATCCATTAATAAAACGGATTTGAATCAGTCAAAGTCGTAATTTAAAAACGAATTTAAATCCGGCTTGAAATCGGCCTAGAAATCAGCTTACTGATCGTTTGTACATAAAAACCGTCTTCCGAAAATTCCGACGCCAAACGTAGGGTTGATGACGTGGCCTCCAAACTTAGGGTTAATAACATAGTCTTCAAATGTAGGGTTGACAACGTAAGGTTGATAAAAAATGTAGGGTTGATCATTCATACTTTTTCTTCAACATTCAAACGTAAGGTAAAAGATCCATACTTTTACTTGATCCATACTTTTCCAAGAACGTATGGTTGTTTACAAAAGTAAGGTTGATGAACCATACTTTTGAGAAATAAATGTAACTTTTAGAATTTACATACAGTTCTCCTTCCATTCTTTGCTGATAACCAAAACGTAGGGTTCCTTCCTAACGTAAGGTTCTTCTTCCATACTTTGCTGAAAACGTATGTTTGCTTAACCATACTTTTCTCTTATCTCAAAAGTATACATGATTTTCATCATTACGCTACGTTTATCCACGTAGGGTATGAATAGTGATTCCAGAACATGCTAAAAAAGATTCCGTGCTATATTCATCTTTGTAAGATATGAACAGTGTTTCCAGAACGCACTAAAATAGATTCTGTGCTAAGTAATAAATTCTCATTATTTCAAGAGTAAAATAAATTAATAACCTCCTGCAAAATACTAAGTGAAATGATTAGAAATGAGCTAAGGGTTTTTGTGAGAATAAAAATTATCATAAAGAGAACGTGTATTATTTTCAATAATCTCCCCCTTTAAATAACATTAATACGCATTGTTGAAAACAATACTTTTCTCAACAACAACCATCAGTTATTAGCAGTGGGAAAGTAGGAGATGAGACCTCTACAATATAAAGTTGATTCCATTCTCAAGGACATGGAAATGAGAGATATTTTAGGATGATGTCCTAGGACAAAGTATCTATGGTTTCAGGTTCATAGGGTGCATCCAGTCAACCAATAGAGAGGCATTGCTACTCATGTGATGGTAGGGAAAATATTTTCGGAGATAGTCTGATCTGTCGTATAACTGATAGAGAGACCGTTGATTGGACACTAAGGTAGATATTATGGCAGAAGGATGCTAGTACATAGGGTGGTAGATGTGGGAAATGATTTGGTAGAGATTAAGTTTGTGGTAGACTCTTCTAATTGTTACCACAACCACCCCCATGTGGAACATAGTAGACTTAGTGCGTATGAGGATAGGGGAGGGGACAACAGTAAGAGGTCGAAGATTAAGACCTAGAGGCTCCAGGAATGATTTGAGGTTTGATCTATGTCTTTTCTACTACATATTAATTACTAAAAGAAACATGTTTTAGTCATTCCTTTCTCACCATATACCTTTTATGAGACTTAGAGATTCTGGTTGATCCTTTGACTCAACCCATACACTTGCAGACTCTTACTGAAGAATACTCGGTGATCACACACTTATACCGATAGTGTGACCTGACTCTAAGAGGTGAGAGTTTCTATTCAAATATCTTGGTAGTATCATTGAGTCCTTATGATGAAATTTTTGGTATAGACTAGTTTTCTTAAATTCATTCCTTGATTGAATGTTTTTGGAAAATGGTTTGGTATGTCCATAGTGATGGAATAAGGTTATCCTTTTCTGTTGAAAAGGAAACTCAGGAAGAGTGGGATGAACTTGTGTATAGGAGGGTATGACCGATTATTCATCAGTAGCCTAGCCAAACCCTTGGTACAATAGATTATATGAGTTCCTAGTTTCCTAATGTGGTGGAGGGGTATGAGTATGTCTTTCTTGAGGATGTTATAGGTTTACCTCCCCCGTGAGAGGTATAATTCTACACTGATCTACACCCTGGTAAGACACAGAAATCTGTGCCAGAATATTAGATTACCCCCACAAATCTTCAAAATATGAGGGTGATGTTGGAGTAATTATAGAGTAAGGGCTTTGGTATACACAATGTTTCACCCAGGCTAGCCCCACTTTTGTTTTCGAAGATGGAATACAAGAGTTGCGGTTGTGTGTGGACTATAGATGATTGAACTAGGTGACTATGAAGAATAAGTATCCACTACCTAGGATTGATTACCCCTTTGATCATTTGATATGGGAACGATGCTTCTAGATGTTTGATCTTAGGTCAGGCTATCACCACTTTTGAATACAGGATGAGGATATACCGAATCTGACATTTCAATGTTTCTACAGAGACCATGAGTACATAGTGATTCTATTTTGTATTAAGGACTCCCCAATAGTGGTCATGGGACTCATGAACTAGATATTACATCCTTTTTTAGATAGGTTCAGGATACTCTTCATTGAATATATTCTTGTATACCCAACATTAGAGGAGGAACATGCAGTACACAT
Source organism: Viscum album (assembly GCA_963277665.1). NCBI lineage: Eukaryota > Viridiplantae > Streptophyta > Magnoliopsida > Santalales > Viscaceae > Viscum > Viscum album. The sequence continues at coordinate 2,135,220,665 of OY728138.1, forward strand.
GAGGATAGTTTTACACATACTCTGAGAGAACCATCTTTACATAAATCTCTCGAAGTTACATTTTTGGATTTAGGTATTCTAGTTTTTGGGACATGTTATCCCAACGAATGGTGTGGCAGTGGACCCATCCATGGTCTTGGCGATGTTATCTTGGAAGCCACCCAAGAGTGCAGTAGAAGTACAAAACTTCCTTGGGATGATAGGCTATTATCAATGATTCATATTTGATTTATCCAGATTATAAGAAGAAATGATTGTTTAAACTTGAAATGGGAATTCATTAATGTGGAAAAAGAGGTTCCAACAATATTTCTAATTGTTTATTAAACGTTTTATAAGAACTCCCATATTAAGATTTCTAAAGGAGGGTATCGAGTACATAGTTCTTTACAATGAATCATGAACCGAGTTGGGTTGATGCAAAAGAAAGAATTGATTTCTAATGGTTCATGACACATGAGAACACATGAATAGAACTACATAAACAATGATCTTGGGTTAGTAGTGGTGTTTTTACACTAATGATGTTGTGACACTACCTGATGGGAGAGAATTTTATCATCTAATCTGATCATAATAGTCTCAATTATATCTTCTCTTAGAATGATATTAACCCGATATAGAGTATATGGATAGAGTTCATTGAGGATTATAGTTTAAAATTGTATATAATTATAGGAAGGTGAATTTGGTAGAAGATTCTCTTATCAGAAGATCTTGTTTGTAGTTTTTGAACGAGGAATCAGAGTAATTGGACTTATTGTAATTATATTTTGTGGATGGATATGGAGCAACATACCTCTAGTAGATGGTTGTTACCCATTTTCTCTTATAGGGAGTCAAGGAGGCATAACTTGGGGATATCAACTGTGAGACCCAAAAAACTCATATGTCCATAAGGAATGTTCTTGATGAATTTTCTAATGGTGGGGAGCATATTGTTATTTTCAGAGGACACATGATAGTACCCGTTAAGTTGTGGGAGGAGATTCTGATAGTGTTTCATATGTTTCATTTGGCGTAATATCTAGGTGTGGAAAATATGTACCAGGACCTATAACATCCGTTTTTGTGGCTGGACATGAAGAAAGGAGTTTCAATGCTTGTCTATTGATACCATACTTGTCCGTAAGTGAAGGCTTAGCACCAAGTTTCAGCGGGTTTAGCTCAAACCCATGAGGTGCCAAGGTGGTAGTGGGATGGGATTTTCATAGAGTTCATGATAGGTTTACCATATACTTTTAGGGGAAATTATACCATCTGAGTAATTATAGATTGAATCACCATGTCAACCCACTTCATTAGTATTTGAGAGCACAGTTCAGTAGAGTGATTGTGATGCCTCTATGTGAAAAAGATAATCCGACTCCATGGAGATCCATAAATGATCGTTTATATCTATGATTCTCGCTTTACATCCCAATTGTGGAAGGTATTACAAGAGAAGTTTTTGATTCAGTTATGCTTGAGTAAAACATTTCACACCCAAACTGACTACTATAATGAGTGGACAATTCAGGTTCAGGAGGACATGTTGTAGGATTTAATGTTGTACTTTATCCATAGTTGGGAAAATCACCCATCACTGGTGGATTTTTCACACAAAAACCATTACCATTATAGCAGCATCATGTCACCATTTGAGGCTCTATATGAGTGACACTTTTGGTCACCAATTTTTTAGACTATCCTAGGAGAGTCAGCACTCATGAGCCTGATGTTGGTGTGATGTACTATTGAGAAGGTCTAGATCATCCAGGAGAAGATGAAGACTATATAGAATTGTCACAAGTCTTATAATTATTGGTAATGGATTCCATTTGAGTTCATGTAATGAGACACTGTGTTTCTATGGGTTTAACCTCAACATGGATTACAAAGATTTCTCCATGGTGGAATGTTATCACTGAGTTTTATTGACCCTTTCTAAATAAATCATATAGTTGGAGAGATAGAATTCCACTTATCTGTACCTCCACAGCTAGACCGGGTATATGATATCTTCCATGTATCACTACTAAGGAGATATGTGAATTACCCATCACACATTATCGACTGGGGAGAGATGGACATCGAGGATGGAGAATCATTTTTTGAGTCCCTATTATAGATTGAGGATCATTATGAGATAATCCTTCATGGGTGATTGGTTCCCCTTGTGTGTGTCTGGTGGTAGCATATGAATCTCTAGCAGAGAACATGGGAGTTGGAGGCTCAGATTATTACTCAGTACCCATACTTTTTTTGAGTATAACTTATTATTGATTTTTGGGGATTTAAATACCTGAGGTGGAGAGAATATAATTACTCATATTTTCCATGTATTATTTTTTGACATTAGATGGAATATTTTTTAGACCAAGCACTAGTACTGCGTGTGATTTTGAGGACTGGTGTGCCGCAAATAAATTTTAGAAATATATTAAATATATTAAATATCACATGCCCACATTTTTCCTAAAAAAAGTGGAATAAATTCTAAAAAGAAGTTTGAATAAAAAATATGAGGTCATCATTGAGTACAGAATGCAGGTTATACCCTAGGCATGACTTAACTTTAGTCAGCATGAGTCATTTGAGGAAGAACCATCACCAACCTAAAATGAATTCAATAATTTACATATATTTTTAATTATTTTGATGACATAGTGGGGAAGCTACATAAGACTTTTTATTTATATAATGCACAATAGAAACTCCTTGGGTTTGCCACATTAGCCTGGTACTATTGGACAACTGTTGGAGAGAATGTTGGAGGATTTCTATCAGGTGAAAAATGACTGTATCATGGATCAAAAATAGATGCATAAAAGATTCAAAGGATGCCTCCAATGATTATGGGACAAAAATATTCTTCATCAGTGGTAAATTTGAATCAAGGTAGATCATGATATTATTTGATTCTTTTTCCAATTTTGATTCCCACAATGAACATGAATCAATTGACTAACATAATGATCCATGGATTGTGCTTATTGCAAGATGGGTAAGATTAATCAAGGGTTGGGTGATTTTATTTGTGATTAAATTTTTAATTATTTTATTTTTATTCATATATAAAATAACTAATATCTATATGAATATTGACCCGGGTATGTTCCTCTTGATTTTTCTTGTGCATTTCTCCTCAATTTTCTTCATTCACTATAGACGTTCTTTATTTGGCATGGCGTTTGAAAGATACTGATGAATTGATCGTGGAACACCTGTTTCATAGTGAAACGATATTAGATTGTATATATGAACTCAACATGATGCAATAGAGGTGTGATAGTGGTAAAGAAAAAAATCCAACCAGTTTGGAACCCTCTAATTTGGAGTAGGACATGCCAACGATGATTGGGATAAACAAAATCTATTTTCAAAATAGATTCAAATGTCTGAATCTGATGAGAGTCCATGGAAGGGTTTGGAAGGGGACTATCCATGATTTTAGTTGATATTGGAGTTGTAATTCAAGGTGAGGGAAATGCATGACTACGTGGGAGGAAAATGAAGGGTTTATGAAAAAACCAAATACACAAGACATTTAGTCTTAGATTAAATAGTGTATATCACCCTTTGGATAACTCAGAATGTACTTTGAGAAGTACAAATACATGGGTTGAAATACACAGGTTGGAGCATGTTGTGAACTCCCTGACATAGACACAACCTAGACCAATTTCATGGGCTAAGTTGTGTTCTAGTACACATGCACATGTACCCGAGATGAAGTCGTGTACTGGAAAATGGGTTGAGTAAATGGAAATCCTAGACACGGTGTACTTCTACACAGACACATGATAAATACATGATCCATTTACATGGTCAAGACTTTTTAACAAGGGACACGGCCTGTTACTCATACAACACACAATGTACTCTTTTATACATGGGTTGGATCCCTTATTATCTCTGTCTTGGACAAGTTTAATTTGGGTGTTTTCCCCTCATCCATTCTTTGAGGGTCAGTATGGAATCATCTCATACTCATATTAATATTATTATTTCAGAAATACTTCTTAGTTATATTCATTAGAATCCCAATGATAGGCCCTGAGTGAGATCCTCTATTCAACTTTCGGAACTAGGTGGAGTTATTGGTATCTTCATGACCTACATTATGAAACTCCCAATCCTCTAATTAAAAAGTTAATATAGATTGAGTTTTTTTATCACCCCATGGCCTTGTAAATTATTCTCATATGTGTATCATATTATCTTTAAACAATCAGTGTGTTCTTCTAATGATGAGACCCGACCGACACTACCTCTTGGTAGAACATCATTAGTGTTATCTTAATCACAAGTGGGTCCTCCTGAATGATTTATTTGGGGAATATTCAACATGGAATCCTAGGATGGTATACTACCATTGTTACTTAACTCTAGAGTATTTTTCATTGTTCAGTATATATATATATATATATTCTTGCTATAAGTTATCTATACATATACTGATGTGGAGCTAACAATATTTACTATGTTGTATGCTTTGCGGTTTTGGGGTTTCCTACTGAGTATTATTATACTCACCCCTTCATGGAATTTTCATGCACGTGTTATATCTTGTAAAGATGATTAACGTTTTGAAAGAATCAAATATGAAATAGGACTAGACAATTCTTAGTGAGACCAAACTGACCGAGGTGTGTTCCTACTTCTTTTTAACAGTTTTCCTAGTATTTACTTTCATTCTGGACCTGTGTTTCAGACATTGTGGTGTGCTTGTATTTTCCATTTTTGACATTTCTTTACTTCGGTTCATACTCTGGTTTTTGGATTTCTATGTAGGAATGCATATTTGTTCTATTATTTTTATATTTCATTATTGTATAGGCTTAGATATGTGTTCATGAGTACATGTAATTAGGATAAGTCCACCCATGATAGTGATATGCCTTCTCGACGATAGTTTCCAGCCCGAAGCCTATTGTAGGTGGGCATGGGGAGTCAAAGAATGGGCCCTGATAGGACTGTTCATGACACATACATTAAAAGTGGAAACTAATACTCAATATCCATTTGTTTTATCGAAGTAAACCCTTTTAAAATAAAACATGGATTTTATTTCATGGAATATATTCATAACATCAACATGAATTCATTCTTTCTCTTACCCATTATCAAACCCTTGGAAAACATATTAAAACTTTGGATGAGTACTAAAATCTTAATAAAAGACCTAAAAAGAATAAAATTAACCGGTATTACATGAGTAATTTAAACCCATGAAAACATTTTCACAAAGTTATACTTTTCACCCATAAATCATAATCTATTTATCTTCCCTCATGAAATCATAAGATTCCTATAAAATTTCATAGAAAAAATAAATCATATTGTTAACTTGTGGAAAAAAATCCATATCACTCTTACATATACTATAACTATCACATCTACATTGGGAGTAACTTTCACGGTTACATTTGGAATCCCCACAGTAGTATATTTCCTTAATATCTTAGGAGAAACCCAATTGGTTAACTCTATCTCATTACCCAATGAATTAGAGAGATATAATGGGCTCACCCACCCTCGGTTTATCATAGAACCACCCGTACTCATAAAAAAATCCCAAGAACCAAAAAATAATCATTATATATAAATCATGCATAAAAAAGAGAAAAATAACTTTTCTACTTTGAAATCACTTTTCATTTTTACAGAGCCACACACTAAAAAATTAAATGAATTTATTTGAAAATAAATTTATAAAATTGTAAAGAAAACATAAAAAAATTAAAGTGATATAAAATCATAAAATTTGGTTTATTCTGTATATGTTAAGAAAACGTTATTTTTTAAACATAGTTAAAATAATTACTTAAAAATATGTTTTTAAAAGAAATTACCTTATTAAAAAAACTAAATAAATAACTAGAAATGGTGGAACATTGCTTCTTTTTTCTTTTAAAAACATGATGTTTGTATAGGAATCCAAATATCAAATAATTTTCATGTAAGTATATAAGTTTTTGTTGTCATATATGTTAAAAAACTTTTCTTTTGTTGTTTGTAAATAAAGTCAAACAATCCACATAGAAAATATGAAAAGATTAATTGCTGTATTAATTTAAGAGAATTTAAAAAATGCACATTTTAAAAAATTTGGGTATGTATAAATACATTAATAGAATTCATTTTTAAATAATTGACATTATAGATAAATATTTATAAGAATAAATCTTTAAAACATTTAAAACAATGTTTTAGATAATGTGTCTCTTACCTTGATTCTGAATCATCACATAAAATCTTTATCCTCCTATATAACAAACTTAGGGTAATTATTTACTTTCATTAAGATAATTTCAAAGTTTCTTACACCTTTTATATAAATTAATATCATGTTATAACAATAACTTAATTATTTTAGTTATAGTCAGATGTTTTGTCGATATACGGTACTGGAGTCCAAAATGACTTGGTATTATGTGAATATTCACAGTGGTAATTAGTACATCATATCTAGAATAATATTCCTGAAATAATTATCGCTTTTATATTTCAATTATAATTTTAAATAAAACCATTTATGTGTGTTTATGAAAAATGAACAACGTTATAATCATGAAGATGATTGGCCGTACCTATGCAAGAGTAACATTTCCATTTTTCAAAATTCATTTTGGAAAGAAGGTAATTATTATATTGTATTTAAAAAATGATAATAATATCATATATATAATATTAATCATTTATATATACTTATATATATCATCCATGTGATGTGGTGATGAAAAACAAATCACATCAGTTTATGAAGGTGATAGTTGACATGTATGCATGAATGACATCATCATTTTTATATGCATGGAATGGTGAGAAAAAATGATATATTATTCTTTCATAAGGATTAATATGTCACAAATGTCATATACATTCATAAATTACATCATTATAACTACTCCCAATAGATGGTGATGGAAAACAAATTATATCGGTTCATGAGGTGGTAGTCCGCAGTACAGACGAACAAATAATTCGTTTCACATTTTATGAAATTAGAGATGGATTTAGGTGATGATATTAAAAAAATAAAATTTATGTATATTTTGGATATTATATTAATTATTTCATCAGGGTTGAATAAAATTTTAAGGATGAGTAAGAATAGATAAAACATAAACACTTAATTAAAAATGATACATCTTCTTCAGATTAGATCCTTTGATTAATACCTTAACACCTCTAAAGAGGGTTGTATTACTAAACCAATTAATCTATAATATGGATAGTGGATCTAGGAAGGTATTTTTGTAGATATGTTCTAATAAAATAATGATTTTTAGTGTATTGAAATGATAATAATGGATTCTCTTCTATAGGAAAGGAGAGAGGCACTCTTGGGATTCTTCAAAATATTACATTAATACAATTACGTTTTATTATAAAATTTGATAAAAAATTATTAATTTCCAATATAGAAAGATTTTTTATCAAAATACCTTCATCTAATAAAAATTAAATAAGTTTTGACTATTTTTTAACCTTATTATTTTGTTTTAACCCATATTTAACATTTTTAATTATTACCAAGATATCAGATAATTTACACTTTGAGGGTTAATATAATTACTATAAATGGCCAAAAGATCAACAAATGATTCATTTTTTGTATTTTATGACTTCTCCCAATAATTTGAATAAAATTTATTTTTTATGAAATGTTATATCATTTAAAAAAATATTATTTATTTTGAAATTATAAATAATGTCTAGTTTGACACAATTCACTAATTGACTTTTTAAAAAAATCACAACAACATTATATACTCAAACAATATCTTTAAACTCATTAATAACTTATCAAATTCATATATATAATTTATGGATGAAATACATTATATAAAATTATATTTATTTCAACATTTCAAATATCATTTATTTGATTCATCCATTAATTAAACTAATATTTCACCATCATTGTGTCTCCATTTAAGGTAATTAGTTTATAAATAAAAATTATAAATAAATATACATCATGTAGATGAACATTTTTTCTTTAAAAATAATATTTATAGTTGAAAAAATCACTCATATATCCCCACATTAAAAATATTTTACTTTTTAAAATATCCGTTTGACAAAAATGGAATTTTCTTTAAATATAAAATTATAAATGTCATACTCTCATCCAATTGGCTTAATAAGGTTATAATTTAGTACCAAGGATTATTTTTGTTGATACACCTCATCCAATAAAATCATGACATGTGTTATGGGAATTTTCTAATATTTATAATATTATTTTTATCCTTAATTACCCAATTTACCCTTAACTATGGTAATAAAAAATAATAATAAACTTAATATTCATAATGTTCAAAAATAAAAGGGGACAATTCTTACAAGAGTGATTTAAATATTTTAAAAGAACAATTTTTCACATTTAAATATTTTTTTTGATAACATGATTTCCTTTTATTTTTGAAAGGGTTTTTTTATTTTTAATTAAATGGTGACCAAATAAATAATTCTATATATATATATATATATCTCTCTGTGTGTGTGTGTGTTAACCATTTTTTCATAATTTTCTTAATACTATTCATTCCCACCATTCTAACAACTAGGTTATTATGGTAACATTTAAATAATATTATTTAGTTGTTCGATTTACCTCTATGTGGCGTATCATGTATGCTATCAGACATAGTTTTTTTTTAAATCAGGTTGTTACATTCCCCCCTCTTGAAAATTACAACCTCACAACTTTTAATTTGGGCTCGGGAACTATGTTATGAATACTCAAAATACCTTTTTTGAAATACCATATCGAAAAAAGGATAAATGATACTACGAATTGAAAATAAATAAAGGGAAGTATGAAGGTCACATGAGATATTATAAACTAGGGTTTCCATGCAGAAAAACATAGTTATTGAAGATAAAACTAACTATAATGTTTTGATGATGGGTGATAGAGAACATTTTCGTGAAAAAGTTAATAATCACAAAACATTAAATATGGGTTTGTTTGAAGTTCATTGATTTCTTATTAGGAAATGTAAACATATAAAATGTTTGTTTCAAGATTAATTTCATATAGTTGAGGAATTATTTTACTACTAGGGATAAAAACATAAGGAAAGATACAAACTTGAATAGAATAGTTCCATCCTTTAATAAATTTCCACCAAAAAGTCATATTTTTGTCCTTATGATAGGTATTCAAGATGAAATTTTCACACCTAAAGCACTATAATCAACAACTAGAGAATCACATAATCCAAAAAATATTAACTATCAATTTCTCATGTCCTCAAAAATTAACAAAAACCAAAATTCTTAGGATAAGATAAAACAATTCTCCAGATACAATAAACCTTATATGATGAAAAACAACTTTAATCTACAAAATTCATCACTAACACCCAATGTTCAATAGAAAACCATCCATCAAATAACTATCCTTCAAATTTCTCATTATAATGAAAAAAAATATTATAATTGAAAATTTACAAGGATCGCATAACATATTCTTCCATGATAAATTTTAAATTTTATATTCAAATAACAACAATCTATCTTAATATATAATACCAATCAATTAATTTCAAATATAAAATAGTATAAAAAATATGCTAATTACTTCAATATATATCCTGAATGATAATAATTCCACTATAAAATTATAAAATCTTATAATATATAATTCCCAATTTACTTCTCAAATAAAATCCCATAGTATTCTATTTACCTAAATCTTATTTTATTCTCAAAATAGTGAACATATTCTAAAATAAAATTAATAACTTAATCTCCAAATCATTTTATAATCCCAAGGTTATCTATTAAATAAAACATATGTTCCCAAAATCAACATATTCTTCATACATTAAATCAACTAACCAAAAAGAAAAATTCATACTAACTGGGTCTTCATATTGGCAAGTGGTAGGTGATTCACCTTTTTCTGCCTTAGTTTATGGGTTCGATTCATGTGGCCTAACCGTATGTGATGAGTTTTCACCCATCCTACGAGATTTTATTCTTTCCAAAAGCCAAATAATTCTTATAAAATTCTCACCATAACACGTTTTAACATCAAATTTTAGCTCAATAATTTTATTTTGCTTCCAGAAAAGTAATAACCCATAATTACCTCAAAAATGAATATCTCCAACAAAACCGTTAGTTACATTAATGTTTCATAAATTAAAGCCCAAAAATATGTTTCTAAGACACTAAAATTACAATCAATATAAAAAATATAAACCCATGATGATATCTATAACACTTAAGAAGACATCATATTCTCCCAAGTTGTCTAAACCCTTTAATAATATCAAATATTAGGAACCAGACATAAATAAAAAATATTCTAGTTATTTTAAAACTAGATATAACTTTATTTTCCCAAATATCATTTTTATAGTTTTATATAATTAGAAAAAATCTTAAAAATTAAATCCATACTTTACAAGTGGACACTTATACTAAGTATTAATATTTCACCAAAGTAAACCCTTTTAAAATAAAACATGGATAATTTTTCATGTAATATCATTGTAAAATCAAATTGAATTCTTTATTTATCTTACCCATCTTTATAACATATGAAAGAAAATTAAAACTTAATATGAGCACAAAAATTATAGTAAGGGACATAAAAACAATAAATGAAAATGTCATTCCATGAATACTATAAATCCTTGAAAACATTTTCACAAAGTTCAAATTTTCACCCATAAATCATAATCCTTTTAGTTTATCTCATGAAATCATAATATTCCTATAAAACATCATAGAAAACAAAAATCATAAATGTATCTAATGGAATCAATTACATATCACTATTACATTTATTATAGCTATCATGGATATCAAGGAAGTAACCTTCATTGTTAAATTTGGAATATCAACCATAGTATATTCCATTAATCTCTTAGGGGAAACCCTACTAGTTAACTCCATCTCATTATCTAATGAATTGGAGATATATAACAGGTTAACCCACCCTTATTTTTTACTATAACCATCCTTACTCATAAATAATTCTCATGTACTAGTATATAAACATAAAACATAAATCATGCATAAGAGAAGAAAAATAACTTGTCAAATTTGATAATACATTTCATTTTTTCAAAGCCACGCACTCATAAATGAAAACACATTTTTTGAAAATAAAATCTTAAAATGGAAAAAAAAACATAAAAACATTATAGTTACATGGTTTTAGGAAATTATATTTTTGAAAACATTCCTTTTTTGAGTCTATAAAAATAGTGGAAAGTGTTACTTTAAAAGAAATTTTTCAAAGAAAGTCCCTTACAAAAAAAATACACAGAAAAAGAAATAAGGGTTTTTTCTTTAAAATAATAAATTTTTGTAGATTAATCACCAATGTTAAATAATTTTCATAGAGGTGAATAATATTTTGTCATAGTATACATTTATAAAAAGAACATTCCTTTTGTTATTTTAAAATAAATTCAAACATTTTGTATAGAGAACCTTATACGATTACTTTTTGAAATCATTTTATATAATTTTTAAAATTAAAATTTAAAAAAATTAATTTCCATATGAAAACAATAATAAAATCCTATTTAAATAATTGACATTAAATGTAAATATTTATAAGTATAAAGATTTATAAGATCTAAAATAATGTTTTAGATAAAGCATCACTTATCCTGATTCTGACATGTAACGTACAATATTTATCCTCTTCGATAATAAACATAGTTGAATTATTTACATTAATTTAGTACATATAAATTTTTTTATTCATTTTATATCACTTATTTTCATGTTATAATAATTACTTAATTATATATGTTAGAGTTGGACGTTTTGACGGAAGTTGGTACTTGAGTCCAAAATGACTTTGGTATGATTTCAATAGTCAAAGAGGTAATTAAGACATTATATCAAGAATAATATTATTGAATTTATAATAAATTTTATACCTCAATTATACTTTAAATCAAACCATTTATATATGGTCATGAAAAATGAACAATGTTATAATCATGGAGACGGTAGGCCATACGTACGTATGAGTAACATTTCCATATTTCAATGGTCATTAAGGAATGAAGGAAATTATTATTTTATATTTATGTAATGATAATAATATCTTAAATATCATATAATTCATTTAAATATACTTATTTATGCCATCCATGGGATGTGGTGATGAAAAACAAATCACATCGCTTCGTGGAGGAGATAGTCTACACATACACACGAATGATATTATCATTTTTCTGTGCATGAAAGGTAAAAAAATTCATATTTTATTCGTTAATAATGATAAATATTTAATTAATGTAATATTTAAACATTAATTCCATCATTATAATGAGTCTCTAGAGATGGCTATGGAAAATTAATTATATCGGTTCACGAGGTGGTAGTGTGCAATACGCATGAATAAATAATTTATTTCCAATTTGAGGAAATTAGAGAAGGATTTAGGGGATTATATTAACATTATAAAATATAATTATATTTGGGATACTGGATTTATTATTTCATCAGGGTTTCATATGATTTGAAAGATGTGGCAGAAGAAATAAAATAGAAAAACATAATTAAAAATGATACCTCTTCTTTGGATGATATCATTTGTTTAATACCTTAACACCTATAAGGAGGTTGTTATCAATAAAATAGTGACTATATAATATAAGGATGAATTCTATTAAGGTATTTCGGTAGATATTGGATAAACCAAATAGGTTTTTAAGTGCATTGAAATGAGAATAATGGGTTCCCTTTTATAGGAAAAGAGAAGGACACTTATGAGATTATTCAAAATAGTAAATTAATATATATTAATTTTGTAATAAAAATGGATCCAAAAATATTAATTTAAACTAAATGATTATTATGGTTCAAATTAAATACATAAAAAAATGGATAATTTTTGACTAATTTTTAATCCTTATCATTTTGATTTAAACCTTATTTATCCTTTTAATTCTTACTGTGATACCATGTTATTTACCCTTTGAGAGTTAATATAATTACAATAAAATTAAAAAAACCAATAAATGAGTCATTTATACAATTTTAAGACTTATACCAGTCATTTGTCCAAAATTAATATTTTTATAAATTTTATATCATATAAATTATTTATTTTGAAAACATCAATAATGTCAATTTTGATACTATTTATTATTTGACTTTTGGAAAATAACATAACAAATTCATATCTTCATACTAACTATTTTAAAACAACCTTAAAATTTCAAAGTTATACATAAAAATATTGGAAGACATTTATTTTATAAAATTATATTTATTTAAATATATCTAATATCATTTATTGGATTCTTTCATTAATTAAACAATTATTGCATCATCATTGTGTCAGCTATTAAGGTAATTATTTTATCACTAAAAATTATAAATAAATTACGATGATTTAGAAAAAAAATTTATATTTCCACATACGATTTATAACTTAAAATATCTCTTATATATCCCCACATTAAAAATATTTTACTTGTTAAAAAAAGAGTGAAAAAACTGACTTTTCCTAGAATAAAAAATTATAAATGTAATAATCTCGTCCAAGTGGCTTCCTAAGGTTATAATTTTATACCATAGATTATTTTGGTATAAGAACACTCATCCAATGAAATTAAGATACGTTTTGGGATAATTCTCTAATATTTATAATACTTTTTTTACCCTTAATTACACAATTTACCCTTAACCGTTGTAATAAAAAAATATTACTAAAGTTACTATTTATACTCTACAAAAAATAAAAGAGACATTAAAAAATGTGTGATTTGATTTTTTTATATACACAATTTTTCAAATTTACATAGTTTTTTAGAAAATAATTTCCTTTTATTTTCAAAAGGGTTTTATTTTCATTTATAAATAATAGGTAGAAAATAATTAATTATATATACATGTGTAAACCATCTTCTCATAATTCAATTAATACTTTACATTTACACCATTCTAAGGGTTAGGTTATAATGGTAACATTTAAATAATAATATTTAGTTATTCACTTAATGTCATTGTGGAATATCATGTGTGCAATCAAACATAGTATTTTTTTTAAAACATGGGATGTTACATTCTCCCCCCTTTTGAAAATTACATCCTCACAATTTTTAATTATAGCTCTGTAACTAAGGTATGAACTTTAAAATCACCTTTATGGAAATCATACATTGTAAAAAGGATAAATGAGACTACCACTTTAAAATAATGAAAGGAAAGTATGAAGGTCACCTGAAATAACATATACTAGGGTTTTAATGTATGAAAATATGAATATAGAAGAGAAAAATAACAATCATGTTCGGATGCAGAGTGATAGAGAACTTGGCCATGAGAAATTTAACAAACAAAAAACTATAAATTTGTGATGGGTTATAAGTTCATTGATTTATTAGTTAGAAAAGTAAACAAATAATTTTTTTGAAGATTAATTTCAAAAATTTGAGGTATTTTTTACTAATTGGGATAAGATCATAAGGAAACATACTTACTTGAATTATATAGTTTCATCCTTTAATCATTTTATACCACAAAATCATATTTTTCTCCACATGATGAGTATTAAAGATGAATTTTTCAGTCCCAATTCACTATAATAAACATATAGAGAATCAAAAAATACACAAAAGATTAACTATCAATCCCTTCTTTCTCTAGAAATAAACCAAAACTAAAATGGTTAGTATAAGATAAAACAATTCTCTAAAAATAATAATCCTTATATGATAAAAAACTAATTCAATATCAAAAATTAAAATGTAATACCCAAAGTTGATCATAGTCTATTCAACAACCAACTATCTTTAAAATTCCTTTAAATAATACAAACTAAGTTTGAAAATGAAAATTTATAAATATTTGATAACATATATTATATGATAAATTTTAACTTTTATCATCAAATAACATCAATCTCTCTTAATGTCTCATATAAAAAATGTAATTTCCAAAATCACATAATCTCTAAGATATTATAATTATTTCCATAAATAAATCAAATAACCATAAGTACACTATGAAATTATAGATTCTTCAAAAACATAATTCAAACATTACTTATAAAATAAAATCAAATAGTATTCTATTTACCTTAATCTTATGTGATTACCAAATTAGTCAACATCTTCTAAAATAAAAATAACCACTTAGTAACCAAACAATTTTCCAATATAAAGGTTTTCTATTTGATAAAACATATATTACCAAAATAAAAATATTAATTATCAATCAAAAAATTTAACTAATTTGAAAAAATAATACAAGTTAGACTTCACATAGGCATGTGGGAGGTGATGCACCATTGTCACCCTTCAGTTGTGGGTACGATTTCTATGACCTTTCAGAACATGATGATTTTATAGCCATCCTGTAGGTTGTACTTTTTTCAATGCCACATAATTCATAAAACATTCCCACAATATGATTATGTTCTCAAAAATAACCATAACAAGTTTTAACCTTAAAGGTTACCTTGTAACATTCATTTTTTATCCTAAAACATAATTACCCATAATTACCTCAAAATAAATATCCCCAAAAATACCAGTAGTCTCCTTAAAATTTCATAACCTAAAGACTAAAAAGTGGATTCCATGACACTGAACTTATAATAAACCAAAAAACTATAAAACTATGATTATATCTATATCTATTAAGAAAATATATCAATATTTAATGTTTTCTAAACCCTAATCTAATACCAACTATAAGAACCTGAACATAAACAAAACATATTCATGTTATTTTAAAACTAGAGCTCACTTTATTTTCCCAAATATCCTTTAGGTTTAGAGTTTTATATAATAAGGAAAACCTCTTAATAAGTGAACCCATGCCTTACATGTGGACACTTACCGTCAGTATCCATTTTTTTCACTAAAGGAAACCCTTTTAAAATAAAACATGGATTATTTTTTATGACATATCTTCATAACATCAAGTTGACTTCGTTATTTCTCATACCCATCCCTATACCATATGAAAATATTTTAAAACATGGTATAAGCAAAAAAAATATCGTTAAGGGACATAAAAGGAAATAAAGAAACTATTATTCCATGAATACTTTAAACCCATGAAAACAATTTCACAAAGTTGTAGTTTTCACCCATAAATCATAAACTCTTTATCTTACCTCATGAAATCATAAGATTCCTATAAAACCTTATAGAAATCATAAACAATAATGGTATCTTATGGAATCAATTCAATATCACTCTTACATTTACATTAGCTACCATGACTACAATGGGGATAACCTTCAGGGCTACATTTGAAATACCCACCATATTATATTCCCTTAATCTCTTAAGAGAAACCATATCGATAAATTTTGTCTCATTACCCAATGAATTAGAGAGCTATAATGGGATCTCCCACACAAAGTTTATTAAAAAAACCACCCATACTCATAAAAAATTCCCATAAACTAAATAATAAGTAGAAAAATTAAATCATGCATAAAATAATAATAATAGCTTTTCAACTTTTAATTCGAATTTCATTTTTTCAAAGTCAAAAACACATGAATGGAAACACTATAATTGAAAATAAAACTGTAAAAATGTAATTGAAACATAAAAAATTTAATACGACATGAAATAAAGGATTTTTTTTATTCATTATTTGTTAAAAAAATTCTTTTGGTGTTTGTAAAAATAGTTGAAAGAGTTACTTGAAAAGTGGTTTTAAAAATAAAGTCTCTTACCCAAAAAACATGTCAATAAATACCCACAAAAGGGAAAAAGGGGGTTTACTTTTGTTTTAAAATAATGAAGGCTTGTAAAGGAATCGAAATATCAAATAATTTTCATGGAGGCAGAGAAGCTTTCTTCACCATATATGTTAAAAATATAACATTACTTTTTTTGTTTGTTAGGAAATTCAAACACTCTGTTTTGAAAACAAGAAAACATTCCTCTTTGAAATAAATTAAGAGAATTAAAAAAATAACATTTTGAAAAATTCTTCCCCATATAAATGCATTCATAAATCCCATTTTTGAATCATGGAAATGAATGAGAAATATTTAGATTTATAAATCATTAAAATATTTAAAACAGAGTTTTAGATAAAGAGTCCCATACCCTGAGTCTGACTCATCACATTCAATCGTTATCCTCCCGAATAATAAATTTAGGATTATTATTTAAATTAATTAATATAATTTCAATTTTTATTATTCCTTTTACATAACTTATTATCTTGATAAAAAATTACTTAATTATTTACTTTAAAGATGGATGTTTTGTCAATATTCGGTACATGAATCCAAAATGACATTAGTATGATGTTAGTAGTAAAAGTTTCCATTATTCGTTCATATATAGATTAATATTAATTAAATAATTCTAAAATTTTTAAATAAATTATAATTTTAAATAAAAATAGTTATGTATAGTTATGAAAAATTATAAACATTGTAATCATAGTGATGGTACACCGTACGTACCCATGAGTAACGTTTCCATTTTTCAATGGTCTTTATGGAAAGAAAGCCATTATTATTTTATCTTAAAAAAATGATCATAATATAATCAATATAATATTAATCATTTAAATATACTTATATATATAATCCATGGGATGTGGTGATGAAAACCAAATCACATCACTTTGTGGATGTGATAGTTCACACGTATGCACGAACGATGTTATCATTTTTTTGCATGGAAAGGTAATAACACAAATGATATATTATTATTTAAAAATTATAAATATGGAATTAATATTATATATAAAGATTAATTTCATAATTATAACCTGTTTCCAGATATGGTGATGTAAAAAATAATAATATTAGTTCGTATGGTGGTTTCCCGTAGTACACAAGAACAAATAATTAATTCCCCATTGGATGAAATTGTAGATGGATTTTGGCGATGATATTAAAATTAAAAAAATTTCAGTACATTGAGGATAATGTATTTCTTATTTCCTCATGGTTGAATAATATTTTAAGGATGTGGGAGAAGAAATAAAACATAAACACTCAATTATAAAACAATTCCTCTTATTCAGACTGTCTCCTTTGATTAATACCTTAACACGTCTAAGGAGGGTGTTTTGGATAAAATATGGAAAATATAATGTGGGAAGAGATTATATGAAAGTATTTTGGAAGGTATTTTATAAAAAATATGGTATTAAGTGTATTGAAATGATAATAACATGTTCTATTTTATGGGAAACAATAGGGGCACTCTTGGGATTCATCAAAATATTAAATTAATATATATTATTATAATAATATAAATTTCTCAAAATTTATTAATTAGGGATATATGATGATTTTGAGTCTAAATAACTCCATATAATAAAAATTAAATATGTTTTAACTAATTTTTTAGTCTTTATAGTTTTGTTCTAACACTTATTTTACTATTGTAATTCAAACCATGATATCATGTAATTTATAGTTTAATGGTTAAATAAATTACTATAAAAGGAAAAATATCAATAAATGAGTCATTAAAAAATTTGAAGACTTATCCAATAATTTGGTTGAAATTTCTATTTTTATAAATTCTATATCATTTAAAAAAATTATTTATTTTAAAAATATCAACAATATCAATTCAGACTCTATTCATTACTTGACTTTTTAAAAATATCATAACAAAAAGATATCTTCAAACCAAATATTTTAACTCATCAATAAAATTTCAAATTAATCTATCAAATTCATGGACGACATTAATTACATCAAATAATATTTATTTTAATATTTTTCATGTCATTTATTTGGTTTTTCTATTAATTAAACAACTACTACATCATCATCGTGTCACTATTTAAAGTATTTATTTTATCAATAATAATTATAAATAAAATACCAGGATGTAGATAAAAATTCTATCTTTCTATTTAATATTTATAGTTGAACATATCACTTATATATTCCCAAATTTAAAGTATACTACTTATTGAAAACAAGAGTGTTATAAAATTGACTTCTCATTGAATATAAAATTATAAATTTTATACTCTCAACCATGTGGCCTACAATGGTTATAATTTTAGCCCAAATATGTGTTTGGCCAAAAAAACTCATACAATTAAATTAGGACAAGTGTTAGATTAATTTTCTAATATTTATAATTATATTTTTACCCTTAATTACTCGATTTATCCTCAACCTTGGTAATAAGAAATATTGCTAATGTTAATATTTATAAATTCAAAAAATAGGCATATTATAAAAAATAATTTTATTATTTTATAAACACAATTTTCTACATTTAAATGGTTTTTTTGAAAATGATTTACTTTAATTTTCAAAAGGGTTATATTTTATTTATAACTAATTTTTCACCAAGGAATTAATTATATATACATGTGTAAATCCAATTTTCAAAATTCAATTAATACTATTCATTGCCACCATTATAAAAGATATTTTAAAATGGTATCATTTAAATAATCACATTCATTTGTTCACTTAAACTCGATGCGGCGTATCACACACGGTATCAAACATAATATAATTTTTAAAACCTCAGGATATTATAAAAAATATATATATATATATATATATAATTACATATGTTTATATAATTACATATAAATATAAATATATATTTATATATTAATATATAAATATATATAATTATAAATTCAATAAAAATATATATTATTTATGTATATTTATTATATTTTTGAATTATTTATGTATATATAAAATTATAATTATAAATAAATATATTTAAAATTATTTGGATGTCATTTTAAATATATTTATATATTTATATATATTTATATAAATATAAATATAGTTATTTTATTTTATTTAAGTATATATATTTATTAATATAAAAAATATATATAATTATAAATATTATTAATATATTTATGATTTAAATATAATTATTATAATTTTAAAATTATTTAAAAATATATATATATATATATTAATATATTCATATAATTTGTAGTTGGGGTTTGGAATAAAGCAAGCCATAATACAACATTGGGGTAGGGGTTCAAAACCTATGGGGTGTAGGTACTATAACGGTATGGTAGCAATAATATAGTGAGGGTGGGACTATTGCACCAGTGACACTATATCGGTGGTGCGAGACTATAGTAGGAGCTGCAGCAATGGTGGCACTATAGTAGTCCAGGCACTGTAGTAGCACTATTGACCAGAGGGCTTTCAAGTAAAAACTTTGGGCCTTCAGGGCCATGTAATGGGATTTCATGCCCACTAGGCCGACGAGCCATGTAAAGGGATTCATAACCACTAGATTTATGGACCATCTACTGAATAAATAAGGATCAATCGGTGGGTTATCCCCTTGGGGGGCTATGTCCTACCTTTCCAGCATGTGTGTGTGGTGTGTGTGGTTTAAACCTAATTTAACCCCAAAACACCTAATATATATAAATATATATAAATATAATTATATATATATATATAATATTAATATATAAATATATGATTATAAATAAAAAAAATATATTTCTTATTTAAATATATTTATTATAATTTTTTAATTATTTAGATATTTATTGATATTTATTTATAAATACAATTTTTTAACAAGTGGGGGTTGATACCCTTTTGTTAGAAAAAAGTAAGTCCTATTTTAAAGAGAGTTGAGAGGAAACCCTTACATTACATGGAATCTTAGATGCCCAAAGACCCCATACAACATGGACCGAAGTCCCATTAGCCATGTAACACCCCAAGTTTTTGCGATTTTTTTCTAAATAAAATAAATTTAATTGATGTTTTGTGTTATATGCTACACCATGTTAAGATTGCACAATACGCAGCACCGACTTAGTTTTCATTACACACAATACATAGTTTTTATGAACCGTCACTTTAATATTATTTAAATAAGATAATATCATAGATGTTAAATTTTTGGGTATGAATAGTATTAACTAACTTATAATAATTTGATTTAATCGGTTACCAATTAATTAGAAATGAAAATATATACCAATTAAATATAAAGAAAATATTTTTTATTTTTATTATCCCAAATTCATTTCTAAATAATGATTTAAATTAATTACAATTATTGAATGACATTAATGAAATATATATGTTATATATTCAATCAAATATTTTTTTATCCATCAAATATATTTTAGAGGCATTAGATAAGAACTGACCATATTTTATGCATAAAAATATATATTTTTCAAAAAAGTAATTTTATCACATTTTAATGGAAACCCCAATTTAAATCAAAATTTTGACAATTTTATATATTATATTTGAGAAAATAAAATTCGTATTTGAAATCTGTAAATAAAAATTTACCTTGATTTAATTTTTGGTATTTTTATGATAAGTTTCATGTTTTGATGAATAAAAAAATACTAAATTTTAATTGAAAATGAGTTTTATCATTGAAAAATTTATAGTGATAAATTATATTTTTGATTATTATTAAAGTATAATTATATTATGTTTTTACCATATAATCTAATGAAGTTAATTTTGATTAATTTAATATTGAATTTAGATATAAAATTTTTTCAATCTCATGCATGTTTTATCTTTAATAACATGTTTTCTTTCCCCGTCAATGAGATTAATGTTGAATTAATTACGTCAAATTCTATGATTTGAATTTAGAAAAATAGATTCCATATTTAGAGTCAGAGGGTCCAATTTATTTAAATAGGTTTATTTTATTTTTTGGCAATATGAATTGCAACTTTAGTAATGATTTATTAGCAAAGTAAAAAGATAAATTTTGTAATTAAGGGAAACATTTAATATTATAAATAATATAAAATTAACCTAACACTTGTCATAATTTCATTAAATGAGTTTATTGAGGTCAAAATCATCATTGGACTAAAATTAAAACATTTTTGAACCACTTGGATGATAGTAAGACATTTATTATATTTTATTTAAAGAAACGTTCAAGATTTCATACTCATATTTTGAATAACTATATCATTTTTAACATAGGGTTATGAAGAATAGAAATTAGACAAAAAATTTTCATTTTAAATATTAATTTTTTTTATTTTTCATTTTAGTTGATTTTTAATTTTTAGGAAATAAATAAATAACTTAAAAGCTTCTACAATAATGGTGAAAAAATAATTTAATTAATTAAAATACCAAATAAATGGTATTGAAAATATTAAAATAAATATAATTTGATATAATTAATGTAATAAATGAATTTTATGTTTTAATTTAACATTTTATTGATGATTTAATATAGTTGGTTCAATGATATCATGTTGTTATTCTATTTTTAAAATGAAAAATAGTGAATTATGTAAAATTGACACCAATGATATTTTATGAAGGTAATATTTTATAAAATTAATTAAAATTAATAATAATATTAAATATGAAAAGTTGATGATATATGTTAAAAAATATCATAAATTTACTATTTATGGTATATCATACACTTGATATGTAAACACTAAATTTTATTATCAATAAAAACATTGTTAGCATAGTTGAAATAGAAATTGGTTAACTTAGGGTTAATAAAAAAGATATGGTTTAAAATTTCTTCCAAAACTATCTAATTTTTTAGGATGATGAGATTAAAACACTAGCTAATCTTAAATATTAATCTATTTCGTTTTATAGGTATTTGAATTGGTTTTGAATTTATAATAATGTAATCTTCCTAAAAATTCAAAAAGTGTCCCTCTCATCAATTATAAAAGGGAACCTCTTATCTCATTTATACTAATCACATTTACCATTCAAGATCAAAAATTACCGAACCATTTACCTTATAAACTTACATAGTAATATTCTATAGGTTCAGGTCTTCTCAAAAGTCCAACTCTAGTGCCCCTAAGAGGATATCTAGAGGGAGATTGTTGAAGAAGAGATAATCAACATGCCAACTCTTTCAAAATTGATGATTATTATTATTCCTCTTCTTGTGTTTATTCCATTATGGATTAATAATTCCATTATAACCTTTATTTTTGATATTTTATTATAATTATGAAACAATTATATTCATAATTTTATTCATCATACTAAAGACGAAAGTACCACATGTGCATACGTATGACTTACCCTCTCAACGCTGTGGTGTAACATGTTTTTTATCACCACATTAATTGGTTGAGTAAAATAATGGAAATAATAGTTTAATATGATTATAATAAAATGATATTGATTATGGAACAAAATATATACCATTCACTTCCTTACATTTTCACTATTAAGGGACTGATATCATCGCTTCTGCGTAAGTATGACCTACCATCTCCACAACGCGATGCAATTCATTTTCCCAATTCACTAATTAATAATTATTGTATCAATGTATATAATTAATATATATGATATATATTACCTAAATATTTTTATTTGAATGATGGAACTATATCTCATGCCCAATCAATTGTGACTTATATGATAAAATATTCAAGAGGTTAACACTCGAGAGAAGAGTAATGATGAAATATTATTAACAAATGGGTGATATGGTGATCATATATGATATCATAAATATTAATATAGATCTAGAATAAGCTATTATTTTTTAAAACACATTATTTGTAGGAAACCAAACCTAATTTAAGGTAAAATTTCATAATCTTGTTATTGTTAATATAGTTTATATGTAAGTATCTACCGTGAAATATTTATTATCCATGTCCATGTTTTATAAAAAGGTATTAAAATATATTATTATTATTTTTCAAAAATTGTTTGAAGTAATTTTTAGGAATGTAAGACTTTTTATTAAATGGTTTGAAATGATTTTTTTTCATTTTCCTAACGAGGTACGTTTTTGACACTTCTGAAAAAAGTACGTGAATAATAGTTTTTTTTAAATAACACAGAATTAATATATCTATACGCTCTCTTGATACCTTAATTCCTTGAATATTAAATTACAATCATACAAGGTTATTTCCAAATAATTTTTTTATTTTACAGAATATTTAGAAAAGAAAATGATTTCTAAGAAAAAAAATGAAATTTTTAACAATTTTTTTTTGAAATGATCCCTCCAAATTATTTTTTATCTAAGATAACATTATATGATGTTACTTATGTTTTAAAGGGGATATGATTAAATTTTAAAATTATTGTTATTTCTATGAATGGATTATGTGTATGATGGAACGATATTTATGAAACTCATTTCTTTTCTTAGGGTTCTATTATGATTGAATGATGTTTATGAAATCTATTTCATTCCACATCTTATGATATGATACATGATTTATTCTTTTATGGAATATATATGTTTCATTTCATTATGATATTGATATGAACCATATATACCTCCAATTAATTGGGTAATTATTTATATCTCTAGATATAGACATGGATGGAACAAGGAATGAACTCGGTTGAGTAAAGGGATTAGTCTTCTAAGATGGTATTGGGAGTGAACATTGACTACTAATACGGTCTTGGGAGTGAACCATGACTACCATGATTGTATAAGGAGTGAACCCATACTACTAAGAAGGCCATGGAAGTGATTCCATGAATACTATGGAAATGATTTAATATTCCTATAGCTTTGCCACAAATTTTATGTCTTATACCTATGTTATGATTGCATGGATTGTGTTTTTTATTTCCTTATGATTCATGTCTTATGAACTACCAATATTTATGAAATAATTATTATTTATGGTCATTGATATACAAGGTATGATATTATATTTTCATGATCATATAATCAAACCCTTAAGCCAACGATTATGTTTTCACGTATCCTTTTTTTATCCTTACCGATCATCTGAGCTCACCCATTTTTATGTTTCATTTCCCCCAGTTTATGAAGTTATGTATTATGATTGTTGTGTCTAAGAATGGAGATAGTCATGAAGAACCTAGTGGGATATAATGTAGATCACTTATTTACTAGTGTTTATATTTCCATGTTTCTAAAGGCATTGGACTAGTACTGTCATTGGGAATCTCTATGTGAAATGTATCATGTATTTAGAAAATGTGGTGAAATGTTAATGTATAAAAAATGGTCGATTATTGTAAAGATGGAAAAAACATGTACATAAGGTCTAGAGTGATACAACTACAACACATCATATCATCAAATAAACTACATTACACCCCCTTCCAGTTGTCATCACTACATGATTCGAGTTTGAAAAATACATTGTCCAATTCCAAAAACATTGTATCATGTTGTATTTTAATAGTGAGTTAGAGCACCCCTTCATAAAAAATGTTGTAGGAGGGTCAGATGAAAAATGTTAGCACATCCATATCTCTTTTGATCCATCTACTCGGTGATGGTTGTGAGGGCCCTCGCTTGCATCACCGGATTGATGCACTACATCTTCAAACCAGAAGCAAGTGTGAAAGTCACAAGCATGTAACCCTTAAATATCTCGAAGTGTATTGGGGGAAGGATGATGAATGTAAACACATCCATCCATCAAATTGGGGCCGCCAACCCAATTTTTTCACTGTAATGCAATCTTGATGCACTAAATGAAGTGTCTGAATCCAGTTGTGCCAGCTGTAACCGAAAAGAGTTACCCAAAGGTCAAAGTCCAGAAGACAAAAAAAACCAAAGAACCCTCAATGGTTCAAAGACCATGAATAGAGAAACAACCCTAGGAAGAAGAAACATACATGGTTAGAATCCATATGGACAATGTTCAAAAAACAGAAAGCCTGAAGGCATAGGTTGCATCCCACACCAAACTCTCCCAACTACACCAATTATCGATATCCATCACCACTACCATCATTGATGTCCACGGGTCTAACACCAAGAATTTGAGATGTTGAGAAGACCCCCAACATCATCACCTGAGGGACATCGATGATAAACAACTTATGACCAATCCATCAGACAACCCCCAAACATAGTCACACGAGGAGACCAAATTGACCATGGAGAGTCACTTGAAGTAAGAACAAGAAATCTATATGAAAATTTCGACCACTGATGCCCAAAGAATGAAGTATACTGACATGCTCCTTTGAAACTCATTAGAAAAAAACAAGGAGGCCATATCAGAAA
Organism: Viscum album; assembly: GCA_963277665.1. Lineage (NCBI taxonomy): Eukaryota > Viridiplantae > Streptophyta > Magnoliopsida > Santalales > Viscaceae > Viscum > Viscum album. Next base: position 2,135,246,611 of record OY728138.1, read on the forward strand.
CCAGATCTAAAATACCCATTCACCAGATCCATCCTCAAGGTTGCCATAGGATGTAGAGATGACAATGTTTCTCTAATGAAGGATTTTTTAGAGCGATGTGGTCAAAAAGAGATTCCATGACTAGATCCTAGACCAATGACAAATCAATCAGGGAGCATAAGGATGAAGATGACGAGGATGAAGCTGATGAGTAGGAATACGTACCAAGGAGGATGTTACTCTATTTTTAGGGAAGAAAACCCTAGGAGGAGGGGAAACTCACTTAAGAGAGTGATCTAAGAGAGAATGGATCCATCAAAAGGATCTTATATATAATTATAATTTCAAATAAATATATTTAAAAAAATTAATATATGATTATAAATAAATTTATATAATTATATAAAAATATAAAAATATATAATTATACATATTTATAAATATATATTTGTGTGTAATTATAAATGTAAAAATTATATTTATTATTTAAATATATCTATTATTCTTTTTTAATTATTAAAATATATATATTTATTTGTAATTATAATTGTAAATAAATATAATTAAAAATATTTTTATATAATTAAATATTTTTATATAATTAAATATTTTTATATAATTATATATATTTATATCCTCTTATATATATATATATATAATTATAAATAGAATAAATATATTCATTATAAATTTTTAATCATTTAAATAAATATATATACACATATGTAAGTAATTATAATTATAATTATAAACATATATATATTTTAACTATTTTAATATAATTATAAATATAAAAATATATAACTATATAAATATACTAGTATATAATAATATATAATTATAAATATAATTAATATAATTATTATTTAAATATAATTAATATAATTAATATAATTATATATATATATATATATACAATTTTATGAATAATTTTTTAAAAACATTATATATATATTTAAAATTTTATAATTAACTATTTAAATTAAAAAATTAATAAAAAATCATTTAAATAGATGAATTGTTAAAATTTAAATAATATTTTAAATGTTAAAAATTTATAAACAAATAGAAAAAAATATTATTCATATAAAATAAAAATATATTGATAATATTACATGTATATTAAATTTATATATGTATAAATTAATATTAAAAAATGATTAAATTCCAAAAAATATAAAAATAAAAAGTTATTAATAATGAATAAATAATATTAAATGTACTAAATACTAAAAAATAATAAATTAAATTTAATAGATAAAACTATTTTAAAAAATTAATTCATATAAGATAAACTATTTGAATTGTAAACAGAAACAAAAATGAAGGAAATATAAAAAAATGAATATAAATAACTTAATTATATAAATTTTAAACATTATAAAAATATTACAACTTAATAAAAAATTAAATAAATTATAATTATATAAATTAAAACATATTAGAAATAATAATTAGTAAAATATAAATATGTATAAAAACGAATATATTTTAAAATTATTATATCAAAAATGGAAAACGTCTACATCAAATGTGAAATAAGTACATGTCATACATACACATGTACACATGTTATATATAAATATAAATATAAATATAAATATATATATATATATATATCCCAAAAATATGTGCAAATATAAATACACATACATACATATGTACCCAAAATTCATAAATATATAAAAATAAAAAAAACACACACAAACACACAGAACACACACGATATAATGCATACATATATACACACCTAGACATTGATATAAATATATAAGTCCAAATTTCACATGTTAAAATTTAATCATTTTTATTCATATAATTAAATGAATTTATCATTAATATATATATATATATATATTAATATATCATATTTATATTAATTATACACATGAATTTTTTAATTAATTTATATAAATAAAAATTAATTTTTGAATATAAATATGATAATTTTATATATATTAATAGTATTTTTTAATTATTATTTTTATCATTGATAAAAAATGCATTGATAAAGAGCACACTTTTAGCTATGTTTTTTAGAAATGATAATGTTACCATTATTAGAACTTTTAGATAGCCTTGATAAATGTTTCCATTTTATCAGCACTTTATGTTTAATGCTGACAAAATGCCACACCAGATAAAGTGCAATATATAGTAGTGTTTTTTTCTGAAAGTGTTGAGGATTCAATGGTGTAATTAATCTTAGTCATAAACCATTTTTGTAAATCACTACTATACCTAAGATAGAAAGCCTTGAATTTATTTCATATTTGATATGGGTTATTAGCTCGATTTTTTGGTGTGTGTGTTTGATGCTTGATCACATGAGGCATGTGTGTTTGTACCCATTGACTTGTACTTATGTTTCTTACATATGGATTGTGGTGAAAATGTTTATGGTACTTCTTGACTTGACATTATATTGATCTCTCATTTGTATTATTTATCGTATCACTAGTGGAAAAAATGTTTAACACATCGACAATTTTCACGTTGGTTCTATATAACCGACGTGAAAAGATTTAATGATCGATATATCATGTCTGTTATTTTATAACAGACATGATATATCAATCAAGATCCAAATTTTATAACCAATGTAAACTATACGGAGATTACCTTTTTTACGTCGGTTATTGTATAACCGACAAGAAAATTGAATCTGGCATGCTTTATCACATCAGCTACAAAATAACTGATGTGATAAAGGAAATATCGGCGCTTTATCACATCATTTATATTATAATCGACATGATAAAGGAAATCTCAGTGCTTTACCACTTCGGTTATAAAAAACCAATGTGATAAATCCAATCTTTGAAATTTATCACGTCGGTACAAAGCAACATATATCACGTCGTTTATAAAATAACCGATGTGATAAATAGTTTTCTATGTTGGTTATTTAATTACTGATGTTGTAAACATTAAAAAAATAGTTTATCATGGCGGTTATTAAATAACTGACATGATAAATCTTTTAAATTATTTATCGCACCCTGTATTCAGTCATTCTGTTTTCTTCGATCGGGCGACTTGTGACTCGTCTCTCTCATGTGGAAAACCTAGAATCAATTCGTTGAAGTCGTTCCATCCAGCCTCTTTTTTCGAACATCATTCTTCATATTTATTATTATTAGATCTATGAGGTCGACTCACAATACTCAAGTAATCCTCACACGACTCCTTTTGAGTTTTTTTTCGCGATTCCCAAAACTAATTTTTTGAGATGTTATTTTACTTTTTTCTTGATATCATGGTTAGTTTCATAGTGTTCATTTATACCATGATAAATTATTTTATGGTAAAAGAAACCTATGGAAGTGATATCATGAAAGGTTATGATTTTTGTGTGTTCTATCATGTGTGTGTGCGCGTACATGGGGTTCCCAAGGGGGTGGGGGGCTGTGCAAGTGGGTGGGGGTGTCCAGGGGGGTTGGGTGGGCTGTCTAACTGGGTGGGTTGTCCATAGAGTGTCAAAGGGGGTGGGGGTAGTGTCTAAGGGGTTCGGGGGCTGTCCAATAGGATTGGGGTGTCCATTGGGGTGCAAGGGATGTCAAAGGGGTGGGGTGGTGTCCAGGGGGTGAGGGGGCTATCCAAGGGGGTGGGGGATATCCAGATGGTTTGGGGGGCTGTCTAGAGGGTTAGAGGCTGTCTAGGGTGTCCATGGAGGTGGGGGGAATTGGGTGGGGGGGGGGTTGTCCAAGGGTGTGGGTGGGTGGGGGGGGGGGCTGTCCAGAGGGTTGGTGGTGTCCAAGGGGGTAGGGGGTGGGGGTGGTGTCCAGGAGGGGTGGGGGTCCAACAGGGTGGGGAGGGGGCTGTCTAGAGGGGTGGGGGCTCTCTAGGGGGTGGGGGCTGTCCAAGGGTGGTGGTGTCTAGGGGGTGTCCAAGGGCATGGGGGTGGTGTCCAGAGGGTTCGGGGGGCTGTCTAGAGGGTTGGGGGTGTCCAGGGTGTCCATGGTGGTGGTGGTGGGGGTGTCCAAGGGGGTGGGGGTATCGAAGGGGGTGGGGGCTTTCCAAGGGGGTGGGTGGGGGATGTCTAAGGGGGTGGGGGCCTCTCCAGATGTTTTGGGGGTTGTCCGGGGGGTGTCCAGGGGGTGTCCAAGGGGTAGGAGGTGGAGGTGGTGTCGAGGAGTGGTGGGGGTGTCCAAGGGGGTGGGGGCTATCTAGAGGTATGGGGGGATTTCTAGGGGTGAGGGATGTCCAGCGGGGTGGGGGCTATCCAAGGGAGTGGGGGTGGTGTCCAAGGGGGTGCGTGATAAGTGCCAGTTGGGATTGAATATTGCATCGTGGTTTGTGAGATTATTACATGATGATTTTATTGTTTAAGCGATATTATGATATAATTTGTTAGTTTTGTTTAAGTGGGTGGGGGGTGGTGTCCAAGGGGGTTGGTACAGTCTATGTTTGAGGTTTCCACTATGATTTTTAGGGATTCAAGCATTATGAAAAGATGAGGGGAGTTTCAGTATGATTCTATTTGGTTATATATATTTTGACTAGTCATTGACTAGGAGAAAATTATGGGTTATGGGGGAGACCATGTTGTGGTTTTCAAAGATTCACAGTTATCCTGACCCCATTGTGTCGTGATGATAGGCTTGACACTGTGAGTTTCTCCATCCATGTTTTTATTTTAAATTTGTTTTGATTCTCAGGTTTACTCCATTTTCTTCAATTTTTTAACAACCATTGGAGGCCCCATGGTTGTCTTGTATTCCATGGAATTCCCTTAAATAAGTTACTTATTCCATGTTCTTCTTCCTTTATTCTTTGTTTCCCTTTTTCTTCTTCGTCCACTTCTTCTTCTCCTTCATTCCTTATATTATTATTGATGTTTGGTAATTTCTAAATTGATGGTTTAATAGTAATAGATGTGTTGTAGGGTTATTAAGAGGGGTGGGGGTGTCCAAGGGGTTTGGGGGGGGGGGGCTGTCTAGAGGGGTGGGGGTTTTCTAGGGTGTGTGGGCTATCTAGATGGGTGAGGGGGCTGTCCAAGGGGGTGGTGGTGTCCAGGGGGTGTCCAAGGGGGTGGGGGTGGTGTCCAAGGGGGTGGGGGTGCCTAGGGGGTTGGGGGGGGTGTCCAGGGGTGTCTAAGTGGGTAGGGGGTGGGGGTGGTGTCTAGGAGGGGTGGGGGTGTCCAAGAGGGGGGGGGCTATCTAGAAGGGTGGGGGATGTCCAGGGGTGGGGCCTGTCCTGAGGGGTGGGGGCTGTCCAAGGGGGTGGTGGTGTCCAGGGGGTTTCAAAAGGGGTGGGGGTGGTGACCAAGGGGGGGCTTTCCAAGGGGGTGGTTGTGTCCAGGGGGTGTGCAAGGGGGTGGGGTTGGTTTCCAAGGGGTGGGGTGTGTTTTCCAAGGGGGTAGGGGTGTCCATGGGGTGAGGGGTGGTGTCTAAGGGGTTGGGGTGATGTCCTGGGGGTGCAGGTGGTGTCCAGGGGGTGGGGGGGGCTGTCTAGAGGTGTGGGTAGGTGGGTTTTTGTCTAGAGGTTTCAAATATTAATGATATGTGTAATTTTTAGTAGTTAATGTATACATATCTTAATATTTATACTTCATATATCTTTTTTATGGAAGGGTGAATTTGGTATCCATTTACACAAGGATGTATTCTTTTTGAACCTTAAGAAGAAAGGATCCAAGATGAATTTAAACTGTTATATCTAACTATATTTTCTTTTTAAAATCATATTCATTTAAATTTTTTGAAATACGCATTGATTTTTTTTATATTTCAAAATTGTTTTACATTCAAATTATGATTTATTTAATATAAACTTATATTTGTCTTATCTTAAAAAGTTGTATAATTTTGATATTTCTTATAGGTAATAATGAGTCTATGTTGGATTATAGCACATCGAATGAGAAATGAATATGAGGAAGTTGTTCATGCCTTTTTGGAATTTTATAAAGGAAATGTTCCAAGTAGTGACATTTTTCCTATCTATGCATGAAATGATTGAATATGAAGAAGTTGATAAGTATAGAGATAAAAGATCATCTAATTTGTCATGATTTAATCTGAGTTACATCCCTTGGATTTGGCATGGTGAAACTAGATGGAATGTCAATGATAATGATGATTTGCAAAATGGTGACTCCGATGGAATTGATGAAATGATTCACGATATTGCAGTTGAAAAAATTGAGATATAATAGACAGTTGCGCATCTATATGGTGATGCTAAAAAATCATTATATCCTGGTTGTACTGATTTTACGGTTTTTTCGGCGGTGTTAAGATTGATTAACCTGAAGGTGAAACATGGATGAAGTGACATAAGTTTTACAAAGCTGCTACAATTGATGAAATACATTCTTCCAAAAGATACAGATCTTCCAAATTCACATTATAAGGCCAAGAAAATATTATGCCCGATGGGATTAGGATACAAGAAAATACATTCATGTCCGAATGATTGTATGATATATAGGAAGGAATATGAATTTCTGTCAGAGTGTCCTAAATTTGGGACATCACAGTATAAGGTGAAAGGAAAATCATCGGATGATGTAGAGATTACAAAGATCCCTTCAAAGGTATTCGGGTATTTTACTATAATTCATCATTTTAAACATTTTTTTAATTCACAGGATGAAAAAAAGGATATGATGGCATACTAATGAGAGGTTATGTGACAGAAAAATATGTCATCCACCTGATTTTCCACAATGGAAGAAAAATTGATGAGCAGTATCCTGCATTTGGAAATGAATTTAGAAATCTCAGACTAGGGTTGTGCACAGATGGAATGAATCCATACCGAACCCTCAGTAGCACACATAGTTCATGGCCTATTTTATTGGTAATTTACAACCTCTCTCCTGAAGATTGTATGAAGCAGAAATATGTCATGTTCAGTATAATGATCTCTGGTCCAAAGTAACCCAACAATGATATTGATATTTTATTGTCACCATTGATTAATGATTTTAAACATTCAAGGGAGGATGGTATTAGGGTGTATGATTCTTATAAAATGGAATATTTTCAACTGCATGTAGTGATTTTGTTCACTATAAATGACTTTCCGGCATATGGTAATTTTTCTGGATACAGTGTTAAAGGGAATAAAGAATTTTCAATTTGCGAACAATATACATCATATTGTCAATTGCATCATGGGAGTAAAATAGCATACACAGGTCATCAAAAGTTTTTGCCTATGGATCACTCTTATAGAAGACTAAAAATGGCATTCAATGGCTCACAAGAATTTGATATTGCTCCAAAACCTTTATCCCCGGATCTATATTTTGAGAGGGTGGAAAACCTTGATGGGACATTGGGAAGGACATAGAAATCTGGAAATGATATTCATATTTGGAAGAAAAGGTCAATTTTTTTTTGAGCTACCATATTGGAGATATAATGAAGTTAAACACAATATTGATGTCATTCACTTGGAGAAGAATATCTGTGATAGTTTGATTGGAACATTTTTAGATATTAAAGGAAGGAAAAAATATTGGTTGAATTAAAGATTTTAATTACTATCAATGGGAATACGTTTATAGTTAGCTCCCACTCTAAATGGAAGATGAACATTTCTTCCCCCGACTTGTCATACATTATCCAAGAGGGAGAAAATCATCTTTTTTCAGTGTCTTTAGGATATCAAAGTGCCTCAAGGTTATTCTTCAAATGTAAATTTTTTTTTCTGAAGTTGATAGGTATTAAATCTCATGATTCTCATGTCATGATGCAACAAAATCTACTAGTTGAATTGCATGGAATATTGGCCATCAATGTCAGAAAGACTATAATAAAGTTTTTTTATTTTTTCAATTCAATTTGTACTAAGGTGATTGATGTGAATGCTTTGAACATTTTGGAAAAGGATGCAATTTGTATACTTTTTCAATTGAACATGTATTTTCCTCCAACTTTTTTTGATATAATGGTGCATTAAATGATTAATCTACTTTGAGAAATAATGCTTTGTAAACCAATATATCTTTGTTGGATGTATCCTTTTGAAAAGTATATGAAAATATTGAAGGGGTATGTTAGGAATCCATATCGACTTGAAGCCTCCATTATTGAAAATTATATTTCTGAGGAGGTTGTAGAGTTTTGTACGAGCTACATGGATGTTGTGGAACACATAGGTTTGCCTACATCTCACCATGAACGAGTTTGTAATGAGGGAAAGGGGATTCGTGGCTTGAAAGTGAAATCGTTCTCAGCTAAATAGATGAAGAAGTTAGAATCATACATCTTGAATAACATAGCTAATGCTCAACTGTATATACCATTTCATATTAATGAGTTGAAACAATGTCATCCAAAGAAGAAAGAAATTTGGATTTTGAATGAGCACAACAAAACATTTTTATCATGGTTTAAAAAGACCGTGCTTGGTAGATCAGATGTATCAGAGACAGTAAATTGGGTAGTGGGTGGTCTATGTTCAAATGTAATAACATGATCCGGTTATGACATTAATGGATGTATATTTCATATGAAAGCTCAGGAAAATAGAAGTGCTGTTCAAAAATGTGGTGTATTGTTGTTTGTAGAAGCAATGCATTTTTCAAGTGCTAAAGACAAAAACCCTATTTCTGCATCAAGTGCATCTTATAGAGTGAATGAAGACATATGGGAGGTTGATTAATTTAAAATTAAAGTTCCTATTTTTAACTGTAAATGGTTTATTGGTAACAATAGTGTCAGAAATGATGAATTTGGAATGACAGTTGTTAATCTGAATAGATTGGAAGATACAACTGATTCTTTTATAATGGAAACACATGCAAAACAAATTTTTTTATGTAGTAGATCAATCAGATATGCAGTGGGCTATTTTTTTACAAGGGGAAACATTGGTGGTGAGGATGAACTTTATGAAGATGCTGATTTATGTGAGATCCCTACTTCCATGGAAATATTAATAGTATATAATGATGAGCATGTTGAATACATTGTTTGTTCTATAAGGAACGATCACGATGAAGGAATTTGGGAAAACAACCCATTTGTATATTCGTAAAATTATAGGTAACATTTGTTTATTTCTTGTTTACATTTATTATTTTCAAAAAATGTTAGATATTGTAAGTTTTTTCTTTATTAAAACATGTATTAAAACAAAATAAGTTTATGTTTTTTTGCTTTAATTTAGTTTAGTTTACTTAATCATGTTTACCATTACATAAATTAGATATCTATTATTTTTGTTTACTAACAATTACTTTACCATGTTTACCATGTTTACCAGGTTTACCATGTTTACCATGTTTACCATCTTGACCATCTTTACCATTTTTTAACATGCTTACCATATTAACCATGTTTATTATTACGTAACTTAGTCGAATTTTATATTTTCTGATTATATTAGTATTGTAATATTTGAAATTGTATATTTGTGAACAAATGTTGTTTTTTTTAATTTTGAGCATAATGACAGATCAATCAGTTGATCAACCACAAGATTCTGGAGATGAGCATATTAGTCATACCTCCGGGGAGGAACATTCACATGCTCCTCTTGATGTTCCCCAATCTTCCTCATGTGACCCCATTATGAAAAAGAGTTCAAGAGTTGGTAAACATGGGTGCACACGTTTACCAAAATTATCACTTGCACATACGCATGATTAGAGGAAACTCATTGAGTTCAATGAGGATGATATTCTTAGAGGTCCAAATACAAAAGATTTTAAGAGATTTGTATCATCTCAGGGTAAGAGAAAAGTAAGAATTTTGTACGATGACTGGAGAAGTGTGAAAAAAGAGATAATCTCTCAGTTATGGGAGATGATTTTGTTAAGATCTTTTGTGATTGTTTTCCTATTGTTTAAATGTTTCTAGTATATATAACATTTTTAACTTCTTTTTTATTAGATGACATTTGATATTCCTGACACAAGAAGAGTAAAGAAGAAATTCTTATTGATGGTTGCCAGGAGATAGAGGGATTTCAAATCAACCCTCTCATGTGATTTCATTTTTGGTCATAGGATTCATGAAAATCCATGTCATATATATCCATTCATAGATGAAGACACATGGAGACTGTTTGTTTAAAGTAGAAGAAAAGATTCATTTTTGGTAAGAGAAATGTAAACTTTTATATTCTTTTCTAATATAAATGATCTTATTAATTTTTTATTAATGGTTTCTGATTTTTAATTTACAGCAAATAAGGAAATATCATCAGGAGATCCAATCTAAAAATGTATACCCTCATAGTTTATCTCCAGGAGGGTATACATTATTGGAAGAACAAATGATGGAAGAAAGATTACAGAAACTAAGAGATGTGTCTTCAAGCTCTCGATAGGTGGCCCCTCCATCCCATACATCTAGACATAAAAAATGGAAGAGATCTTGGATGGGAAAAAAGGGAAATATCTTTCGGAAGATTCGAGAATTGTAGATGAGAGGATTGTAAGATATCTATTATATTTATTTAAGTTGACTATTTTATTTATATAATTTCAATCATTACAGAAATGTTCAACTAATTAATATAGGATTCTCTTGAGGAGTAGATCTCATAGAGGGTATTTAAAGCTGCTGGGAGGCAAGATATTTTATCTATAGCATTGGGAAAGCCCGAACATCTTGGTTGTATAAGAGGATATCCGGAAGGTTTATCGGTAAGAAAAGTGTTTCCACATTCTTCAACTTCTTACATTGAGGGTGTTTATAAAAAAAATAGAATCATTGGAGGCTAAAGTTCATAATATTAATGTGATGATGGAGGATAAGATTAGAGTGTCAGTATATTCTATGATTGAAAACATGCAAAGACAATTTCAGACTACATCTCCCACTCCTCCACCTCCCCCTGCAGACCCCATTATTTATCCTCCAACTCCGCCAGTAACTCCCACTCCCCCACCTCAGCTTACAGACCCCATTTTTTATCCTACTCTTCCGCCGCAACTTCCTACTTATTGCTAGTTGTATGTTGATGATCCTCAACATAATATAGTTTCATATGGGTTGGTATATTGTATAGGAGATACAATTCATCATCAAAAATTAGAGGTAGAGAATTAGAGGGTCACTGTACATGATATTATAGATAGACCAACTCGAGTACCATTACCTACAGATGAGGTGATGATAGTTGGACATAGTATCGAATTTTTTTTAATTTTTCCATCCAAACTTCTTCGACTCATTACCATAGAGGTATGTATGTTATATCTTCTATATTATATTTTATTGAAGTTGTTTTATCATTTGAAAACTAATATATTTTTCTATTTATTTTTATAGGAATAATTCAAAGCTAAATAAATAGAGTATAAATAATAAAAAAGAGAAGAGGCTATGACATCAGATACAGATTCTACAAGTTTTGATAGATTGTCAAGATATTCAATTTTTTTGGCTGATCATTATGAGTTTCCAATGGAAGCCCATGTTTTTGGATGTGGAATAACTATGGGGATTGTGAAAACTGATATCATGGAGCTTGTTACTGGAGATAAGTTGGGCATCAACGTGGTGAAATTTTTCTCCATGTAAGACATAACACCTTTTGCTTGCATTATATTTATTAAAAATGTATACTTATGTCTGTTTTGTATTAGGTATATTTATAACATTTGTGATAAGAATGAGCGGAAAAATGTATATGGATTCATGGACCCACATTTGATTTCCCCTGAAGCATGTTCATTTGATGAGAAAAAAATAATTCTTTATATTTCTAAAAGACTTGAATATAATATAGTCACACAATGATTGATGATGCCTTTTTGTGAGAGGTATGAAACACATCTCTCTCAAAGAGTTCACTATCTTTTAACCTAAAAAACCAGTAACCTTAAATTTTCTTTTATCAGTGATCATTGGATGTTAGGTTTTTTTTAACCAAGGGATAAAACACCTTATTGTAATGCTCTTTCCATGGTGATGTGTGGGAATGTTTTAAGAAAATGTTGGAAAAGTTTTAATTTATCAATAGTTTTATATATTATAATTAATTTTAAATTTATCCCATTCGTATTATTTTATAACAAGGTATGGGTATACTTTCAATAAAACATAAAGAAAAAAAGTGTAAAGATCAAATATGTAAATGTAAAGGTAAATATCCATTTATAATTTGTACTTTTTGATTTATTACCTAAAAATAATATATTGAATCTACACTCATTCAAACAGAATTGTAATGAACAACAAGGCATCATTGAAGGTGGATATTATATGTTAATATTTATGTATGAAATAATAACAACTGGGGTAGTTGTGAACTTTAACCTGGTATGATTTCCTTTTAAACATTGCCATAATATTTCATTTGATTTATTCATTATACACATTAACTACAATCCTTTTAATTTTTATCTATTTGATGACCCTAAACCCTATAGTTCTCAAGACGTCAAACACTTACAAGTGGAATGGTCGAATTATTTTATTTGTTTGATTGAATTTTAGTTGTTTGTAGTGTAAAATGTCATTTTGAATATTGTCATTATAATTGTGTATTTGGTAGTCATTTTGGTTGGATTTAGTTTTTTAAGTTGGCATTGTAAGTTTTAAATGTTATATATGTGAATGTTTATTTTTGATGTACTTCTTGTTTTGGTCAACTTTTGATGGTTTTTCTGGTATTAATTATGGTCTGGTGGAGGGGATCCAAGGGTGTGTGTGTGGGGAGGGGGGGGGGGGGTTTCAGTGGGGTGGGGGTATCCAGGGGTGTGGGAGGGCTGTAAGGTGGGGTGGGGGTATCCAAGGTGTCTATGAGAGTGGGGGGGTAGTCCAGGGGGTGGGAGAATTTCCAGGAGGGTTGAAGGGATGTCCAGGGGAGTGGGGGGCTGTCCAGGGGGTGTCCAGGGGTGTGGGGGTGTCTTGTGGGGTGAGGGGGGTTTCCAGGGGTGTGGGAGGGCTTTCCAGTGGGGTGGGGGAGGGGGGGGGGGCAGTCCAGGGGGGTGGGAGAGGAGGCGCCTCTATCCATTGGGGGGCTCAATGCCGCTGGAAGGTACTCATCACTCCCACTTGAGATTCTAGAGCTCTCAAAATGTTTCACCAATTCTTTCTTCCCCTGTAAATATCATTCATTCTATCACCTTGATGCCAGTATAACCAAGGGAAACGATGTCATGTGTCATGGTGTTTTTCCAATGGTTATACTAGCATCAAAGTGTTAGAATGAATGATGTTTACCGGGGAAGAATGCATTGGTGAAACATTTTGAGAGCTCAATAATCGCATGTGGGAGTGATGAGTACCTTCCAGCAGTATCCAGCCCCCCGAGGGATGGTGACACCTCCACTCCCAACACCAGCTATACAGGGGCTATCCCAGGGGAGTGGGGGGGGGGGGCAGTCCAAGGGTGTCGGGGGGTGTCCAGGGGTGTGGTGGGGGATGTCCCGTGGGGGGGGGGGGGTTCTGGTCTGGTTTTGGTCTGTTCTTGGTTTGGGGTGTCCAGTGAGGTGGGGGGGGGTGTACAGGGTGTGGTGGGGGCTATCCAGTGGGGTTGGAGGGTGTCCAGAAGGGTGGGAGGGATGTCTAGGTGAGTGGGGGGTGTCCAGGGGTGTGGGGGGGTAGCCCTGGGGGTGGGGGCAGTCCAGGGGTGTGAGGGGGTATCCAAGGGGGTTGTGGTGTCTAGAGGTGTGGGGGATGTCTAGGGAGTTGGGGTGCAGTCTAGGGGTGTGGAAGTGTCCAAGGGTGTGGTGGGTTCTGTCCAGTGGGGTTGGAGGGGCGGCGGGGGGGGGGGGGGGGGGGGTGGGTGGTGGGGTTCTGTTCTATTATGGTTTGTTTTTGGTAACATTTTGGTCTGTTTCAAGGGTGTGGGAGGGAGTTCCAGGGGGTGGGGGGGTATACAGGAGGGTGGGGGGATTGTCCAGGGGTGTGGGGGGCTATCCCAGGGGTGGGGGTTGTCCAGTGGGTGGGGGTGTCCAGGAGGGTGGGGGTTGTCCAGGGGTGTGGGGGGCTGTCTAGGGGTGGGGGGTAGTCTAGCGGTGTCGGGGGGGGGTGTCCAGGAGGGTGGGGGGGTTATACAGGGGTGTGGGGGCATTCCAGGGGTGGGGGCAGTCCAGGGGTGTGGGGGGTGTGGTGGGGGCTGTCCAGGGGGGGGGGATTCTGGTCAGTTTTTGGTAACTTTTTGGTCTGTTTCAAGGGTGTGGGGGGGGGGGGGGGCTATCCAGGGGTGTGGGAGTGTTGTCTAGGGGGTGGGGGTATACATGAGGGTGGGGGGGGGGGGGTTCTAGGGGTGGGGGGGTTGTCCAGGTGGTGGTGGGGCAGTCCAGGGGTGTGGTGGGGGTTGTCTAGTAGGGTGGGGGGGGGGGGGTTTGGTCTATTTTTGGTAACTTTTTGGTCTCTTTCAGGGGTGTGGGAGGGATTTACAGGGGTGTGGGAATGCTGTCCAGGAGGTGGGGGGTATACAGGAGGGTGGCAGATTTTCTAGGGGTGTGGGGGGTTGTCCAGGGGGTGGTGGGGTAGTCCAGGGGAATGTGGGGGTGTCCAGGAGGGGGGGGGGGTGTCCAGATGTGTGGGGGGCTATCCAGGGGTTGGGGCGGGCAGTCCAAGTGTGTGGGGGTGTCCATGGGTGTGGTGGGGCTGTCTAGTGGGGGGGGGGGGGTTTGGACTGTTTTGGTCTATTTTTTTAACCTATTGGTTTGTTTCATGTAATTTGGATGGGCATTGCAGTGGTTCAGTTTGATTTCAAAAAAAAAATTTCTACGTCGCTTATTTCATAACCGACGTAAAAAAAGCATTGGGATTTGTTTTAATGTCGGTTATTTGGAAACCGATGTAATAACTTTATGAGAAAATGGTTTTTACGTCGGTTATTTATTAACTGACATAATAAATTGAAATGGATAGCTTTTACATCGGTTATTTTATAACCAACATCGTAGATATGTTTTTATATCGGTTATTATTTAACCAATGTTTGAAACAGCTTTCCAGACAGGTTTATCACATCGGTTATAAAAATAACTGACATGATAAATGCTTTACAGGAGTGCTTTATGACATCGGTTATTATATAACCAATGTGAAAGGGTATATACCATGTCGGTTATTAAATAACTGACATAATAAACCATGACTCTGAAGAATTTTCCACGTCGGGTTTTTATCAACCGTCATGAAAAACTCTAGGGATTTGTGTTTTTTATGTCGGTTGTAAAAGAACCGACGTAAAAAAATATGTTTATAACGTCTCATGTAATAACGTCGGCCAAAAGCCGACATTAAAAATAAAAAATAACCGTTGTAAAAAACGTTTTATCCACTTGTGTATATACTATATTCTAGTCTATTGTAGTTTAGCATGTTGGTTTTTTCTATTTGGTCAGAAAGTGATATTCTAAACATATTGGAAAACATATTTGACATGAAAAATGTATGGGATTATTTACTTATGTGGAATGTTTCAAGCATTGGTCAACATGTACTTGGAATATTCTAGCCTGTGGGATCTTTCAAATATTTTTGGGATTTCCTTCAGGAGGAATGTGTTAGATAGTGTTCAGTATGTACTGGTGCTATTCCAGTTGGTGTAAAGGTTTTGTATTCATTTTTGGGCTTTTCCGCCAAGGTGATGTGTTTGGTTGGTTACCAATATTTCTACTAACATGGTTCCTAAAAAGTCTAGTTTATCCCAAAATGGCTCCAAAAAAGGTATAACTGGTCCCTGAGGACAGTACATGTGTTCTTTACTTGCATGATATATTAATTTTATATTCGTACCCTATTTATGTTCATGAAATGAACTTATATATTATTTCATTAATATTAAGTGACATTGGTGGTTTTCTACTCAGTCTTGTACTCACAACCTACTCCGGAATTTCATTGCATCTTTATATTTCATAAGGGGTATGTCAAAGGGTAAGGGACCTATGGTAGACAACTAAGTAGTTAGAGTAGTAATATTCAGACATTTCAAGATGGAGTTCAAATTGGACATAAACTACTAGTTTAATTCATTAGCTTTAACCCATACCTAGGATCTTTGTTTGGATTATTTATTTTCATTTTTTATTACTATGGTTTCTCTTGTCACTTTGGAATCCATTTATTTTTACATAATTTTTAGTTTACCTTTCACATGTTATATGATTATTTATATATTATTTTAACTATTTATTATTACCAAGACATGATATAGACGATATATTCTCCCCACTGATGGATTTAGACCCTCACCGCTACTTGGAAGCCTCTTGCATATGGTAATACATACATGTGTTCATGTATCAGCCATCATAGACCAAGTTGTTCAGGTTGAGATGTTACAAAATGGTATTAAAGCATAATTATTAACTAACTTATATTTTATCTTTACCTTGATTTTGGTAAGGATTTATAGAAGATAGGATGGTTAAGACTTGGGTAGGGGAACTATGTTTGTGTTTTTTTCACTATTTAGAGGAGCTCCATGTTTCTATAATTTAGAGAAATTATGTTTTATTGTTATCATTAATTAAATTCACATTGGGTGATGCACATGATGTTGATATGTGTTTTATGGGTTTTTGTGTGTGTTCATGAATCATGCAAGAGACATAAGTCCACATGATATATATACTTATTAATTGAAGTAGATATATCCCAAATAATTAAATGCCTATTTAAATCATGATATAGTCCATGGTGAATTATTTATGGAATTATTTTATTTTATCATGTTTTATTCTATAGTTGAGTGTATATATGATGATTGTGGATAATGTGCAGGGATGAATACTGGGGTTAGTTCTAGGAGAGGTATACATTGGGTTATGTGTAGACTCGTACTAGAGATTTGTGTGATCGTATAGACTATATAAGGTCTATTTAAATTCCTAATTTTATCTCCGTTTGAGAGATGCCTCTTTAAATATATGAGAGTGAAATTCTGGTGTTTAACCTCAGTGTCTTGAGTCATTCAAACAAGACCACTATAGATACTTTATGAAGATGAGATTTTGTTAGAGGGGGTAATTTAAATATCCTCAATTTTTAATGATAATTAAAACTATCTTTGATAATAAATTATGTTATTTTTTATATGCAAATATAATTTTTCAATAAAAATCACTTAATGAATAATTTAATGGATTTTCATTAGGGTAAAATACATGATAACACCATGAGCTAGGTGATGAGTTTACATGGGATTTAAGGGCTCGTAGATCCTTGGCACTTAATGAATAGACAATATTAGATATATTATATTACGCATGGGTTGTATTTATGAAATAATAGAATATCTCACAAATGGTGTCTCGAATGGGAAATCCAAGAAAACCATTAGGTTCGAGATGTATATTTAATCCTAGGTACGACGTATCATTTCTATTTATTATGTGTTTAAAAAAATCACTTGTGAGGGAAATTTATTTAATTTTTTTAATATAATTTTTTCTGAAAAAATTAAATTTCTCAAGCATTGTGTATCATATGAGAAATCTGAGACCACTATCAGGTTTAGAATGGATGTTTTACACTAGTCATGACATAAATATTGTGCATGTTGGGTGTTTGGTCATATTGAATGCAAGGGTAATAATATTTTGTATTTGAATATTTGTTTGTCAGTTAAAATAATATTAATTATTATAATACTAATCATATTATTTGTATTTGTGTTGAAGAAAAAAATGGAAATATACATGTGCAATTAATAATTGTGTTATCGTGGAAATATTGGTTGAATGAATATTTTAGTGGTGGCCAATGTAATAACAGTGATATTATTAATTATTCTAAATAAATGCGAGTGAGTGTGGTTAATAAAATGCAATTAAAATTATTGGTATTTAATTATAGTAATTTTTGAAACGTTTTTGGTGGTAATGATGGTGGGGATTTAATGACAATAATAAATTAGTTTATTATTATTATTAATTTGGGAAAATAATAAAGATGTGTGTGTATATATAACATGTATATGTATGAGATAAATATATATGTATATATATATATATGTGTGTCTTGGTATATATAATGTGTATATGTACATCTGAATTATATATATATATATGTCAGAGTGTATGTATTTTTGGGAATGAATATATATATGTGGGTATGTATATAAATAATATATATATATATATATATATATTGTAACACCATGAGATTTTAAAAGAGGAACACCCAATTTGATAGCGTATATGAAATACAATTCCAAGAATATATGATAATGTAACACCCCAATACACCACAATATATTTATTCTTAAATAAATTCAATCTCTTCAATAGCTTTTGATTCTCACAACAATGAGTTTAAATGAAACATGATACTATATTAAAATATTATTATATAAACATGACCATTATAACCTAGCCGTTAAGTTATATGGTATGAATATGAATAATTGAATTAAAAAAATTATATGGTTTACACATGTATAAAATAAATTCAATGTTTATATGTTGATTATAAATAAAATATGAACCATTTGAAAGAAAAATACATGATTTCTGAAAAACTATTTCTTTCTAAAAGACGGTTTAACGTGCTTTGTACACATAAAATTAAATTATTTTTTAGTATTTTTAAAAACTGAATTTTAAAAAATGAAATTTATTTTTTTAAATCACTATATCAAAATTATCTTGGGGTTTATTTTTTTATTTTTCTAAAAAGATTCATTTATTGAAGAATATTAAAAATACTATTTTTATTAAAAACTGAATTTTTGATTAAAGAACTCACTAGAACCATTTTATTTTAATGTGGTTTTTAAAAGTAATATTAGAAAAATTATATATTAATTAATAGAAATTAGGTCATTCGAATCAATTTAATTTTGAATTTTGATATAAAAACCTGTTTATCTTTTGAATGTTTTTCATTTGGAAAACTATTTTTTCAACACATCTTCATTAGGTTTAATATTAAAATAAATTCTACTAATATTGTGAGTTGAATTTGGAAAAATGGATTCCAAATTTAGAATCATAATAATATATATTATCTAATAATTTGAACTTAATTTTTTATCATAATTAATAGTGAGAACATTAAAAATTATTTACCACAGTTATTGTAAAAATGAGGTTACCATAGGATAAAATAAAAAGATAAAGGTAAAAAATGACCCAAAAAATTGTCTAATTTCTATTGGATGGTCATATTTATATGTTATACCTTCTAATGTTTTACAATTTTCCACTTTTTATCATTTTTAATGAAAAAATGTTTGTTTAATTATTTCTTTTTAAAAATATTTATTGTGTTCTCTCCCCCACTTATAAAAGGGAACCCCGTCTCTTATACTGCTGCTAATAATTTTTTCCATTTTAAAAGCCGGTTTATGGGTTGTCGGTACCCAAAATATGGTTCAAAGAAAGATTCAGAACAACGCCAAATGACCAATAACTCTACAAACCAACACCTGCAATTCAATGACAAACAATATAAACAACACTACACTACAGATCATAGTACCCGTATTCGTCTCCACATCCCATACAAGATTCATATTCTGTAGTGGCTGATTCCCAAAAAGATGTCGGTCAATGCCGCCTCCCAATATTACCAAACTCCCAGCTCCTCGACTGATCCGGAGGTGGTTAGGTTCCACAGGACTATTTGACAAAGTAATCTTATTTAAAGGAAAGAATCATCCCACTATCCTGCTTAAAAGCATATCTGGTTCTTGCCAGACATGGGATATAGGAGTAGTATTTCCTAGTTCTTCTTATTGGAGTCATAGAGAAGGTTCCTTCACACTCTGTCATCCTATTATTCTCACCTTGTACTATATCGTTGTAGGAACGAATAACCGGTCTGCTCATATTTTCTTTATCGCCCCCATCCTGGTTCTTCCCTTTATCGAATAAATCCTCAGAGGCAATACCATTTCCCCCACAATTACTCCTCCTTATTTGGTTTTAAGTATTATTTTTAATCTGGGAAAGGCACCTAACCACATCAGTAGGATTTTACACATCCCTAGAGAGTTCCTCTTGTCCAAGACTTCCACCAATATACTCCTTCATGGAGACCCCAACACCCACACCCCCATCCTCTGGATTAGCACATAAACTAAATTCAAAATTGACAATGGCAAGGCTTTAAAACTTGTTGCTTAAAAGGATAAAGGGCCTGACTGAGATATCCATACCTATAGCCCCCTTTAAAGTTAGATTTAATAAAGGAACTAGACCCCTTTCCCCCCACTGACTGTACCGGAGGAACCTCCCCCTCTCTATGATCCTCAATCTGATCCCCCTCAACAACCAACACGAGACCATTCCAAGGCATTCACCATACGAAAAGTAGCCACAACTCCTTGACCATCATCGACCAACTCCCTACTGACATCCTCCATCTGTTCAGTCACCATTGGAGGCTATAACTCCCTACCACTTACTTCTAGTCTTTTCTCCTCTAGAGCAAGAACCACCCTCACACCAACCTCCAATTCCATGCCCAGTGCATCTCCTTCCCCTTGTACAAAACCAAGACCACCCACAACCATCATCCTACAATCCTCTACCATTTGCTATTCCACCACCGGAAGGTGAGGCTTCTTACCTCCCCCTTCAGGTCATATTTCCTTCTTTCCTGGACCCGCCCTCACACCAACCTCTGAGACCCTACCCATAGCATCTCCTTCCCTTCGAGTAGAAACCTGGGAATCTGGACAATGAGACTTCAAGGGGCCTCCCCTATTGCAAACTTACACGGCATGAACCAAGCGGTGACACGAATAGAAATAATCTGTCCAGTCCTCGTAGACCACCTGTTTTTTGCACCTATACTCCTCTCCAATAGTAATCCACACATGATCAAAAGGAATCCAGGATGCATCCAATTCCAAACAAACCTGGGGATTAACTGGTGACACACAGCTTCCGTTCGACTATCAGAACACAAATACCTTCCTACAAGATTACCTAGCATGCGAATAACAGTAGGATTCTGGAAAGGTAGTGGAAAATTAGGGAAGCTAACCCATAATGCTGCCAATGGAAATTCATGGTTTATGTGAAAATCAAAGGACCACCGTAATAGTAAGAATCAACATCCATTGAAGCTACGAGGAGTCCTCGACCAAGCTGTAATGAGGTATACTTCCGACTCAAACTAAATCATCATATGGCACCTGTCAAGAAAACGTAAAACTGCTCCTTCCAGAAGATCCCAGGAACCAAAGATAAAACTATCAAATGCAACCACAGAAGGGAATATGTACCTAAAACATGCGATGATGGTAATATTAAGAAGCATAGAAGATTAGGAAAATTCCGAAGTCAATAGTTGAAGATTAGGGAACCTGTCAAGAAGATCTGGGCCTTTGGGACTCAACGTGATTTTTGGAAAAGGGGGAAGGATGTCAGGGTTGGAAAAATGCCATAGAAATCCTGGTCTCCTGCTAGCCGATGATTCCCCCCCCCCAATGGGGGTAAGGTCGGCACAAGCGCTTCCGTCTTCACCGGTAGCACGAGAGAATCACAAGGGTGGTTCAATTTTTATCATCTCTTATACATTCCACACTTCCTAAACAGATTGGATAAGATAATAACTACCCAAAAATAATACTTAATTACCATCCTTCATTATATAAGGTTTGGTTTGATCATAAATCAAAATTAGGTATTATTCTTGTGCAAACCAAAAGATGTAGTTCGAAGAAAAGGTAACATCTATAACCAGACATTTTATTTTATTTCTTCTTATACCATATTCAAATATTTTTAAACCATACTAATATAATAACATCAGTATCTTACATATAGTTATATGTTTTTTATGTTAATGTAATGAACTAAGACCATAGCATCCTCCCTCCAAAGTGAAACAAAACCGTTGATTGTGTGTACTGCAGACTACCATCCCACGAACCGTTGTAATTCGTTTTCCATAATCGCTTATTACGAAAAGATATAATGATGTATTTAATACTTATATATGATATTTATGATTTAATTATAATATTTTAATTATAATATCACACATTCCTTCTTACTTTCCATTCCTTATAGAATATGATAATACTCCTCATGTGTAAGGTGGACAACCTCCTTATGAAGCGATGTGTTGGGGGCTGCCCTATGCAAGGGCCATCCCCATTCAACAACTAAGGATCCATTAGGTGTAATGTAGGTTTTCATAATACAAAACACGGAATCAAATAAATATGTTTATTATTCCAATCTTATCAATATAATCTAATAAATATAAAAATATATTCATGTAACAAAATTCCACTACATGGAATTAACAAACTATTACAAAATTAGTGAACACATCAAAATAAGATTGGTTGATACATATCAATACAAGCTTGCAATTTCTTTTAAAAAACTCAAATTTTTGTCTTTCCAAACTGGTTTTAATAAATATAACCAACAACCATGATAATAAAATTTCATATTCATCTAATATGCATTTCCATACTGACAACAAATTCCAATACATAAGGATTCATTTCAGAATCATGAATAAAAGGAATCAGCAATTAAAGACAAATCCAAGAATAAAAATTATCAAGTAACTTCCTAAAAAACAAATCCAAACAATGATTTAATTAATTAAATATTAAATAAAATAATCCAACATATATCATGGTTAAAGAAAATAGAGAATGGAAATTAGTAAAAGGGACACATAGATTTATGTTCATAGACCAATTGGACTATGTCCATGGGGCAGAATCAATAGGGATTTCACTATTCAAGAACAAAGGAGTACAGGAGAGGAGATCAATGAAATATAGGTTGACATACTATGATAAAAAACCAGCAAGCATAAACATCATATCAATACCCCATTACCAGGGGCTCAACTTTACCTAGTAGAAACCTCTATATCGAGATAAGTCTATATTGAGGACTCCTCACCCTCCTAGTTCAACACTGTTTCTATAAAGCACTTACACTTTCATGATCCTTCATGTATGATGTTGGTAATCCTACGAGTTTAATAATTATGTTATTGTAGATAATTATAATAATAGAGGAGCCCAATGTAAGCTTCAAGAACCATTATAGGATGAGGTAAACCACATTATTCCTCTCCCTTATCCTTTACGGATCCCAGAAAGATATCTATGGTTTCACTCTACTCTATCCCTTGATGATGAACCAAATCATCGAAGTAGGGGAAACTCTCCCCCAAAATACACATCCCTACAAGTAATCCCCCACATCTTATCTTTACCATTTCCATGGAACGTCTTTAATGTCCTCATTCAATAAACATCATTCTCTCTTCAAAATCTTCATCAAGATGATGCCAAATTCCATCTCCATATTTTACCATATGAGGAGTATAATTATTATCCCTACCTCTTCCACTTTTGGTGTGATGATAAATCATTTCATCCTCTCTGTGGAACCGTTGAACCTTAGGGGAACACCTCTCTCTCCATGATGGAAAAATAAGAACAAGGGATTTCACCTAGAACAGATCCAACCAATATAGAAAATCAAAAAAAGATATCCTCAAATTCAATGGGCAGGCTTCGAGTCATAAAAAATAGGGAAAGTGCAAGGAAAAATTTTCAATTCTAGAAATGTGTTCGATCAGGGATCCAACAGAGTAAAATCCCTCAACAACTAGCACAGATGGAATGTAATTCAACTATAAATTAAATAAGAAAAATAAAATGAAATAAAGGAATATTAAAAAAATTAATTTAATTAACAATGTGTCATTATAAAATGAAATATTCTTCACTTTTGTAATTATAATTCATAAATGAAATTTAATATGCAATAATATAATAAGTCTCCAACCTAAAAATTAAAACCTTGAAATATGACGATTCTCCACCACCTAAAACAATTAATTAGGTAATAACATCATATATAATAAAACCAATAGGTTATGAACCAAATAGCCCCTATCATGCATCAATGCGACAAAAGTCACATAAAATTAACAAAATTATAAAAATGGTAAACATTATCAGAATTAAAAAACTCCAAATGTAAATAGAACACATATTTTCAGTTACTTGAGTTAAACTCTGAGATAATTCTATTAAGGAAGAACCAAATTGATAATCGAAACCTACAACAAAAGGTTGAACAAAACAATCCCCATCCTCTAAAAGAAAATCAAAATACAAATATCAAAAAATTCATAAATAATATAACTCAAAAAACAAGTGTAATCATGAAAAGAAAACCAACATAAAAATAAACAATCGGAAATTAAGCATAACGAAAAAACAAATTGTATTCTTCAATTGAACCTTAATAACTAAGGATAAAACACCGATATAATTGGTTCATACTAATACACTACTCAAACGAAGACACTCCACAAAAGTAAACGCCATTAGGGGGTATTTTGATGTAGTAAATGATGAATACATAAAAAGGGTCCATATTCTACCCCAAGGGAGATTAGTTTTCCTTGGAAAATCCAAATAGAGTTGTTCCTCAACAACTAGGTACCATTAAAAATTTTATACGGCCCCAAGGGTCCTTCGAAAAAACTTTGCGATTTGAGACACACCAATGATTTAAAGAATAAAAAGACACCAAACAAGAAATTTCTTGTCACAATCTAGTTTCCCAGGGATACATTATTCCTAATTCACTAGTACATATACCAAGACACTAAGGGGTTGAATCAAAAAGGCCTAAAAAGCTTATGTTCCAACCAAGATTCAAACACTAATGAAATGACCAACATTTCATGATCCCAGACACCACTCACAATAAAGAAATACGGATTCCCAACACAAAACAAGATATACACTAGAAGAAAAAACTAGAGCTAAAAATGATACCACTCTCCTTAGGCTAAAATCCATAATAGAGGGGAAAAGCAACCAAAAAAAACTTTTCTGCACACCCCAGTACTAACCAATAAAATATCACCAAGGATAAGCTCACACAAAACCCATAATAAACTCATAAAAAGAGGCAAAAATAGGAAGGAACTACCAAAATGGATCTTTAAGGCTCTGATAAGTAATGAGAGTAGGGAAAGAACTTTAGAAAAACTATGAATAGAATATTAAAAATTACAGCCAAAGAGATTAACTAACCTAAAAGAACAAAATAATCCAATCATACTAAAATGTAAAAGACACTAACTAAATCATTTAAACCAATGAATAATGCAATTTAAAAATTTAGAGAAAAACAATAATGCCAAATTTGGCTTTGATACCAATTTTTGGGGGATGAACTGCATAAGTATTGTCCCAATTCAACATCCAAGGATCGATTGGGTATAAAATTAGTTCGAATATTCCCAAGATATGAAATCAAACAATTATGTTTATTATTCTGGTCTTATTAACATAAGAAAATAAAAATAAAAAAATATTCATTTTATATAATTCCAATACATGTAATTAAAAAAGGAATACAAAACCAGTTAATGCATCAAAATTCCAGTAGTTGATACTATCACGACCCGTCCCCCGGGGACCGTGTCGTAACTACCCCAAGCCCGCCTTCCATAGTTCAGGAGCTGGAGACTAGCACCAAAGGTGTAAATACATAAAATGGGAAGGAATTGAATTTATAAATGAAAACTAACACAACCAGAGAACAAGTATAAGTAAAATATAAGTAAAAACTGTATACAAAGAAGTTATGGAAAGTACAAGGGCGAGAAATACAATCCCAACAGTAAAGTACAAGGAAAGGACAAACATGTAAAACTAAAAATAAAAATAGCCGGAAGGTTCCTAGAAGCTCCTAGATAGTCCACCACAGATCCTACCTAAAGGGTTGGTACAGATAGACTCCTCAGTGCTCCTTGTCAGTCCGTCTCCCCAGGTATTGACTCATCGTGAGGTCCACCTCTGGGTACCGTCCAGTCCTCGTACACTCCTCCTCGGATAGCACTGTCTGTCCTCTGCATCCATCACAATGAGGTGTGGGAATATCTCGTGCATGGGTGAGTATAAAGATACTCAGTAGGGACTCTGATACCCTCAAGGTCTCACAAAATCCACAAAGGATAAACCAAAGTAGTAAGATACAATCACGAAGTATCAACCTACCCTACTTATGTATATGCCCATACATATACCTATGTTTCAATCACATTCCAGCTTTAACTGTTGAGCCCAAGCACAAACCATTCCACAAAGGAAGTAAGTCAATCACCACATTGATAATGGTTGAAAGACATGAATCATATCACACAGGTATAAAACTCATGAAGAGGGGTAGAGATGATTAGATGTAGCTTAAAAATCTTCTCCTTTTTCAAACCCACACAGGATGCTGGAACAATATTAGCACTGTCAAACCCACTTTGGATCCTGGCACAGAAGTCTTCACTTTCAAACCCACATAGGATTCCGGTACAGTAGGTATCGCTGTCGAACCCACGTAGGATCCCGGTATAGAAGTCGTCACTATCGAACCCACATAGGATTCTGGTACAGTAGTCATCATTGTTGAACCCACGTAGGATCCTGGTACATAAGTCACTACTGTCGAACCCACGGAGGATCCCAGTACAGAATTTGTCACTGTCGAACTCACGTAGGATTCCGTCATCTTAGTCACAGCCATCCCTAGGGATCCCGCACATAGCACGCTCGATTCTGGGAGGGTCAACTCCTCAAGACAAGTGTTAATACATCAACTATCACGAAGTCCTCAGTTTATTTATCAAGTAGTTTTGTATCATCATAAGGAACCCAATGCGACAGACGGTGCGTCAATCAGATGCCCTATCTGAGAGTTATAAGTGTTTCTGCTTCGAGGGGCCGATTGGATTTTAGGTACAATCCAACCCACCCATACTCTAACCTCATATGAATCATGTGTGGAGTATTACAAAATAACTGTCTCATCAAAAGGAATCCAACGTAGTTGACGACACGTCAATCGGACGTCCAGTCCTTAAGTTATAAGTGTTTCCGCTCCGAGGGCCTGGTTGGTTTCAAGTTCGAACCAATCCAACCATGCCCAAACCTCTCCAAAAGATTGATTGTAATATATCGAAACTACCTTCCCAATCCAAGGAATCCTATACAATTGACAGTGCGTCGATTGGAGTTCCAAATCTCATGTTATGGGTGAAAAACCAAAATTGGTCCGAAGAGGGGGGTCTGGGTCCGGTCCAACCCGGCCCAACCCGCCCGGGGTAGGCCTGAACCGGGTCAACCCGACCCAGATCTAGGTCCAGCCCGGTAGGGCACAACCCGGCATGGCAGCTATGACCCGACCTGAACGAGGGCGACCTGGCCCGCACAGGCGGCTGTGGCTCGGGCCGGCTGGCCGAGCACGTTACGCGCCAGGCGTGGAGTAGTGGGGGGTGTCATGTAATAGCGGCGCTAGCCGGTGCCACCTGGCCTCCCGGGAAGCCTCATACGGGTTCCAGTCCAACTCCACGGTCGGCGCTACGGCGGCCTTCCGCTGGCGGCACGCTAGGGGCACCACCCCACCCAGGCATCCGGCCGGTGCCGACCGCCACCTCCGATCATCGGCACCACCGCGCTCTTCTGTGGGCCCTTAGAGTCGTTGTGGTAGTACGTTTTTCCTCCCATCTGTGCCTACGGCCTCCTCGGGTTCTTATATTCACTGTGATGGCCTCAAATCAGGGTTTCCCTTCCATTCACATGTCGCCAATCAAACCGCGCATCATGAACGAATTGGCCGAGGGTCCGGACTTGTTCCTTAGCCCATGCCCACTGTGTTAGAGGCTCAAATAGTATTCCACCTTATAATTGAACCAGAAACAAACCCCAGCTTAATCTCGAACCCATCCCGCAATCAACTTCCATTCTACCGATCGACATGTATAGGGGGTCAATCTGTGGTTGTTGTTTTTATCTAATGGAAAAGAAATACTTTAAAAAAAGGAATTCAAAACCCTACCTCGATTGTCGTTGGCCATTGACGAGTCGCAAAAAAATGAATGTCGCGGAAGATGGATGTTGTTCTGTCTACATTGGAAGGAGTAGTGCCTGGTGTAGTCGAGTCGAGTCGACACCATCGGTGTACTTCATGGGCGGCGGTGCTCCCCTTCCTTGCTCTGGTTATAGAATGTAGAAGGTGTTTCTTCACGTTTCTTGAGACGTGGAGCGTTCATCATTGAAGAATGGCATTCTTCATCGAGAGACTAGAAGTTATTGTTTTTTCTTCTCTTCCTCCGTTACACCAAAAGACTGCCAACCCACGTAAAATAATAGGCTCTCTATAATTTTAATGTGCCATGCATTTCAAATAAATTCACACACTCGAATTATTTAATGAATACATTAATTAATTGTATTGGCACACTTAATGGGAGGAGGAAGGTGGAATGTTCACCTACATTAAAGAAGAGTGTTTGCTTTAATAAATTCAAGGGATTTTAAGGAATTCAAGTGGATTTGAGGGGTTAGGTTCTTATGTGGGCCCCACCACATAATATCCTCCCATTGGAGGTTATGTGGGGGTGGGCCCAACCTCCAACTTCCCTTTGGAGAAAATAACCATAACACATTTTAAAAAATATGCTACAAATATTTTTTATTAAATATAGAAATCCCCCAATAAAATTAACTTCCACTCCTGATAAAACACAACTGCACTGAAGGTCTCCTTAAGCGATTACCGGTGCTGTGAATTTATCGGTGCCATCAGATTTCAATTCCATGCAATGGTTAAAAATATATAAAATCCAACACATATGTTCCCAGAATGTTCCAGAAAAACACATTAGAAATTGATTTCGGGCACACCAGGCCTCGGTATCAGGTGCCGTTAGAAACTGTAGACTCTTAAAATTCCGAAGAATTTAAGAAAAAAAATTTCCTTGAAATTTCCGGGTCTTTACATTACCCCCGCCTCAGGGTTTTATGTCCCTGTAAATCTATAAAACACACTAGGGAATATAATGGTGGTAATGAGAATGCATCTGAGCCTCTCGCTCCCATGTGCACTCTTGGAGGTTCCCGTGCTTCCACAAAATGCGCACCAAAGGAATCGACCGTCCACGCAGGACCCGCTCCTGTCGATCCTCAATCTCCAATGGAACCTCTATGAAAGTTTCCTCATCATCGATGTCCATCTCTCTATGGTCGATAATGTGGATGGATCGTACAAGTATCCCCTCAGTTGAGATATGTGGAAGACGTCGTGCACCCGGTGCAACTGAGGTGGAAGGGCCAAGAGGTAATCCACCTCGCCTTCCCTGCTGAGGACCTGAAAATGTATGAAGAATCACTGAGATAACTTACCGCCTCAACTAAATACCCATAGACCTCGTCAAGGTGAGACCAGTGGAGAGACTTGGTCACCATCCTCTAATTCTAGAGATCTCCATCTCCTATCATCATATGACTTCTTTCTGCTCTGCACAATATTTATCCACTCCTGGATGACCTGCACCTCCTCTGTGGTAGTTCGTACCATCTCTGGTTAGTAGGAAGTCTTCCGACTTGGTAAGTCGGTTGACGATCACCCAAATAAATTCATGTCCCCTGGACGTACGTGGAAGACCCGTCACGAAGTCCATGGATATCTCATCCCTCCTCCACTTTGGGACCTCTAAAGTCTGAACCAATCTTGCAGGTACCTATTTCTCCGCCTTCACATTATGAAATGTGAGGCATCGAGAGACAATATCTGCTACTACCTTCTTCATACCTGGCCACTGGTGCTGCCATCAATGATCCTAGTACATCTTTTCCACTCTTGGATGTACTGCTAAAGGGGATGTGTGGAACTCCCAAAACACATGCTCCTGAAGTGCATCTGGTACCATGGTACATCCTCTGTAAGGAATGACATTCCCCCCACCTTCACAAAAAAATTCTTAGGGTGCCTGCCCTAAGGATATCTGAGCACGTCGTGTCTCGCAATCATTGTCCCCATTCTGCGCCTCCCTGACTCGCTGAAGAAGTGGGGAAGTGACTATGAGAGACTGTAGAAAGGCTGCTCTGTCCCGATTCACAAAGGATATCTACAACGCGGGAAGCTACTCTATCACCTCTCCTAGGAACTTAATGCAAGTTCTCTTACTGAGAGCATCAGCTACAATGTTCCCCTTTTGAGGAGTATATATTATCTCTAGGACATATTCCTGGAGGAATTCAAGTCATCGCCCCTATCTCAGGTTCGGGTCCTTCTGAGAGAAGATATACCGGAGAATCTGTTGGTCAGAGTAGAATATAAAGTGTTCACCCAACAAACTATGGTTGAATCTATCCAATTTAAAAGAACTCAGCTCCAACCTTCTTCGCCTACATCCTAAAAGAGATGCTATGATTTATACTTTTTCGAAAAGAGAAATCTGGTCTCATCCCCTAGATAAACCCTACCCATTGCCTAATACAGTCTATGCTGACATGTAGGGTACTAATTCATTCCATGGATGACGTCTTAAGGCCTCGATGCTACTACCAAGAGATCCAAATGCTACTCTCACCTCTAAGGGTTGAGTCACACTGTCGGCATCAGTGCATGGTCACTGGGTCTCCTCCAGTAGGAATCTCAAATGTGAGGTTCAAGTCAACGGTTTTATCTGGAATCTCTTAGTATTATCCACACAAAATGGAAAGAAATAAAATTTCACAAGGACATGTGTCTTTTATTACTGCAACTAAAATTACATAGACACAAATAAACCACAAACAACGACATCAACGAAGATAGAAGCTTCATGAACAAAGGACTATATGCCTGGAACTAGTCCTACTCTTGTCCACCTACTCCCAGAGCACTATGGTCGTAGGCCTCAGCTGCTTGAAGTTGAGATCTCCTATGTCCACCTGTTCCCTGCGGTTGGGGTGGAATTCTTGGTGGTGGTGGTGGTACGGCCTTGAAACATCATCCACCACCTACTGCTCAGCCATCTTCTCTGCCACGTCTGGCTGCTCTCGGTGGACCACTATGGTCGAACCCCTGACTCTGCCTAGGAGGTCCTTCTATTGCCTGCTGCTCATCTATAGGGCGGGTTGGGCAGTCTCGAGCCATGTGACCCTGCTCGCTGCATGCATAGCACTACCTGCTCCTCGTATGGATAGCTTTGTCTCGTGTACCCTGCACAACCAAACGTGGGTCGTGCAGTCGACCACCTATGGGTCTGGTCCTCTTGGACCCCTACATCATATGTCTACTGCCAGCTGTAGAAGGCTCTGGTGTGTGTCGATTATTGGTGGGTCTCGCTGCTAGAGACTGCTCAGCAAGGAAACTCTCCACTAGAAGGGCTCACTCCAATACCCCCATCTACGTCGGGATGTTGAGGGAGATCATCGAAGCCCTGATCTCTTGACTAAGTTCCTTCTCAAAGGTCCATGCCCTAAAGAATGGGTCCCATACCATATCTAGGTAGTTGCGCAAGAGGTCGGTGAACCTCGCTGAGTACTGAGCTACGGTCATGCTGCCCTGCTGCATATGAAGTAACTCCTAAATCCACACCGCACAAAGGGTGGCTGGTACAAACTCTTCCCGGAATAGGATCTCGAAGTCTTTCCAGAGTAGTGATGCCTCATCATTCACCTGGAGCACCAGGATCCACCATCCGCTTGCTACTTCCTGCAAAAGACTCGCGGCAAGGATCACCATGAGGTCGGCCGGTGTCCCTACCAATATGAAAACTCTCACACCAACCTTCATCCAATCCTCAGATGCTTGTGGATCCATCTCTCTTCGGAACTTGGGCAGTCTGTAGTGTTGGAACTGAAGAAATTGACTCAAGAGGCGTGCACTCTCTCCTACTGGAGCTGGTGGTATCGGTGGCCCAGCTGGTAGTGGTACCGCTGGTACCTCCGCTATAATGGGGCCCTGCACCGAGGCCTCGTCGCTCGGTGGGCTACCATCTTTTATGTAACTTGGAACCCTAGTTGTATACATTTATGGGGCCATCCTGAAAAGAAATAGGTGTTCCACGGTCAAAACAGTATACCTGGTGAGCTGACACAAAGTAATCATGAAGAAAACCTTTTCAAGAAAACACACACACAATCACTATTTTTGGCTATTAGGTCGGAAGTCAGAAGTTAGAGTCCTAATGTATGGATACGTCAGCCACCACACCAACACCGGTTTCCCAAAACTGATAACCACACCCAAAAAAATTAACAATATTTCTATTAAAAGAATCAGAGTCCAAGTTCAATGGTAGAACCGACTCCTCTGATTCCTATTTTCCACGACCTATCCCCCGGGGTCCATGTCTTAACTACCCCAAGCCCGCCTTCCATAGGCCAGGGGCTGGAGATAACCACCAAAGGCATTAATCCCTAAACTGGAAAGGAATTGCCTTTATAACCACAAACAAACACAACCAGAGAACAAGTGGAAGAAAACACTAAGTAAAAACTGAATACTGAAGAAGTTATGGAAAGTACAAGGGCCAGAAATAAAAGACAAACAATAAAGTACAAGGAAAGGACAAGCAGGTACAGCTAAAAAGACAAACAGCTGGAAGGTGCCTAGTAGCTCCAAGATCATCCACCACAAATCCTACATGAAGGGTAGGTACAAATATCCTTTTCAATGCTCCATGCCCGTCCGTCTCCTCCAGGTATTGAATCATTGTGAGGCCCACCTCAGGGTACCATCCAGTCCTCATACACTCTGCCTCGGTCATCGATGTCTATCGTCTGCATCCAACACAACGAGGTGCGGGCATAGCCCGTGCAAGGGTGAGTTTAACAATACTCAGTAGGGACCCTGAGACCCTCAAGGTCTCGCAAAATCCAAAAAGGATAAACCACAATAGAATGATACAATCACAAAGTATCAACCAACCCTACTTAGGTATATGCCCATACATATACCTAAGATTCAATCACAGTCTGGTTCCAACTCTCGAGCGGAAGCAAAAACCATTACACAAAGGAAGTAATTCAATCACCACATTGATAATTTTTGAAATACATGACTCAGCTCACACAGGTATACAACTCACAAAGAGTGGTAGAGATTATTAGATATAGACTCTGGATCATCTACTATGTCAAACAGACGTAGGATCCTGGAACAATATCAGTGTTGTCGAACCCACGTAGGATCCGGGAATAGGATTTGTCACTGTCGTACCCAGCAGGATTCCAGTATAGTAGTTATTATTTTCAAACCTACGTAGGATCCTGGTACAGAAGTCGTCACTATCGAACCAACGTAGGATTCCGGTACAGTAGTCCTCGTTGTCGAACCCACGTAGGATCCTGGTACAGAAGTCACGACTGTTGAACCCACGAAGGATATTGGTATAGAATTCATATCTTTCTAACCCATGTTGGATTTTGGTCCTGTAATCATCACTGTCTAACCAACGTAGGATTCCGTCATCTCAGTCACAGCCAGCCCTAGGGTGCCCGCATAGAGCCCAATCGATTCCGGGAGGGTCTTCTCCTCAATCCAAGTGTCGATACATAAACTATCACAAAGTCCTGAGTTTATGTATCCAGTAGTTCTGTCTCATTATAAGGAACCCAAAATGACAGACGGTGCATCAATCGGATGCTCGGTCTGAGAGTTAAAAGTTTTTCCGCTCTCAGGGGACATTTGGATTTCTGGTACAATCAAACCTGGCCATACTCTAACCTCATCCCAATCCTGTGTGGAGTATTCCAAAGGAACCATCTCATCAAAAGGAATCCAACTTAGTTGACGACACATAAATCGGACGTCCGGTGCTTAAGTAATAAGTGTTTCCGCTCCGAGGGCCGAGTTGGTTTTGGGTTTGAACCAATCCTTTCGTACCCAAACGTCACCAAAACATTTAGTGTAATATACCAAAACGACCATCTCGATCCAAGGTATCCTTTTCAACTGATTGAGCATCGATCGGAGGTCCGAAGCTCATTTTATTGGCAAAAAACTAAAAGTGGTCTAAAGAGGGGGGTCTGGGTCTGGTACGACCTGAACCAACCAGCCATGGGTCGGCCGTAATTGGGTCGACCCGACCCGGATCCAGGTCCAGCCCGATAGGGTGCGGCTCGACCCGGTGGGCATGGCCTGGCCTGACGGCTACGGCTTGACTCGCGCGAGGGTAGCCCGGCCCATGCGGCAGGCAGCAAGACCCACATGACCGTCCCCAGCTCATCCCTGTTGGCCGAGCGTGTTACGTGCCAGGCGCGGAGCTGGGGGGTGTCCTGTAACGGTGGCGCCAGTGGCGCCACCTGGCCTCCCCGGAACCCGCACATGGGTTCTGTTCCACCACTGCGGCTGGTGTTGTGGCGACCTTCAGATGGGCGGGCATGAGGGGCATCGTCGCCCCAGGGGGCCGGCCGGTGCCAGCCGCCGCCTCCAGTCACTGGCGTTGTTGCACTGGTGACCCACGCGGCCTCACTCTTTCGCGGGCCACCAGAGCCATTTCGGTGGTCTGTTTTAACTCCCGTCTGTGCCTATGGCCTCCTCGGGTCCTACTCTTCACTACAATGTCCTCAAATCAGAGATTCCCTTCCATTCACCCATCTCCCATCAAACTGTGCATCAGGAACGAATTGGCGGAGGGTTCAGACTTGTTCGTTAGCACGTGCCCTCCACGTTAGAGGCTCAGACAGTATTCCAACATATAATTGAACCAGAAACAAACCCCAGCTTAATCTCTAACCCATCCCGCAATCAACATTCGTTCTAAGGATCGACATTTTTGGGGGGTCGATCCACGGTTGTTGTTTTTATAAAAGGGAAAATACTTAAAATAAAGTAATTCAACCTCAAATTCAAAAACCTACCTTGATTGACGTTGACTGTTGATGAGTTGGGGAAAACAGACATCACGGAAGACGGATGTCGTTCCCTCTACGTCGGAAGGAGTAGAGCCCGATGCAGTCGAGTCGAGTCGACACCATCGGTGTACTTCGTGGGCGGCGGTTCTTCCTTTCCTTACTCTTCTTGAAGAAGGTAGAAGGTGTGGCTTCACGTTCTTCGAGACGTGGAGCATTCTTCATTGAAGAATGGCGTTCTTTGTCGAGATATTAGATGTTCTCCTTCATTCTTCTCTTCCTCCATTCCACCAAAAGAATTCTAACCCACATAAAATAAAAGGCTCTCTATTATTTTAATGTGCCATGCATTTCAAATAAATTCAAACAGTCAAATTAATTAATGAAGACATTAATTAATTTCATTGGCACACTTAATGGGAGGAGGAAGGTGGAATGTTGACCCACATTATTGAAGGGTGCTGGCTTTAATAAATTCAAGGGAGTTTAAGGGGTTCAATGGGAGTTGAGGGGTTTGGTGCTCATGTGGGTCCCACCACATAATATCCTCCCATGGGAGGTGTAGATACCCAAAGCTTGACGTACATGGACATTACATTACTTTTGCGGAATAATTAATACATAACAAAAAAAAACACAAAAGGACCGTAATAGTTTAGTGTCTTTGGAAACATGGAAAATAATCTTCTAATCGTGGTGAAAGATCTTCAACATCTCCCATAAGGATCTTCCCCTTTTGTTTTCATACCTAAAACCTTTATTTAAATCCTAGTGAAAAGAAAACATATAAAGGGTGAGCTCAAATGCTCAGTAAGGGTAAGCATAGAGAACATAAAACAATCCATAAACATTTGAGTGGAAAAACTTGAACATAAAAGATAAACATCAAAATCATGAGCAACGACATAAATCATGGAAGTAAACTAGGTAGAGATAATAAAGGAACATTAGTCATGATAAACTAGAAAGTTAATAAAACATGTAATTGTGGCATCCATTAAGCACATGTTATGATTTCCATAGTAGCCAAGACATTACTGCCAAGACCATCTTAGTGGACAATGTCCCATTCTGAATCGAGTTCCCTCCTCGTTCCAGTCCTATAACACTGAACCAAATTAAATTACCGTTCCAACCATGTATATCTCATGAAATATAAATATTTACCCAATTTATTGGAGGGAGATATAGGCCCCACCCATCTAATAATGAAACAATTCTTATGTGTGCCACAACATAATCATAAATCATTCATCATAACCAAAAGAATAAAATGGGTTTCATAAACATCATTCCACCATAACATAATATATATAAAACAAATGGATATCATTTCATCATAAGAAAAGTGAAACCATGTAAATCATAGAGAGATTATACTTGAAACATACACATATGAAATAATGTTATCTTAGATGGAAAATGATTTTGTAAAAAACATAAAATGAAATCTTGAGGAAAATATCCTTTCTTCTTCGAAATCATTTTCCTTTCACAAAATTCCATGCAATCATAAAACAAAAGTATTTTTTTGAAAATATTCATAAAATTGTGTAGAGTAAACATCATTGAAATAAGTCGTTATGAAACCGTAAAAATCCATTCATGCTGTATAAGTTAAAAATAACATTCTTCTCGTACTTTTATCGGAAAAAAAAATGTTCATCATATGGTAAACAAAAGAAAGATTCTTTCCATAACACAAAGTAAAAGTGAAAGAGGGGTAAAAATGACATTAAACATACATGGAAGAATATTAAACAGTTTATGAAAAAAAAATTATGGGCATGGATGAAAAATATAACCCCAGTAAATACTTACGTATAAGCAATCTCGGATAAAAATGAGATTGGAATAATTATCCCTTACCTTATGTCTGATATGATTCGTATGATTCCAAACCTCCTATATAATGATTTAAATAATTTCATTGACTTATTACATAATAATGTTCATTTTTATGATATCATATATGGTTCACTTATGTCTTTATATTACCCGTTCTTTTGTAAATTCCATGTTAAAGCAACGTTTTGGGTAAAATCATTTCATTTATCGTACGAGTTTCAACTTTTTGTTCATGATATTATTATTTATATCCTGATTTAAATAAAAAAAATGTAAAACATGATTTATATATAATATATATTCATCATATACATATATATATGATAGATCGATAGATGGAATGAAATACACCATTTATGGAGACGGTAGGCCGTACGTACGCATGAACGCTGTTTTCGTTTCCTTATTGAATTGAATGGAATTAAGTAGATGAAATACATATATATATACATAAATAAAGTATCATTATTATGTCATATATTTAATTATTATTCATTATATAGACTTTATAATCATTCATGAATGGTTAACATGGAGAATGAATCTCATCGTGTCATGGAGACAATAGTCCATATGTACGCAGGTGCAATGATACCATTCCCATGATCATGGAATTGTATTGAAACGTATGTATAATATATCAGAATCAATATCACTTTAAAATAATCATATATAGTTATTCATTACCCCATTATACCCATCCAAGTAAGGTGGTGGTGGAAAACAGATTACACCACGACGTGGAGACGGTATTCCGTATGTAAGCACGCTCGGTGATTTCATTTTCCGTAGGATGGATAGAAGGTGAAATAGGATTGTTTCATATTTATAATAACATATCATTATATGAGTGATACTGAAGTTATTACTTCATAATGAATAAACTAATTAATAAGATGTAGAAGAAGAAATATAGATGAAAGAATCGGTAACAGACATTACCTCTTCTTTGAAGCGCCTCTTCTTAACCTCCTCTTAGGGAACAAAATATGGTCTTCGAAGAAGACAAGGACCTCTAGGATTTTTATAGGGAAGTGGAGAAAAGAAATTGTCAGGGGTTTCTCAATATTTAAGGCTCAATGTGGTGTGAGGAGGAGAGGGAGGAGGTGCCCTTTTATAAGGGAGGAGAGGGGCACCTTTGGAAAAACTAAAAATATTATTTTATTATAAAGTCATATTCGGTTTTTAAGAGATCCAAATTGATTTATTTCAAAGATAACGTGGGGATGGGTCTAAATAATTTCATCCAATAGAATTTAGACAAGTTTAGGTTTCTATTTTAACCTTATCATTTAGATTTAACTTTATGTTACATAAGTTTACTTTTACCGTGTCTTCTAGTTTTCTTACACTATAAGGTTAATAAACTTACTATAACAAGTAAAAAGAACCCCAAGTGGTTAATTATTAATATATATATCCTTATCTAAGTCATTTTGCCGAAAAATTTATTTTTAGGAATAAAATAACAATTAATAATATAATATTTTTTAAAAAACTATTTTATGAAAATTTTGACACTTTTTGGTACCTAATTTGTTTGAAAATCATAACATCATGATTAGTTCGAAAAACGTTATTTAAACCAATAATAACATGTCATAGTGACCTATAAAAGTATTTTAATTCATAAAAAGTCTAAAATAACATTTATTTGGGTATTTATAACATCAATTATGTTAATATTTCATTAATAAGTTAATTACGGCATCATCATTGTGTCAGAAATAAATTAAATTATTTAATGTATAAAAATTATAAATAAAATACCATTATGTAGGAAATAATTTTATCATTCTAATGAATATTTATAGTCTAATTTATCTTATGTATAACTCTATATTAAAAATGTTTTAGTTATTAAACTTTGATTTTAACTATTTTAATTCTTCTTTAAATAAATTAATAATCAATGTCCTAATCTAATCCAAGTGGACCAAAAGGGTAATATTTTATTCCTAAGGTTGTTTTTGGTAGAATTACACTTATCCAATAGAATTAGGACTTGTGTTATGGTAATAGTAATATCATTTTTACCTTTAATTACCCTATTTACTTTTAACCGTGGTAAATAAAAGCAAAACCTTACTATTCACCAAAAATTATTTTTATCTTATTGAACCAAATTTTACTCATTGATATTAACCGTGTCTCTCAGATTTTCAAAATTCCACTCATACAAGCAGTAAAATTACATTTTATGTGAATTTCCAAATTCTCCTAGGAGGTGGGTACAAGACGGTGAAAAGTTCAATAAAATTTTTATATATCTAAAATTATTATAAAATTA
Source organism: Viscum album (assembly GCA_963277665.1). Lineage (NCBI taxonomy): Eukaryota > Viridiplantae > Streptophyta > Magnoliopsida > Santalales > Viscaceae > Viscum > Viscum album. The sequence goes on from OY728138.1 coordinate 2,135,285,240, forward strand.
CTCCAATGAATTACATTGAACATATATAGATATTATGTATCAATTTTGACAAAAAATAAATTTAAATAAAATATATAATTATTTAAAGAAAAATTCGGTTTTTAAATAGTAACCTAGTGTTTTCACTATTCATCAAAAATTGAATGTTTTCGGAAAAATGCCAAAAAATCACCCTAGGCTAATTTTGATATTCCGAATCAAATAATGAAGTCCATTTAGAAATATAAAATTTAAAATATTTTAAAAGGTGGGTATTACTATTCATAATCGGCTAGTTTATATAACATATCGTTGTTTAGTGAAACTCAGTATTGCATTCAACACACGCTACCGTGGAAGGTCACAATTGCGTGTAATGCAAGCCAGTTAAGGGATGCATGTAGTGAAAGATCCTTTTGGTGTAGCATACAACCCAAGACATCAATAAAATGAAAAAAAAAATCATAAAATAACGGGGCGTTACCTTCTACCCCCCTTAAAATGAATTTCACCCTCAAAATTCATTAGGGTATAAATGGTTTACTACTAGAAAGTTTCTTTAATAGAAACCCAAATCGTAAAAAGGAATACCAAAACCAATCTTTTAAAACTAAAGTATGAAATTTAATGGTTACCCAAATTAACTAATCACTGGGTTTCTACATAAGTGAAAATATGGATATGGAAGAGAAATCTAACCATCATATTCTGATGGAGAGTGGTAGAGAACATGGCTATGAAAAATACAACAATCACAAAGCCATATATTTTTGATAATATAATGTACCATCTGATTAATTGGATATAAGGGCACTAGGACAACATTTTTGGTTTTCAAGATCATTTCCCTAAAGTTGAAGAAATTGGAATTAAAAGATATACTTTCTTGATTTTGGTACAGTCTCACCGTTGGTCGTTCCTTGGTAAATTTCTACTTCATCTCTTAAAGAAATGAAGTTGAATTTTTCATTCATGTAGTGTTAGCAGATCATGTGATAGAATGATGGGTCATTCCATCTATCTCAAACAAATGGTTAGAAAAAGTTATCAAAAATACATAAGTCCATCTATAGTGAGATTAATCATATATGGTTCCTAAAATGGACTTATACTTCATATATCATACTGCTTAATATAATAAAACTGCTTTCTACTAAACAGAGACTTCCTGTAGGCTAGTGGTAGGCGATAAAGGGCTGTTGCACTTCAGTTGTGGGTTCAATTCCCATAGCCTTGTCCGACGGGACAGGTTGTCGCCCGTTTTGCAGGTTTTCCTTTTTCTAAAACTAAATTATTATAACATTACATAAATAATATCAAAATAAAAATTCTAGCCTTAAACAATTCTGTCTGATGTTCAACATAATCCATTCCAACCTTTAAGCTTATCGAAAATACTTTTGTCCAATCTCATAGTGTAAAGAAAATGATTACTTGAGAGGTCACATAACAAGTATGTGAATACCATCATTTATCCCCCATATATCATATGATATATCTTGTTGGTCACATTCCAAACATTCGAAGGCATTAATCATGTATTCTCTTAAAAATGAATACCCATTGAACTTTAGTGAAAACATGAATGCAGTTAAAAGATTACACTTTCCACATAACAAAATCCCCAAAATTCTATATACTCAAACCATGATATCACTTAGTCCATATATCAATCATGTTCTCATGAAGACTATCAAACAATTTATTTTCTCCTTATCCCTTTATTATGCGCTTATCATCTGCTTTCCAAATTATTTGAATTACTTTTCATGGTTACCGGTACCATACAAAATATAATTTCAAAAACATAAGGAAAAACAATAGTGTAATAATCCTTAGATGTCTCATTATTCCATAGTACCATGAGATTACTTATACAACATTACTCTTGATAAAAATGTGATCATTCCACTACCTCGTTGTCATACTCAACATTGCCAATAGTGATCGCATGTGACTTCCCTTTGTCCTTTGCCTTAAGAGGATTCTCACATCGATAATCATTAACCCTTGGATTAGGGCATTGATTATCATAATGCCCAATTTCCTTGCACTTGAAGTATTGAAGTGTTCGTGGAGCGTTCTCTGTAGTGTTTTCTCTATTAACATCATTATCTACGTTTTTCCCATTACATCAACACTCAACTACTCGATGACCTTCTTTTCCACACTTGAAATATTTTCTATTACTTTTTAGACAATCTCCACCATGCTTCTTTCCACACTTTGAGCATAAAGTAACATTCATCTTCTTTTCACCATTGTTCTGAGATTTTTCCTAGAACTCCATCTTCCATTTCTTGTCAAAACCAAGAGAGGGATATGTTACACCAAATTCTAGTTCTTCTTTGATAGCACAATGCACAATTTATTCATAGCTACTGAAGTATCTTATAGCTAATTCCCTTCGAAGACTTGGTTTTAAGCCACTGAAAAATTGATCAACTTTACATTTGCGTTGAATGATAAGGCCAGATGTATACCTTGAAAGTCTTGTAAAATTTGCTTCGTATATACCAAAAGATTTATCATCCTTCTGCTTAAGCTCAAGAAACTCATTTTCCATCTTTTTTTGAAGAATACGAGGGAAGTACTTACTGAAAAACATGTTCTTGAACTCATCCCATTCCATGGACTCAATTTTATCTCTTTGCCTCGTATTCTTGATAAGATTCCCACATTGATCAGGATCACCTTCCAAACTATGTACTGCGAAGATGAATTTATCATGCTCAGAACATTGTAGAACTGAAAATATATTTTCAGTGGTACTGATCCATTGTTCAGCCACTAATGTATCAGAAGACCCGCTGAATGAAGGTGGACGCTGCCTCATGAAGGATTCAACAGAATGTTGCTCCTTTCTCTGCTCATTTGGAAGTCAAGAATGATTCATAGCTTGTGTAAGTATAGAAATAATATTGTGCACTCCATCTCCCATAACATTAGTTTGTTTAGGAGGACAATCATTGCATCATCCATTACATTGATCAACGCGGTTCCTTCGGGTTCCAGCCATCGTCTAAAATCCAAAAAGAATAGTGTGAGGAAAACATCATGATAGGAAAAACAACATAATAAAGGAGGGGTAACTTCCATATCTAACATCCTAGGTTTAATTCTAATATCTTTACCATAATTCTAGGACTATAACCTATACTTATACTTAACCTTAGTGACATCCCTAGATATACCTTAGAAATATCTCTAGGGATCTCACTAAAGTTCTCACATCCTAGTTTCCAAAGCTTGACTAAACCTTTACTCTGATACCAACTGTAGAGACCCAAAGCTTGACATACATGGACATTACTTTACTTTTGAGGAATACTTAGTACATAACAAAAACAAAAAAACAAGGACCGTAATAGTTTAGTGTCTTTGGAAACTCAGAATGTAATCTTCTAATAGTTGTGAAAGATCTTCAACATCTCCCATAAAGATTTTCCCCTTTTGTTTTCATACCTAATACCTTTCTTTAAATCCTGAGGAAAAGAAAAAATATTAAGGGTGAGCTCAAATGCTCAGTAAGGGTAAACATAGAGAACATAAAACAATCCATAAACATTTGAGTGGAAAAACTTGAACATAAAATTTAAACATCAAAATCATGAGCAACAATATAAATCTTGGAAGTACACAAGGCATAGATAATAAAGGAACATTAGTCATGATAAACTAGCATGGTAATAAAACATGTAATTATGGCATCCATTAAGCACATGATATGATTTCTATAGTATCCAAGGCATTGCTTCCAAGACCATCTTAGTGGACAATGTCCCATTCTGAATCGAGTTCACTCCTCGTTCCAGTCCTATAACACTGAACCAGATTAAATTACCGTTCTAGCCATGTCTATCTCATGAGATATAAATATTTACCCAATACATTGGAGGGAGATATAGGTCCCACCCATCTCAAAATGAAACCATTCTTATGTGTGCCACAACATAAACATAAATCATTCATCATAACCAAAAGAAAAAAATGGGTTTCAAAAACATCATTCCATCATAACATAATCCATATAAAAAAATGGATATAATTTCATCATAAAAAAATTGAATCCATGTAAATAATAGAGAGATTATACTTGAAACATACACATATGAAATAATGTTATCTTGGATGGAAAATGGTTTTGATAAAACATGTGAAATGAATTCTTGAGAAAAAATATCTTTTCTTCTTCAAAATCATTTTCCTTTCACAAAATGCCATGAAATTTTAAAATAAAATTATTTTGTTGAAAATGTTCATAAAAGTTTGTATAGGAAACATCATTGAAATAAGTCGTTATGTAATCATCAAAATCCATTCACGCTGTATAAGTTAAAAATAACATTCTTCACGTACTTTTGTCAGAAAAGACAAAATGTTCCTCGTATGGTAAACAAAATAAAGATTCCTTCCATAACACAAAGTAAAAGTCAAAGAGGGGTAAACCTGACATTAAACATACATGGAATAATATTAAACACTTTAGGAAAAACATTTTATGGGAAGGATGAAAAATATAACCGCAATAAATAGTTACGTATAAGCAATCTCGGATAAAAATGAGATTGGAATAATTATCCCTTACCTTATGTCCGGTATGCTTCATATGTTTCCGAAAGTCCTGTATAATGATTTAAATAATGTCATTGACTTATTACAGAATCATTTTCATTTTTATGATATCATATATGGTTCACTTATGTCTTTATATTACCAGTTATTTTGTAAAATCCATGTCAAAGCACCGTTTTGGGTAAAATCGTTTCATTTATCGTACAAGTTTCGACTTTTTGTTCTCGATATTATTACATATATCCTGATTTAAATAATTACAAAATGTAAAACATGATTTATATATAATATATATTCAGCATATACATATATATATATATATATATGATAGATTGATAAATGGAATGAAATACACCGTTCATAGAGATGGTAGGCCGTATGTACGCAAGAACGCTGATTTCCTTTCTTTATTGAATTGAATGGAATTAAGTAGATGAAATACATATATATATATACATAAATCCAGTATCATTATTATGTCATATATGTCATTATTATTCATTATATATACTTTATAATCATTCATGAATGGTTAAAATGGAGAATGAATCTCATCACGTCGTGGAGACGGTAGTCCGTACGTACGCACGAGCGATGATATCATTCCCATGATCGTGGAATTGTATTGAAGCGTATGTATAATACTTTAGAATCAATATGACTTTAAAATAATCATATATAGTAATTCTTTACACCATTATACCCATTCCAGTAAGGTGGTGGTGGAAAACAGATTACACCACGGCGTGGAGACAGTATTCCGTACGTACGCACACGCGGTGATTTCATTTTCTATAGGATGGATAGAATGTGAAATAGGATTGTCTCATATTTATAATAACATATCATTATATGAGTGATACTGAATTTATTACTTCATAATGAAACAACAAAAGAAGAAGAAGGAGAAGAAGAAATATAGTTGAAAGAATCGGTAATGGACATTACCTCTTCTTTGAAGCGCCTCTTCTTAACATCCTCTTAGGGCACTAAATATGGGCTTTGATGATGACCAGGACCTATAGTATGTTTCTAGGGAAGTGGGGAAGAGAAATTGGCAGGTTTTGGCCGAGATTGAAGGCTCAATGTTCTGTGAGGAGGAGAGGGAGGAGGTGCCCTTTTATAAGGGAGGAGAGGGGCACCTTTGGAAAAACTAAAAATATTATTTTATTATAAAGTCATATTCAGTTTTTAATAGCTCCAAATTGATTTATTTCAAAGATAAGGTGGGTATGGGTCGAAATAATCTCATCCAATATAATTTAGACAAGTTTAGGTTTCTATTATAACCTTATCATTTAGATTTAACTTTAAGTTAAATAATTTTACTTTTACCGTGTCTTCTTGTTTTCTTACACTATAAGGTTAATAAACTTACTATAAAAAACCAAAAGAACCCCAAGTGGTTCATTATTAATATATATATATCCTTATCTAAGTCATTTCTCTGAACCTTATATTTTTAGGAATAAAAGAACAATTAATAATATAATATTTGTTTTAAAAACTATTTTATGTCAATTTTGACAGTATTTGGTACTTGATTTTTGTGAAAATCATAACAGAATGATTAGTTATAAAAAAGTTAATTAAATCAATACTAACATGTCATATTAACCTATAAAATTATTTTAATTCATAAAAAGTCTAAAATCATATTTATTTGGGTATTTATAACATCAATTATGTTAATATTTCATTAATAAGGTAATTACTGCATCATCATTGTGTCATAGATAAATTAAATTATTTAATGTCTAAAAATTACAAATAAAATACCATTATGTCGAAAATCATTTTATATTTCTAATGAATTTTTATAGTCGAATTTATCTTATGTATAACTCTATATTAAAAATGTTTTAGTTTTTAAACTTTGATTTTAACTATTTTAATTATTTTTTAAATAAAATAATAATAAATGTCCTAATCTAATCCAAGTGGCCCTAAAGGGTAATATCTTATTCCTAAGGTTGTTTTTGGTCGAATTACACTTATCCAATAGAATTAGGACATGTGTTAGGGTAATAGTAATATCCTTTTTACCTTTAATTACCCTATTTACTTTTAACCGTGGTAAATAAAAGTAAAAAGTTACTATTCACAAAAAATTATTTTTATCTTATTGAACTATATTTTACTCCTTGATGTTAACCGTGCCTCTCGGATTTTCGAAATTCCACTCACAGAAGTGGTAAAATTATGTTTTATGTGAATTTCCAAATTCTCCTAGGAGGTGGGTACAAGACGGTGAAAAGTTCAATAAAATTTTTATATATCTAAAATTATTATAAAATGACTCCAATGAATTAAATTGAACATATATAGGTATTATGTATCAATTTTAACCTAAAATAAATTTAAATAAAATAAATAATTATTTAAGTAAAAATTCAGTTTTTAAATAGTAACCTAGTGTTTTCACTATTCATCAAAAATTGAATGTTTTCAGAAAAATACCAAAAATTCACCCTAGGATAATTTCGATATTCTAAATCCAAAAATGAAGTCCGTTTTGAAAGATAAAATTTATAACATTTTAAAAAGTGGGTATTACTATTCATAATCGGCTAGTTTATATAACATATCATTGTTTAGTGAAACTCAGTATTACTTACAACACACGCTACCGTGGAAGGTTGCAATTGCGTGTAATGCAAGCCAAGTCAGGGATACATGTAGTGCAAGCTCCTTTTGGTGTAGCGTACAACACAAGACATCAATAAAACATAAAAGAATATTTTTCATAAAATATCAGGGTGTTACAAGAGGTTATGTGGGGGTGGGCCCCACCTCCAACTTCCCTTTGGAAAAAATAACCACTTCACATTTTAAAAAAATGCTACACATATTTTTTATTAAATTTAGAAATCCCCCAAAAAAATGAACTTCCACTCCCGATAAAATATTACTACAGTGAAGGTCTTCTTATGTGATTACCGGCACTGCGAGTTCATCGGTGCCCTCAAATTTCAATTCCAAGAATCAGTTCAAAAGATATAAAATCATTCACGTATGTTCAATGAATGTACCAGAACAAAACATCAGAAATTGATTCTAGGCGCACCATGTCTCAGTATCAGGTGTCGTCAAAAACCACAGACTCATAAAATTCCAAAGAATTTAAGAAAAATAATTTCCTTGAAATTTACGGGTCTTTCCAGATACATATCAATTAAATAATTAAACTTCTTCTCAAAAACTAAAAAAATAGTATGTCCAAACTGATTCTATTAATCATAAAAAAATGAGAATATAATTTCATATTCATACAATATGTATTTTTAGAATATAAAACAAATTACAGTACATAATAAATCATTTTATCAAGAAATAATAACAAGGAAACAACTAGTAGAAACAAATACAATAATAAAAATTATTAAATGGATTCTTAAAAATAAAAAAATCCAAAAAAGGATTGAATTAATTCATGAAGAAAACTAAGAATCTAGTAGATCTTGAGGTCTAAGAAATAAATGAATGGAATGTATTAAAAGGAACATAAATATTTATATGGTTTATCTAATTAGTATACATGCACGGGGAAAAATAAATAGAGATTTAACTATGATATAAAAAATAAGTACAATAAATTTGAGAAATAAAAACTATTAGGATATACTGGGATCTAAAAATAATTGATAAGAATAAAAATCAAATCAAGACCACAATTAACATGGGATCAAATTTACGTGGTCGGAACCTCCATACTGATATAATTTGACCTTGAGAACTCGTCACCCTCTAAGTTCAACATTTTTTATGGCACACTTCCATTTTCTATATTTTCTACGTATGATGCTGGCCGTCTACTGGGTTCATGAAATATGTTCTTACAGATAATCAAAACAATGGAGGATCCCCATTTTTTATCCAAGAACCCAAAATGGATGATCCAAACCACTTTATTCCTCTTCCTTATCCATCAGGGAACCAGGAAGGATCTCAATGGTTCCCCTTTACTCTGTCCTCTCATGATGAACTAGTTTATCAGAACAGGGGAAATTATCCCCCAAAAACCATAGTTCTAGAAAATAGCCTATGCATATCAAATTTAGTTCTAATAAATAATTTTATCAAATTATTCATTCAATAACAAACATTATCTATTCCAAATATTAATCATGATGATACCATGTGTTGTCTCTATCATTTATCAGACGAGGAGTATCTTTTTTGGGCCCTCCTCTTTTACTTTCTGTGAGAAGATCAACCATGTCATCCTCACTGTAGAAGAGATGATCCTCAGGGGTGAACATATCCCTTCATGATGGAATAAAAAGAACGTGAATTTCCACATGGAATAAATCCAACAAAGAACCAAACCCTAAAACTGATATCCCTAAATCCATGGGGGGGGGATCGATCCATAACTAAGAGGGAAATTGTAAGGCACAATGCTCAAAGTTAGTCACATGGTTAGTTAGGGATCCAATAGTGTAAATATGCTCAAAAACCACCAAAAATGAATTTAATTACATCATAAATAAAATAAAAAATAAAATGAAACAAAGGCATTTTAAAACAATTGAATTTAATAAACAAAAGTACGAATATAAAACTCACACAACATGATTCATTTTTCTCTTGTGCTTTACATGGAGGTTAATAATGATTTATTTAATGTTTATGCATGATAATATTTACATATTAAAAATTATTTTAAATTAATATATCTTATAATTTATTAGTTTACTATATATTTAAAATTATAATGACATTCAATCGTACAACAGATTGTCGTCTCACAAAATTATGTGATTTTTTTTAATTTAATTATTATCGCTTCAAATGGATGGTATTTGAAAGGGTATTTAAAGAAATATTATTATATTTATCATATATTTATCATTTTTTAAATACATAACTACACTAACCATATTTTCATCATGATCATCAAAGAATGGAAACATTACTCATGTGTACGTACAACTTACCATCCCCATGATAGTAACTATTAGGTCCAAAAGGGGCCTAGATACCCTGAGGGGGGGGGGTGAATCATGTTATAAATATTATTTTCAAAATTATTCCTACCCATTAGATCTTGACCTATTTATTATATGGGTCACATTGTTTTCACTTAAGTAATGATAATCTTATTATTTCCTTCTTTATTTGATGATGATGCTTTGAATATAATGTAGTAAAGAAAGGAGAAACAATTTTTTTTATTTGGATCAAAGTCCCTAGGCTATATCCAAGGATAATACAACAACAACATTCTGATATTCCAAATCCAATAATGCTCACTACCAAAATGTTGTTTGTGACAGATCACTTCTATGCCAAGGCTCACTACCTTAACAATGTTTAGGATCATCTCACTACTTTCCCAAGAGTCACTCACTATGTATATTTCATTGGATCACTACCAGTAGAAACGATAACCTTATTCCTCTTCCTTTATTCACTACTCTTGGAAGGGATTCATCCAAATTTTATGGACTTATAGGTCCCTTCATTGTCTCTAATGAATGTATCCTCCATTGTATAAAGATTATCAGTTAAATGTAAACTTTAATACAATTGAAAAATACCAATTAACCATAGATTTACTAGGAAATATATTTTAAACACTTTTCACAATGTTTAACTACCTTCACTAAGCTCCCACTTTCATAAAGATCAAATAGATTTTATAACGCTCATTATTTCAGGAAACTCAAACAGTCACTATGAATCTCTTACTTTCAAGAAGTTTAAATAGACATTATGAAGGTAATTATTTCATGAAGTTTAAATAGACTATGTGTGGAACCTTCTTTCATGAAGCTCAAACATCCTTTTCAATGATCCTCCTTTCATAAAGGTCAAACAACCACCACAAATATCTTTCTTTTATGAATTTCAAAAAGACTCCACGAACCTCCTTCTTTCACGAAGGTCAAACATACTTTTCATATCTACTCCTTTAGAAAATCTCAAATAGGATACATTAATTATTTGACTTTAATGATTCTTAAAAAATTCATTTGGCTTTCATAGCCTTCAAAAACATTTATCCATGAATTACATTCACGAACCACCTTCGTGAATCCAGATCCATATGATCATCATTAAGTATCACTACTTTTCTAAATGGGTAGAGGCATATTTATAGGTGTTTACACAGATTCTATAAGCCTCCATTTATTTCATGACCATTTCATGATTCTCCAAAATTTTTTCATAATTCATCTTTCTTCCGGAAGCTCTATGGAAATCTTCAGTTCATGATGCTTGTCATAATCGTTGAGATTTCCATTAAAAACCTTCACACCGTTCATGATGCTCATTCATGATTATCATTCATGATGATCAATTTCATTCATTAACCGAACATCGTGAAAACAAGGACTTCATGAAATTCATGACTTTTCCATCTTTTTACTAGAACTTCATAAAAATCCATATTTTGTGATGCCTTCCTCAATCGCGGAGATCACCGCCAACTTTTTTTTTGTACCATCCCAAATCTACCATTTTGAGGACCATTATGGGGTAAATTGATGAATTTTCCATATTTTTATAATTCCATCAAGGTAATCAAATTTTCTTGATGCTAGACAAAATCCAAATTTCACACCCCAAAAATTTGGCAAACAATGGGAAACAACATCACCTTGTGTACACAATATTCTATACCGATTCTAGTGAAATAATTCCTTAATAATAGATCTTTTTAAATATACCATTTCAAAAATACACCTATATTTCCACAACATACCTTGGAAACCCTCTTTTTCAACAAACACAATCAACCCAAAAGTGTACAATCTTACCTTGAGTGATTTTTCCAAACAATCTCCCCCTTTGGGATTGTTGACAACTCTTCACATTTTGATACATCATTGATGATTCTTCCATCATATTCCAACATTATAATAATGTTATTTAGATAGGTATCAATTCTTTACTCAACACATACTCTAAGCTCACATGATCCATGATTAGTGTGAGATACAAGATTAATACACAATTTTCATCAATGAATCACTTCAATACAATACTGGTCAATTGCTTGCATCAAAAAATCCATCTAGTTGTGATATATAACCTTTGATAAATCACCTTTAGAATCATCAGATTTTATACTCCACCAATCTTGTTACTCCCCCTTTCATCTTCCACTGTTCCCTCTTTCATCTTCTCCCCTATATTGATTAATACATTTTTTCATTTTAGCTACAATTTCTCCCCCTTTTTCAAAAAACATGATGGAAACTACTTTGAGGTCTATAATAGGGTAAATAAAACATTTTAACACATTGGGGAAGAACACACAATACCATGGGGGGAGGGTGTATTATATGTACACTTTTTATGTGTGAGGAGTCAACTAAACTCCCAGAACCAGTCGATGACTTTAAAATTATTCTTTGGGTAATGCCTTTTTCAAAATTCCTTTAACCTGTAGTTCTATAGGAACATAACCAAAATTCCCAAGCCCTTGTTCAACCTTCTCCTTGATGAAATGATACTCAACTTCAATATTATTTTGTCTTTGAATGATCAACTGGATGTTTTCTATGATTGATAGAACTTGAATTATCATAATGGATTCCGATCAGAGATTTAACTTCAATTCCCATATCACAAAGCTATTATTTCATCCATTACAACAATGTGAGTTCTTTAGTAGCCAAAATATATTTATATTATTTGAATATCAATGAAATACAATCTTATTTCTTTATTAGTAAAGAAATACCCGATCTACCAAGATATAATGCACCACCTCACATTGATTTTCTATCATATGCTAATTCGGCCCAATCAAAGTATTATTTTCACTGAAAGCAAGTGACTTTCCTTGGGATTAATTTGATCCCATTCTTCTTGACATGTGGAAAAAGAATATCTGGTCGTTTCACTATTATGTAAAATAGGCTTCCAATGATCTTCCTGTATTCAGTGACATTAACCAATTTTCCTTCATCATCCAAAGAATGTTTCATCCGAGTACCCACCAAATTATTCATCTCTTTGAAATTATCCATTCCAAATATTATAAAAACCTACATGGAATATTTTGAATTATAAATTAATGGGGAATTCATTACTTATGTCACCTATAATCCAAGGAAAATATTAGTTCACCAATCATTGAGGTTTTATATTCACTTTTCATTAACTCCATGAACTGAATGCACTACACTTCATCAGATCCACGTAATATTATGGCATCAACATATACTAGCACAATAATTCTTTGATTAAAATCATTGTTGACACATATATTATAAAAAACTCTACCACTCTGAAAGCTAAGATTCTTCAAAAACTTATCTTGTATTGAATACCACGCTCTTGGTTAATTCTTAATCCCATATAATGTATTATTTAAAATAAAAACATTGTTATCATATTCATGAATGATAAAAACATCTGGATACTTAATGTAAACTTATTCTTTAAGAAAACCATTCATAAATGATGACTTGACATCCATCTAGAAAAAAAATTAAATTTATTTGTACTACTATGGATAATAATAATCTGATTATCTCTATCCTTGAAATAGGTGATACAGTTTCATCAATATTGGTACCCTCTATCTGGGAGTACCCTTTGCATAGTAGTTTTTTTTCGAATCAACACGCCATCTTCATTCATCTTGTTGCAAAATACCCATTTAGTCCCGATGAAATTCTTATCTTTTGGACTCGAAACAATATACCTTGTATGATTATTATAAATTTTGTTAAGCTATTAATTCATATTCTAGACACAGGTTTCATCTACAGTTGTTTCATCAAATCATTTAGGATCTTACTGAGACAGAAATAATTTTTTCTATAGAGTTTTCATTCTCCTAGTCTGTAATGGAACTCCATAATCACAAATGATGTTCTGTCTATCTATTTGACGTCATATCTTCAACATTTAATGATGTTATAGATTTTAAATCCTCTTTTAAATCAAAAGTATCTTCTTTTGATGGACAATTAACACATTAACTAAGGATTGATACCAATGGTTATGTATTGAAAGAAACTTGGTACCACTAGATCATCTATGTATGGATTTGATAGATCTTTAGTTTCAAAGAAGACTCTCCATCATATCAACTCCTTTTTCATAGAACACACCCTTCAGATTCATGTTTGAAAAAATAGATTTATTATATAACACTAGTTGTTGAATCTAATATCTTATTTGGATTTCAACTATTTAGATTATTCTATTTGCATATGTCTCTATTCTACTTTTGTACTCATTCCCTTTCAGTACACACACCCTATGGACTATATCTCTACCTTAGTCCTACACAACATCAAGTAGATGTTATTAAAATTTAATTCATTAGTAGAGAAGTACCTATGGAATCCCCAAGAAGAGGATTGTGGTTGATCTTGATGAATCAACCCTTCGATTATTTCATGCAAATCACTTTACTATTTTTAAGCTTGTTCCAAATTTCCATACCTAATTAACTATTCTTTCCGTATGACTAAGAATTATTTACCCACATGCTCATACTTATTATCATATGTAGATTTTATAGGCTTGTTCATTTTCACAATTTGGGGTTTACACCCATTAGTAGAAATTTACTTCTCTGATGATTCACTAGTATTCCATTTTTCATGACTCTTTCTTTGAGCAGGACTCTATCAAATGGTATTTATCTCTTGCTTCATCTCCAATTGGAGGTATATTTCTCTTCTATAACTTTTCAACTTATATCATGATATGTGACCTTATCGACACATTATTTATTCATTTTTCCTTTATCTGTTTCCCAAGTCACCACACTATTTATCGATGGTGGTGGGTCCTTCACATAACCTGAATTTTTTTTAATCATATATAGAGTGAATCCTTTATTTTTCTTTCATGTTCATTCATATTATTTCCAGGAGAGCTATTGTGAGTTTAACATAGGAGGTGATTGACACTCCTTTCATTGATTTCCTTGTGTTTCCCCTGAGGCTGTAAACCTATATTTCATATTATCTTGTTTCATTCCAATATATGAATTCTATTTATACACCACTAGAGTTGGTGATCTCATTTTGGATTCCTTTACCTTCACTTATTTCTTTCAGATGAAATATCTTGCCGAATTCGTATGATTATAACATATAAAACATATCCTGTTAAATGAATACCTCGTGTCATAATGTCTTGATTGAGATATTGATACATTTAGGGTTTTTCTTCAAACATTGAACTCCTGGTATTATTGACACATACTCATGGTGTGTACCATTATTCTATAATATTAGTATATCCTAGATACTTTATTCTGAGATACTCTTCCTTCATATTTCTCAAGATGCTTCTTCTTATTCTCAGATTTCAAAATATTTCTATCTTGACAGTATGAAATATATTAAAAATACTCTGAAAAAAATTGATCTATGACAATGAATCCAATTAAAATAGAACATTCTATCATTACTTCCTATAAATGCCTATTTAGGCCTATTTTTGATTTTTCCTATTTCTGGAACTATTCCTAGATCTCATCCTATTATTCATGGGATTGAATTCATTATATCCAATGATAGTTTTTTTCCAAACAATATGGCCTTTGAGATGAGAAAGTATGTTGTTTTTTGTCCTCATAAATAGAATATTTTATTTTAACTTCATCATCACCTATCGAAGGAAAATAAAATAGTAAGTGAAAAGAATATTTCAATTTAAGCTTACCTTTGGAATTATATTTCATCACTTATTTGTACAATAATTCTCGCTCTTATCTGAGATTTTGATTCTTCATATTCATTGATTAATGTTGAGCATTAATCCCTCTCTTATGATTCCTACCACTACTCATCTAATCTTCCAATTCTCAGGTGAGTTTATCCACAATGTCACTTTTATTCATTACATTAAATTTTCCTAAGAAATAGAACCATCACAACATGAATTCTATTTTTGTGGCATTTGATTCTCTTAACCTAGTTATAATATCTTTGTAGAAAGATCACCATTCCTAGATTTGATATTATGAATTTCATCAGAGTTTATATTCATCCACTTTCTGTCAGATTTGAGTTTCTCTATCTTAATAGAAATTTTTTCAGTTCTTCAACTTGATAATAATTATTTTTCCTCAGATTATTAGACACTTATATATGTATTTTATTTAAACCTTTTAACCTATTGACTTCAATTTCATGAACTTGGATCTAGATATGTTCATATTTATTTTCTTCAGCCTATTTCTAATCCAATTCATTGATTTTTTGGAAAACATACACTTTTGGGCTTCTTTTAATTTCATCATAATAATTAGTACCAACATCACTTGGAATATCGAGTTATTCTTCCATTCCTTCAAAATCATTGAATGATTGTATAATTTCATAGTAAGATTCATCCAAGACATTCTATATTACATTTTTGGATTCCTTCAACTGAATCATTCTATTTTGGTAGACACTTCCAATATGAGTAATTCCACCATACTTATTCACCTACTTTTAAGTTATTTTCTTTTACATGGTACACCAATATAAGAGCACAATGAATCTTTAACTGCAACAATAAACTGAACCATGTTATAAAAAATAAATCTAATAAAAGAAAACTTTCCTTCTGATATCAATTGTTAGGTCCAAAAGGGGTCTAGATATGGAAAGTGGGGGGGGGGTGAATTAGGGTTTGCATATTCTTTTCCAAATTATACCTACCCACTAGATCTTTACTTCTTCATTATAAGGGTCATATTATTTGAACATATGTAATTATAATCTTATTATTTTCATCTTTATCTGATGATGATGCTTTAAATGTAATTCAAGAAATAAAGTATATAGATATATAGATTTTTACTTAGTTTATCCTAACTAGGATGCATCCATGTGGAATACAATGACAATGTGTCAATGTACTAAATCCACTCAGGCTCACTACCACAATGTGGTTCGGGCTAGATCACTTACAAGTCTAGGATCACTACCTTTACAAGGTTTAAGGTCATCACACTACATTCCCAATGGTCAATCCCTATGTGTCTTTCTCTGGAACACTATTGGTGGAAAGTATCTCCTTCTTCCTCTTCTGTCAGTTAGTTCTCTTAGAAGGGATTCACCCAAAGTTTATGGACTTGTAGGTCCCTTCATTATCTCTAATTGATGCATCCTCTGCTGTATGTCGATGCTCAGTTTATTTTTCACTTTCATCAAATTGATTAATACCACCTCACCAAAAATTTACTAGGAAATCCATTTTAAACTCTTTTCTCAATGATTAACTAACTTTATGAAGCTTCATCTTTCATAAATCTCAAATAAATTTCAAGGATCTCCTTCTTTCATGAATCTCAAAAAAACCTCTATGAAGCTCAAATAGACTCCATGAAGATTTTTATTTCATGAAGCTCAAATAGACTCCATGAATCTCATTATTTCATTAAAGAAAAAATAATTTGTGATGCTAATTATTTTGTGATGCTCAAAAAACCTCTATCAAGCTCAATCTTTCACGAAGCAGAAGTAGACTCCATAATGATCCTTCTTTCATGATGGTCAATCAGCCTTATAAAAAATCCTTATTTTGCAAAACTAAAACATCCTTTGTGAATTAATTTACTTTCATGATTCTAAAAACATTTATTTGACTTTCATATCCATCTCAAACTTTTTCACATGAACCACCTTCGCGAACCACCTTCCTGAATCCGGAGCCTTAAGATCTTCATCAAGTCTCACTTCAAATATAAAGATGGTACAAGCATATTTATAGGTGTTTCCACTAAATATAGAAGCTTCTAACCATGTCATCACAATTTCTCAATGCCCTCTCATTTTTTCCAAGATGATCCCTTCTTCACAAAGCTCCATGAAATTTTTTGGTTCGTGATGATTTTCATAATCACATAGAATTTTGTCAAAATGCATTGTGTTGTTTTTTTATTATCAATCAATATGATAAATTTTTTGATCTATTTCCATTGAGAACTGACCTTCATGAAAACTAAGTCTTCAAAAAATTAATTCATTTTCCATATTTTTACTAAGAATTCATTCAAATCTATCTTTTTCGAAGGTTGTGGTAATCACAGAGATTACTGTTAATTTTTTTACCTTTATGAAACCACTATTGGGAGTCCCATTCTTCATGAAATTCATTACATTGTCATATTTTCATAATACCCTTAAGGAAGTCTACTTTATATGATTCTAGTCAAACTCTAAATTTTAGACACAAAAATTTTGGCAATCACTGGGAAACAACGTCACATTGTGTACACAACTTTCAGTACCACTTCAAGGGAATACATTCCTTTATACAATATATTTTACAACATACCATGTTAAATTTATAGTTATAGTTCCACAACATACCTTAAAAATCCACTTTGTCAAGAAACATAGTCTACCCAAAAATGCTGCATTGTTACCTTGCAGGGTTTTTTCCAAATAGTAACACACTCCATTTTTCATAAACATATTTTATGGATGGTTTTATAATTATAAATTATTTATAAAAATAATAATTATTTCATGATTACCATTTTCTATATGATTTAATAATAAATTTTTTTACCTTATCCAACTTACCAAAGTAATTTTGTATATATGAGACAATTATAGTTGAAATGTTCGACTAGAAAATTAATGGTTAAGTAATTGAATATGAAATGGTAAAAAATAAAATAAAGGAATAATAAAATTGATAAATTTTCATAATAGATTAAATAAGTAACTTTATTTTTTTTCCTAATGATTAAAAAATGCACGTAATGATTCGGGCTTGAGGTAAGAGATTCATATAAAAATTCCTCATTTGAGATACATCGTATTTTATGAATATAATTTATTTTAAATGGTGTACATACCATTCCATTAAATAATATATCATTAATCCTTCTAAATTAATGACATTTTATATTACAATTCATTTATATAATTCATGGGAAGTTATAATTCAAAATTTACCAAAGTGGAAAGTGTTTGGTTTTCAATATAATTTTCATTGGGATTGTTGATACATTAATTTCCATTATAAGAAATTATTTTTTCATTAAATAATAATTCAATTCCATTTTATTATACCTCGAGTTATTAATTTATTTTTTATATAATTATACCACTTTCCTCTATTTGGTAACTAAAATGATTTAATAAAATATTTTTAGGAAAACTTGATTTTATTTCTCTCTTAGGTTGAAAATATATTTTCTTAAACATCCATGTCTTCTAAAAACGTTTTTAATTATATTTTTTTAATATTATAATATTATTGTTTAATATAATTTTTACCCATTATAATCTTTTAAAAAAATGTTTTATAATAAATATTATTGTCATCTTCCAAACAATGTTTTTTTGACTTCTCTTAAATTTTTTTTAAAGGAATATTTGTTTTAACATGTATTTCCAAAATATTATTTTCCACCATTATGAACACAAAATATTTTAATGCATAATTTTTAAGTTTAAAAGTTTATTTTCAAAGAAAATGATATTTTTAATGTTTGATAAAAATTTAAATTTTAAATAACTATTTTCAAAATGGAAATAATATTTTCCTCATGAAATGTTCCATGTGCTATTTCAAAATCATTCTCCGTCTAAGATGAAATAATTTTATGTTACCCAAAGTGAAAAGTTAATTTTCCTCATGAATGTTTTTAATGATATTTTAATGGTTTTTAAATTTATAAACAACAAAAACCATTAATTTTATGGAATTCTATTGAATACTGTATATATGTATCATATATATATAAATTTCTCACTCTACCTTACTTTGATGTGGAAATATATAACATATGCTAATTTTGAAAATTCCTTAATTATTAAATTTACTTTGATTTTTATATGATGAAAGGTTATTCAAACCATTTTATTTCCATGGGTAATTATTATGTTTTGACTTATGATTTAATTCCTTCACGTGACACACATAAATCATAAACAAGTTATGATGGTTGAACCTAAATAGTGATCCAATGTATTGGGTAATGTTCTAGTCTCATGAGACATCATGTATGGGACTAGGGAGTAAACCTAATACATTATGGGACTCTATCCACAATGTGATATTGTTTTGGATGTTATCCTTGAATCATGTTTATGTAATGTTATATATTACTTCCACATTTCCTATAATTCTATGATCATATAATACAATGTTTTTATGTCATGATTCTATATGATTACTAAGGTGCCTCTTATTTTATGATATCATGGTATGCCTTTGGTTCACATGTTATGATTCCTTATCATGTTTATTCTCTTACTAGGATTTATAGATCACCCCTTTATTCTATGTATTCCCCTAGTTATGATATGTTGGATTAGAAGATAAAATAGATTTAGGATATAACTATGGAAAAGAAAAAAACATAAGGATTCCATGTTTTGATTTCCCTTTTTTTACTATGATTATAGTATTTCAAGTATACTAGGCCTCATAGTATTTTGGTCATAAGTAATGGATGTTAATGTAAAAAATAAGGTAATAAGATGTGTTAAAGTAAAGGGCCTCCATATATGGTATTAGAGAAAATATTTAGCTAACCCTTAGAACTAGGATGAGAAATTGTTTTCGGGAACCTTGAGGATGAATCTAAGGATAATACTGAGTATAAGAAAATGTACAAGAATCTTGGTGAAGTATAGAGTGATTTTTTCTAAAAAATTACATCCTTATTTGGATACTATAAGTTAATGTGGTTCTATAACATATGTACCTCTGGGTAATAACATTGAAAATGAAGGACAGGTTAGACTTGAGAGTTACATGGTACACAAAATGGGCCTTAATGCATACTTGGTTTGACACTCGAAGGATATACTATGGAAATTCACAAATTTTTTATGAACCATTATGAAGGAGTTGAATAAATTGTTAGGTTATAAAACCTAATAGGGATAATTAACACAGAAAACATGTTTATAACATATAGGACAATCTGTTAGGACATACTTATAATTTATAAGTTATTAATTATAGGTTATAATTTTCCCTTTGGAATGTTAACAAATTTCATTATGTTTTATATTTAATCTTTATTTAATGGTGGGAAGTAGAATAAATAATGAAAACAACCACTGCGATGAGAAATGTAATGATTTCTTCAATGAGATTCCTAACCTAATGGGAATGATAGTTAGTCATCTTATGATCATTCCAAATGAGATATCTCAAATTATGATCAACAATAAGAACATATTTGAATTCCCAACACATCAAAGAAGAAAACGATGGATTCTTATAAAAGTTTAAGTTCTAAAGACAAGAAAATTAAATTTAATACATGTCAAGAATGTGGGAAAAATCTAGTTGAAGAATATTTAAAATAAAATGGAATATGTTTCTTATATGGAAATAAAGGTCATAGAGTAATGAATTGCCAAGAAATTTGACGCACTATTTGAAAATGGGTCTATATCTTATCATTTATTACAAAATTTTAGATGAACTATTGGTATTGAGTTCCTAGGTTATGTATATACCAATGCTTCATTAAAATTATTGGTTTATATAATTCTATACCAATAGTTTTTAAAAAACAATTGACTTATCCCAACTTATACCACATTTTTTTGAAAAAATGTTGGTATAAAGTATTCTCAAATCCCGTAGCCTCTGACCATCCCCCATTCATTGATGACACCTAATCTCTCTCACCTGATTGAGTGGAAGCCTTCTCTTATCCTCCATAATTTTCCCCTTATTCTGGGATTATTTGATTATGATATTCTTAAACCACAAATTAGTAACTTCTAATTCCACCTCCCCTTTTAATGAATATTTTTTTCATTTTTATCTATGTATCATAACCCAAAAAAGAGAATATTATGTCATGTTTCTTCCTGAATATTTGAGAAAAGGTTATTTTAGATTATTTTTTATAGTATTTCATAATAATTTCAATTTTAAAAGATATATATGTTATTTCAATTTATTTATACACTACTTTTACATTAGTCCAATATTTTTTTTTGTAATATATATTAATTGATTACCTTATTCACAATTTATGTAAACTCTATGCTAATGGAGAACCACTTTTTTTTAAAAAGCTATGACATGAATTGTTCAGTTAATTCACACCAAAGAAAATTTATTAAATCAAAAAGTTTTACAAAAGCAAGTTTGAGGTGTAATTCACTTAAGAGATCATAAAATTACAGTGGAAACATAATGATACATAAAGATTCAAATGGGAATGAAAATCTTCCGACATATTTCCTTTTTCACACCAAGAAGTGAAGGCCACATGATATCCTCATTCGGTAATGTTACATCTCGAGAGTGGCATCCCCAAGGAGCATATTTGCTCCATCCTCATTGTGGCATCAAATCATTTCATTATTTTGTCTGATATCATCTCGAACATGCCTGATTAGGTATTTGAAGTTCCAAATGACTCCCCCAATTCCCTTAAAAAACCTTTATAAAGAACTAACTTGAAAGTATCACTCATTACAACTACTCAATTCTAGATGAGTGTTACAGAATTATAAATTATCAAAGGTAGCTCAAAGTCACATAGCACATGCAACTCCAAATCTAGATGTCCATTGGATATAAGCATATCCACTATGTAGAAACTCGTTGTTCAAAACTGGACACAGATCACTCAAAAATTGAGAAAGAATACCTAAGAGCCTCCTTTGTAGTATCCCCAGTAGGCAGAACAAAAAAGTTATATGATGAAAATAGTAAATTAATTGACTCTAAAAGCTCAGTATCTTATTCAGATCTTTGGTTATCAAGGTTCATTATAAAAAAATACTAAAATGTCAAAAGTTCCTCTCCCAATTAAAACCAACAATGAGCTGTAAACAAAAATGAAGTCCTCCAGCTAAACCAAAAAGAACAGATCCGTAGAAGAGATGAAAAGTAGTCCAGAAAACCAAATGTAAAGTAGAACCTATAGCAACCAAATAGAAGCTACTAGAGTCCGTAACCAAAATTTATTTCTAGGGGATATTCTTAAAATTGAAATTTTGATCCTTTTTAAATTCCTCAACCACTTTGATAAACATCATCTTCCTAATCTCAAGATAGGTGTCACCTGACAACTCCCCATTTTTATACTATCTAAATGCATTTCTATCTATGTCTTCCATCAAAGAGTCCAGGTCATTTGGAAAATCGACTTTTTCAAGAATAACATAGCCATCTCTATATGTAGGGTCATTTTCATCATCCTCACCAGATGATGCTTCTGAGTCAGATTAATCAGAGGATCTTGCTGAGGTGTCTTGTGAGATAGATACATTATCAATATGGGTTTTCTAAGGGGTAATTTTCTCCCTCATGCTAGACATAAAAGAATGTGTAACAATTGTTCTTTCATCCATGATATTATCTTTACATTTTTGTTTGTTTCTAGCACTTGGAGTGATGAACCCTTCAAAGTCAATCATTGATTTTTTCCCTTTTCTAGAACTTGATTTTAAGAAGGATTATTCCAATTGAGAAGATTTTTCATGTTTTACTATCAAGGGTTCTTCATGATCAGATTAGACAACTTCTTTATCTTTTTTCATATAACTACTTGTTATAGTAATGGATGGATCAACCTTGGAGAAACCCTGTTTTTCTTATTTAGAAGGCTGGAGGTTGTGAAAGGGATCAACACCATAGAGGTTGGGGATGCATCTTGGAGGGATATAAGGGATTCGTGATGTTGGTGCAGTCAGATGGGCTAACCATATAAGAATCATAGGGAACATTGGAGGCTTCCTTTCCTAACCACACATATTTGAGGAGAGGTAGAGGATGAGGGTCATTGCATTGGTTCCTACATTCATTCAAAGAATGACCGATACATGAGCATTTTTTGCAGAATGGTGGTACATTCTCAAAGGGAACCTATTAAATGAAACCAATATCCCCATTTTGAATCTAGAATCTCCAAGGCAGGGATTTAGAAATGTCAATATGAGTGAAAATCCAAGAGACATAGGGGTGTGTGAGGTTTAGGGTTATAGAGTCGATCTTAATGGGATTTCCGAATAGTATAGCAATAGAAAATAAAGCATTATTTTTGAAAAGCTATAAAGGTATGCTCAAAATCCCAAGCCAGAGAGGGACAATGGGGGGTTTAGAATTTATATAGAATTCCGGTGACCATTTTAGAACCTTCATTCTGTAACCCCCAAAATACCAAAAACCATGAGTCCAGAACATATAATACTCATCCTCCGATGATCACCGAAACAACACATGCAACGAATTCAATAGTCCAATATGTAATTTGACAAATCCGATTATTTCAAGTATTTTTCCATTCATATATCATACAAAATTTGAATTCCACATCCTTTATTACATTTTGGATATTTTTTTATTGTATAAATATTAGTTTATATGATATTAGGATTAGTTGGTTTCAAATTTATAACAATTATAGATGAATTTCCATGATATTATTATACCATGTTTTGTAGTATTGATGTTGGGTGACATATTGTTGTTATTCTAAAGTAAATGTTTTAAATTATAAAAAAAAAGTTAACTTAATTGGATTAATGTCATATTCCGAACAAATAAGTTTTAAAAATAATTGTTTCATAAAGATGTATGTGTTTAATTGGATTGTGTAATAGTTATTTCCCATTCTATGTCTTATACTTTTTTATTTTTTATTTTTAGGTATCACTTATAACATAGGTTATTTCTCCCATTATTTTTTTATTATTATTTTTGTCATTAAATTTAATTAGATTAAGTTTAATTTAGAAAACCAGGTTTAAAAAGGTTTTTTAAAATGGGGTTTTTCACAATTTTATAACTTGGTTTTATATTATAGTTTCTAAAACATGTTATGATATTAATTATATCTTGTTTGAATTCGCTGTTTTAGGAAAATTATTTATAACATATTTCTAAAATATGAACATTTAATTATTATGCAGATTATAAAAGATATTGAAGAAATTATAAGGAATATACAATTTGATAATGATCGATGAATGCACAAAATAGGGATAACTCCTTTGGTTCCCTGATTGAGTATAATAATTGCAATATTTTTCTTCCATATTAAATTTTCCATTGTGTTCTTATTCTTAATAAAAAAAATTTAGGGACATTAATATGAACCAGAGTTAACCTTTCCTTATCCTATTCGTATGGGTATGAGCGAGGGAGCTCTTAGATCCACCCAGAGCACCCATCAAACCCGTTGATACCCTAACCCACTATAAGACATCCCATTTTCCACAAACTTTCATCCTCCACTTGATCCTGTAGGGATGATTCCACCCATGCCTCCATTATCAACTTTTTTAGGCTCTACATCTCATACAATGTATACACCACCTCCCAAGATGTTCCAACCCATACCATATCTATTTACTATTATATATCCCCATCCCTTATATCATTATCCTATGATATCTATGACACCTCCATTTCCTACTGTCCATCCATGATCCGATGAATGTGATCCATCATCTTCCACATTACTACATGTAGATGACCCATTTCATGTATTTTAATAGGTAATCCTTCATATGATATCAATCCTGGATAGCCCACAGATCCATGAAAGCCCAATGATCATGAGGTATTAGGTTTATTATAATTTTGTAAAATTATATCACATAAATTTTTTATAGTTTTACTAGGAATTAATTATACATTTTTTTATTTTATCTTATTCAGTAGAATCTTCTAATATGCGATTTGTGGGATCCTATATGCCAAAATCCTAGAATCATTAAAAAAAATAATTTTAAATTATAATGAAGATAATAAAATGATAGGTAAAATTTACAGATAGTGCGTAAGTTTTATGGAAACATTATCCAAACACAATGATATCATTCTTGTGCAACCAGTCACATAGAGGAAAATCGATAATGAAATCAAGTAGAATTAAAGGGTGAATATATGGGTGTGAAAATTTGTTAAATTGATATCTATATCATTTTTTTATTTATATGAATTAATATTTTTTTATAAAATTTGTTATAATTTATTGACAGTCATGCTTCTAAGGTCGGACGGTTGATGGAACATGGGGAGTGGTGGACATTATATAAGAATTAATTATATGTATTTTGGAAGAGTATTGTCAGATCTAACTTATAATTTGTACCAATATTCACCAAATTTCTGACAACACAATATTAATAAATGATCGTATATTTGAAGAGTAACAAGTTTAAGGTATTACTAATAAATAATGTTTTTTATTGAAAATTTACTTTTTATTAATTCTATTATATTTTTTTTTCAGGATGCGTTGAAAAAAAAAAGAATAAGGATGCTTTAAATTATATTCACACATTGGGAAACAATAAAATTATAGATAATGAGAGGTTCTAGGTACATTTATATGTATATAAATAATATCTATATTTAAATTATTACATAAGTCTAAGGTATTTTTTTAATGAAGCTAAAATATGGGGGGATCTATCCATTATATAGGCTTAACTAATTTTCATGTTGATAGTGAACTAAAATAAAATATTATATATTTTAGAAAATATAGAAAAATAATCCTTAAAATTTAGTTCCTTATCCCCAAACTTATAATATTTTAAACAATGACCTAAAAATATATTTTTTATTTGGAATGATTGTTTCCCAGATTTAATAAAACACAATGCTTATTGTTTTTAGATGTTCTCTACAAAAAGTTAGGCATACTTTGGCGAGCTAAAAACGTTATAAATTATTTTATTCACCAATGATATAATTATATTATTTTCACTAATTTTGATTACAAATTTTAGAAATATTTTTATTTGAAACATGGATCAATTGAAGAAATAGATTTATTATGTTTATCATAATTAGAGATGGATGTAACATTTCTCCATTAGTTTTGTATAGATACTTATATAGGTGATCTCAAATTATTTTATCATTAAAAATGAAACATTTTGGAATAATGGATATAAGTAAAAAATTGTATGAAAAAATCATTACATTCATAATTTAGAAAAGTTACAACTTGAGTAGTTTCAAAAATTTAAAATTTTATCTTTATATCAATGAAATTTATGTAAAATGAATATTAATCATCTCTAAGTAGTCTAAACATGAATTCCCATTTTTTGAGAATTTTAAATTAATATTGATGAATATTTCATGATTGTTGTAGTGAGTTATTAATCTCTTTTACATTTCTTAATTTTACCTCTAATTGTTTGATGAACCCAACCAGGAATCCACTAAACTGGTTCTTCGTGTTGGGTCATCAAATGATCTCAGGAATGTCTTCTTGTACACCAAAGGTTTCTGAATAGCAGTGAGGGTCTAATGAATCATGTGTGGAGACTATAACCTCTTTTTTAGAGTAACCCACATTAGATAACATATGAAATAAAGGAATAAAATTATATAAACTAGAAGCATTCATTAATAACAATTTCAAAAATAAGGTACAACAATAACCGAATGATAAATACATCATGTCATGATTACTATTAAATAAATGAATTAAACCAAAAATAAAGACTAACAGAAAAATACCCAAAACAAGTCCTGACTCCAAGTTTGGATCCTTAACTATAAACATCCCAATCCCAAATCAACTTCATAGCATATGGAATTATCCCTTGTCCAGACCTGCAATAATGAAATTTGCTCGAGTACCCAGTGTATCCCCAAGTAGGGTGTGATAAAAGAAAGTAGGCCACCACCAATGGTGTCTACAAAATATCAAGTCTAAATAGATAGTGCATGCTAAAAAAATTAAATGGATAGATAAAAAATGGGTAACTTGGTATCCATTAGTGAACAATATTTAATTTATCCATTTTCATCATTCATTTCATCTTCACCACTTACTCCATGGGTTAGTCATTTACATAATTTACCAAATGGTCTAATATAGTCCATTACCTTGCATGAGGGAGTAAGTCAAGTTCCCAATCTTAGGGGTTATAAAATATTCCTAAACAATACATCACACTTACCATGGAGCATCAGTCTAGGTAGTCTCATACAATGAAACAATTAGGGACCGAGAGCCTCAGTATGACTACCTTACTCATTCAATATAAGGGGTGGGTAAGATCATCAATCCAACCTGACCTGTTAGAGGATCCTTGATCCTTTATCCCACACCATCAATCCATGATCACATGCTTATTAATATATTTATAACATATACCATATCACAATCCCTGCCAAAATCAAGACACATAACATTCACAATTCACATTTCATTTAGCACATAAATCATCTTCATTTACTTAACTAATTAACACATTTACTATTTCCCATTATTTAATTTCCTGAACCCCAGAACACCTCTGAGATTCCTCAAACACATAGTAATCATTTTTTTAGGAAAAATTATTGGATTCAAAACAAAATATAAATAAGAACGTACCTCCATAATGTTCGGGATCTTACAACATATTCACTTTATAATGGATAACCCTCGAGCCACATTCCTGAGCATCACTGAGCATCAAATTTACGGAGGGTCAGGCATTGAGGCCACATATCTAGTTATCTCAACCATTTTTCTTCTTTAACATTACCATGATTCCATAAGGCTCACACTAAAGGTAGAATCTTCCCCCAAAATCCCTTCTCACTATGATCTATAATACAAACCAGATTCTCCAAAATGATGCATCAAACTAATTCTCAACATCCTTTACCACAATCATGTGAGATAGGTTAGGGTGATACTAACGAATATAAGACCCAAGAAAAAAAATCTTGGATACCACTATGCCACTATAGAAGAGCCAATTAGTACACCACTAGTCAGATCCTCTCCAAAATTTCAAATAGATCCATGTACCTGGGATCCAACATTCCATATTTATGAATATGATGGTGGCCCAACCTTGGAGACACCTGAAGAAACACACGATGACCCATCAAAAACTCAATAGGTCTATGACATCGATCCAAATATGAATCATACCTACTCTGAGTGGCTTACATACACTTCTGAATCCATTTAACCTATTCTAATGTTTCTTGAACCAAAATCATTTCCAACAATTCTAATTATCCATCCTCTAACCAAAACATAGAGATCTTCATAGTCTACCATAGAGCACATCATATGGTGCCATATTAATTATATCATGGTAACTATTGATGTATGAAAAATCAACCAGTTATAGATTCTTTTTCCCCAATCCAAAATAATCGATGACATAATCACTCAACATGTCCTCCAGTACCTGAATAATACGATGTGATTTCTCATCCATCTACAGGTGGAAGGCCATACTAAAAAACAGATGGGTACCGAGCACCTTCTATAATCCCTTATAGAAGTGTGATGTGAATCACATATTATGATCCACAACTATAGTCCTTGGTACCCAATGCAACCACACTATCTATCTAACACACAACTCACCCAACTGATCCATGGTGTATGTTTTTCGAATCAGAAAAAATGATCCACCTTAGTTTACTGATCCACAACTGCCCATATTGCATCATTCTTCCCATGAAACCATGAAGGACCTACCACAAAATCAATCATCATGTTATCCCATTTCCATTTCAGAATGGGAAATGACTACAAAAAACCATCCAACCACTAAGGATCAACCTTAACCCGCTAAAAACTAAGGAATCATGATACAAATCATGAAATTTTTTTATTCATCCCTGGACACCAATACTTCCTACAAATATCACAATACATTTTGGTCAAACCAAGGTGCACTTCCTAATTTGATACGTGAAACTCGCTCATCAATTCCTCTTGAATACATTTTTACGCAACAATATGGCCATAGACATAAATGATAGCATCATCTATAATGGTCCAACAAGAGGGTGAATATACACCTTTATGACATTCCCTCAAAGCTAATAACTATAGATCAACACATTGTTTATCTTTAATTAGGATTATACTCAGGGAATAATCTACCAAGGATGCAAGGGTCAAATTCTGATGGCCATCTTACACCTCCAAATGCATTTCAGAATACATTGACATCGTCCTCTACTCAGAAGTGGACTCCTCAACCACCAGATTTAGGGTATTTCAACTCAAAGAATCCACAAAACTTTTCTCTTTTCCCAGTGCATAAACTAGCTCAATGTCAAAACACTACATGTACTCAACCCACATTCACTGCCGAAGATTCATGTCACACTAAGATGAGATATACATAAGAAGTTTATGATTAATATATAGTGTGAACCATTAACCAATAAATAATGTTTCCAACACTTCAATTTATAAACCACCATGGCCAACTCAAGATCATGCGTAGGGTAATTCCTCTCACAAGGCCTTAACTATTGTGATCCATTATCCATAATTCATCAAGAACACCCTAATTCTAACACTGGATCCATCAAAAAACAAGGTATAATATTTACTAGGATCATGTAGGATTAGAATCAATGCAGTTTTCAACCACTAATTCAACTATTCGATAGAATTATAATATTCCTCAGACCACTCAAACTTGATTCCCTTCTTAGTTATTCCCAAAATAGATGTTTCTAAATGAGAAAATTATTTAATGAACCTCTGTTAGTATCCAAACAAACTTGGAAAACTTATGATATTAGAAAACTTCTGAGGCAACTCCCAAGTTATAACTTTATTTACTTTCTCTAGGTTCACAGTCACAACTTCCACCAAGGTGATGTGACCTATGAAATGCACCCTACAAATGATGAATCTATATTTGGATATATTAGCGTATAGCCTCTCTTATCTTAGTGTACTCAAGAAGATGTCAAGATGTTTGTCCTGATTATCATGAGTCATAGAGTACACCATTAAGTGTTCGACAAACACAACCACCAACTGGTCTATATAAGGGTGAAAGATTTAGTTAATTAGGTTCATAAACACTGATTACACATTGGTAAACCAGAATGAAATTACCACAAACAGTTGAAACCCATACTTACTCTTGAAGGTAGTAATTAGTACATCAGAAGGTCTCACCCTTAGATCATGATACCATAATCACAAATAAATATTGGAGAACATAGAATCACTTCTCAGTTGGTCAAAAACATCATCAATTTGAGTAAGAGGGTATCTATTTCTAACATTCATATTGTTTAGCTTCCTATAATTGACACATTACCACAATAATCTGTCAGACTTATTTGAAAACAACACTGTAGATCCCCAAGAAAATATTCTAGGATGAATAAAACCATTATTATCCTGTTCCTATAGCTTAGTCTTATGTTTTAGGAGTTATACTGGTGCCATTCTTTATGGAAGAATAGAAACTAGTTCCGGTCATGGTAGAAACTCTATCATGAACTCAAAATCTCTCTTGGGAAAAAACCCCATGACGTTTGTAGAAAGAAAATCCAGAAACCAATGCACCAGTAGAGAAATGAAAAGCTTCTCTACTCTCCTATCATCAAGAGTATGAATGAACAATTGGGTTGTGAGTTTACCTAACATCTAAAAAACTGGACCTTCATGGATTTCCAAAATATCCAACTCTTTACTAAGAATGTAAGTTTCTATATCACAAGACATGAACATTTCCCTTAGATATTAAAAATAAATATGCGATTGGTATAACACAAATCAATCCATAAAAACGACCAGATCAAAACCTTACATATCAAGAATGAACAAGTCCCACAAAGAATGGTACCCACCAACCTTAAGGTCACACCCCTTGCATTTTCGGATATTTTCTACATGCACCCCTAATAGCGTATCATTAAACATAATCCCACAAAAATGCTCCACCGATATAACCAACATAACCAAAAACATAGTAGAAACAAAAGAATGTGGGGTACCTCTATCGAATAAATCTCTAGAGAGTATAGATGATACAAGTATTGTACCTTGAACCGTTGATGGTCCAAACTCTCCATCTCTATGTGTAGGCTGAATAATATGAAGAATAACCACCCCTTTTCCATGTACTCTAGTCTGTATTCATGGTGATTCACATTCAAACTAATATGGATGCTCCCACCTTAGAGTACCACATCCTGTACCCTTACCAGTTCGACCAGTAGTGCTATAACTTACTTCATGATAAGGGGTAACACACCACCATCCTGCACTAAACATTGGCCTCGATCCACCAACATTTCCCAAATACTAAGAGTTTCTACAAAAACTCTACACATGACCCATTCTTCTATACACTCAGCACCAAACTGGTGTCCAGGAGCAGTGACCCTACTTGTGTCCTGGCCTACCACAATGAAAATAGGAGACTCGTCACTTCCTACAGAAAATGGTTCCTTTTTCTGACTAAACTATCCACCAGAGCCCTAGTGGAGACTCTAAAATTGAATTTCTTACCATCAAATGTAGCTCCACCAGATCACCTATTTGAAAACACATTTCCACCACCTCATGCCTCCTTGATATTTCCCTCTCAGATAAGGGCTTGATCCATCACATGCACAAATTTCTTTAGGCAGAATTTATTTACCTAGGACATGATCACATGTATAAGTCCATCTTGTACATGTCTCTCTATAGCTTCCTCACCCTCTATCATAACTAGAAAATAATTGAAAGTTAGTGTAACGGACAACATAATCCATTACTGATAGAGACCCATGGATCAACGTCATTAACTATATAACCATGTCCTTCCTAAAGGTCTCTATATATTAATACTCATGAATCATTTCCTATAAAACCTTCTATATAAAACCTTCTACTTATATAGTATGAACCAAGGTGTCCCAACAATGATTTTCCTAACCACACAACATGTAAGCTGTTGGTTTGGCCCTCTTCTTTGGGGGAGTCTCTATATGGTCTAGAATCTTCTGTATGGACGCTATCCAGAACTCGATTGCATCTGGTCCAACCTATCTAGAAAAAGTAGGAGGGTTTTCTGGATGAAACTCCCTAGTCCTCTCAAACATAGTCAGTACAACCCATCCTAGGTCCCATTCCATACTTCTTATAAAACATGACATGTTCTCATGTAACATCACCCCTTATCCATTACACTGGTTCAATGTGTTTTCTTTCTCCCCTTCTAGAGGATCATTCTCAACCACATCCTCTTGTCTCCTAACCAACATATATTTTCATGGTGGAATTTTTCTATAATTCAAAATGCACATCTTAGAATACATAACATAAAACTTCCATGTTGTATATAGAAAGGGCTCCCCTCTATCCATACACAACCCATTTCATAGGAACTATTCCAATAATCCACGTCTAATCTAGAACACTACCCTCCACCATCCCAACCATGTGTCATGGATAACCTATGTAAATCCACTCACACAGTTATAAGTCTTTCCTTATACACCTTTTAAAATAATTCCACATTCAAACCCAAACTTTTTTGGGACATTTCCCCTTTCACAAAATATTAAAAACAACATTTTTAACACAAATTTAACTTTTCAGTAAGAAAAATTCATTAACCATTCTTTGGAATTATTTACATTTACCCATTTTCATCATATTTACTAGATACCATTTTATTCAAATTTTCATGAAAGTTAAATGCAGTATACCCTCTCTGTCTGACACAACCATCTCATGTGTGCCTATAATGATGCATGTAACTTATATCCCTAGGTACGTATAATGATTCATGAATGCACAACATCATTACATTTTGACCAGGAGTAAAATATCATAAAACAATCCCATCATACAATAAGTGCATCACCCAATAGTGAATATCATCCAATAATAATAACAAACATCAAGAAAAACAATTTCCAACCAAGGTATCTATGTTTTCCCTCATACATGGGTTTGTTACACCCATGAATGAGCTCATTGACATGACATTACACATCCAAATCTCTCATATACCATACCAAATAATCATACCACAAAGAAAGAACCTCATACTATACCACTTTATAACATCCCCAACCCAACAATCTCTAAATCGGTGCTCCGAGTTGGGTCGCCACATGATATCAATCGTACTTTCCTATACACTAGAGGTTGACGACTAAGAGTGAGGGTTTAATGAATCATGTTGGGAGACTATACACTCTTTTCAATAGTAATCCATAGTAGATAACATATGAAATAAATGAATGAAATAAAATAAAATAAAAATATGCATTACAAAAAAAATCCCAAACATGGTACAACCATAACCAAATGATAAATACGTCATGCCATGATAACTATGAAGAAGTGGAAGAAATGAAATGAAGACTAATAGTAAAATCCATATAGAAGTCCTAAATACTTATAGGAATCCTCAACCATGGCCTTCCCAATCCAAACTTAACTTCCTATCACAGGGCCATTGTCTTTTTCCAGACCTACAATAATGAAATCTATTTAGGTACCCAATGAAAGCTCGAGAAGTGGGTGATTACAACTCAGTCGACCACCACAAATGATGTCTACAAAATATCATGTATAAAAAGATAGTGCATGAAATAAAAAGTATATTATGATATAAAAAATATAAAAAATGGGTACCATTAATTACAAATATTTACTTTATCCATTTCCATCATCCATTCCATTTTTATTAATATCTACATGGGTTAATCATTTAAATCATTTTCACAATGGCCTAAGTCGGTACATTACCGTGAGAATGGGAGTAATTAAATTTCCCTATCTCACTAGGTATAAACATTTCATAAAAAAATACATGAAATGTACCTTGAGCATCTGTCCTAGTAGTCCCGTCCAATGCAACCATTAGGGGCATAAAGCATCACTCTGACTCCCTAAGGGGTGGGTTATAAAGTCAGTCCAACCCAACCGGTAGGTGGAGCCTTTATCCTTTATCCCACACAATCAATACATGTACATATTCTTATTCATCCATTTAACACATATACCATTTCACAATCCATGATAAAATAAACACACATAATATTCACAATTAAAATTTTATTGAGCCCATAAATCATCTTTATGCCTTTACCCATTAGAAAATTTACCATTTATGTTTATTTCATGTATCGATGATGATTACACCTCCATAATTCCCCATACACCTGATAACGATTTAATTAGACAAACTTAAGGATTTCAAACAAAAAATTAAACAAGAACGTACCTCCATGATGTCCGGGGTCATACAAATAGTTTATCTTTTAATGTCAAGGAGGTGTTGTGAAATTTTTTCACCATTCAAAGGCTTATGTTCTTCTTAATATTAATTTTTTCTTCAAAAAATATTTTTCTTCATCAAATAAAAGGCTCTCTATATTATTCACATACATATAGAAGGTATATAAATAATAAAATTGTCAAACTACATCTTCATAATTATTTTAAATCTCTTAAATATTGATCATTATGTGTGGGTATATTTCATATGTTATAAAAATTGAAATTTTTTAAAATATTGATATTTAATTCCCTTTAATCTAATATTATAAGACTCAAAATATTATATCCTTTAGTTTTATTTTATTCTAATAAATACATGGAACATTAATCATAATGTGATATTTAAAAAATTCACAATATATTCATCCAAAAATCCTATATCCTTAAACACCTTCCACATCGTATGATAATTTCAACATGTTAAAATCTTTATAGCATAATATTTTTCCTTCTATGATGTGGGAGGTAGCTTTCCAATGAAACCTAAACAATTATCAATTTCTATGATTTCTATTTCATTAAAAATTTCTTGTATCCATCATCTATTATGTTTATTTTTCATCATATATAGTATTTTTGAAACTTAGTATAACTTTAGGTACTCATGCTTCATTTGTTAGTTTTTTGTAGTTCATGCTCCCTCATATCATGATTTTAGCACCAAAGATTAAATACATAAGATTCCAAGGCCACATGTATTAATTCCATTCCATGTAGCATTATTTAAATCCCATACACACAAATTATTAAAAAAATTAGAAGAAAACTATATCCCAAATTTCATATTTATTCAAGACACCACTTCATTATAATAAACTACTCTCTATAAGATAATCCTTGAAATAAACCAAGATATGGTGCGTTGCAGTGGTATTTCATGCCATCCAATAGGTAGGGGGTGGTGACCATCCCTAAGTAGTCATATCTAACAAATGGGATTCATTAGACTAAAGTATTTTTATACACCCACACACACATCTCAAAACCCAAAAAAGGCTCAAATGAAAAAACAACTAAAATAATGAATGCATACATTTATGACCCCACAACAGAGTATCACAGTAAAATTAATGAAAGTAGAAAGTGGTTCCAAATATAATCCCAAACAAAAACTGTTAACGTACAAACTACACTAAGGGAAAAGACTAGGTCAAATTAAATATCTTGGTGAAACACCTCAGTTTGTCAAGATCCACCTATTCCCTTCCTCCTAGAACACCATAAAAAGTTTTAACGTCTACATAAAACATGACACATGTGGGAAAAGACCATGCTTGAGTTAGTATATCAATACTCAAAAGGAAACCTTGAAAACACTAAACATGAATCACCAAGTATGTCCATTTCAATGAAAGATATAACAATCAATTTATAATTGAAACACCTAGATATTCTCAAGAAAGACCACATGCCACCAGGTGGTCATAACTAAATTTCAGCCACATTTTTATTCTTGAAGCAATGATCATTCTAGGAGAATCCACTCAACGAGCTATGTTATCATCAGACACACTCAAAAAAGTGATCTAGATCATTAGGCCCCAACCAATGAAATCTCATTGGTCTATGAAGACTATGATACATGGATTGGGGGGCATGCCCAGAATAACTGGGGGACACTACATATCCAATTTGGATCAACCCACTACATAGGGGATCATATGTTAAGGATACAAAAATAAATATCAATACCACATGCTAGATAGAGGAGAAACACCCTACTCATGGAGGTTATTATGATTTTAAAAGCCCCACTTGGGAACAAAAGATGACAGAGGATTGCACTCTAGTCTCATAGAGGGACACCACAACTCTATATGACACTCGAAATCTAGAGGGGATCACAATCTAGTGATATGGATTTAATTAAAAATCTGTAACCTTGAGGTAATGATCCAAGAGAAACATAATCAAACTATACTAGTCCCTACTAAGAAAATTAATAGCCATAAGCACTCATGAATGTGGTACATGGTGTGTACTAGGGGGTACATAGTGTGTCCAGCTATCCCCAAGTTTTTCCATGTGGAAGAGCCTCAAATAACAAGTAGTCATCACATACATGAAATGTAGAAGGAGTACAAGGTGTATAGAGACAGATGGTATCCTTCCCATGTTGCTTGGCCATGTCTGTGTATAGTGGCCATGTTTGTGCACCAAACCATGTACACCAAGTTATGTCCATGTTCAAGTACTCAACAATATATTTGGTAGTGTACTTTCGCTCATGTATGTGTACTCTCTGAAGTACCCTACGAGTCAAACGGAAGGGTTCACACATTGTGTGATAAGGGCCACACACCGTTTTATCCTTATCTTTGGCCGAAACCCTAGTTCTAAAGAATGTGGGCCCACATGAAATGCAACCTGAAGTATATACTGTGTTTTTCTAGATTTTATAGATCCACTAGGATCCCTTTTTCACCATCCTATGTGTCCCTAGAGGCATTTCCCTCTACAAAACTCATATTCCAGGGTTTAGAAGGTCCCTTCCAACACCGAACAATAGAAAAAAACTACTCAAATCATACTGAAAACTATCCATCGAGCCATTCTTCCTTGTGCATCAAAATTGGGATAAATAGAACTAGAAAACATGATCTGATCCCCACTGATCATCCATCACCATCATCACAAAACAACCACAACCCCAGTCATGAACTAAACCCATGATATTAATCTCTTACACCAAATAACTATCATGAAATGATTAAATACTAGGTATTCATCAAACGTTGGTCCAAAAATATTGGCCATGATGTACATTCAAACAATAGGGAAAGAAGTATATAATCCATAAAAGTGAAGAATGAACCTCATTGTTGTTTATTAAACTTTCACTAATTATCTTAAAAAGGATAAATGAATGGGAATAAATATATGAACAATTAAAAAATTCCATCAAATTAAATCTACTGATGA
This sequence comes from Viscum album, assembly GCA_963277665.1. NCBI lineage: Eukaryota > Viridiplantae > Streptophyta > Magnoliopsida > Santalales > Viscaceae > Viscum > Viscum album. Next base: position 2,135,322,654 of record OY728138.1, read on the forward strand.
TGTGTGATTCAATTCGGTTCATGGAATTGATCAGTGTTTACATGGGATTTAAGAACAATATGGAAAATCATAAATAAAACCATACTATAGAGACTTCTGATCTATTGTTAATAAAGAACACTTGAATTTCCAACATTGAATATATCCACATACTCTGTTGGTGCGATAATCCACAATCTAATCCATATATGTCGTCGTGCGCCAAGAAAAGCTCCCCAATGGGTTTTTTTGAATCTCTAGAGTTGTAGCGGCCAAACCTAAGAAAATTATATAATTAATCATTAAAAGGCGAAACATTCTCTATTTCAAACACAATAAAATATAAATTTATTATTAAATTTAATTCATTTAATAACACCCATGATGACCTATTCATTTACGGCCTGTGCTGACAAAGATTATGTTGTGCCTGGGGTAAACATTTTGTTATAATGTCAACAGTGGCCTCAAATTTCTAATTATAGCACCTAATTTGGGAGTTATTCACCTTTTAATTAAAACTATGAATGCATTCTATTTAATATATTTAATTTATTTTAAACATTTATTTTGGGAACACTGATCCTGAGAATGATTCACCATCTCGACTCTTTATCTTGAAAATAATCCGTATAATATCCAAAAATAATACATAGAAAATCCAAGATGTTTCATTCTTCCACTTCGGGATTTATGTCCCAAAAATATAGAACATGGGATACACAATGTGATGTGGGTACTAAGCATGAATATCAGTCTCCCGCTCCCATGTGCTCTCTTAAATATTCTCGTGCTTCCACTGGACTCACACAAGGTGAATCGATCAACCATGTAAGATTATATCCTAATAATCGTCAATCTCCACCATGTAATATGAAAAGGTATATACATACATAATGTCTAGATTTCCATAGTTGATAATTTTTGATAGGTCACGAAAGTACCTCCTCAACTACGACAAGTGGAAGACATCGTGTACCCACTACAACTATGATGGTGGAGCTAATTGTTACACCACCTCACAAACTCTACATTGTATCTATATGGGACCAATGAATCTTATACAACCCTAACACCATGGAAAAATATAATTTATCCATGCTGAGGTAGGGCTTTTTGGAACACATGGTCTCCTTCCTTGAACTACAATGGTCTCTTTCATCGGTCAAAATAAGACTTATGATAACTCTTTGAAGTCCTCACCCATTCATGGATGATCTTCACCATCTCATTAGTATATCAAACCAACACTAGGACCATGCGTGATGAATCTCTTGGATCTGTCCAACATATAGGTTAACTATACGGACTCCTGTATAGAGCCTCGAATGGTGCCATACCATGGTTGGATTGGTAGATGTTGTTGTACACAAACAAAACCAAGGGTAGGTGATCCTACCAAATTTGACCATTTTACAACATGCAAGCCCGCTATATGTCATCCAATAAGTGGATGGTTTTCTCTATCTAGCGGTTAGTCTGGGCATGAAATGTTGTGCTCATGTGAAACTAATTCCCACAATCCACCTATAATCCCTCCATAATCGATATATGAATCAATCATCATGATCAAAGACAATCATCAAGGGATCCCCATAGAATTGGAATATATCATACACATAGAGGCATCCCAATATCCACACTGAAAACGGTTCTTGAATAGATAACAAGTGTGGTGACTTGGTGAGTCGATCTATGATCACCCCGATGGCATTGTTTCCCTTAGATGTACTTGGTAATCCTATCATGAAGTCCATGGATATGAAATCCCACTTCCACTCAAGAACCTTAGGGGGGTGAGAAAAACCAACTAGAACATGGTGTTCAACATTAACATGCTGATAATTAATGCTTAGAGAGAAAAACTCTATAACTCCCTTCTTCATACCTGGCCACCAAAACTAATGTCATATGTCCTGGTAATACATTTACAAACATAGATGTATTTCCAAATGGTATGTATTATACTCCCTCAACACCTCCTCTTTCATCATCAAAGGTACCATATTCTATCCTATTAAAATGATAACATGCTCCCCACCTTCAAAAAATCCATCAAGAGCATGTATGGTGGATATATGAGAACGTTGGGTCTCACAGTTGGTATCTCTATGTTAAGAATCCATGAAATGATGTAAAACAAGTGGGGGAATCAAGCATCGACTAAATATATGAATCACAATCCTCTTATATGAAGGATAACTGCAATGAGGCTAACTAATCTGATGTCTTGGCCAACAACTAAGAACAAGATCTCTGACAAAGAGTGTCTTCCACTACGTTCCCTTTCCTAGGAGTATAGAAAATCTTGAATCATTGTTCGGGAAGATCTCTATCCATTACCTCTATCTCAACATATGATCCTTTTATGAAATGATATACTTGATACTCTTGTGGTCATATATAATGATAAACTACTCACCTACCCGGTATTGTCGCCTCATATTCAAGTAAAAGATTACTGGTACTAACTCAAGATCATGGTTCATGTTGTTATTCTCATGTGGTCTTGGCTGGCATGAAAAATATGAAATTACTGCTTTCTTATACATCATAACACAACCATGTCTAATTACTAATGAATCATAGAACCCTACGTATTCGAAACACACCTCAAGAAATCTCAATATTTGAGAACTCTTAAAACTCTATCTCATATCCTAAAAGAACTATTGGAACCTTTTTTACAACACGATAGGCTTCCCCTTTCGAGTCAATGATATTAAGGGTGCTACAACTCTGGATAAGTTAGATAAAAACCTTAGATGGTACCCTATCAACCGAAGTAAACTCCACACCGTAGTGACACTCTTTGGTGGCTCCCAAGCCAGCACTGCCTCAACCATCATGGGTTCCACTACTACATCAACCTATGAGATGATGTGTACCATAATGTAGATATATCAAATTGAGAACTTACAGTTCAAGAGTTTCATGTTAATATGGATCTCTCGTAGTGTGTCCAAGACCATCCTCAAGTGTCTCACATGCTCTTCCTCAGATGTTGAATAAAATAAAATTTTTTAGAGGAAAAATACCACTAAATGGTCTAAGATTGGCCTAAAGGTATATTTCCTGAGTCCCATGAAAACTAATGGGGAATTTTTCATCCTAAAAAAATCACGAAGTACTCATAGTGACCATAAAAACATTTGAATGTCGTATATAGTATATCTTAATCCCGTACTCACAACTGAGGATAACTGAATCTGAGGTCAATCTTTGAGAACCATCATGCCACTCTCAACTAATCATAGAGATCATCTATCCTCAGTATTTGATACATATTCTTCATGTTAACCTGATTTAAGCAATGATAATCTACACATAACCTCAAGATCCCATCCGCCTTATTGGAAAATAACCCCGGTGATACCCAAGGGAAATGATTTGTCTCACAAATCCCTTATATTGTAAGTCAAACACCTACATATTCATCTCTCAAACTTATAAAGGATAGATTTGATATTTTGGTGTAGATATCAGTGTCATCCTGATATGAAAGTCGATGAAGAAGACTATTTCTAGGTGTAGAGGTAAACCTGGTACGCCTTCAATAAAGATGTACTCATACTCTGCCACTAATGTAGGAAAGTAGTAGCCCAAAGTATCTAATTATCCTTGAGTCAATATATACAACCAATGAGTAATCAACTTCACTCTCCTAAAACTTATCTCATCCTACTCCACAAAGATATGATTTTCTCACATAAATTAAACCCTCATTCTGTTACTATAGACACTCTACATTTTCTACCTAAAAAATTAAATTTGGACACGAAATGTAGATAACTAGTCCATACCTGTGATGATGTTGTAAGTCCTCATTTATTTAATGAATAGATCCCATAACTCTCACCCCCAAGCATCAAATCGCACTACTGGCACAAGTGTGCAATCACTAATTCTCCCCCTGTCAGAGTCTCCTACAATAAGGGTCAAGCCAATGTCTCAACTGGAATATCTAAGTCTTGAACCATATAAGTGGAATGGATGTAATGGCTTGAACCCATATCTATCAATACTATAACTAAAGTATAAAAACACATATCATACCCCATATCATCCCAAAACTTTCATGGTCATAGGCCTCTATATTCTACAGCTGGCCTCATCCCTTCCGACCGGCTCCTTGAGCATGGTCTGTACCACCTAGTGGTGGTGGTGGTAATAGATTAAACCTCCGGCCACCTCTGATTTACTTACTGACACATCTTCCACATCCTCTGTCTTGTGGACCACACTGATCATGCATCTGTCTATACCTCAATGGTCCCTTGACCATCTCACAATTAGAAACATGATGGGTCCAAAAATCTCATGCTAGATGTCCCCGACCATTGTAGGATAAATACCACCTCTCCCTCGACAGATTTGAGGCCACTTGAGATCCCACTACCACATAACTAGGTTTCTACCACACCACCCTTTATCAGTAATTTTTTAGCATTGATAAAGGGGACCCCTTTATCAGTGCCTTTTTTAGTAGCACTGATATGGGGACTTTATCAGCACTTTATCCAATCGCTGATAAAGTTTATATTTAAAAAAAATCAGGAAGAATAATATATTGTTATATAAGTATATTTGTATTTATATAAATATAATATATATATATATATATATATTTTAAATATGTTTTAGATATGTATAAATAGACAATTACATTTAATATATAATAAATTAAGGGAAATTGATTTAAAATATTTTAAAAAATATTATTAATTAATAATTTTCTAATTATCATCGATTAATAATCATTTAATAAAAATATGAAGACACGAAAAATCAAAATAATAATAATAAAAGATCTAAAATAAGTTTAAAATGCAACTTAAACTTTAAAATAACCATAAATTTTGATTCGGGTGTCTTTTTTAGCTCTAAAACATATCAAATATAATATTTCGACGAGATCTATGCATTAGTGACCCAAGGGAACCTTTTGTCACAATTTCTGAGGCCCAAAAAGGCCCAAAAGACCTCCAAAACTGAGTTTTTAGTCAGGATACCCCGATTTTTTAACGTTCAAACAGGTATAACTTCTGATCTGGTTGTCCTCTAGGCCTATACCACATATCATATTGAATATTGTTTCATTTTATTTGATTTTAATAGTTTTGGAGTTGAAATGGACTTATGTATGAGAAGTTATGGTTATTTAAAAATTATATGTCTTTTCAGATACATATACATTTGTATTTATTCATAAATATATATATGCTTATCTGTGTGTGTGTTTGTGTGTGTGTGTGTGTGTGTTGTATATATGTATGTATGTATGCATTTATTTATTTATAAACACACACAAATAACTTCTTTTATGAATGTATTTAAAACTAATCTTATAGAAATATATTAACATACAAATAAATTTACTGATAAAAAATTATAACGAAATACATATATAGATATATTAATATATGAATTAATAAATATACACTAATATATGAATAAATATATATGTATTAATATAACTAAATATATTTCTATTAATATGAATCTATATTAATATATGAATAAATATAACTATATATATATAAATATAAATATATATTAATAAACGAATAAATATATATATATACTAATATATGAATAAATATATATGTATTAATATAACTAAATATATTTATATTAATATGAATCTATAATTATAAATGAATAAATATAACAATATATATATAGATATATCATTAAATAGAAAAAAACTAAATAGCTTAGTGGTAAAGGTGCAGCCGCGCAAGGGGGAGGTCTCGGGTTCGAGTTTGGGAGGAAGTAGGGGTGTGTGGGGAAGTGGTGGATGCGTGAGAAAGTGCGTCACACAGAGAGTGGGAGGGGGTCTGCCTAGCATTGAAAATGGGGGGAGTGCTATTAAAATCTACTCAAGCATTTTATTTTCTTTTTAACTTTTTTTAATTTTTTGGACTTTTATTAGTTCTTAAAAAATCCCTTATAAAAGGGATCTTTTATAAGTGATAAAAAAACACGGATAAAGGAACTTTTTATCAGCACTAATAAAATCCACCTTTTATCAGCACTTTCTTTAGCTCTAGTAAAAGGGGACATTATCAGCACTCAGATAAAAGGGACCCCCCTTTATCTTCGCCTCGATTAACAATGCTTTTTTGGAACTGTTAATGCCCTTTTCTAGTGCTGATAAAATATATATTTGTAGTAGTGTCCCTACAAAACTATCCCTAAGTCATGGGATCACATCTTGAAGCATTTGACATGCTTGTATCCCTATGACTACCATATGATACATGTTACCGAGGTCTCATCTAATGGTTTCCCTTTACAAGCTCACAATACCAATGTATATTCTACCAGAAATACCTCCACTAGTACATCTCTCTCAAGAAGCCCGACATAGGGGGTAAAGGAAAGGATACTACTGAAGACCTGATTCCTCGATACAAGCCCTTCTCAAAGGTCTGATATTTGAAGAACTGATCCTGCACCTTATCCAACAATTAATACAAGAGATCAGTAAACCTCACTGAGTACTCCATCATGGTTATACTATGTTAAAATGTAGAATCATATGTATGTGCACCGATTAAAAAGTGGCTTGATAGTACACCTCTTTGAACATGCAATCAAATTCTATCTTGTAGATAGATATCTCATCACGTGAATAGGTGACCAAGATCCACCATCACCCATAAGATCCCTGAAGGAGAATTACCTTGATGAATTCCATCCGATATTCTAATCTCTTCACAAGGTGGAAAACATGGGAGACCTCCTCAAGCCAAACATCATCTACCTGGGGGTCTGGGTCACTACAAAACCTAGGAGGTAATGGGTGACCAAGCTCCACCATCACCCATAAGATCCCTGAAGGAGAATTACCTTGATGAATTAGATCTGATATTCTAATCTCTTCACAAGGTGGAAAACATGGGAGACCTCCTCAAGACAAACATCATCTACCTGGGGGTCTGGGTCACTACAAACCCTAGGAGGTGACTGCTTATGAAATTTGTGCAATTTACCTAACCTGGGTGAATACGCAGCTGGAACTACCTACTCTAAATGCTGATCAATGGGTGGCTGTATAGTTTGTAAACCACTGATAGGTGTTATCTTTGGTACATGCCCATGTATCAGTGCATTTTCATTAGGCAGATCATCCTCATGTTCATGCACTAGAATCCTTGAATTCTATCTATGTGAAGGCAACCTAAAATGAAAACAAGATGTACTATTGTCAAAAAGAGTATATATGGGGTGAATACTCAAGAAGTACATGGAAAAAACAACCATTTTTATATGATGCATATACCAAACATTTTCCCTGCATCAATTTTTTTACAAGTAACTAATCGAATGATATGTTATTAGAGTCCTGGTGTATCGATATGTCAGATGCCACCCCAACATTGGAATCCCCGTTCTGAAAGCCAAACATTGAACAAAAAACACTATTTCCCAAAACCAACTCACAGACTCTGTTCCTATGGTATAATTGACCCCCCTGACACCAATTTTCCATGAACCAACCTACTTAGGTACAACCCATGACTACCCTAATCGTACATCTAATAGGCCTAGAGCTAGTGACCAGCAAAAAGTGGTAATATCCAAAAAATGGGAGTAATTAGCCTAATTTTACTATACACAAACAAACACAACTCCAACCCCTCATAATGATAAAATTTAAATCAATTGAGACAATGAATGCATACATCTTAGATCCCACAATAGAGTACGACAGTAAATGTAATGAAAGAAGAAAAATGGGTCAAATATAATCACAACCAAGAACTTTAAAAGTACAACCCGCTCTAAGAAAGAGGACTAAGAGAAATGAAAGCTACCAGAAACAAAACCATAGTCTATCAAGATCTAGCTAGGATCTAACCCTTCTTGTCCTCCCAGGACACCATAAAAAGGGTCTTTGGTTGTATAAGCCACAACTCATTTTTGGAAAATCCCATTAATGGGTGAGTAAAAAAAATACATATTTGGACACCCTAAAACCACTAAACATGAATCAAAATGTATAGTCAAATCAATAAAAGGTATAAAAAACATTTTATAACATAATCACCTAGATATACATAGGAAAGAAACCACACCACTAGGTGGACATAACAAATGGCCAACTAGAGGATTATGCTCAAGGTAACACATGTTCAGGGAGAATCCACACAAGAAGACCTGATATCATAGGAGAAACTAATTTAAGAGGTCTAGAGAATTGGTAATAACCCAATGAAATATAACTGGTCTATGGAGACTCTAATACATAAATAGGGGGTCACACCTAGAACCACTAGGGGACACCATGAACCCAATCCGGATTAACCCACTTTTAATGGGATTATATTTCAATGATACAAAAAATACTACCAATATATCCATATAAAAGGTGGATTAATTTTGTACTCATGGAGGTCATGAGAATTCCAAAAACCCCACTCAAGGAACAAAGGATGATAAAGGACACAAAAACTCTAAATGAGACTCGACCACTAGAGGCGATCACAATCTAATGATATTGTAGTAATGACACACTATATCCTAGAGGAAAAGAACCAATGGAAACATACTCAACATATAATGGTCCAAAAAATAAAATAAATATTCATAAGAACTCTTGATGTGGGTACACGGCGTGTACTAGGGGGTGCACAACGTGTCCAAATATCCCCATGTCTACCCTTGTGGAAGATCCTCACATGGAATATAGTCTCCATATACCTGTCATGTAGAGACACACGGTATCCTTCTTATGAAATGTGGTCATGTCCATGTACGGTGGCCTTGTCCTTATACCAGCTCATGTACATGAAGTTATATATGTGTACATGTACATGGTGTGCCATTGGACTATATAAATTTACCCATGTCCCTCTACTCTTTGAAGTACATGACAAGTCACACAAAAGGGGTAACATACTTTGTGATTGGGGTCACACGTAATGTGATCCTTAAGTCTAGCATAAGCCCTAGAACCATTTCCAAGAGTCCCCATACAAAATATAACCAGAAATATGTAACGCACCGACCCCAACTACCCAGAGTCGGTGCATTACTTCGTAACATTGGCATGATCACAAATGATCAAGTCTCGAAAGACAGATTAGTTTAGTAGCCTTGGAAACACTAGATACATTCATAAGTCTTTCATTACATCATAAAGTAAAAAAAAAACTACAATAACATGGTCTTCATAGCCCACACTCATATCCCTTTCTGACTATCCCTGCAGGTCATTCATAAAATACTTCTCCACATCCTGGAAAATATTAAAACATTGAAAGGGGTGAGCTCAGATGCTCAATAAGGATAACAATATTGTAGAAGCTTTCAAAAATAAACATTAACATTTAAGGCAATGTATAACTAAAACAAAAGCCTTTTTAAACTTTAACTCCAGCATAATATGGAAAAAATAAAATTAAATAATTCCATTTACTTACTCACATGGATATTCTAATAGTCGAATAATCACATTAAATATCTATAACCACTTTCATAATTATAGAATACATAATGCCAAACTATCATAACCACGTAACCAAGGCCTCGTGCCGAGACCACAAATAAGATTTTGTCAAGGCCTCATGCCAAGACACTAGTTTGTCTCATGAGACCTACCGATGCATCGAGGAGCTATAGCGGGCTCCACCCATCACTTATTAAGTCCAATGCATTCCTCATATGAACATTTTTAAATATATCATAAACCATAACATAATTGTATCACATAAAACATACATAAAGGAAACATAAGATTCCCATACTTCAATCACAAGATATCAATACAACACATTGATGTAATAAAAACTTTATCAAAACCATTTGCAATACCAAAATAAAATAAAACTAAAACATGGTATTTATTTTTCTTTTTTAAAAAAATTATGGCCTGTAGAGGAAGCCAAAACCAAAATAATGGCCATGGCAGCGGAGAAGTCGTTGTCGCTGCATACGTACGGCAAGAAAAACATACCTTTTTTTGTTTAGTAAAACACTTCGTATAAAAATATTCCTTTTGAATAAACGTAAAAGTCAAAGGGGTTTATACACCGTATAAAGGAAAGTTGTGTATAAAACCAAATATGCCTCAATGAAAGGAGATTGAGACGAAGTCCTTACAAAGAAAATTTTTAAAATAAAATATATCTATTATGTGTATTCACTATATGTACACATAAAGAAAGTATAAATACAAGATAGGACATAATAATATCATGACATAATTTGAAAGTAGGAGATTAACCCAAAGAATGGAAATTGGGTTAAGATGTTCCCTTACCTTGCATCCTGTCTTGACTCGATCGTTCTTTATCCTCCTGAATAATAAACTAGAGTTAATTTATTGTTTCTTAAGAACATTTTTCAAGTTAATTATCCCTTTTATATCACTTATTACCATGTTATGAACATTATGTAATTATTTAAGTTAATAACAGTCATTTTGTTGATCTTAGGTACTTGAGTCAAAAATAAAAATCTTATAATTACAAGTTGTTCATGTGGTGATATATCCATTATATCCAGAATTATATTCATGATATAGATATCATATATCTCATATATATACATTATATACATGAATTTATAATATTCCATAACGTTTAGAGCTAAGAAATGAAATGCACCGTTCATGGAGACGGTAAGCCGTACGTACGCATGAATGCTACATTCATTTCTATTTCGTATTTAATGAAATAATAATGATATAAAGGTATATTATAATTCCAGTATAATATCATACGTAATATCATTTACTCCATCCTTTATACATCCCACATATGGTATTAACGATTCAAATCACTTTGAGGGGGCGGTAGTCCGCACTTCCTAAAATGAAAATATCACGTTTACCCATAATGGAAACAATAAAGGTATGCCATAAATGAAAAATACAGAAATTTAAGTAAAACATAAACATATTTTATATCATTTATAAATAGAGTGACATCTTAATGGCCACCTTTGATGGTGTTTTATGAGTGTTGAACAATCATCGTTTCGTGAGGCAGAAATTCACCATCCACAGAAACCGTATGTTCTTTAACCATTAGATGTAGGTGTGTGTATGTGTAGATCTAATACTCATTATAAAAACATCCTAGTATATTGAGGATACTGGTGTTGTTACAAAATAAACGAATAAAAAGAGTTTAAGGGGTGGGAGAAGCAAAATAAAACAAAACAACATAAGAGAAGACATTACCTTAAAATCGGGTAACTCTTTTGATTTGATCCAAAGGCTTCCTTGGGAAGCATTATGACCAAGGTGAGGCTTCTAGAATTAAGGTAGGGAAGTTGGGAGAGTATTTGTGCAGAGGTTGGCTGAGCCAAAAGGCTTTGAAAGTGTGAGTAAGGTGGTAGTGGTGGGGGCCTTTTATAAGTGGAGAGGAGGGGCACTCATGGAAAGTAATGAAATGTTACTTTATTATATAATTATTTTCGAATTTTAAAGGTCCCAAACTTATATAATTCAAGGATAAGGTGATAAGGGTTCGAAATCTACTCATCCAATAAGTTTTTGACATGTTTAAGCCTTGTATTTTACATTATCTTTTCATTTTATTTAAATCGTTAATTAATGAGGTAATCGTTGCATCATCATGGTGTCATAAATAATTTAATATATAAAAATTATAAAAAAAATCATGATGTAGGAAGTCTTTTTAGCTTTCTAATTAATATTTATTGTCAAAAATATGACTTGTATACCCCCATTTAAAAATTGTTTTAGTAAAACAACTTATGTTTGTGACATTTTTATTTTAACTTTAAATAAAAGTAATTTATGTCATTTTCCTACCAAAGTGGCTCCATGGGGTCCCCAAGTTGACCCATGGATTGTCTTTGTCGGACATGACACATAAAATAGGGGTAGGAAAAGTGTAAAGGTATTTTCATATTTTTATAATATCATTTTTACCTTAAATTTCACTAATTACTTTTAATCGCGATTAATTAAACTTAAAAGTTACTATTCACCAAAAAATTATTTTAATCTCATTGAACCACATTTTACTTCCTAATGACAACCATGTATGTCGGAGTTTTGAAAATAAAATCACAGAATTGGTAATATTTCATTTAAACGAAAAATCAGTTATTTAACTACCACTTAGTGGTTTCACTATTCATAAAAAATTGATGTTTTTCAGAACAATGCCAAAATTTTACCCTAAGATATAATTGATATTCCAATTTAAAAAATGATGTCTATTTTACAAAATTCCAAACATATAAGTTTCATTAATTAATTTTATAATTAATTCCCGCTGTCACAATAAATAGCGTGTTTTTAAGAAACAGTATATATCAAAAGATTGACAATTGTTTATGTCCAATTTCAAAGTGAAATTAATTCTAATGACCATAATGAGATAAAATAGTAAAAATATATTCTAATTATACTTTAAAACCAATCAATAGTATAATTTATCACTATAAAAAACTTTTATTAAAAAAGTTGTTTTTAAGTATTTTTCACTATTCATAAAAATTGGAAGTTCTCAGAAAATTACAAAAAATTCAACTTTGGATAATTTCGATATTACGAATACAAAAATGAAGTCCATTTTGAAATATAAAATTTCTATAATTTTAAAAAGAGGGTATTACTATTCATAACATCTACTTTGATTAGTTGTGGTGTGTTAGAACTCGAAGTTGCATACAATGCAAGCTATTGCATTATTGAATGAGAAGCGTATCGTGGAAGCTCGGGGTGTTACATTCTCCCCTCCATCAATAAATTGCGTCCTTGCAATTTGAAATTTTTCTTTGAAAATAAAATGTTGAAAATAGAAAATACCTTTGTGGAAAACCCACATCGGAAGTAAGGTTAATAAAAATATAACATTAAAATAAAGAAAGAGAAGTACAAAGGTCACCCGAGATAGCCCATTCTAGGATTCAATGAAAATATGGATATGGAAGAAAAACAAACCATCAAGGTCTGATGGATAGTTATAGAAAACTCGATTAGGAGAAAGTTAACCATATGAAAATCACAAACTTGTGATTGGTTAAACAGTCATTGAATCCCCAGTTGGAAAAGTTAAGAGGCAACGTTTTTGTTTTAAGTTACCTTTTATAAAGTTGAGGAATTTATTTAGGAGATTTACTATGAACTTAAGGTAATATACATACTTGTCATGTATACTTTCATTCTTTAATAAATTTTTACCACAAACCCATCTTTCACTCTAAAAGGTAATAGAACTCAAAAATATTCTATTTATCCTAATTGTATAAGGTTCAAAATATTAACACATACCATTTAGATTAGTAAAACTATTTTGTAATAACCAGGGACTTCCTGTTGAATAGTGGTAGTTAATAAAGGCCTATCGAACTATGGTTTTGGGTTGGATTCCTGCAGCTTTGTCCGACGCGACGGGTTATGCCCCACCCTGCAGGTTGTCCTTTTCCTAAAACTATAGTGTTATAATATTCCAAAAATAATCTTCAGAAATGTTTTAACCTTAAACAATACTATCCAAAGATCAACTTAATCCATTCCAAACTTTAAAGTTATCCAAAATACCTCCATCCAGACTTTTTCTAAAAGGTCTCTAAATTCCAAAATCAATTGTATCATCAGATTCCTCAAACAAGGTAAAGTTTCTCTTATTATCACATAAAAAAATATGATTACCTTCATCATATTAAAACCTTAATGAAATCAACAAGTACTTCAGTAAAATCCTTATATATATATAATAAATTATTCTAATAACCACAATATAATCCATGAGTCCAAAAGCACCAATACATTAATTATTCTACTTCAACTGTAGTAACAGCATAAGATTGTCCTTGATCCCTTGGCCTTTTTTGAGGTAAGTTTACCTGATGCTTAGGACATTAATTATCATAATGACCCATTTCCCTACAATTTTAGCATTCAACATTGATAGCCTCTTTATTTCCCTTACAATCATGAGCTTGGTGTCGTTTTTCACCACACTTGTAACAGACTCCCATTCCCTTCAAGAAAGTACCGGGGTGTTTCTTTCCACATTTACTGAAGGAATGATATTCAACTCTTCCCTTCTTCCCCTTATCTCTATTTCCAGATTGATCAGAAGATCTCTTCTTTTCTTGCTTTGCTTTAAAGTCATAGGACTTAGAGAATTCCTTTTCCGTCTTGATAGAACACGAGACAATATCTTCGTATGACGAGAAGGTTTGTGAGACTAATGGTCGATGGAGAAACGGTTTTAACCCATCAAAGAAACGATCAATCTTACTTCTTGGGTTACATATATAATTTGCTGCATGCCTTGCTAACCTTGTAAAGTTAGCCTCATACTTTGCGACATTCTCATCCCCCTTTTGTCTCAGACTCAGAAATTGCCTTTCCATATCTGCTCAATTGTCATGTGGAAAGTATTTTTCTAAGAAAAGATCTTTGAACTCTCTCCATTACATACTTGAAACTTATTCATCTTCCTTTGAATTTTAAATCAATTACCACCATTGATCGGCATCTCCAGTGAGGCAGTAAACTACCATGATAACCTTCTCCCTTTCGCTACTCCCCAAGGCGTGAAATATTTTCTATAAAGAGTTTATCCATTGCTCAGCTACTAATGGATTTGTACCCCCATTAAATTTTGGCGGTTGTTGCCTCATGAAGCGGTCTAACATTGATCCTCCATGTTGCGGATCAGGATGCTCCATACGAGTAAGGTTATTATTCATAACCTGAGTGAGTTGTCCCAGTATGGTAATAAGTTGATCAGCACCAGTTGTATCTCCAGCTCCACAATAATTATCTTGAGCAGGAGGGAAATCCCTACACGGAGTGCGTGCATTGATACGGTTTCCATTCCATCCACTAGGCGCCATTTCTAAACAATGGCATAAACTAGATTAGTTTGTGAATCAAAATACATAATTCCATACCTGTAAAACACTTAACACTAATTGAACTATTTATGGATATAATCCATAATCATAAAAAAAAATTCTTTGAGGAAGTATATACTCATAACCCTTCATAGTGGTTTGTAACAAAAATGAGAATTATCCTAAGTATATCCCCCAGGAGTTTCGTAACCAAGAGTGCAGCAAGGCCCGTTGTCGTGCACCAGTTACCGTTCGAGTCTAGATCAAAGCAGTGTTTTCGGGTTTTACCCCTAGGTACATCTGTGCCAGAGCCACCTCTACCTGCTCGTATCCAGATAGGGATTTATTGCTCAGAAAACTCAAAAAATCTCTATAATACCAAAATTATAGGAAGTTCTTCTATACTAATATTCAAAGTCTATCTTTGGGCTATGTGCTCTAATCAGAGTTTATCTAAATCTAGCTTCCAAGGTTAGTACTAAACTGCCTCTAATACCAACTGTAACGCCCCGAGCCCAGCTACCCAGAGTCGGTGCATTACTTTGTAACATTGGCATGATCACAAATGATCAAGTCTCAAAAGACCGATTAGTTTAGTAGCCTTAGAAACACTAGATACATTCATAAGTCTTTAATTACATCATAAAGTAAAAAAAACTACAATAACATGGTATTCATAGTCCACACTCATATCCCTTTCTGACTATCCCTGCAAGTCATTCATAAAATACTTCTTCACATCCTGGAAATATTAAAACATTGAAAGGGGTGAGCTCAGATGCTCAGTAAGGATATCAATATTGCGGAAGCTTTCGAAAATAAACAATAACATTTAAGGCAATGTATAACTAAAAAAATCCTTTTTAAACTTTAACTCCAGCACAATATGGCAAAAATAAAATTAAATAATTCCATTTACTTACTCACATGGATATTCTACTAGTCGAATAATCACATGCAATATCTATAACCACTTTCATAATGATGGAATGCATAATGCCAGACTATCATAACCACGTAGGCAAGGCCTCGTGCCAAGACCAAAAATAAGATTTTTTCAAGTCCTCATGACAAGACACTAGTTTGTCTCATGAGACCTACTGATGCATCAAGGAGCTATAGCGGGCTCCACCCGTCACTTATTAAGTCCAATGCATTCCTCATATGAACATGTTTAAACATATCATAAACCATAACATAATTGTATCACATAAAACATGCATAAAGGAAACATAAGATTCCCACACTTCAATCACAAGATATCAATACAACACATTGATGTAATAAAAACTTTATCAAAACCATTTTCAATACCAAAATAAAAGAAAAGTAAAACATGGTATTTATTTTTCTTTTTAAAAAAAATTATGGCTTGTAGAGGAAGCCGAAACCCAAATAATGGCCATGGTGGTGGAGAAGTCGTTGTCGCCGCATACGTACGACAAGAAAAACATTCCTTTTTGTCATTTATTAAAACAATTCATATAAAAAGATTCCTTTTGAATAAATGTAAAAGTCAAAGGGGTTTATACACCGTATAAAGGAAAGTTGTGTATAAAACCAAAAATGCCTCAATGAAAGGAGATTGAGACGAAGTCCTTACAAAGAACATTTTTAAAATAAAATATATATATTATGTGTATTGAATATATGTACACATAAAGAAAGTATAAATACAATATAGGACATAATAATATCATGACATAATTTGAAAGTAGGAGATTAACCCAAAGAATGGAAATTGGGTTAAGAAGTTCCCTTACCTTGCATCCTGTCTTGACTCGACCGTTCTTTAACCTCCTGAATAATAAACTAGAGTTAATTTCTAATTTATTAAGAACATTTTTCAAGTTCATTATCCCTTTTATATCACTTATTACCATGTTATGAACATTATGTAATTATTTAAGTTAATAACGGTCATTTTGTCGATCTTAGGTACTTGAGTCAAGAATACAATTCTTATAATTACAAGTTGTTCATGTGGTGATATATCCATTATATCTAGAATTATATTCATGATATAGATATCATATATCTCATATATATCCAGTATATACATGCATTTATAATATTCCATAACGTTTAGAGGTATGAAATGAAATGCACCGTTCATGGAGACGGTAAGCCGTACGTACGCATAAACGCTACTTTCATTTCTATTTCGTATTTAATGAAATAATAATGATATAAAGGTATATTATAATTCCAGTATAATATCATATATAATATCATTTACTCCATCCTTTATACATCCCACATATGGTATTAACGATTCAAATCACTTTGAGGGGGTGGTAGTCCGCACTGCCTAAAATGAAAATATCGCATTTACCCATAATGGAAACAATAAAGGTATGCCATAAATGAAAAATAAAAAACCTTAAGTAAAACATAAACATATTATATATCATGTATAAATAGGGTGACATCTTAAAGGCCACCTTTGAAGGTGTTTTATGAGTGTTGAACAATCATCGTTTTGTGAGGCAGAAATTCACCATCCACAGAAACCGTATGTTCTTTAACCATTTGATGTAGGTGTGTGTAAGTGTATATCGAATAATCATTATAACAACATCCTAGTATATTGAGGATACTGGTGTTGTTACAAAATAAAGTAATAAAAAGAGTTTAAGGGGTTAGAGAAGCCAAATAAAACAAAACAACATAAGAGAAGACATTACCTTAAAATCTGGTAACTCTTTTGATTTGATCCAAAGGCTTCCTTGGGAAGAATTCTGCCCAAGGTGAGGCTTCTAGGAGTAAGTTAGGGAAGTTTGGAGAGTATTTGGGCAGAGTTTGGCCGAGCCAAAAGGCTTTGAAAGTGTGAGTAAGGTGGTAGTGGTGGGGGCCTTTTATAAGTGGAGAGGAGGGGCACTCTTGGAAAGTAATGAAATGTTACTTTATTATATAATGAGTTTCGGATTTTAAAGGCCCCACACTTATATAATTGGAGGCTAAGGTGATAAGGGTTCGAGATATACTCATCCAATAGGTTTTTGAAAAGTGTAATCCTTGTATTTTACATTATCTTTTCATTTTATTTAAATCGTTAATTAATGTGGTAATCGCTGCATCATCATGGTGTCATAAATAATTTAATATCTAAAAATTATAAAATAAAAATATAATGATGTAGAAAATCTTTTTATCTTTCTAATTAATATTTATAGTCAAAAATATGACTTGTATAACCCCATTTAAAAATTGTTTTAGTAAAATAACTTATGTTTGTGACATTTTTATTTCAACTTTAAATAAAAGTAATTTATGTCATTTTCCTACCAAAGTGGCTCCATGGGGTCCCCAAGTTGACCCATTGATTTTCTTGGTCGGCCTTGACACATCCAATAGGGGTAGGAAAAGTGTAAAGGTATTTTCATATTTTTATAATATCATTTTTACCTTAAATATCACTAATTACTTTTAATCGCGATTAATTAAACTTAGAAGTTACTATTCACCAAAAAATTATTTTAATCCCATTGAACCACATTTTACATCCTAATGACAACCATGTATGTCGGATTTTTGAAAATCAAATCACAGAAGTGGTAATGTTTCATTTAAATGAAAAATCAGTTATTTAACTACCACTTAGTGGTTTCACTATTAATCAAAAATTGACGTTTTTCAGAACAATGCCAAAATTTCACCCTAAGCTATAATTGATTTTCCAATTTCAAAAATGATGTCTATTTTAAAAAATTCCAAACATATAAGATTCATTAATTAATTTTATAATTAATTCCCACTGTCACAACAAATAGCGTGTTTTTAAGAAACAATATATATCAAAAGATTGACAATTGTTTATGCCCAATTTCAAAGTGAAATTAATTCTAATGACCACCATTGGATAAAATAGTAAAAATCTATTCTAATTATACTTTAAAACCACTAAATATTATAATTTATCACTATAAAATACTTTTATTAAAAAAGTTGTTTTTAAGTATTTTTCACTATTCATAAAAATTGGAAGTTCTCAGAAAATTACAAAAAATTGAACTTTGGATAATTTTGATATTACGAATACAAAAATGAAGTCCATTTTGAAATATAAAATTTCTATAATTTTAAAAAGTGGGTATTACTATTCATAACAACTACTTTGATTAGTTGTGGTGTGTTAGAACTCGAAGTTGCGTACAATGCAAGCTATTGCATTATTGAATGAGAAGCGTATCGTGGAAGTTAGGGGTGTTACAAAGTACAAGTCGTGTTTCTTAAAATTTTCCAAATCCATTTGGATCTCTTCCACATCGTACTATTTTACATTGAAGCTACCATAGTAACAAGAACTTATAGATAAGGGTTCTTATGGTCCTTTCCAACAAAAATAAATGGATAACCAAGATTTAATCTGCTAGGAAGACCATCCATTAAGACTTTCATCCTCATTCGTTAGAATATGGATAAACAGAACCCACAAATCTGATCAGATCCACCACCAAGCATTTCCTACCATTGTTGCACCTCGATTACTCCACCAGTCATGAACCACACCCATGATATTGGCCCATTGAACCAAATAATAGTAGTAAATGATCAAATAATGGGTATTCATTGAACCATGGTCCAAAATAATATGAGTATGATAAATATCAAAAGAATGAGGGAGGAAATTGTTAAGAAAGAAAATTTTGGAACAAACCGTGGTCATTGATTGTTGGGCCTCAGTTAATAATCATAGAAAGTAGTAAATAAGAGGGATAAATCAACAAAACATTAAAAAATTCCATCAATTTACATCTACCATTAATGCATGAATCAATTATGGTTAAGAAATTGATTCTCGTTCACCTAGGATTGATGTACAAGATGGGAACTCACCAATAAAATAATCCTACCTGGATTTTGGATCCGTTGTTGATGAATAAAAGTCAAGTTTCTATATTTGATGATATCTAAAAATATTTTTGGTGTGACAATCCATGGTCTGATCCCGATCCATTGTTGTCTTCCCCGAAAATATCTCTAATGGTTTCTTTGAATCTTCAGGTTTTGAGAATCCAATCCTGAGGAAATTCTATAACCATGCATTTAAAGGGACAAATTCATTACATCAAAATAATAATAATAAGATATTTAATTTATTTCATTTAATTTTGCGTGCAATGATTTTTTCTCAAACATCCCATGCCGACAAAGATTAGGTCATGCCTAGGGTAATACCCACATTACAAACTCAATAGTGTCCTTAGATTTATGATATAAGAACCTATTCGATATTTATTCCACCTTTTTAGGAAAAACGTCTGGGAATTATATTCTATATATTTTATATATTTAAAACATTTCTTTGGGGAACACCGGGCCTCAGAACTACACATTTTCTTAGTGCTTGGTCTCTAAAATATACCATTTAATTTCCAAATATAATACCTGGAAAATATGATATGTTAAAAAATGTGTGATAAGAATACATCATACTTTAATATTCTATGGACTATCTAGAATTCTAAATTATTTTCTGTTATTTATTTTGAAGAACCTACTCATGATTTTCCCCCTTAAGGGATGAACCTTTTAATTTATTAACATATAAGATTTCTTTAAAGTAAATTTTTACTCCCCAAAAAATTGAGCACCCTATGATTGATGATATAATAATTCTATGTTTTTTTAGGAATCATTAGGTTGAAATCATCTTATTCCCATTGATAAGTGTATTTTAATTAGAATTCCTATTGATAAGTCTAATTCAGAAAAATATTGAAGTTACATTGCATCCAGAAAGTTAGAATTATATAATATCAACCTCTATGATCATGAATACATTTTTATAGAGAAATAAACACTAACAATATATCAATTTTATATAGAAAAATCTTTCACTAATAGGAAATAAAATTAAAACTCATTTTTTCACACTTTTTAAAACAATTTTGGGCAAAAAATGAGTGAAACTAATGGTCATTTGCAACAAAGAATAAAATAATTTTAATTATGAATGAATCAAACTCTAGGGGGGATTTGGGTGTTCAAAAATCAAACAAATCATGAAATTGGTGATCAATGTGATAAAATAATCTGTGATAATAAATGAAACTATTACATGGTGCATTGGTTTATATATTGGAACCAGTTAAAACAATTTAACTACACACTAATACAGTATTATATCATTTATATATGAAACTATTACAAAGTGAATTGGAAGTACTAAAATGTAATTGGAAATAAAAAATGATATGTTTCTTGTACAAAATATTTTAAATTTGAACACTAATATTAACATTTGATGGATAGAGATCACATAGATAACTGATATGGTCTGTATTTATGAATTATAACATATGGTCTAGTTTGTTTATAATTAGAAAAAATGATGAACAGATTCTATGTAGTTAACTGATATGATTGTGATTTAAGAATTATAGAAAATGATCTAGTTATATGATTCTCCATTTTAGGAATTTCATAAAAATATAAAATTTTAATTCATTATAGGTTATCTTGATCTCTTATATAGATTAAATTGGTTTCTTCGAAATAATGTGATCACTTTATTATTAATCTAACATAGCTTACTCCATACCCATAATTTTGAATTGAAATTGAATTTCACTTAATCACCAGTAGATTCATTTCCTTGCATCTTAATCTAATGTGATAATTGATGTTAATACCACATAGTGGCTAACCACTATAATTAAATCTAATGTGGGAATGTTTTAGCTTGATGTGAGAGGATGGTTAATCTCACATGCATTCACAATTGAATTTATTTTGGTTTTGTTTATACATGTAATATTATTCAATAATTTACTATTATAATAATCAATTTAATTTACATAATGATACATTGGGCCTCGTAGGTCATGTGCCTCAAAAAATTTATTTTTCTAAAGTAAGAGGGAAAATGATGGAAGTTATGTAAATGCACAAACATAAGAAAATATTGTAAGTATTTTCATTGACATTTTATATTTTGATACATAATTTATAACTAAGTATATTATTTACAATGTCAATAGTGTTCCCTGGAGGTCCTCAATGAGAAGTAAGATTACAAATTTATGACAAATTATCCTTTGAGATAGTTACATGTTGAGGATAACTTGGAGAGAGTATGATGTAGACCATGGAAATGTATCATCCCCATTAGGTACTGGTCCTAATTGAGAAAAAATCAATGATCTCACACCACCAAGAAGATATATTCACATGAAGAAGCACATGAGGCAAAAAAATAGTTATACTGCAATGTGAAATAGGTAAACCAGTCATTAAACAGTTCCTAGAATCTATGATATGTTATGTACATCACTTCAATCAGAGGGTACAAACATTATCAATTCAGGTATATAAACAACGTTCTATTTATATGATGCATCGAGTGATGTCAAAGAGGGTCTTAATGGTGGTCAAGGTGATGATATTCCCAGTGATGGTGATGATGATGATGATGCTAAAGGAATTGATGTTCATAATGATGCTAGTGATGATTATGATGGAACTGATGGTGAAGAGGTAGATATGGGTCCCCCTCTATTTTGGAGTTGATAGTAAGGTGACACATGATTGGATGATGTTTAGTGACTATAAATGATTGTTTTCATGGATTATATATATATGTTATATTATTATATATTGTTTAAAAACTATTGATAAACCTTTGGTTAAATGATAAATATATAATATTTTTACTAAATTAAATGTGTAATGTGGCTTGAAATTATTTATAGGTTTTGGAAGAGGTGCTGGTTGGAGGTAAATTGTATTGGGGATAGTAAGCTATACCAATTATTCGATAAACTGTTGGTATACATTACTATTGTACACAATTCTATACCCATGGTTCTATGAATTTTTGGTTTAGATATATACCCACAGTTTACCTTAAACCATGAATATTAAAACTTGGATTTGAGAAAGAAAAATGATTTCAATGAAACCATTAGTATATACCTATACCGATGTTTACAATACCCATGGTTCAATATAACATTAGTATATCATATACAAATGGTTTTGCGGCCTATACCAAGGGTTTTAAACCATTTTATTAGGTACTTTTCCAACAATGATGTGTTTTTTGGGGAAATTGTTAATTATTTGATTCAATGGCAAAAACCAAGGGTTATCCCATAGTCCAACATAGGAATAATGTTATACCAATCATTGAGGTGAACTATTTACATATGGGTATCATAAAATTACTATATAGAGGTCCTCTTATCAACGGTATTTTGGTTATATAAATCATGAAACTTCAAAGGATCATTATCCTGTAGCTTTAATTAAGGATTCTCAATAATATATTGAATGGTTATGATGATATAGAAATGAGATTGAATGGTAATGTGATGTTTTTTCGATAATAATAAGCTATATAAAAACCTTAGGTATTATAAAGTTATCAAATAATTAATTTTATTTTTAAGATGTTCATCATAATTTTTGGAACATTATACTAATTTTATTAATATAGTTTTAGAAAAAGGTCAATTCACAAGTTAATGAAAACCCATCACATTTGAAAAGAATGTAGGTATTGAACCCAAAACTAAATATAAATAAGGGTGAAATGTTTACAACTATCCTACAATATGTACTAGTTAATTGAACATTGTTTTTACAAAAGTGATTTTGTGGATAATTAGTTTGTCGATTTTGGGAAACTTTTTAGAGGATCCAATCATATTGAATTTTTAGGATTTTGAGGTGATCAATGATATATTGAGAAATATTTTGTTCGGTTAAGATATAAATAGAACATCCAGGTTTAATGTAAATTATTATTTGTGAATAATGTTATCATGTTTTTTAGGTATAAGTCGAAATGGTTTGAGACAACCTTTGAGGTTAAAACATTCATTCCTATTGAAGTTATTGTGGTTATTTGGGATATATGGATATTAGTTTAAGGAATGATATATGTTAATACTTTTGTCTAATAATTTAATTTTTGATATTAATATATCCATATTCATTTTGTGTATTATATTACTTTTTTCTATCCTTTTTTGGTTTTAATAATAATAGATGGAATAATCTGTTACTCTATTATAGATCTCATGATTCCTTAAAAGATAATTTTAGTGTGTCATGATTAAAAAATTTTATATCAGATATTAATTCCTTAGAGCGATAGGTGAATTAGAAAGTGACTTAAGAAACACCAAATGGTGAAATTGTGTTTATGAAATAAAAAGATACCAGATAACTATATTTTCGAGGGTTCCCTATCTTAATAGTAAAATAATCGATCAACTCTTGGAAAATTATATTGAAAAAACACTACAAGAAAACCACCATTTAGTGGTGGTTTTTTTTTCGTCTAGCAGCGGTTTAAACTGTAGCTACATGGTTTGGCAGTGTTTTACAAAAACCGCTGCTAAATTTGGAGTCAGAAAACTATTAGCGGCGGTTATTTCCATTTAGCAATAGTTTAAGGGAATCGTCGTAGCTTCCTCATTTTGCGGTAGATTTACTGAGTTTAGCGGCTGT
Source organism: Viscum album (assembly GCA_963277665.1). NCBI lineage: Eukaryota > Viridiplantae > Streptophyta > Magnoliopsida > Santalales > Viscaceae > Viscum > Viscum album. The sequence continues at coordinate 2,135,346,933 of OY728138.1, forward strand.
TTTTACGAGCTTGAGATTTTAGTTTATTAGCGGCAATTATAACCGCTGCTAATAAAATAAAATACAGTGGCTGTAAAACAGCCTCTAAAGTCATGAGAACCACCACGGAATGCACGCGGGTGATGCGACTCTGTAGTAGTGGTTAAAACCACTGCTAAACATAATCTTTTTTACGTTTAGGGGTGGTTTTAACCGCCACTAATTATTTACCTGTATACTTTTCGTGGCAGTTAAAACCATCAGAAAAAGATGAACAGAAAAAAAAATCTTCTTCCACTGCACCACTACCCTAAAAAACAAATCAAACCAGAAATACCAATAGCCTAATAGATTAATGCACACAAAATTTAAAAAAAAATGGAGATAACTAGTAAAACATTTATGGTCGTGATGCTTGGAAAATATAGTGGAACATCATAAATGGATATGAGTAGTGAGGAGGAGTAAAAACATGACCTGAATTGATAGTGATTGGGTACAACACCACACAACACATTCTAAGGATGATTTAAAATTAGTTTAGATTAGTGATTCATGGACATGGAATACTCATTTAAAGTTATATAATTAGGACAATGTGGTGATCATGAAACTCAACCATGCTTGAGGTGGACTTCCTCCCAAACCATAAGCCCTGCTGATCCATGATTGATACAAGAATCAAGGATATTTATATATTTATAATTAATTATAGGGGTGAACCCAATGAGGGAAAGAAGTGACCATAAAAATATCACAATTACAATTACAAATTTTGAGAATTGGGAATTGAAATGGGAGTAATCGACAGAAATACAATTATTATTGACCATGTTTGCAACATATGATACCTAAGCTGGTTGAGGATAGGATGAAAAATATCATGATCTACTATTAATGGAGATCAAAGAATGAGATCTGCTTTTAATCAATAAATGTACTTCATTGAATGAGCCTAAGATGGTATGTAAGACACTATGTCCATGAATCATTTCATTGGAGATCCTTTTCAGATTGGTAGGGTGAGGATTATCCATATAGTAGAATGTGTGAACTGCACAAGTGTATGTGGGGATGTACCATATAGAATATTAGGTTCCATGGGAGATATTTCCTCATGTGCTCAAATGTTCTATTTAAACATGTGGGCTGACCAGATTCAAGCCTAACCCAGAGGGAAATGTCCCCAAGATGAGTTTCTGGTAAGGATAGGACTGAGATGAAATATACATGCATCAATATCTGTCTCCTCGTAATGGGAATTAAGAAAAAAATTGTTTTGATGCGTGACATGGTAAGAGACTATTGTCGGTGGATTGATTTCATCTCTGGCAAGGATATCATATCATCTCATATTCAGAGAAATACAAGTTTTATATGGGTAATGTGTGGTTCATTTTGTACTTATCATATGAGGAATATCAGTTTCATATGTAGTAATTATTTTTATAATCATCCCACACTTATCGGATGAGGCCTCCTTGTTTCATTTAATAGGGAGTGGTTGTTAATTAACATTGTTTGCTGAGGAAATTGGGCTTTGATGTTTAAAATCATACAACATGGACTATGAATACAAATTTTTTAAATTCTTAGAGGTCCAAATATAGGAATATGATTGAGTTAAAGGTCTCCATGCTTTGAACATAGTAGATAGGAAAGGGATAAACCTATAATGAGTCAAAGATAGGGTTGTGTCCTAGATTAAATATTTATATGTAACTACTTATATCATGATTATTGTAATCAATCAACATGTTTTTATGATTCACGGTGTCATAGGATACCAACACCATAAGGGTTTACCTTCTTGGATGATGATATTGAATAAATACATATTATAATATTAGGCATCGAGAATTTATAAGAGGTGAAATTATATCTCTTTATGAGACATATCGATTTTTATGGGGTTAAATTATCTATCATTAATAGGTATATATATTTTACACAGGGTAATGATATAGTTTAAATTCATTTTATTAGGATTTTAGAGGGTATTTTGCATCTATATACCCATTATTTACTTCCTCATATTAGGAAATGAGAGCATCTTGGCCCACTTATGTGTTAACATAAATGAAATGATATCATTTGTAAAAAAGAGGCTCATGTGATTGTTTTGGGGAAATGACACCTTATGTAATGGATTATTATATGGAGAATCATCATCTGTGCTCAATGATAGAAGATATATGCATCAATATGTATCCCATGGAAAAGGGAATCAATCCACCCATAGTTCTAGAATGTTGTGGAAATACATATTTGATGAAACTCTAGGGTTGAATAAAACCATGTGATGGATGTATGATCATATTTTATTTTCATAATCTTTGTACTAGTTATATCTTGATATTAACTATTAACATATATATTGGTGAGGTGGGGGAATCAAGAATGTTTTTGTGGTGAATAAAACATGGGGTTACAAGATAAAATAGTCCCTTCAACCAATGATGAAATCCTGAATATGATTTCACACAATGTAAGATCATACAACCAAGACCATGAGGAAAAAATTAAAGGAATATTTTGAAGAAAATGATTTTTTCATCTCACATAATGTGATGCTTCCATGTTTTATATGAGGTAATGTTTTTGAAGATATCATAATTATCGTAAGAGGAATCAAAATTTCATATAGTGTAAGACTTTTAGATCATCCAATACACATCATACAATGAATCCCAGTTTTATATAGTTTAATACCATCTCCCATTAAGAGGAACCTAGGTTTTATATGGGGTATGACATCATTTTATCATCATGAACAGAATATGATAACCATTAACAACGCATGGAGATTCACTATCTACACATTCTGCCTCACCAAAATTTCCAACACATTATCCCCTTGATCACTATGAAATGACCCAATTTGTTCAACACATCAACAATGGGTTTAACTCCTAGTCATCCAAAATCTCGACTACCAATTCAAACACATTCCTAAATGGAATGATTTATACCACACTCAAGAAATCAATACATAAAAGGAAACATCAAATATCAATAAAATGTATAAAAGGAAACATGAGAAATAAAGGGAATGTTAGGAAATGAAAATGTTTTATGGAAACTGTCTGCAACACTTGTTATGTATAAAAACCAACTATTCCCATATTTTTTCATCACATCAACAATAAAACTACCCACAGTCCTATGATGCATTGTCAGCCTCTCCACCTCCATCTCCACTTTCTACTGTCACCTGTAAGAACATTATATTGAAAATTAAATACTGTTGCATATTTATATTAAAACATAAAACCAATGAAAGTTTGCGAACTAAATGATTTTGGTTTTTTTTACTTGCATACCACCAGTTGATGCACTACCAACGAGGGATATCTCCTCATCTGCTGATGTATATCAACCATCACTTTCTGCAAAGGGGATATCTAAACCCCCTGGTCTTGAACTATGGTTCGTAGACAAGAAATATCCCTCTGAGCAGCTTTAGTTATGGAATAACTATAACCAGAAGTAGATGCTGATGTAATCCATGGTGGCATTCCAAAGACCTTAGATGGTATTAGTCCGAAACCCATACCGCACACTCTACCAGGATGCTTCTTCACACGGACATTTGCAACTGGGTCATCTTGGGAGACTGAGTAGGACTGCGTAGGATTGAAATCACATAGTTCTGTAATTTTTACCTATAAATAAAATATAAATATATAATAACACAGTAAAAATGGATAATAAGTTATTATAATAAAAAATTGAATTCATACCCCAACTTCTTGAGCAGGCTGATTAAGAAAACTACCATCTGATTTTTTGTGAACATCCAACCACAGTTCAGTTTGGGATGCTTCATGCCCTAAACATTGTAACTGCATTATGAAAAGATAAATCAATAAATCAATATATTAAATAGATAATATTGTATTATAAATATTTAAACTAATTAAAAGATTACAAATTTCGTTCGGCTTCTAGAAAATCTTTTGGAGCCCACAGTGTGACACATGACTTGCTTTGCCCAGTTTGATGCATTCTGTCTTGGTAGATCCTGAAAAAAAATCTATTTAAAAGTAATGTATTCAATGTTATTTAATCTTAATATACATTTATAAATGTAAAATGAGGATAATATAATAATATATATTTCAATACCATCCTCTTCTCATCATGATGTCTATCAACAATAACTCTCCACTATTCTTTCGATACCCTATTGGGTAGCTTCTCATACATTTGTTGCACGGTAAAAGAAGTATTGTTGACATCACACCACAATATCCATTTGAAATATTTCCATTTATTACCAATATCTTTCAACGTCCACTTCTATGCTATCACATCAGCAACTGTAATGTTGAAGAACACATGTATACTGAAATTAATTTTGAACATATTAGTAACATGACATTCAATTAAACCATAATGTAATATAATTACATTTATTTGGGAATCAAAAACATAATTTTCCCATATTGGAGTAATATGTCTCCAATCATTATAATAAATAGGATGGGAAATGGGCTCTACTACCAGCTGGCCTAGAATCTGGCCAAGTAACCTCGCGACGTCATCCATAGGGACCCCATAAGAATCAAATGGCACAAATATCTTCTCGCCATTCATATTCCGAACATCTAAACTTTTTATGTTTTCTCCATGGTTGCATTTTTTTCATCTTCAATGAGAAAAAAATTTGTATTAGCAAAATGTAATAAATTTATTTAATTAAAATTTTACCTATGACAGTGACACTCCAGTATGTTTGTGATGAAATGGAAGGGGCGTGTCACTGTCCCACTGCTGAGGCTCCTGAAGGGGGATTCGATGACCTCTAATGGGACATCCATAGATGGTGTGAGAGATGGAGCAGGGGGAGATGGTGTAGGGGTGTAGGTAGTTGGTGCCTCAGATGCTGTGGGGAGGGAGCCATATGGATCCTCATCTGTCACAGAACTAGATAAAATAGTGTACCGCTTCCTCATTGGTATTCCTGTCATTTTATCAAATAAAATTATGTTAAGAATATATATTTACAAAAAATTATGTAGAAAAAAAATTAAAAATGATTATATATTCCCATTACTAACAAACAATATATATATAATCATGGTAATGAATGGCTGCAGAATTGAAACAAGTGGTTGCTGAATGAATAAATAATTGTATATACAATCATTTTCCCCTTCAATCATGTCAGTTTCTTTCTCCATTTCTTCATCCACTTCATTTATCCTTAATAGACTAATATTTTCAATATCATGATGGACAAATAGTTATTCTTTCTATTATCGATGAAATTCAATTTCAAAGGTCAAATCATCCACTTCATCACGCATATCATACAAATTTCATTGTATTACGTGAGTAACTACAACCCACCCTTTATCCACAACATCATTCACATAATATACCATTTTTTCTTGCAATTATAAGATGTATAGATAATGCAGTTCACAATCACCAACAACCATCAAGCGAGAGAAGTTCACAGAAGTAAATTACAAGGAAACTCTTTTAACACCTCTGATAATATGGACTCATTTTCATTTGAATAAAACAAAAAAAAATGTCTATGTTAGTTCAATAATATCATACATATTTCCATAGTATCCCACTTTAGCAAATGTAAATAGGCCACTATTCTGGGTTTTCAAACCCACTTCTCGATCATCTGTACGAAATCTAAAGCCATACACATTATAAGTGTCGAACATTCTAACTTGTTTTATAGTACCTATAGCAAGAAACATCAAATATCTTGAAAATTCTGATTGAGTATCAGTATTCATGGTCTGAAAAAAGTAATATAATTTAATTTATTTACAAAATGTATGTGTCAAACTAATACTCATATTTATTGTAATATTTATGAACTTAGACGTCGCGCAAACCATTCTATAAGCTCTTTATTCACAGATTCCATTATATCTTTCTCATTTTGTGTTAGGCCTCTAATTCGTATCTTTTTTTTGTATCCTCCACTCTTCAATAAATGGATATTCAATTTCACTATTCATCAGCACACATCTATGTGCCTGTAATAATTTCAATTCTGTCAGCGTCACATTTGAGGTCCTCCCAACTGATCGACCAATTGCAGGAAATATTTTTGATTTATAATGCATTTGAGATTGAGTTGATGTGTCGTCAACACGTCCAACTAGATTAAATATTGTCCCAATATCATCCAAATATCTGGAAGAAAAGTTAAGACACTCCTCATCCAAATAGCCTACAATAATAGAGCCTTATGGTTGAACTTTATTTCTCACGTATTCTTTCAAATGCCCAAGATATCTGTAAAAAAAATAATATTATGCATTTATTTAAATGCCAAAAATTGTTTAATTAAATTAAAAACATATAAATAAAACACTTCTCAATTGGATACATCCATTTATAATGAAGGGGGCCTCCTAATTTAGGTTCCTCAAACAAATGCACAGTTAAATGCACCATGATTGTAAAAAATAATGGAGGAAAGATCATCCCCATTGCCGAAAAGGTCAATAAAAACCTCTCCTAGAGGTTGTAAAGATGAAATTGATGTAGAGATTTCTTAAATAATTTCCTAAAAAATGTGAAAAATTAGATTACAAAAGTAGTAACTTTTTCATGTAATAATGCATGCATTGTCAGTAGTAGTAACTGTTGTCACAAAATATGTGAATCGTGACTTTTCAATCCATGTAACTTACGATTCTTTAAGTGAAAACACCTCGATATGTAACTCAAATACCCATCAGATACCTTCACATTCTTTAAAATTCGAAGGAATGTATCTTTATCCCTAATTTACATTGCAAAAATGGTGGGAGCATACTTTTCATTCTCATCTGGCCAGAGATCACGTTTTATGTTCATTACTTGTTTGTCTTTCTGTGCCTTGAGAGGATCCTTCGACTTTCCATGCTCATTAAGTAATGTGAAAATCAAATTATCACAGACATTTTTCTCAATATGCATCACATCAAGATTGTTCCACAACAAATTAAATTCCCAATATGGGAGTTTGAAGAATATAATTTTTTCTTCCATTGTTGCATTCTGGTTTCACCCGACGATGCACTTTAGACCCGTTTTCCACTGTCATTCAAATAAAAAACCTTACCAAATTCTGTTTCAACATTTTCAGGATGTGTCAATATTTCAGAACCAGCTGACAACTTTGGAGGTGGCCTACGATAAATGGAACCATTAAATTTTGATCTGTTCAGCCGAAATCTATGAGATGCATTGATAAATATTAGATGGAATAAGAAGCACCATTTTCTACTACGAGGTAGTCATTTGGGCTCAAAATCAAAGTTACAAATGGTACAATCCGAACCTGTGTAATTGTTCCAAACAGATAAATCCCCAAGCCCAGGGAAGTCACTAATAGTACACATTAAAGCAGCATGCATTTTGAACATTATTTTAGAAGAAACATCAAATGTATCAACACCGTTGCTCCATAACAACTGCAATTCGTCAATCCAAGGCTGCAAGTATACATAAATATCATTTCCAGGCATTTTTTTCCAGGAATAATCATCGAAATGATAAAAGATGTTTGTTTCATACACATCCACGAAGGCAGATTATAAGGGATCAAAACAACTGGACAATTGTTATAACTGGTACTCAATGTCCCAAATGGGTTGAATCCATCGACAACCAATCCCAATCGAATATTCCTAGGATCAGCTGATAAAACTAGATGTAATGAATCAAATGTCTTCCATGATTGGGAATCTCGTAGACGTCTCATTAACCCATCATTGTTTTTATCTACAGAATTCCACTTCACGTGTTCGATAGTTTTCGATGACATGAATAATCTTTACAATTGAGGCTTTAAGGGAAAGTAACAAAAAACATTTGCAGGTGTGTTCCTTTTCTTCTACTCCTTGAAATTATGTTAATTCAGTCTTCCAACATCACCCTTTGACTGCTATCTAGAATAAGAAAATTTCTTTCAATTCTATCTACTTGAATCCTCTCCCCAATAAGGCATACAATCATTGGGACATGCATGTATTTTTGTATAATTCAGACCAAGCTTGTTAACAACTTTTTTCATATCATAAAAAGATTCTGGGATTTTTGCTTTATGAAATGCATCACAAATCAATTCAAATATCATGGACATTTCCTTATTTGTAATTCCACATAGACATTTTATATGGTAAAACTTCTGCAGAAATTAAATCTTTGAATATTTCAAACACCCACTATACAACTCTTGATTTCCATCGCCAACTAAATCATGAAATGCATTTTCCTCAGTGAAGTTTTCTCTTACATTTGTCTCCACATAATCAAGAGGATGATCCAATTATATTTTACAGTCTTGATCTACTTGTGTTACAGTCTAAAATACATCACTTGTCACATTGCAATTTGTAGCACCCTCTTCTGGTTGTTTTGATATGTTTTGATGCTGATAGTGGTGTCATGTAGGGAAGAATGCATCATTTATGAGGTTTTGCATTTAATTTTCCATTTTCTATGAACTTGGGACCTCATTTTGGGGATTAACATCAGTGCTCAATCTTTCTCTAACATTCTATTCTCCATGCCAATCCCAACCCAAATATTGACCAGGAAATTGCTCCAATATTAAATGTTAATAAACTTCATCTCTCTTTAACCATGTTCTAAATGTACATTTAAGACATGGAAATATTATTCTACCTTCAACAGATCGATTAGAAATTGAAAAATATAAAAACACATTCAAACCCTTAACATAATGAGGTGTGTTCCTCGTTAATGTGATCCAGCTTTTATCCAATTATATCACAATGTGCCTACAAAATAATAAAAAAAATTAAAACACATAGTTACTACTAAATAGAGAAAGAGATTCATATATACGATATTTTAAGATTACCAAAACATAATATAATAAAGATGAGCCACTGAGTTAAATATGAACCATCTATTGTTTGGGATAGGGGAAGTTTCTTTGGTAAAGAGAAACATTGTGCTAACAATACCATATTACTCAATTACCACATGGTAAATACTAAAAGTTATGCTAGATAGTATTCCTATCATGTTTCTCCCAAATCTAAAAATTTTCAACCCTTGACTTTTTAAATCCTTTATATAATCAAAAAATAATATTAGATAAAAAATATTAACATAAGAATAACTTGGTTGGAATCATAGTTCATGAAGAAAAAAATAATGCTTCCAATATTGATGAAGAAGCATAGAAATAGTAGGATGTAACCCTTAATTGGTCCTGATTGTGTGACTCTAAATCACAACGAAAATGGTATGGGCTTCATGACCATAAACTAAATGACCCATGTTCCAAGACCGTTTCTAACTCCTTCAACCCAGGTAGTAAAAGTGGGACATCCCTTATGCCACTTCTTCCCTTTATGATTAGAGAGTGCCTATATTTTCCTCTTGATGTCACACAACCAAGCACTAAAACAATCTCAAAGAGTAAAAACCCACTATAATCAAAAATAGTTGTCATTATGATTAGTTTTTTTGAGTTATAATTAATTATGGGATCATGCATATTCATGATACCATATTTTACCAATTCATATCAGGTTAACTTGAAACATCTCTTCATGTAGGCTACCCCAGCTTATGATCTACACATCCTAAACAAAAACAATGTTCACCTGGGTCAATTTTACATAACCTCAAACATCATCTATATTGGTACAACTTTCATGAACTAAAACTATATAAGTAAATAGACACACAACTCATCATGGTGAACAATTGTAAAGAGAAACATAGGTAAAAATCGAGTCTCCGCTAACTAGATATGATGCTAACGTAATCTATGTAAAGCATTTGGAATTGAAAAATGGAATAAATCCTATTTGGTTGAAAATACGTAAAGGGAAACCTAATAAGAATACAATTCCGTGTGAACTAGGCCTCCCCAATATGAGTATCACGAAAATATTAAGGTGATAAAATAAATGACTTAATGCTTGTGGGGTTCATAATATTAATCTAGAAGAAGTCAGGGTATACTCTCTAGGACCTTTAGACTATTAAAATTCTTAATCATTCACTTGTTATCTCATCCCTAGTTTATCAGTCCAAAGGTATATTTATGAAATGTGTGAAGAAATAATTTTGAGGTGATAAAACACTTTTAAACATTGGAATACACACTCTAAATCTACCCCTTTTCAATCCTTATCTTGTTTAGGGAACTATTTTATCCAAATGGACTAAAATAAGTGTTATAGTGATGGTAGTTATGCCTATACCCATCCATAATCCATATAAAGGAGGAACTAATTCATTCAAATGAACTAACTATAGTGTTAATTTGATGGTTGTTATGCCTATATCCATCTATGATCCATGATCAAAATGAAATAATTCATCCAAATAACCTAAATATAGTTTTACAATTATTTTACTTATGCCTATACCCATACATGATCCATGAACCCAAGGAAATATTTCTGACTCAAGCATTTCTGAGAACCATATTTGACTTTATGCATTACCAATTCAATGTTCAATTGGTCTTAGATTATTTTAATGATGTTTCCTCCAAAATTATCATAGGTTATTATGAAGTGATAATCAAGATAAAAAAATATATAGAATGGATAAAAATTAAGAAAAAAAATCTTTATTCATTAATAAAACCAAACGAGAGGAGGATTCATATTTCAGAGTCTCTCTTCGATGTTACAGGTAAAGAAAAATAATAAAAACAACTATAATATACTCAAATCATCGAAATCTAAAAAATAATCCAATCCCTGATGATAATTGATGAAAGAATATTGAAGTTTCATTTGTTTAATATCAATCAATTTTCCCAATGGATGTGTCTTCTTAACATGGGAGGTTAGTTTTAAACTCCTTCATATAATGGGCTCAATTCTTATGTCTACTGATAGCAGCTACACCTACACCCTTTCCACACCAGCCTCATGTTCACGTGTGTTTTCTATCTTCATAGCTATTCAATAATGAGGCCATGATTCATCAATAGAAAAATTATGCAACTACTTAATGGAATCCTCTATATATTTTTCATGATGGTTAGAAATATTGAATAAGAGGAAGTTATATTCTTGGACTACTTATTCCTCTCAGGAAGTGAGAAAATGATGGATAAGAGCATATAAGCTCAATTAATTGAACCCAATTGTGCCCAAGCCATGAAATATTTGGAGAAGAAACTCCACATTATCAATATTCTTCTATATCCCCATGATGATAGAAAAAAATTGGCACCAAACACATTTTATGACAGCTTAGTTTTTTATAGTGATGTTGGAATCAAAATACTATTTAAATGATTATTTAAGTAGGAAGCTAATGATAATGTAGATGCCTCCCTGTTTTATCCCCCCATGAAGCCACTATAACCAAAATGTATGTTGGAAGATAATGATACTATATAAGCCTCCCTGTTTTATCCCCCATGAAGCCACTATAACCAACCACCACTATGGCTCCCCACAAACCGAGTTGACCCTCCCACTATTTCATAAAGGGAAACCCCTACATAAAAATTCTTTCTATTATGGGTGTTTAAGAGGTTCTTTATATATTTACCAAGCTAGAGGTGACACCACAACCATGGTGGTTCTAGACCATAGCTTGTTAATGTTATATAGCCAACACCACTCCCATAAATCAATCACTAAAAAAATGGGTAAACAAAAAAATTGCCTCAAAATCATTAAATAATAAGAAAATTATTTCATGGGGTGTAAAAATCAACCCCCTAATGAGACATTATTTCTATAGAATGTAATTAGTACAAGTATAAAATTCAAAATGATATAACCCCATGATACCTCATTTGAAGAGGTGGTAGGGTGGGAAAAACATGGGGTTATCTGAGAGAATTAAATCAAAACAAAAAACACATCTAAGAGGAATAAACTATTATATAAAATTTCCTCATCATCTCAAATCATATTAAAACAATAAACATGAAAAAAAAACCCAAAATAGGTATAGGCATAGCATATATCTCTGCACCATATAGGGATAATCTAGAATTGTGAAATTTTGACAAAACATACACCTCGTGAAGAAACACAACCAAAAACCTAAATTCTACCAAAATACCACAAACCCTAAAACTATCCCTAAAATTAACTTCCATTAAATATCACAAATCTGAAAGCTAAAGTGAAAAAACCCACAAAAAATTCAAATTAATAACAACCTTTATTTTTACCCATGTTGCAATGCTCAACATGGTCCAACTAGAACCTCAACCGCGTTGTCTTCATGTCACAGAAACCTCAAGAAGATCAAAACCCTGATGTTCTCAATAATATAAATTTTTATATTAGTTATGTGAGCATGATTTCATATGTATTCTCATTCACAAGCCATCTAGAACCAACCTCCAGAAATCTCAATCATAGGAACACTCAACCTTCATGTGGAAAAAACCCAAACCAATGAGGTATTCACAAGACCAAAATTCACCTCAAACTACCTTATGACATCCAAAAAACTAATTAAAACTGAAAATAATATGGAAAGATGGAAACCTAGGGAAACCTGGGGTCATGGGGGGCCGGGGTCGCAGGGTCGCCGGGGTCGCGGGGTCACTGAGGTCGCATGGGGTTGGGGTCAAGGGGGAAGTATGGGAAGTAGGGAAAGCAAGGTCGGGGTGGGGGGGGGGGGGATGGTCAGTAGCGTAAAAAAAATGTTTCGTGGTGGTTCCCAAAACCCCCGCTAAAAAACTGCTGCTAATGCCAATTTCTTTTGTAGTAAATTGTTTTCCTATTAACTTCACATCTGATGAATAAATAGTATTTTTAATCATCACATATTTATGGGTTTTATTTCCTTAACTTTCCATTTATCATTAACTATATTTATATAAAGGATATAAATCACTCCCCATAATTGTTTATGGTTTTATTCAATGTCTATATCTTCACATCCAACTAATGTTTTCCTACTTTCAAACCTAGAAATGTGTTATTATTGATGACCTTTACACATTGATTTATCTCTTATCAATATGTAGTTCTATTAAACATTTTACTATGTTTATTCCCATTAATGTTTTTTCAAATTTCAAACCCTTGATTACTGAGATCAACATTAAACTGCAAGGACACAATTTATTTAAGGGTTAGAATATGAAACCCTAAGATTTTAATTGCAAAACATCATTTTTGATAGAATAAATGAGAAGAAACACTAATATTATATGAGAATGTAAAACCATGATACTTTATGATATATTTATTTTTAAAATAATCAATAAATCCAGTAGCTTGTGATGCATGGAGCATTGGGTTTAAATGAAACATGTTACTCTATTAAAATATTATATTTAAATATGACAATTATAACATAACCATTAAGTTTCCTAGAATGAATAGAACTAAAAAACTTATTAAAATTTATGGTTTACACGTGTATGAAATAAATTCAGTTATTATCCACTGATTATAAATAAAATAAGAACCTATCTAAAGAAAAATAAATGATTTCAAATAAACAATATTTTTTTTCTAAAAGGTGGTTTTGTCAATATTTTCTTTCATGAGTTAAAATCAATTTTCAATATTTTTGTAAAATTTATTTTCAAAAATAAACTTCACTTTTTACATAAGAATTTCAAAATTATCTTACGGTTAATTTTTTGGACTTTTCTAAAATGATTTGTTTTTAATGAATAATGAAAGCTATTTAATTTTATTAAAAAATGTGCTCCCATTTAAAAGAATTTAAAACACACATTTCATTTTAATGTGGTTTTAATATTAATTTTAGTTAAATTATTTTTATTGATCCAAATTAGTTCATTTTAATTGATTTCATTTTCAATCTTTATGTAGAATCATTTTAAACTACTGAATGTTTTTCATTTGGGAAATTGTTTTTTGACACATCTATGGCTTTAATTTTAAAATAAATTCATCCAATTATATTATATGAATGTGGATAATTAGATTTTATATTTATAATCATAATAAGTTTTATTATTTAATAATTTTAAATTATTTTTTTACCATAATGATTATGAATGAACGAAAATTTATTTACCATGGTTAATGTAACAACTAGGTTATCAGAGGTTAAAATGAATGGATAACTATTAAAAATGACAAAAATACATTTCTAATTCCTATTTTTAGTAATATTTAATCCTTTTATCGATTTTTTTTAAATGGTCCATTTTTTATCCATTTGGAAATAGAAAAACATGAATGCAATTTTTTCTTTTCAAAAATACCAATTGTGTCCTCTCCCCCACTTATAAAAGGACACCACAACCCATATCCTTTAAACACTTCAAAAAATGATTGAAAAAAAAAATTTCCAAAATCACATATTTAATTGAATATTATCATTCTATATCCTTTTTTTATGACAAATCAAATCTATAAATTATTTTGGTGAAAACCTAAAGAATTTTTCTGAAGAAGAGGTAACATCCATAACTGATCATTTTATTTTATTTCATCTTACAAATTAACAAAAATTATTAAAAAATAATAAGAAAATAAAATAATTATATTCCATAAAAAAATTATGTTACAGAAATGACCTAAAACCATCTCCCTCACCCTCAAATGAGAAACAAAATCGTTGATGATGTGTACTGCAAACTACCATCTAGTGAACCAACATAATTCATTTTCCATCACTTATTCTCAGGGATGGATATAATTATGTATTTAATATTGATATATGATATCTATAATTTAACCGAAATTTTTTAATTATAAATTCACATATAAATTCTTACATTCCATTCCCTAGGGAATATGATAACATCATTATAGTGTATGATGGACTACCACCTCGTGAAGCGATATGATACATTTTTCACATAAACTTTACATAGAATTTATTAAGATATAATTAAATATTTATAAATTATAGTAATGTAATTAAAATTATAATTTAAAATTAACATATCATATAATTTTATACTTTACCATCAATTTAAAATGATATTGTTTTTCGTGTGTATGGAAGACTACCGCCCTATAAAGTGATGTGATTCATTTTTTTAATTTTATGATTATCACATCACATGGATGGTAAATGTAAGGTTATTTAAATAAATAATATAATATTTATTAAATAATTATAATCCTATAAGTATAAAATAATACTTACCTTATTTTATTCAGGATTATTAAAAAATTGAAATGGTACTCATGCGTACATACATCCTATTATGTCCATGATTGTAACATAGTTCATTTTTTATAATCACATGTCATGCTAGGTTTTAAAATTATAATTTATATATAAAAATTATAATTATTTCATTATTAAAATTATAGATATGATTAAATAAAAATATCTTTGACCTCAGTCAACTTACCAAAGTAATTTTTGATATATGTGACACTTATCATTAAAATGTACAACACAAAGTTAATTTATTAATTGAATATGACATGGTAAAAAATAAAATAAAAGGAATAATTAAATTAAAAAAGTTTCTTAATAATGTAACTAATTATCAAAATATTATTATTCTTGTATATACGAAACATAGATGATGATTTGAGCCGGATGTAAGGGTTTCGTCTCAAACTTCCATCTGTGACACACATGTTCTTTTATACACCTAATTTACTTTAAATTGTTTATATAATAACCATTTACATAATATTTCATGAATGATTCCTAATTAATTATATTTTATGTTATAATTCATCTACTTCATTCCTAGGAAGTCATGATTCAAATGTTACGAAAGTTGTAAGGGTTTATGTTTCAATCCCATTGTAGTTTGGATTATTTGTGCTTGAATTTCCATAGTAAGAAATTATATTTTCAATATCTAATTAAACCCTAAAATTTTATTCCATATGTATATTTATAAAAAAACCAAGTATTAGTATTTTATATCTCCTTAGTACTTAAAATGATTTAATTTTTTTATGAATATCCAATTTTATTTTACACTTTTCTCAAATATCATTTTTCTTAAAAATCCTTGTTTTCTAAAAATAATTTCTAGAATTTTTTAATATTCTCTTACAATTTTTTAAATTTATTTTAACCATGTTTTTATTTTTACAAAATGTTTTAAAAGGTTTGTTCCTATCAGTTTCTAAACAAGGTTATATTTTCGTACTTATCTTACAAAAAATAAAGAAGCATTATTTTAAGGCATATGATATGAATGTTATTTTACAAAATCATGACCACTCATAGTTTTAAATATTTTTTTAATTTTCAAAATTTATCTTCAAATAAAATTATTTATTTAATTTTTTGATTGAATTCAATTTTAAATAAGTATTTTTAAAATGGAAAGGATATTTTCCTCATAAAATATTCCAAGTTATCTTTTAAAATAATTTTACATATAAGATACCACCTTTTTATGTTTCTAAAAGTTATGAGGTTATTAAACCTAAATATGTTTTTAATGATTGTTTAATGAAATTTCCATTGATCAATGATAAAAACCTTTAATGTTATGGAAATATTATAAATAATATATACATGTCTCTTAAATATATACCTTTATCACCCTATCTTACATTGATGGGGTAAAACATACCCTATGTTCATTTCTAAAAATTACTTAATTATGAAAATTTATATTATTTTGATATGATCCAAGTTTATGAAACCAAATTTATTTTGATGGGTAATTCTTATGTTATGCCTTATGATTAAATTACTTCACATGGAACACATATATCATTAAGATGTTATGATGGGTTCAAATATATAGTGCTTTAATGAATTTGGTAATATTTTAGTCTCATGAGACATCATGTCTGGGATTGGGGAGAAAAGCTACTCCATTATGGGATTCTTTTCACCATGTGATATTTTCTCAGTAGTTATCCTTAAATCATGTTTATTCCATGTTATATATTTCTTCCACATTTCATATGATTCTATTATCATATGATACCAAGTTAATTATGTTATGATTTCATGTGATTAATAATGTGCCACTTATTTAATGATATCATGTTATACATCTAATTCATATGCTATTCTTCCTTATCATGTTTATTCCCATATAACGATTTCTATCTCACCCCTTTCATCTATGTATTCCATAGGTTATTATTTTTAATTTTAGGAGATCAAATTGATTTAGGAGGTCAAATTTAAAAATATAAGAAAACATAATTATTATTTCTTTTAGTTTCCTTTGATGTATTACTATCCAAGTACTCCAAAGAAAATAAGACCCACGATATTTAGGTTTTAATTAATGGATGTTTATATTAAAAATATTTTAATAATATGTACAAATGGAATATGTCACTATATATATATATATATATTAGTTATAAAATACAAATAATGAATGATTAATTTTTTTAATAAATTGTTTTAAAAAATGAATTAGTGGTGGTGCATGGATTTATGGAAAGAAACAAATAAATAAATGAAGTAAATTGGATAGATGGAAAATAATAAATGTTGGAAAAATACATTTATTAGAAAAGGGGGTATTTGTGTATGGAAATAAGTGAATACAGAGGATTTTAAACAGTTAATTCCTGTAATGAATGAGGATAATTGAAGTAATAGATGATGGAATTGAAAAAAAACGAAGGAAATGAATCAAAAAAATATAAAATGTGGTTTGGGAAAGGGTTTCACCTAAAATTATTTCCGAGGAATTTTTTTCCAACCCAAATATATCTCCCTCTCTCATGCCTCCCTATCCCTTCCCTCTCTATATTATTATTTTAATTTTATTTTATTATTATTCAAAATTCATATCTTTAATATATCATGTGATATTGATCAGATTAATACAGCATCGATGATGTTGGGATCAATGAGACGAGTAGAATTTTTAACATAATATTGTTTTTAATGTTGAAAAGGATAATATGGTACAATTAAACTCAGAATCCAACTATTTTCTTTTATCATTATTGTACCTAAGGTATAAATACTTTGAATTTTGAACATATTTTATATGGGTTATTGACATGATTGTTTGATGTGTATGTTTGATGTTTGATAATATGAGGAATGAGTGTACCCTTTGACCTTTTCATATGTTGCAGGAATATGGATTTTATCATTATTTTTATGTTAATATTTCATTGAAATGATATTGATCTATCAATTTAATTACATTTCATACATGCTATAGTTTTGTCAACTTTAGTTTACATATAGGTTTGGACCATCTGGTTGGCATGTAAGATGATGCACATGTTGGGTGGCATGTGATACATGATGCTTCTTTGGGAGTATTCATTTGGGCCATGTTTTAGACATTGGTCAACAAATACATGGGTTATTTTATCTCATGGGATGTGTTATATACTTGGATATCCTCCAAGTGAGATGTTTAAAATAATGCTCAATATGTACTTGGTCTATCCCAGATGAAGGGAATGCATCCTATAAGTTTTTTGTCCATTACACCATTTAGATTTGATAGGCTGGTTACCAAATTTTCTACTCACATGGTACTGAAGCATGCTTGTTTACCGCGGCATGGTTCTGATGCAAGTAAAGACGGTCACTAAGAACCCAAAATTTGATTTGAACTTGAGTGATATATTTTTTATATTTGTAACATATTGATGTTCATGGAATGTAATTTTATATTTTATGAATTTATGTTAAGGGTTATTGGTGATTTTCTACTAAGACTTGTACTAACACCATACTCTGGAATTTGGGAGTGCCTGTTGATTTCATGTGGGATATATAGAAGGGAAAGGGCCCTCTGGTGGATAGCCAAGTAGTTAGAGTAGGAATATTCATACATTACTTTTTGGAGTTCTAGTCGGAATTCAACTATAGATTTTATTTACTAGATTTACCTCATATCTTGGATCCTTATTCAGTTTGTTTATTTACATTTGAATATTAATTAGGTTTGGATTATCACATTGGAATCAATTTTTTTATTCCATATTATGTTCATTTTATCCATAAACTATCATTATTTTTTATTGTTTTTTTATTTATCATTCCCATGAAATAATATGAAAGGTATACTAACCCCAATGATGGATTTAGACTCTCACTACTAGTCCGTAGCCTCTTTCATATAGGGATATTTTCATGAGGTGACATGGGACCCAACTTATAACTGATGGTTTATGTTGAGTTTTTACATCTACTAACATAAACATCCACTCAGGTGGGTTCATACAGTCTTTGTGCATGATTATTGGACCAAACAAATTAGAAAATCTATATAGAAAGGGCAAGAAAACTCCAACATGATTAGAAATCCCATTATTAGGAATATAGATCATACCATGGGTAGGTTCACATAGAATAAGGTCATTATTATTAATCCATTGCATCATACATTTTATGGTATTGTGAAGAGGACCAATGAAATTTCAAGGGTAGGTTTCCATATTTTTTATTTGAAAATGGGAATTATTTATGAATGTATAATATAGTGGGTATTGAAATCCCCTTGAATATTTGTATTGGGGGATATATAGATCACTGAAAAATATTTTTGAATTGAGAGATGATGATACAGAATAAGTACACATGGGATAACCATGAACCATATTTGAATACGGGGTTCCCATGTGATGATGTCGGGGTATAAAAAGATTATAGGATATTTTCCTTAGGATGAAGATTCCTATGACTATAGGGCCATATTAGGGATACATATTCATATATATATCCAAAGAATATTTACAGATCCAAATAAAGGTGTCCGTTAGAGATGGATACAACAATTATGGATATACATGGATAGTTTATGATGATATAAACAATTACGGAATAAAATATACACATCGATGAAATAGTATTCAAGAGGGGTTCAAGAACCATAAATGTTATGCCACCATGTATTGAACCCACATTCATGGAGAAGGGTCGTATCATGGGATTTATTTAATATATTCCTTGAATAGTTGGTCATGTGAGAATAAATAGGAATTTATTAGGGCAATATGGTGGGTCTTATATTCTATAATCATTCTTATCTATTTCCACACTAAATATTTCATATGTTAGGAGCTGGTATAGATTAGTGAGTTGAGACTAGACTTTTTCTTAGGAAACCCTTTATAGGTTTTCAAATGGAGGTTTTTTTCTAAATAATATTCATCTACAGTTTTAAGGACATTTAATTTGTACTCTTTTTTTATAGAGTTTAAGGTCACAAAAATTTGACTAATGTTTTATGGGCTTTAAGTTCATACAACTTTGACCAAATTTTACTAGTATTTACGGTAAAAAAACATTAGAAAAAAAGAGTGAAAAAGTTTAACTAATGAGGTTATGATCAAAGTAGATGTGAATTATGGGAACCATTCTATTATAGAACACCTCTAATGGAGATGATCATATTATATGGTCACACTACATGAAAAAATGGGTGGGGGTGAGAAAAATTATATAGCTTGGGGAATGAAAAACTTGACATGAATGGAAGATCCCAAGGCTACTACAAACTATATAGGGAATGGGTGCACATAATGTATAGTTGTGGTTATAGGAATAAATTTATAAGTTATGTTATAATAAACTAGATGGGGATAAAGGATAAAGATTAATCAAAACCATTTGAATAATGAATCGAAAATATGTGAATCCTGGTATGAAGTATTTAAATTTGAAATTTGAGTTGGGAAAAGTATGATGAGAATGAATTATGAGGAACACTTGAATTATGATTTTATCCATGATGTTTTTCGAGTATTATAATGATTGGATAAACTTTTCCTCAGGACAAAAATTAATTTTGTATTTAGGGTAGACTATAGAAGCACCGATGGTCATTTCCAAAGATAATTTTCCCCTAGATATGAATTCACTCTATACCATAAATAGTGAATAGTTAATGGATATTTAAAACATTAAGGGATGAGGAAACTTGAAATGTTTAGTAAGAACATCCCAATCCAAAAATAACCTTGATTAGGATTTTTATGGAGAATAAAAGTGTATAGATTGATGATTACTTGTGGATGTGGCTAAAATATATAGTTCATATGTCCCTACATATCTTGAACTTATTGGAATTGAGACACATATAGTTATTATAAGATCCTTGCATAGATATAATTTGTGTATGAGAGAGGGGAATTTTATCCTAGTGCTGGTTTAAACCGCAATATTTTCTATGGTTATGTCTAGGAAAAATCCCTAGTTCATATCAAATAATGAAAATAAGGATCTAAAAAAAATTTATGGGAAATGGGGAATTTTTATGTAGTGTTGGGGAACTATATTTTATACATCCTTACTTGGATCAAGCTCCCATTGAGAGAAGGCTAAAAATCAAACCACTCTAAAATGTTTACGGTCATTCATTATGAACCAGATGTCACGTATTTTATTTTCATATGATAATGAAAAAGGTGTTCTGTTATTTAACTTCTTATAATGAGGACCTATATCATGAATATCATTCTACGTGACAAGGAAGTCTATGAATCCCCCATGAGTTTATAAGAACATAATCCCTGGATATTGTTCAGGTTGTGCTTAAAATGAACCAAAAAATCGGTATACGAAAATGTTACCATATCCTTAAGCATCACTATATAAAAGATGGATTTTTTTAGATGGATGAATTATTTTTGAATAGGTTTAAAGATAAATAAATCCATGATAAATGATCCTAAATAGATTAATATACTATATAGGATAGGTAATGTTTTTCCATACAATGTTTCCATGGATAAGGATCCATGTGTTGTTGAATATCTAGCAAAAATCTTGCTCCCAAATAAGAAGATAAGGCCAAATAGGGTAGGTCACTCTAATTAGTTCAATAAATTATAGGATGGACCGCATTTGTACCATTTATCATCATGTGATAAGGACTATGTTATATACAATGTATAACCATGCATCATAGGCTTGAATATCATGCAGTTTATGGTTGTATGAATAGAAAATTAAGAAAAATCCATATTTAAAAATAGGAATAGGTTTAAAGTTATAGAACAATACTTGGGAGGCCTTGTTCCATTCAAAATTGTGGGAAGAATAAAGTTGTTTTGTTTCAAGGATCGATCCATTGAGGGGAAATCCATCATAAATGGATAAGATTCCATAATAAATAATATTTAAATTTGTGTAACATGATTATATCTATTGGTAAAGGTGATATTTTTATTAGTAATTTTTTTTTCACAAATATATATTCATATACAACTAAATTTTTGGAAAAAACTATGTCACTAAATTTTGGTACGACATATAAAATAGTTCTATTGTAATTATAATAATACCGAAAGATTATATTTTTTCTTGAAGTAACAAAACAAATGATATCTATTTAAAATATATTTTTAGAATAAATAACTATACCTTCTTATTACAATATCCATTACATTGTATTCAATAACATAATTATATATAATGTGGCTATGATAATTATTATATAATAATTATAAAATTAGTTTGAATTAGTATTCGGGAAGTTAGATAACCACTCAGTCTTTGATCAAAAGGAAACATGACCATCTTATTTAACAACTACTACAACCACTATTCTCATAATATTCTCTTTAATATTTATCAAAATCACAACAAAAATAACACAATATAATAAAAAACCCAACATAATAAACTCTAGTACAATTTTAAAAGGAATAATGTGAATGAAGAAGATAATTTTATGCCCTACCAACAAAATATAGTAGTAACATGTATTCTAGTGGCCTTGAGTTGATGGTGTGTATGAAAATGAAAATTATCACAGGCACTGATATAACTCATTATTGAATCTAGGAAAAAAATCAATAGAGGTCATTAATTCAATTAGGTTTATGATCACCATCAGATCAGTCATTCAAGCCACCTTCCTTATCAATTTGGTATAGAATGATCATAGGACTAAATACCAATCAGAAATCAAACAATTTTCCATGACATGAAATTTAATAACATGATACAATTTAGAAGACCCAATGTTGACCTGGAGTTAAATAATTATAGGAATGAAGTCATAATACTACATTGTGATGACCTATACTCTCAAGGTCCTTTCCTTTGCAAAAAATCTGAATCCTAAAGGGGTAGCGTCTCGGCGTGAGACCGACCGGCCGATCGGTGGGACCGGTCGGTGAGGCCGACTGATCGGTGAGACCGATCAGTGTCACCTAGCCTTGTCAGGGTTTCTCCAGTGACGTGAAAAAATTGGGTTTTAAACCCTATTTTGACCCCTTTAAGCTTGTTTTAAAGCCCATTAATGCCCATAAATGTTTTAATTAAATATTTAATGAATTAACCGGGTGGATGCATATGTTTAAACTACCTGACAGTTTAATAACATGTGGGGTCGCGTGGTCGACCCATGACCCCCCGCTCCTTACGTGGATCCACATTGTTAACTCAACCGTCCCCTTCCTTTATAAACTAAAAGGGTTCTCCCTAGGTTTCTTTTTCTCGATCACCCTGCGCTAGGAGTACCCTTCATTCAGATGAATTTCTTTTAGTTCGGACAAGCTGCATCGCTATCCATGAAGTTCCACGCCCGGGTTTAGCATCGATCATTGATAACAAGTAGGGAATTTCTCCTTCGTCTCTCCCTTTTTGTGTATCATGCGGGGTGGTCATGCTTTTGATTCTGTAGAATTGGATTAACCAAAATTTAATGTAGATAATGACCAGACTCTAAGGAATGAAGGGGGGAGGGACTATGATCGATTATGCTACTTTGTTTTATGATCTTGTTTTCTGAATTGTGTGGGCATACCCCTGCTGAAAATCATGGATGTTGGTGGTCTTTTCTCTGTGCACTAATGAACCCTTACCTCTGGTGATGTTTAAATGGATTGTATTTGTGATCCCTTGCTGTGTAAAGTAATATGGTTAATTATATATATTCGACTAAACAAATTGAGACACCAGGATCAATCCCTTTTTATGATAACCCCAGTTAAAGCACATTGAAATTGAAATCATGGAGTGTGTTAAATATTATAAATCTGAAAGTACCGGAATGGGCCTACTTTGTGTTGGTGGTGGTCGTTTGGTTGTTTTTATTTTCACGGGCCGTTTGTAGGGTAATGTGGATGGGGATGGGATCCCCTGTTGATATGAATTCAGTGGTTGTGAATTTTAGGACCGGGTGGTTACCTTGTTTATATCACGAATTGGGGTGGGATCCTTTGTTGATGAGAAACCATTTGGGGGGACACGGGGCAGTGTCTCGGGGTTTTCTTTGGTTCCAGTACTTCGACTGATCTCACTTATCCCATTGTTGTTGTGACTTTACAAGAGAATCAGGTGTGAATGCTTAAATTGACGTTGGATGGATATTTTTTCTTGGTTTTGCTTATGGTGTTAGTTTCCTAGTAGTGCGCAAACTTATTTAAACATTATTACTGAACATGAAAAACAGAGATGGGAAAAATGGGTTTTCGTTTGGTATGAGTTGTGACTCGAACATGAGTGATGTCTGTGTTCTTTAGGTGGGCTGAAGAAAAACCTAAACTTTGGGTGAGTGCTTGTTACCTATACTTATACTTTTAGTTTTGTGTTTCTTATTCGTGCCCCACCCAAGTTGAGAACTTAGTGCCGAACACCCCCATTTCATGTGGGAGGGTGGTTTTCCCAACACTTCTATTAGTGGCTGGTTATTAGCTCCTTTCTGATCCCTTTCCCGGATAGCCCAAGTATCTTCTGGAAGGCTGTGATGGCCTAAAGTCCATTATTAGCCCAAGAACCTTCGGGCGGGGTAGTGTGGTGGTTGGCCCAGATGTTTGCGGGTAGATAGTTTCCAATGTGTCTTTGGGATGAGGCCCAGGTGTCTTCGGGCATGGCAGTGGATCTGCTGGCCCAGGTGTCTTCGGGCATGGCGGTGGTTGTTCTGGCCTAGGTGTTTGCAGGTGTTGTAACGTGTGACGGTTGTGGCCCAGGTGTGTGTGGGTGGGGTTTGGCAGTGGGACTGCATGAGGTTGTGGCCCAGGTGTGTGCGGGCGAGGTGTGGTAGTGGGACTGTAGTGAGAATGGCGGGATTGGTTCGATGCATAGGATGTCTTAAATAACCAGTGGGAATGTGGCACGAGGTACCCAAACATCGATGTGCTCTTATTATATATATTAGTTGACTTGCGTTATTTGGGGAGTGTGCCTTGGTGAGGCTTGGGTGGGTAGTTTACCTTGTTAGGTGTCTGGTTTACTCATTTTTTTTTCTCACGGGACTTTAGTATGTTCCCCCACTTGTGCATGAGAGTCTTTGGTTTTCCCTACTGAGTATACTCGTATGCTCACCCTATGTATATAAAACTACTTTCAGGTTTCCAGGAGGACTTCAGGGATCGCGTGGGACCATACTAGCACAGGATATTTGGGGCAGTTGCAGTGGCTATTTTCTTTCCTTGGTACTTTACCTTGTAGTCATTTTTTGTACTTGTGGTGTTTATTTTTGAAACATTCATATGGGAATGGTTGTTCTTGGCTTTACTTTTACTTTTAACTTTTGGTATTTTTGAGATTTACCATCTTATCTCCCGATCCTATTAAAAGAAAAATGGTAATTCCTTCCATTTAGTGAGTGATTCTATACCCTTGGTGCTGGTTTCCACTCTGGGACCTATTGAAGGCAGGTTTCAGGGGTCATTATCTCTCCTTCAACTTAAAAAAGGAAGGGCCTGGAAACCTGCTGACCCTTCCCTCCTTTGGGTGAAGGCAGGTCGTGACAGAATGGTAGCAGAGGGAGGTTGAGAGATAGGATGGAGTCTGGAGTTAGGCACAATGAGGATTGCATGGGATGGTAGGGAAACAGTGTTGGGTGACCTTAGTGCGTGAATTAGGCAAGGGAAGACCGTCTAGGACAAGAGATGTTAGCCCCCCCCCCCCCCCCCCCCCGTGATCTGATGCAAGGACTCTGTACGTACCAAACGACCAAGTGAGGCCACGCTGATTGCAGGGTAGAGACCCTAGGAAAGGTACATGCATCATAATTACTTGTGTTCTCGTGTTTCTGGGGAGTCTTGGGAATTAAGAATAAATAAAAAGTTTAAGAAGTTTTACGAACAATATTCTGCACTACATGGGATTAGGAATTCCTTGTTTACCTTGCAGCTATGGCACCTGGAAGGCGACCACATTTGGTGTGGGTGATCGAGGACCCGAAGACTACCTTGGACGATCGGCAGAGAGCTAATTGAGAGGAGGAGGATGACCAGCAGCAGAAAACACTTCGGGCCTTCCAGCGACAGAACCATGAGAAGTATGAGGGAAACACCTCTAATATGATGACGGAGGGCTGGCTAGAGTAGCTAGTGATAGCCTTCAGCTTGATCCAGGCTCCGACCGAGTACTTGGTTCCTCTGGCCGTTAGCCAGATGCGGGGAGCGGCATGTCAGTGGGGGACGCTTTACCTGGGGGAGAGGAGAGAGGCTAGGGTGGCATGGGCTAATTTCGAGAGGGAGTTCTGGGTGGAATTCCTCTCTTCGACGATGAAGGCATAAAAGAGAGAGGAAATACTCTGCCTCCAGCAGGGGAGTGTGTCAGTGAGGGAGCTAGGAATCAAGTTCAAGGACCTCCTACATTTTTCTGCTGGCCTCTTTCCCGAGAAGGAGTCTTGGGCAAGACGTCTAGAGGAGGCACTCCGACCCTCCTTCTAGTATGTTGTTACCCCCTTTACCCTGCCGATGTACTTGGAGGTCCAGAAGAAGGCCGAAGTGGTAGAGAGGATGCATGCTCTAGGAGGTGTGTCATGAGAGGGGATCCAGCTGGGACCATCGAAGTGGAATGCCGTCAGCACAAGGCCTCCAGCATCAGGACCCTCTAGGTTCCGACCAGCAGGGAGCAGGCCGCATCAGTTTCAGTTCCGGTCCCCTGGTCCTCGCCCTTTTCCTTCGGGCCCGGGACCCCGGTTCTTTGTCTGTGGGAGCCATGGACATCTCCAGAGTTAGTGCCTGGACCGGGTACAGTACGACGGTGGCAGAAAACCCCAACAACTTCCCCAGCATCAGCTTCTAGCCAGGCCTTTCCAGCAGCAGCAGTAAGGACAGTGAGCTCCCGCTCCTCCCTGGGCAGACGTAGGAGGAGGAGTCTGACCTCAAGGCGCTCCTCAGGGACCTCGACCGGGGCATGGTCAGGGAGGTGGCCAACAGCCGAGGGGTATAGGAGCTAGGCGTGGATAGTTACATGATGCAGAGGCAACAGTTCTAGTAGGTCTGGAGGTAGTTCAAGGTTCGATTAGTTTGTTTAGCACTTTTGCTTATGCCTTGTTCGATACCGAACCTTCGCACTCCTTTCTTGAACCCAGTCTAGCCCATGCTTTGGGTCTAGATGCCGAGATACTTCCATTGCCCCTGGTGCTGAGCATGCCAGTCGAAGGTCAGACTGACTTGCTATATGTTTGTCAGGGATGGAGACTGAGAATAGGGCCACATCATTCGGTGAGGGATCTTCTTCTTCTATAGAAACACCCATACGATGTCATTCTAGGCATCGACTAGCTATTCTCCATGTGTGCTGTCATTGACTGTTTTTGAGGAAGGTTTGTGTTCTCGGACATGGGCGGTCAGCGTGTTATCTTCACTGGTGAGCGGAGCAATCAAAAGGGAAGCAGGCGAGAGGAACCCCTCCTCTTCTTGTTAGTCGAGCTGTCAGTGAAGTCAGTAGATGCTGAAATAGTTATAGTGCCAGATATCGTTTGTGAGTTTATGGATGTCTTCCCTGAGGAGGTGACAACTCTACCCCCTCGACGTGATATCGAGTTCGGGATAGACCTGCAGCCGGACGCTCGTCCTATTTCGACGGCTCCTTACCGGATGGCTCCTTCAGAGCTATGGGAGTTGCAGATTCAGATTGATGATTTGATGAAGAGGGGTTATGTTCGACTGAGTGCGTCACCGTGGGGTGCTCCAGTCTTATTCTCAAAGAAGAAAGATGGTGGTCTCCGGTTGTGCATAGACTACAGGAGGCTGAATCAGGTGACGATCAAGAATAACTACCCTCTTCCAAGGATAGATGATCTTTTTGACCAGCTGAAAGGGTCAGGATGGTTATCGAAGATCAACCTGCGGTCTAGGTATCACTAGTTGAGAGTAAAGGAGAGTGACATCCCAAATACGACCTTCAAGTGAAGATATGGACACTTCGAGTTTGTAGCAATGCCTTTTGGTGTTACGAACACCCCGACTGTGTTCATGGGGCTTATGAACAACATCTTCCGGGAGTACCCGGATCAGTTCATAGTTGAGTTCATCGACGGCATCCTGGTCTATTCAAGATCAGAGGAGGAACATGCAGAGCACCTGAGGACGGTTTTGGAGGTCCTACGGTAGCACCAGCTCTATGGTAAGTTGCCGAAATTCATGTTCTGGACATGGGATGGGAACTTCCTCAGGCACGTGGTGTCCGAGCAGGGGGTAGCGGTGGACCCATCAAAGTTTGAGGCAGTTGTTTCTTGGGCAGCACCCAAGAATGTTGCAGAGGTTTGTAGTTTCCTCGGACTGGAAGGTTACTATCATAGGTTCATACCCAACTTCTCACGAGTTTCAGCCCCTTGGATGACCTTAACCAAGAAGGATCTGGTTTTCATGTAGAGTGAGCAGTGTGAGGCAGCCTTCAACTATCTGAAGGAGAAGTTGGTTAGTGCCCCAGTGCTGAAATTACTAGAATAAGGGGCGGCCTATGAGGTGTTCTGTGATGCTTCAGGATAGGGCCTGGGATGTGTGTTGATGCAGCGACAAGGGGTGATCTCTTATGTGTCTCGGCAGCTATGCCCTCATGAGCGTAATTATGCCACCCACGACGTGGAGCTTGAAGCGGTCGTTTTTGAACTGAAGTTATGGCGATACTACCTCATCAGATAAGGCTTTTTGGTCTTCACAGATCATAAAATCTTGAGGTATATCTTCTCTCAGCCGGACCTAAACTTGCGGCAGCAGAGTTGGATGGAGTTCCTCCGGGATTACGACTTTGAGATCTCCAACACTTCAGGGAAGGGGAATGTAGTGGCTGATCCCCTGAGCAGGAGATCCCAAAAGGATGTAGTCCAAGAGTCAGCAGACACATGGATGGTGATGGAGGAGTTGGCTGCCTTAAACCTGGATGCGAGGATGGATGGTGGTAGGGGTTTCCTGTATCAAATGATAGTGCATTATTATTTGTTGCAGCAAGTGGATGAGTCTCAGTGGGGAGACCCAGAGTGCTAAGTGATGTGTGCCCGAGTTGACCATAAGAATGCTCCAGAAGGATGGATAGAGGATGGCCAAAACCGGATCCTTTTACATGGAAAGCTGTTTGTTCCAGAGCCGATGCACGACAAGGTTCTCAGTGAGTTCCACAACTCACCCATAAAAGTACACCCTGGAGTGTCCAAGATGTACCAGGGACTTAAGAGATAGTTATGGTGGCTCAGAGTGAAGCGAGCAATGGTAGAGTTTGTGGCCAAGTGCTTAGTGTGTCAGGAAGTGAAATCTGAACACCGAGTTCCAGGTGGCCTACTGAAGTCTCTAGATGTTCCTAAGTGGAATTGGGACGACATCTTGATGGATTTTGTCATGGGACTACCCAAGGTCCAAGGGGGATACGACGCCATCTGGGTAGTAGTGGACAGGTTGACCAAATAGTCTCACTTTCTGGCAATTAAGCAGTCAGGTGCAGTGGATGCTTTGGCACGAAGGTATGTGGATGAGGTGGTGCAGTTGCATAGAGTTCCAAGGTCCATAGTCTCGGATAGGTATACACGTTTTACCTCACGAGTCTAGAAGGGTTTGCAGCATTCTTTTGGTACCCAGCTACATCTTAGCACTGCTTTCCACCCCCAGACAGATGGGAAGACAGAGAACACCATCCATACATTGGAGGATATTCTACAGGCATGTGTTCTAGACTCAGGAGGATCATGGGTGCGACACTTGCCTCTGGTAGAGTTCACCTACAATAATAGCTATCACTCTACCATTAGTGTTCCCCCATTTGAAGCCTTGTACGGGAGGCCATGCCGCTCACCTGTGTGTTGGACCGAAGTCAAAGAGGTAGGCATCCTTGGCCCGGAGGTGGTGCAGAGCACGACAGATAAGGTTCAACTCATTTGGGAAAGGATGCAGGCGGCCCAGGACCGACAAAAGTCGTATGCTGATACGAGGAGGAGGCCCTCGGAGTTTGAGGTTGGAGACCACGTTTTCCTAGAGGTCTCCCCTCGGTGTGGACAACGGAGGTTCGAAAAAGGGAGTAAGCCTTCTCCCAGGTTCATCGGACCCTTCGAAGTGTTGTGGCGGGTCAGTGAAGTGGATTATTAGCTAGTGTTACCACTGCCGCTACTGAGGATACATGATGTCTTCTATGTGTCCCGGCTCCGTTGGTATCTGCACAATGATTTACACGTCCTCGGTTGGGGAGAGCTAAACATTGAGGATGATGTGACCTTTGTGGAGAGACCAGTGATGATCGAGGATTGCAAGGAGAAGGTGCTTTGTGGGAAAACCATTCCCTTGGTTAGTGTGTTATGGATACACGGTGGACTCGAGGAGAGTACGTGGGAGAGGGAAGCACATACGCGTGCCCAGTACATCGAGTTGTTTTGATCCCATAGTTGTTTTGAGTTTTGTGTTGTTCTGTTTATACTTGTTGTGGTGGATCGTTTTACATTTGGATAGGAAATATGTGGTTTTATTTCCTCTGAATGTGTGCAAAAAGTCCTGACTATGGGGAGGGGAGGACCCGACCACTAATCAAGACGCATTAAGGTGGATGCGATAAACCCGTGCGGGCGAGTCAGTGCCACCCAAAGTGGATAGTATCATGACGTGGGGGAGGAGACTCCCCAACCCACTAGGCTGGGAAGTTTGACATGGTATCTTTCTTGGTTCTTGATAGGGAGCTGTTATTAGTTAACAATGAGGTTCAATCTTGATTGGTATCTTTCGAGGTGGTTTGTTCGGACCCTCTCTTTCCTTTTGGGTTGTTTAAATTCTTGAGGGTGAGAATAATTTGAGAGGTATCTGATGTGATGACCCAGACTCTCATGGTCCTTTCCTTTGAAAAAAATCGAGATCCTAAAGGGGTTGCGTCTCAGTGTGAGATCGATTGGCGTGACCGATCGGTGAGGCCGACCGATCGGTGAGACCAATCGGTGTCGCCCAGCCTTGTCGGGGTTTTTCCAGTGACGTGCGCAAATTGGGGTTGAAACCCTATTTTGACCCCTTTAAGCTTGTTTTAAAGCACGGTAATGCCCATAAATGTTTTAATGAAATATTTAATGAATTAACATGGTGAATGTGTATGTTTAAACTGCCCGACCCTTTAATAACGTGTGGGGCAGTGTGGTCGACCCACGACTCCCCGCTCCTTACGCGGATCCACGTTGTTAACTCAACGGTCCCCAGACTTTATAAAATAAAAGGGTTCAACCTAGGTTTCTTTTTCTCGATCACCCTGCGCTAGGAGTACCCTTCGTTTAGATGAACCAAATTTAGTTCAGACGAGCTGCATTGCTATCCGTGAAGTTCCACGCACGTGATTAGCATCAATCATTGATAACAAGTAGAGATTTTCTCATTCATCTCTCCCTTTTTGTGTATCATGTAGGGTGGGAATGATTTTGATTCTATAGAATTGGATTAACCAAACACTAATGAAGATAATTATTGGACTCTAAGGAATGAAGGGGGAGGGTGTGATCAATGAGGCTTCTTTGTTTTGTGATCTTATTTTCTGAATTATGCGGGCTTACCCCTACTGAAAATCATGGCCGTTGGTGGTCTTTTCTCTGTGAACTAATGAACCCTTACCTCTAGTGATGTTTAAATGGATTGTATTTGTGAACCCTTGATGTGTAAATGAATTCGGTTAATTATGTATATTCGACTAAACAAATCGAGGCACCAGGATCAATCCCTTTTTGTGAAAACCCTGGTTAAAGCACACAGAAATTGAAATCATGGGGTGTGATAAATCTTATAAATCTGAAAGTACCGACATGGGCCTGCTTTGTGTTGGTGGTGGTGGTTTGTTTTTTTTCTTTTCACGGGCCATTTGTGGGGTGATGTAAATGGGGATGGTATCCCCTGTTGATATGAATTCAGTGGTTGTGAATTTTAGGACCGGGTGTTTACCTTGTTTATATCATGAATTGGGGTGGGATCCTCTATTGCTGGGAAACCATTTGGGGGGACACGGGGTAGTGTCTCGGGGTTTTCTTTGGTTCAAGTAATTAGAGGGTTCTCACTTATCCCTTTGTTGTTGTGACTTTACAAGAGAATAGGGTGTGAATGCTTAAATTGACAATGGTTGGATCTTTTTCCTTGGTTGTGCTTATGGTGTTAGTTGCCCAGTAGTGCACAAACTTATTTAAACATTATTACTAGACATGAAAATCAAGGATGGGACAAATGGGTTTTCGTTTGGTATGAGTTGTGACTCAGACTTGAGTGTTGTTTATGTTCATTAGGCAGGCTGAAGAAAAACCTATACTTTGGGTGAGTGCTTGTTACCTAAACTTGTACTTGTTGTTTTGTGTTTCTTATTCGCACCACATCCAAGTTGATCACTTAGTGCCGAACACCCCCATTTCATGGGGGAGGGTGTTTTTTCCAACACTTCTATTAGTGGCAGGTTATTAGCTCCTTTCTGCTCCCTTTCCCATATATCCCAAGTATCTTCGAGCAGGCTGTGATGGCCTGAAGTCCATTATAATCCCAAGAACCTTCGGGCGGGGTAGTGTGGTGGTTGGCTCAGATGTGTGCGGGCAGGTGGTTTCCCAAGTGTCTTCGGGATGAGGCCTAGGTGTCTTCGGGCGTGGTAGTGGATCTTCTAGCCTAGGTGTCTTCAGGCATGGCAGTGGTTGTTCTGGACTAGGTGTTTGTAGGCATGGTTACGTGTGATAGTTGTGGCCCAGGTGTGTCCATGCAGGGTTTGGAAGTGGGACTACATGAGGTTGTGGCCCAGGTGTGTGCGGGTGGGGTGTGGCAGTGGGACTGCAGTGAGAATGGAAGGATTGGTTTGATGCATAGGATGTCTTCAATAACCAGTGGGAAACTGGCGCGGGGTACCCAAACATCGATTTGATCTTATTATATATATTACTTGACTTGTGTTATTTGGGGAGTGTGCCTTGGTGAGGCTTGGGTGGGTAGTTTAACTTGTTAGGTGTCTGGTTTACTCTTTTTTTTGTCACGGGACTTTAGTACGTTCCCCCACTTGTGCACGAGAGTCTTTGGTTTTCCCTACTGAGTATACTAGTTTGCTCACCCTACGTATATAAAACTGCTTTCAAGTTTCCAGGAGGACATCGGGGATCGTGTGGGACCATACTAGCGTAGGACCTTTGGAGAAATTGCAGTTTCTGTTTTTCTTTCCTTGGTTCTTTACCTTGTAGTCATTTTTTGTACTCATTGTGTTTATTTTTGGAACATGCATATGGGAATGGTTGTTCTTTTATTTACTTTTACTTTCCGCTTTTGGTGTTGTTGATATTTACCATCTTATCTCCCGATCCTATTAAAAGAAAAATGGTAATGCCTTCCATTTAGTGAGCGATTCTATACCCTTGGCGCTAGTTGCCACTCCGGGACCTATTGAAGGTGGGTTTCAGGGGTCATTATCTCTCCTTTAACATAAAGAAGGAAGGGCCTGGAAACCTGCTGACCCTTCCCTCCTTTGGGTGAAGGCGAGTTGTTACATACATACTCACGTGGTCCAAAATGTATGTCTTAATGAAAGGATCTATTGTTGTCAAAACATGAAAAGAATAAAAAACAGAGTAAAAAAATATTAGTTCACATACAAGAAAACATCCTATAAATAAAGGATTTATCTAAAAAATATACCATGGAATACCTATTAAATAGTTTATTTGTTTTTATGGCCTCCACCGAATGAGTCATTCAATCCACTCTCATTACAAATTTTATAAATACCTATCATTGAACTAAACATCACGTAGAATTACACTTTAATTACATGAAATTACAAGGAATAAAAGGATATAGTTTATAAGACCATATTCATTGTACTAAACATCAGTTAGATATCCAATTTCATTCAATGAAATTATAAAGAATAAAATGATATAATTTAAAATACCTAATTATTGCATAAGGGTGGGTCCAACTACAAGTAATGAAATCCATAATTTTTTAAGGGATACTCATATAGGAGAAGACAAAATATTTCCCTTACTGCTTGTATTACAACTCACATAGTTGAAAAATTACACGGTATAATTTTCAAAGATGATATTTAAAATTTTCCGCACCTATGAAGAATTAACATATATAGGATCAATTCCATTATCTAAATTCCTAGAATACATTTGATAAGAATATAAAAATAATTCATCCACATGATTTTATCATCACAAAAGATCATCAATAAAATAATAGACTCAAAATTCATCCTTCTTATTTTTTTAATTATTTTGTTCAATGAATTTATAAAATAGTAGTGTAATTCCTTAAAACATTTCATAATAATAAAAAGGAAATCTCAGATTTCATATTTTTACAATTATATATTTAAATAAAATAAAAAAAATAATATATAAAAAAACTAAATGAATAAATAAGTGTAATTAGTGTATGTGTTTATCATAAATGGTTACACGAAATGGTATCTAAATCTATTAGTGGCACAACATATTATTAAGACAAAAAAATAGAAAAATGGAAGAATAAAATATTATAGTTTAAGGTACATCATCTAAAAACATATGAATTATCACCTAACTATATATCCATATATTATTCCACTCATTCCAACCAATTCAGTTATTCAAAACATGAGAACCTACAAAATACAATAAATAACCTATAAGATCCTCAATTAAAATGAATCACAAAATACTCCTACAAAATACAAAAACAAATTCCATGGACCAACCTCCTTAAAAACTATAGAAATCAAACATGTTGATTAGATCAAGAGGAACCAAACCACTAAATAAAAATATTAGGTGACTACCCTAACACGAACATCACAAATAGTCTAAATTTGATAACATATTATAAAAAATATATTTTTTAAAAAAGTACTTAGTGATATTTTTTTCCCAAATTAAAATTGTTGGTCAGAGTGGACACTCAAGAGGGGGGGGGGTGAATTGAGTTCCAATTAAAATTTCTGTTAAAATATTGTCTAGTTAAAATCCCCCGATTTATAAAATAAGTAAAACTGTAGTGAATTTATACAGATTGTAAATGTTCACTTAGCTTCTCAAGGATTGATTAGGTCTCAGTTAATTTAACCACAAGATCAAACTATCTTTTGAAGATAACCTATTGATATAAAATAAGTGTAAACACTTGCTAATTTAACTATCAAAGTAGATTCAAAAAGGTTTTGTATTTCAATGTAAAAGAATCAGAATAAATAAGATATATGTAGTATACTTTAAACTTAAATAAAAGATGCACAAATGATAAAACAAGAGGTTCAGTCTCAAGCCGAGACTTAGTCCTCTTAAATATATATAAATTTGATCCACACCCTGGATCGGGGTTAACAACAGTTTTACAAAATTTTCCAGGCCACATAGGGACCTCTACCACTATTCTTCGTGGGAGTCAAAACAAAGACCGGGTCACACAAGGACCTCTTCCAAAGTTGACATGGGTAAACAGAAGTAACGAGAATTTGAGTGAGGATTTTGATATCCTCCAGTTCAGTGCAGGAGACAGTGTGTGTAAAGATATACAGAGTACACCACACTGCTAGAAATTTAATAAATAAATCACGTAGAGAAGACAGATGAGAGTTTAGAAAGCTCTAGTGATTATCAATGTAGCTCTGGACTCATTGGATTTAGCAGGAATGCTTCTGAGTCCTTATCTGATTTTTCTATTGAAAAACAGAGTGTCGTAGTTCAGCTTGTCTTCGTCAGGAGTGAGAACGATCTCTTGATTCGTCGTGTGTTCTTCATCAGTATTGGATTGCACTCATGAGAGTTCTTTTGAGGTCTTTCAATCTCCTTGTTATTCAGGATTGTTCTTCATGTTCAGCACTATGCACTCAGGTGTATATAAGTTCTTCTTGTTGTTTCTTGTTTCTTATTACTCCTTCTACGTGTACTGCATCTCTGTCTTTCTTATATTCCATGAGTTCTGGCAGTAGGAATGATTCCCTTTCATTATGTACGAGATACATTTTCCTGAGATTCCGACAACTATCATTAAATAACATTAATTGCATTAAAAACAACAAATATGATAGTTAGAATTATTTAAATAATATTGACAAAAACTTAAGAAATGGTGTCACAGTGATTATGGAAACAGTGTCTTCTTCACGGTTTGTGGTTCACGGTATGAGCTTCACATTGTGTCCTTCACGGTGAGTCCTTCACGGTGAGTTCTTCACGGTTTCTAGTCACAGTGTCTGGTCACGGTGTCTGGTTACGGTTTCTGGGTCACGATGAGTCCCTCACGGTGAGTCCTTCACGATGTCTGGTCACAGTGTTTGGTTACGGTGAGTCCTTCACGGTGAGTCCATACTTAAACAAATATCTGTATTTGGACTAAGATAGTGATATGTAGAATATAGATTAAGGTTAATCATTAGAGAGTAAGAGAATGTGAATCATAAATATAAAGATGTGATAATATATGTGATAATTGTGATCATGCATAAGACTTGTAAATAATAAAGAGAATAATTAACATCCATAAGCTTTGTTATTATAAAAACATGATGTGTAGATATTATTGAGATTGAAGAGCATTACCAAGATGTGCATTGAAGATCGAGATTAATTAACAGTAAATAGATTTGTGATCATTAAAACATGATTAACACATGAGGAGTCCAGCAATCTCCCCCTTTTTGATGATCATAATTCATATATTGGTAGAATATAAATGACATGTAAAATTCTAGAAACTAGCATAGCAAAAACGTTATAGAACTGATACTTGTAGTTTTTCTCCCCCATTTATACTATTATAGAACTGACACTTGTAGTTTTTCTCCCCCTTTTGGGATTATCAAAAAGTAGAGATAATGAAATGAAACACTTCATTTGGTATTAAACAAAGGGTTCAGAATTCAATAAAACATGAAACAACAAAATACATCCCATAAAAATAGTCCTCAAACTCTTCAGGGATCCATCTTGTATTTGCCTTTATCAGCAGAAGGAGCTGGTGATGAAGTATAAGAAGACATAGATGTGGTAGACAATGAGGGTAAGGGTAGACCTTAAAAAATAGATGGAGCCAAAGTAGAAGCTGTAGAATATCTGGGCTATGGTTGGTCAAGAATGATTGGCCGGATCTGAGAAAGTTCTTGACTAACTGTCATGGCAGTTGAGGCTAAGGCAGGTAGTCCAGGTCTAAGGGGCACAACAGCTGGAGAAACTATAGCAATACTCTACACATGAAGATACAACTTCAAAAGATTGATGAAATCAGTAATTATTTCACCACCATACTGCATAGCCTTTTCAAAATCATCCTTATTCTCCAAAAATATATCCAAAAATCTGGTGAACTCTGAAAGTTTCTGAACTTGAGCTTTAAAAGCTTGTGTCACCGGAGGGATTCTCAAAATTTCCACAAGATATCTAAAGTGATCTGTCATATCACTTTTAGAGAAAATCCAGGAAAGATACAAATCTATTTTCTTGGAGATCTCTTGTTGAGTATCATTGGCTATCTTAGAATGAATCATAACCGAGTCCAATTCTCTATCACTGTTCTTAATCACTTATGACAAAGAAGATAGATCCAAGCCACTGAAGGCATTCTGAAATTAGTGCTTTATTATGGATCTCAGCATAGAATCCTCCAAAGAAGGTGTGGAGGTCTGACCAGAAACAGGTGAAGCCTTGACAGCTTCGGTTAGAACAATGAGATGTTTCAGAACTTTTTTTAGACATCCAGTGTATTCATCTATAAGCTTATTCAGATTTTCCACAAGCTCTCTCATGCATTCCAGCATCTTGGTGTGACTTTTTCCAATATTTTCATAAAAAGAAAGTAGGTATGGATGAACTTGAGACACAATCTCCATAGCAAGGAGGGAATCAGAAGACTCGGGAGAAACAGCAACAGGTGCAGGGGAAGAAACAAGAGCAGGATCTGATCTCAAAGATAACTCATTCTACAGAATTGCTACCATACTTTTCAGATTTGCAACATCAGCACTCATCAGCTTATTCTCTACTCGGACTTCTTGAATTTCATGGTTCATCCTTGGTTGAATATGTAAGATAATATTTTCCAAGAGAATTGATGCATCTTCTTAACTTAACTGAGTCACTGGGCGAGGTTGAGTGGAGAAAATTTTCTCAAATCCAGCTAACAAAGTCTCTCCAAAAACATTCAGATCATGTTTGGTCACAAAGGAGTGAAACTCAGGTAAGGATGCAGGTAAAGGTAAAGGTTCAGATTCTGGTTGAGGTTCAAAGTCATCTTCAGACTTAGATTCTGATTCAGATTGAGGTTGGGGCTCTGGTTCTGGTTCTGAATGAGATAAGGACTTCAATTGAAATAGAGAAGAAAGATCCATTCCAGTTGCACTTACTTGTTGTGACTCATTCACATCATAAAATCTTGGGAACTCATACGAAGAGTGCACAAAAAAAGTGATAGAAGGTTGATAAGATTCATCAGATATAGCTTCCACAATATCAAGATTTTGAGGTTCCTCCCCCTCAACTTGTGCTTCCCTTCCAGATTCTTGAGGTTCAGGAACATGGACAAGATCCACAGGATCATACCTAATCTCTTCATCAAACTCTTGCCTTGCCAGCTGAAAGGAAATTTCCATTATTTCTTCAACATATGGAATAATCTCAGGAACCGATTGTTCCATTGGATAAGCTTCTAGAATTGCTTCTTTCTCAACAGAAGGAGTCTCTTCAACAAGATCTGCATCTAAGTTTGCTTGCTGTTCTGAAACAGGAAAAACCAATTTTCTTGCACCATTGGGATGAGCTTCTTCCTTATGAAGAACAACTGAAGGATCCTTATTCCTTTCCTTTTCAACAAAAACTTCCTCTCCTTGAGGTATTTCAGCGGGGATAACAGCAGGGACAACAACCCTTTCCTCTTCAACCGGAATTGTTTCCATTGGAGGTATTACAGGATCTTCTCTAGGTGGTACTTCAGCTATTACTTCTTCTTGTTCTTCTACTTCTGAATACTCATCCACTTCATCTGGTTCCAAACCAGGATCAGCTAGGCTCTTAGGCCTTCTTGGATAGTAAACAGGAATAAACTTTTTATACAGTTGATCACTATCCTCAACCCATTTCTTCTTCCAGGGATTCCAGGTTATCTTCATCCTTATGATGATAGGCATGGATATGCAGAAATCAAGGTCCTATAACTTTTCTTCATTCATTCCAACCATCCCATTTGCAACTAACATAGCTGAAATCATCCTTGAGTAAAACAGGGAGGTGGATTTGGAAGTTACTTTGATCAGCTCACAGATATGGTTAATAACATACTTACATAGATTGATCTTATGGCCATTCTTCAGCAGGTGAATCAGGAACACATCCTGATACTTCATCACAGCAAAATCCCCTTTTCTTGGACTAACCAAATTCTGACCAAACATGAACAGAAGTCTTGTCTCCCCATCTAGTTCAGCAGCTATGTCCCTTCTCTTGGTTCCATTTCCAGTTATACTTTCCAAAGCAATCTCCAGGTCAAAGATGTCGGTTGTTAGAGGAGGGTCTCTCTGGTAATCTTCACAAATTCCTTCATGTGGAATTCTTAGGCATGAAGCCCAAAACCTTGAAGATAAAGAGCACTTCTGACCTTCGATCCAGCTGGTCACCATAAAGCTTTATCCAAACTCAAAATAGAACTTCACATACTGATAGAATTGAGATACAAGCCTTGGGTAAATAGGTCTATTCTGTCCAGTGAACCATTCAAGCCATCATTGTTCTCTTAAAACTTTCAAAACTAAAGATCTTCTAGACAGCAACCATTCAGGGAAAAACTCTTTTTCAGGTACAGCTGTACGGCTTACCAGGTTTGGGTTTAGAGGTCCTTTGGGAGCTATCCTCGATATCCTCTTTTGTTTCTTAGAGCAGCGCTTCTCAGAAGAGGGTGAGGATGGACGCTTCATCCTTGGCAGTCACTAAAGGTTCGGGCGAGAGGTAAGAGAAGGTTCAGGAGAGAGTTCGGGTAAGGAATCGAATGAAACCCTTAAGTTTTATCATTTGGGAATGTCAAACGTCATAAAAACAAAAATGCAGGAAATCAAATAGCGGTGAAATAAAAATTACCACGATACGTGTTAAAATAAAAATAATCATAATTCTCACGGTGAGACCATGAGTAGGCATTTCGATGAGACAAAAAACTAGTAATCACGGTGAGACAGTTTGTAGTCATCACAGTGAGATAGTGAGCATTTTATATAGTCACGGTGAGACAGTGAGTTGTCAGACCATGAGCATAAAACAGTAACTTAGAAATAGTAAGTATGAAACCGTAAAGTAAAGTACAGTAAATTATTAAATATTAAAATCAGTAAGATATTCATTTATGATTAATCATACCAAGATCATGTATGATGTAGTCTAATATTTCAAAATTTAATGGTTTAGTGAATATATCAGCAAGTTGATATTCAGTACCAATGAATTCCAAAGTGATATCACCTTTTTGATAATGATCCCTCAAAAAGTGTTGTCTTACATCAATATGTTTTGTCCTAGAATGAGAAACAAGATTCTTAGAAATATTAATAGAACTTGTGTTGTCACAATTTATTGAGACATGTTTGAATTGATATCCATAGTCTAGTAATTTGTTTTTCATCCACAAAATTTGTGCACAACAACTTCCAGCAGCTATGTATTCAGCTTGTGTAGTTGATAATACAACAAAATTTTGTTTCTTACTACAACATGATACTAGTGAATTGCCTAAAAGGTGACATGTTCCAGAGGATCTTTTTCTATCTAGCTTACATCCAGTAAATCTAGCATCAGAATAACTAACTAATTCAAATGATTTTACTTTGGGATAGAACAGTCTTAAATTTGGAGTATGATTGAGGTATTTGAAAATTCACTTTACATCATTTAAATGTGACTCTTTATGGTTTTCTTGAAAATGAGCACACATAAACACACTAAACATAATATCAAGACGACTAGCAGTCAGGTAGAGTAGACTTCCAATCATTCCTCTATAAGTGGTTTGATCAACAGATTTACCATTTTCATCAAGATCCATCTTACAGGTGGTACTCATGGGAGTGTCACTACTTTTTGTTCTCTCCAATCCAAAATGTTTTAAAATATATCTAGTATATTTACTTTGAGTTAAAATAATTCCATCATCATTTTGAAAGATTTGAAAACCAAGAAAGAATTTAAGTTCACCAATTAAACTCATTTCAAATTCATTTTGCATCATTTTAGAAAAATCAGTACATAATTTAGTTTTTGAAGATCCAAAAATAATATCATCTACTTAAATTTATACAACGAAAACATCTTTAGAAATTCGTTTTATAAAGAGATTAGAATCAGCTATTCCTTTTGTAAAGCCTTTAGAAATTATCAAAGTACTTAATCTATCATTCAAATCTCTTGGAGCTTGCATTAAACCATATAAATCTTTTGATAGTTTGAAAATATGATTTGGAAAATGAGGGTTTGAAAATCTAGGTGGTTGTTCAACAAAAAAATCCTCAGCAATATATCCATTTAAGAATGCACTCTTGACAACCATTAGATATAGTTTCAAATTTAGATGTGCAGCATAAGCAAGTAAAATCCTAATAGCTTCTAATCTGGCTACTGGAGAAAAAGTCTCCTCATAGTCAATACCTTCTTCTTGACTATAGCCTTGTGCAACTAGTCTAGCTTTATTTCTAACTATGTTTCTGGAATCATCTGATTTATTTCTAAACACCCATTTTGTGCCTATTGTGAAAGTGTCCTTTGGTCTTTCAACAATATTCCAAACATTATTTATTTCAAACTAATTGAGTTCTTCTTGCATAGAAATTACCCAAAATTCATTATTAATAGCATCATCAATGTTTTTAGGATCAAGCTGTGACAAGAAGGCTTGATGTTCAACCTGATTTCTAAGAGAAGCTCTAGTATGTGTCCCTCTATCAAGATTTCCTACAATAGAATCTAAAGGATGATTCATTAGAATTATAGTTGATCTAGTAAAGGTATGACTAGTAACTTTAGGTTCACCAACAGGTTGGGAATCAACAGAAGCAGGTTCTGGAAAATTTCCAGAACTGGTTTTCTTTATAGCAGGTTCATTTGATTTGTCATTAAGGTCTAGAACAGATAAATCTTCTTCAAGATTTTCAAGAGAGGTTTTAGGCTCATGTGGATCAGTTTCATCAAACTTGATGTGAACAGATTCTTCCACACACTTGGTTCTTTTAATGAAAACTCTACAGGCATTACTAGAAATAGAGTAACCTAAGAAAATTCCTTCATCACTCTAGGATGCAAACTTGTAAAGATTATCTTTGGTATTAAGAATAAAGACTTTGCAGCCAAAGACTCTGAAGTAGTTAACCTTAGGTTTCCTATGGTTACACAACTCATAAGGGGTCCACTTAAGAACAGGTCTGATCAAGAATCTATTGATAATATAACAAGATGTATTTACAGCTTCAGCCCAAAAATAAATAGGCAGGTCATATTCATTAAGCATGGTTCTGTCAATTTTTTGCAGGGTTCTATTCCTCCTTTATACTACACCATTTTGCTGAGGTGTCCTAGGGGCAGAAAAGTTATGACTATAGCCATTGTGTGAGCAATAGGATTCAAATTCATGATTCCCAAACTCACAGCCATGATCACTTATTAGAGTTTTAATCATAATTCCACTATGGTTCTCTACATATTTGGTGTATTTAGCAAAGTAAGAACAAGCTTCACTTTTGTGAGCAAAGAAGTATACCCAAGTATATCTAGAAAATTAATCTATTAAGAAATAAAAATTGTGCTTCCCATTTAATCTAGAAACTCTAGATGGTCCAAAAAAATCCATGTGAACCAACTCGAGAGGTTGATAAGTTGAATCTTCTTTCTTTGGGTTGAAAGAGATTTTGTGTTGCTTTCCCTTTTGACTGGGATTACAAACTTTGTCATTTGGAAACTCAAGTTTGGGTAGGTCTCTCACTAAGTTATTCCTAGTAAGTTTCCTAAGTGAGTGTATATTGCAGTGTCCTAATCTTCTGTGCCAAATCCAAGACTATTTATGAAAAGAATTTAAACAAGTAATATTTTGTATGGCTAAAGAATTTAAATCAACACAATAAACATTATCATTTCGTAGGGAAGAAAATACTAACGCATTTTTAGAATTAAAAACATTGCAAGAATCATTTTCAAATTTATCATTAAAACCATCATCACATAACTGAGAAATACTTAACAGAATATATTTAAGTCCATCAACGAATAAAACTTTAGAAATTAATACTGAGTCAGTGTTACCAATATGGCCTAAGTCGATGATTTTCCCTTTAGAATTATCACCAAAGGTGACAAAGCCTCCATCAATTATGACTATGATTTTAAAGCATGAGAAGTCTCCTGACATATGTCTTGAACATCCACTGTCCAAGTACCAAGTCTTCCTACAGGAGCCCTTTAAGCATGTTTCCTACAAAACAGATTTAGATAGGAAATGATTTTGGTACCCAGATCTCCTTGGGTCCAGACAGGTTAGCAATCAAAGCTTTCGGTACCCACATTTGTCTTATGGGTCTCATAAAATTTGTAGAATCAACATATTTTGAAAGATAAACCTTATTAGATCTATAACTATGAATACTACTATTTGAAGCATATAAATGTCCAGAACTAGAACTAGTAGTATTCTGTCCAGATTTAAGAATAAATCTATTCTTAGTAAACTGTCTCTGTCCAGGTTTTTAGCCTATTCCAGTCGTGTATTTTGGTGCAACTTGCTTTCCTAGATTTTGAGTTAGTGTATCCTTTCCATTTGTGAATTTATCTAAATCATTTCTAAGTTTCTCATTAAACATTTTCAGTTCGGTGTTCTCCTTTAACAGATGATCATTTTTCACTTTTTCAATAGTATGTTCAGTTTTAAAAGTAGTAGTGAGAGCATGTTGTTTCTTTAATGATTTGTATTTATCCTTAAGTTCATTTCATGTCTCTTATAGCATATTACCATATTCAAAAA
Source organism: Viscum album (assembly GCA_963277665.1). Taxonomy (NCBI): domain Eukaryota; kingdom Viridiplantae; phylum Streptophyta; class Magnoliopsida; order Santalales; family Viscaceae; genus Viscum; species Viscum album. The sequence goes on from OY728138.1 coordinate 2,135,390,885, forward strand.
GTTCCTCACTAGTCATGTTTTCAGAATCAGAATCAGATTCTGCACTATCTTAAGAATAATAATAATTTAAAGCAGGAGTATCTAAGATTACCTCAGATGTGTTTTTTATTAAACACATGTTTGCCTTATTTCTGGTTCCAATCTCAGAAGCTTCAGATTCACTGGAGCTATCCTCAGAAGCGCTCCAAGTAGCGTTCATAGACTTTTTGTACTTACTGTCCTTGTAATAATATTTCTTCTTGAATTTATGCTTTGGGAAGTCTGCTTTAATATGTCCTTTTTTTGCACTCATAACAGACAACTTCATCACTTTTATCTGGCTTTTTTCCAATCCTTATTACAATGTACCTTATTGTCATACTTTCCTTTGTAATTTGATTTTCTGAAGAATTTCTAATTCCTATAAAATTTATTAAACCTTCTGGCTATCTGATCCATTTCAGCATCACTATCAGAGTCTGAATTTTCACAGGTTGAACTGTCAGTAGGTAGTTGAGCTTTATCTTTGTCCTTTCTATTTGAAGAAGTAGTCTTGAATGCCACTGATTTCCTCTTAGGTTCACCATCTTCCTCTTTATTCACCTTGAGTTCGTCCTCATACATCATAAGCTTACGAAGGATTTCTTTGACAGGTAGAGAAGCAATGTCACATGACTCTCTGATTGAAACAGATGCGCCTCTCCATCGGTCTGGTAAACATCTTAGAATCCTCATAATTTGTTCCTTTGCTGGAACAACATTTCCAAGTGAAGTCATTGTATTGACTATCTCATTAAACCTGAGATACATATCAGAAATGGGTTCATCGGTTTTCATTTTAAAATTATAATATTTAATAGTATAAGTATTTAATCTCATTTCTTTAACATTGGTTATTCCTTCATTAGAATCACCCAAAGTATCCCAAATTTCAAAAGCAATTTTACAAGCAGAAATTCTGTTAAACTCTTCATCTCCTAGATTACAGTACATGGTATTCATGGCCTTAAAATTATTATTGTAAGCAGTCTTTGTAGGTTTATCCCATGAGGATCTAGCAGTAGTGGGAAGTTTCTATTCTGATTCTATGGCAGTCCAAATATCAAAACCTATGCTTTCTAAATGAATTTTCATTTTAAGTTTCCACTGAGCATAGTTTGTACCATTGAAGAAAGGTTGCCTGTTAGTAGCAGCACCCTCTAGTCTATTATCCATAACTAGATTTTATAAAGATAATTAAAGAGATAACAATTTAGAACTAATAGAAATTTAAGATCTTCAAAGACGCAACAAAAATCACAGTTGAAAAAAAGAGTATTTCAAAAATCTATTAACAAAAACTAATCCTCTGATACCAAATGTTGGTCGGAGTGGATACTCAAGAGGGGGGGGGGGGGTGAGTTGAGTTCCAATTAAAATTTCTGTTAAAATATTGTCTAGTTAAAATCCACTGATTTATAAAATAATTTAAACTGTAGTGAATTTATATAGATTGTAAATGTTCACTTAGCTTCTCAAAGATTTATTAGGTCTCAGTTAATTTAACCACAAGATCAAACTAACTTTTTAAGCTAACCTATTGATTTACAATAAGTGTAAACACTTGATAATTTAACTATAAAAGTAGCTTCAAAAAGGTTTTTTATTTCAAAGTAATAGCAGTGGAATAAATAAGATATATGTAGTACACTTTAAACTTTAACAAAATATGCATAGTAGATATAACAAGAGTTTCAGTCTCAAGACGAGACTTAGTCCTCTTAAATATATATAAATTTGATCCACACCCTGGATCGGGGTTAACAACAGTTTTACAAAACTATCCAGGCCACGCAGGGACCTCTACCACTGTTCTTCATGGGAGACAAAACAAAGACCAGGTCACACAAGGACCTCTTCCACAATTTACTTGGGGAAACAGAAGTAAAGAAAATTTGAGTGAGGATTTTGATATCCTCCAGTTCAGTGCAGGAGATAGTGTGTGTAAAGATATACAGATAACACCACACTACTCGAAAGTTACTAAATAAATCACTTAGAGAAGATTGATGAGAGTTTAGAAAGATCTAGTGATTATCAATGTAGCTTTGGACTCGTTGGATTCACCAGGAATGCTTCTGAGTCATCTGGTTTTTCTGTTGAAAAACAGAGTGTCGTAGTTTAGCTTGTCTTCTTCAGGAGTGAGAAAGATCTCTTGATTCGTCGTGTGTTCTTCAGCAGTATTGGATTGCACTCATGAGTTTTCTTTTAAGGTCTTTCAATCTCCTTCTTATTCAGGATTGTTCTTCTTGTTCATCACAGTGCACTAGGGTGTATATAAGTTCTTCTTGTTGTTGCTTGTTGGTTATTAATCCTTCCACGTGTACTGCATCTCAGTCTTTCTTATATTCCACTAGTTCTGGAAATAGTAATGATTCCCTTTTCATAGGTACGAGATACGGTTTCCTGACATGCCAACAACTGTCATTAAATAAAATTAATTGCATTAAAAACAAAAAATATGACCGTTAGAATTATTTAAATAATATTGACAAAAACAAAAGAAATGGTGTCAGAGTGATTATGAAAACAGTGTCTTCTTCACGGTATGTGGTTCACGGTATGAGATTCACGGTGTTTCCTTCACGGTGAGTCCTCTATGGTGAGTCCTTCACGGTGTCTGGTCACGGTGTCTGGTTACAATGTCTGGGTCATGATGAGTCCTTCACGGTGAGTCCTTCATGGTGAGTCCTTCACGGTGTCTGGTCACGGTGTCTGGTTACGGTGAGTCCTTCACGGTGAGTCCATACTTTGACAAATATCTGTATTTGGACTAAGACAGTAATATGCAGAATATGGATTAAGGTTAATCATTAGAGATTAAGAGAATTTGAATCATAAATATAACAGTGTGATAATATATGTGATAATTGTGATCATGCATAAGACTTGTAAATAATAAAGAAAGTAATTAACATCCATAAGCTTTGTTATTATAAAAACATGATGTGTAGCTATTTTTGAGATTGAATAGTATTAGAATGATGTGCAATGAAGATCACGATTAATTAACAGTAAAGATATTTGTGATCATTAAAACATGATTAACACATGAGGAGTCAACAAAAATATACATATTTTATAGGAATGAAAAATATGTAACATAACATTGTTTAACCATTTTCTAGGGATAATTTTTATAATTAAACAATTTATCAAAAATTTCTAACTAAACACTTCATTGATGCTATAAAGATGCAGTGAAATTCCAAGAGGCATGAAGGGGATAGTCTTGAGTGCTATTGTTTGTGGATTTTTTTTCTTCCAGAGTACATTGAGTGAATATACATTTCCCATGAATATAAAAAATAACATTTAATTTTATGTTATGGGATTGAAATGTGAGTAAATTAAATTTTTTAATAATATTTTATGACAATTTTTACATTTAGAAAATTTCTCACAAATTTCCATCTACACACTTCATTGAAGCTCCAAAGATGCCATTGATATTCTAAAAGTCATGTAGGTGCAAGGATTGAGATCCTTTGTTTCTATAATTTGATTTCGTGGGAGTACATTTAATTAACATACATTTCCAATTGATATAACAAATAATAAGTACCAATATAATTTTGGATTAAAATTTAGTAACATAAAATTCTAAATAAATTTTTACCATATTTTTTACCTTCAAAAAAATTCTAAAAAATTTACACCAAAACACTTCATTGAAGATCCAAATATCAAAGTGAAATTCTATTGGGAATGTTGGTACAGGGATTGAGAACCTTTATTTTTGGTAGTTCATTCACCAATATTTTTTTGAAAGTATATACATTTCCAACATCATATTCAGAAAAAACAGATTAATCTATAGCAATCTTGGATTTTTAACTAGGGTGATGTTGATATAATCGAATAAATCTCTTAGTAAAGTTATAATTTTCTTATAAAACAAATCCTAAAATGAAAATTTAATGGTTAATCATCTTTAAAGATGTTTTGGAAAATAGATCGGTAAGTAATGTACTAATGTACATAAAAAATAGTAGTAAAATATATTTTATTGTACATTTCATTACTCACTACAATCTACATACTCTTGATATTATATTCCTAATGTTTCATTTGTTGATAGTGATGAAAAAATCCTATAATATAAAAAATTCATACCAAATATTTAATTTTTATGAAATAGTTAAAATAAATAAATTATTATAACATAAATGAAATAACACACCAATAAAAAAATCATATAAACGATTTAAGGTAAAAATTGTAAAGCAGGATAAAAAATTTGTGTTGTTAAATGAATCATAAATAGAACAACCTATTTAGTTATCATAACAAAATTTAAATAATCCTCATATATTAGTACAATTATAAGTGGTTGTGTCAATTTAATTAAGGTCAACACTATGAATCTGGATAGAATTATATAAGGAAAGAACAAATATTATTCACAATAGAAAATTATATTTCTTAACAAAATATAATATTTAACTATTTTAAATTAATTTATAAAAAATAAGTTTAAAATTTATTATGAATTAGAAAAAATTATAAAAAAAGAATATAAATGACTAACAACCATATTTGTTATTGTAAAACTTATGTCTCTATGTTCAATGTATGAGTTGAATAATTAATGATATAATTTCTTTATAAGATTTCAGTATATAGTTTTTATATGATTATAGTGTTTTAGGATTTATGGATCTCTTGAATTGTTGGTTTTTATTATTTATTTTTAATTTTACGGAGTTATATTTTTATGTTTTCAGGATTTATTGTTTTAGTATGCATAATTTATGCCGAAGATTTTAGGATTTATGATTTTTTTAAAATAGTAGATGATAAATAAGGAAATATTGAGGTAGAATTGGTTAGAAGTTACTAAAATGTTATTAAAGAACTTATCATTTATAAGAATTAGATTTGAAAAAAATAAGTCGCATTCATTTAATTTTTTATTTTATGAAAATTTTAATTTATGAATGATTTTTAAGTTCCATTTATTTTATTTTCACTTTATAAAATTATATTTTTATTTTCCTACATTAATATGTTTTTAAAATTTATTTTTTTATAACAACATAGAAACAAATGAAGTATTTTTTTGTTCCCAACATAGCCCAAGGGGAAAAATCTTTCATGAAGGAATACTTTTGGGATACACACCGAGTTAATGTAAGACTTTATTATTATTTTATTATTTCAAAATAAAAGGTTATTTAACTTATATATTTCTTGAATACATTAACATGAGATGATATTATTTATCAATAATCATTCCATTAACTTATTCAAAAATTAAATTTTTTTAATGTATTAATTATTGATCTCATTTTAAATATATATATTTATATATATCAATAAAAAATATCATAATATATATTTATTTTAAAAAAAATATTTAATTTTATGACATTAATTTGGTCTGGCCAAGAAAACCATTTATCTATGATAGACTTAGGTCAGGTCCAAGAACCCTAAATTAATTGTACATGCCAACCCATCCAAACCAATAATGTAAATTTGGGTTGATTCCAAAGGTTCATGGACTAAGATGGGTTATAAAAAAATTAAATAACTAATGGAACCCAAAATTTCTTCCCCACCACACAATACATAAAATAGATAGAAATGTATAGATTTCTAAAATTGAAGTCAATTAATTATAGGGAATGATGCTACTTCATCACCTGGTCTTTCCTTTCTCCCCAAAATATTCCCTCTCAGGATCTAGGGTTCCCACTCCTCCTCTATCAGGGTAATTTCCTTCATCATACATGACATTCCTCAAGTTATGTTCTTTCCCTTATCTTTTCCCAACCTCCCTCCTTGGTTAAGGACTTTTTCCTTTGTTGTAGAATTCAATTTGCGGGTTTCCTTATTTTCCCCTCTAATTGTTCCCTTTCTCGACCATTGTTACTTTCCCTTTGTCTAAAATATTGGCTCATTGGAAAACATGGTCACATTTCTTCCCATATAGCTATTTTCATCATCCCCATCATCTTTGACTCCATATAGTTCCAAAATTATGGTGTTTATGATGGATTGGGAATGTTTTAGATCACGTTTATGGGTTTGATTGCTTCATTTTGGGTGGATTTTAATATATTTTGTCTCATGTGGTTATGCTTCGTAATATGGACATAGATTTTTTCATTCACTCAATTTACTTCTAGATCAATCATTCTAGACCCCATATTGGTCTGTTGGTTCAATTTTCATTAGATTTTTGGGATATGTTGTTTCAACATTATAATTGGGTTATAGGGGGAGAATATTTCATTAGTCTTAAGTTTCCTATTATGGTGGATGTTTTCTTCCTCCTGGTTTCACTATGCTAGTTTATTTGGTCTTGCATTATAGTTAGTCTCCTAGGATACAAGATTTGTTTTAAATGGAATTTGTTTTTAGTGTTGGTTTGGTTCTTAGAGATGGTGTTTTCCTTCATCAAGTAATGTTTCAGATCTATTTGTTTCTTCTATCTCCTCTTCCATCCATTTGATCTACCAAACTATTCCAATGTTCTAGACCCCACCTCAATTAGGTGGGATGGTTTCGGTCTATAGCGAGGGGCTTGGTTGCAGAATGATCTTCATTGGGTGGTGTTTTTGTTAGAGTTTTAGATTTATCTCTGTATAGATCTTGAGTGAATCATCTAAGTATGATGAACATAGAATTAGATATTCTAGTCTTTCTCTAGCTTCTTTTTTTACATGGTCTCTTTAATAGTGTTGTTCATTGACGGATCAGGGATTCTTGTCGTCATAGGGTCTCACTGGCGATGCTTACATGTTTCAGATAGTGTGTTTATGAATGTAACAAACATAAGGGTGTAAATTATAAGAGGTGACTCGTGTAGTTTTTTTTTGAAATTTGATGTTTTTAATTTGACACTATGCATATGCATTGTTGGAATCCGTTATAATGTTGAATTTGTTTACAAGGATGGTTTTCAATTAGGACTCGTAATTTGTATGGTAATCAATTAACAAAAAAGTGGGTTATTTGAAAATATTAAAAATATTTATTTAGAGGTTATTCAATGTTTGTTAAGATAAAAATAACTTCAAAATAAACGAAATAGTATAGAAAATCTCTAAGAGAGATATTTGTACTCTTGAATCCAACTTATTAATATCCCCATTTCCATGAAAAAATAACAAATTGTAATGAATGATACACAAATAATCTATTATATAGATTACATAGATAATCTGTTATATAGATACATAGATAAAATATTATAGAGGTCACATGGACAATTTGTTAATGAAATTTCATTATTTATACACATAATGATATATTACACACATATTATATAATTAATAATAATATGTTACAAAAGTTTAATAAATAACTCATTATTAATTAATATTATTCAGATTTCATATTTTAAATAGATTCTAAATTTCACACAAGACACATATATTTCACACACACATTTATTCACAAATCACATATAGGATCCATAATTTAGAATGATTTAAAATTCAAAATATACTATGTGAATATATTCAGTATTTTATTACATATTATGAAATAGAAAATATATACCATCTAATATGTATTCTATGTTTATGAATGTTTATAGATTCAAGATTATAGATAGATTACACACTGTAGTTATAGATATTGAATTATATTACACAAATAGATAATCTATATTTCACAGTATAGAGTATAGTACCAATTATGTCATGTAATTGATAATAAAGATTCAAAAATATATTTTATTATTGAACTTCACATATTATTAAATTAATGTAGGTTTATGAAATATAAATGTGGTCATTATTACTATATATTAACATTAGACATTATAAATATTAAACTGTTGAGAATTGATATCCAAATAATGTTGAATTCCAATATTAGTGTCGAAACATATCATTCCATATTTGATATGTACATAGTGAAAAGTTTTCTTATTTGAATATTATTATATAATTATTCTCATAAATGATAATTCCATGGGAGCACAACATAGAATTTTATATACTTTAAAAAAAATTATTTCTTATTAATATTTTAAATAATCTATTCATTATTTCTATGTACTTAAATTTTAGAAATTTAAACAATAAAATTTTATAGAAAAATTAGGTTTGAAAAATCCCACTAATGATGGAATAAAAAATTTATTACCTAATAAATCATTAAATAAGTGGAAAATGAATTTAGCGTTTAGGAAATATGTCGGTGATCGTTTGTTGTGTAAGGGAAGATAATGATATCACCAACCTGATTTGTGTGATGTGATGATGATCAGTTGTAAAGGAGAATAAGATGGTGAGTTGTATAGAAACTCTTGGAAGGAACATCAACTACAGAGTCTAGAAAGAATATAAATTAATTTTCATATTGAAGAGTTGGAAAGATGGAGGGAATTCACTAGGGTGGGAGATTGATGGGGGAGCGGGGAATGTGAGTGGATTAATCAAGGGTGTAGGATATTGAACGTGGAGTTGTGAATCATAGTGGATTATGTAGGGGTAAATTGATTGGTGTATAAGGATGCGTGGGTTTCTGGTCACATGATGTATAGTGTAAAATTATATATATAAATAAATATATATTAAATTGAATGTGTAAAATATCAAATATTATTTAATATTTTAAAATTAAAAATATAATAATAAATTTTTTGAATGGAATGGGATTTTATAAAAAATAATAATATTTTTTTAAATTCAAAATAATATTTCAATTGGTGAATAATAATTATTAATACAACAATATTATTTAATTTTTTTTATTTTTTATTAAATTTAAATACTTATTTTTGTGTATTTATTTTGACTAGATTTAATCATGTTTATTAAATTTAAATATAAAAAAATTTCATGTATAGAGAGATAATTAAATAAATATGTAAACATATCAACTATCATAATGATTTAAAATATTTTCTATATAAATTATTTAATATTTTATTAAATTAATAACATTGAAAATCACAAAAATTAATGATATTTAGAGAAAATTGAATATTAAAATCATTTAATGAGATATTTTTACTGAAACCCACAAAAAATAAAAATATAAATTTTTTAAAAAAAAATTAAAAAACACACACATATATATATATATTGGTTTCTCTTAATTGGTTATTGATAAAATAATTATGGTTACATAAATTTTTATTCTCATTATTATTTTATTGATGGTAATAGTCTATTTTGGAAATAATTATTAATAATAACATATTCATTTGTTGGTAAAAAATGTTGGTATTAGTATGGAAAAGATAGAGATTTAACTATTGGTATTAGATCTGTTGGTATTCAATGATCAATACCAACAAATACATATACTGTTAATAAATGTTTTTATATAAAATTAATACCAATAAAACAGAATGTTTTTTGGAATCGATATTTTTTACTAATAGATATATTATCTATCAAAAAATATTTTTTAATATAAATTACTTTTTTTGGGTACTTTATGTTTTATGATGAAGCCTAGATTTGATTAAAATTTATAACTGGGCCCAAGATAAGTAATCCCAGCTTCAATAAATATATTATATTTACAAGAATAAAAAACATATATAGTTATCATATATAATGTATGCACCGTCTCAATGATTCATCTAGTGCTACAAGACCTGACTTGAATGAGGATACCATATACTATGAATAAGTCAAATATTGGGGAATTTTTCGTTGGATGTAGAATAGAAATTTTTGGCATCACTCTCTATCTTGAAATAATATGAATTAATCGACAAATATTTGTAATAGGATCCCCATAGAGATCTAATTTATGTATAGTAGAATAGATGTGAAATGGGTTCACTTGTGAGACAAAAAAAGGATACGAGCTAATGTATATTAGTATGGGTTTCAACATTAGGACACAATCAGAGTGAGTAATATATGTTTGTGGGCTTAGAATAGAAGATCCTGGAATCCTTACATATCCTAGGATATATAAATCAAGAAACACGTAGTTCTTGTATGAAAAAAATAAAATCACTATATCTTAGTTTGGAGAAAAGAGAGAGAACCTAATATAAATGGAATGGTGGCTCCAACGTCCAGATAAGGTGGGGGCCATAGTAGGAGTTGATCTTTTGGTTTGGTAATTACAATGTCTCTACTTATATTATAAAAATAGAAATCATTTCACACATATCTCTTATGACAAGATCATTTTATCTTAGTGTTGGATAAAAAATAGAGGAAGGGAACATGCAATGAGAACTCTTAAATGGATCTGGATCAAATGGAAGGAAAATAGGTCCCACATACCCTCCCAAATAGTTAAGAGATTATGTATGTTTTACCTTTTGTTGCACAATTTTATTTCATGAAATCAGGACTATTATCCCTTCTATTGAACATGTTGAACCTCAATCATGTTAATCAGAGAAATATACGAAGATATCTAAACTCATGTGAGTCATGATAAGTGTAAGAAACTAGAAGTAATTAAAAGATTACATACATCCAAATAGATAAAATTACAATATAATTTTTGAATCACATCCAGTATTTTTATGTCATGTGATAAGGATGTATGTTCTATGAAATTTATTTTCATACAACTTGAACTTGGGCCATATAGTTTTACATCATGCAGTGAGGATGTAGTCTTTTATAGTGTAAAATCATGTATCTTGGATAATGTGAACTCAACATGATGTTATGAAAGGCATTTCTTAAGAAATATTAAATTGGTGTTAGGTATGATATTCCCCATATCAATTGGGATAAAGGAATATGCTCTATTAGAGTAGACCTTGTGCATGGAATAAGGTCCCTCCTACTTTGAATCAAGATATGTAGAATCCATCCCCAGAATCATTAGAGTTTTGATGATAGCACCAGTTTCCCTTGGTGGAATGATAAAAGGTGAATAATCTTATTGAATTCTTGTATAAATATGTTTTAATGGACTTATAGGCGGTGTTGTTTGTGTATCAGTTTTTCAAAAATATGTTCCAACTCATATAGTTACTTTCAAGATTGTTCATCTTTAGAAAACTAATTTTAAATAGAGATGCAGAGTGAGGGTCATTCAAACTTGATTGGTTCAACATCCTCTATCTTGTATATATATGAATATGATATCTCTTATATAGTATCATGATTTATACTATGACAATACCTAAAATAATTCAGGAATTTTTTATAACAATAATTCTAATGTCTACAACCATCTTTTAAAGTATATTAGATATATTTTGTTTGAAATATTATATCTATCCATTCACCTAGCCAAACTAGTGGGGTGATTGATTCTAATTAATATTATATCATTAATACAATATTTTCAATTAAAAATAATAGAAATTGGTTTCATTATCAATAAATATGGTTTGAAGGACACCAAATATATTAATAATAATTAACTTTATGATGTTGATTATATCCTTCAATCTGACTTTCTTGAGGGACAGATCCTTGGATAACATAGATAATAATTATGTAGTTGTAAGGATGTACTATAACTACCTAGCTATAGATAGGGGATAAGGAAAAATGAATTATATTCCATAAAATTAAAATTCACTAGAGTATTTTGTAGTATTCAATATATTTAGGGGTTAAGTTAAGAAATCGGAATGTAATTTGAAGGCATGAAATTTCCTTGAAAATTACATGATGTTTTGTAACATTAATTGATAAATGTATCAAAGTATCTTGATATGATGAGAGTGTTTGGTTTCTGATAAATGAGCACCACAATCACCCACATGGACTTCTTATATAAGAGTGAGGGCCTCTCTTAAATTAATTCATCTAAGGAGGACTGCATCAAATCCTTGTTTGTAGATGACTTTATAAGAATTTTGGCCATCATAGAGGATTAAGTTCACTTACTCCCATAAAATATTTTACTTTATGGATCAGTATGATGAAATAATTAGTCTCTAATGGCAGTCCATTATAGGGGGATCAGTTACACCCCAAGATTTTGTGAATTATTTTTTTTGAATTAATTTATCTTTTGATATTTAGCCTATCACAAAACATATAAAATTGTTTATATATATATATATTAAAGATCTATCTAAAAAATACTTTACACATGGAACCGACTTGGATTTCTCTAAAAATAACTTAAATTTTAGATTTCTCACAATAGAACACCAATATATCTTGTGATACACATAACAATGACTTCCCTCGATGGCTTGCATAACACACAAGATTGAGTTTTATCGATCAAAAAGATATTATTACCTCAACATATAAGATATAAACTAGACGTTAAATTATAGGTTATGAATATTAGTAACTAAATTATGAAAGTATATTGTTACACAAATATAAGATTAATTCATAGCTACCAATTAATTAAAAATGAAAATATAAGAACCAATTGAACATAAAGGATTTATTTTTATTTTTATGCTCCCAAAGGTGTTTTTTCTTAATATATTAAATTAAATAAAATTAGTGAGTTATATTAATGTAATATATATTTAATATATTCAATAAAATATTTTTAATATTCATATAATATATTTGATATAAATAAGGTAAGAACAAACCAAATTTTTTGCCTACGAAACCATATTTTCATAAATTTAGTTTTACAACATTTTAATGAAGATCCTAATTTAAATCAATTTTTTGGATCATTTACAGATTTAATATGTCATAATAAACTTCAAATTTTAAATTGAAGCATAAAATTGAGGTTCAGATTAATTTATCGTATCTTTCTATAATGTTTAATTTATTAATGAATTGTTAAAAATACTAAATTTTAATTAAAAACAATTTTTTCATCTAGTTTATTTATAAAAATAAATTATATTTCAAATTGTTTAAAAAAATTAATTAGATTATATTTTTATCAATTATTCCAAATATGGAATCAACAGTTTCATCATGTGAGCAGGATTAAATATGAATTAATTTATGCCACTTATATTATTGTAATTTTGAGAAATGGATTCCATATTTAGAATAATAATAATTTATATTGTATAATATGGTAAAATTAATTTTTTTACCAAAAATATTATCAAATTTAGTTCAAATTAATCACAATGATTATGGTAAAACTAAGCTTAACAAGGTAATAAACCTTATTATTAAATGACCAAATGACATGGAGGCTTTTCTAAAACCCATTAGATGGAAATATTTCAGCCATAAACCTTCCATTGTTGAGTTAATTTGGATTTTTAAGACTCCTTCAGGTAAAAATATGGGTATACCTAACTTTTTTTCCAAAATTACAAGTGTTTCCTTTCCCTCCCCTATAAATGGAAACCACGTCTCCCTCATTTTCGCACCTCGGAACCACATAAGGTATGTTATGGTATTACAAATACACTTAGAAGAAACCAAAAAAATCCTATTTTAATCCCCCCTTTGTTAAAAAATAATTCCAAGGAATCCCTTTGGTGCAAACCAAAAGGATTTACCTGATTAAGAAGTAACACCCTCCCTCAAGCTCCTTTGTTTTATTTTCATTATCCACCCTCTCAACTATTATTATTTCATTATTATTTATCAAAAAGTGTATACTAGATGTAATTGGATATTTTATGCTATATTGTTTACCTACAATTACACACAATTCTATCTAGTGGGTAGCGAGCATTATGTTTACCTGTATGAAAAACTACCGCCTCACGAAACAATGATTGTTCATTTTTCCATTTCCATCTCTCATGGTGGAAATTATGATGTACACTCTAATTATATATGATATATATGATATTTATAATTTCTTTAATCTTATGTAATTTTTTTTAGAAAAATTATTTTTATACTTTCCATTTTGTGTAAATATGATAATTTTGTTTGAGGAAGTGTAGACTATCACCACTCAAAGTGATGTGATTCATTCACACACTACATGGAATGTATTAAGGATGGGTTTTTTTAAATTATATGATATATATGATATAATAATTATAATTTAATAGTGATTTATATATATATACATATATACACATATATATACATAAATATACATATATGTCATTTACTCGCATTCATTCCATATGACAATAAAACAGAAACAATGTTAAAGTGTACAGATGGCCTACAGTCTCCATGAATGGTGTATTCCATTTTATAATTATATATTATATGGATTATTATAATAAACATATAATGAATATAATTTATATTTATAACATGGTTTTCATTTATAAATTGTGATATAAGTATAAGGACTAAAGATATAACAATTTACGACACATGCAAAAAACAAAACAGATATTACCTAAAGTGTAAACATAACATATAATTGTTAACAAGTGGGTTATATAAGTCCTAATGATTAAATATATGTAATTATATATAATAATATGGTTCTATAAAAGATTTATAATAAACTTAGATTTATTTCATAGTATTTTTTATGATTATGAAGAGATTCAAGACACAATTTATGGGAATTTAATCTCCATTTTTATATCTATGAGATACATGCCATCTTCACCACTATTTTCTTTTTGATAATGTATATAGAGTACATAAATTTATTATAAGACTCTTATAATTAAATTTATGAGTATTTAAATATCCATTTTATGATATTTATTTCATCGGGTTAATGTTTCAAAAGTTTCCAAATCAGTAAAGTAATTTTGTCTCAATTTTCCTTCCTTAAGACACATGCCATGTTTTGAAATATATTTTTACATTAGTTATATATTCAAATTTTAAAATATCATATCATGAATATAATTATATTAATGATATTTTTATGAGTCATTTAATTTCATTTTCAAACATGGGGAGTTTGGTTCAAAGTTACCAAGTGGTGGGAGTTTATTGAGACAATATCATTGATTTTTGATATTGTTTCAGTTTATTCATTATTTCGTGTAATATTATCATCCATATATTAAGAACCCTCATGAATTTTATTATCCTCTATTTATTCATGATATATTCTTGTATTGGTACTAGTTTACACTGTTTGGTAAATAAGATAGTTAACAAAGTAATTTTTAATGAATCATGACTTTACCCTCTCTTCGGTCGGAAACCGTGTTCCTTCAAAACCATGTTTTACACAAAGGGTTTCAAAGAATATTATACAATTCACTAATAATCGTTTAAATAAATTTTTATCCTTTTTTTCTCTTACCAATGTCTTAAAAGGAATCTTATTGTCATGTTTCGAAAAAGTATTTGTTTATCCTATTTACCCTGAAAAATGTATGTTCTTTTTACCTCATATAACATGTACAAATTTACCTAACATAATTTATTTGATGCTTACATTACATATTTAGAAGGATAATTTTTTAGAATATGTTTTAAAAATTAATTTTCCAAGAAATGGCTTTCAAGATGATATCTGTATTTCTTTATAAATTTTCAATGTATTATTCATAGACAGTGTATTTTAAATGGTTTTTTAGATTCGTTTATAATTTTAAAGAAAATGGTTTCCAAAAAATTCTCAATATTATTTTAAACGTTTTCAAGGGAAAATGTTTTCAAAATGATTTCAGGAATTATTTCAAAATTTTGAACTCATTTTCAAAGACAATGGGTTTTTAAAGGGATTAATATTTAAAAATAATTTTCAAAGAAGAAATGATATTTTATTCAAGAAATGTTTTAAAAATTTTGTTCAGTGTTTTTTATCATCTAAGATGACATCCATTTATGTTACTAATTCCATTATAGAAAATTATCCAAAGGATCAATTCATATAATTTCATGAACTATTCATGTTTTGATTGAATTGTCATTATGACACATGTTTATCTTCCATGAGTTATATGATTTTTTAAACCTACTTATTTTCATGGGTTATTATTTTATGAAATTATTATGAAACTTATATCATTCAATAGGTTATAAAGTGATGAAATGTTAATGGTACCCATTTAATTTCATGGGTTATGATTTGATGATTGTATAACCCATCTATTTTCATGGTGCATGATATGATGATTGTTTTAGGGAACATGCATGTAGAATTTCATTATGTGATAGGTGAGACCTATATATCCCTCCAATTAATTGTGTAATGATGGATGAATCCTGAGTATAAATGTTATGCATGAACCTGATAACTTGTTCATAATGTTATTAATGAAACTCTATTCATGTACATAAGTTTATGTGTGATCCTAATTACATGTTCACAATGTTTTTAGTGAACATTTTTATATATTTTTAATGTTATGTGTGAACCAGATTACATGTTCAAAATGTTATGCATGGAATTAGGTTCATGTCTATAATTTTTGGCATGAACCTAATTACATAATCAAAATATTATTCCTGAACCTTAATTAATTTTCAAAACATTATGCATGGACCAATTTTAATGTTCATAAGTCTATGAGAGGGACTTATTTTTTGACTTAAACTTATTTTGATAACCAGTTTCTAATTATACACATTTAATATGTTATTCTTTGTTGTGTATTCCATAATTCCTTATATTATTACAATGTTATTATCTTATGGCATATTCTCTTGATTTCCATATGAATCATGTTTGATGAACTGAAATATTTATTCTATAATTCATGTTTTTGATCTTTGGTATATAGGTTATGATCATCAAATTATCATGATCATAATATTATTTCATTATGTTAAAGATATTAATTCACATTTCTGTTGTTTAACCTCACTGTGAATTTGAAATCACCCCTTTCTTTGGTTTCCTTTCCCCAGGTTGTAAGGAAAGTATTATAAGTAGAATTACTATGGGGTAGATATTTTTGGAAAATTATTATGATCTTTCACTGATTTAGAATTTTTTTTCAATGTTTCCAAATGCCCAAAACTAATATGGTCTTTGGGCTTCCGTTTTTGTAATGATTTAAGTATTATACAAAAGAAATATAATGTCTATGTATGTTAAGACTTGGATATTATAGTTGTTATCAGAGAAAAGGTTTAGTTAACCTTTGGAAACTGGGATGGGAAACCTTTAGTGACATATCTAGGTATATTTCTAAGTATATTACAAAGGATGTATCTAAGGATAAGTATAAGGATGAGTCAAATTTTTGAAAAATGTCCTTGAATTTTGGTAAAGGATTGATTGATTCGTTTCCTAGACATACATCCCTATCTAGATAATACAAGTGGAAGACGTTCTTATATAAATTCCCATAGAATTAACAATTCTTACATGGTGTTTTGGACCAGACTCGGCGTAACCTAGTACATGATAATGGTCTTTTCTGTGAACTTGGTCTGACACTTATGGGTGATTTATTTTGGGAACTGGAAAACAATTCACAAACCATCATTAAGGATTTAAAAATAGGTTTTCTATGAATAACCTTGGATAAACCCAGGGTATCATGGATTAAATAAGGTGTCCTAATTTAGATATCATATAACTAGGTTTTCCTGATTGTGTGGTTCCTCGCAATGATTACTATTTCATACTCTATTTGTTTTTGGATTTAGTTAATTGAAGGAATATAAAGTAAACACATTAATGGTTATTATGATGTAAAATACAATGATTTTCCTCAATAATATATTTATGAAATCCCTCCTTTTTATTACACATCTTTTCATTACATTGTACAAAATAGAGGTTTTTTAATGTTTAGTTTCTTTGAGAAATGGTACATAATACATGAAAACTAAAAAAATTCTAAAAAAAATCCTAAATTGATTTTCCATTGTTTCATATTAAGTACTTTTACTAAATATAATAACTTGGGGACATATATCTATTGAAATGGTGAGCATAATTCCTAGTAATAGAAAACAAGGGAAATCGTTTACTTGTGATCTTGAGGAATATCAATATAAACTCAAGGAAATACATAAAGAAATGAGAAATATTAATATGATAAAAATATGAACATTAATCATAATATGGAAATTTTGAAATAAAATTTAATTGAATCATTCATAAGAATATCACCATAGTTTAGCACTAAGGTGCCCTAAAAATTACCATTGTTATTCACTAAGGTATCGTAAAGCATTTCATATCTAGAGATTAAATTCTTTACCCAATGCATTGGAGTAATATAAGGGATAACCCTGTATATTTATTAATTAATGTGATCCACATGTAACATAATAAAAAATTTCATAAATAACCCGTGGAGAATAAAATAAATATGTTTCATATTAAAATCATGTTGTTTTACAAAAAAAAGTTCTTAAAGAGAATATATTTATGTAATTATTAACCCACGAAATGGGAAGGTGGTTTTAATGTATGGTAAGACCAAAATAACATATATAATTTTGATATATAGGTGAATAAAATTTGAAAATAAATAGTTTTGGGTATTCAAAAAATAAAATATGATAATTTCATGAGAAAAAGAGATAAATTTTGAAAAGAACATTTAGCAGCATAACGAGTGAGAGACATGGTTACATTAAAAAAAGGTAAAAATCATATTAAATTCATAAAATAATCTAAATATAGTAAATTTATAAAATAAAATGGACAAAAGAACATGTCTTTAAACTTTTAGAGACATACCATATAAAAAAGGGAACTTGAAAGGAAAAGTGAAGTTGAGATTTCCCATACATTGAAGAGTAACTCCTAAAACTCAAAGATTGGTGACTTTGGAGCTTGAGGACACCTTGGGATGAATAATTAGAAGGTAAAATTATCATATATTAATGGAATATTATTTTTTAATAAATTATAATGGATAAATGGGTGGGTATTTATAGAGAAAGTGGGGGATTTGTTAACAAATTTCTTTGGACACCTAGGTAGTGGTAAATTCAAAACCATGTGTGTGGGCATGGTATTTTCCCAGGGTATTGGATACTTGGGTTCCATATTGTGGTATTATAACGCACAAGAGTACACCATAATTTTATATTAAATATTACATAATTAGGATGTTAGTAAACATACCAGAAAACTCAAATTGTATTTTTACTATTTACCAAAAAAATTTAAAATCAATTTCACATAAATTCACTATAACCTAAATTCAATGAGATAATTCCAAAAAATATGTTTATTTTATATTCATAATTATCTATGTTTTAGAAATTTTACTTTTGAACATAAATATCTTTAGTTAATAAAAATAATAGCAGATAGAAAATGCATAGTGAAATTTCTTACACTTGGAAAAATAATTTTTTTTAAAATTTATATTTAAAAATGAGTATTTTGATCATTAAATTTCATTTAAATAATCATTATTACTAATAATTTAATTTATTTTTAATAATTATGTCATTTTTGAAATGTAAAAATTCTATCTGAAAAATCAATTTATCTAATTCGTCAAATATTTTTAGAAAAACTATTCTCTAAATGGACTTGACAAAACAAAAAAAATTATTCATAAAAATTAATTACACATTAAGTAACTATGGACATCATTTTTAACCCCTTATAACAGCTTCATACTAACTAAGGGTATGGTTTGATATAGTGATTGATTCTTGGGGTGGCTCGGGTAACATTTCCAAAGTGGTAATTTTCACTAACATGAACTTCTCCTGTATACGATTTTGTTTCATCGTAATATGTTGAAGATCAGATTGGTATCAGTAATTTTTGAATTATAGTGATGTTATCTCCCTCCAAAGATCTGAAAATGGGCTTTGTACCACACGAATCTATAGGATGAGGCCATCAAAGCTTTTTTCTGCATTAATTTTCTTTTTTCATTTTTACTTATAAACAATAATTATAAAATTAAAAGTATTTTTAAGAATATATTTCCCATTGGCCATATTTACCAAAAATTATAATTGACCAATGGTCGTATAATTATCGAAATGTGAAGCTCACATTTCAAAATATACTGACATCATTATTAGAGAGATATATTTTTGTTGTGTAGAAAATAATATAATACACATTTTTAAGAAACAATTATTATTCAAAATGTTTGGGTCATTAAATTCAAAATGTTATGGGGGATGGAATAAAAACATCATTTTTATACTCTCATAGATTTCTGAAGATATGAATCATGATTATATATAAAATAAGAAAAGTAGGGAACAAGATTCTATTGATTCCTTTATGAGGCATCTTCCCCCTATTTTCAGTGGGATTTCTGATCCACTTACAATATAATACTGGAATAGTACAAATGATAATATATTCTTCATTATCTATTATTAGAATCCTGAGAAATTCATTCTAGATATTTATCTGTTAGAAGGTGAAGTAGGTGAGTGTTGGACTCTAATCAATAATACAAAAAAGAAATATGAAATTGCATATATTGATTGGAATAAGTTCAAGAACATATTATTTAATAAGTACCTTCCTCGTGTTCTTTGTATGATGATATAATAGGAGTTCCTTGAGTGGAATGAATATGATGATGAATCTATCGGTACCTATGAGGCTATTTTCACAATATTGTGAGGTATGCTTCTTGTGTTTTCATCCAAGATGATAGTAAATTTTACTGGTTATTTAGTGTCTTAAAGCCCTGTATCATAAGGGAATTGTCCATAAGAGACTTTATTAGTTATAAAGAAATTTTGTGTTGTTAAATAAAAGTCTAAATGGAGGTTGGAGTTCCATATAAATCTTATTTTTTTAATAATAAGTGGAAGATGGAGTTCAAAGGAAAATCTAAAAACCATAGAGAGAAGAAAAAAATTGAAACTCCAACTTTACAAAACTATGGGAAAGAGAAAATAGGAGAGTTCTTGAAAGTAATAATAATGGGTTTAAAGTGTGGGATGCCTAGACACAAAGAAATATAGTTTATACTTGAGGATAATAAGAAATTAAATGAAATTATTGGTGAGAAATCTCAACAGAATGAACCACCCACACTGTACTGTTTCAATCACATGAAGTTTAGTAATTATGTGAATCAACACCCCAATCTAATGGATAATATGGATGATAAGACACAACAACCTTGGATGAAAAAATACAAAGTAAATTCTTCTGGAATAACAATGGATGAAGTGAATACTGATAATTTGGGGAAGACATATCCTTTCCCCCTTAGTTTGGAAGTTCATATTTGATTTGGTATGAATATACCCTATTATAATCTTATTGTTCATACTTTAGTTAATTTTCATGTGATTATATTCCAATACATGTATTTTGGAATAAAAAATCACATTTAATGTTCCACTGGTGAATGTATGAACCCAAGTATCCAATAAAAATGTTTTTGGTATAAGAAAAGAGCATATTTAAGGAAGAAAGGGTGAATTATATTTTGTAAGGGTTATCATATTAACTATTTATGGAAGTTTTATATCAATATTCGAATAAAGTTTTTAATGTTAATGTATTGTCTCACCACATGAGGGATTATAAATTTTGGATAACCTATTTGTGTTGAGGGTAACTAAAGACATATGGGATGAATTATCATGGATCTAATGATCTATTAGTACTTCTGGAATAAAAAAAATATCATTCATTTCTTAGGGTAAGAGATGAAGTGGAAATCTATCAATGAACAACCAAGGGGTGGGATTGTTCATATGAAATGGAATAAAATCAATTAAGTATAACTTATCATGAAAATTATTCAACTCTAGTGAAATAATCATAACACCAAAAAGGTTTTCCTAGTCCATTTTTTTCCAATGAATCAAATGGTCCCTCAGATAATCATGGATGTATGGATTTTATATTGCTAACTCTCTCCTTACCACATAATTTATAACTCTTAACTAGAACATGATTATTATATTTATCATCTATGCCCATGTTTTAACTTTCCATCTATGTTCTCTTACATAGAAACCTAGTTACTTGTTAATTTGGGTAACTGTTATGTTTCAAACTTTCATTTTTTTAAAGGAAGTTATAGGATTCATTTTTACAATGTGGGTTTCTATAAAGAAATATTCAAGTATTAAACCTTTGAAAATCTAGATTAATTTTTAGAGTGAAATTAATTTTAATTTGGGTATAATGTAATACATTGTGATTTGATGAATTAGTTTTTTAAATTTAATTTATCATTTTGATAATTACTATTTCAAACAACACTAAAAATAGTTATATATATTTATATGAAATAACTATGTCAAACATCCATTACAAAAAACACCAACTTGTCTTGAATTACACACAATATAAATTTTATCTTTCTCTACATGGAACATTGAGGATATATTGAATTACATGCAACAATGGATTGATTTTAATGCAAGACTGAGTTTTATCAAACAATAATATATTATTATTTAATTTCATAAGATATAAGTTTGAAATTAAATTATGTGTCATGAATATTATTAACTAAATTATGGAAATATATGTTTTACAAAAATATTATTTGAATTCATAGGTTACTAATTAATTAGAAATGCAAATATAATAACCAATTGAATATAAAGATATTTTTTTTATTTTTACGGTATTAAAGGTTTCTTGTCTAAATAAATTAAATAAATTAAAATTATTGATTGATATTAATTTAATATATATTTAATATATTCAATAATTTTTTTATATTCATCCAATATATTTTATTGACATAAAATAAGAACAAACCAATTTTATTCTTAAAAACCTATATTTTTATGAAGTTTTAATTCTTTTTAATGGAGAACCCATTTATAAATAATTTTGAAACTTTTATAGAATTAATATGTCAAAATAAACATAATATTTTATGTATAAATATAATAATTTGGTTAAGATAATTTTTTGGTAATTTTTTGAAAGGTTTTATTTTTTAATGAATAGTTAAAAATAATGAATTTTTTTTCAAAACATCTTTTCATCTAATTTATTCATAAAAATAATTTATATTTTTATTTTATAAAAAGTTTCACTTGATTATATTTTTATAAATTAATCCAATTTAGTTTATTAGAATCAATTTAACTTTGAAATTTGGTATAAAAACATAATAATCTTTTGTATGTTTTTACTTTAAAAACTCACAGAATTGTCCCGTCAATGAGATTAAATTTACATTAGTTTCTGCCACTTATGTTATATTAATTTGGAAAAATGGATTCCATATTTTGATTCGTCAAAATTTACAATGTCTAATAATGAATATTTAGTTTTTAACAAAAATATTAGTGAATGCGGTTAAAATTAATTACAGCGATCGAGATAAAATAAATCTTAACAAGAGAATAAACAATAATCTTAAGTGCCAAAATGACCTCTAAATATGTCCAAAACCAATTTCATGGTGATAATTTGGCCACATAAATTCCATTAATGAGTGTATTTTGTTTTTTAGGAATTATTTTATGTAAAAACATTGGCAAACATAAATTGTTTTAAAAAATTCCAATTCTGTCCTTAACTTTCCCTATAAAAGGCCACCACTTCTCTATATTATTCACACCTCTCAAACCACTTAGGTTCAGCCAAAATCATTGAAATTCACATACCTGAAACCCTCCCTTAATCATTGAATCCTCTTTTTGGTCAAAAAATCCTTCCAAGTAATCCCATTACTACAAACCAAATTAATTTTATTATCCTCAATTTATTCTTGATATATTCATGTATTGGTACCATATTACACTATTTGGTAAATAATTTACATAAGAATTGTTTTTAAGAAATCCCAACTTTATCCTCTCTTTGGTCAGAAATCTGTGTTCCTTCAAAACAATGTGTTCAAAAAAGGGTTTCGAAGAATATTCTAAAATTTTCCTATAATAATTATAACAAATTTCTACCATTTCTCCTTTTACTAATGTTTTCAATTGAATATTATTGTTAATTTCCAAAAAAGGTCTTATTCTATCCTTTTTATCATGAAAACACAGTGTTATTTTTTACATTAGGTGACATGCAAAGATTTACCCACTATCATTTTTTTTTGAATATTTCATTGAATTTTTAAAGAGTTATTTTTATAGAAAATGCTTTTAAAAATAAAATTTCAACGAATTGAATTAAAAAAATCATTATTTATTTATATGTTTTCAAAGTAATTTTCAAGGAAAGTTATGTTTAATTTTTTTTTAGATTCTTTTATATGTTTCTAATGAAAATTATTTTCAAATTGTTTGCAGGATTATTTTATATATTTTCAAGGGAGATGGTTTTCAAAATTATTTCAAGTGTAATTTCTTTGTTTTCAAATCATTTTCAATTAAAATGGTTTTCTAGGGGGTTAATTTTTTAAAAAATAATTTTCAAGGAAGAAAGGATATTTTCCTCATGAAATTTATTCAAAATATCATTCCATGTTATTTTTCATCTAAGATGAAATCCATTGCTGTTACTCATTACCTTCTAGGAAATGATCTAAAGGATCCATTTCTATTCTTTCATTAATTGTTCATTTTTTAATTGATGATGTTTATTAAAAACATTTCTATTCCACAAGTTATGTGCTTCTGAAACCCACTTCTTTTCATAGGTTATGATTTGATGAAATTTTTATGAAACTAATATCTTTCTGTTGGTTATCATATGATGAAATGTTAATGGTACTGATTTAATTTCAGGGTTTGTGATTTTATGTTAATAGAACCCATATCTTTTAATGTTTCATGATATGATGAATATTCTTATGTAACATGCATGCATGATTTAATTTTGTGATGGGTGTGACCTATATATCCATATAATTAATTCGGTAATGATGGATGAATAATGAGTATAAATGTTATGAATGAGCTTTAATTCATGTTAACAATATTATGCATTGACCTGGTTTCATGTGTATATATTTTTGAGTGAACCTGATTACATGTTCACAATGTAATGCATAGTCATGGTCTGATGTCCATAACTGCATGTGTGAACCTGATTACATGTTAATGATGTTATTTCTGAACCTAATTGAATTTTCACAACATTAGGTATGGACCTGATTTCATGTCCATATGCCTACGAGAGGGCCCGATTTCGGGTCCTTAACTTAATGTGTTTACCTGTTCCTACTTATACATGTTCACTATGTTATATGTTGATGTGTATTCCAAAATTCCATGTATTATTCTTATGTTATTATTTCATGGATTATAATATTGATTTCTTAATTATTTTTGTATTATGAACTCAAAATATTTATTCCATGATTAATTTTAATGATCTTTGATATGTAGGGTATGATATTCTAATGATCATGATCACGTTCTTATACTCTTATATTCATGATATACATACACATTTTCTTTATTTACCCTTACCTATCATTTGATCTAACCCCTTTTTTATGATTCCTTTAACCAAGTTATGATGAATGGTTTTTATGTATAATTACTAAGGGGGAAGATGTTTGATGAAAAAATTGTAGACCTTTCATTGAGTTAGTGGAGTTTTATTTCAAGTTTCAAAAATCACTAAACAAATACGGTCTTTGGGCGTCTTTGTTTGTAATGTTTTAGGTATTCTGAAATTGTAATGTAATGTATATGTATGTTACGACTGGGTTGTTATATGATCATTCTAATATTTTTATTATTTTGCGAGGATAGTGGATCTCTTTGTTCCATGATGGTTTTGATCTCATTGATTCCATCTATATCATGACTACTGAATGAAGAGACCACACTAAGATGCATTATGTGAATATTTGTTTAATCCATGTTTGTATCTTCTATGACTATTGAGGTATTATCTAATGTATCAGTGAAATATTTTTTGTGAATGTTGGATTTTGAATAACATCAGTTTATAGGGGAAATATGCTATCAAACCTTATATATAATCAGTCAATGGGACCAACTATTCTTTTGTAATAAAATATTCACCAATAATCAATTTGACCACATGCACTAAGTCACACTTGATACTAAATTAATTCATCATTATGTATATGTATATATCTAATCCTATAATTATAACTTAGTATTATTATTTCTTGTTGGTACAACCTTCTAAATCAAGAAGAAATATGGAATAGATTTTTTTTCTTGGAGTGAGTAAAACAACTTCCAAACTAACTATGTTGAGTTTTTTATATTCTATTCATCATCTCATTGGGATTATATGTGAACCATACATAAACATATAAATTCTTTAGGGTATTTTCTTGAATAGTGAAAAATATTTAGTATGTTTTGTATTCATTGGTGTGACTTTTAGAGTATGATGTGAAACTTGAAATTCTGCCAATTCCTTATATTTAACTACCTTGTGTTATATGAACCAAATATAAAACTAATTTTGGATGACTACACAAAATAATATACATCCAAACATCATTGGAAAACTATGTATGTTTCTATGTGGATTAGTATGAGATAATAGGTGGACATAATCATAAATTAAGGTGTGTCTTAGAATATACACTATGAATATTATTAATAGAAAATTATTCTCTATATTATAGTTGATAGTTTTGGTGTCCAAAATTGTTCTACTAATAGGTAGAATATATTTTTTATGCATAATTATTATATAAAAGGAGTGAACTGAGTGACAACTCTAAGGTTTCCATATAAATGAAAGTGACTTTCCTTCTAATGTTGAAATCAATTCTGGTGGGATCAAGAGGCACTTCTTGAGGTCATTAATGGCCATATGGAAATCTTTACCCCTACAATTGGTGGATACATAATTTATATGCTTTTTTAATGGGAAAAAATTCACAATGGGTATGTTTTAAAGCCTCTGAGTTGGGTTAGGTGTCCCAGAATATCTCTCAACTCTTTGGGGTTTTGAGGAGGTGGCATTCCATATATATCCTTGTTCTTATCAAATTTGAATTCAAAGTAATGATGTTGGACTACAAATATGAGGGATTTTCCTAATGTCATCATAATAACACATTTTGGTTTATTTATCTTTAGTATAGTTTGATAAATTTTATTTAATACAATTTTGTGGTCGGAAAGATCATCACAATACTATTGATGTTTGACCATCAAATCATTACTTTAGTATTCCATAGTTTCCCCTAGGAAGAGATTAAATATATGGAACATGGAACATTGACATATAACAATGGAATTAATTAATCCTAATATAATTGTTTGATATAAATATTCCGATTTGTGTAACATATAGGAGGAATCATCCTCCTCAACATGGGATAACCGGATCTGGTTGTATCCTGAATATCCATATATATAGTAGAGGGATTGAAAACCCACATTTGAATAAATTTATAACACTTATTGAAATTAGTAAATAAATATTTGTGAAATGTTGGTTGAGATATGTTAATTAATAACAATCCCTCATATACCAATTCTTCAACTTGGCATTGATGATGTTTACGAGATATTTGTTATTGAGACGACCTCAAAATGCACATATTCTAGTGATTTAGAACATGAATCAGCATTATTAATTTCCCAAGAATATTTTTGGTGTTTATTTTTAGATAATTAGGAATAAATCATGTCATATCAACTAATAAATTATTAGTATACACTTATACTTAGTATCCATTTATTCCATAAAGGAAAATTCATAAAAATAAAAACATGGTTCCATTTCATGATCAAATCATCAAAATTTTCTAATGATCTCATCCTTGTCTCAATTATCACATAAATCCTATAAAAATTTATAAAATATTTGGATGACCACAAAATCATAGTAAGGGATGTAAAGAACAAAAATCATTAGTCCATTTAGAAATAGGAAAAACCACCAAGAAATAATTTTCTTAAAAACTCTTTAGATAGCATGGAAAAATCAATTCACTTTATTAAGGAATTATTAACATATCACTCTTATGAATACCCTTAAAAATGTAATATCCAAACGGATGATTTTCATATCCAGAGTAACCAAGGAATTAATGATATACAATGAGGATCACCCATCATATCTTGAGCTATAATGGGGATAAAACCATCATATCATGAGCTATAATGGGGTTCAACCCTTTATATATTGTGTTTTAATGGGATCAACCTATATTATGCAATTTCTACGAACCATAACATAAACATACATCAAAAAATATTGCATCATAAAAACAATATTTTAGGAATTTTTTTTATTTTTGAAATAATTTTTTTAAAAACCTATCCTTATTCAATGGAAAATATTTTCTTTGAAACTAACCATATAAACTTGTAATGTAAGCCTCAAATATTAATGTGACATGATAGTGAAAAAGTATGCTCATGACCTTTAACTTAAAAAAACATTCCTTTGGTATTATTGTCAAAATTTTTGCAAAGAACGTATTTTATAAAAATAAAAATAGAATCATTTAAAAAATTATTCGAAATAAGTTTTGAAGAAATAGTTGTGGAATAAAAAGTGAGTTTTAAGGGTAATGCTAAAAATATAGTTCTTAAAAGCAATTTCCTAATAAATATCATATCATTTAAGTGGAAATTAATCAAATGAATAAATATGTGTATCCACTATAAATATAAATAAGAAAGTAGAATACGAAATAATATTTACAAAATTAATTTACACATACTATTGTAATGAACTAATGAAGTAGGAGAGGTTTAACCCAATGAATGGAAATTGGGTTAAGAAAATCCATCACCTCACGATTCTCTTTAGTGGTGTTTATATTAAAATCATATATAATGGTTTAAAAAATGTTATCAACTTATTAAATAACTATATTAATATTTATAATACCTTATGTGATGATTTCATATCATCTTATGACCAATTCATTAATAATATTTCATTCTAATCATGGTATTAGGTGCGTTTGTTCCATGGTTTAATGATCTGTTCATTTTTGAATAATTATGGATGTCATTAAAAAATGGAACTAAAACTATAGAAGTGTAATGAGATGGTATTAATGAACTTTATAAGGTATTAATGTTATCATATATAATTTTTATTTCTTACATAAGGATGACTCCTTAGATAAAATGTCAATGATAAATGATTGGTATATTTTTTCATTTTTCTAAACATCATGAAATAGTTTTATTTTACATAATATTATATGTATATATTAATTCAAGAACAATAAATAGGTTATAATATAGATATTTAGTTATTATTTAACCAAAATTAAAGTTTTATGATCAACCATGACGGCTTTAAAGGAAAATGAAAAATCATTATTCATAAAGACAGTAAACTAACATAATTTGGACAACCATTTCATTTCATTTAATCTGAGGAGATGAGAAATGAAATATATATGAGATATTACATTAGAAACATAAAAATAATGTATAGAAAGGATTATGTAGTTATCATTCATTAATGGATTAATGGTATAGAAGGTGGAAGTTGAAAAAGAAAAGGAATTAAGAGTGTTACTTTGAAAAACTTACCTCGAGAATATCACCTCCATGAGAGATCATTGGGAAAATTCGATTTGGTATTTTATTGATAAATTCAGAAATTTGACATGGGTAGAGTGATGGAGAGATGTTTGGGTAGATATTTGTGGGGATTCAATGCTGTTTGGGTCAAAAAATGGGTGGTGTGGGGTTGTATTTATACTTGAGGAGAGGTGAGTTTAATTGATTAACATAATGAATATTTTATATTTAATGCCAACCACATTGATATGGAATTAAATTCCCAAAATTTTGTTGAACATTAATATTTTAGTTTTTTTTATGGGTCAAGAAACCCCTAAAAACCCATTATATGTCTTAATTTTTAGCTATGTTAAGGTTTTACCTTTATCTATAACCCTTGCCAGAATTTTACTTATATTACGGTACACAATTTTTTTACAAAATTAACATCTCTATACCTAAACAATTAAATTAGCATATAAAATAAATTGGAACATATTATTCCAAATATGGAATCCATTTTACCTAATTCAATTTACATAATTTAAAATATTAGATTTATAATTATTCTCATAGACACAATGAAAAAGAGTGTTTTCAAGGTGAAATGTTTAAAATATTAAAATGTTTTTATATCCAATTTCAATGAAATTTTATTACCAATAGCATAATTTTTTAATTTATATAAAATTGAACTAATTATATATTAAAAAAAATTAAAATATAATTTAACTATCTAAATACATTATAAGACAAAACAATTTCAAATTAAAATTCTGTATTTTCACTATTCATCAAAAAAAAACATACCGAGAAAACACAAAAAATTTCACCCTAAGAAAATTTTGATATTATTCTTTCAAAAATGATGTTTACTTTGACAAAATAAATTTATAAATTTGAAAAAAATTATATCTAATATAGGTGATCCATTAAAATGCATAAAATTGCATTTTAGAAAACAAATTATATAGTTTATATTATGCTTGAAATATGATTTAGTCTTATCTTAATCATATATAACTTATTGGATAAATTTTAAATAAAAATTATTTAATATATTAGAATAAAATTTAAATAACATATCTCAATAATAGTGATTAATTTAATTTCTTAATATAAAATGCCACTATGGGGCAGGAGGGGGAGCTCTCCACCTTGGTGGAGAGCTGTTATCTAGTGCTTTAGGGTTTCAAAACCTGGTGGCGTGCTGGTTGTGATGAGTGGAGGAGTGATGCCCCTAAGTGACAGACACCCGATTGGATGCGGGGATGCATGGATCTGGCTATGACGGTTACGGTACGGTCAGATCTGGGTGTGAGAGGATGGGATCTAGCTTTGGTGGTGCAGTGTAGAAGCTTTTAGGTATAGATCTGGATTTTGAGGCGAGATCCTAGTGTGATGTCATGATGGTGCAGTGGAGACAATGGTGGTAGTGTGCGTCAGCTTCAATGGCAAGCTTCGGTGGGTTCGTGGTCGGGGGACTCGACAGCGGCGTAGTTCCACTTTAGCAGGCGGCGTTGTGTGATGCACTTTGACAGGGCCTCAAGCGAATGGCTGAGGCATGCTTCATGTGCGGGAGAAGGTGACTTGTGGGGCAGAGGCGTGTTGGTCCTAACAATGGCTGACTTGGTAACCCTAACGGCTCTTGTAAGAGTCATCGTGGTGCCGTCTACTTCGATGCGGTGGGTGGCATCTTCGATCAGCAGGTGGTCGGGCTGGTGGCGGTGGAATTAATGGACTGATATTTGTCATTGTTTGGACTTGTTGGGCTTGTTTGGTAATGGGTTTGTCCCACTAGTCCTTCAGGACATTTTTTTAAAGGGCATATACCTTTGGGCCTGTGTGTCGGGTTTGTTTTGGGTCCACCCTTACCCAGTTTAAAAGGGTTCCTTTTTTCTTTTTCTTAGTAAAGGGGCTTGCCCCCAATCTTTTGGACTATAAAATGCAACTATGGTTGTAAAAAATGTTTTTCTATTAAAAAACTTTTTTATGTTCAGTGGGACTTTTTTTTCATTTCTAATTAACTTGTAATAAATTATTTCATTTTATAAACATTTATATACTATATTTTAATAATTTAGTTAATATATTTCATTCCAGCTATTCCAATGGCTAGGTGATACCTATCACATTTAAATTATAATATATAGTCATTTTTCTAAGTATGATGTGGTGTATCATGTATGATATTGAACATAGTGATTCCTTTTAGAATCTCAGGATGATACATAATATCCTTTAATAAATTATGTCTTCACAACTTGAACTCAGCATTGAAAGAATAGTGGATTTACTTTTCAAAATACATTTTGTGGAAATACTACATTGTAAAAAGGATATATAAAAATTCCTTTTGGAAAGTGATAAAGTAGTGTATGAAAAAAACTGGAGATAACACATACTAGGATACTACATATAGAAAACATAGACATAGAAGATAAAATCTACTACTCCTATAATGATAGATAGTGATAAGGAAAATGGTTGTGAGAAAGTTAAAAATCCCAAAACTGTATAAGTGGGATTGATTGTGCCACAATCCTACCCAGGTCATCCCTGAACTAATAACTCGAGCCGGACCGAAAAAGGCCATAGGGGAATCCCTAATCCCCCAGACTGAAAATTAGTTTAAGACATCAAAATAAAGTAGTGGGAACAATTTGGACCTTTAAAAAATACAAATAAACCGATACAAAATGAACAATAAAAATATAACACTTGCGGTGGAAATAAATAAAACTGCACATACATCTATTTGACCATATGGGTCACCACCAACCACTATACTGACATCGCCCCAACACAACCAAATCCAAGCTAGAAGTTGCACCATAATCTTAAGATAAATATGAAACTATAGGCATGCGTATGAAAACATAGTAGGTGTGCCCAGATTAACTATTCCCTATAATTTCCTTTAAAAATAAAACCAATACATGCCTATTTGAAAATATGAAATTGTAAAAATAATGTTTTCTATTCTTTTAAAATTATAGTAACTAGATTCCATTTTCAAGAAATCCATTTCCTTTCCACCATATTTCAAAAATAGTTTCCATGAATTCATAAAAATTTCAAATTGAATGTAAAGGAATTTAGATTGAAACCTAGTTCTCATAACAGACGTAACAATCATGAAGAAACTGAAATAGAAATCACATCACAATCCCCAGGAGAAATACCTATGTATATAGGGTTATTGGGACCTTGGATCCTCATACTTCAATGACATGGCATTGAAACCATAACCCACAGCGTCCTCATGAACTAGCCACTAGAGATGGGTAAATCCCATGCTCTAGTGGTCTCCGATCATTATCACATTTTAGTTAGTGTTGTTGGATCAGTCTAGATAGGGGGAAACTAGGACTCAGCCTTACTGATCCTCCTAGCTTACTAGTACTAGTGTTCTCACATAGGTACCTATAGGTTCATGTGCTCATTCCAAATAGTGTTGAGTTTTATAAAGATATAATATATATACATATCCCATTCTTTATCCAAAAATCATCCAAATTCTCCCCACTGGTTCCCTCCATAGGCACATACCCCTTTTTAAGTCACAAAACATTGTAGAAGAATCTTCTCTAGTAACAAATCACATATCACCATTTAGAACACACATCATATTTCTAAAACAAGGGGGAAAGACTCTAGGGGTTTTTCCACTTCCATAAACATTATCATAGTTCCTAAATGCCTCATCATTTAAAAGGAATACTTTCACTCAAGAAAACACTATTGAACAACACTTTTTAATTGTAAACCCAATTTAAAGACTAATAGAACAACCAAGAAACCACTCATTTTAAAATAATATTGAAACCATGATTAACTCAAAGTAACCCATTTTAAAAAGGTAAATCACTATTTAACCTAGAATTCTCTCCAAAACCCATTCACTTTTCCATACGTACCAAAACATGAATATTTCCCTCTTCAAAATCACATTCTAACCCATTTTCATTCAAGTCCACTTTTCCTAGAATTCCACACACAGCAAACATATTTGGAAATAACAATCACGTGCCCAAAACCACTATGGAAACAACTTTTATAAATTTAAAATCTTTAGCATTATCAAACAATATTGGTAGAATATTTTAATTAAGATTACACATGATAAATTTTTTACGAGAATGTGAAAAATAAATTAAAGTCCAACACCATGCATCACCATCAAAATTTATAGCAGATCCTTGCTATTTAATTTTATTTTTTTATTAAAAACACATAAGAAATTAACGAATTTAATTTAAAGGTCTAGGCATAGGGAACATACCTCAAACTCATGGTAGACTAATTTAGAAGATGAAAACTATAATCTTACATTTTCTCTTTCACGCATTTGAAGAATAACTTATATAAAAGGACAACATGCCCATATTTACATATTTTTATGAAAAAATATGTACAAGGGTATCCTTACAGATATTCATATACATACATATACCCATTTACACTTACATGTGTTTTCATTTTCAATTATATATATATATATATATATATATTATGTAAGAACACATATCCCCATTATATATATTCATCCTCCCATGGGTGAATATATATAAAGGGATAACATAAACATATATTTTAATACCAATGAATATTCATAATATTCATTGATAATGATGGCTTAATCCCACCCTAATGTTGAAAAGAATTCTATACAACAAAACTAGGGACCCAAACATCATAAAAAAACTAATTAATTTTTTTCTAAATGAATAGGAAGAAAAAAACCTACTTCAAATAGATGGAGGGAGAACTAAAATGATGAAATGTGATTCACCTATGGTGGAGGATGCTTAAACATGTCAGAAAAATCCTTGGGAGACCCATCACATGCTATATTGAGAAGAGAATAACCCAAAACCGGTCCAACTGAAACCCTATGTTATGGAAGAATGTCCAATTCATAGGAGAATAAAATTATTGAAATAATTAGAGGGATATGATAAGGAGACTTCCTGATATATCTTTCTAGAAAACCAATAGAAATTTTGGTGGATTTTCCACACTAGAGCAGGTCACAAGGAGGGGAGGTCATGCACCATGGGGGAAGATAGGGGAGGGATCGCCTGAAAAATATGAAGGAATAAAAGAAATAAAAAATATAGGTAAGAAAAAAACATGAAAAAAATAAAATATATTATTTAAAATAATAAGAAACCTGCATGGTTTACACATAGTTTACGAATATATGCACCAAACATGTGTTGGACATTTCTTAAGATAAGCACCCAAACATGGTTACTCCTAGAAATATGCAAGGTTCGGAAAACCTTGATCAAACCATGCCACTCGACACTACAAAACCATAGATTCAACCCACACATGTTCCTCATGGTTTAACAGATCATGTGAATTTCAAGATCCACACCACTGCCTCACTTTGAACCCATATGGGCACTACACAATTACAACTAATCATAATGGATAATCATGAAATTGTAAAAAATCCAACAAAAAAGTAGATTTTTTCCCACAAACTACTAGAACTCAAAATAAATACTATAGATAATTAAATAACATAAAATAATTAATATTACATGGTCAAGGTGGAATAATTATCTCCACCACAAACACTTTAGACACCTAGAAATTCACCCATCCAAATGAGGAATCAAACTCGATATCGGAACAAATCAAGGACAATGAAACCACGAAATTGGTTTGACCTTTCACTCTACCAGTCAAAACTAACCAGGTGTAAGGAAAACCTCAATAAAGTATATCGATGATTCATATCCCCACCAGAAAATATTCACTAGCACCAACATACACTAGATCCAGTAACTCCTATCCAAAACCAGAAACCCTCAACATGAGGGAAACACTGTGAGATAAACCTAAACCAAGCATCAAACCAAACCAAAACTCATTATTTCCATAAGATATAATCCTCTCTAGAGAAAGAAAAAACCAAAATCGAAACAAATACACATAAGACAAAGAGCCCAAGAAATAACCACCAAGTAAAGACTCACATCCACAAGGCATAACCACTAGAATTTCACGAGGATAAGGCCACTAATAATTATACAACATAGAGAAACAGATAATGATAATAAAAAATAAAAAATGAAAACTTAAAAATCCTACACCTATTTGGTGGATATAAGAGTTAAACCATATTTCCCCACTCTCCTAGTGATTCTTTATTATGTGAAAGGATTCAATTAAGGACATATGGATGAAGACCTAATGTATTGAAGAATTTGTTTCTCTATTGTTAGGAGTAGATAATCATAGATCAAAAGTCATTCTGGTTTCATGAGTGGCCATAATGTTAACAATCCCATAGGTATTTATAGCTAGATGGCTTCAAATTCCATATTATCCATACTAGAAAAAAACAAGTGAATGGTCAGACAAATGAATGATAAGAAATAATAAGAATACATACCCTAAATAGGATCCTACGGTTCACACTCCTCACCAGATGTGGAACCTCCACAAGCACCAATAGAAACCAATACTTGAACCCCGGATGAAGATCCCACATGAGTAGATGTTCTTCTATCTAATCACTCAACACCCTATTTAAAGAAAAAAATAGGATCATCGAAAAGACCAATATACCCCTTCACCATTAGTTGACCTTATCAAGCATTCATGAGCTCTGGAACTTTATTATCCTTTACTTACTCATGTAAAAACCACTATATGAAGGATGTATTTGAATTTTCTTAATATATCTATATCACTATGAAGAGGGAATGATCAAATTTCACTAGTATGGCCTCGATCCTTCAAACATACCAAATGAAATACTCACTTTCCCAACATCTGGAGTTTCTAAAACTCAACAACAGTCAATTTTCCCCAACCCACTTAACCACCTCTGACAGACATCAACTACTACAAACAACATGACCAGATTGATAAGATATCGACTTGACCACTCCACTAGGATTATAGGTAGGTCTGATAACTAGATGAGAATCCCCAAAAACCATACAGTTCTTTCTCAGAAACATACTATAAAAAATATAAGGCACAAAACCACATCATCAAAAATAAGAAGTTGAAAGATAAAAATTTTAAACCAAATATGAATCTTATAACCCAATATCTCAAAAAAATCAAATCAAACCCCAATAAAAGCTCAAAAAAATAAATCACAACAACATCAAGAAATATTCCGAGAACTCTTTTTTTAAAATAAATATTTTTCACTTCACTGATTTTCATATTTAATTTCCCCTTTCAAAATAAAAAAAATCATATTTCCATTTTCCAAAATTCATTTCAGAACATTCTAATTATAATTCAAAACACCACCTCCCTTTCCGCGCTTTTGAAATATAAAACTCATTAGAAAAGATTCCCCCTTTTAAACAACAACTATTTTCATGTTGAAAAAAATCGTTAAAAAAACCATTTCAAACATTTCATTTTTAATACACACCCATGCTATCCTATGAATCATCACATATGGGTTCATCTGCACTTCCACTTATATAATCCACACATACATACCAATATACACTTTTGACACACACACACACAGATATATATTTGATCATCCATAATGTAATGGCCCGAACCTCTCCGGCCCATTCCTTTGTTAAAAAGAAGGCCATGAAGTGTTCTGGAGGGTAAAATGGACTTTTCCCTCACTTTCCAGAATTTTGAAACTACACGCCGTGTAGTTTGAGTACATGTTGTGTACCCTTTTGTCGGGTATACCCCGTGTGGATGGCCGTGTCTTCTCCGCGTGAAGAAAATGGGTACACACCATGTGTCCAGTACTACATGCCATGTAGTCCCTCCCCGCGTACGCGTTACCGTGTGTTGACTAGTCGTCGGCCGTGTGCCGCATTGGAGCCGTGTCCCTACCGAGTTCCATAAATGGGTACATGCCATGTGTCCAATCTACACTCCGTGTAGTCCTTCCCCGCATATGCAT
Source organism: Viscum album (assembly GCA_963277665.1). NCBI lineage: Eukaryota > Viridiplantae > Streptophyta > Magnoliopsida > Santalales > Viscaceae > Viscum > Viscum album. Next base: position 2,135,427,803 of record OY728138.1, read on the forward strand.
TACCTTCAAACCGTGTGTTGACCAGTCAACGGCCGCAGAACCGTGTTGGAGGCCGCGTCGAGACCTTGTGAAAACGGCCGAGTACACGCCGTGTACCATAAGCACACGCCGTGTACTTTTTCTTTCGACGCCTATAAAAGGAGGGGTCCCCTCCTCCTTTCAACTCACACCTCTCCTCCCCTCTCCTCTGATCAGAGCTCTCTCAAGAGACTTGAAGGCTCTTTCTTCCATAACGTTTTTGTCCGAGCTCGGATTTACGATCCGTTAGTGGCCACGGGATCGTAACGACGAGGCAGAACTTCTATGCTTGGATCCGTTGTCTTTCCTTCAGCTTTTCCTCTCCGACTTCCACCCGAGGAGGTTTTTTCGGGATGCTGACGAACGTCTTCTAAATTTGATCTGGGGGAGCATTGTGACCAGAACCTATTGAGGTAGGGTTTTTACCTTCGTCTCTCTAATTTGTGCATCATGCGGGGTGGGTATCCTTTTTGTTTTCATGAGAAATAGTTGAACCATTAAATAAAGATAATAACTGGTTAAAGAATGGGGATGAGAAGTTTGTGATTACTGTTACTTTACCTTTTATATCCTGTGATATTATGTAGTGAAATGAATAGGCTTATGCCTACTGAAAATCACGGTCGTTGGGGGCCTTTGCTTGAACAATTAAATGTTTCCCTATCTTTCTAGACCATTTTTGTGAGTGGAACTTTGTTGAATGTGGAAATTGGATAATCACGTAAAGTTGGCTGATTAAATGGAAATATAGAACCCTTGTGTGATCACCCTGATTAAAAAAATGGAATATTGAACATGTGGGTGTTGTCTTGGTTACGTTGCATGTGTTGGGGGTGTTTTGTGGGTTGTTGTGGATTGGGTAAGCAGTGGGGCTACGGTTGACTTGGTTGTGGGTTGGTGCGAATGTTGTGATGGTGATGGGCAGTGGGGCTGCAATAAATGGTATTAAAGGGACAATGATGTGTGGTGTGGTTATGGTGGTTGGTAGTAGGGCTGCAGGGATGGGTTTAAATGTGAACGTACTATGGGTTGTGTTTAATAAATAATAAATTTGGAATAGTTAATGAATGATGGGTCTTGGTAATGAAATGGAAATAATAATCAATGGGTTGGTTGGTTGTTAATAAGGGTTTTGTTGTGCTGCTTGTGTTTCCCTAACTTGTTTTGTGGATGGCAGGGATATGTTTTACGGACGATTGAAGTGGTTGGTTGTGGATAGTTTCCCAGTAGTTAAGGAACTAAATAATCTAATTTCTGCTGAAATGTGAAAACCTAAATGGGGTTGGGGTTGTTTGTTGTATGCATGCTTCATGGTAGCAGTGCCGAGGCACGTGCTCAGTTTCTCTTTTTAGAAGCCATAGGCTGGGCTGAGTGGTTTCCATATATATATATATATATATATATATATATATATATATATATGTAACTTTTGTGTTTTATCGCACCACACTCATGTTGAACACTTAGTGCCGAACACTCCCATTTCATGGGAGAGGGTGTTTTCCCATAGTTACTAGCTCCTTCCTGCTAATTCTCCCCTAGGTTGTGATGGATTGAGGTGACCATACACCCAAGACACTTCGGGTAGGTTTCGATAGGGGTGATTAGGCCCAAGACTCTTCGGGCAGGCTTATAGGCTATAATGGCTTGAGGCGACCTTACACCCAAGACTCTTCATGTAGGTTTCGATTTAGGCCCAGGTGTCTTCGAGCGAGAGTTATATTACTATTACTATTCCCAAGAATCTTCGGGATGAGGCCCAGGTGTCTTCAGGTGGGGATGTGGTTGTGGTTGTGAGGCCCATGTGTGTGCGGGTGGGATACGTGCTGGTGAGGCCCAGGTGTGTGCGGGCGGGATACATGGTGGTGAGACCCAGGTGTGTGCGGGCTGGATGTGTGGTTGTGAGGCCCAGGTGTGTGCGGGCGCGATGTGTGGTTGTGAGGCCCAGGTGTGTGTGGCCGGGGAGAGTGTGACAGTGTCAGGACGTTCAGCTAACAATTAAGAAATGGTGTGGGGTACCCAATACTCTTGTTCTTATACAACTACTACCTATTGTGATTGTGTTTTGGTGAGTGTCGCTGTTGAGGTTGGGTGGATAGATTCCCTTGTTAGGTTTCTTCTGTTGTTCTCACGGGACATTAGGATGTCTCCCCACTTGTGCATGAGAGCTTTAGGTTTCCCTACTGAGTATACTGGTATGCTCACCCTACATTTACTTTCATGTTTCCAGGAGGACTACTAGGGTCGTGCAAGACCCTACTAGTCAGACAGTTGGAGTTGTTGCAGTTGTTGTTCTCTTTTTTTCTTTTGGTATTGTACTTTTGAGCTTTCTTATACTTGTACCTTGTTATAAAATTGTTGAAACATGCATGTGGGCTTGGTTTGGGTTTATTTATATACACTTGTCCTTTTTCCTTGTTGGTGGTTGACTCATCCTATTTCCCGATCCTAAATAATAAAAAGGGTAATGCCTCCCATATTTGTGAAAACTCATTCCCTTGGTTTTAGTCGCCAACCCAGGGCCTACTGGAGGCGGGACTCGGGGGTCATTATCTCCCTTTCACCATTTCCAGCTCAGGAGGGGCATCTTTGGTGGGAGGGGGTCATGACACATAAGGAATACCAAGGGTAATAAATTCCATTTTATCACTAAAAATAAGAATTTTCCAAATTCCCAATTCACCTTTCCTCTACACTTTCCCAAAATTTTAAAAATTATGAATCAATATATCATTTAATAACTATATTTTTTCAACCCAAAAACCATTTGGATAAGTCATTTTCCTTTCCAAATTCCAATCATACTAACCCAAATCAGATCGAAGCATCGCCAATACCAAAATATCTGGAAAAGGGAATGACTGGTCATGCATACCGCAACACTATGATTTAGATGGCCATGAAATGAATATGAACCAACCAATAGAAGGATATGAAACCATTCATGTGAGATCTACATGGTTTTATACAATATACAAGATCACCGAATATGACCAGCTCACTTTCACTATAATCCACAAATATACAAAATCACATCAATATGAAAAAATGAAAAATAAATAACTCAAACAAAAAATAATGATTCAAAAACTAGATACCCCTAGCGACTCAGGTCTCATCACTAGTGGAGTTGATTAGACACTGATCCATGACCAACCTAATGTGCCCCAATATTTTTATCTATGATCTACCTGAAATTAAAAATAATAAACACCTAGAGGTGTTCTCAATCCTCCAATTCTATAAAGTAATGTTGGTCATCAAAATAAATAATTGAGAATTATTTTCCTATAAAAAACAAAAATAAACAACTATAAACAAGAGAGTAAAAATATAAAACTAGAATCAAAAATAAATAAAATTCCACATAACTCTATGTGACCCTATGATTCACCACTGAATAATATAACAACATCACTCCATAGTGACCAAATTGAAGAAATACATAGTAATGAAATCCTAAAATAAATATTAAACTATTTGAAAGATATTAAAACTCTATTAGGCATGCCCATATAATCTATAAAATATTCCATCATTTAAAAATAAAACTAATATGTCACAGCTTTAAAATAAGGCATAATAAAAATAATGTTTCCCATTATATTCAAATTGAAGTAATATGTTTTAATTTTCAATAAAACTATTTTATTTCCACAATATTTCAAAAATAGATTCCAAGCTTGCCTAAACATTTCAACATGAAAGGGAAGTAATTTATATGAAAACTTTTTTTTCAAAAAGGAGGAAAAAATAATAAAGCAATTTAAATGGAAATCACATCACAAGAACCATGGTAAATACCTATGTAGCTAGGGTTAGTGGGGACCTTGCATCCACATACCTCTATGACATGGTTTAAAAACCATAACCCATAACATCCTCATGAATGAACCACTAGAGAGGAGTAAATAAAAACTTCTAATGGTCTCTGTTAATCGTCACATGTTTAGTTATCTTTGTTGTATCAATATAGACAGGGGAAACTGGGCCTCAGCCCTACCGATCTTCCTACCATACTAGTCCCAGTCTACCCACCAAGGTACTTGGGCTCCCATGTGATCTGTTCGAATTGGGTTGAGTTTTTATAAATCTATAATATGTATACATATCAAATTCTTTACCCATAACTCACCCATATTCTCCCCACTAGTCTCCCTCATTAATCACATCCCCCTTTTTATGTCACCTAATAATGCACAGTCTTTTTCACTAAGAACATATCACAAATCAACATTTTAAAACACATATCATATTTCTAAAACAAGGGGGTATGCCTCAAGAGGGGTTTTCAACTTCTATAAACATTCACAAAGTGATAAATGAGAATCATTATTTTAAAGTAAATACTTTCAATCTAGAAAATAGTATTTCCCAGCACATTTAAATTTCAAAAACATTTAAAAGACCTGTAGAACAACCAAGGAACCAAACTTTTAAAAACAATCGTGAAACCATGATTAACTCATAGAAAACCATTTTAAAAAGGAATATAACCATTTAACCTTGAATTCACACCAAAACTCATACACATTTCCAAACATACAAATCAGGAAATTTCCAATCATCAAAATGACATACAACCCCATTTTCATTCAATTAAACTTGAAAAACTATTTTCACATGCCAAACATGTTATGAACTAGTCTGAGCCGACCCTGAACCGGTCACCCAGGGGACTCTGTGACAAGTCAGTAAAAGAATTATTGATCACCATGGGATGGAAACAAGCACTGACGTCATCAAAAGAGTATAAAAGGGAATATATTCACTAAAATATAAACAATAAATCAAAAAATGGAAATAATGGACAACCCAATACACATTTATATAAAATTGAACTAACATCATTTATATGACAAAACTGAAAGTACAACTGAATGATAAAACTAAACTAACCAAGCTGGATGACCAACTATCTCCATGTGACCTCTCTAGCAACTCTTTAACACAATGATCTCATTTCACTCAAGGTGACTAAACTCAAGATGAAACCTACACAAGGTCTAGAAATAGAAGAAGACTATAGGTGAAAGTATTATAACATAGTAGGTTTTCCCAATATTCTATTCCCAATGCACTTCCTTTAAAATAAAAGAAAAAACAATTTGAATTTTGAAATAAAATATATAAAAGTATGTTTTCCAAAAAAACGTTCCATTCTATAGTCATTACCTAATAAAATGCTTGCATGTTTTCATAAATAAGAAATTCTTGTAACCAATTTCAAAGAGATGGAACATAAAAATAAAAATATTTTTTATACGTATTATTTAATGAATGTACACTTTTAAATAGAACACACATGCTACTGGGTTTACAAACCTAATACAGTATATGCTGATGGTGAGTCCATAATATTCAATGAGCCCAAGTCATGTGAACATCCCTAGGAACTACCTAGCTATGGTCCCTAGGTACCTCGTATCTTAGTGAAAAGTAACCAAAAAAATATATTTGTTATTGTGCATGAGACACTAGTATGGATGAATTCGCATAAAAAAGTTATCCCAAACATCATCATCATAATATAGTTAGTTTTTTCAACATCAAACATGTTATGCGAAAGAAGGACAAACCCACTCTAGATGACTAGAATACTAGTACATGTCCACCCACCTAGATACCTGAATTTCCCTCTTTTTGCTCAATCAAGTTCCAAATGATATCAAATATACTTTTCACATGAAAATTAATTTTTTTAAATCATACACACACCAAAAATCCCTCAAAAATGTTTCAAATTTGTTTCACAGATCAATAAACCAATTAAAATTTTCATAAAACAATTTCATGAAGTATAACAACACTTTTCACATAAATTCCATTATAAAATTATATATTAAGTCCAAACAACCTCCAATTCCATATCATACCAAACTTTTAAGCCCTAAAAAATTTTAATAAAACAATTTCATAAATCATAAAATGACCCCACATGGTGCAACATAAAGCACACCTGAAAACCTTTTGTTAAGAAAAATGCCAAACATGCCTTTAAGCATTTTACGAACCCAACGTATAAAATAGGTAAAACATTCACCTTTCATAAAGTGTTGTAAACAAAACATTATAGTAAAAAAAATTAACATAAACCCTTTAAAACATTTACGTTATACATTCAAATCTCTACCATTTTCATAAAAATGTCAAACATGCCACTTACCGGCAACTCATGCCAAAACATGTCAAAAAAAATAAACAACTTTTATAAAACCAAAACCAATTTTAAAATACATAAATGAAACAAAAAATATCACTTTTTGATGCTTACCATACTTTAATAAATTCATACAAGTCATTTTATATCACATTTATCACAAAAAATGAAACCTAACACTTTTCCAAAAACTAGGCATGCAACATTTAGCAAAACAACTCCTATTTATCATCAAAAGGGGTACACACCCAAATTTTCATTCCAAAAATTTATTATAGTAGTTAAAATAGGTCATAAAAATCACAATCCATCTACTAAAAATAGTGGAACATTTATTTGAACAAGTGCTGTGCATTTTTATAATGAAACAACTCCATTTTACACAAAAGAAGGCATAAATAACCATTTAGCACACCAAATAGATCATAAAAAGGTAAAAAATAAATACCAAACAATTATATAAGGTGATAAATTTAATAAAAAGTTATAAAATAATTAATTAAGTCATTTTCTTGGGAGAACCTACCTCACAACCATGGCGGAATAGAGACCCCACCCGAAAACACCCACTATGGGTTCTAAAAACCCAGATATATGAAAATCATCCCTAAACAAACAAAAACACCATAAAAAAGATGTGAAAATATAACCCTGGGTTGATAATGTCTAGGTGAGAAGATGAATCCAAGAAAAAATGGATGAATAAGGAATAGGCATGAGAAAGGAGAATGATTTGATGAAGAAATTAAGAAAACCCACTATCCTTTTGTGATAAATTTCCCAAAAGGAGGCCCAGAACAAAAGATAATGAAGGGGGAGGCACATATGGTCCATATAAAATAGTTAGGTATCCATATGGGGGTATAATTACTGAAAAATGTTAACAAATTTATAATATATAAAATTAAAAAATTATATTTTAAAAACTACAAATAGCTCACGAGATGGCCCAAGACCTGAATAAATAACCCAAATCTACAATCATAATGAATTCCTAAGGGGTAAAACTGGATATGGTGGTTTGAATAGGTCAGGGGAGGCAATTTGGGTAGTAGAATTTGAGAAAAATGTTGAAAAACAACATATTTATAGAAGAAACAAATTTTGTTTTTTAATCTGTAAATGGGATCACAGTTGGCCCAATTCTTGAAGTAACCACCATTTTCTCCAAAATCTCCCAAACAAGCTATGGGTGTAAGAACCCAGATCTTCATTTCATGTATGGATATTGATTTATTGTGTTTGTTTTTATGAATATGAATAAATGAGGGTTTTCTATGTACAAGCCGTGTATTCCTCAGTACTCACCATGTACCAGATTGCCGCATATAGATGTGTACTGGATGTGTAATGACCAAGTACATGGTTGTGTGATGACCTGACTTACCAACTTAATTCAGGGTCCAATTGTGACTAATACATGGGGTGTGTATTTAATGAACAAGCACTATACTTTTCTTTCTTGTTTGATATATCAGTGCGGGGTCACATCTTATGTCTAGATACATCTTCTTCTCCCATTTGTTCATACAAGAGAGCAACATAATTGCCAACATTCTATAAACTCCTCCCAATTCTCCATCTGAGCTCATATTGATATGTCTTTAGGTGTGTTGGAATCCCAACAGCGAGTCCTCAAAACACCTAGAGCCTTTATTCTTGATTTTTCCTCACTCTTGAGTTATTCAAGGTTGGGTATTTTTCAACTTTTTATAGATCTATGCCAATCTAGGCCAATTCAAGGGCCGATGTTTAAGTATAACAATCGCGGGACATCAAGGATGGTGGTTTTTACCTTTAGTTATTTGTATTTGGATTATGAATTCTAAAAGTCCTACATACCCCTGTTTTGGGTATTGCGTGATTTGGAATTTAACCATGTTTATTACCTATTATGATTTGATTGATTGATAAAGGGTTGTCAGTTAGGTGTAAGCTTATATACCCTATTTATGGGACACCAAATGGCTGTGTTTTCCCTTGACTGACGTTGTATGGCTGTTTGGTCTAGAATTCTTGTTAGGAATAACTTGTTTAGCTTTCATTGGTTGATTACGATGGAGTTGATTGTTTATAATAAATTCATGTGGTATGATTTGTGAATTTTTTCCATGAAGTAGTTATATATTATATGTGATTCTTTGATATGATATGTGTGTTGTTTTTTCAATGGACTGCGAGAGCATTAGACTAGGAAAAATGTGGGGGTTTCCATATTATCTACAAAACACTGTGAGAGCCTTGGGGTAGATGTTGACCTTGAAGTATTGACCATGGGAGCTACCCAGGAGGTCATTTATCAATTATTGATTTCATGTTGACTCAGGTTTATTGACTGTGAGAGCTACCTAGGAGGTCATTTATAATTTTATTGATGCTATGCAGATCTAGGGGTATTTACCATGAGAGCTACTCAGTAGGTCATTTATAAATTATTGATGCAATGTTGAACTTAGGGTATTGAATATGTGAGATTCCCATGTGTTTATTTGTAAATGATTGGTGATATGTTAAACTAAAGGGGTTAAACTATGAGATCTTTCCTAAAGGGTTGTTTATGAATGATTTAATTTTTATGATGAGTCTTCCAAGCCAAGGCATAAGTTTGGACTCAGTCTAACATGATTGTCTAGATTGTGTTTAGATACATCTTTTTTGTTATTATTACACATGGGGGCATAGAGCTTATGCTAGATCCTAGGATTAAATGATTCAAAGGATAAATAATAATTGTAAGTGAATGTAATTGAAAACTATATAATTGTTTACTTTTGAGTAATTACAAGTTTATTTCTTCATTTTTTCATATTTTCTACTATATATATTCACTGATAGTTAGGAAAAAATATTTTGGTGGATACCTAGTAGGATTCATCTCATACCCTGTTTGGGTCATTTTTGAACCCAAAAAGAATATATGGTTACTGGTATAGATAAGGGATAACACCCTTCCTCATTAAGTTCTTTATTACTATTGGTGATGGAAAGAATAATGACAAGATGAGGCTTGCAGTATAGTTGGAGTTTAGTTGTTTCTTTTGTACTTTGGTTTCTAAATTTCTTTCCAATAATGTGACTTGTTTGGATATTTTCTTAGAAATATCTAACGTGGATCATTTATTTATATATTCTCCCATTTTATATACTATCAGTCTTCTTTTGTTTACTTCTGTTATATTCTATTACACCTTTCGTTACTATTTACTATTTGTTTTTCTGCAATGTATACTCTACCAAAAAGGTGATAGTTTCCCCACTATCAGACCTTGGCCCTCGCTGCTAGTCTTTAACCTATGGTATTTGGGGAAATGTGATTGAGTTCATGTGACCAACAATGTTTGTGGAACTTTTGGGTGGAACATGGATCTAGGACGTTACAAAGTGGTATCAAAGGAGGTTATCATATGCTTTACCTTACTATTTAGAGCCTACATATTGGGATAGGAAGGAAATGGAGTTTTGTAATTAGTTGTGCCCAGGAGTAGCTAAACCATGTACAAGAAAAATCCAAGTAACCTCAAATATTGAAATTTTTGTGGTTTTTCAATAGTTACAGTTGATTTTATTTTTCCATTGGGTGACACACTTGTTTTGTTCTATTATTATTGATATCATTGTGGTTCTATTTCTATTTCAACCCGATGAGATCAGTGCATTCCATTTCATGCATCATATAGACAGTTTCTAAAGATCAAATTTCTTGAATTATTATCATTCTGTTTAGGATGCATTACTTATTTCATGATATTGTGATAGATTTTGTGCTAGATATTCTGGTTGCTGTTATAGATAAAAAATAGAAATACCTATAATTTTTAAAGGGTATTGGTATATGTAAGGTTTAATTTGGATGGATTTCATGTTTTGGTCCTGGAGGTGTTATGAGACCTATTGAACTAGAATTTAGTGGATCATGTTTGAACATTAATTGAATATTATCAAGTTATGATGTGAAAAAGGATGCGAAAATTTGATTTCTAGAGAGTATGGGCTCTCACAGTTTGGAATTTTTCATGACATGGCTAAATTGTATTTTTAAGGGTTCCAGAGAAGTTTCAAAGGCTTACTGTCCAGAAACCTAAACAACACGATGTGTGGTGTTATGAACACACACCATGTGTTATTCTATTCGGGAAGAACTGACTTTTATTAAGTACATGTCATTTCATATATGTACACGCCATGTAGTTTTTAACCATATGACTGACTGTGTGAGCATAGACAAAGGGTTGACAAACGTTTGGTAGAACATGCCGTGTACTGGTAGTACACACCGTGATATAAAAGAACATGTATTTGGTCATGTGACTAATGAAACAGGTGGATGAAACTTAGGTTTTATACACCATGTCTCATTTATACATGTCATGTAGTAATCAACCATGTATCTGGCCATGCGACTAACGAAAAAGTCAAATGGAACGTATACAGTACATGTTGTGTCAAGAGTATGCACTCCATGTAGTGTTACACTGGTAGAACCGTGTAATCCTAGCCATGTAATACTACTTGGGAAAGAGGGAATATTCAAGTACATTCCATGTCTCATGAGGAACATGATGTGTTTATGGGTTGTTACAAAACTTTGTTGGTAGAGGTACACACCCTTGTTAATGCTTAAAGAGAACACATCGTGTAATAGTTCTACACACCATGTAACCCGCCTTTGTAAAACATGACTGCTTTCTTTCCACTATTCCATTCTTGAAATTCTATGTTTCTTTCCTTTATAATCTTGTACTAAGGTGTGTGCATGATGATGAAGATTCATTCCACCAAGACATCCTCCAGTTGTACGCCAGGTATAGGGCAATGACTAGACACCAGAAATGGTATATCAGAGAAACCATCAAATCATCCTGTCATGCCCGTCTTGGCACTAGCTACTATACCGGACATAGGTGCTGATGCATAGTTTCGTGAAGTCTTTATGGGGATGATGCCAACATTTCAAGGAGAACAACATCCTACCCCAACAATGGAAGAGTTGATGTACGTGTTCCAGCAGTAGCATCCTACCACTTTTTTAGGGGATGGAGGACCTTAGGATAAAGAGCCATGGTTGGAGTCCATGATTTTTATCTTCAAGAATCTGAATATGCCTCTCGAGAAGAGGGTGAAACTCAATAATTACATGCTACGTGATTCCGCCAATAGATAGAGGGATATTCTCTCACTGGTCGGACATCATTGGTATATGGCTTGATAGGAGTTTCCAATGACCTTCTATGATTACTTATACCCTAAGATGTTGAGGGCCGATCGAGCCCATGAGTTATTGCATTTAGAGTAAGGCGCTCATTCAGTGATTGATTACTCTTCTCATTTCACAGAGCTTCAGCACTTCACACTTGTTTTGGGAGGTGAAAAGTTATCACTGTCTAGGAGATTTGAGGGTGGTCTCAGGTATGACATCCGTTCATAGGTGAATATTTTCCGGCTGACATTGGTGATTACTATAGTAAATTAGGCGCTCATTACCGATCACAATCTGAGGGTGTTGGGAGTTCTGAGCGAGGGAGGGTTAGGATCCAAGGCTAGTACTCCTTCGTTTGATATAAGGATAGACTGCAGGGAGCCTTCAAGTGGTTATTCAAGTTTTCGGGATGTATATTTAGGTATATCGGAGAGGTGCTACAAGTGCAATAATAGTGGGTACACGAGACTTCAGTGTCCAAAAGACCCAATTGAGTGCCTATCTTTTATCAAGATGTGACATCTTTAGCATTTTTTATAGTTCATCTCACTATCAAATGGTGAGAGGGGATCCATTATGACTCCACGTACTTGAGGGGGTCCACTAGTTCATCATAAATCAATGAACTAGAGTCTGTCAGGTCGTTTAGACAGAGGAGTTATTTGCGGTTTGGGAATCTAGATGTCAGGTTTTTAGCTACAACAGGTTTGATAAACTTAGGGTAGCCAGGCAGGGTCGCAGGGCTGTGGTACAGGTCAAACATTTTTTATGGAATAGACCCAACAGAAGCAGGATCCCATACCTTCTACAATTAGAGGCATGATTTGAGTTGCATCAGTTTTAGCTACTTATCTGTTTGATATAGGGGCTTCCTATAGTTAATATTAATTGCTTTTATAGATATACTTGGGCTCTGTATCCTTTCTTCAGATGATGTTGTGACATTATACACTCTATTGGGGATTAGTATGGCTATTTTACGTTAGTGCAAGGAGTTCCCTCTTGATATTAGTGGTTGTCACTTCTTATGAGACCTCTATGTCTTAGAGATGATAGGCATCGATGCAATTCCAAAAATGGATTGGTTGGTCTCCTTTCTATATTTTTTTGACTACTATCAACACATGGTGAGTTTCAAATCACTAGAGGATGGGTCTTTTCAACACAAGGGAGAGTGGGATGTCCAGGTGAGTATAACCGGACCCAAGAATCCTGGGTTGAGAGGAATTATAACGCATATTTCTAGTTAATATCTAAATGACCAGGGGACGTCACATATGGAATTTCCTCTAGTGGTGGATCATTTTAGAGATGTTTTTCTAGATAACTTTTCCAGGTTACCTATGAAGGGAGAGGTATATTTCTATATTGATATTGTTCTTAGAGTGGCACTGGTGTCCATTCCTTCATATTGGATGGCTAAAATAGATTACATGAACTCATGAAGTAGTTAGAGGAGTTTCAGATAAATGGTTTCATCCAAATATGTACCTCCCATTGGTATTTTCCTATCATTTTTTGCGAAGAAGGAAGACGGTACCCTTAGACTTTGTTTGGATTATCGGAAGCTGAACCAGTTGACAGTTAAGAACTGATATTCCATTCTAAGTATTCATGACCCCTTTGATCAGATTTGAGGGTCCCGTGTGTTCTCGAAGATTTAATTGAGATCTGGTAATCATCAGTTGTTTATTAGACCATTAGATATACCTCTTACAGTCTTTCGAAGCAGGTATGGACTATATGAGTATTGGGTTATGTCGTTCGGTCTCACGAATGCGCTGGTAGTTTTTGTTGAATTGATGATCCGAGTGTTCAATCCTTACATGGATTGTTTTATGGTAGTCTTTGTGGAAGACATATTGGGGTACTCTCACACTAGACACGACCATGCCATACATATTAATATCATATTGAGAACATTGAGAGAGAATCTATTATATGATAAGCTCATAAAATGACACTTTTGGATGGACCAGATTCACTTCATAGGTCATGTCATCTCAGAGACAGGAGTATCAGTAGACCAAGAGGAAGTGAGATCAGTAGTTTCTTAGGAGAGGTCAATGAATGTCTTTGAGGTACTGGGTTTTCTGGGGTTGGCTGGTTACAACACAAACTTTATTCAGAATTTTCTATGATTAGTAGATCTACTAAAAGGCCTGACTAAGAAGGATATGAAGTACTTGTGGATATATTCTGGAAATTCATCCTTTCAAGAGATGAAAGGGAGATTGAATTCAGCACTGATATTGATTTTTTCAGAGCTGGGAAAGAGTTTCACCGTTTACTATGACACATTAGGTATCGTTCTAGGGGTAGTGATTATTCAGGAGGAAGAATTTGTTGTATAAAGGTCTTAGTATTTGGGGCCACTTGATAGGAATTACCTGATTCATGATATGGAGTTGGCTGCAGTTGTGCATGCCTTGCGCTGTTAGAGACATTATCTTATGGGAGAGTATTTTGTGGTATAAAATAACCATAAAATCCTTAACTATATCATCACTCAATGTGATATTAATTTGAGACAGTGAAGGTGGGTTGAGTAACTTTAGTATTTTGACTTTGAGCTTTCCCACATGCCTGCAGAAGGAAACATGATGAATAATGATTTGAGTAAGATAACTCAGGTACATGCAGTTCAGGAGGCCAGTAGTGAATGGATGCTTATGGATATATTCTATGAGATGCATTTGTAGGTGTGTGACAAAGAGGGGAATAGGTTTCTTTCATCGATGGCTATTACCTCTACTCTTATGGATCACGTAAGAATGAGTCGGTTATCATATTACGAAGGCCTAGTTCTATGGGAGAGTGTGTGAAGCGAGGACCCAACTACTGGGTGGAACATAGGCGAGGATGAGGTTTTTTTTGTATTCATGGATGCATATGGGTGTCAAAATACATACACGAGGAGCGGTTGTGAGACTATCATTCCTCAGTATGGGTAGTTCATCATGTCGTCACTAAGCTGTATCAAGATCTACTTTGTTTGTAATGGTGGCCAAGAATTAAAAGGGATGTAGTTGGTTTTGTTATGATATGTTCCACAAGTCAGAAGGTGAAGGCAGAGCACGTCCAAATAGTAGGGAAATTACAATAGATACCTATTCCTTAGTGGAAGTGGAATTATTTCTCGATGGATTTCATGATGGGTTTACCAAGGTCACCCAGAGGAAATGATACAGTATGGGTTGTTTTTGAAAGATTCATGAAGGTTTCACATTTCCTACTGATCAAGGAATCCTTAAGTGTTGATGATATTTGAAAATTGTATATATGATATATTTTATGTTTTTATGGGGTTCTTTACTATATCGTTTCAGAAAGGGACACTCATCTTACATATCTCATTTATAAGGGACTATATAGGGAAATAGGTACACACGTACACTTGAGTACAACTTACCATCCCCAGACAGAGTGCCAGTCTGAGCACGTGATTTTGTGTTTGGAGGAAATGCTTTAAGCATGAATCCTAGATTTTGGGGGATCTTAGGAGAGACACATACCCCTAGTGTAGTTTCCTATAATAATAGTTTTTAATAAATGATTCAAATGGCACATTACGAGGTTTTGTACGGTAGTCCATGCAGATCACCCTTATGTTTGCTGGTGGTAGGAGAGGTAGCTATACTGGGACATCTTCTTGTCCAGAAGACCACTAAAGAGGTATATTTGATTAGAAAGAGGATGGATAATTCCCATTCTCACCAAAAATTTTATGGTAATTGATGGAGATGACATCTGGAGTTTGAGGTTGGAGATTAGGTTTTCTTATGTGTCACACTGAGGTTGGGGAATATGAGGATTAGGAGACCGAGGAAGCTTTCTCCGAGATACGTCAGCCTGTTTGAGGTTTTGGTGAGAGTTGGGATGTTTTCCTATCAGTTGTAGTTACCTAACAGGTATCAAGCAATGCACAACTTATTTCATTTTTCTTAGCTACAATGTTACTTTTCATACCTATCTCACATTTTTTAACCTGATGAGGTTGAGTTGGAGGTGGATGTATCCTTCTAGGAGATCATTCATCAGATTGTGGATCGTAGCACGAAGTATCTCTGTGGATAGTCAGCTATTATGGTACGGGTGCTACGGAAACATGGGTGAGTACATGAAAGGACTTGGGAGAGGTAGGTCAACATATGATCACAGTGGATGGACCTATTCATATATTCTTCTTCACCACCCTTGGAAGGGATATTTAGGGACAAATTACTTTAATGGGTGTTGCTTTTAAGAACCCATATCTTCATTTTAGGTATGGATCTTGATTTTGGGTTGTTTTTGGAGAAAAAGAAGAAATTATGTTTTTCTATATACATGTTGTGTATTCCTATGTACATGTCGTGTACTTAGTTGCTACGTACAGCCGTGTACAAGCAGTATAACAGCCGAGTACATGGCCGTGTGAGGACTTAGCATACCCACATAAGTAGGGTGTCAGTTGAGGATAATGCATGGTGTGTACATTTAATTAGAAGGTTGTGTAATTTTATCATAATTTGATATATCTGTGTGGGTTCGAGTTTTATGTTCAAATATGTCTTTTTATCCCCTCAGTTCATACAGGAGAGTGACAGAAGAATTGAAAAATTCTAAACCCCTCCCAATTCTCCATCTGAGCTCTGGTTGAGATGTTGTTGGGTGCATTGGATTCCCACCAATGAGTCCTCAAAAACACCTAGATCTTTTTTACGGATTCTTCCTCTATATTTATTTATTTAAGGATGGGTGTTTTTCAATTTTTTGTAGATCTACACTGATCTAGGAATACACCAAGGCTGAAGATCAGGTATAACGATCATGGTACATTGAGGTAGATAGTTTTTTCCTTTTGGTGTTTCTCTTTGGATTATATATGATAAAAGTGACACATAACCTCATTTTGGGTATTGCGTGATTTAAAATATAACCTTATTTATTACCTATTATGGGTTGATTGATAGATGGGTTATTTCTTAGGCGTATGATTATATACCTTGTTTATAAGACACCCCATGGTTGTGTTTTTTCCTTGTTTAACTATTTAAAACCATTTGGTCTTGAATTTATGTTAGCCAAATCTTATTTTCCAGGACTTGGTTGATTAAGATGAGGTTGATTTTTTATATTAAAGTCATGTGGTATGCTTTGTGAATGTTTTCCCATATAATAGTTATAGATTACAAGTGCTACTTTGATATGATATGTGCACTACTTTTTCAATGGATAGTAATGGAATTGGACAAGGAAAAATGTGGGAGTTTACATATTATCTTCACAGGATCATGATAACCTTGGTGTAGATGTTGAACCAGGGGTATTTCCCATGAGAGCTACCCATGAGGTCATTTATAAATAATTAATGCCTTGTTGACCCATGAGTATTGATCATGAGAGATACCCAGGAGGTCATTTATATTTTTATTTATACCATGTTAACCTAGGGGTTTAGGTCATGGGAGCTACCCAGGAGGTCATTTATAAATTATTGATGCCATGTTGACCCGAGGGTATTAACTATGAGAGCTGCCCAGGTGGTCATTCGTAAATGATTGGTGGGTTTTTAAACTAAAGGGGTTAGACCATGAGATATTTCCTAGAGGGTTTTTTATCAATGATTGAATGATTGTTACAATACTTCCAAGACAAAGCACAAGCTTGGACTTGGTCTTACTTGATTGTTTAGATGGTCATCTGAGACATCTATTTTGTTACTATTACATAGTGGGATAAAGAGATTAGGCTATATCATGGGATTACATGATTCAAAGTATAAATAATAAATATAAATGAATATAATTGAAAACTATAGGACGGTTTACTTTTGAGTACTTCCTAGTTTATTACATCATTTCTTCATATTGCCTACTATATACAAATTCCCTGATAGTTAGGCATATTTTCTTTAGAGGTTTCCTATTGGGATTCATCTCACACCCTCTTTGTTTCATTTTTTTGACCCAAAAAGATTATATGGTTGTAGGTATAGATAAGGGAAAGCACCCAACCTCATCAGGTATTTGATTATTTTTGGAGATGGAGAGCATGAGACCAGGTTGATTCTTGTGATGATGTTAGAGTTTACGTGTTTCTTTGTACTTTGGTTTCTGTATTTCTTTCCAGTATTGTGACTTATTTGGATATTTTCATAGACAAACGTGAAATGCATCATTTATTTATATATTCTCCTATTGTTTTATACTATTAATATTCATCTATTTACTTCCTTTGTATGGTATTACTGCTTCTGCTACTATTTAGTATTTGTTTTTTCCATTGTTTATACTCTTCCAATGAGGGAATAGTTTCCCCACTATTAGAAATTGGACCTCGCTACTAGTTGGAAGCCTCTGGAGTCTAAGGAAATGTTCTTGAGGTCATGTGACCAACCAAGTTTGAGGCAATTTTGGGTGGCACTTGGATCCATGATGTTACAATGGGGAAC
Organism: Viscum album; assembly: GCA_963277665.1. Classification (NCBI taxonomy): domain Eukaryota; kingdom Viridiplantae; phylum Streptophyta; class Magnoliopsida; order Santalales; family Viscaceae; genus Viscum; species Viscum album. The sequence continues at coordinate 2,135,445,614 of OY728138.1, forward strand.
CCATGGTACAATGATTAGTTATAGATGGTAGTTTAAAAAATCAACATTCATCTCATCCCAAACCCAAAAAAGGATTGTGATTTCCAACAAACTGGAAGAAAACCAAGACATGAAAAAACCATGTGTGACAATTCTCCCCACCAATAAAAATTACTGCCCTAGGAAAGCAATAACACTTTCCAGATAAAAGATCAAAACCTAAGGATTCTTTGTCAACACGGTCTAATATCTCTATAAAAGGACTTAACATCCACCATCAACAAGAACTTAATACTTTTTCTCAAAAAAAAAACACCAACTCACAACCACTTCCAGAGAATAAATGGAATGATCAAGCAACCACATCCACAACTAAGCCAAGAACCATATTTTTGGGCCTCCCCCCAATGAACCCAACGATAACCCAAACCAAAGTGCACTCACAAAATCAAATGACTTTGGGGGGGGGGGGGGAGGTTGAAATGGTATCCCCACCAATAAATCACAACTACCATCCGATAAATCCTTAAAGGAAATATCTTAGAGACCATCAATGGGTCTCCCCACAATTAGAGACGAACTAGAAATGAACAAAGTTGATTTAAACAAGAACTAGTATCAAGACTCACCCGTATAGGCCCACCAAAACTCTCCCACATAAATATACAAACCCATGTTAAGAGGGTTGCAACATGAACATTTAAAACACCAACTCTTGAATGTAGGGGAAAAGAACTAGGCCAATACATTCAGCACATATCAAAACCCCCACCACTCGGGGAGTGGAGGGAAGGGGATATAATCATTGGGCCACAAAAACCACCAAAATAGACAGAGGAACCAACCAATACTCTCCGTATACAAACAGGTAAAACCAAGACTGCACCTGATTCACAGAGGTGGTCCATACATGGACATTGATCTGAAACCAACATCAGAGAAGGCATAACCATAGACACTATGTAAGGGTTAATTTCACCAATCTCTTTGCAAAAAAAAATCACTGTGATTAGAAACCCAAATAAAAAACATAGAAACTTACTTACCAAAAAAGTGAAGGCATGAGCATAGAAAATCTCTCCACACCTCTGATGATTTTCTGACTATGTGAAAAGAATCACTCTAAGGCCTATGTTTGGAGCCCTAATGTTTGAAGCATTTGATGTGCCGTAGCCATGTGCTACATATAACAAAACCCCAAGAAACTCACTTTCTCCAAAACACACCTTCATATAAATAGGAACTCAAAGATACATAGCACCATTCTCTCTCACTCCGAACAAGGAGCAGATTAGAAAAGGAATATTGTGAAACACATCAATATCACCTGACACAACTCCTATATCCAAAAGAGTTATAAAAAAAGAAAAATAGTTTAAATAAAACCTAAATATCTATCTATTCCACTAGACGAGTAGAGGCATCCTCCGAATAGGTGGATTTAATGTTTTAAATGAATCCTTAGGCTGTTAAACTTGAAGTGTTTCCAATATAAAACCATCCTTGGACACATCATAGCATCCAAAATTTCCTTATAAATCCACTAAAAAATTATCCAAAACTGAGCCACCAACAAGGTCCCATCTCAATACCCTCCAAGATTACCACTTACAAATCATGTGGAAGCAAACCAAACAAACCAAACTTCTAAATCATGAAAACACAGCTCACATAAACACACATTTACAAAAAAACAAATAAAATCAACTTAAAGAACTTTTAGAAAAAAAACTAACTTGGTGGATTTTCACATTCACCAATGGTGTTTCATCAAGTCTCGCTCAAATTCACATTCTTATGCCACCCCAATCCCCAACCACTATGCCAAAATGGGCATCCATCAACATATCTATACAAAAACCTGAATGTTACCACCCATGAAAACACCAAAGGATAAAAAGCATCCTCATATTACAAGTGAAAACATTCAAACCATCTCAAAAATCATGTACCTTCGAAAGGCACACTAACCACTAAGTCAAAAACTATTTTCTTATTTTCACACATCAAACCATTTTATCAAGCTTGAAAGACAAACCTCGTATGTCTCCAACAAAATCATCTCCCTTTACTCAAATATTTTTTTTTAATCTCAACAAACCAAATTTATTCATGAACCATTTGATTTATAAACCATTTATTTATTTTAAAACAACTCCCAAAACAAGAATTCCATTCAAACATCACTTTACCATTTTAAAAAATTCAGCAAATGTCACTATTCTTAATCCAATATCCATAATGGAAAAAACCTTTTTAAGAAAAACACAAACTTCTCATAAATAATTCCCAAAACAAATTCATCAAATTCGAACACTCTTTAACAACACAAAAAAATAATATTTTAAACAAATTTTTTAGAATCATATTAAAATAATTCATGTCTTCCATCCATTTTCTATCAATAAAACATAAGTTTAGATTATGGAAATTCAATAGTATTAAATCATTACACTTTCTCCCCGAAAAATTGTTTTAAAAAAACAACATGCTCAAAAAATTCTCATTTTAACCATTGAAAACTGACTTCCACAATTCTCACACATAGATTTTCAAAAAAAATTATAATTCAAGAAAGGTATAAGATATACACTAGTGTGAACTAATGTTAGTGGGTGACATGGACATATTGTTGGCATCCATATGTCAAATACTCCAGCAATAAAGAGAGCCTTCTCAGGACCATGCCCTGTGTCCTCATGGCTTTCTAGGCCTTGGGAGCTCACAATGGCCATTAGTCCAACTCCCCTTGTCATATCCCAATCATCAAACAATACCTAATAACCAAAGAAACTAATTAATAAAGACCCTCCGTTGACACCAGAGGATCAAAATGAGAAAGAGTTTGTGAAGCCCTTCTCAAACATACCCCTCAACTTCCGACAATCCTATTTCATCAACTTTGACATCCCACAGATAACAAGGGCGATCTAAAATGAAAGGTATACTAAGATCTATCCTCTTTTGATACCATTTTGTCACAAACCATACTGGGTCGACCCTGAACCGATCACCGGGGCCGCTCCATGACATGTCACGAGAGGCGTTCCCGATCATCTCGGGATGGAGAAAAGCACAAAGGGAATCAAAAGAGTATATAGGGGAATAAATTCTCCCAAATATAAACAATAAGCCAAACAATAGAAAGAATGAACCACCCAATACAAATTTATATAAAAATTGAACCGACATCATTTATATGGAAAAACTACAAGTACAACTGAACGATACAACTAGACCGACCAGAACATATGAACAACTACCTCCATGTGAACTCTCATGTCACTCTCCAAAACAATGACCCCATGTCTCTCAAGGTGACCAAGCTGAAGCTAAAACCTACAAAAGGGATAAAACATAGGAAGACTATAGACACGAGTATTAAAAATCATTAGGATAGCCTTATATTCTATTCCTAATGAACTTCCTTTAAAATAAAATAAATATCAATTTCAAGTTTGAAATACAATATATTGAAGTTTTTTTCCAACCCTATTTCCTGGCTACAGACATTACAAAATAAAACGCTTGTACATTTTCATAAACAGGAAATGCTAGTAACTAATTTGAAAGAGACGCAACTTCAAAATGAAAATATTTTTTAAGAAGGGTGCTTTAATGAATGTACACTTTTAAATAGAAAATACGTGCTACTAAATATACCAACCAAACACACCATATGATGATGATGAGTACATAATATCCAATGAGCACATGTCATAGGAATATCCCTATGCACTAGAAAGCTATGGGCCGTAGGTACCTTATATGTCGTTGAAAAGTAACCATAAAAATATATGTTCTCACGTATGAGCCACTAGTAGGGAACAATACCCATAACCTTGTTCTCCACAACATCATCATCATAGTTTAGTTAGTGTTTTCCGCATTAAACTTGATACATAAAATATGGATGAAACCACTCCGAATCACTAGGATACTAGTACATGTCCATCCACCTAGATAACCCGGTTTCCCTCTTTGGGAACAATCAAGTTCCACATGTTATAAAATACACCTTTTAAATGAAAAATCCTTTTTATAAATCATACAAACACCAAATATCCCAAAAACATGTTTCACATTTCTTTCATGGATCAACAAACCACTTAAAATTTTCACTAAACGATTTCAAGAATTATAATAAGGATTTGTACATAACTTCCATTAAAAATGATATTTTAAGGAAAAATATCAACCAATACCATATAAAACCACATTATTTATCCCTATAAACATTTAATAACCCAATTAATGAATCATAAAATGACCTCACATGGTGAAACATGTACCACACATGAAAACCGTTTTCTTAAGAAAAATGCCTAATGGGCCACTAAACATTTTACCAACCCATTGTATAAAAAAGTAACATATTTCAAGATTAATAATTATGTGTAAAAACACCATTATAAGTATAAAAACTTATATAAAACCTTTAAAACATTTAGGTTACACATTCAAATCTCAATCATTTTCCTAAAAATGACGAACAAGAAACTTACCAGCAACTCGTGCCAAAACGTGTCAGAAACCAATACCCATCTCTTTATAAAACCAAAACCACTTGTTAAATCCATAAAAGGGACCCCAAAATATCAATTTTTATACTCCCCAAAAATGAATGAATTTAAACAAGTCATTTTATATCACATTTATCTCACAAAATCCAACCGGGCACTTTTCAAAAAACTGGACATGCAACATTTATGTAAACAACATCTATTTAACACCCAAAAGTGTAAAAACCAAAATTTACATTAAAAATATTTATTAAAATAGTTAAAAAGTTCATAAAAATCACAATAAATATGAAAAAACCCATGGAACATTTATTTGAACAAGCGGTGTTCACTTTTATAACGAAACAACTCCATTTTACACAAAACAAGGCATAAATAACCATTTTTCACACCAAATAGATCATACAAAGGTTTGAAAACAATACTTGGAATTTATATAATCTGAGAAAAAAAGAAAAAATGAAACTAAAATACGAATATAATTTTCTTGGTAGAACTTTCCTCAAAACCATGGTGAAATGGGGACACACACCCGAAAACACCTGTTGCGTGTTCTAAAACCCTAGATCAATGAATACCAGACCTAAAAACCTAAAGCCCCATAAATAATGATGGTAAAACAGAACCCTAGGACTAGAATGACTAGGATATAAGATAAATACAAACAAAAATTAAAGAAGAAGGAATAAAAAAAGAGAAAGGAGGAATATTTGATGATGAAATTCAAAAGAACGACTAACCTTTGGTGAGAAATTGGCTACAAAGAGACCCCAAACTAAACATAACGAATGGTGAGGTGAAAATAGTAGATATATCTATGTTAAGGATCAGTTTGGGAGGTGTAATCACTAAAAAAAGTTAAAATATAAACAATTTATAAAAGAAACAAATTATTTTATTAAACCTGGAAATGAGATCATAGGATGGTCCAATAACTGAATAAATATCCCAAATCCACCATAATTAGAATTTTTATGGGTAAAAACATATATTGTGGTTTTAATAGGTTAGTGGAGTCTGATTGGGAAGTTTAATGTGTGAAAATATTTTTAAAAAGAAGGATTTATAAAAGAAACAAATTTTGTTTTTAAATATAGAAATGGGCTCACAGTTGGACCAAATCTTGAAATAACCACAATTTTCTGCAAAAAAAACCAAAACAAAGTATGGGAAACCCATGTTATGATGATTATACATAGATTTAAATTCAAAATGCATCATTATCTCACCCAAAAATCAAGAAAAGGATTTGGATTTCCGACAAACCGGATGAAAAACAAGACATGAAATATAGAATGTGACAAAACATATTTGTAAATACCCATCACACACTCAAAACCACTTATAAGCAATTAAAATATTGTGAATTCTAAAAAAATCTTGGAATAATATTTCAATGAAGAATAAAAATGTATAAACATTAAGGATAACTTGAAAAATCAATGAAATCCAAACACCAACCATCACCTTCACTTTTCATAGAATATCAATACTATTAATTATTAATGTTTTTTAAACATTCTAGAAATTAAGGAATTCAAGTTAAAGTCAAAGAAATAGGAAACCAACCTCAAACTCAAGATGGTATTATTTAAGATAAAATAACTTGAATATTCTATTTATTATTGCATGCATATTCACCTTCACCTATATGCAAGGACACCAGACCCTGTGTACATATTTTCCAAGAAAAATATGTGAAAGGGGTTCCTTACACATATGTTTATACATGTATATAACCCATTACACTTTCAAATGATTGAATTTTCATATATATTCACTTTAAAATATATGAATTGGCATATATATATATATACATTATCACATCTAGACCCACTATGTATATTCTTCTTTCCATGGGTGAATATATATAATGGGGTAACAAACACATATTTGTAGCTACACATGAATACTCATATAAGCCTTTGAAAATTATGAATTGAACCCACCCTAATGAAGAAAAAAATTCACTACCACAAAATTAGGGACCTAAACATCAAAATAACTTAATTAAAATTGGGATAAAGGAAAAGGTATATGAAAACCTACCTCAAATAGAAAGAAGGTGGCCCAAAACAACAAAAAGTACTTTAACTTTGGTGGGGGCTGCCCAAACACACAAGATGAATCCCCAAGATACACAAAACACACCCTATTTATAATTTAATCATAAAAAATATGTAAAACTAAAACCCAAGGGTTCATCCAAATGAATGAGGAGACATGGAGAAGAAAAAACCCCAGAAAGAAGGGGACGGATGGGACCTAGAGTTTTCCACAATAAGCCGACCACGAAACCAGAAGATATCTGAGAGGATTTGATAAAATGGATGAGGATGTGTGGAGGGGATGAAATGAACAATAGGGTAAGATATGGTAAGGGATCTTTTTATAAACATGGAGAAGAAAAGATAGAAAAAAATATTAAATAAAAAAAGAAGAAAACAAAAAAGATAAATAAAATAAAAATTAATATTTTAAATACTGGGCTACCCTAATGGTTTGTGCATGGATTAAAAAATCATGTGTAATCCATGAACTCACCACTGCCTTTGCTAGGAACCCTTACACTATTACTCTTAGGTAGATACATGGTTGAGAAAGCCATTCCACTAGGGACTATCAACTCATAGAATCAACCCAAAAGCTGGCCACATAGTTTAATAGAATTTGAGAAATATGTGTGCCACACCACTACCTCATAGGACACCCAAAAGACCACCACATTGTTACCACGAACTATACTGGATAACCGTGATATAGTTAAAAATCCTAGACTAATCTGAATTCTGGCCTGCCTACAATAGAAACTCAAAATTGAGACTAAAGATAATTAAAATACATAAAATAATTTATATTACATGGTCAGCGTGTGATAGATTTAAATAATATTTATTTCTTAGTATGAAATATAGTTTGATAACATTTATTTGAAATACTTGTTCTAGGGCTGACTAATTACTTTACTAAGTAGAATAAGAGCATATGGAAATATATTTACTTAAAGAGAATAATTCCATACTAATATTCTATTTAATTATGAGTATTGAAGATAATTTTTCTTACCTAAAGCATTATAATTAAAATACACTGAACAAAAAATTCATAAATGTATAATTATATATTTCTCTGATCCTCCAAAATTAACCAAACCTAAAATGGTTTGTACAAGATAAATTAATTCTATTAAAATAATTAATCTTTATATGATGAAAACTAATTTAAAATCTAAAAATATCATTAATCACCTTGACATCCATGACCTTAAACAAAAAATGTGGTCTCTAAGGAATTTAACTTATCACCATCATTAAAATTTTACACCGGTGATGAAATCCATTAATCTTAATAAAACCTATCATGAAAACACAATAATCCCCAATGTTTGATAAACCTTTCTCTAATACATACTATAAGGAACTGTCCTTATACTAAAAAAATTCCACTGATTTTAAATTATAATATTTTTTTAGATTCCCCATATTCTTTTTGGTTTAGAGTTTTTGAAAATCAGGACTAAACCTTATAAAATAAACACATACATTACATGTGGACACTTATAATTAGTATGAATTTATTCTATAAAAAAGTCATCTAAATAAAAATAAGGATTATTTTCATGAAAAAACATTTAAAAGTTTCCTATTATCTCATCCTAGACTATATTATACCTTAAATAGTTTAAAGTTTTCTTAAAAAATATGGATTATTACCGAATATCAATAAGGGACAAAAAGGAAGAAAATCGTTATTCCAGTGAAACATGAAAACACATCAAAAAAATTCCTTAAAAAATCATTAGAATGAATGAAAAAATCATTTAATTTACTTGGGTAATCATTACCATATAACTCTTACTTTCACACTTTAAAATTGAATAAGAAAATGATATACTTCCATCTCTAGAGTACCCAATGCATTGGAAAGGTATAATGTCCCACCTATCATATCTTGAGCTATAATGGGGCTCAACCAATTATATAATGATATAAAATAGGGTTTAAACCATAAAATATTGAGACATAATGGGATCAACCCATAGTAAATAATTTCCAATAACCACAACTTAAATATAAATTGTGAGATATTACATCATAAAAACAATATTTGAAGAAAAATAAATTTCCATTTTAAAAATCACTTATTTTGAAAAGAACAACGCTCGTATAATGGAAAAATTTTTATCTGAAAGTAATAATATAAAATTACAAGGAATGATTAAAAATATCATTATGACATGAAGTATGAAAAATGCACCCATACCATGTAAGTTAAAATAATACGCCTTTCATATTTCTATTGGAATAGTAAAAAAGAACAGTTTTTGAAACTAAAAAAAAAGAACACATTATTTTGTTTTAAAAGTAAAACATGGGTAAAAAAGAATTTAAACAATTATTTAAATATACTAATTTTTTTTGTAAATAATTCTAGTAAACATGGAAATCTAATAAAAATGGAGTTTTAGGGGTAACTATAAAAAGATATTTTTTAAAAGAAAATCCATTAAAACTTCATATCAATGATGTGGAAACTAATAAAATGAATAAAATAAGTGTATCTACTATAAATACACATTAAATAAATTAAATAAAAATTAATATAATCAAAATTAATTTCATAAATAGTATTATCATTAAATAATCATGTAATATAATTTTAACCCAATGAATGGAAAATGGATTAAGAAAATCCCTTACCTCACACTTAATTTTAGTGGTGCCTACTTTTACCTCAATTATAATGGTTTAAATTTAACTCATTAAATGGCTATATTAATATTTATAATAACATATATGATGATTTTATATCATCTTATGACCCATTAATTAATAATATTTCATTATTTTCATGGTTTTGGGTGAGTTTGTTCCATGGTTTAATGATTGGTTCATTTGTGTATAATTATGGATGTTCATGTAAAATGGAATTAAAAATAAAAAAGTGTAATGAAATAGTATTAATTAACTTATATATGAATAAATGGTCCCATAAATCATTTTTATTTCTTTCATGAGGATTATTTATTAGATAAAATGTTAATGATAAATGCTTAGTATATTTTGGAAGGTTTCCAGAACATCATGAACTAGTATTGTTTTATTTAATAATATGTAAATATATTATTTTTGAAACATAAAATAAGTTAAAATATAAATATTTAAGTCTTATTTAACCTTTCGCAAACTTTATTTACTAGCTATAAAAGTATTAAATGAGAAAAATCATTATTCCCAGAGACTGTAAGTTGACATAATTTGGACAAGCGTTCTGTTTCTTTTAATAAGAGGAGATAAAAAATGAAATGGATGCAATATAATCCATTAAAAAATAAAAAATTCTGAATATAAATTATTATTGAGTCATAATTCAATAATAGATGAAGTAGGTGAGGAGGAAATAGTAAAGTTAAAAAAAATTAAGAGAGGTAGTTTTAAAAAATGTCCTCTTGAATATCACCTCCTTGAGAGACCCTTAAGAACCATTGATTTTGTATTTTGGTGATACCAGAAGAATATGGTCATATGGAGAGTGCATTTTATAGGTTTTGGAAGATATTTGGGGATCTAAATGGCTTTTTTGGATGAAATGGTGTGGTGAGGGGTGCTATTTATATTTGATGAGATGTTGGTATAAATGATTGAAATAATGAATATTTTATATTCAAAGCCAATAACATTGTGGTGGAATTAAATTGAAAGACCTTAGAGGAATATTAATATATTAGTATATGGTTAGGTTCTATCCACACATCAAACTTCTATTAAATTATTTAATTTTTAGGAATGTTAAGGTTTTACCTTTTAACATTAACCCTTGTCCCTATTTTACTTATGCTCTGGAAAATAATTTTTTTATAGAATATTTTTTATATATAAAATTATAATCGAACTTAAAAATTAATTTATAAATTATTATTCCACAAATTGAATATATTTTACCTAAATTAATTTACATAATTTTTAAAAATAGATTTAAAATTAATCCCACATACACAACAAGAAATTGATTTTCTAAAGTGAAACGTTTAAAGGATTGAAATGTTTTTCAATATAATTTCATTTTAAAATTGATTCTAATGACCTAAATTGGTTGTATGGATCTATAATTTAATTATAATATTTTTAAAAAATAAAATATAATTCAAATATCTAAATATATTACAATAAAAATAAACGTTCTAATTAAAATTTAGTAGTATTATTATTCATCAAAAAATGAACCTTATCATAAAAATACAAAAAATTCACCATATAGAAATTTTGATATTAAAATTTAAAAAAATTAATTATATTTTCTAAGAAAAAATATATGAAATAGAAAAATTTATATTTAAAATAGGTGCGCCATCAAAAGGCAACCAAATTTCTTTTTAGGAAAAATATTGTTTTTATGCTTAAAAAGGATTTATTGTTAACTTAAACCTATCAAACTTATTTGATTAATTTTAAAAAAAATTATTGAATATATAACATTTAAATTTTGTTATTATCTATCACTAATAGTGAATAATTTAATTTAATATCGTATAATTCCATTATGGATGTTAAAAATATTTTTTTTTACAAAAAACATTCATTTATGTTCAATTGGGTTTTATTTTCATTTCCAATTAATTAGTATTAAATGAATTATTTTCATAAACATGTATAAAATATATTTTCATAATTTAGTTAATCTCATTCAATCCCTTTATTACAATGGCTAGGTCATAGCTATCACAACTATATAGTAGTATTTAGTCATTTTTTAAGCTTATTGTGGCGTATCATGTATGATACTGAACATAGTGGTTCAATTTATAAAATGAGGATGTCATATATTTCATGAATTGGAACAAATGGATGTAGTTGGATTTTATGATATTATCAAATTCAGATTCTATATTATTAGTGTACTTAGGATGAATTATTCTAGTTTCACGGTTATAACCATGATGATCGTGTGGTAGACCGAAATTATAGTTAGTCATGTTAGGATCTAGTATAAGAATTCCTTTTAAATTCGGAAAAATACATTTAAGTTCTACTTCATGAAGGAGTTGTATGTATCTTTATTTTTGGGAGATTTGGTGGTGCTGATCAATATGGGTCATATATCCTTTTACATACATATATTCACATGTATAATTTTTTCAATGGTGGTATAGATACATTAATATAATTTTGGATGGTATTATCTACGATTTCATTCTTCTCCATCATCTGAAAAAATGTCATCAGAAGTAGAAGAAAAATGGGAATTTTGTAATCTAGAAGATGACATATGAAAAAATTCATTTCTGAATAATTATGAGGAAAAATTTCTAGATCTTTTGGGTTCCAAAACAGAGATATCATTATCATGGTAATCTTGGATATTTTCTCCTACCTCCCCATTATCACTAGGAAAAGATTATGTCCCAATATCTTGACATTAAGGGTTTTATATGGGGGAATTATCTAATCATGTTGACATTAGGGATCACATTTGAATCATAAAAATTATGACTTAATATTTTTATCAAGGTAATTATTATTTTTTCAGGATCATACCATTATTCTAAATGATTAGGTCTATATTACAAAATCGTAATCATAATGATCGGGGAGATCATTCCCATACCATGTTCTAGTCTCTTTCTCTAAGGGATAGGTCTACTAGGTTGAAGAGACTTTACTATGTGTTATAGATATTGGTTAGACCATCCCTCATGTACAGGTTCCCAGTATTGATATTGATCCATATATAAGGTGAATATTCCTTATTCTTTGTTGACGGAGTCCTCTTAGTGAGGACTTGTGCTAGAAATTTATATAATATAAAGGTAAATAGGTTATTAAAATTTATATATGGGATCATATAACCTAAATAACTCCTAAATATGTTTCAATTTCACTAATTTACTAAATGGGGATCACATATTGTTCATATAGTTCGTTACATAGTTTGATAAGATTCATTTTCAGACCATTGGGGTGTGTGATTCAGATGGGATCATATGTCTCAAACTACTATCCCTCCATTTGGTAGAATACATTATCATTGTTACATACCAAGAAAATATAACAATATTTATAAATTTATTATTTATATTCATGATTATAATTTAAGTATTCTAACCAATAAAATTTTTTTTATGATTATAAAATGGAAAGAGAATTTTTTTTATTCTAACTAAAGTGTTTTCCATGAATTATATAGTTTTATATAAAAGATAAATTTTTAAATTTTATATACTAAATTTAATAAAAAGTAATTTATTTTTTATATCCTTACATATAAAATATATTTGAGTGAATTTTCTAAATTTTACAAAATTAATGATTTTTGAGTGAGTAGTGATAAATACAGATTTTTTCAAAATCTGTCATTTATTTTAAGGTTTGTAGAAATTATCATTATATTTTGGATTGTATTTAAATTAATATAAATCTACTTTAAGTAAAAATAAAATAATAAATCCTCTAGGAATAAAAATGAATCATTATTTTCATATAAATTCATTTTTAGGCTTAAAACACTTTAGAAAATAGTTTTTTATTATATTTTTTGAAAATATATTAAATTTAATTTATACCAATTTATACCAATTGAATCATGAAAAATGAATTTCATATTTTTAATCATTATGATGAACTTTATTAATGATTTCAATTCCAATTTTTATCAAAATGAATAGTAATTATAGTAAAATGTTTTCACCTGTCAAAGGGTAAAACATGTTAATTAAGGTTAAAACTAAGTGATATGTTCACAAAATAGAATCATAAATCATATTAAATGAGATTATTTCAACCTTTACCTTCATATATTCAATATTGAATATATTTAGGTCGTATTTATGATGAAAAATACATTATATTATTTTAAAACATTCCAATATTACAGTTGTGTCGCTCCCCTAACTTATAAAAGGGCACCCCTATCCTTTCCTATTAACATAATTTTTACCATTTATATCAGAAAAAAACATACCAAAATATATTAAAAAAATCCCTACCCTTGTCCTAGTGGTCCTGAATTCACAAAAATGCCAACCTAGAAGTCTTAATTTGAAAGACAAATGAGGTTTATCTAAAGAAGTTGAATAACTCATAACTCAGTGTTTTCATGTATATTTATTCTTCCAAGTAAATAGAATTTTATATATCCATGATGATATGGTAACATCACTATCTTAAATATACATAATTTTTATTATTTTAATGGAATAACCATTTTTCATGTTTTTTCTATATTATGAAAACATATCTCATATGTATGTTTGGATTACCACCTACATGAAGCGATGCATTTTTCAATTCATCAACACCTCAAAATTATGGTTATTATGAAAAATTTAAGGAATATATATGATATTAATGAATTATTATGATTATATAAATTAATAATATTACCTACCTTCTTACCCTTACATCCCATGGGAAATGATAACTTTCCTCATGCATATGTATGGACTACCACCTCCATGAAGCGAAGTGATTCATTTCTCAGGATTTTTATTAATGAATGGTTGCAAAATTATATTTAATGTATAAAAAAATATAATTATTATATTTTTAATTTTATTTATATGATTTAAGAATGATCTCTTTGACCATGTTCAACCAAGCTAATTTGTTTTGGGATTTAGAACCATACGTCTTCAAATCGTGCAATATGAAGTTAACTAATTTAGTAACCATATAATATATGGTAATAAATAAAATAAAAGGTATAATAACATGGTAATAATCCTTATTGTTTTTTTAATCATGTAAAAAATTAATATAATTTTATTATTCAATATTTATAGCATGTACTTGGCGATTTAGACTCAAGCTAAGAGATATTTCTTTAAAACCATTTTTATAAGTTTTAATGTTTCTATATTATGTTTCTACTACTATATAAATAAAATATAAAATGTTTCAGGTATGTTATTAATACACATAAATTTATTTTCAAAATCATATTAAACCATATTTTAATTTTGTAATTGTTTTTAAAAAAATACCATTAAAAAATTTTGAAACTTTATATCTTGGATTTTTTAAAAAATATATATAAAAAATATATTTATCATATATGGAATGATTAGAATTTCCCACCATAATAAATATTATTATATAACAAGATTAATATACATGTTTTCATGACTTCTCAAAGTATTATACTATTTTCCATTCTTTTATCATTTTTTGTTTAAATATTTTTCTAATTAAAATGATTTTTAAAAATATTTTTATGTGATGACTTAATGTTATTATATATTTGTGTTAAATGAAATACTTTATGGTATTTTAAAGTGTTAATTCAATATTTTATGAACTTTATGTATTTTTTTAAACTTTTAAATTGTTTGTTTTGGTGACTAATTCCGATATATCTCTCTAATGCTTTAGATATTGATTTTTTTCCAAGGTATATATCATGGAAAGTACATAGCAGGTTATTACATTTGTTAGAGTGACTATTAGAGTGACATGAATATGATTTCCCAAGGTACCTATATGAATATTCTATTATTATATATTAGTTTAAACGGAAGTAATTTTATTTAATAAGGTAAGGTAATGGTCATATGTTTAAAGGAATGTTGATGACCATTTTTGAAGGTGTAGAGTATATTTTTTCAAAAGTGTTTTTCATGAGTAAAACTATTTAACATGAAATCCTCATTATTATGATTTTTTCCATTAATATTTTTTTGAGATGTTTAATGAAAATGTTTAGGAAATGAGTCCTATATCATGAGTAATAAAATGAATATTTGAGAATAAATTTTAATATAGAAAAAGAGAATACTTTATTATCAGATTTTAGGATTTTAAAAATGGAATAATGGGTTTATTTATTTTTATATACCATACTAGGATTTTTTTTCTAATAAAAAGTTTTCAATTTTCTTAATAGGGCCTAAGTATTAGTAAGAACTACAACATGGTATATCTTTCAATTACAAGGATTCATATTTGAATAATAGAATGAGTTCTTAATGAAATAGGAGTTTAAATCTATGAATACTATTTTTTATGGAAAAATGGTAATATAATGGTTATGTCCACTTAGTTTTGTTAGGGTTTGATGTGTAATATTTCTTTTCATAATTCTCTAAATATTTAATCCAAAATTATTGTGGGAATTTATGAAAATAAAATATTTGTCATTAAACTCATAATTATGGGTTAATTAAGGGAAAAGTCATTATAGGTGGTACTATAGAAATGTTTAGATAAATTTATAGAATCAGATGTTTTTATAAAAATAAATTTCTCAGAGAGAGAGATATATATATATATATATATATATATATATATATTTGTACTATATTATCATGAGAAACCATTGAGGGGTATATTTTTTCATTAATATAATCAACTTTTGTTTCAGAATGTTTTTTTATAGAATAATTAGGTTAAATAACATTGAAAGGAATCAGAAAAATAATATCATTCTGAATCAGCAACCTTGAATGATTGGAATTGTAATTTAACATTTTATAGTTGTGTTAAATCAGTTTAAATAAGCTATTAATAGCTTTACCCATGATAGTTAGTGACAAAACTCTCTATATATAAACATTAGTATAGAAATAAATTTCATAAATCAACAATCTTTGGAATTTTGTGGATCTTCAGATCAAGTTGTAGCCAAAGGAAGTATTAAAGATCTAGAAATGATATTTTAGGTTTTGGGTTTTTCTAAAAATTAAATGGTAATTATTTTTATTTATAGTTTTGAATGTGAAATGAATTAGTGGTTCTACCTTTCCAATAATACCATGGAAAAATATGTGATTGATGTCATAGAGTATCAAATATTTAATGCTATTTTTCTTTAGAAGTAGTTACCTAAGGGTGTTTAAATTTGGTTGGAGAGACAATTTTTGGAACTGAATCAAAATGTTAAGGAATATGTTTCCAAATATGAATCCAATTTTATTGGATTTTCCTAGAAAGAAACAAATTTTAATCTAGACCATTAAATTGAAAAGTTTTACTTAGGATTGATACTACATTTTCAAAGATATTTACCTATGATGAATTTAAAATATATTATAATGTTATACTAAATATATATAAGGTATAGATGTAGTTTTTAGACTTTTATAAAAATAAATATTATAAGTTTTCCAAAAGGAAATAAATGGAAAAACATCCATTGATGAAATCTACTGATAAGAGGTCAAAAGTTCCCTCTTATGATAAGTATATTAATAATTACCACAGGGAATGTATTATGATGTATATAAGGCGTTATCATTGTGGAATTCTAGTAATTTTGGATCATGATTAAAAATAAAACAATCATGATAATCATATAACTAAATATTATAAAAAAGAGTTGATATTTATTAAAGATAGTGAGATGGGACATTATATTGATTTGTGTATGAAGAAAATCATGAAATGTGGGAATCATCTAGACCATAAAGAGTAGGGTGTGGAAAATTTATTCATGAATACCTTTGAAAATTAAGGACCATAAAATGAAGTGGTGACATGTACATTACATGTCCACTCATATTATGCCAATATCTTATTTGATTTTAGTTCTACAAAATGTTAAATTTATATGAAATTTACTGGTAAAATAGAATTATCACCTCAATAAATAGAGAAATAACTATTATTAAAAAATATTTGTGAAATTATCAAGGTAGAAAATTTTTATTGTATTATCGCTATGCTTATTTGTGGCATGGTTTTTCCTATAAATATTATTTTATTTACCATAGTTGAGTTTGATGTTATTCTGGGAATGGGTTGACTTTGAGTATTTCATGCTATGATATATTTCAAAGCTAGGAAGTTATATTAAAATTTCAATATGATTTTTAATATTTAAATATGAATGAGTACGTAAAAATTTAAAATTTCAAGATATTGATAAACATATTAAATATTGTAGTGAATGTTATATTTTTAATATTGTCCAAAATTGGGAAGTTGTTCAGATTAGTGATATACCTGTATTAAATTAATAAATAAATGTACTTCTGGATTATTTCTTGGTTTTATTATTGATTTTTAGGTTGAATTAACTATTAAATCCATTCCAAAATCTAATAAAATTTAAACCCCCCTTATAAAATGGTTTTATTAGAGTTATTATATTTTAACATTCAGTTACAAGAGTTTCTTGATAACTTTTTTATTCATCCCAGTACATAACCTTAGGGTGATGCTATTTTATTAGTTAAAAATAAGGATTGTACTGTAGTATTTTTATTAATAATAGACCCAAAAACATTATTTTTAAGAATACGTATCCATTTAATCATATAGATGGCTTTTTTAATAACATTTAGGGAGTATACTATTTTTCAAAGATTAATTTTTGTTCCGGATATCATCCAACGACTGTAAACATGGAAGAAATTATAAATATGATATTTCTCACTGGGTATGGGAATTAATCCTCTATGGTTATAACTTTTTGGTTGACTAATGCACCTACTATATTCATTGATCATATAAATATAGTTTTCTATAGGTATTTTAATAATTTTTTGGCAATATTTATTGAGTATATTATGGTTTATTTTCAAATTTATGAGGAACATGATAACCATATAAGGTTTTTTATAGACCTAAAAATAAAATAAGTTGTAGGGAAAAATTAGTAAATGTTAATTTTGGATAAAAAATATTTATTTCCTTAAAAATATTATTTCTAATGATGGAATAACTATTTATCCTTTAAAACTAAGGTGGTGGAAGAGGGTCCAGGACCGAAAAATGTCACTAAAATTAAAAAACGTTTTGTATTAATAGTCACTAATGAATATTTGTTTGAACATTTTCTCAGTTATTTAGCCTAATAACTAATTTAACTCAAAAAATCATTAAATTTGTACGGAAAATGGAACTTGGTGAATGTTTTTAGGAATTGAAAATGATATTGGTTAATCCCCCATTTTTTTCCTTTACATTTAGAAATAGTGATATTTTTATTTATAGTCGTGATTCTTTTATGGGACTTGGTTGTTTCATGATGAAAAATAATTCGGTAATTTAAAATGAATCATCCTAATTATAAATTCAGGAACATAATTACAATAACAAATATCTTGAACTAGTGATAACATTTTTTATTTTAAAGTATAGTGATAGATTTTATATTAGGTAAAATGTGGAATATATAGCGAATATTAAATTTTTATTTATATACTCACAAAAAAAGTTGAACCTATGGAAGAGAAGACGGTTGGATCCAATTATGTATTTTGATTACATAGTTCACTATCCCCTATATAAATCAAACATGTTATTAAATGAATTGATATTTAAGGATAACATAACAGTAGCTATGATATGTTTGAACATGATTCATTAGTTAATATTTTAATAAATGTTGGTCTAGAAATTTAACATTTTGGAACTCCTGTTATTTTGGTATAGGTGTTGGTGAAGTCATCCATGTTAATCTTAACTAATAATAATCATAAAAATGATCTAAATTTTTATGAAATTTTAGTGTTAGTTAAGAATGGTAGGTTTCCTAATTTTATTTTTTAGAAAGAAGGTTTTATCTGATTTGGAAAGATGTTTTTTCTTCTATGTGAATTCTATTTGAAGAAGGAATTAATGAGTGAAGTTCATAGTTCTCAAATTATTCATCATAGTATCAAAAATATGTATAAATATCTTTTGGAATATTTTTTTTGGGCATAAATGAAGAATTATATTTCAAATTTTACCATGAAATATATGATTTTAAATAGTTTATAGCTGAGTGATAACTACCGAATGGGATTTTCATCATTTTATTATACTTGATTAGAAATGGCAGAATATATACATGTATTTAACGATAGTATTAGTGAAGTAGACTCAAGGTATTTCTATGATTTAGGTTATTATTGATCAATTAAATAAATCTTCACATTTTATTCCTATTTAGGATAATATGTATTTGGATCCACTTTTTAGACAATACCTGAAATAGATAGTAAAATTACATGGGGTACATATCTCAATTATATTTTATCATTGTCTTAGATTTACCTTTTATTTTTGAAATTATTTTCCAAAGTCATTGGTATTGAATTAAATTCCATAATAGTATTTAATCCCAAATTTAATGGACATGCAGACCAAAATATTTACACTTTAGAGGATATTCCTTGGGATTTCTCATTAGATTATCAGGGATGTTGGGATCAATACCATTATTTAGTGGAATTTTTCAATAATAACAGTATTTATTCTAGTATATAGATGGAACATTTGATAAATCTTATGGAAATTGATATTAGACTCCATCATGTTTGGATGAAGTCATTTAAAAAATTTACTAGGGACCATATTGGTAGAGGAAGTAGCTGAAAATGATAAAATGATTCAATAGAAAACGAGGGTAGCATAGATAATGTATAAAATTTATAGAGATAATAGGAGAAATGATCTTTAATTTTAGGTAGGTGATCATTTATTTCATAAAATATATTCTCAAAATGGTTTTATGTGTTTCAGATTGAAAATAAATTTATGAACATTGTTTAGTGGGATGTATTATTTTTTGGAGAATGGTGGATCAATTAATTATAATTTTACATTATTTTTGAGATTATCTCAAGAAGATGATGTGTTTTATGTTTCATTATTAATTAAATATAGGTATGATAAATCTCATGTTTTGATTTGTAAGTTGGTATAGTTGAAAGGGAATCATTCATATGAGTAACACACAGTGCATATTCTAGATCATAGAGATTATATGTTAAAGAATAAGGTAACTTAACCGATTAACTATTTGTGTAAGAACCATATTATTGAGGAATAAACATGGGAACATGAAAATTATATGATAGAAAAATATCTCTATCTGTTTAAGTGATGAAGAAAAGCGCGAGGATGTAATTTATTTTTGGAGTGAAGAATGTGAAAAACTAGTTATTATTCATTATAAATTAATTAAATGTCTTGTTAAAATTCATTATTATATTTTATGGCTTCACATTCATTATAATAATATTTATATGTTTTTTTAATTGAAAAGGAAATAGTTTTATTCTAACAAAAGTGTTTTTAATGTAATATATGGTTTTATATAAATTACAATTATTAAAAGTTTAGAAACATATATGATAAAATGGTATTTATTTTTAAAATTATCATATCAAGTAATTATTGGGGTGAATTTTTTGTATTTTTCTAAAACTATTGATTATTGGGTGAATATTTTTAAAGTAGTATTTATATAAAAAAATAATTTAATATTCAAGTATTAAAAAAATATAAATCAATTTTTGATTTGTTTAAAAGAAAAAATTACTATCCTTTTTCTGAAAATAAAACAATTATGTCCATTTTAATCAAAATTATTATAGATTTTGGGTATAATTCATTTTTAAGCTTAAAATCCCATTTTTAAAAAGTTTTTCATTGAGTTTTAAAAACATTTATGAAATGAAATTTCTAAAACATAAAAAAATTGTTTCTTGAAAATAGATTTCATATTTGGAATCTGTATTTAATAATTTATTAATGATTTCAATTTCATTTTTGGTCATATTGAATAGTTTATATGGTAAATAGTTATCATCACAGTAAAGAGTAAAAAAAATAATTAAGTGAAAACTAAGTGATAAGGCTGAAAAGTATCATTTTAAATATTATTTGATGATATTATTTTTACTCTTATCATATAATCTTCTAAATTTTATATTTTGTTTGACACATTACTATAACTAAAACATTATATAATTTTAATACTTTGAAAAATTACAAGTGTCTCACTCCATAGACTTATAAAATGGAACCCATAACCGTTATTTTCACATACATTAATCAACATAGATCTACCAATTATTTGAAAAATATATTCTAAAAATCTATACATACATCTTGGAGGTCCTGGTTTCACTAAAATACTGACCATGAAGTCTTAAGGTGTAATCTTAATGTGGTTTTAAAAAGAATATGTATAAATTTTAACTGATTGTTTTAATGATTATTTCTTCTTACAAATCCATATAATATTATATAACCATGATTATTTGATAATATTAGTATATAAAATATATTTATATTTTATTATATTGAGGTAAAACCCCTTTTTCATCTTCTTTTTTCATCCCATGGGAAATGAAAACATTGCACATGTGTACGTGTAAACTACAACCACCATGAAGCGATGCATTTCATTTCTCAAAACCACCTCAAAGGATGGCTATTTTGATAAACTTAATGAATATATATTATATTAATGAAAAAATAAGTTTATTAGATATAATATATTACTTACCTTCTTACCCTTCCATCAGTTAGAAAATGATAATGTCGCTTGTGTGTATGTGGGGTCTACAACCATCACGAAGTGATGTGATTCAATTTTTATGTGTATATTTCATTATGGGTTCTAAAATTATATTTCATTTATAAAAAAAATAATTATTTCTAACATAATAATCTTGATATGATTGAAAAATTACCCCTCTTACCACGGTCAACATACCGATGTTGTTTTGGGATTATAAAGTGAACATCCTCAAGAAAAAAAATGCATTAGCACAACGTCTAATATATAATTTGGATTTTAGGGAATTTGTTGATTTTCATAATGGACTAATGGGGTTTTTTCTCTTTTTATTCGTTTCTGATTTTTTTCTCATCATATATTTTTGAATATTTTTCATAGGACCTATGTATGAGTATTAACTATTAAAGGTCAATATTTATACTATGATGATTCATTTTTAAATAAGTGAACATGTTTTTAATGAAATAAGAATTTCTGTTTAAGAATCATATTTTTTGGCAAAAAAGATATTGTGTGGAAGTGTCCTCTTTTTTTATAAGGTTTGGATATGTTAGAGTCTTTCCTAGTTCTCTAAAACTATAAACCAAAAATTTCATGGGATCATAAGAAAATTCAATCCTTTATATTAAACTCATTATTATGGTTTGATTAGTGAATGTGTGACTATATTATTTGTATTAGGATTCAAAAGACTCAAAAATTTAATTATCAAAATAAATAATTATTACTTTTCAATTAATAATGTACCTGAAAAACTAATGGTATGATGAAGGATTCTCCATGTGAAAATGATGTTATGATGTTCCCTAATGAGAATTTAAATCTGTACATGGAGAGAAAACCACAAACTCAGATCCAGAGAAGAGGACTACAAATTAGGATATTATAATAATTCTATTAAGAATATTATAGTAACGCATATTATACCCTAGGGTTTCCATAGTAGAGGGAGATAAGTCTCTTTCAATATGGTTCAATCATTTGACCATCTAAACTGACATGATATTTATTCTGTATCCATTATCATTGAGTTATTATTGAACATTGATATACTTATTTTCTAATGATATATATGAAGGACTGATATGTATCAGTATAGTGAATTCCTAGTATTCTTTAATGAGTGAGATGAACTATGGGAATTTAGTGGGTGTAGTCTATGTATGAC
Organism: Viscum album; assembly: GCA_963277665.1. Lineage (NCBI taxonomy): Eukaryota > Viridiplantae > Streptophyta > Magnoliopsida > Santalales > Viscaceae > Viscum > Viscum album. The sequence goes on from OY728138.1 coordinate 2,135,468,516, forward strand.
AAAATTTAGTGGTAGTATCCTCAACCTCAAATTCTTGAGGACATTAAACAGTCTCAAAGAGAACATCTTATAATTCCTCTGAATGTATAGAGAATCTTGAATTCATATTTAACATGTAATTAAATGATTTTTCAAGATGTCATATTATTGGGCCAGGGTCTTACATTTACGATTATTATGATGATACCCTAATATGAGGTTTGGAATCTAGAGATGGTTATGTTGGAGGATCCATCCTCTAAATATTATTTAGGGATGTTTATATGGCATGTAGTTTGGACTAAGATGGCCTTCCAAAATTCTAATTCATGTTGAATAGTTCACATACACCAGTTAGTCCTCTAATGTAAATTGATTTTAATGAGACCTAGACAACTCATGAGTGGTTTGGTTCTTCTATTGAGCATGTTGAAGTTCTTGTCATTAGGTATCTACATCATATATGGATCTGGTGAATATGTTTCCTAAATAAAAAGAACTATATCAACTTCAACTTCCTTGACCTCACTACTAGAAATGCAGGTTTTCCAAACGGTTCTGAACCATTGGGAAAGACTACAGAACCGTTGGTATATATTAGACCAACGGTTCTGCAAACCGTAGGGAAGTAAGACATTGGGAAAGCTTTTCCCAACGGTTTACACTAAACCGTTGGCATAGGTAGGAAAAAATGAAACTACACCAACGGTTGTACCAAAACATTGGGATAGTTTTTCCCAATGGTTTGGCTTGAACCGTTGGGAAAACCAACAATAAGACTTCTTACCCAACGGTTTCTAAACTGTTGGAAGAGGTTTATTACCAACGGTTCTCTATGAACTGTTGGTAAAAACATACTCAAAATCCTATGCCAACAGTTTGAAATCATTGGCAAAGCCTATGCAATGCAAATTGCATAGCAGCCTGCAATTTGCGTAGCAGGCTGCAATTTGCAAACAGCACGCTGCAATTTGCACAGAAACCTCCAATTCCCTCTCATTTACAATTATTGTACATGCAATAATCAACTAACACATACATAAAGAATTACTATACCTGCAATAACCAACTAACGCAAACATATATAGAACAAATTCATACACATTTAATATATAATGCATCCAGGAATTATACACATCCAGAATTAAATTAGAATTCATAACGTAATTATAAACATACACAATTTATTTAGAATTCAATTTAAAATTTAGATGTCAATTATATGTGGAATCCAAAATTCAATTCATAATTTGATCGGTTTTTCATATTCCAAATTTTTTACTAGAATTGATGTTCATTTTTGACAAAATACATACACCTGGAGTGATACCAGCCACACTATGCCTCAGATTGAGGCTAGGTTAACTCGTACACGTCACAAATGACCCATGGATTGTTCTCCTAAAGTATCAACATATTCTGAAAGCATTTGGTCGGTTTTCCGTATGTCAGTTGTTGTTTTCACCTAAAATGAAGTGCTTTTAAAATAAAAGAGACACACTTTGAGTGGTTCTAGCCACACCATGCCTTTGATTGAGACGGGGTTGACTCATACACGTCACAAATGACCCATGGATCGTTGTTCTAAAATATCAACACAATCAGAATCCATTTGGTCAGTTTTCCGTATGTACTTAAAATGTTGTCCATTTTAAACATAAGAGAGACACTTTGGGTGGTGTTGGCCACACTGAGAGTTGGATTTAGGCGCGGTTGAATCTTACACATAACATATGACCCATGGACCGTTTTCCTAATGTTTCAACAGATTTTGAATGCATTTTCTTGGTTTTTCGTATGACAGTTGTTCTTTTCACTTATAATCCTGTGCATTTTAAACAAAAGAGACGCAGTTAGAGAGGTATCGGCCACACCGCATCTCATATTTATACAGGGTTGACTCGTACATGTCTCAAATGACCCATGGAACATTTTCCTAAAGTATCAATAAAATCCAAATGTTTTTGGTCAGTTTTCTGTATGTTAGTTGATGTTTTCACTTAAAATGATGTCCTTTTGAAACAAAAGAGAGACACTTTGAGTGGTGCCGGCCACACCATGCCTCAGATTGAGGTGGGGTTGATTCTTACACATCACATATGACCCATGGATCATTGTTCTACAGTATCAACGCAATCAGAATCTTTTTGGTCATTTTTCCATTTGTACTTAAAATGCTATCCATTTTAAACAAAAGAGAGACACCATGAGTGATCCCAGCCACACCGCGCCTCGGATTGAGGCGGGGTTTTCTCATACACATCACATATGACCGATGGATTGTTGTCCAAAATCATCAACACATTTCGAATGTGTTTGGTCAGTTTTTTGTATGTCAGTTGTTATTTTCACTTAAAATGATGTCCATTTTAAACAAAAGAGAGACACTATGAATGGTGTCAGCACACCGCACCTCAGATTGAGGTGTGTTTGACTCGTACACATCACATATGACCCATGGATTGTTGTGCTAATGTATCGACACAATCAGAATCTGTTTGGTCAGTTTTCCGTATGCTAGTTGTTGTTTTCACTTAAAATGAAGTCCATTTAAAAAAATGCGAGACACTTTGAGTGGTGTAAGCAACACCGCGCCTTGGATTGAGGCGCGATTCACTTTTACAAATCACATATGATCCATGGATCGTTCTCCTAATGTTTCATCAGAAACCAAATTTGTTTTTTCGATTTTCCGTATGTACTTAAAATGTTCTCCATTTTAAACAAAAGAGAGACACTTAGAGTGATCTCGGCCACACCGCGACTCGGATTGATCCTGGGTTGGCTCATACACGTCACATATGACCCATGGATCATTGTGATAAATTATCAGTAGAAGCCAAATTGTTTTGGTCAGTTTTCCATATGCCAGTTGTTCTTTTCACTTATAATCCTATCCATTTTTAACAAAAGAGACACAGTTAGAGTGGTACTGGCCACACCGTGCCTCAGATTTAGACAGAGATGACTCTTACACATCCCAAATGACCCATGGATCATTTTATTAAAGTATCAACCCAATCCAAATGAGTTTGGTCAGTTTTCTATTTTCCAGTTGATGTTTTCACTTAAAATGATATGCTTTTGAAACAAAAGAGAGACACCTAGAGTGGTGTCGGCCACACCATGCCTCGGATTGAGGCGGGGTTGACTCATACACATCAAATATGACCCATACATCATTTTCCCAAAGTATCAACACATTTCAAATGCGTTTGGTTAGTTTTTCGTATGTCAGTTGTTGTTTCAGTTAAAATGATGTCCATTTTAAACAAAAGAGAGACACTATTAATGGAGTCAGCCACACCGCACCTCGGATTATGCCAAGGTTGACTCATAAACGTCACATATGACCGATGGATCGTTGTTCTAAAGTATCGACACAATCAGAATCTATTTGGTCGGTTTTTCGTATGCTAGTTGTTGTTTTCACTTAAAATGAAGTCAATTTTAAACAAAAGATATACACTTTGGGTGGTGTCAGCCACACCACGTCTCGGATTGAGGAAAGGTTGACTCGTACACTTCACATATGACCCATGGATCGTTCTCTTAAATTTAAAATGGAAACCAAATGAGCTGGGTCAGTTTTCTATATGTACTTAAAATGTTGTCCATTTTAAAGAAAAGGGAGACACTTAGAGTGATCTCAACCACACCGCGACTCGGATTGAGCCCAGGTTGGCTTGTACAGGTCACATATGACCCATGGATAGTTTTGATAAATTATAAATAGAATCTGAATGCGTTTGGTCTGTTTTCCGTATGCCAGTTGTTCTTTTCACTTATAATCATGACCATTTTAAACAAAAAAGACATAGTTAAAGTGGTATTGGCCACACCCCGCCTCATATTTAGACAGGGTTCAGTCATACACATCTCAAATGACCCGTGGATCATTGTAATAAATTATCAACACAATCTGAATGCATTTGGTCAGGTTTCCATATGCCAGTTGAGGATTTCACTTAAAATGACATCCTTTTGAAACAAAAGAGAGACAATTAGAGTGGTACCAGACACACTACACCTCATATTTAGACGGGCTTGACTCATACACGTCTCAAATGATCCATGGATCATTGTCCTAAAGTATCAACACAATATGATTGTGTTTGGTCGGTTTTTCGTATGCCAGTTGATGTTTTTACTTAAAATGATATCCTTTTGAAACAAAAGAGAGTCACTTAGAGTGGCGCCGGCAACACCACGCCTCGAATTGAGGCGGGGTTAACTCGTACACATCACATATGACCCATGGATCGTTTTACTAAATCATAAACACATTTAGAATGTGTTTGGTCGGATTTTTGTATGTTAGTTGTTGTTTTCACTTAAAATGATGTCCATTTTAAACCAAAGAGAGACACTATAAATGGTGTCAGCCACACCACACCTCATATTGAGGAAAGGTTGACCCATACACATCACATATGACCCATGGATCATTGTTATAATCTATCGACACAATCAAAATCAGTTTGGTTAGTTTTACATATGCTAGTTGTTGTTTTTACTTAAAATGAAGTCCATTTAAAACAAAAGAGAGACACATTGAGTGGTTTCGGCCACACCGCACCTCGGATTGAGGAGAGATTGACTCGTACACATCACATATGACCCATGGATCATTCTCCTAATGTTTCAATGGAAACCGAGTGCGTTTGGTCGACTTTCCGTATGTACTTAAAATGCTTTCCATTTTAAACAAAAGAGAGACACTTAGAGTTATCCTAGCCACACCGCAACTAAAATTAAGGCCGGGTTGGCTCGTACGCATTACATATGACCCATGGATCGTTGTTGTAAATTATCAATAGAATCTGAATGAGTTTGGTCACTTTTCCGTATGCCAGTTGTTGTTTTCACATATAATCATGTCCATTTTAAATAAAAGAGACACATTTAGAGTGGTATCGGCCACACCGTGCCTCGGATTTTGACGAGGTTGAGTCGTACACATTTCAAATGACCCATGGATAATTTTCCTAAAGTATCAACACAATATGAATGCATTTAGTCAGTTTTCCGTATGCTAGTTTATGTTTTCACCTAAAATGATATCGTTTTGAAACAAAAGAGAGACACTTAGAGTGGCGGCCACATCGTGCCTCAAATTTTGATGGGGTTGACTCGTACATGTCTCAAATGACTAATGGATCATTTTCCTAACGTATCAACACAATCCGAATGTGTTTGGTCAGTTTTCCATAAGCTAGTTGATGCTTTCACTTAAAATGATATCCTTTTAAAACAAAAGAGAGACACATAGAGTGGAGCTTGCCACACCATGCCTCGGATTGAGGAGATGTTGACTCATAAACATCACATATGACCCATGGATCTTTTTCCGAAATCATCAACACATTTTGAATGCGTTTGGTCAGTTTTCCGTATGTCAGTTGTTGTTTTCACTTAAAATGATGTCGATTTTAAACAAAAGAGAGACACTATGAATGGTGTCGACCACACAGTTCCTTGAATTGAGGCAGGGTTGACTCGTACACGTCACAAATGACCCATGGATTTTTGAGCTAAAGTATCGACATAATCAGAATCTGTTTGGTCGGTTTTCTGTATGCTAGTTGTTTTTTTCACATTAAATGAAGTCCATTTAAAAAAAAGAGAGACACTTTGAGTGGTTTCGGCCACACCACGCCTCGGATTGAGGAGCAGCTGACTCATACACATCACATATGACTCATGGATCGGTCTCCTAATGTTTTAATGGAAACCGAATGTGTTTGTTTAGTTTTCCGTATGTTCTTAAAATGTAGTCCATTTTAAACAAAAGAGAGACACTTAGAGTGATCCCAGCTACACCGCAACTCGGATTGAGCCCGGGTTGGTTCATACACATCACATGTGAACCATGGATTGTTGTGATAAATTATCAATAGAATCCGAATTCATTTGGTCGGTTTTCCATAAGCCAATTGTTCTTTTCACTTATAATCCTGTCCATTTTAGACAAAAGAGACACAGTTAGAGTGATATCAACCACACCGCGCCTCGGATTTAGATGAGGACGACTTGTACACGTCTCAAATGACACATAGATCATTGTACTAAAATATCAACACAATATGAATGCATTTGTTTGGAATTCCGTATTCCAGTTGATGCTTTCAATTAAAATGACATCCTTTTGAAATAAAAGAGATACACTATGAATGGTGTCGGCCATACCGCACCTAATATTGAGTTGGGGTTGACTCGTACACATCAAATATGACCCATGGATAGTTTTCCTAAAGCATCAACACATTTTGAATTCGTTTGGTCATTTTTTGGTATTTTGGTTGTTGTTTTCAATTAAAATGATGTCTATTTTAAACAAAAGAGAGATACTATGAATGGTGCCGGCCACACCGCGCCTTGGATTGAGGCGGGGTTGACTCGTACACATCACATATGATCCATGGATCTTTTTTCTAACGTTTCAATAGAATCCAAATGTGTTTGTTCAGTTTACCGTATGTCAGTTGTTGTTTTCAATTAAAATGAAGTCCATTTTAAACTATAGAGAGACACATTGAGTGGTTCCAGCCACTCTGATCCTCAGATTGAGGCTAGGTTGACACATACACATCACATATGACTCATGGATCGTTTTCCTAAAGTTTAAACAGAATCCAAATGCTTCTGCTCAGTTTTTTGTATGTCAGTTGTTGTTTTCACTTAAAATGTTGTCCATTTCAACTAAACCTGATACACTTTGAGTGGTTCCGACCACAACGGCCCTCCGATTAAGGCGGGGTTGACTCGTACACGTCACGATTGAATCAAAGATCATTTTCCTAAAGTATGAACACAATACAAATGCGTTTGGTCAGTTTTCCGTATGTTAGTTGTACTTTTGACTTAAAATTATATCCATTTCAAACAAAAGTGTGACACTTTGAATGGTGCCGGCACACCACACCTCGGATTGAGCTGCGGTTGACTCATTCACGTCACATATGAACCATGGATCATTGTGATAAAGTATTAATTGAATCTGAATGTGTTTGGTTGGTTTTCCATATGTCAGCTATTCTTTTCACTTAAAATCACATCCATTTTAATCAAAAGAGACGCAATTAGAGTGCTACCGGCCACACCGGGCCTCTTATTGAGGCGGGGTTGACTTGTACATGTCACAAATGAGTAATAGAAACCATTCTAGTAGCCCTCACCTAGAAACCGAAGCATAGATCATGGATTTTCAAGTCTAAATTCCCTAAGAATGATGAGTCCGTCCATGAGTCCTTAACATGTAACCCAAGTATTATCCTAACAATTGACACGTAAACCAAATGAAACAAGGAATAATTCACATAACTTAGAGAATGTAAGGGGGGATGTCCGGGGGGTGTTCAGGGGGCTGTTCAGGGACCGAAGAGGAGGGTGGGGGGGGGGGGGCTGTCCGGGGGGTTTTTGGGGGGCTGTCCGGGGTCCAAGGAGGAGGGTGGGGGGGGGGGGTTGTTTGGGGGGCTATGCGGGGGGCTGTCCGGGGGGCTATCCGGGGGCTGTCTAGGGGGCTGTCTGGGGACCACGAAGGATGGTGGGGGGGCTGTCCGAGGGGCTGTCTAGGGGGCTGTTCGAGGTCCAAGGAAGATGGTGGGGGGGTTGTCTAGGGTCCAGGAAGGAGGAGGGATATCCAAGGAGTTCCCAAACACATAAAACTCTATAAACATGCTCAAGATACCCCGTAATGACTAAAAGACAACAACATCCATGAAAATAGACAATATATAAAACTAACTGAACTCCAATTCTATACTACAGTTCTAGATAAAACCAACAACTAGAATAGATTAAACATCAAATCTCAGTAATATTAATCAAAAATGTAACGGATCAATTTGTCCCACATCACCATCACTATCATCAACATCATCATCACACTCTTCCTCATACCCATCATCGTCCTCTCCCCCCTCAGCGCCCTCTTCCTCGACCTCGCCCTCCTCCTCGCCCTCGCCATCCGCCTCACCCTCCGCCTCGCCCTCCTCTTCCGCATTAGACTCCTCGCCATCATCATCGTTAGGCTGAACATTGTATTGAACACCACTAGAACTTCCACCTGCTGCACGATATAACGAATCGACGACATATATTCATCAAAAGATGGACTGGCCTCTAGTGGAAGTGTTGGATGAAGAACTTAAATAAATTTCATAAATGCACTGTTTTCCCTAGCAGATTGTTCTGAAGTCTCTTTGGCCCTTTTCTTAGCCTTTTCTGCCTATGCACAAACTTGCTACAACTCAGTGGCACTAAAACTTGTACCTGAGGAGGGCCAATACCATGTAGAAGCTATCCTAGGTCTGCAACGTACTCTTCCAGGATTCTCTTCTACCAACACCTGATGTAAGTGATCAGTGGGCCCAAAATTGTCTGGTTCTTGGGCACCGAGGGCCTCTAAAGAAGCCTGTTACAAATATAAATATATTATTATGTTACAAAATTTATATTAAATAATAAAATCAACTGATGAAAACATACAATATGCTGCTGAGTGGCTTCGTTGACGGCACATCCATCCTTTTTTTGTCTACTCGAGCAAAACAGGTTTGCTCGAGGCACATGTCCTTCAATATTCTGTATTTTCCACTACAATGACATTGAAAACTAATTTTATATGAAATCTTTAGAAAACTATTAAATAATTGAGGAAACAAAAGAATGTGTATGTTTTAAAGAAAAATTATAAACAATTATCATGCTTGCTTCCTCTCATGATCTGGCATCATAGTACGTCCTAGTGTGTGGAGGTATTTTTTTGCATCAATGTTTTTTTTATTTTTTCTAGATGATTCCTAAATAAAATTAGATAATTCAAAGGATAATATTAATGCAAATCATTAAAGTTATTATATAAATATATTAAATGTAATTCATATCTTAAACTGGGAAGTTGTTTAATGAGTAATCATTTGATGATACTCCTCTAAAGGACAATCATCCATGACTGGTACCGCCTCTAACTCAGTTCCAACTCTAGCATGCCAGACAATATATAACTCATGATTGTAGTCTCTCCAAAACTCGCCTAAATCCTTTAGACGTTCTGGTCGTGCACCCTCACCATCAGGAAAATTAAATTGAAGCAGACATCAAAATATTAATTTATATAAATACAAAAATAATTCATTGTAATAAATACAACATATTTTTTTACCCATATCTCTGCCCAAGCTCTATCCTTGACCACATGTGGAAAATGTCTCCATGATAGCGGGCTGACGGGAATGATGTCGGAGGATTTGGTAAGCGTCACCAAAAATCTCCGTCATTGCTGCCCTGTTTTCTCAACAATTTAGTTGTATTCATTGTAATCCACCATAACTTGTGTGTGGCAGTTCCACACCGAACTCATGCATGTACACCCCCGCCCCCACCTCCTATCAATAAATTTATTATTCATGAAATGAAATCAAATATTTTATCAAAACATGATATAATGAAAATAAATATTGTTATAAAAATTCGTTAGGGTTATATAAATATAACTGATCCAGTCTGATCGCTGAGCGCCGCTGGATCCATAGAAATTGATGGAACAACCTTTGGTGGAACAGGAGTCGAAGACGATGGGATATAGGAGCTCAGAGAGACAGAAGTAGATGTAAAAGAAGATGGGATAACTGTATGACCAGATTCTGACTGGGGAGTGGGAATCATCATGGGATATGAAAATGATGGGCCAGAAGATGCAAAAGGTGGAAAAAACATGGGAGTCCTAAATATCCCATGTGACCCTAATGACACACCAAGATCAGAATGTGGGATGAATGACATGCCAGTGGGAGGGGCAGGGTCTAGTTGGGTACGTGGAGTTGCCTGTCCACCTCTAGTACGAACCCTCCTCATACAAACAGCCTTAGTACTAGGACCAGTACTAGGCTCCTCGTCGAATAGCTGTCGACGTATAGTTGGACCCTACAAAAATGTTTTAAAAAAATTAATCACATGACATTATATATTCTTTAAATATTATACTTGAAATAAAGTACTCTCTGTAGGAACTAATGGTGGAACAGCCATCTCCGCCAATTGACGACTGTTCTCCATCATTTTTTTCCTTCGTCTCGCTTCAATTGGCTGCATTTCCTATTTTGAAAAAAAAATGAAATTAATTACAAAAAGGAAACTAATGTGTAACCAAAAAAACTAAATAAATGAGGGAATAGGGGGATTCATTGGAAATTTAGCTATCAATTGTTTTATAAGAGGTTGAATGGATTTAATAAATCATACAAGTTGTAATGTTCACTAAGTTAGAAATATTTTTTGACTAGGTTTGAATATAGTTCAATTCCAAATTATAAAATGAAATTCAAATAAAACTACAACCAATAAATATTGAAAAATCAAATAACGTTCAAGTCAGCTAAAACATATTTGTGATCAATAGTAAATTAATTTGAATATTACCAACCTTAACAACCCAACTCGAGGTAAAACAAAAGAATTGAGAACATGGATGAATGAATCTATATCTTTTCTACCACAACATCAGGTTCACAATAAACTCTGAAATTTGAGCTATTGGAGTCATCAAATGAAATAAATGTATTGGTTCCAATGGAACTAGGGACTGTGTCAATTCCACCATCACCATCATTAAAAATATGTCTTGGAATTAATTCAACTATGACACCAAATTCAGGTCTAAGTTGGTCTTTGACATATAAAACTTGTTTAGCCATTGATTCCAAGACACATGGTTCTTCAGTAGTAAGAGTGAGAGTCATATTAATTAATCGAAATCTATAATCATCAATAAATTTGCCATGTCTCATCATTGAATCAAACCAATGGAATTTCATCATTGTGACTCATCCATGAGAGTAATAATCCAATATTATTATTTTCTCAACGACTCCATAATAAAACACATTTTCAAATTGCGGTCTACTATATGATGCACTTTCATAACAATCTATTGTGGAAGTAACCACAACACCATCATGTTGTGTTCTCATGTTCATTGCTCGTTCAGTGATAATAAATTTGTACCCATTGATAACAATTGATTTACAATCACAAACCACGATATTAGGACCAAAAGACAAAGCTCTTATTTCCTCAAAGACAGAGTCAGCAGAAAAAATCCATACCTTCAATATAGATGACTATTAAACTTAATTAAATATTGATATAATTATTTTAAACAGTAATATTTTTTACATTCAATTTTAACCAAGAAGAAAACTCTTTGCTATGCAAAGTCTCTCTCCTTCTCAAAGATAAAGAATGATGCTTCCTATTTATCATTGTTTTATGTTCCCTGTAGATAAAAAACATGAATATTTTAATAGATATATATGTAAGATACTCAAATTCAATTTAGTTACCTGATATAGTCATCGAACAAATCAGAGCTGAACAAAACTGTGCGATGTTCCATCTCCCGCTCTTCATGGATTAATGCCTTCAATGTATATGATCCAGGAATTCCTCTTGTTTGAGGAAGTGATGGAAAATAGGGTTCAATTTTCTCATACTAATCTTCTTCATTTCTCATTGATCTGTTCATTCTTGTAGTAAGATCAGACACATGCATTGAGCAGAAATCCATACACTCTTGATCTAAGTAACCATTCATGGTAGAACCTTCGAGATGATTCCTTTTTCGGACATAAGACTTTAATGTGTACATAATTCTTTCAGTTGGATACATCCAACGAAAAGAAACAGGTCCTCCGAGAAGTATTTTAGTGGGAATATGGAGAGTGAGATGCATCATGCATGTGAAAAATGATGGAGGAAATATTTTCTCCAACTCACAAAAAATTAATGGGGCATCTGTCAACATTTTTTGCAAGAAATATATGGACAAATTCTTAGCACAAATATCTCTAAACAAATGGCACAACTGAATAATAGTCACCCTTACATTATTGGAAAAAAGATGAAGGATTTCTATTGGAAGAAACTCATGCAGTAGAACGTGATAATCACGAGTCTTAAAATATTTTAGCTTCAACTCTCTTCTGTTGACCCATATAGATATGTGTCTTGAATAGCCATCGTAAACTCTAATAGTCTCTAGTAATTCCAGAAATTGTTGTTTTCCGTAGCTGTCATAACATAAGAAGAACATGGAAGTTGCCATTTATTTTCATTGATACGCATAGGATGAAATTCTGGTCTGATTCCCCAATCCACCAAGTGATGCCAAGATCATAAATCATCTTTTGTCTTCCCTTTGACATTTAAAAGAACTGAATGTAACATTTCACATATATTCTTTTCAATATGGATTACGTCTAAGCAATGATGTAACAAATTGGTTGACCAATAAGGAAAATAAAAAAAAGATACTCCAATTCCTCTAATTGTAACAGGTTTCAGTGGAAACATTCTTTCTCTTTCCAAGTTTTATTTGACCCTTCCCAAATGAAAAAATGAAATCTTTAAATTCATTAAGAACATCAGTTCTAAACATACGATGAGGTGTATCATCGGTCTCTATGGTATTATAAAATCATCGATGATTCATTCTATATGGATGATCATTTGGCAAGAATCGTCGATGTCCCATAAAACTGAAACTACAGCGATGATTCAGTCTTAGGGAACGTGTATTCTTCATACAAACTAGGAACGATAGTTTTCCCTACGTGCTCCATCCAGACATCATTTCATAAGCCAAAATATCATTGATCATCCATATAAGCGCAACACGCATCTGAAATATGTCTTTCTAACATTCATCGTATGTGCGCACACCCACATCCCAACTAAGTTTCAACTCTTTTATTAAAGGTTGCACGTATACATCAATATCAATGCCGGGATCAGAAGGACCAAATATGTGTGTACTCATGAAAGTGAATTGTCTTTTCATACACAACCATAGGGGAAGATTATAAATGTGTATAAATATTGACCATGTGATGTGCGAAGTAAGCATGTACCCAAACAGATTAAAACCATCACATGAAAGACCCAGCCTCACATTATGCACATCAGCTGCAAAATTAGGATGTTAAGCATCAAATCTCCTCCCTGCAAATCCAACTGTAGGATGAACCAACTCATAATTAGTCTTCTTTCTCTCGGTATCATGCCATCTAATTTTTATTGAGATTTCATCAGACATAAAAAGATTCTGAAGACTGGGGATCAATGGAAAGTGCCACATCACTTTCTGTGGAATGTGGGATGGTGTTCTATCAGATTTTGACTTCCAGCGGGATGTGCCACATTTTATACAATCATTTCGTTCATCGGTTTCCTCCTAGAATAAACTGAAATCATTCGAGCAATAATGAATTTTGTTTCTTGAAAATCCAAGTTCCTCAACTAACTTCCATTCCATATAGTGTTTTGAGGGAATATCTGAATCATCTGGAAGTAAATCCTTCAAGAGGGTACAAATGTAATCGATTGCTATATTAGAAATCCCATACATAATTTTCCCATGAAACAATCGGATTAAAAATTCCAGCTTTTTCATTTTATCGCATTGTTGATATACTGGAGTCGTGGCAGCATCATTCAATTTTTTCACCCTATCAATATCATCATTTTCACTAGATGCATCAGATGTACTCATATCAAGGTCTTCTTGGGTTGAAATCCTTTCTTTTTCATGATGACGAATAAACAGGAACCGATCATCTAAAAAATTGTCCATTCTAGTCTTTTCATTTAGATCATCACCAATTTGAGAATTCATTTACTCCCTATTATGATACCACACAAAGTAGTTTGCTTGAAAACCATTTTTGGTTACGTGGTAGCTGACTTCTTTATGGCTCAACCAGGGTCTACCAACACAATTAGAACATGTGCAGTGTATGCAGCCACTATTTGAAGCATTGTGAAATGAAAATACTATAAAGCACCCCAAATTGTTTTGAAAATTTCTTGAGATTTGATCGGTTTTATACATCCAACTTCTATCCATTCTGTAAAAATAATTTATATAAGTCATTTTGTCATAAACAATTAAATAGGATTGGACTTTAATAGAAAATACATTTATGTAAACTATAAAGGAAAAAGTTTATAGTTGATGTAGTGAACTATTAAAATAATGTAAAGAACAAGTACTCATAAATTAAATTAAAATTTATTTATATTCATTTTCATTAGTTCTATAAGAGGCACATGTCTCAGGTCCCATTATGTGTTATAGGCATCTCAAATCATTCACTCATGTTCAATAAATCATTATTGGCACCTATATGGCCATACCTTTTATTACACAATTACTTCCCCATGTCACGTGCACCCCATGGGTGAATAAATTTTAGGCTTCTACACTAATAGGTTGTTCATGGCTTGTAAAAAGATTTAATTTCATTAAGTATAGACAAAAACAATTATTTTTAAATTTGAGATTAATAGTAAAGTATGTCAATGATAACAACATTAATGAATTAAACTTGTGACTTATCTATCATTTTTATGGATGTCTACACATGCCAGTACGGCTACTGAAAAGCACCCCACCCTCATAAAAGTGAGTATTGGACAATAAAGACACATAGTATACAATGTACAATGAGAACCATATTTAATTGACCCTAAAGTTATATTATTACAGCCATATTGGGGAAAATGGAATATATGATCCTGGTTAACTGATGAATTCAGAAGCTCGTATTCTAAATGTTGGACACTATCTAAGGTAAGAAATAATGCGAGGATGGGTTTACATAATTAAATTTCTTACATGATAGTGAGAATGAAGGCTTGAATTAATGAATTGAGTTCACTGATTAAATGAGGGTAGAGGTTTCATACACTGTGTAAACGAAAGGATTAAATAAGGGTAGTGGTTGCATACACTGTGCATGGTGGGGGTGTCTCAGCTAATTTAGAAACTAAAATAAATTCCCATTATAGGTATCAATAAGAAAAATCATCATCAAAAGAAACTCCAAATAAAAAAGGATTAAAAACATCAAACAGTTCAAGAATTCACTACTATGCATGGTTTATCCACATTTTTAGCAGTAATTTTATTCCTTAATCATGAACCACCTCTACAGCTCCCAGTTTTCACTAATAAACATTAATATCCCCCATGATCACTATATGACTTAACACCAATAGGTAAATATCTCAAAATAACTTTTAAACAACTCATTTATAGACTCAAGATGTAAATATAATCTTGAACTAACCATGGAATCTCTTTCACGACACATTCTCGCACACCAGTTATCTCATGTGTTAATAAATATCAAACATAGTCACATAACATGTGTACTATAACAAAATACATTCCACAAGCCTAACTAAAAAAATTCTCATTTTAATAAAACACTTTCCTCAAGATTAAATCATTTCTGAAATATCATTCGAAATCCATTTTAAATAATAAAATCCCGATGATCATTTTTAATAAATATTTGGAGTATTCTCAAGCCACCCCCATTTAGAAAAGTCACATTAAATGATCAATTTACACGCAAAAACATTGAAAACAATTAACATGAGACAATCATCGACCAAAAATAACTTAACTGGAAATTAAAAAAACAGAATCCAAATGTGATATAGAATTTAATGTTAAGTTAGGGGAAATGAGATTAAATAGAGACAACAACATCATAAATGGTTCCAACATCATAAATTTTGATTAAAACCACCCATAATAGTAAGGGGAATGCCTCATACACCTAATACCTAATAAAACAAACCAAATATCCAATTGAAACATTGAATTTAGGGTCCCCCCCCACTTGGACAAACCAACCCCACCCCACCCACCCCACTTGGACAAACTTATGCCGACCCCAATTGGACAACCTAGAACCCCCCCACCCCACGTAGACAGCCCTACCCCACCCCACTTATAAAACCCAGCCCCCCCCCAACCCTACCTGGACACCCCTACCCCCCACAGCCCCCTTGGAAAACCCAGCCACCCCCACCCCACCTGGACAGCCCTAACATCACCCCACATGGACAACCCATCCCCCACCCTACCTAGACAAACCCTCCCCCGCCCCACCTGCACACCCTCCCCCACCCCAAACAACCCTCCCCCCACCCCATTTGGACAACCCATCCCCCATCCCCCTCCCCCACCCAACCTAGACAGCCCCTCCACCACCCCACTTGGATAGCCCTCTACATCCTCTCCACCCCATCTGCACACCCCCCACCCCCAAATTGAAACAAAAATTCATCCAAATCAAAATAAAATTTTCAACTAAACTAAATTCCACCAAAAGTACCATATCACCCCACTAAACAAACCCTTTACCATATTTGAAGTGTAGAACAAAAAATAGAAAACAAACCCAAGGGTTTCATAGAGAGAAACCCTAATTTAGCCAAAATCAAAACATCGAACCCCAAAAAAATATCAATAACACTAAAATTAAGGTAACACTTACTAATTTGAAGTGTGAAATAAAATTTTGTATGATTGAAGATAGATATTGGCTGGAAGGAGTATCGTGACCGAGAAGAATTCATAAGGATCTCGATTAGGTTCTGTCTGGAATAAGGTGGAGTGGGGGCTTGGGTGTTCTGTATTTGGTGGAAATCTTTCCCAACAGTTTTTAAAAACCGTTAGGAAAGACTACCTTTACCAACAGTTTAACAAAACCATTGGTATATGTTAAATAAAATCATGATTTCCCAATGGTTTTCCAAAACCGTTGGGAAATCTTAAATTAGATTAAACATTGCCAACAGTTTGTTAAAACCGTTGGAAAAGGATACACTATACGAATGATTTCTTTAAACTGTTGGTATATTGCTGTTTGGAAAACTCTAAATTCCAGTAGTTCCTTTTTAACCTCTGTGGTCTCTCTATTTATCCCTACAATTACATGTAGGAAACATTGGTTCATATGAATCTTCTTTTTTAAATAACAGGCCTATTAATTGGATAATGTTGGTAGAAACATATTATGATTATTAATATGATGATTACAATATTTGGTGGTGTAAGACAATTTATCTTGTATCATAGTATGTGTCTGTCCTACTAATGATGGGGTAGGAAATATTAAATGGTTTATTATAGTTTAGGAATCATTGAAGTTTCTCCTCTTACTTTTTATTTTTATTACAATGATTAACTTGTCTCTTAGAAGGCCATCTTTTAGGAGGCTGTGATACTACAGAAGTGTGACCAATCATCATAGATATAATTGGGGTCATATATTGTTGATTAAAATTTTCTTTGAGGATGTAATGCACTCGATTGATAAATTTTCTTGTAATCTAGTCGTCAAATTTTTTTGGTCCATTACTCAAAACCACATTCCATTCTATTTCATATTTTTATGAGATTAAAGTGATAGAAGTGACATATTATTGAGAATTTCCCATCTTTACTTTCCCATAATCAATTATCATATAAAATAGGTCTTTGAAAACAAATTAATCCTAATTTTTTATCTAACATTTGATGGTGGGGGAAATAATCATAGAGATCATTAAGACAAATGTAATTAGGTTTTTATCCTTTTTAAACTTGAGAAAATTGGTTTCCATGGTAGCAACAAAGTTTCCCAATAAATTATATTTTAAAAAATAATACACTTTGTTATTCTAATCATTACATAGTGGATGTGAAAATTATTTTATTCCATCCTGTATGGGATTCTATTGATGTTACTACAACTAAGGGAGAGGTACCTTGTGATATTATGTGGTTTTGGGTACTAGAGGTGGTTTTTTGATGGATTTAGTGTAAACATTTATGTTTATAATTTTCTAACCCACTTTCTATGAGCTACCAATGTTAGCTTATATTTTTCCATTTAGAAGAAGATATCAACCTCCAACCTTTTCAAAACTATTGTAATGTTTCAAAATCTACGAAGATATTTCAATGGTATCAATTACATCATCAATCCTCATAATGATTTACTATATAAATATATAGTAGCTAGTATTGTTGAAGTTTCTTATTCAGAGAGTAATCTAGAGCCTTTTATATAGAAATGATATCTTAGAACCACTCATTTTATCACTGCATTAATTTAGAGATATATAGGATCATCATCTTCCTATGTATAGAAAAACAAATATCAGATAATTATTTGATGGATGTCTTCCCACCCTGTATTATATCTACCTAGTAGGTTGACATTCATTTAAATTCTAGTCATTATGGTGTTTTCATGAAGAATACGAGATTGGATGCTTCTTAGTACTTAAGAATTGCCATCATGGGAACACATCAAGACACAGAGTGCATTAGATGTTACTATGGGTCTTCTAGTCAATTAAATATCTCTATGTATCGGATCGTAATGTTATATAGTAGAGAAATTGTCTCAACCCATTAAGTATATGTGTTTTTCTCTAATTTCATTTATTAGTGTCCTCCTTCTATAAATTATATTTAGGAACCCAATGAGACTATGGAATTTTTAAGTTACATTAGGTTGGTCATTTGGTAAAACCTTCTATTTGAGGTGGTGGAAAAATCCCGATATGGTCATCTCTCCCATATAAATTATTTCTATCTAGCTTGAGTTGGCTTGAGGTAGATCATCTAACATGGCTCCAGCAACCTCCAAATAGTTTTTACTCATGATATTTTTTTTACCACTTGGATGAGATAAGACAATTGATTTATCTTAGAGCCTTTTGAATAATTAGAGTCTTCCTTTATAGTTTGGTCATCTTTATCAGTGTTGGGAAGATCTATAATGGTCAGACATAATGGATCGAAGCCCTTCATTTTTTGATAATCCACATTTCAAGTGGTGAGGTGGAACCCTTAAAAGGTAGAAAGGATTTGGAGACAATTACATGACTTGTAGGTCTTAAAGGGAATCACCGAGATAAGACAACTTGGAACTGCTCCTCCCCAGCATATGTCATGATATCAACACTCTACCTTCGATGTTATACTCAGTATGAATATTTCCCTTAAATAATTCAACATCATGTCACCTTAATTCCACTAACTAATCTTCATAATGGGTGAACCATTCTTTAATAGTTGGAGGATTAATTTCTTTGTATTTTTGGTGGGAAACAACCACACACATCCCTTTTTCTTTGGAAAAAGCTCATAAAAGAGGGGAAGCTATATGCTTTTAGAATTAGTAGGGATTTGAATCTACCTCATATGCCAGGTATGATCACCTTATTGAGGTGTTTCATTATGAACCATATTTATGGTAGATACATCCACATTATGTTATTTTATAACAGCTTCCTTCTTTATTTTTTTTGGTGGTCAAAATGAAAACATTCATTCATGTGTAATATTATATATGAATTATATCTTCATCAAAAGAATAATGGGATTGATAAACTTTTGATAATTGTTTTTAAAAAATTACAACAATACATAATATTTTCCATTATTAGGGCCAATTTCATCTTCTGGCCTCTCCAAGGTATTTCCTTTTCTTCCCGATTCATTATTTCATGTGATTTATGAAGATTAATACTTAGGGAGTTAACAAATATCTTCACCAAGGATGTCCCAAAATTGAAGGATGGGCCTTATATGAGGGGAATTGTTAATTACACTTTTTTTAAACTTTTAATTTTCTGGATAAAAACCAATTTTTATGGGGAGGAGGTTGAGATATAGATTTCTCCATCCCTATAGACTGGGGATAGCTTTATCCTTAATCTCTGAAATATTAGGCTCAATGGGGATTTTCTAATCCAAGCGGTGGTTTCTTTGGTAAAAATTACCCAATCCATTTCAGTTTTGGATAATCCTATATTATTATAAAGAATTATTTTATGGTTGATGTATTCATTTTATATGCTTTAGTTTGAGCATGGTCCAGATTCATTTCACACTCTTATTGGAGGATACTTTCAACCAATGGTACCTCTTCAATTGAGGGATTCAATTTCCAATAATTGGATTCTCACTGTAATTTTTTAGTATCTTAGTAAAAGATCCTATCAATATCTTTTATTTATAGAGTATTCCATTTATGATATTTGGAGATTGTATTTTCCTTATGAACAAACCGGTTGGAATATGTAAATTGTTGTACATCTCGTTCCCCTCGTTGTTTGATTTTTATGATCACAATCACCTTATCATGTTTATCTAATATTGTGTTTTAAGTGTTGTGGATGATAGGCAAGAGATTGCCAAAGGAATGGCCCAAGAAAGCATCTCAAGTGGACTGAAATTCAGTCCACCGGCCAACCGGTGTGATGGCACCGACCAGCCGATGGACCTGGCAGAGGCATTGCCCACTGCCAGGCTCCACCGGTCAGCCGGTGGCTTGACCACCGGCCAGCCGGTGGCACCCAGACACAAGTGCAAGCTATTGTCTTGCCACCGGTCAGCCGGTGGCTCTGTCACCGGCCAGCCGGTGGGATCCAGCCCCAACAGTGAGACCTACTATCTCACCACTGGCCAGCCGGTGGCTCTGGCACCGGTCAGCCGGTGGCCCCTGGACAGGAATCCTATGCCATTTTGCAAACACCGGCCAACCGGTGGGCCTGCACCGGCCAGCCGGTGGACACAGTCAAACTAGCCGTTGGGCTGTTGACCAGCCTGCCCACTTGGCTCCCAACGGCTCTTTTAGCCTCTCCAACGGCTCCGAAGCCTCCCCAAGGGTTCCATGCCTATAAATAAAGGCCAAGGAAGCCCCGGACACTCACCGGAACACTTGTGAAGCCAACGTACACAATTCTCATCATTTGGCCGAACTCCGTTATCAATTTCTTGTGTGATTGCCTATTTATTTTCGCTGCACTTTCACTTTGATTTTTAAATTGTTAATTAATTTTAAAAGGCAATTCACCCCCCCTCTTGTCATCTTTCCTCGTTTGTTCCGACCCAACATTTGGTATCAGAGGGACATATTTGAATAAATCCTTAAACGGTTTCAAATTAAAGATCCTATTTTTTGATGGCTTCTACCTCTTTCGCCCCCGAGGGCTACTCATTGGGTCGGGCTCCATTTTTTGATGGGTCCGACTATAATTATTGGAAAACCCTCATGACCACCTTTCTAAGAAGCATAGGATATCCTATTTACAAAATTGTCATGCAAGGTTATTCTTTGTCTTCCCCCGATGAATCCAAATGGACCCCCGCCGATATTAGAAATTTTGAGCTTGATGGCAAAGCCATGAACTCTCTCCATTGCTGCTTAGATAGAAATGAATTTAATCGTGTATCCACTTGCACCACTTCACATGAAATTTGGAAGCTTTTAGAAGTGACCCATGAAGGCACTAATAAAGTCAAAGATACTAGATTAGACATGTATAGACAAGATTTTGAGTCTTTTTCCATGCACCCAAATGAATCAATTTCTGAAATGTTTACTCGCTTTACGGACGTGTGCAATGGTAGAAAATTTCTTGGTGATGTTGTTTCAGCCGAGACGATGGTCAAAAAGATCTTATGGGTCCTTCCGAGCTCATGGGAACCAAAGGTGACGGCGATCCAAGAAGCTAAGGACGTCAAAAATATGCCGGTAGAGGAGCTCATCGGATCTCTCATGACTTATGAGATCACGATGAGGAGGCAAGCTCAAAAGGAGGGCACACCAATCAAGAAACCAAAGAACATCGCCCTCAAGGTACAAAAGGAAGTAAGCTCCTCCTCATCTTCTTCCTCATCTCCTTCCTCATCTTCCTCATCATCAAGCGGCGACTCGGAAATGGAGAATCTCGCCCGCCAAATGCACAAATTTATGAAGAAGCACAAAAAGAAGAAGAAATCTCGCAAGGCGCGAAAGCAAGAACCCACCGCAAGATCCGAGACCAAGGTAAAATGCTACGGGTGCGGCGAAAAGGGCCATTACAAGCCCGATTGCCCACTCAACAAGAAACGGGCTAAGGAGAAAGGAAAGAAAAAGGTCCTCAAGGCGACATGGAGTGACACCTCCTCATCCTCCTCCTCCTCCTCCTCGAGCAACCAAGGTACAAAATGCCTAATGGCATTCCATGAGGTAACTTCTTCCGATTCCTCTTCCTCATGTTCTTCAAATTCAAATTCTTTAAATCATCTTTCTTATGAAGAACTCTCACATGCTAGAGACCAACTTGAAAATGGTTTTCATGAACTCTCTTCAAAATTTGTTTCTTTGAAAAAGTCTTTCAAAAAACTTTCCTCCTAAAAAGACCAACTTCTCAAAGAGAAGGAGGAACTCTCCCTCAAAATCCAAAATTTTCCAAATGTTGATTCTATGGAATCAACCATTAAAGATCTAAGAGAGACCCTAGCCAAGTTCACCCAAGGTGAACAAAATTTGTCCAATCTCCTTGGTTCTCAACGTGTTTCTAGAACCACTCATGGACTTGGCTACACCAATCAAGCTTCCTCCTCCCATGCACCCACTGTTTTTGTTAGGGGGAGCTCAAGTTATAAATTTTGTAATTATTGCAAGAAAACCGGGCACCTTATTTATGAATGTAATTGTAAAAACGCCCGGTATGGCCAACCCAAATCTATTTTTTATTCGGACGAATTTTATAGGAGAAGACCCGCTATGAGACAAGTTTGGATTGAAAAATCCCTTCTAGCGAGTCTCTCCGGGCCTAAAATTGTCTCTTTTCAAAATCCCTCTCCCCGGTGATTGATTGTTTTTATTTAGGAGGAGTTAGGATCTTTTAAGTTTTTTTTGTGTATTCAAAATTTTTCCTTTCAATTTCAACACTTGGTTTCAAAACTCTCAATTTCAAAAATTTCATTTGGTTTCAAATTTCAAAATTCAATTGGTTTTTGATTCAAAACTTTCAATTCAAACTGTTATTCAAATTTTCATTTCAAAAATCTCAATTGATTTTTCAAATCTCCATCTTGTTTTCAACTATATCCCTCAATCAAGTTTTATGCCCCATTCTATTTTGATAATCACAAAGGGGGAGAAATTTCTTGATTGATTGGGGGAGAATCCTTTTCATCATGCTTAGCATTTCCTTTCAATTTCAGTTTTTTACTTTAATTGTTTTGGTGATTGGGATCATCAAAATAGGGGGAGATTGTTGTACATCTCGTTCCCCTCGTTGTTTGATTTTCATGATCACAATCACCTTATCATGTTTATCTAATATTGTGTTTTAAGTGTTGTGGATGATAGGCAAGAGATTGCCAAAGGAATGGCCCAAGAAAGCATCTCAAGTGGACTGAAATTCAGTCCACCGGCCAACCGGTGTGATGGCACCGGCCAGCTGGTGGACCTGGCAGAGGCATTGCCCACTGCCAGGCTCCACCGGTCAGCCGGTGGCTTGACCACCGGCCAGCCGGTGGCACCCAGACACAAGTGCAAGCTACTGTCTTGCCACCGGTCAGCCGGTGGCTCTGTCACCGGCCAGCCGGTGGCATCCAGCCCCAACAGTGAGACCTACTGTCTCACCACCGGCCAGCCGGTGGCTCTGGCACCGGTCAGCCGGTGGCCCCTGGACAGGAATCCTATGCCATTTTGCAAACACCGGCCAACCGGTGGGCCTGCACCGGCCAGCCGGTGGACACAGTCAAACTAGCCGTTGGGCTGTTGACCAGCCTGCCCACTTGGCTCCCAACGGCTCTTTTAGCCTCTCCAACGGATCCGAAGCCTCCCCAAGGGTTCCATGCCTATAAATAAAGGCCAAGGAAGCCCCAGACACTCACCGGAACACTTGTGAAGCCAACTTACACAATTCTCATCATTTGGCCGAACTCCGTTATCAATTTCTTGTGTGATTGCCTCTTTATTTCCGCTGCACTTTCACTTTGATTTTTAAATTGTTAATTAATTTTAAAAGGCAATTCACCCCCCCTCTTGTCATCTTTCCTCGTTTGTTCCGACCCAACATAAATCTCATTTTTAAGACCTATCCTAGGGTGATAAAATTTAAGGAATCCTTTATTGGTGATATTTATATTGACTATATATATAGGTAAAATTAAATGTTTTATGTTCACCCAAAACTCTTCTACACATATTGGATGGTTCATAATTTTGACGTTTTGACCTAGGAGACAATAAAATGTTTCCCAGGGATAGTCGGTCACAAGGACTCAAGAAGGCCTCCACATATGCTACAGGTTGGAAACTAGAAGTGGGGGTCCATTTATGGTATGGTTGGGATATGATACCATCATGATCAGATTAGCATAGAGTTATTAAAAAAATAATAGATCAATAGTAGTAACAATACAAAAGAAAGGAAGTGGAAAACTATAACCTTGAAATTCCAAATATAATTAAACCATTCATATACATGTGAAATTAAAAAATGAAAGAAAAAAATTACAGTAGTAATAAATAAATTTTATACAAAAAATAAACCAAATATTCAAGGGAAATGTCTATGAGCATCCCGATCTTCAGCATAGTCTATTGCTCCAAACCTCTCATATCTAAGAACTTAATACTATGACCATAAAGTCTGTTCGGGTACAAAATGGTGGCCCAAAGAGGGTGTGAGATAAACCCAATGGGAGAAAACCAATTATGTATAATGAAATCCACAATCTTTATATAAAATAAAGTAGTGTGTAGGTATAATAATAA
The DNA here is from genome assembly GCA_963277665.1 of Viscum album. Lineage (NCBI taxonomy): Eukaryota > Viridiplantae > Streptophyta > Magnoliopsida > Santalales > Viscaceae > Viscum > Viscum album. The sequence continues at coordinate 2,135,492,911 of OY728138.1, forward strand.
TTAAGTAAACAAAAAAAGTAATCATGTCGGCCTTAGGTTCCTCAAGAAAACCCAACTGATAATACATGCTTTGGCCTATGAAAAAATATATCAAATGATTATTTACCAAATATATATAATTATATAGATATTTATGTATATATTGTACTATATACAGTAACATATACGACCATATATATATATAGATATGTAGTGCTATCCTGGACCCAAGGAGTAACTCAGGTGACTAAGAATATTCCTAGTAGTGTCAAAATGTTCAATAAGGGTCACCAAGCACAAGTTTCCTTAGTATATATTGAATCCATACAAGAGTATCATAAATCAAAATAGATTCCATTTTGAAGTATCATAAATCACAGGTTCACCATGCTTGAGTATTATAAATCATAAGGGACACCATTCCTGAGAATCATAAATCACAAGGTACACTATGACCTAATGTAACATTTAAATAGGGTATTTTGTGCCCAAATATAATAAATCAAAAGGGAATATTGAACCAATTATCAAACTCAAATAGGTTATTCTATGATTGAGTGTCACACCCAAATAGGTGATTATAAGCCAGAGTATAACATAATAATAGGGGACACCATGCCAGAGTAGACAATAAGGTATGCCATGGCTTGGTATCATGAATAATAATATAAAATAGGAATTCACATTTAATAATAAATAATTGTACACGTTTAGTATGTATTCCATATTATCATTCTTTTATATGATTAGGGTAATATCATTTATATGTAACTAATATGGTCATGTAAATACACATGCTATTTATTATTCCATTATGAAATTTGACCATATATAATTTATAAATATCCTAAGGGACAACGGAAAAATCAATTCCAACAAATTTCATCATGATACATCTGATTTTATTCAAATTATAAAAATTAAATTAATTCTATTTATCACTTCACATAAAAATTAAGGATTCATCCATTCCATTAAATAATTCATTCAAGTCCAAGGATAAATACTTACCTTTTTCATTCTACTAGATTTTGGTAAGCCATTTCTCTAATGAAGGATGGATCCAACATATAATAAATAAATATTATTAACCATGTGAGTAAAACACACTAATTATAATTCATTTAATTCCTTTAAATTAATTCATTTGATAAATGGATGGTTACCATGATTCAAAGGGTGATTTTAAGTCCAAATCTAAATCACATGATTATGGAACATAAGAAACACACCCCAAAATGGATGGTTCATGTTGAGGTGATGAATCTATAACTATTCAGTTAAAGATAAAATTACATTATGAATTTAGAAATAACCATTTTCATGTTAATTCCACTTTTAAGAGGCATACCACATAAAATCCAATGTGAGAAACAATGATTTAATTTATAAACATGCTTCAAATCAATGGAAAAGCATGATACCACCTACCTCAAGTTTAGGATGATTCAATCATCCTTTATCAAGCTTTGATTTGAGAATGTTTTAGATAAAATAAATAAATATTCAAAAAAAACTACAAATAGGGAAATATATCATGCCTGGATATAACATTCCATAAATCATGTTTAATGAAGGAATGAAGGAAGAGGATCCAAGATCGCATCAATACATTTCTGACACACCTAACTATGTTTGATTCAGAGAATGGATGAAGAAGATTCATCCATTTCTAGGAGTAGACCAAGTGAGGTCTCCATTTCTAGGGTTTCTATACATGAGAGAGAATAGTAAATGAGATAGGAAGGAAATAAAGTAGTAGGGATAAAATGGTAATTTATATCACTTTAATGACTTATATGGTTTGGCTTTAAATTTTTCAAACCATGTGTCATATGTGGACTCCTCTTCCTAATATCCATACTTTGCAGGGTTTTTTCACATAGTTAAGAAGATTGTGTTCCAATCATTTCATAGGCACTATCCAACTCTACACCCCACATGGGCTAGGCTCACAGTTTGAAAACCCATATGTAATCCATGAATTTGACATTTGTAGTAATATTTAGAGGTCCCATTTGGTATTGTGTCATTGGGGGTGTGATTTAAAAATCCATGTGACACCCCTCACATACTCACATGGTTTCCTTAGAGGGCCACACAATTTGATCAAACTATGCACCCTTGTCAACTTCTGCAATAAAGGAGGTTTTGGAGCCCGAAATTCTGGAAACATATCCAAACTCCCAAGACACCTATTAGGTCATAAAACTCAACTATAAACCACTCTTCATATTTTATGAAACTTGTAATTATGTTTATATTATTTTCTCAGTAATTTTCCAATCTACCAAATTAGATTTTTCAAATTCTTTTTGAAATTTCATTTGGTTTAAAAAATTTGATCTTAGAATATCCCTAATTTACTGCTCATTGTCCCCATGAGGCTTTGGGTAACCAAAAAAATTACTCAACCTACTTGCGTCATGAATTCATATTTAAAAAATAGTGTTTTGTTTCCCACACCCAACTCACCCACATGCTTTATTTCAAACATACATTACTTAAGCCATTAATACTTTTCCTAAAGCTTATATAAAAAATGATTCATTAGGAAAATTATTACACGAGCCTATTTAACCTAAGATATGATCACATCACCATGTTTTTTGGCATCCATCCAAAGGAGATTCCAACCATAGGTTCCGGATTGATTTTTTATTCAAGTTTCAACACCTCCCCCCTCCAAATTTCCTATTTAATAATTCCGTCAATGTTTTGAAAATTTTAATGGCATGTTTCTCAATTCAATCAAATGATTTATTCCAAATATACATCATTGAGACTAGTTGAGTTGTATTTTTCCATGACAACTCTTTTCTAACTATTTCACTGCACTCGTCTCATCCAAAAAATGTCCCAAAGTAGCCCCTCAATGAACACATTCAATAAACAAAGTAAAAGGAAATTTGACTATTAAAACCTTGATATTTATATAAATAATAGTATTTAATATCAACCACATCCAAAAAACAATCCTAAAACACTTTAATCATTCCACTGAATATGGATTTGAGAATGCTCAATGATTCCCATAACTATATTACGGTGACATCTTTATTGAAATAACTCATTTATGATGTCATGACATAACACAGACATGGGTGTATACCTGATTCAGCATTGTTAAATCTAAAAACTATAATTAAATCAAATCGACAATGACTATAAGTATAGGGTAACCTTTAAATCAATCAATGGAGTCTAATGAGATTATCCAAGGTATTTAATTTACGATATTTTACAAGTGAGATGTTAGTACATAGTTGAAATGTAAACATATTAAGAACACTGAGTGAGACAAAAAATAGTATCCTAGAGTGAGGTTAAGAAAAATAATTATATGGTTTCCATTAGTTTTTTCGAGGACATTCTACAAGGGAATCCCAATATCACTCAGGAAAAAGCCAAGTCTCTGTAAAAACAATTTTCATAGAGAGAAACTCCACATAGTGTATTTATCATTCCATTAAGTCATTTAATTTCTTTCATTTTCTTAGTGTACAACCAATGAGTTCTTAGAATACCCTAGATGATGTAACAATAATGGGAAAAACTAAGATAAGTCAATCATACACTAATAGTTTATCAATGATTACTAATTAGACCCAAGATACTCCCCTGATATCCAATAAGATGTGCATAGAGTTGTTTCTAACTAACCATATCCAACTACTGATGAGTAGTTTAAGCACCTATAGCTAAATTCATTTATAATATCATGACTACACTTGTTTAGAAATAATCATTAAATGGGTACAATTATCTCCCTCCCAAGTCATTTTGTGATTTTTTTATTATAAAAGAAGAATTCAAAAATGAGTAATGGTTTCTCTAAAGGTTTCATACACAATGAAAAACTTTATCATCATGGTTCCTTACAAGAACTGACACATATTAGAAGCACTAAATTCATTAGGCCACTCATGCAACCATATCATAAATCAATCATCCATAATTTCTTCAAAACCATAATCTAATTTTATCTCGAGAATTGTCTCTAGGACTATATAACATGAACTACTAGATTCATAGGATTTCTAAAGAAAATGATACCAATCCCAAATATTCCATGATATTTACAATCCCCATATATAAAAGAATAAACTTAAACACATTTGATGTGACACTCACAACCTTATGAGTATCCTTTTCATCATTTATTGAGAATGGAAACCTGTAACATAACACACACACTATCCACAACCAGACACTGGTTGCAGACGTGAAAAGAATTCTTTTACATAAAATCAACTTTAAAAGAGAGGGAAACCGACCACTTAAAAACATTCTTGATAAAATTTTCTCTATAAATGAATTTGACATTGTCATGAGTGGTTCTCATGCATGTCATTACCACCAGAAATGTAATCCAAAAATAAATTGATTAATAGTGTTATAACACCCAATCCTTTCTGCAACATCATCCTTTGACACTGACATAACCAAAACTATTTTAAATTCCCAGGTAATTTTACTTTTTAAGTGACCTTTAAATGTAGAATTATAGTTCATATTTAAACAACTCCACTGAACCCATATAGTTTTCTTCACTGTTATAACAACTAGATTGGTACTATATGTAAGACAGATAATATCCAGATATTTCATTAACACTACAACACATAATTTGATACTATCAATATACCTATTGGCCCAATGTATCCCAGTATATGATGTCCTATAAAAAATATTTATCCCAGAGTCATATTATCCCATTCGATTATTACCCCGATAAAGATATCCCTTTTTAACCATTACTGAAGAAGAAGAGGGGTCACACAACTAACCATGTGGCCAACCATGTACTAGGAATCTCTAACCCAATGAACCAAATAATACATGTTGACCACACCCTCAACAAGTCCAAACATAACAAATGAACACCCATATATCTAGAGGTAGTATTTTAATCACTAAGAGTCCTACTCAGGATTAATGACACTAGAACTACACTTAATGTCTAGAATTATTCATGTTAATTTAACATGGTTCTAACTTCTGAGGTAACTAACTACACAAGTCTATCCCCTTACTAATATATAAAACATTGACCCCATGAATTGGTTATGCAAAAAAGCTCACAAGTATTACCACCCTAGCCTCTATATCAATATAATGGAAGGTCAAAAAGATCCATGGGTTAGGTTTGTATTCTCATTCAATGAATAAAATTGAATGATTTAAACTACTCTTGCATGAGGGTCAAAACTAAGAACTCTATATTAAGGATTCATTTAATCCATTACACTAATTCACATATAAAATTTAAAAATTTCAAATGTTCATTTTAATTAAAAACATGTATCAGTTATAAAGGAAAACTATACTTGGTACTTTATTTAACTAATGACACAATGAAACATAATCAATTTATATCAAACCTCCTTTCAAGAATTATTTATTTAGATAAAATCTTAAAGAAATTGGGACATTTATCTGTTTTTTTATCATTATTTATTCATCCATAAGGAACTTACAATTAGTATTAGTTAAATAAAATTTTAATTCCAAGGTATAGAAGAAAACACCCATTAGGTTCAAATTGGAATTTAAATTAACTGAATCCTCATATAATAAATAAAAAAAGAAGATAACGAGTCCTTTATCAATTTTAGGGTATTGTTTAAGTACGTTTACACCATATGTCTATAAGTAACACCATATAAGCAGAAAAACAACTTTTGATAACCAATCCATTAGTATAAACATAACCCCATTTTTTTATGTTCCATAATCCATAAATGATAAAGGAGGCATATAAGGGTACCTCCAATTTTTACAATATTTAATTACACCCTTAGTGTCTTTATTTCACAATTATCAAGCCTTAACTAGACCAAATGGGTCCAATTTTAATGTTAGAAATTCAATCTTAAGGAATATTACATCTTGAACGACCTACTTGGATTGAGTGAATCATAATACGAATCTAGTTATATGGATTTTCATTCCCAAATTATATAGGTATATTCAATTATATTTTGTAATGATACACCATTTAAATGAAGTTCATTTCATTTGTTTTACAAAATTTAACTACATTAATACTTATACTATTGTCTATATATATTAATTAAAATTTCCATTTTATAAATTTACTCGGAATTGTTTGTTACAAATGGAATTTGTGTATCTACAACCATGTTTTTCCCTTTATTTTAGAACAACATAATTCCATTTATAATGGTATTATTAAATGGGCTACACTAACCAATTTATAAATTTCCATACTCATTATAAATTTTTATTAGTACCCATTTAATCACAACCATAAATGGTTCAACCAATGAAACAAATGGTCCCTGGGTCAAACATGTCCGAATTTGTTTATTAAGGTTACACCATCAAGATAAATAAGAAAACTCCATTTAAACTAATATAGGCCCTTTAATAAGAAATCCTAAATTATAATTATAACAACGAATTCTATAATATAGAAAAAAATTATACAAAAATTTAATAAAAAACCAAAAACTCATTTTATATAGTAGAAGAAAGATAAATGATCACCAAAACATTTTATCTAGATAAACATGATACAAAATTACACAAGGAACATCTAACATATATCAGGATGTCACAAAATGAAATATACATGGATCAGAATATGCATGGCATGTAAATCTATATGGGACTATAATGATGCATGTAACAATACTTCCATTTTGATACTATACCAAGGGAGAAATACCATAAATCTCATAAATCTGTATGTTGTAGAAAGTACAAAATCACTCAAGGTGAAATAATGGTCAACTGTAATAGTGAACATAATGAAAAACATTGAAATCCATGTTCACTCTGTCTTTTACCCATGCATGGGTTGATCAATCCATGGAAAAAATATTTACCGACTATCAAAAAAATCTAGTCTCTTATTTACCAGATTGTAGAGAAAATGGAAAAGAAACCTCAGATACCACTATGTGAAATCCCAACCCATGAGTCAATAAAACAGTGCCATATATTGATCAGGAACATGGCTGTTGATGCTCCTTTAGTCACAGAATCTAATGATTAGAAAGGGAAATGACTTAGTACAAATTGATTCATCCTTTGAAGAAACCATCAAAAATTGACAAAGGCTTGAACAAGGCTTCAAAAGCACAAGGTGTGCACAAATGTCCCTCACTGTCATGCAAGAATACTTGCACGCCAACTAATGGTTGCGCAAGTGACTTGCGCGCCCTAAAGGATAACTGCCTGTGGTCTTCTCCTGCCTATAAATAGACCCTGTGGGCCCCCGATTTCTGGGAGAAATTTTTCCAGAATTCACAGACAGAGCTCTAAAATCCCATGTCTCTTCTTTAGGTCTTCCGAACTCTTCTAAGGTAATTCTTTACCAAGAATGGAAGGTCTAAACTGGAGGTGTAAGGTCTATGGGTTAGAATTCACAAACACTAGCACGGCTAAGTGTTTTACCATTAAGGGAAATGAACACACTTGCGCCCCGCCCTACTTCTGCATCAGAACATGTGCGCCATCTTCTAGAAAGCCTCTAGGGGTAATACTAAGGGTTTGAGATAATTTTAGCCCAAGTATTACTCAAGGACTGAAAATCGCGCAGGTACCCATGTGTCATGCAGGTATACCTGCACGACCACGACTTCCGCGCCCACGCAGTACCTGTGCGCCTGCCAGGACTTGCGTGCCCCTACCTTTTTGGGTGCATTTCCGGCCCACTTCACCCCTCTTATGCCATTCCACTTATCCTATTCAAGATTCAGTCTTCAAGAGACTCTTCAATGCCATTTATGGCATGATTTCTTGATTTGTATTCCTTATCTGAAAGGAACCCCATGGAACATCTCTCAAAAATCTAGTGATTTATAGATCTTTATGTCACTAAAGATTGAGATTTCATTCATTCAACCTCATCCTTTTAGATGAGAGAATCCTTAACCTAGGCCTCTTTTTCAGGAATAATCCCCAGTCATAATTCTCAAATATAGTCCTTCTTTTTAGGAGTAATCCCCAAACCTTAATTCCTTTATCTTGGGCCTCCTTTTCAAGAGTAAGCGCCAGTCTCAAATATGGGCATCCTCCTCAGGAGTAAGCCCCAACCATAATTCTCTTAACCAGGGCCTCATTTTTAGGATTAAGCCCTAGTATCAAATATGGGCATCCTCCTTAAGAGTAAGCCCCAAGTCCTATTTTAACCCAGGCCACTTTTTCAGGAGTAATCCCTGGTCTCAAATATGGGCCTCCTTTTCAGGAGTAAGCCCTAAACCTTAATTCCCTTTAACCTGGGCATCCTTTTTAGGAGTAAGCCCAAGTCTCAAATATGGACATCCTCCTCAGGAGTCACCCCAACCATAAGTCTCTTAACCTGGGCCTCTTTGTTAGGAGTAATCCCCAGTCTCAAATATGGGCATCCTCTTTATGAGTAATCCCCATGTCCTCATTTAACCTGGGCCTCCTTTTCAGGAGTAATCCCTAGTCTCAAATATGGGCATCCTCCTTAGGAGTAATCCCCAACCATAATTCCCTTTAACCTGGGACTCTTTTTCATTAATAATCCCTAGTCTCAAATATGGGCATCTTATTCAAAAGTAAGCCCCAAGTCCCTTAATTTTTCATGTCCTTTAAACTGGGCCTCCTTTTCAAGAGTAAGCACCGGTCTTAATTTCTCTTAAACAGTTCTAATTTACTTTTGATTTGGGGCTTCTTTCTCAAGAGTAAAACCCAATCATAAGTCCCCTCTTAACTTGGGCATCTTCCTTAGGAGTAAGTCTCAAGATTAGAGTATCCAAATCTCCATAACTTACATATACCTTTATGGACCCTGTTCCTGGATTTCTTCCCTGAAGCAAATCTTAATCCTCATCTATTTTGGGTAGTCATAAACACATATGCCTTACATCATTGCATCTTTTGTGGCACAATTGTTTGGTTTCACAATTAACTCTTGTTTCTCACACCGAGCATGACTCACATGATATTAGAGTGTAAAAGTAATCATGACTTCTTTATTTGATCCATAAATCATGCATAAGCATCATACTCTCTTATTCGAACTACGTGGGTTCTGATTCCTTTTTCAAAACAATGGATACGTAGGTAGCCCATCAATGGGTATGATCCCAATTCTGAAATAATCCATGTCCTCCTGAATGACAATAAACTTCAAGTGCCCCACTGAGTGGCTTTAAAACCAGTATGGTCATCATAATGACCAAGATACTTTTATGTATTTTAAGGATACCATCAACTAAGAATCTCTAACAAATATAGATGATTCTTCATCGATGAAGAACCTCGAATACATATAAAAGATTCTCTGAATTTCTTACATATCAATCATTTATTGTCACACTAAAGGAAATCTCATTTTATACTTGTTAATGTAATAAGTATTCATGAATATAACTTAAATCTATAAAGAGAGTCCTAGAGTAGACAATAATTCCCCTAAAAAAGGTGTGATGAGTCCGACATCCCATCCTCTCGACCAATGCAAATTCCTAAGCCTCATCATTTCACAACTAATGAGCGCCTACCATTGGAAAGTAGGTCCAAATGGATATGGAATCATTGGATGTTTCTGGTTCTACGAACAAACCCGTTAGAAACCGATTGGAATGTTTGAACCTTCAATCAATGAGGTCATCCCCGATTCTAGAGGGAAACAAAAAATGCTGAACCTGACGTGAATCTTTAACGAAGCTAAAATAATGTTTTTATTATTTGTTAGTCCCCTATTTAAAACTGAATGAGAGGGACAAAAAAAACAATCATTGACATATGTACTCATATAAAAGATGTAGTAGTTGAATTTATCTTGATTACATATGTTACATCAAATAGGCACTCTTTTTCATGATTTTTTGCATTATAAGAAATGGTTGCTATCAAGTTCACACCTATGAATACCACTACTGTGAATACCGCAGCTGAAAATGCCACTGCTGCTATTCCTGTTGAATCATTATCCGCTCTGAGGATGACATCACCTACTTAGTGTCTTCGACGCTGGGTATCAAATGCGCTGGTTAAAGAGTATCGTCAACATGGTACCATTCCAACTCTGGAGGCTGCTCGACAAGCCCTCCAAGTGAACAATTCACCCTGGTCGTCTGGACAACGATGACCAGTGATCAAGAAGAAGGCGGTGCTAACTACTGTCTCCAACCGTTTTGGGTTGTTATCCCCATAACACAATCACCATTCACTCCCATATTCTGGGGAGGTGAATGAGCAAGTCCCTCAGGGCCTTAATTCAAATAAGCAGGAGTCCTTACTGAGGGCACCTATCAACAATCGCATCGTGTGGTAGTACTCCCTCAACATGATGAGGGTACTGACTCCAAGCATTCGGCTCAGGTTCCTCGAACCCGAGCAGGAAAGACGAACCGCCAGAGGTGGAATCCGATCAATAGTGAGCAGGTTCTCATCTCTTCCATCTCCAGAGAAGTCCACCAACCTAACTTGGGGGCAAGAAACGAGCGGGCACATACACTTGCCCTTTTTAATTCCGCTGTCCAGTAGACTCGTCTAGCAGCATCACATCAATCCCACCAGGAAATTCCAGTAGAGTACTATAGGCAGGAACATTCACCTGTTTATACATCATTAGCTAGTGTGCAGGCTCGACTGACTACATATGATGGAGCTCGTCAACCACATTTGGTGAAGTGCAATCAGTAGGCACATACACCTGCTAGTATTAATCAATCCTACTAATATTATCTCTTGGTAGAACACAGAGAAGTCAGTCGGAAAGCTCTGGCGACAAACAGGAGGCAGACTCAACTCTCTGCCCCCACACTTGAGTACATTCAGGATTCACTGAGAGGAAAAGGAGGACAAGAGTAGGCACATACACCTACTCCAAGTCTGGAATGGACGAATATCCCCATTCTGGAAACTGAAGTCCCCAAGCATATTTTATCAGTGGTGAAAGAGCAGAAGAAAATCCCTGCTCATATTCTGAATGCTTGCTTGGATTTTATAATAGCTTTAGCAGCATCTCAAGGAAAGACACATAAACCTATCCCTATCAGTGGAGTAACACATCAAAAATTCACTTTGGAAAAAATACACACATCTGTTCCAGTCCAAGAGGTTTGTGGGGCATACTCCCCCTTATCATATGGACAACCTAGTCAGGCACAAACACCTGATTAGAGTGGAGATAGTCAGCCTAACCAGGCCATCTCTCTTGATCAGGCACATACACCTGCTCAGAGAAGCCACCTTCATCAACAAGTGGTTTCCAAGGTGTGTAAGAAGGCATCTAAGAAGAAGAACTACCCAGCACAGTCATAAGATCAAGAGCCAATTTGTAACAAGGCCTTTCTCGATGCAGGAGTTCTTGAAGCCCTCAGACAGTTATCTGTTGGAATTCAAGATTCTACTCCCTCATTTGCCAATAGTGGGAACATTAATTCTGAAGGTCTTCAACAGACACTTTCTCATGAAGGCTTGCTTCATGACAATTCAGTTGATCTTGAAGGATCATCTTCATATGAGATCCACAAGAACCCTCTGCGTGGTCAGAAGACAAATGAGCAAGAGATCTCATATTTTGTTGTAACCCACCATGGTGGTCCTCCCCATGATGAAGAATTTTGTTGCGATAATCTTCTCCGTAGTAGTGATGCAAATTGCCTGGAAAATGCTCCAGTGGAAAATGTAGTGCTGAGAAATCCCTCTTATCTTGAGGCACTTGAAAATACGAAACCAGTCATGTTTGATGGATCATCACTAGAAGGTAAAATACATTCTCAGTCATAAGATAGCCCAGGCTGTATGTCATTCTCCGAACCACCCCTAAGTCATGAATCTTCTAGTTTGATCAATGATTTCTCTACCAATCTTGTTGAATCCGATAAGGCAACAAGGAAGCACCAACTCTGGTCAAATCATGTAGAAGAATATTCATTGGATGATAAAGAGGAAATGTTGAACAAGAGAAAACTACTGGCGAAGGGTGAAGTTCCTGTCATGTTTTGGCCTCTAGATGACTCTTAGTATGACATTCCAGAGATATTGATGGAAGATGAGATTCATGATATTCATCTCAACATATGGAAAACACTTTGTCAGTTGAAAAAGAAAGTATTTTCTTATGATGAATATGAAATTCATCTTAATATAATATAATGGTTACAACATCAGATTGATTTGGCATCTCTATCAGTCTCTCGATATCTGAAGGCTCAAAAGCAGTAGAGAACCCTTCAACATTTATGACTTGGCTCACTAATAAGATTGATCTAGTTAATTTCCAATGCCCCATCTGGTATTCATGTCAGTGGATGGGGTTTTCATGGATCACTACATTTCACGGTGCTCTCTAGCCAGCAAAGCCCGCCGAAAATGGTCTCATGAAATGTTATTTCCCATGGCTGGTCACAGTCAATGGTCTTTGTTTTTAATCAAAAGTTTTCCCAATAACATTCCTCAACTAGTTCCTCTCAAAATCAAGAATACAATGAACATGTTATTTAATTACTCCTACATCAAGCAAACGATAATATTGAATAGGGCTCTCGTATAGAGCAAGCACATCATCAAGTAACAGAAGTGTCAGAAATCATCCAACGGTCTTTCGAATCAGGTAATAAAAGTTGATACAGGTTGATGCATCCAGCTAATTTCCGGACTAATGTCCGCAAGATCAGGAGAGATTTTAAGAAAGTCTCAAACATAGCATGTCAAGAGCCACCCCAGCTCGCCAGACTGGGGACTCTTTTAAACCAACCCTCGAAATCAACAAATATGATTCGAGGAGTTGAGCAAAGAAAGCAGGAATAGCTCCAGTCCACCGGACTGTAGACATTTTCAAGTCATCAATACCCTCCTAAGAGAACGTCGGTCTTTTCTCGATTGGGTAAGAAGCCTCAAGAAGAACAAAGAGCCAAATTATTAGGAGATTCTCTCTAAATTCTGGTTCGTCAAGAAGTTCCTGAGGGATTGAATCAACAAAAGGCAACGTCTCATCAAAGACATGAATGAGGACAATATCACAGAAATGCTGATAGAAGGGATGCGATGCGTTATGCATCAATCAATGTCATCAATGTCATTGTTGATGATCCACCAGATGAGGCGCACTCAGGGGACTCAGATGAAGAGGTTCCTGCTCATGAAGTTGTACGCACAGACACAAATGAAGAAGGTGTGCTTAGACGAAATCAAAGGTTTACCCAGAATCTGGGTGTTCCTTCAAATAACCCACTTCCCCTCTCTGAAAGGGATCAAACAAGTGGAAGGGAAAGAATCAGGTTACATATCCTTCCTCTGAAGAAGGTCAATCGCTCTCACTAGAGCAAAGATTTCAGTAACAGGAGGAAGAAATGAAATAATTGAGGAGGTTGAACGCATAACTACATCAAGGTATTCATCCTCCTAAGCATGCTAGAGTCAGTCAGCCAGGGGAGTTTTTTTGCAGCTACTGATATGGATCAAGAATATCCTCTTTTATCAGTACACCCTCACAGGTCTAATCCTACAAATTAAGTGCAACAACAATTGGCAGTGCTGCCATCAGTTATAGTACCAGCTGTCATACCTGTCCAGACTCCAGTCACTGCACCTACCCAAGTCTAACTCAACTGGATGTTTCTAAAAAGTTAATAACTTCCATTGAGTCATTAACAACTCAGTTAGATACTATGGAAGGGAATCATGTATAGGTTCGACCGAAAAATAAATCTTACCATGAATGGGTAGATTCAATCTCTCCCCCATCAAATTTTGGGAACCCTGTATTCCCTATTTTCAATGGATCAAGTGACCCTGAGCAGAATTTGATGCATTACATGTATTTTTGCGATCCTATGATGGGAACTCTAGAGCAGCAAGAAGAATTGAAACTCAGATGCTTCGTGTGAACTTTTCAAGGACCAGCCTTTGTCTGGTACATAAGCTTGAAATCCCGGTCAATTACTAGATGGGAAGATCTTCGTCAATGATTTATTCTTCAATTCATCCCAACTTTTCCAAAGACAACAGTTTTCGATCATACAAACTGTAAGAAAAGGGAGAATGAAAGAGTCTCTGATTTCATTTCTCCCCGGAAGGGATTAACATATTCCCTGAGCTTAGCACTCCCTCAAGAGAAACTATTGCCAATCTGTGTGGAAAATCTGCATGACGAATTACATACACCACTGATCCCTGTGAAATACACAGGAGGGTTTCGAAAACTTACATCAATCGCTCAACAAATTGAAGATTATCTTATACAGACTAAGGCTAAATCTCGTGTAATTCCATCAGCTCTAGGAAAGAGAATGGGTAATGTAGAAACTTCTACAGTTATGCTTAAACAAGCACCTGTACCTGCTTCTACCTCAAACACTTCATCTTTTCGAAGGGCTCTACCTCATGAGTGCCAACAACAAAGGTAATTTCGTCAAGATGATCAAAGAGATCAAATACGGAAACAATTTGAGGATCTAAAGAGAAAAACATACTCTGTTTGAAATGGAAAAGTTCCTGGTTACTTCATTTCAGCCCTATAGAATAATTTGGTTCAGCTGCCAAGGCCCAAGTGGCCAAACAAGGAAGGAGATGAAGTCCATCCCAATTATTTCCCCTTTCATCAAATGTTGGGGCATCACATCTAGGAGTGTTTTGTATTCAAAGACCTCCTAAAAAATATGGTCAACTTTGGACAAGTCAAACTAAAAGGATCTTCAGCCCAGGTAGCATGTGTTACTGCTACAGTTCCAGAGGAGGAAGGCGAGTGACAACAAGTCAAAAGAAAAAATGCACAAAGATATGATTATTGGATGGTCAGAAAGATGATCAACCAAACTGATGCTATTTTGCGAACACAATTAAAGAAACCAATTGTACCTTCATCCATGAATGCCGCAACAAAATCCTTTTCAGAGGGAGAATCCTCAAAAGGGAGGCATAATTCCAAGAAAGAGAAAGAATCATAAGAATATGAGTATGTGTCAAATCCTAATTTGTCTTTGAATCTGGTGGACTTCATCCCATCTACTTCAAATAAACAGGCACCACCCCACCAAACGACACAACCTAAATTGGCTAGTCAGGCAGAATCCTCATTGGATGAAGTGCTGATTTTCGGTTCTGTTAATATGATTCAATTAACAGATCCATATGCCAGTCGCAGTTTTGAATTCGATGAGCCTGAATTCCCTGTATCAAATAGTGGAATCAGAGGAAGTTCCAGAGGCTCAGGGTACAGGGGAATACACAGATCTTTCAGAAGCCATTATTCCAATTCTACCCCTGCTAGAACTGTGTACGCAGCAAAAACTCATGGTAGATCCCTTCAACGAGCTCAGCAAGAACAAGAAAGTTCTTCCACCAATAGCCAATTCAATACTGACACATTTATTTTGGAAGACCGGTTGGAGGTTCCATATACTTTATCTCAGAATGTAAATATACCTAATTGGTCTAATCTTCCAAATCCAAGAGTATTACCAACTCCTATCCCAGTACAAGATGCATCAAATTCAAAATCATTAACTTCCAAGGCACCTGTTAAACCACATGTTCCTATTGGGAAACACAAACCTCTAGATCAAAAGTATGATGTATTGAAACACTTGGCCCAAGTACCAGCCATGTTATCAATTCTGGATGCTTTGAATCTGTCAAAAGATCTTAGGGAGGCACTCATCGAGGCTTTGTCAAGTCCTCAAGAGTTTTAAACTGAAATTTCTGCAGCTGAAGTCTATGACATATAGAATAATCTGGCAGAATGCCATGCAGTAATATATTTTACTGATGAAGATGAATATTATGATGTGAATGGTCATATTAGACCTTTGTACTTATCTGGAAATGTCAATGGAGTAGACGACTGAAGATCTTTCATTGACAATGGTTCAGGAGTCAACCTCATGGACATTCGTATACTTTGTCGATTAGGCCTCACAGAATCTTATTTATCTCCTTCTGACATGATGTTACAAGGATATGATAAAAATGAACAATAACCACTGGGAAAAGTTACACTTAGAACTCAGTTTGGAGATCTTGTATCGAATTCATATTTCATGGTTGTTGATAAAGACTCAGCCTTCAACATCCTGCTTGGAAGACCCTGGCTACATCAACATGTGACTATCCCTTCAGCATACCATCAATGTGTCAAATATTGTTTTGATGGTCATGTTGGGACACTGGGTGGTGATAAGGCCCCGTTCAAGACATGTGAGTCTCAATACATTGAGGCAGAATTCTATCACATGAAGGGAAGGGAGAAATCCATAACAAAGGAGATTACCAAAATTAATGCTCCATATGGTTTGGAAAAGATTCCAGTAAATCCATTTGCGCATGTGAGTACATATTATGTGTTTCCTATCAGTCAAATTGATAGGATATACCCAAATCAAAATAAACTTATGGAAAGATCAATAATGTCAATTATGGAATCAAGACAGAAAACATGAGAGAAATGGTGATTCTCCAAGCAGTGATGAAAGCCCAAATGGTGACGTCTTCATTTCATCTGCTGAAATACAACAAGACTATACTTCACCAATTAGTCCAGAAGAAGTTATAGCAACATCAGAGGTGATAAATGATGTCGATTCAGAATACATCATCTCCTTTTTATTACCCAAAGAAGACCCTTCATCATCAATCGGGTCGGAAATGGATGCTTCTTCTTCAAGATGTGCAAATTTTGACATATTTTCTGATCATGAAAATTCTTCTTTATCATATACTATGCTAGTATAAATGGAAGAAATAAAACATGATGAAGAAGAAGAGGAAGATATCAGAGATGCTTCTCCAGCATTTAAAGAGGGTATCTCTACCACCGTGGATGAACTCAGAGAAATAAATCTGGGTACAAAAGAAGATCCATGCCCCACTTTAATCAGTGCGGCCATGACTCTCGAATAGCAAGAGATGTATATTTACTTTCTAAATAAAAATAGAGATATATTTGATTGTAACTATACAGAAAATCCCGGTCTTGATCTTGATGGTGCTACTCATCATTTGGGTTTACCAGAAGAACATCGAGGATTTAAGCAAGCCGCGAGAAGAACACACCCAAATTATGCTTCCAAAATTGAAGCTGAAGTGGATAATATTATCAAATCTAACTTCGTCATAGAATTTCAATATCCCAAGTGGTTGGAAAATATTTTCCCTGTAATGAATAATAATGGAAAAATTAGAGTTTTCATCGATTGCATAGATCTTAATCGGCATTGTCCTAAGGATGATTTCCCAGTTCCGATAACAGAAATTTTAATTGATGTAACAACTGTCTATGAAGAAGTTTCATTCATGGATGGATATTCCGGATATAATCAAATTCGAATGGCCCCAGAAGATGAGGAATCCATAGCCTTCATAGCCCCTCAGGGTGTGTTTTTCTACTGGGTAATGCCCTTTGGCTTAAAGAATGTGGGCACTACATATCAGCGTGCCATGCATCGTATCTTCAAACCCTTTCTAGGGAAGTTTTTTGAATGCTATGTAGACGATTTGGTGGTTAAATCCAAACAACGTTCTAATCACTTGGATGATTTGGAAGTCATATTCCGCAAGCTTTGACAACATAATTTTAAGATGAACCCCTTAAAATGTGCTTTCGAGGTAACCTCTGGAAAATTTCTCAGCTTTGTTGTATGCCATCATGGTATTGAAGTCGATCCTGAGATGAAAAAGTAAATCCTTGGTATATCACCTCCTTGAAATTTGAAAGAATTAAGAGGACATCAAGGAAACTTAGCCTATATTTGGCGTTTCATCGCCAATTTGGCAATAAAAAGTTTACCCTTCACCAAACTGATGAATAAGGGAGTCACTTATTAGTGGACTGAAGAATGTTAAGAAGCATTCGATATTCTCATGAAATACCTCTTGATTCCACCGGTACTCATGCCACCTATTGAAGGAAGACCACTTATCCTCTACGTGATAGCTCTAGAGCGATCATTGGGTGCCTTTCTTGCTCAGAAGAATGATGCTGGGAATGAAAACAACCTCTACTACCTTATTCGGACTATGCTTGAAGTAGAAACCCGATATTCAAGTATTGAGAAGTGCTATCTGGAATTAATATTTGCAGTTCATAAGTTGAGACACAACTGGAAACATCACGAGGTCCAATTAGTATCTCGCAATAACCCACTCAAATTCATCTTTATTCATCCAATGCTTACAGGACGTCTGGCAAGGTGGGCAGTTATTTTGCCGCAATTTGATATTCAGTATGTGTCTCAAAAGGCAATAAAGGGCCAAGATCTGGCTGATTTCGTGGCTGAACACCCTTTAGTGGAAGATACATCTTCAGATATTGAACTCCCTGTTGAATAAATCTTCTCTATTCAAGAAAGTCCTCAGGCATGGGAAATGTATTTTGATGGTGCTTCCTGAAGTCCAATAGGGAGGAAAATGGAAAATCCTAAATTCAACAAAGTTGGCTTAGGAATTGTTCTCATTTCTCTAAAAAAGGCAGTGTTTCCTTATTCCTTCTTTTTGTGGGAAGGTGGTACCAATAATGAAGAATAAATCTAAGCTCTCATCGCAGGCTTGGAATTGGTGCTTCAAGCACAAGTGAATCACTTAAAGTTGAAAGGTGATTCAGACCTAGTAATCAATCAAGTCAATGGGGATTATGCCATCCGAAAAGAAGAACTAATCCCTTTGTATGATTATGTCAGAGATTTAATGGTGGAATTCCCTTCAGAACCGACATTTTCTTATATCCCGTGATCACAAAATGCTCAAACTGATGCACTGGCTAATATTGCCACTGCTCTGGCAGATCCAAATCAGGAAAAGACAACCATCAGTATTGCCCACCGTCATGCAATTTAACCTTATGTTCGAATCAGAATAGAGTAAATTAATGAAATTAGTCCCATTCCTAAACTATATTGTCATATTATAAGATGGATGTCACCTATCAGGGAATACCTTCAAAATGGAACACTTCCACCTGATAGAGCCGAGAAAGAACAAATCCAGCGACGTGTGGTTAATTTTACTCTTTATGATAGCCCAGATCACCTAGAGAAAATTCTCTACAAATGTTGTTTTGATGGAGTTCTCCTCAGATCCATTGATGGTGATGAGACAATGGCTATAATGAAAGAAGTGCATGCATGAGTCTATGGTGCTCACTAGTCTGGACATAGACTGTCTAATCAGATTCGAAGGCTTGGATACTTTTGGCCTTCAATGATACAAGATTATGTTGATTTCACAAAGAAGTTTCATTCATTCCAAGTACATGCCAACTTCATTCATCAACCTCCATAGTTTCTTCATACAGCTAAATACTCATGGCCATTTGCCACATGGGGAATGGATGTGGTGGGACCTTATGCTTCAGCTACGACCAAGCAGTTTAAGTATATTCTTACTGCTACTAATTTTTTTTCCAAATGGCCAGAGGAAATACCTCTCAAGGAAGTCAGTTCTAAGTGCATTGTTAGATTCATCAAGTCTAACATCATTACCAGATTTGGTGTCCTTTAGACCATATTGAAGGACAATGGCACCAAATTCTGTTCATCCGAGGTGAAGAAATTGTATCAAGAATACAACATCAAATCCAACCATGCATCTCGGTATCATGCAGCAGCCAATGGCCAGATAGAAGCTTTCAACAAGTCTCTGTCAAATATACTACAAAATATAGTGGATAAAGATAAGAAATCATGGCCTGATAAACTCTTTTATGCTTTATGGGATTATCGGACTACCACCCGCACTGCAACTCGGTCAACTCCATATTCATTGGTTTATGGAACAGAAGTAGTCTTGGCAATTGAATTTCAAATACCCTCGTTCAGAGTTTCCATTTGTGATCAATCATCTACAGATGAACAATATCAAAAGATATTGAATAAATTGGAACTATTAGATGAGAAAAGATTGTTCACTTTTCACCACTTTAAAGTCTATCAGAATCGAATAGCACGAGCTTTTATCAAAAAAGTTCATCTTCGTTCATTCACTCAGGGAGAATTGGTATTAGTTCTCATAACTCCAATGATACCAGGAAATAAAGCTCCCAAGATTAAGCCAAAATGGGAAGGACCTTACTCAATACATAGGGTATACTCCAATGGAGATCATTCATTAATATCTATGGATGGAGAACTCATCACTACTCCAACCAATGCCAGATTTTTGAAGAAGTATTTTGTATAAACACAAAATATATCATCTGTGGTCTGGTATGACCTTAAACTGCACCACTGTCCAGCAAGACGTTAAACTGCATCATCAAAGTTCCATGAATATGACCCTAAACTATTTTCACATACGTCCAACATGACATTAAACTGTATCCCCTTAATCATACTTTCTATATGACGTTAAACTATACAGCAACGGTCCATACAAATGACCTTAAACTATTTGTATTCCTTTCGTCTCACATGACGTTAAACTGTGACGTCCAAACTACATGACGCTAAACTGTGCAGAAGTCCCTTACTTCCAACATGACATTAAACTGCACCGTCCATGGTCCATGCATATGACCTTAAACTATTTGCACTTTCGTCCAACATGACGCTAAACTGTATCATCCCTTTTTCATCCAACATGACGTTAAAATGTGAAAGTGTCCCTTACGTCCAGCATGACATTAAACGACATCATCAATGGTCCATACATATGACCTTAAAGTATTTGTGTTACTTTCATCCAACATGACGTTAAAATATGAAAAAAGTCTCTAATACATCCAACATGACGTTAAATGGTGCACTCTTTTGTCCTTACTGCATGACATTAAACTGCACAGTCGTCTTTTTGTCCAACATGACGTTAAACTGTGTTGTCTCCATCATCCTAACTATATGACGCTAAACTATACAGAAAGTCCATTGATACGTCCTACATGACATTAAACTATACTTTGTCCCTGCTACATGACCCTAAAATGTGCAGCACCAATAGTTCTAACTGCAATAATTTAAACTACATAGTCCCTTTATATGTCCTACATGACATTAAAATTTGAATCGTTAAGGTTGTTGTTACCTCTTGTTTCTCACACCGAGTATGACTCACGTGAGCTTAGAGAAAACCTCAACCATAACACTCTATGGGCTAATAACCATGTGTAAGTACCAACAACATCATTTTTTAGGTCGTTGTCCCCAAGAAAAACATTATCATTAATTCATTCTTTAATTGAACTATGCGGACTTTGATCCTTGCCTTCCTAGCTCGGTACGTAGTCAACCTCCCAATGTTCAAGCCCAAAACCAATCTCTTTACATCAGTTCACCTCCATCTCATACGTTGTTGATTCGTGAAACCGCCCCTAGAATCAATATCTTTACATTGATTCACTTTCGTCCTTACTAAATGGCGTTAAACTATACAACACTGTTTTTCCCGGTATGACAATGATCTAAAAATATTCTTTGAGACCCTCACCTGAGAGGGAACCATTATTTACATTGATTTTTCAATCATGTTTCATTTTGAAGACTATGTGCGTACATGGCAATGCCTGAACCTTTTATCTTGGGTTAAACCATCATTACATTAAAGTCCCCTTTCATCATTGACATGTACAACCCAAATTTGTACAGAGGGTAGTTCTAGAAATACGTGGGCTTGATTCCCATCCTTATGGGATATGTAGGAACATTCGAGTGTCCCTCAAATCCATCCCTCAGTCTTTGGGCCTAACCCCAAATTCAACTTTTAGTCCCTTGGCTAAAAAGTCCCCATGAAAACACACACTGTGTATTTCTTATAATGGTCCAAGCTCTATGACCCAAAACTAAGATCTCTAATACTTTTGTCCCACATGATGTTAAAATGTAGTTCAAGAACTACGTATGTCTTGATTCCCATCCTTATGAGAAACGTAGTGAAGTCCAACCTTTCCATTCCGGACCCATCCACAACATGATTATGGTTAGCATTGATCTGTGTATCTCTGTATACATTGGACAATACCCATCATTATGTGTCATAATCCTAACCTTAAATATTTTCAGATATTCATAACCCTTTTTTGACTTTTAATCACAAAAATTTCAAATTTCTGAGAGTTCTTTTACCTGACTATGTTGTGCGTGCCCTTAGGAGGCCTTGCATAAACAGTCTCCATAACAGATTTGTCACCCAAAAGATACTATTATCTGATTGTGCAGCCAATGCCCTTAGGTGCCCCTACATAATTCAACCCCCTAACGGGTTTGTCGGATACTGGTAACTTCATTCATAGGAAGAAAGCCTCTTTTTTCCTTATTTGTCTTAAATGAAAGTATGTAGGGACCTGCAAAAAATAGCCATCCATAACATATTTGTCCCTTATCCTTTTTCATTATCTGAATGTATTAAAGTCTATGGTTTATATTCTCCTTCCCTAAGTTTGGGTCAAACCATCGTAGGAGTGATATCCATCCAGTTATTTGATAATCTTGTTTGGAAATATCTTCTCCATATTCAAGTACCACTTTCCATACAACAAACTATTTACATTGGAAAATTTGAATCTCCATAATCTTTCACTGGCTTTATAACACTAGGAAAGTAAAATTTCGAGAGTTATTTTGCCTGACTATGCAGCACGTTCCCTTAGGAGGCCTTGTATAAACAGTCTACATAACAGAATTGTTAGCCAAAAGATGCTATTTATTTGACTATGCAGCCAATGCCCTTAAGTGGACCTGCATAATTCAACCCCCTAACGTGTTTGTTAAATAATAGTAACTTCATTCTTGGAAACTACTTCTTCTAATTCCTTTTAGCTCTTTTTCATATCATTCCTCAGATTTAAATATTCTTAAGCCGTAGTTTAAAAATTTCCCCTCATACTTGAGTGTGGTAATGTGTTTTTAGATAAATTTTCATGGAATTGAGTCAATTTTAATTCATTTCGATCTAAGCTATACATACGACCTTAAACATTAGCCTCTGTATGTCTGATGTGCATGACTATAAACTGCTCACAAAAGACAAAGGAAATCTGAATAAAAGTAAAGTTCCAGCTTACTAAACATACATTTTGTATAATTTAGGTAATATTGAGAAATTAAAAGATTCAATGTTTGTAGGGTTATTTACATTAATCCTAGTAAAAATAAAACTATGCTTATTGGGCCCATTTTCTTAGGTAAAATTTAAAGCAGGTAGCAGGAAAATACGTGCATAAATGATTGAATATGAAAGTGTTTTTCATTGATACACAGAAGATAGAAGGACATACACAGACTGGAGTCTCTTCTCTTTTTCAGGAATTACAAAAGGCTTTCAACATAACTCTTAATTTGATTTACAGAATCCCGAGCTTCATCAGCAACCACCTGGAATTCATTCATTCAACTAGATACAATAAGATATGTAGTGAGACCAACTCTTCTTGGAAAAATTGTAAAAGGATGTTCTTGAGTGAGGTTTGAGAAACTTTTCTACTGATCAAACAGTGACTCTATTTCTGTCCAAGAGACTTGGAAGATGGATACATGGATTTGAGAATGGATCATTGGAAGTAAAGATCCATTTGGAGAGAGTACTCTTTTCTGATATTGCTCTAATGCCATGTTTGTCTTCTCTACACCAACTGGCACTGGAAAACATTTCAGGCCATGGGTTTTCCATTTTCATATGTGCAACGAAATGGCATGGAAGGAAAATTTGAAATTTCACACCATTGTTGTTGCTCTTAATGTTCAGCATAACCGAAATAGAGGAGTAGCAGTGCAGGTACATTTTATGCATATAGTTCTCTACATATGGAACACTGACTCCATTCAGATGACCATGACCATACAGAGACAGATAGATTCTCTGTGGGGAATTAAAATGATATTTCTTCAAGTACTTATCCAAATCCGGGAGAGTGTTGTCGCAAATATCATAGTAATCATGGCCAACAATGTTCATCATGTCATTAATCCTCTTGCTAGACAGTTCATCAGCCGTTCCGATTCTCCTGAGAGCCATTGAATCTGCACAAAAGATAAATTAATTAACTCTAAAATGGGTTTATTTTTCATAAAATTTGTGAAGGAATCCATAAAAATGGAAAAGGCATTAAAGCACTCAATTATAATCTTGGTGCGCAAGTGTTAGTGTGTCGCACTAGTTTTTGACGTGCAGGTATAAACCGCGCAAGTCTAAACACCTCTACAGTAGCGCGACAGCAAATAAATAGCGGAAAACAGAGCAACCTGCGCGGTGAAGGCCACTTGTGCAACGAGAGCTTGAAAATTTGAAATCAAGATGCTTTGTATAGAAATGGGGCCACATATTTATAGGCCAAAGCCGTACCCTGCACGCTGATGTCTGTCCATCTGGAAGTTGTGTGCCATACCTTGTGTGCCATAGCCTGCGCGACATACACTTGCGCACCGCCTTTCCTTTAGTTTTCTTCTTTTCCTCAGAGTCACATCCTCATTTCTTTTGGATCCAACTCTAAGGGGGGACTTTTGATGTAACGCATGAGACTTTTATGTTATATAAATCATCAAAGGAATCTTTTTATACACAACACTTGCTTGGATTTCTTTACACGAAATCGCGACCTTCCTCGATAGCTTGCGTCGTACGCAATACTGAGTTTCACTAAACAACGATATGCTATTAAAATATTATTAAAACTAGCCGTTATGAATAGTAATAACCACTTTATGAAATTTTATAAATTTTATTTTTCAAAATGGACTTCATTTTTGGATTCGGAATATCGAAATTAGCCTAGGGTGAAATTTTGGTATTTTTCTGAAAACTTTCAATTTTTGATGAATAGTGAAACCACTAAGTGGTAGTTAAAAAACTGAATTTTTCATAAAACTTAATTTTACCGCTTCTGTGAGTGGAATTTCAAAAATCCGAGAGACACGGTTGATGTCAGTAAGTAAAATGTGGTTCAATGAGATGAAAATAATGTTTTGGTGAATAGTAACTTTTTACTTTTTTTTACCACGGTTAAAAGAAAATAGGGTAATTAAGGGTAAAGATGATATTATTATTACCCTAACACTTGTCCTAATTCTATTGGATAAGTGTAATTCGACCAAAAACAAACTTAGGAATAAAATATGCCCATTTAGGCCCACTTGGATTATATTAGGACATTTATTATTAATTTATTTAAAGAAGGGTTAAAATAGTTAAAACCAAAGTTTAATAAGTAAATAATTATTAATATGGGGTTATACATAAGATAAATTCGACTATAAATATTAATTAGAAATCTAAAGAGATTTCCTACATAATGGTATTTTATTTGTAATTTTTAGACATTAAATAATTTAATTTATTTATGACACAATGATGATGCAGTAATTATCTTATTAATGAAATATTGACATAATTGATGTTATAAACACCAAAATAAATGTAATTTGAGACTTTTTATGAATCCCACTGATTTTTAGGTTAATATGACATGTTATTATTGATTTAATTAACTTTTTTCGAACTAATAATTCTGTTATGAGTTTCACAAAAATTAATTACTAAATAGTGTCAAAATTGACATAAAATAGTTTTAAAAAAAAATATTATATGATTAATTTTTATTTTATTCCTAAAAATCTATGGTTCGGCCAAATGACTTAGATAAGGTTATATATATTAATAATAAACAACTTGGGATCCATTTGGCGGCTTATAGTAAGTTTATTAACCTTATAGTATAAGAACACAAGAAGACACGGTAAAAGTAAAATTATTTAACTTAATGTTAAATCTAAATGATAAGGTTATAATAGGATCCTAAACTTGTCTAAATTATATTGGATGAGAGGATTTCGACCCACCCCCACCTTAGCTTCTAAATATATCAATATGAGCTATTTAAAACCGAACTTGACTTTATAATAAAATAATATTTTTAGTTTTCCCAAAGGTGCCCCTCTCCTCCCTTATAAAAGGGAACCTCCTCCCCCTCTTCCTCACACCACATTGAGCCTTCAAGATTGGCCAACCCCTGCAAGTTTATCCTCTCCACTTCCATAGAGACATCCTAGAGGTTCTGGTCCTCCTCAAAGACCAATTTTAGTGCCCTAAAAGAAGGTCTCAATGAAGCACTTCAAAGAAGAGGTAATGTCCGTTACCAATTCTTTCATCTTTATTTCTTCTTCCACTTCTTCTTCTTTAGTTGTTTCATTATGAAGTAAAAACATAAGTATCACTCATATACTGATATGTTATTATAAGTATGAAACAACCCTATTTCACCATCTATCCATCCTATGGAAAAAGAAATCACCGCGCGTGCGTACGTACGGAATACCGTCTCCACGCCGTGGTGTAATCTATTTTCCACCACCACCTTACTTGGATGAGAATAATGGTGTAAATAATGACTATATATGACTTTTATAATGTGATTCTGATTCTGAAATATTATACATACACTCCAATACAATTCCACAATCATAAGAACGATATCATCACTCGTGCGTACGTATGGAATACCGTCTCCACGATATGATGCGACTCGTTCTACATGATCTTCATTTCATAATGATTATATAAATGAATTGAATGAATGAATATGATATATATTACACTAATACCATTATGGAAATGAGCTATCTATAACCTAAATATAATAATAATAATTTATTCGACAAAACACGCATAAGAACAAAAAGTTATAAACACCCGAATAACAAGTAGCAATGAAATATTACTACTAAGAAGCTAAGAATATGACAATATATGATATCATAAAAATATGTATGATTCTGGAATAAGTCAATAACATTATTTAAATCATTATACAGGAGGTTTGGGCACTTACAAAGCAAGTTGGACCTAAGTTAAGGGAAAATATCACAATCTCATTTTTATCCGAGATTGTTTATACTTTGGTATTTACTGGTGTGTATTTTATCATCCACATCCATGTTCCCTAAATATGTAATATTGTTTCCATCCACTTACAATAGTATAAATCCAATTTTACCCTTCTGTGAGTTTTTAGTAAAGAATATGAAAGGAATATTTTGTCATTTTTTCGTACGAGGTACTTTTTTGACTTTTCTGACAAAAGTACTAAGACTGTTTTTTTAAACTTATACGGCATGAATGGATTTTTAAAACATTATTTCCAAGAAGCTTCCTTTACAATTTTTGAAGTTTATTTTTAATCAACTTCTTTTTGTTTAAAATTGTATGGCATGTTATGAAAGGATAAATGTTTTTGAAGTAGAAAGGATATTTTCCTCAAGAATGGAGTTCAAGAGTTTTATCAAAATTATTTTCCATCTAAGACAATATAGGGTTCTGTTTCTATCCCTATTATTACATGGATTTTATTATGTTGTGATGGAAATATTTTTATGAATTCCTTTATCTTATATGGATTGTTTTATTATGTCATGATGTTTAAGATTCCCATTTTTATTACATGGGTTATGCAATGATGTATGATTTAAGATTTTGTGGTACACATAAGAATTGTATTATTATGAGATGCGTGGGACCTATATCTCCCTCCAATGCATTGGGTAATGATTTTATATCTCATGACACTACTGTAAATTCCATCACTCCCAACGCTTTTTTCCCAACGGTTTTAATAAACTGTTGGGAAAAAGACCCTATGCCAACGGTTCATATGAACCGTTGGGATATAGATCATATGGACTGGTTTTTCCAACGGTTTAAATGAACCGTTGGGAAATATCCATCTAAAATCACTTCTGCCATCAGGATTCTTCTCCGATTCCTAACCCGCACCCCTCCAAACCCTCGGTGCCACTCACATACTCCTCCCGTCCTCACCAGGGCTCCCATACCGACCACCCCTCGCGGCTCGCCGCTCGCCGATCACCGCTCGCCGCTCGCCACTCGCCGATCGCCGCTCGCTGCTCGCCACTCGCCACTCGCCACTCGCCGCTCGCCGCTCGCCGCTCCCCGCTCATCGGCTCCCACACATCCCCCTTCAATCCAAAGTTATCCAAACCCTACAGGGCCGCTCCGTTCCTCCTGTCATTACTGCCGCTCTCTCCTCCTGTCATTACCGCCGGTCTCACCCCCCTTGAGTTCCCCTCCTCCCATCCTGAATCATGCTCGCCGCTCGCAGCTTCCCGCTCATGGTCGCTCGCGAATCCCCCTTCTGCTGTGTAAGCATCAATTCTGACTCTCTTTAAGTTTGAATTCAGGTTAATTATGAGTTATTATTAGTATTTATATGATTCATTCAAGATATATAACTGTCATTTCCAATGTTTTATATGATTTATTTTAGCTCTGTTGATGATTATTGCCTTTACAAAATTATCCAAAGGAGGGTGATTCAACAATACATCATTGAGTTCACCTGTATATTGAATCAATGTTTTTTGATTCCACATTTGCATACGTGAAACCCAATAACTTCATGACATGTGTATTATAATCAGTATCCCAATTTGTTTGAGGGGTGATCTTCCCTATTTAGATTCTTTTCTTGTTTCCTTTCTGTTGATACAATGTGTTTGACTTTATACTGTTTTATGAGATCGTTTCTCTTCTTCGATGTGATGTTTTTTAATGGATTTTCCATTTTCTGAGAGGCATCTCA
The DNA here is from genome assembly GCA_963277665.1 of Viscum album. Lineage (NCBI taxonomy): Eukaryota > Viridiplantae > Streptophyta > Magnoliopsida > Santalales > Viscaceae > Viscum > Viscum album. The sequence goes on from OY728138.1 coordinate 2,135,521,355, forward strand.
CACGAGAGTGTTTTTTTGGTTATTTAATGATGTTGCATGGTTATGAACCTTTTTCATCTGATGTGAAGTTATGTTTTTTATATAATGATATCCTTGGGAGTCATTTCATAGGGTGGATGTTCAGGCCCCTTTCTCTCCTTTTCAAGTTTGTTTTAAATTCTAAAGGGAATTAATTATTTGAGAGATATCTGTTATAGGGTCCCAAATTTATAAAACCCTTTGTGTTTTATGAGGGTTGGAGGTTTCAAGAGGGTGATTAGATCCTTTTACATTTTCAAATTATAATTTTATTCATGGTGTCACTTATTTGATCATGCATTTGATTTCTTGTCCATGTGGTAACTTGTTTGATTATGCAGTTACTAGTTTGATTTTTCCACCCCTTATTTGACTATGAAATCTCTTTTTTTTCCTTATGGTTAATTGGTGAGGTTTCTCACTTGTTTGTGTGAGGAAACATTGGAAGCTAGAGTAGCCTTCGGGTCTTCCATGAGATGGATTTGTTTTTCTAAAACCTAATGTGAGAACATTTACGGAGTATGTTGAAATAACCCCAAATGTCTCCATGAGATAGCATAAATAACCCCAAGTGTCTCCATACATCGTATCCTCCTCACATGGGTTGGCCACTCACCCAATCATATCAAACATATCGTATTCTATCCTCTCAGTCACATAGTATAGACTCATCTCTCGAGGATTATCCCATAATCCTCATCCCACACACTATAGTCTTCTCTCGGCATGTTGACCATTCTTTAATTATATTATCAAGAATCTGGTCAAGAACCTCATTAAAATCATGTATTTTAACCCAGCCCCACTAACACACCAAGCCTCTTGGCATTATAATTCCAGTATGTCCGACAATACCCAATACTCACAGTAGCATCTCATCCTTGATCTCCTTAGTTTAACTTATGAATCATTAAATGGAGTAAAACCTATCATAATACATTTTATAGACTCTGAGGGACCATCCCACTCTAAGAACCCACCAAGATTCCAATCCATCCTCATAAGTATTTCCTCATCAAACACTAGACGTAAAATTGCCACATTTATCACCATAAGGCCCAATCCTTTTAGGAATATTTTACTTGATCTAAACCCTCATCTAGTCCATACACATATCATCCAAATTATAAGACATATGTTAGACCACTCATATCCCAATTGATATCTAGTGACAAGGTGATTTCATTTCCATAAAATCACTAAAGAATTTTATCTAAACCTAGGCGGCTTGTGAACACCATATCTATAGGTCTACTATGTTAATCTATTTACTTTCATTTACCGTCATTAGACTCCATGACTCCCATGGAACATAGTTATAATCAATCCCTTGTCAATCTATGATCGAATAATCAAGTTAGTGTTTAAGGGTCTATCGAGGCTCTTAATACTATCTTTATATACATAAGAATTCTTATTTAAAGAAACAATTAATTTAAGTAATGGTTGATCACCTATGGAGGTGCTTATACTTCATCTTCTAACTGATAAATGATGTATTTCCTCCACATGAATGAGGAATTAAAAAACTCCCCTTCCATGTTCATGTAAAACCTATATTTTCCAAAGACAGCATACTAACCACAAATATATAGGTGAGAAAAATCAGAAGACTGGTCCATGATCACATCATTAGTCATAGCTTCATCAAAAATCTTCATGCCTTAAGCCTTATATTAATCATATGATTTGACATATACTTACCATATTAGTGAATGTTGATTCATATTCAATCACTAACAATTTTTCCTACTCAATATCTAAGAGATCTCAAGATCTAGCTTGTTTAAGATCATCTAGGAAGTTTTGGTCATTGAAGATTAGTTGGAATCACTTCTAATAATGTTTTCATCCTCCCATTCCACAATAACTTTACACCACAACCTATCTTGACCCTTTAGTAATGGTGTAACCATGTAATTTCCCAAACAAACTTGTATTGAAAAAAACCAAACTAAGCTGAAACTCGAGCCAAACTAATTATATACCATTTATAGGAAGATTAATTGTTAATTAATAGGAATGTACTTTTTAATAGTATCATTTTGAAACATGGATTTGTTTCCCCCTTGCTTGCAGGAACATGATTTGACCTATGTGGCGTTGTGGTTCTTATATGTTGGGCGGTGACATGTATAGTCACACGAGACAAGTATGTTTTAGTTTAGTTTTTATTTTATTTTCTTTATCGCATTGTCCACTTAGGTCTTTTACTGGTTTCTATGGACAGGGAGTAGTTATATTCTACGAAGGAGGCTAGAAGGGGTTCAGATTGTTTCAATCCGCCGGCTTTAATCCGAGGTAAGATTCTATGATTACTACTTGTCTCGCACCTCATATATTTTGAGGATTTCAATGTTTTTGACTCCATATTATGTTTTTGGTAGGGTATTGGATCGTTTTGTGTTGGTTCGGGTGGATTTGGTTCTCGCCAATGGAGGTAAGGATTTAATGCTGTTGGTAGGTTTTTCACTGGTTATGTAGGGTCCTTTATGTGTTTTAAGGTTCTTAAAATCCTTTTTGTAGTGCGTTGATCCCTGCTCGTTGGTTTTGAGTCACCAAGTCAAGGGTGACTCACCTGCGTGTGCATAGGTAAGTAAGTATATGTATGTGGGTTCCCCCGTTACGTGTATAGTCAACCATGGCAATGATTATGCACGTATGGGGCTTGGTGTGCCCATGTATATATATAAAAATGCATACGCAGGAGAGTGGAGACAGGTATATGCATTTAAGCATATGTGTAAGGATCCCCTTGCACATGCTCATGGCCATGTGGGTGTGTGCATAGGGGATAGGTGTCCTTGCATGTGTGTGAAGGTGTGTATACTCAGTTGGGGAGCATCAGCTTTTAGTTAGAAAGATCCAAGAGCCAAAGTGGACGGCTTGGTTCCACCTTGAGGTAGGGTCCCTCTTCTAGTCTCTTTAATTAAAGAATTCTTTAAATTGTATTACCTTCTTTCTTAATTATGCATAATTATATCGACTTGCATATCTTTAATAAGTGTTCTTTTATATAATCATTTCATTTGATAAATAACGTCATTTTTTATAATAAAACCCTTCCAACGGAGGTGCGCTGTCTGCGAAAACTCACAGTGATAGTTATGTTGATCTAGTTGCTTAACTTATTGCATTTGATTTGTGCTGAATGAGTTATAGAATAAATGTTAAATATAATTAAATGAATTTTGTGATAAAGCAATGCCATGATTTTATAATAAAACCCCTTCAATGGAGGTGCGCTGTCTTCTAAACCAAAGAGTAGTGATAGTTATTTTCTGTCGTTTTGTTTCCCTTTAGACGTTGCGTCATTGTGTCACTCGCTACAACCTTCTCTGGTGATCCCTTGTTATAGCATATTAAATAGTTGATATGTTATATCATTTGGCGGCAGGGCGACGACCGGAATGTTGCCCCGCCTCCTCCCGCTCCATTCGCTCCTGGCCGGAAGATGCTGCCCTGCGGATGTCGCTGGACCGGGCCAACACGTCGCGGTCACGTCGCGGTCACGCCGCGGTCACGCCGCGGTCACGCCGCGGTCACGCCGTGGTCACGCCATGATTTGGCCCTGCTCTAGGACGACACCTTGCGGCAGTTCGCAATCCTGTCGGGATTCGATGTATGGTACCTTGATAGAGTTTTAGATACATTACCCATCCATAGTAAATGGGGTGGGAGGCGATGACCGGAATGTTTCCCCACTTCCTCCCGCTCTCTTCGCTCCTGACCAGAAGATGCTACTCCATAGATGTCGCTAGACCGGGCCAACACGCCGCGGTCGTGCCGCGGTCACGCCGCGGTCACGCCGCGGTCATGCCGCGGTCACGCCGCGGTCACGCCGCGGTCACGCCGCGGTCACGCCGTGGTAATGCCATGATTTGGCTCTGCTCTAGGACGACACCTTGCGGCGGTTCGCAATCCTGTCGGGATTCGATGTATGATACCTTGATAGAGTTTTAGATACATTACCCATCCATAGTAAATGGGGAGGGAGGCGACGACCGGAATGTTTCCCCACTTCCTCCCGCTCTCTTCGCTCCTGGCCAGAAGATGCTACTCCGCAGATGTCGCTAGATCGGGCCAACACGGTCACGCCGCGGTCACGCCGCGGTCATGCCGCGGTCACGCCGCGGTCACGCCGCGGTCACGCCGCGGTCACGCCGCGGTCACGCCGCGGTCACGCCGCGGTCACGCCGTGGTCACGCCGCGGTCACGCTGTGATTTGTCCCTGCTCTAAGACGACACCCTGTGGTGGTTCACAGTCATGTCAGGATACTTCTCCTATCCCTAATCCGCACTTCTCCAAACCCTCGACGCCAATCCCATAATCCTCTCGTCCTCCCTACCGCTCCCATACCGACCACCCCTCTCCGCCGCTCCCATCCGAACCACCCCTCACCGCTCGCCGATCGCTGATCACCGCTCCCCGCTCATCAGCGCTCACGATTTTTTTCTAAAATCTCTATGCGAACCCATAACCCTTCTCGTTTTACCCTAAACCATAGCTCGACGCACCCATATGGAAGATTTTTTCCAATAGCTCGACACGAATCCTACTTCCCAACCGACTCTCGACGTGAACCCTACTTCCCAGCGCGACAGGTCTGGTTTTCCAATGCCCAATTCTTCCGCATTAAATGGGTACGTATTATGATCAACTTACGATTTTAGGTTTTGTTTGGAACCCTGCTTCCCTACCTACTCTCGAGGGTTCTAACTCTACTTTCCAACCGGTCATCTTATCTTTGATTCAAGTAATTTGTGTTCATTCACTTTAAATCAGTATGTATGCCTTCATTTATTTTTGATTTTTTGGTTCCATTTTGCTGCAATGTACTGTCTATTATGATCCCCTTATGAACAAAAGCAATATATCATTTTAGGTTGAAATTTTGTTTTAATTTACCTGTATAGAATCATTTTGATTGATATTGAAGAGGTCAAAATGAGGTGGGGAGGAGGGGGGGATGTGCTGGAGGGGGGGGGATGGGAAGGGGTGAGGTGAGGAGGAGGGGGGGTGGACAGGGGGTTGGAGGTGGCTGTGTAGGTGGGGGAGAGGGGGAGAGGGGGAGAGGGGGAGAGGGGGGGGGGATGTGCTGGGGGTGAGAAAAGATAAGATACAGGTGTGAAAGAACATCCATGTTGATGGCAGCACCAATACATTAACGACTAGAAAAACCTGATCATCGATCAACAACGTCTCCTACTGATCATCTATCAACAACTGCCCCAATGGGGTATATAAAATAAATGAATAACCAATGAATTATCAATGGTCCTCATGACAATCATAAAAGTTTTACCTTACAAGGGCTCTATAGTACAAGATTGACCACTCCACATGGGCGTTATTAATTAACAGGTATAGAAAACATTGGTCACTCAATCAGTAACAATCCCATTATGGCATCTTCAAGAGTCCCTTTGATGCATATAAATATCTTAAGGAAATCCGACCATAACTTCTATCCCACATCATCATCCCATACCAATGGTTCCAATAGTTCCAATCCTAAAAAAAGACAGTAATCCTCAACTGTTCTAACCCTGAAAAATAGGTACCAAAATTTCAGGATAAAACAAGATCTCTTCATATATACTACTTGATTATAATTTTCAGGATCTATATGAAAGAACATTGAACAGAACTAGCTTAGATTTCACAATCCATTCCAACTAATGATCTCATAATAACCCTCACACATGATTCTCATCTCACAACCCAACCTGCTGGAGGATTCTGAATCCAATCCTTGAAGAAATCCTGATAAAGAATTGTTTTACTCCAAAACACCATAAAGACCACATTCAAACACAGAATGTATTCCATCATGGAAATTTATATGAAAAACTGATCAAAATTGAATACTCATAAGTCGAATTCTGACTCGAGGGTTAAAATAGGGTAAACACAACAAGGAGAAAAAAGTACCCAACCTGTACTTTAGGTATATGATATGTAACCCAAAATGTCCCCTCGTTCCATGTGACATAGACTGCTCAGTGTGTACTTTTCCGAAGTACACATCATGTGTTCCGGTATATGATGTTTACCCCCACCTGGGTACATTCACATACAAGGCCCCACTTAGCATGAAAAATTCCCTACTACGTGGAATGTATCACCCCATACACAATCTTTACCCCACATATGGTTCCCATGTATGTACCTATCCATATATCCCCCCCCCACACAAGGTCTACCCACGCACAATGCCTATCCATGTACCTCGCACTAGATATAGCTTTATACCCTACATGGTCATCTTCCACTAGCACACCCCGAGCCACCACTACATGGCATGTAACCCACCCCCTTGTATTAATCTTTTAGTTCCCAAAACCCATATTTCCCAAGTACTAAGAACACATGATGTGTGTTCTCAAAACTACACATCATGTACATGAGTTATCCCAAACTAAACCCCCCAAAAATATCCCAAAACACCTAATTTCTCCAAAGTATCCATTGATTGAATCCTGAATGGGTCACCAAAAACCCAAAAAATACGATTAAAACTTAAAATCAACTACCCTATGGGAATTTGTGGGGGAGGCAGGGGTGTTTGGCGAGGGTGAGGTGGGGAGGAGGGGGGGGGGGCTGTGTAGGGGGTTTGGTGGGGAGGGGGTGGGCTGGGCAGGGGGGAGGGGGGGTTGTGCAGGTTTGGGGTGGCTGTGTAGGTGGGGGTGCTGGGCAGATGGGGGAGGGGGGCTGGGCAGGGGGGTTGTGCAGGTGGGGTGGTGGTTGTGTAAGTGGGGGAGGGGGTGTGATGTGCAGGGGGTTTGGCTAGGCAGGGGGAGTGGGGCTGGACGGGGGGGGGGGGGGGGGGTTGTGCCAGTGGGGTAGTGGGGGGGTTGTGCAGGTGTGGGGGGGCTGGGCAGATGGGGGGGGGAAGGGGGGTTGTGCCAGTGCGGGGTGGTGGTTGTGCAGGTGGGGGAGGGGGTGGGATGTGCAGGGGTTAGGCTAGGCAGGGGGAGGGGGCTGGGCAGGGGGGATGTGTAGGTGGGGTAGTGGGGGGGGGGGGGCAGGTGGATGAGTATGGAGATGAACTTGAGTTCCTTGAACCCAATTAGGGAACTGCAGAACGATTTCGTAGGACCCAAGTATATCGGATAAGGCACATTCGTGGAAGAATCTATAATTCTAGCCATGTCCCTACTTACACTATCAATGTTATAGAAACCGTGGAAGAGCCATTTAGTGAGTCTAGTAAGAGAAGGAAAATCCCCATGCATAATCCAACCAGGTACAATTACTATGGAATGTAATAATGCTACAACCACCATAGATCAAGATTAATACGTCATTATGTTGAGAAACATCAGACCCTTGTACCTTTATTTAATGATAAATGTTAGCAATATTTGAAAATATTACATTGACTATGATTTTTGATTTAATATCATTCTAATGTTGACACATTCTCATATGTGATATGATGAGGACAATATAGAACCTTCCACATAGATACTACAATTCTGTGTCCAATGCAAGAAATGTCCATAAGTCCAATTCATGCTCGGGGATCAATTTGGAGACCTCATTTCTGAATCATAATTTATAGTAATTCAGTAGGATCAAAACATCATTGACTTTTTAGGAAGGCCTCTTTAAACTTTTCTGACCACTCAAACATAACTACATTCTTAGTAATCCTAGTCATAGGAACTTCTAAAGGGGAAAAGTTTTAGATGAACCACATGTAAAACCCGAACAAACAAATGAAACCCACAATCTCAAACATGTTTCGTATGCCTTCTCATGAAACCACAACCTATACATTCGTTGGGTCCACATAAATTCCCACATTATAGATTACGTGCCTAAGAAAACATACTTTATGGAAGCATAAGTGACACTTTGAGATCTTATAAAACATATAATGTGGTCAAAGTGTACAAAAAAAATCTATAGGTGTCCAATGTGTATATCAATGGTCGGTGAGTATATAAGGATATCATCAATAAGAACCACAATGAATGAGTTGAGATATGTATGGAAGATCTCATTCATGAGATCCATGAACACCATTGGATTAATTTTAAACATGAAAGGAAATTAAAGATATGTATGGAAGATTCCTTAATAATTTTCACACCATTTGTAATATGAAATCATATATATACATTCATTCAACTAATCAATTCATGTCCTTAAAAAAGTTCCACATGTCTCATTACAGCTAAGTAAAAAATGGCAAGGATCAATATTTTCCCTCATGTACCTCTTTATAACCTCTTTATTACCTCTACACAAGTAGTAATTTACCGCTTTCAAAATAGTAAATTATCTTCACACATGTCTTTTCTAGCCCAACATATTTATATGTATCCACTACTTTTACCCTTATCAAAGCCCTAGACTAATACTTCTCACTCAATATAGCTCATCACTCAACTCCCAACATCTTCCATACTACTAAATGTAGTGTCTCATACAACTATATATCACATACCAACCTTCTCACTTAACAAACATCCATGTTAATACATTATGATCAATGTAAATCCATTTTCTGAAATAATACCATATTAACCATGGTAGGTCTAATATCACATTCAAAACTCTCCATTATCACTCATGGTTGGGTTCATCTAGAACCTTATCACTCAAGGTGAGGCCATTATATTGACCACTACCTTATCAATCATGGTAGGGTTATATATCATGTTATAATATGATAACTTCATTATCACTCAAGTAAGGGTCCTTCTAGCACCTTATCACTCAAGGTGTTGTCATTCCTTATTATATATCACTATACTTGTTAGAATTTATCACCCAAGATGTGTATGAAATAACAACAAGGGCATTTGGTCCATATTATAGCTCACCAGATAGGTACAAGGTTCTAGTTACTCGGGACCTATTCCCCGTAACTTATCAGTCATGTTAGTGTTAGATATCATTTTATAATATGATAGCATCATTATCACTCAAGTAAGGGTCCTTCCAACACCTAATCACTCAAGGTGTTTTCATTCATTAAGATATTTCACTATACTTGTTATATTTTGTGACACAACATGTGTATGAAATAACAAGGACATTTGGTCCATATCATAGCTCACCAGCTAGTGTACCACCATGAAGCCCATGATCCCATGTGATAAATGGTTAATTTTTATGATTCTCCCTATGGATCATCATTCAAATTTCAATGGATACAAAAATCATCTATGGAAGGTATATACTAAAACTCATGTATTAATCTACTGGATTGTCATGGAGGATTATCTGAATGTTTTCATTATAGATTGGGGATAGAATATTACCTTGTAATCTTATCCTCTTAGAATATGATAGAAAATTTCCAAAGTGAGCCCAACCGATGATGTAAATAATTCATAACCACTGACAAACACCATGTTGGATGTCATCATAGCATATCCCCTTGAAAATTAGGCATGTGATATCTCTCATGAATCAAGTAAATATCTATCCCCATAGAATCTATGTGTCACAAGAGCCTAAACAATATCCCTCTCTTAAACACAATCCAATACCTTGATAAATGCAACAATATAACTAAATCTCTTGACATTATAGAAGTCATTGCCCCATAGTATATGATTCCCCCATCATTATACTCTAGGAACAAAAGGGTTATAATGGTCATAGTGTAAATATCCTTCTAGGTTATTATATTGAATGATTAAATTCATCGAAAAAATATCAAATTTATCCTGGAGTAATCAAAACAAATAACCCTTATTCGATAGATCAGGATTGAGGCAGGGGATTCTTGATATATGAGTTATAAACTTGAATTTCCAATATCCCCCTCCCTATTTGATGAACAAGACAACATTTTGTTGGTTCTTGGTCTCTCTACCACATCAATATGTGAACCATACAAGGGGAAGGGATGTGAGTAAGCCTTCAAAAATGAGATGATTATTTCTATGTGTTTTGTGTGTGTTTTTTTGTGTGGTTTCAGGTGATTAAAGTGAGTTTTCTATGTGTTCAGTGGTGTGTTTTCTGTGTTTGCAGGTTGCAGTGTTCCTATGACAGAGTGGTGTGTTTTTTGTGTGTGCAGTGGTGTGTTTTCTGTGTGGGAAGTGCTGTGTTTTCTGTGTTTACTGTGTGTGCAGTGGTGTGTTTGCAGGTTGCAGGTTGCATGTTGCAGTGTTTTAGTGAGTTTTCTATGTTTGCAGTGGTGTGTTTTCTATGTGTTTTCTGTGCAGTGGTGTGTTTTTAGAGTTTTTTATGTGTGCAGTGGTGTGTTTTATGTGTTTGTAGGTTGCAGTGGTGTGTTTTTTTTTGTGATTGCAGTGTATTTTTGTGAGATGACACGTTTTTGACAGAGTTTACATTGCAGCCTGCAGTATTGCTGGCTGTTTCATCTTAAATTAATGGGGGGTCTAACCCAACGGTTTCAAAACCGTTGGGTTATAACTTTGTGATGCTGCAACATTTCCCAACGGTTTTGAACCGTTGGGTTATACCCTGCTGCATTTTCCAACGGTTTTGAACCGTTGGGTTATACCCCTACTGATACCTTTCCCAACGGTTCAAAACCATTAGGGTATACCCTGCTGCTTTTCCCAACCCTGCTTATTTTCCCAACGGTTCAAAACCGTTGGGGTATATCCTATGCCAACGGTTTTAAAACCGTTGGCATACCCCTGTCGCTGATTTTTCCAACGGTTCAGCTGAACTGTTGGTATAAAAGAAATCTAAACAGCCTTTCCCAACGGTTCAAGGTGAACCGTTGGTATAAGGCTTTCCCCACGCCTCACAGCCCAACGGTTTCTAAAACCGTTGGGATAAGTTTTCCCAACGGTTTTAGGGCCTTTTCCAATGGTTTTAAACCGTTGGAAAAACATGGATTCCCAGTAGTGTGAGATAGAAATGGCTGGAATGGTAGGTTATACCGGTTAAGTGAAACAGGACTGAAACGAGGGTGACTCAGTTCATAAAGGGACTTTGTCCACTAAGATAGTCTTGGCAAGGAGTCTTGACTAACAAGAAATGATTTTCTATGATTATGTGTGTACACCACAAAGTTTCATGTTTTAAGTTATGATTATTTTGATTACATTTCACTGCAATGATTTATCCCATGTTATGAAATTATGATCTCTTTTGCAGGTTAAGATTTCCAAAGGTTATGTGCTTGTGTATACGATGTGATTGATATTTCTTTTGTTTACCCTTACTGAGCATTTGAGCTCACCCTTTTGTATGTTTTCTTTCCCCAGGTCAGGAAGAAGGTTATTAAGTAGGATATGCCAAAAAGGGACCCTAGATATGATGAAATAAGTGGGAGGCAAAGTTGATGCTTTATGAACCAGTTGTTTATGTTTCCCAGTTTCTAAAGACATTATACCTATACGGTCCTTTCATGGTTTTGTTATATGTTGTAATAAGTATGCTTCAATTTTGAAGTGTTAACAATGTATGTAAAGTATGGGTCGTTATAGTTGGTATCAGAGGAAAGGTATAGCCAACCTTTGGAAACTAGGACGTGAAAGCCTTAGTAAGAACCCTAAGGATAAGTCTAAGCATAGAACACATTATTAGTGTTTTATTAATGGCCATGAATAACCTAGGATAAGACCTTAAGTGTGAAATTTTATTCTTGAGTATGTCGTTTTCCCATTATAATTAGTGTTTCTCACACTATTCTTCTTGGTTTTAGTCAATGGCTGGAACCCGAAGGAATCGTGTTAATGCGGAATGCGACGAGAAATGAAATGATTGTCCCCTTGAGCAACCAAATGTTATGGGAACTGGAATGCAAAATCTTGTAGCCATACTCACACAACTTTCTCAAGCTATGAATCATGCAGGACTTCCAAACGAGCAAAGGAAGGTGCAACATTCTGTTGAATCCTTCATGAGGTAGCGTCCACATTCTTTCAGTGGGTCTACTGATCCATTAGTTGCTGAACAATGGATTAGTACTACTGAAAAGATATTTTCAGTTTTTTCAATGTTCTGAACATGATAAAGTCATCCTAACAGTGTATCGTTTGGAAGGAGATGCTGATCAATGGTGGAATCTTATTAAGAATACGAGGCAAAGGGATCAAATTGAGTCCATGGAATGGGACGAGTTCAAGAACTTATTTTTCAATAAGTAAATCCCTCGTATTCTCTGAACAAAGATGGAGAAAGAGTTTCTTGAACTGAAGCAAAAGGATGATGAATCTGTTGGTACCTATGAAGCAAATTTTACAAGACTTGCAAGGTACGCTTCTGGTATTATTATCCAACCTGAGAGTAAGATCGATCGATTCTTTAGTGGCTTAAAACCAAGTCTTCAAAGGGCGTTAGCCATAAGGGACTTCAATAACTACGAGGAAATCGTTCTATGTTCTCTCAATGTCGAAATGGAGATTAGAGTAACCCATCCGTCATATGGGTTTGATAAGAAGAGGAAAATGGAATTCAAAGGAAAATCTAAAGAGCACATTGAAAAGAAGATGAGCTTTCCCTTATGATCAAAGTGTGGAAAGAAACTTGGAGGGAGTTGTCTTAAAGGGACAAGTAAATGTTTCAAATGTGGAAAGGAAGGTCATCGGGCATTTGAATGCCACGATGATGGGAAGAAGATGTCTAATGATGCAAACAAAGGAAGGGATACACAGAATGAACCTACTACACTTCAATGTTTCAAGTGCAAGGAGATGGGGCATTATGCCAATAAATGCCCTAATCCAAGGGTTGATGATGATGGTCGACGTCAACAAACTCTTAAGGCTAAAGAAAAAGGAAAGTCACATGCAATTTCTATCAGCGATGTGGAGTACGATAACGATGTGGTGAAAGGTACACTTACCATCCACTCTAAAGTAGCAAATGTTTTATTTGATTCTGGATCCACCCACTCTTTTATTTCTGAAGAATTTTCTAAGGGTATCACCGTATTACCTCAACAAGTAGATATTGAGTTAGCTGTGACAACACCTAATGGCACAACAGTCACATCAAAAGTTTATAATTCTTCTCCGATCGAAGTTTGTGGGAAAGTGCTTCCTTCAAATCTTGTGATCCTTCCTATAGTGGAATTTGATGTGATTCTTGGCATGGATTGGCTTTCTTTATATGGAGCTCATATCAATTGCCAAAGAAGGGAAGTCACATTTCATATTCCAGATCAATCTATGATCGTCTATCAATGCAAGGATGAACATAACCTTGCAGTGGAAATTTCTTCCATTTTATGGGTATTGATTCCACTAAATGAAGGTTATTTATCTCAAATGGTTGGTGAGAAACTCACTATTAAGAATATGGCCATCGTACGGGAGTTTGATGATGTCTTTCCGGAGGAATTACCGGGTCTTCCACCAAATCGTGAAGTTGATTTTTCAATAGAACTCGTACTGGGTGCTTTTCCTATTTCAAAGACACCTCATAGAATGGCCCCAATTGAGTTGCAGGAATTGAAGAAGCAACTCCAAGAGAATATTGATAAGGGATTCATACACCCTAGTGTGTCACCTTGGGGAGCACCTGTTCTATTTGTTAAGAAGAAAGATGGATCAATGAGACTCTGTATTGATTATCGAGAACTTAACAAGATCACTATCAAGAACAAATATCCTATCCCATGCATTGATGACTTATTTGACCAACTACGTGGAGCTCAATAATTTTCCAAGATTGATCTTCATTCAGGGTATCATCAATTAAGGGTCAAAAGGGAGGATATACCAAAGATGGCTTTCCGTACAAGGTATGGACACTATGAATTTATAGTGATGCCATTTGGTCTTACTAATGACCCTGCTATCTTCATGGATCTATTGAATAGAGTCTTTAGAGACTATCTTGATTAATTTGTGGTAGTCTTTATAGACGATATTCTTGTTTATTCGAAGAGAAAGGAAGAACATGAAGATCACTTGAGAATTATATTGAAGACCCTGAGAAAGGAGAAGCTTTATGCCAAATTTACCAAGTGTGAATTTTGGCTTCAAGAAGTTGCATTTTTGGGTCACATAATCTCTAAAGAGGGGATATCTGTGGATCCAGCAAAAACAGAGGTTATCGAAAGATGGTCGAGACCAACAACAGTAACTGAGATCCAAAGTTTTCTTGGTTTGGCTGGATATTATCGACGTTTTGTGAAAGATTTTTCACGATTATCTAATCCACTCACCAAGTTGACTCGGAAAGGAGTTAAGTTTCTCTGGATGGAGGAATGTGAAGAGAATTTCAAGGAGTTGAAAAGAAGGTTATCCAGTGCACATGTGCTCACATTGCCTTGTAGTGGAGAAAGGTTTGTGATCTACAGTGATGCATCCAAGAAGGGATTGGGGTGTGTTCTTAGGCAAAATGATATGGTGATAGCTTATGCCTCACGACAGTTGAAAATCTATGAGCAAAATTACCCAACACATGATTTGGAGTTAGCTGCGGTAGTATTTACATTAAAGATTTGGAGGCATTACCTTTATGGTGAAAGGTGTGATATTTATACTGATCATAAAAGTTTAAAGTATATTTTCACACAAAAGGAGCTGAATACGTGCCAAAGAAGATGGTTGGAGATGATTAAGGATTATGACTGCTCAATCAATTACCACCCTGGGAAAGCAAACAAGGTGGCAGATGCATTAAGTCGACAAGACCATGCCAGTTTATCAATGATGAGGATCACAAAAGATCCAATATTTATGGATTTACAAAGAATGGATCTTGGAATTATAATGGAAGGGTAAAAATCTTATCTTTCTCAAATGAATGTTCAACCATATATGCATGTGAAGATTAAAGAGGCCTAGAAAGAAGATGTCGAGTTACAAAAAAAGGTGAGAAATGTTCCTGAATTCAACCTTGATTGTGATGGGATAATAAAGTTCAGGAATCGGGTTTGTGTTCCTCCCATCCCCGAATTAAAGAAGGAACTGCTGGATGAGGCTCATAGTTATTCATTATCTATTCATCCTGGAAGCACGAAGATTTATAGGGACCTGAAAGAGTACTTCTGGTGGGATGGCATGAAAAGAGATGTTGCTGAATATGTCTCTCGATGCTTGGTTTGTCAACAAGTTAAAGCTGAGAGACAGAAGTCTAAGGGGATGTTACAACCATTACCCATACCCGAATGGAAATGGGAAAACATCACTATGGACTTTGTCATAGGACTTCCTAAAACATCTAAAGGAAATAATGCTATCTGGGTCATAGTTGATCATCTTACAAAGTCTGCACAGTTCATTGCTATTAGAGAGGATTTCTCTCTAAATCAGCTTGCCAGGATATATGTAAAGGAAGTGGTAAGATTGCATGGAGTACCACTTTCTATTATCTATGATCGGGATCTGAGATTTACCTCGAAGTTCTGGCGAAGTCTTCAGCATACTCTGGATACAGAGTTGAGTTTCAGCACTGCTTATCATCCTCAGACAGACAGTCAGTCTGAGAGAACAATTCAAACTCTAGAAGATATGTTGAGATCTTGCTCTATGGATTTCAAAGGTGGTTGAGATCAACACCTACCTTTAGTGTAATTTTCTTATAATAATAGCTTTCACTCCAGTATTCAGATGGATCCTTATGAAGCTCTCTATGGAATGAAATACAGGACTCCAACTTACTGGGATGAAGTTGGGGAAAGAATGCTATTAGGACCTGATCTCGTTGATGAAATGGCAGAAAAAGGTCAGATCTATTCAACAACACATAAGAGCAGCTCAGAGTCGACAGAAAAGTTATGCCGACAACCGAAGAAAAGACCTAGAGTTTGAAGTGGGTGATAAAGTTTTCTTACGAATATCTCCCTGGAAGAGGGTTATGAGATTTGGAAAGAAGGGGAAGTTGAGCCCTAGATATATCGGTCCTTTCGAAATACTAGATCATGTTGGGAATGTAGCTTACTGATTGGCGCTTCCACCGAATCTCTCTCAAGTTCACGATGTGTTCCATGTGTCTCTCCTGAGAAAGTACATACCTGATCCTTCACATGTACTCAGCTCAGAAGTTGTACCGCTGGAGCAAGATCTTTCTTATGAAGAACAGCCGATAGAGATTCTGGATCGTAGCGAAAAAGTCCTACGAAACAAGACCACTCTCTTGGTGAAAGTTTTATGGAGGAACCACCAATTAGAAAAAGCTACTTGGGAGCTTGAGGATATGATGAGGGAGAGGTATCCTCATCTGTTTGTTACAAAGTGACGAATTTCGAGGGCGAAATTCATTTTAAGGGGGGTAGAATGTAACACCTGAGACTTTTATGTTATATAAATCATCAAAGGAATCTTTTTCTACACAACACTTTCTTGGCTTTCTTTACACGAAATCGCGACCTTCCTCGATAGCTTGCGTCGTACGCAATACCGAGTTTCACTAAACAACGATATGCTATTAAAATATTATTAAAACTGGCCGTTATGAATAGTAATAACCACTTTATGAAATTTTATAAATTTTATTTTTCAAAATGGACTTCATTTTTGGATCCGGAATATCGAAATTAGCCTAGGGTAAAATTTTGGTATTTTTCTCAAAAGTTTCAATTTTTGATGAATAGTGAAACCACTAAGTGGTAGTTAAAAAACTGAATTTTTCATAAAACTTAATTTTACCGCTTCTGTGAGTGGAATCTCAAAAATCCAAGAGACACGGTTGATGTCAGTAAGTAAAATGTGGTTCAATGAGATGAAAATAATTTTTTGGTGAATAGTAACTTTTTACTTTTTTTTACCACGGTTAAAAGTAAATAGGGTAATTATGGGTAAAGATGATATTATTATTACCCTAAAACATGTACTAATTCTATTGGATAAGTGTAATTCGACCAAATACAAAGTTAGGAATAAAATATGACCATTTAGGCCCACTTGGATTAGATTAGGACATTTATTATTAATTTATTTAAAGAAGGGTTAAAATAGTTAAAACCAAAGTTTACTAAGTAAATAATTTTTAATATGGGGTTATACATAATATAAATTCAACTATAAATATTAATTAGAAAGCTAAAAAGATTTCCTACATAATTTTATTTTATTTGTAATTTTTAGACATTAAATAATTTAATTTATTTATGACACAATGATGATGCAGTAATTATCTTATTAATGAAATATTGACATAATTGATGTTATAAACACAAAAATAAATGTAATTTGAGACTTTTAATGAATCCCACTAATTTTCTAGGTTAATATGACATGTTAGTATTGATTTAATTAACTTTGTTTGAACTAATAATTTTGTTATGAGTTCCACAAAAATGAATTACTAAATAGTGTCAAAATTGACATAAAATAGTTTTTAAAACAAATATTATATTATTAACTGTTATTTTATTCCTAAAAAACAAAGTTTCGGTAAAATGACTTAGATAAGGTTATATATATTAATAATAAACAACTTGGGGTCCGTTTGGCTGCTTATAGTAAGTTTATTAACCTTATAGTATAAGAACACAAGAAGACACTGTAAAAGTAAAATTATTTAACTTAATGTTAAATCTAAATGATAAGGTTATAATAGGAACCTAAACATGTCTAAATTCTATTGGATGAGAGGATTTCGATGAATCCCCACCTTAGCTTCGAAATATATCAATTTTGAGCTATTTAAAACCGAACTTGACTTTATAATAAAATAATATTTTTAGTTTTCCCAAAGGTGCCCCTCTCCTCCCTTATAAAAGGGCACCACCTCCCCCTCTTCCTCACACCACATTGAGCCTTCAGGCTCGGCCAACCCCTGCCACGTTCTCCTCTCCACTTCCCTAGAGACATCCTAGAGGGTCTGGTCGTCCTCAAAGACCAATTTTAGTGCCCTAAAAGAAGGTCTCAAAGAAGCACTTCAAAGAAGAGGTAATGTCCGTTACCGATTCTTTCATCTTTATTTCTTCTTCCACTTCTTCTTATTTAGTTGTTTCATTATGAAGTAATAACATAAGTATCACTCATATACAGATATTTTATTATAAGTATGAAACAACCCTATTTCACCATCTATCCATCCTACGGAAAAAGAAATCACCGTGCGTGCGTACGTACGGAATACCGTCTCCACGCCGTGGTGTAATCTATTTTCCACCACCACCTTACTTGGATTGGAATAATGGGGTAAATAATGACTATATATGACTATTATAAAGTTATTTTGATTCTAAAATAATATACATACACTCCAATACAATTCCACAATCATAGGAATGATATCATCACTTGTGCGTACGTACGGAATACCGTCTCCACGATGCGATGTGACTCGTTCTACATGATCTTCATTTAATAATGATTATATAAATGAATTGAATGAATGAATATGATATGTATAACACTAATACCATTCTGGAAATGATCTATCTATAACCTAAAGAGAATAATAAGAATTTATTCGAAAAAACACGCATAAGAACAAAAAGTTACAAACACCCGAATAACAAGTAGCAATGAAATATTACTACTAAGAAGATAAGAATATGAAAATATATGATATCATAAAAATAAGCATGATTCTGGAATAAGTCAATAACATTATTTAAATCATTATACAGGAGGTTCGGACACTTACAAAGCAAGTTGGACCTAAGGTAATGGAAAATATCACAATCTCATTTTTATCCGAGATTGTTTATACTTTGGTATTTACTGGGGTGTATTTTATCATCCACATCCATGTTCCCTCAATATTTAACATTGTATACATCCACTTACAATAGTTTAAATCCAATTTTACCCTTCGGTGAGTTTTTAGTAAAGAATATGAAAGGAATATTTTGTCGTTTTTTCGTACGAGGTAGTTTTTTGACTTTTCCGACAAAAGAACGAAAAATGTTTTTTTTAACTTATACGGCATGAATGGATTTTTAAAACATTATTTCCAAGAAGCTTCCTTTACAATTTTTCAAGTTTATTTTTAATCAAATTCTTTTTGTTTAAAATTGTGTGGCATGTTATGGAAGTATAAATGTTTTTGAAGTAGAAAGGATATTTTTCTCAAGAATGGAGTTCAAGAGTTTTATCAAAATTATTTTCCATCTAAGACAATATAGGGTTCTGTTTCTATCCCTATTATTACATGGATTTTATTATGTTGTGATGGAAATATTTTTATGAATTCCTTTATCTTATATGGATTGTTTTATGATGTCACGATGTTTAAGATTCCCATTTTTATTACATGGGTTATGCAATGATGTATGATTTAAGATTTTGTGGCACACATAAGAATGGTATTATAATGAGATGGGTGGGACCTATATCTCCCTCCAATGCATTGGGTAACGATTTTATATCTCATGAGATAGAAATGGCTGGAACGGTAGGTTATACCGATTCAGTGAAACCGGACTGAAACGAGGGTGACTCAGTTCAGAAAGGGACTTTGTCCACTAAGATAGTCTTGGCAAGGAGTCTTGACTAACAAGAAATGATTTTCTATGATTATGTGTGTACACCAAAAAGTTTCATGTTTTATGTTATGATTATTGTGATTACATTTCACTGCCATGATTTATCCCATGTTATGAAATTATGATCTCTTTTGCAGGTTAAGATTTCCAAAGGTTATGTGCTTGTGTATACGATGTGATTGATATTTCTTTTGTTTACCCTTACTGAGCATTTGAGCTCACCCTTTTGTATATTTTATTTCCCCAGGTCAGGAAGAAGGTTATTAAGTAGGATATTCCAAAAAGCAACTCGAGATATGATGAAATAAGTGGGAGGCAAAGTTGATTCTTTATGAACCAGTTGTTTATGTTTCCCAGTTTCTAAAGACACTATACCAATACGGTCCTTTCGTGTTTTTATTATATGTTGTAATAAGTATGCTTCAATTTTGAAGTATTAAAAATGTGTGTAAAGTATGGGTCGTTATATTTGATGATGCTCCTTTCATCACAGAATCTAAAGATTGGAAAGGGAAATGACTTAGCACAAATTGATTCATCCTTTGAAGAAATCATAAAAAATTGAAAAAGGCATGAACAAGGCTTCCAAAGCAAAAGGGTCGCGCACAGTTCCCTCACTGTCGCGCAAGTATACTTGTGCGCCAACTAATGGTCGTTCAAGTGACTTGTGCGCCCTAAAGGATAACCGCCCGGGGTCTTCTCCAGCCTATAAATAGACCCTTTGGGCCCCCCATTTTAGGGAGGAATTTTTCCAGAATTCACATACAGAGCTCTGAACTCCCAAGTCTCTTCTTCAGGTCTTTCGAAATCTTCTAAGGTAATTCATTACCTAGAATGGAAGGACTAAATAGGAGGAGTAAGGTATAAGTCATAGAATTCACTAACACTTGTGCACCTAAGTGTTTTACCCTTAAGGGAAATGAACACACTTTGGTGCCACCCTACTTCTTCATCAGAACTTGCGCGCCATCTTCGGGAAATCCTCTAGGGATAATACCAAGGGTTTGAGCCAAGACTCACCCAAGTATTACTCAAGGAATGAAAATCGCGCAAGTACCCATGTGTCGCGCATGTATACCTGTGTGAACAGGACTTGCGTGCCCAAGCAGTACCTGCGCTTCTGCCAGGACTAGCACGCCCCTACCTTTTTGGGTGCCTTTCCTGCCCACTTCACTCCTCTTATTCCATTCCACTTCTCCTATTCAAAATTCATTCTTCAAGACACTCTTCAAAGACATTTATGGCATGATTTCTTGATTTGGATTCCTTATCTAAAAGGAACTCCATGGAACATCTCTCAAAAATCTAGTGATTTATAGATCTTTATTTCAATAAAGATTGAGATTTCATTCATTCAACCTCAACCTTTAGGATGAGAGAATACTTAACCTGGGCCTCCTTTTCAGGAATAAGCCCCAGTCATAATTCTCAAATTTGGGCCTCCTTTTCAGGAGTAAGCCCCAGTCTCAAATATGGTCATCCTCCTTAGGAGTAAACCCCAACCATAATTCTCTTAACATGGGCCTCCTTTTCAGGAGTAATCCTCAGTCTCAAATATGGGCATCCTTTTTAGGAGTAATCCCCAAGTCCTCTTTTAACCTGGGCCTCCTTTTCAGGAGTAAGCTCAAGTCTCAAATATGGGCCTCCTTTCCAGGAGTAATCCCCAATCCATAATTCTTTTTAACCTGGGCCTCCTTTTCAGGAGTAATCTCTATTCTCAAATATGGTCATCCTTCTAAGGAGTAAGACCTAACCATAATTCTCTTAACCTAGGCCTCCTTTTAAAGAGTAAGCCCCAGTCTCAAATATGGGCATCCTCCATAGGAGTAATCCCCATGTCCTCTTATAACCTGTGCCTCCTTTTCAAGAGTAAGCTCCGATCTCAAATATGGGCATCCTCCTCAGGAGTAAGCCCCAACCATAATTTCCTTTAACATGGGCCTCCTTTTCAGGAATAAGCCCTAGTCTCAAATATGGGCATCCACTTCAGGAGTAAGCCCTAAGTCCCTTAATTTTTCAAGTCCCTTAAACTAGGCCTCCTTTTCAGGTGTAAGCCCCAGTCTTGATTTCTCTTAAACAGTTCTAATTTACTTTTTATTTGGGGCCTCTTTATCAGGATTAAAACCCAATCATAAGTCCCCTCCTAACTTGGGAATCTTCCTTAGGAGTAAGTCTCAAGATTATAGTATCCAAATCTCCAAAAACTACATATACCTTTATGGACCTTGTTCCTATATTTCTTCCCTGAAGTAAATCTTAATCCTCATCTATTTTGGGCAGTCACAAAAACATAATCCCCACATCATTGCATCTTTCATGGCAAAATTGTCTGGTTTCACCAATACCTCTTGTTTCCCACACCGAGCATGAATCACAAGAGCTTAGAGTGTAAAAGTAATCATGACTTATTTCTTTGAGCCAAAAATATTTCAAAATAATCATACTCCCTAAATCGAACTACGTGGTTTCTGATTCCTTTTTCAAAACAAAGGATTCATCGGTATCCAATCAATGGGTACAATCCCAATTCTGAAATAATCCATGTCCTCCTAAATGAAAATAAACTTCACATGCCCCACTGAGTGGATTTAAATCCAGTATGGTCATCATAATGACCAAGAGACTTTTATGTATTTTAAGGATACCATCAACTAAGAATCTCAAACAAATACAGATGATTCTTCATCGATGAAGAACCTCGAATACATATAAAAGATTCTCTGAATTTCTTACATATCAATCATTGATTGTCAGACTAAAGGAAAGCTCATTTTATACTTGGTAATGTAATAAGGATTCACTAACATAACTTAAATCTATAAAGAGAGTCCCGGAGTAGACAATAATTCCCCTCAAAAAGGTTTGATGAGTCCGACCTCCCATCATCTCGACCAATGAAAATTCCTAAGCCTCATCAGTTCACAACTAATGAGTGCCTACCTTTGGAAGGTAGGTCCAAATGGATATGGAATCATTGGATGTTTCTGGTTCTACGAACAAACCTGTTAGAAATCGATTGGAATGTTTGAACCTTCAATCAATGAGGTCATCCTCGATTCCAGAGGGAAATAATGGCCTCAAGAGAACCTCCATGTATGAAAAATTATTCCTAATTGTAGGGAGGATTTTTTTTATTTAATGTTGTGGATACTATACCCTTATCATCAAAGTTTCACAATGGTAAAGAATAAAAAATAGATGAAGAGTGGAAATAGTATAAAATAAAGATAGTGGAAAACTATAACATAATAATGAAAATTATAATAAAACCATGAATATCCATGTGAAGATAAAATATTGAAGAAGTAAATATATATTCGTAATATATAAATATCATACAATTAAATAAACAAATTCCTAAAGGGAAATCCCCATGAGAATCCTATGCTCTGGCTCAGTCTTATGCTCCTAAGATCCCATATCGAAGAACCCAATCTTTCAATTATGGGGTTTTATGGTTAAAAATTAACATACAAAATAGGGTGTGAAATAAAATTAGTAGGCCACTACAAATGGTTTCTAATACATTCAGTTTTGTGTATAAAAAACAATTTTCCATGTATAATACCAATGTAGTGAATAATAAAAAATAATATAGTCGAGACCGGGTTCTTCATGGACACTCAACTTAAAATAAATTCTTTTAAATATGTTGGAATATATATAAATATGTTTCATTACATATATATATAAGTATATAAATATGTATATATATATACACTATATTTTCAGTAACATATGTAGCCATATATATAGTTACATAGTGCTGCCCATGACCCGTGACATCCAAGCATAGTCACAATTGTCTCATATAGTAGTAAGGGATTCCATTCGTAGAGTGTCATAAATAGATATGGGTTCAACTACATAGTTTCATATATAATTAGTTAAATTATTTTCTAGAATCATAAATCACATGGTACACCACAATCGATTATAATAAATCATTATGGATTCAATTCCTGAGTATCATAAATCAAAAGTTATGCCTTGACCTAGTGTCACATTTAAATAGGGGATAACATGAATGATTATCATAAATAATAAGGGATTCCATTACTAAGTATCACACTCAAATAGGGGATTCCATTTGCATGTATCACATTTAAATAGGGTATTCTATGCATGAGTATGAAAATAAGGGAAAACATCACCAAGTATAATGGATAATAATATTAAATAGGAATGAAAATTTAATAATAAATCAGATTTCATGGTTAGTAATCATTCCATATTGCAATCCATTTATATTATTAGGTTCATTTAATTTATAATAAAATAATAATTTCATTAGAATTCCCTTGTTTTTTATTATTCCATTATGAAATTAATTATTTCTATTTTTTCAAACATCTAGAGTGATAATAAAAACATTTATGCCAACACAGTTCAACATGATAAACCTCATTTTACCCAAATAAAAACAATTCAATTAATTCAATGTATCACTTCACTTAATAATGAAGTATTCAAGCATTCTATTTAAAAATTCCTCTAAGGACAATGGTAAATCGTTACATTAATCATTATATTCAATTCTAGTTAGCCATTTCTCTCATGAAGGACATATCTAGCAAATTATATATACTAATCATAAACCATGTGAGTCATTAACACCACTTTTAATTCATTTAATTCAATTTAATCAATTAAGTTGATTAATTTCAAGCTATCATTCTTTAATGAGTGATTTTAAATCAAAATCTATACCACATTGTTATGGAACATACTAAACACACCCCCAAAAGGGTGGTTTGATTTGTATTGAAGAACCTCTACAATTAAAGGTAAAAAATAATGACATTATGAAATTATTCATAATATTTTACATGTTAATACCAAATTTAAGAGGGGATGAAAGAAAATATATTTTGTGACACTTCAGTGTAATTTATAAACATGATAAACTTTAAGGGAAAATCATGATACCGCCTACCATAAGGATAGGACACTAAACGCATACAATATTAGTATTTGATTTGATTTGGTTTGGGGAAAATTAATAAATATTTAAACACCCTAAAAATAGGTAAAAATAGACCACACGAATTTATCATTCCATACTACGAGATAAATTAAGGAAGTAAGAGACTTAAAGACCTTAATATTACACTTCCAACGCACTCAATAGTGTTCAATTCAGTCATTAGATGAAGAAAATCCAAACATTTCTTGTTGGATAATTAGGAAGAGATTTATGTATGGGGCTGCGACACATGAGAGAGGATAAGAAATAATGGAGAAATGAAATCTAGGGGTAGGATAAAAATGGTAATTTACATCACTTTAATGTGTATCATGGTTTGGACTTATGTTTTTCCAAACCATGGGCCATCTTTGCAGCATACTCTACATAGGGGAAACAACTATCATAATTTTTTATCATGGTTAATAAATATATGTTCCAAATGCACCCTTCAGAATGCCCAACTCCACACCACTAATGGTCATAGTGCACAGTTAGAAAAATCATTCTCATATCGTGTGGTTTACCTCTATAATAATCTACAGAGGCTTCTCGTAGCCATGTGACCTTGGGAAATGATTTAACAAATAAGGCTATATCCCTCACATTCCTACATTGTTTACCCTATCGGGCCATATGTTTTGTGAATTTTTTTTCCCTTTTCTGATTATCCTGGAAGAGAGGTTTTAGATTTTTACACTCTCAGAAGACATCCAAACTCCCAAGAAACCTCTAATGTATTAAGCCTAAAAAACACTTTTAAGTGTTTCAACACTTGTAATCTCATTATTAATATTATATCAATAATTGTCCCATACAATAAATAAAAAATTACAAATTCCATTATAAATTTTATCGATTTAAAAATAAGTGATCTTATAATAACAAATCAATTGGTCAAAATACTTTAAATAATTTATTTATACATTTTTTAAATATTCATATTTATTTATTGAATTTTTATGATGTGAAACCAAAATCCAATCTTCATTGATTTCGTGGGATATTTTACTTTTCTCTTTGATGTGGTTGTCATACTCCCTGCTAGAAAATTATTTCCTCTTGATATAGCTGAGAGTTTTCTATAGATTTAGGAAAAGAAAATGTATGTGTTGTTCTTTTAATGTATCGAATATTTCATAAATATATGTTGATATGTTCCAAATAATAATTGGTATATAATCTTTTGGAAACTACTACCATATAAGCAGGGAATCTTACTAATATTCTAAGAGATATTACTCCACTTGATTTGACTAGAGTAGTCATTTTGAATCTACCTAATTGAATGGAGTAGGATTAGTTTGAATCACTTATGCTCTATTAAATGGTAGGTTTTAGAAATGTTGCATAAAATATGTACATTTTGTTATAAAATCCTTCATTAATAAGAGATATATCCCATAGTAGATGAAACATTTTGTATAACTAGCCTCAGTCTCTAAAGTACATCCTTATAGGAGGGATTTATCAGGGTGATGTTTATATGGGGAGGTATTTTTTTTCGTGGTAGGATGACACTAAATGGAGGAACCTCGTAACTAATTCCTTGGTGAGGATATCCATAGTCAACTTCATACATTCCATTATAGTATGACTTCCATTATGGTTTAACATATAGAAGAAGGGAGTAACTCCATAATATATTTCCGTGGAAGGACCTAAAGGGTTGAAATATGAGTTCTTTAAGAAATAACATCATTTTTACCAATATTGTAACTATTGAAATGGGTTGTAACTTTTTTAAATTTATCTCCTATCTTCAAGGAAGAAATTATTTTTTATTTCCATGATAAAAGTTACCATGATCAATCTTTTTGATTCTATAATGAGGAACTTCATTTAATATGTTTTGGGGAGGACCTGTGTAGATTCTAATCACAATATCATTGAGAAGACATATATAAATATAGTTTCATTCTCTTTTTGATGATGAGAAAACCTATTCTTGGAAAATTGTCCAGAGATGTATAAGGTCCTCAAGAATATTAATATTGACCAGTGTAGGGTTATAGGCTAGCTCACATGTTGGGTGCTTTGCTATATAAGATTTCTTCTCACATAATCTTTTTTGAGTGATTGAGGTCATGTACAGTGAATAATAACATTAAAAGGAATTGGAAGACATAGTTGAATCCCATGTCACCATTGAGATATTCCAACATAATTATCGAAAATTGACAAGCATATGAACCTTCATCTTAGTCACCTCCAGGATATAAAGATGAGTTTCTTCGAAATGGGAATGAATATGTTCATATCTCTAGGGTTGTATTAATATATTCTAATGGAATTTCTTAAATTGGTGAAGAGTAAGAATATAGGTCTACTTTTGAAAAAAAATATGATAATTTTTGTGATTTCATATGATGTTAAAAGAGATACAGACCGACCCTTAAGTGTATTTTAGAATATTTTTATGAACTACGGTCAGAATGTTGATACGTACATAATCTGTTTTCTTTATTATTCATCACAGAATGCTGGTGATTCTCCTTAATAAGAGTGGGAATATTTGACTACCCTCGATTAGATGCCAAAATATATTGATGACAACCAAAGATGATGGTGGGGAGGGGGATATGAGTCCACCCATATTGACTATAATGATATTATAATGGTTTCTATTCACTACAATTTCCACGATTTTGTAACAGTTATGCATGAAATGATCAGGGATATTATCGTTCCCTTTTATTTATTCCCAAACATACTGATGGGAATCTTTCATTGGAATAGGAATATTGGAAGATTTTCTAGTGTGAGTGGGGATATAATCTCACTTTATTCTCGAATTTCCATCAAGACACACCAGTGATATTTATATAAATTGGAAAGAATATGGGATATCCCCTTGTAGAATTAGGATTATTCAGAAATGCTACTCCTCATTCCTCCACAGTGAATTGGTAGGCTTGATGAGTTAGAAATGGGATATAATCCTTCTCTTTTTCTACATTTAGAATATATTGAAATGATTCATCAATATGTTTATAAATATTGGAATGATGCCAAAATTTTATGGTCTGTTTCCCATGGTGATATATCCTCTTGGTGCCTTTTCCTAAATGGTCAGGGTTGACATATCTTGGGTGGAATCATCAAAATACTTGTGAGGGGTTAAAAAAACATAATATTTATTATGGTGTTGTTTATAATGATTCCTCATAGCCATACTATGGGTGAAAATGAGGTAAATACCTTCCTCGTGATCTTTCTCCCTATAGTAGGGAATGTGTGAATTTTAATGCTATATAGTTATTCTTCCAATTCAGTTGTAGGCAGTATACTATGATAATGTTTGATTCACAACACATCAGTTATGGGATAAATGATGAGGCTTCATCTACTAGATAACTTGTTATACTTACATTAAATAGGTAAGAAAACCATTGAGATGATATTACCCCCATGAAAATTTATCATTTTTTGTTAGAGGTATGAAGTTACCAAAAATGTATACTTAGTTGTTGGGTCCACATCATTTATAATAGATAAGGCATATGTCTGACATTTTTATGGTGTAATTTCTTTGGATTTAATTTAGTTCTTAAAATAGTTTCTAATATTACTGAGTTGATCAACAAACACAAATAATAAAATTCCGTAATTCAACATCACAAGTAAGATCATACTAAAATTATATCTTTCATGGGTAAAGAATTCACATTGTGTTCACTATCTGTTTCCCACCTAAACCCCAAATAATTATTCTTTATAGTCATTTTGATTCATTATAGAGATGATCTACAATTACAAGAGATCATTGAGAAATTATCGGGGACAACTTATATTGTGAGTTGGTAAAGAGGATGAGGGTTAGGTATCATCTCACCATGTTAGTGGAAATTATTACATACTATGGAACTCTCATAATGATTATGGACATGTTCAAGAATAATTCCCAAATCCCAGTGTGGTACATGTTTCCATCATTCCAATTGTTTCACCAAAATTATTCATTGATGTGAACTTTTATTGATACTAGAGGTTCGACATAGATGTGTTCATCAACATATACCAATGGTTCTCCATCGATGAATCTATCTGTATGTATTGGGGTTTTATATACATTTATTTTAAATTGATTATTCTACGTTTTAAATCAACATAGTTGGGAACTCTGGAATTTATTTTCATCTATAGGGACACTAGCTTCTATGGTGTTTGGACCTGACCCATAAAAAGGGATTCTTACATATCTATATAGGGGGGATAAAACCTACAAAATTTGGTGAAACTTAGTGGTAAAAATTATAACTGCCAATTTATAGTAAGGAGTAAAATGTTCTTCCTTTTAATACCATGAAACTATAACCATTTAAGATAGTTTAAATTCATACAGAGTAAAATTTTATGTGATAGGTTCCTTGAAAAAATCAGTGCCGGATTTATACATGAGTGGTCAATTCTAGTAGACCTTAAAGGGAAGACAATACAATGATTATGGGTTTTCTTTATAGGGAACATGAACCTATTAGATATGTGCTTGGATTGGCTCATGGGGATATGAACCATCGAGTATGATATAAAATGATTAGGAATGTATCCTAATGAGAAAAAGGTTCCAAAATAATATAGACCAATATAATGGATATATGAGTTCATAGGGAGTATAGACCAATGTTGAAGGGAATAATTGATTTAATAAGGAAATTGGGCCCATGAAGGCATGATTTTAGGTGTTGGGTTTGAACCTTAGGGAGTCATCATGCATATTCTAATTAATAGAAATAAATTCCCACATAGTTTGAATTACACAATTTTATATCATGGGATAGGAAAGTACCTTGCAGTTTAACATGATTTGGAAATGATGTTGTTGTGAAATTTTATGTTATATTGTAACGACCCAAAGTATCATTAATGGAAATACCTCTTGATCTAATTAAATGTCTCTTTATGTTTATATAAAATGTCAACTTCTTTGGTTTTATGTAATTAAATCTGACCGTTTCTAATATAGCCATTGAATAGTGATCACATGATTAGTATAAATATAGGGCTTTAACAAATCCAAATTTTCTCAGAGAAAGGAAGCGATGACCTCATCCAGTAGAATTGCCCCATATGAAGCCCATTTGTCGGAGCTCGGAAAATAGGTGGTTTCCTTGGGCTTCTCTCTCGACCAAGCCCAAGATGAGCTTCATCATGTATAGCTCGAACGAGACAGTCTACAGGAAAAGTAGAAGTTGATAGAAATTACCACTCGAGCGATGTTATCCGAGCCACCCCAAGAGTCCATCACCATCGCACACCTTACCCTTAGGTCTTATACGACTGTTTTATGGGGTTATGTAACTAATCTATAGTATTATGTTCATGTACATAATTTTGTTTTGTATATAATAATGAATATAATTTTTTGTCATTATTTTTACATTGTAAATAGTTTTTAAATTACAAATGGTGTTTTTAGTTATTATTTAATTAAGAAATCTATTTTATTAAATTAAGGTATTTTTGAATAAAAAAATATTTAAATAAAATATTATTATTATTATTAGATTAATTTTATTATATATAAATGATCATGTAATTGTATGAACACAATTATAATTTTTATTAAGGTTTGAAAGCCATTTTTTGTCAAAATCTGTGAATTTTCGATATATGTCAGTTTTTATTTTAAAAGCTAAAATTAACATATTTAAAAAATTATTTAGATAAAATAAATGTTATTTTTGGAATCAGGATGTCAAAATTATCCAATGGTGAATTTTTCATAATTTTTGGAGACAGTCAAATTTTTGCGTAAAAATTAAATACCGTTTAAATATATAATCTGTTTTATAACATCATAATGACCCAATAGTGATGTAATACAATACTATAATCTTTATGTTCGACCAATATATGTTTTAACATTAAAATAATGTGATTTTCTATTTGTTTGTCTTACATTTCAAAGAATTAATGGACCTCTCAAGACTTATTAAACACCTTGTCTATGTAAATTAATTTCCATGGGAGTTTGACTCCCATCCACATAATCAACCCTAATATTTTAAGAAGATCGGACCTAGGACTTATAAAATATTGTTTTCCTATTCCCTTTTCCAAAAACCATAGGCAAAAACCATGGGATGGTTTGTGGTTTGGATTTATTTAATATAAGGGGTCCCAAACCTAAATAATAAAGAATTCCATCACCTTTCCTATATAAACCCACCCAATCTCCCACATTCTCCTCCCTCAAATCCTTTTGAGTTCATACAAACTCTGACCTACTCTCTCTATAATCCTCCCAATGTGCCCCATTCTCCCAAGAAGCCTCTCACAAGCCTCTCTCTAGCCTTTGGAAGCACACTTCCAAGTAAGGGTTTTTCTTCCTTTCTCATTTTTGTCCAATTTTCTTTAAGTTGTTTTTACCTTTTAATTTAAATTATTAATGCTGGGGTATGGTTTCTAACCAACCTCATACTTCCTTATTTATGTTTTAATTATGGGAGACCCCTTTATCTGTCATTAAATTCCTCCCATGTACACCCGTTACTATTCCGAAATTCTGAAAGGAACTTCTCTATCCTCTTTTACATTAAAGCAACACTTTTGTATCATGAATCTAAATTCCCATACAATTGTTGGGACATGTATCTATATGACTTCCTTACTGTCTATTACATGTAAATATTATGAGGAACACCTTTCTCTCTCATCAACCATTTTTATGAATTCTTATGTCACGTCGTTACGCTGCCGAAATCGCACCGATTTTCTAAGCCAATGTCATTGTGTAGTGAATTCTATGCCCATTTCTCCATCAAGGGTATTCAACATTATTCACATTTACTTATTGATTATAAAGTTTCATATATTAATTATGCATTCCTTTATCATGGAATAAATTATTATGTTTTATGAATCCATGTTTTATGATCCATGTGGCACACTTATGCATGAAATGAAATGTTTAAGAAGGGTGCCCCCGTATAGCACTCCAATGCATTTGGTAAAGTATAGTATCATGATACATAATGTGCAATGAGTATTGACTCAAGATAATTAAAGTGAAATGAGGGTTTACTCGTGCTTTATGTGCAATGAGGATTTACTCATGCTCCATGTGTAATGAGCCTTGACTCATGCTAATTCCATGTTAAGTGTTGTTGCCACATTTCCATGTTATGATTATCATGCTTTATCATGCCTTTATGTTCATGTTTTTCTTAAGCTCTATTGATATGACTATTTTCTAACATGTATTGTACTCCTCATGTTATTCCATGTATACTCCCTTACTGGTCTTTATAGATCACCCTTTTCTTATGCATGTCCTCAGGTTATCCCATGCAATGATAAGTACAAAGGAATGTAGTGGTAATGTAAAGGAAGTTTTCAATAAAGATGGTGTATTTCATGTTTTAAGTTTTTATTTATTTATACTAATCCCCAAAGACACTAAACCTCTCTATCTTCTTTGTTGTATCAAGTGAAGTTTTATGTAATAAATCATGTTTAAGTTTGTAATAAAATCAGGGTTTTCATAGTTTGTATCAAAGGATAGGTTTAGTTATTTTTGGAATTAGGATTATAGAACCCTTGTAAATTCTTAGAGACCAGAATAAGTACAATATAAACATCCCTAAGTTTTGGTGAGTATTGAGTAAGTGGTTTATCAAGAAAATAAATCCCTTTCTGGATACGAGCAGGTAGAGGCGGCTCTGGCACAGATGTATCCTAGGGGTAAAACCCAAAAACACCACTTTGAGCTAGACTCGAATGAGAAATGGTGCACGAAAATGGGCCTTGCTGCACTCTTGGTTACGATACTCCCGTGGGATATGTTTTGATAAATTCACAAGCTTATTATGGACCCTTATTAAGAGAATTATAAAAAAGATGCCCCTAAGAATATATGTTAGAATATAGATCATGAAAATCATAGATTAAAGCCTATAGACTCATGAGTAAAGGAAATAAAAGTTCATTGATAAGTCATCAACTTTTGTCTTTGGATTACCCTTTATGTGTTACCCCCTAACATTCTATTTATTCTATCCAATGGCCGTAATATGAGGACTCGGGCTAACAACCGATGTGAAGATCAGTGTGATGACTATACTAATGAGATGACCAATCCAATGGGAGCGGGAATCACAAACTTTGTCATGCTTCTCTCTCAGCTAACTCAAGAATTTAATACAAACACAGGTCAAGAGGAATGTCCAAACCCCCCTACGAAAGAATAAGTCGCTATCATGAGCTTCATGAGACAAAGGCCTCCTACTTTTAGTGGATCATCTGATCCCACGATCGCTGAACAATGGATCAACTCCATTGAAAATATCTTCTCCATCCTTCAATGTTATGAACAAGATAAGGTTCTCATGGAAGCTTATCGTATGGAGGGTGAAGCTGATCAATGGTGGATGTGATCAAAAATATGAAGCCTGAGGTGGAGATCTAGGAATTGGAATGGACGGATATCCGAAATATATTTTTTGATAAATATTTTCCCCATACCCTCTCGCTTAAGAAGGAAAGGTACTTCCTTTACCTAAAGCAAAAAGACAAAGAATCTGTTAGAGAGTATGAGGAAAACATCACAAGGCTTGCACGATATGCTTCCGGCTTTGACGTTACCCTCAAATGCAAGGTTGACTGCTTCTTTGGGGGTTTGAAGCCTAGCCCGCGGAAATCATTAGTGATCCATGACTTTGATAGCTATGAGGAAATTGTCTGATGTGCCCTCAAGGTCGAAATGGAGATCGAAGAATCACAGGGGTATCACGGGGACAAGAAGCATAAGGTAGAATTCAATGCTGGCAGTCCGATGGATAAATCCAATGGTGCTAAGAAGATCCAGCACCCCATTTACCAAAAGTGCGAAAAGAAGCACCCTGTAAATTGCCTAAAAGGGATGAGGAAAAGCTTTAGGTGTGGAAGAGAAGGGAACCTAGCTGTTAACTGTTGGTAAGAAAGACCCACAACTGTGACATAGGAGAGGAATGCTTCATTCGAACCTCAACGCATTGTTCAATGCTAAAAATTCAAAGAACCAGGTCATTTTTCAAATTAGTGCCCTAATCCAAGGGTTTTCGGAGACAACCAACAACCTCAAAGGCAGCAAGGAAGAGATTTTTCCATCACTTCGGCCAAAGTGAACCCCGAAAACGATGTGGTGATAGGTAAGCCAGTTATTAATTCATGAATAGAAAACATACTTTTTGATTCAGGTTCTATTCATTCTTTTATATCTCGAAATTTTAATAGAACAACCCCGTAACCACCACAAATCATGGAAGTGAAGATGTCGGTGAGTACGGAAAATGGGTCAATCATTACATCCCATGAATATAAGTCCTCCCATGTTATAATATGTGGATTGAATTTCCCGGTGAACCTCATCATACTCCCTCTGGTGGAATTTGATGCAATTCTTGGCATGGATTGGCTTTCCTTATATAGAGCCAACATAAATTGTCAGGAGAGGGAAATCACACTCCGTATGGAGAATCGACCCCCGATTCTTTACAAGTGTAAGGAGGAAGATGAATCTACTTTATCCCCATCATCTCAAGCGTGGATATTACTGCCTTATGAGAATGCGTATCTGGCTCAGATGATTAAGTCCATGGAAGAAACCATCCTTGAAGAAATGCCTATTGTGAGGGAATTTGCTGAAGTGTTTCCCGAGGAACTGCCTGGTCTTCCTCCTAGAAGAGATGTTGAATTCTCAATTTAACATATACCCGGGGCTTTACCAATATCCAAGAATCCATATATAATGACTGTATTAGAGCTTGAAGAGCTGAAGAAACAACTACATGAGAATCTGGATAAAGGGTTTATAAACACAAGTGCTTCACCATGGGGTGCACCAGTCCTCTTTGTCATGAAGAAGGATGGGTCAATGCATCTTTGCATCGATTGTCGCGAACTTAACAAAATCATGATAAAGAACAAGTAACCTCTCCCAAGAATTGAGGACTTGTTCGATCAGCTATGTGGAGCACAATAATTCTCCATGGTGGACTTGTGGTCGGGATATTATCAAGTAAGGGTGAAGAAGGAAGATATCCCCAAGACTGCTTTTCGCACAAGATACGGGCACTATGAATTCACAGTAATGCCTTTCGGACTCACTAATGCTCCAGTAATCTTCGTGGACTTAATGAATAGACTCTTTAAAGATTACCTAGAAAAATATGTGGTAGTCTTTATAGATGATATTCTACTATACTCCAAAACCAAGGAGGATCATGAGGAGAATTTAAGAACTGTACTGGAGGCTTTACGCAAGGAGAAGCTCTATGCAAAGTACATAAAGTGTGAGTTCTAGTTGAATGAGGTATTATTCATGGGCCATATCATCACAAGCAATGGGATATCTGTGGATCCCTCCAAAACAGATGCAATTGAGGGATGGTTGAGGCCAACATTGGTAATGGATATCTGTGGCTTCTTGGGGTTAGCTGGATATTATCGACAATTTGTGAGAAATTTCTCACAATTGTCCAACCCTATTACTAAGCTAAATCGAAAGGGAGTAAAGTTTTCTTGGAGTGATGAATGTGAAGAAAGAATCAAAAAGTTGAAAAGGAGGCTTATCACTGCGTTCATTCTCACTTTACCCACAAGTGGGGAACTTTTTGTGGGATTCAGTTATGCTTCAAAGAAGGGCTTAGGATGTGTGCTGATGTAGAATGATAAAGTGATATCCTATGCCTCAAGGAAGTTGAAAATCAATGAGTGAAACTATCCAACGCATGATCTAGAGTTGGTGGCGGTGATCTTTTCCTTGAAAATCTGGCGGCCTTATCTCTATGGAGATAAATGTGAGTTATATACTGACCACAAGAGTCTTAAATATATATTCACATAGAAAGAGCTTAATACGCGCCAGAGAAGATGGATAAAGCTCATCATGGATTTTGACTGTTCAATCCATTACCACCCTGGGAAAGAAAACAAGGTGGCAGATGCCCTAAGTAGAAAGGATCCAGCAATTCTATCAATGGTGAGAATTGAGAAGGATCCAATCTTCTTAGACATGATGAAGATGGACATGGGAATCATAGAGAAGGGATCACCATCAATCCTTTCACAAATGATTTCTCAACCGTATCATTTGGAAAGGTTAAAGGATTCTCAAAAGGATGATGTGGGAATTCAAGAAAAATATGAAGCTATCGAAAATGGGAAATCCTCGGTGTTTAATGTTAATAAAGAAAGAATTGTGCGGTTTGGGAAAAGTCTATTTGTTTCTTCAAGTCCAGAGCTGAAGAAGGAACTTTTGGATGATGCACATAGTTAAATTTCCTCTATTCACCCAGGGAGTACAAAGATGTATCAAGATCTCTGAGAAATCTTTTTTGTGGGATAATATGAAGAAGGAGATTGCTGAATATACATCAAAGTGCCTGGTGTGTCAGCATGTGAAGGCAGAGAGGCAGAAGTCTAAGGGTTTGATGCAACCATTTCCCATACCAGAATGGAAATGGGAAAACATCACCATGGACTTTGTCACTGGACATCTGAGGACATCCAAAGGCAACAATGCAATCTGGGTTGTTGTGGATCGTCTTACAAAGACTTCACACTTCATTGTTATTCGGGAGTATTTCTCATTAGATCAACTGGCACAGATATATATCAGGGAAGTGGTAAGGTTGCATGGAGTACCACTACCTATTGTGTTTGACCGAGATCCAAGATTCACCTCTATGTTTTGGAAGAGTCTTCAACATGCTCTAAATGATGAACTGAACATCAGTACGGCTTATCATCCTAAAACTTATGGACAATCCCAACAGACTATCCAATCACATGAGGATATGTTGAGAGCATGCTCAATGGACATTAAAGGAGGATGGGATCAACATCTTCCTCTGGTTGAGTTCTCTAATAATAACAGTTTCCACTCGAGAATCCAAATGGAACCATATAAAACCCTGTATGGGAAAAGGTGCAGAACACTTGGATGTTGGGATGAGGTCAGTGAATGTAAGCTGCTTGGACCAGAAATGGTCGAGGTAATGGTGGAGAAGGTGAAAACCATTCAGTAGCATATGAAGGTAGCCCATAGTTGATAGAAGAGTTATGCATATAATTGTTGATGAGACCTTGAGTTTAAAGTTAGAGACATGGTTTTTCTACGTATATCTCTGTGGAAGAAGGTCATGAGGTTTGTAAAGAAACGGAAGTTAAGTACAAGGTACATCGGCCCCTTCGAGATTCTTGATCGTGTCGGGGTTGTGGCCTACTGACTAGCACTTCCACCTACTATGGCCGAAGTACATAATGTCTTTCATGTATCCCTCTTAAGGAAGTACATACCAGACCCTTCACATGTACTCTATTTAGAGGTGGTACAATTAGAATATGATCTTTCTTATGAGGAGCAACCAGTGAAAATCATAGATTGTAGAGAAAAAGTTCTACGAAATAAGACAATGCCCCTCATCATGGTGTTGTGGAGAAGCCACAAGTTTGAAGAAGCATATTGGGAATTGGAGGAAGTGATGAAGCTAAGTTACCCACATATGTTTTAGTGTAGGAAAAGGAAAATTTCGAGGGAGAAATTTCTTAAGGGAGGAATATTGTAACGACCCAAAGTTTCATTAATGGAAATCCTTCTTGATCTAATTTAATGTCTCTTTATGTTTATATAAAATTTCAACTTCTTTGGTTTTATGATAAGAATTCTGACCATTGCTAATATAGTTGTTGAACAGTTATCACATGATTAGTATAAATATAGGGCTTTAACAAATCCAAATTTACCTAGACAAAAGATGTGATGGCCTCATCCAGTAGAATTGCCCCATATGAAGCCCATTTTTCGGAGCTCAGAAAAGAGGTGGCATCCTTGGGCTTTGCTCTTGACCAAGCCCAAGCTGATCGTTATCATGTCAAGCTCAAACGGGACCATCTACGGGAAAAGTGGAAGTTGATAAAAATTACCACTCGAGCGATGTTATCCGAGCCACCACAAGAGTCTGTCACCATCCCACACCTTACCCTTAGGTCGTATGCGGCTATTTTAAGGGGTTATGTAACTAATCGATAGTACTATGTTCATGTACAATATTATTTTGTATATAATAATGAATATAATTTCTTGTCATTATTGATACATTGTAAATAGTTTTTAAAGTACAAATGGTGTTTTTAGTTATTATTTAATTAAGAAATATATTTTATTAAATTAAGGGATTTTTGAATTAAATAATATTTTAATAAAATATTATTATCATTATTGTTAGATTAATTTTATTATATATAAATGATAATGTAATTGTATGAATCAATTATACTTTTTATTAAGGTTTGAAAGCCATTTTTGTCAAAACCCATGAATTTTTGATAAATGTCAGTTTTTATTTTAAAAGTGAAAACTAACATATTAAAAAAATTATTTTGATAAAATTAATGTCATTTTTGGAATCAGGATGTCGAAATTCTCCAACGGTAAATTTTTTATAATTTTCTGAGACAGTCAAATTTACGAGTAAAAATTAAATATTGTTTAAATATATAATATATTTTATGACATCATAATGACCCAATAGTGATGTAAAAAAATACTATAATCTTTATGTTCGGACAATATATGTTTTACAATTAAAATACTATGATTTTGAGTTTGTTTTTATTACTTTTCAAAGCATTAATGGACCCCTCAAGACTTATTAAACACCTTGTCTTTTTAAATTAATTTCCATGGGAGTGTGACTCACCTCCACATAAGCAACCCTAATATTTTAAGAAGTTCAGAACTTGTCCATATAAAATATTATTTTCCTTTTTCCTTTTCCAAAAACCATGGGAAAAACCATGGGTTGGATTGTGGTTTGTATTAATTTAATATAAGGGTTCCCAAACCTAAATAATAAATAATTCCCTCACCTTCCTTATATAAACCCAACCAAGCTCCCAATTCCTCCTCAGTCAAAGCCTTTGGAGTTCTTCCAACCTCTGCCCTACTCTCTCTATAATCCTCACAAGGTGCCCAATCTCCCATGAATCCTCTCATAACCCTCTCTCTAGCCATTAGAAGCACACTTCCAAGTAAGGGTTTTTCTTCCTTTTTCATTTTTGTCCAATTTTCTTTAAGTTGTTTTTCCCTTTTAATTTCAATTATGAATGTTTGGGTATGGTTTTTCACCACCCTGATACTTCCCTATTTATGTTTGAATGATGGGATACCCCTTTATCTCTCATTAAATTCCTCCCATGTACACCCGTTACTATGCCGAAATTCTAAAAGGAACTTCTCTCTCCTCTTTTACATTCAAGAACTACTTTTGTATCATGAATCTAAATTCTACTACAATTGTTGGGACATGTATATATATGACTTAATTACTATCCATTACATGTAAATATGATTAAGAAACCCTTTCTCTCTCATCATCCATTTTTATGAATTCTTATGTCACGCCGCTACGTTGCCAAAATCACACCGATTTTCTAAGCCAATGTCATTGTGTAGTGAATACCATGCCCATTTCTCTATCAAGGGTATTCACCTTTATTCACATTTACTTATTGATTATAAAGTTTCATGTATTAATTCCACATTACTTTATTTTGGAATAAATGATTAGGTTTTATGAATCCATGTTTTATGATCCATGTGGCACACTTATGCATGAAATGAAATGTTAAAGGGTGCGCCCTTATAGCACTCCAATGCATTGGGTAAAGTATAGTATCATGATACGTCATGTGCAATGAGTGTTTACTCATGCTAATTCAAGTGAAACGAGGGTTTACTCATTCTTTATGTGCAATGAGGATTTACTCATGCTCCATGTGCAATGAGCCTTGGCTCATGCTAATTCCATGTTAAGTATTGTTTCCACATTTCCATGTTATGATTATCATGCTTTATCATGCCATTATGTTCATGTTTTAAATATTCTATATTGATATGCCTATTGTCTAACATGTATTGTACTCCTCATGTTATTCCATGTGTACTCCCTTACTGGGCTTTATAGCTCACCCTTTTCTTATGCATGTCCTCAGTTTATTCCATGCAATGCTAAGTACGAAGGAATGTAGTGGTCATGTAAAGGAAGTTTTCAATAAAGATGCCGTATTTCATGTTTTAAGTTTTTATGTAATGATCCTAAGCCCCAAAGACACTAAACCTCTCTGTCTTCTTTGTTGTATCAATTGAAGTTTTATATATTAAATCATGTTTAAGTTTGTAATAAAAGCAGGGTTGTCCTATATGTGAAGTGGAAACTCGAGTTGGGAAATGAGGTAAAATATAAAATTTAGTGATAATTATGCATGGATATCCCATATATGGTACATTTTTATTGGGAATATGATACTTTATGAATAATATGATGACTCATAGTGACTATTTTCTTTTGAAGAATGAGTTGGGGTTTACGTATTATATTCCACCGAAGGCTAGATTATTAATTAATCATGATGATGAAATTATTAATGAGAACATGTTTGGGTCATATAATGTTTTAGGACAACCTAAATATATTATTAACACTGATAGGGGGTAAATCAATGTTGGGTACTTTTTCGAGTTTGATATTTTTATTCATTGACCTCATAGACCTATTATAAGTTTGATTCTATCATTCTATTACATATTTATCATTTTTAATCACACAAAAAAATTTTATAAAAGATTTGAGAAGTTCACCTTTCACTAAAGAGGATATTATATGGTGAAACTGGGAAATAATGTTTGATCACACATACTATAATGTATTGGTTTTGGGTTCCGCCCAACGGTGACCCAAACCCAGTTGGTCACATGACCTCAAGAGCATTTCCCCAAATGCCCGGGGCTAATAACTAGAAATGAGGGCCACTGTGTGATAATGGGGAAACTGTGCCCTCATTGGAAGAGTATTCCCATCAGAATAACATAGAGTAAACAAAAGCGGAAGCAGTAATACCATACAACAGAAGTAAATAGTTAAAGATTGATAGTATTAAACAACTGCTGCATATATGTAAATAAATTATCTATTTCACATGTATCTAGGAAAGCAGGAAAATAAGTCACAATGCTGGAAATACAATACTAAACCAAACTACATAAAAATAATAACTCTAACAGCATCACATGCCTCATCTTGGTCCCATTCTCTCCAACTCCAACATCAATCAAGTACATGATGAATAATGACACATTCAAATATCTATACCTGCACCAATATAATCTTTTTGGGTAAAAAATCATGACCCAAACAAGGTGTTAGATGAATCTTAGTAGAAAACCACCAAAAGATCTGTGCCTAACAGTCAGTGAATATATATAACAACTAATATGCAGAAATGAAACAATAAAATAGGAAGTAAAAAATGTATACAATCCTATAGTTTTAAATTACATTGATTTATATTTATTATATATTCAATCCATCAAATAATTTAACCTTAGGATCTAGAATAATCTATATATCCCCTTGCATAATAATAACAAATAGGCATCTAAAAAAGCCATCTAATCAACCAAGTAAGACTGAGTCCAAGCTAGTTCTTTGTCTTGGAATTCTTTTCACAATCATTCAATCATTCAAAAACAACCTTTTGGGGAAGTTATCCTAGTCTAAATCCTACGGTTCAATATAGCATAGTTTAATGATAATGACCTCTTGGGTAGATCTCACGGTCAATACCCCTGGTTTACAAAGAATCACTAATTTATACATGACCTTCGGGCAGCCCTCATGATCAATACCCCATGGGTCAACATAATATAAATTGTCATAAATGACCTATGGGTAGATCTCACAGTCAACACACCATGGGTAAAAATATATATCAAGTATCTGACGGTAATGTGAAAAAAAATGGAAACACCCAATGTTTTCCTAGTCCAAGGATCTCATGGTCTATTAGATGATCAACATGAATACCATATCAAAGAAGAACATGTAATCTATAATTACTACCTGGATAGCATCCACAATCATAACACATGAAATTCATATAATCAATCAACCCCATACTAATAAAAACAAGGCATGGAAAACAAAGTATACCTCACATGAAACTATTTTGGATGCTTTTTATAGGGCCCGCACTTCTGTCTATCGAGGACGCACAGTTGTTTCCCCGCATTCCCACTTTCCAAATGTGGATGTAATCTGTTCCATATTCAGGTACGTTTTATCCTTGATTGAAACAGGATGATGGGATGTTGGTTTCTCCATCTGTGGATTTCTCCTCGGAACTCCTTACCTAGTTTGGGTCTCCCTAATAGATTTCAGTCTCGGTTTGTGAATCCCGTTCCTGGTGCCATATATTTGTGGATTCAAGTTAATTACACTACATCCATCAGGACATTCCATGGGGTCTTGACTGGTAGAAACCTTCGGTTGGAGTAGATGACAGAGTCATGCATGTCAGGGCATATCTGGATGCCTCTACATTGGGGAAACTATATTCTTCTTCATAAGAGGGAATATCAAGGGCGCCGAACCCAATGCATTCCACATCAGTCACAAGGTATCTTATGATGGAGGCATGTCTCTGAGGTTCTCCTCACCTTACCATGTTTAACATGAGGTATGTTATGATTTTAATGTTTATTGGAGATGGTTACGCCAAAGGTGCATCTTCTGAGGTATTCCTCGGGAATATTATGTTTAACACGAGGTAGGCTGCTAGTTTATAATCTTACGGAGATAGAATGAGTTCGATTAAACATCCCATAGAGAAGTATCATATTGGTAAATACCTAGGAAGGACCACCTAGAAGGTTTACTATATGGATGGACCAGAATGCCCAATGTGGATGGATATGAGGTGGTGTGTCCCAAATAGGGAAGATATCACACCCAGATGGATGATCTAGACACCACTGAGGGTGGAATAGAAAGAGTGAACCCACGAATGTGGAATACAGGATGGATAAGTCAGAATGCCCAATGAGAGTAGAGCTTGGGTGATGTGTCTCATAAATGGAAGATGTTACACCATGAAGAATGATATGAACACCATTGAGGGCGAATCCGCTAGATTGCACCCTAGAATTGGGAACACCATGGTTTACCATTGGATGGGATTGAACCTCATGTAGGTTTCCTACTTACTCTATGTAGATGATAGGGATAAAAACCCACATAGTTTGATGGGGGTGATGAATCGCAGTGTACACAAAGGAAAACGACCCGAAGACATGTTGGGGCTTACACATGGAGAGCAACCCATCACAGGAGGGGAACCCTGGGTTAGATGGTTATGAATTATAATGGGCTTATGGGTTGTTAGATGCATGGGTACTGCAAGAAGCGACATTGGGATGAATGTAATGATCTCACTGAGATGTGGCAGCCTGGGTAAGAATCGGGATGGATGATGGAGAGCTGAATGAAGTGGATGGTGAATGAGATGGAACCGTTGTGAAGGCTATGGTAGTGTTGGGATTGATCTTTGAAGAGTCAACCAATATATCCCCATTGAAGGTAATCGAAGTCCACGTAGTTCAGGAAGGTGGTATAGAATTGGGGTGTGGGTATAGGACATCAACATAATTATTTACTGTGGATTATGCGGGGTTAGCATCCTCGGTTGTTCTAATGCTTGAGAGGTGGACCATAGATATGTGTCCCAACAAAGGGGACTACAACGGCCTACCGCTGGATTGGTTCCCAATGTCTTAAAACTGGATTGGGTCACAATTGCTTACTTCTAGATGGGGTGGAACCTCATGGAGGATTCATACGTAACCTACCTAGGAAACAGGGATGAAATCCCACATTGTTTGAATAGTTATAGTTTAACATCATGATGGATGAAAAGGGGGCGTAATGCTTAACATCATGGCAGATGAGGGTGGACCGATATGAAGTGGTCGGGACTAGTAGGTGTTGGGGTTGAACCTCAGAGAGGCTTCCTACATACCATGTCTTGGCAAGGATCAAAGTCCACATAGTTCAGGATGGTTTTGGTGAACTGACCTGAAGGGGGTCTAGACCAATGGTTGTTGGGCTTGAACCTCACAGAGGCTTCCTATATACCATGCCTTGGC
This sequence comes from Viscum album, assembly GCA_963277665.1. Classification (NCBI taxonomy): domain Eukaryota; kingdom Viridiplantae; phylum Streptophyta; class Magnoliopsida; order Santalales; family Viscaceae; genus Viscum; species Viscum album. The sequence goes on from OY728138.1 coordinate 2,135,564,643, forward strand.
AAGGATCAAAGTACACGTAGTTTGGGAAGTGTTGTGGTGCATCGACGTGATGAGAGTTAGGACAAATGGTTTTTGGGATTGAATCTCAGGGAGGCTTCCTACGTACCTTGCCCTGGCAGGGATCAAATTCCACGTAGTTTCGAATTGTTTGGGGCTTACCTGCTAAGATGATCCAGAGATAATTTCATGGTTGATGCTAACTCTAAGCCCATGTGAGTGATGCTCAGTGTGAGTAAAAAGAAGCAGAAAAGACCTGACGATCACGGTGCAAAGGTGCAACAATGAAGGGTGGTGGGGTAGGGATTACATGTGGTTAGTGGTCTTGGTACCGCTAAAGAGTGGAAATGGTAGAAGGGGATTACACATGAAATCTATCTTTGTGCTACTAAGGGGCTAAAACGGTGAATGGGGCTTATGAATGGAAGCTTCCCAAGTGACACTAAGGAGCGACAATGGTGGATGGGGTTTATGCATGGAAACTGTCTGGATTCCACTAATGTGCGACAATGGTGAATGGGGCTTACACATGGAAGCTTCCCTGGTGCTGCGAAGGAGCATCAATGGTGGATGGGGGCTTATACAAAGAAGCTTCTCGGGTGCTACTAAGGAGCATCAACATTTAATGGGGCTTACACATGGAAGCTGTCCGGGTTCCACTAAGTGGTGGAAATGGTGAATGGGTCTTACGCACAGAATCTTCCTAGGTGCCTTACTCATGTCCGGTCAGGAAGGAATCTCAACTCATTGGTTGGTCTAGGAATATAATTGAGGTCTACACACATTAACTAATGCACAAGCGGGTTAACGCCAGGGAATTGGAATGAGTTCGAACAAAGGGAGATGAAAAGTGTGAATCACATGCTTGACATTTAGAATGCAATGAGGGTGGCATGGAGATGGAGGATAACTATTAACCATGTTCAAAACATAGCTTTCATATCATGTTATCCTAAAATGGGAATAAAAAAGGGTCGACTGTAGATCCTGTTCGAAACACATGACCTGACTCGAAGGGTCGTCCAAAGTCTTTCGGGGCATTGGAACAAAATGGTAGGTGAGCCGATGTGGCATGGGACCAAGCTGTTAGGGGGTCCCATCAGACATAGAAGAGGATGAAAATATGAATGAAGTATAGGAAAAGCATGCGGTGGAGTGAAGGAATGTTGGAACAGATTCCAATACTCATGAAATTATGCCACTGTTATCATGGCATGAGGTATCTTATTATTTTCACATAAGCCATCGCTTATTTGGAACAAGTGACATCCTATTATTGAATAATAGGGCATGATATTGTTTAAATTCATATATATATGACTATTAGAATATTATTCTTGGAGCATAATTCATCACATATTTAGAGTAAGATGCATCCAATATTTGTCATATAGGGAGTACTACAGTTTATAGTCATGTATAGAGGACTATTGGAATGTCATTCTTGGTCCATGAGGAAAATCTAATTTGGAGAAAGAGGCATCCTATATTTTTCATATTGGGTACAATGCAGTTTATAGTCATGTAGAAAGGAATTTTTCCATCTTATGCTTGGAGCATAAGGCATCTCTAGTTTGGAGCAAGGGGAATCCTATTTTTGTCACTTATGGTGTACTATAGTTTATAGTCTTATAGATAAGACTATTTTCATCTTATGATGGGTGCATAAGGCATATATTTTTTAGAGCAAGAGGCATCCTTTGTTTGGCACATAGGGTGTACTATAGTCTAAAGTCATATAGATTGGACTATTAGGCATTTTATGCTCGGCGCATGAGGAATATCTTTTTGGGAGTAAGAGTTTTACTATTTTGTAATATAGGGTGCACTACTATTTATAGTCATGTAGATAGGACTGTTATGTATAAGTCACCTAACAATGGCTTGTGTTGGGACTTACACAAGAGTGACCCTTTCTGGTTCAACCTGGTATATGAGCCAAGTGATAGGATTTTGTGGAGTTTCTTGGGGAATTATTCAACTCATGGTGCTTGGGGAATTGATAATGAGACTCTCAACTCACAAAATGGGAAACGAACCAAGATAAATATGTTGACTCAAGGTGTTTCATGTTGTGTGGAGGAGTATCTCAAATAATTGTATTCCATAGGTGGAAGGTGGGTGCACAATAGAAAATGTCGATGTCCCGACTCGAAAGGTTTATGGTGTGACTTTTTATTTTTCATAGGGGTCAGTGACGGAGCATGACACTGATCTCGAGTGGGGTTGAGAAGGCTTATCCCCCATGGTACATACCAGTGGCATGAAGGTAGGAGCTTCGCGAAGGATAGGGATTTGCGAAGTTGCTTCATAGAGGAAATGTGCTCGCGGAGTATGGGGACTTGTGAAGCAACTTCACAATGGAAAGATGCTCGCAGAGCATTGAGTCTCATGAAGGATTGGGAATCATAGAGCAAAGGGGATCATGTTGCAATTGAGGTCACTGAGAAAAGGGTCTTCCAGAGAAAAGGGGCTCACAAAGCAATGGGGATTGCAATGAAAAGGGGCTCGTGGAGCAAAGTAGCTCGTGGAGAAAAGCGGCTCGCGGAGCAAAGAGGTTCACGGAGAAAAGCTATTCATTGTGAAAGGCCGCTCGCAGAGCAAAGACACTTAAGGAGAAAAGCCACTTATGGAGAAAATCCACTCATGAAGCAAAGACTCTCATGGAGAAAAGTGGCTTGTGGAGCCTCGAGCAACCTGAAGGAGCTCCCTCATCTGCAAAGGGCTCCACCCTTTGCGGAGTGCATCACTTTGTGGTACATAGGAGCTCTGCAAAATGGGAGATCGACCGCCCATGGGGAGGCATGGCCATCCTTGTTAAGGGGGGTGAGATATCTATTTATAGGTGATGGAGGTCAGTGGAGAGTTCCACAAATCACAATGGTGTGCCGTGAAGATAAAATCGCACTACAAAGGAAATCACACTCTGCAAATGGAGGGTGTTCCCTCAAGTTTCTCAAAATCACAGAGCTGACCATCATTGAGCTTCGCAGCACTCTTAGAGGCTCTGGTCAAGTTCCCTCAAGTTCTTCATTACTATAGATTTTACCATCATCGAGCTTCTCGGCACTTACAGAGGGATCTTCGGTCAAGTTTCTCTGCTCTGTGATCACGGAGGGAGCTTCACAAATGGGCTCCACTAATGGGTTTCCCGACCAAACTTCTATTGTCCATAACTCCTAATCCGTAATTCTATTCAAGCTCTATGAACAATCCAATCAAATCTTGAAAAATAGGATGTGATCTTGGATCATGTATGTATGCATTTGTAATATTTTGTGGATGCGGTTTACAGTGCTAACACCAACCTAGGCCAAATAGCCCTAAATAGTCAATCTAGGGAAACACAACCATGGGGTGTCCCATAGAAAAGGAATCAAACCGTTCACAAATTCTATAACCCCTTAGTAATCAATTAATCCATATAAGGTGTTTAAAAGGGATAAAATTGAAACACATAATACCACAACATGGGTATTCCTCACATTAAGCATATATAATCCAAAGAGTTACAAGGAAAAGAACAGACCACCAACCTTGATGTTGATCATGAACACTCTTGAACGTCAGCCCTTGAATCATCCTAGAACATTTTTGATCTATGAAAAGGGTAAAAAAGAGAAACCCTCGATAACCCATGTGAGAGGAGAAATCAAGAAGAGAGGATCTATGGAATGAAAGAACTCACCAGTGGGAATCTAACACACCCAGTAGCATATCAATCAGATCCTGAAAAGAGGATCCAGAGGAGCTCAATGATCTTCAGTCATACATGAATATTCTAAATGAGACATGGGAAGAAGTAGGTATTTCTGTACATGAGACACAACCCCACACATATATAACAAGTAAAAATAAATGTACATGGAATGTTCATTTAATGTACACATAGTGTACTAGCCTCAACCAGACCCCACTTTAGGCGGTCTTCCAGGCCACCCACATAGCCATTTTCTTGTCCGTTACACAGTCAATACATGGATACATGCGACAACCGAGTATATGACATATACTCAAAAGTACACGATGTGTACTTATAAAATTTCCAAAAAATTCTTTTTATTAAAAACACCCCAAATTCTATATCCATACCTGAAATAAAGATATGGGTTCTTACAAACATCCACCCTTAAAAATATTCATCCTTGAATTTACCTTCCAAGGGTGGAAAAGAAGAAACATCATACAACTATGGCCTCTATGATCGTACATCAACCTCCATCTCCCATGTCTCATCCTGTACTCACATGTGCTTCCATATCTCCTATACTAGAGGAATAGACCGACCACATAGAACCTTCGTACAGTGATCAACAATCCTAATAGAGTGATCCTCAAAGGATGAATCCACCTCTAACTCAACCTCCACAGGTTGAAAGAACATGAGATGAGTCCGAAAAGTAACATCTTATATTAGAAAAATGAAAGATGTCATGAATAGCCAGATACCTCTAAGGTAATTGAAGAAAATATAAAACCATCCCTACTCTCTCCAAAACCTCAAATGGTCCGATGTATCTTGGTGAAAGCTTCCCCTATATCTTAATCCTCTTCTATCCCAAACTCGATGTGACGCATAAGAAAACCTGATCTTCAACCTCGAACTTCAGAGGGAATCTCAATTGATCAACATAAGATTTCTGGTGAGATTGGGTAGTATCCATTCTCTTCTAAATCAAATCCACCAACTCAATGGTCTTCTGGACAGGATGAGGTCCCAACATAGCTGTCTCTCCTGCCTCTAGACAAAATAGGGTTGATTGGCATGGCCTACTATAAAAATACTTATAATGTGTCATCTGAATCATTTCATGAAAACTATTATTGTTGGAAAACTCCACTCGGGGTATGTGTCTCTCCCAAGAGACCCCAATATCTAGGACACTTGCTCGAATAATGTAAGAAAAAACCTGAATCGTACCCTCAGACTTGCCTTCCATCTGGGGATGATAAGATGTAACTAGAAGTACATGTGTACCCAAAGGCCTCTATAGTCCTTACCAGACATGAGAAGTAAACCTGGAGTCCCTATCTGAAATGATATAGTGTGGAACCCCATGAAAACATAAAATCTCTTAGATGTAAAAACTTCTAACCTCATCAATACTGAAGGTTTCCTTGATTGTCATGAAATGTGAAACCATCATGAGTCTGTCAATAACAACCCAAAATATATCATTCTCTTAAAGAGTCCTCGGTAAACCTATCACAAAATCCATCGTGACATCATTCCACTTCCACTCAAGAATGTGTAACTGATTGAAAATCCCTACTGGTTGCTGATGATCTTCCTTCACATGCTGACGGGTAGAAAATCTCATAAAAAGACCAGAAACATACCACTTCATACCTGGACACTAACATTTATAGTGTATAACTTGAAACATCTTGTTGACACAAGGATGAACAGCCCAAAAAGAGGAATGAAAATCTCACATCAAATCCTCACGTATGTCTGCTGACACCCAACAACATCCATGAAAATGCAAGACCTCACTATCGCCTATGGTCCACCTATGAGTATGGTCCTCTCCTTATACACTCTCCCATAAGAATAAGCCTTTGAAATCTGATAGATTCCTCACTCTCACATGATCCAGTAGAGTATAGGTAACAAATACAAAATAAAGAAACGTCTTCCCTTGTCTATCATGCACATCCAAATGCATCTCCGAGAATAAATCCATAATCTTACACTCATTGCTAGCCTCCTAAACTGCATGTATCTGAGTCCTCTTTCCCAATGCATAATCCACTGCATTGCCTTTCCTAGGAATATAGGCAAGACCATTGTTAATGTACTAAAGGTACTCAAACCATCTTCCCTATCTCTAATTTATAACACGCTGAGTAAAGATATACTTGAGATTTTTGCGGTTAGTGTATTCCAAAAAATGATTTCCAAAATATAATGTCTCCAATAGCATAGAGAATTCACAACTATAGCTAACCTAAGATCGTGCATTAGGTAATTCCTCTCATGTGCCCACAACTATTGAGACTCATATGCAACAACTCCCCCCCTACATAAGTACTTCTCCCAACCTGATACCTGATGCATCATAATAAACCATGTAACTCTTGCTCGGATATAAAAAAACTAGTATTATTTTTGATTTTAACCTCCATGTTATCTCTTAAAAGGATGAATCATAAGATTCTATCCACAATTACGTTTCACCCTTCTTAGTCAGACCCATCAGTGGCACGGATAAGCGTGAAAAGTATTGAATAAACCACCTGTATTAACCATCCATCCCCAGAATACTCAGTACCTCAATGAAATTCTTAGACTACTCCCAAGATACCATTTCTCTCACTTTCTAAGGGAAAACTGACACTCCTATCTCCAATATGACATGACCCAAGAGATGAATATGACTCATCCAAAAGTGGAATTTTGAGAACTTATCATATAACTGATGCTCTCTCAGTGTACTTAATACAATATCAATATTGGTTGCATGGTCGTATCGAGTGTGAGAGTACACAAAGATATCATCCATAAAGACTACCAAAAAATAAACCAAGTAAGGGTGGAACACTTGGTTCATCAGTGCCATATAAATTTTCGGAATGTTTGTGAGACCAAATGGCATAACCAAATACTCATATAGACCATAACTACTCCAAAAGGTTGTAAGAGGTATATATGATGTTCTAATGCAAACCCGATGATTACTGGATATGAATTCAATATTTGAGAACACTCAGGCCCCTCAAAGCTAATCAACGAGATCATCAATCCTCAGCAAGGGATATCAGTCTTGACCATCAACTAGTTTAGCTTTTGATAATACACAAAATGTCCAAGGTTATTATTCACCTTCTTCTAATAATGGATAGGAGAACTCCATTGGGATGTAATAGATCAGATGAAACCCTTTTACTATAACTCCTCTAACATCTTCTTGAGCTCCTGTATCTATGGTGTAGCCCTCCTATATGGTGGAATGGACACCAATGCCGCTCCTTGAATAAGATCAATAGAGAAATATACCTCTCACTCTAGAAGTAAACCTAAAAATTCATCAAGGAAAACAACCCTGAAATAATCCACCACTAGAGAACATCCCATCTTTGATGTCCCCTGGTCATCTAGATATAAACTAGAAATCTTGGTTATAATTCCTCTCAACCCATGATGCTCGGGTTCAGATCTGCTCACCAGGACATCCCCTTCACCCTTGTATAGAAAAGACACACCCGCTAGTGATGTGAAACTCAACCTACGAAGATTTAAGTCAACAAAGGCCTACAAGGATACCAACATGTCTATTCCGAGAATGAAATCAAATCCTATCATCTCTATGATATAGAGGTCCCATAAAATGTTACACAAAAAAACCTGTAGAGGGCACTCTTTTCACTGACGTATACTAGCCATCCTAATCCCAAACAGAGTGTCTAGAGTCATAATATCCTTATAAGTAATGATATAGAGCGCAAGGCTCTCCCAAATTGAAAATGATATAAAACTATAGGGATCCCCTATATCAAAAAGGGAAGAATCTAAAACTGAGGCAACTAGAATCGGACCTCTAACAATAGAGGGTCCAGGATCATTCTCCTACTGGGTCTCCTCCACTACAAATGGCTGACATGTACCATTTCCCTATGACACTGCCTGACTACCATTATTTGATCCACCATGTTGTCACTAAAAGCCTATCATTTGGCTACCACGACAAAAAACACCTCCTCTGCCTGAATTTCCTGAATTACTCAAGTTCCCTATCTGAGGAGAATCTCGTGGTCTTACTCCTAAGAGTGGAGTCATAACTGATATCCACTCACTAGCTTCTGGTTAGAAAAAATGACAGAAAAGATGAATATGGCTATCTTTCTGCAAGCTCAGCACTCAACTGGATCTCTTGGGCACTGAGGTCTCGTGTCCCTACTCTTCATGTATTGGTAACACCTCACATGGCTACATATAGATACATCCCTACTACAGGAATAACCACATGAAGGATCCCTGTGGCGCTTAATTCTATAAAATGAAGGATTACCATCCCTGTATGTTGAACCACTCTAGCTTGCTGCTCCCAACTCCATTAGATTGTGCTCAGTAATCAATGCTTGGTTCACTATAGCAGTCATTGAAGTCAGCCTAAAGACATTCACCTATGATCAGATCACATACCTAAGATCATCCTCAAACATCCTATCCAAATATAAATCATCACCTCCTAGAACATGTGTGACGTGATGAAGCTCTGTAGATTGAGAAGAGTGCTCCATCACTAAAGGAGCACCCTTCTTCAAATTCATGAACTCTGGGGCTTGAGTGGCCATCAACATCTTAGGGGTAGAAGTATTCATAAGAAGGTCCTTTGAAAATATTCCCAAGTCATATCCTGATGACGTCCCGCCTATGTGAAAACATCCCTACATATCTTGGAGGAATCAAACTAATAGTACGTCATATGATCTACCATCCTCTTAGGAGGCATCTCAAGATGATCAAAATGAAAATCATGGCCTCCAACCATGACTCTACTCCCTATGGTCTTCCACCCCCTGTAAAAGTGGGAGGATGCTATTTATGAAACACTCACGTCAACTCTTCCATAATCGGGGTAGGATGTGGTGCCCCCTAGAAGATATTCATCACTATTACAAATCCTTCTCAGAAGTGTGCATCATCACCTACGTCTGGCATAAATATGGTGATAATACGGGCACGGTGGGATAATCTGCTGGTAGTCCATAATCTATGATTTCCGGTGTGTTTCCATCACCATGCACCTGGCATACAACTGAAGGATGTCTTGGTAGCATGAATACACAAGGTCAAGAAAACACCTCAGTTTAGGATTATCAAGGAAAACAAATTAAAATTGAATGAAAGTAACATGAGAAGAACATTTATTTTTTACAAAATGGGGTTACACAGCGTGTATAACACCTACACGACATGTTCCCTTAATCTTTTAACATGGAATGTACCTCTTCCAAACCTGGTTGTGTAACACCCATTTACACTACGTGTTTCACTAGATACACGATATGTACTTGAATTTTATCCCCTTCCGAGGTTCCTTTACATGGCTAAACAACACGGGATCAGCCGACATAACACTACATGAAGTGTTCAACCTAGACCCTGTGTGTACTACTTCTGTTCCATCCACCCGTTTGATTGGTCACATGGCCAAATATAGGGTAGATAACAATATAGTGTGCATAATGTAGACAAGACATGTATGAACAAAGAATTCATCCACCCGTTTCGTTCATCACATGGATAGATACACAGTTCTCTTCAACACGACGTGTACTTCCAGTACACAACGTGTTCCACAAATGTTTTTCCCAACCCTGTGTCTCTTCTCACACATTAAGTCACACAGTCAAAGAAATACACATAATTTAATCCTATTACACAGTGTGCACATAAGAAAATTCCATTCTTCCTAAACAGAAGACCACATGGTGTGTATTCATAACACCACATGCCGTGTTGTCTGGGTTTCTTGACAATAAGTCTCTTAAAAATCTCTGAAACCCCATAAAACATAAAATTTTGTATAAGGCATGAAAAATTATGACATGTGAGACCCTATACTCCAACGAATAAATGTTTGGAATCCATAATCAAATCATAACATTAAAAAAATCTATTAAAGTTCAAACATGATCCACCAAATTCTGATCCAAGAGGGACCATAACACCTCAGGAACCAATGTTTTTCATCCATCCAAATGAAACATTATATTTTCCAATTCCCTATAAAATTAAAATGTATTCTATCATGAAATATATCAAAACACCACACATATCTAGCACACTATCAATCCCAAAAACATTCAATCAGTAGTGCACCCTAATTGGAATGAGAATAATGCATGCAATTTGATCTCTACCAAGTTCTTATATGATGCATGAGATGGGATTCAATCATCTAATCAGGTTGAAACAGAAATAGAACCACAATAATATCAATGATAACACCACAAAACAAGTGAATCACCCAATGTTGAAATCAAATGAAATGTAACAATCACAATACCAGAAAAATTGCAATATTCAAGGTAACTTGGATTTTCCCTGTCTATTGGTTAGCGACTCCTGGGAAAAGCTTATTACCAACTACCCATTCCTTCCTATCCGTATCTATTGGATTCAAATAGTAATATAAATCGGAAAAGAAACTCCTCTAATACCACTTTGTAACATCCCGATTCTGGGTGCCACCCAAAGGTACATTGAACCCAGTTGGCCACATGACCTCAAGTGCATTTCCCCAAATGCCAGAGGCTACGGACTGGAAGCAAGGGACACCGTGTGATAATGGGGAAACTATGCCCTCATTGGAAGAGTATTCATAGAGTAATAACATATAGTAAACAAAATCAGAATTTGTAATACCATATAATGGAAGTAAACATTGGAAGACTGATAGTATAAAACAACTACAACATATATGTAAATAAATGATGCATGTCAAATATATGTAGGAATGCTTCCAAACAAGTCACAATTCTGAAAATAAAATACTAAACCATTGTACAGAAAAATCGTGAACTCCAACAGCATCGCAAGCCTCAATTGGTTCACATGCTGTCCAGCTCTAACAACAATCAAGTACATGATGATGAAGGGTGCTTGCACTTTTATATTCCTGCAACCATATTATCTTTTTTGTATCCAAAAGCATGAACCAAAAAGGGTGTGAGATGAATCCTATTAGGCATCCACCAGAATATTTGTGCCTAACTTTCAATAAATATATTTAACAGGTAATTTGCAGAAATAAAATAATAAATTTGGAAGTACTCAAAAGTAATCAATCCAACAGTTCTCAATTACATTCATTTACATTTATTAAATATTAAATCCATCAAATAATGAAACCCTGGGATCTAGCCTATACTCTATATCCCCTTGTATATTAATAAAAAATGAATATCTCAAAACACCATCTAAAAAATCAAATAAGATAGAGTCTAAGCTTCTGCTTTGGCTTGGATGACTCGTCAAAATCATTCAATCAATCAAAAACAACCCCCTGAGAATGTTCTCATAGTTTGACCCCTCTAGTTCAACATAAAATATTTTAATGATAACAACCTCCTCGGTATATCTCATGGTCAATACCCCGGGTCAACAAAGCATCACTAATTTATACATGACCTCCAAGAAGCTCTCACGGTCAATACCTCCAATGTCAAACTAGTATAATTAATCATAAACCACCTTCAGGCAGCTCTCAAAGTCAATACCACCTAGTTCAAAATCTAAACCAAGGCTCTCATGGCCCTATGTAAATAAACATGTAAACCCCTACATTTTTACTATTCCAGGCTCTCATGGTCCATTGGAAGATCAACCAGCATATCATATCAAACAAGAACATGTAATCTATAACTACTACATGGAAAGAATTAACAAGAGTAGAACATAAAATTCATATAATCAATCAAATCCATCCTAAAAAAACAAGGCATGGAAAACAAGGTATGCCACATAGGAAACCTAGGCCAAATGACCCTAAATATTCAAACTATGGAAACACACCCATGGGGTGTCCTGTAGAAAAGGAATCAAACACTACACATATGCTAAAACTAATTTTTAATCAATTAAATTATATCAGGTATTTAATAGGGCTAAAATCCTAAAAACCTAATACCCCAACATGGGTATTCGTTACATTACGAACATATAATCCAAATAATAACCATAAAAGGCACAAACCACCTACCTCAATGCTGTACGATGAACACCCTTTAATTTTGACACATTGAATCAACCTAAAATGTTAGAGATCTAAGAAAAGGGTAAGAAATATCAACCCTTGATAACATATGTGAGAGGAGAAATTAGGAAGAGAGGCTATAGGGAAAGAGAGAACTCACAAGTGGAAATCCAACGCACCTGACAACTTCTCAATCATAGTTCGGACAGAGGAATGGGAGGAGCTCGAATATAATTAGTCATATGCCACTCTCCTATACGAGACAAAGGAAGAAGAAGTTATTTTTGGATGTGAGACGTGATCCCACACCAATATAACAAATAAAAAAGAAAAGTACATAGTCTGTTCATTTAATGTACACACCATGTACTAGCCTCAATCATCCCCCACTTTAGGTTGTTTACTAGGTCACCCACATGGCCATGTACTCTCCTGTTACACCGTCAGTACACGGCTACACACAACAACAGAGTACACGACATGTAATCAAAAGTACACGACATGTACATAAAAGATTTCCAAAACATTGTTTTCCTAAAAAACAACCCAAATTCAAGATCCATACCTAAAATAACGATTTGGGTTGTTACACATACAACTATATTGAGATGTGTATTAAACTAGGTTAGCCAAAATAAATTATAAACATGAAGTGTGTTACCTTACACTCAATAGGGGGGATAAAAAATAATCCAATGTCTATGGACTTGTGATAGCCTAGTCCACATGAGTAACCTTACTAGATCTTTTTACTATCTATATAGGCAGTCTTTAAAATATTAAAGATATTTTAAAAATCAAGGGATTCCTCTATGATATGTGACTTCTGTTCAATTTCATTGTGTTTCAATGTTCATTACTTCTTCTTCCCTTTCTCACTCAAAAACATGAAAAAATTTAACTTATTCTTCTCTAGCATTCACTGTAGAGAAAAAAATATTTACTGTAGCATATCTGAGTGTTGATCCTTTCATTTCATATTCCTGTTTAAATAGGTATGAAGAAACATCCTATCGTAATATTTTCATCTAATTTTCTTCTAATTTCAGTGCTATATATTTTAACTACACCTTTTATTCTTCCACATTATTTTCCTTCTTTGTATGAAATTAATGATACACAACAATTTACTCTCTTATTCCCATGTATTAATATTCTTCAATGTGTATGATATAACACACTATATCTATTCTCTAATCATCAATACATTATGATTTATATTAATTACTAGTGTTATCTCTGCTCATTTTTTTTGATACTATAAAATATTTTCTTCTTTTTCTATATTTTATCTGCAATATTGATTTCATATTATAAAACCTGAAATATATAAATGTAATGACAATAATTATTATAATAAAAATTATAGATTTAATTAAATTATTTTCACTTTCTCTTCATGGTTCCTTTATTTATAAAACTCCATAAGTACATGATTTGAATTACCCAGTCTTATAGAAATTGAAAACCTCAAATATATTACACCTCTTCCACATAATATAATTATAATTCCATTCTCATATACTTCTCATAAAAACTGTCTCACATTCAGGTTATATGTAACTTTTTAAATGTACAATAACTATCATGGTTATTATTCTCATCAAATCTATCACATATTTAAATTAAAAATACCAAGTAAATTTAGACTTCAAATATCCTTACAATAGATTGATAAATCTCTACATCATCTTCTTTAATCCACACTACACACATATATGCATGATCAGAAAATCTCTCTTCACCACATCTCCCTCTTCATAATTTAATCCCAAATCATGATATTTTTTTGCATTTTAAAATGGTGAACCTAACATCATCACACATAAAATAAATTAACGACTTAGGTTTCCTTCACAACTTTTTGGTGGTTAATAAATTACCAAAGCATATCTAACATTCACTATCAGTAGATAACTTATTTATTAATCTCCGAGACATGAATTATTTTAGGAAAAATTAAATCTTCATGTGACATAACGTTTCTATGTTCATTAAATATCATATGCATTTGAATCGCATGAATTTTATTCCAAGATAGTTCCTTATCAGCAAGACGTAACTATGTTAGATGCCTATACCTTTATTTATTTCATTCCACATTAATGCATGTAAGAAACACTTCATCCCTGATTCATCAGTTGGTTCTAACCAATTTAATCATTAAATGCCATCACCATAGAATACTACCTCAACCTTCCGTAAATATTTCATGTAAGAATGAATGCATGAACATGTCTCGGTGCATAAAATGATTCAAACTAGGCATAATTACAAGGGATGGATCAACTTGATAATGGTAGATGAAATAATAATCAATTTTCATCTCATATGTATGTATGGTATTTTACCTTCACAAAAGATCGTATTCTCATTCCCATGGTACAACCTCCTTCTGTGTGACACTCATGTAAGATCCTCCTTCCATGTGATGCTCATAGAAGATATTCCTTTTGTGTGACCCTAATAGAAGCTCATACTTCTATGTGACACTCATGAATGATCCTCATTATACACAATACTTGTAAAGGATCCTCCTTTAGTTCAAAACTCATGGATGATCCCTTTTATCCCAAAGAATAATTTTTATTGACACAACTCATCACAAAAGGTTAATTATTATATTTTTGGAAGATATATGAAGTTCAAAAGGAAACATAATGTTAATTCATAGTCGATACGGAATCTCTAAAATATATTATACACATAGAAGGTCCATGTTTATAAAAACCCATATAATATTTCATTATTAAGATTGTTATTATGTGTACAATAATCACTTAATGGGTTGGAGGTAGAATATGACCACATTCCATGATCAAATGACTCAGATAAGTTAAATTTAGTGGTTCTAGTTTAATACAAACCTTCTTAATGGGTGAAAAGTATAGTTAACTTCACAATTACAACATTATAGTTTAATATATCCATGTTCCACTCAATAATACTTACTTCTCCCTCATCCTCTTGATGGGAGTAACTAGGTATACATCGAAACACTCACACACACCATCCCATGGTATGTGCCACCCCATGTGAACCATGAAATTAATTCACACCATCCATGAATGGTAATACTTACCTATTCTAGTTATATATATTCAATATACTCCCCATATACCTTGGGATGGATCACCATGATAATGGTAGATGAAATAATAATCAATTTTCCTACGAGTTATGTTCTATATTCACCACTTGTTTATTTAATGTGGTGTATATAGTTCATGTTTTATATTTATATCATGAATATATTTATATTAATTGTATTTAATGTTTTAATGGATGTTATTTATTCCACATGGCCTATTATTCAAAAGTAATTAAAGTGTTAATGAATTTATGTTTCAATCATTTTTTTATTAAGATTGATTATGGTTAAATTTATATTGAGAGAAATTAGATTATAATTATATACTAAAACCCATTTAATTTCAAATAATCTATTTATTTCAATACATTTAATGTTTTAATTTAATTTCAACTCTTTTTTCTTAAAAATTCGAAAATAATGCTTTAATGAAAAACATATATTTTATATTCTCTTTTATCGAAAAAAATTATCTTCCATGGTCATGTTCATTAAAATTCTTTCAATAATTTTATTTATATTATAAAAATATTATTTGAAATCTTTTTCAACTATATTTGAAATTTTTTCAAATATTTAATAGGAATATTACTATTGTTTTCTAAATGAGGTACTTTTGACCATTTACCAAAAATGTGAAAGGAATATTTGTTTTAACAATTTCTGCACGAATGGCTTTTGCTTCCATCATGGACACTATTTCATTTGAATATTACCGTGAAGTTTCCTTGTTTCATTCGAAATAATTTTTTTAATAATTTTTTGAAATTTTATGATTTTAGATAAGTGATTTCTAAATGAATCATTTATTTTTTTCAATAAATACTACAATGTTCTATTAAAGGTATAATACATATATGACCACATCCATTGATGTTACATATGATTTAATAGGTATATGATCCAATGATACCATATTTATTCTTTATCATGACGGTTTATGATTATGATGAGGAAGAATTTATAAAAATCATTTACTTTTCCATCTGTTATGCTATTATAAAATGTAAAAAAAGTAATGACATGATGACATATATATAAATGAATTATGAATATATGATAGGTGGGTCAGTAAAATCCCAACAATTTACTGGGTAATGTTCAATGTTTATAAGCTCAAAGGGTTCATGAGAGGTTATACCAAGCTCATAATTTGGTACATAAGAGGTAGTCCCAACTTGGAAAGTGGTGATGGGGGAGGATATCCCAATACCGAAAATGGTACATGGGTGGTCATCCCATGCCCAATATGTGATGACTGACAAAGTATATAACCTTGAAAAATAAATTCAATGATTTTTATTATGAAACATATTAGTCCACTTAAATATGAAATGTGGTTATGATAAAGTTATATTCTCAATCATTGTGACCTTCAATTATCTTATGATTCATGATTTATGAACTTCCAATGCTTTATGACATGATTCAAGCTTTTCTGAAAATGAAAGGTTGGGTAATATTTTTTAATGTTAAGATCATTCTATTCTTCCCTAAAGATTATATTTTTTTTTCTTATAATCAATCATTGATATTTCCCATTTCTACCCTTACTAAGTATTTTAGGTCACCATTTCTTATTTTTCCATTCCATAGGGTTTGAAAAAAAAATTAAGTAGGTTTTATCTAAGAAGTAATGTATTTGTAAGACTTTGTGGGATATGATGAAAATATTTCATAAACTAAGGTGATTATGTATATAGTCTCCATATACATTAATGTTTTATTGTCCTTCAGTATGTATTCTTGTGAAAAGTATTTAATATTCATATTAAATAATAAAATATATATTTATGTATTTTTTTGGATCATATTAGTTGTTATCAGGGGGCATTTTTTAATTTTTTGAGATTCAGATTATAGAACATTGGTGAAATCCATTAGAATAAGTCTATGTATTATGGTAAAAAAAGGATTATAGTTTTCCAAGGAAATACAACCCAATATATATACTTTAAAGTTTCTACAGTTCAAATATAAAAGCATGTAATGGTAATAACTATGAAATTAGTGGATTGGGTATTAACATGATATTCACCGGTGCATGGTGTGTAACACCCCAGGTAAATAAAGAGTATGAAAATTTCACATTTATACATATTTTTGAATAAAATATTAATATAACTCTAAAGGGGATGCTATGCTCGATGGCGTACCCAACACGCAACAACAAGTTTTTTGGGAATCTTACGTTGCACTCTAATAATAAAATAATATTATTTTAAATGGTAGTTAATGCCTAGATGTTGGGATGGAGGGAATGAATAGAACTAACTACAAAATTATTATATATGTTTGTAAAATATTTTTACTTTTTACAATAAATGTTAGAGGATTAAAAATGTGAATGAATCCAATTTCAAGTGTAAACATTCTAATATTCTTTAAAAGGTCGATTAACCGCCTTTTGATGGCAAACCTCTTTTAAATCCAATTTTTGATAATTTTATGTGTTATATTTGACAACATAAAATTCTTCTTTAGAATCGGGACATAAAAATTTACTTTGTGTAAATTTTTGGTATTTTTCCGATAAAGTACATTTTTTAATGAATAGTGAAAAATGTTGTATTTTAATTCAAAACCTCTTTTTAATATTATTTATTTATATGATTAGATTATATTTTAAATTGGATTTAAATTGAAATTAGAATATATTTTTACCATTAAATCCAATGGTGGTTATTGGAATTAATTTCACTTTGAAATTGGACTTAAACTAGTGTCAATCTTTTAATAGATATTGTTTCTTAAAAACACGCTATTTGTTTTGACAGCAGGAATTAATTATTAAATTAATTAATGCAACTTATATGTTTTTAATTTTGTAAAAAAGGCATCATTTTTAAATTTGGAATATCAAATATGGCCTAGGGTGAAATTTTGGTAATTTTCTAAAAAACTTCAATTTTTGATGAAAAGTGAAACCACTAAGTGGTATTTATAAAAACTGATATTCCGCTTAGATGAAATTTTTCCACCTTTGTATTTTGAATTTAAAAAATAAAAAATACATGCTTGTCATTAAGAAGTAAAATGTGGTTCAATGTGATTAAAATAATTTTTTGGTGAATAGTAACTTATTAAGTTTTTAATCGCGATTAGAGGTAATTAGTGTAGTTTAAGGTAAAAATAATATTTTAATAATATGAAATGACCAAGAAACATGTCCTACCCTCATTGGGTGAGTCATGTCCGACCAAGAAAATCCATGGGTCAACTTGGGGACCCCATGGAGCCACTTTGGTTGGAAAATGACATAAATACCTTTTTATTTAATGTTAAAATTAAAATGACACAAACATGAGTTGTTTTAATAAAACAATTTTTAAATGGGGTTATACAAGTCAGATTGTTGACTATAAATAGTCATTGGAAAGACAAAACGATTTCCTACATCATAGTAGTTTTTTTATAATTTTTAGACATTAAATAAATTAACTTAGTTATGACATCATGATGATGCAGCGATGACCTCATTACTTAACGATTTAAATAAAATGGAAAGATAATGTGAAATCTAAGACCTAAACATGGAAAAAACCTATTTTATGGATGTATTTATAACCCTTATCACCTTATCCTAGAAACACATCAATTTGGGACATTTAAAATCCGAAACCCATTCTAAAATAATGTAACATTTCTTTACTTTCCAAGAGTGCCCCTCCTCTCCTCTTATACAAGGCCCCCACCTCTACCTCCATACCCACACTTCCAAAGCCTTTGGCTCGGCCAACCCCTACCCATTTTTCCTCTCCACATCTCTATATAACTCTTAATAATACTCACTTTGGTCATAAGTATTCCCAAGGAAGCCTTTGATCTCAAACAAAATGGAGTTACCCTATTTTAAGGTAATGTCTTCACTTGAGTCCTTTTATTTTATTTTGCTTCTCCACGACCCTAAACTCTTTTTATTCCTTTATTTTGTAACAAAACACAGTATCATAGATATACTAGGATGTTTTTATTTTAAGTATTCGAGCTACACTTACACACACCTTCATCTAATGGTTAAAGAACATACTGTTTCTGTGGATGGCAAATTACTGCCTCACGAAACGATGATTGTTCAATATTCTCTTAACACCTTTCATGGTGTCCATTATGATGTCACTAAATTTATATATGATATATAATATGTTTATGTTTTCCTTTAGAGTCTGTATTTTTCATTTATGGCATACCTTTATGGCTTCCATTATGGGTATACGCGATATCTTCGTTTTAGGAAGTGCGGACTACCGCCCCCTCAAAGTGATTTGATTCGTTAATACCATATGTGGTACATAAAAAGGATATATTTAATGATATTATATATGATACCATACTTTAATTAAAATAATATTATGTATCATTATGTTTTAATTCCATTAAATATAAAATAGAAATGGAAGTAGCGTTCATGCGTACGTACGGCTTACCGTCTCCATGAACGGTGCATTTCATTTCTTAACTCTAAATGTTGTGTAATATTATAAATGCATGAATATACTGGATATATATGATATATATTATATCTACATCATGAATAAAATTCTGGATATAATGGATATTTTACCACATGAACAACTTGTAATTATAAAGAGTTTATTTTTTTTACTCAAGTACCAATGATCGTTAAAACGACCATTATTAACTTAAATAATAACATAGTGTTCATGACATGGAAATAAGTGATATAAAAGGAATAATTAACTTGAAAACGGTTCTTAAGTAAGTATAAATTAACTCAATTTTATTATTCAGGAGATTAAAGAACGATCGAGTCAAGTCGGACCCAAGGTAAGGGATCCTACTCCTCTCTTTCTTTTTAAGTACACTCTTTTAGGTCATTCCTTTTAAGCTCATCTTTCTTTTGACTGGGATGTTATTTTATATTAATCCTACTGTAATTATTATTTTTATATTATGAGAGACCCTATTTTCTCTCATTAATCAATTTTGGATGTTTTGAGTGGCGCCGTTAGGCTGCCGAATTTTTGTAAGAGATCTAAGCTATCTCTTTCTTTTTAAGTACTCTCCTTTATGTTACTTCTATTAAGCTCATCTTTGTTATGATGGGGGTTGTTATTTTATATTCCTCTTTTTGTAAATTTTATTGTAATATGATTAGAGACCCTATTTGATCTCATCAATCCATTTTTGGAAGTTTTAAGTGGCACCGTTAGGCTGCCGAGTTTTCATAAGGGATTTTTTCATCTCACTTTTATTCCCATGGGATTTAGGCTACATTGGCCACAATTTCCATTGAGTGGTGTATGTACTGATCATTATTTTACTCATTGTGTAATATGATTTCAATTATGATTATTTACATCAATGTTGTATTGTCTTTCTTTCAAGGGGTGTATGTTTCGAAAGTTACCCAAGTCGGTAAGGGAACCTTTCACCCTCCTCTTTTTAAAAGACTTATTTTGTTATGTTTTTTAATTCACATACTATTATGTTGGGATATGTTCTTATATATACTTATTGATGTAAATTTTATGTCCAATTGATGAGATACTATTTTTATCTCTCATAAACTCTTTTTCTGAATTTTGAAGTGACGTCGTTAGGCTGTCGAATTTTTTCAAGGGAACTTCTTAACCCAATTTTGATTCTTTGGGATAAACTTGTACTCCATGAATATTTCATACTATGAATATGTGTGAATGTCCTATGATTGTTTTACACTTAATATCCACTTATATTTGGTGTATTCGGTTGTCACACATAATTATGTAATTGATTTATCCTTAATCCAAGGATACCGTCTTTGTATGGGACTTCGTATCAATCTCCTTTCATTGAGGCATATTTAGTTTTATACACAAATATATTTTATACAGTGTATAAACCCCTTTGACTTTTACGTTTATCGAAAAGTAATCTTCTTTATACGAAGCGTTTTACTAAACGACAAAAGGGAATGTTTTTGTCGTACGTATGCGGCGACAATGACTTCTCCGCCGCGATGACCATTATTTGAGTTTCAGCTTCCTCTACAAGCCATACTTTTTTCTAAAAGAAAAATAAATACCATGTTTTAATTTTCTTTTATTTTGGTATCGAAAATGGTTTTCATAATGTTTTTATATCAATTTTTTGTATTGATATCTTGTGATTGAAAAGTGGAAGTGTTATGTTTCCTTTATGCAAGTTTTATGATCTAATTCTCTAAAACTCTAAACCTAAAAAGATCCTCAATGTGTAGTCTTGTAATAACTCAAGATTAAGTATGGTTTAAGGCTGGGGCCTTATAGTTGGTATCATAGGTTGGTTTAGATAACTTTAGAGGGTAGGGTATTCTTTAAGCATAAGTGACATTACCATAATGGTGTGGATTTCAAAAAGAGTCCTAATTTTAGATAAAGTGAATGATTAAGTGTAGCTTAGTGTTTATATTCCTCATTAGTACATGATGGTTTTGTTGATATACTCACACCGACCTTTTTGGTTTTAGTAAATGGCTGGATCTAGCAGGCACCAAAGTAACAGTGGATGTGAAGGAAACTATGACAGTTTTTTGAGCAAGCAACTGAATGATATGGGAGCTGCAATGAGAACTCTTGTGTTTATCCTCAACCAACTATCTGGAGTCATGATTGACCACATAAACCTTGTTGATTTCTATAATGCATCATATATTCGAGAAACAAATCCCTATGGAACTACAGGTAATAATCATAAAGGTAAGTGTGTTCAAAAACCAATGTGTCAAAGATGTGGAAAGAAACAACTAGGAAAATGTTTCAAAGGGACGGAAAAATGCTATTGATGTGGAAATGATAGTCATAAAGCTTGAACCTTCCATGGAAAAAGGAAGCATCCAGTTGACTTGAGGAAAGGGAAAGATGTTCTTTCTGAGGGATCAATTGAATGTTTTAAATGTGGTGTGCATGGTCATTATGAAAACACATTTCCTATTATGAAGTTTCATGAATTGGATCACCAAGATCGTACAAATATTCGTTTACCAATACTTAATGCCATTATGATTGAGGATGAATAAACTAACAATGACCAATCAAAGATGTGGATTATTCATACCTTTTGTTTTCCTATTTTGGAATCTTAGGATATGATTCATGATTTTGTTTGTACGAAAGAATTATTTCAAAATAAGTTGGAAAGGAATGGTTAATGGATCACGAAGAATGTTGAATGAGTAAGAAGTCAACATATAAGGGCTTCAAGAGTTATGGTGAAATTCTTAAGAGTATTAAGTCTCTTTTGATTATGGGGTTACATTAGAATACTTTTTATAGTATGTGTAACCTTGATGTTTAATATATGAAAATTTTATTCAAGGAATAGTTATCCGTTCTTTTGTGGACGTAGTTATAAAGAACCATTTGGGTTTATATGATCCTTACTTTTGAGGTAATTATGTGTTATTATATGTTATGATGGAAGTGAAAGGTATGAGATAAAATTGAGGTTAAATTATGTTATGGTTATTTTTGATTATTTTATCTCTTTTTGGGGAATGATTTGAGAATTATATAGTTTTGGAAAAAGGACAACACACAGACCATGTGACAACCCGTCGCGCCAGACAAAGCTGTGGGAATCGAACCCACAACCAAAGTGCAATTGGTATTTATCGCCTACCACTAGAATACGTGTAGTCACTGGTTAGTATGACATATTATTTTTAGTTAGGTGACTTTATTAATTAAGAATAAGTTGATTTTCGGGTTATCTATGGAAATTTATAAACCTATAATGGAGGATATGTGATTAGGTTAATTACTTTTCAATACGAGACATTAAGATCAACTGATGTTGTTTGGAGATAAATGTTACGATTTAACTTGGAACACTATGTGACTAAATCCTTCAAATATTTGGGTTTCAATCTTATTTTGGTTTACATTGAAGAATTTTATGGACAAATTGTATATCGAATGGTCCTCATTGAACTCTGGGTTCTGTTGGACAAATTTTGGAGATTAAGAATAGATTTTCTTTCTATAATGGGTTATCCTTTTCTAGATTATCTGATCTTGTACTAACCTTTTTTGTTTTGGTTATGGTTAAGGTCTAAATATATGGGAAGAATATAGTTCTATTTTGTGGATTAGGTGATTCTCTAGAAGTTGATTATAGTACTCTTAATGTGAACAAGTCTTCATAAATACTCGTCTTTTGGGGAAAATATGAGTCTGTGTAAGAAATCTAGTAAAAGTTGAAAGTCAACATGACAAGTAAGTATGTTTCCTTAAGATCAAAAATAAATTCCTCAATGAAGAGTAAATTAAAACAAAAGTGTTGTCTGTTAACTTTTCCTACTATGTAGTCGAATACCGTTTAACCCATCAAAAGTTTGTGATTTTCTTATGGTTAACTTTCTCTTAGACATGTTTACTATCACTCTCCTTCAGAACATGACCCTTTGTTTTTTTCCTCCATGTCCATATTTGCATACTTGGAATCCTATTATGGGTTAACTCGGGTGACCTTTGTACTTATCTTTCATTATTTTAATGTGATTATTTTACTGACTCTTGTTCCTATGTGGGATTTTCAATGAAGTTTCCAAGCCCAGTTTTAAAATTGCGAGGACGCAATTCCCAAAAGGGGGGAATGATGTAACACCCCTGGTAAATAAAGAGTATGACATTTTCACATTTATCCATATTTTTGAATAAAATATTAATATAACTCTAAAGGGGACGCTATGCTCGATGGTGTACCCAACACGCAACAACAAGTTTTTTGGGAATCTTACATTGCACTCTAATAATAAAATAATATTATTTTAAATGGTAGTTAACGCCTAGATGTTGTTATGGCGGGAATGAATAGAACTAACTAAAAAATGATTATATATGTTTGTCAAATATTTTTACTTTTTACAATAATGTTAGAGGATTAAAAATGCGAATGAATCCAATTTTATGCGTAAACATTGTAATATTATTTAAAAGGGCAATTAACCGCCTTTTGATGGTGAACCTATTTTAAATGCACTTTTTGATAATTATATGTGTTATATTTGACAAAATAAAATTCTTCTTTAGAATCAGGACATAGAAATTTACTTTTTGTGAATTTTTGGTATTTTTTTGATAAAGTACATTTTTTATTGAATAGTGAAAAATGTTGTATTTTAATTCAAAACCTATTTTTAATCTAATTTCTTTATTTGATTAGATTATCTTTTAAATTTGTTTTAAAGTGAAATTGGAATATTTTTTTACCATTAAATCCAATGGTGGTCATTGGAATTAATTTCACTTTGAAATTGGTCTTAAAATAGTGTCAATCTTTTAATAGATATTGTTTCTTAAAAACACGCTATTTGTTTTGATAGAGGGAATTAATTATTAAATTAATTAATGTAACTTATATGTTTTGAATTTTGTAAAATAGACATCATTTTTGAATTCGGAATGTCAAATATAGCCTAGGGTGATTTTTTGGTAATTTTCTGAAAAACATCAATTTTTGATGAATAGTGAAACCACTAAGTGGTACTTATAAAAACTGATTTCCATTTAAATGAAATTTTTCCACCTTTGTGTTTTGAATTTCAAAAATACGACATACATGGTTGTAATTAAGAAGTAAAATGTGGTTCAACGGGATTAAAATAATTTATTGGTTAATAGTAACTTATTAAGTTTTTAATCGCGATTAGAGGTAATTAGTGTAGTTTAAGGTAAAAATAATGTTTTAATAATATGAAATTACCAAGACACATGTCCTACCCTCATTGGATGAGTCTTGGGCGACGAAGATAATCCATGGGTAAACTTGGGGACCCTATAGAGCCACTTTGGTTGGAAAATGACATAAATACCTTTTTATTTAATGTTAAAATTAAAATGATACAAACATGAGTTGTTTTACTAAACCAATTTTTAAATGGGGTTATACAAGTCATAATTTTGACTATAAATAGTCATTAGAAAGCTAAAACGATTTCATACATCATAGTATTTTTTTTATAAATTTTATACATTAACTAAATTAAATTATTTATGACATAATGATGATGCGGGGATGACCACATTATTTAACGATTTAAATAAAATGGAAAGATAATATAAATTCTAAGACCTAAACATGTCCAAACCCTATTGTATGGGTGTATTTAGAACCCTTATCACCTTATCCTCGAAAAACATCAATGTTGGACCATTAAAATCCGAAACCCATTCTAAAATAAAGTAACATTTGTTTACCTTCCAAGAGTGCCCCTCCTATCCTCTTATAAAAGGCCCCCACCTCTACCTCCTTACCCACACTTCCAAATCCTTTGGATCGGCCAAACCATGCCCATTTTGTCTCTCAAAATCTATATATAACTCTTAGAAGCCTAAATATTGTCATAAGTCTTCCCAAGGAAGCCTTTGAGATCAAACCAAAGGGAGTTACCCGATTTTAAGGTAATGTCTTCACTTGAGTGCTTTTGTTTTATTTTGCTTCTCCACCCCCCTAAACTCTTTTTATTCATTTATTTTGTAACAACACCAGTATATTCAATATACTGTGATGTTTTTATATTAAGGATTCGAGCTACACTTACACACACCTTCATCTAATGGTTAAAGTACATACTGTTTCTGTGGATGGCGAATTACTATCTCACGAAACGATGATTGTTCAATATTCTCTTAACACCTTTCATGGTGGCCATTATTATGTCACTACATTTATATATAATATATTATTTGTTTATGTTTTCCTTAAGCTTCTTTATTTTTCATTTATGGCATAACTTTATGGATTCCATTATTGGTATACACGATATCTTCATTTTAGGAAGTGCGGACTACCGCCCCCTCAAAGTGATTTGATTCGTTAATACCATATGTGGTACATATAAAGAATATATTTAATGATATTATATATGATTACATACTGTAATTAAAATACTATTATGTATCATTATGTTTTAATTCCATTAAATATGAAATAGAAATGGAAGTATCATTCTTGCGTACGTACGACTTACCGTCTCCATGAACGGTGCATTTCATTTATTAACTCTAAATGTTATGTGATATTACAAATTCATGAATATACTGGATATATATGATATCTATGATATATACATAATGAATACAATTCTGGATATAATGGATATTTTACCACATGAACAACTTGTAATTATAAAGAGTTTATTTTTTTGACTCAAGTACCAATGACCGTTAAAACGACCATTATTAACTTAAATAATAACATAGTGTTCATGAAATGGTAATAAGTGATATAAAAGGAATAATGAACTTGAAAAGTGTTCTTAAGGAACTATAAATTAACTCAAGTTTATTATTCAGGATATTAAAGAATGATCGAGTCAAGTCGGACCCGAGATAAGGGATCCTACTCCTCTCTTTCTTTTTAAGTACACTATTTTATGTCATTGGTTTTAAGCTCATATTTCTTATGATTGGGATGTTATTTTATATTAATCCTATTGTACTTATTATGTTAATATTATGAGAGACCCTATTTTCTCTCATCAATCCATTTTGGAAATTTTGATTGGCGCCGTTAGGCAGCCAAATTTTCGTAAGTGATCTAACCTCTCTCTTTCTTTTTAAGTACTCTCCTTTATGTTACTTCTTTTAAGATCCTCTTTGTTATGATTGGGGATGTTATTTTATATTCTTCTTTCTGTACATTTTATTGTGATATGATGAGAGACCCTATTTGATCTCATCAATCCATTTTTGGAAGTATTAAGTGGCGTCGTTAGGCTGCCGAGTTTTCGTAAGGGATTTTTCATCTCACTTTTATTCCCATGGGATTTATGCTACATTTTCCCCAATTTGCTTTGATTGGTGTATGTACTGCTCATTATTTTATTCATTGTGTAATATAATTTCATTTACGAGTATTTACATCAATGTTGTATTGTCTTTCTTTCACGGGGTGTATGTTTCGAAAGTTACCCAAGTCGGTAAGGGAACCTTTCACCCTCCTCTTTTTAAAAGACTTATTTTGTTATGTCTTTTAATTCACATACTATTATGTTGGGATATGTTCTTATATATCCTTATTGATGTAAATTTTATGTCCAAGTGATGAGATACTGTTTTTATCTCTCATAAACTCTTTTTCTGAATTTTTAAGTGACGCCGTTAGGCTGTCGAATTTTTGCAAGGAAACTTCTTAACCCAATTTTGATTATTTGGGATAAACTTTTACTCCTTGAATATGTCATACTATAAATATGTGTGAATGTCCTCTGATTTTTTTACACTTAATACCCACTTATATTTGGTGTATTCATTTGTCACACATAATTATATAATTTATTTATCCTTAATCCAATGATACCGTCTTTGTATGGGACTTCGTCTCAATCTCCTTTCATTGAGGCATATTTCATTTTATACACAAATATCTTTTATACGATGTATAAACATCTTTGAATTTTACGTTTATCCAAAAGGAATCTTCTTTATACGAAGCGTTTTACTAAACGACAAAAGGGAATGTTTTTGTCATACGTATGCGGCGACAATGACTTCTCCGCCGCCGTGACCATTATTTGAGTTTCGGCTTCTCTACAAGACATACCTTTTTAAAAAAAAAATACCATATTTTACTTTTCTTTGATTTTGGTATTGAAAATGGTTTTCATAATGTTTTTATATCAATGTGTTGTATTGATATCTTATGATTGAAAAGTAGAACTGTTATGTTTCCTTTATGCAAGTTTTATGATCTAATTCTTTAAAACTCTAAACCTGAAAAGATCCTCAATGTGTAATATTGTAATAACTCCAGATTATGTAAGGTTTAAGGCTGGGGCATTATATGGTGAGTGGTATTAATACTACACACCAATCTAGATAGTTTTGAGGGGGTATTATTGGGTTAATTCACAATTTTCATTATTGTTGTTAGCAATAATTTACTTTAGTAATAATTAATAAATATTTTCATGTGATCCCATGGTAGAAATGGAGATCATAGTATCCCATCAATCTCATGGATTTGGTACGAAATTGAAGAATAATTTTAACGAAATTTTAATAAAAAAATCCATATAGTGAAGAATATGAGTATTCATTTATTTCTAAAGTGTTGAAAATAGCATGGAGAGAATTTTCATAAGGAACTTTTAAATCTTTTAGTGCGGGAAGGATGGTTATCATCGAATCATATTTCAAAGTAATTGGATGTAGTTAGTTAACTATTTTAATGGAGTGGAATCTATACATAATTCTCCACCCACACAATAGTGTTTTTAATTAAAACAATACAAGAATTATAATTATATGTTCTTGAATATGATGGTTAATAATGATGATCGAATTTAAAAACCTATTAAGCTCAAATATGAAGGGAAAGCTCATGAAATTACTATTATTGATGTGGGTTTTAAAAATAAAGAAATGAAATGAACACTTACTATCAACTCTATAACTATTAATTTAATATTTCATTCTAGTTCTGCAAACTCTTTGATTTCTAAAAAATTTAATATGGTATCACATTATCAAATAACCAATTATATGATTAGTTAGTAGTGAAATCTCAAAATTATATTATGATTACATCCTAATTCAATGGTTTATATCCGATTTAATTTTTGGGGACCAGGATTCCAAAAAAATCTTGCTATTCTCCCACATGTTAAACTCGATGTAATTAAATCATGTATTGGATATCTCTATCTATATATCCCATATAAATTTCCAATAAAGTGTGTAACATTTCAATTTTTGATGAAAATGTGATAATTTATTAGGTTGAGAAAAAATACAAGATTCTTTTGGAAATTAAATCCATTTTATATGTCTTTAGTCCAATTTTATAATGGGTATGTAACATAGATGGTTGAAGGGAAATTCAACATTGAATACATGCCTATTATATTAGAGTTTTTCAGTGTCTTTCCAGAAGAGATTTATAGTCTTATATTGAATCATTATTTAAAGGATTCAAAAGATTTCATTCATGGTGCTATGCCAATTTCAATGAATCCATATATAATTACCACAATTCAGTTTTAGGAATAGAAGAATAAACTCTAAAAAAATCATATTAACCTATTAATTAACCCATGAAAATCACCATGGAGTTCCCCTAGTTTTTTAAAAAGAAATATGGATACACATGAGTTTGATTTATTTATCAAGAACTTACAAGATCATGATGAAGAATAATTTTTATTTTCCTTCTATTGTTGTTTTTTAATAATTTTTGAGGATTTCAATTTTTCTCAAAGATTGAACTTCTTTCTAGATACTATAAATTGAGGGTCACATATTTAATCATACATAAAACAACCTTCTATATGATGTTTGAAAACCATGAATTTATTATGATTTTATTTGGACATACTAATTACCTCACTTTTTTATGGATTTAATGAATAAAACCATTATATATTACCTTGATCAATTTTTGGAAGTATTTAAAGAAAATATTATTATATACTCTAAGATCATGGAATAAAATGAATATAACTTGAATCATTTAGGACCTTACAATATGAGAAACTATATAAAAAATATTAGAATGTGTGAATTCTTTCTATAAAAATTATTATTCTTTGTACATATTGTCAAAAGTGAGTGTATTTCAATAGATCCTTCTTTGAAAAAAATCCATTTCAAATTGTCCAAGAGAAACCATTATGATTAAGATATATAGTTTTTTTGTATTGTATTGATATTATCTATTAAATGCGAATAATTTACCATGGATATTTAAACATCTCATAATTTTTACAATGAAGTGAAAAAATTACCTTTAAACTGTTTAATGTGAAGAAAATATAAAGGAGTTGAAGACATGGTTAGTTAGTGAACCTATACTCACATTAACCAATAATAGAGAATGGTTTTTTATTTTTAGTGATGCATTGAAGAGAGGGATGAGAATTTTTCTTATGTATAATGACATAATGAAAAATTATTCCTCTCATTAATTAATGTTTGATGAGTGGATCTAACCAACCCATGACTTAGATTTACTAGTAGTAATCATTATATTATATATATGGAGGAATCATCTTTATGAAGAAAGGTGTGAAATTTATATAAATAATAAAATTATAAACCATATATTCACCTAGAAAGAGTTTAATATTAACTAGAGAATATGGTTATATTTGAATAAAGATTATTAATTTTCAATAAATTAACACCCTATGAAAGAAAACATGGTGGATTATGATATTTATAGAAAATATCATGCTGAATTATCAATGATAAGGATAAGAAATAAAATAATATATTTTGATATTTTAAAAGGATAGAACTTGAAGTCTTGAAATAAGGGAATAAATAATATCTTTCCTAAATTATTTTCCAATATTATATCCATATAATGATTAAATTGGAATAAATAAATATGTAGAGCTATAAATTAAGGTGAGAAGTTTTATTGAGTTTAACATCGACTGTGTTGGAATGATAAGGTTCAATATTATGGAATATTTTTATATTATATTATAATTGAAGAATGGTCTATTAGATAAATCTAATAAATCATTATTCCATTTTCAACATAGAATTAGTAATATGTATACAGAACATGAAGATATTTTCTAATGGGATAAAATTAAGAGAGATATATTAGAGTATGTATCTTAGTTCTTAGTATGAAAAGAAATATAATGGGAATAGTGTTATTTGGTTTGTAGTTGTATTTCTTAGGACACAAACACAGAGTATTTATATTAGATATAATTTATATCTTGATCATAATTCTTACATATATATTAAATAAGTTTTATTGTTATTTAGAGTAAATAAATTCTATTATATATGACCATGATCTAAGACTCACATAAAATTTTAGGAGAACTATTAGGCAAATGCTGGATATGGAGTTGTGTTTTAGTATAACCTATCATCCTCAAATAGATGGTTATATTGATATAAACATTCAAACCCGGTACGATATTATAAGATCTTAATATCAATATTTCAATGGTTTTTAGGATCAAAACCTTCCTCACATAAAAATTTCTTTATATAATAGGTTCTAATTGAGTAGTTTGATAGATTTTTATGAACCCTCTATAAAAACAAGTGAATAACTCTGAATTTAACAAATGGAGTTGGAGAATGAATGCTATTGTGATTTGAGTTAAATGAAGAAATACTAGATATGGTTAGATCCATTTATCAAAAAATCAAGGCATATCAGATTCAACTCAAGATCTATGCTACAAATCGTTAGTGAGATTTAGAATTCATAGTGGGTGAGAAGGTATTTTTTGAATTTCACCACATAAGAAGTTAATGAGATTTATAAATAAGGTAAATATAAGATCTAGGTATATATACCCTTCCAGATTATTTTTCGATTAGAGATAATAACTTATCACTTGATTCTTCCATCAGACCGCTCTCAAGTTCATGATGTGTTACATGTATCTCTTTTGAGAAAACATATACCGAATCCTTCACTTGAACTAATCTCAGAAGATATACAACTAGTTCAGGATCTTTCCAATGTATAATTATCGGTAGAAATGTTGTATTATATAGATAATATTATATTGAATATGATTAATCCCCCAGTTAATGTTATTTAGAGGAATCATAATCCTGAGACAACTACACATGAATCTGAGGTTGTGATGAAGGAAAAGTATAATACTTTTTTACATGATTGTGATGAAATTTTCAGGAATAAATGAATTTTAAGGGGAATATAATGTGAAACCTGGATATTTATTATTCATTACACTAAAATATATTTTATGTATTTGATAGCATACTTTAAATGAAACCTCAAGTCATAGTGAACCACGGTATGTTTTGACCATTATAACCTATCCACTTGATTAATGTGTTTGAATGGGATTAGACATTTTAAGATATATATATAGAAATTATATCGTTAATTCATATATATTTATTATGTATTAAAAAATTATCTTGAAATTATTAATAAATTCATTTCCTAATTAAATGACCCATTTATTATGATGAAATATATTTTTCTAGGAGTTATGACTTTTTATAAAGAAAATAAATTTTTCAATAAAAAAACAAATTAATAAAATTTATTATTTATGTAAGAATAATTTTTTATACCCTATATTTCTAATGCTTCGGAATGAAGGAGAAATCATTTGAGGGTAAAAAGCTCTATTATTCATAAAATTGATTTTATGTTCACAATGTTTTTTATCATAATAAATTAAATTAATCACTATTTATTAAAGATTTTAATGAAATTTATATAATATATATTCAATAAAATATCATAACACTCAAATAATAGTTTTTAATAGTAAAGGAATGAGAAAAAATTTTCTTTTTCAATAAAAATACAATTAAAAAATGGGGTTTCTTTGGTTTTTTCATAATTATATATAAATAAATTTATGCCGGCTATAGAAATTGAATTTGACCAAATGGTTTCCATATTTTAAATATTTAAAATATTTTTAATGATACAAATTTCATATTTGGTCCGAATTACTACTAAAAACAGTAATAAATATTTATGACATTTAGGGTTAATAAAGGTTTATCATGGAGAGAGAGTTAAACTATAATAAAAGGGTGAAAATCCACTTAAAAATATCTAAATCACAATGGTAAAAGATATTTATACCTTATATTGTATTAACTATTAAATCATGCCTATTTTTTCCAATTAAAATGAAAGTGGCCTTACATTATTTGAATCTTTTAAGTAATTCCATGTTTGTCCTTCCCCCCATTTACACAAGGTTAAATCATATGCTCAATTATTCAAAAATATTTGACCTTTATTTCTTTAAAAACCATACCATAAATACATTCATAGATTCCTTCAAACTTTTCTTGAGCTTCTGGTATTAGCCTAAGACCATCCCATGAGGGAATATAGTGCAACCCAACAATGTCTCTCAAAGAAGAGATAATCATCTTACTTGACATTTTTAATGTATATTTATTATTCTACTTCCTATAAATCTATTTTATCCATAATAACATAATTAATTAATCATAAAAAATATACTTATATTTTATTATAAATATTTCAAAACCATTTTCTCCTCCCTTCCATCTAATGTATAATGAATTCATTGATTGTGCGTATGTGTGGACTAACACCTCTATGTAATGATATGATCTATTTTTCATCACCATATTTTAATGGGTGGTTATTATAATGGATTTAATATTTATATATGAAATTTATGATATTATTATGATTTGAGATTTATAAAATATAAAATATAATTGTTTAATTATTTTCATTATAAAATTATAACAATGTTCATGTATATGTATGAACTATTATCTCCATGAATCGTGTAATTCATTTTTTCTTTATCTATAATTTATTGATGTTTTGAAATATATATAATGAATATATATGATATTTTATTTTTATATGGGAAAGCTTATGTAAGATTATATATCTGGGTTGAATATTCCTTTATTAAAAATATAAATTTTATTAAAATTTATGTGATAATGCAGTATAAATAAAAACAATAGTGAACATAGATAATTTTAATAGTGGTTCAATTTAATTAACATAGTCCACTCTTAACAACCCAAATTGTAATGTATAACACCCACTATGAAAGAGTTAGATATATATAAAGATATAGATAAAGAGAGCCTTTTACATTTGGAGAAATCAAAAGCTATACTTTTACAATTTGATGAATCCTATAACATGAAATTGTTAGGGGAATCCACAAAACTAACCACCTGTCCTTTTATAAGAGTAGATAGAATCCAATTTTTTTCTACAAGGAGAATCCCCAACCTAGGTGTACTAATTTTTTGTTAGGTAAGTATTACATAAGGAATACCTTTTATAGTTAGTATAAAATTTGTGGGAAAAGTTTAATGTTTATACCTCTACCCATACAAAAGAGATAGAAAAAATATTACAAGTGGATAGAATCATAAGGATTGATAATGATGAAACAATTGATGCATTATATTTTTAATAATCAATATAGTATTCTAAGGGAATTAAAATAAAGGTATAGATCAACTCTCTTTAGTTTTATGAAGTTAAATAATATTTCTTTCAGCACTTGAGAGTTTGACCAAAAAATGTAAACAATGTGTACTAGAAAACTTGAAGGCTTACAAAGCTTTCAAGATTTTTATTTCTTGAATTCCATTATGTATCCTTGTCATATTTAGTGTTCCATACATCCATCAATTTATTTAAATATAAATGTATTTATGCTACACACTCAAATAAACTATTATAAAAATTCTAAAAGAACAATAACCAAGTCATCCCAAAATCTAGTGAAAGAAAACTAGATTTCAAACATTTTGAATATTTTTATTTAATAATTTGAATAAATTTAAATGATATCAACATATAAATCATTAATTTTTTATAAAATACTCACCAAAAAAATCCATTAATATCACAAGTATATTTTATAAAAACAAAAACATTAGAAAACTATATGTATAAATTAATTAAATATAAAATAAC
Organism: Viscum album; assembly: GCA_963277665.1. Taxonomy (NCBI): domain Eukaryota; kingdom Viridiplantae; phylum Streptophyta; class Magnoliopsida; order Santalales; family Viscaceae; genus Viscum; species Viscum album. Next base: position 2,135,598,822 of record OY728138.1, read on the forward strand.
TATTAAAAAGAATTTAATATATTAAAAATAGATTCAAAGTATTAAAAAAATTAATAAATAAATAAGGAATAATTAATATAAATAATTTGTATAATAATAAATAATTATAAATTTATAATAAAAAATTACATATGTTTCTATGAACAAAGAAGAATAAATAAAATTTATACTTAAACAATGATTAAAAATTTTCAAAAAAACAAATAGATAGAATAAACATGATTTAATATTAATGATAAAAAATATCTTTTATTTCTTTTATAAATGTAAAAAAAATAAAACGATGAAAAATTGAAAAATACTAAATGATAATGTTTTGAAATAAAAATAATTTATACATACGGATGATACAATAACTTATTGAACTTGGTTATAGGGTCGTTTCATTCCACGATCAATTTTTTTAACAGCTGGTCACATATTTTTATAAAAAATGGTCACCCAATATTTTTAACTAGGGGTATAATTTTTTTTAAACAGATGGTAGTAAAAAAAATTACATAAAAATGTATATTTTTTGTTCCCATGAAAACCGAGCTTCCACTACCATTGAGAAGAAAAATAGTTGATCATTTACCATTGATTGAGATGAATTTCTACCGGTACCATTCAATAAATCCATGCATAATATGATCAAAAGTAATAAAACCTATTTCCACTATAGTTGAACTATATTTAAGCGATACCATTGAATCATAAGTGTTCTATCAGGGATGGTTGAATTGATTCTATTATGACCATGAAAAATAAGAAAACAATATAAGATCACCTCGTCTACTGCTACCATAGACCACTATTAATTTCCACAACCATGATACCAGTTGAATGAGAATAGAAACTATCAAGGATGAATGTGCGAACCTACTACCATAGATAATTGAAATTGATAGTATTGTACTACCTTTGAAGATAAGGGAGGATGCTACAATTGTATCCAAATGAGGAAGTTTTACCAGTGTACTAAATGCCTGTTAAGATTTATGATGAGTCAGTGTGCAAGTACTCTCATCAAACTTGACACACATAGCTGAGATTGAGGAATGATGAGGAAGCGACATTGAGGGGCTTCTATGAGGTGATGCAATTAGGACGATACACTTCATACTATATATATGTATTCATATGGTAATGTCTATACATATTATGATATATATATATTTATGTATATATTCATGATATATAAAAAATATTAAAAAAACAAACATAATATAAAGGTTTTACATGATATAAAATTTGAAAATATAATATCCATAAATATTTTAAATTTCATAACAACTAATTATTAAGATATAAAAACTATTTAAATAAATATGGGAAAAATTTAAACATTACCACATGTAAAAAACTGTAACAAATTAATTCAAGTGATAATAATATTAGAACAGATGATGATGAATGAGAAATATAACAAATGGAACTCATATAAAATAAATTAAACAAAAAAGGAAATGTAATAAAGCTAATATTAACACATGTACATCAATATTTTTGGTAATAAATTAAAACATTAAAAACATAATAAATAGTTAAAATCAACAAGTGAGGAAAATTTAATTGAACAAAACACAAACACAAAACTCTCCCGGGTTTTTTATTACAAAACCGAATTTGTAAGAATAATATTTTCTTCCCCCTTCAATAAGTAAACAGAAAATATTTTTTTTAAATTAATTAAACAATTATACACTATTTTTCATCTTTTTGTAGATAAAAAAATTTAAGAAACTCTTAATGTTAAGCATATGTATATCAAGAAAAAAACATAAAACCCCATTAAAAATATGACGATAAAAATAAAAAAATGATAAAAATTAATTAATAACATAATGATTCCCCTAAAAATAACAAAATATTTGACATAAGAAGAGACCCTCCTAAATTTCTCATTCTCTTCAAAATATGATCCAGTATAAAATATTTTGAGAATGTAAATGAAAATTTAAATACTTCCCGTATTGAATATCTCTTGATCTTTGAAATTAAAAATTATTATAGAGAAAACAACAATTGATTAAACAATAAATTACATGTGTCATTGTACAAAAATGTAAAACACGAACACATTTTTTGTAGCCTTACTATTTTGGATTAAATTGGGTTAGTAACAAAATTTTTGTATACCTAGGATTATTTAAAACATTTATTTTATGGTATATACAAAGATAAATTATCTGATATAGAAACTGTACTAATAACAATAGATTAAGGGAGTCTTAGAGAAGATTCATCTGCATAATGTCCAAGAGATCAATGTTTTAAATATATAACTATTGAAACCTTACATATATAAATATTTAGAAAATAATTCTAGTACATTTTATTAATCTGATGATTATAAAAAAAATCAGTTTTATCTCTATTTGGTTTCATCGTAGCTACCATCTGCCATATTTATATTTTCATTGAAAAAATTTATATTGTGTTTCTTTGAAATTGAAAACATCCTTCTTTAAATTAACATTATATTTTTGAAAAATCTCATGATCAAGATATAATTTATCATTATAATACAATGAATAGTTTCTCAAACTATGATTTTTACTTTTTGAGCTATGAAATTTTATTCCCTACAATATTTATTTTTTTGATTATCAAACTCAAAAATATACTTTTTCAACTTTTTATTTTAAATAATATTATTTTTACTTAAATTATGAACCATATTATGATCCTTAGTCATATTATAAAATTTTAATAAAGACTTTCAGTTTTATCATTAAATTAATCAAATAATTTAATTAATTCCTTAACATTATGCAACACCCCCACCTTCCACAATACACATTTCTCTGAATAATTGAATAGATCGTGTTGTACGCAACCATGAGTTCTAGAACACCCCGACGAATCAAACTAGCCATTTAAAAAGAAATTATGAATAATAATACCCACTTTTTAAAATTTAATAAAGCTTATTTTTCAAAATAGACTTTATTTTTTCTTTCAAAATATCAAAATTAGCTTAGGGTTAATTTTTGTATATTTTTTAAAACAATCAATTTTTGATGAATAGTTTTTATTTAAACCTGATTTTTTATTTAAATAATTAGTTTTTATTTTATATTTATTTCAACATCAAAATAGATACATATTACCTATATTAGTCAAATTGAAATCATTAGAGTCATTTTATAAAAATATTAGATATATAAAATTTTATTGATCTTTTTATCATCTTTTCCCACCTTCTAGGCACATTTGCAAATTTGCATAAAATGTAATTTTACCCCTTCTGTGAATAGAATTTAAAAATTCCTAGATACACAGTTGACATCATTATGTAAAATTAGGTTAAATAGGATGAAAATAATTTTTTATGAATAGTATCTTTTGAATTTTATTTACCCCAGTTAAAAGTAAATAGGGCAATTAAAGGTAAAAAATGATATTATAATTACCCCAACACATGTACTAATTCTATTGGATAACTAGTTTTCGACCAAAATCAACCTTAGGACAAAATTATGATCCTTTTGATCCATTTTTATTAGATTAGGATATTTATTATATTTTATTTAAAGAAGAGTTAAATCTGTTAAATTAAAATTTTAATAAATAATATTTTTTTCAATATAGGGTTATAAATTATATAAATTCACCTAAAAACATTAATTACAATGATAAAAATATTTTACACATCATTGTGTTTTATTTATAATTTTTATACATTGTATAATAAAATATATTTATGAAACATTGATAATGCAGTAATTAACTTATTAATGAATAATTAAAATAATTCAAATTATAAATATTAAATTAAATGAAAATTTAAACTTTTTATGCCATACAGGAATTTTATAGGTGAATATGATATGTTAGTTTTAATTCAACTTATTTTTTTTGATGAAATAAATTTTTTATAACTTTCAAAAAAACATATACTAAATAGTGTCAAAACTGACATAAATGAGTTTTTAAAATAAATACTATTTTATTAAATTATATAATTGTCTTAAAATATATAGATTGGAAAAATGATTTAATTAATGTTATATATTTCATTAATTAACAACTTTAGGTTCACTTTTATTTTTATAATAAGTTTATTAACCATATAGTGTAAGAATACAAGAAGACATGGTATGAATTAAACTATTTAACAATGGGTTAAATCTAAAAGATTACATTAATATGGTGACATAAGCTTGTATAAAACCTATTTTCTAAGATTATGTAGACCTATACCCACCTTATCATATAAATAAATCTATTTGAGCTATTAGATACTGAAAATGATTTTATGAAATATTAATATTTCATGCTCTTCCTAAAGAGCCCCTCACCTCTCTTATAAAAGGGTACTTCCCATTCACTTAAATTAATACTTAAAAATCCATTTCGATCAGCTAAAACCTAATCACATATCTTCCCCACTACCCTAACTTCATCCTATAGGCCTTACATTGATCATAAAGACATCACGAGTTGGCCTTTTTTTCAAATCAAAAGGAAGCACCAGAGGAAGAGGTAATTATTTCATCACCTCTTTCAAAGTTCTTTTCTTCATCCAATTTCTCATCCATTGATGTTTCCATACCAAAATAATAAATCATGTAACCTCTAAATATGGTTATGTTATTATAAATATGGAACAACCATATTCATTATTCTATCCATCCTATGAATGACAGTCACCATACGTGTGTATGTACGACTTAACGTCTCCACGTTGTGGTGTAGTTTGTAATACAAGACTTTGTTATTTGGATGGGTATAATAATTAGTATAATTTATTTAAATAATAAATATAACATGTTAATGATTTTATAAATATAATATACTATCCAAATTATATACGATTTCACCATCGATAGAATGATATTATCACTTGTGTGTATGTACGAATTACCGTCTCCACAATGCGATGAAATTTCATTCCCCATCATAACCATTTATGAATAATGTTCATTTTATGATTAAAAAATAATTTTTAAGAACTTAATATAATTCTATATATTAATAAAATACATCCAATCCATAACAAACATGACTTACACAACCATACAAATAAAGGAAAAAGAATCATTTTACAACCAAAAAAATGATACTACTGAAATATTATTAACAATGAATAATTATCGGATCATATATGATATCATATTTATGAATGTGGTTCTTGTATAATTTAATAGATATTATTTAACCACTATACAAGAGGATAATTAACCCTCAACCAAGAAAAAGTACAAGGTAAGGGTTAATTTTACAATATTTTTATTATCTGAGGTTGACTATACGTATCTACTGGGACTTATTTATCATCCACATTGTGTTTATTAAAAGTGTGTTTAGATTTTTTTCCTATTTCCTAGACTCTGGGTTAATGTCATTTATACCATTGTTTGACTTTTTATAATTTTTTTTGAATGTAATCTTTCTGTCGTTTTCCAGACAGGTCCTTTATGACCTTTTCGACAAAATTAAAGAAACAATGTTTTTTTAACTTATACAGAGGGTGCTACTATTTTACAATATTATAACACCTTCAAAGCTTCCCTTACAAGATTTTAAGAATATTTTCAAAATAAATTTTTAATTTACTTTTAAATTACTTCAATTTATAATGAGATTTTTCACTTAAATAGTTTTTGGAATGATTTAATCAATGTCAACATCTTTTTTTGGATTTTACAATTGTTTGAAGTTGATTTATTATGATAAAATATTTCCATATTATATTGAAAGTTTTGTGATATTTTTGAATATGAATGTAAAATTTTAATATCATTTATGGTTTATAGTTAAAGTATTATAATTTCGTACGTTAGTTTTAATATGAATTTCTATGTTATGTTTCAACCTCTTCACATGAGAAATACATTTGACATTGTAAGTGACGGGCAGGGCCTGCTATAACCCCTCGATGCATCGTTTGGTCTAATGAGACAAATTAGTGTCTCGGCACATGGACTTGAATTTTTTTAGTCATGGAATGAGGCCTTGATTATGTGGTTATAATGCCCGATATTGTGCATTCCATCATTATAAAATTAGCTATTGATATTAAATGAGATTTTTCAACTAGTAGACTATCCATGTGAGTAAGTAAATTTAATTATTTGATTTATCATTTCCATATTATGCTGATGTTTATGTTTAAAATTCATGTGTTTTAGTATTATACGTTGCCCTAAATATTTATGCTTATTTATGATAGTTTCTGTTATATGTTTATCCTTTCTGAGCATCTCAGCTCACCCATTTTCATTGTCATATTTTTCCCAGGATGTGAAGAAGTATATTATTAATGACCTATGGGGATAGGGTAAGGGATATGATTGTGTTCAAAGGAGACACAATGTTTCTTTATTATATTATAATGTAACATAAAACTTATGTAAGCATATATTACTTCCAAGGCCACTAAACTAATCAGTCTTTTAGGACTTCATCCCTTGTGATCATGCCAATGTTATGTAATAATACACCAACTCTAGGTAATTGGGGTCAGGGCATTATATTTGGAATTAGTGAAATTTTAGTACAAAACATGGAAAAAATATTTAGAAAAACTCTGATTAGAGAACATTACCCTAAAATCGTCTATGAGGATTAGTAAAGAATAAAATCCAAAAATTTTGGTAATGTAGATATTATGTGAGTTTTATAAGCAATACATCTCTGACTGCATACTACAAGTGAAAATTGTTCTAGAACAGATGTACCTAGGAGTGAAAACTCTGACAAGGAGTTTTGGGATTGACCCAGGGTATCCTGTTACATGACAACATACCTCACTATGCACCTGGTTTTAGACTCTTAGGGGATATTCTTAGGATAATTCACATTTTCTCTTCAAATCATTATGAAGGATTTATGATTAAATACTCCCCAAAATAAAACATTTTAATGATTATGTATTATATGCATAAACAGTTCAATTAATGCCAAATATTTTATTGGTTTGTAATAATGTATTGCGATTTATAAACTAACCTAGTGTATGACATTATTTAGAAATGGTGCCTAGTGGAAAGAATGGAAACTATATCAATGAACATAATACCTGTAGGGGTTTCCCTCTTACCCAAGATAATTATAGTGATCTAGTGATGCAACTACTGATGAACAACTTATAACCATATTGGGAAATCACAATCAGCTTATGGATAATAACACTACCTATTTGGAGCACCCAGATCCACAATGTGAAGGATCAATATTAATCCTCTACATATGGAAACAATCACAAAAATTAAGTGGGACTACAAATCCATTTGTAGCTGTGCAATTGATATGTTCCTTAGAGAAAATATTTCATGCTTTGGGAGTAGGGAAAGGGAAACTTTTGTCATGATAGTTTGTCGCCTTACAAGAGATGAAAACCAATGGTTGTCATTAATTCCAAACACAAAAGAGGATAAAAAAGTATCAAATATGGATTGGAGGGTGTTTGAATAGATTATCATAGAAAAATACTATCCTCATGAACATTAAACAAATATGGAAAGGCATTTTCTGAGTCTGAGGAAAAAGGATGGTGAGAATGTCACTAAGTATGAGGCTAAATTTACTAGTTTAGCAAGTCATGCTAAATATTATATACATAAACCAAGAAGTAATATTGTTAAATTATTTGATGGATTAAAACCATTTCTCAATAGAACATTAGTCTCACAATGCTTCTCATCGTATAATGATATACTCTAATGTACTATCAAGACATAAAAGGACATCCCTAATTATTATGGATTCAAAGTGAATAAAAAGATGAAGAGATCTGCTAAACACTATGGAAAAGGAAATAAGGGGAAGAAGTGAAAAGATGAATTTCTAACCTATAGTAATTGTGGGATGAAACACCCCAGTACTTACCTAAAGGGGATGAGATTTTGTAAGAAGTGTGGATAAAAATGCCACCAATCTCGTGATTGCAGGGGGAGTAAAGAGGCTATCAATGTTGAATGATACAATTGTAAATAAATGTGAAATTATGAAAATGAATGTCCTAAGAGTCAAGGAAACATACCTTAGAAGAGGCCAAGAGATAAAGGCCATGATTATGCAATCACAACTGTAGAGGTTGAAGTTCCGAATGATGTGGTGGTTGGTACACTAATCACTACCTCAAAATTATCCAATGCTTTTTTGATTTTGGATCATCACATTCTTTCATATATTCCCAGTTTTCCATGAAAATTAGATATTTACAATTAGAATTAGTAAGGGTATTTTTAGTAAAATATCCTAAGGGATGTATTATTGCAAAACTGTTTTTCAAATCAGTTAGCATTTTGGAATATAAAAATTCATTATATGTTGATCTTATTTTCATTCCAATGATTTAATTTTATATAATACGTAGTATGGATTGAATTTCAGACCATTATGCAAAACGTTATTGTAAGAAGAAGGAGGTTACAATTTGTTATGATTATAAAGAATCCCTTATCATTAGTATAGAAACAACCTCATCTGATTCTCATCTAGATCCACCAGCATAAGATCTAAAAAACTCAATTATTGGGAAGGAAGAGAGTAAAATAACTATGGGTGAGGAAAATAATGTTCAATAGAGGGTGTGCCTATTATGCAAGAATATGTTGATGTGTTTCAAGAGGATTTACCTAGACATCCTCCAGAAAGGAAAATTGAGTTTTCCATTGATGTAATTCTTGGTTCAAGGAACATACTTAAGACCCCTTATAGAATGCCCACTGTGGAATTAATGGAACAGAAGAAAAAACATGAGGAATTAAGTTATAAGGGATTTTTTTTCCCTAGTATTTCTCCATGGGGAGACATTTTTCTTTTTGTTATGAATAAAGATGGATCTATGAGGTTGTGCATTGAATATTGGGAGATCAATGATATAATAATAAAGAACAAGTATCCACTACCTCGTATTGATGATTTATTGGATCAACTTCACGGAGTTCAATATTTTTGAAAGATTGAACTTCGATTTGGATACCATTAGTTATGTGTAAAGAAGGAAGACATTCCAAAAACAACATTTCATAATAGGTATGGGAAATACGAGTTTATAGTAATGACTTTTGGACTGACTAATGCACCCTATATTTTCATGGATCTAATGAAAATTGTTTTCAAGGAATATCTTTTGGAATTTGTAGTGGTATTTGTTAATGATATCATAATATACTCCACAAGCTACAAATATCATAAAAATCACATGAAATTTATTCTAAATACTCTTAGAAGAAATTAATTATATGTGAAGTTTAGAAAGTGTGAATTCTGGCTTCAATATATTTCTTTTAATGGTCATATTGTCTCTAAGTATGGAATCTTTGTTGATCCTTCAAATACAAGGGAAATCCAAGAATGGCCAGCATCGATGAGTATTACTGAGGTATGAAATTTTATTGGTTTAGCAGATTATTATTGTCATTTCGTTCAGAATTTTGCCTGATTGACTAACCCATTAACCACGCTCACATGTAAAGGGGTTAATTTTTTTTAGACAAAAGTGTGTGATGAATGTTTTGAATAATTGAAGAGAATATTAGTCAATGATCCAATCTTGACACTACCATTTGGGAATAATGGGTTTTTTATTTATAGTGAAACTTCAATGAAAGGACTTCATTGTGTCCATATGCATAATGATAGAGTTATTACATATTCATCACGACATGTAAAAATTCATGAACAAAACTATCCCCCTCTTGATCTTGATTTAGCGGTTGTAATCTTGGCTCTGATGATATGGAAACACAATCTCTATGGTAAAAAATTTGAGATATATACTAATCACAATAGATTGAAGTATAATTTTTCACAGAAAGAACTCAACATAAGACAAATGTGATGGCTCGAACTACACAACGATTATGATTGCACAATACACTACCACCCGGGGATGGAAAATAAGGTGGAAGATGCTTTGAGTAGAAAGGATCAGGGAGTTCTAAACAAGATGATAGTTAAAAGGGATCCTATGTTCATGGATCTAGTAAAGATGTATTTGAGAATAATCAAAGAAGGTGAAACATCAATAATTTTTTCAAATGGTTTCCAAACCATCTTTACCAGAAAGGATAAAAATGTCTCAGACTGATGATGGTGAGTTTCAAAAAATAATTAATGCTGTGAATGATGGGATATAGATAGACTTCGTATATGAAGATGGAATTTTGAAATTTGGGAAGAGGCTTTGTGTTCCCAATATACCTGATCAAAACAATGATTTTTTGGATGATTATCATAGCTCAAATTTCTCTATACACCCTGGTAGCACTAATATGTATAGAGTCTTGAAAGAATATTTTTGGTGGGACAACATGAAGACATAGATTTCAGATTATGTGTTAAGATTTATGGTTTTTCAACAATCTTGGAGGAGTTATACAACCTCTTCCCATTCCTAAGTAGAAATGTGTTGATATTTCGATGGACATTGTCATGGGGATACCAAATAATACTATAAAGAATGATGAAATATGGGTCATTGTTGATTGTCTTAACAAGTCAACACATTTTCTTTCTATAAGAGAAGATTTACCAATCTTAAGTTTAGTAAGACTATATATTAATAAAGTTTTAAGACTTCATGGTGTACCCCTATTGATTTCTTTTATCATGATCCCCATTTTACAACAATTGTTTGGAAAAGTCTTGAGAAATCCCTAGATACTGAAATTCGGTTGAGCACTTCCCACCACCCTCAAACAGATGGAAAATCAAGAACAGACTATTCAAACCTTAGAAAACATGTTGAGATCATTCTCACTTAAATTTAATGGTATGTGGGATCAATATTTACCTCTATTAGAATTTTTCTATAACAATAGCTACTATTCAAGAATTCATCTGGCACCATATGAAGCGTTATATGGAAAGATATTTCACACACCAGCTTGTTGGGATGATTTTGGTGAAAGAAAACTCATAGGCCCAAAACATATTGAGGAAACAATAGAAAAGGTGAAGATTATCCAAACCCACATAAAAGAAGCTCAAAGTAGGGAAAAGATCTATGCCAATAATAGAAGGAAGGATTCATAATTTCAAGTAGGAGAGCATGTTTTCATGAAGGTATATCTATAAAAGGGTGTAATACGATTCAATAAGAATGGAATATTAAGTCCCATGTACATCGGACCTTATGAAATTCTAGAATGAATTGGATTATTAGCTTACAATTTGGAAATGTCTCCAAGTCTCTCCAAAGTTGACGATGTGTTCCACGCATCACTATTGAGAAAATACATTCCTGGCCCAATGCATGTACTCACCAATGAAGAAATAGAATTAGAACCCATTATATCTTATTGTGAAGATCCTATCAAGATTATTGATACCATAGAACAAGTTTTGAGAAAACAGACACCTCTTCTGGTAAACGTTTTTTGGAGAAGCCATAAAATGGAAGAGGCAATGTGGGAACCTGAGGAACTTATGATGAAGAACAACTAGAATAATTTTATGTTGAAATATTATAGAAATTTCAAGGAAAAAATTAATTCAAGGAGAGAAGAATATAACACCCCAAGCTTACATGGTACACTTCTCTTTGAATAATACAACAGCTCGCACTGTATGCAGTACTGAGTTCCGACACACCCTGACCAATCAAACTAGCTGTTTAAAAAGAAATTATCAATATTAATACCAACTTTATGAAATTTTATAAATTTTATTTTTCTAAATGGAATTAATTTTTAAATTTGGATAATCAAAATTAGCTAATGTGAACTTTTGTTTTTTTTCTGAAAACATTCAATTTTTCATGAATAGTAAAAAACAATTCGTTATTATTTAAAACCGATTTTTTATTCAAATAATTTTTTTAAATTTAAATTTATTTTAAAGAAACAATAGATGCATAATACCTATATAAGTCCAATTTAATTCATTATATTCATTTTATAATAATATTAGATATAGAAAATTTTATTGAACTTCTTACTATCTCTTACCCACCTTCTAAGCACATTAAAAAATTTGTATAAAACGTAATTTTAAAACTTATGTGAATTGAATTTAAAAAATAAAAGATACATGGTTGACATCAGTAAGTAAAATATGATTCAATAGGATGAAAATAATTTTTTCTGAATAGTAACAATTGAATTTTGTTTACAATAGTTAAAAGTAAATAGGGTAATTAATGGTAAAAATTTGATATTATAATTACCAAAAAACATGTCCTAATTCTATTGGATAAGTTTTTTTGACCAAAACCAACCTTAGAACAAAAATATGATCCTTTGGATTCACTTTTATTAGATTAATAAATTTATAATATTTTATTTAAAGAAGAGTAATATATGTAAAATTCAAATTTTAATAACTAAATGTTTTTTAATATAGAGTTATACAGAAGATAAATTCGACTATAAATATTAATTATAAATATAAAATCATTTACCACATCATATTATTTTATTTATAATTTTTAGACATTACAAAATTATGTTTATTCATGACACAATGATAATGCAATAATTACCTCATGAATGAACGATTAAAATAATTTATATTATAATTATTAAAATAAGTTTAAATTGAAAATTTTTATGACATCCAAGAATTTTATAGGTTAATAAGTCATTTTAGGGTTAACTAAATTTATTTTTTTGTAGAAATAATATTGTTATGACTTTCAAAAAAACCAAATACTAAATAGTGTCAAAATTGACATAAATGTGTTTAAAAAAAATATTTCATTATATTAAATAATAGTCCTAAAAATCTAAATTTAGACCGAAGGGAATAGATAATGTTATATATGTAATTAATGAACCACTTTCAGTTTTCTTGAAATTTTATTGTTTTTTTATTAACCATATAGTGTAAGAATATTAGAAGACATGGTAAGAATTAAACTATTTAAAAAAATGTTAAAAAAAGATAATGTTAATATGGTGTCCAAAACATGTCTAAAACCTATTTGTTGAGATTATTTCGACCCATACCCACCTTATAATCGAAATAAATCTATTTTTAGCTATAAGAAACCGAAAATTATTTTATAATAAATTAATATTTAAAACTCAATCTAAAGTGTCACTTACCTCTCTTATAAAAGGGTACTTCCTCTTCTCTCAAATTCACACATCCAAAGCCATTTGGCCCAGACAAACCCTTATGAATCTCCTCCAAACTACCCTCACTTCATCCTAAAGTACTTAGTTTGATCATAATGAAAACCCAAGGAGCCCTTTTTTAAATTCAAAACGAATAACCCGAAGAAGAGGTAATTATTTCATCACTCTTTCAAAGTTATTATCTCCTTCCACTTTTTATTTCTTTGTTTTTTCCATACCCAAAAAAACAACTACAGTATCCTATACATACTGTGATGTTATTATAAATATAGTACAACCATATTCATTATTCTATCCATCCTATGAATGAAAAAGTCACCATACATGCGTATGTATGGCTTACCATCTCTATGTTATGGTGTAGTTTGTTATTCAACACTTAATTATTTGTATGGGTATAATAATGAGTATAATTGATGTAAATATTAAATGTAACATTTTAATTTTTTTAAATATAATATTACATAAAATTTAAATAAAATTTCACAATCAATAGAATGATATTATCGCCCATGCGTACGTATAGCTTACCGTCTCCACGGCGCGATGGAATTTCATTCCTGATCATAACCATTGAAGAATTATGTCCAATTGATGATTAAAAAATAATGGTTAATAACTTAATAACATTATGGATATAAATCAAATACATCATATCCATAACAAATATGACTTACGTAACAAATCATATAAAGGATAACGAATCAGTTACTACACAAAACAATTATACTACTAAATGTTTTTTAAAAAAGAAATAGTAAGGGATCATATATGATATCATATTTATGTATGTGGTTATTTTATAATTTAATAACAATTATTTAACCATTATATTGGAGTTTAATATACCCACTATCAAGGAAAGGTACAAGGAAAGGGTTAATTTTACAATCCATTTATTATCTAAGGATGTCTATACGTAAGTATCTACAGGGACTTCATTATCATCCACATCTATGTTTCTTAAAAATGTATTTAAAATTATTTATAATATTTCCTAGAATATAGGTTAATGTTATTTATACCCTTGTTTGAATTTTTTTAATATTTTTTGAAAGTAATCTTTATGTCATTTTTCAAACAAGGTTATTTATGACCTTTTCTTCAAAATTAATGAAAGAATGTTTTCTTTAACTTATACGATGGGTGGGACTATTTTACACCATTATAACTCCTTCAAATATTACCTTATAGTATTATAAGAATATTTTAAAAATAAATTTTTTCTTTACTTTTAAAATTTTTCAATGTAGAAAGAAATATTTCAATCAAATAGTATTTTGATTGATTTCATTTATTTCAATATCCTTTTTTGGATTTTATTCTTGTTTGAAGTTGATTTATTTTGATATAATTCTTCCATATTATATTAAAGGTTTTGTGATATGTTTGACTTTGGATGTAACATTAATACACCATTCATGGTTTATGGTTAAAGTATTAACATTTTGTATGTTTGTTTTAATACAAAAGTTTATGTTATCTTTCAACCTTATCATATGAGGAATGCATTGTACGTAGTAAGTGATGGGTGTGGTCCGCTATACACCCTCAATGAATCAGTATGTCTCTTGAGAAAAACTAGTGTTTTGCCCCAAGTCCTTGAAAAATTTTATATTTGTAGTCTTGGAATGAGTCCTTGATTATGTAGTTACGATGCCCACCATTATGCATTCCATCATTATGAAATTAGCTACTGATGTTACATGTGATTATTTTACTAGTAGAATATCCATGTGAATAATTAAATGGAATTATTTTATTTATCTTTTCTATATTATGATGAAATTTTATGTTTAAAAGGCTTGTGTTTTTTCCTTAAAAATTTCCTTAAATGCTTATGATTATTTTAGATAGTTTTTGTTATATTTTTATCCGCACTGAGCATATGATATCACCCCTTTTCTATGTTTTATATTTCCCAGGATGTGAAGAAGTATATTATGACTGACCTACAAGGATAGTCTATGGGAAATGAGTGTGTTTAAAGGAGACACAATGTTGTTTTTTCATTTCATAATATAATTTAAAACTTATGTATGTATCTAGTACTTCCAAGGAAACTAATCTAATCACTCTTTTGGGACATGATCCCTCATGATCATTACAATGTTATGTAATAATTCCCCAACTCTGGGTAACTGGGGTTGGGGCATTACACATTAGATTTATCACAATTGAAAAAAGAATAAGATTCATGAATATAGTAATAATTAGAAGTATTTATAACCTTATGTAAAATATCCATCAAACACAAACTACTATGTTTTAAAATATCATCAATGTTATATATTACCTAAGGGTATTTTTTTTATTAAATCAAGGTTACCAGTCTCTTTCTAACTTACAAACTATTTACTAGAGTTTGATTCTTCTGTTCCACTAAAAATGACATGATATACTAGTTTAATATCCCTCTCATACTTATTATCTCTTACTTATTTTATAAACGTTTTACACTCATATTTGGTATGTCATATTTTCATAAATTTATAAAAATAATAATGTATTTACCATTGATTCAATTTCATTTTTAAATGTTTCTTATATATCTTGTTTTTTCCTTCAACCTTTATGGTAGTTTTATTTTTTCTCTATGATTTATTAAATTAATTTTGAAACATTATTTAGATTATCAACCTTATCTGAGTTAGAAGAATGTAAGAAAAAACTAAAAGTGTTAGAAAAAATATATTTATATTTAAACAATACTCCCTTATTATTATTATGTGAATCATTTTTATTATTATTCCTTTCAAGATCGTATTTTAAAAGAGATCCAATAAGTTCCTCTAGAGAGTATTTTTAAAAACATGTTATTTCAAAAATAGCTACATTATTTGAGTTCCACTAATTTGGTAAGTCTCAATGTATCCTTTTCATCACCAATTCATTCTTAATAGATTCACCAAGTGTAATAATGATGTTCAGAATCACCGTGAATCTATTGAAAATATCATTTACACTTAAATTATCATAAATTATAAATTTTTGGAATTAAACCTTATGAATTTTCAACATAGATCTCTAAAACATTTATGTTCCTTGATGAGTGACTTTTAAATTCATACAAATATTTAAATCATTTTTTCATCTAGATATATGACTATAAAAACTTCTATTAATAGGAAAATAAATACTATTTATCAAATTATAATTCAATTCATATATTACAACATCATTTCCAATTAAAGTATCAAGTTCAACATCAAGTATCTTATAAGGTCTAGACATGTTGGTCTAATATTAAATACTTTTATTTTAAAAAATAATTCCATTAAATATATCGAGTATCTATCATCAATTCAATTAAAATGAAGTGGTATCACTGGATTCAATAATCAATCTCTTGATTTTTCATCACTAGAATAGATCCTTCATTAATATTTTCATAGACTAGGATACATGTTATTTAAAATAATAATATAAATATAAAAAAGTTAAAATTTTACTTTTAAGTAAAACATCTGATGTCAATTGATGGTATCTATAAAAAAAATATAGTGATAAATCTAAAATTCATATAAGGGTACCCATTTAACACCATTTTTCTAATATCTAAAAAATAATAACATATATATGTAATACATAAGATGGTAAAACATTAATACCATGTGTTAGAGTGTATAGGTGATTAAAGATGGTCTATAGGAGGGTGAAAATTCATTTATTAAAAATATCAATGTTATTAAATGTTAAGTGATAAAATAGTGGAATCAAAAAACGGTAGAGAGAACTAAGAATTTTTATTCATGTTTTTTCTAATTGTCCCATTCGATTCTTCAGGACCCAACTGATGGAGTACGAATCCAACTATCAAATTTAGAGGGAAATTTAAAATGGGAGAAATATAAACCCATAAATTTATAATTGGATGAATCTCAACCTAGGAATTTGTGACGAGTTGCTCCAAACCCAACCACATAGCCTCTTTCCAGAGTAGACAAAACCCATTATTTTATATAAGAAGTTACCCTAATATAACTGTACTTATTTTTTCATGTAAATATAATCATAGAAATACCTTTTATAGGTTATATAACATGTGCGAAAAAATATTTAAGTACATAACTCTACCCAGACAAAAAATATAGAATAAAGAATATAACTGGATATATACAGAAGAATTATTAATGATGAAACTGTTGATGTATGACCTTTTTATTGATGAAGATAGTGTACCCTGGGAATTCCAGTAAGGTAATGGTCATGTCCCCAACATATTTTGAAGTCAAATAATAATTTTTCATCCCTTGAGAGTTCTTCACAAACAATGTAAATATTGTACATATAATCATTTGAAGGGTTAGAAAGTATGATCGTTATTTATTACTTAAATTGAAATGTGTATAATAGTAATATATTAACATTCCCTGGATCCTTAATGTATATTAAATAGAAAACTATTTGGGATTAACACTCAAGTAATCCATTAGGACAATTCAAAATAATAATTACAAAGTTATCCTAAAATATCATGGAGATAAAAATGATTTTTGAAATTCAATCTAATTTGATTAAAACATTTGAAAAACAATTCAAATGAGTAAAATGGATTAAATAAATCATTAAAACCAATTCAAATGTACTCAATCAATTAATTTCATGAATATAGAAAACATATTGGCTGAAAATAAAATAATCATAAAACATTACATATAAATGATTAATATATAAAATCAAACTTAACATGGATTTAATATATTAATATATTTTCCAAATATTTATCTTTATTAATAAAAAACATAGAAATAATTAATATATATAATTTATGTAATAATACATTATTTTAAACTATTAAAAAAAGAGGATTTATATTTTTAAAAACCATGACTTATAAATTAAAATCATATTTAGACCATCCTTAAAATATTTCAAAAAAAATTTCATAGACTAAACATGATTGAAGATTAATTATAAAACAAAGAATAAAATTAAAACAAATGTAATAAATATTCAATAAATAAAAGTTTAAAATATGAAAAATAGAGCTTAATAATGTTTTTGAACAAAAAATAATTTTTACTTAAGGATGGTATGATAAATGATAGAACTTGGTTGCGGTACCATCTTATTCCAATGTCAACTTTTTTTAATTAATAGTCACATATTTTCATAACTATATATCATATAAATTTATAACTATTTGTAGTATATTTTTAGAATTGAGGGAAGAATTGTTTTTGAATGAACAGAGCCATATTTTCTCTACTATGATAACTAAACTTATATTACCATTAATAGGGAAAATATGATATTATACCATTAACAGAGAGGATCTGTTACTAGTATCTCCTAAAAAAATCCAGGCATTCTACCACAAGAAATTTGAGAACTGACTTCTTGAACTGTTGATTAGTATTGAGGTGTTATCATTGAAATGAATTGTGTTGTCACTGATGGTAGATCCAGTGTGGTCATGATAATTTAATACAAGAAAAAGGTAAGAGAAGCACTTTTTCTACCAGTACCGCCAAGCTCTATTCAATTCACTTACCATTTACCAGTTGAATAAGGAAATCCACAACCATGGATAGATGAGGGAACCTACTGCCATTGGTATTTGAAGACAATAGTATTATGCTACTGTTGAGTACAAGAGAGGCTATTACTATTGCTTGAAAATAAGGGTTTTCTCCCAATGTATCAATTCATGACTGTTGTTGAAGTTATACTAATGTAGAATTAATCCCATCAAACCTGAGTCACGTTGCAGAGATGGGGGAATTCTAAAAAAGTGTCATTGGTTGGATTCGTTGAGGATATGTGATAAAGACGATTTGATTTACAAAATGAATATATATTTATCCATATATAATTATTAATATATAATGATATATTAATGTATATATTCATAATATAAAAACATGCTAAAAAATAGGCATAATAAAAAAATTAAAAATTATAACCATGATTTAAAAGAAATTAAAACTCTTATCCATTAATTAGTAAGATATCAATACCATTTTAACAAATATGATAAAAAATTAAAACATTAACACATATAAAAAATGTAATATAATTAATACATGTTAAAATAATAATAAAACACACGATCATGAATGGGATATTTAACAAATTAAAATTATATAAAATTAATTAAAACAACAAGGAAATATAATCAAACCAATATTAACACATGAATATCAACGTTATTTGATAATAAAATAAAACATCAAAAATATAAGAAATAGGAAAAATAATCATGTAAGGAAAATATAATAAAAAACTCAAAAAATTATATCATGATTAAAAATATGGACATAATGGAACCATGATTAAGATTCTAGGGCTATAACTTCTGAACCAAAATATGCAGGAAAAAAATAGTCAATAATATAAATGATGATAATATTGAGAGATTGTTAATGAAAGAGTGAAAATATGTTATAAGTAAACCATTTATTGTAGTATATGTATAACTATAGTTTTTTAAAAAATTATTATAAATTAAAATTAATTACATAGGATATTAGATATCTTATGAAGCAAGTAAAAGTTGAGGTAAGAGTTTCTCATCTCAATTTTGCTTCTATAAAGCATATGAACTATTCACCACTTGTTTCATTCATTTGGTTTATATTCTACCCAATTTATATGTTATATATTGAATATATTTATATTCATGGTATTTAAATTTTTATTTGATGTTACTTTTTTCATGGGGGTTTTGATTTAGAAGTTACCAATGAGGTAAGGCATTATTGTTTGATCCCTTTTTAATCGAGATTTTTTATACATGAATTTACATTAAGAGAAATTATATTAGATGAATATATTGAACCCCACATATATTCTTCTCCCCATTATTGTTCTCTGTGTTTTTCATTTTTAACATTCATTTCTCTATCTTTAGAACTCAAAATACCAAAAGAATATTTTTAAGAAAAAACGATATTTACTCCCTTATTTGGTCATCAGAGTTTATCATCCATGTTCATGCTCTATAAAATGGTTTCAATACTATTTTTACTATTATCTCGTGATTATTTAAATAAATTTTAGTTGTATATAAATTTATTCGAAATTTTTTACAAGTAAAATTCTAATAATTTTCCAAATTGGATAATTTTTACTTTTTACCGAGAATGTGTAAAAGAATATTTGTTTTATTGTTTATCACATAAAAAACTTTTCCAATCATTAGGAATAATCTTTTATTTGAAGATTATTTTAAAATTTTCCATGGTTATATTCAATGAAATTTTTTTCCCAAATATTATAGAAATTTTTATATTTTAAGTAACTTGTTTTAGAATGAGAAGGGCATTTTTCTCAATAAATGTTACAATGATATTTTAAAGGTATATTCATCTATGAAAACATCCATTGATTTTTCTTATGATTTACTATGTATTTGATCCATTAATTCCATATTAATTCATTATCTACATGGTTTATTATTATGAAGATAAAATATTGATTAAAATAATTTTCTTTTCCACATTTTATGTTATGATGAAATAATAATTGATTTCATGATCTTGTGGATTACATATGAATGAATTATGATTATATGATGTTTGGGACAATTAAAACCCATAAATTAATTGGTAAAATTTTAATGTTTATATTCTGAAAATTTACATGGATGCTTATCCAAACCCCGAATGATGGTACATAAGAGGTCACACCAATCCCGAAAGAGTGAAAACGTGAGGTTATCCCATTTTTGAAACAGGGTTCAGGAGATGTTATCCCAAGACTGAATAAGGTATATGATTCATTACTCCAACACAACATCTGTGGAATTTCATGGTATATAGCCTTAATAAATTTGTTCTAGAATTATTATTATGAAACAATTTATGCCACTATCTTATGAGATCTTCTTATTCTAAATTAATATTCTCATGAATCATGATATTTTATTCTCATCTGATTCATGTATTATGAATTTCAAATTATTTATGCCATGATTCATGTTTCGATTAATTGAATTATTAGGTATGATTTTATAATGTTACTCCCTTTCTATCATACACTTATTTTTAAATTAATATAACTTATGACCACTGATTGATATATCCCATGTTTAAAATTTTAGAGAATATAGACTCGCCCTTTGTTATGTTTCTTTTCCCTAAGTTATGAATAATGGTTTTAGTTAAGGAAAGGGTTATAAGTTATCTACATGATAATAATTTGAGGAGATCATGAATATATTTCATGAAATAAGACTGATATGTATCTAGAATCTAAAGAGACCCATCATTTACAAACCTATGATATAAATTATTATGAAATGTACTAAATATTTATTTAAAATGATGTAATAATTTTATATTTAATGTTTGTGTTACCTCAATTTTCTTAATGATGAATCTCCCTAATATACATTATTCAAGATATCTATGTTAAAAATACACCAAAACAAATCTTCTACTTTTGGATATACAGATTTGATAACATCAAAAACATCCCAAAGGATGATCTTCTATAACATATATATTTTGGAATTAAAATAATTGAGATCAAACCAATATGACATACTCTTCAACTAGTGATCTATTTGGGACAACATAATCACTTTTTCAGGATATACACCAATGAACATGCCTCGCCTTCAATTGCCTATATAGTAATAATAATTATAATAGATAAAATGTAAGGGAATAGTGTGAATTTCCTTGATCATTAAATGCCTAAAAGATTAATTAGAGTATTTTTCAACCAATTTTCTTTAATATTCTTGATTCTAATTTTTTTATAATATTTGATGTAATTTTAGTGATATTGGATCTCTTAACTTATTCAATATTTTTTTGTGAGTATATATGCTATTATAATTTATGTTGAATGGATTATTGATTCTACTCAAGGAATAATATAACTTTTGGAATAATTTTTATACAACGTTTTTCATTTGATATAAATTTATTCCATACCTTACAAATAGATTCTTTAACACTGGGGTTTTCTTTTATTGAAAACCTCCCATGAAATTCATCATCTTCATGTGGAACCATCTTTCTTCCTTTTGAACTATTCATTTCCTGTACTTCTTCTAATTTATTTATATTGTCCAAATCTATTGGGAATATTGTTGGATAATAATTATAATCATTAGAATCCTGAATAAACTCTCTATATAAAAACTTGTGATTTTTATTATTCAAAACAATCTTTTAGATGTTACACTCCTCCTGGTATTCATAGTATTGTCACATAGGGATTAATGATCAAAAATTATGGATATTTTATTATAAGTATTCTGATTTAAATCACTGTATTTTTTTTCTCAGAGATGGAACATCACTTTTGCTTTTTATTTTGGTATTTTATTCATATTTTATAGATGATGAGATGATGATTCACTACTCATGTGACTAATTCTACTAGAAACATTAAAAATATTATAAAAAATTATGATTATTTTTGAAGTATATAATTGTTTCTTAATAATTAGATGATGATTATTCATATTTATATTAATCCCCCTTGACTCCAAAATAATTTTTTCATTTAGAAGATTTTTGAAATAATCAAATTTACCATTCCTGAACCAGTTTTATCTCTAATAGTGACCCATAAACCATTTTCTTTTTACATGTACTACATGGTATCCAGATTTGTTAGATAGATTTGTTGGCCTTGTTTTCAAATAGTTAAGATCATTTTAGGGAACCAATTTAGACATGACTTCTGTGAACCATGAACATGGTGGTAGAATTCTTCTTGTTTTCATTACCATTAATTATATTTTTTTTGAAACATGTATTGTTCATGAAAATAGATTTAGATAAATATTATAAAAAGGTATGAATGGTACCAATTTCATGAAAAATTCATAGTAAAGGTCATAAATGTATGTCATGATAATCTTGGCACATAAAATAGGCCTTTTAACACACACAACCTCTTAAAAATAATTTTTGAAAACAAATATTACATATATGTTCAGTGAAAAGACATAGCCTAATAAATATAAATTTTTCTAAACTTGATCGGTAACATACCTATCTAGCTCACCTCTAAGACAGTTGCTGGACCGGTGGGTTACAGGACCTCAAGCACATCTCCCTGAATGCCAAAGGCTGTTCAATAGAAGTAAGGGACTTTTTGGGTTTGAGAGGGAGACTATGCCCTCATAGGTAATAGGTATTATCACAGTGAAAGTAAACAAAAATTTATAATAAATAGTTGAAGCATATTAATGAATAAACTTTACAAGGAACAATAGAAATAATCCAACTAAATAATAATCAACTGCGGAAGCTCACAAAATAATGGCATGCCATGATGTATGTCTAAACTGAATGTGTAGAAAAAAGAACCAAATAATGCTATCAACTAAAAAGAAAAGAAAAAAAGTGTGACAACTGCATCACGAGGAAGGCTTGGTCCTCTGCCCCAGTCTCCATCCTCAGCAGCAAAAATCAATCAAGAATCCGAAGTAGCACGCTTCCCATTGTCAATACCTGCAGTCATATAATATATTTGGGTATCAACGATGCTCGAGTAGGGTGTGAGATAAAATCCTAGTAGGCCGGCACCCACAGTGTCTAAACCTTTCCATTTCATGCAATAATAAAATGTAGTGTGCCATTATATAACAATTACAGATAAATTATTAAGTGAAATTAAATAAATAACTTGGCCCGGGTTCCAAGCGGCACCCTTGCTTAATCACCTGCTTCGACGTAAGCCGAAGGTCTGAAAGGAGTACCCATAAGTAGAATACCCATATGCATATATATGAAGCCTGGATGAGTAAGGTAAAACAAGGATGAGGCATAACCTCAAGCATGTGTTTTAACTTGGGGTCTAAGTCATGTATCAATAAGCTGTGCTTCAACATACCAAAAAATATCTCAAATCTGAAGAGACTAACAACGACATTAATATAAACCTTCAGTGCGTCATTATTAAGGTTCAAGTTGAGAGTTTGGGTCTGAGCTCGTCCCGTCGGTATCTCTATGGAACATCCTTTAATTATCCAATACCTTAGAGGTCATAAAAGGAAATATTTTGAAAGACAAAGTATCTCTCGAGGCATGGTTTTACCCTAAGTCCATCCTGATCTCACAAAAATGGGTCAAGTATTATCTGAGACTGGCTTAGCCATATTTCCAATGGATCTATCTCGATGGGACCTTATGGAACTGGTTTCACTCATATGTATTAGAAATCCCAAGGATGTCTCGGTCTAGAAAAACCAAGAACACTGTCCCCCAGAACATAGAGGTAACCATTAGAAACGAAGGGTCTAAGCGTGGCCCTTATTACGGGACCCACCTCCTTTCCCCGCCAAAAATTTAATTAATGTTTTCACAGCAGCAGATATGATATCAACATATATAATTGCACACTGAAACCAAAGAGGTACACCCAGTCATCACATGGTGCAAATTAAATATTTTAGTATAGTAATCTTTACAAGGAAAAGTACAGCACCAACATAAGCAGATAAATGAAATTTTAAATAAATAAATAAATTAGACCAACCAACTACCAAGATCCAACAATTAAAAAGTTCATAATTAATCTAAATTAATTATTTAAAATAAACACAACAAAATAGGTTGTGAAAAACATGGAGATAAAGACACTTTTTAATATTAAATAAACCAGTACAAAAAAATACCAATGATACAACAATTCAAGATTCATTATTAATATAAATTATTTATTTAAATTGAACATAACAAAAAATAGGCTATGCAACACATGAAATTGAATAAATTTAAATTTTGGGCTAACAGAAATTAGACTAAACACATTTGAATGACCCAAGGGGTGTCCGACCTTGTTGAAACAAATTAAAAAAATTAATTAATGATCAATACGGCTGTAAAAACTCGGCGAAACAAATTAATTATTGAATTTGGGTGAATTTGCACAAAGCTGGTAGGCACCGAATAACGACACAACGATGTGTTTTTATAAATTGCAATGAAACGGAGGGAAAAAGAGTAAACACCCTACCTTATGGACTTAAATGATCCTATGATCCGCGGTAGATGTTGATTTGACCTAAAATGGAATAAAACAGATGATTTTAGAAAAACCCCAAATTATGGTAAAATCATTCCGCGGTGAACTGCGCAAACGATTTGGAATGAGATCGCAAGATTTTTGGTGTGTGGGATAAGCCATACTGAGAGGTTCACAACGCACTAGACAATGGTGAAAACAGACGACGAATGGAGGCATGATGATCTTCTGAATGGAGGAGAAGGTGGTGCACACCACCTAAGGAGGAGTGGTGCACCACAAACAGGAGAAGAGGAGAGGAGGAGAGGAAAAAGAAATAAAAAGGAAATAAAATACAAGAAAAAGGAAAAAAAGGATATAAATAAAAATTATAATAAAAATAAAATGGTGGATGAAATAAAATAAATAATTAATATGGGATTAACTCATTTTGTTTTATTTTTAATTATTCTCCAACCATGTCTATTTCATTATTTATTTTTATCTATCTTTAATTTATATTAATTTCCATTAATGATTTTTAATTATTTTTAACCTAAACGCTGCACTATGGAGTGGCGTAACATTTTACATAAAGCCTAAGAAAACATTTAACTAATTTTAACAGCTGTTCAGGACCGCAATAGGGTGCGCAGGCACACTCTATGGGCCAATTTAATGATTTGGACTAAAAACTAGAACGGTTTGCACCTTGAATTAAGTTGAGACATTACGTGCATTTATATGGGTAATTAATAATATTTTATCTAACCCAACCATAAATATCCATCCATGTCTATATGTGTTATATACACACACACACACACATATGCATATTCATGTATATACTTCCACACATGTATATATAACTATATATATATATATATTTAATCCCATATATATAGATGTACCACATTTATATATATATATACATCAATGTTTTTCTCCAATATAATAAAAATAACAATAATTAAAATAATAATTATTATTTAATTCAACTCATCAATTACTTCATTAATAACTTAAAAACAATAACCATAAAAAAGATAATAGTTATTAAATATATATTGATTGCGTATTTGTAATTAATTCGAATAATTAATAATATCACATTCATTGCATTGTGCAGTTATTATTTACACCGCAACAAGATTTATTAATTATGTATGTGCATTTTCATTTATTGTTTTCTAAATAAATAATAATATTAAAAATAAAATTATTAATACATCGAATTTCCAATAAAATATTTATAAGGTAAAGAAATTATCTTCAGGCGTGATATGACTAAACGTCTAATAATCAAAAAAGTATTTCCCTGCCTAAGGTAAACCCCAGGTCCCGGAACTATTAGTGGTGTCCAATTTCTTATTCGATGCACCGTTTGAGAGAAAATACTTATTTATTATTTAAAAATCTGAATTATTAATTAATTAAAAATAAATATGGTATTATCAAGCGTGAGTGTAACACCCGAGACTTTTATGTTATATAAATCATCAAAGGAATCTTTTTCTACACAACACTTGCTTGGCTTGCTTTACACGCAATCGCGACCTTCCTCGATAGCTTGCGTCGTACGCAATACCGAGTTTCACTAAACAACAATATGCTATTAAAACTAGCCGTTATGAATAGTAATAACCACTTTTTGAAATTTTATAAATTTTATTTTTCAAAATGGACTTCATTTTTGGACTCAGAATATCGAAATTAGCCTAGGGTGAAATTTTGGTATTTTCCTGAAAACTTTCAATTTTTGATGAATAGTGAAACCACTAAGTGGTAGGTTAAAAACTGAATTTTGCATAAAACTTAATTTTACCGCTTCTGTGAATGGAATTTCAAAAATCCGAGAGACACGGTTAATATCAAGGACTAAAATGTGGTTCAATGAGATGAAAATAATTTTTTGGTGAATAGTAACTTTTTACTATTTGTACCGCGGTTAATAGTAAATAGGGTAACTAAGGGTAAATATGATATTAATATTACCCTGAAACATGTCCTAATTCTATTGGACAAATGTAATTCGACCAAAAACAAACTTAGGAATATAATATGACCATTTAGGCCCACTTGGATTAGATTAGGACATTTATTATTAATTTATTTAAAGAAGGGTTAAAATAGTTAAAATCAAAGTTTAATAAGTAAATCATTTTTAATATAGGGTTATACATAAGATAAATTCGATTGTAAATATTCATTAGAAAGCTAAAAAGATTTCCTACATGATGGTATTTTATTTGTAATTTTTAGACATCAAATAATTTAATTTATTTATGACACAAAGATGATGCAGTAATTATCTTATTAATGAAATATTGACAAAATTGATAATATAAATACCAAAATAAATGTAATTTGAGACTTTTCATGAATTCCACTAATTTTCTAGGTTACTATGATATATTAGTATTGATTTAATCAACTTGGTTCGAACATATAATTCTGTTATGACTTTCACAAAAATCATATATCAAATAGTGTCAAAATTGACACAAAATAGTTTTTAAATCAAATATTATATTATTAATTGTCATTTTATTCCTAAAAATCTAAGGCTCGGCCAAATGACTTAGATAAGGATATATATATTAATAATAAACAATTTGGGGTTCGTTTGGCATTTTATAGTAAGGGTATTAACCATATAGTGAAAGAAAACAAAAAGGCATGGTAAAAGTTAAATTATTTAACTTAGAGTTAAATTTAATTGATAAGGTTAAAATAATATCCTAAACTTGTCTAAATTCTATTGGTTGATAGGATTTCGACCCATCCCCACTTTAGCTTCGAAATAAGACCCTTTGGAACCATTATAAACCGATTTTAACTTTAATATAAAATAATATTTTGAGATATTCCTAAGGTGCCCCTCTCCTCCCTTATAAAAGGGCACCTCCTCCCCCTCCTCCTCACACCAATTTGAGCACTCAAGCTCGGCCAACCCCTGCCATTTTCCCTTCTCCACTTCCCTAGAATAATCCTAGTGGTCCTGGTCTTCTCCAAAGACCAATCTTAGTTCCTTAAGTGAAGGATTCAAAAAGGCGTTCCAAAGAAGAGGTAATATTCATTACCGATCTTTTCAATTTCTTTCTTCTTCAACTTCTTCTTCTTTAGTTGTTTCATGATAAAGTAATAACATCAGTATTACTTACATACTGATATGTTATTATAAATATGAAACAACCCTAATTCACCTTCTATCCATCCTACGGAAAAATGAAATCACCGCGCGTGCGTACGTACGGAATACCGTCTCCACGCCGTGGTGTAATCTATTTTCCACCATCACCTTACAAGGATGGGTATAATGGTGTAATGAGTAACTATATATGATTATTATTAAGTAATATTGATACTGAAATAATATATATATATACTCCAATACAATTCCACGATCATAGGAACGATATCATCACTCGTGCGTACGTACGGAATACCGTCTCCACGATGTGATGCGACTCGTTCTACATGATCTTCATTTCATAATGATTGTATACATGAATTGAATGAATGAATATGGTATATACTACACTAATACCATTCTGGAAATGAATTATCTATAACCTAAAGATAAGAATAAGAATTTATTCGACAAAACACGCATAAGAACAAAAAGTTATAAAGACCCGAGTAACAAGTAACAATGAAATATTACTAACAAGAAGCTAATAATATGACCATATATGATCTCATATCAATATGTATGATTCTGGAATAAGTAAATAACATTATTTAAACCATTATACAGGAGCTTCGGACACGAACAAAGCAAATCGGACCTAAGGTAAGGGAAATATCACAATCTCATTTTTATCCGAGATTGTTTATTCGTAAGTATTTACTGGGGTGTATTTTATCATCCACATCCATGTTCCCTCAATATGTAATATTGTTTCCATCCACTTGAAATAGTTTAAATCCAATTTTACCCTTAGGTGAGTTTTTAGTAAAGAATATGAAAGGAATCTTTTGTTGTTTTTCCGTACGAGGTACTTTTTGACTTTTCTGACAAAAGTACGAAGAATGTTTTTTTTAACTTATACGGCATGAATGGATTTTTAAAAACATTACTTCAAAGAAGCTTCCTTTACAAGTTTTCATGTTTATTTTTAATCAACATCTTTTATTTTAAAGTTGTATGACATGTTATGAAAGGAAAAATGTTTTTGAAGAAGAAAGGATATTTTCCTCAAGAATTCAATTCAAGTGTTTTATCAAAATTATTTTCCATCTAAGATAATAAAGGGTTCTGTTTCTATCCATATTTTTACATTGGTTTGACTATATTGTGATGGAATTATGTTTATGAATTCCTTTATCATATATGAATTGATTTATGATGTCATGATGTTTCAAGAATCCCATTTTTGTTATATGTGTTATGTGATGATGTATGTTTTATGATTATGTGGCACACATAAGAAAGGATTCATTATAAGATGGGTGGGACCTATATCTCCCTCCAATGCATTGGGTAATGATTTTATATCTCATGAGATAGACATGGCTGGAACGGAAGGTTATTTCGGTTCAGTGATACAGGACTGAAACGAGGAGTGAACTCGGTTCAGAAAGGGACTTTGTCCACTAAGATAGTCTTGGCAATGAGTCATGACTAACAAGAAATGATTTTCCATGATTATGTGTGCATGCCACAAAGATTCAAGTTTTATGTTATCATTATGGGGATCTCATTTTCACTTCTATGATTTATTCCATGTTAAGATATTATGATCTCTTTTGCAGGTTTTAATTTTCAAAAAGATATGATATGATTTTTATTTCCTTTATTTGCCCTTGCTGAGCATTTGAGCTCACCCTTTTATGTTTTCTTTTCCCCAGGTCAGGAAGATGGATATTAAGTAGAATATGCTAAAAAGGGACCCTAGATATGATGAAATAAATGGGAGACACTATAGAAGATTTATGAACCAGTTGTTTATGTTTCCCCAGTTTCTAAAGACACTATACCTATACGATCCTTTGTGGTTTTGTCATATGTTGTAATAAGTGTGATTCAATTTTGAAGTATTAACAATGTATGTAAAGTGTGGGTCGTTATAGTTGGTATCAGAGGAAAGGTATAGTCAACCTTTGGAAACTAGGATGTGAAAGCCTTAGTAAGAACCCTAAGGATAAGTCTAAGCATAGAACACAATCTTAGTGTTTTAGAAATGGCCTTGAATAACCTAGGATAAGACCTTAAGCATGAAAATTTTATTCTTGAATTATGTGGTTTCCTATTATAATTAGTGTTGCTCACACTATTCTTCTTGGTTTTAGTCAATGGCTGGAACCCGAAGGAACCGTGTTAATGCGGAATGCAATGGGCAATGCAATGATTGTCCCCCTGAGCAACCAAACGATATGGGAGCTGGAATGCAAAATCTTGTAGCCATGATCACACAACTTTCTCAAGCTATGAATCATGCAGGATTTCCAAACGAGCAAAGGAGGGAGCAACATTCTGTTGAATCCTTCATGAGGCAGCGTCCACCATCTTTCAGCGGGTCTACTGATCCATTAGTTGCTGAACAATGGATTAGTACTACTGAAAAGATATTTTCAGTTCTTCAATGTTCTGAGCATGATAAAGTCATCTTAGCAGTGTATCGTTTGGAAGGAGATGCTGATCAATGGTGGAATCTTGTTAAGAATACAAGGCAAAGGGATGAAATTGATTCTATGGAATGGGACGAGTTCAAGAACTTATTTTTCAATAAGTACTTCCCTCGTATTCTCCGAACAAATATGGAGAAAGAGTTCCTTGAACTGAAGCAAAGGGATGATGAATCTGTTGGTACCTATGAAGCAAATTTTACCAGACTTGCAAGGTACGCTTCTGGTATTATTATCCAACCTGAGAGTAAGATCGATCGATTCTTTAGTGGCTTAAAACCAAGTCTTCGAAGGGAGTTAGCCATAAGGGACTTCAATAGCTACGAGGAAATCGTTCGATGTGCTCTCAAAGTCGAGATGGAGATTGGAGTAACCCATCAGTCACATGGGTTTGATAAGAAGAGGAAGATGGAATTCAAAGAAAAATCTAAAGAGCACACGGAAAAAAAGATGAACTTTCCCTTATGCTCAAAGTGTGGAAAGAAACATGGAGGGAGTTGTCTTAAAGGGACAAGTAAATGTTTTAAATGTGGAAAGGAAGGTCATCGGGCATTTGAATGCCGTGATAATGGGAAGAAGATATCTAATGATTCAAACAAAGGAAGGGATACACAGAATGAACCTGCTACACTTCAATGTTTCAAGTGCAAGGATATGGGGCATTATGCCAATCAATGCCCAAATCCAAGGGTTGATGATGATGGTCGACGTCAACAAACTCTTAAGGCTAAAGACAAAGGAAAGTCACATGCAATTTCTATCAGCGATGTGGAGTACGATAACGATGTGGTGAAAGGTACACTTACCATCCACTCTAAAGTAGCAAATGTTTTATTTGATTCTGGATCCACCCACTCTTTTATTTCTGAAAAATTTTCTAAGGGTATCACCGTATTACCTCAACAATTAGATGTTGAGTTAGCTGTGACAACACCTAATGGCACATCAATCGCATCAGAAGTTTATAATTCTTCTCCGATCGAAGTTTGTGGGAAAGTGCTTCCTGCAAATCTTGTGATCCTTCCTTTAGTGGAATTTGATGTGATTCTTGGCATGGATTGGCTTTCTCTACATGGAGCTCATATCAATTGCCAAAGAAGGGAAGTCACATTTCATATTCCAGATCAACCTACGATCGTCTATCAATGCAAGGATGAACATAACCTTCCAGTGGAAATTCCTTCCATCTTATGGGTCATGATTCCACTAAATGAAGGTTATTTATCTCAAATGGTTGGAGAGAAACTTACGATTAAGAATATGACCATTGTACGGGAGTTTGATGATGTCTTTCCAGAGGAATTACCGGGTCTTCCACCAAATCGTGAAGTTGAGTTTTCAATAGAACTCGTACCGGGTGCTTTGCCTATTTCAAAGACACCTTATAGAATGGCCCCAATTGAGTTGCAGGAATTGAAGAAGCAACTCCAAGAGAATCTTGATAAGGGATTCATACGCCCTAGTGTGTCACCTTGGGGAGCACCTGTTCTATTTGTTAAGAAGAAAGATGGATCAATGAGACTCTGCATTGATTATCGAGAACTTAACAAGATCACTATCAAGAACAAATATCCTCTCCCACGCATTGATGACTTATTTGACCAACTACGCGGAGCTCAATACTTTTCCAAGTTTGATCTTTGTTCAGGGTATCATCAATTAAGGGTCAAAAGGGAGGATATACCAAAGACGGCTTTCCGTACAAGGTATGGACACTATGAATTTATAGTGATGCCATTTGGTCTTACTAATGCCCCTGCTATCTTCATGGATCTAATGAATAGAGTCTTTAGAGACTATCTTGATCAATTTGTGGTAGTCTTTATAGACGATATTCTTGTCTATTCAAAGAGCAAGGAAGAGCATGAAGATCACTTGAGAATTATATTGAAGACCCTGAGAAAGGAGAAGCTTTATGCCAAATTTACCAAGTGTGAATTTTGGCTTCAAAAAGTTGCATTTTTGGGTCATATAATCTCAAAAGAGGGGATATCTGTGGATCCAGCAAAAACAGAGGTTATCGAAAGATGGTCAAGACCAACAACAGTAACTGAGATCCGAAGTTTTCTTGGTTTGGCTGGATATTATCGACGTTTTGTAAAAGATTTTTCACGATTATCTAATCCACTCACCAAGTTGACTCGGAAAGGAGTTAAGTTTGTCTGGACAGAGGAATGTGAAGAGAATTTCAAGGAGTTGAAAAGAAGGTTATCCAGTGCACCTGTGCTCACACTGCCTTGTAGTGGAGAAAGGTTTGTGATCTACAGTGATGCATCCAAGAAGGGATTGGGGTGTGTTCTTATGCAAAATGATATGGTGATAGCTTATGCCTCACGGCAGTTGAAAATCCATGAGCAAAATTACCCAACACATGATTTGGAGTTGGCTGCGGTAATCTTTGCATTAAAGATTTGGAGGCATTACCTTTATGGTGAAAGGTGTGATATTTATACTGATCATAAATGTTTAAAGTATATTTTCACACAAAAGGAGTTGAATATGCGCCAAAGAAGATGGTTGGAGCTGATTAAGGATTATGACTGCTCAATCCATTACCACCCTGGGAAAGCAAACAAGGTGGCAGATGCATTAAGTCGACAAGACCATGCTAGTTTATCCATGATGAGGATCACAAAAGATCCAATATTTATGGATTTACAAAGGATGGATCTTGGAATTATAATGGAAGGGGAAAAATCTTATCTTTCTCAAATGAATGTTCAACCATCTATACATGTGAAGATTAAAGAGGCACAAAAAGAAGATGTCGAGTTACAAAAGAAGGTGAGAAATGTTCCTGAATTCAACCTTGATTGTGATGGGATAATAAAGTTCAGGAATCGGGTTTGTGTTCCTCCCATCCCCGAATTAAAGAAGGAGCTGCTGGATGAGGCTCATAGTTCTTCATTCTCTATTCATCCTGGAAGCACGAAGATGTATAGGGACCTGAAAGAGTACTTCTGGTGGGATGGCGTGAAAAGAGATGTTGCTGAATATGTCTCTCGATGCTTGGTTTGTCAACAAGTTAAAGCTGAGAGACAGAAGTCTAAGGGGATGTTACAACCATTACCCATACCCGAATGGAAATGGGAAAACATCACTATGGACTTTGTCACAGGACTTCCTAAAACATCCAAAGGCAATAATGCTATCTGGGTCATAGTTGATCGTCTTACAAAGTCTGCACACTTCATTGCTATTAGAGAGGATTTCTCTCTAGATCAGCTTGCCAGGATATATGTAAAGGAAGTTGTAAGATTGCATGGAGTACCACTTTCTATTATATCTGATCGGGATCCGAGATTTACCTCGAAGTTCTGGCGAAGTCTTCAGCATACTCTGGATACAGAGTTGAGTTTCAGCACTGCTTATCATCCCCAGACAGACGGTCAGTCTGAGAGAACAATTCAAACCCTAGAAGATATGTTGAGAGCTTGCTCTATGGATTTCAAAGGAGGTTGGGATCAACACCTACCTTTGGTAGAATTTTCTTATAATAATAGCTTTCACTCCAGTATTCAGATGGCTCCTTATGAAGCTCTCTATGGAAAGAAATGCAGGACTCCAACTTGCTGGGATGAAGTTGGGGAAAGAAAGCTATTAGGACCTGATCTCGTTGATGAAATGGCAGAAAAGGTCAGATCTATTCAACAACACATAAGAGCAGCTCAGAGTCGACAAAAAAGTTATGCCGACAACCGAAGAAAAGACCTAGAGTTTGAAGTGGGTGATAAAGTGTTCTTACGAATATCTCCCTGGAAGAGGGTTATGAGATTTGGAAAGAAGGGGAAGTTGAGCCCTAGTTATATCGGTCCTTTTGAAATACTGGATTGTGTTGGGAAGGTATCTTACCGATTGGCGCTTCCACCGAATCTCTCTCAAGTTCACGATGTGTTCCATGTATCTCTCCTGAGAAAGTACATACCAGATCCTTCACATGTACTCAGCTCAGAAGTTGTACCGCTGGAGCAAGATCTTTCTTATGAAGAACAGCCGATAGAGATTCTGGATCGTAGCGAAAAAGTCCTACAAAACAAGACCACTCGATTGGTGAAAGTTTTATGGAGGAACCACCAACTTGAAGAAGCTAGATGGGAGCTTGAGGATTTGATGAGGGAGAAGTATCCTCATCTGTTTGTTACAAAGTGACGAATTTCGAGGGCGAAATTATTTTTAAGGGGGGTAGAATGTAACACCCGAGACTTTTATGTTATATAAATCATCAAAGGAATCTTTTTCTACACAACACTTGCTTGGCTTGCTTTACACGCAATCGTGACCTTCCTCGATAGCTTGCGTCGTACGCAATACCGAGTTTCACTAAACAACAATATGCTATTAAAACTAGCCGTTATGAATAGTAATAACCACTTTTTGAAATTTTATAAATTTTATTTTTCAAAATGGACTTCATTTTTGGACTCAGAATATCGAAATTAGCCTAGGGTGAAATTTTGGTATTTTTCTGAAAACTTTCAATTTTTGATGAATAGTGAAACCACTAAGTGGTAGGTTAAAAACTGAATTTTGCATAAAACTTAATTTTACCGCTTCTGTGAATGGAATTTCAAAAATCCGAGAGACACGGTTAATATCAAGGACTAAAATGTGGTTCAATGAGATGAAAATAATTTTTTGGTGAATAGTAACTTTTTACTATTTGTACCGCGGTTAATAGTAAATAGGGTAACTAAGGGTAAATATGATATTAATATTACCCTGACACATGTCCTAATTCTATTGGACAAGTGTAATTCGACCAAAAACAAACTTAGGAATAAAATATGACCATTTAGGCCCACTTGGATTAGATTATGACATTTATTATTAATTTATTTAAAGAAGGGTTAAAATAGTTAAAATCAAAGTTTAATAAGTAAATCATTTTTAATATAGGGTTATACATAAGATAAATTCGATTGTAAATATTCATTAGAAATCTAAAAAGATTTCCTACATGATGGTATTTTATTTGTAATTTTTAGACATCAAATAATTTAATTTATTTATGACACAAAGATGATGCAGTAATTATCTTATTAATGAAATATTGACAAAATTGATAATATAAATACCAAAATAAATGTAATTTGAGACTTTTTATGAATTCCACTAATTTTCTAGGTTACTATGATATATTAGTATTGATTTAATCAACTTGGTTCGAACATATAATTCTGTTATGACTTTCACAAAAATCATATATCAAATAGTGTCAAAATTGACACAAAATAGTTTTTAAATCAAATATTATATTATTAATTGTTATTTTATTCCTAAAAATCTAAGGCTCGGCCAAATGACTTAGATAAGGATATATATATTAATAATAAACAATTTGGGGTTCGTTTGGCATTTTATAGTAAGGGTATTAACCATATAGTGAAAGAAAAAAAAAGACATGGTAAAAGTTAAATTATTTAACTTAGAGTTAAATTTAATTGATAAGGTTAAAATAATATCCTAAACTTGTCTAAATTCTATTGGTTGATAGGATTTCGACCCATCCCCACTTTAGCTTCGAAATAAGACCCTTTGGAACCATTATAAACCGATTTTAACTTTAATATAAAATAATATTTTGAGATATTCCTAAGGTGCCCCTCTCCTCCCTTATAAAAGGGCACCTCCTCCCCCTCCTCCTCACACCAATTTGAGCACTCAAGCTCGGCCAACCCCTGCCATTTTCCCTTCTCCACTTCCCTAGAATAATCCTAGTGGTCCTGGTCTTCTCCAAAGACCAATCTTAGTTCCTTAAGTGAAGGATTCAAAAAGGCGTTCCAAAGAAGAGGTAATATTCATTACCGATCTTTTCAATTTCTTTCTTCTTCAACTTCTTCTTCTTTAGTTGTTTCATGATAAAGTAATAACATCAGTATTACTTACATACTGATATGTTATTATAAATATGAAACAACCCTAATTCACCTTCTATCCATCCTACGGAAAAATGAAATCACCGCGCGTGCGTACGTACGGAATACCGTCTCCACGCCGTGGTGTAATCTATTTTCCACCATCACCTTACAAGGATGGGTATAATGGTGTAATGAGTAACTATATATGATTATTATTAAGTAATATTGATACTGAAATAATATATATATATATACTCCAATACAATTCTACGATCATAGGAACGATATCATCACTCGTGCGTACGTACGGAATACCGTCTCCACGATGTGATGCGACTCGTTCTACATGATCTTCATTTCATAATGATTGTATAAATGAATTGAATGAATGAATATGGTATATACTACACTAATACCATTCTGGAAATGAATTATCTATAACCTAAAGATAAGAATAAGAATTTATTCGACAAAACACGCATTAGAACAAAAAGTTATAAAGACCCGAGTAACAAGTAACAATGAAATATTACTAACAAGAAGCTAATAATATGACCATATATGATCTCATATCAATATGTATGATTCTGGAATAAGTCAATAACATTATTTAAACCATTATACAGGAGCTTCGGACACGAACAAAGCAAATCGGACCTAAGGTAAGGGAAATATCACAATCTCATTTTTATCCGAGATTGTTTATTCGTAAGTATTTACTGGGGTGTATTTTATCATCCACATCCATGTTCCCTCAATATGTAATATTGTTTCCATCCACTTGAAATAGTTTAAATCCAATTTTACCCTTAGGTGAGTTTTTAGTAAAGAATATGAAAGGAATCTTTTGTTGTTTTTCCGTACGAGGTACTTTTTGACTTTTCCGACAAAAGTACGAAGAATGTTTTTTTTAACTTATACGGCATGAATGGATTTTTAAAAACATTACTTCAAAGAAGCTTCCTTTACAAGTTTTAATGTTTATTTTTAATCAACATCTTTTATTTTAAAGTTGTATGACATGTTATGAAAGGAAAAATGTTTTTGAAGAAGAAAGGATATTTTCCTCAAGAATTCAATTCAAGTGTTTTATCAAAATTATTTTCCATCTAAGATAATAAAGGGTTCTGTTTCTATCCATATTTTTACATTGGTTTGACTATATTGTGATGGAATTATGTTTATGAATTCCTTTATCATATATGAATTGATTTATGATGTCATGATGTTTCAAGAATCCCATTTTTGTTATATGTGTTATGCGATGATGTATGTTTTATGATTATGTGGCACACATAAGAAAGGATTCATTATAAGATGGGTGGGACCTATATCTCCCTCCAATGCATTGGGTAATGATTTTATATCTCATGAGATAGACATGGCTGGAACGGAAGGTTATTTCGGTTCAGTGATACAGGACTGAAACGAGGAGTGAACTCGGTTCAGAAAGGGACTTTGTCCACTAAGATAGTCTTGGCAATGAGTCATGACTAACAAGAAATGATTTTCCATGATTATGTGTGCATGCCACAAAGATTCAAGTTTTATGTTATCATTATGGGGATCTCATTTTCACTTCTATGATTTATTCCATGTTAAGATATTATGATCTCTTTTGCAGGTTTTAATTTTCAAAAAGATATGATATGATTTTTATTTCCTTTATTTGCCCTTGCTGAGCATTTGAGCTCACCCTTTTATGTTTTCTTTTCCCCAGGTCAGGAAGATGGATATTAAGTAGAATATGCTAAAAAGGGACCCTAGATATGATGAAATAAATGGGAGACACTGTAGAAGATTTATGAACCAGTTGTTTATGTTTCCCCAGTTTCTAAAGACACTATACCTATACGATCCTTTGTGGTTTTGTCATATGTTGTAATAAGTGTGATTCAATTTTGAAGTATTAACAATGTATGTAAAGTGTGGGTCGTTATAGTGAGGGTGTCAAACACCCGATGAGAATCAATGTTATACCCTACATAAGCTAAACCTAGTGTTCCGGATCTAACGATAGTCTCAGATTTTTCATAGGAAGCACCGGTTGAGAGAAAATAATTATTTTTTATTTAAAAATTGGAATAAATAATTAATTAAAAAATAAATACAGAATTATCATGTGAGAGGGTGCCAAACACCCGATGCGAATTAAGGTTATAACCTATATAGGGTAATCCCGGCGTTCTAGACCTAACTATTGTCTCATATTTCTTGTACGACACACCATTTGAGAGTTATTTAATTTTTTTTGAAAAAAAACTAACACACGTATCAATAAAATAAACTGAATATTTTTATTCTATCATCACCATAGTGTCTACTGTTGGAAACAAAATGTTCTAGCACTCAGTTTTAAAACCGACATTCCTAGTTAACTGAAAAAAACTTAATTTCATTCTATTTTTCATCCGGTTCAAAACATGAGACATTACAACTTTCACACCTTAGAATTTCTCATCCTCATGAAGCCTTCGAGAACAACGTATGCATCACCCAATCTACAGGGTCATGCACTCTCAAACAAAAGGTCATGTTGCGTATCTAAATTCCCAAAGCACGCCGAAACATTGGTTAGGGAAGCGGCACCTATGATATTATGGTTTGAGCCAACACACATTTTCTAACTGAAAATACCGGGATAGTACCTATCCAAACACGTTCAGCTAGAGATACAACTGTGTCATCATCCCATTAACTTCTGGCCCAATGTTACTTCCCCCCTTTGGTTTAAATGTTAGAAAGAAGAAGATTCTGAGTCACGACACCTTCCTTCATGGGAATTTCATACAAGACACGCCCTTAAGCGTTCTAGAGATGCTTCTTGTTTGATTTATGAAACAGATAAAACCGTTGATTCCCAATCTCCATTAAAGCCCATGTCAAGTCACATTTTTATGAAATTCTCTAGTCGACACAAACCGTACTCGTCTCACCTGGCGACGTGATAGAAAAATGTCCTTCACTGACTGCTTTATTGAACTAGGGAAAGAACTAGTCAAGCAACTTTGGCCAAGCATTTAAGAAGGCTCTCGACTTAGATGGTTATTATTTTATAAAAAAAATGTGATGTATTATTCAACGATATCTCACATTTACCGTGAACATGTCCACCAAAGTTCATACCTGACCTTCGATGACGTTCCTTGATTTATGCATCACCGAGTCTGACAACATGTCTAGGGTAACCTCGGATTGGCACAACAAGAGTGAAAGGAACTAACACATGTTAGTACATACTCCATGTTTACGAGTGAGACATTGGTACAAGGGCAGGATTCCCATACAAAAACATTGATTGAGCCTAGAGCAGCATCAGTTTGGAGGTTAAGTTAGATGAAACAGATAGTGTACAAGAGTTCGTCCATGTAATTCCTAAACAAAAATCCAAGGGTCACTCAAAAATAAAATAATCCTCAATATAAAGGATGAATCAGTGTACAACACTAGGAAAAACACCCTAAACATGCGCAACAACTTTTAAGGCTTTAGCATGGCGTAAGATCGATGTTCTCTTAGTGCATCAAGGATGAAGGCAAGATAGGGGACATGCTCATCAATTAAGGAAGAGTACACTAAGAGGATTAGAGGATTACTGGAAGGGAGACATTTAAACACCTACCATCATAGCCCAACTAAACTGGTTGCATGTCAAAACACCCGAGATTCTACAAGTCATCCCGAGAATTGGGAAGAACTTGATTCCTTTAACATAGAAGTCATTATACTACAAAGATGAACTGATACATATTTAACTATGAAAACTTGACGATTAAACTGAACTCAGCTGGTTCATCACAACATTAAGCACTCGATGACACCACATGCGTGAATGCATACTACACCGAGGTGATACAGAAGCAAGATAACTTTTATCTCAGATGATGATGTACCAATTCATCCATCGCTATGGAGAATAAAGGGTCGAACGACCTATGAAGTAACTGAACATTCTTATGGCATTCCTAACCTGATGGAAATGAGCTTTACCGATGCTCAAGCCCGAAAGAAAAGTCAAGGAAAATATGACCACCCATCCGAACAAGGGTGTCATTTTAAGCAAGGGGGTCTGACTAGGGACACCAACATGTGAAAGGTTATATTCCAAAGTAACTCAAGTAGAAACTCAAACTACTCTTATACCAAGGTCTTAAATAGAGGACATCACTACCAGTTCCATATTTAATCCCTTTATATTTAATCACAGTTAATCTTTAATCATTAAAATATTTAACAAAAAAATATCAAGTACCATTATTTTCAAAACAAAACACATGGTATATGATCTTAAACAACACCTCAAAGGAAAACATGGATGTTTTCTAAAAACCCATTTTAAAACATTTTACATTAATTGGAATCCTATCCTTATTTAGGAAATCTATCACACAATATCCTATTAAGATGATAAGGCAACCAATAAGGGTCCCACTATGCTGACCTGGGTTCATTAGAATACAACCCAAAAATAGTTGTTTAATTATTAAGAGTCACAACACCAATATTGGGTTATCTCAAAAGGAACATGCACCAATTAACCTACTTGGTCCTAGTTGTTCCATTAGGTAGTTAAATAATTAATTTTAAATTATAACATGATCAAAGACATATTAGCCTAGATATATGGGTGGCTATCAACATAATAAGTGACTATAAAATTTATAGTTTTTGGCATTTGGATCCCATTCAAAGGCAACCAATAAATTTTAGAAAATAAACCACTTACATAAAAAAAAGCTATCAGGTCACTATAAGAAGATAAATGAGAGAGACATGTTTTAATCCCTAAAGCATAATATTTTAATCATAGAGACATGCTAATAAGCATAAAATCATGACATAAGACA
The DNA here is from genome assembly GCA_963277665.1 of Viscum album. Classification (NCBI taxonomy): domain Eukaryota; kingdom Viridiplantae; phylum Streptophyta; class Magnoliopsida; order Santalales; family Viscaceae; genus Viscum; species Viscum album. Next base: position 2,135,640,093 of record OY728138.1, read on the forward strand.
AACATGGTATTAAATAGGAAACATGGAAACAGGATAGCATGCTAAATATATCACTTAAAAATGGTATCTATAAAAAGGCATGCTAAAAAAATTAAAGGCATGGCATGCATTCAAGGCACACAATTTGAATCAACAGGCAATCTAAAATTCAACTACATTGCATTGTACTATGCATGTCATTTGAATTCCTATGTTCTTATTAAGATGCACGTGATGCTTCATCCTTACCTTAATAGGCCACGGGTAAAATATCATAAATTCCATAAATTCATATGCAATGAAAATTACACCAAATCTCTTGAGGTGAAATCATTTCAAATATAACATCAAAACGCATAAACAACAATTCCAACCCTGGCCACCTGGTAATTTCTTGTACATGGGGTGATCAGTCTCAAGCATGACTATTAACCAAGCACGGACACATTCCTAGTCTCCTTTCTAGCAACCCAAAACATTAAGATAAAGGTAAAATAACACCTCTAATAGAAATTTGTAACATCCCGACCCGACACACATCTAAGACGGTGGCCGGACCGGTTGGTTACATGATCTCAAGCACATCTCCCCGAATGCCAGAGGCTACCAACCAGTAGCGAGTGTCTTTCTGTGTTTAAGGGGGAGACTATTCCCTCATTAGTAATAGGTATTATCAAAACAGAAGTATTCAACAATTAATAATAAATAGTAGAAGCATATAAATGGATAAACTACAGTATAAGAAATATAAATAATCAAACAAAATAATACTCAAGTGTGGAAGCTCAACAAATGATGTCATGCCAGGATATATGTCTAAACGGAATGTATAGAAAATAGAACCCAAGCATGCTATCAAATAAAAATAAAAGAAAAAAATGTGACAACTACATCATGAGCGAGGCTCAGTCCTTTTCCCTAGTCTCCATCCTAAGAAGCAACAATCAATCAAGAATCGGAAGCAACACACTTACCTTTGTCAATACCTGTAATCATATTATCTACTCGGGTGTCAAAGATGCCCGAGAAAGGTGTGAGATAAAATACAAGTAGGTCGGCACTCGTAGTGTGAAAACCTTTCCATTTTCATGCAATAATAAAATGTAGTGTGCCATTATATAACAATTGCAGATAATTTATTAATTGCAATGAAATTAATAACTAGTCCTGGGTTCCAAGTGGAACCTATGACTAATCACCTACTTCATTCTAAGATGGAAGTCTGAAAGGATTACCTGTAAGTAGAATACACATATGCATATATATAAAGCCTAGAAGAGTAATTTCAAACAAGGATGAGGAATACCCCCAAGCTTGTGCTCCAACATGGGGTCTAAGTCATCTGTCAACCAGGTATTCTTCAACATACCAACAAAAATATAAAATCTCAAGAGACTACCAATGAAATTAATATAAAACTTTAGTGCATCATTATTAAGGTTCAAGTTGAGAGTTTGAGTCCGAGCCTGTCCTAAAGGCATCACCATAGAACATCATTCTGTTATCTAATGCCACTGAGCCTGTCCAAGCCAATCTTTCGAAAGACCAAGTATCACTTGAGGCATGGATTTACCCTAAGTATGTCCTGATCTCACAAAAAGGGGTCGAGTATCATCCAAGGCTGGCTTAGCCATATTGCAAACAGATCCATCTCAATGGGCACTTTTGGAACTAGTGTCACTCATAAGTATTAGAAATCCCGATGAAGTCTCGGTCAAGCTAGGCCAAGAACACTGCCCCCGACACATAGAGGTAACTGTCAAGAATGAAGGGTCTAAGCGTAACCATTAATATGGGAACCAACTCCTTTCCCTGCACCAAATTTAATCAATGTTATCACAGCAGTAGATAAGATATCAAAATGTGTAATTACAGCTTGAAACCAAATAGGTACACCCGTGCATCACATAATGAAAATTAAATATTTCAGCATAGAAATATTAACAAGGAAAAGTAAAACATGAACAAAAGAAAATAAATGAACTTTTAAATAAATAAATAAATTATACCAACCAACTACCAAGATCAAACAATTCCAAAGTTCATAATTAATCTAAATTAATTATTTAAATTAAACACACCAAAATAGGTTGTGCAAAACATGTAGATAAAGAAACTTTTTAATAATAAATAAATCAGAACAACCAAATTCCAAATATTGAACAGTTCAAGATTCATAATTATTTTAATTAATTATTTTAATTCAACACAACAAAAAATAGGTTGCACAGCACATGAAATTAAATAAATTAAACATTTGGGCTAACAGAAATTATACTGACCACATCAGAAATTCCCAAGGGGTTTCCAACCTTGTTGAAACAAATTAAACAAATAAATTCATGATCAATAAAATTATAAAAACTCAGCAAAACAAATTAATTAATGAATTTGGGTGAATTTTCACAATTCTGGTAGGCACCGACTAATGGAGGAACGGTGTGTTTTTATAAATCGCAACGAAATGGAGGGAAAAAGAGTAGACGCCCTACCTTATAGTCGTAAAGGATCCTATGATCTATGTTAGACTTTTATTTTCCCTAAAGTGGAATAAATTTGATGATTTTAGAAAAACCCCAAAATAGTGTAAAATCCTTCGCTTTTTCATCCAGTTCAAAACATAGGACATTACATGATATCAAGAAAAAAATATCTTATGGTGAGAAATTATTTTTCATTTTTTATATCCTTTATTTTTTTAAGCCTATTTATTAATTATTTAAAATTATTCTTAATTACATTTAATCTTTTCTTGTGACATTACATAATAATCAGCAGTTTCTTGGATTTAATATCCAATTGTTTATTTTTGACATTAATCCTATTTTTATATATTTTTTCTTATTCTTGAATATCCTTCTCAAATAATAGAGTGTAATTATCCTTCTATTGGATTACATTGGGCCACTATACATTAAACATGTATCACATTTATTCAAGTATCACATTCATACCTTCCTTGCACTAACTTTCTTAAAGATATTTTTCATATGATTCAATCCTCTCTATTAACCTTATATAATGATTCTTACTTATCCTAAATATAATTGATCTCATCCTTATTGATTTCATATTTCCTATATATAATAGACTCTAATTATTTGGTAAAAATATGAATCATATACTTCAATACATTAATTAATGAATCAATTGAAATTTTATCAAACACAATAGTTATTTGATCTTCTTCGGGACGTTTTTTGTGAATTGAAACATACCTCTAGGTCACATATCTTATTTTATACTTATAATTTAGATGGATTTTCCATTTCATTAGTAGACAACTGAAAAACTTATTCCTTGCTTTCCAAACCTGATGTTCCATATTTATTATCATTTCCTAAAGTTACTGATCATTTTTCCTCTTGGCTCAAGAGGGATATATTCTTAAACATTATTTTAACTTTCCTTTTACTATTCTTCAAGGTCTCTGTAGAGATTTAATTCTAATTTTTCGGAAACAATATTCACTAAAACCGAATTTCGGTTTCAATATATGAAAGTGACTCAAATTTTCAAAATAGAACAACATCTAAGTAGAGAATATAATAGAGGTTAACCTCTTATGATACCAATTGTTAGGACCACTTAGTTATATTATCAACATTGATAAGGGTTCAATAAATTTTTGATACTTTTTCAAGTTTGATATTTTTCCGTTTACCTCTTAGGACTATTAGGATCTTGATTATTTTATTATATTACTAATCCTTCATTTGTTATCACACACACAATGTGAACTTGATATTCAAAAATCTATCCTTTAAGTAATGAATGCTAGTCTAGGATGAAATTGGGAAATTATCTTCATTCACAGAAGTCACAATAATTAGATACCAATTATAGTGTTTTAGAGAGAAAACACTCATGAAACTAATGTGAGGTATGCAATACTCTGGATGGTGGCTATAAAATAGTCCCAATTCTATGAGCTGGTGAAAGGCTAGTCCAAATATAGCTCCATTCTGGATATCTATACTAGATGTGTAGATGGTCTTCATCTTTTTTAGGTCCTATTAAACATAAAAATATTCATCCACTAGATGTGACTTTTTTCATTTCCATAGTGATAAAATTATATTATATTATTATTCACCCATTCAAAAAATATCACAAAATAAACTCCTCTTATTTTTCTATTTTATTCACATCAGTGCACGTACTCTTCACAGTGTAAGGTCTGGGTATTTACCATTCTATTTCTTCTTTTTGTGAAAACAAATGTCCAAAAAAAAACAACCTCTATTATACCTAATTCTTATTATTCTTTATTTAGTGAATGAATGAATAAACCAAATATATTATCAAATCATCATATCTTTAGTATTTATATAAATAAGAAGAGCTACACCACTCTATTTTTCTTTGATACTAGAAAAGGTTTTGTTTTATTTTTTCATCAGATCTTTACCACTGATTTCATCTTCTATATCCTACAATATATTGATGTAATAATAAAAATATTTGTATCGTTAGTTATTATTTACTCTATCTCTTCCAGTATTTAAAAACCCACTTAAATACATGTTTTGAATTACCAGGGCTTATAGTAATTAAAATTATCCTAGATCTTCATCCATTTTTATTGACTTGATTTTAATTATAGCCACATCTTTTTCTCATAAATAATATCCCATATTTAAGTAATATATATTTATATAAACACATTGTATACATCATTTTTATTATTCTCCTCACCTCTATTAAATCTATAAATTCATAATACTCTGTGAATTTAAACATCCAAACTCCTTTCTATGGATCCAAAAATAATAAAATATTTATATTCATTCCAAAATGCACATAGATAAGTATTATCATTGAATATATCTTTACATGGACACTCTCTTATTCAATCTTGAATCATGGTATAAAAATTATCATAATTTTTTATTTTATAATGTTATACCTAGAATCATTACACTAAAATACCCAATAGAATCAAACTTCCTTCACTAATATATGAGGAGAATAACCACAATGTCTTTATCCATTATTTTTAGTACAAGTATTTATAATTAATCTCCCCATAATTTATTATTTGAAAAAACATTAAATAATTAAAATAAATATCCTTATCATGTTTATAAAAGACTATTTTCATGAGTAACACATGGATAGAATGAAAGGTGTATTCCTTCTCAGTGAGGTGTAACTACATTGGACGACATTACTTTTATTTATCTAATTCGTCCTTCATGAATGCTAGTAATTATTCATTCATGATTCCTCATTTTTATCACACCCATGTAATTAAATGATTTAATCACATGAGAATAATAGCTCAAGCTTATGTAAATCTTTCATCGAAGAATGTATGCTTGGTCTTTTTTTGGTTCTTGTAAAGCTTTAATCATTGTATCATTCTATGTGATAAATCCAATTGATAATGGTGGGTTATGTATGAAACAATTATCATATAATATGAATATGAGATCATTTATATTCATGTAATATTAATTCCATTAATAATATAACATTTTCTCTTAGTCATTTTATCTCCTCCTTCTATGCGATGGTCATGATAGCTCCTCATTACGTGCAACCATCATAGAAGCTCTTCCTTATGTGTAAAACTCAAAAAATCTACACCATAAGTGTGACACTCACATAAGGTCATATTTACCTCAATGAATATGCATTCATGACTCTCCACTTCATTGAAGGTACATTCATATGTTCATGGAAGATCTATTTTGTTTACAAAAAATTTCCATCTTTACTCAGGATCGATCCTCAATATCAAGGAAGAAAATATGAATAGAAGGTACATGCCCATCAAAAATCATGAAGTCTTTCATTATCATGATAGATCTTATGTGAATATGAAGACCTTATGGGGATGATGGAAGAAGATGATCACATGTAATGATCAAATAACATAAATTAATCCAATCAGATGGCACTAGTTATATCTAAAAATATTTAATTGGAGAATAGTGTTTCATGGTTCTCATATATTACATCGAAGTATCATTTTCCCATATACAACTTAATGTTAAATCATTCTCCCATAGCTATTCAATATGAGTAACTAAGCCTTATCGGATAAACTTACACACACCTACCCATGATTAGTGTCACCCCTTATACACAATGAACCACCTACATTTTATTAATTTTTACTTTGGAAAACCAATTTAGGTGAACTACATTAAATACAATACCTAGCCACCTTGGGATGTCCTAGTTAGTCTATGTCCTCTACAGTTTTGGTTTCTCCCAAAAATTTATTTTATATGCTTTGGATTTTCTGTTCTAATGTTGGATAATATTTTACTAAACTCATATAATAATATTTAATAAGTTCTTCATATAATTGTAACTAAATATTATATCTCCTCTTATAATATTTTGGAATATAACTCCTAAAATATTCAAACAACTTCTTTCTATATGTATTTCCTAATTATATTAAAAAATAAAAGTGAAATAGTATTGCAATATTAGTTTTTAATCAAAATAATAGGTATACCTATAGTATTTCAAGAATCTTCTTATACTATATTTATATTAAAAATTATTGAATCTACATGTACATTGAAAATAAATACAACACACACAACATAGGATTAACACATTGTGAGGAGGTAGAGTACCTCATGGCCCATTGAGTAAAAAAATGATAAATAAAACAATTAGATAGCCAGGATGAACATAATGGTCCAATAGAGACCCCTACTGTATCCAAATAATAAATAATGTTTTTTATAAAAAGGACACATGGTTGTGATTTTCATGATAGATTTATATATTTGGGGGGACAATTCCACAACATCCTTTTATTTAAATAAAACATGATTGCGGAAGGCACTCTAGCATTCCTAGTGACCCGATCATATACATGTGGTGGTTTTGGAGGAAATCTTGATGTTTGGGTTCCCAGGAAGGATTCATGGGTAAAGGAATTATATATAATTAATATTTGAGTAGATATGTAACCCAAATTTAGTAGTGATAGAAAGGGGCTCACCCAAGTGGCGGACCTGGGTCCGGCTTTTTCCAAAGTGACAACCCTAATAAGGATAAGGTAAAGTGGTCGACATAGTTATTCTAGGGAAATGTTTTCACCCATTTATTCTACGGACAAATTCATTCTCTAGTGATTCTAGAGAAAAGTGGAACTATAGTGATGTTGGGGGAAAATTGGTCTCCTATGTTATGGTGGGGTGAAATGGATTTCCGAGAGATTTTGGGAAAAAATGCAACCCTAGTGATGTTATTTGTCGTCCTAAATCTGTAATACAACTTAATTCAATTTTTTCTACAAAATGTTAAAAATTATAAAATCTCATAAAATCATTAATCAAATTTAATTTAGGAAATTTGTTACACAATATAAAAAATTTAAACAAAAATATAACAATATTATTGAAAACTTCCTTTACATGCTCCTAAAATTCCATCATTTTTCTGAAACTACACAAGATAACATGGGGATATATATAATGAATGGTTAGTTATACATGATAATAAGGGAATAATAAAATAATAAAATGAGGTAAAGTATTAAATAGGATCCAATATTTATATCAATGTAACATAATAGTGAAGATAATCATAATCTTGACCAATTAGTCATTATGTAACATGATAGAATAAATGAAATATTATAATGTGAAAACAACAACAAAACATGTCTTCATAAATATAAGTAATATCCAAATGATAAGATATAATAACGGATTTCTCTTAGGATAACCTCCAATTCACCATATAATTCATATCATGTGATAAAAACATTACTCAATTCATTAGAGTACTATATAATTATGGTCCCATCCGTCACATTCATATAATATACATGCATATGTATGACACATAGATCATACAAAATAATGGCAGATTTTAAAAATTTTAACCCCAGTAATAATGATGGTAGGTAATATACATGTAAATGAATAATAAATGAATTATAAGTACCACTAGGTGAATACCCTTGAGTGGAAATGTCACTACAAAAATGATTTTCATAGATTATCATAGTATAATTTCAAAATCATAACAGGTGTAAAAAACATACATATAGTGTGGGTATGAGAGATAAAGTTTTAACAAACCAAGATTTTGTGAAATGTTTTTCGAATCAATTTAATCGTTTCGATATATCACATTTCATAGAACAATGAATATAGATTTTGATAAATGAAATAACTACGTTTGCATTGGATTATATGCTACACCAATTTATTCTTTCACTACAAGAAACACATAGATTGACATTATGTACATGAAAGACTATTTTTTTCTTATGTTACAAACAATACTGAGTCCCTTTGATTGATTCTGTTAGATGTAATGTTGAGTTTTACCAAAATAAAATAAAATATTAATGTTATTATTAAAATATTATTATAGCTACGACCTATACAGTTGAATGGAAGTTACAAATAATATTAATTAAATTGTAAAAATGTGATTTACACATGTATATAAAATGAATCTTATGGTTATAAACTAGTTAGAAACAGATTTCAAAACTATTTTAAAATAAAGAAATTACTTTAATAAGAAAACTAATTTAACCCAAAAAATTAAGCAAACCAATTTTGATGAATATTTTCAATAAAATGTATATATAAAATATTAAATCTATATTTTTATACTCATCCAATATATTTGATAGGTATAATATATGAATAAATCGAATTTCATGAATAAAAAGATGTATATTTCTAAAAGGTAATTTTAATATATTTTAATGGAAAATCCATTTAAAATATAAAATTTTATAATTTTATAATTTTAATTTTACAAATTGAACCTAATTTTCAAAATTGGAATATCAAAATTTAAATTGGATAATTTTTTGGTCTTTTTCTAACAAGTTTCATTTAATGATGAATAGTAAAAAACCATGAATTTTAATTCAAAACTGATTTTTCATCTAAAATATTAATAGGGTTAAAATATATTTTGAGTTGTTTTTAATATTTACATAGAAAAATATAAAAAAATTTAATACAATATTGATAATTTGAATAAATTCATAACTGGAATATGATATCAAAACAATTCAAACTATTGTATATTTTTACTTTAAAAACCCGCTCTGTCATCCAATCCGCGAGATTGAATTTAAATTAATTACTACCACTTTTGTGACTTAAATATGTAAAAAAGGATTCCATATTTGGAATAAACATAATTTACAATTTATAATAATTTCAAAAATAGATTTCGACCAAAAATATTAATGAATGTGACTGAAATTAATTACTATGATTAAGAAAAATAGCATTCCAAAGGAATAAACCATAATCTTAAGGACCAAATGAATAATAAACTTTTCCAAAATCCATTGTATAATAATATTTTTATCCAATAATAAATTATATCTGATTATGACTATTATTGGAAAAAATTTACCTTTAAAATATGTGGGTGGAATTCACATATAAAAAATTGAAAAGAATGCCTATCCTCCTCCAATATAAAAACAATTCACTACTCCAACTTATTCACACAGATAAAGATCCTTGTCCTGAAAACATATACCCAAAAAACCAATGAAAATCCCTACCTTAATTCTATAATCATCTCTTTGAGAATAAATATAATTCCCCAGTCTTAATCGTTACAGAATTTTGAGATAAGACAACAACTTTACTTTATCCCACATTGATGACCTTTTCATGTTTAGAGCATTATAGAATTAGGCCATAACTCATACATAAGAAATCAAATATTATGAATTGGAAAAATATACACACTATCCATTTTTTAATAAATTTGTTTTTTATAAAGTAACCTAGTTCGTTTTATGTTTAAAGCACATGGATTTTCCTCGAACCCACCATTGACAATATTCTTCTTTAAGTCGTATGAAAAAAAATTCATCACTTGGGTGAGAATAAAAAGCTTAGTAAGGAATATAAAAATATAGAAAGCTAATAGACTTGTGAAAACATCTAAACCATGAATACTTTATCATAATGTAATACGTTTCATCTTTATGAAGTAACAAATATATATCACCAAAAATAAGCACATTACTTACGATTTTTGTAACCTAAATATTACCCTAAATCCCATAGAAATAACCATATAACATATAAAGGTAACTTGGGACAAAAAGATACTTAAATAGAATAATCACACGGTCAACTTCCACATGTACTACTAAATGGAATAGACATACAACCGACTTCCATAACCCATGCATTAGTGGTTATAACATAACCACCTATCCTTGGATTATCATGGAACCACCGATCTTTGGTTTATCAAGTAACCACCCATCTTTGGATTATCACGTTACCAGTTTTAAAATTTCCATATACCATAATATAATCATAACTCATAAAACAATCACAATAGAAAAATAAGATTTCCACATTACAATCAAAAGAGAGTATTTTAATATATTGACATAATCAATCCTATATAAAAAAATTCTCAATACCAAAATAAAAAAAGGAATATGATATTTACTTTTCTTTTTAAAAACATTACGGCTTGTAGAGGAATCCAAATACTAAATAATGGTCACGGCCGCAGAAAGGTCATTGTCACCACATATGTTAAAAACATTCCTTTTTGGTCAATGTATCATATAAAAAGATTCCTTTCTGAAAACCATTTAATGAGATTAAAATTTAAAGTGGTCTATCAAGAACCATTTAAAATAAGGTGGTGTATTAATCAAAATATGCCTCAATTAAAGGAGATTGAGACGAAGTCCCTTACCATGATCCCGATTCGGCACGTAAAATCGTTATGTTCCTAAATAATAAATATAGATTAATTTAAAATTTCATGAGAACAATTTTAATGTTTATTATTCCTTTTATAACACTTATTACCATGTTATAAAAATTATATAATTATTTTAGTTCATATCGTACATTTTGTCCATATTTGGTACTTGAGTTGAAAATGAACTTGTTTTGATATAAATTGTTCATGTAGTCAAAATTAAATCATCTCCAAAATATTATTAATTATTTAAATATTATATATCTATTATATATATATATATATGTATAATATCATAATATTTGGAGACAAGAAATGAAATGCACCGATCATGGAGATGGTTGGTCGTACATACGCCTGAACGATACTTTAATTTCTTTGTCATATTAAAAGAATATTAATCATATGATATAAATGTATATTACAATACAAGTATTATATTAATTTAATTTAGGTCTCATAGTTTTAATAAAATCATCCTTTATATGTTCAATTTATAGTAGGAACGAGTCACATTGCTTTGAGGGGGTGATAGTCCACATTTCCTCAAACAAAATTATCGTATTTACACAACATGGAGAGCATAAAAGTATGATCTAAATAAAAATTACAGAATCATACAAAAAATATAAATATAATATATATAACATATAAATACAGTTCCCTCATAATGGCCACCATGCGAGGTGGTAGGAGAAAACTGAACAATCCTTATTTCGTGAGGCAGTAGTTCGCCGTACACATAAACTATATGGTCTATATCCATTTGATGGAGGTGTGTGTAAGTGTGACTATAGACCTTATAATATAAAATAAAAGTATATTTAGGATATATTTTTCTATAAAATAATGTAGTAATTATTGGATAGGGGGTTGGATAAGGAAAATAAATGAAAGGATCTTGAGAGAAGACTTTACCTCTATATCGGGTAACTCCTTTTAATTTCAGACAAATGGCTTTCTTGAGATTCCTTATTCTCAAGGTAATCCTTATAGGAATAATGGAGGGATATTGGCAGCTTATTTGATCTGAATTTAGACAAGCCAAGGGGCTTGAGATGTGTCAGTATGTTGTAGAGGTGGTGGACTTTTATAAGAGGGAGAAAGGGCAATTTAAGAATGTCTTGAAATATTATTTTATTATAAATTGTTTTTGGATTATAAACGTTAAAAAATTATATATCTAGAGGATAAGATAAGGATGGGTATAAATAATCTCAACAAATAGGTTTTATAAAAGTCTAGGTCACACATTTAACCTTATCTTTTGGTTTTAACCCTTAGTTAAATAAATTAACTCTTACAATGTTTTTTTGTATTTTTACACTATATAGTTAATATGGTTACTACAAAATGAAAAGAAAACCTCAAATAGATTGTTAATGAAATTTGAAAATTATCTAAGTCATTTTCCTGAATATTTTATTTTTATGAGTATTATATCATTTAATAAAATAGTATTTGTTTTAAAAACTCATTTATGTCAATTTTGACACCATTAAGTAATTGATTTTTTATGTTACACCAACAAGATTAATTCAAACAAACTACATTAAATCAATGATAAAAAAACATAATAATCTATAAAATTCGTGTATGGCATAAAAATGTCAAAATAACATTTATTTTAATATTTATAATATCATTTTTTTAATCTTTCATTAATAAGGTAATCACTACATCATTATTGTGTCATAACTACATTTATTTATTTACTGTCTAATAATTATAAATAAATTACCATGATGACGGAAATTTATTTATATTTCTAATCAATATTTATATTCAAATATATCAATTAAATAACCAAACCATAAAATTTTTTTAGTAAAAAGATACATATTTATGTTATATTTCTCATTACTTAAAATTAATTATAATAACATGTTATTATCACACCCAAGAGGCTCAATGGAGTCCTAAAATAGAGCCAAGGATGGTCATGGTCGGAAATATATCACCCAATAGTGTTATAACATGTGTTAGGGTAGTTTTATATTATATTGTTATTTTTTTACCCTTTATACCTAATTTATCATTTAATATGGTAAATAAAAATAATTACTGAATTTACTATTTAGAATTTTCAAAAATAAAATGTACGTATTTATAAAATTTGGAACTTATGATTCAAAATATGGAATTCATTTATCCAAATTCAAAACAAAAAATATTCAGATATTAATTTAAATTTATTTCCCGTTGTCAAAACTAGAATGCAGCTTTTTTAAGAAGTAAAAAATATCAAAATATTGACATGTGTTTATGTCCAATTTCAATTTAAAATTACTTCTAATGACCACCACTAGATTAAATGATAAAAAAAATATCCAATTAAACTATAAAACCATTTAAAAGGAAAATCTAACTACACAAATAAATTAGAAAAAAATGAATTTTTTAATTAAAATGTAGTATTTTTCTCTATTAATTAAAAAGTGAATATTATCATAAAAATACAAAAAATTCAAATGAAATTTTTTTTCCCTAGATTCCAAAAAAAATTATTTTGTAGAAAATAACCTCTAAAAGTGTAAAAAACTATATTTAAAATGGGTTCACCCTCAAAATGCGGTAAAACTAAATATGTAAAAAAACACTCATTTAATCCGTAAAATTGAATTTGTTATTATATCTTGTCTATAAATCATAAAATATGAATTTTTAAAATTATATTGAATATATAAAATATATATTTAATTAATAAAATCCATAAATATTTTTTATTTTATTTTACAAACTCACTTATTTTCACATAAATAGTTTTTCAGAAAAAACATTTCCTTTTAATTAAAAGGGGTTTTATTTGAATTTATATATAATTGATGACAAAAAAAATTAATTAAATGCAGAAGAACGGTTTTTTTCAAAAATCAATTAATTTTTTCCATTACCACCATTTTAACAGTTAGGTTATAAGGTAACATAATAATGCTTATGTTTGATGTGGCATATTATGTACGTTATCGAACATATTATATCATTTTAAAAACTCAGGATTTTATAATAAATCCAATCAAGTTAGCATTTTTGAGAAAACCAATATGAGATACTCAAAAAAGAGGTAACATCCTTCCATAGGATCATATTTTTTTTACTTCCATTCACCACGTCCAAAAATATTCATATTCCATTATTATATAATAAACAATGTATAGTAAATTAATAGGGATTTTTTTATATGTTTTATAAAAAAAATTATAGACACTTCCATATAATTGGAAATGAACATACCAGTTTTGTTTATGGAGGACTACCACATCATGAAATGATGATGTTTTTTTCCTATAACACCTCTCATGGATGATAATTATGATGTATATACTAATATGATATTATATATATTATATTTATAATTTATTTATGATTGTTTAATTATAATTTAAAAAAAAAATTCACGCTTTCAATTTTTTGTACGTATGATAACATTGTTTGTGGACGTGTGGACTATCGCCTCCTCAAAGTGATGTGATTCATTCACAATTTACATGAATTTTATTAAGGATGGGTTTAGAGAAATTATATTCTATATATATATAAAATAATTCTACTATAATGATATTATATATATAAATATATTTCATTTAATCTTCTTTGGATATGATAAAAAAATGGAAACAACATTCATGAGTACGTATGACCTACCGTCTCCTGGAACAGTGTATTCTATTTCATATTTCTATGTTTAATATATTATTATAAATATATATATATATAATGAATATATATATATATATATATATATTGATTTTTCAATTATTTAATTATGTAAATCATGATATAATTTATACAAACAATAATATCAAGTCAAAACATAAACAAAAAAGAAAGCATATATTACCCAAAATGTAATATTAAGATGGATTTATTAATAAACCGGTAATATAGAGTCATAAATGAACTATATATGGTATTATAAGTAATAATATATTTATATGGAATATTTATAATAAAATTATAATTACTATACATGTTTTTGGAATGTGTATGAAGAAAGTCAAGACTTAAGGTAATGTTTTTCTAACGTCACTTTTATTTCTGTGAGACATATGCCTTATTCACCACTAATTTCTTTTTTGTTTTATATATACTGACCATGAATGCATTATATGATTATTAGAATTAATTTTTTAGGAATTTATATATGTATTTAAGGATATTTATTTCATGGGGTTTATTGTACAAATTTTACCAAAGTTGTAAATTAATTTGGTCTTAATTTTCCTTCTTTGAGATAATTTCCATGTTATGAAGATGCATTCTTTATGGGATGTATACAATACCTGATGACATGTTATATCATAAATATACTTATTTTAATGATATTTTAATTTTCATATAATGTTATTATCTTATGGGGATTATGATATAAATGTACCAAAGTGGTAAGAGTATATTTCTACAATCTAATAGTTTATTGGGATTATTTATGATTATGTTTCCATTGATGAAATATAAAAAACAATATCTTGAGAAATATCATGATTTTTTATTATACTCTATTTATTTATATTAAATCTATATAATTGTTCCATTTTTACACTCTTTTAGCCATAAAATAATTAATAAAATGTTTTTATGAAAATATGACATTGTTTTTTTAGGTCAGAAATATGTCTTCTTTCAAATTTTTTTTATAAAAACATTTAGAAAAATTTCTTAATATTATCCTATGATGTTTATTTTGATATTTTTACCCACTTTTACCTTAATAAATGTTTTAAAATAAATCTTCTAGTCATTTTCTGATAAATTCACCTCTCTAAACCTTTTAGAGTGGAAAAGGATTATTCAAAATGTATGGATTTCCCCACCATCATTTCTATAATTTCGCTATTGCATCCTATATAATTTTACCAGGTTATTTATTTAAAAAAAATTATCATAATTTTATAAATTTTTTATTTTAATGTGGGTTTTTAAGAAAATGGTTTTCAATAATTTTTTATTATTAAAAAGGGTTTTAATGAATTTTTAAATCATCATTTTAGGATTTCAAATGTATATTTTCAAGGAAAATTATTTTAATGGCTTAAAGCATTATATATATGTTTAAAAATCCATTGTTTACAAAAAAAATTTCAAAATGAATTCAAGATATATATTTTTGTTTACAAAGTATTTTAAAAAAGGTTTTAAAATTTTCTTCAAGATTTCCTTAATAGTTTTGATAGAGTTCTCAAAGAAAATGTATTCCATAATATTTTTGAGATTTATTTATAAGTTCTCAATGATATTTTTTAAGAAAACTATTTTAAATATGATTTATGTCTAAAAAATAAATTTTCAATGCAGATAAGATATTTTACTCATTAATGGTTTTAAATTAATTTGTAAATCATTATTTATAAAAAAAATAATTTTTTGAAATGGTTTTATGAAAATTATTTTCAAAGAATAGCTATTTTACTTAAGAAATGTGGAATGTGATCTTTCACAGCCATTCTCTATAAACAATGACATACTATATTATAGTTTTTTATTTTGGATATGATCTAAGAATACCATTCATATTCTTTATTTAATAGTTAATTTTTTGATAGAATGATGTTAGTGAATTCTTTTTCTCTTCCATGTTTTATATGATTTTGAAACCTTCAAATTTTCATGGATTATGAGTTGATGAAATAATTATGAAACCTATCATTTTTCCATAGTTTATCATGTGAGGAAATGTTAATGATACCCATTTGATTTCATGGTTCGTGATGCGATAAATGTTTTTTATCTTTTGGCACATGTATATATGATTTCATTATGCGATGGAGTGACCTATATAATCCTCTAATAAATTTGGTAATAATGATTGTTTATAATATCAAAGGGTATACATGATAGAATCACATTCTAGAAAAACGTCTATCATAAGCCTAAAGAAAGAGGGTACACGATAGGGCATCCCTAGCCTGAAACAAGAGTGTACACAGGAGGGAATCCAAATACTGATACAAGAGGGTACATAAGAGGAAATCCCATGATATAAAAACTGTTGGGAAAAAATCCCTCAAGGTAACATTGCAGTTTTTTTGGGTTGATTGTGTTTGTTGACAAAGTAGGTTTTCATGGATATTTGTCGAGTTACCACGAAGGTGTTGACAATCCCTGTTGAAAAAGAACGATGACAAAGGAAAGGACGATCTGGAGGCGGTACAAAAGAGCAGTACAACGTGGCACCGTTTTCCAGTGTTTGCCAAATTTTTGGGGTCCAAAATTTGGAGTTTGGTGAGCATCGCGAAAATAGGATTTCCATGAAGAGAATAATTTAATATGGCAAAGGCATGAATTTCATGAAGATAGGATGCATGGTTTGGAAATCGTGAAGACCATAAGAATGGAGGCGGTGATGCTTCACGATTACGTCAAGATTCGCGAATGGCAGAGGCTGAAGCGCATCGCGGCGGTGAAGGGCTTTGCGAAGGAGCTTCGCGGTGAAGGCGCGAAGGAATGTTGGGCTCTGCGAGGGAGCTTCGCGGTGAAGTCGTGAAGGTATGTTGATGGTGATTCTTCGCGACTACGTCAAGCTTCACGAACGGAAAATTGCCGTGGTGCTTCGCGATTTGTACAGAATTCTGGTGGAATCTTTGGAGCTTCGCGATTTGATATGACGTGGCATTGACTTCGCATGGAAAGTTCAAGGGTCGGTTGAATCGCCTATAAATAGAGGCCGACCCCTTCGTGCGAAGCAGAGATATTTTTCAGAGAAAATCCATTGCTCTCGGTTCGCAGAGGTGGTTCACGAAGGCAGTGTGCTTCGTGAAAGGGGAGCTTCGTGGCGGCTATTGTAGCTCCACAAAAGTTGTGTGCTCCGCGCTAGCTCAGTGAGCTTCGCGAGAGAAGTTTCTTTGCAACGAGTTGAGCTTTGCGAGAGAGCTTTGCGAGAGAGCTTCGCGAAAAGGCAGGAGCTTCGCGAAGGCTTGTTTGAGCTTCGCGAAATTGGGAGCTTCGCGAAGTAAGGTGCTTTGTGAAGGTGCGTTCCAAAGGTAGTTTCCCAGTAGTCAGAGGCAAAGTGCTATTCATCAGTAAATGAAAGTTGGAATTCAATAGAGCATCTATCAACAGTTCAAGATGCATTATTTCATGCAAATGAAGAGACCTACAGGTCTATAAACTGTGAGTGAATCCCTTCTAGAGTAGTGAGCTTAGGAAGAGGAAGTAGGTGATCCTCTCCACCGGCAGTGAGCCAGAGAGAGAGAAACAGGGAGTGACCCTTGGGAAAGCAGTGAGCTGACCCTAAACCTTGTATAGGCAGTGAGCCTGGGCATATAAGTGATCTAGCCCGAACATTGTAATCCACAGCTAGTGAAGTCTAGTGGAATTTGGTACGAACCGGCAACTTGTCGGCGTATGCTCCTTGGACGTAGCCCTTATCAGTGAACCAAGTAAAAATCTCTATGTCTGCCTGCTTACTTCCCTGCATTGCATTCAAAGCATCATCATCAGGTAAAGGAGACAAGTGATCACAGTAACCACACAAATTCAAACAATGTGACCCTTGTAACAAAGTGGTCAAGATCCAGCGGGGTAGAAAGAACATTGAAAAAGAATATCCATACCCTGATTCAACCCCCCTCTCAGGGTATATAGGCCCCTATTGGTCCTAACAATTGGTATCAGAGGGATAGGTTACTTTTATTAGATTTTTTTGCTCTGACTTGGTGTAGTCGATCTGTGTGTTTAAAGAATCAGTTTTCTCTTATCTCGGTGAGCCATGGCAAAGGGAAAACCATCCAAGAAGAATCAGAAGTCAGGTGGTATTCTTCAGTGTGGAAGTGTGTATGGAAAAAGTGTGATTCAATTAATATAATCAAACAGTTTGCTGAAGGATGGTTTGGATGAATCTGATAGGGAAAAGATTGATTCACTGAATCATGTTGTTGGAATGAGTGAAGTACATGAGCATCAGACTGATACTGAAACAGAAGAAGAAATTGAAGGAAGAATAGATATGCGAGCTGAGTCAGAGGCTGCTCTTGAGGAGATAGATGTTTGGAGAGCTAAAACAAATAAATCTTACAAAGTTGTTCATGATGCCAAACTCTATATGCAGCAGTAGGAAGAAGAGAAGTCTGAGTTGATGGATGAAATTGAGAAACTCAAGTTATCAACACGAGAGAACTCAGAATCAGTTAGTGAGTACACGCTTAAGATTGAAGAACAGAAAAGGGATATTGATGGCTTGAATAGAAAAGTGAAAGATCAAGTCAAGTGCATCAAAGAACCTGATATTCCAAGTGATATTGGAAACACTGATGAAATTAAATCTAAAGATATTATGATCCAAGCACTGAGAACTGAGATCACCATGCTAAGAGGCTTGAATCAAAGGCTTATTGATGTGGCTTCTGATCTGAGGGAGAAAAATGATTCTCAAGATGAAGAATTGAGAAAGAGATCTGAAAAGGTGGAAAAATCAAAAGCTGGTGACAAGGAGAAGAATTTGAACTCATATGAGATTCAGAATTTGAAATCTAAAAATGTGGATCTAACTACAGAGCTATCTGAACTACTTCAGAAGAATAAAATTCTACAACAAGAGAATGCATGTTGTTCTGATTCTGTTTCTCAAGAAAAATTGAAAGTAAAGGAGCAGAGTGACATGGTGGATAAGCTAACACATAAATTGGAAGATGAGATGAGTAGAGGGAAGCTTCTCAAGGGATAACTTGATGTCCAACTTGAATCAAGGGATATGAAGATAAAAAAACATAGAAGAAGAGCTAGAATCAGTCAAGAAGGAAATGGAGAAGTCTAAATCCAAAGATAAGCCCAAGTTGAAGGATGCACTGCACTTATTATTTGATTATCCTTCGGTAGGTGATGATCAAATGAAATCCAAATATTCTATATCATAAGAGAAGCATGATAGGATTGTATCATCCCAAAGGCCATCCATGTTGGGAAAATCTGGAATTGGATATGATGATCTCACTCCTATGCATGATAGGAAAAGTGCAGTGAAAATATCTAGAGATATGAAAAACCTTGCAGGTGCTGGAGATAGACCTAAAAGGGATTTTACAGGAAGAAATGACAGCATGTGCTATTTCTGCGGGATTCATGGCCACACATCAAGCTTCTATCCAGATGCTCTTGAATACATTTCAGGCTGTGAAAATATAAACATTGATAAACCTAAGGATAAGAAGAAGCATCATGAGAAATCAGAGAGAAGAGTCTCTCAGAGGAAAGCATTCATAAGATGATATTACTGTGGAAGAATGGGACACACCATGAATATGTGTCAGGAAGCTCAAGAGCTCAATGTCAGGGGAAGAACTCAAGCTTCATCAACATCTTGTCTAAGAGATAATGAAATGTGGTATGACTTTAATGGAAGTTGATTCATATGTTCAAATCATGGGCATTTGGCAAGACATTGCAGCAAGAATAAGGCACGAAAGCAAAAGGAACTTCAATGGAGATTCTCAACTCCAGTGGTGTATAATGAGAAATAGTACACTGGAAGAGAAAGTGGTATGTTGAAGAATAAGCATAGAGTTCCTGGAGAATCACAAGGAACTGAACAAAAAGTGTATCAGTCACACTCACAACTGCTCTCTAAGAATGAACATGAAAAAATATGGAGGAAAAAGGGAGGAAACACTATAGCTATGAATAAGAAGAGTGCACATTCAATGGATGACTCACCACTAGTGAAAAAGAGTGTGGTGATTCAGAAATCTGATAAAACGCAGATAAATAAAGAATGCATTGAAAAATTCACAAGTCATGTGCTAGGGAGAGGACTGGAAGAAAAAGTAATATCCCTGCAATGGTGGAAGAAGCAAGGGAAGATGACAAGTAAGGAGATTCTTTCTCAGAGAAATAATCAAGGAAAATGGAATTTTGGAAGAACCTCAAAGAAGGAAATGAGTACTAGTGGGTCTATAGCCCAAGTGATTAGAAAGGTTGGGCCTACATAATCTACATATCAGAAAAAGGCTCAGAATGTAGGCAATGAATGCCTAGTCATATGGCCAGAACAGTTGAAATTGGCCAGGCAGTTGGAGGAAGCAAGAAAGAAGTGTGATGCCCTCCAAGAAAGAATCAAATGGTTGACCCATCAGGATCAACCAAAATCCTCATCTTGAGGAGTCCAGAAGGAATATTCCTTCTCCCTATGTATATAAATTCTATTAACTGATGATTAATATGTTTCAGGTTTTAGGGAGATACGATCCAAGGGGAAGTGGCATCTAAGGATGCGAAATGGAGATGTGATATGCTCTAGAGTTTCAATTGATTCAAATCAGGTACCATAGTTGAAGAAGAAGGGGAGCAACAGAGCACAATAGAATGTGATTGTGTTGTTAACTTTGTCTCTTGTTTCCTACAATGAGTTTCAACTCAGTAGGCTTAGAGATTTTGTTAATGGCTCAAATCTGAGTGGAAGATGAGAACAAATGATACAGGAGGAAAAGACTAGATATGGGTCTAAAATGTTGGGCCTAACAACTGGAAGAGTTTCATAACACAGGGGGATCATTCTATATCCTAATCAGATGAATGATCTCAATATGATATGAAGGATGAATGTTTATGCTCATGAAGAATGATTGGTGGAAAAGCAGTAACACACAGTTTTTCATGATTATCTATTTTGTTCTAACAATGTGGTTTCAGCTGACTGCTTTCAGGATACCAAGAAGCTGCGAGAGAAAGTCAACGTTGTGTCAACAAAAATATGAGAGAATATGTTCAAAGAAATGACGTCATTGAACAATGACACAGAGAAAAGTAGCTGAAAGAAATGAAGCCACTAAAAAATGATTCAGTGAACAGTTTCCTGGAAAAAGTGTTGAGAAATAAAGCAATATACAGGGAGAAGAAGTGGTTGATGCTGATTCAGAAGAAGACACTGATGATGAACAGGAAAGTGTCAAGTTGAGCTGAAATGCTTTGCTGATGCACCTGAAGATGAAAACTACGTTCATGCCATGAATGAAGAGATATATCAGAATTGAGAATAATCATACATGGGGGATTGTTTCGAGGCAAGCAAATAAAAACGTCATTGGGACTAAATGGGTCTATCACAACAAGATGAATGAAGATGGCACAGTGATTCGGAACAAAGCACGACTACTGTGCAAGGGTTACTACCAGATCGAGGGAATAGATGTCGATGATACATTTTCACCGGTTGCAAGGCTGGAGACCATTAGATTATTTTTGGCCATAGTAGTGCAATGAAAGTTCAAAGTGTTCCAGATGGATGTAAAATCTGCATTCTTGAATGGG
Organism: Viscum album; assembly: GCA_963277665.1. NCBI lineage: Eukaryota > Viridiplantae > Streptophyta > Magnoliopsida > Santalales > Viscaceae > Viscum > Viscum album. Next base: position 2,135,662,011 of record OY728138.1, read on the forward strand.
GTTTTGGAAGAGGAGGTGTACATTGAGCAGCCAGATGCTTTTCTCATTCATGAGGATGGGAACAAAGATTGTAGGCTGAAGAAGGCATTGTATGGGCTGAAACAAGCACCAAGAGCATGGTACTCAAGGCTTGATCAGTACTTGAAGAAGCTTGGTTTTCAGCGTGGAGGAGTTGATTACAATCTCTATTTCAGTAATGACAGTAATCAAAGGATGATGGTGTTGGTTTATGTCGATGACATAATATTTGGCGGATCAGATGAAGCTCAGTGCAGACAGTTTTCCGAATTCATGAAAAATGAGTTTGAAATGTCAATGATTGGGGAGCTAATGTTTTTCCTTGGTCTACAGGTGACACAAGGACGGAATGGAACATTCATTTCTCAATCTAAATATGCCATGGAGGTCCTGAGAAGGATTGGAATGGAAAATTCCAAGGATATAAAGACTCTGGTTGCCACCCGGATGAAATTATCGAAAGATGATGATGGAAAGGTAGTTAATATCATAGAATACAGGAAAATTATTGGAAGTTTGTTGTACTTGAATGCAACAAGGCCGGATATTGTTTTTGCCACATGCCAAGCAGCCAGATATCAGAGCAATCCCAAGGAAAGCCACATGATTGCAGTGAAAAGAATACTTCAGTATATCCAGGGCACAATGGATTTCAGCTTGACATATACTGACAAATCTCAAACAGAGTTATTGAGATATACTGATGCAGACTGGGCCGGTTCAGCAGATGATAGAAAATCAACGTTAGGTGGTGCATTCTATCTTGGGGAATTGTGTATTTCTTGGATAAGCAAGAAGCAAGATTGCATTTCATTGAGCACCGCGGAAGTTGAGTATATTGAGGATACTCAAGAATGCACACAATTATTATGGATGAAACAACAGCTTGAAGATATGAGAGTTGAAGTGAAGTCTCCGATCGGAATCCAGTACGATAAATCAAGTGCTATAAATCTCAGCAAAAATCCCGTCCATCACTCTAGGACAAAGCACATTGAGATAATGTATCATTTTATCAAGAAGAAATTTTAGCAGGGGATCGTGAAGTTGGAGTATGTGCCTACAGAACTACACGTTGCAGATATCCTGACAAAGGCCTTACCCAAGGAACCATTTGAGAGACATCGACTAGCTCTAGGAGTTCAGTTGATTCCCTCCACTTGAAATAGTGTGGATGTGGGACCCCCCCTCTCCCCGAGGTATGATGTGTTTTTCCCTAATGTGCTGATATGTATTCTCTGCTCTGTTACAGACTACAAAAGAGTGTCCATTGGGTTCGTTGACAAAGGGGGAGAAAATTTTGATTGTTCAAGGGGGAGACAATGTGGCGATTTGATAAATCATGGTTGATACGGGGAGAAGCTGACCAGTAGAGTAGCCAGATAGGGGGAGCAATGAGAAAGGGGGAGAGAATCAAATATGACGATTCTAGAAGTGATCGATCGAAGCATAGAATTCACGATAGATGAGGATCATGATAAAAGAAGAATAGTGGTGTTGGAATGGTGTGAAATGGTGTCCAGCTATTCACCAATTGGTATCAGTGTGGTTCAACAATTGGTATCAATTTAAGAATTGGTATCAGGTTGGAATCGACAATTGGGGTCTGACATGAAGTGATTCATTGATGAACTTTTCATACTACTCTTGTTTCTCACGCCGAGCATTTCTCATGTGGGCTTAGAGTACGTGTTAAGTGAATCCTTGAACGCTATCAGAATTGTAAGAGGCGAATGGTGGTAGCGACGGGAAGAAGACTCAGTGAGGTATCAAAGTGCAGAAAATCATTCTGAGCAGAGTTGTGAAGAGTTGTCAACAAACCCAAAGGGGGAGATTGTTGGGAAAAAATCCATCAAGGTAACATTGCAGTTTTTTTCGGTTGATTGTGTTTGTTGACAAAGCAGGTTTTCATGGATATTTGTCGAGTTCCCACGAAGGTGTTGACAATCCCTGTTGACAAAGAACGATGACAAAGGAAAGGACGATCTGGAGGCAGTACAAAAGAGAAGTAAAAGGTGGTGCCGTTTTCCAGTGTTTGCCAAATTTTTGGGGTCCAAAATTTGGAGTTTGGTGAGCATCATGAAAATAGTATTTCCATGAAGAGAATAATTTAATATGGCAAAGGCATGAATTTCGCGAATATATGATGCATTGTTTGGAAATCGCGAAGACCAGAAGAATGGAGGCGGTGATGCTTCGCGATTACGTCAAGCTTCGCGAATGGCAGAGGCTGAAGCGCATCGCGGTGGTGAAGGGATTTGTGAAGGAGCTTCGCGGCGAAGGTGCGAAGGAATGTTGGGCTTCGTGAGGGAGCTTCGCGGTGAAGTCGTGAAGGTATGTTGACGTTGATTCTTCGCGACTACGTCATGCTTCGCGAACGGAAAATTGCCGTGGTGCTTTGCGATTTGTACAGAATTCCGGCGGAATCTTTGGAACTTCGCGATTTGAGATGACGTGGTGTTGACTTTGCGCGGAATGTTCGAGGGTCAGTGGAATTGCCTATAAATAGAGGCCGACCCGTTCGAGCGAAGCAGAGAGATATTTCAGAGAAAATCCATTGCTCTCGGTTCGCAGAGGTGGTTCGCGAAGGCAGTGTGCTTAGTGAAAGGGGAGCTTTGCGGTGGCTATTGTAGCTCCACAAAAGTTGTGTGCTCCGCACTGGCTCAGTGAGCTTCGCGAGAGAAGTTTCTTTGAAACAAGTTGAGCTTCGCGAGAGAGCTTCGCGAGAGAGCTTCGCGAAAAGGCAAGAGGTTCGTGAAGGCTTGTTTGAGCATCTCGAAATTGGGAGCTTCGCGAAGTAGGGTGCTTTGTGAAGGTTCGTTCAAAAGGTAGTTGCCCAGTAGTCAGAGGTAAAGTGCTATTCATCAGTGGATGAAAGTTGGACTTCAATAGAGCATATATCAACAGTTTAATATGCATTATTTCATGCAAATGAAGAGACCTACAGGTCTATAAACTGTGAGTGAATTACTTCTAGAGCAGTGAGTTTAGGAAGAGGAAGTAGGTGATCCTCTCCACCGGCAGTGAGCCAGAGAGAGAGAAACAGGGAGTGACCCTTGGGAAAGCAGTGAGCTGACCCTAAACCTTGTATAGGCAGTGAGCCTGGGCATAGAAGTGATCTATCCCGAACATTGTAATCAATAGCTAGGGAAGTCTAGTGGAATTTGGTACGAACCGGCAACTTGTTGGCGTATGCTCCTTGGACGTAGCCCTTAGCGATGAACCAAGTAAAAATCTTTGTGTCTGCCTGCTTACTTCCCTGCATTGCATTCAAAGCATCATCATCAGGTAAAGCAGACAAGTGATCACAGTAACCACACAAATTTAAACAAAGTGACCCTTGTAACAAAGTGGTCAAGATCCAGTGGGGCAGAAAGAACTTTGAAAAAGAATATCCATACCCTGATTCACCCCCCCCCCCCTCTCAGGGTATATAGGCCCCTATTGGTCCTAACAAAAAAGTTAGTACACATGATTACATCCAAATCCCAAAACATGAGGTTACACATGTGGGAATCTCTATCCTGAAGTAGGTACACAGGTTATTAGCTCAAGCCTAACAAGTTATAAAGATCTTGGAAGGTATCCTTAACATTGGAATTGCTATGATTATATATATTAAACAATTCCATGTATTATTATTCAATTATTTTCTCATGTATTACTCTCTTGATTCCCTTATGATTAATGTCTCATGAAGTGCCAATATTTATGCCATGACTCTTGATTATGATATTTGATATGCATGGTATGATCATTTAATTTTACGATCATCTTCTCTTACCCTTATGTTAATATTATGATACCATATTCTCTTTTTTACCTTTTATTGAGCATCTTGGATAACCCCATTATTATGTTTTTTCTAAGGTTATGAAGAAATGTATTAAGTATTTTTTCTAAATGGTATGATCTTTAAGGGAGATATTAGAGATACGTCACCAAGTTAAAAGATTATATTTCCATGTTTCTAGTGACACTAAACTATTATGTTCCTCATAAATATAATTTTGTAATGTTATGATTATTGATATAAAATAAAATAATATATTTATATGTAAAGCCTGAGTTTCTATATTTGTTATCAAAGAAATGGTTTTGTGAAACTTTGAAAACTAGTATGGAAAAACGTTAGTTGGATTCCTAGGAATATTTTTAGGATATTTCTAGAGATATATCTAAGAATAATCCTAATGTTTTAATTATTGAAAATAATGTTTGAGGATTTATGATCATGTATGTATTTTGTTATGATTATATAGTTTTCACCTATAATAAGTGTTTCTCACACTATGCTTTATAGACCTAGTATAAAGTGAGAAAATGAAGGAACTAGGTAGAAATTGAATGTTTTATATGCAGAAATCATGGGAATTATGAAAATTGATGTCCTATAAATATCCCTTATGATGGGAATCAGGAATGTGGTACGAGTATTGGTTATACTGTTGGGGATAAAGAGACCACGATTGACATGTGAAAGGTATTTGATTTTATAACCAAATGTTTTACATTAAATGTAGGAAGAATGATTAAATTAAGGTTATGGAACCCTAAGAAGTGGTTCATATTCTTGGAAAGGGATATTAATGAATAAATTTATTAATCATAAGTATTGGTTTAAGAATAATGTCGGATGATTATGGTGTATATGTATTGGAATTTAAGAATTAAGTTCACCACTCATGATGTATATGTTTTATATTCATAATTTTAAAAAATATATTTCATGGTTATAATGACCTAAAAAATTTATTTAATATAAAGGAAATATTTTTATTAATTAAAGGTAAACCTTAATGTATTCCTAATATTCTGAAAATTGTGTTTAGCATGGACCGAAATATTATTATGTATAAGGCTATTTAGATAATACTAATTACCGTAGAATTGATTGTTGATTTGATTTAAAAGTGTTTTATGTTAGCAAAAATGGATTTTATCATATTTTTGTATTTAAGGAGTATATAAAATAAAATTTGGAATAAGAAAACATTTATGTTTTCAATATGTATTTATGGTAATTCAGGTTATTACCATGTTCTAAGAGAAAACTTGAAAAAGGTATTCAAAAGTTCGGTATGTGAAAAATAAGAGTTAAATTATGATATACATGGGATCAATGAATTTTTTTTGATAAATTTAGTGCACTTATTTATAATATTTTAAAATTTCATGTTTTGAAAGGGATATATGGTTAACCATTTATTAAATGATTTATGTTAAAATTCAGAGGTGGCTTTAAAGAATAATGTATTATCTCACTATATATGGATTTATGGATAGTGGATAAATTTAGATAAAGTTTTTGATATGATAAATACTGATGGAATTACCTGGTATTAAATTTATAGATCTCATGATATACTAATGGTTCAGAAATATAAAAATCACCTTTATTTCATGGAGTAAGAGATAAAGTGGAAATCGATCAAGTCATAATCAAATGGAGTGAATGTGTATATAGAAATGAATAAAATCAAGTAATAATATTTATTGTGTCATTATATAGTATAATAATACCTTTATAAAAATGATATTAGAAAATATTTATCCTAACACAATATTTTTTGTTGAATCGATGGTCTTATAAATCATCACTGATCTATGGTTTTGAGATCATTAATATTCAATTGGTCATTAAATTGTTGATGATCAATGATCATGATCACAATTTATAGTTAATTATTATTTTCCTCTATGTCCAGTATTCACTCCCAAACTATGTTCTCCTACATGGAGACCATGTTATGTGTTTCGTTAGGTAGCATTAATTTTCCACCTTTTCTTCTTAATGTAAATTTTAATATACATTTTCACGATATGGGTTTCTAAGAAAAAGACTTTAAATTATTAAAATGATGATATTGAAGAATAATTTTTATGGTGAAATTCATTTTAAGTGCAGCAGAATGTAATGAATTGAGATATTGTGAAATTTTCTTTGGAATTAATTAAAAATTTTGACGTTTGTTCATTTCACACAAAATTTATTATAGATTGTTTTATATGAAATCACAATGTTTTGATTACATTATATGAAAACAAATTATAATTTCAATGAAATAAACACATATGTAAACTTTTTTTATACAAAAAATAATGTTTAGCCTATGTTACACAATGTATTAAGTCCCTTTGATAGCTCTCATTGGTCAAAAGGTCATGTTTTACCGAACTCTAATATACTATTAGTAACTTTTAGAAAATATTATTATAGCTACCACATAACTATTGGAATGGAAGATAAAAATAAGATTAACTAAATTGTGTAAATTTTATTTATACAATTATATAAAATGAATCCTTTGGTTATCAATTAGATAGAAATGAATATATAAAATATATGAAAATAAAGAAAATAAATTTCTAAAACAACAAATTTATCATAATAAATTAGAAAAATCACTTTTGATGAAATTTTTCAATAATGTTTAAATTTCATATACATACATACTATTAACCGTCTTGAAACCATCCTTGTTGCAACTCAAAGAGGAAGAAGAATATCTCACTGCAGAAAAAAACTATAACACTCAAGTCATGAAACCCTGTTTTTCATAAGAGTAATGGAATATTTAATCGACTACATCCAAAGAGACCTGAGTTGTATTTCATGACACACAGATCCTTCTAAACTCTATGTCATTAAATTTCCCCCTGTTGGGTACTGATTTATTACTTTTTGATTAGTGTGTGTATCTATATTGAAAACACACTATCTATTTCACTATATTGGAAAATCAAGATATCCTCACTCAAATATCTCTTTACACCTTATTCCAACAACTTTTAACTGTGGAAGAGATCTTGTGAGGCATGGTACTTATTTTTCCAATGTAGAACAGTGGTAGAGGTCTTGTGACCTTGATAGGGTTATGTAATGTTGTAAACCCCGATCCAAGGTGTGGATAAAAGCATCATATATATATATATATATATAGTTTGGTGGCAGGTGATCACTAAGTATAGTGGATTCGGTCTTGGTTTGAGACTCAACAAATTGTTTTATCATCTATGTAATTCAATTTAGTCTTTATCTATTTAAACTGATATTTTAGTAAACTAAATTTTACTTTGATAGTCAGTCTTCGATAGTAGTTATAACATTTTTCTTTATTATATTTTTTTTCAAAAGTAGTATTAATATCTCATATTAGTATAATTGATAATTAATCAATCTTCTGAGAAACAATTTGAACAGTCATGCTATTAAAATTTTATTACATTGGTTAACTGACCGAATTTATATTCATTGGGGGAATCATTTAAATAAACATTTTAATATAAATTTTTTTAGTAACTCAATTCATCCACAATCTTGAGTGTTTTAATCTGACCAACAAGGATCAAGAATAACATGTCAAAACATATATTAAAAAAAGTGTATATTACCCAAAACGTAACATTAACATGGAATTCTTAATAAATGGTTAATATTGAGTCAAAAAAAGAACCATATATGGTATTATATATAATAAAAAATTTATATGGGGTATTTATAATAAACATATATTTATTATACAGAAGTTATTCATGTTTATGAAGAAATTCAATACTTAAGGTAATAGTTTTCTCACCCACTTTTAGTTTTGTGAGACTCCTGCTTTATTCACATATTTTTTATTTTTTTGGGTTTATATACTAACAATAAATTTATTCTATGATTATTATACTTATTTTTTTGGTATTTACATATCCATTTTATGATCTTTCTTTCATGGGGTTTATGGTTGAAAAGTTACCAAATCGGTAATGTTTTTTTGTCTCAATATTCATTCTTTGAGACACAAGCCATGTTATGCACTTACATTTTTCTATGAGATGTATAGAATTACATTTGAAATTTTATTTCATTAATATACTTATTTTAATGATATTTTAAGCTTCATGTAATTTTATTCTCCAATAGGTATTATGATTTAAATTTTCCAAAGGAGTAAGAATTTATAGCTACAATCTCATCATTCATCATGATTATTTATTATTATGCTTACATTTATGAAATATAATAATCAATATCATAAGAAATATCATGAATTTTTATCATCCTATGGTTATTCAAATAAATATCATTTAATAGTACCATTTTCCAACTCTTTGGTATATAATACAATTAAGAAAATGTTTTTATAAAAATCAAATTTTTTTCTATCTGTTCGGTCAAAAAATTGTGTTCTATTCAAATTGTGTTTTCTAAATATGATTTAAAAAATATTTTTATAGTATAATATGATTATTAAATAACATATTTACCCATGTTTTAACTTTTTATAAAATATATTTAAAATGAATATATTTTTAATTTTCTGATCAAGTCACTTTTCTAAACCATGTAAGTTAAAACAGGAATGTTGGTCATGCAAGAACATCCCTGTCATCATGACTAACATTTCAATACCGATTATTTTTTATTTTTACAAGATTATTTTTAATTAAATTTTTTCATAACATTATGGATATTTTTTTATTTTAATGTGGGATTCAAAGAAATGGTTTTTGGAATATGTTTTATGTTTAAAAACATATTTAAATTATTTTCAAAGCTTCCTTTATATGTTTTCAAATGTTTATTTTAAAATAAAAAAGTATTCAATGACTTCATGATTTATTTATATTTTAAAAAAAAAATTATATAAAATGATTTTAACAATGGTATCAAGGTTTATTTTTAAATTTTCAAATAATTTTAAAATAAAAAAGACTTCATAATGTATTTAGTCTTTATTAGTGAGTTTTCAAGGTGTTATCAAAGAAAAAAAGTTTCAATAAAAATCAGGGTTGTTTTATAATTTTATAATTATATTTTATAAGTAAAAGGTTTTCAAAATTCTTTAGGTCTTAAATAGTGTTTCTGAAAGTGGAAAAGTTGTTTTCCTCAAGGAATGTTTTAAATGAAATTGTAGAGATTTATTTATAAGAAATAGTATTTTTAAATTGTTTTTTAAAATAATTTTTAAAGAAAGGATAGTTTCCAAAACAAATGTTCCACATGATATTTCAAAACCTTTATACATATAAGATGAGACACTTTTTTATAGTTTATTATTTAATGGGGGATATTATCCAAAAATAAAAATAAAATTCATTATTGAATATTTTATATGTTATGGATTGTTATTTATGATAATCATTTATCTTATGTGGGTTATATGCTTCTAAAAAAATTCCTTTCATGGGTTATGCATTGGTGAAATGTTTATGAAACCTATATATTTTCCTTAGGTTTTTATGTGGTGAAAAGTTAATGATACCCATTTAATTTCATGGGCTATGATATGATGAATGTATTTTTATTTTATAGAACATGCATATATGATTTCATTATGTGATGGTTGGGACCTATATACCCCTCCAATTAATTGGGCAATGATAAATTTTTTATGAGCTCAAAGGGCGCACATGAGGAAATACCAAAACAATATCAAGACGGAATCTCAATTCCGATACAACATGGTACAAGGGAGGGCATTCCAATGTTGATATAGGAGGGTACACATGGGGAATCTCAAACCAGAAATAATAAGGTATACAGGAGGGAATCCCAATCCAAAAATAAGAGGTTACATAGGAGGTCATACCAATCCCAAAACAAGAGGGTACACATAAACAAATACGAAGACCAACATAAGAGGGTAAATAATAGGGAATTCCAAGCATGAAGTAGGTACATGGGTTATTATCCCAAGAATAACATGTTACGATGGTCTGGGTAGGTATCCTTGACATAGTATTTCTATGATTATTTGTATGCCACAATTCCATGTCTTATTCCCTTATTATGATCTCATAGATTATGATCTTGATTCCATTTTGATTCATATATCATGATTTACCAGTCCTAATTCCATGAATATTTATTATGATCTTTGATATATACGTTATGATATTTTAATGATATTATCATGTTATCATAACCTTATGTTTAAGTTATTCTTACATATCTCCCTTGATTAACCTTATAGATCATCTGGGCCCACCCATTTCTTATGTTTCCTTTCCCCATGTTATGATGAATGGTTTTAAGTAGGAGTAATAAAGAAAATTATCTTCATGGGATATGTTTATGATCATTCACCAAGTTAGAAGATAATGTATCCATGTTTTCAAAGATAAAATTTATTACAATCCTTAGGTAATTACTTTTTTAATATGATGAATATTAAACTTATAAGATGCAATATCCATGTATTTTAAAACTGGGTTTCAATAAAATGGGCCTCTCATTACTTGGTAATCACAATTGAAATAAGTGGTAAATATAAAAACATATCCCAACTTGAATAATTTTATTTCAAAAGGCATGAAATAAATAATGTTATTGAATTTAGAGGAGAAAAAAATGACCCCATTCATTGAGAGAGAAATTATAAAAGTATGAGAGGATCTTCTTAAGAGATTGGGGACACATCGAAAGAACTCTTTAGATGCAAGGGTATAGTAACTCAATGATCCTAGATTATTTAGTGAACAGTTATAAGAAGTTGGGTGGGTTTATATAGCTAAAGTGAGGAGAATTTTTTAACAATTTTCAAACTTAGGTTTTGGACACTATATGATATAATAATAAAAACTATAAACAATACCATGGGCTCTCCCATATTTTAAATCAAAGTATAGTGGTTTTCATTATTATTTATTTCAAATAACTGAATACCTTAAGAAAAAATACTTAGTTATGTGTAAGTGATCCAAGCTTATAAATAATTGATTTTAAATCTCTAAAATATAATATAGGTTTTGGATGATTCTATATTGTTTTATAAATTTAATAAAATAACATCAAAAAATTATTTAACTAGTAACTAAATTATGGCCATGGTTACATTATATAGAATTTATTTCATCAATTTTTGGATTTTATGTTGTCATAATACAAACCATATAATTATAATGTATTTAAATTTTACCAAAAAGATCAAATTTCATCGAAAATTATAAACAAATCGCCATTGGATAATTATGAAGGGATTATTTCAAAAAATAATAACTTTTTTATCAAAATAAATATTTAGGTATTATAATTTACACATTAAAATAAAAAATATTCATATATTTATAAATACTTGTATTTTGACAATAACAATTTCATAACCCTTTCGAAAATTACATATGACTTAATAAAATTATAATATAATTTATATTTAATAAATATTATTTAGTAATAACATTTTATAAATATATAATATTCCATAAAAATAGATAAGTTCATCAAAAATAGTTTCTTGATTGAAACTATTTATTTCCAAATAATATATTTTTTTTGTATAAAAATATAATATGATTGAAAATAATTATTTAATAATTAAAAACCTAATTTCTATTACTGATAAATTTAATAACTTTTTCCTTAAAAACAAAATATAAAAATTCATACTCTTATGGTGTTGATATATATCCCTTTATTACACCAAATAATTTTCTAAGGGTAAGGTTTGTGATGGTGAAATTTTGATGTGGTAGTTCTGAAAACAAGGTTTTGGCCATTATCTTAATGGAATTGAAATTCTATAGTAAATGGATTCAATAATTCTTCACTTTTTTTAATATTAATTTGATCTTGCTTAAGAAAAAATCCAAATTATTCTATCTCCCTTATAAGCTCTGATAAATTGGCTGCACGGGTTACAATCCTACTAGTCAAGGCCATTTCATTCTGGGTCTATGTTAATTAGAATTTATCATAACCTTTAATACATAGTAATAATATGATTAATTTATCATAATTATACTATCGGATGTTATGATACAAAAGTTTTAAATCCAAAAATATATAATTTAAAATGGTCTAAAATAACCATATTAGTGAATGTGTGTTCTAAAAATTCATTTCTTAATAATACATTTACTCATTAATAAAGGGAATTTCCTTTATAAAATATTAAGTCATTACATTATTCCACCTATAGAAATTAGACCCTCAAAATATTTATTCCACACACTAAAATAGATGAGATTTATTCTATTTCATCTCCTTTTACGGTTTGCGTGTAGATTCCGAAAACATTTGGTTCCACCACAACCCTTTGATCGGGTTAGTTGTCTTGTTTCATAGAACATTTTCTCTATGATCTATGATTTTCACTGGTTACTCCTCATATGAAATATCATTTATCATTGGTACCAACTCTAGACCTTATACATCTTAGTGTTCTGGTATGTACTTCCTCAAGAGGTATACATGGTGAATTTCATGTAATTGAAATAGGTTGGGTGAGTGTGTTATTTGATATTCCACCCCTTTAATGTGACCAAGGATCTCAAAGGGGGTGATTTTTCTTGGAATAATCTTTTCCTTCTTCCCAAACCACATTATAACAACTCATACTTTTCATGCATTGTCATTACTTATAAATAAAATAATATTAGTTACACAACATAACAAAATCATGATAAGACTATGTAGTTGTAGTGTTTTATAAACTGGGAAGTATAAACAACTAGTTCCTATAACATCTATGTTGTCTCCCATTTATTCCATAATTTTTATAACTCTTTGCATAATTTTTTATCGAATACCCTTCATTATATCCTGTGGAAATGAAACATATGAAAGGATGAGATTATATTTTTAGTTACAGAAAACAATGGTTATATCAATCTTATCATAATCATAATACATAAGAACATAAACAAAACATTTCAAAATTAAATCCTACATATTGAAGATCATGAAATCATGTCATGGGATAAATCATAGAAATTTATCAAAGAAAGTATTCCTAGAGAGAATAACATAAGGACTGAAATTTTTAGAATACAAACAAGAATATAAAATCATTTCCATTTTTTACAAGCATAATTTATATGAACGTAATAGTGCAAAATGATATTTGCTGAACTAAGTTCCCTCATCGTTCCAAACCTTTGTTACTGAACCAGGTTTACTTCCCCTTCCAAACCTGTATTATTGAATTTTGATCATTTCCCATTCTAGTACTATCATTCTCATTAGATACAAATATTCACCCAATAAATTAGAGAGTGATATAGGTCCCACCTTTCACAGAATGAAAACCAAACATATATGTTTCAAAAGATCATAAATCATTTATCATATCTTAACCCTTGGAATGAAGTGGGTTGAAAAACATCATTTATTTCTCAAATAAGCGATGGAAAAGAATCGGGATTCATAAATATCATTTTATATTAAAAATAAAAGAACCATAAGAATAATAGGTATATTAAACTTTAAAAATATATTCATTGAATCATATATAACATTAAATAATGTTATCGTAGATGGAAAATAATATTGATAGATCACTTTAAAGAAATTCTTGATGAAATATCTTTTCATCTTCAAAAAAATTTTCATTTCTTAATATTTCGTGCAATATTAACAGAAGAAATTTTATTTAAAAATAACCTTGATATATTATAATGGTAGCCTCATGGAATTAATACTTCAATAATTGGTAAGAATCTGTTCATTCCGTATAAACTAAAAAACATACTTCTCATACTTTTGATGAATAAGTCAAAAAGTAACTCATAAGGAAAATGGTTAAAAGATTCCTTTAAAACCATTTAGTAAAATTTAAAATGATTAAAAATGACTTAATTTTTTTTAGAATAATATTATGAATATTTCAGAATATATTTGTAACATCCCAGTTCTGGAAGCCAAGTAGAGGTGCCCCATACCTAGTTGGTCACATAGCCTCAAGCACATTTCACCATACACTAGAGGCTTCTGACTAGAAATGAGGGCCTTGGGTGCGATAATAGGGAAATTATGTCCTCATTGGTAGAGTAATAGAACAGAAATAAAATAGATATACTGTATCAGAAGTAGTAATAACACCATACATCAGTAAATAGTGGTAGACTAAAAGAATAATCTAGAGCACATATATATAATGATGCAAGATATATATGTCTAGGAAAACATCCAACCAATTCACAATGCTGGAATATAACTAAACCATGTACAAAAGTAAATAGATAAACAAATCCTCAGCATCATAAGCCTCAGGTTGTTCCCATGCACTCTAGATCAAAAGCAGTCAAGTATATTAAGTAGAAGGGAACTTTACCTTATCTATAACTGCAACAATATAATCTATTTGGGGTAAAAGATGTTGCCCAAATAGGGTGTGAGACTAAATACCAGTAGGCAACCACCAATAGATATGTGCCTAATAGTCATTGAATATATATGGTAGGCAATAAACAAAAGAAGTAGTAAACAAGGAAGTACTCAACAATAAACAATTCCACAGTTTCAAAGCATTCAGTTCCACAAAGAAAGTAAACAGAGAATCACAAACTGGTAACCCTATTGTATGTACTCACATCCTAATCCCCCCGATGCTACATATAAAACACAAGAAACCATATTTTATGTATATACAGTATTACCCCTATGGTTTAGCTTTATTATAGACTCTCTTTGAAATCACTCACCGTAAATTCCTCCTATAGTCTCTTATAAGTAACTAAAAGGAACTATGGGGAAGCACATGCATCTCATTCCTCCTATAGCCCGCATCGAGGAACTATAGACACTCTGAGGAAGAACTTACATCAATTATTCCTATTATATCTCATCATAACAATAATAATGGACACTCTGGAGATTTCCTTACATCCATTCTCCCTATGGTCCACTACACCAGGTTCCCACATCCCTGTGTAAATCAAACAATCATAAAAATGCAAAGAGGCCAAATTAAAACTCTAGAACTACTTGGCTAACCAGTCGACAACATAACAACAAGGCATATAAGAGTCACTCCATCCAATAATACTAGGCATGGAAAGCAAACAGCATCCTAAGAGGCATAGCTAGACCAAACAGTCAAAACATGAAAAGATGCATGGGAAACCACTTCCAAATCATAACAAATAACTCTATTCACATTCAATTAACCTCTAATAAAGAATACAAGTATAACATGAAATTAGCAGGGCTAAAACAATAATCACGCAATACCCCGTTCAAGGGTATTCATAAATTTTGCACATATATGGAAAATAATCTCTATAGAAAGGATAAAATAACCTACGTCCGTGTCGGGAGATCAATATACTTGAGTCTCAGGCCTTGAATCACATTAGAATGCCGTAGATCTACAAAAATTTCAAAAAAAATCATCCCATGATAAATATTGAAATAGGAGGAATCAGAAGAAGGTGTTCAAGAAGAAGAGAGAACTCACTGATTTGATTCCAACGCAATTGACGACATTTGATTCAGAGAATGAATGCTTGATTAGTGTCTCAGTGAATATCTGCACCATACAGATGCTCTCGGTAGAGTTCAGTGGAGAAGAAGGTATTTATTTCAATTAGATGCGTCCCAGGTTTGTTTAATGAAAAAAAAGTACATGACATGTAATTTTGATGTACATGGCGTGTACTTGAACTTACTGAGCCCCGCTTTAGGCGGCCTCCATGTCACCACACATGGACATGTGCATAGCCGTTACCCGGCCAGCACACGGCTACCAGTGGTATTTGAGTACACGGCATGTACTCATAAAGTACACATCGGGTAATTCAAAAATTTCCAGAAACTCCTCCTTTCCTCAAAAACACTAGAAAAAGGAAAACATACCTGAAAAGAATATCTGGGTTCTTAAAAATTCCCCCCCTTAAATAAATTCATCCCCAAATTTTCTTATCCAGGTGGCGTAGAAGAAGAATCCCTAGACAGATCCGGCCACTGCGATCGTACATCAGCCTCCCTCTCCCGAGTCTCATCTTGTACTCTCCCATTCTTCCATAACACTCGTACCAGAGGAACATACCATCCATGGAGAAATTTTGTACTTCGATCAATAATCCTAATCAGATGCTCCTCAAAAGATTCATGCACCTCTAGCTCAAATTCCTCAGGTTTAAAAGTATGAGGCAGGTTTGAGAGGTACTGTTTAAGTTGAGAAACATGGAAGACGTTGTACATTTCCTGGTACCTCTAGGGTAACTACAACCGATAGACAACCAACCCAAATCTTTACAATACTTAAAATGGACCGATGTAACTCAATGAAAGCTTACCCTATCTCCTAATCCTCCTGTTTCCCAACCTCGGTGTGACATGCAATAAAACCTGATCCCCGACCTCGAACTCTAGTGGTCGTCTCAGTCGACTAGCATAATACTTCTGTCGAGACTATGCATTAACCATCCTCTCTTGAATCAACTATATCTACTTCGTGGTTTCCTGGACAAGACGAGATCCCAATATAGCTTCCTCTCCTACCTCCAGCCAACATAAGGGTGATCAGCATGTCCTATCATATAAAGCCTCATAAAGTGCCATATAAATAGTGTCTTGAAAACTATTATTGTAGGAAAACTTCACAAGAGGTATGTGTTTCCCCCAAGAACTTCTAAAATCTAGGATGCAAGCTCGAAGAATGTCCACAAGCACCTGAATCATACGCTCGGATGGGCCATATGTCTATGGGTGGTAAGTTGTACATAAATTTACATGTCTACCCAAAGCCTTTTGTAGCCCTTTCTAGACCTAAGAAGTAAAACATGCATCCCTGTCTAAAATAATGGAGTGTGGAACCCCATGTAGACGTACAATCTCACGGATGTACAACCATCCCACCTCATCAACACTGAAGGACTCTTTGATCATAAAGAAGTGAGAAACTTTCGTGAGTCTATCAATGACAAACCATACATCATCATTCCCTCGCAGAGATCTCAGTAACCCTGTCATGAAATCAATCACGACATCATTCCACTTCCACTCCAAAATGGGCAACTACTACAAAAACCATGTAGGTCGCTGATGCTATGCCTTCACCTGCTAATAGGTGGAACACCTCATGATGAAACCAGTAATATATCTCTTCATACATTGCCACCAATAATTATAGTGTAGATCACGATACATCTTATTGACACTAGGATGAACTGCCCAAACTGAGGAATGAAAGTCCTCCATCATCTCCTCACATATGTCTGATGACACCCATACACGCCCATGAAAAGGTAAGATATCATCCTCACCTACGGTCTATCCAAGAATAGGGTCATCTCTTGACATGGTTTCCTATAAGACTAGATATTCATAATCTGATAGCTGCCTCATTCACACTCGATCAAGAAGAGTTGAGGTAACAACTATAGAAGATAGAAACGTCTGCCCTTGTCTGTCGTGAACTACCAAATGCATCTCCGAGAGCAGATCCATATGCTGCCACACACTACTAGCCTACAGAACTGCCTGTATCTAGGTTCTCCTACTCAGGGTATCTGCCATTACATTTCCTTTCCTAAACATATATGAAAGCTCAATTTCAAAGGACTGAAGGTACTCAAACCAACTTCACTATCTCAAATTCAGGTAACACTGAGTGAATATGTACTTGAGACTTTTTTGGTCGGTGAAAACCATGAAATTCTCTCCCAGAATATAATGTCTCAAAAAATTTAAATCATTAACAACTGAAACCAACTTGAGATCATGCATCAATTAGTTTCCCTCATGTGGCCTCAACTGCCAAGACCCGTATCCAACGACTCCTTCACCCTACATAAGTACAAATCCCAGCCGGATACTTGATGCATCGCAATACACTATATAACTCATTCCTGGCTCTGGAAATACTAGTATCAGTGATGATGTCAACCTCCCTTTCATCTCTAGAAAGGTGGAATAGTAAAATTCCAACCACAAGAACATTGCAACCTTCTTAGTCATGCCCGTCAGTGGTGTTGCTAAGTGTGAAAACTCTTGTATGAAATGTCTGTAGAAACCATCCATCCCTATAAAACACTATACCTCAAATACATTATTTAGATGCACCAAGGAAACTACTGATCTCGCTTTCTCTAGGTCTACTGACACTTCTATCTCTGAGATAACATGACCTAAGAAGTGAATATGGTCTATCCAAAAGTGGAATTTTGAGAGCATAGCATATAACTGATGCTCTCTTAGTGTACTGATAATGATCTCAAGATGTGTTTCATGGTCATGTTGAGTGTGAGAGTACACCAAGATATCATCCATGAAGACTACCATGAATGAATCCAATTATGGATGGAACACTTGGTTAATCAATGCAATGAAAACTATAGGTGTGTTTCTGAGACCAAAAGGCATAACCACATACTCGTATATAACATACCTACAACGGAAGGCTATAAGAGGTATATATGATGGTCTAATGCGCAACTGATGGAAACAAGAGCTTAGGTAATTCTTTGAGAACACCCTGGATCTTCAAAGCTAATCAAAGATATCTTCAATCCTTGGAAATGGATATCAGTTCTTGACTGTCAACTGATTCAACTTCTGATAATCCACTCAATGTCGGAGGGTACCGTCTACTTTCTTCACAAACAGGACAGGTGAACCCCAAGGAGAAGTTCTAGGTGGGATGAAACCCTTTTCCTGCAACTCCTCCAACTACTTCTTTAGCTACTAAAACTCTAGTGTAGCTATACTATAATTTGGAATGTACACTGGTTCCACTACTAGCATAAGCTCAATAAAAAAAAATCCACCTCTCACTCTGGAGGCAAACCTAAAAAGTCCATTAGAAATAAATCCCTGAAATGATCCACCACTGGTGGAAATTCCATCTTTCAGGTCCCCTGGTCATCCAGATATAGACTATAAATATGAGCTATAACTCCTCCCAACCGATGATGCTCATGTCTTACTCTACTCTCCTGGAAATCTCATTCTCCCTTATGAAGAAACGATCTGCCCTCTAGCGTGGTGAAACTCACCCTATGATAATAGCAGTTGACAACAGCCTAGAAGTGAACTAAACAGTCCATTCAGAGAATGACATCATAGCCCGTTATCTCTAGGACATAAAGGTCTAATAAAAAGAGACACCCACCATCCTCAAGGGGCCTCTCCTTGCACTGACGTACACTAGTTGTTCTTGTCCCCAATGGAGTGTCTAGCGTCAGGATATCAGTAGAAGAAAAGATAAAGAGTCCAAAGCTCTCCACTAAAGAAATAGATAGAAACCTATGGGAAGCCCCTATATCAAAAAGAGCAGAAGCTAAATATAAGGCAACTAGAATTGTACCTCGTAGTGTAGAGGGTCTGGGATCCATCTTCAGCTGGGTCAGCTCGACTACAAATGTCTGGTTTGTACCATGACCATGTGGCCCTGCCTGACCTCTATGTGCTAATCTGCCTTGTTGTCGTTGAATTCCTAGAGACTGACTACCATGACCACACTCTCCACCTCGGCTTGAACGTCCTGAAGAACTCCAACTCCAAGACTCGTGAGAAACTGGTGGTGCTGCTCCTAAATAAAGAGTTATAGAAGAACCCCTACCACTTGCATTCAGTGAGAAGAACTGAAAAAAATGCTGAAGAGGTTCCATCATTCCACAATATCGACACTCAACTAGGTCTCTCGGGCAATGTGGCATTGTATTCCTGCTATTTCAGCACTGGTAGCACACCACCTGGCTACCAGAAGAAGTCTCTCTCCTCCTCATATCACCATGTTTAGAATCCTTGAGGAACATCCTTCTTTCAGTAGGAGGGATACTAACTTCAGATGTCGAGCCGCCCTAGTTCACAACCCTAGAATCCCTCAGATTACACTGCTGGATCAATGCCGAGTTCACTATAGAAGTGATGGAAGTGAACCAAAAGATGTTCACCTACGATCAGAAGTCGTGCCTGAGACCATCCTCTAATTTCTTACCAGAAATAACTCATCACCTCCTGGAATAGGCGTGAAGCACTACCGCTCTATAAAGAGAGAAGAATACTCCATAGCAGAAAGAGTACCCTGCTTCAGACTCATGAACCCTTGGGCTCGACCAGCCCTCAAAGTCTCCAGGTAGAAGTAGTATTAGAAGGCACACTAGAAATCATCCCAAGCCATAACATACTGGTGTCTCGCCTATGAGATCACATCCCACCATCTCTTCGTGGAATCTCAAAGCATGTACGTAGTGAGCTTCTCCCTCCTCTCTAGAGGCATTTACAGATTCTCGTAGATAAAAAGAAAGGATTCTAACCACGGAACTTCAGCTTGAGGTACTCCTTACCCTAGGATGGTGAGAGGATGTTGATTCTAGAAGACCCATGTCAACTCTTCCATAGATTGGGAAGGATGCGGTACTCCGCAGAAGGTCTGCATGAATCTCATAAAGCCCTCTCGAAACTGTGTGTTATCACCTATGTCCAGAATAACGACTAGTTCCAAGACTGGAACAATTACAGGATCTACAGGTAGTCCTAGATCAGCCATGTCCAGTGTCTGATAACTACCTTGAAACTAGTAGAAAACCGAAGGACGTCTTGGTGGCATGAATCTGAAAGGTCAAACACACACCTAAGATCTAGATTTTCAAGCACTGAAAACATGAAGTGTAATAAGGGAACATTAGAAAGAAATCATTAATGTTTTCTAAAACATGGATACACGACGTGTATAAGGCCCACACAATGTGTTCCCTTAATCCATCACATGGGAGTGTACCCCTGCCAAAACTGGTCATGTAACACCACATACACGGCGTGTTGTCTTAACACATGTCATGTACTTGAATTTTCTTTCCCTTCTCGAGTTCTTCTACATGGATAACCCATATGGTTCTTATAGAACAAGAATACAATACGTGTTCATGCTAGACACAACATGTACAAGGAAAGTTTCACTGACCCGTGTTGTTAGTGACAGGACCGAATACATGGCTCACACTACACAACATGTTCTAGATGGACACGACATGTACTGTTTAAGTGTCTACTGCATGTGTTACAAGTTACACGGGTGGACACACAACTGAAAATACACAGCGTGTTTGTTTCAGACACGACATGTAATATGAAGATTTAACTGACTCGTGTTTCTTGTCACACAGTCATATTCTCGGGTTACACTACACACCATGTTCCAGACACACACAACTTGTATTAGAAAGACTCAACTGACCCGTGTGGTTAGTGACTTGGCCGATTATATGGTTCTACAACATGGTGTGTACATCCGGTACATGGCGTGTCCTACCAAGGATTTCAAAACCCGGTGTCTCTTCCCACATAGTCTAAGACATAGTTAAAGAATACATGACATTTACAAATGGTACAAGACATGTACTTAAGAAAAATAGTTTCTTCGTGAATAGAAGAACACATGGCATGTATTCATCTTTACACACCGTGTAATTTGGGTTTTTTTTCCGGATAGTTAGTCTTACAAACTTCTCTAAAACCAAAAAAAACCTTGAAATGAACATTAAATTTCCAAATTCAAATATATGAGGGCCCACACTCCCCACGAATCAAAGCTTCGAATCTTATACATGTCACATACAAGAAAAACAAGGAAATGATCTTCACAATTTCAGTCCATGAGGGTCCATAACACCTCAAGAACAAATGTTTGGAAATTATTCAAAGAATGCCTTATGAAAAGCAATACCCTATCACAAGTAGGTATTCTATCAAGGCATTTATCACAACAACATTCATATCTAGCACAAAATCTATCAAAATATCATAAAATCGCTAATTCACCCTAAATTGCATGGTAAGAATGCATGACATGTGATTTCTAGAAAGTGCCTACATGATGCATGAGATGACATAACCTAATCTCATTGGGTTGAAACAGAAATAGAACCTCACTAGTATCAACAATAATAGAAAAAAACATGTGAATCACCCAATGGTGAAAATAAAATCAGCTGTAAAATTGAAAACCCGGAAATTTATAGTAAACGAGTTAGATAGGATTTTACCTATACACAGGTTAGCTACTCCCAAGCACAACTTATTACCATGTACTTATTCCATCCTATCCTTGACTATATTCTCCAAATAGTAATTCAAGAAGAAAATAAATGCCTCTTATACCACTTTGTAACGTCCCTGTTCTGAAAGCCACCTAGAGGTGCCCCGTACCTGGATGGTCACATGGCCTCAAGCACATTTCCTCAAACGCTAGAGGCTGTAGACTAGCAGAAAGGGCCTTGGGTGTGAAAGTGGAGAAACTATGCCCTAATTGGAAGAGTAACACAATGGAATCAAAATAGATATGTAGTACCAGAAGTAGTAATAACATAATACATCAGTAAACAACGGAAGAGTGAATGAATAAACTGGAGCACACATATATAATGATGCATGATACATATGTCTTGGAAAATAGCCAAAAAAGTCACAATGATTGATTACAACTAAACCAAGTACAAAATTAAATAGATAAACAACTCCACAGCATCACAAGACTCAACGTGATCCCATGCTCTCTAGCTCCAAAGCAGTCAAGTACCTGAAGTAGAAGGGTGCTTTCCCTTATCTATACTTGTAACAATATAATCTGTTTGGTCCCAAAAGCATGACCCAAATAGGGTGTGAGACTAAATCCTAGTAGTAGACCACCAAGAGATCTGTGTCTAACAGTCAGTGAATATATATTGCAAACAATAAATAAACGACGAAGTAAACAAGGAAGGACTCAATAGTAAAAAATTCAACAGTTTCAAAGCATTCAGTTCCACATAGCAAGTAAATAGATAATCTCAAAAAAGTAACCATGTATGATGTACTCATAGCCTAATCCCCTTTGTTCATACCTAGAAAACACAATCAACCCCTTGGGATATAAACATAGTCTAACCCCTATGGTTCAGCTTTTGTATAGACTCTATGAGGAAGCACTCGCCATCAATTCCTCTTATAGTCTCGTATCAGTAACTAAAAGGCACTCTGGGGAAGAACTTACATCTCATTACCCATGTATCCCACGTCAAGGAACTATAGACTCTATGAGGAAGAACTTGCATCAATTCCCCTTATGGACTCACATCGTAACAATAATAATGGACATTATGGAGAAGCCCTTACTTCTCTTATCCATACAGTCCACTACAATAGGTTCCCACGAACCTGTGTAAGTCAAACATGCATTGAAATACAAAGCGGAAAAAGTAAAACTCATGAACTACTTGGCTAACGAGTCTACAGAATAACAAAAAGATAGATAAGGGTCCCTCCATCCTACAATACTAGGCATGGAAGGTAAACAATATCATAACAGGAAAAGCTAGACCAAACTGTCAAAACAAGAAAACATGCATGGGAAAACATTTCCAAAGCATAGAAATTAACCCTATTCGGATTCTACTAAACTTTAATCAAGCATAAAAGCATAGCAGGAAATTTACAGGGCTAAAATAGTAGACACGCAATACCCCATTCAAGGGTATTAGACAATTTTTCACATATAACTCAAAGACTTTATACAAAAAGGCACAAACTACCTACCTAAGCATCAGGATATAAATATACTTGAGTATCAGTCCTTGAATGA
Source organism: Viscum album (assembly GCA_963277665.1). Classification (NCBI taxonomy): domain Eukaryota; kingdom Viridiplantae; phylum Streptophyta; class Magnoliopsida; order Santalales; family Viscaceae; genus Viscum; species Viscum album. The sequence continues at coordinate 2,135,685,302 of OY728138.1, forward strand.
CCTTAAAATTCCGTAGATCTACAAAAACATCAAAAACATTCAACCCAGGATAACTCTTGAAAGAGGAGGAATCAGAAGAAGGTGTTCAAGAAGAAGACAGAACTCAAAGACATGATTCTAATGCAACTGATAGAGTTCGATTCAGAGAAAGGATGATTGATCAAGGGCTTGGTGAAGATTCATGCTATACAGACACTCTTAGTCGAGTTCGGCAGAGAAGAAGACGATTCTGTTGATTAGACGTGACCCTGATCCGTTTAAAGAAAAAAAATAAAGTACAAATCATGTACATTTAAGGTACGTGGTGTGCACATGCCCTTACCGGGCCCCAATTTAGGTGGCCTCTAGGTCAACATAGAAGGCCATGTGCATAGCCATTACACGTCCAACACACGGATACCAGCGGTAACCGAGTACATTGTGTGTACTCATAAAGTACATGGCGTGTACTTCAAAAATTTCTAGAAACTCCACTTTTCCTCAAAAACACCTATAAAGGATAACATACCTAAATAGAAGATCCGGGTTCTTACACCATTTTTAAGAAACATGGTCATGAAATATAAATATTCTCCAGTAAATACATGCGTATAAATAATCTTGGTTAATAATGAGATTAGATAATTAACCCTTACATTAGGTAGTCATTCATTTGAACATATCTAAAAATATTGTATAATTGATTATAAATGTTAACACTTTATAATAGAACCATATTTATATTTATGATATCATACATGACTATATTATTACCATTTTATATTAATATTTAATTATTACCCTTCATTTGGGTGTTAACAGCTTCATTTTCTAATTCATTTTTTTGTCATATAGGTCCCAGTTATTGTGAAGAGGTTATATTTCCATCATTTAATGAATTATAATAAGATAATATAAATAATATTTATTCATTATAAAAATTTATATAATCATTCTTTAATGTTGATCTTGGAGAAAGAATTGCATCACATCGTGGGGATGGTAGACCGTACATAGGAACGAGCGATGATATCATTCTATTAAAGGTGAAATGACATTGAAATGGATGGTATATATTTCATTCTAGAATCAATATCATATTATAATTGTCATATATATTTATTATATTCATCGTTATACCCATCCAAGTAAATTGGTGATGAAAAAACTTATATCACAATATGGAGACGGTTAGTCATACATACACACGTGTGGTACTTTCATTTTTCACAAGATGGATAAAAGGTGGAATTTAATTGTTCCATAATCATAATAATATATCATAATTTATGTGATACTTTAGTTATTACATTATAATGAAAAATGCATGAAAAGTAAGTATTAGAATAAATTATCGTGAAAGTGTCGATGAAGGAGATTACCTCTTTTTCAGCTCTCCCCCAAAAGATCTCCTCTTAAGGATTTGAGATTTGGATTTTCGAGAAGAAAAGATCCTCTATAATGTAACTAGAGAATTTTTTAAGAGAAATAATTAGGTTGTATTTAACATTAAAAGATCAATGGGTTGTTAAGAATTGAGGGACGAGCTTCCAATTTATATTTGATGTGAGGGGCTCTTTTGAAATTTTTTAAAATATTAATTTATAATAATTTGAATATCATATAAAATACATAAAAAAGGCTATGGATTTGATGATAATATCATATAATATTTTATTCTCATCAACCAATATATTTTTAATTTTTTTTATACTTGGTTAAACCTTAAAATTTTTATTTTCCCCTTAGTTAAGATTTTTTAATTTTTACTATAGTAACAAAAATTTTCAATATTAAAATATTGTACAATTTTGTTATTTGATGTCAATTAGAATATTAATAAAAAAATTAGATTATTTTCAGACCATATTATAATAATTTCTCATTTTTAGTCTTTTTTTATGATTTTTAAATATTATAATAAAACATTATCCTGATAAAATATCAATAGTGTCAATTTTGACACAATTAATTTCTTGGGATTTTTTTAATAAAATCAAGATAAAAAATTTAACATTGAACCAAATATTTTATTATCTATATATGTGGTAAAGTTCATTTTTATATGGTTTTAACACATTGATTTTCTAAAATTAAATCTATTTTAATATTTTTAATAAAATTTATTTTATATTTTAATTGTTAAAATAATTACTACATCAGTGTCGTGTAATTATTTAATATACTTATATTTTAAATAAATATTAAAAATAAAATACCCTAATGAAGATAAATATTTTATATTTCTGGATAAAATTTATAGTTGAACTTATCTATTGTATTACCTTATATTAAAAATGATATATTTATTAAAAACATTAATGTGAAATATTAAAATTCTAGAAAAATAAAATTTTATAAATTTTATAAATTTTCCATAGTGGCCTGAAATGAAAAATTTAAATTTATATAAAGAAAATATGTTTATTATGATAATAATTTACAGTGAGATTCATTCATAACATATTTTTTCCCATATGTGGCACTAAAGATATAAAAGACAATGAAAGTGACATTTTGTGACTTTCATTAATTTAAATATCATATATGTCATTTTCATTGATAAGTGTCTCTTAAAAAAATTAATTTGTATCATTTGGTGTTAAGGGTTTAATTTTAATCATCAAATGAAATTTTGGTATGTTTTAGTGTCATTTTATAGTCTTTATAATTTTATTTTTAACCTAAATTACCAATTTTACTCTTTACATTGGTAAAAAAATGTACCAATGTTACTATTAATATTGGCTGAAAATAGAAGGTAGCTATTTAATAAATTTTGGACTTGTTAATAAAATTTTGGAATCTATTTTTCAAAATCCAAATCATAGAAGATGATGAATTTAATTTAAAAAAAAATCTAGTAAAATTCCATGAAAAAACTACTTTTCAAAAAATGCCCTTTTAAAAAATAAAATGTTTTTATTATAAATTCATTCATGGTGAATTTTTCAAAAACCAAAATTCGATATTATCAAATAAAAAATTACTATTTATAATTTAAAACTAATTAAAAATATAATTTTACCTTATAGAAAATTTAAATGAAAATACAATTTTTTAATCAGTATTTTCACAATAAATAATTTTAAGATTATTCCAACATGGTGATTTCATTAATAAAATCCATTTCGTCAAATAAAGTTTCCATAATTTATAAAAATTAATATTTACACATAAAATCAGATAAATGTATTTATTTTAAGAATATAGTGATTTTACAAAAAATTGTGTGTTCGTTTTCTAAATATTTACCAGAATATTTATAGTGTGTGGAACCATTATGTTTATTTCATAAATTAGTTAATCATGTTTATTTCTTCGAATTTAATGACTTAGTTATAACAATAATATTATACTAATATTTTTTTAACATTTCTCTTAATATTAAAATTTCATGAAATGAAAGCTATTAAAGAGATAAAATTATTAAAAGAGAAATATTTATTAAAATATCAAGGTGTGACATTATACCCAACATAAAATGAATTTATCCCCTAAAATTCATCACTTTGATACAAAAAGTTAAGGATAACTCTTCCTCATCACATTCCTAGGTTTCATTGCAGCTTCCTCAAATTGGTGATTCCTACCTTAAATATTTAACCAATAGAGTGGTCATGTTTCATACAAAGTTTTCACTATGATACAGAATATCAATCAGTTCTTCTTCATATGAATGATCTTGCTCCAACAATATGAAGTCTGAGCTTATTATATATGAAGGATCAGATTTTTTACATTCTTAAGAGAGATTAATGGGACACATCATGAACATGAGAGTGATCGGTTGAAACGCCAATCAAAAAGTAAACTTCCCAACATGATCCATAATTTCAAAAGTACCATTTTACCAAGGGATTAACATTCCCTTATTTCCAAATCTCACCACTCTCTTCTAGGGAAATATATATAGAAACACCTTTTTACGCACTTAAAACTCAATGTCTTTTCATCGATTGTGAGAATACCTCTTCATTCAACTATGATATTCTGTTATGTGTTGTAGAATATATATAACCTTCTATTCCATATCCGTAGCTAGATTAGGACCCAATAGATATATTTCCCAAACTTTATTCTAGCATGTTGGATTTCTACAATTCTTACCATAGAGGGATTCATAAGGATCCATCTGAATACTATAGTGAGTGTTATTATTGTTAAAAAATTCAACCAAATATAGGTTTTTAACTGGACAACATTTAAAATACATATAAAAAGCTATCAATAGGTCTTTTATAGTTTGAATTGTCCCCTCATATATACCATTTCTCTGAGGATGATAAGAACTACTGGAAGTTAACTATGTATCTAGATACTATTTAAGACTTCTCCAGAATATCGAGGTAGTCCTCGAATCCCAATCAGATATAATGAATAGTGTTACTCTATAAAATATCACCACTTACTTAATATATATTATGGAAAGATCCTCAAGAGAGAAGTATTATATGATATAAGTGAAGTGTTCTGAATTCATAATGTGATCATCTCTAACCCATACAGATTTAAGACCTTTAGATGGTTTGGGATTTCTGATGACAAATTCCAAGGTGATGTTTTCCCATTTTTATTTTGGTATGGGTAATTATTGTAACATCCCCTTAGAATTTTGTCTCTCATCCTTATCTTTCTGAAAAAGAAAACAACAAGAAAGTTATTGTACAATATATCTCTTCATTCCACCCAACTAAAAACACTCTTTTATGCCCCTATATATATTTGTGTTTTTGGATGAATAGATAACGATTAACTATGATCCACATACAAAAACTCTTTAATTCTTGTTTTGGAGGAATAAAAACATGGTTCTTGAACCGTACAATTCAATCATAATCAAGGTTGAACTCAAGAACATTCCACACCATATTTTTTAGTTCCACGTCTTCCTTTTTCACCTCCATAATCTTCACTTGTATAGATGGTTGAACATTAATTTGAGAAATTTAATATTTCTCCCCTTGATTTATGATTTCCAGATCCATGATTTTTAAGTCCATAATTAAATGATATTTTTTTATAAACATTATATATATTCTAGCATGGTCCTTTCCACCCAAAGTATATGCCACATTCTTTATATTCCCAAGTTTGTAATTTATTGAGAGGTCTTAATCAGTAATCAAATCCAACCATATCATTTGGCACATATTATGTTCCTTTTGAGTGGAGATATACTATAACATTTTATGATGAGTAAATATTTCATTGCTTTATCCACACAGATAATGCCGCTATTTTAATGAAAATATTATCATTTCTAACTCTAAATCCTGAGTTAAGTAATCTTTATCTTGTATTTTCAATTGTCTTGGGGAATAATCTATCACCATATCATTTTTCATGAGAACACATCCCATCCCCTTCATAGATGTATCATTTTATATCACAAACATCTCTCCATCCCATGGTAGTCTGAGAATAGGTTCACCATGTTGCCATCTTTTCTTCTCCTTGAAATCCTCTTCACATTCTTCCATCCATATGAACTGAATTACTATTAATGTCAACTTAGTGAGTAGATTAGCTAATCCTGAGAAATATTCCAGAAAACATCAATAATATCCATTCAATCCAAGGAAACATTAGATATCATCCTTGTTGTTGGTCTAGGCTAATGAATAATACCTTCTGTCTTTTCTAGATCCATTAATATCCCCTATCTTTAGATTATATGACAAAAAAATGAATCATTCTGAAACCAAAATTCACATTTTGAAATTTTTTCATAATGACTATCCTTTCACAGGGTATTTAGTATAATCTCCATGTGATATTCATGTTATTCCATGATCTTGGAAAATACAAGAATAATGATTATAATGACTACCACAAACTGATCAAGATAGTCTCTAAAGTCTCGATTAATTAAATATATGAATATATAAGGGGAATTAATATGTCCAAAAGTCATCACTATAAAATAATAATGTGTATTACTTGTATGGAATTCCATAATGGGTATATCATCTTTCTTCACACTTAATTGATAATATCTTGAAAAAAGATAAATCACGGAAAAATATTGATCTCTGCATAGTTTTTAAAATTTGTCATAAATATGACAACCCTGCTTTTTATTACAACTTAAACATGCTTTATTACATAAAACTTCACTTGATACAACAAAGAATATCAAGAGGTTTAGTGTCTTTGGGGATTAGGATCATTACATAAAAACTTTAAACTTGAAATACAACATCCTTATTGAAAAATTCCTTTATATGACCACTACATTCCTTCGTACTTAGCATTGCATGGGATAACCTGAGGACATGCATAAGAAAAGGGTGAGCTATAAAGCCTAGTAAGGGAGTACAAAATGAATAACATGAGGAGTAAAAAACATGTTAGTCAATAGGCATATCAATAGAGAATAAGAGAGATATGAACATAAAGGCATGATAAAGCATGATAATCATAACATGGAAATGTGGCAACAACACTTAACATTGAATTAGCATGAGCCAAGGCTCATTGCACATGGAGCATGAGTAGACCCTCATTGCACTTGAAGCACGAGTAAACCCTCGTTGCACTTGAATTAGCATGAGTCAACACTCATTGCACATGACGTATCATGATACTATTCTTTACCCAATGCATTGGAGCGCTATCAGGGCGCACCCTTCTTAAACATTTCATTTCATGCATAAGTGTGCCACATGGATCATAAAACATGGATTCATAAAACATAATCATTTATTCCACGATAAAGGAATGTGGAATTCATACATGAAACTTTACAATCAATAAGTAAACGTGCATAAAGGTGAATACCCTTGATGGAGAAATGGGCATGGTATTCACTACACAATGATATTGGCTTAGAAAATCGGTGTGATTTCGGCAGCGTAACGGCGTGACATAAGAATTCATAAAAAAAGATGATGAGAGAGAAAGGGGTTCCTCATCATATTTACATGTAATGGACAGTAATAAGGTCATATAGATACATGTCCCAACAATTGAAAAGGAATTTAGATTCATGATACAAAAGTATTGCTTGAATATAGAAGAGGAGAAAAAGGTTCCTTTCGGAATTTCGGCATAGTAACGGGTGTACATGGGAGGCATTTAATGAGAGAGAAAGGGGTCTCCCATCATTCAAACAATAAGAGGGCAGTATGGGAGAGGTGCGAAACCATACCCCAACATTCATAAATGAAATTAAAAAGGGCAATACAACTTAAAGAAAATTGACAAAAATGAGAAAGGAAGAAAAACCCTTACTTGGAAGTGTGCTTCCAAAGGCTAGAGAGAGGCTTGTGAGAGGCTTCTTGGGAGCTTTGGGCACCTTGAGAGGATTATAGAGAGAGTGGGGCAGAGGTTGGACGAACTTCAAGGGCTTTGAGTGAGGAGTAAGTGGGAGCTTGGGTGGGTTTATATAGGAAAGGTGAGAGAATTCTTTATTATTTAGGTTTGGGACCCCTTATATTAAAATAATCCAAACCACAAACCATCCCATGGTATTTGCCCATGGTTTCTGGAAAAGGAAAGAGGAAAAAAATATTTTACAAGGCCAAGGTACGAACTTATTAAAAAATTAGGGTTGCTTATGTGGAGGTGAGTCACACTCCCATGGAAATTAATTTAAAAAGGCAAAGTGTTGAATAAGTCTTGAGGGCTCCATTAATGCTTTGAAAAGTAAGTCAAACAAACCCAAAAAATTATTATTTTAATGATAAAACACATATTGGCCGAACATAAGGATTATGGTATTTTATTACATCACCATTGGGTCATTATGATGTCATAAAACACATTATATATTTAAATGGTATTTAATTTTTACCCAAAATTTTGACTGTCTCAGAAAATTATGAAAAATTCACCGTTGGATAATTTCGACGTTCTGATTCCAAAAATAATATTTATTTTATCTAAATAATTTTCCAAATATGTGAATTTTCACTTTTAAAATAAAAACCGACATTTATAAAAAATTCACGGGTTTTGACAGAAATGGCTTTCAAACCTTAATAAAAATTTTAATTGCATTCATAAAATTATAAGATCATTTATATTTAATAAAAATTAATTTAATATTTATAATAATATTTTATTAAAATATTATTTAATTCAAAAATCCTTTAATTTAATAAAATATAATTCTTAATTAAATAATAACTAAAAACATCATTTGTACTTTAAAAACTAATTACAATGCATCAAAAATGACTCGAAATTATATTTATTATTATATACAAAAAATAATGTACATGAACATGGTGCTACTTATTTGTTACATAACCCCTTAAAATAGCCGCATAAGACCTAAGGGTAAGGTGTGCGATGGTGACAGACTCTTGGGGTTGCTCGGATAACATCGCTCGAGTGGTAATCTCTATCAACTTCCATTTTTCCCGTAGACGATCACGTTCGAGCTTGACTTGATGAAGCTCAGCTTGGGCTTGGTCAAGGGCAAAGCCCAAAGATGCCACCTCCTTTCCGAGCTCCGACAAATGGGCTTCGTAAGGGGCAATTCTACTGGATGAGGCCATCGCTTCCTTTGTCTGAGTAGAAAATTGGTTCGTTAAAGCCTTATATTTAAACTACCCAGACGATCACTGTTCAATGGCTATAAAAGTAACGGTCACAAATCTTAACGTAAAACTTAAAGAAGTTGACATCTTATAAAAACATTTTTCATAAAGAAACATTTAACTGGATCAAGAGGGATTTTCCGTTAATGAAACTTTGGGTCGTTACAACATTCCCCCCCTTAAGAAATTTCGCCCTCGAAATTTTCCTTTTCCCACACTAAAACAAATGTGGGTAACTTAGCTTCATCATATCCTCCGACTCCCAAGTTGCTTCTTCAAACTTGTGGTTTCTCCACAACACCTTGACGAGGGGCATTGTCTTATTTCGTAGAACTTTTTCTCTACGATCTAAGATCTTCACTGGTTGCTCCTCATAAGAAAGATCGTCTTCTAATTGTACCACCTCGGAAGAGAGTACATGTGAAGGGTCTGGTATGTACTTCCTTAAGAGGGATACATGGAAGACATCATGCACCTTGGCCATAGTAGGTGGAAGTGCTAGTCGATAGGCCACAACCCCAACACGATCAAGAATCTCAAAGGGGCCGATGTACCTTGGACTTAACTTCCCTTTCCTTCCAAACCTCATGACCTTCTTCCACGGAGATATGCGTAAAAACACCATGTCTCCGACTTTAAACTCAAGGTCTCATCGACGATTATCTGCATAACTCTTCTGTCGACATTGGGCTGCCTTGATATGCTGCTGAATGGTTTTCACCTTCTCCACCATTTCTTCGACCATTTCTGGTCCAAGCAGCTTACGTTCACCGACCTCATCCCAACATGCCGGTGTTCTACACCTTTTCCCATACAGGGCTTCATATGGTGCCATTTGGATGCTCGAGTGGAAACTATTATTATAAGATAACTCAACTAGAGGAAGATGTTGATCCCATCCTCCTTTAAAGTCCATTGAGCACGCTCTCAACATATCCTCAAGTGTTTGGATCGTCCGCTCGGATTGGCCATCAGTTTGAGGATGATAGGCCGTACTGAAGTTCAGTTCAGTATTCAGAGCATGTTGAAGACTCTTCCAAAACTTAGAGGTAAATCTTGGATCTCGGTCCGACACAATAGATAGTGGTACTCCATGCAACCGTACCACTTCCCTGATATATATCCGTGCCAGATGATCCAAAGAGAAATCCTCTCGAATAGCAATGAAGTGTGCAGTCTTTGTAAGACGATCCACAATAACCCAGATTGCATTATTGCTTTTGGATGTCCTTGGAAGTCCAGTGACGAAGTCCATGGTGATGTTCTCCCATTTCCATTCTGGTATGGGCAATGGTTGCATCATCCCCTTAGACTTCTGCCTCTCTGCCTTCACTTGCTGGCACACCAGGCACTTTGATGTATATTCGGCGATCTCCTTCTTCATATTATCCCACCAAAAGTTTTCTCAGAGATCTCGATACATCTTTGTGCTCCCTGGGTGAATAGAGAAATTTGAACTATGTGCATCATCCAAAAGTTCCTTCTTCAGCTCCGAACATGATGGGACACATAGTCTTTTCCCAAACCGCACAATTCCTTCTTCATTAACATTAAACTCTGAGGATTTTCCCTTTTTGATAGCTTCCACTTTTTCTTGGATTCTCGCGTCATCCTTTTGAGCATCCTTTAACCTTTCCAAAAGAGATGGTTGAGAAATCATTTGTGAAAGGATTGATGATGTTCCCTTCTTTATGATTCCCACATCCATCTTCATCAAGTCTAAGAAGATTGGATCCTTCTCAATTCTCATCATTGATAGAATTGCTGGATCCTTTCTACTTAGGGCATCCGCCACCTTGTTCGCCTTCCCAGGGTGGTAATGTATTGAACAATCATAATCCTTTATGAGCTCTATCCATCTTCTCTGGCGCATATTAAGCTCTTTCTGTGTGAATATATATTTAAGACTCTTGTGGTCAGTATATATCTCACATTTCTCTCCATAGAGATAATGCCGCCAGATTTTCAAGGCAAAGATCACCGCCGCCAACTCCAGATCATGCGTTGGATAGTTTCGCTCATGGATTTTCAACTGCCTTGAGGCATAGGATATCACTTTATCATTCTGCATCAGCACACATCCTAATCCCTTCTTCGAAGCATCACTGAATACCACAAAAAGCTCCCCACTTGTGGGTAAAGTGAGCACAGGTGCAGTGATAAGCCTCCTTTTCAACTCCTTGAAGCTTTCTTCGCATTCATCACTCCAAGCAAACTTTACTCCCTTTCGAGTTAGCTTGGTAAGAGGGTTGGACAATTGTGAGAAGTTTCTCACAAATCGTCGATAATATCCAGCTAACCCCAAGAAGCTACAGATATCAGTTACCGATGTTGGCCTCAGCCATCCCTCAATTGCATCTGTTTTAGAAGGGTCCACATATATCCCATTGCTTGTGATGATATGGCCCAAGAATGAGACCTCCTTCAACCAGAACTCACACTTGCTGTACTTGGCATAGAGCTTCTCCTTGCGCAAAGTCTCCAGTACAGTTCTTAAATGCTCCTCATGGTCCTCCTTGGTTTTGGAGTATATTAGAATATCATCTATAAAGACTACCACAAATTTATCTAGGTAATCTCTAAAGACTCTATTCATCAAGTCCATGAATATTGCTGGAGCATTGGTGAGTCCAAAAGGCATTACTATGAATTCATAGTGCCCATACCTTGTACGAAAAGCAGTCTTGGGGATATCTTCCTTCTTCACCCTTACTTGATAATATCCCGACCGCAAGTCGACCTTGGAGAAGTATTTTGCTCCACGCAGCTGATCAAACAAGTCATCGATTCTTGGGAGAGGATACTTGTTCTTTATCGTGATTTTTTTAAGTTCACGATAATCGATGCAAAGCCGCATTGACCCATCCTTCTTCTTGACGAAGAGGACTGGTGCACCCCATGGTGATGCACTTGGGCGTATAAACCCTTTATCCAGATTCTCCTGTAGTTGTTTCTTCAGTTCTTCAAGCTCAACCACATCCATTCTATATGGAGTCTTGGATATTGGTAGCGCCCCAGGTATAAGTTCAATTGAGAACTCAACATCTCTTCTTGGAGGAAGACCAAGAAGTTCCTCGGGAAATACTTCAGCGAATTCCCTCACAATAGGCATTTCTCCAAGGGTGGTTTCTTCCTTGGACTCAATCATCTGAGCCAGATATGCGTGCTCATAAGGCAGTAATATCCATGCTTGAGATGATGGAGCTAAAGGAGATTCATCTTCCTCCTGACACTTGTAAAGAATCGGGGGTCGATTCTCCATATGGAGTGTGATTTCCCTCTCCCGACAATTTATGTTGGCTCTATATAGGGAAAGCCAATCCATGCCAAGAATTGCATCAAATTCCACCAAAGGGAGTATGACGAGGTTCGCCGGGAAATTCAATCCACAGATTATAACAGGGGAGGACTTATTCTCATTGGATGCAATGATTGCCCCATTTGCTGTACTCACCGACATATTTACTTCCAGGATTTTTGGTGGTGCAGGGATTGTTCTACTAAACTTTTGAGATATAAAAGAATGCGTAGAACCTGAATCAAAAAGTGCGTTCGCTATTCTTGAATGAATAACTAGCGTACCTGTCACCACTTCGTTGTCGGGGTTCACTTCGACAGAAGTGATGGAAAAGCTCTTCCTTGCTGTCTTGGAGGTTGTTGATTGCCTCCGATAACCCTTGGATTATGGCACTGATTCGCAAAATGACCCGGTTCTTTGCATTTGAAGCATTGAACAACGCGTTGAGGTTCGAACGGAGCGTTCCTCCCCTCCGTCGCAGCCGCGGTTCCTTCTTGCTGACAGTTAACAGCTAGGTGCCCTTCTCTTCCACACTTGAAGCATTTTCTTGTCCCCCTAAGGCAATTTCCAGGGTGCTTTTTTCCACACTTTTGGCAAGTGGGGTGCTGGAATTTCTTAGCGCCGTTGGATTTATCCATCGGACCACCAGCATTGAAGTCCACCTTCCGCTTCTTATCCCCATGATACCCCTGTGATTCTCTGATCTCCATTTCAACCTTGAGGGCACATCGGACAATTTCCTCATAGCTGTCGAAGTCACGGATCGCTAATGCTTTCCGCAAGCTAGGCTTCAGCCCACCAAAGAAGCGGTCAACCTTGCATTCGGGGGTAACGACAAAGCCGGAAGCGTATCATGCAAGCCTTGTGAAGTTTTCCTCGTACGCTCCCACAGATTCCTCATCTTTCTGCTTGAGGGAAAGGAAGTCCCTTTCCATCTTAAGACGGAGGGTGCGTGGAAAATATTTATCGAAAAACATCTTCCGGAATACCTTCCATTCCAAAGCCTCGATCTCCTCCTCAGGCTTCGTATTTTTGATCAACGTCCACCATTGATCAGCTTCACCCTCCATACGATAAGCCGCCAGGAGAACCTTCTCTTTTTCAGAGCATTGGAGGATGGAGAATATCTTTTCAATGGAGTTGATCCATTGTTCAGCAATCGTGGGATCGGATGATCCACTAAAAGTAGGAGGCCTTTGTCTCATGAAGCTTTCAATAGCGACTTGTTCTTTCTTAGGGGGGGTTGAACGTTCCTCTTAACCAGTGTTTCTATTCAAAACTTGAGTTAGCTGAGAGAGAAGCGTGACAAAGTTCGCGATTCCCGCTCCCATTGGATTGGGCATCTCATTGGTACAATCATCACAATGATCTTCACAACGGTTGTTAGCCCGAGTTATCCTATTACCGGCCATTGGCTGGAATAAAAGGAAAGTTAGGGGTAACACATAGAGGGTAATCCAAAGACAAAAGTTGATGACTTATAAATAAACTTTAATCTCTTTAACTCATGAGTCTATAGGATTCAATCCAGGCTTTTCATGATCTTCCTTCTAAAATATATTATTAGGGGCATTTTTCCCTTAATAAGGGTTCATACTAAGATTGTGAATTTATCAAAACATATCCCTCGGGAGTGTCATAACCAAGAGTGCAGCAAGTCCCGTTGTCGTGCACCAGTTCCCATTCGAGTCTAGCTCAAAGCGGTGTTTTCAGGTTGTACCCCTAGGATACATCTGTGCCAGAGCCGCCTCTACCTGCTCGTATCCAGACAGGGATGTATTTGTTTGATAAAACACTTACTTAGTATTTACCAAAATTTAGGGATGTTTTTATTATTCTTAGTCTTTTATATAAGGCTTTACTAGGGTTTCTTAATCCCAAAAATAACTAAACCTATCCTCTGATACCAACTATGACAACCCTGCTTTTTATTACAACTTAAACATGCTTTATTACATAAAACTTCACTTGATACAACAAAGAAGATCGAGAGGTTTAGTGTCTTTGGGGCTTAGGATCATTACATAAAAACTTTAAACTTGAAATACAACATCCTTATTGAAAACTTCCTTTATATGACCACTACATTCCTTCGTACTTAGCATTGCATGGGATAACCTGAGGACATGCATAAGAAAAGGGTGAGCTATAAAGCCCAGTAAGGGAGTACACAATGAATAACATGAGGAGTACAAAACATGTTAGGCAATAGGCATATCAATAGAGCATAAGAGAGAGATGAACATAAAGGCATGATAAAGCATGATAATCATAACATGGAAATGTGGCAACAACACTTAACATTGAATTAGCATGAGCCAAGGCTCATTGCACATGGAGCATGAGTAGACCCTCATTGCACTTGAAGCACGAGTAAACCCTCGTTGCACTTGAATTAGCATGAGTCAACACTCATTGCACATAACGTATCATGATACTATTCTTTACCCAATGCATTGGAGCGCTATCAAGGCGCACCCTTCTTAAACATTTCATTTCATGCATAAGTGTGCCACATGGATCATAAAACATGGATTCATAAAACATAATCATTTATTCCACGATAAAGGAATGTGGAATTCATACATGAAACTTTACAATCAATAAGTAAACGTGCATAAAGGTGAATACCCTTGATGGAGAAATGGGCATGGTATTCACTACACAATGATATTGGCTTAGAAAATCGGTGTGATTTCGGCAGCGTAACGGCGTGACATAAGAATTCATAAAAAAGGATGATGAGAGAGAAAGGGGTTCCTCATCATATTTACATGTAATGGACAGTAAGAAGGTCATATAGATACATGTCCCAACAATTGAAAAGTAATTTAGATTCATGATACAAAAGTATTGCTTGAATATAGAAGAGGAGAAAAAGGTTCCTTTCGGAATTTCGGCATAGTAACGGGTGTACATAGGAGGCATTTAATGAGAGAGAAAGGGGTATCCCATCATTCAAACAATAAGAGGGCAGTATGGGAGAGGTGAGAAACCATACCCCAACATTCATAAATGAAATTAAAAAGGGCAATACAACTTAATGAAAATTGACAAAAATGAGAAAGGAAGAAAAACCCTTACTTGGAAGTGTGCTTCCAACGGCTAGAGAGAGGCTTGTGAGAGGCTTCTTGGGAGCTTGGGGCACCTTGAGAGGATTCTAGAGAGAGTGGGGCAGAGGTTGGACGAACTTCATGGGCTTTGAGTGAGGAGGAAGTGGGAGCTTGGGTGGGTTTATATAGGAAAGGTGAGAGAATTCTTTATTATTTAGGTTTGGGACCCCTTATATTAAAATAATCCAAACCACAAACCATCCCATGGTATTTGCCCATGGTTTCTGGAAAAGGAAAGAGGAAAACAATATTTTACAAGGCCAAGGTCCGAACTTATTAAAAAATTAGGGTTGCTTATGTGGAGGTGAGTCACACTCCCATGGAAATTAATTTAAAAAGGCAAAGTGTTGAATAAGTCTTGAGGGCTCCATTAATGCTTTGAAAAGTAAGTCAAAAAAACCCAAAACCTTATTATTTTAATGATAAAACACATATTGGCCGAACATAAGGATTTTGGTATTTTATTACATCACCATTGGGTCATTATGATGTCATAAAACACATTATATATTTAAATGGTATTTAATTTTTACCCAAAAATTTGACTGTCTCAGAAAATTATGAAAAATTCACCGTTGGATAATTTCGACGTCCTGATTCCAAAAATAATATTTATTTTATCTAAATAATTTTATAAATATGTGAATTTTCACTTTTAAAATAAAAACCGACATTTATAAAAAATTCACGGGTTTTGACAGAAATGGCTTTCAAACCTTAATAAAAATTTTAATTGCATTCATAAAATTATAAGATCATTTATATTTAATAAAAATTAATTTAATATTAATAATAATATTTTATTAAAATATTATTTAATTCAAAAATCCTTTAATTTAATAAAATATAATTCTTATTTAAATAATAACTATAAACATCATTTGTACTTTAAAAACTAATTACAATGCATCAAAAATGACTAGAAATTATATTTATTATTATATACAAAAGATAATGTACATGAACATGGTGCTACTTATTTGTTACATAACCCCTTAAAATAGCCGCATAAGACCTAAGGGTAAGGTGTGCGATGGTGACAGACTCTTGGGGTTGCTCGGATAACATCGCTCGAGTGGTAATCTCTATCAACTTCCATTTTTCCCGTAGACGATCACGTTCGAGCATGACTTGATGAAGCTCAGCTTGGGCTTGGTCAAGGGCAAAGCCCAAAGACGCCACCTCCTTTCCGAGCTCCGACAAATGGGCTTCGTAAGGGGCAATTCTACTGGATGAGGCCATCGCTTCCTTTGTCTGAGTAGAAAATTGGTTCGTTAAAGCCTTATATTTAAACTACCCAGACGATCACTGTTCAACGGCTATAAAAGTAACGGTCACAAATCTTAACGTAAAACTTAAAGAAGTTGACATCTTATAAAAACATTTTTCATAAAGAAACATTTAACTGGATCAAGAGGGATTTTCCATTAATGAAACTTTGGGTCGTTACAATAAATATAGGGAATTGAGTATTTTTTTATTGAAATTGATATTTTTATTTTCTTTATAATCAATGAAGAGTCTCAATGATCCATCATTATTTATAGAAAATATACTTGTTCACCATTCGGTGACACACTAGGGAATATGAATCCCTTTTCAATATTCTCTTGGAGTTTCTTCATTAATTCATGAATCTTAATTGGGTATATTCAGTAAGGATTATTTGAAATAGTCATAACACTTGGTAAGTGTTCCATTGTAAACTAAACTTCATGATTTAATGCAAGGGCTGTAAATTCTTCTAGAAATACACCAAAAACTCCTATGAAATAGGTGTATCCTTAATGGTGAGTTTCTCCCCAACCAATCTATGATAGGAACTTTATTTATGGTAATTAAAACCGACATGATGCATTTAATTTCCAGTTGAATTTCTTATTCATTCATGAATCGATAGATGTGAATAAATTCATTCAGAATTCGAAATTTTACTTCCCTTCCTCAATAATTGATATGAGCTTCATATAGAGAAATACAATCCATGAAAATAATCACATCTTATTCAACTACAGGTAGAGTCATGAGATTTTGAGGAAGCACTTTCCAAAAAACATCAACCAAACAGGTATTATAAATGTGTGATTAAACAGTTATTCAATTAGATGTTTTCAAAACTAAATAAATATCTAATCATTAAGGTAATATAGTGACTCTCTTAGAAAATTATTTTGAAATAAAAGAGTGGGTGGATCTAGAATCAAATATAACATTAGATGTCTTAGATTGGATGGTAATTGTACCTTTCACCACTTCATAACTGTACTTTACATTAACAATAGTGATCATAGTCAATTTTCCTTTTCCTTTGGACTTAAGTGGTTTTTGAAGTCGATCATCATTGATAACCTCAAATTTTTGCATTGGTTAGAATAATTCCTATTTTTATTTCACTAGTAGAATTGATGTGTGATAGGTTCATTTTGGGTATCATTTTCTTTATTTTCTTCATTACATATATTTTCCCATCACATAGGTAGAAAACTACCCCATGAAAAATTTAATAAATAGAAAACATTTACTATTCCCTTTATTAAAGTTTCCTTCATGTTTCATTCCACACATTGGTCATAAAAGAAATCACATCTTCCTTTCACTATGGTATTTAAATTTCCCTTGAATTCTATTTTCCTCTTCTTATCGAATCCATGAGATCTATTGGTAACTACAATATCCATATCATCCATGAGATAACATTGAACAATTTACATTTAGATACTAAAGTACCTTATGGAAAATTCTATTAAGAGACATAGTTTTAAGCCCCTAAAGAAATGTTGGATCTTAATATTAGTATGAAGGATACTTCTATAAGAATACCTTGAAAGTCATGTAAAACTTCCTTCGTAGGTACCAGTGGATTCATCATACTTTTTCTTATGATAATGGAACTCATTCTCCATTATTGTTTAAATAATATGACGAATGTATTTTGTGAAAAAATAACTTCTTGAACCTATCATATTCAATTCATTCAATTTCATCTTGTTTCCCATATTCTTGATAAAGTTCGATGATTGATCTTAATCTCCTTCTAAATGATAGACTTACATAATTAATTTCTCATGACATGAACATTAGTGAATTAAAAATATAATTTTAGAGGTATTGATCTATTTTTCAAACATTACTGGATCGTTAGACCCACTGTAATATGGTAGATTCTACCTCATTAATGACTCAGTAAAATGTCATTCCATCTATTTCTCATTTGGAATTACTTCATGATTCAGGTATTGAGAAATTTTTGTGAGCATATCAAAACGATTTTTCATTCCATCCCTAATAACACTAAATTTCCTTGGAGGACCATCATTGCATTAGCCATTGCATTTTGAACTAATATGGTTTCTTAGAGTTTCAAAATTTGATGAAAACTAAGAATCATAGTTCTAGTAACACTAATAATATTGTAAAAACCACATAATCAAGTGAAATTACTTATAAAATTAATATTCAAGACACTTTACGTTTTATCCTAGGTTAATTTTTACCATCACCAAATGTTTAGGATTTTATCGTACACTTAGACATATACTTAGGGTTATTGCTATGGTTTTCTCATCCTATTTTCCCAAGGGTAACTAAACCCTTACTATGATTCCAACTATAACAGACCATACTTGTCATACATATACATTACTTATAAATAGATTAATATTCATTACACAACTTAGAAAAACCATGCGAGCAATGTATAAGTATAGTGTGTTTTTAAATTGATAATGAAAACCAACAGTTTCATAAAAAATCATAATCATATCTCGCCTACTCATTCATTTAGAGAACACTTTTTGACACATCTTATTTAATACCCTGATTCATATCATGGGGGAAATAAACATAAGAAAGGGTGATATTATATGCTCAGTAAGGGTAAAATGGGATATATCAATCATATAAAAATCATAATGCATAATAACATAAACATAAAATTTTAAAATTATATCATTAATATCAATTATTATGATATAATTTCATGGGAAAAACCCTTGATGTTCATCAAAGATATTATTTCCAGAGAGCACAATAGAAGACATCAAAGTTTTTCCATACACATTAGAATAGAAAATTATTTCCATATTATTCATGGATTATTTAGAAGACATTAATAGTGGAAGAAGTCATATACTAATCAATTTTCACTCCACCTTCCAGCCATATGTTACAAACCCAGATGATCTTCTTATTCCAGCCTTGTATTACTGAACAACGATCATTTCTCATTCCAGACTTTTCTATCTCATGAGATATAAATATTTACCCAATTAATTGGATTGAGATATAGATCAACCCTATCAAATGACAAAGATAATACATTTTTATTCCACAAGAACATTAATAATTCATCATATCATAACCTTGGAATGAAATGGTTTTCATAAACATCAATCAATCATAATATAATCGATGGAAAAAAATGGGTTGCATAAATATCATTCCTTTATAAAAATAAAACTATAATTTGAATAATTGGTATAGTATACTTGAAAAATATCTATATTAAATCATATGTTACATTAAATAATTTTATCGTAGATATAAAATAATTTTGAGAGGTCACATGAAACGATTCTTGAAGAAAGTATCGATTATTCTTTGAAAATGTTTTATTTTTTTAAATGACACAAAATATTTAAAGGAAAGTTTTTATTTATATAAATCCTCTAAATATTATATGGTAATCCTCATAGAATAATGAAGTAATCAAGGTGAAAAAAAATCCATTCATGCTGTATAAATTAAAAAAACATCATTCTCATACATTTTTTATCTAAGTTAAAAAGTACATTGAAGGGAATTTAAAAAAATATTCCATTCAAACAATTTAGTAAAATTAAAAAATTGGAATAAATGAAATAAAAAAATGTTATAAGAAATATAAAAAATTTTGGAATACATTTCTAAGAAACATGGACATGGAAGATAAATATTCCCTATTAAATACTAATGTATAAACAATATCAGATAATAATGATATTGTGAAATTAACCATTAACATAGATCTGATTTAATTTTTACGTATCCAAAACTCCATAATAATGGATTAAATAATTTTAATTATTTAATATATAACCATATTTATGTATTTATAATATCATTCATGATTATCTTTTTACCCTTTTGTTATTAATATTTCATTATTTCCATTATTTTGGGTGTTAACTCTATTTTACAAGGCATGTTTCGTCATATAAGTCCATGTTCTCATATATAGGATATATTTACATAATTTAAAAATTATATTAAGATAATATATATCATATTTATTCATTATATACATTTATATAATCCTTATTTAATGGTGATGTTGGAAAATTAATCGCATCATGTCGTGGAGACGTTAGGTCGTATGTACGCATGAGTGATGGTATCATTCCCTTAACGATGAAATGATATGGAAGTGAGTTGTATTTTTTCAAGAATAAATATAATGTTATAATTATAATATATATTTTTTATTTTCATCACCATACCCATCCATGAAAAGTAGTGTTGAAAAAAAGATTATACCACAATGTGAAGACGGTATGTCGTACACACACATTTATGGTACTTTTGTTTTTTATAGGATAGATAAAAGGTGTAATATTGGTTTTAAATAATCATAATAACATCTAAAAATATATTTTATACTATATTTATTACATTATAATTTTAGAAAACATGTAGAGGATGTAGAGGAAGAAATAATCCTGAAAGTGTCGGTGAAAGAGACGACCTATTTTTCAACGAGCTCCCTCTAGTTCTCCTCTAAAAAACTAGATTTGGGTTTTTGAAAAGACAAGAACCTATATAATGTAACTATGGAATTTTATAATAGAAACTGTCAGGTTATGGTAGATATTCAATGCTCAAAAAATTTTAATTAGTGAGGAAGGAGGTTCCCTTTTATAATTGATGTGAGGGGCACTTCTGTAATTTCTGAAAATTATTAATTTATAATAATTTCAATATCTATCACAATACATAAAAATTATGATTAGTATAATATAAAATGAGATAATGTTGTAAAATCATAAAACAATATATTTTTGACAAGTTTTGTTATTTTTTTAAACCTTATCATTTTGATTATCACTTATTTAACATACTTTAATTTCAACTAAGGTAACAAATTTCTCAACATTAAAAGATTATAAATTTTAATTATTTCATTTCAATTAGATAATAAATGAAAAATATAGATACTTTTTTACCATATTATAATTATTTTGTAATTTTAGACATGTTTTGTGATTTTTAAATAATATGATATAACATAATTTTGATAGAATATAAATAGTGGAAATTTTGACAATATTAATTTCACCGATTTTTAAAAATATCCAGATAAAAGGTTAAATTATAAATAAATATTTTATTATATATCTAATAGATCAAGGTCATATATAAAACATTTTTTTATAAAAATTAACTAAATTTTTTTATTTTTAAATATTTTTATTAACATTTATTTGATATTTCCATTAATAAAATAATTACTACATCCGCATTATGTAATTATTTAATATACAAAATTATTTTGTAAAAATTAAAAATAAAATACCTTGATGATGATAAATATTATATATTTCATAATAAAATTTATAGTCTAATTTATATACTATATAACATTATATTAAAAATGATATTGTAATTAAAAACCTGAATGTGACTTCTTTAAATTCTTATTAAATAAAATGTTATAAATTTTATAATTTCACCCAAGTAACCAAAAATGTCTAAAATAAGTTTACATCATTAAAATATGTTTATTAAGTTAATAATTTAAATTTATATTCATTCATAACATACTTTTGTGCCTATATAGACACATAAGAGGTATTAAAGTCAAAGAAAGTGACATTTTATAACATTCTTTAATTTATATATTATATAAACCATTATTATATACCATTGTCCATTAAAAAACTTAATTTTGTCCATTAGGTCTTAAGGGTCTAATTACACTCATCAGATAATTTATTTATGTTAGGGTCATTTTATTAAAATATCAAGGTGTGACATTATACCCAACATAAAATGAATTTATCCCCTAAAATTCATCACTTTGATACAAAAAGTTAAGGATAAAGCTTCCTCATCACATCCCCAGGTTTCAATGTAGCTTCCTAAAATTGGTGGTTCCTACCTTAAATATTTAACCAATATAGTGGTCATGTTTCATACAACATTTTCACTATGATACAGAATATCAATCAGTTCTTCTTCGTATGAATGATCTTTCTCCAACAATATGAAGTCTGAGCTTATTATATATGAAGGATCACATTTTTTAAATTCATAAGAGAGATGAATGGGACACATCATGAACATGAGAGTGATCGGTTGAAACGCCAATCGATAAGTAAACTTCCCAACATGATCCATAATTTCAAAAGTACTATTTTACCTAGGGCTTAACATTCCCTTATTTCCAAATCTCACCACTCTCTTCTAAGGAAATATATATAGAAACACCTTTTTACCCACTTAAAACTCTATGTCTTTTCATCGATTGTGAGAATAACTCTTCTTTAAACTATGATATTCTGTTATGTGTTGTAGAATATATATAACCTTCTATTCCATATCTATAGCTAGATTAGGACCCAATAGCTTTATTTCCAAAACATTATTCTAGCATGTAGGATTTCGACAGTTCTTACCATAGAGGGATTCATAAGGATCCATCTGAATACTAGAGTGAGTGTTATTAGTTTTAAAAAATTCAACCAAATATAGGTTTTTATCCGGACAACATTTAAAATCCATAGAAAAATAAATCAATTGATCTTCTATAGTTTGAATTGTCCCTTCAGATTTACCATTTGTCTGAGGATGATAAGAACTACTAGAAGTTAACTATGTATCTAGATACTGTTGAAGACTTCTCCAGAATATCGAGGTAGTCCTCGAATCCCAATCAGATATAATGAATAGTGTTACTCTATAAAGTATCACCACTTACTTAATATATATTATGGAAAGATCCTCAAGAGAGAAGTATTATATGATATAAGTGAAGTGTTCTGAATTCATAATGTGATCATCTCTAACCCATACAGATTTAAGACCATTAGACGGTTTGGGATTTCTAATGACAAATTCCAAGGTGATTTTTTCCCATTTTCATTTTGGTATGGGTAATTATTGTAACATCCCCTTAGAATTTTGTCTCTCAGCCTTAACTTTCTGAAAAAGAAAACAACAAAAAGTTATCGTACAATATATCTCTTCATTCCACCCAACTAAAAACACTCTTTTATGGCCCTATATATATTTGTGTTTTTGGATGAATAGATAACGATTAACAATGAGCCACATACAAAAACTCTATAATTCTTGTTATGGAGGAATAAAAACATGGTTCTTGAACCGTACTATTCAATCATAATCAAGGTTGAACTCAAGAACATTCCCCATCATATTTTTTAGTTCCACGTCTTCCGTTTTCACCTCCATAATATTCACTTGTATGGATGGTTGAAAATTAATTTATGAAATTTAATATTTCTCCCCTTGATTTATAATTTCCAAATCTATGATTTTTATGTCCATACATAATGGATCTTTTTTTATAATCATTATATATATTCTAGCATGGTCTTTTCCACTCAAAGTATATGCCACATTCTTTATATTCCCAAGTTTGTAATTTATTGAGAGGTCTTAATCATTAATCAAATCCAACCATATCATTTGGTGAATATTATGTTCCTTTTGAGTGGAGATATACTATAACATTTTATGATCAGTAAATATTTCATAGCTTTATCCACAAAGATAATGCCTCTATTTTAAGGAAAATATTATCATATCTAACTCTAAATCCTGAGTTAGGTAATCTTTATCTTGTATTTTTAATTGTCTTGGTGAATAATCTATCACCATATCATTTTTCATGAGAGCACATCCCATCCCCTTCATAGATATATCATTTTATATCACAAACATCTCTCCATCTCATGGTAGTCTGAAAATAGGTTCACCATGTAGCCATCTTTTCTTCTCCTTGAAATCCTCTTCACATTCTTCCATCCATATGAACATAATTACTATTAATGTCAACTTATTGAGAAGATTAGTTAATCATGAGAAATATTTCACAAAACATCAATAATATCCATCCAATCTAAGAAAACATCAGATATCATCCTTGTTGTTGGTCTAGGATAATGCATAATACCTTCTGTCTTTTTTAGATCCATTGATATTCCCTATCTTTAGATTATATGACCAAAAAATGAATCATTCTGAAACCAAAATTCACATTTTGAAATTTTTTCTTAATGACTATCCTTTCACATGGTATTTAGTATAATCTCAAAGTGATCTTCATGTTATCCCATGATCTTGGAAAATACAAGAATAATGTTTATAATGACTACCACAAACTGATCAAGATAGTCTCTAAAGTCTCGATTAATTAAATATATGAATATATAAGAGGAATTAATATGTCCAAAAGTCATCACTATAAAATAATAATCTTTATTCCTTGTATGGAATTCCATCATGGGTATATCCTCTTTCTTCACACTTAATTGATAATATCTTGAAAAAATATCAATCATGGAAAAATATTGATCTTTGCATAGTTTTTAAAATTTGTCATAAATATGGGGAATTGATTATTTTTTCTTGAAGTTGATATTTTTATTTTCTTTATAATCAATGCAGAGTCTCACTGATCCATCATTCTTTACAAAAAATAAACTTGTTCACCATTCGGTGACACACTAGGGAACATGAATCCATTTGCAATATTCTCTTGGAGTTTCTTTATTAATTAATTAAACTTAATTAGGTCTATTCTGTAAGGATTATTTGAAATAGTAATAACACTTGGTAAGTGTTCTATTGTAAACTAAACTTCATGATTTAATGGAAGGGTTGTAAATTCTTCTAGAAATACACTGAAAACTCCCATGAAATAGGTGTATCCTTAATGGTGAGTGTTTCCCCAACCAATCTATGATAGGAACTTTATTTATGGTAATTAAAACCGACATGATGTATTTAATTTCCAGTTGAATTTCATATTCATTCATGAATCGATAGATGTGAATAAATTCATTCAGAATTCGAAATTTTACTTCCCTTACTCAATAATTGATATGATGTTCATATAGAGAAATACAATCCATGAAAAGAATCACATCTTATTCAACTACATGTAGAGTCATGAGATTTTGAGGAAGCACTTTCCAAAAAACATCAATCGAACAAGTATTATAAATGTGTGATTAAACTGTTATTCAATTAGATGTTTTCAAAACTAACTAAATATCTAATCATTAAGGTAATATAGTGACTCTCTTAGAAAATTATTTTGAAATAAAAGAGTGGGTGGATCTTGAATCAAATATAATATTAGATGTCTTAGATTGGATGGTAAGTGTACCTTTCACCACTTCATGACTGTACTTGACACTAAAAATAGTGATCATAGGAAATTTTCTTTTTCCTTTGGACTGAAGGGGTTTTTGAAGTCGATCATCATTGATAACCCTCAAATTTGTGCATTGGTTATAATAATTCCAATTTTTTTCACTAGTATAATTGATGTGTGATAGGTTCATTTTGGGTATCATTTTCTTTATTTTCTTCATTACATATATTTTCCCATCACATAGGTAGACAACTACCCCATGAAAAACTTTCTTAAATATAAAACATTTACTATTCCCTTTATTAAAGTTTCCTTCATGTTTCATTCTACACATTGATCATAAAGAAATCTCATCTTCCTTTCACTATGGTTTTTAGATTTCCCTTGATTTCTATTTTCCTCTTCTTATCGAATCCATGAGATCTATTGTTAACTACAATATCTATATCATCCTTGAGATAACATTGAACGATTTACATATAGCTAATAAAGTACCTTATAGAAAATTCCCTTCAGAGACATAGTTTTACACCACTAAATAAATGTTTGATCTTAATAATAGTATGAATGATACTTCTATAAGAATACCTTGAAAGTCATGTAAAACATTCTTCGTAGGTACCAGTGGATTCATCATACTTTTTCTTATGATCATTTAACTCATTCTCCATTATTGTTTAAATAATATGAGGAATGTATTTTGTGAAATAATAACTTCTTGAACACATCGTATTCAATTCATTCAATTTCATCTTGTTTCCTTTATTCTTGATAATGTTCGATGATTGATCTTAATCTCCTTCTAAATTATAGACTTACATAAATAATTTCTCATGAGATGAACATTAGTGAATTAAAAATATAATTTTAGTGGTATTGACCTATTTTTCAAACATTACTAGATCGTTAGACCCACTAATATATGGTGGATTCTGCCTCATTAAGGACTTAGTAAAATGTAGTTCCTTCTATTTATCATTTGGAATTACCTCATGATTCATGTATTGAGAAATTTTTGTGAGCATATCAAAATGATTTTTCATTCCATCCCTAATAACACTAAATTTCCTTAGAGGACCATCATTGCATTAGCCATTTCATTTTGAACTAACATGGTTTTTTAGAGTTTCAATCATTGATGAAAACTAAGAATCATAGTTCTAGTAACACTAATAATATTGGAAAAACCACATAATCAAGTGAAATTACTTATAAAATTAATATTCAGGACACTTTAGGTTTTATCCTAGGTTAATTTTTATCATCACCAAAAGTTTCGGATTTTATCGTACACATATACTTATCCTTAGGGTTATTACTATGGTTTTCTCATCCTAGTTTCCCACGGGTAACTAAACCCTTACTATGATTCCAACTATAACAAACCATACTTTTCATACATATACATTAATTATAAATAGATTAATATTCATTACACAACTTAGAAAAACCATGCTACCAATGTATAAGTATAGTGTGTTTTTAAATTGATAATGAAAACCAACAGTTTCATAAAAAATCATAATCATATCTCGCCTACTCATTCATTTATAGAACACTTTTTGACACATCTTATTTAATACCCTCATTCATATCATGGGGGAAATAAACATAAGAAAGGGTGATATTATATGCTCAGTAAGGGTAAACATGGGATATATCAATCATATAAATATCATAAGGCATAATAACACAAACATAACATTTGAAAATTAGATCATTAATATGAATGATTATGATAAAATGTCATGGGAAAAATCATTGATGTTCATCAAAGAAATTATTTCTAGAGAGCACAATAGAAGACATCAATTTTTTTCCATACACATAAGAATAGAAAATTATTTCCATATTATTCATGGATTATTTAGAAGACATTAATAGTGGAAAAAGTCATATACTAATCAATTTTCACTCCTCCATCCAGCCATATGTTACTAACCCGGGTGAACTTCTGGTTCCAGTCTTGTATTACTGAACAACAGTCATTTCTCATTCCAAACTTTTCTATCTTAGGGGATATAAATATTTACCCAACTAATTGGATTGAGATATAGATCAACCCTATAAAATAACAAAGATAATACATTTTGTTCTACAAGAACATAAATCATTCATCATATCATAACCATTGGAATGAAATGGTTTTCATAAACATCAATCAATCATAAAATAATCGATGGAAAAAATGGGTTGCATAAATATCATTCCTTTATAAACATAAAACAATAATTTGAATAACTGGTATAGTATACTTGAAAAATATCTATATTAAATCATATGTTACATTAAATAATGTTATCGTAGATATAAAATAATTTTGAGAGGTCACATGAAATGATTCTTGAAGAAATTATCGATTATTCCTTGAAAATGTTTTATTTTTTTAAATGACACAAAATATTTAAAGGAAAGTTTTTATTTATATAAATCCTCAAAATATTATATGGTAATCCTCATAGAATAATGAAGTAATCAAGGTGAAAAAAAACCCATTCATGCTGTATAAATTAAAAAAACATCATTCTCATACATTTTTTGTCTAAGTTAAAAAGTACATTGATGGGAATTTAAAAAAATATTCCATTCAAACCATTTATTAAAATTAAAAAATTGGAATAAATTAAATTAAAAAATTGTATAAGAAATATAAAAAAAATTTGAATAAATTTCTAAGAAACATGGACATGGAAGATAAATATTCCCTATTAAATACTAATGTATAAACAATCTCAGATAATAATGATATTGTGAAATTAACCATTAACATAGATCTGATTTAATTTTTACATATCCAAAACTCCATAATAATTGATTAAATAATTTTAATTCTTTAATATATAACCATATTTATGTATTTATAATATCATTCATGATTAGCTTTTTACCATTTTGTTATTAATATTTCATTATTGCCATTATTTTGGTTGTTAACTCCATTTTACAAGGCATGTTTCGTCATATAAGTCCATGTTCTCATACATAGGATATAGTTACATCATTTAAAAATTATATTAAGATAATATATATCATATTTATTCATTATATACATTTATGTAATCCTTCTTTAATGGTGATGTTGGATAATTATTCGCATCACGTCGTGGAGACATTAGGTCGTATGTACGCACGAGTGATGGTATCATTCCATTAATGATGAAATGATATGAAAGTGAGTTGTATTTTTTTCAAGAATAAATATAATGTTATAATTATAATATATATTTTTTATTTCCATCACCATACCCATCGATGAAAAGTAGTGATGAAAAACAGATTATACCACAATGTGAAGACGGTATGTCGTACACACACATTCATGGTACTTTTGTTTTTTATAGGATAGATAAAAGGTGTAATATTGGTTTTAAATAATCATAATAACATCTAAAAATATATTTTATACTATATTTATTAAATTTTGATTTTAGAAAAAATGTAGAGGATGTAGAGGAAGAAATAATCATGAAGGTGTCGGTAAAGAGACGACCTATTTTTCAACGAGCTCCCTCTAGATCTCCTCTAAAAAACTAGATTTGGGTTTTTGAGAAGACAAGAACCTATATAATGTAACTATGAAATTTTATAATAGAAACTGTCAAGTTATGGTAGATATTGAATGCTCAAAATATTTTAATTAGTGAGGAAGGAGGTTCCCTTTTATATTTGATGTGAGGGGCACTTCTGTAATTTCTGAAAATTATTAATTTATAATAATTTAAATATCTATCACAATACATCAAAAATTATGTTTAGTATAATGTAAAATGAGATAATTTTGTAAAATCATAAAAAAATATATTTTTGACAAGTTTTGTTATTTTTTAAACCTTATCATTTTGATTATAACTTATTTAACATACTTTAATTTCAACTAAGGTAACAAATTTATCAACATTAAAAGATTATAAATTTTAATTATTTCATTTCAATTAGATAATAAATGAAAAAAATAGAAACTTTTTTACCATATTATAATTATTTTGTAATTTTAAATATGTTTTGTGATTTTTAAATAATTTGATAGAACATAATTTTGATAGAATATAAATAGTGGCAATTCTGACAATATTCATTTCACCGATTTTTAAAAATATCCAGATAAAATGTTAAATTATAACCAAATATTTTATTATATATATAATAGATCAAGGTTATATAGAAAACATTTTATTATAAAAATTTACTAATTTTTTTTTATTTTTAAATATTTTTATTATCATTTATTTGATATTTCCATTAATAAAATAATTATTACATCTGCATTATGTAATTATTTAATATACTAAATTATTTTGTAAAAATAAAAAATAAAATACCTTGATGATGATAAATATTATATATTTCATAATAACATTTATAGTCTAATTTATCTACTATATAACATTATATTAAAAATGATATTGCAATTAAAAACATGAATGTGACTTCTTTAAATTCTTATTAAATAAAATATTATAAATTTTATAATTTCACCCAAGTAACCAAAAATGTCTAAAATAAGTTTACATCATGAAAATATGTTTATTAAGTTAATAATTTAAATTTATATTCATTCATAACATACTTTTGTGCCTATATAGACACATAAGAGGTATTAAAGTCAAAGAAAGTGACATTTTATAACATTCTTTAATTTACATATTATATAAGCCATTTTCATATACCATTGTCCATTAAACAACTTAATTTAGTCCATTAGGTGTTAATGGTCTAATTTCCCTTATCAGATAATTTATTTATGTTAGGGTCATTTTATATTCTTTATAATGTTTTTCACCTAAATGACCTATTTTACAATTAACTATGGCAACATAATTTATCAAGGTCACTAATCGTATTGGCCAAAAATAAAAGGTACCTATTTATTGAATTTGATCCTTATGAATCCAAATTTTAATTAATTTTTTCAGAATTAACAACACAGAAGTTTCAAAATTTAATTTAAAATAAAATCAGTTAAGTGGCCTAATTGTTTTTTAAACAATTATATTTTAAAACATAAAATGTTTTTGTTATAAATTCATGAAAAAATTATTTTTCAAAAACCATAATAGGATTATTTTAAATAAAAAATTTTAAATTAAAATTTAAAACTAAAAAACGTTATTTTTAATTATAATTACACTAAAAGAAAAAAGAGTTTCCAATCAGTATTGTCACTAAAAATAATTTTAAGATAACTCTAACATGCAGATTTGAAAAATTAAAGTCATTTTTTAAAATCCATTATCCATATTTCTAAAAAATAATATTTAATCCTAAAAACATAATATATTTATTTTTTGAAGAATAAAGTGATAGTACTAAAAATTGTGTGTTCATTTTCAAAGCCCTTACCGATATATTTATATTTTGTGGGACCTTTATGTTTATTTCATAAATTATTTATTCATATTTATTCCCACTAATTTAATGACATTGTTATCATGGTGATTTTATATTAATAGTTTCTTGTAGTTTAATTATACTCATGATTTCATGCAATGCAATCTATCTAAGAATTAAAACCATTTAAAGGTAAATATTTATTAAAATATCATGGTGTTACACACACAAAATTATTCTATGAAAATATATTAAGGAATCATATATCTCTGACCTTGAAATCCAGGTATCATTGAAGATTGAATTCATAGATATTATATTAACTTTTTTTTGGATTTCATATGATGATTAATGGTTTTAACATTCTCTATGATGATTTGGATAAGATTAAGTCCCATCATATTCTACTCCCACTTCATTCTTTCATGTCATAGTTTGACATCTGTTTTTATGTAGATCCTCATAAGGTTCCATTTGTATAGTATAATTTAAATAGTGGTAATATGAGAATTCCATCTGGGGAATGTTCTTGTCCCAAAATCCTTGGAAATATTTTGGACATGATTTTATCAAATCCTCTAGAGTTTTAGTGGCCCTTTCAAACTAACCACCCATATCAGTGTCATAATTAGAGATGAAATTCCATTCTATATCCAACTAATATTGAAGGATTATCCAAAATCACAATGTAGAAATAAGGCCATGACTAGATATAATTGAGTGTGCATGACCACATAGTCATATCACCTACCTTATATATAACATGGATATTTGGTCAATATAGGAATGTTCCTTGATTCAAATGAATTTCACTAAATTGTTAAGGTGATCAACTATAACCCAGATGTTGTTATAACCTTCTAGTGTCCTAGAGAGTACAATGTTGAAATCTATGGCCATGATTTTCCATTTATATAATAGTATGGAATTCTTTCATTATAACCTTGGGTAACTATCTTTTTTTCCATGACATGTAGGCATAAAAACATCAAAATAAAAACTCCACAATTTCCCTCTTCATGTTATCCCACATTAATTTTTTCCATGTCTCTATACGTTCTTCATTTTAAAATATAGAAGGATGATATATAAATATAATCCAGAAGTTCCCTTTTTTGTTATGGTTTTCATAGGACACATATCCTAGTTCTAAACCTTAATAATTCATCTTCAACAAACATGTAGTACAAAATTTTCACTATTTCTCTATATCTACTCATTATCCTTTCGATCCTCCTTGACCCTCTCAAGAATATATAGTTGAAAAATTATTTGATAAAGGTTAGATATAGATTATTTTATTATTCTCATGTATATATTTATTATTTCTAATAATATTGAACCACTTTCAATCCACTTCATGGATAGAGTTTTAATATCCTTTTTACACATAAAATCATCATCATTGTTCTAATTCCTAGGATGTTAATTTATTGGACAATAATAATCCTTGATCACCTCTAACTACCTTCATTGGAACAAATTAATATTCATTTATTTGAATATATACATGAGGATCTTGTTTTATAAAATATATGACACAATTTTATCTATATATATAATCATGAAAAGTAAACAACAGGACTATCACTGTGGATAATTATAGATCACTCATTGGGTAGTTCATCTCCAGGTTCTTTAATTTTTAGGAGGTATAGGATATCACTTTTTCAAATTTCATGATCACACAACCCAAGATGTTTTTGGATGCGTAAATTTAGATTACAAATCCTTCCTCACTTGAGGTTAATGTTAGCATATGTGTTGTGATTAGCCTCATATTCATTTCTTTAATGATTTCTTTATATTCACCATTCAATACAAACATAAATACGTTTATAATAATATTTTATAATGTGGTTTATATTTGCGATAAGTTTCTTAGAAATAAATTATACTACCCAGCCAATCCAAGGAAACTACAGATTTATTCCATATATTTTAATATAGATCATCCATTTATTTCATTTATCTTGATGAATCCCCATATATTTCTTACATAGTGATAAAATTCCTAGAGAAAGTTACTTTCACTATCCAAAAAACACATTTATTGTACTTTGCAAATAACATTTCCTTTCACAATGTATTTGGTATGTAATTAAAATTCTCTTCATGTTTCTCCTTTATTTTTAAGTAGAAAAAAATAACATCTATAAAAACTATGAAAAAAATTTCATGTTAATCCCTAAATACCCTCTTCATCAAATCCCTAAAGATTATTGAAGAAATAGTCAGTCCAAATTGAATCACTATGAACTCATAGTGCCCATACATTGTATGAATTCTAGTCTTGGTGGTGTCCTCCTTATTCACCATTAATTGGTAATATCCTAACATAATATCCTCATTAGAGAAGTATTATTCCCCATGTAGTTGATCAATCAAGTCATAAAACATTGGATACTAATTCTTTTTCTTTTTCATGATCTTATTGATCTCCTGATAACCAATTCAAAAGTTAATTGACCCATCTTTCTTCCTAAAAAAATACATGTCCAACCAATAGTGAATCTCTTGGGAATATAAAACCATTATCCAAATTCCCTTATAATTTTTTCTATAGCACCTCAAGTTAAAAAATGACAAATTTATACAGTTTCATGGATATTCGGAGTGCTATGAGTATGAGATCTGTTGAGAAATAAACATAAAAACTATGGGGAAGACTATAAAATTATTTAGGAAACACATAAATGAATTCTCTAACAATAGTCATTTCATCATGGATGATCGTTTATTTAGTATCAATCATTTTAGTTGGAAATATTTTATCAAAATTAAATAATATACATGATTGATATATTGGTAGAAAAAACGATTCATCCTCTTACTTGAACTTCTCTGTAATTAGAGGGAGATTTTCAATACTGAAGGTGATTTCATTCTCCTGGAAATTTATTTTGGCTCTATACAAGTAAGTCCAATCCATGCTTATAATAGATTAAAATTTATCTAAGAGGAGTATCATAAGTTTTTCTAGGAATTAATCCCAAATATGTGGATATGGGATTATTTATATGCTTTGGATATAGCAATTTACCAAATTTTCATGTTTATTTAGAACTAATAATCCATGTTTTGTGGTCGTGTTTGAATAATTCTATTAAACATATAGGATATGAAATAATTCTTAGAACCATGGATGATAATCATCTATTTCAATATTTAATTATGGTTCAAATATTTTACTTCATCCAAAGTAGACTTATGGATGATAGTTCTTCAACACATAAATGGGAAACCACATAAATTAATGGGATACCTTTTAAGTGACATATATTCCATAACCTATGATTTTATAATCTCTAATATATGTTATCCCGGATATATTTCCCATCATAATGTATTATGAGAATTTATATCCCCTTCATAATGGTTCATAATAATCTCGAAAATTTTACATAGAATATCCCATGGGATTATCAAACTGGGTTTAAAGAAATGCTGATTATTGTGCAGTAGGTGATCGCATTGAACTCTCCTGTCTTTTAGTGCTCTTTTATCTCCCTCACCCTCGTCTAGGGTTTCAGCTTCTTTGATGATGGTTTTGTTTGGTCTCATCATCTCTTTCCCTTCTTGGCTAGTGAATTCTTGTCTGTATCACTAGGCATTCGTCCTCATTGGTTTAACTTGTGGTCGAAGCCATTTTCCCTATTCTACTATGCACATTCTAGTTTCCCATCATTATTGACCCCGTTTTTGTCTTGTAAGATGGTGCCTATGTTTTCATGTGATGGTGAAAGTGGAGTGGGGATCTGTTGATCCAATTGCTTTGATTTTTGGGATTTTTGGTGTTTTTGGTTGGTTCGCAATGTTGATGCTCTCAGAGGTGGAAGATGGATGGTGGTCCCTGGGAGGTTGATTTTCACTATGTTGATTATAGATATTCTTTGGCTTTATCTCCCATTTCTCCTCTCCTTGCCGGTTTGGTGCGGTGGTCAGCTAGAAGCATTGAGTTATGGTCTTCAAGAGGTTATGAGTTCAAGGAAGTTTTCTTGTGTGGTTATGTCCCTTCCATGCCAGTTTTGTGTTCTATGTTAGTTGTGGGTTTTTTATAGGGGCCTGGTTTTTTCCCTGGTTGAAGCTGATGTTGTTCATGATGCTACTAGGTAGTTCTGGTTTTGTATTTTGGTTCGATTCGATGTTGAATTAGTGATTTTTCAATGGAAAGGTTAAAGGTGTCTCTGGTTGTGGTTTGTTGCTTTGATGATATGGTGATGACGATGATAAGTGATGACGATGGGGGGGTTTTGATTGATGATGATGATTGTGATGTTGGAAGGCATCAATTAAAGTATTAACGATGATGATATAATAGTGGTGACGAAGATGATAACAGTGATGAATTCCGACATCTCTCTTGGGTTGATGTCGTGACTATTGGTGTCTTGTTGATAAAAGTGGTTTTACTCATTTTTAGAGTTGGATATGGTTGTATTTTTGAATTTTCTTTTAGAACATTGAATGTTTAATTTTTAAATTTATAATGTGGTGTTTTTTCTAGATGAGGAAAATACGTGAACAATTGGATCTCTTATATGGTTCCCACATTCCGAAAAAGTCGATTTTAGATAATATAAAAATGGGTATTGTGTGTGCACTCTGTGATGATTATGTATAGCCCAATGAGACATTGTTTGGTTTTTAAACATAGGTACAATTGTCCTAGAGCCACATCCACTTGGAGTATCTAGACATGTAAGTATTTTTTTTTAAAACAATTATTTTATAAATTAATAAAATTTAGGGATGCTTTCATATCATTAGTCTTTTTCCAAAATATTTCGCTAGAGTTATATAATCATAATCCCCAAAAATAACAAGACTTTACTTTGATACCAACTATGGAAACCCATATCTTTAATACTATTAAGTTAATTATTTATTACATAAAGGGACACAATATAAAATCATAGAATATTTAAAATACATGTTTTATTAGGATATTAGGGATATAAAAACATTAAAGAAAAAATAAAAAGACATTATTGAAAATTTCCTTAACATGATCTTAATATTCCAACATACTTATAAAACATTATAGGATAACTTGGGTATGTTCATTAGAAAGGGGTGATATTTGAATCCTGATAGAGGAATAATAAAATCATATCACATAGTAATGTAGTACATTATATAAGATATATATCAAGGTATCATACGAGGATTGAGAATTATAATCATGCAAAATGATTCATGATATAACATCATAGCATAAAGGAAACATAAGAATGTGGAAAAAACATACAAAAAAAGACAATGTTAAAAGAAGATAAGGCTAATCGAAAAGAAATCAAAACAAGGTGTACCTACAATTGACTCCCGTGAACTATAAATGGATTATAATGAGATAAAAATGTTACCCAATTCCTAGAAGTGATATATATTTGTGTTCCCACCCATCACTTTCATATCAGGTATATTCATTAGTGTGACACATTCATCATATAACATAAAGAGGTATTTCATCATTATCAGCCCCAAAAATAAGGATTGAGGGTAAAATACATGAAAATCACCAATAAATTAAGTATATATAAAACTATGTGAATAGCCTTAAGTTTAAATGGATACGTTTTTTCATTATAAAAATGTATTACATGGAAAATCATAGAATAATTTCAAAAAAATAATGGCGGTACAAAATGATTTATAGAAGTGTTGAATGGGATAGGATGGAGTATATATTTATTTTGGAATCTAAAATTTATTAAAATGTATGTATAAAAATATATCCCAACGTGAAAAATTGAAAATAAAAAAGGAATGACCTAAAAAAGGTTCTTGGATAAAGAGGGGAAGGAGAAGATTCCTTACCAAGAGAGGGAACTTCAAAAATATTGGGTGGAAGTTATTAAGGGAAAGTAACACATTAGAAGGACTATAGAGAGTTAATGGGAGATTAAATTCATGATCCAAAAGTTTTTAGTAATGTGAAATGATAGGTTGAGTGGGTTTATAATGAAAAATATATGATAATTTTTTATTAATTTCTAAACATAATTTTGAGACTCTCTGTGATATAGTAATAAAAAACCTTAGCATGGTTTATGACCATGGTTTATACTATTGAAGAGTGTTTTAATTATTTAATATGTCTATGAAACAATAAAATTAAAATAATTCCATCAATGATATGAAAATGTGTCATGTTCATAAATAATTGATTTTTAAAACTTAAAATATAATATTGATTTTGGAGTATTCATTAAGTGTGTATAAAATTAATAAAATAACATAAAAAATTTATTTTAAGGTATAAAAATATTTATTTTTCTGGATAATTTTTATATTACGTGTTACATCACATTTTATTTTTCATGATGCCCTAATACATACCGTATAATAATACAGTATTTAATTTTTACCCAAAAATTTGGCAATATCAGAAAATTATGAAAAATTAGCCATTGAATAATTTCAGAATGATTATTTCAAAAATCATTTTTATTGTATCTAAATAATTATCTAAATATGATAATATAGTCTATTAAATCTGAAATTCCTATTTATTTAAAAATAATGGTTTTTGGAAAATAATAGTTTCCAAACCCTTATAAAAAATAAATTTGACTACATAAAAGTATGTTAGGATTTATATTTAATAAATTTTATTTTATAATAATATTTTATAAATATAAAATTTATTTCAAAAATTATTGAATTCATTAAAAATAGTGTCTTGATCGAAACTATATATTTTCCAAAAATACAATTTATGTTTCATCATATCCAAATAAAATTTTTTATCAAACTCATTATTTAATCATTTAAAAGATATATAAAAATGGATATATATAATATATTTTTTAAAATAAAATATAAAATTCATACTATTAGGGTCTAAATAAATAGACCTTTATTACAAAAGCAAATGAACTAAGGGTGAGGACTTCAATGATGATATTTTCATGTGATAGTTTGGTAAACTTGGTTAGGGACATGATCCTGATGAGATTGAACTTCATCCATAAATGATTTTTTTGTGATTTATGTTTTTAATCATGCTGTGGGAATGGTCAAGGTTATAGACCAATGGTGATATCATCCTAATAAGCTTTAATACATGGCCTTAACATGGCACAATCCTACCAGTCAAGGCCAATATTTTCTTTTTTTCTATCAATTGAACTTGATCATAACCCTTAATATATACTAAACATATAATCACTATATAATGAATATACTATAATTGATTATGATTTTAAATGGTCTTTTAAATCCGCTAGGATATAACTTATAACGATCTAAAATAACCAAAGTAGTGCCTTTACTTTCTATAATTTCATATCATAATAAGACATTTACTCATTTAAAAGGTTAATCTCATTTATAAATGATACATATATTACATTACTGGTACAAGTGGTTACCCAAGTGATTTTAGGTAAAAGTGGTCACCCTCATGGTAAAAATTGGGTGAGGAATCAGTTTAATGTGTTGGAGACTCCATGTATAATTTCAAGTGAATTATTCACTTTTAATTTATTTTCATAGGTTTTAATCTTAATTAAGTTACCTATATAGAGTAGGATATAATGGTTAATAGAGAGCTAGAGTATCTCTTCATTTTATAATTGGACTAAATGGGGACCCCTTTGGGTTATAGTTGTAGCTGAATTTGGGGTCCTAGGAAAATATAAGTTGGGTATGGTAGGCTAGGCGTATAGGTGGACTTGGGCACAAGAAGCTGTGTCCATTGGTGGAATTAGGGAAATGAGTTTTGGCTTAATCCAAAGGCTAATGTAATATAATATGTGTGACCTTAACTGGGCCGATATGAAATTATCTTTCTTTACTAGAATTTCATCTCCATCATTACAAGGTTTCTATCCTTATCAAAAAAATGACTACCTATATCAAAACATAAAATTTTTACAAAAATATCACCTTATATAAGAGTAATATTCCGTACATAAATTTATGATAAATTTCAAAACTGTAAAGTCTTAGTGTTTTTAGAATCATGGATACAATAGCTGATTTATAAAATATCTACATCTTCTCAGACTCCCTTATTTATAACTATAACCCTTATTAGACACATTAAACCATAAAATTTTCATCATATCATGTGGAAAAGAAAAAAATAATAAAGTGTGATATTATATTCTCACTAAGGGTAATCAAGGGATACATCCATGATTATTTAAACAAAACATGAGAATAATGGGTATGAGATCATGATATTCACATTTATAAATAATACGCATCAAATATTTTATCATAAAAATGATTCATGGAATAAATATTGGTATTTTATAATACATGAATCATAAAGAGATTAGATAACATGCTATATGAGAAATTATCATTGGCATAATATCATGTCATAAAAGTGTGGAAATAATAATGTAATAATCATAACCATATAAATATTATGTAAAGGATACCCATTAAGACATTAATAACATCTTAGTCTTGGGAAACATACTCTATTCCATCTTTGGGCTTCAGATAACCTCCTTTAAACCCTCTTTCATTCTTGGTATAACCTCCAATATACCATCTTTTTTCATGATAGTGATAATGTCCCATGTACCCTTTTAGGAAATAGAACATTAATATTTACACAATGTATTACAAGTCTATATAATTTGGGCCCACCCATCATATAATCATAAATATATTCATATTTATACCAAAAGTTTAAAAAAACACTCATCATAAATTAACCTATGGAAAATAAATGACTTTGATAGATATTTAGTCATCATAACCACAAAACATCTAATGAAATAATAAACATGGTATCACGGAATCATAACCTCAGTAAATAATATGTAACATTAATGGATATTATCATAAATAAAAAAGCCTACTAAAGAATTATTCTGAAATTTCATTAGTAAAATAACAATTTCATTTTTAAATCAAATATTAAAATTGATAATTTTCTCAATTAACGAAGAAAAAATTTTATTTGAAAATAACATTGGAAACATGTACATAAATATTCAGAGCACTGATTGATCATGACTATGAAACATTATGTTTATGACCTGTACATTAAAATAAATATTTCTTTAATATTTTCTGTAAAAAGTCAAAATTACATCATTCGAAAAATGAATTGAGATTCCTTTTAAACCATTTTTATATTTCAAACTTGTTATAATAGTAACAAATAGTTTAAAACAATTCTAGAAAATATGAATATGGAAGAAAAATGATTTCTGACGAAATATGAAAGGAAATTTAGTTTTATTTTAACAAAAATTAGTCTCTTGAGCACTTAAAGTGAATGAAATGAATGAAAAATATAAATTATCAATAAATAACCAGATGATAACAAAATTCCTGATATTATTTGGAAATATATCATGAAATGTATTCATCATAAATGTGACCATAAATATTCATGATAAAAAAATGGAGATTGTAACATAAAACACATATATCGAGTTTGAATTTATTCAAAAGAGCTTTAAGCAATTCTATAATAAGATTAAATATATTATACTTCTATACCAGTTTTATTTATATACATAAAATTTATGAACTCAAATTTTTCTAGAAAATCCTTAGGCTTGTTCTTTGGTACTGTTTACCCTTGTTTTGAGTAATTTTTTGGGGTGTCACCTTGGGGAGTTTTGGGTGAATGTGGAAAAGTTTGGAAGGATATAGGGTAGTGCATGGTTGGCGTATGGTTTTTCCAAACCATGTAACTTGGCCCAAGAATCAATGAAAACCCAGGTGGAGGGATATTGGCAAGTTTTGGCATCTGTTATCAAAAAATGATGCCTATATAGAGAATCCTTGAACCCCCAAGATGAGGCACAAATTTAATATACATAGTTTGTAAAATCATGTTCCCCTACCCAGAAAACCATGTATGGGTTTTACATTAGGCAGAAAATTAGATTAAATTTTTTCCAAAATCTCTTCATCTCAACAAAATCAGCCCTAACTCATACCAATTAACGTTCTCTCATTTTTAGATCATCCCAAGTAGATTTCTATCCCTTCCATCCACTATTCGTGGAAAATCAAAGGGTATTTTGATGATATGCACCTCCCTGGGTATGTGTCACTTCTTGATTAGTTCCCTATATATATTCCTATCCTCTTCCCAAATAAAATACGGAAGTTATCAATAATTGGTTTTAGATCTAGATCTAGGTTTTTTAGATTTTGAAACATTTTTTCTTAGGTTTATAATTTTAGATCTAAATCAAATTTTTGATGACCTATTTGACTATTCTACTACAAATTGAGGATTCTTCTAATAATGATATTTTTTTGAAATAATTGTGGTAGGTGGTATATTATTCAAATCCCAAAGTATATATCAAATATATATATATATATATATATATATATATTATTTTATATTTTATATAGGTTGATTAAAACTGAGTTTCCTAAAAATAATTAATTATTTTGGTAGATAAATTAATAAAGTGACTATGAAATTGGGGATATTGGGATTGCTGATTTTGAAAAATTATTTATTGAAATAAATATGGTATATTGGGATTTAGGATTCTAGATAATTAATTTTTGAATTAATTATTCGATATTGGGATTGTCAATTTTGAATAATAAATTATTGAATTAATTATGGGATTATTGGGATTGTGGATTATAGAAAATTAATTTTTAATTGATTAACGGGATTAATGTGGTTAATTAATTTATGAATTGATTAATGAGATTTATGTGATAATTTTTTAAATTAATAATTAAATTAATGTGGATCATTAATTTTTTACTTAATTAATAGAATGATGTGAATATACAATTGTTCAATTTGGCTAATTAATAGGTGAATAAATCAATGTGAAATTGTGATAAATGTGACTTGAAATTATGATTGGTAACAATGAAATTCATATGTTACTTTTAATGATGAATGATAACAATGGAATTAATATGTTACTTGATTTGATGAATGGTAAAAATTGAATTCATATGTGACCTAAAATGATAAATGGTGACAATAGAATTCATATGTGATAGGAAATCATGAATGGTAAAAATGGAATTAATATTTGACTTAAAAAGATGAATGGTAACAATTTCATTCAAATGCGACTTGAAATGATATTGGTAACGATGGAATTCATATGTGAGTTGAAATGATAAATAGTAACAATGGAATTCAAATGTGACATTAAATGATTCATGGGGACAATGGAATTCAAATTAATTTTAAATGTTGAATGGTAACATTAAAATTCATATGATATTTTAAATGATGAATTGAAAAAATGGAACTCATTTGTGAAATGAAATTATAAATAGTAAAGAAGGGATTCATATGTGAGTTGAGAGTCCAGGTTTTCATATGAACATGAGGATTTATGTGGTTAAATAAAGACTAATTGAATAAATGTAAACCATTTACTTTATTTTATTTTATATTTATATAAATGCTCACAATGTTTTGACTGGATATTTTTAGACCCCATTGGTGGGGGCCTACTGAGGTGTACTCACACCCTGTTTAGGATACCTAATCAGTATCCAAATAGATTTCATGGTTGTAGGATAGTTTATGTGCAAGGGTCCTTTTTAGAGGGGTGATTGGAATAGATCATCTATGAGAAAGCACGACATGGTGTTAGGACACACTTGGAGGAGTAGTCAGTGTCTTTACTTATTTTTGGGTTTGAATATTTTCACTTGACACATACCTGGAATTTCTTATTTATTGTTTATTTTGAGAATTTTATTTCCTATTGTGGTTGTCTTGTGATATTGTTTCTGTAAGGTTACTGGTTATATCTTTTTTTATTCTTGGTTATGTCCATTATTGTGATTATTTTATAAAGAGGGTATAGTCTCCCCTTGATCGATATTAAACCCTATTTTCTAGTAGACAAAATTTGACATACTAGGAGATGCACCTGAGGTCACATGGTATATTGTGTCAGGGCACTGTGTGTGGCACCTGGGCTAGGACATTACAAAGTGGTATTAATGGAGTTTTTTTTATTTTTTTCATTTGTTTACTATATGGGAAAGGTTTATTAGAGACTAGGAAGAGTCGGGCCATGGTCTTGAGCTTATTCGTGGGAGTAGCTGACCCACGTATGTGCGAAAAACCAATGAACCAAGGTGGGATTATTGTTATTGTTACGTGTTTTTATAATTGATGATATTTCCCTTTTAGTGATGCACATATTGTGTAATATGATCATTTTTTGAATGTTTTACTGATATTGGACTTGTGGCCAAGATCATCATGAGATTCTATTATGCATGAATCATTTTAGGCACTTTGGATTTTTTTGTGACATTCATCATTTTATTCATGCACAAGAAAACATGTTTTGGAAAAGTTATTGAACATAATCTTTTTTAACATACTTGTAAAATTGAACAGAAAAAGGTATCTAATGTGAAATTTAAACAAAAAAGATTAATAAAGTGAAAAAATGGGTGACTAATGTGAAACTTGAATAATTAGAATGGGTTTCCCATTGATTTCCATGACCTAGAGGTAGGATGGTTAAGGATAGTGATAGTTCCTTGGTTTTGATGATGTGTCTAGGTTTGGGGAAACGTCAGTTACGAATTATTGTGATTTACTATTATATAAATGTGTTAAAGTTGTGCTATGTTCCCTAAGGTGTGTGATGATGATTCTTGTTGAGAGGACGATAAGTGGACATGACTAGAGATGTTCCTGTAGTAGTGGAACCCGAGTCATCACTAGTTCTTGGTGAAGATGCATGAGAGTAGTTATATGAGAATTTATATCGGATTATAAAATTCATGTAAAGATACCCAGGGTGGGTTATGAAAATAATGTCTGATCTTATGAGGGACACTTAGATATAACACCCTCTGACATTTACTACAGAGGGTGGACCAAAGGCAGCTAATTTATGGGTTTATTCCATCTATAATATACTGGTCCATTTGATGAATCCTATTGAAAAGAGGGTTAAGTTGGCTATGTACATGTTGTGAGGATTATTAATGTATTGGTGGGACGTTTAGACGTGGACATGGAAGGAATATTGGATTGTACAGAAGGGATTTTTAAAGTAGTTCTTATAACACTTCTATCTAGAGGTGATGTGAAAAGAGTGAGGATTTGAGTTCATGTGGTTAAGTAAAGGAAATATATCAATGATGGCCTATGTTGGTCACATTATAGAATTCTAGTTCTTTTCCCTAGTGTGGGTAGGGGATGGGACAACTATGACAAGGCATTCCCATGATAGGCTTAAATATGAGAGGAATCCAAAAGTTATCCACTTTCAGTTAAAGAGGTTTTATGAGGCAGTGAATCAAGATCTCATAGTTGAGGGGAACCTGAATGAGGCTTAAAGTACATGAAAGATGGATGATATTGGATGATCAGAAGGTATGTCTTCTGAGAGAAGAAATAATCAAAATTAGGTGTTATCTAGGGGTATACCAGGAAAAGCGTTCAGGGAGAAGGGTTGGTTACACAGAACCTTACTCATGTTATTTGTCACCAGGGCAGTAAGTCAATCCACTATCATAGACAGTGTACCTAACCACTAGTAGAGTGTTGGTCTTGCAGTAGTATGAGACATCAACAGATGTTCTACATGATATCATGATAGACAGGTAGTTATGGAGGAGATAGACATAACCACAGTGTGGTAAATGGATCTTTTTCACCATATCAATCTAGAAGCCTAAGTTCTTCTGTCCATGGAGGTAGATGTAGAAAACATGGAGCATCTAGGAAAGAGCACACAGATAAGTAGAGTCATGTAGCTTAAGGGACTCAAATTGCATCACATAGAAGAGGGGTAGGATTGTTATAAGCCATTCAACCTACAAATACATAGAGGGAGGTTGGGCCATCAACAATTATAAGAAGTATTCATGTATCTTATACATTATCTAGTTCCTTATTTGATAATGGTTCCTGTCATTATTTTATATCTTCATAACTTATGAATAGTTTGATAATTGTTGTGTATTTCAGGAGTGGAGTGTTGATGATAGATAAACCTTTGGTAGTACGATCGAGAGACATTATATTGTGCAAATGGTGTTCTCTCATGGTTGGGGAGTATCACATTCTATGGGATCTATACATTCTTGATATGTTTGGATTCGTCCTCTTTTGGGCATGGAATGGTTAATATCATAATGATCCCACATAGATTTGTACCATATGAAGGTGGAATTTATGTCAGATAAAGTTGAAAACTATATCCACCATGGAGAATTGGATATCCAGGTGGGCTATATTGAATTAGTTCACGAAAAACTAGTGGATATCATCAACCATGTTTCTAGTTTATTACTGTATAATGGTGGTGGGTAGTAGGATATCTTTCCACATGTAGTGGAATGGTTTCAAGATGTGTTTCT
Source organism: Viscum album (assembly GCA_963277665.1). NCBI lineage: Eukaryota > Viridiplantae > Streptophyta > Magnoliopsida > Santalales > Viscaceae > Viscum > Viscum album. Next base: position 2,135,730,260 of record OY728138.1, read on the forward strand.
TGGAAACTTCTTAGGACTTCCACCTGAGAGAGATGATAAATTTAAAATTGAACTCATACTGGGTGTTGAGCGAGTTTCTCTTCCACCGTATATAATGGAACCAACATAGCTTCAATATTTCAAGACTCGGTTGAGGAGTTTGAGGATTAGAGGTTCATTCACCCAAGTATGTTACATTGGGGTTCCCTAGATTTTTTTTCTAATAAGGATGAAAAAACAATAAGCTTATGTGTTGACTACCATAAGTTGAACCAAATGACTATGAAGAATGGATATCCTCTTCTATGTATTGGTGATCTATTTGACCAGTTGAGGTGAGATTGTGTCTTCTTAAAGATCAACATGAGATCAGGGTATTATCAGTCGATGTTCAAACTTCTAATATATCAAGGATTGTATTCAAAATTTGGTATGACCATTATGAGTTCAATATAAAGCTGTTTCGGTTATAAAACACACTAGAAATGTTTATGGCATTGATTAATTTCATCTTCCACCCACAACATGATCAGTTTGTGGTTGTGGTTGTGGATGAAATCTTGGTGTACACCAAGAATCATGACGATCATACCCAACATATTGACATCTTTCAGAGTACACTGAGAGAGAATCGTCTATACACCAACATATCTAAGTGTCAGATTTGTATTGGTCGGGTACACTACTTGTGTCATATCATCTCAGGTGAAGTGGTGTTAGTGGACCTAGATAAGGCTAATTCAATTGTTTCTTAGGAGAATCAAAATAATATTTTCTATATCCATATCTTTTTAGGGTTAGTTAAATATTACTATAGGTTCATCCATGAATATTTCCTCTTGAATGTACCACATTCGGGCATGACCCACATGGGGATAAAGTTTTAATGGATTCATGATTGCGAGAACAATTTATAGGAGTTGATGATGCTCTTGAAACCCAAAAATCTCATGGTCTTACCAGAGTTGGGTGAAAGGAGTACGATGTTTCGTGACACTTGTGTGATCGGACTTAGAGCAATGTAGATTTAGGGAGATTGATATGTGATGTATGGATCATAACAGTTTAGGCTACCTAAATTGAAATATCCTACACATTACCTTGAGTTGGATTTATTAGTTTATTCATTGAAGTATCAGTGGTATTATCTATTGGTAGAGTTGTTTATTTTTATTGTGGCTCACATGAGCTTAAATTATATCTTTTCATGGTGATATTTTAATATTTGGTAGTACTGGTGGGTTGAGTATATGCGGTCATTCTATTTTGATATATCATATAAGCCAGACATGGGAAACAGTGTTGCTGACACTATAAGTAACAAACCTCAGACACAGGTAGTTTAGGAGTTTTTTGCTGAGAGTAAGATCGTGACTTTTCTAGTTGAGATACATGTTGTTGTTCAGAAGAGTAAGGAAACGATGAATCATATAAAATTTTCCACAGAGTCTACCTTTTTTATTTGGAATAGGGACATGAACTATACAGATCTGTAATATATTTCCTTGAAGGATATACATGATGGTGGGGAGTCAAATTTTGATTGGAGAATAGATGAGGATGAGGCCATCTATGTTAGGATTCTAGTTGTTGTGCCGATGAGTATGAGGGACGATGTGATACAAGAATAATATGCCTTAAAGTGGGTGGTACATCTAGGTGTTAAAAAATGTATCGTGATCTATGATAATAGTTTTGGTGTCCAGACATGAAAAATTAAATAGAAAGGTTTGTGATACAAGTTTATACCATTCAATAGGTTAAGGCCAAGAATCAATGACCTAGAGGTTTGCTACAACTATTTCCCTTTCCGGAATGGAAGTGGGGTGAAATAAAAATGTATTTTTTGCTGGGTCTCCCAATGAATCCTAATAAAAATAAGGATATTTTGGAGGTTGTAGATCATTTGGAAAATTATGCACATTTAATTCCAGTGTGGGAGACTTTCTTTGTAGAGTAGCTGGGGGGCTATTATGTTGAAGAAGTAGTTTTTCTGTATGGAGTGCCACATACTAGATTTTGAGTCCGTGACTCATTTTTTAATTCATTATTATAAAATGTATTACATTAGGAAATTTTAACATAAGTTTTTTTGAGTAATACATTCCTCCATCATAAATATGTGAAGTCAGAGCCTATGATATAGCTGGTTGAGGATATGCTTCAGGCATGTGTTCTAGAATCTGGCTTGTCTTCCAAGAAGCACCTAACATTGGTTAATTTCTCCTATAAAAACATTTATGACAAAAATAGTTAGATATAATCTTATGATGACTATGGTAGGGAATGAAGATAACTTCAATTCTATATTGAGCTATGTGAGTGAGAACAATTGGGACTGAGTCTCGTGTAAGAGATTTCAGAGCATATACATACGATTCAGAATTATATGGATGATGTTCAGAGTAAAAATATTTTGTATGCTACTATATATCATTGAAACCAAGAGTTTGGATAGGATGATCATGTATTCCTTTAGTTTTTTCCTAGATTGGGTCACTATAGAATATGGATATAGGGAATGTTGGAACCTATGTTTGTTGGACCATTTGAGAATGTAGAGAGAATCAGACCAGTGTAATACTGATTAGCTCTTCCATAAAAGGTAAAATGAAATGCATGGCATTTATCATGTTTTAAAATTTCAGCTATATCACCCCAACCCTTCTAATGTGGTCAATGTGGATGATGATGAGCTTGAGGCTGATGCTTCCTTTGAGGAGCATCTGATACGTGTATTGGATCACAAAGTGAAAGTGTTTTGGAGAAATTCCATTCTAATAGTTTTAGCATTGTGGCAACATGTATGTGTTCAGAAGGAAGCATGGAAGAGAGACAAAGATATGTAGGCTTAGTGGATTGATCTTTTTTACTTTATAATCATTAATATGACTGTGTGTAAAGATCTAGGAGTAGTTATTATAGGGTGTGGGAGATTGTATGAACCCGTATTTTTATAGAGATGTCTCATGCTTATTTTCAAGTACTCAATTTTTCCTTTTGTTAATTAATATTTGTTTATTTGTTACCTTGGTTAGTTTTTAGGTTAATTTTGAATAATTTTGAAGGATAATGGGTAGTGCATGATTTGTAAATAATTCTCCCAAACCATGAACCCTAGCCTAGAAAAAAAGTGCAACCCCAGAGAGAGGGGGTGCACGTTTGGTGAATGGTTTTTCAAAATATGTATAATATTTGGAGAAACCATGAACCCTCAAAAATAGGTACACATTTTGGGAGAATGTTTTGGAAAACTATGAACCCTTACCCAGCAAAACCTTGAATGTGTTTTTAATTAACCTGAAAGTTGGATTTAAATTACCAAAACCCTCAAAACTCGCCAAAAAGACCCGAACACAGACTAATCAATTTTCTCTCATTTTAGAGCCTCCTAGATATATTTGAAGCCCTTAAAACCTCTACATGTGGTTAATCAAAGGGTAGATTGATGATTTGTACCTCCCCAGGTATGTCTTTCTCCCCAATTAGATATATATATCTCTCTTTCTCTCTCTCTCTATTCCTCTCAACTTCCAGGGTAAAATGGGGTTGTTTATCCACTATTGGTTCTAGATCGAGATCTAGGTTTATTTTATCTTGATATGAATGATATTAAGTTTAGTTTTTGGATCTAAAACTCATTATTCATTGATTTTTCGATTAATCCACTACAAATTGGGGATTCTTCTATTGGCGATCATTTTTCAACAAAACGTGGTAGGTGGTTTATTACACAATCCTAAAGTCTATATTTCAACTATGTCTATGTAATTTTAAAATTGATACTGGTTGATTAGAAATTGATTTCTCCAAATATAATAAATTAAATTTAAAGATTAATTAATTATTCAATTTGAGAAATTTGGGATATTCATATTGTGCATTTTAAATAATTAATTGTTGAAATAATTATGGGATTTTGGGATTTTGGATTCTGAATCATGAATTGTGAAATTAATTATAGGATATTTGGATTGTGGATTTTGAATAATTAATTTTTAATTAACTATGGGATTATTTGTATTTTTGGGTTACTAATAATTAATTATTTGTTTGATTAATGGGAATGATGTTCTTAACTAATCGATGAATTTATTAAGAGGATTTATTTGATAAAATAATTATTCAATTAGTAATGAAATTAATGAGGTTAATTAATTTTTGTATTAATTAATGAACTGATGTGAATATGTAATTTTTTAATTTTACTGATTAATTAGTGAATTAATTAATTTGATATTGTGACAAATGTGACTTGAAATAATGAATGATAATAATGGAATTCATATGTTACTTGAAATGATGAATGATAACAATGATATTCATATATTGGTTGAAGTGATGAATGAGGACAATGAAATTCATATGTGACTTCAAATGTTGAGTGGTAAGAGTGGAATTCATATGTGACTTGAAATGATGAATGTTGACAACGACATTCATATGTAACTTGAATTGATAAATGGTAACAATGAAATTTGTACGTGACTTGAAATGATGAATGGTGACAATGGAATTCATATGTGACTAGAAGAGATGAATATTAAAAATGCAATTCTTATGTGACTTGAAATTATGAATGGTAAAAAAGGCATTCATAAATGATTTAAAATAATGAATGGTAACAATGACATTGATAAGTTAACTGATAGTTCAGGTGCCCTAGGGAACCCAAGGGTTTATGTGGTTAAATAATTAATAAACAAATAAATGTAGAATATTTATATTATTAATTTTATTTTTATTTTAACAACTGCATACACTATTTTAACTAGATATTGTTTTGGAGATCATTAGTGGTGGCTTACTGAGTTGTACTCACACCCCACCCAGGCTGCCTGATCGATACCCAAATAGATTTCATGGTTTCATTACAAGTTAAGGGATAATGTCTAATGTTTTAGGGATGATTGGGAGGGATCATGGATAAGGGAACCAAACCTGGTTTTAGGACCCATATAGAGGATTAGTCACTATCTTTATTTATTTTGTGTTTTTCAAACTTACACTTGAGATATTCATGTAATGGTATATTTTTTTAGTTTTAATATTGTATTTCCTATTATAGTTTTCATGAAATACTAGTTTGGTATAGTTTTTGGTTATATACTTTTTCTAATATTTTTTATTTCCACTATTGTGCTAATTTGATAAATCATGTATACTCTCCATGTGATTGATATTTGACCCTTGCTGCTAGTCAGAAGCATCCGCCATTCAAGGAGGCTCACCAGAGGTCATGTATAGTACCGTTTTGGGAATCCCTTTGTGGTACCTAGGTTAGGAAATTAAATAAAATATTATATATGATCCACTTATAATATTTTAACACCCTTTTGTTAATAATTCTTCATTAAAATCATCATTATTAGGTATCAACTGTTTCATTTTTCATTGAAATTTCTATTTGGTATTTCAAATACCTAAATGATAATTATGGTTCCATTAAACCTATAATATTATTTAAGATATAAATATAATATATTTTTATTTAATTAATATTTATAATCATCCATAAAATTTATTAATTGAAAAATGACTTACACCATTCCTGGAGACTCTAGGTCATACATATTCATGGACTTTGGTTTCAATTTTTGATAGATGGAATGAAAGAAAGGTAAATAAAAATTCAAATTTAATTAAATATTATTATATCATATGTATAATATATATTCTGTATATGTATCCATAATACCATCAATATAATCTAGGAATGAAAAATTAATCAAATCTCTTTGTGAATGTGGTAGTCCATATACGTGCATGAGCAACGTTATCGTTTTACAATTGATTGGAACATATGAAAGTAGCCACGATATTATAATTACATAATAATAATAACATCATAAATAACATGAATAATCATTAAAATTATCATAATACCCATACATAAAATATGCTGGTGAAAACATATTTTTCCCCATGCTGAGGTGGTAGTCCACACACACACGCACATGCTACTTTCACTTTCCATTCGATAGAAAATGGGTGGATAATGGTGGATTCAGGATCATAACAAAAATATACTATATTTAGGATACATATATTATTATTTTATGATAAATAAAATATATTTAGTGGAGGTATAAATTGAAATTGGTCATGTAGGATGATTAATTATTATTTGATGGACCTACTTTAGATCATTTATTAGGGACCGTTGGAATTATATTTTAAGACTAAAAAATATAATCTATGGTTAGATAAGATGATAAGATAATTTTGTAGGTGTGGTTGAGTTTTATGGATAAAATAATTTTAAATAAAAGAGATATGGGGTCACCTTTTATAATGGAAAGAATGTACGGATTTTTAATTATGAAAAATATTAAAATATAATTATGACATTCTCAAGATTAATATAATAAACCTGAAACTGGACTTGTAGATATAGATATAAAGTAATAATCTTTATGTTTATGGATCTTACATCGATGAAGGTCTCCTAATTTTCACTATCCAAAACTAACAACATCACTAAAATATTCAATCACATATATACCCAAGTAGCTTCGAGATTTAGAGTTTTAATGAATTGGCAAATAAATATGACATAAAAAATACTCATGAATTTCAAGCTAGTATTTCTTCCACTATATTAATCTTTTCATATTAAATATTTATTATTAAAAATCTCCAGCATACATAATCATGTACGAAACCTTTATAGAGAATTTTTTTAACTCAATTCTTTATAACCAAGGTAAAAGGAACCATAAGAAGGGTGAAATCAAATTATATGTAAGAGTAAACATAATAATTAAAAATATGATTACCATTAGTGAAAATAAGATGGCCATAAGAGTATGATGACATAAGAAATGTTTATGATGAAAAAATAACATAAAAAATAACAATCAATAACTGTATCATCAAACATGAAACATTTCTTAAGGATTAAACATAGAAAAGAGTCATAGGATTCAATAATAATTTTTCATGTTATCTCAACATTGATCAAACAAAACTTCAAAACCCATAGAAATAATAAGGATACCTTATTGGTATATTTGAAGCATTATATTCACATCTCTTTTTAAGAACATGTGAGAAATAACTGGAGCCCAATTAAAGTTATAAGAGAAACCCTTCAGTAACTCCATAATTATTTCCTATTAAGATAAGGTAAATTGGAAAACTATTTAGGTGTACCCATCATATAATCTATTTTGGGATCACCAAGTTCTATCTGGGCACACCTATTATATTTTCATTATTAGGCTCACCCTTGATCATCAATAATGTCCAAGTACTATTACTGAATAAAATATTTAGAATAAATTACTTTTATAAATAAGGATATATATTTTCCTTCTTTTATTGATTCACCTATGGAAACGAAATTAAGTTTGAATCAGTATCATAATCCATATAAATAAAGAACAAGTATGTTATCAATACCACATATCAGAAATGGTGTGTAAGTAACATTAATAACATTTTCATTGATAAATGTAAATACTGTTAAAACCCATTAAAATAATTCTTGAGGAAAATAACTTTTTAACTTGTAGTAAAATCAAAGGATTCCATATTAGATAAAAAATTATTTGGAATGATCACATGGAACTTATCTTAAGTAAAATTTACTATATTGTTTTTATAAAATAATTAAAATATAAAAATTTACTAACAAGTAAGTGAAAAAATATTTGGAAAATAAAAATCTAAAAAAATAAATAATCTTTAATAAATTGAGTGGTAATTATGGATTAAAATTTCCTTCATTCTGAATAAGATAAAAATAGTGATTCCTTTCACATTTTTGTATTAAAATCCAAAAATCAACTTATTTAAAAAATTATAGGAGAATTAAATTAAATTTTTTTAAAAGAATATATAGTTATGCAAAAAAGTACTTTAAAAATTCATATTAAAATATTTTTTAAAACATTGTAGAAAACTTTTATATAGAAGATAATGATTTTGGATCTAAAAAAATACAACATCAGTATCACTTGAAAATGAATTTATTAACGTTTCATTAAAAAAATGGAGGAAATGGAAATTAAAAATGTGAACCATCTTCACAAATATATGATAATAAAATCTAATTTCTTTAGGAAAATAATATTACATTTTCTCCCTCAAAATAACAACTAACATAAAAAACCCCTAATGAAAAGAAATTTTAACATAAATCCTTTTCCACATCTGTAACTCTTTAATCGAAAGATCCATGAAATAATAACATAAAATAATACTATAAATATCATTAAAATTATAATGTTTATTATATAACACATCAAAGGAAATTATATACTACTTAGAAACTAATATAGGTGAAAATCAGAAATGTAAGTATCAATGAAAGATAATTTGAGATGAATAACCCTTAAAAAATCATACCATTGAATTTGAGAATAAATCAATGAATAGATTATGTTTATAAAATTTAAAACCTCATAAAAAATATTTAAATACATTATAATAAAATCAAAAGTTATTATACAGATAATCATTAGGTAATAATGTCAATGAATAAGTAATATAACCAAATAAAAAAATTAGTTTACAAATAATTTAACAATTGGTAAATTTCAATTCAATTACACTATGAATAAAATATTTAAAATATAAAATTTAAATACCATGTTGTATGAAGGATTCATGTTATTAAATTTAAATATATCTTATATACCCCACACATTAAAAATATGGGTTGAATATGGCATATGTCTAATGTAAACAAAAAATGAGATTAAATACCATTACCTCGAGTCCATAATTTTCTTGTATGTACTTTAACTTCATTATAATATAATATAATTAATTAATTTGTTTAATAATAACCATTTTCAGGTTTAATAAATTATAATTAAACTATTTAATTTATTTAGTTTTAATTATATGTTCAAATATTTAAAGAGTTAAGTCTGCATCGAGTGTTTTTAAGAAGTTCACTTCATTATTTCAATATGGATTCATTGTGTTGAATGTGGTTAAAGTGGTAATTATTTCAAAATATCTAAAATTATAATAATTCAATACTTATCATATTTTTATATAAATTATACTTTTAAAACTAATCATTGAATATGGTTATGAAAAATGAAAAATGCTACTGTCATGGAGATGGTAGGTCGCTTGTACACATGAGTAATGTTTCCATTTTCCAATTACTATTTTGGATAGACGGTGAGGTGTTTTTTATCTAAAAATAATGATAATAATATAATAAATATCATATTATATCTCAAAATATACCTATATATATATCATCCATGAGTCTTGGTGATGAAAATAGAGTGGCATCGCTTCGTGGAGGCGGTAGTCGAAACATATAGACGAACAATATTATAATTTTTCACTAAGTAGAAAGGAAATAAATAAAAGGATATATTATCATTTAACAATTAAAAGCATGTAATTAATATCATATTTATTTCATTTATATCACATATATTCACTATCTTTATCCTTATTATCTTTCATGTCAATCATTATTGAAAAATGTATCATATTGCTTTGTGAGACTGTAGTTCGTCACACACACGAGCGATGTTATTGTATCCATCAAAAAGTAGAAATTAATGTTTTTTATGTGATATTATACTGCATGAATTCAAAATATATTAAAAATAGAATATATAAAATTTTATTCCATGATTATATAATGTTGTGAGAGGTGATGATGGAAAATGAATGACATTGGTTCGTGAGGTGGTAGTCCGCTATACACAGGAATAATGATTTCATATCCCATTAAATGTAAGAGGAGATGGATTTAGCTTATTAAAATAACATAATAAAATTTTATTTTATTTTATTTACTAGTCTTATTATATAATCATAATTGATGAATATTTATAGGAGGTGGAAGAATAAATAAAACAAAGATGCTCGGTTAAGCATAATACTTTCTCTTCAGAAAACCTAAATAGGTAAGCACCAAAAGGATTCATAGGATGGATTTATGATCAATATAAATGATATAAGATATGGTGAGGAACTTAAGGATGTAATTTTGGTATTTATTAGATGAGAAAAATATATTTTGGTGTGTGAAAATAGGAGGATATTGGGTGTCCTTTAATAAAGTAAGTGACTTGCACAATTGTAATTTTTTCATTGTAATAGTTATAATCACATTTTTATCTAAAAAAAGATATAAATGGAATAATATCTATAATTATTCATTATAATATAAAAATATGTCCCTAAAATTGGTCTTAAAAATTTTTCCAGATGATTTTATCCCTTATCCTTTTAGTTTATCCCCCCCCAAATTAAAACCATTTCTATCTTAAATGAAGTTGTTAATATTTAGAATTTTCACAATTAATTATAGTAAAAAAATAATATGACCTTATTAAATAAAAAAATTGTTTTGATTAAAAACAGTAATTCTATTTTTTCAAATTAATTCACATAAGTGAGAAAATTTAATTTAAAATTATGCAAATAGACCCCAAAAAAAGAGGTTTCAAGAAATGTATTTTTTAAGAATAAGATGATTTAATATTAAATCAATGAAAAATAATAATAATTTTATTAATATAAATTACTATTTATTGATATTTAATTTATACATTTCAATTAAAACATTACTAACAATGGTTTTTCAAATAATTGTAATCGAGAAACATTATACACTTTAAAACCGTTTTTAGAAAAAAACCCAATTTTAAACCCAAAAATCTAATTTTACTAAAATAGAATCTATGTATGATTATAATTTAATTAATTAGATTATATATATAAATAATATTTTTTTAAATCATGTTAAAAAATTATGAGACTATTAAATTTCATAATTTTTTGTATATAAATGAAATCTTTATAAAAATCAGTATTTTTCAATATTCATAGAAAAATCCATATTTTTTGAAAAATAAAAAAATTTCAACTTAATATAATATTTATATTATTAATAGAAAATATAATTCCATTTTTTAAAATAAATTTTATAAAAGTGGTAAAAATTAATCTTAATGCATGTGTGCAAAGCGTGATAAAATTACATTTTAGAAAAAGGCATGTTTTTTCAAAAAACATTTCATTTTCTTCAAAAGGATCATAATTGTATTTTTTAATAAATATATTTCCATTGAATATATTTTATACTTGGGTATATGATATAATTTTCATAAATTATTTAGTTTAATTCCCACTAACCAATTTAATGGCTTTCATATAATAGTTATATATTTTTTGCATCATTTAGGCTTAGTGTTGCATGGTAAATAGGCCATCAGACGTAGTTTCATTTATAAAATTTACAGGTTACATATACCACAAGTATCTAAGAGATTGAATTTATTTAAAAATAAAAATATCTTAATGTATTGGGGTGTTACATTACCATCTATGTTTGGTTTTGTATTCCATATACTCCGTCAAACATTAATTTTATTCTTTTTAAAGACTCGGGATGTTACACCTCCCACATTAAAAAATCACAACCACGTAGTTTAAACTTTATCAGGATAATCAATGGTTATAAATTTTAAAATCCATTTCATTTAAACCAGCATCTTAAAAATTATTAGTAAAACATTCTCTTAAAAAGAGATAAAGGTATATAAAAAATTATCACATAACTAGGTTTCCACATAGAGGAACATTGATAGTAGGTAAATAAATGTATATTGAAGAAAAGTGTAAATAATTTTGGATTGTGAAGGAGACCACAAATCATAATAAATTGATTTATCAAGATATATTTAACAACCCTAAAACCATTATCTAGTGGGGTTTGAAAAAGATCATTTATAAAAAATATATAATGGTAATTGGAGAACATTTTATTTCAAGACTCTTTTCCAAGGGTTGAGGAACTCGATAACATATTGGATAAAAATATATTACAATTTACCTACTTAAATAGTTAAAATTCAATACATTAATTAATTTCCACCACAATCTCATATTTTTATGTAAATAATGAGTATTTTATATGAACATTAGATTCCCTAATCACTAAAATCTACTTTTTAAGGATCATGTATCCATACAAGGTATAATCATGAAATTCCACTTGTCATTTGACATTAACCAAAACCAAACTGGTTTGAACATGGTAATATAATCCCCAATACTAATAAACCATATAATGATTAAATAGTATATTAATCTCTAAAATTTAATTGTAATTCCCATAGTTTAAACAAAAACCTTCGATAAATAAATAACCCACTATCCCAAATAACCAAAATAACCAAAAAAATTATAGATCTTTTTAACCTCGAAGGATATCACATAACATTTACCTAACAATAACAAATATTGGGAAATGGTTCTGAAAAAACATTAATCACATAACCATCAAATCAATTTTCAATCCCATTTTCATCTTTATGATAAATCATGTGTCGCCATAATTACCATGATATAAAATATAATGTAAACCATAATAGTAATCAATACTAATAAAATTATGTCCACAACAATAATGGTATTATTCCTCATATAATAATTCACATTAATCCTAAGAGTTAAATATACCTTAAACAAATAAAACGTATCCCAAAATGTTATTAAACGCATTAGGATATCATCTCTTAAACCCAAAAAGGCTTGTATAAGATTTTAGACATTTTATCCTTTATAAATCCATAAATCCATGATGGAATCAGTAAATATTAAGATAAACTCGCATGAAAACATCCTAATCTACAATGTTTTCTAATCCTCATTCTGATACCAACTACAACATCCCTGAACCCACACTAAATGATTTGGTGTTAAAATCATAAAATTTATATTTATAGATTTGATACTGATCAAGGAGAAGACATTTTCACCATCCAAAACATACAACATAAAAATTAAATATTGGATATCTTACATACCCAAGGACCTTTTTCTCTTATAGCTTTACATAGTTAGGAAAAAATCATAAATAAAAAATACCCACAAATTCAATGCAGAATTTCTCCCAAGATACCTAGAACTTAATATTTTATATTAATTCTCCAACATATACCAAAAACATAATAATTTTTGAAAACTTTATAGACCCAAATAATGTATCATCATTATTCATATACTAGGGAAAAGGAAACATAGGTAGGGTGAGTTAAAATGGTCAGTAAGGGTAAATGTAATGATTTAAAAAATATTTTCATCATTGAGAATAAGATGAGAAAGGAGTATAATGACATAAGGATAGTGAAGGATCAAAATATAAGAGAAATAATACCCATTAATACTTGGATCATTAAATAGAATACATTACATATGGCTTTAACAAAGATAATATTCATAAGAATCAATAATCAGGATCCATATGATGTCAATCTTGATCAAACAAACATTTAAACCCATATAATGGATAAAAAAACGTGTATTGGTATCTTTGTATCATTATCTCCATAACCCATTTTAAAATCATTTCTGAAATAAATAGGTCATAGTTAATACCATATGAGAAACCCACCAGTAACTCCCTCTTTATTTCATCTAAAGAAAATTAAAATCACCTAATGCATTGGAGCACTATATAAGTGCACCCATCATATAATCTATATCCGGAACACCCGATGCTATCTAGGTGCTCCCATCATAAAAGCTACTTTGGGAACTCCCTTGATCAGCAATAATTTCCAGGAACCATTCACGAATAAGATATTTACAATATATGACTGAGATAACAATAATCAATGTTAATTCATTTCATGATTCACCCATATAAAAGAAATGGGTTTTGTGTCAATCTCATAATCCATATAGAGAAATATAAATTATAATATAAATATAAAACCCCCCTAAAGTGTATGTAACATAAAGTTATAGTTTCACTGATTAATGGAAATAAAATAAAAAATCATTAAAACATTATTGAGGAAAATAACATTTTTCGCAATGAGTAACTTCTATAGATGCCATCTTAGATGGAAAATGATTCTGAATGATATCTTATAACACTTCTTGATGATAATATCCTATCCATTTTTAAAAAAATTTAAAAAAATTCTATTTTTTTGAATAATTAAAGAAATAATTTTATTTAAAAAAAATTAAAAATTAAAAATGATGCTTTAAATCCTTGAGATTTCATGATGGTGGAATGTTCTATTCATATAGAATATGTTAATAAAAATGATTTATTCCACAATTTTTTAAGAAAATTGAAAATTTTCCTTTTCAAAAAATTTATGGTAATATTAATTCTAATTTTTTAAAAAAATCCTATTATTGGAAAAAATGACTTTAAACATTCATAGTAAAACATTTTTGAAAACAATTTAAAAAACATTGATATAGAAGAGAAATCCCAATACAAAACATAATACAACATCAGTATCAATTAAAAATGAATTTCATGATTTTTAATTAATAAATAAGAGTGGAAATTGAAATTAAGTATGTGAACCACATTCATTAATAGATAATAATAAATGATATGTGGTGCATTATAATATGATAACATAATTGCTTCCAAAATAACTAGGAATATAAACAATCCTGAATGAAATGAGATTGTCACAAAAGCCTTTTCCACTTTGGTGGCTCTGAAATCGCAAGCCCCATGAAATAATAACATCCATTTATATATAAACTATCATGAACATAATTTTTTTATGATATGACATGTAAAACGGAAGCATATATACTTCAAAAATAAATATAGGTGCATATCATAAATGTATGTGTCAATGAATACGAATTTGAGATTAATAACCCCTCTAAAATCATACAACTTAACTAGAGAATTAGTCAATGAATAAATTACATATATCAAATGAAAAACCACATAAAATAATTTCAAATAAAAAATAATACATTCAAAATTAATTAAACACATAATCAGGACATCAGAATGTAACTATAAAAAATGTAAAATAACGATGTTTTTTTCATTTGTGAATTTTAAAAACATCTTTAATTAATTGATTGACATTTTTGAAAAATGTTGCTAAATGAGGTGTCTCTAATTTTGAAATATTTATAAACATCGCCAAATTAATTATGTTTAGAAATATTTCTATTTAAAGATATCTCACTTTCTAACATTTTTTAGAAACGTTGGTAAATAAACACCACTAAAATAGCTACACTTTGAAACATTTATAAATGTTGATATTTAGTGATAAATCACATGCTGATTTTTTTTAGAAATTTTTTTAAATAAATGTTGCTAAAATAGCTATGTTTAGATACATTTATTAACCCTACTACTTAAAAATGCCTCATTGGATTATTTTCATTAAAACATCAGTTAATTTTATTTTATAATTTTTTATATATAATTTTTTTCAAACTTTTTATATATTTTTACTATAATCACAATTTAATATTATTTCTCCCCTCACTCACCCCTCCTGGGATACCTGTTTACTCCTCTACACTCGCACCATGCCTCACCCCAAGTCTCCCTCTCCCATCAAGTACCCTCACCACCGATGTACCCTCCTGTATACTAGATCCTTTCCCATGTTACCCATTACCTTGCCCCATTCACCCATCTAATACACAACCCCCCCCCCACTCTTGTAAAACGACTGACCACGCTTTATGTCCCCCAACTATAGTGGTCTGACCATGCCCCCATGTTCCCACCTCACCCCACCAGTACACATGCCCTCACCCCTCACTATCCCCCACCTTGATTACAATGTCTGACAACACCCCACTATCCCCACCATGCCCCATGACCCACTATCCACCGATGTAAAGTAAAAAAACATTCCTCCCCTGAGACTAGAAACATGGACCTACAACAGACAATGGGATAACACAACCAACTTACTTATCTAATATTTTGATAAATAATTTTATTATCTTATATATATATATATTCAAATATTCTAGAAATTAATATTATATATATTTATTTATGTATACATTAATATATTTATATTAATATTTTATATTTTATATATACTTTTCATATTTTATATTTTATATTTTATGTTCATATATATATATATGCTCATATATATATATATATATATCTATGCTTATATTTTAGATTATATATATATATATATATTATGTTTATATTATATAGATAGGTTTATATTAATATATATATGTGTGTGTGTGTGTGTGTTTGTGAATGCATACATATATATAATTATCCTCATTTTAAAACATAGATAAAAATGTCACTAAAATAGTAACATTTTCTTAAAAATGTGACTACATTTAAATTATTTAATTTTATTATGGAATATTTATATACATATAAATATATTTCAGTATTTAAAATTTAATATTGTATATATATATATTAATATACACATATTAATATATATATGTTTATATTTTATATTATATGTTAAATAAATATATATATATATATTCTATTATATATATATGTTAAATATATATATGTTTATGTTTTATATTATATATATATGTTTATATTTTATGTTTATTTATTTATTTAAATTATATTATATAGATATATTTTTATATTATATAGATATATATATATATATAATTTTATACGTGTTTGTGTTTGTGTGTTTAATTATATATGTGCATGTGTGTGTCTATATATTTATATATAACCTGTCACATTTTAAAAAACTACTAAAAATGTCACTAAAATAGCCATGCTTTCTTAAAAATGTAAATAAATTTAAAATATATATGTTTATATATATATATATATATTTAGATATATATGTGTTTGTTTTAGTTTGTTTATATATATATAAATATATATATTTATATATGTGTGTTTGTGTTTATATATATAAATATATATTTACATTGATTCGGGGAAATGGTCCATATAAATATAAATACTTTTAGGGATGTTTCCAAAAAACAATCCTAATTTAGCGGCATTTTCCAAAAACATATCTAAATTAGAATGTTTTTTAGGAAACATCATTATCATAGAGATGCTTTCACGAAATATTTCTAATTAACAACATTATTCAGGAAACACCACTAAAGTAGTGACACTTCAAGGAAATATAGCTAAATATAAAAATTAGAGATTTTTTTTAAAAAAATTATAAAAAACATTTCTAAATTAATTTTTTTATAGTGTGTTCATGAAGAAGTAATATAACCCAATGAAAATAAATTATGCCAATAAATTCTTTACTAGTTGGTAAATTTCAAGACAATTAACCATGAATGAAATAATTTAAATAAAAACATAAAAAATGATGTGTAAAGGATTCATGTTATTAAATTTAAAGGGGTAGTATATAAACCACACAATTAAAAAAAGTGACGAATATGGAATATGTCTTATAGAAATAAAAAGTGAGATGAAAAACCCTTATAAAGAGTCTAAAAATTCCTTGTAATTCCTTCAAATCTTCTATTATAAGATTACTTAACATAATTTATTTCCAAATAATATTTTCTAGGATTAAAATTTTATATATAAATATATTTTTTAATTTATTTTTTATTCTGTATATAAATATTTAATTAGTTAAGTCCACATCTGGTGTTTTGAGGATGTTTGTTTTATTGTTTCAAAATGGCTTCGGTGTGTTGACTATAGTCAATGAGGTCATTAATTAAACATATCATAAATAATAATAAGGAAATTTTTTTTCATATTATTAAATAAATTATAATTTGAATACTAGTCATTAATGATTGTTATGAAAAAATGAACAATGTTATGGTCATGGGGATGGTCGATTGTACGTACTGAGATGTAACATTTCAATTTTTTAATGATCATTATATAAATATTTTATGTAATTTATTATATTTCCATAATTATTATAAAATAATAAATACCATATTAATACTTTATATATATATATATATATAATACATGTGTTTTGGTGATGGAAAAAGAGCCACATTGCTTCGTGGAGGTGGGAGTTCACATGTACACATGAACGAAATTAAATTTTTTTGGTGACTGGAAATGTGAGAAATAAAATGATATATTATATTTTTTATAAAGTTAATTATGTCATTAATGTCATTATTATGTCATTTATATTGCATATATTCATTAATTTTACCCTATCACCTTCCATGTAATGCGTTAGTGAAAAAAGAATAACATCGCTTCATGGGGCGGTAATCCACAACACACACGATGGATGTTATCATTTCCCCCCAGAATGGAATGTAGAAAAGGAATATATGATATCAAATTAACATAATAATAAATATGCTACAAATATAATATATATACATTTAATCCATCACTATATCAAGTCGTGAGAGGTGATGATGGAAAACGAATGAAATCAGTTCATGAGGAGGCAGTCCGTCGAACACAGAAAGGAGGACTTCATTTCCAATTTTATAGAATAGGGGATAAATTTAGTTTATGAAATTATCATCATAAAATATAAATATATGTTTT
Source organism: Viscum album (assembly GCA_963277665.1). Taxonomy (NCBI): domain Eukaryota; kingdom Viridiplantae; phylum Streptophyta; class Magnoliopsida; order Santalales; family Viscaceae; genus Viscum; species Viscum album. Next base: position 2,135,748,489 of record OY728138.1, read on the forward strand.
ATATTGGTTTTATTATAAAATCATAATTAAATATTAAAGCAAGGATGTGGAAGTAGAAATAAAATAAATATGCTCGATTAAGCATGAGACCATTTCTTTAGAAAATAACCTTAAGTAAGTACCAAAATGAATATTATGTCACGAAATAGCAAGTAAAACCTACTAACCTGATAAATGATCTGATCTGAACATATCTCTTAGGGTGTTTCTGATACCCATGGGTTAGATACTAGCACCTTGCATCATACAATATGAATGTGGGAACAAATTTTCCACTAACACAACAATAGAAAGATAAAGAAGTCATTATGAATACCAAAAAAAATCTATAGGGTGAATTGTACACGAAGTCAAATAGGTATTAGGAACCATAGTACCACTAAAATGTTCCATAAAATAGGATAAAAACCCATGTCCTAGAGGACACAACCTTCCAATACCATGGAACTGCAATAAGAACCACCTCTAAGTGGCACTTTACCCTTACTCATACATATAAAGAGATAATCAAAAAACACACAAAGAAAACGGTCAGGTCTAATCTAAATTCCCATAATGGTCTCATTAAGGATTCAATAATAATATGCTATAGTTTATTAACCAAATAGTGATTCTTTAAAAAAATAGACATGTAATTTTAAAATCATATTTAAAACAAACCATTATTTACATTTGAAGTGATGTAAATATTTTAAATAAACGTTTTAATTAAAATTTTATATAAAATAGTTTATAACAATTCATAAGGCATGCGTAAAATACATTACAAAAAATGGAATATATTTTATATATTGAAAAACAAGAAGCATTGACATATAGAAAAAGTAATGATTTTCCTAGGCTCTGGTATCCCTCATAATCATATAAATGATCATGACAATATGTGTACACACATACCTCTAATACTAGTCAAGGTGGACCCATCAGTATCTCACCGGGGATATAACCTAATACATATGTATTTTTTGTGTTTTAAATTGATAAAATTTTTCCCCAAATAACTCACTAAGTACCTCGTCTTGCATGGTCTCAAATAAAAATTAGTGATGTGAAATTTCTTTTAAAATTTCATAAAACACAATACATCCCATTATTCAATTTCAAATATTCCAATTTTCATTTAAAAATTAAAGAATGAGTTTTTAATCAAAACATTCATTTTTAAAGATGAAATAAACATATTTCTATCAAAATAATTTTAATCCATTTTATAAAATAAAAATTTGAAATCAATTTCATCAAATTAATTTCACAATTCAAAGTTCACAATTATATTCTCCAATTTAATGTATGCAATTTCAATTCAATTTCCAAATACAACCCATTTAAATTGAATGGGGGTGGGGTCCCAATTTCATGAAATATACAATTTGAATTCCCAATTCAATAGAATTGGTTTTGTATTAAACTAATTGAATGAAAATTTATTTAGATAAATAAATTGAATTTAATTTTAAAAAATATAGTGTTAATTAAATTGGCCATCATAAACGGAACAACTTACCTTTGGATCATTGGATATCAAAAAACAAATCTCTAATAGGGAAACTCCAATGAATAATGTTGAAAAAATATATTTGATAATCAATTCTAGATTCAGGATCCTAAATAATGGGGAGTGGATCGTCCCACAATGAAGAGAGATACAAAACCCTTTTGAGCAAAGAGGTGAGAGTTGGAGAAAGATACCATGGAGAAAAATCTTACTGGGAAGAGATCAAATGTAATTCTCTTAGATTTTACTGACCACTATAAAGGTATGGAGGTGCCAAAAACACTACGTGGAGTCTCTAAGGAGGAAGAAAGTGAAATAGGGTCATATATGCCCATCAGACACCAAAAAAGAGGGTTTCCATATATTAAAACTATTTTTCAGATTAATTATTTCCTATATACATGGTTTTCTAGGATGGGAAGCACAATTATAAAAATCATGCTCCTTTATTTTCCAAGGTTCTCAATTTATATGAGGTGGGTACATAGTTTTTCAAAACATGTACCAACCATGATAACCATCACTATCTCGGTTTTCACGGTTTTCCCTTGAATGATGCATAGATTGGGAAAACCATACTGACACTTTCGATAGCACAAAAACCCTTAAAAATTTTCAAAATGTCACTCAAATCTACCTTAAACCAAACAAATCCAATGAATGACCAAAAAAGTGGTTTAGGTTTAACTATGAATAGTAATAGGTTGTTACAAACTCCCCAATATAAAAACTTTCAATCTCCATAAAGACTATTTAGAGGGATTTATGTTGAATAGATGGTTCTGATGCACTCTCATCAGTGTCCCCCTCTCCCATATATATTTAAAATCAGAATTTTCCTATCATATAACTTAAACCAAAGGTATCATCCTCCCATAAGGTAAATTTGTTTAAGAATCAACTATCCTGACTAGATGTTCAGTCACATATAAATCAATTTCAACCTCAATATCACTCTAGCTTAGAACATGTGATGGATTATAAAGATACATTGTAGTTATTATACATGAAACATGTTTTATATCGATGTCAGATATAGTGGATGTGATAAATGGTAATACACTTTCCCCAACTACACAAAAATCATAAAAGTACCCAAAAATTGAGGAGCATGTTTCTGGTTCCTCCCATTTAATCAAGGACCCCAACCAAGGTGAAACTTTTAGGAACACAATGTCACCAACTAAGAAATCCAATGATCTGTGGTAATGATCATCATAAGTATTATACTGGCTCGGTGCCATAAAAATCCTTAAATGAATCAATTTAATATTTAATGTCTTCTCCTGAACCAAATCATTCCAACCAAGGAACATTAACTGATACTTACCAACACAAAAATTATCTACATGCCCGGAAATAAATAGCATAAAATGGATCTATTATGATTGCGTACTTGTAACTATTGTTAAAAGAAAAATTGACTATCCCAAAATTATTATTCCTGGATCCAATAAATTCAAGTACATGGGTGAAAAGAAAATCTTCAAGAATTTATATAGATCTTTCAATCTAGCCATCCGACTGTGGATGGTATGCAGTAATCATATTGTCCAGAGACCCCAGTGCCTCTTAATGGCCTCTTTGAAAGTGCGTAATGAACTGAACACCCCTATCATATATCATAGTATATGGAACTATTTTTAAAAAAATATATTTTATGTACATACATTATAACTCTTCAACATTATCTTTATCATGAATGGGTATAAAGTGAGATGATTTTGATAGACTATTTATCCCAACTCATATCACATTATTCATTCTATGGGTATGAGAAACCCTACCACAATGTCCATAAAGATATCACCCCACTTCAATGTAGGGAATGTATGTGGATGAAGAAAATTTGAAGGTTTTGGGTGCTCAACCTTGACCTATTATGACATATAACAATAAGAGACAAAATAAAAAATTCCCCATATCATACATGGAAACCAGAATTTTTATAGAATTTCATAGAACATCTTCAATGTTCCAAGGTGCATTACCCATGGGAGTTATGAAAATCACCCATCACAACTTCCCTTACCAATAAATGAACAAAAATGAGATTATCATTGTATTTAATTACCTTGTTGAAGAATGACCATTCATGTATGGTCTCCACACCATAAAGAGAGTCTACAATAATGCATAACTAATCATTGAGTTGTTATTCCAAAAGAATCAACTTGAGAAGATATAATTTCAAATGATCAATGGATATTGAAGTATCATCCCCTGATTTCCAAACTCCAATAAGCAATATTACAATGAGATCCATCAAATTTCACACTTCCAAAGATTCTATCACACTATGCATTAGGATTTTACTACTCAAAGATTCAGGGAAAACATTCCCTTTCATTAGGGTATATGTGATTTTGAAATCAAATTATTATAGGCACTCCACCCAATGCCTCTAGTGAAGATTAAGTTTTTTTAGGGAAGATATGATGGAACTAAGGATATTATTTTCAAGAAATAGAGTCTAGTTTTTGTTTGTTATCAATCCTCCACTTGAAAGATTAGAGGGTTTTCCAAGAATGAGATCTTATAGTATATGATGACGAAATTTTTGAAGGTGACATCATTTCTTAGTGTTCACCAAATTATTTGGGTCAAAAATAAGGAGGAAGAGGCCAGATGCATTAAAGGTTGTTTTCTAGGACAAAAACGTCATGAAAATGGTAAAAGAATGGGTTTTGTGGAGACTGGGTTCAGGATTGTGAAGGTGTGGTGCATCACTAATAGAGATATTTTTATCTGAGATTATGAGAAGTGGAGCATTGTGACTACGTGATGTGTTGACAAGGATTTTTGGGACGACATTATATTTATTTGGAGAATGATGAATGGAGCATCACCATGAAGATGTATTTGGTAGATATAAAAAATGTGTTGTAGTTGGTGGAGCATCACGAATGGCCAAGCCAATAAATACATGGCTTCCCCCACATAATTTTATATGATCATTTCAAATAAAAACCATAATCACTCTGATTTCATTAAGGAATGAGAGCTCGATGAAACTGGATTTCTATATGAGCTTGAGTATCACAAAAATAATAGATAATTCTTGATTGATACCAATCCTTATGTGTAATGGGTTATTTGTGACTATGGGTTATTCTATGATTCCTCACTGAGCATCAAGAAGAAAATTTGTTTGGTGAAGGTAGTTTTCTTCAGGAAGGTAGTGGGCATCAAAAAGATGATTTACGAAGTATAATATTGAACATCTTGATTAAGTTAACAGTGAATTCATAGTGCATCATCTCAAGAGATTGATAAAAGTAGAGTATCATGTTATATTGGAAAAAATAATTTAATTCCAATCCATTAAAGAGACCATCAAGTTGTTCAACTGGGTTAGACTTCTCTCAAAGTAGTGAGTTAGGAGGAGTCTACGAACGAGTTCTGAAGGATGCAGTGTTCTATCACTAAAACCATGTAAAGTTAGTGTACCTAGCATAGAGTGATTGTGTATAAAATATTTTATTCCACAACTAGTGATAATTAGTGGATTTTGGTCTGACAAAAAAAACTACCAGTGTATGCTCCTTTTACAAGCCCATAGTGGCAATCCATGTAAAATTTAACTCATACCTTTCTGCTTTTGAATATTTAAATGCTGATCCAATCCATCATACAGGTTTAAGGAGTTCCTACAACCTTGGGAACCTAATCCATCAAATTAAAATAAAATTTTGACACCCTATTTGATCCCTCCCCTCTCAGGGGTTTTGGTGTAACATCTTGACCCAGAAGCCACTAAACCGGTGCTCCGAGTTGGTTCTCCACAAGGCCTCAAGCGCGCCTCCCCATATGCCAGAGGCTGCTGACTAGTCGCGAGGGGGTAGGATGTGATAGTGGGGAGACTATGCCCTCATACAAGAGTAAGAAAACAGTAATAATAAGTTAGTATCATACACAACGAAAAGTAAACAAAGTGTGGAAGCAGTAAACAACTAAAATAGAACAAGCTGTAATAGTAAAATGTTGTAAAATCCCGAATAGCTATGCAATACAATACAACACTGGTCACCCATAGGGCTGACCATACAGATACAAGTACAAAAGAAACAGAAAGTAAAATTACGGGGCTCTGCTACTAACTCCGAGCCAATCCACGTTCCATGTAACACCCCAAGATTTCATAGTGTGTTATTTCTTCAAAATAATTCAATAACTTGCACTACACGCAACACCGAGTTCAAGCGCACCATGACTTACCAAACAAGCCGTTCAAAAAAGGTTATGAATAGTATTAACTAAATTTTAAACTTTATATAATCCTTATAATTTTAGAATCCATATTATGAGTTTCTCAGACATAATGTAAGAACAAATTCATCTTCAGTATTGTAGTTTTACCAACTTTTAATAGTGAACCATTTGTAAATAAAAAATTTTAAACTTTTTGGCTAAATGGGGACATCAAAAAATTTAAAATAAAACATCCCAAGCTTCCACGGTACGCTTTCCTTTGAATAAAATAGTAGCGTGTGTTGTACGCAACTTCGAGTTTTAACACACACCACAACCGATCAAACTAGCCGTTATGAATAGTAATACTTAATTTTTTGAAATTATATATATTTTATATTTCAAAATGGACTTCATTTTTGGATTTGGAATATCAAATTTATCCTAAGGTGAAATTTTGGTACTTTTCGGATAACTTTCATATTTTGATGAATAGTAAAAATTACTAAATTTTAATTAAAAACAACTTTTTTAATAAAAATAATTAATAGTGATAAATTATTAATTTGAGTGGTTTTAAAGTATATTTAGAATATATTTTTACCATTTAATATAATTTTGGTCATTGGACATAATTTTACAATTAAACCGAACATAAACAAGTGTCAATCTTTTGATAGTTATTATCTCTTAAAAACACGCTTTTTGTTTTGACAGCGGGAATTAATTTTAAATTAATTTCTGCCACTTATGTGTTTTGAATTTAGAAAAATGGATTCCATATTTGGAATCAGGATGTTAAAATTGTGTAAATAGGTAACTTTTATTTTTAGAAATTTTGAATAATTACTGCGGTAAATATTTTATTTACCATGGTTAAGGGTAAATCTGGTAAATAAGGGTTAACAAATAATATTATAATAATACTAAATTACCCTAAAACGTGTCTTAACCCTATTGGTTGATACATGGTCGACCGTGGGCATCTTTGGGTCAATTTGGGGACCCCATTGATCCACTTGAAAGTGATAATGACACTTTATTTTAATTAAGTTAAAATGAATACAAAAATGGAATAAGCTTACATCGTTTAAAAGAACAATTTTTACATAGGGTTATACATGTTGGATTTTCGATTATAAATATTCATTAGAAAGCTAAAAAGATTTACTACATAATGATATTTTATTTATAATTTTTAGACATCAAATAATTTAAATTATTAATGACACAATAATGATTCAATGTTTACCTCATTAATAAATCATTTAAATAAATAAGATTATAATGATTAAAATATTATCTAAAACCTGTCCAATTCTTATTGGTTGATGTTATTTAGAATATGAGTCATCGTATCTTCGACCTCAATGATTTTTGGACCATTATAAACCGAATATAATTATATTATAAAGTAATACTTTCACTCTTTCCTAAAGAGCCCCTCCTCTCCCTTATAAAAGGAGACCACTTATACTCATTCCTCACACCTCTCAAGCCACTTGGCTCGTCCAAACTCTGCCCAACTAAGCTCCCCACATCCCTCTCCTCCTCCTTGAAGCTTCCCCTTAGGCATAAAGCATTTCAAGAAGTCCTTTGGTTCCAACCAAAGTGAGTTACCTAAATTAAAGGTAACATTTTCTCTTAAATTATTTTCAATTATTTTGCTTCTCCAACCCCCAAACTCTTTTTATTTACTTTATTTTGTAACAACACCAGTATCCACAATATACTAGGATGTTGTTATAAGAAGGATTCAAACTACACATTCACACAACTCCATCTAATGGATGATGAACATAATGTTTCTGTGGATGGCAAACTAACGCCTCACGAAACGATGATTGTTCAAATACATCTTACCGCCTCTCATGGTGGCCATTAGGATGGCACTGTAATTAAATATGATATTAATGATATATATTTTATATATAAGCTTCTGTAATTCCATTTTATTTCATACAATTATTCGTTTCATGTTGTATATACATACGATAATTTCATTTGAGGAAGTGCGGACTACCGCCCCCTTAAAATGATATGACTCGTTCATACCACACATGGAACGTATAAAGGATGGTGTTAATGAACTTAAGTAACATATATAAAATATTATATTTTACTGGAATAGTAATATACCTATGTATCATTTGTATTCGATTATTTTAAAATAAAAATTAAATGGAAGTAGCATTCGTGCGTACGTACGGACTACCGTCTCCACGAACACGATGAGATTCATTCTCCATCGTATCCATTCAAGTATAATTATCATTTGATGATTTAAAAATGATGTTTAAGGACTTGATACCATTCTGGATATTAATAATATACATCCCATTAATAACGAATATGGCTCACATAACAAAGAATATAAAGTAAAATGAACCCGTTAACACCTGAAATGACGATAATTCTAAGATATTATTGACAAATCAATGTTAAAAGATCATATATGATATCATATTAAAGTAAATGATTATTGTATTATTCAATAACAATTATTTCACCATTATACAGGAGGTAAACCTACCATCGACCAAGGAAAAAGTACAAAGTAAGGGATTCTCTTATCTCACTTTCAATTCCGTGAGATTTCCATTATTCGCTACTAAATTATTGAAAGTGGTGTATTGTGTACTTCCATTTGATATATATTATCATGATTCACTTTATATTCATGTTATTCTGTAAATCATTTGGTGGTTATTAACTTTTGGCCATGCGACTCAGTTGATTAATGTGGTAAGGGGTTTCTTGTCTCACTTTTAATTCCGTGAGAATTCCATTGATCACCACTTAATTATTGCATGTGGTGTATATGTACTACCCATGATTGTATTCATTGTGTAATATACTTTATTTTATGGGTATTTACATAATCATGGTATGATCTTTCTTTCATGGGTGTTTGTTTCTTATGTTACCCAATCAATAAGGGAATTTGAGATTTCAATTTCCACTCATTTGGCTTTACGCATATTTCATTGATTATATTACCCCAAGATTATGTGTGGAATCACTATTCATTTGATTATGTCATAATTTCCACTCCCCTTCCTGTGGATATACTTTTGATACACATAATCACTCCATTGAAAATTCTCAAGTCATTGATATGAATTTGATAAGAGTAATTTTAACTCTTTCACCATTTGTTGAGTTAAACATCCAATTCGTTGGTGTTGTTTTTACAGGAATATATGTGTGAATATACTTTGATTGTTTTACACTGAATATCCAATCATATTTAGTGTATTTATATTTTTCACACATAATTATGTTGTTGATTTATCCTTAACCTAAGGATATGGCCTTTATGAGAGATTTCATCTCAACTTACAATCCATTGAGACTTCTTTGTTGATATACACCAAATCACTTTTATGTGGTGTATATAATGTACTTTGACATAGTATATCATGAATTCCCTTTATTATCATGATATTACAATGTTTTGATTACCTCAATTATTTTCATTCAAGTGTCTCTCTTTTGGTTAGAATCTCTAACTGAAATACCATTTTTAAATGTTTTAAAGACTTATTCATCTAAATCTTTCTCATTAATGTCCATGTTTTAAAAATGGTTTTAAGGATTTATTTATATGGACATTAAAGTTTAGAAATTAAAAATCCTTTTAAAAGGTTTCAAAGTGGTATGGGACACTTTGATTCAAAAATATATTTTTAAATGGCTTCTTGACAAATAGTGTGACTTTTAAATGTTTTCAAGAAAAGGGGGATATTTCTCTCAAATAGTATTGATGATTATTTTCATCTATGTAAACATCCTTCATTATTCATGATTGAGGTTAATGTGATACAATACAATCTTCCATATTGTATCAAATGAATTATATTTGACTGTGGATGTTCTATTTTTATACCATTCATGGTTTATGGTTAAAGTATTGACATTTCGTATGCTAGTTTTAATACGAATGTTTATTTTATGATTAAACCTATTCATATGAGGAATGCATTGGACTTAATAAGTGACGGATGGAGCCCGCTATAGCTCCTCGATGCATCGGTAGGTCTCATGAGACAAACTAGTGTCTTGGCACAAGGCCTTGGAAAAATCTTATTTGTAGTCTTGGCACGAGGCCTTGGCTATGTGGTTATGATAGTCTGGCATTATGCATTCCATCATTATGAAAGTAGTTATTGATATTGCATGTGATCATTCGACTAGTAGAATATCCATGTGAGTAAGTAAATGGCATTATTTCATTTTACCTTTGCCATTTTATGCTGAAGTTCAAGTTTCAAAGGCTTTTGTTTTAGTTATAAATTGCCTTAAGTGTTTATGCTTATTTATGAAAGCTTCTGCTATAATGTTATCCTTACTGAGCATCCGAGCTCACCCCTTTCAATGTTTTATTTTTTTTTCCAGGATTATGAAGATGTAATTTATGAATGACCTGCAGGGATAATATGAGGGGATATGAAGACAAGATGTTTTTTTTATGATGTAATGTAAAAATTTATGGATGTATCTAGTTATTCCAAGGCTACTAAACTAATATGTCTTTCGAGACTTGATCTTTCTCATGATCATGCCAATGTTATGTAATAATGCACCGACTCTAGGTAACTAGGGTCGGGGCGTTACATTCCAGATCTCCAATCAATATCAAAATGCAGTAGCTCGATCAGTAGAACCACTAGAGCAGCTCCGCTCGATCATGTAACACTGGGCCTCAACCCTATCAACCATGAAACACGTGCTCAACCTAAAAAGTAGACATAAGGTCTACACGTACACCAAGGTGCACGTGCAGGGGTGAGAAATAACATCAGTAGGGCACCCCGACAAGCAACCTATAACTGTGCCGCTATGTGTATGAAACAGAAATGTGCTCAGCCTAGATGGAACACAACAAAGGAAGTGAACCAAACGTGCAACCACCGTTGATCCTATGGTATGTAAACCCTACTAAATGGTCAATTTCCACCATGGATGTCCATATCTATATACATACACATGTATAGTCCCATACCTATACACATAAATTTAAATATTAATATTCATGATAAAGTGATTCAAATAACAAGAACAACATTAGTAGTCGATCCTTCAGACCATAAGACTGATCTCCTAGACATCCTGTGAAAGGGCATTGATCTGGACGTCGTGCCACTCAAGCCATGTATCATTAAGTCGATCTATGGGTCTGTAATCCCACATGCATGTACCTGCTTCAGCCAATGCCAGAAATATGTCTCTGAACAAGATAAACAAAAACAATTAGCCCTATGGGAAGTACTCACAGTCCGTCCCCTCTGGTTCAACCAAACAGACACAAGAAAACAGATAACACAATAGGTAACCATCTGGTAAGCACTCACAGCCTATCCCTTCTGGTCCTACCTAGAAACAAAAGCAACCCTCTGGGAAGTACACACAGTCTCACCGCTCTATTTTAGCTAAAGCGTAGACTCTCTCGGGAAGCACTCATCGTCAATTCCCCCTAAAGTCTCATAGAATAAAAAGTCATAGAAACTCTGGGAAGCACTCACGTCGATTCCCCTGTGGTCTTACAATGATTAATACAGACTCTCTGAGGAAGAACTTACATCTAACTCCCATTGTAGTCTTGATACGTAACTAAAGACACTCTCTGGAAGCACAATATTCCAATTCCCGTGGGTCCTGCGAACGATAATAATTATAACTGACTCTCCAGGGAAGCCATTATTCATCCATTCCATCTTTAGTCTACTGCACCAGGTTCACACATCCCAGAATACTCTAGTCGTGCATAATCGAATGTCAGCAGCCCTAAGTAAGTTCAAAAAATACATTTCTAATAGTTGTAATGCATCAAAAGCATATAAATAGCAAGCAACACATGCAATCAGTTATGACAATCAAACTAGCATTTTCAATAGGGTTTGCCTTGCAAGAAAACTAGGCCAAACGACGATAAACATCCAAATAGGGATAACACCCATGGGGTGATCCTCATACATACTAACAAGTAAACATTATTCATCCAATATCCACAACCATACAAGTAGTCTATGGAAGATAATAATGAAGGATCAAAACCCTAACCCAAGATAACTGATACATGGGTATCGGACACCATTGCACAAAACTCAAAGACAATCAATGTAAGACAACAAACCACCTACTTAGGCACAAAAGAAAAAGTAGGCATCCAAATAAAAATAAAGACGCGTTGTGTCTGGCTCAACCGCCACCAACCAGGAAGCACCTCTGGTATACACTACAACATCAGCAAAACAAGCTAGATAGAAACAAACAGTGTGGGTGGCCCAAACGCCCAAACCAACAATACATAAAAAGACAAAGGGATTACCAATTTGGCACAGGTTCTAGGTGACATCTGATCACCGTCTCTACCCATACCCAACATAACAACACAGGGTCAGTCAAAAAATAGGCACCCACTGGGTCGCCCAGGTCAAACACAGAGGAGGCATCATACTTGGGATCCTCTAGGTAAACACGATTGAAGGCATCCTACTTGGGATCCTTAGCGAAGAGTAAGGGAGGAATCCTACATGAGATCCTCAAGGAAGGACAACATAGGCATTAAATAACATGGTTCCTGTAAAAGGAATAACAATAGAGAGATACTATAAGGGACTCCCTAGGTCAGCACACAAACAATGGCATCCCGTAGGGGATCTTTAGAAGTACATGGTCTCAAAGACTCATAGGCCAGAAAGGAACGTCTCACAAAGGGAAAGTACTATAATGAATAAGTTATGGGAGATAGATCATAGATGATCTCCTATTAACGTTCTCAACTATATTGGCCCGAACACCCAACCTATCATCTACAACAAGTCTCACTCTCCGGTAAAAACTGAACTCGATAAGTGGAAGAAGAACCCCTCCATTTAGAAAGAAACCACCTAAACTACTTTTATATGACCTCTTAATTTCAATGGGATTACACCATTGCGATATACATGAAAAAACACTTAGAATCGACTACTCACATGCCCAATTTTGACTTCTAGAGCCAAAGATATCTCAAAATTACTAAATTGAAGTACTACATGACCAGAGTACATGGCTAGAGAACAATGGGTCTGCCTGTGTAAGAGTACAATGCGTGAAATTTACTATACATGGAGTGTACTATTCAAAAAAAGGTACTTCGTGTCCATTTTCACCCGAACACATGTCCATGTACCACTACACTACATGTACATAAAGTACATGACGTGTACTCCTTAAAAACCACTATTCTGTGTTCTATTTCACACGACCAGCCACATAGCTACCCACTACACAGTGTGTACTCAATGTACACATTGTGTACTTAATAAAACATCTTATTCCCCAAACGGGAAGAACAGATGACATGTTCCCCTGGAACACATGCTATGTTTACTGGGTTTTCTGATGGGAAATCCCTAAAAACACCTGATTCGCCTCTTTTCGCTCGCGAAACAATAGATCGATCCCCATGGGCACACAAGCATGAAATATAAGGCTTTAAAGACTTACAAAAATATGTTTACTTGGGATCTATGGAAAAAACATAAACATCCCTACATTTTGGTGGAAACTGCCGAAGCGTCGGTTGATTTCGCGGCTCCTGGTTGCCACACGCCGACTGAGCGCGTTGAGAGCTTCGAATCAGTACCCTTCTTGGCTTCCAACACTCAATATTTCTCAAAATCCACATCTCCCATAGGTCACGACCAAAGGGGCAGTGTAGAAGATGTGAAAAATGAGGAGTAGAAAATAAGATAGAAGAAAAACAAAAGGAAAGAAGAAAAGAAAAGGAAGAAAAAGGGGCTCGGGCCGGCCCCAGCGCCCGACATGAGTTTATGCCTTCCCTAGGCTAAAATCACTATTCCAGACTCAACGACGCAGATAAAAACTCAATCTGATGCTTTTATTGAAACTTTATTTCCAAATGAACCTACGTGAATAATTTATATTTAATTTAATAATATTAAATATTAAAAATTCCGCCAAAATTCGAACAGCTCAGATTTCCGCCAAACTCTTATCCTAGGGAAAAATCCATGTTCCAGGACCAACAGAGTGGTTAGAAAAATTATCTGAGGTCAGATGGTAGGGGAAAATGACCATTTTACCCTCACAAGCATCCAACAAAAAAAATTCAAATTTCTGCTCAATAAGACTCTTCGGAAAAACACGGGTTCTTACTAACTCCCCACCATAAACCTTCTCGTCCCCGAGAAGCCCTGCAAAAAAACCCGCAACCATGCTCATAACCCAAGCATCTGCACAGCCAAGCTATCTAGACTGTGCAATGATCATCCTTATAGCATTAACTGTCACCTTCTACATAGAAGATATTCAACTATGGACAAACTGGTACTCCCCACTACAGGAACACTCATTTCGTCATCTTAAAAGAAAACTCTGAGCTGAAAAGCCCACTAGAAAACACTGATGTCTATCCTAAACAAGGAAAACCACCCTCAAAAGGCCAATGGTGCACTCCCCACCATATCGCTTTCCTTACACCACTCTGAGAGTACAACCAGAACATGTTTCATCCTCAATAGGGAAGAACATTATGAAAGAAAAAAAGGAGCTCGATGTAGGGTCGAGGCTCTCTTAGAAAACTCAAGACGAATCAAGATAGCGAATTATCGGCTCTTATATAAGTACACTATGATTTCACCGAAGGCATGTCTATCTCCCTCTGATCCACACTAACATCCTACCAAAACCCGACCAGGATTCAACCATGGGTCAACCATTCCAGGGTAACCCAAAATTTTACAAAGTCACCTCTACAATATAAGGACATTAAAAAACTAATTCCTAGATCCGAGTCCACAGAATGTCTTGAAACATCAGTCCTCGGCTCACACCCAACCACTCGCCGATTTAGATTCAAATGATGCCACCCACAACAACAACATCAGAAACACTGGTTGACCTAGCTAGGCACCTGAACATGCCTGCTCATCGAAACCAGTTGTAGAAAAAAAAACACCGCCAAAACAGCATTGGAAAACTCAGGCCCACCTTTCACACACAGGTTTCCCTAGAACAGAAAAGACACACCAACCTACAAGGGTTAGAGTCAAAACCATGGGTATCTAGGTCTTCCACCTATCCATATAGAAGAAGCCTCAAAACTGGGTCACAAGGTCTAACCAATTATCCCAAAACATCCAAAACCACTCAAAAAATGGTAAGGATCACAACTCGGTCACAAGGGCCCTGATCCTCTCCGAGCATCCTCAGAAGGAACTACTCCTTAAAGGTCACAACCAAAATAGAAGAGACAAGAGGAGCTAACACACATTGGGTATTTGTATAAAACAATACCACAAGGCGGTCTAGTTAACAAGAAAAGCCTTGGTATCTATTGACATCGTTCTCAACGATCCGATTAGATAACCAGAGACCCGAGAAACAACACCCAATAAGGGATAAACAGAAATGAATCACGTGACATTTCGGCCAACTGGGGTCACTACACCGCCTGTGCACAAGGACTGAGTCATCTTCCTCACACCAACGACTCAATGTAGATCCATATAACCTTCCATCAGAGTAAAAAGTTTGTGTAAGAAGACCCAAAGGTCTCAGTCGTCAGAAAAAACACACACTTGCAGGCATATATGCTATGAATTCTATGTGCCCAGTATGATGCATGAGACGCATCTGGCCTTTTCTAGATAAGAGTCAAAATCTATCCTGGGAATTTTACCATTGGACAAGAGCCAGAAATCCAGAGTAAATCAAAATGCCACACAACATGTGCATCGCTCAAGGAAAAAATCAAATACAAGTGTAACATCACAAAATCAGAAGAGCAATCCCAAACCCTGGCAACCTGGACTTCTTACCAGAACAAGTGTTCGCGACACACCTGCCCGATATCCATCACATGTTCTGACACATTCATAATACTCCTGTTTACCATATCCCAAATACCAATAACCTAGAAAGAAAACTCCTCTAATACCACTTTGTAACATCCTGACCCAGAAGCCACTAAACCGGTGCTCCAAGCCGGTTCACCACAAGCCCTCAAGCATGCCTCCCCGTATGCCAGAGGCTGCCGACTAGCAGCAAGGGCCTAGGGTGTGATAGTGGGGAGATAATTCACTCATACTAGAGTAATCAAAAAGCAGAAATAACTAAGTATCATACACAGCGAAATGTAAATAGAGTGTAGAAGTAGTAAAAAACTGAAATAAAATAAGATATAACAGTAAAATGCTGTAAAATCCTGAAAAAACAATGCAATACAATACAAAACTGGTCACCCATGGGTTCGACCATACAAATACAAGTACAAAAGAAACTAAAAGTTAAATTACATGGCTCTTCTACTAACTCCAAGCCAATCCACATACCCGATCTCCAGACAATATCGAACTGCATTAGCCCGATCAGTAGAACCACTCGAGCAGCTCCACTCGATCATGCCACACTGGGCCTCAGTCCTATCCACCATGCAACTCGTGCTCAACCTGAAAAGATGACATAAGGTCTACATGTACACCATGGTTCACGTGCAGGGGTGAGAAATATTCTCAATAGGGCACCCCGACAAGAAACCTATTACTATGCTAGTATGTGTATGTAACAGCAATGTGCTCTGCCTAGCTGGAAGACAACAAAGGAAGTAAACCAAATGGGCAACCACCGTCGAACCTAGGGTATGTAAACCCTGTCAAATGGGCAAGTGCCACCATGGATGTACATATCTATATACATACACATGTATAGTCCCATTCTTATACACATATACATAAATATGAATATTCATGATAAAGTGATTCAAATAACAAGAACAACATTAGCAGTTGATCCTTGGGACCATAAGCCCTATCTCTTAGATATCCTGTGAATGGGCATTGAGCTGGACGTCGTGCCACTGAATCCGTGTATCATTAAGTCAATCTCTGGGTCCATAATCCCATCGACATGTACATGCTTCAGACAACACTAGAAATATGTCTCTAAACAAGATAAACAAAAACAAGTAACCCTATAGGAAGTACTCACAACCTGTCATCTCTAGTTCTACCAAACAAACACAAGAAAACGGATAACACAATAGGTAACCATCAGGGAATTACTCACAGCCTATCCATTCTTGACCTACCAAGCAACATAAGCAACCCTCTAGGTAGCACACACAGTTTCACCCCTCTGGTTTGGCTAAATCATAGACTCTCTGGTAAAGGACTCATCGTTAATTTCCCCTATAGTCTCATAACATACAAAGGAACAAACACTCTTTGAAGCACTCATTCTGATTCCCCTATGGGCTTGCAACGATAGCTACAGACTCTCTGAGGAATCACTTACGTCTAATTTACCATGCAGTCTTGATACGTAACAAAGGAAACTCTGAGGAAGAACAATGTCCAATTCATGTGGGTCCTGCAAATACTAATTATAACTGACTCTCTATGGATTCCCTTAATCATCAATTCCCTCTTTAGTCTACTGCACCAGGTTCACACAGTCCTGAGCAGTCCAGTTGTGCGTAACCGACTATTAGCAGCCCTATGTATGTTCAGAAACTACTTGGATATTAGCTACAATGCATAAAAAGCATATAAACAACAAGCAACACATGTAGTCAGTTATAACAAGCAAACTAGAATGTGTAATAGGGTTTCCCTTGAAGGAAAACTGGGCCAAACGGCGATAAAAAGCCAAACATGGATAACACCCATGGGGATATCCTCAAACATGATAACACGTAAACATTATTCATCTAATAACCACATGCATACAAGCAGTCTAAGGGAAATAATAATGTAGGATCAAAACCCTAACCTGAGATACCTGATACATGGTTATCTGAAACCTTTGCACAAAAATCAAAGGCATTCAACGTAAGTCAACAAACCACCTACTTAGGCACACAAGGAAAAGTAGGCAACAAAATAAAAAGTAAAACATGTTGCGTCAGGCTCAACCACCACCAACCAGGAAGAACCTCTGGTAAATAGTGCAATATCAGCAAACTAAGTCAGAAAGAAACAAAAAGTGTGGTTGGCCCGAATGCCCAACCCAAATGTACATCCAAAGCCTAAAGGTATTACCAGTATAGCATGGGTTCTATTTGACACCCAATCACCATATCTACCCAGACCCAACATAACAACTCAGGGTCGGTTACACAACGGGCACCCACTGGGTCCCTCAGGTCAAACACAGAGGTGGCATCATACTTGGGATCCTCCAGGTAAAAATGAGTGAAGGCATCCTATGCGGGATCCTTACTAAAGAGTAAGGGAGGAGTCCTATATTAGATCCTCAAGGAAGGACAACATATTCATTGCATAACATGGTTCCTATCAAAGGAATAATAAGAGACATATCCTACAATGGTCTCCTTAGGTCAGCACACAAGCAAAGGAATCCCTTAGGGGATCCTTTGAAGTACCTGGTCTCAAAGCTTCATAGGCCATAAAGGAACATCTAACAACAAGAATTTCCTATAAAGAATAAGTTTTGGGAGATATATCATAGATAATATCCTATTAATGGTCTCAAGTATGTTGGTCTGAACACCCAACCTATCATCCTCACCAAGTCTCATTCTCAGGTGACAACTGAACTCGATAAGTAGAGGAAGAACCCCTCTGTTTAGATATAAAACCCATAACCCCCCTTTATATGACATATAAATGCCAAAATAATTCCACCATTGTGATCTACATGGAAAACACTCTGAATCGACTACTCACATGATGAATTCTGACTTCCAGAGCCCTAGATATCTCAAAATTAATAAATTGAAGTAGTACATGGCCAGAGTACAGGGCCCGAGCATAATGGGCCTGCCTATGTAATAGTACATGGCATGCACATTATTGTACATGGAGTGTACTGTTCACAAAAATTTATTCCGGGTCTGTTTTCACCCAAACACATTCCCATGCACCACTACACGGTGTGTACTTAAAGTACACGACGTGTACTCCTTAAAAACCACTATTCTATTTTCTATTTCACACAACCAGCCAAACGGCTACCCACTACACGACGTGTACTCAAAGTACATAGAATTTACTTAAGAAAACTTCTTCTTCCCCGAACATGAACAACACATGGCATGTTCTACTAGAACACACGCTGTGTATACTGGGTTTTCCGACGGGATATCACTAAAAACGCCCGATTCAACCGTTTTCACCCCCAAAACAATAGATCGAGACCCATGGGAACACAAGAAAGAAATATAAGGCTTTAAAGACATAAAAAACAATTTTAATAGGGATGTATGGAAAAACATAACCAGAACTACCTTTGGGCGGAAACTGCTGAAGCTTCGGTTTGTTTCGCAGCTCCCGGTTTCCCCCACGCTGACTCAGCGCGTCGAGAGCTTCGAATCGGTACCCTTCATGGCTTTCAACTCTCACTATTTCTCAAACTCCATATCACCCATAGGTCATGGACCAAGGGACAGCTTAGGAGATGTGCGCATGGAGGAGGAGGAAAGAAGAGAGAATAAAAAGAAAAAGAAAGAAGAAAAGAAAAGGAAGAAAAAGGGGCCCGAGCCGGCCCTGATGCCCGACATGAGTTTATGCTTTGCGTAAGCTAAAATCCCCATTACGGACTCAATAGAGTAGATGAAAACTCAATCCGAGACACCATTTAAATGTTATTGTCAAATTAACTTATGTTAATAAATTAATATTAAATTTAATAATATTAAATATTAAATATTCCGCCAAAATTCAAACATCTCATATTTGCACCAAACTCTTATCCTAGGGTAAACACCCAATTCCGGGACCAATGGAGTTGTTGAAAAAATTATCAGAGGTCATATGGTAGGGGAAAATTACCATTTTACCCATCAATAGCATCCAACAACAAAAATTCAAATTCCCGCTTCAGAAGACTCTCCGGAAAAACACAAGTTCTTACATTTGGGGTCCTACAGGATATAACTCAATATTTTATTTTTATAATACATTGTGAAACTTTTAAATGAAATGATAATACTGAAAACTATAAATAGAATGCATCACAACTGCAAGTTCATGGTAATGGGTCCGGTAATTATTATTGTTTGTGCTAAGCTGACGAGGGTCATAAGTAACAACATGATCACCCTTCATAAGAACATAGATGAACCCTGAACCATATTCATAAAAGAAGACCACATAGTCCTGTCCAAAATCTGGAAGAGTAATCATCGAGGCAGTAGTCAAAAGACATTTATCTCAAAAAAAATAATTAAGAAATTTTTCACCCCAAGAAAACATTAATCCCTTCTTAGTTAGGAAGTCATCGGATAATCAAACTTTGAGAAATACATAATGAACAAGTGAAAATACTTAGCTATGCCAAGGAATATATGAATCTCAAAAAACATTATGTATGTTTACCAATGTCATAACAACATTCACCTTTTCAGTATCAATTGAAATACCATGTTCAGACACCATGTGTCCTATGAAATTCACATTCTGAATCCAAAAATATCATTTTGATAGCTTGGTATAAAGTCCATGATTTCTCAAAAAAACCATAACCACTCTCAAATGACACACATGTTCTTTATCGTACATAGAGTATATAAATATTTCATTTATAATGACTACCACAATGTTTTCAAGGTACTCATATAAAACCTTATTCATTAAATCCAAAGAGATTAAATGAGAATTGGATAAGTTGAATGGAATAAAAAGGTACTCATAATGGACGTACCTTCTCTGAAGGTGGTTTTTGAATTTAATATTCTTTATTCTTAACTTCTTGTAACTATATTTAAGATAAATGTTTTTGAACCACTTTTCCCTTTTAAAATGATTGAAAAAAATCATTAATATGTGGAAAGAAATATTTTCTTTTTATCGTAACATGATTGAGTTTTTTTAATCCACACAAAAGAGAAGTGAACCATAATCTTTCATAGAAAATAGAAATTGTGACAACTGTAGTGAAAAACTAAATATTATTTTGCCTTTCCATATAAGAGAATCCAATTAGGTATTCAACTATTTAATTTTATCTACTTCCATGTGGGAAGAAGGAATAACAGTAGTCAATTATAAGGAACTAAAAAGATAGATAACTCTACATTCCTGACCAATGGAAAATCAGATAACTCAGAATGAAAAATGTAGGGAGACTATAATACAAATCGATTGAGATCACCACTCAAACACGCTTGTTCGAGATCAAAAATAAACATAAATAACACCTTTCCTAAATATCCATAAGAAGGTCTGAACCAACTCGACCTCGGGTCCTATTCTCCTTGAAATACATGCCACACCCCATCGAGTGTAGTAAATGAGTTCTATAAAAGGTAAAATCAAATCCACGATTCATTGGAAATGATTTAATATATCTAAAAAATGATTTCAATATGTTTCATGTAATGAACAAGAGTATCTAAAGAAATATTGAAATTTGATTAAGTGAAATCACAAGTGGGACTGTGGATACCCTAACCGCGGTTTGTTCTAAGGGGTGTAGTAATATCCATCACATAAGATAAAATATCCATATGAATATGAAGAAATTTAACAATATAGGTTGAAATAATTTAATGACATTCACCAATATCAATTAAAGTAGTCTCCATTGAAAAATATATAGTGATGGTACCTATCACGATCATTGGACCTACATCTCAACCCCCTTGAGACTCTTAGACAGCGTGAAGAAGCTTTATTCCAGATGCCAATGGATGAAACCCATTTTTAATGAATCATATAGTTTCAACCCACTTTCACTAGTAACTAATGATCCCAATCCTCTATAAGGATTACCAAAGACATGAAAATTTTTATCCACATGACCCAATCATGCGTAGAAGCCATATATCTTGGGTGGCTCAGTGAAAACCAACTTTGAATTCCTAGAAATTATACCCTAGTAACAAATCAAAGGTCCTATACCCAGTACTAAAGGAGGATTATAAAAACCTTCTTTTCAAGAACCACAACGAGAATCAACACACTTCCTCTTTCCTTTAGAAGAATTCACTCTGCCACCGGGAGAAAAAAGAACTCCTTTCAACCCTTACTTACAAGCCAGGTCCATTTTAAACATTAAGACTTTATCCATCACATCCAAATAAGAGGGATAATTAAAAAGAAAACCATAGAATGAATATCAAATAGATGTACCATATCAAACTACCGAGTCTTCATTTTATCATTAGATACAATCTCAGGTGAAAATTTTACAATCTCATCAAATTATCTTGCATAATTTTTTATATTCCTTTTAGCCTACACAAGTTTTAAAAACACTATAGCCTTGGACAAAACCTTAGACACTATATAGAACTAGTCAGTGAAAATATAATTTATGTCATTCCCCTAAAATCCCTCATGCTTATATTCCATCACCATTGTGTACCATAATCACATTCTCAGTCCCTCTAGTATGAGGGTGGCACACTTCACCTTGATTTCACCATGTGTCTCCATGAACTAAAACAAATCCTCAATCACACTCAACCATTCGTTATCCTCTTGAGAATCCTTGGATCCTTTGAACACTTGTGGTTTGGGTGAAGGAAATTCTGAGAATAGTTCCTTACAAAATTCTCTTGAGGTTCTACAGCTAGAGCCTGAATTAGAAATGCTAGTGGTGCTTGTCCCAAATCATGTAGAGTACACAAAATTAATAAAACCAAACATGTGTCCAGGAGAGGATTTTATCATTGTGGTTCATCAATAGCTTCATCCTTGAACTGATTCATAAGTCTTGTCAGAGGAATGATGTTACACAACACTAGTAGAAAACATTAAAGAAATCCGAATAACAATCAAATTGGGAAACAAGGGAAATTAATCCCATTATATAGATAACCATGATTTGGATTTCAATCTATCCAAATAAAATATAGGGAAAAGACTAGAACTAGCCCTCAAGATGCCTTTTCCTAATTTCCCCCAGTGTATTAAGGAACACTGTGTAGAGATCTGGCAAGGAACTCAATAAACACTACCTTCTAATTCATGATATGATTACATAACTTCGTACTGACATAAAGGAAAGATTCTCAACATGCACTGCTGACACCACTTTTTCATGAACCAACCCAGATACCATGTTAAACTGTCAACCGAACAAGTCCTAACATAGAATAATGGGTGTGCCCAACCACCATGGGTTAGTGACTACCAACCGGAATCATGAAATATGGATTTAAAAGATAATTTTCCACAATCATAACAGATAAATGATAAACAAGTTAGAATTAATACAAGAAAAAATCCACAAATAGAAGTGTTCCAGAAGTCAAGTAGTTATAAAAACCCATATAATCACAACAATGTATGATAAAATAGGCTAAAAACCCTTTTCCTAGAAGACATACATCTCAAATCCTAAGGATCGGAAACCAGAACAACCATCAAGTGGTGCTTTACCCTTAATCAATCCTAGAAGGAGATAATATACAAACACCCAAAAGAACAGGTATAGTCTGAGCTAAAATCCATGTAAAGAATCATTAGGGATTCTATAATATGACTCCATATTTAATTAAAAAAATAATTCATTCAGTTTTAAATAAGAAATAATGAAATTTCAAAACCATATTTAAAACAAATCATTCTTTATATTTCAAATGATAGAAATACATTAATCAATTGAATTAATAAACACATTATATAAATCTATTTATATAAATTTTGAAGGCATATGTAAAACATTATTCAATAAACAATGGAATATAATTATTATATATATAAATGAATATCACGATCATATTCCAAAATTTATGATAGTTCTATGCTACAAGACTCCCTCACACATGAGTAATTGATTTTTGTAATATGTGTACACATGTCCTTCTAACACTAGTCAAAGGGGACCTATATACATTCCGTGAGAGATGTGACCTACAACATATGTATTTTTAGTATTGAAAATCCATATAGTGCTATCTTGAATAACACACTGACTACCTAGTCTTGCATTTTCTCTATTAAAAATCAGTAATTTAAAATTTATTTAATAAAATTTTAAAACACAATTATTCCATTATTCCATTTCAAATATGCTAATTTCAATTTAAAAAAATAAGAAATGGTTATTAATTAAAACATGAATTTTCCATGATAAAACCACTTGGTTTTTATCAAAACCATTTAAATCCATTTTCTCAAATACCAATTTGAAATAAATTTCATCATGTCAATTTCACAATTTAAATTCAACAATTAAATTCCACAATTTAATTTAAATTTGTTTATCCCATATAAAAATGCTAATAAATTCCATATAATTGGGGATTTTTATAATTTTATTCCAAAGAGAATACTAAATCCCCAATTTAATGATATTATGTTTTTAATTAACTAATTAAAATTAATTTCATTTAAATGATAAAATTAAATTAAAATTATGCAATTTAGGGTTAATTAAATTGGGCATCATAAATGGATACACCTACCTTGGGATTACTATATATTGAAACACAAATCTCTAATCAGAAAACTATAACAAATAATGCGATAAACATATAAAAAATAATCAAACAATGATTAATGATCAGAAAAAATGATGATTATATCAACTCACGACAAGGAGATCTAAAAACCCTAGGGACGAAAGAGGGCAGAGTAGGTGAAAGAAAATAGAAAGAGAAATTTCACTAGAAAGAGATCAAATCTCATTCTCTAAGATTTTATTCTCTTCCAGAAAGACGTAAGGATCCAAAATAACCTATATGGAGTGTCCAAGTAAGAAGAATTTTAAATAGGGTTATAAAGGTGCACCAGGTACCTTAAAAGAGGTTATTAGGTTTTTAAAAATAATTTCTAGATTAATTATTTCTCATATGCATAGATTCCTGGGTAGGCCACCAGGTTTAGTATAATTGTTTTCCAAAACAATTTACCCTTTTTTCCTAGGTGAATGGTTTCTTCTATGTGGTAGCATAGTTTTTCAAACTATGTTCCAATTGTAAAAACCCTCAATGTCTGGGATTTCATGGTTTGCACTAGCACGGTGAAAAATCTGAGAAAACCATGCAGTAACTACACACAACCCCAAATCCCTCCAAAAGTTTTATAATTTCTCTTTTATCTCCCTTAAATTAATCCCAACCTTTGCATGATCAAAATGGGGTTTAGAAATACCTGAATAATGAAATAGGATGTTACATATTATGATGGTTTTTTGACCAATATAATGGATAAATGATGTGGGGAGGGAAGTAAGGAATAAATTTTGGTATGTATTTGTAGAGAAAAATGCATTTTAAGGTGATAAGAATAGAGGATAGGGGAGGACTTTTATATGTGAGTTGAGTTACACAATTGTAAATTTCTCAATGAACATTCTATACACAAGCTTTTTCCACCAAGAAAGGATAAAAAATAGACCATTCTATATACATAGATGTGATATGATATTAATATAAAAAATATGTTTTTACACCTATTTTTATTTATATTTTAACCATTACATTTGTTTGATCAACCCCATGTTAAACTGTTTTAACCTTCACTGCGATAATTAATTTTTTCTATTTGAACAATTAATTATGGCCCAAAAATTATGTTGGCCTTATTAGATAATATAAATTTTTATGATTACAAATATTTTATCCATTTTAAAAAATTCAATTCACATAAGTGATAAAATTTAATTTAAAATTAATATCACATATGCAAAAAAAATTGGGGTTTCAAGATGTGTATTTTTCCTGAAAAGACGACTTTATATTAACTCTTTGACTAATAATAATCACCCTATAAATCTAAGTTAAAATATATTTATATATAATATATAAATCCCAATTACAAAACTCATAATTAGGGGTTTTTTAATTAATTAAAATGGGTAAATGTTATTCCCTTTTGATCAATTTTAACAAAAAACCGTTTTAAACCCAAACATTTACATAAACTAAAATCCAAGATAAATATGATTAAAATTTAATTATGTTGACTAAATATAGATAAATTCTACTTATTTTACATTAAATATTATTAAAAACATTATCGTACTTTTAATTTTCTAAATTTATTTAAATGAAATGTCATTTTTAGAAAAAAAATGTTCATTTCCCTATTCACTGAAAAATTAATATTTTCTAAAAAATAAAAAAACACCATAATATAATTTTGATATTCTGAATTAAAAATTGAATTTCATTTTTTTAAATAAATTTTTATAGAATTTGTAAAAGTTGATTTCAATGTATATGTACAAAGCGTGAAGAAATCGCCTTTTAGAAAAATATTTATTTTAGGAAATCATTGTTTTTGTTTCAAGAGATCCATATTATATTGTATAATCAATATATACAAATTCAATATATTTTATACTTGTTTAAACCATATAATTTTCATAATTTTGGTACTCTTATTCATACCCACCAATTTAATAGACATGTTACAATAGTTTTTTATTTAGTGGGTCTTTTATGATTGGTGTGTCATATATAATGTAACACCCCAAACTACCACCGTATGATTCTCTTTGAATAATACAGTAGCGTGTGTTATACGCAACTTCGAGTTCTAACACACAAAACAACCAATGAAACTAGCCGCTATGAATAGTAATAACTAATTTTTAAAATTTTATAAATTTTATCATTCAAAAAAGACTTCATTTTTGGATTTGGAATATCGAAATTATCTTAGGGTGAATTTTTTGTACTTTTCTGATAACTTTCATATTTTGAAGAATAGTGAAAATTACTAAATTTTAATTAAAACAACTATTTTAATCGAAATAATTAATAGTGAAAAATTATGAATTTGAGTGATTTTAAAGTATAATTAGATTATATTTTTACCATTTAATCCAATATTTGTCATTAGACATAATTTCACATTTTAATTAGACATAAGCAAGTGCTAATCATTTGATTGTTATTATTTCTTAAAAACACACTTTTTGTTTTGACAAAGGGAATTAATTTTAAATTAATTTCTACCACTTCTATGTTTTGAATTTAGGAAAATATATTCCATATTTAGAATCAGTAGGTCCAAATTGTGTAAATAGGTAAATTTAATTTTTAGACATTTTGAATAATTACTTTAGTAAATATTTTTATTTACCATGGTTAAAGGGTAAATTCAGTAAATAAGGGTAAACAAATAAAATTATAATAATATTAAATTACTCTAAAACGTGTCTTAAGCCTATTGGTTGATACATGTCCCTCCATTGACATCATTGAGTCGATTTCGGGACCCCATGGAGCCACTTGTAAGTGATAATGTCACTTTATATTAAATAAGTTCATGTAAATAAAACAATGACATAAGTGCATATCTTCTAGAAATGTTTTTTTACATAGGGTTATATAAGTTATATTTTAGACTATAAATATTCATTAGAAGGATAAAAAGATTCACTAAAAATATAATTTTATTTATAAATTTTATACATTGAATAATTAAATTTATTTATTACTCAATAATGATGCAGTATTTCTTTTATTAATGAAAGAATTAAATAATTGGTATTATAGATGTTAAAATATATATAATTTGAAAATTTTGATGACATCCACGAATTTTATTGGTTAATAATAAATTTTAGGAATTATTAAATGAATTTTTTGGAATTAATAATGTTTTTAAGACTTTAACAAAAAATATTTATTAAATAGTGTCAAAATTGACATAAATGAGTTTTTAAAATGAATATTACATTATTAATTGATATTCTATTCATAAAAATATAAGGCTTAGAAAAAGGACTTATATAATGATAGTTGTATCATTAATGGACCACTTTGGGGTCTCTTGGAAGTATATAGTAAGTTTATTATCTATATAATATAAAAATACCAAGAGACATGGTAAATGTCAAACCAATTAACTCAAAGTTAAAACTAAAATATAAGGTAAATATATTGACCCAAAGCAGTCTAAAACCTATTGGTTGAGTGGTGTCAGACGAATACCTACCTTAAACTTCAAATAATCTACTTTGAGGCCATTATAAACCGAATTTGAATTTATTTTAAAATAATATTTCTATCTTTTCCAAAGGTGTCCTTCACCCCTCTTGTAAAAGGGAACTCCACCTTCCCTACAATTCACACCTTAAAAGCCTTTAGGATCTGCCAACCCCTACCCAAATATTCTCTCAACTTCCATCACTTCAACCTAGAGGCCTTAGTTTGATCAGAAAGACAACTTAAGGATCCCTTTAGATCAATTCAAAAGGAAGAACCCGAAGAAGAGGTAATGTTTTCACCACCCTCTTTAAAGTTCCTTTATTCTTCCACTCAAACTTTATTTGTTATTTACATTCTAAAATAATAAATCAAATATATTATATATACTGTGATGTTATTTTAAATTTGGTACAACCATATTCATTATTCTATCCATCCTTTGAATGAAATTTCACCATACGTGCGTACTTATAGCTTACCGTCTCTATGTCGTGGTGTAATTGTAATTCAAAAAATTATTATTTGGATGGGTATGATATTGATGTGTAATTGAATTAAATAATAAATATAACATTATAATTATTCTGTATACCATGATATTATATATTATTTTAATATCAATTGAATGATATTTTCGCTCGTGCGTACGTATGGACTACCGTCTCCACAAACGCAATGAGATTCATTCCCCATCATATCCATTCAAGTATAATTTTCATTTGATGATTAAAAATAATGTTTAAGGACTTGATATTATTCTGGATATGAATAAGATACAACCTATCCATAACAAACATGTCTTATGTAACAAAACATATAAAATAAACTGAGTAAGTTAACACCCGAAACGACGATAATACTAAGATATTATTAACAATGAAATATTAAAAGATCATATATGATATCATATTAATGTATACGATTCTTGTATAATTTAATAACAAATATTTCACCATTATACATAAGGTTAAACTACCCTCCACCAAGGAAAAGTACAAGGTAAGGGTGTATTTCAGAATCTCTTCATTATCTAAGGTTGTTTATACGTAATTATATACTGGGATCTCTTTATCATCCAAATTCATGTTTCATAAAATGTATTTCAAAAAATTCGTACTATTTTAAAGACTACGGGTTAAAGTCATTTATACCCTTGTTTGACTTTTTATAAGATGTTTATAAAGAAATCCTTCCGTCGTTTTCCAAACAAGGTCCTTTTTAACCTTTTCGACATAATTTAGGTAAGAATGTATTTTTTTAACTTATACTGTGAGTGTGACTATTTTCCACTGTTATAAAATCGTCGAAGGTTATCTTACAAGATTATAAGAATATTTTCAAATTAAATGTTTTCTTTTATAATTATATGACTTTTAAATGATTTAGAAAAATATATATTTCTCTCAAACAGTTTTGATTTCATCTATGTCAACATACTTTGATGGATTATAATATTGTTTGAAGTTGATTTATATTGATACCAAACTATTATATTGTGTTGAAGGAGTTTTTTATATGTTTTACTATGGATGTGTTATTTTTATAACATTCATGGTTTATGGAGAAAGTATTGACATTTCTTATGCATGTTTTAATACGAATGTTTATGTTATGTTTAAAGTTGTTCATATGATGAATGCATTGGACTTAATATGTGACTGGTGGAGCCCGATGTAGCTCCAATATGCATCGGTAGGTCTTATGAGACAAACTAGTGTCTTGGCACAAGGCCTTCATAAAATATTATTTGTAGTCTTGGCACAAGGCCTTCACTATGTGGTTATGATAGTATGGCATTATGCATTCCATCAATATGAAAGTGGTTATTGATATTTCATGTTATTATTCGATTAGTAGAATATCCATGTGAACAAGTAAATAGAATTATTTTATTTTATTTCTGCCACAATATACTGAAGTTTATGTTTAATAGTTTTTTGTTTTAGTTATACATTGCCTTAAATGTTTATACTTATTTATGAATGTTTCCGCTATATTGTAATCCTTACTGGTCATCTAAGCTCACCACTTTCTATGTTTTATTTTTCCCAGGATGTGAAGAAGTATTTTATGAATGACCTGCTGGGATAGTATGAGGGGACATGAGTTTGGTCTATGGAGACAATATATTTTTGTGGTTTTTTACTTTATGATTTAATGTAAACTGTTTGAATGTATCTAGTGATTCCAAGGATACTAAACTAATCGGTCTTTCGAGACTTGGTCTTTTGTGATCATTCCAATGTTATGTAAGAATGCACCGACTCTGGGAAACTGGGGTCGGGGCGTTTTAGTTTGCATCAGAGGAAGTTTAGTACAAACCATGGAAGCTAGATTTAGATAAACTCTTATTAGAGCACATAGCCCTAAGATAGAATTTGAGGATTAATATAGATGAACTTCTAAAATTTTGGTATTGTAGAGATTTTGTGAGTTTTCTGAGCAATACATCCCTATCTAGATACGAGTAGGTAGAGGCGGCTCTGACATAGATATACCAGGGGGAAAAGCTGAACACACTGCTTTGATCTAGACTTGAACAGGAACTGGTGCACGATAATGGGCCTTGCTACACTCTTGGTTACAACACTCTCGGGTAATATTCTTAGGATAATTCTCATTTTATTTAAAAACCATTATGAAGGTTTTATGAGTATATACTTCTTTAAAGAAAACATTTTCTATCATTATAGATTATATATGTAAACTGTTCAATTCATGTTAAGTGTTTTACATGATTGGATTTATGTACTGTAATTGATAAACTAATCTAGTGTATTCCATTGTTTAGAAATGACACCTAGTGAAAGTAATGGAAACTGTATCAGTGCATGCAATCCATGTAGGGATTTCCCTCCTGCTGAAGATAATTATAGTTGAGCTAGTGATACAACTGGTGCTGATCAAATTATCACCATACTATGAAAACTCACTCAGGTTATGAATAATAACCTTACCCGTATGGAGCACCCTGATCGGCATCATAGAGATTCAATTTTAGATCACTTCATGAGGCAACAACCACCAAAATTCAATGGGAGTACAAATCCATTAGTAGATGAGCAATGGATAAATTAATTAGGGAAAATATTCCATGCCTTGGGGAGTAGTGAAAGAGAAAAAGTTATCATAGTAGTTTACCGCCACACTAAAGATGCTGATCAATAGTGGTCATTGATTCAAAACACAAAGGAGGATGATGAAGTATGAAATATGGAATGGAGGGAGTTAAAAGACCTTTTATTATAAAAATACTTTCCTCGTGACCATTGAGCAGATATGGAAAGGCAATTTCTGAGTCTGAGACAAAAGGAGGATGAGAATGTAGCAAAGTATGAGGCTAACTTTACAAGGTTAGTGAGGCATGCATCAGATTATATACATAACCCAAGGAGTAAGATTTATCATTTCTTTTATGGGTTAAAATCATTTCTTTGTCGAGAATTATACTTACAATCCTTCTCATCGTACGTAGATATTATCTCATGTGCTATCTAGATATAAAAGGAATTCTTTAAGTCTTACAACTTTAAAGAAAAGCAAGAGAAAAAGAGATTTGTTGTCCACTATGGGAATGGAAATAAAGGGAAGAAGGGAAAAGATGAATATCCATCCTATAGTAAATGTGGGAAGAAACACCATGGAACTTGCTTGAAGGGAATGACAGTCTGTTACAAGTGCGGTGAAAAAGGCCACCATGCTTGTGAATGCAAGGGGAAGAAAGAAACTTCTGATGTTCAATGCAACAATTTTAGGGAGATGGGACATTATGCAAATTAATTTCCTAATAATATGGGAAACTTAACTCAGAAAAGGCCAAGGGATCAAGGCCAAGATTATGATATCACTACTGCGGAGGTAGAAGCTCTAAAAGACATGGTGGCAGGTAATTTAATGGTTTACTCAAGTTCAGCAAATGCTTTATTTGATCCTAGATGATTGCATTTTTTCATATCTTCCTAGTTTTCTATGAAAATTAGATATTTCCAATTTTATTTAACAAGGATGTTTTCAGTCAAAAATCCTAAGGGAAGTATCATTGCAACAATGTTTTGTGAATTAGTCCCCATTACAACATATAAATTTTCATTATCTGCTGATCTCATCATCAATCCCTTGATTGAATTTGATATAATCCTCGGTATGGATTTGATTTTGTACCATGATGTGAATATTTATTGTAAGAATAAGGAAGTTATGATTTTTGATGATTATGATAAAGAACACCTTATCTTTAGAGCAGAATCATCACCACCTAATTCTTATCTAGATCCACCCCCACTAGCTCAACTAAATTCAATTATCGGGGAGGAAGAGAATGAAATAATTGTGGGTGAGGAAAGAAATGTTCAAATAGGGGATGTTCTTATTGTGAAAGAATATATATATGTGTACATGAAAGATTTACTTGGACATCCCCCAGAACGAGAAATTGAGTTTTCTATTGATTTAATTCATGGTTCAAGGCCTATATTGAAGAACCCTTATAGAATGGAAATTGTGGAATTAGTTGAACTAAAGAAAAAACTAGAGGAATTGAGTAAAATATGATTTATTTTCCCAAGTGTTTCTTCATGGGGAGCCCCTGTACTTTTTGTAAAGAAGAAAGATGGATATATTAGGTTATGTATCGACTATAAAGAAATCCATGCTATAAAATCAAAGAACAAGTATCCCCTACCTCACATTCATGATTTATTTGACCAACTTCATATAGATCAATAATTTTCAATGATTGAACTTCGATCTAGATACCATCAGTTGTGTGTGAAGAAGGAAGACATTCTGAAGACAGTATTTCAAACCAGGTACGGGCATTACGAGTTTACAGTAATGCCTTTTGGGCCGACTAATACACCCTTTGTATTCATGGATATAATGAACATAGTTTTCAATGAATATCTAGATGATTTGGTAGTGGTATTTATTGATGATATATTATTACACTCCAAAAGCTATGAATATCATGAAAATCACTTGTGCATTTTCTTGAAGACTCTTAGAAGACATGAATTATATGATAAGTTTAGAAAGTGTGAATTCTGGCTTTAGGATATTTCTTTTCTTGGACATATTGTCTCTATAGATGGAATCTATATTGATCCTTCTAAGACCAAGGCAATCCAAGAATGGCCAGCACCGATGAGTATAATTGAGGTACTCAGTTTTATTGGTTTAGCAGGTTATTATTGGTGTTTCGTCCAGAATTTTACCCGATAGGATAACCCATTAAAGAAGCTCACACGTAATGGGGTTAAATTTATTTGGACAAAAGAGTGTGACTAATTTTTTTATGAACTGAAGAGAAGATTAGTAAATTCTCTTATATTGGCTCTACCATTGGGGAATGATGGGTTGTTATTTATAGTGAAGCTTTAAAGAAAGGGCTTGGTTGTGTCCTTATACAAAATGATAGAGTTATTGCCTATGCATCACGACATCTGCAAATTCATGAGAAAAACTATCCTACTCATGATCTTGAGTTATCTTCTGTAATATTTGCTTTGATGATATGGAGACATTATATCTATCGTGAAAAATGTGAGATATATACCAATTACAAGAGTTTAAAGTATATTTTCTCATAGAAATAACTCAACATGAGGCAAAGGTGATGGATTGAACTACTAAAGGATTATGATTGCACTATACACTACCACCCAAGGAAGGAAAATAAGGTGGTAGATGCTTTTATCACAATGGATCATTGAGTTTTGAACAAAATGAGAGTTGAATGGGATCAAATTTTCATGGATCTAGAAAATATGGATATGGGAATAATCATGGAGGGTGAAACATTTATACTTTTTTCAAATGGTTTCGAAAACATCTTTACTAGAAAGGATTAAGAGTTCTCAGACCAGTGATGAAAAATTTCAAAAGAAGATTAAAGCTGTGAATTATGGGATTTTGAGTGATTTTGTGTATGAGGAAGGATTTTTGAAATTTGGGAAGAGACTTTGTGTTCCTGATATACCTAATCTAAAAAGGGAATTGTTGGATGATGCTCATTATTCTAATTTCTCTATACACCTTGGGAGCACCAAAATGTATAGAGATTTGAAGGATCATTTTTAGTGGGACAACATGAAGAGTGAGATTGCTGATTTTGTGTCAAGATGTATGATTTGTCAAAAAATGAAAGCTGGAAGGTAACAACCTAGAAGAGTCATGCAACATTTTCCCATACCTGAGTGGAAATGGGGTAATATAATGAATGACTTTGTCAGTGGACTACCAAAGATTCCTAGAAGGAATGATGAAATATGAGTTTTTATTGATCATCTTACCAAGTCTGTACATTTTCCTGCTATAAGATAAGATCTACCACTTTAACTTCTAGCAAGACTATATATTAATGGAGTTGTGAGACTTCAAGGAGTACCCTGATTGATTGTTTCTGATAGCGATCCATGTTTTACATCATGATTCTGGAAATGTCTTCAGAATGATCTGGATACTGAACATCATTTGAGCACTACCTACCACCCCCAACTGATGGAAAATCAGAATGGACTATTCAAACCTTAAAAGTCATGTTGAGATCATGCTCACTTGACTTTCAATGTATGTGGGATCAATATTTACCTTTGGTGGAATTTTCCTATAATAATAGGCTCCATTCAAGTATTCGGATGGAACCATATGAAGTGTTATACGGAAAGAGATGTCTCACACCAACATGTTGGGATGATGTTTGTGAAATAAAACTCGTAGGCCTAGAACTAGTGGAGGAAATGATGGAAAAGGTAAAGTTAATCCAAAACCACATCAAAGCAGGTCAAAGTAGGCAGAAGAGTTATGCAGACAACCGAAGGAAGGATTTGGAATTTTAGGTAGGAGATCATGTTTTCTTGAATGTATATCCATGGAAGGGTGTTATATTTTTTGGTAAGAAGTGTAAATTGAGTCTTAGGTACATAGGACCTTTCAAAATTCTAGAACGAATTGGGGCTGTAGCTTACTGTTTGGCAATTCCGATAAGTCTTTCCAAAGTTCCTCATGTGTTTCACGTATCACTCTGGAGAAAATACATGCCTGAACCAATGCATGTACTCACCTATGAGGAAGTAGAACTAGAACCCAATCTATCTTATTGCGAAGAGCCTATCATGATTTTTTATACAAGAGAACATGTGCTGAGAAACCGGATGACTCGTCTGGTAAAATTTCTATGGAAAAACCATAAGATGGAAGAGGCAACATCGGAACCTGAGGAACTTATGATGAAGAACCACCAAATTCATTTCATGCGGTAGTATTCTAGAAATTTATAGGATGAAATTATTTGATGGAGGAGAGAATGTAACACCCCAAGCGTCCATGGTACGCTTCTCTTTGAATAATATAGTAGCGTGTGTTGTATGCAATTTCGAGTTCTAACACACACCACTACCAATCATATTAGCTGTTCTGAATAATAACACCTACTTTTTGAAATTTTATAAATTTTATCTTTCAAAATGGACTTCATTTTTGGATTCAGAATATTGAAATTATCTTAGGGTGAATTTTTGGTACTTTTCTGATAACTTTCTTATATTGATGAATAGTGAAAATTACTAAATTTCAATTAAATACAACTATTTTAATCGAAATAATTTTTAGTGATAAATTTTGAATTTGACTTATTTTAATGTATAATTAGATTATATTTTTATCATTTAATTAAATGTTGGTCATTGGACATAATTTTACTTTTAAACTTGACATAAGTTAGTGCCAATCTTTTGATAGTTATTATTTCATAAAAACACACTTTTTGTTTTGACAACAGAAATTAATTTTATATTAATTTAGACCACTTCTGTGTTTTGAATTTAGAAAAATGGATTCCATATTAATAATTAGGAGGTTCAAATTGGGTAAATAGGAAACTTTTATTGTTAGATATTTGGAATAATTATTTCTGTAAATATTTTATTTACCATGGTTAATGGGTAAATCTGGAAAATAAGGGTAAAAAAATAATATTATAATAATATTAAATTATCGTAAAACATTTCCTAACCCTATTGGTTAATAAATGTACGACCATGGGTATCTTTGGGTCGATTTTAGGACCCAATGGAGCAACATGTAAGTGATAATGACACTTTATATTAATTATGTTAAAGTAAATACAAAAAAGACAAGCATATATCTTCTAGAAAAAAAATTTCACATAGGGATATATATGTTATATTTTAGACTATAAATATTGATTATAAAGATAAAATTATTTCCTACATAATGGGAGTTTATTTATAATTTTTATATATTGAATAATTAAATTTACTTATGATATAATAATGATGCATTATTTTCCTTATTAATGAAAGATTCAAATAATTGGTATTATAAATGTTAAAATAAATATAATTTGAATGTTTTGATGACATCAAAGAATTTTATTGGTTAATATGACATGTTAGTATTTCTTAAATGAATTTGGTTCGATTTCAAAAAGTTGTTAAGACTTTAACAAAAATTAATTATTAAATAGTGTCAGAATTGACATAAATGAGTTTCTTAAACAAATATTATACTATTAATTGATATTCTATTCATAAAAATATATGGTTATGTAAAAAAACTTATATAATGATATTTTTATCATTAATGGACCACTTGGGGGTCGCTTGGATGTATATAGTAAGTTAATTAATATATAATATTAAAATACAAAGAGATATGGTAAATGTCATACTAATTAACTAAGAGTTAAAACTAAATGACATGGTTAATATAGTGTCCAAAACCTATCTAAAACCTATTAGTAGAGTGGTTTTCGACCTATTACCACATTAAACTATAAATAGTCCAATGTGGAGCCCTTATAAATGGAATATGAATTTATTATAAAATAATATTTCTATCTTTTCATAAGGTGCCCCTCACCCCTCTTAGAAAAGGGCACTCCTCCTTCCCTCTAATTCAAACCTCCAAAGCCTTTTATCTAGACTACCCCCTACCCAAATATTCTCTCAACTTCCATAACATCAACCTTGAGGCCTTAGTTTAATCAGAAATCCAACATAAGTAGCCCTTTTGATCAAATCAAAAGGAAGAACCCGAAGGAGAGATAATGTTTTCCCCACCCTCTTTCAAGTTCTTTTATTCTTCTACTTCTTCTTTCATTGTTATTTCCATTCTAAAATAATAACTCATGTATCTTATATATACATTAATTTTATTATAAATACGGTACAACCATATTCAGTATTCTATCCATCTTTTGAATGACATCTCACCATACGTGCGTACGTACGGCTTACCGTCTCTACATCATGGTGTAATTTTTATTCAAAACATTATTATTTGGATGGGTATGATAATGATTTGTAATTTAAGTAAATAATAAATATAACATTATAATGATTTTTTATACCATCAAATTATATATTATTTTAATATCAAAAGAATGATATTGTCGCTCGTGCGTACGTACGGACTACTGACTCCACGAACGCAATGAGATTAATTCCCCATCGTATCCATTCATGTCTAATTCTCATTTGATGATTAAAAATAATATTTAAGGACTTGATATCATTCTGGATATGAATAAGATACAACCTATCCATAACAAACATGGATTTTGTAACAAAACATATAAAAGAAAACGTGTAAGTTAACACCCGAAACGACGATAATACTACGATATTATTAACAAATCAATGTTAAAAGATCATATATGTAATCATATTAATGTATATTATTCCTGTATAATTTAATAACTACTATATCACCATTATACATGAGGATAAACTACCCTCAACCAAGGAAAAGTACATGGTAAGGGTTTATTTCACAATATCTTCATTATCCAAGGTTGTTTATATGTAATTGTCTACTAGGATCTCTTTATCATCCACATAAATGTTTCATAAAATGTATTTCAAATCATTCATAATATTTTACATACTATGGGTTAAAGTAATTTATACCCTTGTTTTACTTTTTATAAGATGTTTCTAATGAAATCATTCTGTCGTTTTCCAAACATGGTCTTTTTTAACCATTTTGACAGAATTAAGGTAAGAATGTCTTTTTTAACTTATACGGCGGGTGCACTTATTTTCTGCTGTTATAAAATCATCAATGATTACCATAAAATCTTATAAGAATATTTTAAAATTAAATGCTTTCTTGTATAATTATGTGAATTTTAAATGATTTCAAAAAAGAGATATTTTTTCTCTCAAATAGTTTTGATTTCATCTATGTCAACATCCTTTGATGGATTTTAAGCTTGTTTGAAGTTGATTTATTATGATACAAAACATCCATATTTTATTGAAGGTTTTTGTGATATTTTTGACTGTGTATGTGTTATTTTTATACCATTCATTGTTTATAGGGAACAGTATTGAAATTCCGTATGCTAGTTTTAATATGAATGTTTATGTTATGTTTAAATATGTTCATATGAGGAATGCATTGGATTTAGTATGTGACAGGTGGAGCCTGCTATAGCTCCTCGATGCATCGGTAGGTCTCATGAGACCAACTAGTGTCTTGGCACAAGGCCTTGACATAATCGTATTTGTAGTCTTGGCACAAGACCTTGACTATGTGGTTATGATAGTCTGGCATTATGCATTTCCTTCATTATGAAAGTGATTATTGATATTGCACGTGATTATTCGATTAGTAGAATATCCATGTGAATTAGTAAATGGAATTATTTAATTTTATTTCTACCATATTATGCTGAAGTTCATGTTTAAAATGATTTTTTATTAGTTATACATTGCCTTAAATGTTTTTTCTTATTTATGAATGTTTATGCTATATTGTTATCCTTACTGGGCATCTGAGCTCACCCCTTTCTATGTTTTATTTTTCCTAGGATGTGAAAATGTATTTTATGAAGGACCTTAATGGATAGTATGAGAAGATATGTTTGTGGTCTATGGAGAAAATATTTTGATGTAGTTTTTCACTTTATGATGTAATGTAATCTTTTTGAATATATCTAGTGATTCCAAGGCAACTAAACTAATCGGTCCTTCGATACATGATCTTTTGTGATCATGCCAATGTTATGTAAGAATGCACCGACTCTGGGTAACTGGGGTCAGGGCGTTACATATAATACCCTATCGAATAGTGTTTTATTTTAAAAATATAAGGATTGTGTGTACTGAAAGAAATAAAGATATTAAATTTAATTAAAAATAAATAGATCATAAATTATTTGGGTGAGAAATTATCATCTAAACATGGTGATATGCGTCATACACTCCATCAAACATATATATTTTATTTTTAATGTCTTGAGGGTGTTATAAAAAAATTATTCCAAATGAAAGGAGATTGAATGAAAAAGTAAATAATTTGAATTTATCATAATCCAAATCAATTTAGAGAAATTTTTTTGTCATTTTAACCATATCTTTTGGTTTACCACCTTTGTTAACTAATTTTAATATTAAAATTGGTAGTAACATTTTATATTTAAAGTGCTATAATTTTTTTATGATGTATAATTAGATCATAAATTGAAATTGTATTAATATTTCGACCATTTTTCATCAAAATAATAATCTTTTAATCATTTTATGTTTTTAAATAATTTAATTAAATATTACAAAACAAAAATAAGCATTAATTTCATGTTGGAATATTTTCATTTAATTTGAATCTAAAGACAACATGGATGTAAATTAATTATAATAAAAGGACTTAAAATATTTAAAATATTACATATTTATCTATAAAATCTATGTAAAACACAAATTCACCCAAGTTGCATTAATATTTTTAAAAATATAATCATTTATTTTTTTATTTGAATAAATACTGTATCGGTGTTGCATAAAAATCAAAGTAATTATAAATTTACAAAAAATTAGAAATAAATTACCATGATAAAAAATTCAATCCAAAATTAAAAAAAAAAATATAACCGAACTTATACAATTTTATGAATACGTAAAAAAAATTAGATATATTAAATGCAAGAGAGTGAAATTTTGGAATTTTCTTCACATAAAATAAAGTAAATTTCATTATGAATAGAAAATGGAAGTAAAATACAGAATATTAGAATTTCATATGTCTATGGCATAATTTATCCCATCCAATGAAACAAATTCCAGTTTTTGGTGGATTTTTAGACATTATCACATGGTTTTAATCCCATTTTACACATTTTAAAATTATTGATGTGAAAAATATTTTCCACGGTAACTATTCAAAATAACAAAAAATAAAAGAGACCTATTTACCAAATTTGATCATCCTGATTCCAAATCTATAATACAGTTTTTAATATTTAATTTTTATAATTATTATAGATTACTTTTAAAAATAATTTTTCCAAAAAAAGATGATTTTGTTTTATAAAAATACTTTTTCAAGCATAAAATTGGTTTTATTATGCCTATATGTATATAAATATATGAATATTAAAACATGGGATTGAATATATAATATATAAATTTTATTAAAACAATCCACCATTAGTGATTAATTTAATTTATTAAGATAAAAACACTTTTCACTCATAATAATAGTTTTTCGGAAAAACAACTTCACATTTATATTTATTGTTTTATATTTTCAATTATAATCAATTAATAGCCAATCAATTAACATTATACATGTTTAAACCATAAAATTTTAATAATTTAGTTAGTACTATTCATACTCGCCAATCAAATAGATAGATGATAACTATCATATGAAATAATAATATTTCAAACTTATATCTCGGTTCAATTAAACTTGATGTTTCATATAAAAAAATATCTAAAAGAAATTAAATTTATTTGGGTAGAAATATATTATAAAATATGCACGATTTTTCATTCTATCCCAATGAAAATTAATATCACCCTTGAAATTCCATCACTTTGATAAAAATAAAGGCAGATATCTCTCTTTAATCGAATCCTTAGGTTAGTAAGTCTCTGCTTTAAATTTTTAATTCCTCTAGAGAACATTATCTAGTTGAGTATACTTATTCTATAGAAGATTATATCTAAGATCTAAGATTTAGAATAGTTGTTCTCCATAGGAAGGATCATGTTCTAATGGTAAAACCTCTATGTTTAGTACATGTAATGGATCATGTATATACTTTATCAAGAGAGATACTTGGAACACATTGTGATCGTGAGAGTGGTGTAGTGGAAGTGCCAAGTGATAAGATACGAACTCTACCCGATAGAGATTTTAGAAGAGACCAATATAAATGAGGATCAATATTCATTTCTTTTAGAATGTCATAATATTATTCCTTAGAGAAATTTTTGGGAATACCTTCTCTCCAACATCAAATTCTATATTTCACCAAGGTTTGTCATAAAAATGTTTTTGTTGACTCAATGATTATTTGATATGGTGATAAATGGATCTCACATTATTTACCATTTTATTTACTACATTAGGTCCCAATATCATTCTTTCAATAACTTCATCACATCAATTTGGAGTTTTACCCATATTTCTAAAGTGGTATTCATAAGGATCCATTTGAAATCTTGGGTGAATGCTCATTTTAAAAAAAACATTACTAGAGGAAGGGGTTGATCCCGACTCGTTTTAAAATTTATTAAAAAATATATCAGCATATACTCTAGGGTTTGAATGGTTCTATTAGACAGAACATCTATTTAGAAATGATAATTAATGCTGAAAATAAACTCTATATCTAGATCCTTATAAATACTTTGCAAGAATTTTGAGGTTAAACTTGGATCCTGATAAGATACAGTAGAATGTGGTACTCTATGCAACCTTATCACTTATTTAATGAATATTATAACAATATGATAAAGAAAAAAATCTAATTTGATAGTAATATATTATGTTTTCTTCATAAGGAAATCAACTATAACCCAAATATAATTATAGACTTAAACATTTTTAGGACTCTGAATAAACAATATATAGTGATATTTTCCCATTTCCCTTATATTATGGGTAATCATTTTAACACCCCCATAGGATTATTTCTATAAGCCTCAACTTTTTGACATACTAAACAAAAAGATCCAAACTCTGAAATATCTATTTTTATGTTATCCCAAAAAAACTCCATTTTATATATCTATACATATTCAAACTTCCAAGATGAGTAGATAATGAGAAACTATGTGCTACACCCAATATATCCTTCTTCAAATCTGGTATAGATAGGACATAAACATAGTTATAGAAAAATATCATTCTATTATACTAATGGATTAACTTAGGAACATTTCTATCATTGTTATGTAATTCCACATCATTCTTACTTGTCTCTTTCCT
Organism: Viscum album; assembly: GCA_963277665.1. Taxonomy (NCBI): domain Eukaryota; kingdom Viridiplantae; phylum Streptophyta; class Magnoliopsida; order Santalales; family Viscaceae; genus Viscum; species Viscum album. Next base: position 2,135,790,278 of record OY728138.1, read on the forward strand.
CCCTACCTGGATAAATGGATGAACACTCATTTTAGAAATAAAGGATTCCCACCTTCTATAACACATATTCAACTTTTTTTAATGAATATATACTCTGATCTTTTTTTGATTAGTATATATGTAACACATTTCTCTATAATGATAATTCCACCATCTATTTAATAGAATATTATTGTAGTTAAATCCAAATCATGATTGGTGAATTTTTTTCTCATGAAACCTAAATTTTCATGGGGAATAAGATACCATTATATCATTCTACATAAAGAAACATCCTATTTCATTCTCCATTGCATCACTAATGATTACAGATCCTTCTCCACTATATGTTAGTGTAAGAATAGTTACTTTTATTAATATTTTATTTATTTCATTTAGTTTTCCCCACATTCATCCACCCAAAGGATATTTTCATGATTTTCAGTTAACATTGTGAGTTGATTATACTGTCATGATAAATTACCCAAATATAATTAATAATATTTAGCCATACCAAGAAAACAATAGATCACAATTGTAGTGGTTAGTCTAGTCAAACATTCAGTAGATTTTTTATTTAATGGATCCACTTTATATATCATCCCTTGAGATTAATAATTTTTTTCCAAGGTTAAATCATATACTTAATCACTTTACTCAATTATAGTTAGAAATATATCCAATGATCGACATCTATTGCATATTATAATTAAATATCATAATCCATGGGTGTAATTTGTCCCACTTATAATTAATTTAATTCAATTTTATCAATTAATTTGATGAATTTCATGATATCATTCTCCAATGAGTGATTTAAATTCCAAAGATAGGGCACCTAGTTATGGAACTAATAAAAACACCCTAAAAGGGGTGTTCTGAGTTTAGGTGAATCACATACAATAATGAAATTAATCACACTATGAAATTATGTATTTATGGGTGATAATTTACATGTTAATTCTACAATTAATAGGTGATGGATAAAAAATATGGAGCAAAAAACAAGAAGAAAATATTTAAACATGGTATACATTAAGGGAAAATAACAAGACCACCTAACTCAAGGCTATTAAATTTCACTCATACACTATTGATATTTGATTCAATCTATTTTGAGGAAAAATAATGAAATATTGAAACACTATACAAATAGGTAAAAATATATCTCTAGAATTTAGAATTCCATACTATGAGATAAATTGAGGAAGAGAGAGGATCCGATATAGTACATATATTCATCCAAAGCACCCAATAATTTTTGATTTAGAGACCGAAGGAACAAGATCCATCAATTTATAGGTGGAGACAAAGGGAGAGTTCTACTCATGGGGATTCTCCACATGAGAGTGGAGAATCAATGAGGGAGGAATGAAATAATGATAAAGGATAAAAATAGAAATTTATATCCCATTAATGAGCCAATTGGTTTGGCTTTATTGTATTTCAACCCAAGAACCAATCAACAAACCTCCTTTTGATAGGATCCATACCTCTCATGGTTTGTGAACAAGGTTAAGAAAACTATGTGCCAATTGTTCCATTATAACATACCAACTCCACACCCCTCAAGGTGAAGGTTAATGGTTAGAAAAATAATTTATAAGTTATGAATTTATCCTCTATAATAAACATTACTGTTTTAACACATCCATTCAGACCTGGGGCTTGTTTCAAAAAAAAATAGTTACATCCCTCACAAGCCTACACAATTTTCCCTAGAGGGCCGCATGTTTTGAGAAAACATTTATCGCTTCTTCACATCCCCTGAAAATGAGGTTTTAGATACCAACACTCTTGAAACTCATCCAACCACCTGAGAAAACTCTCTGGACTTAAACATAAAAAACAAATTTTTTTGGTTATGTCAATTGGAATTAAATTATTAATATTATCTCAATAATTATCCCATACACCAATTTAAAATTTTCAATTTACATTAAAAATTTCATTTAGATAAAAATAATTTATCATAGAATAACCAATTATTTTACATAAATATTTTAATGAATTGTGATAAACATGTCAGAAATATTTTCACAAACTTAAAAAATTTGGATGATGTGAAAACAAAATAAAATCACTATTGATTTTCTGGAAGATTTCACTTTTCACATTGATGTTGTTTTCATACAACATATCAGAGAATATTTTTCTCCTAATATAGCTGAGATTTTTCTACAAAATCGGGTGAAGAAAATTAATGTATTTCTCTTCTAATATATCATGGTTTTCATACATTGAAGAGGCTATGGTAAAAAACATAACAGGTATATTTTATTTAGGAAACTACATCCACATAATCGTGTAATCCTACTAAAATGATGAGAGGTATTCCACCAAATGGGATGAATAGAGTAGCCATTATATATCTACCTTTTTGAGTGGAGTAGGATTGGTCAGAATCACCGCTACTTTAATGAAGGGTAGGTTTCTGAAATGTGGCATACATGATGATCATTTTCTCAGACAATACTTTGTTAATAAGAGATATATCTAGTCATATATGACACATAGTGTATTAATTGAATCATTCCTTTAAGTTCCACTTTATATGTGGGAGTTATAAGGGTGAATTTTATACGGGGTGGTCATTTTTTCCTTTTAGGATTCCACTATTTGGAGGACCATCAAAATAAATTCGTTTTAGAGGATATCCTTAGTAAAAATCATACTTTTCAATATGTGTAGGACTTCCATTATTGTTTAATTTATAGATATAGAAAGGATCTCACAAACATATTTCCTCGAAAGGACCTCATGTTTATGCAATATGGGTACTTTAGGTATAACTGTCACGATTCTTAGTATTGAAGGATTATAATGGGTAAAAAGTTCTTTCTAATTTATCTTCTAGATTCCATAATATTTTTATCATATCTTTCTTGGATAAAAGTTCCCATGATCTATATTTATTATTCCACATGGATGAACATAATGGAGGAAGTTTTGGTGGGGACCTCTAGATATGCCGATCATAGTATCATGGGGAAGACCATCACAACCATGGTTTCTTTATATTTGTGATGATTATAAAACCGATTCTTGGGCCACTATTAAGATATGTATAAGGCCTTGAAAAATATCAGTTTTTATTTGGGTACGTTTATTAGATATATCCCATATTTTATTTTCCTATCAATAATATTTCGTTTCACATAATCTCTGTTGAGTTCTTGGGGTCATGCTTGGTGAAAAAAAAGGTTAAAATAAAGTGGCCCACCTAGTTTAATACTATGTAACCATTGAGATATTGCAACATATTTTATGAGGAACAAAATTCATATAAACCCACCTCTTGGTCACCACTAGGATATAGAGATGAATTTAGTTAAAATAACAATTAATATGTGTCTGCACATCATTTTTTATAAGAATGTACTAATGGAAATTATTATATTGAAGAGGGGTAAGAATATAGGTCTAATTCTGAACAAGAATCATATAATTTTAGTGATTTAATATGATGTTAACTGAGATATTGTCTCGAACATAATGGGATTTCGGGATATACTGATGAAATTCAACCAGAATGGGAATTTGGGAATAATTCTTTTATTTAATATTAATTGGCGTATAATAGTGATCTTGGTAAATAATAGACTAAATATTGGATCAATATCGAGTAGATTTAGAAGTATGATGATGAGAACCATTGATGATGGTGGGGAGGGGGATATGAGTCTTCCCCTATTGAATACAATGATATGATATAATGTTCCATTCACTACTATTTTAATGTTTTTCTAATAGTTTTGAAAGACATGTTCTAGGATATAATATTTCCCTTTGATCTAAAAGTTCAGGGAAGGGAACACATAACATTAATAATGGAGGTGGTTATAAGGTTCCCTCATAGCTGGATCTTGGATGAAAATGATGGAAATATATACCTCACGATCATTATCCATAGGGTAGGGAATGTGAAAATATTCATAATATTGGGTTATTCTAATGATGTAGTCATAGGCAGTCAACTATGTTACATTTTGTTTCATAACCCATCAGTTAGGGGAAAACTAGTGAGGATTCATCTCCTAGAGGATTTACTAAAATTACTCCAATGTCGGAATACTACAATTGATATGGTAGTACACCCAATAAAAAGTACCATTTTAATACGTTTCGAGTCACTAAAAATTCCCACTTTGTTTTTGGTTCTATAACCTTTATAGTGGATGAGGCATACATATGACGTTTTGATAGTGTACTTTGTTTTGACTGAAGTGAGTACTTAAAAGGGTCTCCAATATTATTAAGTAGATCAAAAAACCAAAATCATAATACACATTAATTCCCCATCAAAGATAATAAAATAATTAATTGATCTCATTCATATGAAAAGGATTCACATTCTGTTCTTTGTTTTTTGAATAGAATCCTCAAATCATTATTTATTATAGTCAATTTGATTCCACATAAGAATTATTTAAAATGAGAACATATCATTTGTAATTTACTAGGGACACCGTTGAATGTGTTTTGGTCTAGAGGATGAGATTTAGGGATCATGTCAACCTATTGGTTGACATTATTACCTACCATGGATCTATCTTATAGATTTTGGATATGTTCTTGAATCCTTCAAAAATACCATTATGAGACTTTTTTCTATCATTCCATTGATTGAACAAAAAAATTTGATTAATGTGAACAAATATATATATATATATTAGAGCTTTGGAATAGATGTTTTCATAAATATATAACGAACGGTCTCCATCAATATAATGATATGTATATATTCAAGGTTCACCAACCTTTTCTTATTAATCGATTATGATATGTTTTAAAGCCACACAATTGGGGACTATTGAATTTAATCCCACATATATCGATTATGCGTGTTCTGGTATTGGGATTAGGCCCCTAAAAATGGATTCTAATATATATCTATGGGTGGAATAAAAACCCACACAATTCACTATCACACAATGGAACATATTCTTCCATTTAAGGTCTAGTGAGAAGGATGATATGGTTACATTTAATACTATGATACCGTGAAAATTTTATATATTTTAAAATCATATAGAGTGTATTTTTAGATTATAGGTTCCATTGAATAATCTTTTCTAGTCTTATACACAATTGGTCAATTTTAGTTGACCTTAAAGGTAATATGGTCCAATGTGTATGAGTTTGTTTCATAGGGAACATAAACTTGTGTGATATGTGGTTTGTTTGAATCATGGGGATATAACCCATTGAGTGGAATATAAGAAAATCAATAATGTATCCTAATTAGAAAAGGTTTCCAAAGGAATATAGACCTAGTTATAGGATGTCTGAGTTCATAGAGATTATAAAATAACGATAAAGGGGGTAAATGATTTCATAGGGATTATGGACCAATGAAGGAATGATTTTAGATGTTGAGTTTGAACCTTATAAAGGTATCCTATATATCCTAATTTATATAAATAAATATCCACATTGTTTGAGATTTACAGTTTAATGTCTTGTGATTAAACTGTACTTTTTTGTTTAATGTTATTTGGTAGTAAAGTTATAGGGAAATTTTATGTTTTATGAATAGAAAACCTGAGTCATGAAATAAGGGAAAATATAACCTTTACCAAGGATAATGCATGGATAGCTCGTAAATGTTTCATATTATTAGGATAATGAATCTTGTTAAGAATACGATGAATCAATGTTAATATGGACCTTTGGGTAATGAGTTGGGATTTACATTGTATACACCACACAAGGCCATTTCTCACTCACTAGCATATCGATGAATCATACGAATGAAATTATTAATGGTAAAAGATTAGGGAAATATATATTTTTAGTACCACTTAAAGATATGTTCAATACTATGATGGGGGAGGTAAATCAAGGTTGGGTACTTAGTCTTTTTTTTATATTTTTCCCATTTACCTATGAAATCTATTATAATTTTGTTAATCTCATTCTCGTAAAAAAAAATTATTTGTAATCACACACATAAAAAGTGGATGAGAGATTTTCAAAGTTTAAATTCAAAAATAATGGCTATTCTATAGTGCAAAATTGAAATAATCATCGATCACATAAGAACCATAATGGGATACAAGTGAGTCGACAAAAAAAATATATACTTGAAATGTGTTACCCTACACTCAAGAGGGAGGAGGATAGATAATAATCATAAGTCCATGTACTAGTGACAACATAGTCTAAATGAATTTCCTTACTATATCATTATACTAATTGTATACATAGTCTTGAAAATATTCATGTCCTTTAAAATTTCATGAGATTCCTCTTCTAGGTGTTAATTTTGGAGATTATCGTAGTGTTGTAATTTTATTATTTTTTACTTCTCTTACTCACAAAACACCATAAAATATAATCCTCCTCATATTCAATTATATTCACTTTAGTTCACACAATATTTATTGGATTAAGCCCGTGTTTTGATCCTTTATTTTATTATTCTTGTGTAAATAGATTCTCACAACACCTTCCTCTCATATTATTTTCATATTCCTTTCATCATAATTTAGTGAAATTGATTTGAACAATACATTTCCTTTTACCATATTTTTTTCATCTTCTGAAAACTAAGATAGAAAATAATTTCTTCTATTCTTAAAATGTATTATTCTTATTCATTATTTAGTGAAATATAGACTAAAATATATCTCTTATACAATCATAAACTCTTTAGGATATATATGAATGAATAAGGTTTGGTCTCACTATTTTTTTCAATGCTAGATTTTTAATATTTTTGTAATTTTTATTAAACATTAATTTCATCTTCAACAAACTAAAATATATAGATGTAATAATAATATTAATAATAATAATGTTTAGAGTGTCAATTATTTTATTCATATTTCTCTTATTATTACTTTATTTAAAATATTTATCAAATAAATGATTTAAATAACCATGTATTATGATAATTAAAATCCCCATAGATCATTAGATGCTTCTGTAGAATAGATTTATAATTCCTTTCTCATATACTTCTCATAAAAACTATCTCATATTCAAGTTATGTGTAACTGTTTGAAAGTGTAATAAATATCATGGTTATTATTCTGCTCATCTTTCTAACATATTTAAATTAACAATACCATGTCAATTTAGACATGAAATCACCTTTCGACAGATCTATAAATCATGAAATATACATTGTCAATATACACTGTACATTGGTTTTCGTGATCATGAAATCTATCTTTACCCATAATCTATCTTCATAATTTAATCCGGAATCATGATATAAAATAATTATTTTTTTTCATTTTTGAATTGTTCACCTAGAAAAATCACACTTGAAATAACCGAAGGGGTAAGGTTTCCTTCACTACTTCAAGTGGTTAATATATAACAATAGTATTTATATCCCTCATTATAAGCACACAATTTTTTTTATTAATCTCCCCCAATATGAATTATTTTATAAAAAATTAAATTTTATTATCACATATAGTTTTTTATGTTAATGAAAGACTATATTCATGAGTATCACATGAATTGAATTCACAGATAGTTCATTCTCAATAATATGTAACGATGATAGCTGAAACTACCTTTATTTATCACATTTGAATTTAATGAATGAAAGTAACACTACATACTAGAATCATAATTTAGTTCACACCAATTTAAATATGAAACATAATCATAAGAGAAAGCTAGCTCAACTCTTTGAAAATATGTAATGGTAGAATGTATTCACAAACATGTTTCCATGTATGATATGATTTAAAATAGGTAAAATTATAGGGAAATTATCAAATTGATAATTGGGAATGATATAAAAATAAATTAAAATCACATATGTATGAATTATATTTTCCCTTTATACACTATTTTCTTCTCAAACTCATAGTAGAACCTCCTTCTATGTTATTCCCATGTAAGATCCACCTTTTATGTGACTTTAATGATAAATCCTCCTTCCATGTTACCCTAAAAAAGATAATCAATATATTCATCACTACTGAAAGATCCTACTTATACGATATACTCATGAAAGCTCCTCATTCAGTTCAACACTCATGGAATATGACACTTATCCCACATAAGATATGTGGTTGACTCTCCTATTCATGACTGGCCCATGCTTATGTTTTTGGAAGATATGTAATGTTCACATGGAAGCATAATATTCCATCATAGATAATCCTAAATATTAGGGAATATCATACACATTTAAGTTCATTTTTTTTATCAAAACTCACCTAATAATTGTTTCTAATGATCGATCTTTTGTGTGCACAAAACCTTCAATGGGTAAAAGGTAGAAGATGGTCATATTTCATGATTAGATAACTCAGATCAGTTTCATACCATTTTAATGGGTGAAATATATATATCAATTCACATGTACCACATCATAGTTTCATCTATACATGTTCCACATGATAATAAATATTTATCCATTAAGAGCTCTGTGGGAGTAACTAAGTCTACCCTAAAACACACACACACACACAAACACACCTTCCCATGGTCTTCACCACCCTATGTGCATAAATAAACCACATCATACAATCCATGAATGATCTCACCTAACCGTTCTAGAAATATAATAACACTATACTCCCCAACCACCTTGGGCTATCCTAGTTATGTGGGCTCTTACATGGTTGAGCCTACTCCCACTTATATAGCCAAGAGGGCTTGGATTGGTTGGTTCATGGTTGTAAAATATTTTAATAAACTCATATAAAAAGTTATTTTATCTAACTAATATAATCTGATGGTTATCTCAAATCTCCTCATTGAAATTTCTTTCATGGAACTCCTCAAATATATAAACCACCTCTTCTAAAACATACTATACAAATTATATATACATAATCAATGTTACTATATATTATGATATAATTTATCATTTGAAATATTTGGAATACATATAATATTCTAATATTATTATTCTCTTATATTAATATTAATCAATAATAAAATTACAAGTATAATGACAACACATACAACACGAAACAAATGTTAATAATCTCTTCCTTATATTTTTTAGTTAATAACTATATAAAATTGATATTTAAATATGTGTTTCCTTATAAATATTATCCTCCTTTATCATAAATATTTAATTCAATTAATATCCCCTTTATTTATAAGAAATAAAATGTACTTTGAAAAATGGTATCCAGACACACTCAAGAAAAGTGTCATCAACCATCTCACAATAAGACTATGTGACCCATGCTCAGTGTAGCAAATAAGCATATTTTTTATATACAAAAAAGATATAAATTACAAATTGAATATGATATTAAATGAAATAAGAACTAAAAAAATTCATCATGGACTTTCTAACTCTATACCATGATGAAGATAACAATTGAGATAAAAACCTGTTATAGAATAAATCCTCTTTAAACAGTTATTCTTACTTTATCAAACATGTTAAAATACTCATGCTCAAATTAAATGAATTATTATAACATTGGATATTACATTAATAAATTCAGTTTTATTCAATTTATTTAAATATTTTTTTTCTCCATAAATATTAGATTTTATTTTTTATTATCAAGGATGTGATAGTAAGGAATACATACCTTTTCGTTGACATATTCTTTAAAAAAATTTAAGAATTGTAAAATTTATATGAGATAAAGTTATTAGAATATTATCAAATATTATAAAATTATCTTCCCCTCAAAAATAAATTATTCACAATCTTTATAACACTGTGATAATTTATATTTATTCATTTGAAATAAATGTGAAGTATTTAATATTATTCTTTATACACAACCCAGAGTCTAAATGAACAAAAATGTATTATTGACTTTAAAATCCACATGTTGGATTGATGGGTATGAATAAGAATAACCAATTTTTGATATATATATATATATATATATAATATTTTCTTGATTCAAATGTGTTTATTAATTCCTATTAAGTAATTACTATGTTTTTAGTAAAATCATTTCATGATTAAGAATCCAATTTCATTAGATGAAATGTTTTTTTCAAGGTTTTATTAATATTTATATTTAAATAATAATAATCAATACTAAAAAGTGATTTAAATGAAATTTATTTATAATTTTTGAATAATTATCCATGCATAAGTTATTTAATGGTTAATAATTATGATAAAATCATTTGAGTGTAAAACAAGTTATTTTTTAGAAAACAATTAATGTATATGCAATGTGTTTTTATAAATAGTAATTAAATAAGTACCTATTTGTTAATTAGTTTAATGAAATATATTGAATATATTTTCTATCATATATTTTAACATTAACCAAATATATTTTTATAGGAATCTAATGATAGTAATTTTGGATTTCTGCTTAAAAATATATTTATTCAATAATGTTTTGTCCGTTTCGTTTTGCATGTATATTTTAAAATGAAAATATATAACTTATTGTAATTAAATTTTATAAAATTGTTTCCATAATTGTAATTATATTTTAATTTATTTTAGGATTCCCATTTCATTATTTATCATAATAAATAGTAAAAATAGTTATTTTAAATCACAGTTATGGTTAAAATCGGTTTACCTGGGATAACCTATGAGATTAGGGTACAAATGAAAATTTAAATTTATTAAATATTTTTTAAAGATATATTAACCTTCTATTATTTGAAATTCAAATTAATTTATTATTTTTCCACTTTCATATGAATGTAACATTAAATTATTTAAATCTTTTTGTAATTCCATGTGTGTCCCTCTTGATACATATAAAAGTGAACATTTTCTCATCCCTTATTAATAAAATTTGAGGATTATATCTTGGTAAATACATATAAAAAATCATATAATCATTATATTTTTTATTGAGTATATTGTTTTACCCTAAGACTATATTAATAAATATTAATGTGTAAGCCAAATGAGGCCTTCCAATAAAGAGTTAATCATCTTACCCGAATCATTCAAATCTTATTTCTTATTATATATAATCTAAATATAATGTATTCATATTAATTTAATGAATATAGTATCATAAATATACATATATGTTATCCTGATTAGGGGAAAACTATTTCCACCTCATTTCAATCAAATGGGAAATGAACGTATCGCTCGTATATACGTGAGGACCATTACCTCCACGTAGAGATATGATTTATTTTCCACTACCATATTAAATAGTTTGTTATTATGATGAATTAAATATTTATCTATGATATATATGACATTATTTTCATTATTTAATGATAAAATATTATTTATATTAATTTTATGGATTCCTTTACAAAATGAAGACAACATTCATGAATAAGTACAAACTACCATCTCCATAAATGTTGTAATCCATTATTCTATATATAACATTTTATTGGTTTCAAATATATATATATATAATTAAAATAAATTATATTCATATCATTATTAAATTCTATTCATGATGTAACAATGATCCATATACAGGGAACATATCTTCTAAATCGAAACATGAAAAATAAAGCAGTTAACACCCAAAATAATGATGAATGATTACTAATAAACTAGTGATAAGATCTTATAAGTAAACCATATAACATATTATATGGGTGAATATTTTTATTTTAAAAAATTATATTTTTTTTAAATTTATTATATATGAAGATATATTTCTTACCCAAAATTTAGTCATTGGGTAAGGATTTCTTGGACCACTTTTTTTCTATGATCCATAGGCCCTATTCAGCTTTTTTTATTTGAAGTTTTTTATATAAATACACTTTTATATTTTATATCATGGATAAATTTATATTAATTTTATTTAAAGTTTAATTTGAAGTTATTACATACATAATGGTTGTGATTCGAATGTTATTGAAGTGGATATGGATTTATTTTAAAATCAATGATTTATTAATATTGTTTATGGTTAAATTCATATTGAGGGAAATTATATGATAATTATATATTAAACCCATTTATTTTAATATACACCAATTTTTTCTTTATTTTTTGTGTTTTAATTACATTTTCATCTCTTATTACTTCAAATAACAGGAATGATATTAATAAAAACCGACCTTACATATCCTCTTTGGTTGAGAAACATTTACTTCTATGTCCATGTTTCCAAAAATATTTTTAATATTATAAAAATATTATTTAAATTAATTTTGTTTCTATATTTGACATTCTGTACAATGGTTTAACTAGAATTTTATTATCATTTTCTAAATGGGGTACTTTTGACATATTATATGAAATGTGAAAAGAATATTTATTTTAATATTTACCCCACGAATAAATTTACCTACCATCTTGACTTATATTTTATTTGAATATTCAAGTAATATTTTCCATGTTTTTTTAAACGTTTTTATAATAGTATGTATGTTTTATTATTTTAAATAAGTTATTTCAAAATTATTTATATATTTTTCTTGAGAAATGTTCTAGGGATCTTATAAAGGTACATATCATCTATTAAAACATCCATTGATGTTACATATGATTTTCTAGGGATACAATCCAATGATAAAAAATTTAATCATTTTCATGATTGTTTAAAATTATGATGAAAAAATATTTATAAAACTCATTTACTTTTCCATAGATTAAGCTATTATTAAATGATGAAAGATTTAATGATATTTTGGAATACATATAAATAGATAATGATTTTGTCATGGGTGGGAATATTAAATTCCTTTAATATATTAGATAGTTTGAATTGTTTATGTGATGAAAGGATTCAAGGGAGGTTTTTATATGCATAAAATATGGTAAATGAGAGGTTGTACAATGTTAGTAAGAGATTATACGGGTTTTATCAAAATACCAATGATTTTACGTGGATGGTTAGCCTAAGTCAACATGAGACACTTGTTGTAGCAGATAGACATGATAAATGAATTCTATTATTATGATTATGCAACACATTATGTCATTATCTTATGAAATTATCTTATGCCAAAGTTATATTATAATGGATCATGACCTTAAACTCTATTTTGATTCATGTCTTATGATCCTAAAAAACATTAGGACAAGATTCATGTCTATGGTCAATGAATTTTTTGTTATGATTTTTTATGTTAAGATCACGATCTCATACCCTTATTATTATCTTATATTGTTTTATGATCATTGATTTATATCTCCCACATTAAACCTTACTAAGAATTTTAAGTCACAATTTATTATGTTTTCTTTCCCAACTATTTGAAAATGTTTTTATGTAGGTTATAACTAATAAGTAAAATCTGTGTGAAGGAATAATTTGGGATGATGAAATATTTCATGAAATAAGATGATTATGTATCTATTATCCTAATAAATTAAACATTTTTTACTTGGGTGTGTATTATTGTGAAAGTTATTGAATTTTCATATAAATTAATGAAATAAATATGTATGTAATGTATGTAACACATTAGTTGGTATCAAAGAATGGTTTAGTTATTTTTGGAGATTGGGATTAGAGAACTTTGGTGAAAACCGTCAGAATAAGTCTAAGTATTGTATAATATCATATGTTCCAGTAATGAATGGACTGTGATTTTTTCAAGGAAATACATCCCTATTGAGATACTAAAAAGTGGATGTGGCTGTGGAATAGATTAACCTATGGGTAAAAACAATTAAATGGGTGGATTGCACATTAACTCTCAATTTACTAGTGCATGACGAGTGGTCTTAATACTACACAGCTGGCTAAAAAATCTTGGGGGGATATTATTTCATTAATTATCATTATCTTTAAAAACCATTTTGATTTATTTAGATCGATTGTGAGGATGGATGACCTATTTTAAGACTGAAGTTTCATAGATTAAAAAGATGGTTTCGAGATGTAGACATCATATGAATGATTTATGATTATTTTATGTTTTATAACTATGAATATTTTTTTTATCAAACCATGATTCCTTGTATCAGTTAATTGTTGGAACTAGAAAGAACTATGATAATGTAAAATTTGATTGAAAATGAAATGATATTCCTCCAAATAAATGTGATTTTTTGAGAGTGGGAATTAAAAATAATGTTTCTATAGTTATAAAACATTATAAATCCATGAATGACATTGATATTGGAAATGAGAGAAACTGAAAATGTACTATTGAGTCCTTCATGAGTAAAAATTCAAATTCTTTATGTGTGTCCACTAATCCAATAATTGATGATTAATGGATCATTAACACTAAAATTATATTATCCATTCCCGAATTCTTAGAGCAATAAAAATTTATTGGATTGTTTATCATTTGAAAGGATAATTAGATCAATTGTGGATTCTTATGAAGAACATGTGGAAAAAGAAAGAAATTGGATCTATTGTGTGGGATGAGATTTTAAGGTCATTTTTTAATAAGTATTATACTTTTATTTTTCTTATGAGAATGGATAAGTAATTCGTTGATCTATGGAAGAGCAATGATGAATATATTATAACATATGAAGAATAATTTACATGACTTATGAGGTACCGTTTTGGTATTATCATCCATTTGCAAAGAATGATTGATCAATTAATAGTGTCTTAAAACCATTTCTATGAGGGGTGTTGGCCATAAGAGACATTAGTAACTATTAATGAATGATTTTTAATTATATCAATTTACAAATGGTGATCATATTCACAAATAAATATAATGTTTTTATAAGAAATTAAAGAGGAATTCGATAAAAAAATTATAATAATAAATGACATAGAGAGAAGAAGATATGTCTTACTTTATACCCAATGTGTTGAAAGAAACAAAGAATAAATTTAATTAATGGGAATACTAAATTTTTTATTTGTGGAAAGGAAGGTCCTAAGATAAATAAATGTCAATGAGATGGGGAGGTGTTAGTTAATTATGTGAATAGAGAGAAAGATTTACATAGTACACCACCCCTCACACTAGTGATTCAAATGAACATAATATAGTCAGTATACTAACCAGTTATTGAATCTAAGGGTAACTATGTAGATCAACATTATACGCCTCTTAAGATCAGACATAAAGAGAAATATCATGAAATCCCTCTTATTTATATGGGTTAAAAGAATGTAGTAGTGAAATGAATACATACTATTCACTCAAGAATATTAAATTTCTTATTTGATTGTAGTTCTAACCAATCTGTTATTTCAGAAGAATTTTACAATCATATCACATTACCTCCTCATCAATTAGACGCTGAATTATTGTTGAAATCTCCAAATGGTATGATGATCTCATCATATGTCTAGGATTAATATCTGATTTATGTTTTTGGGGACATGCTTCGTGAAAATATTTTTATTCTCCATATAGTTGAATTTGATGTAAATTAAATAATGGATTGAATATATATATATATACAACATCATTTTATAATGATGGGAAGTCAAATTTCATATTCCGGATAAAACTTTGATAATTTATCAATATCAGGATAAATACATGGTTCTTGTGGAAATTACATCCAATTTATGTTTCTTTAGTACAATTTCATGAGCCGTATTATCTCATATGGTTGGGGGAAACAAAAAATTGAAGATATACCTATTGTGTTCCAATTGGGTGGTGTCTTTCCAAAACAGATTTACAGTCTTTCTTTGAATCATGATGATGATTATTCAATATAACTCAAACATAGTTCTACAATTATTTCAAATACTTCATATATAATGAACCTAATTGAGTATCAAGAATTAAAGAATCAAATATAATAGAACCATGTTAATAAATTCATTAACCAATGTACATCATCATGGGGTTAATCTATTATTTTTTATAACAAAAAATATGGATCAATGCAACTCTTCATTCATTATTAGTAAATTAACATATTCATGACCAAAAATAATTATAATTTTATTAATGTTGGTGATTTATTTAATCAGTTTTGATGATTTAAATACTTCCCAAAAATTGAAATTATTTCTGAATACTATCATTTGGGGGGGGTCACATATGTAATCTTACCTAAGACATCCTTCTATATGAGGTATGGAAAATATGAATTAATAATGAATAAATTTGTAATTACTAATTGTTTAACTATTTTAAAGGATTTAATTAAAAAAATCATTAGATATTTCCTTGATAAATTAGTTATAGTATTTATAAAAAATATTCTTACATACTCCAAGATTAAGTAAGATCATGAAATTAATTCAAAATTTATTTTATGACCTTTTGAAAGTAGATACTATATAAAAAATTTATGAAGTATGATTTATTATTATAGAAATTATCATTCATGGTACATGTGATCAAATGTGAGGGTATATAAATATATCATTATATGAAAAAATCCATTGAACATTGGCCAATACCAACCACTGTAACTAAGATCCATAGTTTTCTTGGATTTTATGGGTATTATTTATTTATTTTTGTGAGTTTATCATGGCCATTTTATCTACTCATAATTTTTACCATGAAGGGAGTCATGTTCCTTTAAACTCGTTAATGTGATGAAAATTAAAGGGAGTTGAAGATAGCTATATTTAGTACACCTATAATCATATTACCATAAAAAGGAGAATAGGTTTTTATTTTTCATGATGTATCTATGATAGATATGAGATGTTTTATTATGTATAAGTAAATAGTTTTAAATTATTTCACTTATTAATTAATGTTTCATGAGTAGAACTGACTAAACCATGAATTAGATTTAGCAGTGAAAATCATATCATTAAACAAGAAGGAAGAATTATATTTATTAAGAAACATGCAAAACTAATACTAATCATAAAATTATAAGGCATATATTCATAGAGAAAAAGTTGAATATGAACCATAAAAGATGGTATAATTTGAATGATTATTATGAATGATCAATACATTACCACCGTATAAAAGTGAACATGGTGGATGATGCTTTGAATCGAAAGGATCATGCTGACATATCAATGATAAAGATAAAAAAGGAACAAATATTTATATATTTTCCAAGATTGAACTTGAAATATTGTATTAAAGGGAGTAATATTGTATTTCTCAAATTATTTATCAAGAATATATCCACGTAATGATTAAAGTGGCTTGAAAGGAAGATATACAGATGCAAAATAATGCAAGAAGTGTTCCTGAGGTTAAACATGATTGTGACGGAATAATAAAGTTTTGTATAAGGTTATGTGTTTCTATTATACTATAATTAAATAATGATCTATTGGATGAATCTAATAACTCATCATTATCTATTCATATTAGATTTAATAACATTTATAAATACCTTAAATATCATTTTTGGTGGGATAACATGAATTTAGATATTGTGGAAAATGAATCTCAGTGCAAAGTATGCTATTAAATTTGAAGGGAATAATGATATTTGGGATGTAGTTGATCACCTTATGAAGTGAATACATTTTATTTCTATCATATATCATTCATAAGTTGATTATAATCTCTAAATATACATTAATTTTTTGATAAGGTTATATAGATTATAAAAATTATGTTATATATGATCGAGGTAAGAGGTTCACTTAAATTTTTAGGAGTAGTATTTAGAAAGATATAGATATTGAGTTTCATTTTAGTATGTCCTATCATATTAAAATAGATGGTTAGTTTTTAGAGAAAATTGAAACTTAGAAGGATATGATAAGATATTTTTCTCATGAATTGACAGGAGTTTTAGATCAACACCTTATTCTTATCAAATTTTTTTATGATAATAGATTTTACTAATGCATTCTGATATCTCCTTATAAATCCCTCTATAGAATGAAGTACAGAAATATGACCAGAATAGATGAAGTTGGAGAATTAATTATATTCAGATTTTATTTATAAAAATAAATATAATATATGGTTACATCCATTCAGAAATATATCAGGGAAACTCATAGTCGAATGAAGAGTAATGTTGGAAATCGTTAGTGAGATTTGGAATTTGATGTTAGTGTGGTGGTATTTTTGTGAATTTCTCTACGCAATATGGTTATGATATTTATAAATAATTTAAATATCATATTTATGTATATATATCCTTAAATATTTTAGATCAAGTAGGGATAATAGAAAATCCATTGATTCATCAATCGACCTCTCTACAGTTCATGAAGTGTCCCATGTACAACTTTTGAGGAAATGCATACATGATCCTTCACATGAAATGAAATCAGAGGTTATACCACTAGATCATGATATTATATATGAATAATTACCATTATAAATATTTTATCATAGAGATAATCTTCTATAGAAAAGAATACTCACTTGTATAATGTTATTGGGAGGAAACATAAACTTGAGGAAATTATATTAAAATTTGAGATTTTGATGAAGCAGAAGTGTCATCATTTTTTACATTAGAGTGATGGATGTTTGAGGAAGAAATTAATTTTAAAGGGAATATAATGTTACACCCAGATATTTTATATGTATTCCACTGAAATAAATTTTAAGTATTTAAGAGCTTTTTTTAAGTGAAACCTTGAGTCTAAGTGATCCATGATATGTTATGCACTTTATAACCTGGCCATTGAATTAATGAGAATGAATGTGATTAAACATAAAATAAAAAATATATAAAAATTAATTTATTAATTCTTATAAATAACTAGGTATTACAAAATTACAATGAAATTTTTAAAAAATATTTTACTTATTAAAAGACCCATTTCTTCTGAAGAAATTAATTTTTCTTAGTGTTATGAATTTTTATACAAAATTTTTTTTTTAAATATTGAAATTTATTATTATTGAAATTTATTGTTAATGTATAATTTTTTTAGAATTATTTATCCAATAGTGTGGAATGAAGGTAAAATTGTTAGAGGGTTAAAAAATTTAATATTCATAAAATTGTTTTAATGACTTCCATGTGTATTTATCATAACAAATTTAATAAATCACTATGGATTAATGTTTTCAATGAAATTTATAGAATATACATTCAAAATAGTATTTTAATATTAAAACAATAGTTTTAATAGTTACGTAATCAAATTGAATTAGTTTTTGTTCTTTAAAATGTAGTTTTCAAAAAAGGGTTTTCATTGTGTTTCTTCATGTTTATATTATAATGAATTTCTTCTAGTTGTAGAAATTATGTTTGAACAAATGGTTTCCATATTTTAAAAATGTACATATTTTTTAATGGTATGATTTTCATATTTGGTCAGAATAAAAACTAGAAACAATAATAATTTGTTACGATGATTAGGGATGAAACAAGTTTATTTGGGGGGAGGGGGGTAAACTAATATATAAGTTTAAAAAAATACACTTAACATGTCCAAATGTCATTGGTAAAATATATTTGTGGATTATATTATCTTAAATCCAATATAATACCTATTTTTTCATGTTCACACGAAAGAGACCTCATATTATTTGAATCTTTTATTTAATTCCTTGTGTTTCCCTCCCCTCACTTACAAAAGGGCCCATGTTTTCCTAACTTTCACATAATTTGAGGCTTATAGCTTTGAAAATAACTAAATAAATGATTTTATAGATTTATTAACTTTTTTATTGAGCTTCTGTTATTACCCTATGACCATCCTAAGAAGGAATAATTTGTTATAAAAATGAGGTCTTTCAATGAAATGTTAATAATCATACTTGTCTTTTTTATTGTTTATTTATTCTTAAACATCATCTAAATCTATTGAATACATCCTAAAATAAAAAATAAATTGAAATAAATATACTTATATTTTATTATCAAAATTCCATAACCAATTTCAGTCTCGTTTTCATTAAACGTGATACTAAAGTATCCCTCAAGCGTACGTGTTAGTCTACTGCCTCCTTGTAGTGATATGATCCATTTTCCAACACCAAATTTAATGGTTGGTTATTATAATGGATTTAATATTTATATACGATATTTGTATATAATTATTATTCTTTTTGGTTTAAATAATATTTATCTTCATTTCCTTATTTTAATTGGAAAATGATAACAATGTTTATGTGTATGTATGGACTACCATATCCTTGAATAGTGTAATTCATTTTCCAATATCTTCTTTTTACAGATGTTTATAAATATGTATATAATGAACTTGTATGATATTTATTTTTTAGGTTGGAAGAGTTTTGGAAGATGGTCTAGATGGTTTTGAATAGTCCTTTATTAAAAATATAAATGTTATGAAAAATTAAGTGATAAAGTATTGGAGATAAAAACAATAACGAGCATAATGAATATTTATAGTTGTTTAGATTATTTTATGTTGTCCAAACATCACACCCATGTGATGGATTACGTCTCCCACTATAAAAAATATAAAAATATAAACTTTTACAATTAGATAAATCAAAACCCATACTTTTATAATTGGATGAATCCCAATATAGGAAATTGTAGGGAGAAGACCAAAACCTAACCACATAGCCTTTAATGAGAGTAGATAAAACCCAATATTTTCTAAGAGTAAAATCCTCAAACTAACTATACTTCTTCTCATTCAGGTAAGTATCACAAGAGTGGTACCTTTTATATGTAGTCTATCCTATGTGGGAAAAGATTTACATTTAGACCTATACCCAGATAGAAAAGACAAAATAAATATTACAACTAGATAGAAGAAGAATTGAAAATGATTTAACTATTGATGCATTACCTTTAGAACGATAAAGATATAGTGACCCTAACATTAAAATAAAGGTACATTTCTACTCTATAAAGTGTTATAAAATAAAATTATATATTTTCCTCACTTGAGAGTTCAACACATGAAATGTAAAAAATGTGCACATGATTACTTGAAGGTTTACAGAGTTTCTGCAATTTTTTTTGTGAACTGTGCATTCTTATCAAATATTTTTTTATACACACCCTTAAAGTCATTTAAATAGAAAAATATTTTGGCTATGCACTTAGATAAATTTATAGAACAATTCAAAAAAAACATTAACAAAGTCAAATAGAAATCTCATGATGATAAACCATATTTTAGTAATTCAATATTATTTGAATAAATCATTTGAAGAAATTAAAACAAGATAAACATATTAAATAAATAATTAAAATTAATTTTAAAAAATTAATTGAAATAATTCCACTAATATCACAAGTTTTTTGTCTAAAAATAATCTTTTTTGAAAATCATTATATAAACTGCATAAAATATAAAAACACTATTAGCATGCATTTAATATGTTAATTTTTTAAAAGTATTTCAAATATTAATAAACAAATTACGAATAATTAATATAAATTATTTGAGAAATAGAAAATAATTTTAAATTAATTATAAAAAATACTATAGGTTTCTATAAAACGAGAAGAATAAATTAAAATTATATTTAAACCACGGTTAAAACATTTTAGAAGTATTTTCATAGAATAAATATTTTTTAATATTAATAATAAATAAATGAATTCAATTAAATTTTTTATAAACATAAATAACATAGAAAGATGAAAATATTTAAAATATGGAATAATAATGTTTTTAAATAAAATCAATTTATTCTTAGGGATGATAGAAGAAATGATATAACCATTTTTTTGGTGTTACTACATTCAATGAAACAATTTTTTTAACTGAAGATCACATATTATTATAACTAATACTCACATAATTTCTATAATTAACATTAGAAATTGTTTATAACTAATTGTAGTAATTTTTTTGAACTTATAGAAGAATTTGTATTTCTTCTCTGAAAAAAAGCTACAACTATCACTAAGAATAATAACAGTGGATCATTTACTATAGATAGGGGCGAGATTGTATTTGTACTATCTAATAAATCCACACATGCTTTGAATGAAAGTAGAAGAACCTACTTCCACAACCATAGAATGATGTGGAGGTGATACCACTAAAGTAGAAGTGTGATATCATGGATGGTTGAATTATTAGCACCGTGATCATGAAAAAAGAGAAAAACAATAGAGGAGCATCGCTACTACTGCTAACATAGGGAAATCCTCAACTCTAATACCATAAAACATATAAAAATAGGAGAGAAACTATCGTGGAAGGATGTGGGAATATGGTACCATCGATAGTTGAAAAAAGAAGCATTATACTACCATTGAGGATGAGGTAGGTTTCTACAATTGAAATAAAATTTGGATGTTCTACCGATGTAAGAAAGGTATGTTACCATTGAAGATGAGCAGATCTTCAAGTACTCTCATCAAACCCAATGCACACTACTGAGAAAGAGGAAGGATGAGGAAGCAACATGGAGGAGCTACTACGAGGAGACACAATTAAGAAGATACATTGTATTATATATATACGCATGTATGCATATGGTAATATGTATATTTAAAATGATATATATATATATATATGTGTGTGTGTGTGTGTGTATTATTTATATTTAAAATTCAGTTAAAAAAATAAACATAATATAAAAAATTTATATGATATATAATTTTAAAATATAATCATAAATAAAAAATTAAATCTCTTAACTATTAATTATTATGATATCAAACTATTTAAACAAATATAATAAGAATAATTAAAACCATAACACTTGTAAAAAATGTAAAAAATTTAATACAAGTGATAAAAATATTAGAATCCATTATCATGAATGATAAATTTAATAAATGAAATTAATATAATATATAATAAAAAACAAGGAAATGGAATGAAACAAATATTAATACATGTATATTGTCATGAACCAACCTAAGTTAACCCCTAACCGGTCACCTGAGCCGATCCACAATATGGCCTGAAGGGTGTTCTTGATTCCCATGGGCTGGAAACTAGTGCCTGACATCATCAAAGTACACAAACAGAATCATTTATCCTAATAAAAAATAAACTAAATAGTGTAAATAATAAACTTATCCAAATATATACAACAATATCCAAGTGAAAATCTTTTAAACAGGGAAAGAAAATAAAACAAAATATATAATAAAACCCAAAATGCAACCTGACCACAAAAAATATCTATGTGACAGTAAGGGTCACTATCTGATACCAAGAACCACAGTATCCCACAGAGATCAAGACCAATCTGATACCTACACCACAGGCTAAAAATTGAAAAGAACTATAGGTGTGAGTACAAAAACTCAGTAAGAAAACTTGATAATATATTCCCAATTCACTTCTTTTAAAATAAAATAAACATCATACTTATGTTTGAAATACAATATATAAAGTAAGATTTTAAGATTTTACACTAAAAAAACATGTTCCATTTCCCTATTTCATTCCAAAAGAAGGTTCATTTCCAATAGTAATACATTAACGCTTTCAAGGGTAAAGTGATGATTTCATTTAAAAAAGGCATAATAGGGTATGAAACGCTTTTTATTTAAAAATATTTTCATAAAATGTTAGAATCCAACTCATTACTTTTCAAGAAAAACACCACAATGAGAGAACTATAAAAATCACATAATAATGGAAATGGAAATAAACACACAAGTGTAATAAATTATCTCAATAATCCCTATATACAACTAAGTGACAATAGACATGGGTGAACCTATAAGGTCATGAATAATCTAGAACAAAGTAATACATGAGACCCATCCCCGGAAATAATGTCCCAAATTATGAAGATACAAGAAAACAAAATACACCCAACCACCCTAACTAAGGATAGACCGAGTGTAAAATCCCATAATAATTAAATTCAATATATCCTAGTGTTATGGGCCACGAGATAGTGTGTAACCCTACCAGTGAAGTTATCATTAACATAAAAATAACTCACTATAATAGGTTCCCATGTCTCATGTATAAATGGGTGACCCAATAGATGCCAACTGAGAATCCGATCACATGTACATATAATAGTAATTCAATAAAAAACATCTCCTGAGTCACCCCAATGATACTCTCATGTCAGGGAAGAAATAGATCTCGAAGGATTCCAAACTGAGGATCTTTTATTCTTATAAAGGACTGAAAGGATTACAAAGTGAGGAAATCTCATCCATTAAACATAAAAATTGAAATAGAATCATCCAATATAGGTTCTCATAATAAATACTTTTCACTCTTTCAAAAAACATTTAAAGGAGACTCAATAACCGTTTAAAAAACAATCATTTTTTGATGAATGGAACCATATTTCCAAAAAGGTTTAAACACCCCACTTAACATTTCACAACCATTTATGAAAAAATTCCTTTATGGAACTCATACCACATTTAGAAACTGAATCTATTATTATTGAAATTATAAACATGCCAGAATCCATTATCATAAGTTAAAAAACTTTCAAAATCCATGTAAATAATTCTTCAAAACAAATAACCACTTGAAACTCTTTTATAAAATACTTTGTAATCATTTCATAGGATAAAAATTTGTTAATAAATACAAACCATGCTTTACATACAATTAATTTCTCACAAAATCCCACTTGTCATTTCATTGAACACTTGGTGTGTATTATTATTCAAAACAATTTTATATATCACTTAACAAGGCATAAAACACTACTTTTCACCCCCCATTAAATATATCAATGGATAAAAAACAATATTTAAAAAAATAAGAGGGGTTTGAAAGGAAGGAAATAAAATATTACTAAATTAAAAAGGCAAGGTCTAGGGAAACCTACTTCAAATCCATGGAACATCATCAACATGCCCAAAAAAGCTCAAAAAAGGTTCAAATATCCTTGATCTACCAAGAGGAACCCTAAGAAAGAAAAAAAACCTATTCCACACAACCCTATGTATTATAATTGAGCAAATATTTCTAATAGGGTTATAATATAAGTGGAAAATGGATGAAAATAAAAGTACATATAGAATGAATCAATAACCATTCAATCTGATTGAAGAATCACAAAGGATTTGCATCAAAATCCACTTGGATGGGGTTTGAGGAGATAAAAACCACCATGGGAGGCATCCAAGTAGTAGGGTTTGGATGGGGGGGGCTAAGGGAACAAACCCCTATTAAGGAGTAGAAAAGCACAAAATACCCTTTCCCATGTTGGTTGTAGAGATATCTTGAATGGTTTAACAAACCGTACAAGAATCAAGTGACCCCCTATACACTTAACTGTATGGTTAATCTAACAATTCTCCTTAACCATGTGATCTAATTTTTTTTCCAAAGTCACTTTTTTCATCCCAAACCTCATCTAACTCAAATGGATAAACTATCCAACAAACATACCAAATTTAAAGGTGCCACTATGAGTGTTACAAACTCATTTTACAAGTCAACTACTCCTTATACATTTTACACTAACAATTAATATTTCTAAAATCCACCCAAAACATCCAAACCATAAATTTTAAATCTAGAACACCTAGAACTGAGGAAAAAAGTAAGAGACAAAAAGTTAAATCAGAAAAAAGGATGAAAACAAAAATATGGCTGTAAAATTATCCCCAACATAATGCTTTCCTCCCCCCATAAAGCCACAAAAATTTATACTTGATCAATAAACGACCATAGATTCTCAAAATCGTAAGATCCAACCCGTATATATAAAAACCTCCTAGAAAGTCACAACTAATTGATGCCGCTTTCCAGAAATAGACCAAAAAACCAGAACCACTTTCTAAGAATCAATAGGAAATTAGAGACACAACCTATGGAACCATACTTCAAACAGAACTATTGGGTGAACTATAAAAAGTCTAATGTTTACCCAAACCAAATAGAAAAATCGTAAATCAAACAACATAAAAATAAATCCTCTTCAAATGGACTAACCCCAAAACAAAACTAAAAAAATCAACTATAAGGGATGGAAAACATAGACTCCCCACCATTTGAAAAAACATACAAATAATTTATCCCTAAATAATTTTAGAAGAGACCCATGACCGGACCCCCTCTATTAAGAATTAATTAGATCAAACAAACATGAAAAATTCCCCAAAAGGACCAAAAAACCCATAACTCAAATAGAGGGGAGGGGCCCAATGATTAGAGTACTGAAACCTCAATTGAAACCTACACCTAACTCTTCTCCTTCAAAGAACCACAAACCAAATCTATAACTAATTCACATGGGAAGTCCACACAAGGATGCTGATTAGAAACTTTCAACCAAGTAAGAATAATCACAAACATTATATGAGGGATATGTACATCACGCTCTAGGAAAAAGAGGTAATTTTCAGAAATAGAGATTCCCCAATAGAAACATAGATACTTATTCACTCCTATGGTGGAAATACATGCTTATAAAAACTCCTCACACCCCCATGATTCCTGACTACACACTAACTTCACTCCAAGGCCTTTGGCTAGAGCCCTGATGATTGAAGCATCCACTAAATCGTAGTCAGTATTTTCTAATCCCTAATCATAAATCATTATTTTGCTACCATAATCCTCCAAATAGAACTCCACTAAAAAAATAATATCAAGAAACACCAAGAAACACACATTATCAAATAACACACCATTACCCAAATAGGTAATTTGAAGATGCAAATACCATTCTCACTCCAATCAAGGAGGAAAATAAACAAGGCACCTGATGAAACACACCAAACACCATCATGCATAACTTCTGCCATAGAGGAAATTATTATAATAGGAAGGCACATTAAATCAAGCCCAAATAGTTCTCTAATAAAATAAATGAGATTGGTTATCCATCTAAGAGGAGGATTTATCTTTAAAAATTCATGAATTAAATCATTAGTTTGATCAAATGGAAATTCTGCTAATGGGAAATCACCCATATCCACACTAAAAAATCTATCCAATCTCTATATGGGTGAATACTAGAAACAATAAAACCAAGTGATTTATAAAAATCATCCTATAAAACAAAAATTACATCAATTAAAAATCCATCTCTATAAAAGAAACATGAAAAAATCCCCAAAATAGGTTCTATTAATCCACCAAACATCACTTCAAATCCAAAACACCAACAAGAATTTAAACTCAAAACACCTCATAATTAAAAATTCCCAAGTAATGGGAAAATAAACCACCACACTACTAGTTTTTAGAACCATCAAAAAATTCATCTTAAAGATATTCTCAGTGAAAAGAAAATTTTGGGTTTCAAACTCACCAATGGGAATCCAGGTATCCTAAAAAAAGCACATTCCATGCTACCTCAGACATCCAACCACCCATTCCAATATGGGAACATTCTAACCACAATACTCGTATATTCATGTATGTGTACACCCATGAAACACCAATGTTCAAAAATAACATTCTAATTTCAAAAGATATAAAAATTTTCAAATTCCCATTAACCATAATGTCAAAAAAGATTCAAACTGCACATATCAATCCATATCTTCATTTCATTAAAATAAATCCCAGGGATTCAATTCAAAATCCCCTTTATAATTCATTTTACTAAAAACATTTTTTATCAAATCATAGTTCCCATTTCATAAAAATCATTTGATTAAAAACCCGATAATTTTCATTTAAAAAAAGTTCCAAAAAACATTCTCTTTTAGGAACACATTATCCGTAAACCCAATGTTTTTATTAAAAATATACGATAGAATTAAATCATTTATATTTTTTCCCAAGAGGTCATTGTATACAAATTTATTTTTATAAAGCCTTCCAAAAAGGATAATTATGAAAAAAAAATTCCCACTTTCTAAAATCCAACCATTAAAACTAAAACCCTGTTTTCACAATTCAATCACTAAAGTTTTCAAAACATTTTTCATAGTCAAGAAGACTGAATGAAACTCACAAGGGAAACTAATGTCGATGGGTGGCTTGTCCATATGGTTGGTGACGATAATCCAAATAAATCACCATCACATAGAGCCTTCTACAACTATTCCCCCTAGATCCATATGGCTTTCTAGGCCCTGTGACCTCACAGATACCTTTATCCTAACTCCCCTTTCATATCCCAAACACCATTAAATCCACATGAACTGAAAGAAACCAACAAAACTAGAATTTCCATTGAAAACCGAGGTTTGTGATGAGCAAGGGTTAATGAAATAATTCCCATGACTATGTATCGTGTCCCAAAAATTATAATATATCTACCCTAACATCCCCAAGTAGAAGAAGGTGCACTTAAAATTATGTTCCTATAATGATCCGAACTCATATGATACTATTTTGTTATGAACCAACCCAATTCAAAAACGAATCGGTCACCTGAGCTGATCCACGACATGGTCTGAAGGGAATTCCTGATCCCCATGAGCTAGACACTAGTTTCAGGCATAAAAAATGTATACAAATGGAATGATTTTTCAGATTAAAAACAAACTAAACCACATAAATAAACCAAAAATCCCAATATATACAAAAAATATCCAACTAAACATCTTTTATAGAAATCTAGAAAATAAAAAAAACTATACAATAAAACCTAAACTAAAACTTGACTACACAACATCTCCATATGACCCTGAGGGACACTATTTAATATAATGAACAGATCTTCCACACATTGATCAGGACCAAACTAAGACATTCACCACAATCAAAAAATGGAAAATAACTATATGTGTGAGTATTAAAAATCAGTAGGCAAGATTGATAATCTATTCCCAATTCCATCCTTTAAAATAAAATAAAAATAAAAATATCATTTGGAATAAAATATATAAAGAAATATTTTCATATTTTCATTATATAACAAAACACGGTCCATCACTTAATTTCATTGGAAATGATGGTTTTTTTCTATTAGAGATACATTAAAATTTTCATGGGGAAAGTGATGCTTTCATTTAAAAATGTTACAAGAGTGTATAAAAAACATCATTAAAAATATTTTTTCATAAGATTTTTGAATACAACCCATCACTTTCCAATAAAAACACCAAACCTGAGAGAACTATGACAATCAAATAATAAGGGAAATGGAAATAAACACACAAGAGTAACCAAGTATCCCAATCATTACTACAAGAAACTAAGTTCCAATAGATATGGGTGAACTTAAGAGATCATGAATAATCCAGAATATACTAATACCTGAGACACATCCCAAAAATACATTACTCACAAGATAAACATCAAATCCCCTGAATACTCTCGACTACCCTTAATTAGGACTAACCGAGATGAAAATCACATAGAAACAAAACTCAGTATATATCCCCGTGCAATAGGCCACTAGCTAGTGAAGAACCTAGCCAACGCATTCATTATTCTCTAGAAATTCACTCAATATACTGGTTCCCATGTCTCATGAATAATGGGGTGTGTCAACTGATGCCAATCGAGCATCTTATCTCACGCATATATAATAGTAATTCAATAATAGTAATCACCCGAGTCACCCCAAGGACCGATCTCATGACATGGAAAAAACTAGATCTTGAAGGAGTCCACACCGAGGATATCCCATTCTCATAATAGATTTAAAGTATTAAACAACAAGTACATCACATCCATTTAACATAAACAAGGAAATAAAATAATCCAATAGATGCTTTATTAATAAATATTGTCACTAATTTCACAAAAGTTCCAAACTGGCCTCAACATCCATCAACAAAACCATATTTTTTAAAATAAAATAACCATATTTCCAAAAGGTCATAAACACACCGCTTTTCATTTCACACCATTTATGATACAATTTATTTAAGGAACTCATTCCGAATTTAGAAACCAAATCCATTCTTATTAAAACACCAAACAGGCCCCAATATATTAACACATGTCAATCCACATTGAAAAACCAAATACATACTTCATTAATACTTAAAACAACTTGAAACTATTTAAAGAAACCAAAGGTAATAATTTAATAGGCCACAAATTTATTTACAATGCATAATAATTCATTACATACCATGAATTACTCATAAAATCCATCAAGGCATTTCCTCAAACACTTGGTGTCCAATATTTAACAAAAAAATCTATTTATCACATAAAAGGCATAAAACACCACTTTACACATTTATAAAATATTTTAAAGGCCCCGTATCAATATTTATGATATAAGGGAGGCTCAATAGTCATCAAATCAATTATTCTTAAATTTACAAGTAATGTGTAGGGGAAACCTATTCTAATTCCATGGCGCATTAATAGTGTACACCCAAACACTCTCCAAGAGGTTTCTAATATCCAACATCTACCAAGAGGATCATTACGAAGGAAAATAACTAATTACACACCACCCTAGGTATTCAAATCGGCCAAAAATGTCCACTACGGTTAGATAAGAAGAGGAAAATAGAAGAAATATAGAGGTTAAGGAGAATGAATCTCTAACCATTAGATCTGGGTGAAGAATCATAATGAAATCACATAAAAATCCACTTGGAGGGTGTTGGAGGAGTCAAAAACTACCATTGGAGGTATCCAAGTCATAGGGTTTGAATGGTGGAGGCTAAGGGAAGAAACCCCAATTTATAAGAAGGAAAAAGTCCAAAATACCCTTTCTATGGTGGGTTTTATGGTTTTCTCGCATGGTTTAACAAACTGTATGCAAACTGTGAGACCCCCCTGCACACATACCTAAATGATTAATCTAATCATGCGCATTAACAATGTGATCTGAAAAAAGTCCCCATAAATCTCCCTTTTCATCCAAAAACTCATCTAAATCAAAGGGATAAAGAACCCAAAAACATACCTTATAAAAATACGCCACTAGGTGTGTTACAAACTCATTTTCAAAGTCACTATCCCCTCATAGATTTCCCGAAAACCATGAATTTTTTCAAAAACCACCCAAAACATCGAAAACATATTATTTAAACATGGAATACTCAGAACTCAAGAGGAATCCCATCAGAAAAATGAAAATTGAAATAAAGGATGAAAACAAATTCGGGTGTGACATATATCAATATAATTTGATAATAATGTAAAACATTGAAAACATGCTAAATAATTAAAATCAGCACGTGATGAAAATTTAAGTGAAAATAAAAACACAAACACATCATTTTCCCTTATTTGGTTGGTTTACAAAACCAAAAATATAATAATAAAATTTTCATCCATATTATGTAAGTTTACAAATTGAAAAAAATAAGTTTTTTTAAAATATATTCATTTTGTATCCTATTTTTTCAATTTAATAATATAAAACATTAAATAACATGTTAAAATTAATCATGTAGAGATCAAGACCGAAACGTAGACCCCCTAAAAATTACATGATAAATGTAATAAGAACACACTAAAACTAAATAAAAAAGATAAGGACTCCCTTAAAAAGAATATAATATTATACATAATAAGATATAACCTTAAATTTATGCTTCACTTAAAAATAGTATCTTGTATAAAATAGTTATATAATATAAAGAAAACATTAAATAATTACTCCATAGAATTTCCATCGATCCATAAAATGAAACTTTATTTATAAAAAAACCACCTCTAAATTAATAATTAAAGTAAAAGTGGTATAGTCCTAAAAAACATAAACACCTTTTGGAACCCAAGATATTTTGGATCTTATTGGGTTAGTAATAGAATTTTTCTATACCAAGGAAAATGTAAAACATTAATTGTAAGGTACATTCAAGGATAAATTGTTAGATATAGAAACTATAGTGATACGAAGAGATAGATCGAACCTAAGAGAACATTCATGAGCATATTGTCTGATCAATAAAATTCTAAAATATATCACTATTGAAACATAACATATAGAACTCTTAACAAAAGTGGTATAGTACGTTTTAGGAATTTGATGACTATTATAAAAAACTGGTCTTATTATTATTTGGTTTAATCATAGATACCATCTGAGAGTATTTTTATATTCCATGAACAAAGGTAGATAATGGTTCGTTGAAATTGACAACTTCCTTTTTTACATTCACGTTATATTTTTAAAAAATTTCAATAACATCAAATACATTATATTTAGTAAATGAATCATAATTTCCCAATCTATGATATTTTCTTTTTGAGAATTGATAGATTATTTTTGAAAATATTCATTTTTTTTATTTTTCTTATTCAAACTAAAAAATGGAAATTTTCAGCATTCAATATTAGAAAACAATATTTTTATTTACATTATAAGCCTTGTTACAATCATTAATTAAATTTTCAATTTTTATCAAGGCTTTCAATTTCCTCTTGAAATTCATCACATAATTCACATAATTCTTTAACTTTAGATTTATCCCAATAAAAACTATAAATAGTTTCAGAAATAGAAATATAATTATAATTATTACTAAAATTACATAAAATATACCTAAAACAAAAACCAGACGTTTTTAACATATCATCAATGAGATTTGTTACATGTGGTTATTTTTCGATTAGAGAATGTCTACCAGTATATTTCTCACTTCAAAATTATACACTAGAGTCTGATTCTTCAATGAAACATTAACTTGCATGAAATACATGTTTTATTTCAATCTCATATTTTTTATTTCAACCTCATTTTTTCAAAATTATACGCTCGTTTTGTGTATGGATAGGTTTTCTACATTCATAACAAATAATAATGGATCTACCTTTATTTAGTTTTATTTTGAAATTCTTGTTCTATATCTTTATTCCCTCAATCCTTTCTGGTATTATGATTTTTCTATTATGATTAGATAAATTATTTTGGAAAATTGATTTAGATTATCATAATTCTCTATGTTAGAAGAATGAGAGGAATCAATAATTTTTTTTGAAGTATCATATTTTTATTTAAATGCATCAACATTACTTTTATGAAGTAAATCATTCTTATTGTTCTTCAATTCTAGCTCGTATTGCAATAGAGGTCCAATTATTTCATCTAGAACATATTTTGAAAAATATTTTCTTTCAAAAATAGATTCATTATTTTAATTCCACTTATTTTGTAAGGATAAATGTATCATTTCAATGATCACCTCATTATTCATAGTTTCATCAAGTGTAACTATAATTTTGAAAAAATTTGTGAATTTTTTAAAAATATAATTTGAACATTCATGATCATAAATTCTAAAATATTGATATTAAACCCTATAAATTACCAAAAAAGGACTATAATTTTTTTCCCTTGATGAGTGACTTTAAAATTCCTCCAAATGATAGAAGCAATTTTTCCAAAAGATAGATTATTATAAACATTTTTATTTAGAGATTAATAAATAGAATTCATCACTTTGTAATTCAAGAAATAATTTATTGCATCATTTTCTGTTAAAGTATCATGTTCAATATCAGGTATCATATAAGGTATAGAAATTATAGTCTAATATTAAATACCTATAGATTTCAAAAATAAATCCATTAAATCTCTCCAGTATCTAAAATCACTTCAATTAAAGTGAAGTGGTCTCAATGGATTCAAGAATTCAATCTCCTGATTTTTCATCACTAGAATAGATCATTTTGTAGTATTGTTATGGACTAGGATATAAGTTAGGTCATTTAATTATATAAATACAAATAATGATAAAAGTATAATTTTATGAAAAAACATTAACACCTATAGAAGGTATCTGTAAAAATACCAGATCTAAACTAAAAATTCATCAAAGGGACACTCTTTTAACACAAATTGTTGGTATCCGAAAAAATAATAATATATCTAAGAAATACATAAGAAGGCACAAATGTTATCCCAAATGTTACACAATGTGTATAAGGACTATTTTCGACCGGCTATTTCCAATGGGACCCAATCCCTTTTGCAAATAAGCAGTTATTTGATATGGGAATTGGGTTCCTAGTACAAACAGTTTGGCATGGGTTGTGCACCGAACCACGAGAAGGGTATTTGCGATGGGTTTTTGTGCTGATTGAAAATGCCCAATGGAATATTTTAGTATTTGAGATGGGGTTTATCTCCTGTCACAAATTGTATGTTGATAATTCGTTATTTGGGATTGGAAACATCACAAATACCCTTTTAACTACCACCCCTAATTAATAACAGGGTTGGTATTTTCGATGGGTCTCCCCTCACAAATACCCCCGTGACAAATACTCTCACATATATATACCCCAAACTGATATTTTCCATTCCACTCCTTTCTCAACCACTCCCTCTCTATATACAACTTCCATCTCAAATGTTTTTAAAAGTTTATGATTCTACATCAGATCAACATTCAAGTCTTACATCCTACGAAAGATTCAATTTTACAATATTTATCTTTATCTTTAATTTTTTTAATTCATTTTTTATATTAGTTATAATTATTTCGAATTAGTTACAATGAAATTACATTAGAAAGATATCATTATTTTACATTATTTATTATTACAAAAAATTGCGTGGGATTCGTATTAATTAGTATTAAAGAATATCTATTATATTAATTATTATTGATTAGTAGTCATTAGTATTAATTAGAAAACTCATTAAAATCATTAATAATGGTTCATAATTATTAATAATTAGAGATAATTAGTAATAATTAGAAAAAGTAGTAATGATTAGCGATAATTAGTAATAATTAGTAATAAATATCAATAATTATTTACAATTAGCGATAATTAGAAATAATTAGCGGGAATAAGTAATAATAAGCTGTAATTAGTAATAAATTGTAATAATTGGTAGTAATTACCAATACATTATAATAATTAGTTTTAATAAGTAATAAATATTAATATTTAGTAATAATTATAAATAAATATGAATAATTAGTAAAAATTTGTAATAATTAGTAGTAATTTGTAATAATTATTAATAATTAGTTAATAATTAGTAATAATTATTAATAAATATTAATAAAATGTAATAATTAGAAAAGGTAATAGTAATAAATAGTATTAATTAGTATTAAATAGTAATAATTATCAATAAATATTAATTGTTATGAATAATTCATAATAATTAGAAATAATTATGAATAATTAGTTATAATTAGGAATAATTAGTAATATTTTTGTATAATTTATAATAATTAGTAATAATTAGTAATCTTAAGTAATAATTAGTAATATTTTTAAATAATTAGTAATCAATAGTAATAATTAGGAATAATTAGTAATAATACATAATAAATAAGATTAATTAGGAATAAATAGTAATGATTTGGAATAATTAGAAATATTTTGGAATAAATAGTAATAAATATTAATAATTAGTTTTAGTTAGTAATACTAAGTAATAATTAGTAATAAATAAAAATTATTGGTAACAAATAACAGTAAATAGTAATAAATACTAATAAATACCAATACATACAAATAATTAGTAATAGTTAGTAATTTATGTCATTGTAAAAAACAATTTTTTCAACTGGTAAAATATTAAATCATCCCTCTAATGGTGCTTCATGGACTCATTATGAACAAGTGCCTATGTATTTTTCTTAAGAAGCCCGAAACATGAGATTGGGTATTTGTACTGATGGTTTCGATCCATTTTCTTCTTACTGTATTTAGTATTCATATTGGCCTGCCATTATAGATTCATAAAATTTACCTTAGTAGATGTTGATGATGGGGACATATATCATTATGAACTTATAATTCGAGTCATCCAAAAAATAATATTGATGTTTATTTGAAACCTTTGATTGATGAGTTAAATTCATTGTGGAGTAATGGTGGCAGTACATAAAATGTTGTTGTGAGAAAAAATTTCCTACTGAAAGCTGCATTGATGTGGACAAGTAGTGACTTCTCAGCATATGGCTTGTTATCTGGCTAGAGTACACATGGTCTGAAATCATTACAATTCTATATAAGAGACGAAAAAGTGTTTATGATTGTCAATGGAAAAAAAACCTTGTTTTTATGACTATCATCGCATATTCCAATCGATGACAGTGTCCAGCTTGAGAGGAGCTCATGGAGTGTCATCACCATCCTCTATATATTATCAGGAGTAATGGGGAGCACAGAGTGAGCTTATAGAGAGTGTGCATACGGTGTAAAAAGAGCTCTGTCGACAACATAAGTAGTAAAATGAAGAGGTTCATTGATGGCAGTAGTAGTTGAATAAGAAGACAATGAATTACATGCGCCATGTGAATCTCAGTTTAGGGATAATGTTCCTTTCACCATCTCTTCTAACTCCTCCAAAAGACCCCCCCCCCCCAGTGGTGTCAGCTCCTCCAGATGACCCCCCAATGATGTCAGCTCCTCCAAAAGGCCCCTGGTGATATATTTACATTTTATAATAAAAAATATAAATGTCATTTTGTTTTGTAATATTATATATTATCAATTCTACATAGTGAGTTTTTTATAATGTAGTTAATATTATTTTTTTGTTTTTAATTAATTTATTATTATTATTATTACATTAATTAAATTATTATATATTTATTATTTTATTTAATTTTTTTCAATATTATTTTATTATTTTTATTATTATTATTATTTTACATCTTTTGGATATTGAGGTTTGTATTATTTAAGAATTTTTTGATATTTTATTATCTTCATTATTCTTAATAATAATAATAATAATAATATGCTATTGTTTTTATTAATATTATAATTATTATTATTATTATTTATATTAATAGTATCATTAGAGTTAATATTATTATTTTGTTATTATTATTCATACTAGTATTATTTAATTAATATTAATATTAATATTATTTTATTAATATTAATATGTTATTATTGTTAATATTTTATAATAATAATAATAATAATTTAATATTATTTTATTAAGATGATTTTTTATTCATAATATTATGTTATTAAATTTCATTAATAATTTTATTTTTTAAATGTTTTTTGTGATAGGCCTATTGAAAATAAGTATTTTTTTAAAACAACGGGCTAGTTGTTATGAAAGACTAAGTTGTCATGACAAATACGGTTTTTTATGATGGTCCCTCGTAAAAAATTGTATTTGTAATGGGTAATTTGTGATGGGATCCCATCGCAAATGACCCCTCGCAAATAAATAAATTTTCAGTATTGTTAGGTTGTAATCTTTATTACAGATAGTTTAGAGGAGGGTGAATATTCCTTTATTAAAAATATATATGTTTTAAAATGTTAAGTCATTAAGAAGTGAAAGGAAAAGTTTAGACTGAAAGGATAATTTCTATAGCAGTTCAGTCTAATTGACCTAATCCACCATTAACACCCTAACAAACGAAGTAAGGAACCTAGTATATAAGAGAGAGAGAGAGAGAGATTATTTTTCCACAAGAGAGATATAAAAGCATACTTTTATAATTATATAAATCCCAAAATAGGAATTTATGAGGATCTACCCCAAACCCAACCACATATCCTTTTTAAAGAGCAGACAAACCCGATAATTTTATACAAGGAGTAACGTCAATCTAATTGCAATTTTTTTGTCCGGTCATCATAATAATAGGAATAAATTTTATTGTTCATATAACCTATGTGAGAAAATATTTCTGTGTTTACGTCTACCCACACCTAAAATATATAACCATGATTACAACTTGATACTAGTAAAATAATTCTTAATGACAAAACAATTGGTGAGTGATATTTTGAATAATAAAGATAATGCACTCCAGAAATTCATACAAAGGTACATATAATATGTTATGATGTCAAATAATAATTGTTCCTCTTATGAGAGTTCTTCACAAACAATGTAAACAGAGTGCACATGATCATTTGAATGTTTAGAAAGTGTTAACACATTTTATTTGTACAATTAAAATGTGTATCCTAGTTATATATTTTTATTCTATTCATCCTTCAAGTCATTAAAATAGAAAAATATTTGGACTACATGTTCAAGTAAACCATTAGAAACAATTCAAAATATTGATAACAAAGTTAACCTGAAATCTCAAAGAAATAAAACAGATTTTAGAAATAGAAACTTATTTGATTAAATCATTTTAAAAGATTTAAATTAGTCAAATATATTAAACTAATCATTCAAACCAATTACAATACACTCATTTAAATAATTATATGAATACCCCATGTATATTGATTAAAAATAAAATCATCAGAAAATTTCTACATAAATTCCCAAAATAAAAAAAATAAATTTTACATGGATTTAATATATTAATTCATTTTGAAAATATTTAACAATATTAGTTAATAACATCAGAATAAATAATTAATATAACTTATTTAATAATAGATAATTTTAAGCTAACAAAAACAATTTATGTTTGTTCCTAAAACCTAATATTAATAAATTAAAATAATATTTAATCCATCTTTAAAAAATTTCCAAAACAAATTATTGAATAAAAATGATATAAAATTTTATAAATATGAAATAAATAAAAGTAGAAAATATGAAATATTTATAATAATAATGTTTTGAAAAAAAATAACTTACACTAAAGTTTGGTAGCATAAATGATAGAACTTGTTTGGGGTGCCATCTCATTTGAATGCCAACGTTTTTTTTTATTTTATAGTCACATATTTCTATAAATAACTATCATATAATTTTTATAACTAGTGGTAGTATATTTTAAGAATTAAAGGTATATTTTTTATCTAATGGAAGCATATTTTTCACTACTGTGAAAATAGAGTTGTTGTTACAATTGAGACGAAAATATATATGATCTTCTACCATTGAAAAAGAGTATCTGCTATGTGTATCATATGACAAATCAATGATTACTTCCACTAGAAGAATGAGAACATAATTCCTAAATTTTTGAAATGTATTGAGTTTTTATCATTGAAACATAATAATTTTATCATCGATGGGTATACTAGTAGTTCCCTACTAAGGTAAAAAGATCAAAAGTGTAGAGGAGAATCAATATTACCAATACCTCCAACCATAATTAAATTCCTCTATCATTACACCAGTTGAAGGAGGATATAAGCTAACATGTACAGATAATGGAACCCACTAAAATTAGTAGTCAAAGATAATAGTATTTTACTACAGTTGAGGACAAGGGAGGTCCCTAGTATTTTATGAAAAAATAGTTATCCTATCGGTGTATCGAAGGACTAATATCATTGAAGTTATTCTAATGTGGATGTCCTCCCATAAAACCCATGTCATACAGATGAGATGTAGGAATTATTAGAAAGTGGCATGGAGGGTCTCATGTGAGGATATGTGATTAAGATGATTCACTTTATATAATTCACATATATATATATATCTCTATCCGCATAGTACTACATATATACAATGTTATATCAATGTAGATAATCATAATATAAATAATATTTAAACATAAAAATAATATAAAATATTTATATGATATAAAATTTTAAAATTATAATCATTCAAAAAAAACTCTTACACAGTAATTATTAAGATATTAACAATATTAAAAAAATATGCTAAAAAAAATTACAAAATTAAAGCAGGTAATTTTTTTAAAAATAATTAATACATGTGGTAAAAATATTATAACACATGATCCTGAATGAGAAATATAACAAATTAAATTCATATAAAATAAATTAAACAAACAAGGAAATATAATAAAACAAATATTTACACTTGTATGTCAACATTATTTTATAATAAAATAAAAGACTCACAACATGATAAATATTCAAAATCAACATGCGCGGAAAATGTTTTAAAAACACAAAAAAAAAATTTATCATGGTTAAAATTATAGATATGATGGAACCATGATCATGAATCTAGAACTAGAACCGCTAAACTGAAACATACCAAAAAAACAATGTAAACAATAATAAAAATGATGAAATGATGAAATATTATTAATAAACATGTTGTAACATGATTTAAATATAACATTTATGTTAATATAAGTTTGAATATGGGTTTCTATAGAATTTTAATTATTTTAAATTAATTATATTGGGTATTAGTGATATTAAAATGAAATTCAGACTTAAGGTAAGAGTTTCTCATCTATCTTTTCTTCAATACAACATATGATCTATTCACCACTAGTTAAATTCAAGTGCTGTATATGCATCCCATTTGATATGTTATATCTTGAATATATTTATATTCATGGTATTTAAATTTTTATTTTATATTCTTTTTTTTCATGTGGGTTTTGATTTAAAATTTACCAAAGAGGAAAGGGATTCATGTTTTGATATCTTTTTAATTGATATTGTTTATGATTGAAGTTACATTAAGATAAATTATATTATCCTAATATGTCAAACCACTTATATTTTATTCATATCATTCTATTTTTTTTATTTTTCATATTTTCCTTTCATTTTTCTGTCTTTAGTACTCAAAAATACCAAAAGAATATTTTTTAGAAAAACATACATTTAATCCCCTAATTTGTCAACAAACTTCTTCTATCATATTGATGTTTTGAAAAACAAATCAAGAAATTTTTTGCTGTTATCCCATGGGTATTTAAATTAATTATTAA
Organism: Viscum album; assembly: GCA_963277665.1. Classification (NCBI taxonomy): domain Eukaryota; kingdom Viridiplantae; phylum Streptophyta; class Magnoliopsida; order Santalales; family Viscaceae; genus Viscum; species Viscum album. Next base: position 2,135,830,203 of record OY728138.1, read on the forward strand.
TTACATATAAAATTATTTGAAATGTTTTAAAAATAATCTTCTTTTCATTTTCCAAATGAGTTACCTTTGAAAATTTACTAAAAAATCAAAATGAATATTTGTTTTATCGTTTTCTGCATGTATAACTTTTCCAACCCTTATGTCTCATCTTTGATTTGAATAATCCTTTAAAATTTTCCATGGTTATCTTCAAATAATATTATTTCCAAAATATTATATAAATTTTTATATTTTAAATAAGTGATTTTGGAAGGAAATGGTTATTTTCCTCATGAAATGTTTGAATGATATATTAAAGGTATTTTCATCTACGATAACAAATATGGATTTTTATTATGATTCACTAGGAATATGATTCAATGATACCATATTTATTCATTATTTTTATGGTTTATGATTAAAATGATGAAATATTGATGAAACTCATTTTCCTTTCAACATTTTCTATTATGATGAAATGATAAATGTTTTCATGATCTTGTAGAATATATAAGAATGGATTATGATTATATGATTGTTGGGACCATGAAAATCTAAAAATTTATTATGTAATTATTTATGTTTATATAATGATATGTCATATACAACCTTATCCTTTTTTTGTACATGATAGGTCTTGCTAATCATAAAAGAGTGTACATGAGAGGTTATTCTATGTATAAAATATGGTGCATAGTATGTCATCGAAAGACCAAATAGGGTACATGAGTGGTTAATCTAACCCAATATATGATGAATTTCTAGGTATATATATATTTAACAAATGATTTTAACAATTATTATTTTACCACAATTTATGCCACACTCTTATGACATGTTCTTATTCCAAATATGGATTCTCATGGGTCATGATATTTGATTATGTTATGATTCATGTCTAATAAACTATGAAATATTTATTCCTTATTTTATTTTTATAAACTATGAATTAAGGTGTCCAATTTTATAATGCTACTCCCATGATATCATACTCTTATTCTAATCTTATTTTCTCTTATTAACATTCATTTGTAGCTCCCATATTTACCAATAATAAGAATCTATGCTCACAATTTCTTATGTTTCCTTTAAATAGGTTAGGAATAAAGGTTTTAGTTAGAGTTTGATTGAGAATTGAACTATGGGAGAATCATTAGTGGGAGATTATAAAGATATTTCCTGAAATATGATATATATGAATCTAATATCTGATGATTCTAAACCATTACATTCCCCAAGTTTTTTTTATTACTAAATTTATTTAATATTCATTTCAAATGATTCTATATTTATATATGTAAAGTCTGGTTTACATCAATTTTCATAATGATGAATCTCTATAATATATATTCTTTAGGATCACCATATTGAGAATACACAAAAATGGATCTTTAAATTGTATATATATATATATATTTGATAACATACCCAACTTCACTAAGTATGATCTTCATTAACATATATATTTTGGATTTCAATAAAATTGATATTAATTAAGGATGATATCCTCTTCATCTAGTCATCCATTTTGTAAAAAAATACTCCCTTTTTAATGTTATCATTTGGACACCTTACCTCACCTTTAATTACCTATATAGTAAGCAAAAATATAATAAATAATGTGATTGGAAATAGTGTGTGTTTCCTTATCCATTAATTATGGAAGAGTTGTTTTAGTGTATATCCACAACCAATTTCATCTACTATATAACCTTTTACATTTTTTTATCACATTTGTTTTCATTTTATGCAGCATGTAACTCTTCACCTCTTTAATTTGGTTGTGAAGGGAGTATCTTTTCATAGTTGAATTTATGTTGAATTCATTTCTAATTCTTCTCAAGAACATTTATTATTTTGGAAAAATATTTTAAAATACTTTTTGACCAGGAATAACTTTATTTCATATCTTACAAAGAACATCTTTAACACATGGGTTGTATTTTATTGAAAACCTATAAGTAAATTCACCATCTTCATATGGAACATTCTATTTTTCCTTTTAGACTATTCCATTCTTTTACTTCTTTAAATTACATTACTTTTTACAAATATGTTGACAAAATTACTATACAATCAGTATGAACATTCTAAGCCTTAATAGAGACTCTACATAGCAACTTTTGAGTGTTATTATTCTCATTATACATTTTGGATGTCACACTCCTCCTCCACATCTTTGTATTTATACCTATGGAAGAAACATCAACCACTATTGATATTTTCTTATAAGTATTAGGATTTTCAGAATTCAAAAAATTACTTCTCATTGATGGAAATTCACTCTTCACCTTTTATTTTGGTCTTTTATTCCAATTTTATACATGATGAGATGATCAGGCTCCACACATGTGACAATTTCTACTACAAACATTAAAAATATTTTCTAAAATTTCAAATATATTTTCACTGTATATGTGTTTCTAAATATTTGGATGTTCCTTCTTCATATTTGTATTGACACCACTTGAAAAAAGCTTCCTTTTTTGATTTTCTATTTTTAAGATTGTACCGATAATCTAATTTACAATGCCAGATCTGGTTTCAACTCCAATAGTGACCCAAAAAAATTGTTATTTTTACATATACTAACTAATATCAAGATATATAAGCTAGATTTACTTCCATACTTTTCCACAAGTTGGGAACTTTATAGGGAACCAAATTACACAATAATTCTAATCACAATGGAAATGGTGGTAAGATTCATGTCATTTATTTTCATCTATAATTATATAAATTTTTTCAATACTATAATGTTAATGAACATATATTATGATAAAATATTATAAAAAGGTATCTATGGTACCTATTTCATATATAATTATTTGGATAGGTCATAAAAGATTTTAATTTTCATCTATCCACATGCAATATGCCTTCTAACACACTAACCCCCCTTCAAACAATTTTTGACAACAAATCCAACATCAAATGTTTCATGTGATGACATATAATAATATATTTATAGATTTTATAACATGAATCAAGATCAACATAGATTATAGTGATAATATATTTTATATTTTTAGTATCCTTTATTTTTTCAATCACCTCCTCATTAATTCTTTAAAATTATTATTCATTAATTTTATCCATTTCAAGTAATGATATATAATGATCTGTGATTTTATTGAATTTAATATCCAATTGCTCATTTTTTACATCAATTCCTTTTTTAATATTTATAATGCATAAATATGCATCTCAAATTATTTATTGGAATTATCCTTCTATTTGATTACATTTATATATTCCTTATTAAACATAGATCACCTTTCCTCAATTATCACGTTCATTCATTACTTGGCTCAAACTTTCTTAGAGAGATTTTCATATGATTCAATGTTATATATTATCCATATCCAATGCTTCTAAATTATCCTTATTCTAAATGATCTCATCATTCATGGATTTAAATATACCATATAAAATGGAGTTTAATTATTTTGAAAAGGTATGCATCATATCCTTTAATACATCTGTTGAAAAATAAATTGAAATTTTATCACACATAATAGTTCTTTGACGTTCTCTAGGTAATTTTTTATAATAATTTACACATACATCCTTATAATTTATTTTATTTTATCATTAAAAGGAAGAGGGTTTTTCTATTTCATTAGTAGTAAACTGAACCACTTGTTCTTCACTTTACAACACAAACATTCATTATGTATTATCATTCCTTAAAGATAACCATATTTTTTTCATCTTAGATCAAGAGGGATATGTTCTTCATCTTTATTTTGACTTTTCATTACTTTTCATCATTATCTTAGTATATATTTAATTATAATATGTATAGAAATAATCTTCACCAAAACATCACATCATTTTTAATATTGGAATGAGACACACATTTTCAAAATAGAATAACTTCAAATTACAGAATCTTATAGCGGCGAACCTCCTATGATACCAATTTTTAGGGCCACATTGGTATATGATCATCCCTGAGAGGAGGTGAATAATTATTGGGGGATTTTTATAGTTATATATTTTTAACCATTTACCTCTTAGACTTTTTAGGATCTTTATTATATCATTATATTCCATCTACATAAATTGTTAGTACACAAACACAAAGTGAGATGACAAATTAAAAGTTTAACCATTAAATAAAAAATAATAGTCCATGGGTAAATTGGGAAATAATACTCAATCACACAAGCCATAATAACTAAATACATGTTATATTGGGTCAAATAGTAATAAATCTTGAACTGAATGTGTTGTATCCTACACTCGAGATGGTGGATATAAAATAGTTCTGATTCCCTAGACTATTGATAGTCTAATCCAACTGCAAATCCTTTATGGTTATTTATACTACATGTGTAGACTATCCTTACCTTCGACAAGTCCTTTTCAACATCAATATATTCCCCCACTACAAGTTACTTTTTTTTATATTCATTGATATTAAATTATATTCTCTTCTTCCCATACTTACACAATATCATGATATAAACTCCTCTTATTTTCCTCTTGTAAGCACATCATACCACACACTCTTCACCATAGAAAATTTGACTGTTTCTCATTCCTTTTATTCTTTTTGTGAAAAATCATATAAATGAAACCTTCCTTCGTTATGCACACTTATTCTTCATCTTTATTTATTAAAATATAGAATGAACAGAATCTATTCTCCATTAATCATCTCTTTATGATTTATGTAAATGATCAGAGTTGGGTATCCCTATTTTTCATTGATAGTAGAAAATATTTTCTTAAATTTCTATATAGGATATTTAACATTCATTTCATATTAAATATCTTAAAATATATTGACATAATAATAATAATAATATTTTTTTTGAATTAGTTACATCTTTTCTCTCTCTCTCCATGATTTCAATATATATAAAACCACATAAATACTTGATTCAAATTATGTAGACATATAGTACTTCAAATTTTCCTAGATCTTGGACCTCTTCCATTGACTTTATTTAAAATTATATCCAAATCACCTTCTCATAAAAACTATCTCATATTCAAGTTATATATAACTATATGATAAATATCAATAATTTTTTTTCTTATCATAACCTTTATTTAATGTGAAATTTCACAATACCATGTGAATTTAAAAAAAGAAACTATTTTATAGTGATCTATAAATCAAAAAATCTTAATATTAAATCTACATTGCACAAAGATTAGTATAATCATGGAATTTATCTTCAACTAGAATCTCTCTTCATAATTCAAGCATTAATCATGGTATAAAAATTTTGATTTTTTTTCATTTGAGAATGGTATACATAGCATCATCACACATAAAATATACAAAGGATATAGTTATAAGGTTATTAACTGCAAAGTATATATCCTTCATTATTAGGACATAATATATTCATTAATATCCCCATCATGAATTTATTCGAAAAAAATTAAATATGAATAATACATATCCTTATCATGTTTTTTAAATACTTATTTCATGAGTATCACATGGATGGAATGTATGGAATATTCCTTCTTGATTATATGTGACTAAATTTGATGACACTTCCTTCATTTATCTCATTCTACTTTGATTCCGGTAAGTAATGATTCATTCATGGATCATATTTTTATCACACCCATGTAATTAATTTATTTAATCATTAGGGAATACTAGTTCAATTATATGTAAATATTTCTTGTAATAACATATGCATGGACATGTTTTGGTGCATGTCAAGATCCAATCTCAACATAAATCTACGTGATTAATTTAATGGATAGTGGTCAATAAAGGATCATAGAATTCTAATCTTGTATGAAAATAAGATCATTTCCCTTCATATAATATTCAGTCCCTTCAAAAAATTAATAGTTTTTCATTGTCATAATAACTTTTCCTTCAATGTGATGATCATAAAAGTTCCTCCTTATGTGAAACCCTCATAGATGCTCCTATTTCTTTGTGATAATCACAAAAGATCCACCATCTGTGTAAAAAGCAGATACAGTTATCTTTATCTAATGAAATATTCTTTTATTAATCACCTCTTCACGAAAGTTATATCCTTATTTTCATTGTTGATCTTTTCTATTCATAAAAAATCTTCATCTTTACTCATGATCAGTCTTAAATTTCATGAAAGACTATATGAATTGATATTCTATGCTCATAATAGCTCATGAAATCCTTAATTATCATGATAAATCTTTTTTAAATAGAAAACCATTAATTTTAAGAAGGTAGAATATGATCACATGAAATGATCAAATGAAACAAATCAATTCAACTGGGAGGAACAAGGAATATACATACCTTTTTAGTGGGAGAATAATGTATAATATTTCACATATCATTCATCAATGTATTATTTTCCCATAATACATTTAATATTAAATCCTTCTACCTTATCTACTTGATATGAGTAAATGAGTCTTCTAGGAAACACTCACACACAACTGGCCAAGATTCTGTTCATTCCATAGGTAGCATGAACCCCCTACATTATATTCATTCATACTCTGGGATTCCTATACAGGTGATCTACCTTCACTATGCCCCAAACCAATTTGGTCTATCATATTTAGACTATCTCTAGTGTAGTTGAGGTTTTTCCCACTAAATCAGTTTATATGGCTTGGATTTAGTGTTTCAATGTTGGCTAATATTTTATTAAACTCATATGAAAAGTGTTAATAAAATCTTTAAATAATCCTAATGACATCTTAAATCACACTACTGTAAATGGAGGAAATACCAACAGATGTTTTCCAATGGTTTTCATAAACCATTGGAATAGGGGTGTGGGGAGACTTTTACCCAACAATTTTATCAAACTATTAAGGATTACCAAGGGTTTGTCAAAACCGTTGTTAAATCTTACCTTTCCCAATGGGTTTTTAAAACCATTGGAAATGTTTTCCCCTATATTTCTAGTGAACCCAATCACCCTTCCATGAGATTAAAGTCCTAAATCTGAACCAAATAGCTCTCTCACTCGGAAAATCATTCCACCAGATCCATCTTCAATAACAAAGTAGTTTTGTTCCACACTTCAAATCTGTAAGTAGTACCTTAGCTTTAATGTTTTGCATCTTTTTTTGTTTTCTATTTGGATTTGGATTAAACTCGAGGTTCGTGCAGTCTGTTATACCCAACAATAGCAATTTGATTTTTTTTTGATATAATGTGTGAATAAAATTTATTTGAAGTGAGGGGTGAAGGTGGTGGGAGGTGCAGTGGGTAGAGGGGTGTGTTGGTTGGGGTGTTCAGGTGGGGGGGGGGGGGTTCATTGAGTAAAGGGGGATGTACAGCTGGGGGTGTGTAGTGGGGGAGTCTGTTGGTGGTGAGGTGGGGGGGTTGTACTTTTGGGGGTGGGTTGTGCAGGTGGGGGAGGGGGAGGGGGCTATTCAAGTGGGGGGTGCAGGTCGAGGGGGGTTTTTTGCAAGTGGTTGGGGGAATGGTAGTAGTTTGGTGGGGTGGGCTGGGCTGGGAAGGTGGGAGTCCATTGGGGGGGGGGGTGGGGGTGGGGTGTACAGGTGGCGGTGGGGGGAGGGAGGTTGTGCGGGGGGAGGGGGGGCTGTGCAATTGGGGGGTGTAGGTGGGGGGTGGCTATGCAAGTGGGTGGTGGAGGATAGTGTGCAGGTTGGGGGTGGGATGGGCAGGTGGGAGTATATTGGGGGGTGAGGTGTGTGGGGGGTGTACAGGTGGGGGTGGGGGTGGGGGAGGGGGGTGTGCAGGTGGGGGTGCAGGTGTGGGGGGGGGGGGTTGTGTAGTGGGCGGATGAGAGGGGTGTTGTGTAGGTGGCGGTGGGGAGGGAGTTGTGCACATGGGGGGGGGGGTGCAAGTGGGGTGGGGGTTGTGTAGTCGGTGGTTGGGAGGGGGGTTGTAAAAGGTTAATCTGATGGGGTTGAGGTGGGGAGGGGGGCTATGCAGGTGGGAAGTCATCAAATCCACAATTCACCAATAAGCATTGGGAAGTCATCACTTCAAGGTGTTTGGATAGGATTGAGGCCTCTTTGGTTTTAGTTCTTATCTAGTCATCTTGATGAGTAAGGCATCACATTATCTAAAAGTTTCATCAACTATATAAGATGAATTCCTTCCCCAACAACACATTTTTCTAGAAATAATATATCCTTGGAAGGTTGTGGGAGCCTTTTAGAATCCAATGCCCCAACATTTTCCGAATTGCAAACTTGATACCATCATGTAATCAAGTCACTAATCCTAAATAATTGGATTATCACTAAAAAATACTATTCTAATCCTTAACACCCATATTTTGTTTTTCATAACATAAATGAAAACCCAATTAAATATCATATCTCTTAGTAACACCCTAGTGGATATCCCACCTACCCCATGGACACCCACTACCCCCTAGATAGCCTCGCCACCCTCATGGATAGCCTGCCCACCCCCTGGACACCTTGTACCCCTTGGACAACTCTGTAACCCCCGTGTGCAGCCCGCCCACCCCCTAGACACCCCCACCCCTTGGAAAACCCCCAACCCAGGGACAGTCCACCCACCCCCTGGACACTCCCATACCCCCCGAACACCCCCACCCCCTTGGACACCTCGTACCCCCTGGATAACCACCCCCATTGACTGCCCGAACACCCCCTTGACACCCCCAAGACAACCCCTCCACCCTCGTGGACAGACTGCCCACCCCCTGGACACCCAATACCCCATGGATAGCCCCTCCACCCCTTGGATAGCCCTCCCCCGATTACACAGAAGCAAATAACTCTACTTTCCCCTGATTTCGAGAAGCCCCCACGCAGGTGAACCCTATCCCAAGGTCTTCCATCTAATCGGTTACAACTCCCACATCCAAGTTAGGCTCCTTCAACCTCTTCCCTAGTACGGACATAGAAGCCCTCATTAAGGTAATCGACATGGTTGGTGTGTGGTCTACCAAACTCTGTGACCTAACATAGTGAGTTGAGGTATCTTTTCTATTTCTAGTGTTGTTCATCCCAACTATGAGCTAGTTATAAGGATATCCTACTATTATCAACCTTTACCCTTTTATTTTTTTATCTTGAATGATCATGTCACTATTCCCTATTTCTAGTGATTTTGGATAATTTTATGATTCCCATTATTTGATATTGAATCAATTACTGATACATGATTGGTAGATTCTTATGAGTATATAGAAGATGGTTTATAAACTATCCCTTAAAAGAATCATTGTTTTGTGTTCATTATGAAGTGTACTATCATTGAAATACATTATTATTAATCTCAATTTTAAAATTAAATTTTTTTGCCTATACTTTATAAAATTAAACCACTTTACGATCCATGAACAACCTATTAGTGTAGAAGCCTAAAATTTATCCACCCATGGGCTGCGCTTAACTTGGGGAACTAATTTCGAAATGAAATTTATAACCATAGGGGTTCCAAGAATTAGTTATTGAACATGAGTGAATGATTTGGGATGCCTATAACACATAATGGGACCGGAGGCATGTGCCTCTTAAATGAGACCTATTGAAAAAGAATATAAAGAAATCATAATTTAATTTTTGATTACTTTTTCATTTATTAATGATTTAGAATTCCTTGAAGAAACCAACAAAGGATTCATGTTAAAAACATTGATTTTAATTACATTTGAAAACCCCCTTGGATTTATGATGATATGGTTTAGAAAACCTTGGGGAAATATACCTTGGATTCATAGTGATTATTATTTTTGATGCCTTGGGGAAGCCCCCCTTAGATTCTAAATAAGAGGCCTCTCTCTTTACATAGGCTGGGAACTCATTCCTCCCTATAAATCCATTTGAATTCAATCAGTTTTTTAGTTTTACACTCCAAATATATAATTCCTAACATAGTTTTCATGTTTGGAAACTTTTTAATTTGTTTTAATAGTTCACTACGTCCACTACAAACTCCTTCCTTTATCGTTTACATAAATATATTTTCAACTAAACTTCAGTCTTAGAGAATTTCTTATGATTAAATGACTTATATGAATTCTTTTTATTGAGTGGATAGAAGTTGTATGTATGATACTGATCAGATCTCAAGAGATTTTGAAAAAAATTTGGAGAGTGTTTTAGATTTTTCATTTCACAATGCTTCAGATAGTGGTCACATACACTGACCATGTTCTAATTGTGTTGGTAGACCTCGGTTCAGTTGTAAAGATGTTAGCTACCACATAACCAAATATGGTTTTCCTGAAAACTTCAATGTGTGGTATCACAATGGGGAGAAAATGAAATCTCAAATTTCTGACTATCAAAATTAAAGGATTGGACTAGAGAATTTGTTAGATGACTGGTTTTCATTTATTATTAATCATGAAAAAAGAAAGGATTTATACTCAAGAAGATTTGATATGAGGAAAGATGATGCCACTAATAAAAATGATGATATTATCAGGGTGAAAATATTGAATGATGCTTCCTTGACTCCAGTATAACGATAGTAAGATAAAATGAAAAACTGGAATTTTTAATCCAATTGTTTCATGGGAAGACTATATATGGGATTTCTGATAAAGCAATCGATTACATTCTTACCTTCGGGAAGGATTTACTTACAGATGATACAGATATTCCTTCAAACCAATATATACAATGGAAATTATTTAAATGACTTGGATTTTCAAGAAATAAAATTCATGCTTGCCCGAAGGATTGTAGTTTTTTATGGGAAGAAACCGCTGAACAAAATGATTATATAAAATGTGGCACATCCTGCTCGAAGTCAAAATCTGATGGAACACCATCCCGCATGCCACATAATGTAATGTGGCACTTTCCATTGGTCCCTAGACTCCAAAATCATTTTATATCTGATGAAATATCAAAAAAAAGAAATGGAATGATACTGAGAGAAAGAATACTAATGATGTGTTCGTTTACCCTACAACTGGATTTTAGTTGTATAGATTTGATGCTCGATATTCTAATTTTGTTTCTGACGTGCGTAATGTGAGGTTGGGTCTTTCATGTGACAGTTTTAATTCATTTAGGAATATGCTTACTTCACATAGCACATAGACATTTTTTATACACATTTATAATCTTCCCCATGTGGTTGTGTGTGAAGAAACCATTCACCTTCATGAGTATACTCATATCTGGCCCTTCTAATCCTAACATTGATATTGGTGTATATATTCATCCTTTAATAAAAGAGTTGAAACTTTTTTGGGATGTGGGTGTGCGCACATACAATGGTTATTATAAAGACATATTTTAGATACACGATTTTCTTAGGTGGATGATCAATGATTTTCGGGCTTATGCAATGATGTCTGGATAGAGAACAAAGAGAAAACTATTGTGTCCTATTTGTATGAAGAATACCTAATCCATAAGACCAAAACATTACTGTAGTTTGTGTTTTATAGGAAATTGATGATTCTTTCAAATGGATCATCCATATAGAAATAATCATTGAAGATTTGATAATACCATAGAGACCGATGATCCATCTCAGTGTATGTCTAGAACTGATGTGCTTAATGAATTGAAAGATTTTAGTTTTTCATTTGGAAGGGTCAAATGAAATCATGAAATAGAATGAATATTTCCACTGAAACCTATTACAATTGGAGGAAGAGGAGTATCTTTTTTGATTTTCCTTATTGGTCAAACAATTTGTGACATAATTGATTACACGTAATGCACATTGAAGAAAATATATGTGAAATGTTGCTTTCGATACTTCTAAATGTTAAGGAAAAGACAAAAGTTGATTTACGGTCTCAGCGTGACATGGTGGATTGGGGCATCACACCAGAATTGAATCCTATCCGTATCAGTGAACATAAATGAAAAGTTCCATGTGCTTCTTATGTGATGACACCTATGAAAAAATCAATTTCTGGAAGTATTTGAGACTATTAGAGTTCTTGATGGCTATTTATGAAACATATCTAAATGGGTAAACAAAAGAGAGTTGAAGCTAAAATCTTTGAGGACTCATGATTATCATGTTCTTCTGCATGATATGATTCCAATAGAAATCCGTCATCTTTGGTCCAATAATGTATGGGTGACTGTTATTTGGTTGTTCCATTTGTTTAGATATCTTTATGCTAAAAATTTGCGTATGTCTTTCTTGCAAAAAAATGTTGACAGATGACCCATTAATTTTGTGAGCGTTGTAGAAAATACTTCCTTAATCATTTTTCACATGCATGCTGCATCTGATTGTCCATATTTCCACTAAAATACTTCTTGGAGGACCTTTTTGTTTTCGTTGGATGTATAATACTAAAAGCAATATGTACACATTTAAGTCTTATGCCCGAAACATGAATCATCCCGAAGGTTCTATCGTGAACGGTTACATGGCTCAAGAATGTATGGATTTATTCTCAATGTATTTGTATGATCTTACAATAAGAATGAATAGACCAATGAGAAATGAAGAAGAACAATATGAGAAAATTGAACCCAGTTTTTCAGCACTTCCTCAAATAAAAGGAATTATTGGATCATATACATTGAAGACATTAATCCTTGAAGAGTAGGAGATGGCACGTCACACAGTTTTGTTCAACTATGATTTGTTCGATGACTACATCTGGTAACTACATTGAATATGTATATCTTACATATATATCTATTAAAATATTCATATTTTTTATCTATAGGTAAGATAAAACAGTGATAAAGAGAAAGTATCGTTCTTTATCTTTGAGAATAAGGGATACTTTTCATAGAAATGGGTTTTCTTCTTGGTTAAAATTGAAGGTGAAAATATTACTATTTAAAATAATTAAATCAATATTTAATTAAGTTAAATATTTATTTACATTTCAAGTATTGAGTTTTCCTGCTGACTCTGTCTCTGAGAAAATAAAAGCTTTGGCTTTTTGTCCTAACATCATGGTTCGTGACTGTAAATCAATTGATATCAATGGGTACAAATTTATTTCCACAGAAGGAGAAATGAACATGAGAACGTAACATGATGGTGTTATGGTTACTTCCACAACAGATATTTATTCCAGTGCATCAGATACTAGACCATGATTTGAAAATATGGGTTATTATGGAGTCGTTGAAAAAATAATAATATTGGATTATTACTCTCATGGACGAGTCATGATGATGAAATTCCATTGGTTTGATTCGATGACGAGAAATGTCACATTTATTTATGATTGTGGATTTTTAGTAATTAATATGACAAGAACTCTTGCTACTGAATAACCATATATATTGGCATTAATGGGTAAACAAGTTTTTTATGTCAAAGACCAACTTCGACTTGAATTTGGTGTCATTGTTGAAGTAATTCCAAGACATATTTTTGATGATGGTGATGATTGAATTGACACCATCCCTACTACTATTGGAACCAATCCATTCATTTCTTTTGATAAATCTAATAGCACAATTGTCAGAGTTGACTGTGAACCTGAAGTTGTGGTGGGAAATGTATTAAATCATCCATTCATGTTCTCAATTATTTTGGTTTACCTCGAGTTGGGTTGTTAAGGTTGGTTCTAATAAAATTTATTTAATATCGATTAAAAAATGTTTTATATGACATGACCATTATGTGAATTTTCAATGATTTTTTTGGTTGAAATTTGTATTTGAATTTCATTTTCTAATTTGGAATTAAACAATTTTTAAACATACGAAACAAACACTTCTAACTTGGGGAACGTTTCAATGCTTAAACTGTGATTTGTATAAAATTTGTATGACTCTAAGACCTCTCATTAACATTTTACTAGGTAATGAACATGATGGTTTTTATTCTTCTGCAAAACATGTATTAAAACCTACATCATCTACCTAAGCTAAAGAAATTTAATTTTTCCTTAATATTGACAATTGCTTTACCACTTATGAATCTTGTAGAATCAATGTTCCATGATTTTAATATATTGATGACACTTAGTAAATAATCATCCTACTAAAAACTAAATTTATTTATTACATATTGTACAATTTATTGACCTCATTATATATTTGTTCAAGATCACCTAAAACAATTTTTAGTTAAATTATCTATAAATCCCCTTATTACATCTCATTTATATTATTTTTTGGGTTACACATTAGTTATCTTTTTTTATTTACTTCCATATTTGTTTTCAAATGCAGGAAATGAAACCAATTCATGATAGACGATGAAAACAGATTATGGACAACATTTGTCATATGACTGAGCTGGGTATTCCATCACTAGTGATTGCATTGAGTATTTTATTTCAAATATATTTATTTAAATAATATATAATGTCATGCGATTAATTTTTTTAAACATTTTTTTATGATCCATCTATTAGGCGACATATATTTGATGAGTAGCCTAGTAGGGGTCCCAGTACTCAGGGTGTTCATATAAGGGGGGGGGGGGTACGAGAGCTAGACGATCTGGTCGGTGTACCCGATTAGACCCTACCCCTCCCACTGACATACCATCCATCCCACATTATGATCCCCATGTGTCGTTAGGGACACATGGGATATTTAGGCCTTCATTCTTTCACCACCCTTTACATATGACCTTCCCCACCCATCTATACCATATCTGATGATGATTCCCACTCCCCATCCAACATTTGGCCATCTATACCTATCAACTTCTTTTACTTCTACTTCGTTCTCTCTGAGCTTTTATATTCCATCTTCTTCTAATCCTGTTCTGCCAGATTTTGTCTTTACCGAGCATACATTGTGACTCACTCCATCTATAAAGGGAATTTGTTTAGTTTCTACGGATCCAGTGGCACCGATTTATCAGACTACCACAGGTATACATATACAAACCTAACAAATTGTTACCCCATTACTAATTTTCATTATAACATGTATTGATAAAATATTTGTTTTTCATTCATAACAGATAAATCTACTGATAGGAGGATGGGGTAGGGGTGTACACGCATGCGTGCGATGTGGAACCGCCACACAAAGTTGATGGTGTACTATAATGAATATAAGAAGATGATTGAAATATTAGGGAAGCAATGTCGGAGTTTATTGGTGATGCTTGACAAATACTCCGACATCATTCCTGTCAGCCCGCTCTCATGGAGACATCTACCAAATGAAGTCAAGGATAAATCCTGGGCAGAGATATGGGTACAAAAATATCTTGTATTTAACGCAATATATTAATTTTTTTAATTATATGAATTAATATTTTGGTTTCAGATGCTGTTTAATTTCCCTGATGGTGAGGGAACACAGCCAGCACGTCTAAAAGATTTAGGCGAGATTTAAAGGGCTTATAAGCATGAGTTGTACATTGGATGGTGTGCTAGAGTGGGAACAGAGTTCGTGGCGATCCCTTTCATGGGTGACTTTCCATTACAATAGTACTGACATATGATTACTCATTGGAAGACTAGCTAATTTACAGTATTTATCAAATTAGAGGTATTTAAATGAAAATTTTCTTGTTTTTCATTAATAATAATTATTGAATTTTATACAGGACGCATCTGGAAGAAATAAAAAACATTTATTCTATGAAATATGTCCACACATTAGGATGTACTATTATTCCAAATCACGAGAGACATTAGGTATGATAGTTTATAATCATTCTTTACAACTTGCACTTTTTGTTGCTTCCCCCATAATTTATTTGATTTCTAAAGTTTTTATATAATTTTATTTATGAAATTACTGGTCTTTTGGAATCCTATTTTTAATTATGGTTTCCCACATTCAATATCATTATAGAGTCATAAATTAAATATTGAAGGATGTGTACCTCAAGGAAAACTATTTTTCTTGAGTAGAAAGAAGAGAGATGAAGTGTAGTTAATGAACCGACTCTGCAGTAAATTATAAGTTTTACTTTTTAGATTTAAAACTTTCATCTCTTTTTTGTAGCTTAATAATCTATTTATATTTGTAACAGGATGATTTAGAGGCCCTTTATTCTCATGAACCTAACAATTTTGTGACAAACAATCACTTACATTAGGTGTTGGGAGATGAGCACCCTGGAAAAGTACGCTACCGACATGGGAAGAGTATAGTTCTGATGAGGTATTGGACCTACTTAGGTACGATTTGTAGCGCCCCTAAGTTGTATCTGGTTACGGCCCAGGAAGAACATTCTGATAAATGGGCCACAAATATGGCATAATAGTCTTCTAGTGAAAACACTTCATTTATGACACTGATGGAGGTATTACATTCAACACTTCCACCAGAGGAAAACACTACTTGTGATGAATATATGTCATCAATGAGTTCTATATATGGTTCACCAAGTGGATGTTCTAGTGGTGGTTGAGATTATGGTGATGAGGAGGCTGAGCCGAAGGAGGGGGAAGGCAAGGAGGAGGCTGAGGCGGAGGAGGAAGGCGAGGAGGAGGCCGAGGTGGAGGTGGAGGGCGATGAGGAGCCCGAGGCAGAGGACGAGGGTGAAGAGGATGGTGGGGACGATGATGGGGATGATGATGAGGATGAAGGTGAGGGTGAATATGATGTTGATGATAATGATGGTGATGAGGGATAGATTGAT
The DNA here is from genome assembly GCA_963277665.1 of Viscum album. Taxonomy (NCBI): domain Eukaryota; kingdom Viridiplantae; phylum Streptophyta; class Magnoliopsida; order Santalales; family Viscaceae; genus Viscum; species Viscum album. The sequence goes on from OY728138.1 coordinate 2,135,846,629, forward strand.
CTATTACATTTTTGACTGATATTACTGACCTTTGATGTTTATTGATTTGTTGTTCCTAAATATATGTTTGATTAGGTAGGTTACATTATTTGTATTTTTTTATCTATAAATAATAAAACTTGACTTGATGGTTTGTTGTGAAATCCCCCTATTTTAAGGAAAATTTATTTTCTTAGTGGAATTTAGAAAATTGGTGGTTTGAATAGAATTTGATATAATGAAATTATTTTTTTAACTTTGAAAGAATTTTCTTAGAAAATATGTTAATACCATCCCACAAACCCAGGACAACCCCTCGAACAGCCCCGCAGATAGCCCCTCGAACAACCCATCCACCCTCCTCCCTGGACCCTGGACAGCCCGCCAGACAACCCCCCCCCCCCCCCCACCCTCCTCCTTTGACCCAGGACAACACCCAGACAACCTTTCCACCCTCTTGCCTGGACCCCCGACACCCCCGAACAACCCCCGGACAGCCCCCACCCTCCTCCATAAACCTCAGATAGCCCCCTAGACAACCTCCCCACCCTCCTTCCTAGACCCCGAACAACGCCCTAGACAGCCCCCCACCCTCCTCCATGGAACATTGACAACCCATCAGACAGCCTCTCGGGCAACCTCCCCACCCTCCTCCCTGGACCCCAGATACTCCCCCCCCGGACAGCCCTCTGGACAACCCCCACTCACCTCCCTAGATACTAAATATCCCCTTGAATATCCACCCCCAGACAACCATCCAGATAGCCCCCTGGATAGGCCCCTAGAGAGCCCCCCCACCCTCCTCCCTAAACCCCAGACAACCCCCCAGACAACCCCACAGAAAGCTCCCTGAACATCCCCCTCCTCCTTGGATCTTGGACATACCCCACCCTCATTCCTGGACCTCGGAGAGCCCCCCCCCCCCCCCCCACACCCTCCTCCCTGGACCCCAGATATCCCCCCCCCCTCGCCCTTTTATGGACCCCGGAGAGCCCCCCCACCGTCCTCCCTAGACCCCAGAGAGTCCCCGAAGAGCCTCCCCACCCTTTTTCCTTGACCCCAAACAGCCCCATAGACAGCCTCCTCCCCTCCTCCCTAGACCCCAGACAGCACCCTCGGACAGCCCCCGAATAACCTCCCCACCCTCCTCCATGGACCATAGACAACCCCCAGACAGCCCACCACCCTCCTCCCTGGACCCCGGACAGCCCCCGGAACAACCTCCCAGACAGCCCCATGGATAGCCCCCCACCCTCCTCCCTATACCCCGGACAGCCCCCCAGAGAGCCCCACCCTCCTCCATATACCCTAGAAAACCCCCTAGACTGCCCCCAAAACAGCCCCCAACCTCCTCCTTGGACCCCAGACATCCCCCCTCCTTCTTGGACCCTAGTCATCCCACACCCTCCTCCCTGGACCACGTATATCCCCCCACCCTCTTCAATGGAAAATGGACACCCCCATCCTCCTTCCTGGACCCCGGATAGCCTCCCAGACAGCCCCCACCCACCTCCTTAGATGCCAGACAGCCCCCTGACCTGACACCCCAACATTGGGCAGGCGACGGTTTGACATATATAAAACATCACGACAATTAATGAAAGGCTAAGGACCACCAACCTTGATTCCGGAGACAATCAAAATCTTAATTCGGTGTCTCGGATCCCAATGTATGCCCTCTTCAAGATTCAACCTAAATCCCAATGGAAAATAGGGTTTTAGAGCTTTAAAAGAAGATAAGATAAGTGTGAAAACCCTATTCTAAAAGAGAAAGCAAAGAGAGGATTAGATTCACTCATATCATCAATCCACACTTGACGACACTCAAAATGGCTAAGGATTGATGGATATCCACCATTAAGAGCACTTGGGAGCATTTTATTGTGTTGATAATTTAGAACAAGGATCCATGGGTCATTTATGATGTGTAAGAGTCAACCCCACCTCAATCTGAGGCATAGTGTGGCCGGTACCACTCAAAGTGTCTCACTTTTATTTGAAATGGGAAACATTTTAAGTGAAAACAACAATTGGAATAGGGAAAACTGAAAAAACACTTTCTTATTCTATTTATATTTTAGGAAAACAATTTTTGGGTATTTTTTGATGTGTACGAGTCAACTTACCTTAATATGAGGCACGGTGTGGCCGGTATCACTCAAAGTGTCCCTCTTTTTATTAAAATGGACACTGTTTCAAGTAAACACAACAGAGATACGGAAAACTGGCCAAATGTATTCTGATTGTGTTCATACATTATAATAATGATCCATGGGTCATATGTGAGGTACATTAGTCAACCTTTCCTCAATCCATGGAACGGTGTGGCCGATATCACTCGAACTCTCCTACTTTTGTTTGAAATGGACAACATTTTATGTCAAAAAACAACTGGAATACGAAAAACTGACCTAACGCATTCGTATTGTGTTGATACTTTAGGAAAACGATCCATGGGTCATATGTGATGTGTACGAGTCAACCCCGCCTCAATTCAATGCATGGTGTGGCCGGTATCACTTGAATTCTTTAAAATGGACACCCTTTTAAGTCAAAACAACAACTAGTATATGGAAAATTGACCAAACGTATTCTGATTGTGTTGATACTTTAGAACAAGGATCCTTGGTTCATTTTTGACATGTACTTGTCAACCATGCCTCAATTTGGGGCACGGTGTGGCCAGTACCACTCAATGTGACTCAATTTTATTTGAAATGGACAACATTTTAAGTGAAAACAACATCTGGCATATAGAAAACCGACCAAACACATTCAGATTCTATTGATACATTATTACAACGATACATGATTCATATATGACATGTAAGAGTTGACCTTGCCTCAATCCGAGGCATGGTGATGCAGGCATCACTCGAACTGTCTTTCTTTTGTTTAAAATAGACATCCTTTTAAGTAAAAACAAAAACTGGCATACGGAAAACTGAACAAACATTTTTGGATTGTGTTGATACTTTAGCACAAGGATCCATGGATCATTTCTGACATGTACGAGTCAACCTCACCTCAAAACGTGGCACAGTGTGGCCAGTACCACTCAAAGTGTTTCACTATTATTTGAAATGGACAACATTTTAAATGAAAACAACAACTAGCATACAGAAAACCAAACAACCACTTTTAGATTGTATTGATATTTCAGGACAACGTTTTATGGGACATTTTCAACATGTATGAGTAAACCTGCCTCAATATGAGCGGTGTGGCTGGTATCACTCAAAGTATCTCTCTTTTGTTTAAAATGGACACGGTTTTAGGTAAAACAATAGACATATGGAATACTGACCAGACGTATTCAGATTATGTTGATACTTTATCATTAGGATGCATGGGTCATTTATGATGTGTATTAGTCAACCCCGCCTCAATTCGAGGCATGGTGTGGCTTGTACCACTCAAAGTGTCTCATTTTTATTTGAAATGGACAACATTTTAAGTGAAAACCACAACTGGCATACAGAAAACCAACCAAACACATTCAAATTCTATTGATACTTTAGGAAAATGATCCATGGGTCATTTATGACATGTATGAGTCAACCCCGCCTCAATACAAGGCATGGGGTGCTCGGTATGACTCGAAGTGTCATTCTTTTGTTTAAAATGGACACTATTTTAAGTACAAACAACTAGCATACGGAATACTGACCCAACGTATTTAGATTGTGTTGATACTTTAGCACAACAATCCATGGGTCATTTATGACTTGTACGAGTCAGCCCCTCCTCAATCTGAGGCATGGTGTGGCTTGTACCACTCAAAGTGTCTCACATTTATTTAAAACTGACAACATTTTAAGTGAAACCAACAACTGGCATGCGGAAAAATGTCCAAACGCATTCAGATTGTCTTGATACTTTAAGACAACAATGCATGGGTAATATGTGACGTGTAAGATTCAACCTCGCCCAATCCAAGGCATGGTGTGGCCAAAATCACTCGAAGTTTAGGTCTTTTGTTTAAAAAGGACAAAATTTTAAGTAAAAACAACTGTATTGCGGAAAACTGACCAAACCTATTAGGATTGTGATCCTACATTAGCACAAGGATCCATGGTCTAGCCTCACACAATCCACTTCTCATGTGTGGAACTCCTACCCCAATTCTAAAACACATGGAATTTAATATTCCAAGGACAACTACATTCTATAAGTCACACAATCTCATTGATACACACCCATTATAATCATCACTAAGTTCAAAGAAACCTACCCCAAACCATGGGACATTATATTGTTGTTTGGTTGAAGTCATTTATCCATTTCTTTATTTTGGGGTGACTAACTTCTAATTTATGAATTCAATTATGTATGTGTTATACAAAATGAAATTTTCTATGTATTCTTACTTAAGTATAACACATATAATTATGTATTCAGTTTTTTTAATTTATTCATAATTAAAAATTAAATTATGTATGTATTCAATTCAGTATTTAATTATGAATTGAAATTTGAATTGCACATTTAATTGTCATCTCAATACTGAATTGAATTCTAAATCAATTAGGTATGTTTATAATTACTTTATGAATGATGTATTAATTCTGTATGTGTATAGAGGGTGAATTATGTGTTAAATATATATGAATTAATTGCGTATATGTATGTGTTATAGGTTGTTATTGCGGGTAATTGGAGTTGGGAAGTAGGAAATGGATAAAGGGTAGCCTGAAATAGGCTGCTGCCTGAATTGCACAATAAAGCTTATGCCAACGGTTGTAAACCATTGTCATATGGCTGTGAATGGGTTTTTACGAATAGTTCTAAGAGAACTGTTGGTAGAAACACATTCGCAACAGTTTAAAAACCATTGGGATATAGTGAAATTTCTATCCTTTACCAACAGTTTACAGAATCCATTGGTAAAAATCTATATTAAAATATATTCCAACGGTTTGAAACCATTGTAATAGTATGTTTACCAATGGTTTCAATCCTTTGGTGAAAATTTATACCAAGATTTTGACATAACCCTTGGTATAATGTAGATTTCCTAACATATACCAACGGTTTTCTAGAAACCATTAGCATATGTATTTCCCAATGGCTTACTTCCCTACGGTTTGGATAACCGTTGGTATATATTATAACAAGGGTTATCCATCCTTTTCCAATAGTTTGGAACCATTGGTAAAAAGTTCATTTCCAGTAGTGTCTCTTCCAGTAATATTTTTTTTCATAGATCTCCTCAAATATTCAATACAACTCTTCCTATATGTCATTTCAAAATTCTAAATACTTAATCAAAGTGACATAGTATTGGGATCTTCTTTTTCAATAAATATATTGTCAAGAACTATAATATTTTAATTATATTATTCAAATATAATGATATTAAACATTATTGGCACTCTATATATATTTAAAATAAATAAAACACACATAATATGATATGAACACCATGTGAGGAGGTAGATTACCTCATGGAAAATTGAGTGAAAGAAAACAAATCCAACACTTCAATAGAAAAGATGAACATTTTTTTCCCAGAGAGACCACTCTGGTGTCCTCATGGTAATGAACCTCATTATAAAAGGGATACATGGGTTTTATAGTCATGATAGATTTATCTATTATGGAGGACATTCACATTTCATACTTTTTTAAGGAATACATGATCTAAAGAAGGAAATATGGCATGTCTAGTGACCTGGTCCAGTATATGTGGTGGTTTTTTGATGAGACCTTGATGGATGGGTTCTGAGGATGTATTCATAGTGATGCAATTATCTGTATTTAATATTAGAGTGTAAATGTTACCCAAATAATTTAGTGAAAGAAATAGGATCACCCAAGTGGAGGACCTTGGTCCATCTCTTGTCATATTAGCCACCCTAGTGATGCTACGGTGAAGTGGTTGACATAGTGAAGCTTGGGAAAAGTGGTCACCAAGTGATGAATGAAATATGTTTTTTTCATAGTGATTATAGGGCTGAGTGTCAGCCTAGTGATGTTGGGGAAAATTTTATTCTAATTGATACTTGGGTGATGTTTTTCCTTAGAGATTATTGGTAAAAGTGGTCACCCTAGTGATTCTATATGAAAACCCAAATCATTAATACTCATAAACACGAGATTTATTTAGTATAGATAAAAATTATACACTACAAAAATATCATTAATAATAATAAATTTGGAAATTTGTTATATCTCATAGCAAATTGTAATAAAAATACAACAACATTATTGAAATATTCCTTAACATTCTACGAAAATTCCTACATTATTATAAAACTTCTTAGGATAATATGTCGATGTATATAATAAATAGGTGAGTTATAAAGCCTAATAATGGAATAATCAAATAAAAAAATGTGTTAATGTGGTAAATTTGATCCAAGAGTCATATGAATGTAACATAATAAGGGTGATAATAAAAATCATGAACAAAGATGAATGATAAAACATTATACCATAATGGAAACATAAGAATGAAAAAATGACATAAAACATGTCCTAATAAACATAATTAAAGGATAAAAGGAAATATTTAATAACATAGTGTTCTTAGGAGAAACTCCCATTCACCATACCTACAATCTGATATGATAAGGGCATACTCAATGCATTGGAGTAATATATAATTTGAGTCCCAACATTCACATCCAGATGATGTACATGTATAAGTATGACACATAAATCATACAAAATAAGGATTAATTTTAAAAACATTAACCCCAATATTAAGGATTTCAGGTTAAATGCATGTATAAAAATAATAAATGAATGATATGTAAAAATAGGTGAATACCATTGAGTTAAAATAGATATTTCTATTCACTACACAAATGTTTGGCAATGAAAAGCACAATATAATTTTGGCATCATAATGGGTGTACATAAACATTTACAGAGGGGTGAATGAGAGTAAAAGGGGAATATAATTATTTGTTACTAACATGGCTCTTCATAGGGATATATAAAAAATATCCCAACTTAGAAAATTTGAAATTAAAAGGCATTACATAATGAATTTTATTGAATAATGAGGAGAAGGAGGGGACCAATTTCCCTAAGAGGGGACTTATAAAATATTGGGAGGAGATTATTAAGAGCATGGAGACCCATTGGGAGGACTAAAAATATGTAATTTAATAGTAATTTTCTTATCCTAGTCTTTCTAGTGAATAGTAATGTGAGGATGGGTGGTTTATATAGCTACAGTGGGGATAATTCCTTATTAATATCTAAACAGAGGTTTTGTACTCCATATGATAATGCAATTAAATTTACAACCCTTCCCAGGGAGTTTCCCATTGTTTCTACCAATGAAGAGTGGATTTATTTATATAATAAGACTAATAACTGAATAGAATAAAATAACATCCTTTGTGATGTGGAAGTGAGTCAGGTTTATAAAGTATTGATTTTAAATAATTAAAATATAATATTGGTTTTGGAGGACTCATTAACGGTATATAAATTAAATAAAATAACTTTAAAAACCAATTATTTTAAATGATAACTCAATTATGGTCATTTATACCTTATATAGTATTTATTACATGAATTTTTTTAATTTATGGTGGTACAATACATATAATATAATTATACTGTATTTAATTATTACCTAAAGATTCAACTATCTTAGAAAATTTTGGAAAATTCACCATTATATAATTTTGATGATATGATTTCAAAAATAATATTTATTTCATCAAAATAATTATCTAAATATAATAATTTAAAATTATATGTAAAAAATCCCCATTTATAGAAAAATATTGGGCTTTTTACAACAATATAGTTTCTTGAAACACGTAAAAATTACATTTAACATCATAAAATTACATTATTAATTATATTTAATAAATATTATTTAAAAAGTAATATTTTTTTAAAATATCATATTTCTCAAAAATTATATAATTCATATAAAATATTTTATGGATTGAAGATATATATTTTAAAAAATGTTGTTTGTGTTTCAATGTATAAAAATATAATTTTTATCAAAATAATTATTTAATTATTTAAAATGTTACTTTTGAAAAGGATAAATATTATCATTGTTTTATTAAAACCAAAATTTACAAATTTATTCTATTAGGGCCAAGATATATATACTTTTTTACACCAGTGAATTCTCTAATGGTAAGGTGTGCGATGGTGATATTTTCATTGGGTGATTCGACAAACCTGGTCTGGGCCATGATCTCAATCAGTTTGGACTTCTCTCATATACGGTTTCTATCATTGTTTAGTTTTTTAGCCATAGCTTAGTCTTGGTCAAGGTAAAAATATAATGATTCTATCTCCCTAATATGCTATGATAAATGGGCTTCATAGGGTATGATTCTACTGATCGAGGTCATTGCATTCTTTTTCTATGTCAATTAGAATTTATAATAACCCTAAATATATATATTAATAATATGATCATTGTATAATGAATATACTATCCAAAATTATGATTTTTAATGTTATTATAAATCAAAAAAGATATAACTTATAATGGTCTAAAATAAATAATGTAGTTCATGTATTTTCAATAACTTCATTTCTTAATAATATATTTAATCATTTAAATATTTAATTTAATTTATAAAATATTAGTTCATTAAATTATTCCACTTATATAAATTTCTTCATATTTTGTGTATTTTACACACTAAAACAGATGAGGCTACTTTATTTTCATCGCTAATTTTGGTTCCCATGTCACTTCCCTAAGCTTTTTGTTCCACCAAAATAATATGATCCGGTGAGTTGTCTTGTTTCACAGAAATATGTCACTATAATCTATGTTTTTACCCTACTACTCATCATATGATAAATCAATATCCATTAGTACCATCTATGTATTCAATAAATTTATTGGGTTTGGTATATACTTCCCCAATTGGAACACATGGATTGCGTCGTGTAATTGAAACAGGTTATGTGGTTGTTATAATCGATAGACCAACATTATTATGTGATCAAGGATCTTAAAGGGGATGATGAATATTTGAGTAAGATTTTACATATTCCAAACCCTGTATAAATTCTTCCAAGAGAATATATAAAGTAATACTTTATCAATTAAATTAGATTTTAGGCCTCCTAGATTATTTTATGCATAGTTTTTCTATTAACATTATGTGGACTTAATATGTTGTTGAATAGATTGAAACTTCTATGTCATATCTTTGATATGACTAAGTCTCGTCATCATCTTCTCTCCAACTTTATTCCATCATGTAAATGTCTGACACCTCTTACCATATAGATCAATGTAGGGGGACATCCTAATACTATAATGGAAACTTTTTTTATATGATAACTCCACCAGGGGATGTTTTTGGTCCCAAAATCCCTAGAAATATATGATACAAGATTTCATCATATCCTATAGAGTTTTATTTTTTTCTTCCAAACTAACCTCCCATGTAAGGGTGATAAGTTGTGATGATGCTCTGATTTATATCAAAATCTTATTAAAGGATTTTCTAAAACCTATAATTAGACCTCATATCATGATCAGATACAATAGTAAGGGAAACACCAGGTAGTCACATCACTTCCATTTTGTATATCCTGATGAATTTTTTAGGAGATACATTTTCCTTGATAGAAATAAATTTCACTGACTTGATAAGGCAATCAAAAACGACCCATAGGCCATTATTTCCTTTCGGTGTCCTGGGGAGTCATATGATGATATACATGGTTATGTTTTCCAATTTTTATACTAGTCTAGAAAATGGTTTCATCATACCCTTAGACTTATATCATTTTTCCTTGACTAGTTTCATACAAATAACGATGATAAAAACTCCCCAATTTCCAGCATCATGTTATTCCACTAGATGTTTTTCTCCATGTATCTATACATTTTAGTTAATCCTAGATGAATATAAAAGGATGATCTAGAAAAATTTTCAACAAATTATCTATTTAGTTATTGTTTTTATGTGACTTATTTATGTGTTAAGAAACCTATAAATCCATATTTAACTAATTTTAACTTGATATTTTTTCCACCTTTTTCTATAACTACTCATTATACTTTTTGTCCCCCTTGATCCTGTTAGGAATATTTTGTTTGAGAAATTATTTGAGAATGTAAAGATAAACATCCTTTTATTATTCATATGTATATATTCTACTAGTCTAATAATATTGGACCCCATTAAATCCTCATAATGGATAAGGTTTCAGGATCCATTCTATACACAGAATCTGCCACTTTTTTTACCTTCTGAGGATGGTAATGTATTGGACAATCACAATTCTTGATCAACTCTAACCACCTCTATTGGAACATATTATTCACCTTTTTTGTGAATATAAATTTTAGGATCTTATGATCCATATATATGTCCCAAATTTCTCTATAAAGGAAATTTTTCCAAATATTCAATAGGATGATCACAATTGATAATTATAGATCATGAATTGGGTAGTTCTTCTCATGGAACATTGATTTTAAATAGGTATAGGCTATCACTCATTCATCTACCATGAGTAATATAAAAACCATGTTCTTTATTACATATTAATTCCTTATATATTACATACTATTACACTAAATTCAGACTAAATGTTTTATAAGTATAGTGAATTTGGGAATTAGGTACAACGTGCAACATCTTGAACATGGGAGATAACAACTTCCCTAACATGCTTCCAAAATTCCATGGATTTTAAAACTACTTGAGATGACTTGGGGACATATATAATAAACGGGTGTGTTATAAAGCATAGTAATGTAATAAACATGGAATACCATGGAGAGAATAATACATGATAGAAAAAAGTCGCATCAATGTGGCATATAGTTATTTGGAATCATAATCATGCATAATGATACATGATATGGAATAATAATCATAACATGGGAAATGTGTAAATAACATAAAACACAACATCATATACATAGGTCAAGGCTAAATAAAGAAGACATTATGGTGTAAAAATTTCCATAAAGTAATTTAGTTCACTCCCTATCCCAACATGAAGTATCATGATACGAATCATTTACAAAATCCATTGAGTTCTATATAATTCAAGGCACACCTATCACATTTATTTCCTTCTCATGCTTAAGTATGCCACATTGATCCTAAAACGGTGAATATTATTTCATAATTTTTATTCCAAAATCATGTTTTATAGAATACATATATTTCACCCCAGTCAAAATTATATGTGTATTAATGTGAACACCCTTTATAGAAAATGGGTATGGTATTCAATACATAGTTGTTTTGGAATGGACAAATTGTGGTGAAATTTCAGCAGCATAACAATGTTACTTAAAGGTTTATAAAAGTGGGTTTCCAAGAGGTAAATGGGTGTCTAGTAATATATAAATAATATGGAAGTAATAGGAACATTTAAAAACATATGAAAACATTGAAGAATGTAATTTATGAGGAATATCATAAAAGAAGTTCTTGAATGGAAACAAGAAGAGAAAAATACATTAATAAATTATTTCATGGTAATATGTGTGAATAAATAATAATAGAAGGATTTATGGTAGTGAAAAAAAGATATCATTATTTATAAATAAATTTTAAAGTGAGGTTTATATTTAAGAAAAAATCCAAACATAAAAAAGAAGTAAATTTAGAGATATTACAAATAGAAGTCCTTAATAAAAAGAGGGTAGTGGAAGATTCTTTACTCGAGTGTGTGAATCCAAATTCTTGTTAAGGTATTATTGAGGTCTTGTTCTATACTTGGTAAGAATCTAGAGAGTGGGGGTGGGAGAGTATGGACGTTCTCTATGGAGTTTTTGTGAAGAGAATTAGGAGATTGGTGGTTTTTATAGGAAATGTAGGGGATTTCTTAATTATTTAGGTTTTTGACTCAGTATAAAAAAATATACAAAAACACAAACCATCCAATGGTCTTCACCATTTTATCTACCAAATGGTAGTATATTTATTATTTTATAATTCACAGGAAATAAATTATTAAAATAAGTCCATTTCTAATGTGGATGTGTCTCACACCCTTATATAAATGATTTTAAAACATTAAAATATATTATAGGCTTTGGAAGATTCATAATTTATTTACAAAATAAATAAAAAAATTACATTATTTTAAAGTTAAGATATTTATTTTGTTATGTATCCCATTTATATTAATTATTACAAAACTTTTGGGTCATTATGATATAATAAAACATAAATATAATAATATGATATTTAATTTTTACCTGAAAATTTGATTGTCTAATAAAACATGGAAAAATTCACCACTTAATAATTTCGATATGATGACTCAAAAAATAATATTCATTTTATCTAAATAAATTTTTAAATATAATAATTTTTACTTTTATAATTAAATCAACATTTATTATGTAATGTTGGATTTTTGAAAAAAATAGTTTCAAATCATTATAAAAAATAATTTTGATTTCATAAAAATAATATGATCATTTATGTTTGATAAAAAATATTAATATAATAATATTACTTATTTAAATCATCCATTAATTCATAAATTCATTATTTTTATTTCAATAATAATCACTAATGAAATTTTTACTTTATTATATCAAATTAAAAATCATTTACAATGTAACATTAATAGGATGAGAATATATTTATTATTCTATACATAATAGTGTACACATTAATATTTATTGGGTCTTTATACATGACCATTTAATTAACCAGGAAACACCCTAAGAGTAAGGTACACAATTGTTGTACATTCATGAAGTGGTTTGACGAACGTGGTTTGTTCCATGATCCTGATTGGATTAAACGTCTCCCGGAAATAGTTTCTATCATGTCAAAATTGTTGGATATAATCTTGGGATTAGTCAAGGGAAAATCCTAGAAATTATATCTTCCTCATAATCCACAATAAATTTGATTCATACGTTGTGATTCTACTAGTTTAGACTATCAATTCTTTTTTCTCTATTAATTGGATTTGTTTATAACCTATATTTATAATAATCATGTGATCACTATTCATGGATATATTATCAATGGTAATGATATTTAACATTATTTTAAATACAATTATATAATATAAAACAAAATAATTGCTTTTTTTATAATTGTATTACTTAATAATAAATTTAATTAAAAAAGAAAGGGTAATTCTATTTATACTAGTTTGGGTCATTAAAATCATCCCCCCTTAAGAAAATTTTCCCTTGAAATTATAATTTACCACACTAAAAAAGTTGATGGTAACTAAGTTTCATAACCTACTAAAATTCCCACATTGCTTCTTCAAACTTGTGAGTCCTCCACCACACTCTGACATGGTGGATTGTCTAATTTTGTAGATCTTTTTATCTTAGATCAAATATCTTCACTAGCTACTTATTATAGGAAAGGTAATTATACCATGGTACTTTCTTATTATTTAGTATATGCGAGGGTTCTAGTATATACATTCTTAAGAGGGATACATGAAATAAATCATATACCTGAAATAGGTTTGGTGGGAGTTCTAGTCGGTATGCCACTACACCAATGCAATCAAGGATCTCAAAGGAGATGAGAATATTGGACAATGATTTTCCTTCTTCACAAATCTATTTAATTTATTATATGGATATATTTTGAGTAATACCATGTCTCCAACATTAAACTCATGGTCTATTCTATGATTTTTAATATATCTCTTTTGTTGACATTGAACATCCTTGATTTGCTACTGAATGGTCTTAAATTTTCGAACATTTCCTCTACCATTTTAAGACCTATCTGTTTTTGTTCTCTAACTTCATCCAACATTCATGTGTGTTGCACATATTTCTATAAAGGTCTTCATAGTGATCCATTTGGATGATTGAGTGGAAACTTTTTTAGAATGATAACTTGGATAGAGGTAGTTGCTGGTCCCATATTTCATTTAAGTCCATAGAACATGATCTCAACATGTCCTCCATTTTCTAAATAGTCCGCTCATACTGGCCATCAATTTGAGATTTATATGCCATAAAAAAGTTCATATTAGTGTTTAATGCTTTTATTATGCTTTTCCTGAACTTAGAGGTGAATCTTGGATATCTATAAAATAGATAGTGGTACTCAATGAATCCTTAAAATTAATATGATGTATGTCAATTCAAGTTGATATAGTGAGAAATCCTCCGAAAGTGTGATAAAGTTAGATGTCTTCTTAAGATGATCCATAACAACACATATAGAATTGTTTCCCTTAGATGTATTTGGATTTCCTATAAAAATATCGATGGTGATGTACTCCCATTTTCAGGTAAGTATGGGTAATGATTTCACTATCCCTTTAGACTTATTCCTTTCATCCTTCAATTTCTAGATTAACAGACTCATTGATGAATATTCAGCAAGCTTCCTCTCAATATAGTCTGACCAATAATATATAGAGAAACAATGATAAAACATTGTTATTCCCAGATTAATGGAGAAATTTAAACTATGTGAATCATCCAAAAATTTTGTTCTTTAATTCTGGATTTTATGAAACACATAGTCTATACCAAAATATCACAACTCCTTCTTCATTAATTTTAATCTCTAAGGATTTATTCTTTCTCATGGCTTCTAACTTATTCTGAATTTATACATAATTTCATTAAGAATTATTTATTTCCATCATGAGGGATGGATGAGTAGTCATTTGAGAAAGGATTCATTCTGTTACTACCTTAACGATTCCCATGTACAACCTATTCATATATAAGAATATTGGATCCTTCCCAATTATCTTCATTGATAATGATACAAGATTTTTTCAACGTAGAGAATATACCACCTTGATTGAGAAATCGTAATCCTTTATGAGGTATAACCTTCTTCATTGTATCATGTTAAGGTATTTATGTGTGAATATATATTTGAATCTCTTTTGATTAGTATATATATCATACTTCTCACCATAGAGATAATTTTGTCAGATTTTCAACTTAATGATCCCAACTACCAACTTCAGACCATTCGAAGGATAGTTTTTCTCATTAATTATAAACTTCCCTGAGGCATAGGCTATATCTTCTTTATTTTTCATATGTAATCAACATAAACAATTCATTTATGAATCTCTATATTACACAAATAGTTACCCACTTGTCAGTAGTGTGATAACTAGTGTAGTTATAAGCCTATTTTTGAACTTTTTAAAGCTTTCTTAACATTCATGCATCCAAAAAAACATCTCTCATTTTTATGTATGATTAGTAAGATGGTTTAACAGTCTCATATAATTTCTCAGAAATTAGAGATAATACAAAGTTAACCCAATGAAAATAAACAATATCATTCAAAGATTTTGGCCTCATACATCATTAGATTTCTACAGTCATTGAAGGGTCCATAGATATCCCATTGAATATGATGATATTCTACAAGAAAGTGACTTCCTTCAACTGGTACTGGCATTTTATTTACTTGGTGTATAGATTATTCTTTCATAGGGTATTTAGAATAGTTCACATATTCTCATCATGCTCCTCCTTTTTTTGAGTATATTATAATATCATCTATGAATATTATCACAAATTTGTCAAGGTAATCTCTAGAGACTATATAAATCCATTACATGAATATTTTTGGATAATTAGTGAGCCTGGTAGGCATGAATATGAACTCATAGTTCTCGTACCATGTACAAAAAGAGTTCTTGTGGATTTATTCCTTCTTCATCCTTACCGGATTATATCCTAAACGAATATCCACCTTAGAGAAGTATTGTAATATTCATAACTAATCAAACAAGTCATCAATTTGAGGAAGATGATCCTTTTTTCCTTATCATGATCTTGTTGTGATCATGATAATCAATGAAAAGGCTCATTGACCGATCCTTCTTCGTGATAAAATGTATTATGCACCCCATGAAGAAGCAATTTCACATATAATCCCTTTATCAATATTATACTATAGTTGTTTTATATCTCCTCATGTTCCACAACATCCATTCTATATGGATTCATGGATAATTGTAATGCCCCAAGTATAAGATGGATAGAAAATTCAACCTATAGGCAAGGATGAATTCTTGGAAATTCTTTAGAAAACATATTAGCATGTTCCATCATATTAGGAATGTCTTCAAGGATGATTATTTAAATAGACTCAATAATTTGAGCTAGATATTATTTCTTGTAGGGAAAATAAATCCATTCTTAAAGGGAGTATGAAAATGTTTGCTGGGATGTTCCTCCCAAAACATTGATAGCGGAAGAGTTATATACTTGGTAGGAAATAATTTCCCCATTTTCCATTTTAACCAATATCTCTACTACGATGATTTGGGGGGGGGGTTTGGATAGTTATAATAAAATTTCATGACATGATGGAAAGTATAGAACCAAAATCAAAATGTACGTTTTCTATTCATGAAATATTAACTAGTATACTTATAACAACTTCATTTTCAGGATCCACCTTGGCGTTTCTGATTATAAAAGCATCATACCTTGTAGCTTATTGGCTATCTTTAAAATACATTGTATTATTGAATTTGTTTTCAATGTTCCCTCGTTCATTATAGTTGAATCAATAAACAAAGAACTAAGGGTTGACTGGAGAATTTCTTTCCTCTATAGCCTTTGTGGGTTTCTCCTATCAAAAATTTTTAGTTATCCACCCTTCATTCCCACACATAAATCATTTATTCATCCCCCATTGTAAATTTCTGATGAACTTATTTCCACACCTTTGACAAATGGGATAATTAAAATTATTGGAACCATTAGATTTATTCATCAGACCAACATGATTAAACTTCACTTTCCTCTTCTTATCCCCATGATAATTGTGGGATTATCCAATCTATATTTCCACTTTGAGGGCACATTAGATAATTTACTCATCGCTATCAAAGTCATGAATCCCCAAGAATTTTCATAGAATAGGTTTTATCCCGCTAAAGAATCAGTCAAGCTTGAATTTGGGGGTAAGGGAAATGTTAAAGGTGTATCATGCAAGTCTTGTAGAGTATTCCTTTTATCACCAGATATATTAATCATTTTTTACTTTTCGGCAAGGAAATACCTATCCATTTTAAGTGAGAGAGTGGGAGGAAAATATATATAATTTCCCCCAAAATTCCATACAATATCTCTCTTTGATATATTCTTTAGGATTCATATTTTTGATCAACATTTACCCCTAAAATTTTTTTACAACCATATGATTAACATCTAGTAGAACCTTCTAATGGTGAAAAAAACTGACAGTTGGGGAATATATTCTCAATATATTAAATATATTTATTATACAATTAATAGATCAGATGATCCGTTGAAAGCAAGAGGCCTTTGTCACATTAAGCAATAGATTCTGGCTTGTTCTCTCTTGCAGGGGGGGTTGGGAGATTCACAAGACACATGTTTCTATTCACAAATAGATTCTCATGAGATATTATCTTTATAATGAATGTGATTCCTTCTCCAACCAGTCGTGTTATCTCATTAGGGGTAGTCATCACATTACCCATAAAATTTATTTTCTCCCTTATTTCTCCTATTTACACCATTGGATAGAATAAAAATAAAAAAAGGATGATTATTTTAAAATATTTAACACATAAAGGGGAATACAAAGTCAAAAAAGGATTAACTTATAAATTACATTTATTAATATAACAAACAAATTTCAATGAATCAATATGTGTTATCCATGATGTATTTCATAACATATATTAATATGGGAATTTATTTATTCCCATAATAATGGTTATTAATGATCTAATGAATTTACCAAATAATAATCCCCATGAGTGTCAAACCATGTGCGCAGTAAGTCCCCTTGTCATATACTATATTAACCCATGTCAGCCCTGAGACACCTTGTCAGAGTTGTTAACACTAGGTACATCTCTGCGAGAACCACCACCATATGTAGTATCCAGACATTAATTTATTTTTTTTATAAACAACATACTGTATAATTACAAAAATTTACAGGTCTTTTTCATTCACTTAGTCTTATCCCTAAGGCTTTTGCTATAGTTTTCTAATCCTAATACCAAATATAAACAAACATTCCTCTAATACCTACTACAATAAACTTATTTTTATTAATCATTATGTAACATCCCAAGCTTACACGGTATGCTTCCATTTTAATAATACAGTAGCGTGTGTTGTACGCAACTTCGAGTTCTAACACACACAACAACCAATCAAACTAGTTGTTATGAACAGTAATATCCACCTTTTGAAATTTCATAAATTTTATCATTCAAAATGGACATCATATTTGTATTTGGAATATTTAAATTATCCTGGGGTGAATTTTTTGTATCTTTTAGAAAACATTCAAATTTTTATGAATAGTGAAAAATAATAAACATTAATTAAAAACAACTTTCTTAATCCAAATATTTTATAGTGATAAATTATAATATTTAGAGGTTTTCATGTATAATTTGAATATAGTATTACAATTTAATCCAATTTTGGTAATTGTATGTAATTTCACATTTAAACTAGACATAAACAAGTGTCAATCTTTTGATAATTATTATTTCTTAAAAAAAAACGCTCTTTGTTTTGACAACGGGAAATAATCTTAAATTAATTTCTGCCACTTTTGTGTTTTGAATTTAGAATAATGGATTCCATTTTTAGAATCAAGAGGTCCAAATTTTGTAAATAGGAATCTTTTATTTTTAGACATTTGGAATAATTACTTCGGTAAATATTTTATTTACCATGGTTAAAGGGTAAATCCGGTAAATAAGGGTAAAAAAAATATTATAATAATATTAAATTACCCTAAAATATGTCCTAAGCCTATTGGTTGATACATTTCCGACCATGGTCATCTTTGGGTCGATTTTGGGACCCCATGCAGCCACTTGTATGTGATAAGGACACTTTACATTAATTAAGTAAAAGTAAATACAAAAATGAAAAAAGCATATATCTTTTAGCAAAACAATTTTCACATAGGGTTATTTTTGTTATATTTTCAATTATAAATATTCATTAGTTACATAAACATATTGCCTACATAGTGATATTTTATTTATATTTTTCATACATTTAATAATTAAATTTATTTATGACATAATAATGATGCAGTATTTTCATTATTAATTAATGAATCAAATAATTGGTATTATAAATGTTAAAATAAATATAAGATGAATTTTTTGATGACATACAAGAATTTTATTAGTTAATATGAAATTTTAGTATTTTTTAAATGAATTAGGTTCGATTTTATAATCTTTTTACGACTTTAACAAAAATCAATTATTAAATAGTGTCAACATTGACATAAATGAGTTTCTAAAACAAATATTCTATTATTAATTTGATATTCTATTCCTAAAAATATAATGTTTAGACAGAGGACTAATAAAATGGTAGTTGTATCATTAATAGACCACTTGGGGGTCTATTGGAAGTATATAGTAAGTTTATTAACTATATAATATAAAAAAACAAAGAGACATGGTAAATGTCAAACCATTTAACTAAGAGTTAAATCAAACAGATAAAGGTAATAGAGTGGCCCAAACCTATAAAAAACCTATTGGTTGAGTTTCTTTGACCAATACCTACCTTAAGCTTTAAATAATCTAATTTGAAACCATTATAAACCGAATATAAATTTATTATAAAATAATATTTCTAGCTTTTCCTAAGGTACCCCTCACCCCTCTTATAGAAGGGCACTCCCCCTACTCACTAATTCACACCATCAAAACCTTTTGGCACGTCCAAACCTAGACCAAATACTCTCTCAAAGTCCCTCACTTCATTCAAGAGGCCCTCATTTGGTCTTAAATTCAACATAAGGAGCCCTTTTGATCAAATCAAAATGAAGAACCCAAAGAAGCGATAATAATTTCACCACCCTCTTTCAAGTTCTTCTCTTCTTACACTTATCCATTTTTGTTATTTACATTATAAAATAATAACTCAAATATCATCTATATACTGTGAAGTTATCATAAATATGGTACAACCATCTTCATTATTCAATCCATATTTTGAATGACATGTCACCATACATGCGTACGTAGAGATTACTGTCTCCACGTCGTGCTGTAATTGTTATTCAATACTTTATTATTTGTATGGGTATAATAATGATGTTTAATTCATGAAAATAATAAATATAACATGATAATGATTCTGTATATATGATATACCATCCAATGATATATTATTTTTATATCAAAAGAGTGATATTGTCTCTCGTGTGTACGTACGGATTACCCTCTCCACGAACGCGATGAGATTCATTCCCCATCTTATCCATCCAAGAATAAATTTAATTTAATGATTAAAAATAATGTTAAAAGAGAAGATATGATTCTGTATATGAGTATGATACATCCCATCCATAACAAATATGGCTTACATAACGAAGAATATAAAGTAAAATGAATCTGTTAACACCTGAAACGACGATAATAGTAATATATTATTAACAAATCAATGTTAAAAGATCATATATGATATCATATTAATTTATATAATTCATGTATAATTAAATAAAAAAAATTTCACCATTATAAATGAGGTTTACCTACCCTTGAATAAGGAAAAGGTACAAAGTAAGGGGTTTCTTATCTCACATTTAATTCCCTAAGATTTCCAATGTTCGCCACATGTTTATTGCATGTGGTGTTTGTACTTCCCATGATTGTATTCATTGTGTAATATACTTTAATTTATTGATATTTACATCATAATTTTATGATCCTTATTTCATGGGTGAATGTTTCATAAGTTACCAAATCGATTAGGGAATTCGAAATTTCAATTTCCACTCATTTGGCTTTACGCATTCTTCATTGATTATTTTACATCAAGATTATGTGTGGAATCACTATTCATTTTCTTATGTCAAAATTTCCCCGCCCCTTTTTGTGGATATAATTTTTATAAACATAATCAATCCATTCATAAATTCTCAAGTCATTGATATTAACTTGATATGAGTAATTTAAACTTAATCTCCATTTATTAATTTAAACATCCAATTCATTGGTGTTGTTTTTACCAGAATATATATGAATGTCCTCTGATTTATTTACACTGAATATACAATAATATTTAGTTTATTTATATTTTTCACAAAAAATTATTTCATTGCTTTATCCTTAACCTAAGTATATGGTCTTTATAAGATATTTCCTCTCAATTTACATTCCATTGAGACTTCATTGTTGTCGGACACCAACTCTCTTTTATATGGTGTATATAATGTACTTTGACATAGTATATCATGAATCCATTTATTATCATGATATTATAATGTTTTCATTACCTCAATTATTTGTATTCAAGTGTCTCTCTTTTGGTTAGGAACTCTTACTAAA
This sequence comes from Viscum album, assembly GCA_963277665.1. Taxonomy (NCBI): domain Eukaryota; kingdom Viridiplantae; phylum Streptophyta; class Magnoliopsida; order Santalales; family Viscaceae; genus Viscum; species Viscum album. The sequence continues at coordinate 2,135,867,866 of OY728138.1, forward strand.
ATATCATTTTAAATGTTATAAGGATTTATTATTCAAAATCATTCTCATTAATGTCAATGTTTTAAAAATGGTTTTAGGGTGTTATTTATATGAACATTAAAGTTTTAAAATTTTAAATTCCTTTTAAAATTTTCAAAGTGGTATGGGAAACCTTGATTCAAAAATCTATTTTAAATGGCTTCTTGACATATAGATTGACTTTTAAATGTTTTCAAGAAAAAGGGGGATATTTCTCTCAAATAGTTTTGACGATTATTTTCATCTATGTCAATATCCTTCATTATTCTTGATTGAGGTTAATATTTTACAACACAATCTTCCATATTGTATTGAATGAATATTTTTTACTGTGGATGTGCTATTTTTATACCATTCATGGTTTGTGGATAATATATTGACATTTCATATGCTAGTTTTAATACAAATTTTTATGTTACGTTTAAAAAATTTCATATAAGGAATGCATTGGACTTATTAAGTGACGGGTGGAGCCTAATATAGCTCCTCGATTCATCGGTAGGTCTCATGAGACAAACTTGTGTCTTGGAAAAATTCCTTTACAGAATCTTATTTGTAGTCTTGGCACAAGGACTTTAATATGTGGCTATGATAGTTTGGCATTATGTATTCCATCATTATGAAAGTGGTTATTGATATTGCATGTGATCATTCAACTAGTAGAATATCTATGTGATTAAGTAAATGGAATTATTTGATTTTATTTTTTTCCATTTTGTTCTTATGTTCTTGTTTAAAAGGCTTTTGTTCTAGTATTATACACTGCCTTAAAGGTTTATGCTTATTTATGAAAGTTTCTGCTATAATTTTATCCTTGCTGAGCATCTGAGCTCACCCCATTCTATGTTTTATTTTCCTAGGATGCAAAGAAGTATATTATGACTGACCTCCAGGGATAGTCATTGGGATCTCAGTGTTGTCTATAGAGACAATGTTGTTGTAGTTTTCCATTTTATGATGTAATGTAAACCTTATGAATATATCTAGTACTTCCAAGGATACTAAACAAATCAGTATTTTGAGACTTGATTGTTTATGATCATGCCAATGATATGTAATAATGCACCGACTCTGGACTTCTGGAGTCGGGGCATTACAGTTGGTATCAAATAATGTATAGTACAAACCTTGGAAAATAGATTTAGATAAACTCTGATTAGAGCACATAGACCTAAGATAGACTTTGGGGATTAGTATAGAAGAACTTCCTATAATTTTTGTATTGTAGGGATTTTGTGAGTTTTTTGAGAAATACATCCCTGTCTGGATACAATTAGGTAGAGGAAGCTCTGGCACAGATTTACCTAGGGGTAAAACCTGAAAACACTACTTTGAGCTAGACTCGAACGAGAACTGGTGTACGATAATGGGCCTTGCTGCACCCTTGGTTACGACACTCATGGGAGATATGCTTTGTATAATATATATTTTCATTTGAATCCAATTCGATGTATTTTAATATAATATGAGAATAATTGTCCTTGGTTTATCCTAAGTTGTTTCAAATTGAGAATATGGTATCATGTTTTTCACTAAATGATTTTATGACTACTGTTACTCACATAATGCTTTCTAGTTTTATTCAATGGATGGATTCCAAGGAAGTCATAGTATCTTTGAGAATGAAGAAAAATGTGGGAACGGTGGTGTAAATGAGAAACCAAATGGAATATTGATAGGAGTAAAAGATATTGTGTTCATGCCAAATCAGTTTTCCAAAAATATGATCAACAACATATATATTAACCAACTCCTAAACTCAACAAAGAAGGGAAAAGTGATGAATGATAAGAGCTCCATCAGTGGAGACCATGGAGAAAAGAATCCTCAATTTCCATCATGCATGAAATGTGGACGGAGACACCCAGGAAAGTGTCTGAATCGAATAAGGAAATGTTTTACGTGTGGGAAAGAAAAACATAATGTGAATAATTACCGAGAAAAAATGAAGATTAATATGGAAGAAAATAAAAATAGTCCCAAGGATACATTTTCATTCATTTTCCTTAAATTTAGGGGACCTAGCCATTACTCTAGTGAATTCCCTATTCTATAGGATTTTTCCTTATTCAGAGAAGAAGCTATGTGGAAATAAATGGTTGGAGAAATTTTTAAAAGTACTAGTACTCATTTTTGATGGGATTAATTTGGAATAATTTTATCTTGTATTTGTAACCCTATAGTTTGTCATGTGAAAATGATATTTGAGGAAGACATATCTTTTCTCTTGTGGATATAGTTATAAATAAACATTTGGTTTTACAAGATCATAGGGATTGATGAAATTACACATTATTATATTTTTGGTTAAAAATGCAAGGTATGAGAAAAAATTTGTGGTTAAATTCTTTTATGGTTATTTTTAGGAATTTATATCATTTTGGTAATGTTATAAAATATAGTTTTTGAAAAGGGGAATGTCACGAACCAAATCTGGTCGCCGCCAAAATCGACACCAAACCCAGCCCGTGACAAGGCCCGAAGGGCGTTCCCGATCCCCACGGGCTGGCACAAGTGCCCGGGTATCATATAATGATAATTGGGAATGATTTACCCGATTTTATAAACATTAAACAACAAAAAATCTCAATAAAACAAATCTGGATTTTCAACTAAAACCATCTTTTAAAAAATTTCAGAACTGAATTAAATAAGTTAAAACTACATTTAAAGACCATTACAGATGTAAAAAACAAATAAGGACAGCCCAAGAACCCTTTTGTCAAGGGGCACCACCCTTATGCTATCTCCGCAAGACTTCACTACCAAGGACCCACTAGAAACCCGAACCACTGGAACAAAAAAACGGTACCCAACCTGAGACAAAAAAAATAACCAAGTCTACTTACCCCCAAGGGTGTAAGTAGGGTGTGAGCCAAAGACCAATAGGATACCACCAATAATAGATTCCATGTGATAAACATTTAATGTATAAAAGCATGCAAGTTTTCAAAGACATGAGATGCTAGTTAAAATTTCTAAAAGATGCAACTTTGAATAAGAACAGTTTTCAAGTGGGCTATTTTAAAGGATTAACACTTTTAAAAATAAACACCAAAGCTACTGAATTTTCCAGAAAAATGTACCGTATGCCGAAAGTAAGCACAAAATATCCAGTGAGCACAAGCAATGGGAAATAACCCCTAGGCACTAGCTAGCTGTGGGTCCCAGGTGCCTCGTATCTCGGTGAGAGTAACCATCACAAATATCCATTCTCATGCACGAGCCACTAGTAGGGAACATACCTATAACCTAGTGGTCCCCGATAATCATCATCATAGTTTAGTTAGAGTTGTAAGCGTTAATCTTGCTAAGTGAAACTGAGGCCAAACCTCACAGATTCACTAGCATACTAGTACACGTCCACCCACCTAGATACCCGGGTTTTCCCTTTGTGCTCAAAAAAGTTCAACAAGTCAAGATATATACTTTGCACATGAAAATATCATTTCCATATCAAAAATTCACCAAAAAGCCCACATGCATACCACACAAGTCACAAAATTACACTTTTCATTCAAATTGATTTTAAAATCCAACTCATACAAAAATAGCCCACAACACTCTTCACATTACATGGAAACATACACAAATCCTTTAAACCATTTTTATAAACCATACCAAGACATTATAACTCACATAACAGCCCACTCAAATAACATATAATACCACTTTCATCAACAAAATTCAATTTTCACAACACACTCACACAAAACAGCCCACAACCATGTTTTGCAGCTCTCTTCCCATTTTCTAAAACATTTCTGCACTTTATAAAACATTCTAATAAAAATATTTGAAATCTTAAATAACCACCATACCTTTCAAAAACTCATATTAGGTGATCACACCCCCCAAATAGTACATATACACTCTTTTATCCACATTGTTTAACCAAACAAAATATTCACAATTTTCTAAAAAACAACTCAAGGGGTGTAACTATGTCTTGCACACAAAACCCATTTAAAAACCCCCATTTAAGACCAAAACCATACCAATTCCTATCAAAAGTAGAATTGGAAGTCCTAGATATATTTATAAAAACACATTCAAGTGTTATAAAATAACCTTGAATAATACCACAAAAGATACAAATGAAAACACACATTTTCCTAAAATGACCTCAAGAAGTATAACAATGTTTTACACATAAAACCTATTCAAAACCCTTATTTTTAGAACAACATGACACTATTAAATTACCAAACCAGAATTGGCAGGCCAAACAAGATTTAATGAACCAATTTCATAAGTTATAAACCACACCCAAATAAAACCCCATGAGTTACACATGAAAACACCCAATTTCATGTTAAAAAGCGACTAAAATTTAACACATAACCAAATCAATCATAAACAGTTTTAGAATCCCACACAACATATGAGGAATATGAAAAATGGTAAAATACAGCAAGCAAACTCATCACTAATTGTTTACACATGGAACCACCTACCTTTTGAGTCAAAACCCTTGAATCTTTGTGAGAAACCTCAACTGCACCTCCGCTGCACCACAAGGATGTGAAAACAAACCCTAAACCCTAATATATCATCAAAAATACCCCAAATCAAACCCTAGGTATGAACCCTAATATCTGGAAACTCTATAAATTTATGAAAGTGGGAGGAAACCCTAAAGAGAAGGAAGGAATTGAAGAGAGAAACACATACCCAAAATAATATTGAAGAAAACGACTCAAAATCTACCAGAATCTGAATTTTAAAACATCCAAAAATTCATGGGATGTTCGAATAGGGATTATGAGATCATATAGGAACTGGAATGGGGGTAAAATATTAATAATTGAGAGAGTTATGATGTAAATAACTTACCTCCTCAAATCTGCCCGATTTTTGAAACCCTAAGAATTGCAGCACTCCATTGCGATGCAAACGAGCTCCAAAGAGGAGGAAAATGAATGGGATCGCGGCTGGGCTCCTTAGGGTTGAGGGGGAGGTGGCATCACCGAAAAATTAATTATAATGAATAAGAGAATAAAAAATTCAAAAAAAACAATTTAAAACTGGAAAATGGGCTTTCGGGTTGGCCCAATTATCAAATAAAAACCCAAATCCCTCATGATTATGGATTTATAAAGGCTCCAAATTTAAATGTGGTGTTAATATATCAGGGGAGGACATTTAGGAGTATCAATTACTGAAAAATATTAAAAAATGAAAATGTTATAAAAGAAACAAAAATTTATTTTTAAATCTGGAATTGGGCTCACGGTTTGGCCCAATTCTTGAAAACTCACATATTCCCCATAAAACCTTTGGAAACCCCCAAAACAAAGCATGATTGGAAAATAAATTTAAAATAACTTTAAAATATGTTATGTATGTGACAATTATCCCCACCTTGAAAACTTTCCGCCCCGGAAAGTCACAGCAAGGTCAAAGAAACAACCAAACCCAACTGAGAAACCAATAGGTACACCCTTGCCAGGTTTCACCCCCAAAGGTCAAAACACCTCCAGTGATCAATGATGGAAGTAATACTCTCACAAACAAAACTGACACCACTTTACTGATACAATCAAGTACATTCAGGCTTTATCCCAAATGAAAACTCCTCAAACACAATCTGAACAATACTCAATCAATTTACCCAAAAAAACAACAACATTGAACAAGGTTACACTTCCCTACTATAAATAAATCATTGGAAACTCTACAATATCAATGTTTACCCAATGAATATGTAGGTAGTTAGATATCTTCAAATGATAATACCTAATTCCCAGACAAGTCCAAGGAAAAAAATATGAGTTACTCGTATGAAGAGACACAAATGGGCTCCCCACCATAAGAGACAACTTAAATTGTTTTCCCGAGACAGAATCAAGACACTAATAGTGGGAGGCCCAAACATACTCTCTAGTACAAGGGATATACTTCCATTAAATGTTTATGAAGGAACATTCATGAGAATCATAGTGGGTCTCCCCACCATAAGAACTGGCCATCTTAACCGACCAGTATGGGCCGACACAGAAAGACCCAAAAAGAAATTAAAGATTTAGGAAGGGTGCACGATTAGTCTGCATGGTTTGGGAAACTGTGCACTAACTATGAGTATAATTCTTTCTACATGGATTCCTAGCACACGACCACTACTAAACGTGCACAAACTATGTGCTCAACCATGACGAAACCAGAGGTTTGAACTACTCCCATCTTTCATACTAAGGATAGGAATTTGTACAAGGGTTTAAATGGCCCTGGGATTTCCCCTGACTACAAGCCAGCTTCTCTCTGAGACCTATGGCGGGAGCTCAAATGATTGAAGCATCTTCGGCCTCGTAGTTAATGTTTGGAAACCCACTGAATGAGAATTATTCTTTTCGGTGCCACCAAAAACTACACCGTAGTCCCAAATAAGTTTTCTAGACATAACACATTCCAAACTCACTTTACTTTATCCTGATATTTCACTGAAACAAGGGCTAAGAAGATACACACACATCACAACAAGTTTCTTTAGGTGAGAAACAATAGAAGTAAAGAACACCTACACTCACATTCCTATAAAATAGATGGTTTTGTTGTTTTTCCAAGGGAGACATTCACCCAACACAACCGGGACTCTTAGAGGATTTCACGACTTTCACCTATATGTTCAATTGAGCACATGACATCATAAGGCATCACCGAACATGGCCATTGTTACTGATGTAAACAATGCATGGAGAGGGACCTTATACAACATCCCCAAACAACACCCAATTCTAGAAAGTGGCCACAATATCCTATCGTGACCATATTTCTCAAACTGGTGGTTTAACATGAACTCATGCTTCAAAGAAACTATGAAGAACCCCAAAGGCCCTCTTAGACACAATCAAGACACTCATCCAAAATAACAACCCTAGAACACATCCACCTTCGACGAATTAGGAAACATAAGAACCTATGGTCTCTTTCACCCATCCACAAGCACTCTCCCATTACAAGAGGATCTAAAAATCAAAGAAAGGAATGGGTGTAGACTCAATCTAAAAATCCCAAGAAAAAAATATTCCTTATATTGATCAACTAGAGGGTCTTCAAACGGCGAAACAATCCGGGTTGCACTTCAGTTGTGCACTAACCATTAATGGGGGTGTACCTTATCCAACGATTAAACCCAAGGACCCAACCAAGATGGTCTATTAGTCAAGATATACCACAAACCAGATCTAAACACATGAAGGGAACCATCATAAATGCGTCCCAAAACATTTTTCAAAAGAGACCACTAACTGTCCCTATAACACAACTTACTGACCAAACCCAAACCCAAAACACAGTTCAAACAGGAGGGGTTCTTGGACTCAAAACATCCCACAACATCAACATTTTCCAAAAATACATAATATAAACCATTCCAAACAATTCATCAAGTCTTCATATTTCTCTTTAAAAACATTTCTTTGAAAAAAAATGGTTCAGCGGTTAGCGCATCCACCAATGGTACCACCCCATGGGCCTCACACATGCATGTTTCAGTGCCACACCTGGAACCCTCCTCATATCCATCTCGACACTCATCGAGTCATGTCATCAACCATCCATATTCCCATATAACCCCATGCATGTGGTTTCTCACAAAAATACCAAAGGTTAAAACAAAAATTTGTTCCACTTTTCAAAACCAAAACGGTCAACCAACATATCCTTTTTTCTGAAAACCGCTAAACACGAGATCAAAATCCCAAATCACATCTTAAATTTTTTTTTCAGAAAGTCACTACCATTTAGAAAATAACTCACTTTCAAGATATTCACATCAATTTCAAAACATCTCATCCCATTAAAACACACTCTGATTGTTTAGAAAACTCTATTGGAAACTCTTTTCAAAACCAACTTCAATATAGTTCCTGCTTTCAAAGAGGTGTAAGCACACCATTTTATATTTCAAAAAAATTCTGAAAATTCAGTTCTGCCATTTCATAAACCCAACCATTCCCTCTTTATTTGAAAATCATTTCATAAAAACTTTACGCTTCTTAAAACCAAGTCACCTTAAAACCAAAATGCCATGATTTCAAAACTAATGAACACCAGACAATGCGAGAGGAAACTAGTTTCAGTGGGTGACTTGGACATATGGTTGGCGGCTATATTCTAATCACTTCACTGTCACAGAGAGTGTTCTAGGGAATATCCCCGGCTCCACATGGCTTGCCAGACCTTGCAAGCTCATTGAGACCATTAACCCAACTCTCTTTTCATTTCCCCTAATCATCATCAAACCAAGAAAACCCAAAGACATAGACAAATCCCAACTTCCCCTGGCGACTTGAATCCTGAAACGAGGTGTGGTGATCAAGCACACTACCCATAACCAGAATTCCATGTCCCAACAATCATAACTCTAGACTATCCTGACTATTTCCCAAATAACATGACTCAAATGGAGCGAACCTCCTTTGATACCATTTTTTCACGAACCAAATCTGGTCACCGCAAAAATCGACACCAAACCCAGCCCGTGACAAGGCCCGAAGGGCGTTCCCGATCCCCAAGGGCTGGAACAAGTGACCGGGTATCATATAATGATAATTGGTAACGATTTACCCGATTTTATAAACATTAAACAACAAAAAATTTCAATAAAACAAATCTGGATTTTTCAACTAAAACCATCTTTTACAAAATTTCGGAACTGAATAACATAATTTAAAACTACATTTAAAGACCATTACAGATGTAAAAAAACAAATAAGGACAGCCCAAGAACCCTTTTGTCAAGGGGCACCACCCTTATGCTATCTCCACAAGACTTCACTACCAAGGACCTGCTAGAAACCCGAACCACTGGAACAAAAAAACTGTACCCATCCTGCGACAACAAAAATAACCAAGTCTACTTAAACCCAAGGGTGTAAGTAGGGTGTGAGCTAAAGACCAATAGGATACCACCAATAATAGATTCCATGTGATAAACATTTAATGGCGAAAAGCATGCAAGTTTTCAAAGACATGAGATGCTAGTTAAAATTTCTAAAAGATGCAACTTTGAATAAGAACAGTTTTCAAGTGGGCTATTTTAAAGGATTAACACTTTTAAAAATAAACACCAAAGCTACTGAATTTTCCTGAAAAATTTACCGTATGCCGATGGTAAGCACAAAATATCTAGTGATCACAAGCAATGGGAAATAACCCCTAGGCACTAGCTAGCTGTGGGTCCCAGGTACCTCGTATCTGGGTGAGAGTAACCATCACAAATATCAATTCTCGTGCACGAGCCACTAGTAGGGAACATACCCATAACCTAGTGGTCCCCGATAATCATCATCATAGTTTAGTTAGAGTTGTAAGCGTCAATCTTTCTAAGTGAAGCTGAGGCCAAACCTCACAGATTCACAAGCATACTAGTACACGTCCACCCACCTAGATACCTGGGTTTTCCCTTTGTGCTCAAACAAGTTCAACAAGTCAAGATATATACTTTTCACATGAAAATATCATTTCCATATCAAAAATTCACCAAACAGCCCACATGTATACCACACAAGTCACAAAAGTACACTTTTCATTCAAATTGATTTTAAAATCCAACTCATACAAAAATTGCCCACAACACTCTTCACATTACATGGACACATCCACAAATCCTTTAAACCATTTTTATAAACCATACCAAGATATAATAACTCACATAACAGCCCACTCAAATAACATATAATACCACTTTCATCAACAAAATTCAATTTTCACAACACACTCACACAAAACAGCCCACAACCATGTTTTGCAGCTCTCTTCCCATTTTCTATAACATTTCTGCACTTTATAAAACATTCTAATAAAAATATTTGAAAACTTAAATAACCACCATACCTTTCAAAAACTCATATTAGGTGATCACACCCCCAAATAGTACATATACACTCTTTTATCCACTTTTTTTAACCAAAGAAAATATTCATAATTTTCAAAAAAACAACTCAAGGGGTGTAACTATGTCTTGCACACAAAACCCATTTAAAAACCCCCATTTAAGACCAAAACCATACCAATTACTATCAAAAGTAGAATTGGAAGTCCTAGATACATTTATAAAAACACATTTAGGTGTTATAAAATAACCTTGAATATTACCACAAAAGATACAAATGAAAACACACATTTTCCTAAAATGACCTCTAGAAGTATAACAATGTTTTACACATAAAACCTGTTAAAAACCCTTCTTTTTAGAACCACATGACACTATTAAATTACCAAACCAGAATTGGAAGGCCAAACAAGATTTAATGAACCAATTTCATAAGTTATAAACCACACCCAAATAAAACCCCTTGAGTTACACATGAAAACACCCAATTTCATGTTAAATAGCGACTACAAAATTTAACACATATCCAAATCAATCATAAACAGTTTTTGCACCCCAAAAAACATATGAGGAATATGAAAAAATGGTTAAATATAGAAATCTAACTCATCACTAATTGTTTACACATGGAACCACCTACCTTTTGAGTCAAAACCCTTGAATCTTTGTGAGAAACCTCAACCGCACCTCCGCTGCACCACGAGGATGTGAATACAAACCCTAAACCCTAATATTTCATCAAAAATACCCCAAATCAAACCCTAGGTATGAACCCTAATATCTGTAAACTCTATAAATTTATGAAAGTGGGAGGAAACCCTAAAGAGAAGGGAGGAATTGAAGAGAGAAACACATACCCAAAATAATCTTGAAGAAAACGACTCAAAATCCACCAGAATCTGAATTTGAAAACATCCAACAATTCATGGGATGTTCGAATAGGGATTATGAGATCATATAGGAACTGGAATGGGGGTAAAATAGTAATAATTGAGAGAGTTATGATGTAAATAACTTACCTCCTCAAATCTTCCCGATTTTTGAAACCCTAAGAATTTCAGCACTCCATCGTGATTCAAACGAGCTCCAAAGAGGGGTAAAATTAATGGGAGTGCGGATGGGCTCCTTAGGGTCTAGGGGGAGGTGGAATCACCGATCAATTCATTATAATGAATAAGATAATAAAAAATTAAAAAAACAATTTAAAACTGAAAATGGGCTTTCGGGTTGGCCCAATTCTCAAATAAAAACCCAAATCCCCCATGATTATGGATTTATAAAGGCTCCAAATTTATATGTGGTGTTAATATATCAGGGGAGGACATTTAGGAGTTGTAATTACTGAAAAATATTAAAAAATGAAAAAGTTATAAAAGAAACAAAAATTTATTTTTAAATCTAGAATTGGGCTCACGGTTTGGACCAATTCTTGAAAACTCACATATTCTCCATAAAACCTTTGGAAACCCCCAAAACAAAGCATGAATGGAAAATAAATTTAAAATAACTTTAAATAAGCTATTTATGTGACAGGTAAACACACAGACCGTGTGACAACCTGTCACGTTAGATAATGATGTGGAAATCAAACCCACAACCAAAGTGCGATTATGATTTATCTCCTACCACTGGACTAAGTGAATTCACAGGTTAGTGTGAATAATTATTTTTAGTTAAATTATTTTATTGATCAATAATAAGTTGATTTGGGATCCTATGTCTTGTCAAATGAATACCCTTAGTATAGGAAAATGATTCGGTGATTAAGTGATAAATGTTATTTTGGAAGATGTTCACATTGTTGGGAACACTATATGCCCAAGGAAAATAGAATACTATGAGATTTTATTTGAGGAGTAATGGTGGATTTTTATCTATGTTTTTATTGTGGATTTATAGTGATTTGGGTTATTTATAGTAATGATTAAATAATAATTGAGAACATGTGATTAGGTTAATTACTTTTAAGTATGTGACTTTAAGAGTATTTGATGTCATTTAGAGATACAATTTAACGTGGATGACTACATAACCAAATTCTTCTACGTTTTGGTTTTCAAAATTAGTTTGGATTATATTGAAGGATTTGAAGGAAAATTGTTTATTGAATGGTATTTATTTTACTTTGGGTTATTGTTGGTTTAGCTTTATAAATTAAGATTAGTGTTTCTTTCTCTAATGAAATATCCTTTTGGGGGATCATCAGATCTTATACTAACTGTTTTGGTTTTGATTAATCATTAAAGACAAGGTAAATATATATTTTATCCTTTGTGGATCATGTGATTCTATAGAAGTTTATTCTATCTCTTCCAGTGTGACCATGTCTTCTTGAATACTCATCGTTTAAAAAAATGAGTTAGTGGTAGAAATTTATTAAAGAATGAAACTCTACTTAAAAAGTAAGTATATATCTTTCTGTTCTTATTCAATCTCATAAATGAATTCTCATATTTATGTAATGTAACTTAAAACCAAAAAAATTTTGTCCGTTTATTTTTCCTATTGTAAGTCTAATGACCATTTGTCCCATCAGAACTTTGTGGTTTTCTTGTTGTTAACTATCTCCTAATCATGTTTTCTATCCCTCTCCATAAGAAATTTACACATAGTTTATCATCCAAATTCATGTTTTCTTACATGGAATCCTAGTATGGGTTATCTTGGGTGACCTTTGTACTTCTCTTTCTTTCTTTTAATGTGATAGTTTTATTGACTCTTTTTCCAATGGGGGACTTTCCATTATATTCCCAAGCCCAATTTCAAAAAAAAATTGAGGATAAAATTATTTGAATGAGGGGATAATGTAACACCCAATGATTCCACAATACACTTCCCTTTTAATAATATAGTAGTGTGTGTTGTACGTAACTTCGAGTTCTAACACACACCACAACCAATCAAACTAGCCGTTATGAATAGTAATACCCACTTTTTGAAATTTTATAAATTTTACCTGTAAAAATGGACATCATTTTTGGATTTGGAATATCAAAATTATCCTATGGTGAATTTTTTCTATTTTTTAGAAAACATTAAAATTTTTATGAATAGTGAAATATATTAAACATTAATTAAAAACAACTTTTTTAATCCAAATATTTTATAGTGATAAATTATACTATTGAGAGGTTTTTAAGTATAATTGGAATATATTTTTAAAATTTAATCCAATATTGGTAATTGTATGTAATTTCACATTTAAACTAGACATAAACATGTGTCAATATTTTGATAGTTATTATTTCTTAAAAAACACGCTCTTTGTTTTGACAACGAGAAATTATCTAAAATTTATTTCTGAAACTTTTTTTTAATTTAGAAAAATGGATTACATATTTATAATCAGGAGGTCCAAATTGTGTAAATAGGTAACTTTAATTTTTAGACAAATTGAATAATTACTTCTGTAAATATTTTATTTTCCATGGTTAGTGGGTAAATCTAGTAAATAAGGGTAAAAAAATAATATTATAATAATATTAAATTACCCTAAAATGGTTCCTAACCTTATTTTTTGATACATTTCGAACCATGGTAATCTTTGGGTCGATTTTGGTACCCCATGGATCCACTTGTAAGTGATAATTACACTTTATATTAATTATGTTAAAGTAAATACAAAAATGACAAAATCATATATATTTTAGAAAAACTATTTTTACATAAGGTTATTTATGTTATAGTTTTGCCTATAAATATTAATTAGACAAATAAAAATATTTCCTACATAATGGTATTTTTTTATAATTTTTAGACATTGAATAATTAAATTTATTTATGACAAAATAATGATGTAGTATTTTCCTTATTAATGAATTAATCAAATAATTGGTATTATAAATGTTAAAATAAATATAATTTGAAAGTTTTGATGACATAAAATAGTTTTATTGGTTAACATGACATGTTAGTATTTCTTAAATGAATTAATTTCGAATTTATAAAGTATTTATGACTTTAACAAAAATCAATTATTAAATAGTGTCAAAATTGACATAAATGAGATTTTAAAAAAATATTATATTATTAATTGATATTCTATTCCTAAAAATATAAGGTTCAGCCAAAGGACTTATATAATGATAGGTGTATAATTAATGGACAACTTAGGGGTCTCTTGAATATATATAGTATGTTTATTTACTATATAATATAAAAATATAGAGGGACATGGTAAATGTCAAACTATTTAACTAAGAGTTAAATATGAGAGATAAAGTTAATGTAGTGACCCAAACCTATATAAAACCTATTGGTTGAGTTGTTTTCAACCAATCCCCACCTTAATATTTAAATAATATACATTTGAGCCATTATAATCTGAATATGAATTTATAATAAAACAATATTTCTAGCTTTTCCTAAGGTGCCCCTCACCCTTCTTATAAATCGGCACGCCCTCTACTCATTAATTCACACCTTCAAAGCCTTTTGGCTCATCCAACCCCTGCCCGAATATCCTCTAAACTACCCTTAATTCATCCTATAGGCCCTAATTTGTTCATAAAGCCATAATGTAAATCCCTTTTGATCAAATCAAAAGGAAGAACCCAATGAAGATATAATAATTTCACCACCCTCTTTCAAGTTCCTTTCTTCTTCCACTTATTCTTTTTTCTTATTCACTTTCTTTAATTATAACTCCAGTATCATCTATATACTTTGAAGTTGTTATAAATATTGTACAACCATCTTAATTATTATATCCATCTTTTGAATGACATGTCACCATACGTGCGTACGTACGGATTACCGTCACCACATCAAGGTGTAATTGTTATTCAATACTTTATTATTTGGATTGGTATAATAATGATGTATACTTCATGTAAATAATAAATATAACATGATAATGATTCTTTATATATGATATAACATCAAATTATATATTATTTAAATATCAAAAGAGTGATATTGTCGCTCGTGCGTACGTACGGATTACCGTCTCCACGAACGCGATGAGATTCATTCCACATCGTATCCATTCAAGACTAAATTTTATTTGATGATTATAAATAATGTTTAGAGACATTATATAATTCTGTATATGAATACGATACATCCCATACATAACAAATGTGGCTCACATAACAAAGAATATAACGGAAAATGAATCCGTTAACACCCAAAACGATTATAATACGAAGATATTATTAACAAATCAATGATAACAGATCATATATGATATCATATTAATGTATATAATTACTGTCTAATTAAATAAAAATTATTTCACCATTATACAGGAGGTTAACTTACCCTAGATGAAGTAAAAAGTAAAAACTAAGGGGTTTCTTATCTCACTTTTAATTCCATGATATTTCCATTGTTCGCCACTTATTTATTGCATGTGGGTTATGTACTGCCCATGATTGTATTAATTGTGTAACATAATTTAATTTATGAATATTTACTTCATAATTTTATTATCCTTATTTCATGGGTGTATGTCTCATAAGTTACCAAATCGATAAGGGAATTTGAAATTTCAATTTCCACTCATTCGGCTTTACGCATTCTTTATTGATTATTTTACTTCTAGATTATTTGTAGAATCACTATTCATTTTCTTATGTCATAATTTACACTCCCCTTTCTATGGATATACTTTTGATACACATAATCACTCCTTTGATAAATTCTCAAGTCATCTATATGAACTTGATAAGAGTAATTTTAACTCAATCTCTATTTATTGAGTTAAACATGTAATTCATTGGTGTTGTTTTTACAAGAATATGTGTGAATGTCCTTTGGTTTATTTACACTGAATATCCAATCATATTGAGTGTATTTATATTTTTAACACATTATTATGTCATTGGATTATCCTTAATCAAACGATACGGTCATTATAAGAGATTTCATCTCAATTTAAATTTCATTGAGACTTCATTGCTGTCATACACCAACTCTATATTATATAGTGTATATAACGTACTTTGACATAGTATATCATGAATCCATTTATTCTCATGATATTATAATGTTTTGATTAACTCAATTGTTTATATTCAATTTTCTCTCTTTTGGATAGGAACTCTAACTAAAATATCCTTTTAAATTTTATAAGGATTTATTATTCAAAATCCTTCTCATTAATGTCCATGTTTTAAAAATGGTTTTAAGGTTTTATTTATATGGACATTAAATTTTAAAAAATAAAATTCATTTTCAAATTTCCAATGTGGTATTGGACACTTTGATTCAAAAATCAATTTTAAACGACTTCTTGACAAATAGTGTGACTTTTAAATGTTTTCAATAAAAGGGGGATATTTCTCTCAAATTGTTTTGAGGATTATTTTCATCTATGTAAACATCTTTCATTATTCTCGATTGAGGTTAATATATTACAATAAAATCTTCTATATTGAATTGAATGAGTTATGTTTCAGTGTGGATGTTCTATTTTTATACCATTAATAGTTTTTGGATAAAGTATTGACATTTCATATTCTAGTTTTAATACAAATGTTTATGTTATGCTTCAAAATTATCATATAAGGAATGCATTGGAATTAGTAAGTGAAGGGTGGAGCACGCCATAGTTCATTGATGCATCGGTAGGACTCATGAGACAAACTAGTGTATTGGCACAAGGCCTTGAAGAAATCTTATTTGTAGTCTTGGAACAAGGCCTTAACTATGTAGTTATGATAGTCTAGAATTATGCATTCCATCATTATAAAAGTGGTTATTGATATTTCATGTGATCATTTGACTAGTAGAATATCCATGTGAATAATTAAATGGATTTATTTGATTTTATCATTTTCATAATATGTTGAAGTTCATGTTTAAAAGGCTTTTGTTCTAGCCTTATACACTGCCTTCACTGTTAATGATTATTTTTGAAAGTTTCCACTATAATGTTATCCAAACTGAGCATCTCAGCTCACCCCTTTCTATGTTTTATTTTTCCAGGATGCAAATATGTATATTATGACTGACCCATAGGGATAGTCTATGGGATATCAGTGTTTTCTATGGAGAAAATGATGTTGTTTTTTTCCATTTTATGATGTAATGTAAACCTTATGAATGTATCTACTACTTTCAAGGATACTAAACTATTCGGTCTTTTGAGACTTGAACTTTTATGATCATGCCAATGATACGTAATAATGCACCGACTCTGGGCTTCTGTGTTCGGGGTGTTACACATTATATCCTAATTTATTACCAAATAATAATCTTAATACAACACAAATAATCGAGAAGTATATTGTAACAATGATTTAGTCATATAGAATAACATCTTGAACATGGGATAAAACATCTTCCATGACATGCTTCTAAAACTCCATGGCTTTTAAAATTGGACGAGATAACTTGGGGACATAAAAAAGAAAGAGGTGATCTATAAATAACATTAAAGGTATAAACATGGAATAAAATGAAGAAAATAAAAAAAATTAGACAATAGGTATGTTAATGGTGAATAAAAATTGTAGGAATCATAATCATGAATAATGATACATGATATAGAATGATAATCATAGCATGGGAACTGTGGTAATAACTTAAAACACGACATCATAAACATAGGTTAGGGATAAACCACCAATACATCATGATAAAAAAAATCCCATAAATGAATTGAGTTCATTCTCTGTCCAAACATGATGTATCATGATACAAAATGTTACCCAATTCATTGGATCGCTATATAAATTTGGGTGCACCTATCACATTAATTTTGTTATCCTACATAAGTGTTCCACATAGATAATAAAAACACTGACTGATTTTTCATCATGTTTTATTCCATGAAAAGGGTGTGTGGAAAACATAAATTTAATTCCCTGATAAAAATTATATGTACATAATTCTAGAAACCCTTTATAAAAAATTGGTATGGAATCCAATACACAATTATTTGCCTTGGAAAAATCTCAAGAAATTTAGGCAGCCTAACGATGTCACATAACAATTCATAAAAATTTGTTTATTAGAGAAAAAGTGGTCACAAATTGTATATAAATAAAATTGGAAGTAATATAGACATGAAAAAACATATCCCAACATAATAATATTTAATTTAGGGCACATAACATAAAACTAGTTCTTGTATGTAAATGTGAAGAGAAAACCCCCTTACTAAATCTCAGTATGGTTATAGGTGTACATAAAGGAAAATAAAAGGATTAATGAGATTAAATAAAAGATCTAATTATTAATAAATAAAATTCATAGTAACTAGATAGTTATGAACATACCCAAACATAACAAAAAAATGGAATTTGGAGACATTACAAAAAAAGGTTCTTGATAAAAAGAGGCGAGTGGAAGATCTCTAACTTGAGTGTGTGACCCCACATTCTCGGATGGGCTTCTTGAGATATTATCGATAACTCTGGAGTACTCTAGACAGTTTTGAGTAGAGTATGGACGTTATACAAGGATATTTAGTGAATATAATTGGTATCTTTGTTGTGTTTTTATAGTGAATGAGGGGGATTTTTTAATTATTTAGGTTTGGGACTCTATATAATAAAATATCAAAGACCACAAACCAACCCATGTTTTTTGTTCACATTTTCATCCAAATGGGATTTTATTTTATTATTTTATATGTCCAGTGTTTGAAGAGATTAAAATAATTCCCTTTCTGATGTGAATTTCAGTCACATCTTAAAGAAATTATTTTGAAACCTTAAAATATATTATAGGTTTTGGAGGATTTAGAGTGGATTTAAAAAACAAATAAATTCAACATAAAATAAAATTATTTTAAAAGGGAAAAAATTATTTTCACTTGGATATCATTTATAGTTATCAAGAAATCACTTTTGGGAATTATAGTTTCCTTAAACAGAAAGTATATTCATAAAAAATTTAATTTTTACAAAAAAATCATCTAACTTATAAAATTATGAAAAAAACAATATTGGATAATTTATACATTCAAATTCAAATAATAATAATAATTTTATATAAAAATTTTATAAATATTCTAATAACCTCTTAAAATAAAATTAATATTTATTAAGAAATGCTTTTTTTTATAATAGTAGTTTTTAAACCCTTATGAAAATTAAATTTTACACCATAAAAATTATATGCTCATTAATATATGAATTTTTTTAATAATAATAAAAAAGTTATTATTTAATTCAAAAAGAAAAAAATAAATATAATCATTAATTGAATTTTTTTTAACAAAAAAATACAATTGGTGCTTTATTGTATCAAAAGAGAAATCATTTACCAAGTAAAAATAGTTGGATGAGAATATATTCACTGTTTTATACAAAATAGTGTATATATTCATATTTATACGGTCTTGATACATATTAATTTAATACATCAGATAACACATAAGAGTAAGGTGTGTGATGGTGGGACTTTCTTGGGCTCATTCGGTGAACATGGTTTGGGCTGTGATCTTGGTGATATAGAACATCTCTTGCAATCAATTCCAGTTTTTCTTAAGTTGTTAGATCTCTACATGGGATTAGTGAAGATAAAATTCAAAAGAATTTGTCTCCCTTAGAATATATAATAAATGGTATTCATAGGGTATGATCCTACTAGATGAGGTTATCACTTTCTTTTTGTTTATCAATTGGATTGTTTAAAACCCAATATTTATAGTAAACATGTGATCATTGTTCAATAGATATATTAGAAATAGTAATGAAAATTAATTGCCTTTTAATCCTATTTGATAAAATAAAACAAAATAAGTGGATATTTTTCCTATAACCATGTCACATAATAAGACATTTTATTAAAATGTGTAAATTTTATTTATAAGAGCCCGAGACATTATAAGTACACAACGAAAGACCATTTTGGATGCACAACTATAAATCACCAATCCATCTCCACAGTGAGTAATGTTAGCATAGGTGTAGTGATTAGCCTCAAATTAGGATCATTAAATACTTATTTTTATTCAATAATCCATCTGATCTTGAATCCCATTCGAATAATACAATATTATGGGATTGATATTTCTGATAAGTTTCTCAAAATATTGATTATAAAACCCAGATAATCTATAGAAACTATCAATTTTCATTAGTGATGTTAGTATAGGACATCCTTTTATTTCTTATATTTGGATGAATCAAAATATATGTCTTTAATGGTGATAACATGACCTGATAAAGTTAGTTTCTCTAGCCCAGACTCACATTTAATATACTTCACAAATATATTTTCTTTAAAAATATATTTAGTGTGGAAATTAAATTGACCTCATGATTCTCCATGATTTTGATGTAGATAAAAATATAATCCATAAAGACTAATAAAATGTTTTCATGGTAATCCCTAAAGACTATATTTATGAAGTCCCTGAATATTAATTGATATTTTTTAGTCAAAATGGAATCATAATGAACTCATAGTACCCATTACATATATGGAAAGCCACCTTTGTGATATCCTACTTCTTAACCTTTACATAGTAATATCTTGACTAAATATCCACCTTAGAGAGTATTGGGCCTTATGTAGTAGGTTAATAAGGTAATAAATTTTTGGAAGCTGATTCTTCTTCTTTATCATGACTTTATTGAGCTCATAAAAATTGAAAAAATGTTCATTTACCCATCCTAATTCTTGAAAAAACAACTGGTATGACCAATGTTGAATAACTTTATCACATAAAACTTTTATCCAAATTCTATTGTAATTTTTTCTTTAGCTCCTCGTATTCAACAATGACTATTATATACAATGTCTTGGATTTTGTGAATGCTCTATGTATGATCTTTTTTGAGGAATCAACCTCACTACTAGGTGGAAGAGAAGGAAATTATTTAGGAAATAGATAAATTATATCACTATCAATGGTCATGTTATCATGGATGATATTTGCTTTAGTATAAATTATTTATGTTGGATGTGATTTATCACAAGTAAATTATATTCATTCATGATATGTTGGTACAAAAAAAGATTCATCCCTCTACTTGATATTACAAAGAACCGGAGGGTGATTTTTGATATTGATGGTGATTTACTTCTCCTAGATATTTATGTTTTCTCCATACAAGGAAATATATTCCATAGATAGAGTAGAATAAATAAATCTCTAAGGATGGTATCATAATTGATTTTTGGAAATTTATCCCAAAAATGTAAATATTGGATGATTTATATGCTTTGGATACAACAATTAATACATTTTCATCTTTATTGATAATTGAACATCCATGTTTTGTGGTGGTGTTTGAATATTTTTATTAATATTTCATAACATGAAAGAATGTGTAAAACCATGGAGGATAAGCATTCCTTTTACAATTTGATTATGGTTCTAATAATTGACATCATCCAATGTATTGTTATGGATGAAAATTCATTAACACATAAATGGTAAACCATAAACATTAAAGGTATAACTCAAAAATGAAATATATTAATTGACCTATGAATTTGTGGATTTCAAACTAAGTAATCCAATATCTATTTCCTAACATAATATAATATGGTAATTTTTATCCCCTAAATAATGGTTCATAATAATCTTGAATACTTTTCACAGAATATACCATTTTATTTTTGTACTTGGTGTGTAGAATTTCCAATTGTTGTGCATCTTGTTATGATTGATTCTAGCCCAACAATCCATTTTTGGGCTATTACCCAAAGCTATAACTATTCCATAGCCACAACAAAGCCCATGCTAACGGTTGTAGTATAGATTTTATAATATTTATTATATTACATTAGAGATTTTATGATGTCCTAATATGTATCATAAAATTATATTATATTTAATTTTACCTAAAAACTCGTCTATCGTAGTAAATTATATAAAAATTAACAATTATATAATTTCAGCATGTTGATTTAAAATGTATTTTTTTATTTTACCATAATAATTATCTAAATATTAAAATATAATCTTGGAATTAAAAAATCACCATTTATTGAAAAATACTATTTTTTGACATTAACATTTACCTAACCCTTATAAAAATTACATTTTTCTTCATAAACTTATTTTATTAGTTATATTTAATATATATAATTTAACAATATTAATTAATAAGCTTATAAATTATTTCGAAATTTATTTAAATCATAAAAATAATATCTTTATTGAAGCATTATATTTGTTAAAAATAATTTGTTTTGTATCATCTTATCAAAACCAAATTTTTATCAAACTCATGACTTGATCATTTTAAAGTAATATTAAAAAGGGATAAATATAATAATTTATTTATTAAAAATAAATTATAAAAAAATAATAATCTTAGGTTCTAGGTAAATATCCCTCTATTAAACCAGTGAATTCCCTAGCGGAACGTTGTTTGATCGTGAGATTTACATGGGGTGAATTGGTGACCATGGTTTGGGACATGTTTTCAAAGAGCATTAAATTCTCCCATAAATGGAATTTATAGTTCTTTAATTGTTCAATCTTAGATTTGGAATGGTCAAGGTAAGAGACCTGTGATGCTATCAAGCTCATATTATTTGATAATGGAATACATAGAGCACAATTCTACTATTACTGGACACAACTTCCTTTTTCTATGTCAATTGGAATTTACCATAAAACATTATATATTCTAATCATATGATCATGGTAATACAACTATAATATCAATGATTCAAATTCATAATGGTATTTTAAATCCATTGGGATATAGCTTAAAATGGTCCAAAATAACCTATGTACTTAATGTTTTTTGTATAACTTCATTTATTATAAGGCATTTAGTTGTTTAAAAATATAATTTCATTTATAACCAATCGTTTTGTTACATGATAGGGACATGTGGTTACTCTAGTGACTCTTGGGAAAAGTGGTCACCCAAGAGATGAAACATGGGTGAGGATTCACTATATTTTTCATGAGTCTCCATGTATTTTTTTAAGTGAATTGTGCTATATTTTTCTAGATGGTAACATGTCCTTCGCCCTATTATTGATAAACTATGGTGGAAGTGGTCCCCCAAAAGTATTTTATAATATAAAAAACGTTTGGGAACCATAAATGCCATAATTTTTTGTTAATTCCCATATGTTTTAAGCTTAATTATGTTACTTAAATTGAGTTAGATACAATGGTTAGTAGAGATCTATAGTATATCTTCATCATCCATTAAGTCTAAATGAGGTCACCTTAGGGTCATATTTATATATAAATTTAGGTTCATGGGAATATCTAATCCTGGTGTGGTTGGATGGGTGTATAGGTGGATGTGGGAACAACATTATGTTTGTATCTGTGGAATTAGAGAAATAACCTTGGTCCTAATCCTGGGGCCAAGGTGAAATCATCTATGTGAACTTCAGTGGGCCTATATGAACTTATGGGGATTTCCTCTTATTTCCCCAATATCATTATACAGTTTCTATCATTTTCAATAAATTTGTACCTATATCAACCCATATAGTACATACATAAATTCATATAAAATAACATGAATGTTAAATACGTACCATAATGATTTATGCCAAAACTGAAAAGGCCTAGTTTCTATGAAAACATGAATACATAAAAATATGGTATATAAAATATCAACATCATCTCCCACTTAGTTCTTCATAACTAGAACCCTTCTTAGGCACATAATAATTAAAAAGATTTCTTATCTTATGGAAAAGTAAAAATAATAAGGGGTGGTATTATATTATTAGTTAGGGTAATCAAGGAAGAAATCCAATATCATTTAAGTATAATATAAGCATAATGTGTATGAGAACTTGAATATAAAACTTTTAAAATAATACCCATATTTTTTTGATCATAAACATAATTACTGTAATGAATTTTTGTAGTTCATAATACTAGAATTATAATGATATTAAATAAACTCATCTATGAGAAAATATTATTTTCATAATATCATGTCATAAATTCATTGCATAATAATATTAATATAACTCTTTTGTCAAGGCTACCCAATAAGAAATTCATAATATTTTAATCATTGGATAAATTATAATGTAGGTACTTCAGGCTTTAGATAGCCACATGTGTACCATCTTTCAGTCTTCGGATAACCTCTCATCAAACCTATTTTTTCATGGTTCATATAAGTTACCATGTACCATTTTAGATTATAGAATATTAATCTCTACACAATGAATTGGAGGAATATATAATTTCTTCCCACACATAACGTAATAATAAATCCATTCATATGTATTCCACAATTATATAAAAATAGTCATCATAAATTAACCTATAGAAAAGAAAATGTGATTAATAGATATTTAATCATAATAACCATAAACCATCTAGAGATGAATAAATGTTGTATACGTGAACATTGTTTTTGATTTTCAATATATTAAATGATATAAATGAAAATAATTATTCATCATTATATATTCATTATTATAACATATATATACTATATATATATCAAATTCATCCTTATTACCATCCTATAAACTGGGATTGGAAATCGAATCACAACGCTTCGTAGAGGTTGTAGTCTACACACATGCATGAGAATCATTATCATTTTATAAAATATTAAAAAGTAAGAAGGTAATTATGATATTATAAATTTAGTAGCATAAAAATGTCATAAATACCATGAATAAACATTAAACTCATCATAATACCCATCCATAATATATGGTGATGAAAAATTAATTTTATTTCTACATGGTGGTAGTAGTACACATGTACATGCAAGCACTCCTTTCACTTCCCATTTGATAAAAAATAAGGTGGATAATGGTTTTTTCAGGATGATCATAAAATTAATATATATTTATGATATATAAGTTATTATTTTATGATGAAAACCCAAAATTTATTGGAGGTATAAATTTAAATAATTCAGTTAGAAAGCATAATTATTAATTGGGATACAACCTTTAGATCATTTCTTAAGGACCCATAGAATTATCTTTTATGAATAAAAAACCTATAATTCGTGGTTAGGTAAGTTGTGAATAGAATTGGGTAGATGTGTTGAATCTAGATGGCTCAACATTTTGTAATGAAATGATATATGAGGTGTCCTTTTATAATGGATGGAATGGAATGTTATGTAATTACAAATAATATTAAAATATAATTATATCCTTTTCCAAATATAAAAAAACTAAAATCGTAGTCCCAAATCTAGTTATAAAATCATAAAACTTATGTTTTTAGACTTTACACCAATGAATGTGACCCAATTGATTCCATAAAAAACATATAACATCAAAATAAACTATTGGATTACATATATACCAAAGTACCTTTGAGGTTTAGAGTTTAAAATAATATGAAAAAACTCTTACATAAAAATTACACAAGAATTCAAGAAAGTATTTTTACCACTATACCCATCATCTCATATTCCATATTATGTCTTACTCATATCCTACAAACATCAATATGATAGAAACCTTTCAATAAAATAACATTTAACATCATTCTTCATAACCTGGGGAAAATAAAACATAATAATGGTTAACTCTAATTTTCTATAAGGGTAAACATAGTAATTAACAAAATATTATCATCTATGATAATAAGATGGGTATAAGGGAGTGGTCACATAATAAAAGTGAATGATCAAAACATAAGAGAAATATTATGCATCAATACATGGGTAATCAATAATGAAACATGGATTAAGGTTTTAATAAATATAATATCCATAGGATTACATAATAAATTTCCCCATGATGTCAATATTTTATTTACAAACCATCAAAACCCATAGAAAAAAAAAATATTTTTAGGGTCATTGAAGCATTATCATCACAACCCATTATAACTCATGTGATAACTAATTGTATCCCAGTTAAATCTATATGAGAAACCCTTTAGTAACACCCTTCTTTATTAATCTAAATTCAATTAACAATACAAATAATGCATTGGAATTCTACTTGGGAATGTCCATAATATAAGCTATGTGGGGAACACTATATGCCATCCTGGTTCACTTATTGTATAAGCTTTATTAGGGACACCAGGTGATATCTGGGTACACCCATCATATAAGATATATAGTGATCACCCATAATCATCAATAATTTCAAAGAAATATTAAATAATAAAATATTTATAATATTTCATTTTTCTAGACAATAATAATCATTATTTATTTATTTATTTATTGACTAGTGGAAATGAAATGAGTACCATGCCAATCTCATAATACTTCTAATGAATGAATAGTACTGGTATTATTACTACATATCCCCAATGAAGTGTTAGTACATCATTGTTTTTTTATTTTAGATTAATTGAAATACAATTAAACCCCATTAAAAACATTCTTTAGAATATAAAATTTTCACCTAGAGTAACATCTAAAGATGTCATCTTAGATAGAATATTATTTTACAAGAACACATGGAACATATATTAAGGAAAATATTCTTCCCTACTTGGAAAAATAGTATTTAAAATATAAAAAAGTACACAAAATTGAAAAATGTTTACGAAAATAACCTTTGAAAAATATAAATTAAGATTTAAAATTTTGATTGGTATTGAAATCGTATATTTTTCTTCATTCTGAATACATTATAAATAAATATATCTTTCATATTTTGGTATGAAAAGTAAAAAATTACCTTATTTAGAAAATAAAA
This sequence comes from Viscum album, assembly GCA_963277665.1. Taxonomy (NCBI): domain Eukaryota; kingdom Viridiplantae; phylum Streptophyta; class Magnoliopsida; order Santalales; family Viscaceae; genus Viscum; species Viscum album. Next base: position 2,135,894,252 of record OY728138.1, read on the forward strand.
GGTGGTTTCAGTTTTATATATATTGTGAATAAAATATATTTTTGGGAAAAAATTACTAGATACATTCATAGTATTTTTTTCATCAAAACATGGTTATGGAAGAGAATTATTCCGGATCTAAATAAATACCCCATCAATATCATTTACAAATTAATTTATTGTTGTTTTATTAATAAATAAGAGTGTAAATGGGTATTAAACATTTAAACCAAATTATTAACTATTTGAGAGTAAAATATATGTGATTTAAAAAAATAATATCACATTATATCCCTTAAATGATAATTGAATACAATAAAACCTGAAAAAAAATATTGTAACATAAATCCTTTACCACTGTTTTAAATCATCAATTATAATTACCATGAAATCAAAACAAAAAATGTTAATTTAAATATCATTAAAATTTTGGTTTTCATTATATTACATGTAAAATGGTTGTATATAAACATCAAAAATTACTATAGTTGCATATCATAAACGTATGTCTCTAAGAAAGGGGATTTGAGATGAATAACCCATAACAAAATAATTCCAATAAATTTGAGAAATAATAAATTAATTAATTATGTCTATAAAATTTAAAACTACATAATAAAATTCTAAATAAAAAATAATTAAATAAATTTTTGTATACAGATACCCATTTTGTAAGAATGTTAATGAAGAAGTAATATAATCTAATGAAACAAATTGTGTTATGAAATACTTTACCACTTGGTAAATTTCAAGTCAATTACACATGAATAAAATAATTAAAATAAAAAACTATAATCCCATGTTGTATTAAGGATTTAATTTATTAAATTCAAATTGAAATTGTATTCTCTAAACAATTAAAACATGTGGTTAATATGACATATTTCTTATAGAAATACAAAGTTAGAGTAAAAATCCTTACCTTGAGTCCAAAATTTGATAGTATGTCCTTTAAAACCTCAATAATAAGATTAAATTGAATATTTAATTTATTAATAAACATTTATAGGTATAATACCATAAACATAAACCATTAAATTTCTTTATATTTAATGATATATTGAAATATTTAATTAGGTAAATCCACATCGTGTGTCTTGAGGATGCTCGATTCATTATTACAAAACGACATCGGTGTGTTGACTGTGGTCAAAAAATTCATTAATTAAACTAATATAAAATAATAATCCTGAAATTTTTATCTTATTTTTACCTTATTTTAAATTATATAACCAATCATCAAATGTTCTTATGAAAAATTAACAATGTTACCTCCATGGAGATGGTAGGTTGTATGTACAAATGATTAATGTATCTATTTTTCAATGATCATTTTGGAAAGAAGGTAATTAATATATTCTTTATAAATAATGAAATAAAAAAATAAATTAGATATTGTTTCCTTAAATATAATTATATATTTTATCCATGTGTTGGGGTGATGATAAGAGTCACATCGCTTCGTGGAGGCGGTAGTCCACACGTACGCACAAGCAACATTTTCATTTTTCGTTTAGTTTAAAGTTAATAAATAAAATGATAAATTATATTTTAATAATTATAAATATTTAATTAATATCATAATTAATTCATTTATATGACATATATTAATTAAATTTATGTTTATTACCTTCCATGTAATGCTTTAATGAAAAACCAGTCATATTGCTTCGCAAGGCGGTAGCCCACCGTACACACAAGTGACGTTATCTTATCCACCATAAAATGGAAATTAAAAATTTAAACATGTAATTATATTTAAAAAAATTTAGGTTTGTTAAAAATACAATATATATTCTAATAATCCATCATTATACCTAATTGTGATAGGTGATGATAGAAAATGAATTACAGCGATTCGCACGGTGGTAGTACCTCATACACAGGAATGATGATTTCATAACCTAGTTGATGTAAGTGGCGAAGGATTTATATTATGAAATTGACATAATGAAATATAATTATATTTTATATAATTTTTTATTATATAATCATCATTTATGAATATTGGATGGACGTGTAAGTAGATATAAGAAAAAGACGCTCGGTTAATCACATAACATTTTCTTTGGAAAAACTTTTTACCTAATCAAAAAAATGATTCTTAGGATGGATTTATAATCACAATAAAGACTCAATTATGTGGTGAGGGAAGTAAATAAGTAATTTGGTATGGAATTGTATGATAAATATTTTTTGGAAGGTGTGAAAAATAGTGTATATAAGATGGCCTTTAATAGGTGAAATGAGTTGGACACTTGTAATGTTTTCAAAGAAAAAGTTATAATCACATTTTTATCTGGATGAAAGTATACAAAACTTACCCATATTAATAAATAAACATTATAAGATATTAATATATGCATAAAATTGGTTGTATAATAGTTTTTTGGGGATTTTATCCCTTAACTTTTAAGTTTTACCCCCTATTAAAAATGTTTTCACCTTAATTGTATTAGGTACTTTTTACTATTTTTAAAATTCATTATGGTCTAAAATTAATTTAACATTATTAGATAATATATAATATTTTGATTAGAAATATATAATCCATTTTACCAAATTAACTTTACATAAGTGTTAGGCCCATGTTGTGTTTTGTCTCTACTTGTTGTTAATCGATCAGTCCGACGATGAATGAAAGAATGATGAGAAAGATGATGTATGGGAAATAAGATTTAAAGGGATAAAATAATGTTTTGAAAAGGACTATGAAGAAGAAATAAATTCTGGATCACTCTGTTTTTGGAATAATAGTATTATATTCAAAATAATTGTACTATCCATTGTTTTTAAAAGAAATTAGGCTCATGCTTTCAAAAGAATCAGACTCATTTTGAATGTCCATCAGAATAAGAAGAATATATTTGATTGAATTGAAAACATATTGTTGTAATTAAATGGTCATCATCATCACTTTAATGATAATGTGAAATAAGTGTTTGTTATGATGGATAATCACAGTATCTGTGACACTAATCTATTAATTGTGAGGACACATTTCTGATTCGTATTTCATAAAAATCATAAGTTTAATTGAGAATATGTGATGAATGAATATTGAAAAAGTGGTGTAAATTAAAAAGGTGGTGGATATTGAAAAGGTAGTGGAGATTAAAAAATTGGTTTAGATAGAAAAATTTTATTCAGGTGATCATCATATCAGGATGGATTAATCGGTTTCAGGATTTCATTATTGGGGTTAACATACTAGGGAATAGTTTTATCCTGAATTGAAGTGGTTTTGATTCATTTATATTGTATTCTACAATAAAATTAGATAGAAATAATTTTATTAGAGAGGATCGTACTCTGAGGAATCATACTTAGAAAATAATATTGATTTTTCATAACAAAGGCTAAGAGGTTCTGAACTTTATTCTAGGTAAGAATGCAAAGTATTGTATTTAAATTGAATTAATTTATTGAATTGAAATTAAGCATAAGTAACATGAGTTTTCTCAAAATCATTATATGACCTATATGTGCTAAGAGGGTGCACACATACTTTTTTGTTATCTTCAACGTACTTCACTAGTGAAATGGAAAGTCCTACATGGTGTAATAAATTGATTTTTTTTTCTAGTGGAATTTAAGGTAATATATTTTCTCCAAACCAAACCATAGATGTAGCTATTCATATTGAATTGTGATCCTTGTAAATACTTGTGTTCCTATGGATGTGTGTTTGAATATTTTTAGTAGGGAATTGGATATTTAACAGGAGGCGAAGGTTGTTTCATTTGAAAGGAAATAGAAAAGAAAAGAATCATGGATTCACCCCATCCCCCTCTAAGTGTTATAATTATCCTCACTAGGTTCTTTGAAAAAGTGAAAAAAATTAAATGTAATATTAAGCCCATAGACCCGATAAAATGAAGGGTTTTCAAGAAATATATGTTTTTCAATAAAAATGGTTTTATGTTAAATGATTGACTAATATTAATAATTTTATGAATTTAAATTAATATTTATTGATATATAATTTATATATTTAATTTTTAGCAATCATAATTATGGATTTAAATTAATTAAAATGGACTAACAATATGAACATTAAAACAATTTCTAGAAACACCTGTTTCTTAAAAAAACATTACTTATAAAAAATTCCATTATAATGTTGATTAAAATAAAATTAATTGGTTTAAATATTTAAAAAATAATAATTATGATACTTTAAATCATATTAAAAAAATAATAGAACTTTTATGTTGCTTAATTTGTTGAAAAATAATGAAATCTTTAGAAAAATTGGTATTTTTCAGTATTCAACCAAAAATAAACATTTTCTATAAAATACCAAAACATTCAAAATAATATAATTTTTATATGATAAATTAAAAATGTAGTTCCATTTTTTAAATTTAATCCAAAAAGATTTGGGAAAATTTAATTTTAATGAACATGATCAAAGTGCGACGAAACCAAATTTAAGAAAAAATATTGTTTCTTTTTTAAAAAAACTTTTTTTCTTTGAAATTATCCTTCTATGATTTTATAATCTATATAAATCCATTTCATTTACTTTATAAATTTTTATAACATAAAAGTTTCATAATTTATTTAGTTCTATTCATACCAACTAATTTAGGGGATATGTTATAACACTTATATATTATTCAGGTCCATTAATATTGGTGGTGTCTGTCAAATATGCCATTGAACATAGTTTTATTTTATATAATATCAGAATTTCATGTAACTAAAGATTTAATAGATATTAAATTTACATAAAAATAAATATATATTAATGTTTTGGGGTGCTATAGTCTCATCTAATGTCACAAAATGAATCTCGTCGCTGCAAAACCTGGCACCAAACCTGGCCCGTGAAATGGCCCGAAGGATGTTTCTGATCCCCATGGGTTGGCAGAAGTACCTAGCTATCATAAAAAAAAATTGTAAATGATTTATCCAAGTTTATAAACATAATGCATCAAATAAATCCAATAAAATGAATCTGGATTTTTCAAACCAAAAAATCTTTTACAAAAATTCAGAATTGAATTACATAGTTTAAAACAACTCACTTAGACTATAACAAAGTTACAAAACCAAAAAGAACCCACCCCTGAACCCTCATGGAAAGACGCTCTGCCCTCAATCCATCTTCACCAGACATCACCACCAAGAACCTGCTAGAAACCCGAACCACTGGCACTATAAACTGTACCTAACCTACGACATCAAAAAAACCTAGTCTACTTACACCCAAAAGAATATGTGGGGTATGATCCAAAGCCCGATAGGATACCACTACTAATATATTCCATGTAATAAACATTGAAAGCCAAAAAGCATGCAAGTTTTCAAAAAAATGTAATTACTAGTTATAATTTCTAAATTATGCAACTTTAAAAAAATTCATTTTTCAAGTAGGATAATTTTTAGAATCAACACTTTTAAAATAAATTCCAAAGATAATGAATTTTACATCCATATATACCATATGATAACGTTAGGTATAAAGGATATAATGAGCACAAGCAGTAGGAAATACCCTCTAGGCACTATCCAGCTGTGGGTCCCAGGTATCTCATATCTCGGAGAGAGTAACCATCAAAAATATCAATTCTCGTATATGATAGCCTAGTAGGGAACACACCCAAAACCTAGTGGTCCCCAATAATCATCATCATAGTTTAGTTAGAGTTGTAAAAGTCAATCTTTCTAAGTGAAATTGATGCCAAAACCTGTGGATTCACTAGCATAATAGTATATGTCCACCCACCTAGATTCTTGGGTTTTCCTCTTGGGCTCAAACAAGTTCAACAATTAATGAAATACAATTTTCATAAGAAAAAATCATTTACACATTGAAAATTCATCAAACACCCCACATGTATACCACACAAGTCACAAAGTCCACTTTTTATTCAAATTGATTTTGAAATCCGAGTCACAATAAAATTGCCCAAAACACTTTTAACCTTTCTTTAACACTACCACAAAACTAGTAAACAATTTTATAAAACCATTCCACGTTATTCCAACACACATAACAGACCAATCACATGTTACATAATATTCTTTTCATAACCAAAATCTATTTTTCACATCACATTGACAAAAAACATCTGACATTACATTCTCATATCTTATACACTTTGGTAAATCATTCATAAATTTTTATAAAACATTTACAAGAATGAAAAAATAAAAAAAACTCTTTTCAGATTTTAAATTTACCATTTCCAAATATACACACTCCAAAAAAGTTTTCCAATATGGTTTCACCTCGTACATAAATCATTAAATCATTCAAATAATTCATAGAACAATTATAAATAGTATACCCAAACCTTTCTCATGAAACCCATTTCAAAACCATATTTCGGAGAAAAAACACACCAAAACACTACCAAAGTATAATTTTCAGCCCTAGAGACATATATAAAAAAATTCAAGTGTTATAAAATCCCCTTGAATAATAAAATGAAAGATACAAATGAAAACACCCATTTCATAAAATTCTATCAAGAAGTATGACAACGTTTTAAACATCAAACTTATTCCAAAAACTCCTTTCCAATGCCCATATGACCCTAAGGAATTATAAAAACAGTATTTTCATCTACTTCAAACAACTAATAAATCAATTTCATATTTAATAAAACTACCACAACAGAGACCACATTTTTTACATTTGAAAAGTTCACAACTTCAACAAAAAGGCAATTATAAAATTAAATACTTAACCAAAATCCCCCAAAAACGGTTTTCGCACCACACAAAATATATGTGGAACATGAAGAAATAGTAAAACAAGCAAAATAACTCATCATGGAATGGTTATACAAGGACTAACCTACCTATTGAGATGAAACCCTCAAATCTTGGTGTGAAACATCAAGCTTACCACCACTACAACACAAGGTTTTGAAGAGAAATCTAAAATCTCAATATTACGCAAAAAAGACACCATGTAAAACACTAGATTAGATCCCTAACTTCTAGACACTTTGGAAATTCAAGAAAGAGGAATGGAACCCTAAGGAAATGGAAGAAATGGAATGTATGAACACTTACTTGATAGAATCATGGAGAAATCACCATAAATACACCAGTATCTAAATTTTCCAATAGCCAAAAATTCAAGGTATTTTATTAAAATTATGATGAGATCATGTAGGAACATGAATGGGGGGAAAACAGTGAGAAATAAAGGAGTTATGAAGGAATAAATTGACCTCTTCAAATCTGGGAGATTTGAAAAATCTTGAGAGGTTTCACCAAATTTCATGATGTAAATAATCTCAAAAGTGGTGGAGGAGAGTATGGGAGTGTGCCTTAGGTATGTGGGATTGGGTGAAAGTTGGAATCAGTACAAAAATATAAAACCTTATTGTGATATTAAATAATTAACAATTATTTTTAATGTTGGAAATGGGCTTTCGGGCTGGCCCAACACCTAATAAAAAACCCAAATCCATCATTATTATAGATTCCGATGATTTCCAAATTAATATGGTGATTTTAATATACCAGGGGATATAATTTTTGATGTGTAATGGGTGTAAAATGTGGGAAAAGGAGTTATAAAAAAACAAAAATTTATTTTTTATTCTTAAATTGGGCTTACTGTTTGGCCCAAACATCAAAAACCCACAATTTCCACCAAAATGTGTTGTAAACCATAAAAACAAATCCGGAAAGGAAATTAAATTAAAAATGAATTTTAAAGAATTAATGGATGTGACAATTCTCCCCACAATAAAACTTTCTGTCCTCAGAAAGCAACAACATGGCCAAAAGAAAAAACCAAACCCAACCGAAATGTGAAAATGGACTTCATTGCCACGCTTTTCCCCCAAATTCCAAAACACCTCCAGTTATCAATTAAGGAATGAATATTTCACAAACAAACATCCACCACTTTAATTAAATTACCAATCACATTTAGGATTTATCCCGAAAGAAAACTCCCAAAACACTATCCAAACAAGGCTCAAGTAATTTACCCAAACAAATAACAACATTGAACAAGGTTACACTTTCCTTGATATAATTAAACCATTGGGAACTCTCCAATCACTACGTTTACCCAAAGAAGATGTAGGAAGGTAGATAGATCTGAATAAGACTACCAACATCCAAGACAATACCCTGGAAAAAACCGAGTTACTTGTATGAGGAGACACAAATGGGATCCCCACCATAAAAGATAACTCAAAATTTTTCCAAGAAACAATCAGGACCCTAACAAGGGGACTCTCTAACAAACTCCATGGTACAAGGGGTAGACTTCAAATAAGAATTTCCTAAATAAAATACCTGAGACCCATGGTAAGTCTCCCCACCATAAGAACCAACCATTTTAACTGACTATCATGGACCACCATAGAAAGACCCCCAAAACTCAAAGAGTTGGGACAACCGCATTGTTAGTCTGCATAGTTTGAGAAACTGTGTGCTAACCGTGTGGATACTTATATTTACATGGTTTTATAGGGCACAGTTACAACTCACCATATGAAAACCATACAATCAACTTATCTAGACAAATTATAATCCTTTCTCTAAAAACTCAATGGAAACCAAATGGGAAAGAAATGTCATTACGCAAAAAACATGGGCACGAGGTACTCCACCTCTTTCCATCGAACAAGAAAAACATAAGAATGATTATGACTCTAGAGGTTTAAACTCTTCCTATCATTCATAACAAGGGTAGGATATGTACAAGGGTTTATATGACCATAGGATTTCCCCTGACTACATGAAAAATTCTCTCTGGGACCTATGGCTAGAGCTCAAAAGATTGAAGCAACTTAGGCCTCACAATTAGGCTTTGGAAACCCATTTATGGAACTTCTTCTTTTGGTTCCACACACAACTACACCGCATTCCCGGATGGGTTAACCATGACATAACATAGTCAATAACTCACTTTTTTAAACCTATCATTTCACTTATACAAGGGATCATAAGATGCACACACATTACACCATGTTTCTTTAGGTGAGAAACAACATAAGGGGAGGGCACATATAAACACCATCATCTACGATAGAGGATTTGATGTTTCCCTTAGTGGAGACATAATCCCAAAATAATAGAGATCCTCAAAATATTTCATGACCTTCACCTTTACAATAAAATGAGAACACCACATCATAAGGTGTCATCGAACATGACCATTGCGATAGATATAAACAATACTAGGAAAGGGACCTTATACCAAGTCCCCAAACAACACATAATTCCAAAAGGTGGACATATTGACCTCTCATGACCATATTTCCCACACTAGTGGTTTAATGTAAACTCTGACTTCAAAGAGACTATGAAGGACATGAATTTCCTCTTATACACCATCCATACACTCATCCACGCTAATAACCACCGAAAACATCCACCTTCGATGAATCAGGAAACTTATGAAACTATGGTCTCTTTCAACCGTCTACGAGAGCTCTCCCTCTACAAGAGTATCCTTAAACCAAAAATTGAAAGGGTGTAGACTCATTCTACAATGATCAAGAAAAGATTCCATATATTGATTAACTAGAAGATTCTATAACGGAAAAACAATCCGAGATTCACTTTAGTTGTACACTAACCAATAATGGGGTTTTACATTATCCTAAGAGAGAACCCAAAGACCCATCCAACCTTGTACATTAGTTAAGAAATACTAAAACCTGGTCCAAACAGATAAGGGGAACCACCATAAAGTCTTCCAAATCATTTCTCAGAATATACCACTAACCATCCCTTCAACCCAACTTATCGACCAAACACAATCCCAAAACAACATTCAAACAGGATGGGTTCTTGGACACAAAACATTCCACAACATTAACATTTCCAAATACACATAATAAAAACCATCCCAAAACACTCCTAAAGATATCATGTTTTCCTTTTAAAAACATTTCATTGAAAACAAATAGTTTAGTGGTTAGAGTATCCACCAACGGTACACCATGGGACCCACACATGCATGTTTCCATGCCAAACTGGGAACCCTCCTCATAGTCATCCTGTCACTCATCCAATCATTATATTAACCATCCATTCTCCCATATAACCCCATGCATGTGGTCACTCATGAAAATTCAAATGTTTAAAACAATAACCCCTTCCCATTTTCAATACCAAAACAATCAACCAGTACATCATTTTTCTCAATACTGCTAACCACAAAATCAATCCCAAATTACTTCTTACAAAACATTTCAAAAAGGTAAAATAATTCAAATGAAAACTCACTTTTAAGTCATACACATTGATTTCAAAATATCTCATCCCATTAAAACACCTTTCAACAGTTTTGAAAACTCTATTGGAAATAATTTTAAAAACCCAACATTAACATACTTCTTGGTTTCAAAAAAGGTATAAACAAACCATTTTTCTAATTCAAAAAACATGTTATGAATTTTATGTTCCACCAATTAAAATATCAAACCCTTCCCTCTTTATTTGAAAATAATTTCACAAAACCATACGCTTCATAAAACCATGACATTTTTACCATAAAACAAAACTTCCAAGATTTCAAAACTAAAAAACACAAGAAAAAGCAAGGGGGAACTAGCTTCGGTTAGTGAATTAGACATATGGTTGACATAAATACACCAATAACTTCTCTATAATAGAGAGTGATTTTTGGAAATATCCCAAGCTCTACATGGATTTCCAGACCATGCGATCTCACTAAGACCATTACCCAACCCTCTTTTCATTTTCCCTAATCATCATCAATCCAAAAAACCCAAAGGAACTAGATAAGCCCCAACTTACAATGGTAACATGTATCCCATCATGAGGTGTGGTGATCAGGCATAGTAACCATAACTAAAATTCAATGTCTTGAAAATCCTAACTCTTGACTATCCCTACTATTTCCCAAATAACATGACCAAACAATTAACATAAACCTCGTTTGATACCATTTTGTCACGAACCGAATCTGGTCGCCACCAGAATTGGCACCAAAATTGGCCTCCAACATGGCCCGAAGGGTGTTACCAATACCTACTATATGACACAAGTTCTCAGGTATCACAGACTAAAAATTGGTAATGTTTTACCCATGTTTATAAACATAAAATAACAAATGAGTCCAATAAAACGAATCTGGATTTTTTGAACCAAACAATCATTTTCAAAAATTCAGAACTACTTAACATAGTTTAAAACGACTCAAAATGAATTTAACAAAGGTAAAAAACCAAAAAAAATCATCCCATTAACCCTCATGGAAAGAGGCACCGCCCTCAAGCCATCTCCACAAGACATCACCACCAAGAACCTTCTTGAACCCTGAACTACTAGCACTATAATCTGTACCCAACCATTGAAAAAAAAATCTACTTACTCCCAAAGGTGTAAGTAGGGTGTGATCCAATGCCAGGTAGGATACCATCACTATGAAATTCCATGCGATAACCATCCACGATTGAAAAATCAAGCAATTTTTCAAAAACATGTAATTATAATTACAATTTCTATAAGATTTAAATTAAAAAAAATCAAGTGGGATAATTTAAAGAATCAACAATTATAAAATAAATGTAAAATATAATAAATTTTCCAGCCTAATATACCATATGGTGAAGGTATGTATGAAGTATCTAATGAGCACAATCCATAGGAAATAACCACTAGGCACTAGGTAGATGTGGGTCCCAGGTACATCGTATCTCTGTGAGAGTAACCATCACAAATATCAGTTCTCATGCACGAGCCACTAGTAGGGAACATAACTACAATCTAGTGGTATCTAATCATCATCATCATAGTTTAGTTATATTTTTATTCATCAATCATTATGTGTGAAACTGAGGCCAAACTCTATGGATTTACTTGCATACTAGTACATGTCCACCCACCTAGATACCCTAGTTCTCCCCTTGTGCTTAAACATGTTTTAAATGACAAGATATATACTTTTCACATGAAAATATCATTTCAAAATCACAAATTCACCAAAAATCCCACATTTATACCAAAAAATTAAAATAATTCCTCTTTTTATTATAATTCATTTTGAAATATGACTCACACCAAAATAGCCCACAACACTTTTCACATTTCTTTAACACTTCCAAAAAACCATTAAACTATTTTTTAAAACCATTCTCAGATATTACAACTCAAATAACATCCCATTCACATGTTACATAATACCTTTTTCATAACCAAAATCCTTTTTTCACATCACACTCACACAAAACATCCCCCATCACTTTCACAACTTATTCACACTTTTGTAAATCCTTCATAAATTTTTATAAAACATTTCCCAGATGGAAGACATCAAAAAACAGACTCATTCACAATTAAAATTTACCATTTCAAAATATATACACTCCAAAACGGTTTTCAATTATTATTTCACCACTTACATAAATCAATAAATCTTTCAAATCTTTCATAAATAAATTTTAAAGAGTATACCCAAACTTTTCCCATAAAATCCATTTGAAAACCATATTTCAAGGAAAAAACAACACCAAAACACTACCAAAGTATAATTTACATCCCTAGAGAAATTTATAAAACCACTTTCTTATGTTATACAATCACCATGAATAATACCAGGAAAGATACAAAAAAACACCCATTTTCATAAAATGATCCCAAGAAATATAACAATGTTTTACACACCAAAACATTTCCCAAAACACCATTCCATGGCCAAAATTACACTATGGAATTACCAAAACATAATTTTCCGTCCCTTTCAACAACTAACATTTTAATTTTGTATTTTATAAAACTACCACAAAAGATACCACATGTGTTCCATTCGAAAAGTTCACAACATCAAAAACAAAGGCAATTATAAAATTAAATGCTTCACTAAAATCCCTATAAAATGTTTTTAACACCACACACAACATATGCGGAACATGAAAACGAGTAATGAAATAAAACCAACTCATTAAAGAATGGTTAACCTTGGAATCACTTACCTCTTGAGCCAAAACTCTCAAATCATGGTGTGAAACAACAAGTGCACCACCGCTGCACCACAAGGATATAAAAAGAAAACTAAAATATCAATATTACACAAAAAAGTCACCATGTCATACCCTAGGATTGAACCCTAATACTGGACACTTTGGAATATAAAGAAATAGCGATGAAATCGAAATGAAATGGAAGAAATGGTATGGAGGAACACTTAATTGATGGAATCTTAGAGAAATCACCCTAAATCCACTAGTATCTGAATTTTCAAATAGAAAAAAATTACTGGTAAGTTTGAACAACGATTAGGAGATAATGTAGAAATATAAAGGGGGAAAATAGTGAGAAATTAAGGAGTTATGAAGAAATCAATTTACCTCTTCAAATCTGGGTGACTTGAGAAATCCTAAGATGTTTCTCCAAAATTCCTGATCCAAATGATCTCCAAAGAGGTCGAGGAGAGAATGAGAGGGTGCCTTGGGTAAGTGTGCTCGGGTGAGAGTTTGAATCACCAAAAAAAAACATTTAATGAGATATTAATTAATTAAAAAACATTCTTAATGTAGGAAATGTGCTTTTGGGCTGGACCAATACCTTAATAAAAACCCCGAATCTATCATTATTATGGATTCCTATGGATTCCAAATGGATATGCTGATTTTTATATACCATGGGATTCCATTTGGGAAGTGGAATGGGTGTAAAATGTTGACAAAATGAGTTATAAGAAAACAAAAAAAAATATTTTTAAATCTGGAAATGGGCTTACAGATTGGCACAAATTACTACAACCTACCATTTCCACCAAAATGCGTGGTAAACCCCCAAAAAATTTAGGAATAGAAATTAAATGAAAAATGAGTTTAAAAGAATTCATGGATGTGACATATATGCTTTTTGTTCCCATTCGTATCCTCCATCAAACATAATTTTCTTGTTTTTGAAATCTAAATGTGTTATAATCCCCCCCATACTTTAATAAATTGAATCCTTACTATTTAAAAAGTATCTTGATATTCAATGGTTGGATATTTAAAAATACCTTTTTTTTAAAATGACATCGTAAAAAATGTTAATAAAAAATTATTTTAAAAAATAGAATGGTAAATACAATAATCATTACATAACTATGATCCACATAAGAGAAAATTGATGGAATGTAATGATTTGTACATGGAATAAAATCATAAACAATTTTGGGGAGTGATAGAAAACACTGATCGTAATAAAGTTAATGATCAAGACAAATTTAACAAAAAAATCCATAACCAATGGGGTGCGAAAAAGATAATTGAAGTCATCAAAAATAATTGTAATAGGAAAACATTTTATTTCAAGATCCTTTTCTTTGGGTTGAAAAACTACATACCATATAGATTATGTAAATAAGGAAACATACCTATATAATCAATTTCCCCCATGATCTCAACTTTTTCTATAAATGATATGTATTCAAGGTTAATTTATGATGCCCAAAGAACCAAAATATACTTTTTAAAGAACAAATTATCATAAAAGGGATAATCATTCTATTCCTCCAGTTTTTATAGATTAAAAAAACAAAAAGAGGTTAGAACATGGTAATATAATTCTAAAAATGGAAAAACCATCACATGATTAATTAATTCATTAATCTATATAATTTAATTGTAATACCCAATGATAAAAATAAACATTCCATAAATAAATAACCATATATCCCAAAAAATTTCTATAATCTCAGCATTAATGAGTGTTTACCATTGAATTTTATCCAATATATTGCAACATTAAAATAAAAAATATTGATATAATTTTATGAAATGACATTAATCAATTATACATGCAATCATGTTTCAATCCCATGTTCATCTATATGATAAAACATGTGTACCCATAATTATATCAATATCCAAGACCACATAAACCTTAAGGGTTATCGATACCATTAAAATTATTTCCAAACCAATAATGGTATTCTTCCTCATATAATACTTCAAATTAAACCAATGGGTTAAATATAAATAAAAAAATAAAATGTCTCCCAAAATGTCATTAGTCACTTTAAGATCTCATCACATAAAACATAAAAGTGGTTTTCTAAAAATTCCAACTTTTGATCATTAATAAACCCATAAATCCATGATTGAATTAGTAAATCATAAGATAAACCCACATTAAAATATGCTGATATCAAATGGTATCTAATCCACCATTTAATACAAACTATAATTGCCTAAAACCCACACTCCCAGATACGATTCTAAAATCATTAAATTTACATTTCCATCATTTATACCAATTAAGGTGAACCAATTTTCACCATCTAAAAATCACAACCTCAAAAAAATATTGAATCAATTATAGAAAAAATTACCTATTAGGTTTATCCATTTTGAAAATTATGAAATCATATTTCATAAATAATTCCCATGAATTCAGCGGAGTATTCTTTCTACTATACCGAATATTTAATTTTCCAAATTTAGTATTCAACTTACACCACAAACATCATCATATTAGAATAATTTCCAAATAAAAATAATTTAATTTCATTCTTCATAATCTAGGGAAAGCGAAACATAAGAAGTGTGATATGAAATGCTCAGTATGGATAAACATATGCTTAAAAAAAATATTTTCATTATTGAGAATTAGATGAGCATAAGTATATGGAGAAAAAATAAAAGTTCATGATGAAAATATAAGATAAATAATACCCATAAATAACTAGATAATAAAACATAATATATTACATAAGGTGTTAATAGACATAAGATTTATAGGATTTAATAATCACAAGACATGTGATGTCAATTTGATCAAATGAAACATAAAAATCCATAGAAATAATAATGAAATCTTATTAGTATAATTGGAAAATTTCTTATAGAACCCATTTAAACTCATGTTATAAATAAATAAGTCCTATTTAATTCCACAAGATACACCTTCCAATAAATCCCTCTTTATTTTTCCTAATGACAATGAACTTTACATAATGCTTTAGAGTTTTATCTGGGCACAACCATCGTATAATCTATATCGATATCACCGAATGATATTTGAGTGAGCCTATATTATAATATATTTTGGTCCCTCCTGTAACACTCTGTGCTTCCACGATACGCTTTTCATTCAATAATGTAATAGCTTGCATTGTATGCAACTTCGAGTTCTAAAACACCGCGACTAATCAAAGTAGCCGTTATGAATAGTAATAACAAGTTTTTAAAATTATTGAAATTTTATATTTCAAAATGGACTTCATTTCTGGATTCGGAATATCGAAATTAGCCTATGTTGAATTTTAGGTATTTTTCTGAGAACTTCTAATTTTTTATGAATAGTGAAAAATACTTAAAAACAACTTTTTTAATCAAAATAATTTATATTGATAAATTATACTATTTAGTGGTTTTAAAGTATAATTAGAATATATTTTTACCATTTTATCCAATGGTGGTCATTAGAAATAATTTAACATTGAAATTGGACATAAAAAATTGACAATCTTTTGATATAAATTGTTTTTTAAAAACACGCTATTTGTTGTGAAAGTGGGATAAAATAATTAATGAAACATATATGTTTGGAATTTTGTAAAATAGACATCATTTTTTAATTCTGAATATCAATTATAGCTTATGGTGAAATTTTGGCATTGTTCTGAAAAACTTCAATTTTTGATGATTAGTGAAACCACTAAGTGGTAATTAAATAACTGATTTTTCATTTAAATGAATTATTACCACTTCTGTGTTTTGATTTTCAAAAATCCGACATACATGATTGTCATTAAGAAGTAAAATGTGGTTCAATGAGATTAAAATAATTTTTGGTGAATAGTAACTTTTAAGTTCTTAATCGCGATTAGAGGTAATTAGTGTAGTTTAAGGTAAAAATAATGTTTTAATAATATGAGATGAGCTTGACACATGTCCTACCCTCATTGTATGTGCCATGGCCGACCAATAAAATCCATGGGTCAACTTGTGGTCCCCATGGAGCCACTTTAGTTAGAAAATGACATAAATACCTTTTATTTAATGATAAAGTAAAAAATGACACAAACATGAAATGTTTTACTAAAACAATTTTTACATGGGGTTATACAAGTCATATTTTTGAGTAAAATAGTCATTGGAAAGATAAAAAGATTTCCTACATCATAGTATTTTTTTTATAATTTTTATACATTAAATAAATAAAATTATTTATGACATCATTATGATGCAGCGATGACCTCATTATTTAACGATTTTAATAAAATGAAAAGATAATGTACAATCCATGGCTTAAACTTGTCAAAAGACTATTTCATGGGTATATTTCGAACCCTTATCACCTTATACACGAATTATATAAGTGTGGGACCTTTATAATCCGAAAATCATTGTATAATAATGTAAAATTTCCTTACTTTCCAAGAGTGC
Organism: Viscum album; assembly: GCA_963277665.1. Classification (NCBI taxonomy): domain Eukaryota; kingdom Viridiplantae; phylum Streptophyta; class Magnoliopsida; order Santalales; family Viscaceae; genus Viscum; species Viscum album. Next base: position 2,135,911,573 of record OY728138.1, read on the forward strand.
CCCTCCTCTCCTCTTATAAAAGGCCCCCACCTCTACCACCACATTCACATGTTAAAGACATTTGTCTTGGCCAACCTCTGCGCACATACTCTCCCAACATCCCCCTATTACGCCTAGAAGCCTCACTTTGGGCAAAACGCTTCCCAAGGAAGCCTTTGGCTCAAATAAAAAAGAGTTACCCGATTTTGAGGTAATGTCTTCTCTAATGTTGTTTTGTATTATTTTTCTTCTCCAACCCCATAAACTCTTTTTATTCATTTATTTTGTAACAAAACCAGTATCCTAAATATACTAGGATTTTGTTATAATAAGGATTCGAGCTACACTTACACACACCTACATCAAATGGTTAAAGAACATACGGTTTCTGTGGATGGCGAATTTCTGCCTCACGAAATGATGATTGTTCAACACTCATATAACACATTCAAAGGTGGCCATTAAGATGTCACTATATTTATATATGATATATAATATGTTTATGTTTTACTTATGCTTCTGTATTTCTCATTTATGGCATACATTATGATTTCCCTTATGGGTAAACGCGATAATTTCATTTTAGGAAGTGCGGACTACCGCCCCCTCAAAGTGATGTGAATCGTTAATGACATATGTGGGATGTATAAAGGATGGAGTAAATGATATTATATATGATATTATACTGGAACTATATTATACCTTTATATAATTATGATTTCATTCCATTAAATACGAAATAGAAATGAAAGTAGCGTTCATGCGTACGTACGGCTTACCGTCTCCATGAACGGTGAATTTCATTTCTTACCTCTAAATTTTATATAATATTATAAATGCATGTATATAATGGATATATATGATATATATTATATCTACATCATGAACATAATTCTGGATATAATGGATATATCACCACATGAACAACTTGTAATTATAAGAATTTTATTTTTGACTCAAGTACCTAAGATCGACAAAATGACCATTATAATCTTAAATAATTACATAATGTTCATAACATGGTAATAAATGATATAAAAGGAATAATGAACATGAAAAAGGTTCTTAAGTAAATAGAAATTAACTCTAGTTTATTATTCAGGAGGTTAAAGAATGGTCGAGTCAGGACAGGACGCAAGGTAAGGGAATTTCTTAACCCAACTTCCATTCTTTGGGTTAATCTCCTACTTTCAAATTATGTCATGATATTATTATGTCTTCTTTTGTATTATTTATGTGTACATATAGTGAATACACATAATAGATCTATTTTATTTTAAAAATGATCTTTTTAAGTACTTCGTCTCAATATCCTTTCATTGAGATATTTTTGGTTTTATACACAACTTTCTTTTATACGGTGTATAAACCCCTTTGACTTTTACATTTATTCAAAAGGAATCTTTTTTATACGATGATTTTTACTAAACGACAAAAAGGGAATGTTTTTCTTTCCGTACATATGTGGCGACAACGACTTCTCCACCGCCGTGACCATTATTTGAGTTTCGGCTTCCTCTACAAGCCATACTTTTTTAATGAAAAATAAATACAAAGTTTTAACTTTATTTTATTTTGTTATTGAAAATGGTTTTGAAAGCGTTTTTATTATATCAATGTGTTGTATTGAAATCATGTGATTGAAATGTGGAAATGTTATGTTTCATTTATGCATGTTTCATGTGATATGGTTATGTTTTGGTTTATGATATGTTTAAACCTATTCTATGAGGAATGTATTGGACTTAATAAGTGACGGGTGGAGCCCGCTATAGCTCCTCGATGCATCGGCAGGTCTCATGAGGAAAACTAGTGTCTTGGCATGATGCCTTGACAAAATCTTATTTTTGGTCTTGGCACGAGGCCTTGGCTATGTGGTTATGATAGTCTGGCATTATGCATTCCATCATTATGAAAGTGGTTATTGATATTGCATGGGATTATTCGATTAGTAGAATATCCATGTCAGTAAGTAAATGGAATTATTTAATTTTATTTTTGCCATATTATGATAAAGTTCTAGTTTAAAAAGGCTTTTGTTTTAGTTATACGTTTCCTTAAATGTTAATGATTATTTATGAAAGCTTCCGCAATATTGTTATCCTTACTGGGCATCTGAGCTCACCCCTTTCAATGTTTTAATATTTTCCAGGATGTGAAGAAGTATTTTAGGAATGACCTGCAGGGATAGTCAGAAGAGGATATGAGTGTGGACTATGAAGACTTTGTTATTTTAGTTTTTCACCTTATGTTGTAATGTAACATTTATGAATATATCTAGTGTTTCCAAGGCTACTAAACTAATCGGTCTTTCGAGACATGATCTTTTGTGATCATGCCAATGTGACGAAGTAATGCACCGACTCTGGGTAGCTGGGGTCGGGGCGTTACAGTTGGTATCAGAGGAAGTTTAGTACTAACCATGGAAGCTATATTTAGATAAACTCTGATTAGAGCACATATCCCAAAGATAGACTTTGAGGATTAGTATAGAAGAACTTCCTAGAATTTTGTTATTGTAGATATTTTGTGAGTTTTCCGAGCAATACATCCCTGTCTGGATACGAGCAGGTAGAGGCGGCTTTGGCACAGATGTACCTAGGGGTAAAACCCGAAAACACTGCTTTGAGATAGAATCGAACGAGAACTGGTGCACGACAACGGGACTCGCTGCACTCTTGGTTACGACACTCCCGTGGTATATGCTTTGGCTAATTCTCGTTTTCTTTACAATCCACTATGAATGGTTATGAGTATATAATTCCTCAAAGAAAACCTTTTTATGATTATGGATTATATGCATAAATAGTTCAATTTATGTTACTTATTTTATAAGTATGGAATTATGTATTTTGATTCATAAACTAATCTAGTTTATGCCATTGTATAGAAATGGCGCCTAGTGGAAGGAATGGAAACCGAATCAATGCACGAACTCTGTGTAGGGATTTCCCTCCTGCTCAAGATAATTATTGTGGATCTTGAGATACAACTGGTGTTGATCAACTTATTACCATACTGGGACAACTCACTCAAGTTATGAATAATAACCTTACTCGTATGGATCACCCTGATCCACAATGTGGAGGATCAATGTTAGACCGCTTCATGAGGCAACAACCACCAACATTTAATGGGGGTACAAATCTATTAGTAGCTGAGCAATGGATAAAAACCTTAGAGAAAATATTCTACACCTTGGGGAGTAGTGAAAGGGAGAAGGTTATCATGGCAGTTTACCGCCTCACCGAAGATGTCGATCAGTGGTGGTCACTGATTCAAAACACAAAGGAAGATGATGACGTATCGAATATGGAATGGAGGGAGTTCAAAGAGCTTTTCCTAAAAAAATACTATCCTCGTGACCATCGAGCAGATATGGAAAGACAAATTTTGAGTCTGAGACAAAAGGAGGATGAGAATGTCGCAAAGTATGAGGCCAACATTACAAGGTTAGCGAGGCATGCTGCAGATTATATACGTAACCCTAGAAGTAAGATTGATCGTTTCTTTTATGGGTTAAAACCATTTCACCGTCGAGCATCAGTCTCACAAACCTTCTCGTCATACGAAGATATTGTCTCGTGTTCTATCAAGACAGAAAATGAATTCTCTAAGTCTTATGACAACAAAGAAAAGAATGAGAAGAAGAGAATGGTGGAACAAGAGACAGATAAATGGAAAAAGGGAAAGAAGGATTTTCCATTATGTGATAATTGTGGGAAGAATCACCCTGGTACATGCCTAAAAGGAATGGGAGTTTGTTATAAATGTGGGGAAAAAGGTCACCAGGCACGTGATTGCAAGGGAAAGAAAGAGGCTATCAATGTTGAATTCTACAATTGTAGTGAAATGGGGCATTATGCAAATGAATGTCCTAAGCGTCAGGGAAACTTACCTCAGAAAAGGCCAAGGGATCAAGGAAAATCTTATGTTGTTACTACAGTTGAAGTAGAATAACTAATGTATTGGTGCATTTGGACTCATGGATTATATTCTGTTTATTAGAATAATGTGATATATATATATAAGGATTGTACTGTAGTACTTGTTGATTTCATTAATGTTTTAATATGATGAATGTAATTATATTTTTAGTATGTGACAATAAGAGAAACTTTACTTTGTTTGGGGAATCTGATAAATTGATTTTGGAATTAAGAGACCTTTTAGAGAAAGTCTGGACAGAGGTATTTTGGATAACTATAAAGGTTGGAGTGGATTAAGTTGATCTTTGGATAGTATTGTTTAAGGTTAAAAAAATTTATGAAGATTATTTTTGGAATATTATTATACTATAGTTTTAGTAAAAGGATAACCTGCAGGGTGGGGCATAACCCGTCGCGTCGGACAAAGCTGCAGGGATCGAACCCACAACCATAGTGCGACAGGCCTTTATTTCCTACCACTAGCCTACAGGAAGTCCCTGGTTATTACAAAATAATTTTACTAATCTAAATGGTATGTGTTAACATTTGGAACCTTATACAATTAGGATAAGTATAATATTTTTGAGTTCTATTATCTTTTGGAGTGAAAGATGAGTTGAAGGTTGAAACTCTAATTGTCAAGCATAAATATATATATACCTATCTCTTATTCAATGAATAAATTAATTCTTAAACTTTAGTAATGGGATATTAAAACAAAAAAAATGTGTTATCCTAATACCTTATGTATTGTTGAACTGATGATATTTTAAATCAACTTAGATTGAAGGCTTTGAGGCCCTCAATTTGATAGTTGATTGTGATTGATGACCTCAATCACTCCCTACAAATATTTATCTTTTTCCTCCAATTATATGTCTCTAATTGCCACCAATGTTCTCCTAATCGAGATCATAATTTGGTGGTGACTTTTTCATTTCCCTTTCCCTCTTATTAAAGCTAAATTTTATTAATCTTATTTCCGATGTTGGTTTTCCACAAAGGTATTTTCTATTTTCAACCTTTTATTTTCCAAGAGAAATTTCAAATTGTGAGGACGCAATTTATTGAAAGAGGGGAGAATGTAACACCCCGAGATTCCACAATACGCTTCTCATTCAATAATGCAATAGCTTGCATTGTACGCAACTTCGAGTTCTAATACACCGCGACTAATCAAAGTAGACATTATGAATATTAATAACCACTTTTTAAAATTATAGAAATTTTATATTTCAAAATGGACTTCATTTTTGGATTCGGAATATCGAAATTAGCCTATGTTGAATTTTTTGTATTTTTCTGAGAACTTCTAATTTTTTATGAATACTGAAAAATACTTAAAAACAACTTTTTTAATAAAAATAATTTATAGTGATAAATTATACTATTTAGTTGTTTTGAAGTATAATTAGAATATATTTTTACCATTTTATCCAATGGTGTTCATTAGAATTAATCTAACATTGAAATTGGATATAAAGAGTTGCCAATCTTTTGATATAAATTGTTTCTTAAAAACACGCTATTTGTTGTGACAGCAGGAATTAATTATAAAATTAATTAATGCACCTTATATGTTTGGAATTTTGTAAAATAGACATCATTTTTGAATTATGAATATCAATTATAACTTAGGGTGAAATTTTGGCACTGTTCTGAAAAACTTCAATTTTTGATGATTAGTGAAACCACTAAGTGGTAGTTAAATAACTGATTTTTCATTTAAATGAAATATTAGCACTTATGTGTTTTGATTTTCAAAAATCCTACATACATTATTGTCATTAAGAAGTAAAATTTGTTTCAATGATATTAAAATAATTTTTGGTGAATAATAACTTTTAAGTTCGTAATCATGATTAGTGGTAATTAGTGTAGTTTAAGGTAAAAATAATGTTTTAATAATATGAGATTAGCTTGACACATGTCCTACCCTCATTTAATGTTCCATGGCCGACCAATACAATCCATTGGACAACTTGGGGACCCCATGGAGCCACTTTAGTTAGAAAATGACATAAATACCTTTTATTTAATGTTAAAGTAAAAAATGACACAAACATTAAACGTTTTACTAAAACAATTTTTACATGGGGTTATACAAGTCATATTTTTTACTATAAATAGTCATTGGAAAGATAAAAAGCATTCCTAAATCATAGTAGTTTTTTTATAATTTTTAGGCATTAAATAAATGAAATTATTTATGACATCATTATGATGCAGCGATGACCTCATTATTTAATGATTTTAATAAAATGAAAAGATAATGTAAAATCCAAGGCTTAAGCTTGTCCAAATACTATTGGATGGGTAAATTTCGAACCCTTACCACCTTATCCACGAATTATATAAGTGTGAGACCTTTAGAATCCGAAAATCATTGTATAATAATGTAAAATTTCCTTACTTTCCAAGAGTGCCCCACCTCTCCTCTTATAAAAGGCCCCCACCTCTACCACCTCATTCACACTTTCAAGCCATTTGGCTCGGCCAAAATCTTCCCAAATACTTTCCCAACATCCCCCTCTTACTCCTAGAAGCCTCACTTTGGGCAGAACTCTTCCCAAGGAAGCCTTTGTCTCAAATAAAAAAGAGTTACCCGATTTTGATGTAATGTCTTCTCTAATGTTGTTTTGTTTTATTTTTCTTCTCCAACCCCCAAAACTCTTTTTATTCATTTCTTTTGTAACAAAACAAGTATCCTAAATATACTAGGATGTTGTTATAAGAAGTATTAGAGCTACAATTACACACACCTACATCTAATGGTTAAAGAACATACGGTTTATGTGGATGGCGAATTTCTGCCTCACGAAACGATGAGTGTTCAACACTCATATAACACCTTCAAAGGTGGCCATTAAGAAGTCACTATATTTATATATGATATATAATATGTTTATGTTTTACTTATTCTTCTGTATTTCTCATTTATGGCATACTTTATGATTTCCATTATGGGTAAACGCGATAATTTCATTTTAGGAAGTGCGGACTACCGCCCCCTCAAAGTGATGTGAATTGTTAATGCCATATTTGGGATGTATAAAGGATGGATTAAATGATATTATATATGATATTATACTGGAAATATATTATACCTTTATATAATTATGATTTCATTCCATTAAATACGAAATAGAAATGAAAGTAGCGTTCATGCGTACGTACGACTTACCGTCTCCATGAACGGGGAATTTCATTTCTTACCTCTAAATGTTATGTAATATTATAAATGCATGTATATACTGGATATATATGATATATATGATATCTACATCATGAACATAATTCTAGATATAATGGATATATCACCACATGAACAACTTGTAATTATAAGAATTTTATTTTTGACTCAAGTACCTAAGATCGACAAAATGACCGTTATAAACATAAATAATTACATAATGTTCATAACATGGTAATAAAGGATATAAAAGGAATAATAAACATGAAAAAGGTTCTTAAGTAAATATAAATTAACTCTAGTTTATAATTCAGGAGGTTAAAGAACGGTCGAGTCAGGACAGGATGCAAGGTAAGGAAATTTCTTAACCCCACTTCCATTCTTTGGGTTAATCTCCTACTTTCAAATTATGTCATGATATTATTATGTCTTATTTTGTATTCTTTATGTGTACCTATAGTGAATACACATAATAGATCTATTTTATTTTAAAAATGATATTTTTAAGGACTTCGTCTCAATCTCCTTTCATTGAGTCATATTTGGTTTTATACACAACTTTCTTTTATACGGTGTATAAACCCCTTTGACTTTTACATTTATTCAAAAGGAATCTTTTTTATACGAAGCATTTTACTAAATTAAAAAAAGGGAATGTTTTTCTTTCTTTACATATGTGGCGACAACGACTTCTCTGCCGCCGTGACCATTATTTGAGTTTCGGCTTCCTCTACAAGCCATCACTTTTTTTAATGAAAAATAAATACAAAGTTTTTACTTTCTTTTATTTTTGCATTGAAAATGGTTTTGAAAGCGTTTTTATTGTATCAATGTGTTGTATTGAAATCTTGTGATTGAAATGTGGAAATATTATGTTTCATTTATGCATGTTTCATGTGATACGGTTATGTTATGGTTTATGATATGTTTAAACCTATTCATATGAGGAATGCATTTGACTTAATAAGTGACGGGTGGAGCCCGCTATAGCTCCTCGATGCATCGGCAGGTCTCATGAGACAAACTAGTGTCTTGGCACGAGGCCTTGACAAAATCTTATTTGTGGTCTTGGCACGAGGCCTTGGCTACATGGTTATGATAGTTTGGCATTATGCATTTCATCATTATGAAAGTGGTTATTGATATTTCATGGGATTATTCGATTAGTAGAATATCCATGTGAGTAAGTAAATGGCATTATTTAATTTTATTTTTTCCATATTATGCTAAAGTTAAAGTTTAAAAAGTCTTTTGTTTTAGTTATACATTGCCTTAAATTTTAATGATTATTTATGAAAGTTTCCGCAATATTGTTATCCTTACTGAGCATCTGATGTCACCCCTTTCAATGTTTTAATATTTTCCAGGATGTGAAGAAGTATTTTAGGAATGACCTGCAGGGATAGTCAGAAGAGGATATGAGTGTGGACTATAAAGACTTTGTTATTGTAGTTTTTCACCTTATGTTGTAATGTAACATTTATGAATGTATCTAGTGTTTCCAAGGCTACTAAACTAATCAGTCTTTCGAGACTTCATCTTTTGTGATCATGCCAATGTTACGAAGTAATGCACCGACTCTGGGTAGCTGGGGTTGGGGCGTTACAACTCCTGTGATCATAAATAATTTATAATTACCATTCATGAGTAAATTTTTAGAAATGTTCACTTTTTTCATAACAAAAATCAGTGTACTTTCATTTTATGATTCAACCATAGAAAATAAACAGGTACCATGTTAATCACATAATCCATAAAAAAGTATAAGGATAGTATCCATACCGCATATACCCAATAAAGTATAAATAAAATAATTTTTTTTTGTCACTGATGAATGAAAATCTAATTTAAAACAGTAAAAATTATTTTTCAAAATAATCTTTTCACATTGAGTAATATCAAAGGATGTAATCTTAGTTTGAATTTTTTTCTAAAATATCACATAAAAAATTTTTTGGGGAAAAATATTTTATATTATATATATTTAAAATATAAATCATTTTTAATATTAAAATTATACATTTTATTTCAAAAAAAATTTTAAAAATTGAAAAGGATGGTGTAAATCACTGTGATTCCATGATGGTGGAATGTTCTATTCATATTGAATACGTTAATAACAAAGTTTTATTATAAAATTTTGTATGAAAAATAAAAAAGGAAATATTTCATTAAACTACTAGATGATTGCTTCGAAAAGGATTTCTAAAAAAAGCAAATATTGAGAAAAAAAAATTTCAAAATTCATGGTAGAACATTTTATAAAACATAAATATGTAAGATAATGATTCCCAATACAAAAAGAAATACAAAATTGGTATCTATTTAAAATGAATTTCTATATTTTTCATTAATCAATAAGTGAGGAAATTGAAATTAAAAATTCGAACCAAATTCATAACTAGAGGGTAATAAAACTAGAATGGTTAATAAAAATTAAATCACATTTTTCCTTTAATGGAAGCATGAACATAATCAATCCTAAAAAAGGATATTGTAACATAAAGACTTTTATACTTTGGTGACTCTTCAATCATAGGCACATAAGTGAAAAAACTTAATTTAAAAGTAAACCCGCATAAACAATAAAAAATTATGTTTTCATGAAGTGTATTTTTTATGAAAATGATGATATTATATTTACTATAGGACTATTAATAATAATTGTATGAATATAAATTATTATTTTTTATATATAATATATACAATTCATATTGAAATTCCAAATTAGGGGTTTTTAATTAATTTAAATGGAGAAACATTATGTTGTTTAATACTATTTTTATAAATCATTAATTAAGTGGATTAAATATTGGCAATGTACTATTATTTTACATGAAAAAATAATTCATTCATAATGGTAATTTTAAATTAATTAAATTATAAAAACTAAATTACATTTTTTGAAAAATTCATATTTTCATTATTCACTTAAAAATCAATATTTTTTCTAATATAAAAAACTAGCACCCAAGTATTATTTTTATATGTTTAATTAATAAATTAATTCAATTATTTAAATTTTTTTAAAAAAAATGGTATAAACTAATCTTAATGTATGTGCACAATGTGTGACAAAATCACCTTTTAGAAAAACGTTGTTTTTTTTTCAGAAATCAATTGTTTTTTTTAAAAAATATCCTTATTTTATTTTATATTAAAAGTATAACCGTTGATTTTTTATAATTTTGTTAACCATATAAGTTTCATAATTTAGTACGTATAATTTATCCCCACCAAATTAAAGGATATCATATAATGGTTATACATTTCATCGATAATTTATGCTTGGTGTTGTATATATAATATCCTATCGAAAACAATTTTATTTTCTAAAATATAAGGGTTGTGTGTACTGAAAAAAATCAATGAGATTAAATTTTTTTAAAAATAAATATATCTTAATTTCTTAGGGTGGTATAATCTCATATAAAATCGATTTTGTGCATCATATAATCCATCAAGCATAATTTTATTATTTTTAAAAATCAGTGTGTTACACCAAATACTTCTTAATGATAAGAGATTTAATGAAAAATTATATAATGCCAATTTATGATCATAAAATGAAATCTATTAAGATGTTTGTGTCATTTTAAACCTTGTATTTTGGTTTACCCCCTTGGATAACTAATTTTAATATTAACCATGGTAGAAAATTTTTAATATTCAAGGGTTATAATTTTACTTATAATGTAACTTTTATCTCATAAAGAGACATGGTATGAAATATGAGACCATTTTTCATCCTAATATTCCTATATTAATTTTTTTATGTTTTTTAAAAAAGATAATAAAATGTTACTTAAGAGAAAATAGAATTAAAGTCATTGTTTACACTTTATATTTAATTTGAATTTAAACACAACCTGAAAGATAGTTTATTTGAATATAAAAATTTAATATATTCATAATATGTCATGTTTATCTATGATATTTATGAAACACATTAATTCACTGATTTTTTTTACTTTTAAAAATGTTAAAAGAATTAATTTTATTTTTATATTAATTTAATAAATACTATGGCGGTGTTGTGTAAGCATTTAATATAATTATAGAATCACAAAAAATTGGAAATAAATTACCATGATAAATTAAATAATACAAATTTATATAAAAATTTATAACTATGCTTATCCACTTTTTATTTACATGTAATTTTTTTATATGTTAATGTCAAGAGGGTGACATTTTGAATATTTCGTCACTTAAAATATTATAAAAATAATTATTAATGGAAAATGGAACCAACATTATATATATTCTAATTTTTGATGTAAATGGATAAATCTACCACATCCAATGAAAAACATTCAATTTATGGGTTTATTTTTATACCATATTTCATGGTTTTAACCCAATTTTACCAATTTTACCCTGACTGATGTGATAAATTTTTACCATGGTTACTATTCATCATGAAAAAAATAAAATATTCATATTTAAAAAAAATTATCATAACTTTTATAAGTATAGACTTCAATTTTGATAATTTAATTTTTATAAGTGGCATAAATTCATTTTATAAATAAGTGTGAAAAATATAATGGTAAATATTTTTTAGAAAAATAAATCTTAAAAAAAAGGTTTATTATTCCTATAAAAAAATTAGATTAGTGTTAAAACATGTGACTGAATATATAATATATAAATTTTATTAAAATCATTATACCATAGTAATTAATTTAAATAATTATGATAAAATACTTTTCATTATTAATTTGTTTTTAAGAAACAACATATTTTTTTTAGTTTCTAAGGTTTTATATTTTAATTTTTAATCACTTAATAAAATATAAATTCATTTTATACATTTGTAAATAATAAAATATAAATAATTTTGTTTGTTTTATTCATACCCTCTAATCCAACTAATATATTAAAATTTTCACATTAAATAACAACATTTCAATAGTATATCCCATTTTAATATTACTCGATATTTCATATAATGAAATTTATTAATGAAATTATATTTATTTGAAAAGAAATATATTAAAAAATATTAGGCTATTACATTATATCACACATAAATAAATTCACCCTTGAAATTACATCACTCTGATACAAATAAAATAGGACTTATCTCTTCTATTACATCCTCAAGTTCTTATATATCTTCTTTGAATTTTTTATTCCACCCAAGACCTTTAAAAGGGTGAGTATACTTATTTCTTAGAAAATTATATATCTAATACAATATTTAGAACACCTTTTAACCATTGAAAATATCATGTTCCAGTGTTACAAACTATAATATTAATACATGTTGTTGATCATGTATGTACATATTAAGGAGATATATATGGAACACATTATGACCATGAGAGTGTTGTGATGGAAGCATAGAATTATAAGCTATTGTCCCTAATTGATCAAGAATAAAAAGTGGACCAATATAAATTTGGATCTACTTAAATTTCATTTAGAATCTAATAATCTTCTTCATTGGAGAAATTTGTAGGAATACCTTCTCACAAACTTCAAATTCAGAATTTCACCGAAGGCTATCATCATAATATTTTTTATCAACTCTGAGATTCTTTTATATGATTCAAAACAGATCGCATTTTACCTTTTATCATATCATCTAGATCATGTCACTATATCTTTTCTTCTCTAAATTCATCCATGTACATTGGTGTTCTAGACATTATTATATAGAGGGCTTCATAAGGATCTATATAAATGCTTGAGTAAAATATATTACTCTAAGAAAACTATACTAGATTGATGTGTTGATTCTAAGAGATGATATAATCCATAGAAAAACATCTTATCATATCCTCTATGGTTTTAATTGTTCTCTTATACTGAGAATATATTTCATGATGATAAGAAATACTAATACTCAACTCTGTATCTAGATCCCAATGAATACTTCTCCAGAACATTAAGGTAATCTCAATATCTTATAAGATATTTTAGAATGTGGTACTCTTTTAAAACTTTACAAATATTTAATCTATATTATAGAAAGACGATTAAAATTGAAATTTTATTTTATAGTAAATATTTGTGATGTCTTTATAAGGAAATTGACAATAACTCAGATAGAATTATAGAATTTAAACTGTTTGGGGAATGTGAAGTGAATATACTGAGTAATATTTTACCATTTCCATTATACTATGGGTAATTTTTGTGACATCCCATTATACTTCTATATCCTACACTTTACTTGATTTCCTACTTGACACTAAGATAAACACTCTCCAATACCTCTTTTCATGATATCCCCACAAAAATTCCATTTTATATCTATATACATATTAATAATTCTTGGATGAATAGAGAATGGTGAACTATTATCTTCACCAAATAGATCCCTCAATTATGGTATAGATAGAACACGTACAATTCCTAAAAATTATCATTCTATCATAATCATCATTTATCTTAGGAATATTTCTGATATTTTTCAGTAATTCCAAATTATCATCCATATGTGCCTCTTTGATCTGTAACTAGATAAATGTTTAACTATTCATTTGACTAAAAAATGATAACCCCCTGGATACCAAATTTCCAAATATATAATTTTTAAATTTATAAATATTAGATTATATGTGATAATCATCATTGAAATACTAGAATGATCATTTTGACTTAGAGTATCATCCACGTTGTTCTCTTTTCCAGGGTGGTAATTTATTGAGAAATCATAATATTTAATCAACTCTAACATTCCTCTCTAACAAATATTCAAATAAATTGTATTTAATATATACTTAAAAATAATATGATCGTTGTATATGTAACACCATTATCTATAAATATAATTCGTCCATATCTATAATGAAAAAATTAATGTAGTTAAATAATATCATGAGTTTGGAATTTTCTCTCATGAAATGTCATTTATCATGGGGAATAAAATTTCATCATATCATTATGTATGAAGAATCATTATATTCCATTCATAGAAGCTTTACTAAAGATCATAGTGGTTGGTTCAGTCTAACATTTAATAACTTTTTTCATCAATGGATCCAACGATATACCCATTATTGAGATCATATGACCTATAGATGAAACATTTTGTAGAAAAAAATCACCTTATGTAAATTTTTCATATAAATCATTCTTCCTTATGGTCTTCAGTATAATCCTAAATTGTTCTCCACGCTCTTTATTTCTATTTGAATATATATTTACATCATCTATAAACACTACCACAATATAATCATGGTAATATATAAATACTATATTCATTAAATCTATAATGTTAATATATAAATTAATAAGATCAAATGGAATCACTTTTATTTCATTATTTACATAACATATATAGAATGTTATCTTTGGTATATCCTTCTTTTTATCCCTCATTTGATGATATCTAGAATAGAGGGCAATCTTGGAAATGCATTGAAATTTTCAGAATTTATAATTCAAGTCATCAATATGTAGTAGAGGATAGGTATTCTTGATAGTGATCATGTTAAGTAAATTGTAATCAATGAAGATTCTCATTGGTACATATTACTTTTGAACCAAAAATAACAGGTGCATGATATAGTAACACACTTTGACAAATGAATCCCTTGTCATGATTCTCCTACATTTTCATCTTTAATTCCTATAAATCAATCAGTTACATTCTATATATACTATTTGAAATATTTTTACTAATATGTATGAGTTATATTGAAAACTCGAATTCATGATTTCGTGGAAAATTAATTAAATCTTCTAAAACGAGATAAAATCTCCGAATCCATTTGGTTTTCATCAATATTTTATTTCCCTCTAAAATATAATAAAAAAATGCTTTTTTATTAAGATAAAATTCACATAAAATGGAAGAAATTTACATTAAAAGTTCATATTTATTTCGATACTGATAGATGATCATATTTTAGTTTAGAATATCAAATTATAAATCCCTTACATGTAAATCTATGCAGTATTTATATAAGGAAATCCAATCTATATTTAATCTAACCTCAAATTCAACTATATGGTGAATAAAAATATGTTTAGGAAGAACATTAGGATAGTCAGAAATCAAAGAAAAATAATATTATTGAGATATTTTTATCATATAATAAAGAGTTTTCAATGCTAATTCAACGTATATTCATTGAGTTTTTGAATTTAAATTCCATGAGAATTTTCATGATATAAAATAATTCATATAACATTGATAAAATAGGGTACTTAAATATTTTTCCATTTCCAAAACCAACTCAAATTTCTCATTCTATCTTCAATACCATATTAAAACCAAAATAGTTATTATTACCATCATGAATCTTTTATAAGAGTTATTATTCCAGAAAAATAATCTATAGGATATCTAAATCCTTACATATTATTTTCGATCTATGAAACCTATGGTTTAGGATTGATTATTTATATTCAACATATATTCAAATCCATCATGAGGGTTTATAAATAAAATAGTGAACTATCCCATTAGTATCTCCCAGGAGTGTCAAACCCAGTGTGCAGTATGGGCACACTCTCCATGCATTCTAATGATTGATGAGATATACTCAACCAACTATTTTCATGGTTATTAACTCTAGAGAAATCCATGACAAAACCACATCAACTTATATTATCAAGATATGGGCGATTTTTTATGAAATCGATACTCCATTATTCAACATAAATTAGGATGTAATTCTATATATCATACATTACTAATATATATCACTAACATTTTCTCATCCTAGTTTGCATGGTAATTAAACCTTATTCTGATACTAATTATAGTGACCCATAATTTTTATGAATAAACATCACATCTTATTAGATTAAAATTCAATACATAACATTATGTTATATTCCATAACCATAAAGGTTTAGTGTATTTGGAAACATGGATATATAAAAAATTTGTCCATAAAATACCAACATCATCACACACTTAGTTTTTCATAATTAAACCCTCTTGATACACATATTTCATTAAAACTTCCTTCGTATCCTGGGGAAAAATAATAAGTGGGGAGATAATATGCTCATTATGGGGGGGAGAGGGATATCAATGATATTTTAAAAGTAACATGAGAATAATGGGCATGATAACATGATATTACCCTTCAAAAATCATACCCATAAATTCTTATATCATAAACCCATGTCATGAAATAAATCTTTATAATTCATAAAATATGAATCATAAAGGAATCAAATAACTAATACATGATAAAAATTCATTAGAATAAGATCATGTCATAAAATAGTGTAATATAGCATGTATTAATAATAATCATAGAAATATAATGTCAAGGATACCCACCAAGACATTCATAACATATTTGGCTCAAGCTAACCGACTATATACCTGCTTCAACATTAGGATAACAACCTATGTACCTTTTTTAGATTTGGATAACCTCCCATGTACCCTATTTTTTGGGACTAGGATGACCTCCTATACACCCTTTTAGCTTATAATGAATTAATATTTTCCCATGTAATTAGAGGACTATATAATTTATACCCACCCATCATATAATCAAGAATCCATTAATATATATTTCACAAGTTCATAAAAAATACCAATAACATAACCCTTTGAAAAGAAATTGCAATTCATCAATATTTCATCACCCTAAACATAAACCATCAAAATAAAAAATAAATATGGTATAATTGGATCATATCACCATTAAATCCTAATTAACATCAAATGCTGTTATTATGAATGAAAAATTTCTTTAAAAGATCATAAGGATATTTCATCAAGATTATTTATTTTCATTTTTAAATCATAAATTAAAAACAAAAAATTTCAAAATATTAAGGAAAAAATATTATATGAAAATAAAGTTGGAAAATTATAAAATAAGATAAAACTAATTGATCTATTTTGATTGTGGTAAATTATATTTATTTCATTTATGATAAAAAATCCTCCTTTCACATTTTTAGTAAAAATTACAATGTACATTGTTTGGAAAATAGAGAAAAAAGATTCATGTTAATCCTGTTTTAACAATAAAAAATGTATAAATGTCTTTGTAAAATCATAAGATAACAATAGAAATATTCTAGAAACATTTTTAGAAAACGTGTATATTAAAGATAAATGATGTTTGATTGGAAGGAGAAATTAAATTGGTTTTCTTAAAAAATATTCTTTTATTATCTTGAGTAAGTGAAGTTAGTAAAATTAATGGAAAACATATATTCTAAAGAAATTTATATATTATAATAAAATTAATGATATTCTTGAGATATAGATCATGAAATTTCATCAACAAAAACTAAATAAAAAATAATCATGATAAACAACGAGATTGTAACGTAAAACCATTACCTCGAGTTTGACATGAGTTGAAATATATTTAAACTAAATTATAATAAGTTTAAATATATAATATTTATATAATATATTGTTTTTAATGCTAATAATATCATATATTATGAACCTATTACATTTAATCACCCATTTAATAATAATTCCTTATTAAAATCATCATTTATGTGTGTTAACTAATTCATTTTAGCTAAGAATTTATTATTGTCTAGTCACGATCCTTGTACTTTTATCATTGTTCTAGAATATAATATATTTTATTTATCATATATATTCATTTTATAAATATTTATAATCATCAATAAAATTTATAGATTGAAAAATTAAGTAAACAGTTCACTGAGACGGTAGTCCATAAAAACAAAAGAAATATGTTTTCAATTTTTGATGGATGTAATTAAAGGGAGTTAGACAATAATTCACTTTTAAAAAATAATTATTTTATCATATATATCATATACATTCAATAAATTCAACTTTATATCCATCCATGTAATATGGAAACTAAAAATAAACCACTAATCTTTATGGAGGTGACAGTCCACATGTACCATTGGAAAAATTCACCTTTTCCAATGGAGTGGAATTTAAGAAGGAAAATACGATATTATTATTATAAAAATATTATAATTTAATAAATATCATCAATTATTATTAAAATAATCACAACACCCTTCTATGAAATATAATTATGAAAAATGAATTGTATCGGTACATTGTGGTCATTGTGCACACGTATGCACGAGAACCACTTCAATATTCAATTAGATGGTAAAGAATGTATATAATGGTGATTTCATGAATATAATAAAATTTTATTATATTTAGGATAAATATTTTTTAAATTTATGATAAATTCCATATATTTATTGTATGTATTAATTTAAAGTGGTTAGGTAGATAGATTACTTCTTCTTCAGGAGACCTACTTTAGATACTTATTAAGGACCTTGGGAATGATATTTTAAAAAAACTAACACATCAAACTTGTTCCTAGGAATGTTTAGAATATAATTATTCTGAGTTTTTTAATGTTATGTTGCTCAAAGTGGTGTAATGTAAATAGATAATGGGTTTCCTTTTCCAAGAGAGGGAAACAACTTACATGGAATTACTAAAAAGATAAAAATATATTTATATCATTGTCAAGCAAAATGTTCCCAAATTACAAAATATTCTAATAAGAATAGTCCAATTTTAAAAAAATAATTAGAAATAAAAATTTAGATAGGTTTTGGTGTCATTTTAAACAAGTATTTTGTTAAAACCATTGGTTAAATATTCTTAATCATAACCATTATGAAGAATTTTTTTAATATTAAAGGTCATTGTTTTACTTATAACATAACAATCAATTTTTAAATGTCCATGGGACTAAATTTACATGCATATATTATCATACATGTACACTTACATGTTTTTTTTGAATTTTCAATTATTTTGTAAAATAATATTTAAATAGAAAATATTATTATTTTCATTTCTAACATTATTAATTAGATTTGACATTAAAGAAAACATAACATCAAAAATAGTAAAATATAAAACTATTATATTTTTCTTTATATGTTTTATTGATCTATAAAATTAATGGTACACAGAAATTCACACATATTGTTTTATTTTTAAATAATTTAAAGTAATTTATTGTATTTTTTTATTAATTGAATAAATATAATGTCATTGTTGAGATTATGTTTCCCCATAAAATGAAATAAATTCATGTGTTGAGAATATTTTGAGACCTTATATAAATGTCTAATTTTTTTTAAACCTAATTAACCCTTACTGAGGTGATATATATTTATAATAGTAGCTATCCATAATGACAAAATATAAAAAATGATCTATTTTTTCATTAATAATATGGAATCAATTTTATAGTATTCAATTTCTATAAGTGGAAAAATTTTATTTTAAAAAATAATTACCCAAAATTCACTGAAAGTTAGTTTTTATTAAAAAATATTTTAAGCATAAAATTGGATTACATCATTCCCTATTCCTATAAAAAAAGATATGATTAATATTAAAATACACTATTGAATATTTAATATATTATTTCATTAAAATAATTCACCAATGATGATTAATATATTTTTATAAAATGAAAAAATCATTTCAATCCTAAAATAAGTTATTTAGAAAAAAAATAACTCATTTATTTTCAAATGATTTTTACAATAATTACTAAAAAAATGGTTAATCAATTAATTTTATAGAGGTGTAAATCATACATTTTTTATAATTTATTTAGTAAAATTATTTATCTCCAATCCAATGGATAAGGGATATCTATGAAATTATGTAGTAATATTTTATTTTTATGTTTTGACTTGTTTAAACTCAGTGTTGTATGGAATGAAAGAAATTAAAAAAAATTTAATTCTAAAAGAATTATATCATTAAATATCAGCTTGTTGCAACACCAACAGTGACTCAATGCATGATATGAGGGGTTGTGTTTATATGTTTTCAGCTAGTGGAAAACTCAAGTTTAGAATCACTATTTTCTATCCTATATTACAGCACCCATGAATAATTTGTTATGGGATGATCACTTCATGAGGATGTAGAATTTTTTTATTTTAATAAATGGAATCGTTGATTGTATACTTAGAAAGTGTATTTTTATCTACCTTTGGTATAAATATTATTTATTTTTTGTGTTTCATCCTTGGGATGAGGATGATTTGTTTATGATGGAATCCTAAAATATGATCAGTAAACTTTGTTTCATGTTTTTTTTCATTTTTTTGAATGTAAAAAACTTGAACTAATTTATTTTTGTTTTTTTAATTTATTGATTTTTTATATTATGGTTTATCTATGTACAATCAATTTATTATTATTTTTATTATTTTTCTATTTGGTGGATGGGTTGAGTATAATTTAATAAATATTTTGACATGCAATAACATTCATCACACCCACCAATTATATTTGAGGAAATAGGGGAAACCATATTGAGTAATTCATAATAACATTTATTCATATATGTGTGGTGGTTTTCATGTGGGTAATTACTCTAAATACAATCACCCATAGTTCCTGGTGTCTTATTCGATTGATAAGAGACTACATAGTATTTTATACAATTTATAATGTTTTATAACTTTAAGAAACTAGATTGTATAAAAATAATTACTGTCAGGATTTAAAATACCTAAACCTATTTAAATAAATTTACTTATTAAAAAATGATGTGTTTTTTTGGATCAAAAATATTATTCATATTGGTTTCATAGGAAAACAGGAAACGTAAGAAAAATATGAGTTTAAATGCTCACAAAGCTAACACATATCAAAGAAGATACATACACTATGATACGATCACAAAAAATATAATATGGAAATAATAAATAATAAATATAATTCCATGAAAGATGTACTATGAAACCTAATTTAATGATTAAAAATTAATAAAAACATAGTGATAGAGATGCACAAGGTCAGACATCATAAACATATAGTTAAATCACTTTTCTAAGAAAACAAACACAAATGGTAAAGATACAACCATTACACCATCTTATTTATAATATGATACAAAAAAGTGAATTAAGTGGTGGTATAATTCTAGAACCTACTCATAAATCACCACATATAATGGATTCTGTCATTTAACACAATATATTATAAAAATAATAAATAATTTTTGAGGATAAAAAACTTATCAATGCATTTATAAATAACAAATAAGGATGAAATTAAATTTTTTAAATCATATAAAATCAATGAATAAATGAATGGGTCAAAAATACCCCCATTAAATAAAATGATATGGTTAACTAGATAAATATTCGTGGTTATCTATAAAAAATATAAAATTTATAATATAGGGTTGTTGAAAAAATAAAACATTATAAATCAATAATTTTTTAAATGAAATTAAAAAATTAAATGGAAAGGAATTAGAAGAAAATATATCCATTTTGATTGATAATTGTTTATAAAGGGTTTAAATAGTTTAATACCAAGCAATTGATAGATAAATCTCCATTAATATTATGATATATATTCTATATGTCCAATTCATATTCAAGACACAAATATCTCCAAGAATGAATTCCTAGTACTAGAGACATTGATATCAATGGAATACTTATGCCAATATAAGGATAATTTTTCTACAGTCCTAATAAAGGATGAACATGATATATTTTAGAATGTCTAGATTGTCATGAACAGTCCCCCAGGGCCCGTACCGTGACTACCCAAAACCCGCCTTTCATAGGCCAGGGGCTGGAAACTATAACTAAAAGGAATATTCACAAAAAAACATGAAGGCATTGACTTTTTATCCTGTAAACGCACACAACTAAGAAAAAAGTAGGATACAAGCACAAAGCAACATATAATGTAAACATGGTGTGTACAGAAAGTAAAGGGGGCTGGGATACAAGCCCAACTGAAAAAAATAAGTAAATTTGGAAAGTACAACGAAACTGAAAAGTACAATTATAACTCAAAACACCTCATGTGAACTCCCACCAAGGATCTTACATGAATGCTACGTAAAACTCTCGAACAATAATCTATGTTGTATGCCTCGTCTAATGTCCACCTCTGATCCACCTCCAGTCCTAGTACTATCATCCTCAGTCAGCACTATCTATCATCTGCACCAAACACAACAAGGTGTGGCCATAGCCCGTGCAAGGGTGAGTATAACGATACTCAGTATAGACCCAAAGACTTGTGAAGGTCTCACAAAATCCATAAAGGTTAAAACACAATGCATGAAAACAACTGAAAACTATACTTAGGTATATGCCCATACATATACCTATGTTTGCTTGTATATCCATCTCAATCATGGGTAAACACAAGGCCTAACTCAAAGCTCATAGCTGAACTGTTCCACCAAGGAAGGAATAACAAGAAGGTGAGTACCACATAGATAACACCACATATAAAAATACCAAAAAGGAATCATCACACTAAAGTGTACCACAAGGAAATGGACTCATCTCATACTATGTATAACTTAGGTATGGTAGTAATGATGATTCGAAGTAACTACTGAATCATCTTATTCTGTTGAGAGGAAGACCCATGTTGGATCCAAAATTATCAGATCCACATAGGATCCTAGTACAGAAAACCCACATAATATCCTAGAGTAGTTCATCATGGATTCCCAGGGTGGATTGATGTGGGACCATAGAACACAGACCCTCGTAGGATCCTAAAGCATATACCGACATAGGATCCCATTCACATGTTACAGCCAGCCATAGGGTTCCTGCACTAAGCTCCCTTGATTACGGGAGGGTCCACTCCTCAAGCCACAGGTCGATACTCCAACTTCCACGAAGTCCCACAAAGAAGTATCCCAAAGGACCTCCAAGTAAAATGGGTAAAAACTCAACAAACAGTACGTCAATCTAATGCCCATTCTGTAAGTTATTAACCTTTTAGTCCCGAGGGACCAGTTTGATTCGTGTTCGATCAAACTCGGTCTAACCCTAACATTTTCCAAAACTCATGTGGGTTATACCAAAAGTAGTGTCTCGATCCGTGTTTTTCGGCAAGCAAACAGTTTTTCAAATGAATGCACGTAGGTCATGTTATAGCCGAAAGATTGAAAAGCGGTCGAAGCTGGTTCGGGTCCGAACCGACCCCGCCTGAGCTAACTTGACTCGATTCGGGTCGACCCGGCCCGACCCAGTTTTGGCCCTGGGTCCGACCTGACTTGCTGGGTCCGGCCTGGCCCGCCAGTGCGAACCAGCCTACCGGCGCGACCCAACCCGCCGTCGTGGCCCAACCCTCTTGGAGGCCCGCTATGGCCCGCAGCTGGGTGGCCCCATTGTGGGGTCTGCCCTAGCCACCACCCAAGGGGGAGGTTCCCCCTGGGTACCTCAAACGGCTGGGTCATTAGGGTTGGATGGCCGAATTGCCGGTGCCACGTGGCGATGACAGCTGGCACGCGGGACACGGGGTCTCACTGGGCTCCCTGGCTGGTCGGATGGCCAGCCCACCTGCGCGGTGCGGTCATGCACTGCGCCCCCACCGCCATCTGGAATTGAGCCGAACACCCCTCTTTCACTACTACAACCTCATTCCACGACCCCTGCATGCCTGGTGACGCGGACAAGTGCTTCCACCCCCTTCATACGGTTGGCTGAGCGCCGGCCTCTGTCCTTACTTCACTATGGCCAACGGGATGCGGCATTTCTCTAGCAGCGTGGTTGTGCCACTTCCATAAACACTACAGGCCTAAGTGCCGACCACTACTCTTGATCCATTCTGGCACCGGCCGCCGACACTAGTTACCAGTGACGTTTCTCGGGTCATCAGGGGCGTCACGGTGGCTCGTTCTTCATTCTGTAGACTCCCTCACTTGTCTCTAGACACCACCATCGATTCAAGACCAACACGACTAGAATTTGATGAACCTGAAAAAAAGCCACGAACAACACAAAAATTAAAAAGGGTTGCGGATAGGTCGGGCTATGATTTTTTGGCCTCCACATTCTGCGTTAGAATAGTAGAAAGGGGCATAGTTGTTCTTGAATCGAAAAGAATGACAAGAACGAGTAAGGGGTATAAAAAAGAATCTATCCCTACCTCAAAGATTAAATGACATCGGTGAGGAGAGAGAAAGAGGTACATTATTTCTTCATCATTGAAGATGTTTCTCATTGAAGATCATTCAATGCAGTTCTTTGATGGAGAAATGTTCGTCGTTTGGAGGAAGTGTTTCTCCAATGTTCTCTCTGAGTCTCCCTTTGCCAAAACTCCCCCCAATTCAACAAAAAGTAGATCCAACGTATTAAATTAGGTTTAATTAATTTAACTAGAGTTGGAAAATTAATTAATACTGAAGTTGGCATAATTAAATGGAAAAGAAATCAAGATTCTCCTCCTTCATTAGAGAGATAGTTCAATGGGTCAGGTGGTCCCCATCACAAAGTTCAAATTTGGAGGATTACAATTCCAAAATAAAATAAAGATAGTTTATTTTATTTTCTCCCATGAAAATTATGAAAGCTAAAAACTACCTTTGATCTACTGCGGTCTAAGTAAAGGTCTCCTTAAGTGAATATTGGTGTTGTGAGATCAACAGTGCCTTCAAATTTCAATTCTGAGCTCCGCTTCAAAAGTTACAAAAAAACCTGCTCACATTCTTACTGAATGTACTTAAGAAACATCAGGAATACATTCTTGAAACTCCATGCCTTAGAATCATGTACCTTCAGAAACTAAAGATTCAAATATTTCCATATAGTTTTAAAAAAAATTACATCAAATTTCTGTGTCTTTATATTCTCCCCACCTAAGGGATTTTCATCATCAAATTCCACATCACCATAACCTGAAAACAAGTGGGGGTACTGAGCAAAAATCTAAGCCTCCCACTACCATGTGCTCTCATAGAGGTTGTCGTGCTGCCAACACACACGCACTAAAGGCATTGACCACCCACAAATGACTTTCTCCTGTCAATCCTTAATCTTAACTATAACCTCGGTTAATGTCGCCCCATCATCGATGTCCAGCTCCCTATGGTTGATGATGTGTGATGGGTCATGCACGTATCTTCTCTACTAGGATACGTGGAAAACATTTGGCACCCAGTACAACTGAGGTGGACGAGTTAAGCGGTAATCCACCTCTCTAACTATGCTAAGGACCAGAAATGGTCCGATAAACCTCGATGATAAACTGCAGCCCCATCCAAATCTCTACAAACCTTGTCGAGGTGAGACCCATTGAAATACATGGTCACCATACTTGAACACTAGAGGTATCTGTATCCTATCAGCATAAGAATTATACCTGATTTGGGCTGTCTTCATCCACTCCTGGGTAATTTGAACCTTCTCCGTAGTAGCCTGTACCATCTCTGGTCCCATGAGTGCTGACTCCCCTGGGTCCGTCCAGCACAAAGGTGATCTTCAAGGTCGGCAATACATCTCCTCAAAGGGTTCCATATCAATGGTGGAGTGGTAGATGTTATTATATGAAAACTCCTCCATGGGTAAGTAATCCTCCCAGCTGTGACTGTAGTCAAGGAAGCAAGCATGCATCATGTCCTCAAGGGTCTGTATGGTCCGCACAGTCTGGCCATCTGTCTGAGGATTGAAAGCGATGCTAAAATGAAGTTGTACCTTGAAAGCCTCCTAGAACCCCTTCTATAGTTGGGAAGTGAAACGTGCATCACAATCAGATACAATCATTGAGTTACTCCAGGTAGCCTCACAATCTTCTGCACATAGAGGCGTCACAATCTCTCTACTAAACCCTCCTCTCTGATCTGTAATAAGTTGGCCAACATGGTGAGTTGGTCAACGATCAACCAGATAGATCATGAACCCTAGATGTACATGGAAGTCCTATCCTGAAGTCCATGTATATCCCATATCTCTTCCACTCTGGGACCTCTAAAGGATGAACTAAGCCTACTGGTACCTAATGTTCCACCATCACTTTCTGATAAGTGAGGCACCGAGAGATGAACTCTACTACTACTTTCTTCATTCTCAGCCACTAGTGTTTTCGTCGGAGGTCTTGGTACATCTTCGCCACTTTTGGATGTACCGCTCGAGGGGGATGTGTGGAACTCCCTCAACACTTCCTCCCAAAAGGACTAGTACCATGGTACGTTCTCTAAAAAGGTTTACTTTCTCCCCTCCTTCAGAAAATCCATTATGTGTATGTCCTATAGATATCTGAGCACGTCGAGCCTCACAGTCAGTTTCCCCATGCTGCGCCTCCCTAACTCACTGAAGGAGAGTGGGAGTGACTAGAAGAGACTAAAGAAAAGCTACTTCATATCGATCCATCAAGGATATCTACAAAGTGGCCTGCTGCTCTGTCGCCTCACCTAGTAGCTGTATACCAAATCTCCTACTGAGTGAATCTGCTAAAATGTTCCCTTTCCTAGGAGTATAGACTATCTTGAAGTCAAAGCCCCAGAGGAACTGAAGACAAAGTCAATGTCTCATGTTCATGTCCTTCTAGTAGAAGATATACCTGAGACTCTGGTGATCAGAGTAGACCGTAAAATTCTCTCCCATAAGATAGTGTCTCCACATCAACAAAGAGTATACCAGTACTACTAACTCAAGGTCATGAGTAGTGTAGTTCTTCTCATGTTATCTTAGCTTTCAAAAACCATATGTGATAACTGCTCACTCCTACATCAGGACACATCCGAGCTCGGTCCTTGATGCGTTGTAGTATACTACGTAACCAACAACCTTATTTGAAATCTTCAAGATAGGGGCACTGGTCAGCCTCTTCCTCAGCTCTCGAAAACACTGTTGGCATCTCTCCGACCACATGAAAGGTAGCCCCTTATTCGTCAATGCTGATAAAGTTGTTTCAACTTAAGAAAAATCTGGCTCAAATCTCCTGTAGTATTTGGCCAAACCTAGGAAAAATCGTTCCTCCGTCACACTCCGGGGTGGCTCTAAGCAAGTACCTCCTCATTCTTTATTGGATCCACCACAACTCTAGCCTATGAGATTACATGTCCTATAAAGTGAAACTCTCGGATCTAGTACTGGAACTTTGAGAGCTTACCATAATGTTTGTGATCTTAGATTGTGTCCATAACTACCTGCAAATGATAGTCATGATCCTCTTTGGTAGCCGAGTAGATCAAAATGTTTTCAATGAAGACTAATACAAAGTGATCAAGGTATGGATAAAATATCATGTTCATGAGTCCCATTAACATAGATGGAGCATTTTTCATGTTGAACGACATGACCAAAAACTCATAATAGCCATAACGACATCTGAAAACCATCTTCTACACATCCTCGTCTCGTACTCTAAGCTGGTAATAGCCTAACCTGAGGTTTAGCATGAAGAACCACCGTTCTCCCTTCAGCTGATCATAGAGGTCATCAATCCTCAAAAGTGGGTAATTGTTCTTCATGGTCACCTATTTCAGGAAATGATAGTCAGCACAATGTATCAAGCTCCCATCTGCCTTCTTGGAGAACAAAACCGGGGCTGCCCAAGGTGAAACACTAGGCCAGATGAACCACATCACCTATAAGTCTTCTAACTGTTCCCGCAACTCATGAAACTCCATGGGAGCCATCCGATACGCTGGTGTAGATATCGTAGTTTTCCTGGGGGTACAAGTCAATGTTAAAGTACACCTCTATGTGATGAGGTAGACCCATAACATCATTAGGAAGACATATGCATACTGGTCCACCACTACAGGATAGATCGAACTCTCCACATCAACAAATCTGAGGCTAAGGCTCTCCAACTGATGATTGATCAGCTGCACTCTCCTCCAGGTAAGTCAATATTGTGCTCTAATGGATCCCTTTTCACTGGTGAAGGTAAACCTAGTCCCATCCTCACGGTTACATCTCACTTTTTTCATAATGTAGTCTATCTGGGAGTAGACTGTAGATAACCAAACAATACCCAAGACGACGTCGTAAGGCCTCGACGCTGCTACTAGAAGATACTAGATGAAGCTATCGTCTCCTAGATTAAGCTCACACTACAGGTACCAGTGTGTAATTATTAAATCCTCTCCCATATGAGTCTCTAGTAGTAAGGATCGATCCAAAAGATCCACAAGAATCTCCGAGATCCGAAGGATGGAAGTGGCAATAAAATAATGACTGGAACCTATGTCTATATGTACTGCATCCAAGGTGGAGTAGACACATATCATACCTAATATCATCTCTAGAGGGTCGTGATCGTAGGACTCAGCCACCTGGAGGTGAGCTCACCCCTTTCCAACTGCTCCCTTAGGTCGGGGTGGACCACCAGGTGGTTGTGGCGGTAACAACTTGAATCATCTCCCACCTCCAGCTGCACGAACAGATCCTCTCCCACATCTTCCTTCTCCTTGCAGACCTCCTCGGTTGAACCTCTATCTCTGCCTAGGCAGTCCTTTCACCTTCTTCTGATCATTCGTACGGAGGGTCGGGTAGTCACGAGCCATGTGACACTGCCCACCCCATGCAGAACACTGCCATCTGCTCACACGACTTGCTCTATCTCGGGTTCCCCGCACAACTGACCCTAAATCATGCGGTCATCCACCTATAGGTCTGGTCCTCTTGGACCACTGTGACATCTTTCTACTTGCAGCTACAGAAGACTCCGCTACGTGGTGCCAGATGGTGGGTCTTTCTGCTGGTGACTTCTCATCAAGAAAACTATCCACTAAGAGGGATCGCTCTAACACCCCCTCCTGTAGCGGAATGCTGAGTGAAATAATCGAAGCACTGATCTCATGCCTGAGTCCCTGAATGATGGTCCAGGCTATGATGAATGGGTCTTGCACCATATCAGTGGAGTAGCGTGAGAGGTCCGTGAACCTCTTTTAGTACTGAGTCCTAGTCATGATGCCCTACTACAGATGAAGAAGCACTTGTATGCGCACTGCACGAAGGGTCTCTGGGAAAAACATTTCCATAAATAGGCTCTCAAAGTCTTCCTAGGGGATTTTTTCCTATTCGGGAACCTTAATCACCATGCTCCACCATCTGCCCGCTAATTCTTACAGAATAATGGTGGTAAGGATCACTATGGGATCATCTGGTGTCCCTACCTGTAAAAAGTCTCTCACCACGAACTCCAACCAATCCTCAACCACCTGTGGGTCCATCTCAACCCTAAAACTAGGTGGCCTCTGGTAATGGATCTCATTCAACACGCTCAAGCAGTGTTCACTCTCTACTACATGGGCTGGTGGCACTAGTGGCCCAACGGATAATGGTACCACCAGTGCCTCCAATGGGTCCTCTACTAAAAAGGGTCCAATGAGAAGGCCTCCTTGATCGATGGGATACCATGGAACACTCTACACGGAACATGTGTTGGATGACTACATGGAGTCATCCTGAAAAGAAATAGGTGTTCCATGATCAATATGTTATACATGGTGAGCTTACTCAAAGAGATCACAAAGAAAATTTTTCAAAAGACACACACAATCAGTGTTTTCATGTACTAGGCCAAAAATTAGTTGTTAAGGTCCTGGTGTATGAATATTCTGGCCGCCACACCAACATTGGATTCCATAAACTGATATCCACACACATAACACATAACACTATTTTCATTAAATGATCAGAGTCCAATGTTTTATGGTATAACCGACTCCTCTGATACCAATTTGTCCTGACCCATCCCCTGGGGCCCATGTCGTGACTACCCCAAGCCCGTCTTCCATAGGCTACGGGCTGGCGACAAGCACCGAAAGGAGTATTCCCTAAAGATAGGGAAGGAATTTCTTTTTTATCTTGTAAAATCACACAACTAAGCACAAAGTAAGATACAGGCCCAAAGTAACCAATAATGTAAAAAATTTGTGTATAGAATGTAAAGGGGGAAAGAATAAAAGACCAACTGAAAATAACAAGTAAAAATGGTAGGTACAAGTAAACTAAAATGTACAGGTATAACTGAAAACAACTCCTATGTACACCCGCCAAGGATCCTACCTAAAGGGTACGTACAACTCTCGAACAATCGTATTTGTGGTACGCCTTATCTAATGTCCACCTACGAGCTACCTCTAGTCCAGGTACTCTCGTCCTCAGTCAGCACTGTCTGTCATATGTACCAAACCCAACAATGTGTGGGCATAGCTCGTGCAAAGGTGAGTATAACGATACTTAGTAGGGACCCCGAGACCCTCGAATGTCTCACAAAATCCACAAATGTTAAACCACAAAGCATGAAAATAACTGAAAACCCCACTTCGGTATATGCGCATACATATACCTAAGTTGTCATGTATACCCATATCAATCATGGGGAAACACATGGCCCAACTCAAAGATCAAATCTCAACTGTTCCACGAAGGAAAGAATACCACGAAGGTGAGTACCACAAAGGTATTACCACATAGATAACGCCACATAGAAAAATACCACAATGGCATCATCACACAGAAGTGTACCACAAAGATAAAAACTCATCTAACACTATCTATAACTTAGGTATGGTAGTAAAGATGATTAGATATAACTGCGGAATCATCTTACAATGTTGAGAGGCAGACCCATGTAGGATCCTAAATCATGAGACCCACGTTGGATCCTAGTATCGCAGACCCACTTAGAATCCTAGAGTAGTCCCACGTGGATTCCTAGATAATATCCATGTAGGATCCTAGAACACATACCCACATTGGATCTCAAAGCACCGACCCACATGGGATACCTTTCTCATGTTACATCCAGCCACAGGGTTCCCACACTAATATCGCTTGATTCGGGGAGGTTCCGCTCCTCAAGCCGCATGTCGACTTCAACTACAAAAAAGTCCCACGAATAAATATCCCAATGGACCGTCATGTAAAAGGGGTCTCAACGCAATAGACAGTGCATCAATCGGACTCTCGGTCTTTATGTTATTGGCCTTTTAGTCCTAGGGCCTGGTTGGTTTTGTGTTCTTTCCAACCCGGCCATACCCCAACTTTATCCAAATTCAAGTGGGGGTATACCAAAAAACCATCTCGATCCATGGTTTCCAGAGCCATAGACGGTTTTTCAAACAGATTCTCATATGTCAAGTTATAGCTGAAAGACTAAAAATGGGTTGAGGCTAGTTCGGGTCTGGCCTGACCCGGCCTAGGCCGTCCCGACCTGGTTCGGGTCGCCTGGCCTGAAGCGGGTCCATACCTGGGTCCGACCCGGCATGTTGGGTCTGGTCCGCCCCGCCGACGTGATCTGGCATGTTGTGTAACCCATGCTGGGTGGCCCGCTATGGCTCGCAGCTGGGTGGCCCTACTGTGGGGTCCGCCCTAGCGATCACCCTATAGGGAGGCTCCCCTGGGCACCTAGAACGACTAGGTTGTTTGGGTTGGGTGTCCGATGAGCCGGTGCCACGTGGCCCATGGTGTAGCCCGTGGTGGGAAGCCCTCTAAGGCTAGAGGCTGGGTGGCCCAATGGTGGGGTTCTCCCTAGAGACCACCTAAGAGGGAGGCTCCCCTAGGTACCCCGAATGACTGGGTTGTTTGGGTTGGGTGGATGACTGCCGGCGCCACGTGGTGCAAGCAGCTGGCACACAGGACTCGAGGTCCCCCTTGGCTCCCCGGCTAGCCAGACCGCAGGCCCACCTGCATGGCGCAGTCGCGCACTGCGCCCCCATCAGCGGCTGGCAGCGAGCCGACTACCCCTCCTTCGCCACAACGGCCTTGTACCGCGGCCCCTGCATGACCGGTGGAACAGACACATGCCACCACTCCATTCACATGGCTGGCCGAGCAGTGACCGCCACCCTTGCTTCGCTGTGGCCGACAGATGACGACCTTTTTCGGGTGTTTCGATCACACCACCGCCATCATCGCGGCCGGCCAGAGAGCCTACCGCCGCTCCCAATCCCTTCCGATGCTGGTCACTGGCACTGGTTGCCGGTGATTTTCCTCGGGTCACTAGGCGATCCCTGGTGGCCCATTTTTCAATTAGTAGACTCCTGCACTTGTCTCGGGACGTCTCCATCGAATCTAGAACACCATAGTTGAAAATTTCTCAACCTGAAAACAAGATGCGAAGAACACCAGCAGAGAGGTCGGGCCATGTTCATTTGGCCCACACTCTCCGTCTTAGAATGGTAGAAAGTGACCTAGTTATTATTGAATTTAGAATAACAAAAAGAATGGGTAAGAGTTAAACAAAAGAAACAATCCCTACCTCAAGGATTTGTTGACATCGGTGATGAGAGGGAAAGATAGACGTCGATTCCTCGTCGTTGAATACATTCCTCGTTGGAGATCCTTTGACATAGTTCTTTGTTGGATAAATGTGAGTCACTTGGAGGAAGTGTTTCTCCAATGTTCTCTCCATGTCACCCTTTTCCAACACTCCCCCCAATTAAACAAAAATAAGAGCCAACTTATTAAATTGAGTTTTATTGATATAATTAGAGTTCGCACATTAAATAATTTTGAAGATGGCATAATTAATTGGAAAAGAAACCAAGAGCCACTTACCTCATTAGAGAGGGAGTCCAAGGGATCCAGTGGTACCCATCACAAAATTCAAATTGGGATGATTAAAATTTAAAAATAAAATAAAGCTAGTTTATTTTATTTTCTCCCACAAAATGTCTGAAAACTAAAAACCACCTTTGAGCTTCTGTGGTCGAAGTGAAGGTCTCATTAAGTGAATATTGGAACTGCGAGATCAACAATGCCCTCATATTTCAATTCTGAGCACCCTTTCAAAAGTAAAAAAAACTCACTGACACTCTTTCTAAAAGGACTTAAGAAACATCAGAAAAATATTCTTGTCACTTCAGGCCTCATCAATCAAGTACCATTAGAAACTGGAGACTCGAATATTTCTATATAATTTTAAATAAACTTTACATGGAATTTTCTGGTCTTTATATTGATAGAACTCCATTTTAGAAATTATATATATAATATAACTAATACCAGATAAAAATATATATTTCTATTCAATAGGGTGGAAATGTCTTTCTATATTGATGACTTATTGTTGTAGTAATTTAGGGACACATGAGAGGGACTAAAATAGAGGGTTTGAAAAATCATTATGAATATTTATGAAATGTATAATAACATAAAGGATATATAATAATAAAAATATAAGGAACTAAAATTAATAGTTTTTCTTATAAAAAAAATAAACACAGAAAGAGTTAGAAAGAGAGGAAGTTATTATAATACTTATATATTCCTGGGATCTGAGAGACAAATTTTTGAATTCATATGATCTTATTGATAGAATAACTGTTACATATTGTAATATTATTAAAATTCTAAAACCATTAAAGTAAATATAAATGGGTTTATAGGGTGTTACTTATAGTCAAAATTAAATAATAAATTAATAATAGTTGGTTTTTTTCATTTTAATCTATGTAGGAAAACATTTTCATTTAAAAATTCCACTGTCATTTTCAGTCAGAGATTTTGATTGCCAATTCCATAAATTTGATTAAAAAACTATGATTTATTCACTTTTGAACCTTCTAATATCCACATTTCTTATTAAAAACGAAAAATATTTGAGAAGAGGTCATAAATAATTTCTAATGAAAAAAATATGTTTTATTATTTTTAAAATAAGATAATTATTTTAATATTGCTTTAATTACATTTAAATAAGTTTAGTATTAAATAAAAATTAATTTAGGTGAGGTAAATTATATAAAAATTATTAATATACTTTTACATCATAATATACCCATACATAATATTTCTATATTCAAAGAATATTTTAATATTAGGATTAAAATTTATTTATTTCACAAAAGTATTATAATATACAGATTATTTAATTTCAAAATAATTATTTTAGAATGTACAAAAATTTTATAAAAATAGTTACATAATTTTGAGAAATTTATTTATCAATTAAACAAGATAAAGAGATATTTTCTAGTTTGACTGGCATTATGAATAACAATAACATTAACATTCTAATGACTTCATTAATTTTTTATGAAATACTTATCCCCATACAGTGATAATGTAATTAACATAATTCCCTTATATATTCCAATGAATTATATTTATCGTAAATGAAAAAATGCATAACTTATAAGATTTATATTACAAAAATTTTATTCTTTTCTAACTCACTAGGATTTTCATTTTTTTTATTTTTTAGAGAGTATGAGGAATGTGAGTGACATATTGAAAGTCATGATATTCATTTACTTGTTAATATATATTGTTAAATTTAGTATTTATGAGGAATTTATATCTTACATTGTGTATTTTTCCATTATAAATTAATAGTGTTATTTTATTTCTCAAAAAATTTATTCATTCTTCAATTTTAATATATTTTTATATGGGAAATTTATTGTTCATATATTCTATACCCTTAAATAAAATTTTCTTTGAAATTTAATTCATACATAAATCTATTATTAATTATAGATAAATGACTGTCATTATTTTTTAGTATCCCATGTTTCTTCCTCAAGTTTATGATACCTATATAAAACATTTTCATTAAAATCTATTCATGTCTTTATAACTTTATCTATTTAGTCAATAATAAGGAATTTTTCTATATAATAAAAAAATATGGTGCTAGATATATCCCACTAATACTATGTACAATTTGTTTTTCTAAAATATACTTTCATATTAATGATGAATGGAATACATAATTTATAATAGAAATATTTGGTTGTAAGACTAACTATTATTCCAAAAACTTTTCCATCCCATTACCTAAAAATTTCCAATTGACTTCATGCATTAATTCCATTTTGTGATGAAAATAAAATATTCCTTACTTTTTTATATATTTAAGAAGACATGATCACCTAACTTTTTCTCTATATCCTTCCTTATGTTACAAATAACTATTACAAATGATTTACATTATAATATTTTTCAATATAGTTTTCACCTCCTATATTTCTTCTTCCAATAGTTTTGGTCACAAAATTTTTATTACACCATATATATAGTATATAGTTTTTGATTTGGTTTTATTTTAAAAAATAAACACTTAAAATTCCATTTGAATGTTTCCGTGAAATCTTTTTTAATAGAGAACTCTACATATCAAAGATGTTGATCCCAAATCTTTTAAATTTAAATATATAATGACACTAAATCATCATTTAATATTTGGATAAACCCCTAACATTCTATAATAATTTCATTTTTATAACCAATTTTAAGATTCAACACTATTTCAGGTTTCGGTCTTCAAACGCCCAACAACTCCGTATCCAATGATGGATGGACCTGCTTTCCTTAGGCAGGCGTTCGCCGAATGGTCTAACTAGTGATGCTAAAGAACTCACATTGGAGGAGAGGATGGGATGTCTGGCTCATTGCACTCTTTTGGGGGGAATTATTTCCTATTCTGGGAATCTCTTATAGATTTAAGACGTATTCCTTTGTTCGCAAATATTTGGTTTATACTCAAACATTGTATCCACGGATTTAACCCTTGGTTGGAAATGGTCAGCAGAACACAGGGGTTTGGAATCATTTAGGCCCAAGGTTTACCATCCCTCGTTGGATTAATGACCCCGAGGAGTCTGGACTCATTGAGACATTTCTAGGAGCAACTCGGTGAACTGATGTGAAGATAGTTGGATCGATCGGTTGTTGCACTTGAATCTCATAGAGGCTTCCTACGTACCCTACCTGGGGGACATGGATCAAAGTCCACGTAGTTCGAAAGGGGATCATTGGAGAACCGACGTGAATGTGGGCCAGGAGATATGATTGTGAATTAGCTTGAACCTCTTAGAGTCTTCCTACGTACCCTACCTAGGAGACAAGGATCAAAGTCCACGTAGTTCGTATTGAATTAGTTCTTATGCTCTGAGGCAGCCCATGGTGATGGATTAGGGCTTACACTCTGAGATGGCCCAGGGTGATGGATTGTGGCTTACACTCTGAGGAGGCCCATAAAGTTTATGTCATGGTCAATGCATAGTCTAAGCCCACGCGAGTCATGCTCGGTGTGAGAAACAAGAGGTAGCAGGGACCAGAGGATCACGTCGCGAAAGGTACATCCGTGAGAAGTGGAGTGGGGCTTACGCATAAGGGAGGCCCATAAAGTTTGGGCCTTACTTCGAGATGGACGCCCACGGTGTCTTCCTCATGTATGTCAATGTGGGTATCCCAAACCATTGGTGGGTTGAGTAATATAATGGGGGCCACCACCTATGCGCATGTGCACAAGCTGGATAATGCCAAGGGCGTTGGAATCAGTCCGAACAAAGGGAGTTGAAAAGTGTGAATTGCATGCCCGACATTAGGAATGCAATGAGGGTGGAATGGCGATGGAGGATAAATATTGACCTTGTTCGAAACACAAAATCCAGGTCATGTTAGCCTGGAATGTGGACAGACAACTGATGGTCGACTGCTAACCATCTTTGAAACACGTGACCTAACTCAAAGTGTTGTCAAAAGTCTTTCGAGGGCATTGGGCCAGGACGGTAGGTGAGCCGAGGCGGCATGGGACTAGGCCGTTAGGGGGTCCCTTCAGACATGCCAGGGGATGAAGATCCGAATGAAGGACGTGAAAAGTATGAGGTGGAGTGATGGAATGTTTAAATGGATTCCAACGCTCTTTAAGTTATGCCTTTGTAAACATGGCATTAGGCATCTTATGCTTGGAGCAAAAGGCATCAAATTATTGAATGATAAGGAATGCTATAGTTTATAGTCATGTAGAGAGGAATGTTTCCATATAGTTTGATGTCATATGGATAGGACGAGGGCCATACAATTTAACATCATGTGGTCAAGATGATGGCCATACAGTTTAACGTCACGTGGTAAGGATGAGGGCCATACAGTTTAACGTCATATGGTGAGGAAGGATAGGAAGGAGATACCTAGAAATGGTTGGTGTTGGACTTACGCAAGGGCGGCCCTATATGGATGAACCTAGCAATAAGAGTTATGACATGGGGTTATTGGAGAGTCATGAGGAGTAGCTCGACTCCTGTCATTAATTGGAAGGATGCTGGGGTGGCGCAAGGGTGCAATGTAAAATACTGTTGACCCGACCCGAAAAGGTCATGGTGCGACTCTCCATTTTTCATGGGGGTCAGTGACGGTAGTGATGGGACTGGCCCTAATCCTGAGCGGGGGGGCGGGGGCTGCACCCCCACGGTATGGACAAATGAGTGCATGGGGTTTTCTGCATGGGGCTGGCCGCGAGGGAGCTGGTTGCGATGTTCCGACTACGATGAAGTTGTCCATGAAGGAGATGGCCGTGTAGGGAGCCACATGTGGTTCGTAGTTTGATTGTCCATGAAGGGTGTCCATGGAGGAGCGGGCCACGAGGTTGCAGGCTGCGAAGGACTAGGTCGCGAAGGAAGATGTCTGCGAAGGAGGCTCTCCGTGAAGGATGATTTCTGCGAAAGAGGTTGTCCGCGAAGGAGGTTGTCTGTGAATGAGATGGCCGTCCACGAATCGTGTTTGCAACGGGGTTGGATCCCATGCTACTTCGCGCCCACGGAGGGGTTCCACCTCTATTTCGCGAATAACATTGGACCGCGGAAGGGGTCGACAAGGAGGGACTATCCGCAAAGTAAATTTCCGCTATGGGATGGCCGCGGTGGAGCTGGACGCATGTGGTTCGCAGACTAGTTTCTTCTCTCCACAGAAGAGTTCATCCGCGGATCATATGGGGTCTGTGGATGGCCGCGGAACACCGCTAGGAGCGATTCCACCAGCGTCTCCCCATGGGTTTTCACCTATATTTCCTCTACATTTTTTTGGTGCCCCTTGGTGAATATTTACTAAGTCACGAAGGAGGCTGAATCAATGGGGCACACGACACTTTCTGCGGAAGCCCATGAAAGAATCCCCACCTGCAGATGACTCGGTCAACTAGGCATTTTTGGAACTGAGATCCGTGGAATTGCTCTGCGGCTGGGCACCACTCTGCCTCTATCCCGCAAACGACATCAGTTCGTGGAGGGGGCAACATGCAGTGGTGGACCGGCCTGACACCCATCCTGCTTCGCGCCCGTGGAGGGTCCACGTCACTATTTCGCAGACAAAGATGGTCCGTGGAATTGTGGGGGGGATCTTCCGAACAGGTTGTGTGCTATTGCTGGGAGCCGATGCGTAGACCGGTTCGGTCCTTTCCCAAGTCTTTTGGTAATTGTATTTCCCCATTGCGGGATTTTCAGGACCCTACAAATGACCCCCATCAGAATGGGGTCTAATAGGAACGAAGAGGAGGCTATTCCGATCTAGAGTGGTCCTGAAACATGATGAGTGAAATGACAATGGTCTAAATTTTTCCTGAGTCAAGGGACATAGAGAGCATAGTTCGACTATTTCTAGGGTTTTATAGAAAATCCCACAAACTTTATGTCTCTTCCTTTAATACCCTGATTTTTCCTAGGCTCATTTAGTGTGAACCCAGCAGGTATGGCCTGACTTTTGATTAGGTCACCCTTTTCAGGTTTTCGGCCTAACAGGCCTTGTGCCTCTTTTTATGAGCAGTTTAACGTTTCGCTGACAAGACTATCATTACTGATATTTTAGGTCGAACAGATTTGACCAGATATGGTGGGGCAAGGGCCCCAATGTGGTTCAGTTGATTAAAAGATGCCTCAATACTCTTCAGACACATATGGGGGGGGGGGGGCTATTTAAATTTAAACGATATGCTGGGCATGGGCATGTCTCAAGGAATGGGAGTCATGTCGGCGTACAGAGGATGGAAGAGCATTGCCTAAGAAAATCTTGCCTTTGGTAGATAGGCTAGGGTCGGTCAATATGCAGAGCTGCTGAGGGCTTGGTATGCATAGTCGTACTAAGGTGTCCTTAAGTCAATGACTATCCATTTCTGATGGCTCGTGGAATTCATGGAAGTCCGGCTCATGTAAACCACCATGGGTGGCTTGGAAAATTATGAAAACCACCTGGGGTGTCTCAGAAGGGGAAAGTGACATCTGAAAGGTTTTTTGGAACATCCATACTAATCAGAATCGTGGTCAAGGGACCATTTCCCTACGCATTTAGTTAGTTTAAGGGGTGGTTGAAGCTTCGTGCAGTTTAAATTTATGCAGGTGGGACATCATTTAGAATGGAACTACTACTACTGGTCCTCAGTAATATTTTCAGAGACGTTCCACCATATTCAGGCAGGATTGTGAAAGAGGTTGGTAAACTGTAACTTAGAGGGTTTTTCAATCCCAGGATAGACATGGGGGCTTAGAGGCCAAGAGGCATACAGAGAGAATCATTGCCTAAGGAAGTCATACCTTTGGTAGATGGGCCAGGGGAGATCAATATGTAGAGCCATTTAAGGCATGGTATGCATAGTCATGCAAAGGCGTCCCTAGTTCAATGATTGTATTCCCCCGATAGCCAAGAAACTTCATGGAAGTTGAGATTTGGGACCACCAGGGGTGGATTATCAGAGTCCAACTTTTTTTGTGTACAGAGTATGGTTTAATTTGAGAGGGTTCCTGGGTACGGGGGAAACATCTAGACTGAACATCCCGAGAATGGGTGAAGTAATCCCTTCTCACATGGGTGTGAGACGGTGGCTTGTGCCGGTCTGACCCATGTACTGATGGACAGATAAAAGCCTCTGTTCCATACTAAACCCATGACGGGTTTGACCGTGCAGTTTAGCGGCATGCGATAAAGACGAAGAGTAGTATTAAAGAATGTTGTGCAGTTTAATTTCATGCAACGAGGACGAGGGGCATTTTTCATTCTTCTTCCATTGCTGTGCAGTTTAACGCCGTGCAACAAGAATGATTGACTGTGTAGTTTAATGTCGTGCGGTGAGGACATAGTCAAAAAGTCCTCTCTTGATTAGAATGTAACTAGGCTCGAGTATCCTGGCATGTCCATGATGTGGAGGGGGGGTTGCTCGTGTAAATCATGGTTCTGGGGCTTCTTGGATCAGGAGAGATGTCACGGAGGCTCTGAGGCTGGTAAGCATATGAAGCTAGGAAGAGTATCGCCTGGGGAAATATTCCATTTGGTAGATGGGCCAGAGGAAATCAATATACAGAGCCGCTGAGGGCATGGTATGCTTAGTCATGCAAAGGTGGCTCCGGGTCTATGACTTTCCACTTCCGATGGCCATGATTGGTTATGAAGATCCGCAATTGTCTGGGCCACGAAGTCTATCATCGGGGAAGGAAATGTATGAACATGTCAGGCATACTCAGCCCTGGTTGCAGTTAAAGCTTATAGAGCTCCCTACGCTGATTTATTTTGCGTGAAGGGGTGTACCTTTACTCCATCCAGTTTAACGTCATGCGGGTAAGGACGAGGTACTCTTAGTTTAGCGGTCATAGAGCTCAGACCACTGGGTGACTATTGCTACAGTCACTCGACAGATAAGTGGGTCAACATTGTCTGATATAATTGGAAAAGGTGGGGTGTGATGGTCATAAACTATAACTTTGTGTTCTCCCAGATCAGGAGGTGTGGTGTGGGGGCATTGAGGCCGGTAAGCATACGAAGCTAGG
This sequence comes from Viscum album, assembly GCA_963277665.1. Lineage (NCBI taxonomy): Eukaryota > Viridiplantae > Streptophyta > Magnoliopsida > Santalales > Viscaceae > Viscum > Viscum album. Next base: position 2,135,951,871 of record OY728138.1, read on the forward strand.
AAGAGTACCGCCCAAGGAAATCTTGCCTTTGATGGAAAAACCAAGGGCTATCATTATGCAGAGCCGCTGAGAGCATGGTATGCATAGTCTTACAATGGTGTCCCCAGGTCGATAACATTCCACTTCTGATGGCCACGAATGATTATGATAATCCTCTATTGCTCACAGTGCAGAGTTCGACACGTGGGGATAATGGTGCCCGAGCATACAAGAAACATCTTCACTGCAATTGTATGTTGAGTCACAGTATCCTAGTCGTGGCTTGATGTTCGTAGATACAGGTCGTTATGTGAACCACGAACAGAAACAAAGGCTATCCAGGTAGGGATACCTTGGAAACACTTGGATGTGAAGAGGGGATGAACTTGTAAACCAATTCTCCATAAACTTCTGGATCAGGAGGTATGGTATGGGGGCTCTGAAGCCGGTAAGCATACAGAGCTAGGAAGAGTGTCACCTTTTGAAATCTATCCTTTGGTAGACGGGCCAGGGGATATCAATATGTAGATCCGTTGAGGGCATGGTATGGATAGTCATGCAATGGTGTCCATGGGTGGATGACTTTCCACTTCCGATGGCCATGAGTGGTTATGAAGATCCATAATTATCCGGTTCGTAGAGTCTGATGTATGGAGAGGATGCATCCAAATGTGCAAGGAGTATCTCCATCTCGTATCACCATGAGTCTTGGGTTGGTCGCGATGAAGTCGGTAAAGTTTAACGTCATGTGGTAAGGACGACATCTATGAAGTTTAACGTCATGCGGTAAGGACGAAGTCTGTGCAGTTTAATGTGATGCGGTAAGGACGATGTCCTTGTAGTTTAAAATCATACGGTAAGGACAAAATATACACCCCATGTAGGTCTGGTCCGTACACGGGGGAAGGGGCATTTTTAACATTATTGTCCATGCAGTTTAACGTCGTGCGACAATGATGAAAAGTACACCCCATGGCGGTCTGGTTTGTATATGGGGGAAAAGGACATTTTTTAGATTTTATTTAGGGGGTTGGGCCCGGACGGGGAATCCTGGCATCATTACATATCACGCAAGGTCAGGAATCATTCCGCACATAGTTCTTTGGAAGAAGTACACCCTGTGTAGGGCTGGTCCATACACGTGCGAAGGGGAAATTGTCTAACTACTATTTTATTTCATTTGGAGGTGGCTAGGCCAGGATGGGGAACCCTGGTGTCACTACGTATCCTGTGAGGGCAGGAATCAAGCCATACATAGTTCTTTGAAAGAAGTACACCATGTGCAGGTCTGGTCCATAAACTAGGGGAGAGGGGCATTGTTATAAATTTTTGTCCGTGCAGTTTAACGTCGTGCGGTGAGGACGAGGGATACCTCCTATGCTTGTCTGGTCCATACGTAGGGGGAAAAAGGGGTTTTCAACTTTTATTTGGGAGTGGCTGGGCCAAGATTGGGGATCCCGGCGTCACTACGTATCCTGTGAGGGTAGGAATCAAGCCGTACATAGTTCTCTGAAATTCGTGAAGTTTAACATCATGCGGTGAGGACGAGGAATACACCCCGAGTCGGGCTGGTCCATACACGGGGGGAGGGAGCATTCTTAACTATTAGTTGGGAGTGGTTGGGCCGATATAGGGGATCCCAGTGTCATTACGTATCCTGCGAGGGCAGGAATTATACTGTACGTAGTTCTGTAGAATCCAGATAGTTTATTGTCATGCGGTGAGGATGAGGGGTCTTATTAGATTCCGTGCAGTTTAACGTCGTGCGGTAAGGACGAACTCCATGTAGTTTAACATCATTTGGTGAGGATGTAATGCTCTTAGTTTAAGGTCTGAGTGTTTGGACCATTGGGTTCTTGGTAATTTAATTTCATGCAGCTCGGATGAACTCCATGCAGATTAATGTCATGCAGTGAGTATGTTCTCCACTCTCGGTTTCTATGAAAAATACTTCTTTAGGAATCTCCCATTGGTAGGAGTCGTGGTGACTTTCCCATTCATGGAGATTAGGGTATATGCTCCATTGGAGTAGACCTTTTGTACAACGTATGGTCCCTTTCATTTGGGCCCTATATTTGGATGCTTCTTTCCAGGTATCATTGGGGTTTGGAGGACCTATAAAATTTCTCCTACCGAGAAAGACCTGAGACAGACCTTTTTATTGAAGGTTCGTGCGATCCGGTTCTGGTAGACTTCCAGATGGTGCAAAGTGTGCAGCCGCTTCTCGTCCAGCTATTACAGTTCACCTAGCTGCTTTTCTGACCGCTCATAACTGGATAATTGATCACAGATGGAAACATAGTGTGAGGGAAGTTGGAGTTCAGTGGGCAGGACCACCTCTATGCCGTTCACTAATGAGTACGGGGTGCCCGAGTAGTGGTGCAGATTGTGGTCCGATAAGCCCACAATGCATGAAGGAGTTTATCTGGCCATGAATTCTTGTCTTTGTCCACCATTTTCTAGAAAATGTTGGGCAGGGTCTTGTTGAAAGCCTCTATCTGTTCGTTGGCTGCTGCATGGTAGTGGGATGAGTTGTTATCCTTGATACCATACTCATGATATAGTTTCTCCAATTCAGCAGAGCAGAAGTTTGTGGCGTTGTCTGTCAGTATGGTATGAGGGACACCAAATCTGGTAATGATATCGGTCTTCACAAAGCTGACAATATTTCTTTCCCTGACTACCTTGAGTAGTATTGCTTCTGTCCATTTGGAAAAAAAGTCAGGAGCCGTGAGGATATACTTCAGCTGTTTGGCCGTGGCGGGAGGATATGGTCCCACGACGTCCATTCCCCATACGGAAAAAGGCCAAGAGTACTTGGCTTGATGAAGTAACTTTGGGGGTTGGTGTATGAAGTTGGCATGAATCTGGAATGAGTGGCATTTCGCGGTAAAGCACTTGCAATTTCATGCCACTGTGGGCCAGTAGTACCCAAGAATTCTAACCTGATGGGAAAGCTTGGTGCAGGGATGATGTTCTCCACACGCTCCGTCATGTACTTCATTCATTATGGCAGTAGTTTCTTCTCCATCAATGCATCTGAGGAGCACTCCATCAAGGCCTCATTTGTAGAGGACCTCTTGCTGACCCGCGCTGCCATATAGGACAATGTTGATTTCCTTTCATCGTATTTTCTCTTGTTCAGCCCTATTTGATGGAAGTTCTCCCCATTGAAGGTAGGTTGCAATTGGGGTCATCCAACCGGTGGAAGGAGCATATGGCTCAGGGACAGGACTGACTTCATGGATTTCTTCTTTCTTGGTCTGAACAAATTTCAATACCATTCGATGGTGAGCAATATTGATAATCGTTTCATCCTGGCCTGGGTCAGCTAGGGTTGTGGCCGCGTTGGCTAATGCATAAACCTAAGCAGTCTGGGACCGGGGAATATAGGTTAATGTTGGTTCTGTGGAGAATTCCACTATTAACCCTCAGACATGGTCAAACAAGGGGATCCGCTCCTCCATTTTAATAGCATAGTCACCATTGACTTGCTTGATGTCCAATTCCAAGTCACCCTTTACCTCAAGGCGTTGTACTTGTGCCTGGAGTGCGAGTTACAGGCCTGCAATGAGGGCTTGATATTATGCTTCATTGTTTGTAGATCCCTCTGATAGGAGGAAGGAATATGGAAGCGCTGCCTTTTCTAGGGACACGAGTATTATCCCCAAACCAACTTTGTTGAATCTGGGATAATCCATTATCTTCCAGGTTGGGCTTCGGGATGCGCCGTCGAAGTACATTTCCGATGCTGGGAATTCCTCTCGAACTAAGAAGATGTATTCATCAGGAAGCTTAGTGTATGGTGTAATGGTCCCCATCAAAGGGTGCTCTACCATAAAGTCTGCTAATTCCTGACCCTTGATGGCTTTCTAAGGCACAAACCGGATGTCAAACTGTTGCAGGATGACGGCCAATTGGGATAGGCGTCTGGTTAGCATCGGGCGGCTGAGGATGTACTTGAGTGGGTTACTCCACGGGATCAAATATACCTCATGATGCTGAAGGTAATGTTGCATCTTTTGAACCACGAACACAAAGTCCAAACAACTCTTCTCGATATTTGAGTATCGATTCTCATCATCAGTCATGGTTCGGCTGGGGTAATAGAGACTGTTTTCGCTGCCCGTGTCATTCTTTTGTAAGAGGAAGGCTCCCAGTGATCGCTCTAAGGCTGTCACGTACAAGATGAGAGGAATTCCTTCAACAGGGGGCATGAGCAGCAGTGGGATTAAGAGGTGCTTCTTCAAATTGTTGAAAACCTCTTGGCAGTCATCCGTCCATTGGTACGAGACTCCCTTCTTCATTAACCTGGTGAAGGGAAAAAAATTTCCTGCCAAGTTGGCTATGAACCCCTAATATATGCTAGGTGTCCTTGGAATCCCCTCAACTCTGTGAGGTTTTAGGGAGGTGGAAGCCCAAGGATAGCCTTTGTCTTCTTAGGGTCGACTTTGATGCCACGATGGCATACGACGAAGCCAAGGAATTTCCTTGAGGTAATCCCAAAGGTGCATTTCAAGGGGTTTATCTTCATGCTATGTTGTCGGAGTTTGTTAAAGACATTATCAAGGTCTGACAGGTGATCTGACCGCTGTCTGGACTTGACCACCTGGTCATTCATGTAAAATTCAATGAATTTCCCCTAGGAACAGTTTAAAGATCTGATGCATGCCACACTCAAATGTGGTGTCAGAGTTCTTGAGACCAAAGGGCATGACCCTGTAATACAATACACCTTGTGGTCCCCTAAAGGCAGTTTATTCTTCATCTTCTTGGGCCATCCTAATTTGATTATATCCAGAATAGCTGCCCATGAATGATAGGGCCTCATACCCAGCCGTCACATCGATTAATAATTCGGTGATCGGGACCGGGAAACCATCTTTCAGACAATGCCGATTGAGATATCTGAAGTCAATGCAGACGCTGATTTTTATGTTCTTTTTCATGACAAGGATGATGTTGGCCAACCAAATGGGGTACTGGTCCTCCCGAATGAAGCCTTATTTAATGAGTTTATCGACTTCAGCCTCTATTTTGGCGGCTTGTGAGAAATACGTCCTTTTGGCAGCCTGTTTATAGCCCTGGTGGTCTTCTGGAAGACCAAGGTGATGTGTCGCTACTTCGGGAGCGAGTCACAGATTTTCAATGTAATTCTAGGCAAAAACATCTCGATGTGGCCTCAGGAAAGAGGTATATACCTCGTGCTCCTTGGGGGACATGGTTGTACTGATGATAGTAAGCCTCAGATCTTCCTCAGTACCTAGGTTTATTTCACTGAGCTTTTCCACCATGGTGGAGATACCCTCCTCAAATGTGGAAGGTGCATCCCAAAGATCTTCTTCCTCTTCTTCTCCCAAATCCTCATCTTCTTGATCTGACGGGGGGAGAGTTTCCAGTCTGAGCCTTCAATGGTTTGAGGGAGAGTCATCATGGTCATCCCTTCTTGAGTATTCGTCCCCAGATCCAGGGTTGGAGGACGTTCCCGCATTGTTGTGCTAGGCCATCATGGATGAAGTCATGAGGACATCTGAATGTGTGTCTGAACTTGAACTCCAACTCTCAACATGGTTGATCGGAAGGATATAATCTATGCCAATCTTCCTGAGGGGGTCATCAGGAACCATTTCCAGGCCATTTGGAGCGGGGATCTAGTCGACACAATCGACCAAAGGCTTCTTTTTATTTTTCTCATAAAAACTAGCGTCAATTTAATGTGACTCATAGAGCTCAAAATGGGCCTTGTTTGCGTGCAATGTTCCACTTTGTCCATTGACTTAGTACTAGATACACTGGTGGTAGGATGAAGGAACGACCATGTGCTTATGGAGACACGACCTTCCCAGCAGGGTATTGAATGTTGTGCTCTGCCGGACCACCAGGAATTCTGTGTAGGCTACCAAGTCACCAAAATGGGTCTTTAGCATAATTTTACCCATTGGTTTCTACTCACTCTTTTCATAACCCAACAGAGTTGTGGCCGAGGGAATTAGGTCATCCTCACTGTAACCCAACTTACGAATTGTCCGTAGGGGAAGGAGGTTAAGTCCATAGCCATTATCTATGAAGACATTATGGATCTCAATACCATTCAGTGTGCCAGACACATATAGTGGTCTAATGTGTCCTTGCATGAAGTCATCATCATTCTGATTGGTGAAGGAATTCACCGCATTGCATTCAGTCGAGTCAGTCTCCGTCCGGTAAATCTTGGTGGCAGCTACCTCAGCTTGAAACTACTGGGGGCTGATCAAATCTTCTATAAGCGTGTCCCTGGGGTCTGCTGATAGACATAGGGCATCGAGGTTTGACAGCTTGGCTAGTACTGATTCCATCTGCTTAAGGATATCGTATTTCTGCTCTAGTGGCTGACTCTTCTCCATTGGCGGGAGAGTCTTAGCGAGTGATTTTAGGGAAGTAGCATTTGACGAGGAGGGATCATCCGCGGGGTCAGATATCAATGGTGTTCCCGCGTTTTGAGGACTTGGCCTGGCCGGTATGTTTGTGTGCACTAGGCATCCAAACACTTGTTCCTCCTCTGGTGGGTATCGTAGAACAACCGGGCTAGAGTGGTTGCCTGTGGAGGCGAAGGAGCATTCTTTCTTCTTCTGAGTCCATTTAGGGGCTCTCCCACGGGTTTCTACGATACTAACGGTTTGGGTCAGGGTCCAACCCTAGGAAAAATCATTCTTCTGTCACACTCTGGGGTGGCTCTAAGAAAGTACCACCTCAATCTTCACTGGATCCACCACAACTCTAGCCTATGAGATTACATGTCCTATAAAGTGAAACTCTCGGATCTAGTACTGGCACTTTGAGAGCTTACCATAATGTTTGTGATCTTAGATTGTGTCCATAACTACCTGAAAATGATAATCATGATCCTCTTTGGTAGCCAAGTAGATCAAAATGTTTTCAATGAAGACTACTACAAAGTGATCAAGGTATGGATAAAATATCATGTTCATGAGTCCCATTAACATAGATGGAGCGTTTTTCATGTCGAACGACATGACCAAAAACTCATAATAGCCATAACGACATCTGAAAGCCATCTTCTGCACATCCTCGTCTCGTACTCTAAGCTGGTAATAGCCTAAACTGAGGTTTAGCATGAAGAACCACCGTTCTCCCTTCAGCTGATCATAGAGGTCATCAATCCTCAAAAGTGGGTACTTGTTTTTCATGGTCACCTGTTTCAGGAAATGATCGTCAGCACAATGTATCAAGCTCCCATCTACCTTCTTAGAGAACAAAACTGGGGCTTCCCAAGGTGAAACACTAGGACAGATGAACCACATCCCCTATAAGTCTTCTAACTGTTCCCGCAACTCATGAAACTCCATGGGAGCCATCTGATACACTGGTGTAGATATCAGAGTTTTCTCGGGGGTACAAGTCAATGTAAATGTACACCTCTATGTGATGAGGTAGACCCAGAACATCGTTAGGGAAGACATATGCATTCTGGTCCACCACTACAGGATAGATCGAACTCTCCACATAAACAAATCTGAGGCTAAGGCTCTCCAACTGATGATTGATCAGGTGCACTCTCCTCCAGGTAAGTCCTTATTGTGCTGTAATGGATCCCTTTTCACTGGTGAAGGTAAACCTAGTCCCATCCTCACGGATACATCGCACTTTTTGCCTAGTGTAGTCTATCTGGGAATAGACTGTAGATAACCAATCAATACCCAAGACGACGTCGTAAGGCCTCGACGCCGCTACTAGAAGATACTAGATGAACCTATCATCTCCTAGATTAAGCTCACACTACAGGCACCAGTGTGTAATTATTAAATCCTCTCCTGTATGAGTCTCTAGCAGTAAGGATCGATCCAAAAGCTCCACCAGAATCTCCGAGATCCGAAGGAGGGAAGTGGCAAAAAAAGAATGACTGGAACCTATGTCTATATGTGCTGCATCCAAGGTGGAGTAGACACATATCATACCTCATATCATCTCTAGAGGGTCGTGATCGTAGGACTTGGTCACCTGGAGGTGAGCTCACGCCTTTCCAACCACTCCCTTAGGTTGGGGTGGACCACCAGGTGGTGGTGGCGGTAACAACTTGAATCATCTCCCACCTCCAGCTGCATGAACAGATCCTCTCCCACATCTTCCTTCTCCTTGCGAACCTCCTCGGTCGAACCTCTATCTCTGCCTGGGCAGTCCTTTCACCGTCTTCTGATCATTCGTACGGCGGGTCGGGTAGTCACGAGCCACGTGACACTGCCCACCCCATGTAGAACAATGCCATCTACTCACATTACTGGCTCTATCTAGGGTGCCCCGCACAACTGACCCTAAATCATGCGGTCATCCACCTATAGGTCTGGTCCTCTTGGACCACTGTGACATCTTTCTACTTTCAACTACAGAAGACTCCGCTACGTGGCGCCAGATGGTGGGTCTTACTGCTGGTGACTTCTCATCAAGAAAACTATCCACTAAGAGGGCTCGCTCTAAGACCCCCTCCTGTAGCGGAATGCTGAGTGAAATAATCGAAGCACTGATCTCATGCCTGAGTCCCTGATCGATGGTCCAGGCTATGAAGAATGGGTCTTGCACCATATCAGTGGAGTAGCGTGAGAGGTCGGTGAACCTCTTTGAGTACTGAGTCCTAGTCATGATGCCCTACTACAGATGAAGAAGCACTTATATGTGCACTGAATGAAGGGTCGCTGGGAATAACATTTCCAGAAATAGGCTCTCAAAGTCTTCCTAGGGGAATTTTTCCTATTCGGGAACCTGAATCATCATGCTCCACCATCTGCCTGCTAATTCTTGTAGAATAATGGTGGTAAGGATCACTATGGGATCATCTGGTGTCCCTACCTATAAAAAGACTCTCACCACGAACTCCAACCAATCCTCAGCCACCTGTGGGTCCATCTCAACCCTAAAACTAGGTGGCCTCTAGTAATGGATCTCATTCAACATGCTCATGCAGTGTTCACTCTCTACTACTTGGTCTGGTGGCACTGGTGGCCCAACGGATAATGGTACCACTAGTGCCTCCACTGGGTCCTCTACTAAAAAGGGTCCAATGAGAAGGCCTCCTTGATCGATGGGATATCATGGAACGCTCTACCCGGAACATGTGTTGGATGACTACGTGGAGTCATCCTGAAAAGAAATAGGTGTTCCACGGTCAATATGTTATACCCAGTGAGCTGACTCAAAAGGATCACAAAGAAAATTTTTCATAAGACACACACAATCAGTGTTTTCATGTACTACGCTAGAAATCAGTGTTTAAGGTCTTGGAGTATGAATATGCCGGCCGCCACACCAACATTGGATTCCATAAACTGATATCCACACACATAACACATAAAAATATTTTCATTAAATGATCAGAGTCCAATGTTTTATGGTAGAACTGACTCCTCTGATACCAATTTTTCCTGACCCATCCCCTGGGGCCCATGTCGTGACTACCCCAAGCCCGTCTTCCATAGGCTAGGGGCTGGCGACAAGCACTGAAAGGAGTATTCCCTAAAGACAGGGAAGGAATTTCCTTTTTATCTTCTAAAATCACACAACTAAGCACAAAGTAAGATACAAGCACAAAGTAACCTATAATGTAAAAAATTTGTGTATAGAATGTAAAGGGGGAAAGAATAAAAGCCCAAATGAAAATAACAAGTAAAAATGGTAGGTACAAGTAAACTAAAATGTACAGGTATAACTGACAACAACTCCTATGAACACCCGCCTAGGATCCTACCTGAAGGGTACGTACAACTCTCAAACAATCATATTTGTGGTACGCCTTATCTAATGTCCACCTACGAGCTACCTCTAGTCTAGGTACTCTCGTCCTCAGTCAGCACTGTCTGTCATATGTACCAAACCCAACAATGTGTGGGAATAGCTCATGCAAGGGTGAGTATAACGATACATAGTAGGGACCCCGATACCCTCGAATGTCTCACAAAATCCACAAATGTTAAACCACAAAGCATGAAAATAACTGAAAACCCCACTTCGGTATATGCCCATACATATACCTAAGTTGTCATGTATACCCATATCAATCATGGGGAAACACATGGCCCAACTCAAAGACCAAATCTCAATTGTTCCATGAAGGAAAGAATACCACGAAGGTGAGTACCACAAAGGTATTACCACATAGATAATGCCACATAGAAAAATACCACAATGGCATCATCACACAGAAGTGTACCACAAAGATAAAAACTCATCTAACACTAGGTATAACATAGGTATGGTAGTAAAGATGATTAGATATAACTATGGAATCATCTTACAATGTTGAGAGGCAGACCCATGTAGGATCCTAAATCATGAGACCCACATTGGATCCTAGTATCGCAGACCCACGTAGAATCCTAGAGTAGTCCCACATGGATACCTAGAGAATATCCATGTAGGATCCTAGAACACATACCCACATTGGATCCCAAAGCACCGACCCACATGGGATACCTTTCTCATGTTACAGCCAGCCATAGGGTTCCCACACTAAGATCGCTTGATTCGGGGAGGGTCCGCTCCTCAAGCCGCATGTCGACTTCAACTACAAAAAAGTCCCACGAATAAATATCCCAATGGACCGTCATGTAAAAGGGGTCTCAACGCAATAGACAGTGCATCAATCGGACAATCGGTCTTTATGTTATTGGCCTTTTAGTCCCAGGGCCTGGTTGGATTCATGTTATTTCCAACCCGGCCATACCCCAACTTTATCCAAATGCAAGTGGGGTATACCAAAAAACCATCTCGATCCATGGTTTCCAGAGCCATAGACGGTTTTTCAAACAGATTCTCATATGTCATGTTATAACTGAAAGACTAAAAATGGGTTGAGGCAAGTTCAGGTCCGGCCTGACCCGGCCTAGGCCGTCCCGACCTGGTTCGGGTCACCCAACCTAAAGTGGGTCCATACCTGGGTCCGACCCGGCATGTTGGGTCTGTTCCGCCCCGCCGACGTGACCTGGCATGTTGTGTAACCCGCGCTGGGTTGCCCGCTAAGGCTCGCATCTAGGTGGCCCCGCGGTGGGGTCTGCCCTAGCGACCACCCTAGAGGGAGGCTCCCCTGGGTACCCAGAACGACTAGGTTGTTTGGGTTGGGTGTCCGATGAGCCGGTGCCACGTGGCCCATGGTGTAACCCGTGGTGGGAAACCCGCTAAGGATAGAGGCTGGGTGGCCCCATGGTGGGGTTCGCCCTAGCGACCACCTAAGAGGGAGGCTCCCCTAGGTACCCCGAATGACTGGGTTGTTTGGGTTGGGTGGCTGACTAGCCGGCACCACGTGGTGCTAGCAGCTGGCACACAGGACTTGAGGTCCTAATTGGCTCCCCGTCTAGCCAGACCGTAGGCCCACCTACATGGCACAGTCGCGCACTGCGCCCCCATCAGTGGCTGGCAGTGAGCCGACTACCCCTCCTTCGCCACAGCGGCCTTGTACCGCGGCCCCTGCATGACTGGTGGCACAGACGCGTGCCACCACTCCATTCACATGGCCGGACGAGCAGTGACTGCCACCCTTGCTTCACTGTGGCCGACAGATGAAGACCTTTCTCGGGTGTTGCAATCACACCACCGCCATCATTGTGGCCGACCAGAGAGCCTACCGCCGCTCCCAGTCCCATCCGATGCTGGTCACTGGCACTGGTTTCCGGTGATTTTCCTCGGGTCACTAGGCGCTCCCCGGTGGCCCATTTTTCATTTAGTAGACTCATGCACTTGTCTCGGGACGTCAACATCGAATCTAGAACACCATAGTTGAAAATTGCTCTACCTGAAAACAAGATGTGAAGAACACTAGCGGAGAGGTCGGGCCATGTTCATTTGGCCCACACTCTCCGTCTTAGAATGGTAGAAAGTGACCTAGTTATAATTGAATTGAGAATAATGAAAAGAATGGGTAAGAGTTAAGCAAAAGAAACAATCCCTACCTCAAGGATTCATTGACATCGATGATGAGAGGGAAAGATAGACGTCGATTCCTCGTCATTGAATACGTTCCTCATTGGAGATCCTTTGACATAGTTCTTTGTTGGAGAAATGTTAGTCACTTGGAGGAAGAGTTTCTCCAATGTTCTCTCCATGCCACCCTTTTCCAACACTCCCCCCAATTCAATAAAAATAAGAGCCAACTTATTAAATTGAGTTTTATTGATATAATTAGAGTTCGCACATTAAATAATTTTGAAGCTGGCATAATTAATTGGAAAAGAAACCAAGAGTCACCTACCTCATTAAAGAGGGAGTCCAAGGGATCCAGTGGTACCCATCACAAAATTCAAATTGGGATGATTAAAATTAAAAAATAAAATAAAGCTAGTTTATTTTATTTTCTCCCACAAAATGTCTGAAAACTAAAAACCACATTTGACCTTCTATGGTCGAAGTGAAGGTCTCATTAAGTGAATATTGGAACTGTGAGATCAACAGTGCCCTCATATTTCAATTCTGAGCACCCATTCAAAAGTAAAAAAAACTCGCTGACACACTTTCTGAAAGGACTTAAGAAACATCAGAAAAACATTCCTGGCACTTCAGGCCTCATCAATCAAGTACCGTTAGAAACTGGAGACTCGAATATTTCTATATAATTTTAAATAAAAATTACATTTAATTTTCTGGTCTTTATGTTGATATAACTCCATTTTAGAAATTATATATATAATATAACTAATACCAGATAAAAATATATATTTCTATTCAATAGGGTGGAAGTGTCTTTCTATATTGATGACTTATTGTTGTAGTAATTTAGGGACACATGAGAGGGACTAAAATAGAGGGTTTGAAAAATCATTATGAATATTTATGAAATGTATAATAACATAAAGGATATATAATAATAAAAATATAAGGAACTAAAATTAATAGTTTTTCTTATAAAAAAAATAAACACAGAAAGAGTTAGAAAGAGATGAAGTTATTATAATACTTATATATTCCTGGGATCTGAGAGACAAATTTTTGAATTCATATGATCTTATTGATAGAATAACTGTTAGATATTGTAATATTATAAAAATTATAAAACCATTAAAGTAAATATAAATGGGTTTATAGGGTGTTACTTATAGTCAAAATTAAATAATAAATTAATAATAGTTGGTTTTTTTCATTTTAATCTATGTAGGAAAACATTTTCATTTAAAAATTCCACTATCATTCTCAGTCAGAGATTTCGATTACCAATTCCATAAATTTGATTAAAGAACTATGATTTATTCACTTTTGAACCTTCTAATATCCACATTTCTTATTAAAAATAAAAAATATTTGAGAAGAGGTCATAAATAATTTCTAATGGAAAAAATATGTTTTATTATTTTAAAAACAAGATTATTATTTTAATATTGATTTAATTACATTAAAATAAGTTTAGTATTAAATAAAAATTAATTTAGGTGAAGTAAATTATATTAAAATTATTAAAATACTTTTACATCATAATATACCCATACATAATATTTCTATATTCAAAAAATATTTTAATATTAGGACTAAAATTTATTTATTTCACAACAGTATTATAATATACTGATTATGTAATTTCAAAATAATTATTTTAGAATGAAATTTTTTTTTATAAAAATAGTTACATAATTTTGAGAAATTTAATTATCAATTAAACAAGATAAAGAGATATTTTCTAGTTTGACTTGTATTATGAATAACAATAACATTAACATTCTAATGACTTCATTAATTTTTTAGGAAATACTTATCCCCATACAGTGATAATGTAATTAACATAATTCCCTTATATATTCCAATGAATTATATTTATCGTAAATGAAAAAATGCATAACTTATAAGAGTTATATTAAAAAAAATTTATTGTTTTCTAACTCACTAGGATTTTCATTTTTTTAGTTTTTAGAGAGTATGAGGAATGTGAGTGACATATTGAAAGTCGTGATATTCATTTACCTGTTAATATATATTGTTAAATTCAGTATTTATGAGTAATTTATATCTTATATTGTGTATTGTTCCATTATAAAATAATAGTATTATTTTATTTCTCAAAAAATTTATTCATTCTTCAATTTTAATATATTTTTATATGGGAAATTTATTGTTCATATATTCTATACCCTTAAATAAAATTTTCTTTGAAATTTAGTTCATACATAAATCTATTATTAATTATAGATAAATGATTGTCATTATTTTTTAGTATCCCATGTTTCTTCCTCAAGTTTATGATACCTATATAAAACATTTTCAATAAAATCTATTCACGTCTTTATAACTTTCTCTATTTAGTCAATAATAAGGAATTTTTCTATATAATAATAAAATATGGTTCTAGATATATCCCACTAATACTATGTACAATTAATTTTTCTAAAATATACTTTCATATTAATGATGAATGGAATACATCATTTATAATAGAAATATTTGGTTGTAAGACTAACTATTATTCAAAAAACATGTCCATCCCATTACCTAAAAATTTCCAATTCACATCATGCATTAATTCCATTTTGTGATGAACCTAAAATATTCCTTACTTTTTTATATATTTAAGAAGACATGATCACATAACCTTTTCTCTATATCCTTCCTTATGTTACAAAAAACTATTACAAATGATTTACATTATAATGTTTTTCAATATGGTTTTCACCTCCTATATTACTTCTTCCAATAGTTTTGGTCACAAAATTTTTATGACACCATATATATAGTATATAGTTTTTGATTTGGTTTTATTTTAAAAAATAAACACTTAAAATTCCATTTGGATGTTTTAGTGAAATATTTTTTAATAGAGAACTCTACATATCGAAGATGTTGATCCCAAATCCGTTAAATTAAAATATATAATGACACTAAATCATCATTTAATATTTGGATAAACCCCTAACATTCTATAATAATTTCATTTTTATAACAAATTTTAATATTCAACACTATTTCGGGTTTCGGTCTTGAAACGCCCAACGGCTCCGTATCCGATGATGGATGGACCTGCATTCCAAAGGCAGGCGTTCGCCGAATGGTCTGACCAGCGTTGCTTAAGAACTCACATTGGACGAGAGGATGGGAAGCCTGGCTCATTGCACTCTTTTGGGGGGAATTATTTCCTGTTCTGGGAATCTCTTATAGATTTAAGACGCATTCCTTTGTTCTCAAATCTTTGGTTTATACTCAAACATTGTATCCACCGATTTAACCCTTGGTTGGAAATGGTCCGCAGAACACAGGGGTTCGGAATCATTTAGGCCCAAGGTTGACCATCCCTCTTTGTATTAATGACCCCGAGGAGTCTGGACTCATTGAGACGTTTCTAGGAGCAACTCGGTGAACTGATGTGAAGATAATTGGATCGACCGGTTGTTGCACTTGAATCTCATGGAGTCTTCCTACGTACCCTACCTAGGGGACAGGGATCAAAGTCCACGTAGTTCAAAAGGGGATCATCGGAGAACCGACGTGAATGTGGACCAGGAGATATGATTGTGATTCATCTTGAACCTCTTAGAGGCTTCCTACGTACCCTACCTAGGAGACAAGGATCAAAGTCTACGTAGTTCGTATTGGATTAGTTCTTATGCTCCGAGGCATCCCATGGTGATGGATTAGGGCTTACACTCTGAGATGGCCCAGGGTGATGGATTGGGGCTTACACTCTGAGGAGGCCCATAAAGTTTATGTCATGGTCAATGCATACTCTAAGACCACGTGAGTCATGCTCGGTGTGAGAAACAAGAGGTAGTAGGGACCAGAGGATCACGTCGCGAAAGGTACATCCATGAGAAGTGGAGTGGGGCTTACGCATAAGGGAGGTGCATAAAGTTTGGGCCTTACTTCGGGATGGACGCCCATGGTGTCTTCCTCATGTCTGTCCGTGAGGGTATCCCAAACCATTGGTGGGTTGAGTAATATAATGGGGGCCACCACCTATGCGCAAGTTCACAAGCGGGATAACGCCAAGGGCGTTGGAATCAGTCCGAACAAAGGGAGTTGAAAAGTGTGAATTGCATCCCCGACAGTAGGAATGCAATGAGGGTGGAATGGAAATGGAGGATAACTAATGACCATGTTCGAAACACAAAATCCATGTCATGTTAGCCTGGAATGTGGACAGACAACTGATGGTCGACTGCTGACCATCTTTGAAACACGTGACCTGACTCAAAGTGTTGTCAAAAGTCTTTCGAGGGCATTGGCCCGGGACGGTAGGTGAGCCGAGGCGGCGTGGGACTAGGCCAATAGGGGGTCCCTTCAGACATGCCAGGGGATGAAGATCTGAATGAAGGACATGCAAAGCATGAGGTGGAGTGATGGAATGTTTGAATGGATTCCAACGCTCTTGAAGTTATTCCTCTGTAAACATGGCATTAGGCAGCTTATGCTTGGAGCATAAGGCATCAAATTATCGAATGATAAGGAATGCTATAGTTTATAGTCATGTAGAGAGGAATGTTTCCATATAGTTTAATGTCATATGGATAGGACGAGGGCCATACAGTTTAAAGTCATGTGGTCAAGACGATGGCCATACAGTTTAACGTCACGTGGTCAGGATGAGGGCCATATAGTTTAACGTCATCTGGTAAGGACGGATAGGAAGGAGATACCTAGAAATTGTTGGTCTGGGACTTACGCAAGGGAGGCCCTATCTGGATGAACCTAGCAATAAGAGTTATGACATGGGGTTATAGGAGAGTCATGAGGAGTAGCTCGACTCATGGTATTAATTGGAAGGATGCTGGGGTGGCGCAAGTGTGCAATGTAAAATACTGTTGACCCAGCCCGAACAGGTCACGGTGCGACTCTCCATTTTTCATGGGGGTCAGTGACGGCAGTGAAGGGACTGGCCCTGATCCCGAGCGGGGGGGGGGGGGGGGGTGGGGGTTGTTCCCCCGCGGTATGGACAAATGAGTGCATGGGGTTTTCCGCATGGGGCTGGCCGCGAGGGGGCTGGCTGCGATGTTCCGACTACGATGAAGTTGTCCGTGAAGGAGATGGCCGCGTAGGGAGCCACTTGTGGTTCGTATTTTGATTGTCCATGAAGGGTGTCCATGGAGGATCTGGCCACGAGGTTGCAGGCTGTGAAGGACTAGGTCGCGAAGGAAGCTGTCCGCGAAGGAGGCTCTCTGTGAAGGATGATTTCCACAAAAGTGGTTGTCCGCGAAGGAGGTTGTCCACGAATGAGATGGCCGTCCACGAAGGGTGTTTGAAAAGGGGTTGGCTACCATGCTACTTCGCGCCCACGGAGGGGTTCCACCTCCATTTCTCGATTGACACTGGTCTGCGGAAGGGGTGGATAAGGAGGGACTATCCATAAAGGAAATTGCTGCTATGGGATGGCCTCGGTGGAGCTGGCCGCATGTGGTTCGCGGACTAGTTTCTTCTCTCCACATAAGAGTTCATCAGCGGATCATATGGGGTCTGCGGATGGCCGCTGAACACCGCTAGGAGCGATTCCACCAGCGTCTCCCCATGGGTTTTCACCCATCTGTCCTCTACATTTTTTTTGTGCCCCTTGGTGAATATTTACTGAGTCACGATGGAGGCTGAATCAATGGGGCACACGACACTTTCCGCGGAAGCCCATGAAAGAATCCCCACCTATAGATGACTCGGTCAACAAGGTATTTTTGGAACTAAGATACGTGGAATTGCCGCGCGGCTAGGCACCACTCCGCCTCTATCCCGCAAACGACATAAGTCCGCGGAGGGGGCGACATGCAGTGGTGGACCGGCCTGACACCCATCCTGCTTCACGCCCGTGGAGGGTCCACGTCACTATTTCGCGGAGAAAGATGGTCTGCAGAATTGCAGGGGGGATCTTCCGAACAGGTTGTGTGCTATTGCTGGGAGCCGATGCACAGACCAGTTCGGTCCTTTCCCAAGTCTTACGGTAATTGTATTTCCCCATTGCGGGATTTTCAGGACCCTACAAATGACCCCCATCGGAATGGGGTCTGATAGGAACGAAGAGGAGGCTATTCCGATGTAGAGTGGTCCTGAAACATGATGAGTGATATGACAATGGTTTAAATTTTTCCTGAGTCAAGGGACATAGCGAGCACAGTTCGACTATTTCTAGGGTTTTATAGAAAATCCCACAAACTTTATGTCTCTTCCTTTAATTCCTTGATTTTTCCTGGGCTCATTTAGTGTGAACCCGGCCGGTATGGCCTGACTTTTTCTTAGGTCACCCTTTTCAGGTTTTCGGCCAAACAGGCCTTGTGCCTCTTTTTATGAGCAGTTTAAAGTTTCGCTGACAAGACTATCATTTCTGATGTTTTAGGTCGAACATCTTTGACCAGATATGGTGGGGCAAGGGCCCCAATGTGGTTCAATTGATTAAAAGATGTCTCAATACTCTTCAGACACATATGGGGGGGATATTTAAATTTGAACGATATGCAGGGCATGGGAATGTCTCAAGGAATGGGAGTCGTGTCGGCGTACAGAGGATGGAAGAGCATTGCCTAAGGAAATCTTGACTTTGGTAGAGAGGCTATGGTCAGTCAATATGCAGAGCTGCTGAGGGCTTGGTATGCATTTTCGTACTAAGGTGTCCTTAAGTCAATGACTGTCCATTTCTGATGGCCCGTGGAATTCATGGAAGTCCGACTCATGGAAACCACCATGGGTGGCTTGGAAAATTATGAAAACCACCTGGGGTGTCTCAGAAGAGGAAAGTGACATCAGAAAGGGTTTTTGGAACATCCATACTAATCAGAGGCGTGGTCGAGGGACCATTTCCCTACGCATTATTTAGTGTAAGGGGTGGTTGAATCTTGGCGCAGTTTAAAGTTATGCAACTGGGACATCATTTAGAGTGGAACTAATACTCCTAGTCCTAAGTAATATTTTCAGAGACGTTCCACCATATTCAGGAAGGATTGTGAAAGAGGTTGGTAAACTGTAACTTAGAGGGTTTTTGAATCCCAGGATAGACATGGGGGCTTAGAGGCCAAGAGGCGTACGGAGAGAAGCATTGCCTAAGGAAGTCATACCTTTGGTAGATGGGCCAGGGGCGATCAATATGTAGATCCATTTAAGGCATGGTATGCATAGTCATGCAAAGGCATCCCTAGTTCAATGATTGTATTCCCCCGATAGCCAAGAAACTTCATGGAAGTTGAGATTTGGGACCACCAAGGGTGGCTTATCAGAGTCCAGCTTTTTCTGTGTACAAAGTATGGTTTAATTTGAGGGGGTTCCTGGATACGGGGGAAACATCTAGACTGAACTTCCCGAGAATGGGTGAAGTAATCCCTTCTCACATGGGTGAGAGACGGTGGCTTGTGCCGGTCTGACCCATGTACTGATGGACAGATAAAAGCCTCTGTTCCTTACTAAACCCATGACGGTTTTGACCGTGCAGTTTAGCGGCATGCGGTAAAGATAAAGAGCAGTATTAAAGAATGTTGTGCAGTTTAATTTCATGCAACGAGGACGAGGGGAATTTTTCATTCTTCTTCCATTGCTGTGCAGTTTAACGTCGTGCAACAAGAATGATTGACTGTGTAGTTTAATGTCGTGTGGTGAGGACATAGTCAAAAAGGCCTCTCTTGATTAGAATGTAACTAGGCCCGAGTGTCCTGGCATGTCCAAGATGTGAAGGGGGGGTTGATCATGTAAATCATGGTTCTGGGGCTTCTTGGATCAGGAGAGATGTCACGGAGGCTCTGAGGCTGGTAAGCGTATGAAGCTAGGAATAGTATCGCCTGGGGAAATATTGCATTTGGTAGATGGGCCAGAGGATATCAATATGCAGAGCCGCTAAGGGCATGGTATGCTTAGTCATGCAAAGATGTCTCTGAGTCGATGAATTTCCACTTCCGATGGCCATGATTGGTTATGAAGATCCGCAATTGTCCGGGCCACGTAGTCTATCATCGGGGAAGGAAATGTATGAACATGTCAGGAATACTCGGCCCTGGTTGCAGTTAAATCTTAGAGAGCTCCTTGCGCTGATTTATTTTTCATGCAGGGGTGTACCTTTACTCCATGTAGTTTAACATCATGCGGGTAAGGACAAGGTACTCTTAGTTTAGTGGTCATAGAGCTCAGACCACTGGGTAACTATTGCTACAGTCACTCGATGTATAAGTGGGTCAACATGCTCTAATATAATTGGAAAAGGTGGGGGATAATGGTCATAAACTACAACTTTGAGTTCTCCCGGATCAGGAGGTGTGGTGTGGGGGCATTGAGGCTGGTAAGCGTATGGAGCTAGGAAGAGTACCGCCCAAGGAAATCTTGCCTTTGATGGACAAACTAGGGGCTATCATTATGCAGAGCCGCTGAGAGCATGGTATGAAAAGTCGTACAATGGTGTCCCCGGGTGGATAACATTACACTTCTGATGGCCACGAATGATTATGATAATCCTCTACTGCTCACAGTGCGGAGTTCGACATGTGGGGATAATGGTGCCCAAGAATACAAGAAACATCTTCACTGCAATTGTCTGTTGAGTCACAGTATCCTATTCGTGGCTTGATGTTCGTAGATGCAGGTCGTTATGTGAACCACGAATAGAAACAAAGGCTATCCAGGTAGGGATACCCTGGCAACACTTGGATGTGAAGAGGGTATGAACTTGTAAACCAATTCTCCATAGACTTCTGGATCAGGAGTTATGGTATGGGGGCTCTGAAGCCGGTAAGCATACGGAGCTAGGAAGAGTGTCACCTTTTGAAATATAGCCTTTGGTAGACGGGTCAGGGGCTATCAATATGTAGATCCTTTGAGGGCATGGTATGGATATTCATGCAATGGTGTCCACGGGTGGATGACTTTCCACTTCTGATTGACATGAGTGGTTATGAAGATCCATAATTATCCGGTTCGTAGAGTCTGATGTATAGAGAGGATGAATCCAAATGTGAAAGGAGTATCTCCATCTCGTATCACCATGTGTCTTGGGTGGGTCGCAATGAAGTCGGTAAAGTTTAACGTCATGTGGTAAGGATGACGTCCATGCAGTTTAATGTCATGTGGTAAGGACGAAGTCCGTGCAGTTTAATGTCATGCGGTAAGGACGAAGTCCGTGCAGTTTAACATCATGTGGTAAGGAAAAAATATACACCCCATGCAGGTCTAGTCCATACACGGGGGAAGGGGCATTTTTAACATTATTGTCCATGCAGTTTAACGTCGTGCGACAAGGATGAAAAGTACACCCCATGGCGGTATGGTTTGTATATGGGGGAAAAGGACATTTTTTAACTTTTATTTAGGGGGCTGGGCCAGGACAGGGAATCCTGGCATCATTACATATCACGCGAGGTCAGGAATCAAGCCGCACATAGTTCTTTGGAAGAAGTACACCCTGTGTGGGTCTGGTCCATACACCTGTGAAGGGGACATTGTCTAACTACTATTTTATTTCATTTGGAGGTGGCTAGGCCGGTATGGGGAACCCTGGTGTCACTACGTATCCTGTGAGGGCAAGAATCAAGCCATACATAGTTCTTTGAAAGAATTACACCCCGTGCAGGTCTGGTCCATAAACTAGGGGAGAGGGGCATTGTTATAACCTCTTGTCCGTGTAGTTTAACGTCGTGCAGTGAGGACGAGGGATACCTCCTGTGCTTGTCTGGTCCATACGCAAGGGGAAGAAGGGGTTTTTAACTTTTATTTGGGAGTGGCTGGGCCAAGATTGGGGATCCCAGCGTCACTACGTATCCTGTGAGGGTAGGAATCAAGCCGTACGTAGTCCTCTGAAATTCGTGAAGTTTAACGTCATGCGGTGAGGACGAGGAATACACCCCGAGTCGGGCTGGTCCATACACGGGGGGAGGGAGCATTCTTAACTTTTAGATGGGAGTGGTTGGGCCGAGATAGGGGATCCTGGCGTCATTACGTATCCTGTGAGGGAAGGAATCATTCTGTACGTAGTTCTCTGGAATCCAGATAGTTTATCATCATGCGGTGAGGATGAGGGTTATTATTAGATTCTGTGCAGTTTAATGTCGTGCGGTAAGGACGAACTCCATGTAGTTTAACATAATTTGGTGAGGATGTAATGCTCTTAGTTTAAGGTCAGGGTGTTTGGACCATTGGGTTCTTGGTAATTTAATTTCATGCAGCTCGGATGAACTCCATGCAGTTTAATGTCATGTAGTGAGGACGTTCTCCACTCTCGGTTTCTATGCAAAATACATCATTAGGAATCTCCCATTGGTAGGAGTCGTGGTGACTTTCCCATTCATGGAGATTAGGGTATATGCTCCATTAGAGTAGACCTTTTGTACAATGTATGGTCCCTCCCATTTGGGCCCTAGCATTGGAGGCTTCTTTCTAGGTATCATTGGGGTCTGGAGGACCTATAAAATTTCACCTACCGAGAAAGACCTGAGGCAGACCTTTTTATTGAAGGTTCGTGTGATCTGGTTGTGGTAGACTTACAGATGGTGCAAAGTGTGCAGCCACTTCTCGTCCAGCTATTCTAGTTCACCTAGCTGCTTTTCTGACCGCTCATAACTGGATAATTGATCACAGATGGCAACACAGTGTGAGGGAAGTTGGAGTTCAGTGGGCAGGACCGCCTCTATGCCGTTCACCAATGAGTACGGGGTTCCTGAGTAGTGGTGCAGAGTGTGGTTTGATAAGCCCACAATGCATGAAGGAGTTTATCTGGCCATGAATTCTTGTCTTTGTCCACCATTTTCTTGAAAATGTTGGGCAGGGTCTTGTTGAAAGCCTCTATCTGTTCGTTGGCTGCTGCATGGTAGCGGGATGAGTCGTTATCCTTGATACCATACTCATGATATATTTTCTCCATTTCAGCAGAGCAGAAGTTGGTGGCGTTGTCCGTCCGTATCGTATGAGGGACACCAAATCTGGTGATGATATCGGTCTTCACAAAGCTGACAATATTTCTTGCCCTGATTTCCTTGATGAGTATGGCTTCTGTCCATTTGGAAAAAAAGTCAGGAGCCGTGAAGATATACTTCAGCTGTTTGGCCGTGGCGGGAGGATATGGTCTCACGATGTCCATTCCCCAGACGGAAAAAGGCCAAGAGTACTTGGCTTGATGAAGTAACTTCGGGGGTTGGTGTATGAAGTTGGCATGAATCTGGAATGAGTGGCATTTCTCAGTAAGCAATCGCAATCTCATGCCACTGTGGGCCAGTAGTACCCAAGAATTCTAACCTGATGGGAAAGCTTGGTGCCTGGCTGATGTTCTCCACACGCTCCGTCATGTACTTCATTCATTATGGAACTAGTTTCTTCTTCATCAATGCATCTGAGGAGCACTCCATCAAGGCCTCGTTTGTAGAGGACCTTTTGCTGACCTGCGCTACCATATAGGACAATGTTGATTTCCTATCTTCGTATTTTCTCTTGTTCAGCACTATTTGATGGATGTTCTCCCCATTGAAGGTAGGTTGCAATGGGGGTCATCCAACCGGTGGAAGGAGCATATGGCTCAGGGACAAGACTGACTTCATGGATTTCTTCTTTCATGGTCTGAACAAATTGCAATACCATTCGACGGTGAGCAATATTGATAATCGTTTCATCCCGACCTGGGTCAGCTAGGGTTGTGGCCGCGTTGGCTAATGCATAAACCTAAGCATTCTGGGACCGGGGAATATAGGTTAATGTTGGTTCTGTGGAGAATTCCACCATTAACCCTCGAACATGGTAAAATAGGGGGATCAGCTCCTCCATTTTAATAGCATAGTCACCATTGACTTGCTTGATGTCCAATTCCAAGTAACCCTTTACCTTAAGGTGTTGTACTTGTCCCTGGAGTGCGAGTTCCAGGCCTGCAATGAGAGATTGATTTTATGCTTCATTGTTTGTAGATCCCTCTGACAGGAGGAAGGAATATGGCAGGGCTGCCTTTTCTAGGGACACGAGTATTATCCCCAAACCAACTTTGTTGAATCTGGGATCCTCCATTCTCATCCTGGTTGGGCTTCGGG
This sequence comes from Viscum album, assembly GCA_963277665.1. Lineage (NCBI taxonomy): Eukaryota > Viridiplantae > Streptophyta > Magnoliopsida > Santalales > Viscaceae > Viscum > Viscum album. Next base: position 2,135,975,765 of record OY728138.1, read on the forward strand.
ATGCGCCGTCGAAGTACATTTCCCATGCTGGGAATTCCTCTCGAACTGAGAAGATGTATTCATCAAGAAGCTCAGTGTCTGGTGTAATGGTCCCCATCAAAGGGTGCTCTGCCATAATGTCTGCTAATTCCTGACCCTTGATGACTTTATAAGGCACAAACCGGAAGTCAAACTGTTATAGGATGACGGCCCATTGGGATAGGCGTCTAGTTAGCATCAGGCGGCTGAGGATGTACATGAGTGGGTTACTCCATGGGATCAAATATACCTCATGATGCTGCAGTTAATGTTGCAAGTTTTGAACCGCGAACACAAAGGCCAAACAACTCTTCTCGATATTTGAGTATCGATTCTCATCATCAATCATGGTTCGACTGAGGTAATAGAGACTGTTTTCGTTTCCCGTGTCATTCTTTTGTAAGAGGAAGGCTCCCAGTGATCACTCTAAGGCTGTCACGTACAAGATGAGAGGAATTACTTCAACTGGGGGCATGAGCAGCAGTGGGATTAAGAGGTACTTCTTCAAATTGTTGAAAACCTCTTGGCAATCATCCGTCCATTGGTACGAGACTCCCTTCTTCATTAACCTGGTGAAGGGAAAAAAATTTCCTGCCAAGTTGGGTATGAACCACCTAATATAGGCTACGTGTCCTTGGAATCCCCTCAACTCTGTGAGGTTTTAGGGAGGTGGCAGCCCAAGGATAGCCTTTGTCTTCTTAGGGTCGACTTTGATGCCACGATGGCATACGACGAAGCCAAGGAATTTCCTTGAGGTAACCCCAAAGGCGCATTTCAAGGGGTTTATCTTCATGCTATGTTGTCGGAGTTTGTTGAAGATAGTCTCAAGGTCTGACAGGTGATCTAACCGCTGTCTGGACTTGACCACCTGGTCATTCATGTAACATTCAATGAATTTCCCCTCGGAACAGTTTATAGATCTGATGCATGGCATGCTCATATGTGGTGTCAGAGTTCTTGAGACCAAAGGGCATGACCCTGTAATACAATACAGCTTGTGGGGCCCTAAAGGCAGTTGATTATTCTTCTTCATGGGCCATCCTGATTTGATTATATCCAGAATAGCTATCCATGAATGATATGGCCTCATACCCAGCCGTCACATCGATTAATAATTCGGTGATCGGGACTGGGAAATCATCTTTCAGACAATGCCGATTGAGATATCTGAAGTCAACGCAGAAGAGGTTTTTTATGTTCTTTTTCATGACAAGGACGATGCTGGCAAACCAAATGGGGTACTGGACCTCCCGAATGAAGCCTTATTTAATGAGTTTATTGACTTTAGCCTCCATTTTGGCGGCTTGTGAGGAATACGTCCTTTTGGTGGCCTGTTTATAGCCCCAGTGGTCTTCTGGAAGACCCAGGTGATGCGTCTCTACTTCGGGATCGAGTCACAGATTTTATATGTAATTCTAGGAAAGAAACATCTCGGTGTGGCCTCAGGAAAGAGGTATATAACTCATGCTCCTTGGGGGACATGGCTATACTGATGATAGTAAGCCTCAGATCTTCCTTAGTACCTAGGTTTATTTCACTGAGCTCTTCCACCATGGTGGAGATACCCTCCTCAAATGTGGAAGGTGCATCCCAAAGATCTTCCTCCTCTTCTTCTCCCAAATCCTCATCTTCTTGATCTGACGGGGGGAGAGTTTCCAGTCTGAGCCTTCAATGGTTTGAAGGAGAGGCATCATGGTCATCCCTTCTTGAGTATTTGTCCCCAGATCGAGGGTTGGAGGACGTTCCCGCATTGTTGTGCTAGGCCATCATGGATGAAGTCATGAGGACATCTGAATGTGTGTCTGTACTTGAACTCCAAATCTCAACATGGTTGATCGGCAGGATATAATCTATGCCAATCTTCCTGAGGGGGTCATCAGGAACCATTTCCAGGCCATTTGGAGCGGGGATCTAGTCGACACAATCGACCAAAATCTTCTTTTTATTTTTCTCATAGAACCTAGAGTCAATGTAATGTGACTCATAGAGCTCGAAAGGGTCCTTGTTTGCGTGCAATGTTCCACTTTGTCCATTGACTTAGTACTAGATACACTTGTGGTAGGATGAAGGAACGACCATGTTCTTATGGAGCCACGACCTTCCTAGTAGGGTATTTAATGTTGTGCTCTTCCGGACCACCAGGAATTCTGTGTAGGCTACCAAGTCACCGAAATGGGTCTTTAGCATAATTTTCCCCATTGGTTTCTACTCACACTTGTCATAACCCAACAGAGTTGTGGCTGAGGGAATTAGGTCATCCTCACTGTAACCCAACATACGAATTGTCCGTAGGGGAAGGAGGTTATGTCCAGAGCCATTATCTATGAAGGCATTAAGGATCTCAATACCATTCAGTGTTCCAGACACATATAGTGGTCTAATGTGTCCTTGCATGAAGTCATCATCATTCTGATTGGGTAAGTAATTCACCGCATTGCATTCAGTCGAGTCAGTCTCTGTCCGGTAAATCTTGGTGGCAGCTACCTCAGCTTGAAACTCCTAGGGGATGATCAATTCTTCTATAAGCGCCTCCCTGAGGTCTGCTGATAGACATAGGGCATCGAGGTTTGACAGCTTGGCTAGTACTGATTCCATCTTCTTAAGGATATCGTATTTCTGCTCCAGTGGCTGACTCTTCTCCATTGGTGGGAGAGTCTTAGCGAGTGATTTCAGGGCAGTAGCATTTGACGAGGAGGGATCGGCCGCGGGGTCAGATATCAATGGTGTTCCCACGTTTTGAGGACTTGGCATGGCCGTTATGTTTGTGTGCACTAGGCAGCCAAACACTTGTTCCTCCTCTGGTGGGTATCGTAGAACAACCGGGCCAGAGTGGTTTCTTGTGGAGGCGGAGGAGCATTCTTTCTTCTTCTGAGTCCATTTAGGGGCTCTCCCACGGGTTTCTGCGATACTAACGGTTTGGGTCAGGGTCCAACCCTAGGATTGGTTCCTTCCGTGGCTGCGCCTCCCCTGGTATCCCCTACCTATACAATTCCTTCTATCGGCCCCTCGTGCAGGGAACTCGAGTTCGAAACCATACCCTTCGTCAGGGAATGATTCTATAATATGGAAGAAGTTAATAGAACCAAAGATTGGATCTACATCCTCTGACAGGTCAACCTGGTCGGTTTTCCCTGATGGTGTCGTTTGGTGGGTCGGTGCCCATGGCGCCAAACTAGAGGGCTTATAATCTTCTAGGGTCAAGACTAACTTTGGCCTCGTCACGAAATTCTCCTCTTGCGATTATTTCCTCCCCCTTCAATTGCGCTCAGATAACCATCTCTTGGAGGTTTGTGAGGTCAATACTATTGGCTCTGTGGCTTCAGAGGCTATTGGTGGCAACACCGGCTGCTATAGTTGAGCTCAGAGTATGCCATAGGCTTGGTTGTTAGTCTTACGTGTCATCCTGTTGTCAAATTTCTTCCCCTACTTGCTAGTGACTTTCTTCCACCCCTCATCATAGTTAGAGTCAGTGGTAGAGATACATGCCACATGTTCTAGGGGTGGTCCTAGCTCGACCTACCCGGAGTCTACCATCCTCTATAGGTGGTCATTGAAGACGAAGCATTCTCAGATTTCGTGTCCCAACATCCGATGGGTGGGGCAGTAATATGGCCTATCATCGCGGACGACCTCTTCAGGTTTCCTCTACTCTGGAATGCGGAGCAAGTTTTAGTTCATGGTAGCAATGAGGTAGCTGAAAACTTGATCATCTCAGAACGACTATACTTTTTTTATTCGTTCCTCAAACTGGTTCCACTTTAGTCCTCGTTGATCGTCCTGTTTAGGCGGAGGTGGCCGCTCATATACCAGAGGCCCATGACGATTTGGTGGAGTCCTGAGCGGTGGAGCGGGCATATGGGATGGCTTGAGTGTGACAATGGACGCTAAACCTCTAGGGGATCTTTTCGTAGGAGCTTGTGAGGATATTAGGGACTTCGAATTAGTCCACTACAAGGAGTCCTCAATTCTCTGTGCAATGACTGAGAGATTGCAGAAACTAGTGGTGCACTCCACTAGTATTGGTAGTGTTCACAGCTCATCTCGAAGATTATCGATGCATATGGCTATCATCTCATCTTGAGGCATTGGCCTATTCAGGGAATAGGTCAGACCTTTCCTTCTGGAAATGAAATATGAGACCCTCTCATTCTCCCTCTACTTGTAGTTCATGAGATCGCTGACAGTTGTTTTAGGCAATGTTGAGCTGAAGTGAAATATAAACTGCTGCCGAAGGACTTTGCAGCTCTTTATTGACTGGGTTGGCAGACTCATGTACCCGACAAAGGCATATCCTTGAATGGTCTGTATGAAGAATATGATTTTTACTAAATCTTGTTGTTCTGGAGTCCCCATCACAGGGTCACAATAGGATGAATAGTGCATCAGATGCTGTTCTGGATCGCCTGATCCATTGATGATATGGAATACAGGGCTTCCAAAATTGGGTGGAGTCGGTTTGTTGCTCACCCAATCTGGGTAGGGTTTCTGCTCTGGTTGTATCGGAGCGTGTCCACCTTCCATCGCTACCAATCAAGCTGTTAGTGCCTTGATGGTATTGGTGAGACCCTGGTTTACATCCTGTTGGGCCCGGTCCTGGGCAGGTGTAGCCCGAGGCATTTCCTGAGGATCCAGATTGGCCGGTACCAGGGGTGCGTGTTCCGTTTGTGGAACCTTCAGAGGGTTAAGGCGTAATTGCTATGGTTTCTTCTTGAGTGGAGGGATATCTTGGTATTCATCTGAATCTACTTTTAGGTAGTTGGACGGGCCGGGTGCCTCATTGGACAGGATCCCTAACCGTGTTTCCTTTGCCAGGGAAAACCTTAGTCTATGAGGTGCACTTACTGGGAGTGCATGATGTGGCTCCTCCTGGGACACACTTTTAATAAGGTGGTTCCTCTGGAGTAGCTCAGCATTAAGCCACCTCAATTATTTCAACTCCTCTTCCTGTTGAGCGAATCACTCTTAAAGCGTGAGAGGCTCATTTTTGTCGATAGAAGGGGGTGGGTTAAGGGTAACTAGTCCTTTGTTCTTATCCATTTTGGAAGCTCGTAGGGTAGGTGGAGGAGGGTTGGCTGGAAGGATGGCCATATTTAGGGAGGCCCTCTGGTTCCGGGTGTGCACACCTGGTGGTTCGTTGTGTGTCACAGCCTGACCAGAACTATCGTCTCCCGATCCCTCCTAATTTGTAGTATCCCTGGTGTCACCGGTGGGGTTAACCTCTATGACGTTGATAGATGCATATCTCGGGGTGGAGAAGATGTCATCTTCCAAATGGGAAGAGGATCTCCCGTGTCTTCTACTGACCTTCCCATTCAGGGCCTGGGATTTCCTTCGTACTCCATGACGAAGGGTGACGCGGAGAGTTCTTTGGTGAGACCATACGTTGCACCTTCCTATCAGAGGGGATGATGATTCAAATGACAGGATAGGATGAGGACCTCCTCTTCTTACTTTACACCCTAGATGATAGAATAATGATTCTCGTAGAGGAGGTTGTTTTTGTGGGGGTAATAATGCCCCCAGCCCTAAGGGAGGGGGTTGGCTCTGTTCATTGGACATTAAGTCTCTTCCCGATTTTATTGGTCTTACGGGGGAATTTGATGTTAAAAATTCCCCCAGCCCTGCTGGCTGGGGTTGAACCTGGATTGTGGCAGTGGCGGTGGCTATCACTACCTGCCTTACCTCGCGTGCCCCCATTCAGGGGTGAACCAGATTTGGTGTCTAATTCACCTGTGGATCAATACCTTCTAGGGAGGCAGGAAAAGATTGCTGATTGGCCTCTCTTAGGTGAGAGTCCTGTTGTATGCTCTCATTGTCCTGATTCAGGAGTTCTTGAATGGCTTGTTTTCATCGGGCCTGACCCTTCTAGGACTTACCTACAGCCTGACTCTGCTGGGTGTGTTGTCTTTCTTTAATAGGGAGACCACTCGATTACCATCTTGACGTGACGATGTTGCAAAACTCCATGCCAAACAGGTTCTTCTGGGCGTGGAGTGGAGTGAAATACAGAGCTCCGTGTTCCCCCCATCCCATTATATGGACTCCCGTCAGAGTGTCACCTATGAGGTGGCGTAGCTGGTGCAGCGCACGGAGGCAGGTTATCTCCATGTTTCCTTTACGTCTCTCGGGTCACTGTCGTCGTGCCGAAGGAAGGTCCTCTAGGTAAATGTGACGGAGGAGGTCTTCTATCATCTTGATGTGGCCTACATACCCGTCGTAGGGTAGGAAGCTTGATTTCAGTCAGTGGAGGGTTGTACATATATTATGGCGGATGTCGTGCACGCATTCTTCCAAAAACTCTCTGGGTATGTCGAATTGAGAGGTGGTCGTAGGCCAAAACATAACTGGGATATCATCCATGGCTAGTCATTTCTTCAGGTGCAGCATATCGGCATACTCCTCCGCTAGTGACTCCTCTTCCTAGTCAGCCCAACTAAGATGCTCGCTGTCAGTGTAGTCAGAGGTAGTGGGACCGGTAGGTGCTAAATCATTATGTGGGCGATTCTGAGGTGGTTTAGAAGATGAAAGCGGCCCTGGACCATCTCTTGATTGCAGAAGGATGTCATTAGTGACTAACTGAGAATCTGACATGCTTGATCCTGTCCTTCTGAGTTCCTCGGCATACGAGGGCTTTTCGGTGCTTTCTTCGGTAGGGGGAGGACCTTCCTGTCGATTTGATATGTCATCGTGGGGAGGACCTTCACAATGGCGGCCATAATGGAGAGTACTACCATTACATATTGATGCTTCATCGTGTAGAGGACTTTTGAAGTGCACACCCTGGGGAGGACTTCCAAGGCGTGTCGCAGTAAGGGGAGGACCTTCTGGCTTTATAGCGTCGTTACGGGGAGGACCTTCGCATTAAATTGCATCATGGTGAGGATTTCCATCACGGCTTGACGTTCGATGTGCATCTTGGTGAGGACATTCCGGACACACCGCGACAAGGGGAGTACTTCTTGTTGTTTGGGGCCATTGCGGGGAGGACCTTCGCAATGGCATCCATGGTGGTGAGGACTACCATCATAGCTACAACAATGGAGAGAACTAGCATTACTGATTCCAAAGGGAGAATATATGTGGGATACATCCTAGGGAGGGCCCCCAAATTGTACAGAAACGAGGGGAGGGCCTTCTCGTTTCTCGATGTCTCTACGGGGAGGACCTCAGTTATCAGGGTGGCGATGACTACCAACGTGATCTGATTCCCTGTGGTGCGTAGTGTCATTGCAGCTTAACCCTTGGGTAGGACCTTCAGGGCAGGCCACGATAAAGGGAGGACCTTCTTGTCATGATGAGACGTCACTGCAGTGAGGGCCTCCACAATTTCTACTATGATAGTGAGGACTACTATCATAATATGTGGTCCCGCTACATGGAGAGTGATTATAATGTATACCATGGGAAAGACCTTTATGGTGGACCACAGAAAGTGGAGGAACTTCTTGATACTCGATATTTTGGACATGTGGAGGGTTTTCATGACTTGCATCAAAAGAGGAGCTCTCGTGATCGATCATTATACGCAATTGGGGGAGGCCCCACGGGTGCTCTAGGGAGGACCTTTAGGGCTACTGGTAGCAACATTGTGGGGAGGACCTTCGCAACTGCTACTGCAACTCCCATAATATGGTAATGGGCAGGCAGGGTTTTGATACTGCGATGTGTGCTTAGCGGTGTTGGGAACCCCAACTTCTAGCAGAACGGAGTCATGAACCCGCTCTTTATTTTCCGACTGCCTTTGGCGTGTTGAGGGCGCTTTTTTTCAGGCAACGGGGACTGCCTGGTATTGAAAACAGCCTTCACCTTTGGATCCCTATCTAATTGGGTCTGTGATTCTGCCGACATACACTAACGAACATATTGAATTTTAGCAGGGATATATGCCTACTCTGGAGTATCCACCGTGATGGATGGGTGTCCCCTAGTTGGAACGAGTGAAGCTGCTCGATCCGGTTTCCCTTGCATCGCGGAATATGGACAGTGACCCTCTTGGGAAGAAGCAGGGATACAGATCTTCTCCGAGGAGGATACCTCATCTCTTAGATGAGTCTCCTCAATTGGGGAGATGGGCTCATGGGCCCAAGTCCTTGCTGTTTCTGCTGCTGCAATTACATTCTGTAAAGTTTGCAAGATATGATCTAGGATCGATACCTACTCCTCCATCATTTCCAGGATATGTAGAGAGAAATATTTCACTAGAATGGGTATGAATTCCCATTCCAGTATCAGATTAGGAATATCATGCTCTAGTCCTCTGGTGGTCAGTGGTTACTGACAATTCTCTTGTGTCGGGTAGGTGAACGAATTTTCCCGTGTATCAGGATATGAAAGTTTATCTCTCCATTGGCCGCCACATCGTGATGGAAAACTTTACTTGCATCCGCAGGGAGCTGTCCCTACACATATTGGTTTCCCACCGTATCGATTCAGTGGCCTTTGTTAGTGGGGAGACGTGCGCTCCTATGATTTTATTCCACATATGGGTGGCGGGATTTTTTTATCGCCACCATATCAAGATGTCGGGCATCAGAAGCATCTGCTAGGAGCTGGTCTTGCAGGCGCCGGATCGCCACCATGTCAGGTTGGTGGTCTTCACCACCTTGGTCAGGGAGAGGTGCCTGCCTGGTAAGTGTCATCCTGTGTGAGTGACGGTCTTGATGGAGCTCGGTGGGGATGCACGTCGGCTTGTATGATGCAGCCATGTGTGGATTGCGGACTCTAGAGGAGTGAACAAGTTTAGGTGCCTATTCATGGTACATCTCCGTGGCTGGGCAGCGGAGCTCCTCCTCAAAGACCTGTGTGATGACCATTCCATGATTGTACGTCTGCCGCCCTCATCGGGGGTCCGAGGGGTCGGAGTTCAGGAAGCGTGGGCTTGAATCCTCGGGGAGACATCCTCCTCGGCACAAGGATGTTGGGTCGCGGAATGACCGTGATGACGTCTGATGGAGGGGGCCTGGGAGTGGAACCCCCGTTCAGATGGGATAAAGTCCTCAACATCGACCTCATCCGCCTCCCTAAGATAAGGGAGATACCCTTTGTCCCCTTCTTGGGATAGACTCCCAAAAAGGTTGGAGACAGCAACAGGGGATGTCTGGATCTGCCTTTGCGGCCGCTACTGGGCAGGAGACCGACGAGTTCTGGCAGATTGGAGGGCGTGCATTGCTGCCTCCACTATTGGGAGAGTACCTTTCACGTGGTACTCTCATATTAGCGCATCCGAGACCCAGCGTTGAAGACGCTGGGTGGGTGATGGGGGCCTCCATAGGTGATGACTTTCTGTCATTGTGTAGTTGGAAGCAGGCACTTGTGAGTTCCTTCAGGATGCCATTGGATCGATGGGAGTTTTGAAGGTACCTGTAAAACATTTTAAAAAATACAAACAGTAAACCCATCAAAGCATCATCTCATGATCCCATGCCTAGTCAATGACCTTGCTTGGCCCTCCTTCTCAGTAAAATGGGGCACAGGTTGGGATTATGTTAAATCCATCATGCTTGGTTAAAGATTCATGATGGGTTCACCATTTTTGTTTTGGTTTTCGATCTCAAAATTCCCAATGGCTCCATATCCAATGATGGATGGACCTGCTTTCCAAATTCAGACGTTCGCCGGATGTTCTGCCCTGTGACGCTTAAGAACTCACATTAGTCGAGAGGATGGGAAGTCGGGCTCCTCAAACCCTTTTGGGGGAAATTATTGCCTATCTTGGGACTCTCTTAAAGATTTAAGATGTATTCATATGTCTGCGAATCTTTGGTTTATACCCAAACATAATATCCATGGATTTAACCCATGGTTGGCAATGGTCAGCTGAACGCAGGGGTTCAAAATCATTTATGCCTGAGTTTTACCATCACTTCTTGGATTAATGACCTCGAGGAGTCTGGACTCTTTGATACGGTGCTAGGAGGAGCTCGGTGAACTGATGTGAAGATAGTCGGATCGACTGGTTGTTGGGATTGAACCTCATGGAGGCTTCCTACGTACCATGCCTAGGGGATAGGGATCAATGTCCATGTAGTTCAAAAGTGGAGCGTCGGAGAACCGAAGTGAATGTGGACCCGGAGGTCCGATGCTGATTGGGCTTGAACCTCATGGAGGCTTCCTACGAACCCTTCCTAGGAGACAGGGATCAAAGTCCACATAGTTCGTATTGGCTTGGGACATATGCTCTGAGGCAGCCCATAATGATGGATTGGGGCTTACACACTGAGGAGGCTCAGGGTGATGGATTGGGGCTTACCCTCTGAGGAGGCCCATAAAGTTGCTGTCATGGTTGATGCTTACTCTAAGCCCATGTGAGTCATGCTCGTTGTGAGAAACAAGAGGTAGCATAAACGAGAGGATCACGTTGCAAAAGGTGTGTCCGTGAGAAGTGGAGTGGGGATTACGCACAAGGGAGGCCCATAAAGTTCAGGCTTACTTCGGGATGGATGGCCACAGTGTCTTCCTCTTGTCTACCCATGAGGGTATCCCAACCCATTGGTGGGTTGAGTAATATAATGGGGGCCACCGCCTATGCGCAAGTGCTCAAGCGAGATAATTCCAAGATTGTTGGAATCAGTCCAAACAAAGGGAGATGAAAATTGTAAATTACATGCCCGACATTCGGAACGAAATGAGGATGGCATGGAGATGGAGGATAACTGTTCACCATGATCAAAAAACAACATCCATATCACGTTATCCAGGAATGGGGACAGACAACTGAGGTTCGACTGCTGACCATGTTCGAAACACAGGACATGACTCAAAGTGTTGTCAAAAGTCATTCAGGGGCATTGGCCCAGGACGATAGGTGAGCCGAGGTGGTGTGGGACCAAGCCGTTAGAGGGTCCCTTCATACATGCAAGGGGAAGAAGATCCGAATGAATGACGTGCAAAGAATGTGGTGGAGTGATGGAATGTTTGAATGGATTCCAGCGCTCTTGAAGTTATGCCACTGTAAACATGGCATTAGGCATCTTATGCGTGGAGCATAAGGAATCAAATTACTGAATGATAAGGAATGGTACAGTTTATAGTCATGTAGAGAGGACTTTTTCCATATAGTTTAACGTCATATGGATAGGATAAGGGCCGTATAGTTTAAAGTCATGTGGTTAGGACGATAGCCATATAGTTTAACGTCATGTGGTTAGGACGAGGGCCACACAATTTAACGTCATGTGGTGCGGATGACTAGGTAGGAGATACCTAGAAATTGTTGGTGTGGGACTTACGCAAGGGCAGCCCAATCTAGATGAACCTAGAAAAAGTAGATAGGACATGGGTTTATAGGAGAGTCAGGAGGAGTAGCTTGAGTCATTGAATTTATAGGACGGATGATGGGGCGGCGCAAGGGTGCAATGTAAAATATTGTTCACATGGCTGGAAAAGGTCGCATTGCCACTCTCCATTTTTCATGGGGGTGAGTGACGGTAGTGGAGGGACCTTCCCTGATCCCGAGCGGGGGGGGGGGGGGGGTAGGGGTTGCGCCCCCACGATATTGACCATCGAGTGCATGGGTTTTTCCACATGGGGCTGTCTGCGAAGGAGCTGGCGGCGAGGTTCCAGCTACTGCAAAGCTTTCCGCGAAGGAGCCGGCCACGTAGGGAGCCACATGTGGTTCATGGTTTGATTGTTCGTGAAGGGTGTCCGTGAAGGAGCTGGCTGTGATGGAGCATGCCACGAAGGACTAGGTCGCGAAGGAAGATGTCCGTGAAGGAGTCTCTCCGTGAAGGATGATTTCCGTGGAGGAGTTTGTTCGCGAAGGAATTTGTTCGCGGATGAGATGGACGTCCTCAAAGGGTGTCTGGAAAGGGGCTGGCACCCGTCCTACATCACACCCATGGAGGGGTTCCGCCTCCATTTTTCGAATGACACTGGTCCGCGGAAGGGGTGGCCGCAAAGGCACTATCCATGAAGGAAATGGCCGCTATGGGCTGGCCACGGAGGAGCTGGCCGCATGTGGTACACGGACTGGTTTCTCCTCTCCGTAGATGAGTTCATCTGTGGATGATATGGGGTCCACGGATGGATGTGAAACACCGCTGGGAGTGATTCCTCTAGTGTCTCCCCACGTGTTTTCACCCATCATTCCTCTCCCTTTTTTCGGTTCCCCTCGGTGAATATTTATAGAGTCACGAAGGAGGCTGTATCGATGGGGCACAAGACACATTCTGCGGAAGCCCATGAATGAATCCCCACCCACGAATGACTCGGTCAATTGGGGATTTTTGGTACTGAGATCCGCGGAATTGCTCCGTAGCTGGGCACCACTCTGCCTCTATCTCGTGAACGACATCAGTCTACGGAGGGGGCGACACGTGGTGGTGGACCGGCCTGACACCCATCCTGCTTCGTGCCCACGGAGAGTCCCCGCCACTATTTCCTGGACGATGGTGGTCTGCAGAATTACGGGGGGGGGGGGGGGGGGTGGAGCTGCCGAACCGACCTCGTGCTATTTCTGGGAGCCGGTGCGCGGACCGGTTCGGTCTTTTCCGAAGTCTTGCTGTAATTGGATTTCGCCATTGCGAAATTTTCAGGACCCTACAAACACAATGAAATAAAATTCAAAAGACTTCTCCAAAACATTGACATGAATATTATATCATAGTCATAGAATTTAAATAATGGAATCCATGATGTTTTTAATAGTTAATTTAAAAGAATTCTATATAATCTCAAATATTTATCCTTAATTTATAAAAAAACTAGTGCACTTGGGATGATTATCAATTATATTCCATTTATATTATTTTTTATGGAATTTATATGAAAATTAGTATAATATACTCCAGGATATTTTACCATTTCTACATAGTTAGTAGAATATATTTTTATCACCCTTGGTTAATTTCCTTTTAGTATTTATTTTTCGATATACTAACTATTATATCATGAAATAAAATATATAGAACTTCATGTTCACCCACTAAAAATGATTTAAAAAATCCATATAAAAATTTTTTTTTCCTAGTAATGTTGAAAAAGTTATATTGCAACATATATTTAATAATTCAATATTCAATTAGGAAATAGATATAACACATAGTTTCATTCCAAATATGAATACTTCATCCTTATAAGAATTTAACTCCCAAAGCTTTCCTATTTTTACCACATTTTATTTTTTCTTTTATCCTATATAATCTGGTTGACACTTTTGTATCTTTTCCAGCAAATATCGTCGATCAATTACAAGAAACATATAATATTTTGAAATTTACCTTTTAATTTATAGCATTAACCATACTATAACATTTATTATTGGATAATTATATGTCATTGTCATAAATATTAAACCATTATCCTTCCAACTAGACGCATTAATGAACATATTTTTTTCATAATGATATTATAGTATTAAATAATAATCAATAAGAAGATGAAGTTATATAATTTTTTTATTTTTGAGATCATTTTCTATAAGTAATCAATTTATAATATTACAATCAGTGAATATATCACACTTATATCTATAAAGAAGTTTCCTCCATATTTATAATGTAAAGATTATGTCACTGACTACAAGTCATTAGATGGATAATGATTCCCATTGATATATAGATATTTTTATATATATGTTGTTAATATATAATTTTTTCTATAAAGACACATCCAATTTATTTCCTTTATGAATCCCTATAGACAAAAATTTTAGCATTCACAAATAAAAAATGTTGGACTTGTGAATTGACTAATTAATTCTTAAGCACTTTAAATTTTTCTTCACGTTCTATTATCCATGTGAATTTTTTTCTTTTACAAGTTTGATTGGTTAAAAGATTAACTAACATGTTAAATTTGTTCAAGAAAACACTAATAATAAATTAACATTCCATAGAAACTATGTATTTATATTATATTTATATGTTTTTGACAGTCTCTTACCACCATAGTAATTGAAGTGGTTATATATATACCAAATATAGAAACTATTTGAATGAAAAAAATTAAATTAAATTAAGCATTATTTAATGTTGTTAATTAACGATATTGTTCTTTTTTAACTTAGGTATTCTATAATAATCCATAAATATGCCTCATGATCCTTACAACTCTTAGAATAGACAAGGATATCATTAAAAAAATTATGTAGATATTAATTGATATCTTATTCAATTATACCCTTAGATATGATATATGAATTTTATAAATTTAATAACATATCCATGAAGTCATGATTTCCATATTGTATAGAGAAATTGATTTTTGGAGTTTTTTCTTTATAGATGGTTGATGGTACCCTAAATTAAGATAAATATTTGGAAATAAAAATATCCATAAAGTTAATTTTATCATAAATAAATATGAGGTAAAAGTACATTTTATTTAAAGCAATGATATTTATTTATCTATTATAAATTGAAAACCTAATTAATATATATTTATTTTTTCACAATATATATAATTACTCTCTATGGTGAAATACTTGAAAATATTAATCCATTGGTACATATTTCATAAACATAATTTTTAACTATACTAACTGTATTGTATTAATATACTAAGTGAAAATTGATATGGGCTTGGAATTAATAAAAATTTTAATAAAAAATTCAACTTCTCGTTATGGGGGAAATCAAAGTAGATCATTTAAAAATACAATTATGAATTTATATATGATGATAATTTATTTTATTCTCACACTATATTTATAATCTATCAGGTTCATCTTATATCCTCAATAATAATAATATAACTAATAAGATCCGTTACTGAGGGTTCATTGTTTGAAAAAGGTAAAAAGAACCCTACTTCTAAAAATATTTTTTTGTCACGCGAGTCAAAAATTAAAAAAATAATTTCTTCAAAAAAATTTATTTATGATAATTTTCTATCAATTATATCGGAAAAATTATATTAAGATTCAACATTGGTATGTTGAGAATGTTTGAAACTAGTTTATAAAAATTAATCTAATTGAAATGATCTATTGTTTTTTTATAAATGAGGTCACACTATGTGTTTGAACTGATAATTCCTTTCTTAATTTATTAGTGGGTGATTTTATATTCATTAAAAAAATAAAATTAATAAATGGATGTTTTATGAATAATATAATAATACGGGGGATTATTTCATGTTAATGATGATTGTAAAAAATATCACATCAATTATGCTTCAAATTCTATTTTAGTAACTATTGAAAACCTTCCTTGTTATCTTAAAAAAATTTATTATAGATTTTATTTACATATAAGAAATAAATTTATATAATTTCTAATCTACCTTTATTTAAATCCTTTCCTATTAGAAACTTATATCTTCCCCTTAATCTTTTGTAAGTTGTGGCCATGTTTTCCCTACATCAAACATATTCCCAACCGATTTTGTTATTCCATATAGCTATTATTATAATAATTTATATATACTGAGAGCTCAACTATCCTATTCTTATTTTCCACCAAAATTTCCATGTGGTGTTCCACCATTCTTTTATTTTCTATCCATCCTGTAATAAGAAATTGTTTTCGAACCTATTTTTCTATTTTGATAAAACTGTTCATAGTTTCTTAATATGTGAAAAGGGTTTTTGAGACTCGATTCATTCATGGTCTTGTATTTAACACATAAAAAAATATTAATCTTACTATTTAAATTATATAAAAATATTTTAGCATTACTATTTAGTATTATTAATTTAGTTTCATACCCATCCACCATCCATTTTTCTCTTTAATGTGAAGTCATAAATTATATTTCCATTTATGTTTATTTCTCTTGTGGCGAATATTCTATAAGAATATTTTTAGGAATATGTTTTACTCATCTTTAGAGACATATTATTCTTTCTTATTATTAATAAATGATGACCACCATTGATGAATTTTTCTAATTGGGTGATACATTTTTACTATATAAATCTCTTTTTTTAATAATCCTAGAACCATGAAAATATTATCATTGAATTAGTTTATTTTACCATGTAAATGGATTAGTGGTCCAACTAAATTATAGAGTTTTCTACATTATATAATAATTTATAATTTTTAAGTATTAATTAGTTATAATTGGTTGATCAGTTTAGGAAATTTTATTTTTCATAACAAAAGTTAAAGATCCTAAAATAGAGATATATTTTTGAATAATCACTAAAATATAATTTCATTTGGATATCAAATAATCTCGACATTGTCTACAAGTATTGGAATATTTTTTATTTCACATATTCAATTTTATTGTTTTATAAATTGAAAATTTTAATTTTCATTCATTACAATAATTAACATTCCAAAAGGAAAAATTATTTTATTCCATGATTAATAGTTATGATGTATTTCACATAATAATCCTACCAAATCGCTAACCCATTGTAAACATTTTTTTAGAGTATTGTACTTGTTTATTAGAATATTTTTTCTCACAAACTATGTAATTCTGAATCAATACAAATTTATTTACTACACTCTCTTCGATACCAAATATAACTACCCTAAATACAGTTCTTTATTGATCGTGGTTTCTTATTTGGTTAACAACATAATACATAATATTTTACATCATATCTAAAGTTCAGTAGAATTAAATAACTAAATTATATACAGTTACGACATTTATATTGTTCTTGAGACATTAAAAACATTAAAAAATAATTTCACTACACCATGATGTACTTATTATAGATTAAACATAGTATACTTCTTGGTGACTTGGTAAAATGTGAAATAGATGAAAAATGTGATATCATATTCTTATAATTGGGTAATGTATCAAAAACGATTTATATATCATGATAAGATCAAAACATACAAACCACATAAATAATAACTAATTATTATAGATTCATAAAAGAGGTTACATAAAGTTTAGATTAAAAATTATTTAATAATTTATAACATAATGAAATTGATGTAAAATATAATACATAATAAATATATAGTCAGTGCATGGTAAGAAGAAAAAATACATAAAGGGTTAGGAAACTCACATTACCCGATCTTATTTGTCTCACGAGACCTAACAACATAGATAGGATTCATAATACAAATAATATTGGGAATGTATAAGGTCATTGTAGTTTGATTTCTTTTATATATATTTTCTTGGGACAAGGCCTTGACTGTATGTCGATGATGGTTTATATTGTGCTTGTCCATTTTTATGTTATCCCTTATTATATAATCATCTTGTTATGATTCATGTTTCATCATTAATAAAAATATATAAAATATTTATACATTATATATTATAATACCATGTTTATAGATTAATTTATGTATATTATTAGATAAATTATTATTTATGTAGTGTTTGGGCTCACAGTTTTATTATGTTCCCAATATTGGGATGAAACTAAGATTAATACAATGTTTGGTATATAATAAGGATATAATAATAGAATATTATGGTACATTTTAATTTCTATATATCTAATGAAATCTATAAATATCGTAATTATATGTAATACAGCCTCTACAAACAATTAAAATTTTGATGTTGTCTGAAATATTATATATTAAGTTATCATTATAATAAGAAACCACTGAATTTGGATCATAGAGTCTAGGATTTTCTTGTATGTGTATAAATATTCCTAATAACTATATATTATCAACTAGTGTCTCATATATGATGGTAGTAACATTAGGCGATTGATTTAATACTTTAAAAATGTCTACAAGAGATGTGGGTAAGGGGATTAATGCCTTTATATTTTTTATAATTATGTATTTGATGAGTGAATATTTTTTATTATTTTGTATATGATGATTTATTATGAATAATGTTCTCCCATGTATTATATTTCGTAGGCATTTTTATTTTTATTTTGTATATTGGGTATGTAGGGACTTAATTGTGGACAATAGTTTATTTAATTTAAGAGTGTTATGTCCAAGGAAGAGTTGGGTACTATTAAAATTTTAGTAGAGTTATTCATGAATTATATTGAGTAGGTCACCATATGAATTGTTGATAAAAATTTAAAATATAACGATCACCAGTATTCTATTAACTTTAGCTTAAATTTAGTCATTCCTTTGGTTTTAAAGGATCCAACCCAAGATCTATTATATGTTAGGGTGGGTCAATACATTATTGAATTATATAGATTAAAATATCACATGTATTTTGAAATGACTGAAACATAACATGTGTTCATATTATATCATTTTACCTATATACCCATAAGATATATTACAAAATTTCATTACAAAGCCTATATGGGATTACTTTAATTGGAGAGAGGACTCCTAACCAAGTTAATTCACAAATATTCTTCAATATCACCAAAAATACTATTTACACATGATTCCCTTGTAGGCATATCATAGACAATACTCTAATCTATAACATGGGGAACATAGAAATTGGAAAGAGTGAGATAATATGACTATTAAGGGGTAAACATAATGGATAAAAACCAATTTTTATTAGTGACCATAAGATGAGAATTTGGGTATGAGAATATAATCAAGGTGTATAGACATAATATAAATGAATCATCCCCAATAGAACCTTGATCATATATATTGATTTAGGGAATATTGATTTATTTATATAAATAATACATGAGTCATATGATGTTGGATACATGAGATTATATTCATGGGACATGAAAAAAGAATATATATATATATATATAATATCATATAAATAGAGCACAATAATTTTGTAGATAAATTCGAAGAGAAAATAATTTCCTATTTAGATGTTACGTGTCAATAGAATCGTCATATAGTGGATTGAGTGCCTTAATGGACCAGGTTTAATCCCTAGTCAATGAATTATCAGATCATGAGATACAAGGATTAACCCAATGCATTAGAGGGATATGTAATTACAAGCCCACCTATCACATAAATTTACTGGAAAGGGTCACTTAGGTATTTTGGTTTACTAATAATACCCTATCATTCCATGAGATATAATGCTTTATCCAATGAATTGGATGACTATATAATTCCTTACCCACCACTATCATAATTATAAACATTACTAATTTTTGTCATAAGAGAGTGGAGACATTCTTAATTCCATCATATAATAATTAACTCAAGTGAGAGAAAATGTTTTTATGAATATTTCCACAACAGATGATCTTAAGCCATCCAAATAATGAAGTTGGATCATATCTTTATAGAATATTAATAGAGAGGCCTAAGCATAATTAAAGCATACAAAAAATTATTGAAAACACTTTCTAAATGAATATTAAAATTACATTTAGAAATAAGAAAAAATACCCTCTATATTTTGGATAACATTTATTCTAAAAAAATAATTAAACAATAATGGAAATATATATTACTTTTTATAACCATGAAAACATAGAGATTGATATTAAAAATAAAACAAAACACTATTGTGAGAAAAATAATCTCTACAAAAAATAGTAAAAAATAAATTTAATTCATACATTGGTAAGAAGATCAAAGGCAATAAAAAAATCACATGTGAGGAAAATGTTAAAAGGAGATTCCTTTAATTGGTTTTAAAGGAACTCAAGGAAAATATAAAATTACCATCATAAATTATTACGGTATAGGAGAAAGTTATAAAAAATAATGATTTTGGACATGGATTTGAAAGATTCGGGATTGAAATGACGAGACAAGTGAAATTCCACTTATAGTTAATATTTTTGTTATGTTGTGTGCCAAAGGGATGTGTAATGGTAAGGAGACATGAAAAACCCATAAATAACTAGGGAAGAAAAAAATAGTTGTGTTTTTATATATTAAAGATAATATATTGCCTCTGATATGTATTTACAAATATACCATTTCAATTTCAATGTGTGATAGGAAAAGAAACCCTTATGATTTCTGTAAACATTTAATCAATGTCACATGAAAGATAAAAAATTAAATGAGAATTAAAATATCTATAATAAAAAATTTATTATATAATATTTCTATTAGGAATTATATATACCATATAAATTAATATAGGTGCATAATATAAAACATGTCTCAAAGAAGTGAGTTTGAATCATAAAACTATTACCTCAAATGTATGATTGGTCAAACATTCTATAATTTAATGTATAATAAATACATGATTATTATTAATATTTTTAAAAACAATATTAATATTTATTTTAATCCATATAATTAATTTATAATACCATATATCCCAAATATTAAATTTTCATAGTTAAGAAGTTAATATTCAAGTGTTAAATGTTATATTTCACAAAAATAATTCAATTTAGAGGCCCTATTTGTTACTCCATTATCTATGGTTCATAAAATCAAAAATATTTAAAAATATTCATCATATTTGTTTTATGGATCTTTGAACTCCCATGGTTATTTTTTGTATCTTATATATATGGTTGACATATAGAAGTTCAAAAATATACTTTTATGTGATTATTAAATTAAGAAAAAAATTTAATATATTTGTGAATATGTTTTCAAATTCCACCATTAAATAAATATTAAATAAATTAAATTAGTCATTATTATATTAAATTACTATTTTTATTTTTTATTGGTCATTTTGAATGAATCTTTTATTACACCATTCAGGAAGGTTGTAAAACTGACCCAAAAAAGAGTGAGTCATAATGATTAAATGAGTTAGAGAAAGTCATTGAATATTAACTATATAACATTAACCAAATCTTAATAATTTCAATTATTTATTAAATTGGAGAATCATTTTTAGGAAGAGGTGTATGAATAAGATGAAGAATGATTAATAAAGAGAGAATAAAGATTGTATTGAAGAGTTTAATATCCACTTAGAGAGGTTATTAAAAATGAGGGATTTGAGACTCCTTGTGAATAGAGGATACCAAAAGATTGTTAAATCTTAAAGAGTGTATTTTTTTCTTAGATTCAAGAGATTATAAAAGGAAAATTTTATTTTGGTGGGAATATATGAGGGGTCCTTTTATCGGTGGGTTTTGCATGACATTTTAACAGATACCAATTTCTTAATGTATAAGAATTAATTTTAAAAAGGAAAGTGGAAAATGTGAAACATTATAGACAATGGATGATGGTAGGTCAAATTTTCCCTTATAATCCAATTTTAGGATTTTTATGATATTTTAGTTCATGACTTCCTCGATTTAACACTTTGACACCTTTTTAGCATTCATCGTGTTGACTAATTTCACCTTTGTAACATATTTTTATGCCAAAAAATTAAATAGAACTTATTAAATAATATTTATATGTTAATTAAAAATATAAAATCCATTTTATTGGATTAAATTTCTTGAAGTGATAAAAATTAATTTTCAAATAGTAAATTTAAAATAGTGTTAAGAAACAGAATTTTTCACGACCAAAAAATCATTTATTTTTATTCATTAAAAAATAATAAAATTATTATGAATTGTAATTTATTTTATTATGTATATAAAGAAAAAATTGTAAAAAAATAAATCTCAAATAATGATCATTTAAAATTATTAAAAAAATACCCAAAATAATGAAAAATGATTCCTTAAAAATTTTCCCATTAAAATGAATTTAATCACAACCCATTATTTATCTTCTAAGCATTCAGATTTATTAATCCATCAATAAAATAATCATTATTTTTATTTTATAAGAATATAAAATAATTTTAATAATAATAATAATATATAATGAAATATATATATATATATATTTTTATAATATATTATAATTAATTATTATATTTTTATTTATGTCAAGAGTTATTTATTATATATGAATTATGTACATTTAAATTTTTTACCAATAGTTATAATAAATCAATGCACATATGAGATATAAAATTCTAAAATGATTATATACCCAATGATTATTTATCAAATGACCATATATTTATAATAGTCATATTATATTCCTATATATATCATTACAAATATCACTAAAAAATTTATACCATTATCAAATTTTTATTTCAATATATTTATCATATTTATAATCTGTTACATTCCATACAAATTTATAATTAGAGGTATTATCTTTATGAAATATTATGATGATCAAAATTGGAACCTTTTAATATTTTTATTTACTTATGGTGTGAAGTAAGCTGAGCTCACAGTGGATCTTGGAACAAAATAGATTTGTTCGGTTTGGGTTGATATTCTCGTGAAGGGAGCTCGTGAGATTCCGCCGTGGTGAACCACTCTATGAAGACTACTCTGCTTTGTGGTGTGCTTGTGCAGTAAGGGTTTGAGGAGCCCTATCCGCAGATTTATCATTAGACTAATGATGATTAGAAGTGATAATGAAAAAATTCATGGCCCCTTCAGATTTATCATTAGACTAATGATTATTAGAAGCGATAAAGAAAAAATTAATATTAAAATATTATTGGAAAATTATTTATAAATTAAAGGTAAACCATGGAACCTATTCTAATACAGTAGAAATTTATACTCCATAATGTCTGATCACTTCTTTTTTTATATTGGAATGTTGATAAAGTGATAAATATTATCAAATTGTAATGAAACTTTGTAACTTTATAATATGATCAATTCCAATCTTTTTGTATTTTAAAATGAAACTATTAAATGATAATGTGTGAACCCTAACAAGAACATCCAAATAAATACATAAACAATATATTCCCATATCAGTGTAACATGGAACTGCCCCACCCCAACATCTACATTGTTAGTTCAATCCTCAAAATTCACATGACTGCTTAGCTAGCTATCCTGTGAAGAATTTAAAGGGCCTGGTACCGATGGCAATAACCACACCCTCTCATTCATCAGAATTTGAATAGCTATGTTGGGAGAATGCTTCCTCTGAATCCTCATCTGCAGCTATTTCTAGAAGTGGGGCTGGTTTCTCTCACATCAATGATTAAAAGATAACCAAATTCCAAGATACATCATGATTTTTGAAATGTATTACCTCACACGCTCTATCATCCCAAGATAATACCATCATAGAATAAGGTATTCAAATTTTAAATTTCATACAAACAAGTACTGCCTCGGTCCCAAAGCTGCCTCACCACATGCGCCAAGCATGCGTTACAAGCCTACCTCGAGACATGCTATGTAACACCCTGAGATTCTATGAGATATATTATTTTTAATTTCATTGATCTCTTCTATTATACACTACACCAAGATTATCTTCTATTATACGCAACACCGTATTAGCTTGCAGTATACACAACACTATTCATGGATCATGTTACACAAAATTTCAAGATCGTTTGATAGAAGTCATTCTAGGAGACATTGAGTATATATATACATATATTCGTTGTATAAATGAAATATGGTTGGATACTATTATACACAACAACAAAGGAATTTTGCACTACACGCAACCCTGACTTGTCTTGCTTTACACGCAATCACGACCTTCCATGATAGCGTGTGTCGTACGCAATACTAAGTTCCACTAAACAACAATATGTTATTAGAATATTATATAAACTTTCATTTTTGGATTCGGAATATCGAAATTAGCCTAGGGAGAAATTTTGGTATTTTTCTGAAATCTTTCAATTTTTGATGAATAGTGAAAACACTAAGTTATTGGTTAAAACTGACTTTTTATTTAAATAATCATTTATTTGATTTAAATTTATTTTAGGTCAAAATCAATACATAATACCTATATATGATTAATGTAATTTATTGGAGTAATTTTATAATAATTTTAGATATATAAAAAGTTAATTGACCTTTTCACCGTCTTTTACCCACCTCCTAGGAGAATTTGTAGTTGTACATAAAACATAATATTACCGCTTCTGTGAGTTAAATTTCAAAAATATGAGAGACACGGTTAATATCAAGGAGTAAAATGTGGTTCAATAAGATAAAAATAATTTTTGGTGAATAGTAACTTTTTTACTTTTATTTACCACGGTTAAAAGTAAATAGGGTAATTAAGGGTAAAAATGATATTATTATTACCCTAACACATTTCCTAATTCTATTGTATAAGTGCAATTCGACCAAAAAAACCTTAGGAATAAAATATGACCCTTTAGGTCCACTTAGCCTAGATTAAGACATTTATTATTATTTTATTTAAAGAAGAGTTAAAATAGTTAAAAACAATGTTTAATAACTAAAACATTTTTCGATATAGGGTTATACATTAGATAAATTCGTCTATAAATATTCCTTAGAAATATAAAACGATTTCCTACATAATTTTATTTTATTTATATATTTTATACATTAAATAATTTAATTTATTTATGACCCAATGATGATGTAGTAATTACCTTATTAATGAAATATAAACATAAATGATATTATAAATACCCAAATAAATATAATTTGAGTCTTTTTATGAATTCCACTAATTTTATAGGTTAATATGACATGTTAGTTTTGGTTTAATTGAATTTTTTTCTAACTAATCATGTTGTTGTGATTTTCACAAAATTCAATTACCAAATAGTGTCAAAATTGACATAAAATAGTCTTTAAAAAAATATTATATTATTAAATGTTATTATATTCATAAAAATGTAAGGTTCTGCCAAATGACTTACATAAGGTTATATAAATTAATAATGAACCACTTGGGGTTCGTTTGGCTTATTATAGTTTGTTTAGTAACCATATACTGTAAGAAAACAAGAAGACACAGTAAAAGTTAAATTATTTAACATAGAGTTAAATCTAAATGATAAGGTTAAAATAGTATCCTAAACTTGTCTAAAACCTATTTGTTGAGCGGTTTTCGACCCATCACCACTTAAGATTCTAAATAAATCAATTTTGAACTATTATAAACCAAATACTACATTATTATAAAATAATATTTTATGTTTTTTCAAAGGTGCCCCTCTCCTCCCTTATAAAAAGGGAACCCCTTCCCTCTTCTCTTCACACCCTTTTGAGCCATGAATCTCGACCAAAACCTACCAATTACTCTTATAAACAACTCTAGTAATATTATAGTGGTTCTGATCTTTTCAAAAGACAAACTCTAGTGCTCTAAGAATAAGTTTAAAGGAGGTTCGTCGAGGAAGAGGTAATCTCTTCCACCGACTCTTTCAAGTTTCTTTCTTCTTATACATACTCTTCTTTGGTTGTTTCTTAATAAAGTAAAAACATCAGTATTAATTATATATTGATATTTTATTATAAATATGAAACAACCCTATTTCACCTTCTATCCATCCTACATAAAACGAAATCACTGAGCGTGCATACGTACGGAATACCGTCTCCACACCGTGGTGTAATCAGTTTTTCCACCATCACCTTACTTGTATGGGTATAATGGTGTAAATAATAACTATATATGATTATTATAACATAATACTGATTCTAAGATATTATATCATTAAATCCAATTCCATTCAATAAATATGGGAAAGTTATCATCGCTCGTGCGTACGTACAGATTACCGTATCCACGACGTGATGAGATTCATTTTCCATGTTAACACTTCAAGAATGATTATAAAGTATATATAATAATTAATCATGAAATATTTGGTATAATAATTCTACTGGATTTTTGAATATATATATGTTTATGTCATCTATTTAATTCTATCCAATTCAATAAGGAAACAAAAACAGTGTTCATGCGTACGTACGACCTACCGTGTCCAAGAACGGTGTATTTATTTCCATTTATCTATCTATTATATATATGTATATTCTAAATATATATTATATATAAATAATGTTTTATATTTTGTAATTAAGTAATCATGATCTAAGTAATCTTATTAATAATTACAATTCAAAACACAGATGATTAATGAAACGATTTTACCCAAAATGCTGCTTTAACATCGAATTTACAAAAGAACGGGTAATATAAAGTAGTAAGTGAATCCTATATGATATCATAAATATTATTAATGTTATTTTACAAGTTAATAATATGTTTAAACCCACTATACAGGAGTCTCAGACACATACAAAATAAATTGGACATAAGGTAAGGTATAACTTTTCCAATCTCGTTTTTATCTGATATTATTTATTAGTAAGAATTTACCGGGGTTATATTTATCATCCATATCCCTATTTTCAAAAAATGGTTTCATGTATGTTTATAATTATAAGGCCTTGACCTTATAACATTACTTAATATTGAATTACATTGAATAATTCACATTGAGGATATTTCAGGTTTAGAGTTTTGGAGACTTAGGTCATAACTATTACATCTCAACGATTAAAAAGTAGACACATCTACATAGCTTCCATCTTTTACACAAAATAAAAACTCTTGAAAAAAAGATTAATGTCTAGTTCCTTTTTTTAGAAAGCCTGACATTTCCTTGATCCCATCCTTGACCTTATTCAACTTTATGTCCTGTGAAAACGTTTAAAAAACATGGGATGAGCATAAAAAGCTCAGTAAGGGTTATAACAGTATGGATAGAAAACAACAGTCCATGTATACATAAGAATCAATGAAATCATACTTTACTCATAAAACAAAAGCAATTTAACATACCTCATGAAATCATAATATTTATGCATAACTCAATAGAAATAATAATTCATAAAGGTAACGTGAGGCATTCATAACATTCTTACATAGGGAGTAACCCTCATGGTTACGTTTGGAATACCCATCACTTTATATTCCCTAAATATCTTGGGAGAAACCTTAACGTTTAACTCCATCGCGTTACCCAATGCATTGGAGAGCTATATCGGACTCACCCGCCCTTAGTTTATCACGGAACCACCTGTCTTCATAAAAAATTCCCAAGAACCATAACATAATCATAGCACATAACTTAAGCATAAAGGAAATATAACATTCCCACATATAACATTTTAAGATATTGAAATAATAAATCCATTCTAAAAACCATTTTCAAAACCATTTAAAAAATTTAATAAATAGATCTTTGAATCAAAGTGTCCCATACCACTTTGAAGATTTTAACATTTTAAACCATTAATAGCCATATAAATAAATCCTTAAAATAATTTTGAAAACATGGATAATAACGAGAAATATTTATAAGGATAAATCATTAAAACAGTTAAAATGATATTTTAGTTAGAGGGTTTTTAACAAAATGAGAGACACTTGAATACAATAATTGAGGAATACCATTTAATCAGAACATTATAATATCATGAGAATAAATGAATTCATGATATAATATTCCAAAGGAAAGTATATACACCATATAAGGGTGAATTGGTGCATAACAACAATGATGTCTCAATAGAAATGTAAAATGAGATGAAATCCCCTGTAAATAAGGTACCCTTAAATTAAGGATAAATCAATCTCATAATTATGTGTGAAAAAAATAAATACACCCAATATAAGTGGATATTAAGTGTAAAACAATCAATGGTAATTAAAACATATTAAAAGGATGACATATTCAATAACTTCATGTTGAACCCAAAGAAATCGAAATTGGGTTAAGAAGTTCCCTTGGTAAAATTCGACAGCCTAATGGCATCACTTTAAAATTCAGAAAATCAGTTTATGAGAGATAAAAAGGGTATCTCATCACTTGGATATAAAATTTAAATCAATAAGGATATATAAGAACATATCCCAGCATTACAATATGTAAATTAAAAGACCCAACAAAATAAGTCTTTTAGAAAGAGGAGGGTGAAAAGTTCCCTTACCGACTTGGATATCTTTCAAAACATACACCCCATGAAAGAAGGACAATACAAAATTGATGTAAATACACATAAACGAAATTATATTACACAAAGAGTAGAATAATGGGCAGTACATATACCACTCAAAGGAAATGGTGGAAAAGGTAGCATAAATCTCACGAGAATAAAAGTGAGATGAAAAATCCCTTACTAAAACTCGGCAGCCTAACAGCGCCACTTAAAAATTCTAAAAAAAATAATTGATGAGAGTAAGAGGGGGTATCTCATCATATAAAAATAAAAACTAAATTATGGTTAATATAAAAGAACATCCTCTAACATAAGAACATGGAGCATAAATGAAATGACATAAAAGAGGGTACTTGAAAAGAAAGCGAGAGGTGGATCCCTTACCTCAAGTCCGACTTGTCTTGTTCATTTATTTATATTCCTGAATAATAAACATTGGTTAATTTATAATTTCTTAAGGTCCTCCTTTAAATATTATTATTCATTTCATATCACATTTTATAATGTTATAATAATTGGTTAATAATGTGAGAGTATATCAGACGTTTTTGTCGATGTTTGGTACATGAGTCAAAAATGACCTTGTTTTAAAATGATTGTCCATGTAGTTATAAGTAAATCTTATCCAGAATAGTATTAATGATTTAAATATCTTATATATACAGTACATATTCATTTAATACTATTCCATAACATTGGAGATAAAAAGAAATGAAATGCACCATTCATGGAGACGGTAGGCCGTACGTATGCATTAATGCTACTTTCATTTCGTTGATATATTAATGGAATTAAATATAATTGAGATATATATATATATATATATATATTATAATTACAGTATAATATATATGTTATATATGTAACATAATTTCATTAATTTTATTTTTTATACATTCCATGTATTTCATTAATGAGCCACATCACTTGAGGGGGCGGTAGTCCACACTTCCTCGTATGAAATTATTGCATTTGTAGAACATGAAAAGCATAAAATAATGATTTAAAAATAAAATTAATAAGAATATAGAAAAAATAAATACCATATATATCAGATATAAAATATATTGACATCATAATGGCCACCATTAAAGGTGTTAAGAGAAGATTGAACAATCATCATTTCGTGAGGCTGAAATTCACCATCCACAGAAACAGCATGTTCTTTAACATTTAGACGAAGGTGTGTGTAAGTTTAGCTTGAATAAATAACATAAATATATCCTAGTATATTGAATATACTGTTGTTGTTACAAAATAATGTAATAAAAAAAGTTTAGAGGGTTGGAGAAGAAAAATAAAACAAAAGAACACAGGGGAAGACATTACCATTAAATCGGGTAACTCTTTTTAATTTGAGCTCAAAGGCTTCCTTAGAAAGGATTTTGACCAAATATGAGGCTTTAATGATGAAGAGAGGGATTTGGAGAGATGAAATGGGCCTGTTTTGGCCGAACCAAAGGCTTTAGAGGTGTGGGTAAGGAGGTAGAGGTGGGGGCCTTTTATAAGAGGAGGGGAGGGGTACTCTTGGAAAGTCAAAAAACTTTACATTATTTTCAAATGAGTTTCATATTTTAAAGGTCCAACATTGATATATTTCGAGGATAAGGTTATAATGGTTCTAAATCCACCCATAAAAAAGGTTTTTTACATGTTTAGTGCTAATCGTTTACATTATCTTTTCATTTTATTTAAATCGATAAATAATGAGGTAATCACTGCATCATCATTATGTCATAAATAATATAATTTATTTAATGTCTAAAAATTAAAAAAAAACTACTATGATATAGGAAATATTTTTAGATTTACAATGACTATTTATAGTCAAAAATATGACTTTTATAACCCCATGTAAAAAATGTTTTAGTAAAACAATACATGTTTGTGTCATTTTTACTTTTACTTTAAATAAAAGGCATTAATGTCATTATCTTACCCAAGTGGCTCCATGGGGTCCCAAAAATCGACCCATGGGTTGTATTGTTTGGACATGACTCATCCAATAGGGTTAGGACAAGTGTGATGATGTTTTCATTTTATTATAATATCATTTTTACCTTAAATCACACTAATTACCTTTAATCATGATTAATAAAACTTAAAAGTTACTATTTACCAAAAATTATTTTACTCTCATTGAACCACATTTTACTTCCTATTGACTACCATGTATGTCGGATTTTATTAAAATCAAGTCACAGAAGTGGTAATGTTTTATTTAAATGATAAATTAGTTTCTTTAACTACAACTTAGTGGTTTCACTATTCATAAAAATTGAAGTTTTTCAGAAAAATACCAAAAATATACCCTAATCTATATTTGACACACTGAATTCAAAAATGATTTCTATTTTAGAAAATTCAAAAAATATAATTTGCATTAATTAATTTAATAATTAATTCCCACTCTCAAAACAAATAACGTGTTTTTAAGAAACAATACCTATTAAAAGATTAACACTAGTTTAAGTGCAATTTCAAAGTGAAATTAATTCCAATGACCACCACTGGATTAAATTGTAAAAATATATTATAAATAAAATTTAATATCAATTAAAAATATAATCTATCCATATAAATATTTCATATTAAAAGGTGGTTTTGAATTAAAGTGCATCATTTTCACTTAAAAATAATCTTTATCGGAAAAATAACAAAAATTTACACAATGTAAATTTTGGTGTCCAGATTCTAAAAACAGATTTTATTTTGTCAAATAAAACATATAAAATTGTAAAAAGTATATTTAAAAAGGGTTATCCATCAAAAAGAGGTTAATCTTCCTTTTAAAGAATATTAGAAGATTTATGCTTAAAATTGGATTCATTTTCATTTTACACCTCTAACATTTATTGGATAAAGGTAAAAATATTTGAAAAATATATATAATAATTTTGTAGTTAGTTTCGTTCTTTCATGCCATTATAATGGCTAGGCGTTAACTACCATTTAAAATAATATTATTTTATTATTAGATTGCAACATAAGATTTAAAAGAACTCATTGTCGCGTATTGGGTACGCCATCATGCATAACATTCCCTTTAAGGTAATATTAACATTTTATTCACAAATATTGATAAACATTAGAATATAATATTATTTATTAACCTGGGAAGTTACATCCTTCCCCAATTTTGGGAATTGCGTCCTCGCAATTTCAAAATTGGGCTTAGAAACTCCATTGAATGTCCCACATTGGAACAAGAGTCACTAAAACTATCACTTAAAAAGAATGGGAGAGAATTACAAAGGTCACCCAAGTTAACCCATACTAGGATTCCAAGTATGAAAATATGGATATGGAAGAAAAAACAAAGGGTCATGTTCTGATGGAGAGTGATAGTAAACATGTTTAGGAGAAAGTTAACTATAAGAAAATCACAAACTTGTGATGGGTTAAACGGTATTGGATTCCCCAGTACGAAAAGTTAACGGACAACATTTTATAAGTTTCTTTTCATTGAGGAATTTATTTTTGAGCTCAACTAAAACATAAGGAAAGATACTTATTTGTCACATTGACTTTCAACTTTTACTAGATTTCTTACACGAACTCAAATTTTCTACAAAAGATGAGTATTTAGGATGACTTTTTTAGATTAAGACAGCTATAATCAACTTCTATAGAATAACCTAATCCACAAAAAAGAACTATATACTTCCCATGTCTTTAGATCTTAACCAAAACTAAAACCAGAAAGGTTTGTATGAGATCAGATAATACCCAAAAATGATTAAAAAAATCTATCCTTAATCTCAAATTTTTTTCAAACAATACCCAAAGTTCAAAAAAGACCATTCAATAAACAATTGCTCCATAAAATTATTCAAAGTAAACCAAACTAATATTGAAACCCAAATATTTGAAGGATTTAATCACATAGTCTTCCAAGGTAAAAATTAACATTTATATCAAAATAACATTAGTTTATCTTAAAGTCTCATATTGAAAAGTGATTAACCTAATCACATATCCTCCATGATAGGTTAATCATTTCCATATATAACCCAAAATAAACTTACTCTTGATTCCTAAAATCATCCAACTAAAAATAATTATTCAAACAAACCAGGGACTTCATGTAGTCTAGTGGAAGGTGTTAAATACCAGTCGCACTTTGGTTGTGGGTTCGATTCCCACAGCTTTGTCCGACGCGACGGGTTGTCACACGGTCTATGTGTTGTCCTTTTCCCAAAACTATATAATTCTTATAACATTCACCAAAAAATGATAAAATATTCAAAAATACCCACAAAATAATTTAACCTCTAGCTTATCTCATGTCGTTCATATATCATCATTACATGTATTAATCCATAATTACCTCAAAAGTAAGGATCATATAAACCCTAATGGTTACCTTTATAATCATTACCTGAACTTCCACATCAAGATGGTCATCTCGTACATGATGCATTAGAGAACTAACCAAGGTTCGAGTGGTTGATCATGACTCCTTGATAGTTGTTTTCGAACAACCACGAGATTCCTCATTGAATCCCCCATTTCATCCAGTCTCTTAATCAGAGAACCACCACAGTTTCCTTCAAACCCATTTTCACTTTTGTGCCTGCTAGATCCATCCATTTACTAAAAACAAAAATGTCAGTGTGAGTATATCAACAAAACCATCATGTACTAATGAGGAAGATAAACACTAAGATATACTTACTCATTCAATTTATCTAAAACTAGGACTCTTTTTGAAATCCAAACCATTATGGTAATGTCACTTATGCTTATAGAATACCCTAACCTCTAAAGTTATCTAAACCGACCTCTGATACCAACTATAAGGCCTCGACCTTATAACATTACTTAATATTGAATTACATTTAATAATTCACATTGAGGATCTTTTCAAGTTTAGAGTTTTAGAGAATTAGGTCATAACTATTACATCTCAAAGATTAAAAAGTAGACACATCTACATAGATTCCATATTTTCCACAAAATAAAAACTCTTGAACAAAAGAGTCATGTCTAGTTCCTTATTTTAGATAGCCTGACATTTCCTTGATCCCATCCTTGACCCTATTCAACTTTATGTCCTGTGAAAACGTTTCAAAAACATGGGATGGGCATGAAAATCTCAGTAAGGGTTATAACAGTATGGATAGAAAACATCAGTCCATGTATACATAAGAATCAATGAAATCATACTTTACTCATAAAATATATGCAATTTAACAAACCTCATGAAATCATAAAATTTATGCATAACTCAATACAAATCATAAGGGATAAAGGAAACTTGAGGCATTCATAACATTATTACGTAGGAGGTAACCCTCATGGTTATGTTTGGAATACCAATCACAGTATATTCCCTAAATCTCTTCAGAGAAACCTTAACGTTTAACTCCTTCGCATTACCTAATGCATTGGAGAGCTATATTGGGCTCACCCACCCTTAGTTTATCACAGAACCACCAGTATTCATAAAAAATTCCCAAGAACCATAACATAATCATAGCACATAACTTAATCATAAAGTAAATATAACATTCACACATATAACATTTTAAGATATTGAAATAATGAATCCATTCTAAAAACCATTTTCAAAACCATTTAAAACATATAATAAAGAGATCTTTGAATAAAAGTGTCCCATACAACTTTGAATCTTTTAACATTTTAAACCATTAATATCCATATAAATAAATCCTTAAATCCATTTTGAAAATATGGATATTAACGAGAAATATTTATAAGAAAAAATCATTAAAACATTTAAAACGACATTTTAGTTAAAGGGTTTTTAACAAAATGAGAGACACTTGAATACAATAATTAAGGAATAACATTTAATCAGAACATTATAATATCATGAGAATAAAGGCATTGATGATATAATATTCCAAAGGCCATTATATACACCATATAATAGTGAATTGTCACATAACAACAATGAAGTCTCAATAGAAATGTAAAATGAGATGAAATCCCCTGTAAAGAAGGTACCCTTAAATTAAAGATAAATCAATCTCATAATTATGTGTGACAAATATAAATACACCCAATATAAGTGTATATTAATTGTAAAACAATCATAGGTCATTCACACATATTCAAAGGATGACATATTCAATAACTACATATTGAACCCAAAGAAATCAAAATTGGGTTGAGAAGTTCCCTTGGTAAAATTCGCCAGCCTAACGGAGTCACTTTAAAATTCATAAAATGAGTTTATGAGAGATAAAAAGGGTATATAATCACTTGGACATAGAATTTAAATCAATAAGGATATATAAGAACATATCCCAGCATTACAATATGTAAATTAAAAGACCCAACAAAATAAATCTTTTAGAAAGGGGAGGGTGAAAAGTTCCCTTACCGACTTGGGTATCTTTCGAAACATACACCCCATGAAAGAAGGACAGTAAAACATTTATGTAAATACTCATAAACTAATGTATATTACACAAAGGGTAGAATAATGTTCAGTACATATACCACTCAAAGGAAATGGTGGAAAATGTAGCATAAATCTCACGGGAATAAAAGTGAGATGAAAAATCCCTTACGAAAACTCGGCTGCCTAATAGCGCCACTTAAAAATTCTAAAAAAAGAGTTGATGAGAGTAATAGGGGGTATCTCATCATATAAAAATACAAATTACATTATGGTTAATATAAAATAACATCCTCCAACATAAGAACATGGATGATAAATGAAATGACATAAATGAGGGAACTTGAAAAGAAAGCGAGAGGTCTGATCCCTTACCTCAAGTCCGACTTGTCTTGTTCATTTCTTTATATTCCTGAATAATAAACTTTGGTCAATTTATAATTTCTTAAGGTCCTCATTTAAATATTATTATTCATTTCATATCACATATTATAATGTTATAATAATTGGTTAATAATGTGAGTTCATATTAGACATTTTTGTCGATGTTTGATACATGTGTCAAAAAATGAACTTGTTTGAAAATGATTGTCTATGTAGTTATAAGTAAATCATCTCCAGAATAGTATTAATGATTTAAATATCTTATATATCCAGTAAATATTCATTTTATACTATTCCAGACCATTTGGAGATAAAAATAAATGAAATGCACCGTTCATGGAGACGGTAGGCCGTATGTACGCATGAACGCTACATTCATTTCTTTGATATATTAATGGAATTAAAATTAATTGAGATATATATATATATATATTATAATTCCAGAATAATATATATTTTTTATATTTCACATATGTTCGTTAATTTCATTCTTTATACATTCCATGTATTGCATGAATGAGTCACATCACTTGAGGGGGGCGATAGTCCACACTTCCTCGTATGAAATTATCGCATTTGCACAACATGAAAAGAATAAAGGCATGTTTTTAATATAAAATTTAGAAGCATATAGAAAAAATAAATACCATATATATCATATATAAAATATAGTGACATCATAATGTCCACCATGAAAGGTGTTAAGAGAAGATTGAACAATCATTGTTTCGTGAGGCAGAAATTCGCCATCCACCGAAACAGTTTGTTCTTTAACCTTTAGACGAATGTGTGTGTAAGTTTAGCTCTAATCCATCACATAAAAACATAATAGTATATTGAAGATACTTGTTTTGTTACAAAATAAAGGAATAAAAAAGAGTTTAAAGGGTTGGAGAAGAAAAATAAAACAAAAGAACACAAGGGAAGACATTAGCTTTAAATCGGGTAACTCTTTTTGATTTGAGCTCAAAGGCTTCTTTGGAAAGGATTCTCCCAAAGGTGAGGCTTCAATGATGAATATAGGGATTTGGAGAGCTGAAATGGGAAGTTTTTGGCCGAGGCAAAGGCTTTAGAGGTGTGGGTAAGGAGGTAGAGGTGGGGGCCTTTTATAAGAGGAGTGGAGGGGCACTCTTGGAAAGTCAAACAAAGTTACATTATATTCAAATGAGTTTCCGATTTTAAAGGTCCCACATTGATATATTTCAAGGATAAGGTGATAATGGTTCTAAATCCACCCATATAATAGGGTTTTTACATGTTTATGGCTTAGATTTTACATTATCTTTTCATTTTATTTAAATCGATAAAAAATGAGGTAATCACTGCATCATCATTATGTCATAAATAATTTGATTTATTTAATGTCTAAAAATTATAAAAAAATACTATGATGTAGGAAATATTTTTAGATTTCCAATTAATTTTTATAGTAAAAAATATGACTTGTATGACTCCATGTAAAAATTGTTTTAGTTAAACAATACATGTTTGTGTCATTTTTACTTTTATTTTAAATGAAAGGCATTAATGTCATTATCTTACCAAAGTGGCTCCATGGGGTCCCCAAAATAGACCCATGGGTTGTATTGGTAGTCCATGACTCATACAATAGGGTTAGGACAAGTGTCAAGATATTTTCATTTTATTATAATATCATTTTTACCTTAAATCACACTAATTACCTTTAATCGCGATTAATAAAACTTAAAAGTTACTATTCACCAAAAAATATTTTAATCTCGTTGAACCACATTTTACTTCCTAATGACAACCATGTATTTCAGATTTTTTAAAATCAAATCACAGAAGTGGAAAAGTTTCATTTAAACGAAAAATCAGTTTTCTTGAACTACCACTTAGTGGTTTCACTATTCATCAAAAATTGATGTTTTTCAGAAAAATACCAAAAATTCACCCTAATCTATATTTGATATTCCGAATCCAAACATGATGTCTATTTTAAATAATTTAAAACATATAAGTTGCATTAATTACTTTAATAATTAATTCCCGCTGTGAAAACAAATAACGTGTTTTTAAGAAACAATATCTATTAAAATATTAACACTAGTTTAACTCCAATTTCAAAGTGAAATTAATTCCAATGACCACCGTTGGATTAAATTGTAAAAATATATTCTAAATATACTTTAATATCAATTAATAATATAATCTATCCATATAAATAAATCAGATTAAAAGGAGGTTTTGAATTAAAGTGCAACATTTTCACTTAAAAATGATCTTTATCGGAAAAATAAGAAAAATTTACACAAAGTAAATTTTGATATCCATATTCTAAAGAAGGATTTTATTTTTTCAAATACAACATATAAAATTGTCAAAAGTATATTTAAAAAGGGTTCTCCATCAAAATACGGTTAATCGACCTTTTAAAAAATATTAGAAGATTTATGCTTAAAATTGGATTCATTTACATTTTACGCCTCTAACATTTATTGGATAAAAGTAAATTTTTTTGACAAACATATATAATAATTTTATAGTTAGTTCTATTATTTCCCACCATTATAATGTCTAGGAGTTAAATACCATTTAAAATAATTTTATTTTATTATTAGAGTGCAACGTAAGATTCAAAGGAACTCGTTGTCGCGTATTGGGTACACCATTGAGGATAGCGTTCCCTTTAAAGTAATATTAACATTTTATTCAAAAATATTAATAAAAATTATAATATAATATTATTTATTTACCTTATATGTTACAACAATCCTTCTTACACATTTTTTACTTTTACTACATGGTATGTAAGTAATATTTCTTTTGTTTACCATAAGAGGTACTTTTTGAATTTTCCAGAAAAAGTACGAGAAGAATGTTTTTTGACTTATAAGTCATGAATGGAATATTATGGTTTTATAATGATTTATTTTCATGAATCTTACTCTACAAGATTTAATTACTATTTTCAAAAAATTCGTTTTCTTTTAAAATTTCTAGGCATTTTTTTAAAATAAAATGATTTTGAAGAAGAAAGGATATTTTCCTCAAGAATTCATTTCAAGTGTTTTGTCAAAACTGTTTTATATCTAAGAAGAAATTATTTCATTTTTGTATGTTTCAAGACAAATGTCTCTATTACTTACATGGTTTTAATTTTCTTATGACTAAATGATATCCATTTGTTTTATATGGATTATGTTATAATGGGATGGCGTTTATGAAACTCCTTTTATTCTTTGGGTTATGATGAATGATTCATGTTTATTTTTCAGCACAAGTAAGAATGATTTTATTATGAGATGGGTGGGACCTATATCTCCCTCAAATACATTGGGTAATGATTTATATCTCATGAGATAGACATGGATGGAACAATATGTTAATCGAGTTCAGTGAAACAGGACTGGAACGAGGAGTGAACTCAGTTTAGTAAGGGACTTTGTCCACTAAGATGGTCTTGGAAGTAATGCCTTGGCTACTATGGAAATAATACCATGTTCTTAATGTTTTGAGACACTTACAAGTTTTATTTAAAAGCTATTTTATCATGATTGATGTTACATTATGATCTATGCCTTACATACTGCGATGTTTTATGTCATTGCACAAGATTTTGATGTTTAAACATTATGTTCATGTTTTTAAGTTCAAATGTTTATGTTTTTTTTTATTTTATCCATGCTTACCCTTACTAAGAATTTGAGCTCACCCTTTATATCTTTTCTTTTCCCCAGGATATAAAGAATGTTTTTAGGTACGAAAAAAATGGGAAGATCTTTTTGGGAGATTTTGAAGATATTTCACCATGATTAGAAGATTATATTCCGAGTTTCCAAAGACAATAAACTATTTTGGTCCTTGAGTGTTGGTTTTTGATATGTATTAATTATTCTGGAAATTTAATGCAATGTCCATGTATATCAAGATTTGGGGTCTCTAATGTTGGTATCAGATGAAAGGTTTAGTTAACCTTTGGAAACTAGGATGTGAAAAATTTAGTGATATCCCAATAGATATTTCTAAGGTATGTCTAGGGATGTCCCTTAGGTTAAGTATAAGTATAGGTTATTGTCCTAGAATTGTGGTAACGATATTAGAATTAAACCTAAGATGATAGATATTGATGGTACTCCCCCTTGATTATGATTTTTTCCTCTCACAGTATTCTTTTTGGGTTTTAGAAAATGGCTGGAAACAGGAATATTCACGATAATGGAGGATATGATGGACAATGGAATGATATTCTTCATGGGAAACCAAATGAAACGGGATTTGGAAGTCCAAACATACTTATTGTGCCAAATTATCAATATCATAATATGATCAATAATCTCAACTTTGGAAAGTATCCCAACTCAGCTAATAAGAGAAAGATGGAGTTTCATGATGATCATAAAGGAAAGAAATTTCAATTTCCATCATGTAAATCATGTGGGAAGAGGCATCAGGGAGAATGTTTCAAAGGAACCGGAACATGCTTTGGGTCTGGAAAAGAAATACACAAAGCTAGTAATTGTAAATGAAAAGGTTCATTTAACACCATGTATAAGGATAATGGTATTTCTAAGACATCAACAACGGTTATGTGTTTTAAATGTGGAATGTACGGGCATTACGCAAACCAATGCCCTAAGGGAAAATCTCATAAAGAGAATCATCATGGTCATATGGGTAGTATTTATGTGGATGATGATGAAGATACTACAAATGATATATGAGATAGAAGAAACGATGAAGCTAAGTCAGTGGTTTAAGAAGGTAGTGTAATGATTGTATGTTTATCAAGAATAATGTATGGTACTATGGAATAAAGAAAAATCTAAGGATTGTTACACTATTTAATTTGATTGAGTTTTGAGAGTATATCATGAATGGTATCGGTAACCATGAAAGGTTATTCAAATATTTTTGGAAGGTGGAAGATAAGTGCATAATGAAAGGATAAGGAGATAATGATATGTTTGATAGTATTAATGATCTCATGACTGATATAAGGATAATGTGATATCATGGTTTGAGTGTACAGATTTTTGGGATTTTGGTATGTAGAAAGAGTTAACTTTTGACAAAATTCATATTTTCACTAAGGTTCTATTGTAATTCATGTTTCAATACAATACATGATTAAGGTATTGACATGTTTGAATGTGACCAACAAGATATATCTTATGATATATGGGGGATAAATGATGGTATTCACATGCTTGTTATGTGACCATTAAAGTAATCGTTTTCTTTATACTATGGGATTGGAAAGATGTATTTTGGATAAGCCTAAATATTGGAATGGATTATATTGGACATCAGATAGTATTATTTAAGTATAGATCTTGTTTTTCGATATTATTTATGGAATGTTATAATAGTATAGTTTTAGAAAAAGGAAAACTCGTAAGACGGGCGACAACCCGTCGTGTCGGACAAGGATGCAGGAATCGAACCCACAAATGATGTGTGATAGGCCATTATCACCTACCATTGTCCTACATGAAGTCCCTGGTTAGTAGAAACTTGTTTTATTTTATTAAGTGGTATGATAGATGAAGTATAAGTCCATTTTAGGAACCATATAAGATTAATCTCACCATAGATAAACTTATGTATATAACTTTTTCTAACCTTAAATTTGAGATAGATGGAATGACCTATCATTCTATCACGTGATCTGCTAACACTTCACGAAATACATGTTCAACTTCATTTCTTTAAGAGATGAAGGGGAAATTGTTCATGCCACAAACAATAGTGATATTGTACCAAAATCATGTATGTATTTCTTCTATTTCTATTTTTTAATCTTTATGGAAATGATCTTGAAATTTTATTTTTCCAACTGCATGTATATCTGATGAATTAGATAGTACCTTAGATCATCACAAATTTATGGCTTTGTGATTGTTGGATTTTTCATATCCATGTCCTCTACCACACTTCATCAGAAGTTGATGGTTTTTTTCTCTTACATATCTGTATTTCCACCTTTGTTCTCCTATGCGGAAACCCAATGATGAGTTAATCTGGGTAACTATTACATTTCATACATTATTTTTTAAAATTAAGTTTTAGTACTACCTTAATGATGTGGGTTTTTACGAACGAAACTTTCAAGTAGTAAACGATTTATAACCCCAACGAATTTCGAGTGTGAAATTCATTTTAAGGGGGGTAGAATGTAACACCACGAGATTTTATGAGATATATTATTTTTAGTTTCTTTGATGTCTTCTATTATACACTACAACAAGATTACCTTGTACTATACACAACACTGTATTTTCTTGCATTATACACAACACTATTCAAAGATCATGTTTCACAAAATTTCAAGATCGTTTGATAGAAGTCATTCTACGCAACATTGAGTGTATATATATACATATATTCAATATATAAATGAAATATGGTTGGATTCTATTATACACAAAAAAAAAAGGAATCTTTCACTACACACAAACCTGACTTTTCTTGCTTTACATGCAATAATGACCTTCAATGATAGCATGAGCAGTACGTAATACCGAGTTTCACTAAACAACGATATGTTATTAAAATATTATATAAACTAGCCATTATGAATAGTAATACCCACTTTTTGAAATTTTATTAATTTTATCTTTCAAAATGGACCACATTTTGGGATTTGGAATATCGAAATTAGCCTAGGGTAAAATTTTGGTATTTTCCTGAAAACATTCAATTTCTGATGAATAGTGAAAACACTGAGTTATTGGTTAAACCCGACTTTTTATTTAAATAATAATTTATTTTATTTAAATTTATTTTAGGTCAAATTTTTTACATAATACCTGTATAATTTTAATTTAATTCATTGGATTTATTTTATAATAATTTTTGATATATTAAAAGTTTATTGAACTTTTCACCGTCTTTTACCCACTTCATATGATAATTTGCAATTGTACATAAAACATAATTTTACCACTTCTGCGAGTTGAATTTTGAAAATCTGAGAGACAAGATTAATATCAAGGAGTCAAATGAGGTTTTATAAGATAAAAATAATTTTCTGTGAATAGTAACATTTTACTTTTATTGACCATGGTGAAAAGTAAATAGGGAAATTAAGGGTAAAATGATATTATTATTACCCTAACACATGTACTAATTCTATTAGATAAGTGAAATTCGACCAAAAACAACCTTAGGAATAAAATATGACCCTTTAGGGCCACTTGTCTTAGATTATGACATTTATTATTATTTTATTTAAAGAAGAGTTAAAATAGTTAAAATCAAAGTTTAATAACAAATTTTTTTTAATGTAGGGTTATACATAAGATAAATTCGACTATAAATATTAAATATAAATATAAAATGATTTCCTACATAATGGTATTTTATTTATATTTTTTAGACATTAAATAATTTAATTTATTTATGACACAATAATGATGCAGTAATTACCTTATTAATGAAATATTAACATCATTGATATTATAAATACCCAAATAAATGTAATTTTAGATGAATTACACTAATTTTATAGGTTAATATGTGATGTTAGTATTTATTCAATTAACTTTTTTAAAGCTAATCATTTTTTTATGATTTTTACAAAAATCAATTCTCAAATAGTGTCAAAAGTGACATAAAATAGTTTTTAAAACAAATATTATTTTATTAATTTTTATTATATTCTTGAAAATATAAGGTTAGGCCAAATTAGTTATATAAGGTTATATATGTTTATAATGAACCACTTGGGGTTCGTTTGGATTGTTATAGTAAGTTTATTAACCATATAGTGTATGAAACAAGAAGACACGGTAAAAGTTAAATTATTTAACTTAGAGTTAAATCTAAATGATAAGGTTAAAATAGTAACCTAAACTTGTCTAAAACCTATTGGTTGAAAGGATTTCTACCCATACCCACTTTATGTTCGAAATAAATCAATTCAGATCTATTATAAACCAAATATGACTTTATTATAAAATAATATTTTAAGTTTTTCCAAAGGTGC
Source organism: Viscum album (assembly GCA_963277665.1). Lineage (NCBI taxonomy): Eukaryota > Viridiplantae > Streptophyta > Magnoliopsida > Santalales > Viscaceae > Viscum > Viscum album. Next base: position 2,136,017,987 of record OY728138.1, read on the forward strand.
CCCTCTCCTCCCATATAAAAAGTGCACCCCCTCCCTCTTCTCTTCACACCCTTTTGACCATTGAATCTCGGCCAAAACCCTGAAAATTCCTTTTATCAACCTCTCTATTTATATCATAGAGGTTTTGGTCTTCTCAAAATACAATCTCTAGTGCTCTAAGAAGAAGTTTAAAAGAGGTTTGTCAAGGAAGAGGTAATCTCTTCCACCGACTCTTTCACGTTTCATTATTCTTCTAATTACTCTTCATTAGTTTTTTCTTAATAAAGTAGTAACATCAGTATTACTTATATATTTATATGTTATTATAAATATGAAACAACCATATTTCACCTTCTATCCATCCTACTAAAATGAAATCACCGCGCATGCGTACGTACAGAATACCGTCTCCATGTCGTAGTGTAATCAGTTTTTCCACCACCACTTTACATGGATGGTTATAATGGAGTAATGAATAACTATATATGATTAATATAACATCATAACGATTCTATGATCTTATATAATCCACTCCAATTCCATTCAATAAATATGGTAAAGATATCATCGCTTGTGCGTACGTACAGATTACCGTCTCCACGATGTGATGAGATTCTTTTTCCATGATAACACTTCAAAAATGATTATAAATTATATATAATAATTAATCATGAAATATATGACATAATAATGCGACTGGATTTTTGTATATATATATGTATGTCATCTACTTAATTCCATCCAATCCAATAAGGAAACAAAAATAGTGTTCATGCGTACGTACGACCTACCGTGTCCATGAATGGTGTATTTCTTTTCATTTATCGATCTATTATATATATGTATATTATTAATATATATTATATATATATCATGTTTTATATTTTGGAATTAATTAATCATGATCTAAGTAATCATAATAATAATTACAAGTCAAAACATGGAAGATAAATGAAACGATTTTACCCAAAATGCTGCTTTAACATGGAATTTACAAAAGAACGGGTAATATAAAGTCGTAAGTGAATCATATATGATATCATAAATATTATTATGGTTATGTTACTAGTTAATAATATTTTTAAACCCACTATACAGGATTCTATAACACATATATAATAAATTGGACATAAGGTAAGGGATAACTTTTCCAATCTCGTTTTTATCTGATATTGTTTATTCATAAGTATTTACTGGGGTTATATTTATCATCCATGTCCTTGTTTTCTAAAACTTGTTTCATGTATGTTTAATGTCCTTTTTACCCATTTTTGAGTTTTACTACATGGTATTTAAGTAATATTTCTTTTGTTTACCATGCGACATACTTTTTTACTTTTTTGGAAAAAGTTCGAGAAGAATGTTTTTTTAACTTACACGACATGAACAAATTTTTACAGTTTTATAATGTCTTATTTTCATGAAGCTTACTCTACAAAATTTCATGACTATTTTGAACAAAATCCGTTTCTTTTTTAAAATTTCATGGCATTTTGTGAAAATAAAATGATTTTGAAGAAGAAAGGATATTTTCCTCAAGAATTCATTTCAAGGGTTTTGTCAAAACTATTTTACATCTAAGATGAAATTATTTCATATGTGTATGTTTCAAGTATAATGTCTCTATGATTTACATGGTTTCAGTTTTATTATGATGAAATGATATCCATTTATTTTATATGGATTGTGTTATAATGGGATGATGTTTATGAAACCCATTTTATTTTTTGGTTATGATGAATGATTTATGTTTATTTTGTGGCATAATTAAGAATGATTTCATTATGAGATGGGTGAGACCTATATCTCCCTCAAATTAATTGGGTAATGATTTATATCTCATGAGATAGAAATGGATGGAACAAAAAGTTAATCTGGTTCAGTGATACAGGACTATAACGAGGAGTGGACTCGGTTCAGTAAGGGACTTTATCCACTAAGATGGTCTTGGTAGTAATACCTTGGCTACTATGGTAAAAATATCATGTGCTTAATGTTTCCCCACAATTACAAGTATTATTTCCAAGATATTATATCATGATTGATGTTCCATTATGATCTATACCTTACGTACTTCCATGTTTTATGTCATTGCTAAAAATTTTGATGTTTAAACATTATGTTCATGTATTTAGGTTCAAATGTATATGGTTTGTTTTATTTTCTCCATGCTTACCCTTACTGAGCATTTTAGATCACCTTTTATATGTTTTCTTTTCCCATGGATATAAAGAAAGGTTTTTGGTATGAAAAAAGGGGGAAATCTTTAGGGGAGATGTTGAAGATCTTTCACCATGATTAGAAGATTATATTCCGAGTTTCCAAAGAAACTAAACTATTACGGTCCTAGAGTGTTGGATTTTTTTATGTATTAAGTATTCTACAAAAGTAATCAAATGTCCATGAACATCAAGCTTTGGGGTCTCTACATGACCCATCACCATCACTGCCATCCAATCGCAATCATCATCAACAACCCAAATAAAATTAAATCATTTACAATCCTTTAGAATATCTATATTTAAATGAAATGTGATGTTATACTGACTCAATATTTTCTAGGTCCACAAGGAGGAATACCATTAGAGGGGGTGAATCAGGGTATGACTAATTTAAAATTAAAGCTTGTTATGATCTTGTTTTAATGTTAAGTAAAACACTCTTCTCTCTTTTTCTTGTTGCACAATATAAACAGAATGTAAAGCAAGAACATGACACAACAATTTTTACTTGGTTCACCACTAAGGGAATTGTCCAAGAAGCATACACCAACATGTTTTCAGTCATACCAAATTATAATAAACTTCACTAGCTGTGGATTACTTGGTTTTGGCACAATCACCCTGTCCCATTCTCACTAACTTTTAAAGGTTCAGGTTCAGCTCACTACATTCCGAAGGGTCACTCCCTGTTTCTCACTCTATGGCTCACTGCCAGTGGAGAGGATCACCTTCTTCATCTTCCTTTTCTCAATACTCCAGAAAGAATCCAATCACAGTTTATAGACCTGTAGTTCTCTTCATTATCTCTAATCAATGCATCCTCTATTGTATGTAGATGCTATGTGGAAGTCCAACCTTCACCACTATATGAATTTCTCTTAACACCGAAGGTATCAATAAATCTTCCAACTATCACACAGCCCAGAATAACTACTGTTAATCCACCTTACTTAGCATGCTGGTCTAACACGGCCCGCAAGTATCAGTGCACTGGTCACAACTGGCATGAAAGTCACTTCAGACACTTGCGTGACACAATCTTCTACAACTCCAAACCAACATGACTCAACCCCTTTTACTCCCAAACCAATATTGGAATAAAACAACCATCCAAGACACATCTTCAAACACTGGCGCGCATGTCCACCTGCGTGACCACACACCACTTGCGCGACCACCACACCAGCGCGACGGGAGCTCTGATTTTTCAAAGTGTTGAACTCTGTTAAAAATGAGGAGGGGTGGTCCAGTATTTATTGGAATTTGGTCAACCTACGCAATGGCGCGCAAGTCTCCCCTTAGCCCGCAAGTCTCGAAGCACATGTCTCTTCCCCTACAAGTCACCTACTCGACGCTCTTTCCTTTTCCATATTCCGCTGATCTGATCTTGAAAAACATATGCCGTGCATCTTTTCAATCCTCCTAAGAACCAGCGTGCAGGTCCTTTCACAGCACGCAATTAACTTGCACGACCTCCTCAATACCCACGCAACCCTCTTTCCTTTGCCATATTTTGACCTTCTGATCTTGAAAAACACTAGGCGTGCAAGTTTCCACTCCTTCAAGTACATGGCGCGCAAGTCCCTTTTCCAAAAACCACTTTTCTTCATTTGTCGATTTCGAGGCCCAAATATTTGGCAAACACTGGAAAACGGTGCCACCTTGTATCTGTTCTTTTTGTTCCACCTCCGGATAATCCATTCCTTTGTCAACTTTCTTGAATCAAACATTGATCATTGACCACAGCTCTTGAACTTGACATTCCACCATGAAATCCATTTTGTCAAAAAATTCGTATGTCATTGTTTTTCTTTGTCAACAATCACCACACAGATGTCCACTTTGTCAACAAACACAATCACCTCAAAAATGCATCAATGATACCTTGAGGGATTTTTTCCTAACAATCTCCCCCCTTTGGGTTTGTTGAAAACTATTACATAAAAACATACATCGTTAATTCTTTAGCCACCATTCGCCTTTTGCGATTTTGATAGAGATCAAGGATTTAATCAACACATACTCTAATCCCACATGCGAAATTCTTGGTGTCTGAAACAAGAGTAAATGAAAAGTTAATCAATGAATCACTTCAACTCTGACAGCCACTGTTGACACTAAACTGATACCAATTTGTTGGAAATATGCTTACCGCATTCCAACACCACTCTTTTTCTTTTATCACCATCCTCAGCTATCATGATATCTATTCTTTTATCGAGCACTTCTAGCATCATCAAATTTAATACTCTCCCCTTTCTCATTTCCCCCCTATCTCGCTTCTGCACCTGTCATCTTCTCCCTTTATCATTCATGATTTGTCAAATTCCACACTGTCTCCCCCTTGAACAATCACTATTTTCACCCCCTTAACAAACCTATAGGTGACTCCTTTGGAGTCTGTAACAGAGTAATGAAATCATATTAGTGCATTAGGGAAACAAACACCATTAATCGGGGAGAGGGGGGAACCAAATACACACTCTTTTAAGCACGGGGAGTCGACTGAACTCCTAGAGCAAGTAGATGTCTCTCAAAAGATTCCTTAGGTAAGGCCTTTTTCAGGATATCTGCAACCTGTACCTCTATAGGCACATACTCTAATTTCACGATTCCCTGCTCAAACTTCTCCTTGATAAAATGATACTTTATCTCAATGCGCTTTGTCCTTGAATGATGGATGGGATTTTTTCTAATATTGATATCACTTGAGTTATCACACTAGATTCTGATCAGAGACTTCACTTCAACTCCCATATCTTAAAGCTACTGCTTCGTCCATAATAACTGTATGCAGGCTTGAGTGGCCGCAATATACTCAGCCTCCATGATGATCAATGAAATGAAATTTTGCTTCTTGATTAGCCAATAAATACACAATCAACCAAGATAGAATGCACCTATTGACATTGATTTTGTTGTCATCTGCTGATCCGGCCGAATCTGTATCTGTGTAACCCAATAACACTGATTGAGATTTGTCATTATACATCAGACCGAAATCCATTGTGCCATTGATATACAAAAGTATTCTTATCACTGAAAGCTTGTGTCTTTCATTTGGATTAATATGATATCTCACTACTTGGCACGTGGAGAAAACAATTTCAAGACATGTTGTGGTTAAGTACAATAGACATCCAATAATTTTCCTATATTATAGGATATTAATTGCCTTGCCATCCTCATCTGTTGATAATTTCATCCGGGTAGCAACTGGAGACTTCATCTCCTTGGAATTTTCTATTCCAAACCTTTTTAAAACCACCTTAGAATATTCGGATTGAGAAATCAAGGTTCCATACCTTCCTTGTGTAACTTGTAGACCAAGGAAAAATGTTAGTTCACTAATCATTGACATTTCAAACTCATTTTTCATGAATTCAGAAAACTATCTGCACTGAGTTTCATCTGATCCACCAAATATTATGTCATTGACATAAACCAACACCATCATGCTTTGATGACTATCATTGCTGAAATAGAGATTGTAATCAAATCCCCCACACTGGAAACCAAGCATCTTCAAGTACTGGTCAATCCTTGAGTACCATGCTCTTGGTGCTTCTTTCATCCCATACAATGACTTCTTCAGCCTGAAAAATTTGTTCTCATCCTCATGAATGAGAAAACCATATGGTTTCTCAATATACACATCCTCTTTCAGAACTCCATTAAAGAATGAAGATTTGACATCCATCTAGAACACTTTGAAATTTCTTTGCACTACTATTGCAAAGAATAATCTGATTGTCTCTATCCTAGAAACTGGTGAAAATGTCTCATCAACAAGTATTCCCTTTATCTGGGAGTATCCCTTGCACACTAGTCATGATTCATTCAGAATCAATGTTCCATCTTCATTCATATTATTGTGATAGACTCATTTAGTCCTAATGACATTTTATCTGTTGTCCTCAAGACAATCTCTCATGTTTGGTTTTTCTCAATCTGGTCAAGCTCTTCATTAATTTCCTGAACCCTGTTTTCTTCTTCAGCTGCATCAACAAAACATTTCGACTCTAACTGAGATAGGAAAGATGTATGCTGCAGTGAATTCATTCTTCTTGTCTAAACAGTATTTTTCTGATCACCACTGATATTCTGCTTATCAATTTCTTCTCAACTCTTTGGCTTCCATGAAGACACAGACTTTGTTTCCTCTTACTCATCATCATTATCTTCTTCTAAGTCAACTTATACCACTTCTACTCCCCATATGTTGCTTACCTCCTCATCACTTTCATCCAGAAACTGGTCATTAAGATGTTGAGTATTCTATTCATTTTAATTTATAGTGACATTATTGCTCTCATCGATTTTTCCCAGCCATTTTTTGAAGCATTTATATGCTTCACTTTTTCATGAGTAGCCAAGGAATATTCCCTCATATCCTCATGACTCAAACTTCCTATTATTTTCTTGTTTGAGAATGAAACACTTACTTCCAATGATTAGAATGTATTTCAACATTGGATTCTTTCCGTACCACATTTCATACAGAGTCTTCCCTTACTTCGGACACAACAGAAACCTGTTCGAAATATAGACCGATGTAAAAAATGCTTCCTTCAAAAATATCTCTTCTATATCCTTTTCAATAACCATTGTTCTGGCTATGTTGTTGATGATATAATTTCTCCTTTAAAAAACTCCATTCTGTTGGGGAGTTCACACTGATGAAACTTGATGCCTTATCTCGTGTTTTTTGAGATAGTCTTCCACTTGACTATTTGTGAATTCTGTACTATTATTTGTATGAAACATAAAGATTTTCATCCCAAGAATCCATTCTGATTCCCCCATATACTACTTGATACAACTAAACACTTCTTTCTTATTGGTAATGACAAATAACCATGCTATTATGATATAATCATCAAAGAAAATAACATAGTACCTTTTCCCATTTATATCTCGTGGTGAGATAGGTCCATATACATCATCATGTACCAATTCGAGCACTCTAGTTGATTTCTGGTCATTTGGCCTGTATTTTTTCTGATGATCTTACCTTGTTGGAACGCATCACACGTATGAGTGCGATCACGTGATAGTTTGGGAAGGTCTCTTGTAGCATCACACTTTACCAGATCTTCAATGGATGGATGGAATAGATGACCAAGTCACTTATTCCACAACTTGTTTTCTTCCACTCTGGATAAAAGGCACATATCTTCTTCCCCACCTACAAGGTAAAGATTTTCCTTTGTCCTTTTCCCCTGTAGATCGATTGCTCCAGCTTTTCCTTTCACAACACACATATTCCTGGTAAATTGGATAGAGTTCCCAGAGTCACATAGTTGACTGACACTGAGCAATTTATGACTAAGACCCTATACTACCAAGACATCATCACGTCTCATTTCATTTCCCCCAAACGTGGGTTTTCTTGAGTCAACAATCTTCAGGCCTTCATCGTTTCCAAATTTGACAACTCCTTCTTTGTCATGTTTTATTCCTGTATCCAGATCCCTATTACCTATCATGTGAGATGTGCAACCACTATCAAGCATCCATATACTAGAATGATCTAATGCCTTAAGGGAAATTTCTTTCACCACATGCTTCTCATTTTTCTTCTTCATGGTCCATATCTTTTCCTTCACACTCGGCATGGATTGTGACTTTTCTTCTTTCTTAGAGTATGATAGACCAACTTTATATTTGAAATCCGCAAATCTATTCTGCATTTCTAACTTACCTCTTGGTTTAATGATTTTCTGCTTGTGAAAATTTTGATTTTGTTGTGGCATATTTATCTGTATGATCGAAGTATAGTACCTAGCCATGTGCCCAAATCCTCCACCCCAAAAACAGTGTCCTTCGAAATATGTTCTGGACCACCGTTCTCTATATGGCTGCCACCTCTGTTCTTGTTCCATTCATTATCTCTTGGAAATCGAACACACATACTATGAATGTCCCATCATTCCACAACAATAACATCTGATATAAGGTGCATTGCTTCGTGTTACATCAGCACTATGAGTTTTCCCTTGTGATCTCTGAATATTCTAATTCTGCTTTGTGCCCAAATCAATCTTCAATCTCTGGACGAGTGCTTGCGGTATGACTTCAATTGCCATAGTTTTTTGCTTCTGATCAAGCCATGAATCAGCCTTAACATCTGAGCTCAATTTTTGTTAATTTCCTATTGATGTACTAGGCTCCTATTTCTTCTTTTCAGTATTCATAATGACTTGCTTTCCCAAGAATGTGTTTGGAATCAAGGGTTTTTCCTAGTCTTTAACTTTTCTCCCCAGACCGACAACTTCTTCTTCAAGATCTTCGATATGCATGATGTGATCTTTCACTTTTCTTTTCAAGCTATTGATCTCCCTTTTCTGTTCTTCAATCTTGAGATTATACTCACTAACTCATTTTGAGTTCTCTGGTGATGATAGCTTGAGTTTCTCATTTTCTTCTAACAGCTCAGACATTTCTTCATCATGTTGTTTCATATAGTGTTTGGCATTGCGTACCACCTTGTAAGATTTCTCTATTTTTTCTCTCCAAATACTTATCTCTTCAAGAGCTACTTCTAATTCAGCTTCCATGTCAAATCTCCATTCAATTTCTTCTTCTTCTTCATCAACGTCAGTTTCTTACTTTTCTTGAGCACTACAAAAAACAACCCCCATTGTATTTTGACCATGATCATTATAATTTTCAAAATCCTCAAACTATTCACCCACAATCTCATCTAAACTGTCTATTTCTTGTGAAAGGAGATTCCTCTTCTCGAAAAATTTCTCTTGAACTTGTTCTTCCCTTTCACATAGGCTGAATATTTCATCTTGGGAATTTCATCATCATTTTCATCATTTTCTTCTTGAAAATTTTTGGGGCATCGGGATACGATATGTCCTTCCTTTCCGCATCTAATGCATGTAAGAGGAAGCTTCCCTTGGACTTTCCTTTTCTTCTTTGAAGATTTGAGGAGAGGAAGGACATTACCTCATTTTTCTCTTATTCATCATGATAATCTAAAATAGTGAGCTTCTCCATGGCCTTAAATGCCACCTCTTAGGATTTACCCTTTTCCACAGCATCGTTATCTTCATTTTTAATTTCATATTCAACAAGGGTATAGTGCACGTTATCCAATGTCAGTTCATTCGGGTCTTTATCTTCCAGAAAAAAAAACGTTCGGATTGAACCGAGGTGGAAGTTTCCTCAGTATGCACTTCATAATTTTTATGTATTTGATAATTTCACCAAGACCTTTCATGTCTTCAACCACAACATTTACCCTGTCAAACAATGCATCAACAGACTCCTTCGGGTTTATTCCCAGATCTTCATACTTATTCCACATCACTTGCAGCTTTGCCTCTCGGAACATTGTATCCCCTTCACATATATTCAATAGATTTTCACACATGGCATGTGACATTTGGAAAGACATCACCATTATATGGATATAATTCGAAAGGGCTCCCCCTAAGGCATTGATTTCTTTGAAATCAGCGTCCAACTCTTTATGCTCAGATTCTGATAATGCACCAATATTAATATCAGCTATGATGCCATGCATAGTGGGTGAAAACACATCCATTCCCAATGATTTGAAATATTGTTGCATTCGATTCTTCTATTTCTGAAAATTACATCTGTCGAAGATCAGAATCCCTTTATGATTAGTGACCTCCATTGAGAGAAGATCTAATATCATCCTTTCTCTGTGATACCATTTGTTAGGTCCACAAGGCAGAATACCCTAAGAGGGGGTGAATCAGAGTATGAATAATTTAAAACTAAAGCCCGTAAGATCTTGTTTCATTGTTAATCAAAACACACTTCTCTCACTGTCATGTGGCACAATATAAACAAAAAGTAAATAAAGAACATGACACAACAATTTTTACTTGGTTCACCACTAAGGGCTTTGTCCAATAAGCATACACCTACAGGTTGTTAGTCGTACCAAATTCCACTAAACTTCACTAGCTATGGATTACAAGGTTCGGTCACAGTCACTCTGTCCTAGGCTCACAACGTTTACAAGGTTTAAGATCAGTTTACTACATTCCCATGGGTCACTCCCTATTTCACACTCTCTGGCTCACCACCGATGGAGAGGACCAATTTCTTCCTCTTCCTTTGCTCAATACTCCGGAAAGAGTCCACTCACAGTTTATAGACCTGTAGGTCTCTTCATTATCTCTAATGAATGCATCCTCTGTTGTAGGTAGATGCTCTGTTGAAGTCCAACTTTCACCCGTAGATGAATTTCTCTTTACACTGAAGGTATCGGTAAATATTCCAGCCATCACGCAGCCCTAAATAACTGCTTTGAATCAACCTTACATGGCGTACAGGTCTAACAAGGCCCTCAAGTATCGGTGCACAGGTCACAACTGGCGCGAAATTCACATCAGACACTTGTGTGGCACAATCTTCAGCAACTCTAAACCTGCATGACTCAACCCATTTTACTCCCAAAACAATATTGGTGTGAAACAACCAACCAAGACACAACATCAAAAACTTGCACGCAAGTCCACCTGCGTGACCACACACCACTTGCACGACCACCACACCAGCGCAATGGGAGCTCTGATTTTTCAAGGTGTTAAACTCCATTAAAAATGAGGAGGTGTGGTCCAGTATTTATTTGCATTTGCTAAACCTACACGGCACCGCACAAGTCTCCCCTCGGCCTAAAAATCTCAGCACGCAGGTCTCTACTCCTGCAAGTCACCTACGTGACCCTCTTTCCTTTTCCATATTCCAAAGATCTGATCTTGAAAAACAAATTCCACGCAGCTTTTCAATCCTCTTAAGCACCGGCACACAGGTCCTTTCACGGCGCACAATTCACCTGCGCGACCTCCTTAATACCTACGCGAAGGTCTTTCCTTTTCCATATTTTGATCTTCTGATCTTGAAAAACACTAGGTGCCCAAGTTTCCACTCCTTCAAGTACATGGCGCACAAGTCCCTTTTACAAAAACCAAATTTTTATCATTTGTCGATTTTCAGGCCCAAAAATTTGGCAAACACTTGAAAACAGTGCCACCTTGTATCTGTTTTTTTAGTACCACCTTCAGATCATCCATTCCTTTATCGACATTCTTGAATCAAACATTGATCGTTGACCTCATCTCTTGAACTCAACATTCCCCCATGAAATCCCCTTTTTCAACCAATTTGCATGTCATTGTTTTTCTTTGTAAACAATAACCACACAGATGTCCACTTTGTCAACAAACACAATCACCTCAAAAATGCTTCAATGATACCTTGAGGGATTTTTGTCCAACAGTATTGGTATGAGTAATGGTGGAATTATCCCCTTATTAATTTTTTCATTAACGAATAATTTGTTAAAAAACAAGACGAATGATATATAAATTGAAATATATTTATTTATATTGTCTCACTAAAAATTCTCCTTGACACCTCCCTATACAATTATGCTTCCATGATGGATGGAAAATGATGAGCATTGTGATTCTTTAAACAACACTTTTTTCAATTATGGAATAGGACGTATAATATTAATTTTACAAATCATATAATTAACTTATATTCTAGTTGTAACTATGTAATATTGTTTATATTCCTTTTTATCATCATATCCTCCTTTCATAACTCCCTAATCTTCACATGTATGGATAGTTGAGCAGTCAATTGGGAAATACATGATTTATCCATTTTCTTTATGAAATAAATGTTTATCCTTTGAAATTATTGAGTATTGTGTCTCTTTAAATCCTCATCATATTTAAGGTAAAATTATCCTTCTTACTCATAATATCATCCACCTTGTTTTCCATTCAATGGTGGTAATTTATTAATCCATTTTGGTTCATAATCATGTTTTACCATCCCATTTGAAACATATTCAGATCATTTATTGTGAATATATAAATTAACCTCATGCTATCTACATATATATCACAAATTACACCATATAGATAATAAATCAATATATTTAATGAAAAAATTACTAATTATTGCTCTAAATTTTGTTTAACGTTAATTATCTCATGAAATTTTTCTTATCATGAGTCATAGAATACCACTATATTATTTTCCATAATTATATGTACCAATACCTTTATTGACACATAACAATAAATAAAAAAATTTCTTTATGGAAAGGTATTATGGGTAAAGGTGCACTTACCAACATTCTATTAATCTTCTTTAGATTCTATTCACATTTCTCTACCAAAATAAGTTTACCCCTTCTATGTTAAAATAGGTTATTTATTTTAAAATAAAGATAAATTTCTCAAAATTCAGTTATTTTATCAATCCAATCCAAGAAAAATATGTATCATTATAATAGTGCCTGGTTTGATCCATTTTCAATCACATTTATCTATGAATGATTCGTTTAAATACCCTCTCTTGTGATTTCATGAACCATGATTGATACATTTTATATAAAAAATTTACACATGATAATTCATACATATATTTTTTCCTTTAATATATATATATATATTGAAATCCATAAATGATCTTCATACTCTTCCTTACTCTTAGAATATATATGAATATTATCTATAAATACTCAAACAAATTAATATTGTTAATATATAATGAAGATATTCATTAGATCTAGAAATATTGCATGTTATTTTTTTATATAAATAAAATCACTATGAATTATTAGTTTCCATATCATTTATAAAAGGTTTTATTGGGTACATCCTCTCTCTTCCACCATAGTTGACAATATCAAAATTGAATTTCTATCTTTTAGAAGTACTAGCCTCCTCCTTATAGATCAGAAAAGGAATCAACATCGAGTATAAGATACTTCTCAATGACTATAATAGTAATAAGTTTACTATAATCAATTTAATCATGCATTGATTTATCATTATTCTTAAAAAATAGGATGAATATACCCTATGGTGAAGCACGTGGGAATCTAAAACCCTTATGAAAAATTTATTGAAATATTTTCTTTAATTATTTTATTTCAATCATAGACATTAGATAGCGAGTATTTGATATAAGCATAACAATAGGTTTTAGTTCTTTAGATAAATTAAGCACAATATTTATGGGACATATAAATAAATCGTAATAGAAAAAATAAATTCATTTAAAATTGGTATATAATTAATGGTGAGTTTCTCACTAATCATTTTTTCCAAATTCCCTTAATTTTTTGTAATTATGTACTATGTAATGTAAATAATATAACTATTTATTTCATAGTCATCCTTTCACTGATAGATGCTCATTGGTTGGTTAGGGATATGAAATGTGACTTTATTATCCAAGAAATTAATATGTCATATATGTAAGGAGCATCAAAACATGCCCAAAAATTCACATTAAATTTGAATTAAGGGGAAATAATATTATTTATAGAAATAAGATTCATATAAAGATTTGTTGGATAAAAGTTATAGGCTTGGGATACAATCATTTAACAGTATATATTATTCACCAATTATTCATTGTCTAATAATTTGGGTGAAGATTTTAGGTCCTTAGAAAACATTTACGATATAAAGCATTGCGTAAAATTAAAATCAAATAAGAAATTTTCAATTATTGAGTGTATAGTGATAGTAAAATTCCCTAGAATATTGTTTTTGGCCCATATCAATAGTTTTTATTTCCTATTTTTTCCCATTTTCTCCTAGATTAGGAGGTTTCTGACATCGATTTTCATTATTAACCCATATATTGGTTCATTGGATGGCTTAATATAGGAACACTTTAAAATTAAATCATTGAAGTGTGGGTGGGGATTTAAGATGATATTTATTTATAACCATTTCATTATTCGACCACTTTATATAGTTTTTCTAATGAAAAATCCAATACGACCCATCTGATAACAATTATTTTATGTCATCACAAACCTACTTCAGGGATATATTATAGATATAATATGGGTTTATAAATCCATCCCAAATCATAGTGCATGGCTAATTATCCCTATGATATTGACGTGATTAAAATCTTGTGCTGATGTGAAAAAATGTATATATCATAGGTTCTCCATTGACCTGACCATGTGTATGTATTAAAGGTTATCCATTGATGATGCCATCAATATTTATAAGATATAATTTATATTTATCTTATTAATTAGGGAGACCATGGTTTAAACCCACGTAGTTTTTAACTAAGGGTTTTATGAGAATCTAGGGAGGTAGATGGAGTTTATGGTGTTAGGATTAAGACCTTGAGAAGGGATTCTCATATATATCTATAAAGAGATTCATAACACATTTAGTTAAATTCTTTTTAATAGAACACATTTCATATTTTAGGGATTTTTAGTAATAACCATCATGCATTTTTTATGTTCATGAAACCATGGCCACTTCCATGAAGTTTAATATCATACAGAATGGAATAATAGGTGGAAGGATCCTAGTTATTGTTGGATTAGGACTATTTCACAACTGAAACTCTCTAGTTATTTTTTGTATAGACTATTTTCATTTGAGGAAGATTCACATTTATCTTGGAGAATATATCCTAATGAGTGGTGGCATGGATCATGAGGAATATAGAAAAGTGAGGATTGATCTTAAATGAAAATATACTGATGGGAATGAGTTCACATTCAATATGGAAAAATGATGATTTTATGTAATGTTGGGTTTAAAACATGAACACTTAACATTCAAAAACTTGTTAATAAGAACCAAATTATATGTAATTAGTGTTTTACTGTTTAAGGCCATGTGACTGGACCATTCCATGTAGCAAGTATGTCATCAATAATCTTTACATCATGTGACAAGAATACTATGACGTTGTTTTATTTCATTTGACATGGAGATTATGATGAAATTTTATGTTATATGACTAAAATTTCTCTTTATTAAAATGGGTGATGATAGAAGATCATGTGGGGATTACATGTGGGATACCTAAATGTACCATTCGTGTTGGGAAACCCATGTGAAGAACTGACTTCTATGCCTACATCTAGAAAGTTGATCTTTCTATCTCTCGGAATCATTGAGGGGGAATAAAGGGACCCCCAAATTCTTAGACTGACTAAATTATTGGTATAGGTTATTGTAGTTGAAAAAGACAATGTTATGTTAAGTCTCACTAGTATAATTGGACCCCTCATTATCAAGGGAACACTTGGACATTATTACCTTAAGGGTATTATCAGTGTGATAGAAAAACCTAAGAGATGTCATTATCAAGGGAATACATGATCAAAGGAAGAAACAATGACATTTTATATAGCCTAATAACATGCGTCTGATGGTTTAAGATTAGTAATATATAAATAGTTTCCAATATAAGAGAACTAGAAAATAAAATCCTCTATCACTAAAATTAGGGTGTACATGGAACCCTAGTGTGGGATTAGAAGAAGGGGGATAACCTAGTTAGACCTAGGTGAAGAGTTTATCCAAGGTGGAGGGAAATAGTAAATATTATCTACTAGATTTTTTAAAGTAAAGGATAAGTTAATTTTTTTCCTTAGAAAGGGATAAGTGAAATGTTTCTCCCTAGTATAGAATGAGAGAAGTGTTTGTCCCAAGTAATTGGTGTGTGATGGGTTTTTTCCAAGTGGATGTGTAATGCATTTTTACCTGGATTTGGAGGTAGGGTGAAGGGGTAAACCCAGGTTTGAGGTTCCCCTACAATATTTGAGAAGTTATTATTTTAGTTTGGATGATTAAATTGATATAGTAACATGGTTCACTAGTGTTTTTGAATTTGGGGGTCCTTCCCCCTAATATAAGAGAACTAGAGGTGAAGTAGTTTTCCTTGAAGGAAATTTATTTTTTATATTTTCATGACCCAATTAAACTTTCCCATGGTTAATTACAATACGTTTTAATCATTAAAAGATAACTAACATTGGTTATGGATTCCTCAGTGAATGGATATTCTAGTTTATTTTTAATTTACCCTCCTTCTTACACCATTTTAATTGACATACCAATGAGATCTATTTATACGCCCCAACTGAAAATATAGAAACAACTGGAAAATACTCACTAATGAACCCCGATGAGGTAGGGTTATTTATTCTAGGGACCCACATTATTTTCTCACAAATGAAAATTATTTAACATTTGGAATGCACTGAACTCATATAGGCCTACATGGGTATATTTGTGAAGCTCTAAAAAGAAACCTTTGGTGAAGGGTAACCTGGGTGAAGCACTAAGGATCCAAAATTGAAACTTGAATGAGTAAAATTGTGAATATTCTTAAAGATAATAGGGAACCAATTGATATTTATATCATTTAGATTCTCCTTTCTTGGTATGAGTCGATATTCTTGATGAAATGTGCAATGAATTAAATTATTAAGGGTATGAAAGTTTCATGGGATTTTTGATTTTTGATTATTTTGGTGGTATAGTTTTAGAAAAATTTCTTGTAATGAGATTAAAATAATGTTATTATTTACAAAATTTGTTTTATTATTTGGATTAGGGCTCGTGTGGTGTCCCAAGGGTTCAAGAATATATCATAATAAATATGATGTGGTCAGGTTACAAAGAGGGATCTGTTGCAGTTCCTTAGTACTGTGAAGAAAGGATTTACAGTATGAGATTTTGGGACAGTGGACATGGGGGTCACATACTAGGGTAGTTCATGGTGTTAAATATAAGTTCATTACACTAAAGGGATGATATTTATTTTTATAAAAGTGGTTTAACCTAGTTTTTTAGTGGAACGGGAGTGCGTAGGGAGTCTCTCAACCAAACCTCTACCTCTCCCTTCTCCCCTATATTCAAGGAAATCATGGTTAAACATTGACAATATTTATAGGTAGTTTCTTCACCCCATTCCCTTTTTATTTATTATTATCAGTCACATACCATTTTAGGAAATTCTATTTTAGGTATTGGTTCCAATTCCACTAGAGTGTAGTGAAATTGTCCACAATTGAAAGGGATTTTTCTCTTCTTTTAAAGAGGATGTCTCAAGATGAGGTTTTCATTCCTTTGTAAGTTGTTTCAATGAAATTATATCTTCTTAAAAAATTTATACAGTTTTATAATTTTTTTGGATGATTTAACTATTGTAACATGAATTTATATTGATTATTTCACATGTATTAGGACTAAGATCATGGAGGGATTGTGTATCACCCCATTGATCATGGTTTCAAAGAGAGGATGATTCCCAATGTTGATATTATTCCTATTCAAATGAATTCAATTAATTTTTTATAAATGTTTATAATTAGTTTTTGATATTTTGTGGTGTGAGGTAAAATTTTGAGAGAGTGTATGGGGATTAGTTGTCTTGGATGTGGATCGATGGAGCCTAATAATGGGTTAACTACATGTTCTATGTAGGTGGACTATATATTTTAATTTCAATTTTTTTATACATGAGAATGAATTATTGAATACTATATAATATTTAGAAACATCATTCATTGACCAAATGTTCCTTGGTTAGAGAGTTAAGACGATATTAGGCCACCTATATTTTAATTAGGTTCTCTTAATCACATAGTTGTATTTGGGAAAACCAAGAGAAAATGTCACCAAGGGGAAAGGGAATAGGATGACTTGAAATGAAATCTCTATAATGTGATAGGATGCATGATGGGTTGGAGGATTTAATAATATATGTTCTTAGGAAAAGTTGGTAGGAATGAGAGGCATGTGATGAATAGATATGTGAAAAATTGTTGTATGTATTTAATGTGTTGAGGAACTCCCTCATGGGGATTGAGGTGAGTGTTGATGAGTTCAGAGAACGTAAGGTGTTATTATGGACTTAGAATTTGAATTCTATGTGGGATTGGAATGAGATATGAAACCCATATATTGTGTACATGGTTTGGTAGAACATAATAACTTGGGATGGTCTCTCAGTAGGGGGACCAGTAGCATTGATTGACTTTGATAAGGTTGTACCAAACCTAGAGATTTGAGTCAAAGGAGTCTTCTAGAAGAAACCTCACCAATGGTTCAAGGATTTGATATGGTATCCAAAATCAATGATATTGGTGGGTTTGGAGGTCCTAGTGGGAACACTTATGAGTGCGTTGATATACGCCATGATAAGGGGATACGTCTCGAGTAACTATCACACTGGGATAAGATGGTGAGATGTGTGATAAGATATAACCGCACCTATATTTCATGTGCCAATTTGATCTCCCCAAAGACTTTGAGGATGGGTCAGTGTACTTATTGGACCTATCCAACTTTTGAAGGGTGATTTTTCATGATTATTGGACCACTCTAGAGTATATATAGATGGGTTGATGCGACAACTATCGACTAATGAGTATATTGGTCTGAGAACCTTCTTGATAAATCTAATGATGATGTACATGAATCTGTCCATTCCATGAGTAGGCTTAGGTAAAGGACTACCCTAGGGGATTGTTCATGTTGTGACACAAGATGAGATTGATGAACCTTTCTCAAATGAGAAGGGATTGGTCAAGGCATATAGATGTATGACCGTGCCAAGTGTATACAAAAATTTGGTCACCTTTTTGGGTTAATCCATACCATGACTCTTCGAGTATTTATTGAACATTAGTTATAGTAGCTACCATATGTGTGGAATTTTAGATGGTGTCAAATCAAATATTGTCAGGGTCAAGGTGGCCTCATTTTCACCCAATTTCCTAATGAGATCGAGTATCTCATCAGGTGGAATGATGTCCTGGTTAGCACATGAAGACTCATTATCTGTGTTTATTATTTTATTTCACTTTCATATTTGTACACACACATTTAACCATAAATATGAGAGGTGTTTGATGAGACACTACATTGTTATATTCTGACACCCTACGCAAGAATATCAATACATATATGGACTATATTTCTACATTTTTTTCCTCAGAATAATATTTTTAGTAGACTTAGCTAGTGCATATTGATATGTATTAGATATTGGGATGCGGGTTGGGGATGGAACTAAGGCTGGTTTTTTTTATGTTTTATTTTTTGTTTTGTATTTGGGTTTGGCCCAGGGGTCAATAATTTTTTTCTATTTATGATAACATCACCTGTTATTATATGGGTTTTATGGTTTATTCTTTGTATTATGATTTATATGTATTTGTATGATTCATTTTTATTTCCACAGTTTTATTTTTCATTTTTCCTTTAGGTAATAGTCTCCCAAGTGCATCTTTTATGCACTCTCCACTAGTTAGTAACCAAATTCAAATAGGTAGGCATTTTTAAGGTCTAGTGGAATCTCATGTTTGGGCACTACTGTGTGGCCCAAGGAGGGATATCGTAAAATAGTGAACCAAAAAAATCCCTCTATGAAGTGGTTATGATTGGCATGAAGATAATATAACTATGAGGTAAATATGATTATAGTTTAAACACTGCACCTAATGTGTATTTATGTTCCATGGTCATGGGTTTTAAAGAACCATGACCTAATATATTGGAAAAGAATGAAATAATACATGGATGAATTGGGAAACAAGGATTGGGGGATTGGGGGATTGGAATGTTAATGAATTTAGACATCATTAAAGATACAATTCCCCTATAAATAACGGGGGACCACATGTTTATGTGTGAATATTACCTGACTTGAGAAAATTATAATTTTATTCTCCCACCTTTAATTTATATAATTTTTAATACAATGGTAAGAATGAGAATCCCCTTTATTTCTATATCTAATGCACGAATATGGGAAGATTCCACTGGGTTTCCTTTCCATAGTGAAATTTCACCCCTTTAGTGAAATTTTATATGTGATGGGCCAAGGTGAATTAAATTACTAAATAACCACGGTTCAAAACATGAATGAATGACACATGATAAATGTTTTTACATTATCAGTTCTACTTATTATTTATATGTCTCCATATTTTTGAATTATTTTTTCCCTCAAATCCATTATGCTAACACTGTTGAATTTCTCTTCGTAGGAATAGAAGAATCATGGATGAAATTCAATCTAAAATGTTTTTCATTTTATTGAATAAAAGAGAGGGTTGATGAAAACATAAAATATTTTCTCTGTAATTAAATTATCCTCATATAATATCATTTGATGTCTATGCAAAGTCATCAACAACAATTCCCAATGTCCAACATCCTTCCACTCTATGACCATTGTATTATGAAAATTGTTGACATCATGAGGTATGGTTTTATTATTACTAGATTATGGTTACTATATTACCACTCTATGGGGAGAAAATAACATATCATATATGGTATTTTATATTAATGAGGGGGAGATTACCCCTATAATGGCCAGAACTTTTTAAATAAAATTCCCTTTTTGAATGATCAATTTTATTATTAAGTAGTGTAACTATAGAAAAAACCTGCACTAATTTACTTATATTAAAATATTTTAAGTTAAATAATGTCGGATTTAAATGAACATTTAACATAATAATTGTTTACAAAATAGTCATTGTGTAATGACCATTAATATTATTTTATTAGTGATTATAATAATGTCCAATTAATTGAGGTGGAAGAAGCAACAAACTCGACCATTATGATTATACCCTATAAATCCCATTTATCAATTCTTATTAGGGAGACAACATCACTGGTATTTATCATTGACTAATAAAAATATGATATTCAGCAATTAAATAATGAGTGAAATATTTTTCGAGTTAAGTTCAAGATCATCAATAACACAACCCAAACCATGTTCACTGAACCATGCAATGAATATATCACCATCACACAACATTCCCTTAGGGAATTTGATAGTGTAATAAAAATATATGCATCGACATGATAAGAGTATTATTTTTTATATTTTAAATAAATTAATAATAATAATTATCTTTTATTACTTTATAACGATTAAAAAATAGGTTTGATAATAATTAGATCTTGATACGATGAAACACACATTGTTTTTTGGTAGATATGGTGTTTCCTTCAAGACAAAATATTTTAATTAATTCCATAATTTTTTGATGTAACACCCTGACCCCAGTTACCCAGAGTCGGTGCATTATTTTAATACATTATCATGATTACAAGGAATCAAGTCCCAATGGACCGATTAGTTTACCAGTCTAGGAAAATAGATTACATACATGAATGTTACATTAAACTTCATAACATACAAAACAACATAAATAATCCTTTATGAATGACATTATTACCTTGTCTTTGTAACACCACGAGATTTTATGAAAAATATTCTTTTTAATTTCATTAATGTCTTGTGTTGCACGCTACACCAAAAGGATCTTTCACAACACACATCCTTGACTTGCCTTGCATTACACGCAATCGTGACCTTCCTCGATAGCATGTGTAGTACGCAATAACGAGTTTCACTAAACAACAATTTTCTATTAAAATATTATTAAAACTAGTCATTATGAATAGTAATAACCACTTTTTGAAATTTTGTAAATTTTATTTTTCAAAATGGAATTCATTTTTGGATTCTTAATATCGAAATTAGCTTAGGGTGAAATTTTGGTACTTTCCGGATAACTTTCATTTTCTGATGAATAGTGAAAATTACTAAATTTTAATTAAAAACAACCTTTTTAATCGAAATAATAAATAGTGATAAATTATTAATTTGAGTGGTTTTAATGTATATTTATAATATATTTTTACAATTTAATACAATGTTGTTCATTGGATGTAATTTCACATTTAAACAAGACATAAACAATTGTCAATCTTTTGATAGTTATTATCTCTTAAGAACACACTATTTGTTTTGACGACGGGAATTACTTTTTAAATTAATTAATGCAACTGATATTTTTTGAATTTGGTAAAATAGAAATTATTTTTGAGTTCATAATATCAAATATAGCTTAGGCCTAATTTTTGGTATTTTTCTGGAAACTTTCATTTTTTGATGAATAGTGAAACCACTAAGTGGTAGTTAAGAAAAATGAATTTTTCATAAAACTTAATTTTACCGCTTCTGTGAGTGGAATTTCAAAAATCCGATAAATAGAGTTGATGTCAGTATGTAAAATGTGGTTCAATGAGATGAAAATAATTTTTGGTGAATAATAACTTTTTACTTTATTTTACCACGGTTAAAAGTAAATAGGGTAATTAAGGGTAAAAATGATATTATTATTACCCTAACACATGTCCTAATTCTATTGGATAAGTGTAATTCGACAAAAAACAACCTTTGGAATAAAATATGACCATTTAGGCTCACTTGGATTAGATTAGGACATTTATTATTAATTTATTTAAAGAAGGGTTAAAATAGTTAAAATCAAAGTATAAAAAGTAAATCATTTTTAATATAGGGTTATACATAAGTAAATTAGACTATAAATAGTCATTAGAAATCTCAAAATATTTCCTACTTAATGATAAATTTATTTGTAATTTTTAAACATTAAATAATTTAATTTATTTATGACACAAAGATGATGCAGTAATTATCTTATTAATGAAATATTGACATAATTGATGTTATAAATACCCAAATAAATTCAATTTGAGACATTTTATGAAATAAACTAATTTTATAGGTTAATATGATATGTTATTATTGATTTAATTAACGTTTTTTGAACTAATCATTCTTCTATGATTTTCACAAAAATCAATTACAAAATAGTGTCAAAATTGACATAAAATAGTTTTTAAAACAAATTTTATATTATTAATTGTTATTTTATTCCTAAAAATCTAAGGTTCGACCAAATGACTTAGATAAGGTTATATATATTAATAATAAACATCTTGGTATTCGTTTGGATTCTTATAGTAAGTTTATTAACCTTATATTATAAGAACATTAGAAGACACGGTAAAAGTAATATTATTTTACCTAATGTTAAATATAAATGATAAGGTTAAAATAGGAACCTAAACTTGTCTAAATTCAATTGGATGAGAGTATTTAAACCCAACCCCACCTTAGCTTCTAAATGTATCAATTTGGAGCTATTTAAAACCGAATTTGAATTCATAATAAAATAATAGTTTTAGTTATTCCAAAGGTGCCCCTCTCCTCCTTAATAAAAGGGCACCTCCTCCCTCTCTTCCTCACACCACATTGAGCCTTCAAGCTCGTCCAACCCCTGCCAAATTCCCTTCTCCACTTCCCTAGAAACATCCAAGAGGTTATGGTCTTCCTCAAAGACCAAGTTTGGTATACTAAAAGGAGATCTCAAAGAGGCGCTTCAAAGAAGAGGTAATGTCCGTTATTGATTCTTTCATTTTTATTTCTTCTTCCACTTCTTCTTCTTAGGTTTTTTAATTATGAAGTAATAACATCAGTATCACTTATATACTTATATGTTATTATAATTATTAAACAACCTTATTTCACCATCTATCCATCCTACGGAAAATGAAATCACCGCGCGTGCGTACGTACGGAATACCGTCTCCACGCCGTGGTGTAATCTATTTTCCACCACCACCTTACTTGGATGGGTATAATGGTGTAAATAATAACTATATATGATTATTTTAAAGTGATATAGATTCTGAAATAGTATACATACACTTCAATACAATTCCATGATCATGAGAACGATATCATCGCTCGTGCGTACGTACGAACTACCGTCTCCACGACGCGATGAGATTCATTCTCCATGTTAACCATTCATGAATGATTATAAAGTATATATAATAAGAAATAATGAAATATATGACATAATAATGATTCTGGATTTATGTGTATATATATGTATGTCATCTACTTAATTTCATTCAACTCAATAAGGAAAAGAAAACAGCGTTCATGCGTACGTACGCTCTACCGTCTCCATGAATGGTGTATTTCATTCCATTTACTGGTCTTTTTTATTCTAAATATATATTTTATATAAATAATGTTTTATATTCTAGAATTAAGTAATCACGATATAAGTAATCATATGAATAATTACAAGTCAAAACATGGATGACAAATGAAACGATTTTTCCCAAAACTCTCTTTAACATGGAATTTTCAAAAGAACGGGTAATATAAAGCCATAAGTGAACCATATATGATATCATAACAATGAGTATGATTCTGTAATAAGTCAATGACATTATTTAAATCATTATACAGGAGGTTTGGACACATACGAAGCAAATTTGACCTAAGGTAAGGGAAAATATCACAATCTCATTTTTATCTGAGATTGTTTATACCTTGGCATTTACTGGGGTGTATTTTATCATCCACATCCATGTTTCCTCAATATGTAATATTTATGTCCTTATACAATAGTTTATATCAAATTTTACCCTCCGGTGAGTTTTTAGTAAAAGATATGAAAGGAATCTTTTGTCGTTTTTCGTACGAGGTACTTTTTGACTTTTCCGACAAATGTACGAGAAGAATGTTTTCTTTTAACTTATACGACATGAATGGATTTTTTAAACATTATTTCCAAGAAGCTTCCCTTAAAAGTTTTCAAGTTTATTTTTAATCAACTTCTTTTAGTTATAATTTTATGACATGATATGAAATGAAAAGTGTTTTTGAAGTAGAAAGGATATTTTCCTCAAGAATGGAGTTCAAGTGTTTTATCAAAATTATTTTCCATAAAAGATAATAATGGGTTCTATTTCTATCCCTATTATTAAATTTATTTGATTATGTTGTAATGGAATTATTTTTATGAATTCCTTTATCTTATATGAATTTTTTTATGATGTCGTGTTGTTTATGAATCCCATTTTTATTACATGGGTTATGCTATGATGTATGGTTTATGATTTTGTGGCACACATAAGAATGGTATCATTATGAGATGGGTGGGACCTATATCTCCCTCTAATGCATGGGGTAAATATTATATATCTCATGAGATAGACATGGCTGGAACGGTAGGTTATACTGGTTCAGTGAAACAGGACTGAAACGAGGAGTGAACTCAGTTCAGAAAGGGACTTTGTCCACTAAGATAGTCTTGGCAGTGAGTCTTGACTAATAAGAAATGATTCTCTATGATTATGTCTGTATGCCAAAAAGTTTCATGTTTTAAGTTATGATTATTGGGATTACATTTCACTACTATGATTTATCCCATGTTATGAAATTATGATCTCTTTTGCAGGTTAAGATTTCCAAAAGATATGTTCTTATGAATATGACGTGATTGATATTTCTTTTGTTTACCCTTACTGAGCATTTGAGCTCACCCTTTTATGTTTTCTTTTCCCCAGGACATAAAGAAAGGATTCAGGTTTTAAAAAAATAAGATCTTTATGGGAGATGTTGAAGATCTTTCACCACGATTAGAAGATTATATTCCGAGTTTCCAAAGACACTAAACTATTACAGTTCTTGTGTGTGTGTTTTTGTTATGTACTAAGTATTACGCAAAAGTAATGTAATATCCATGTACTTCATGATTCGGGTCTCTACAGTTGGTATCAGAGGAAAGGTTTAGTCAACCTTTGGAAACTAGGATACGAAAACATTAGGGAGATCCCTAGAGATATTTCTAAGGTATGCTTAGGGATGTGCCTAAGGATAAGTATACATATAGGATACTGTCCTAGAACTACGGTAACAATCATAGAATTTAACCTAAGATGTTAGATATTGAGGATACTCCCCCTTTGTTATGTTGTTTTCCCTAGCATGATTTTTGCCTCTCACACTATTCTTTTTGGGTTTTAGACGATGGATGGAACCTGAAGGAACTGTGTTGATCAATGAAATGGACAATGCAATGATTTTCCTCCTGAACAGAGAAATGTTATGGGAGATGGAGTGAAAAATCTTATTGCTATACTTACACAAGCTATGAATCATTCTGGACATCCAAATGAGCAGAGAATGGAACCATATTCTATTGAGTCCTTCATGAGGCAACGTCCACCTTCTTTTAGTGGGTCTTCTGATCCCCTTGTTGCTGAACAATGGATCAGTACTACTAAAAAGATATTTTGAGTTATTCAATGTTCTGAACATGATAAAGTCATCTTAGCAGTATATCGTTTGGAAGGTGAAGCTGATCAATGGTGGAATCTTATCAATAATACGAGGCAAAGAGATGAAATTGAGTCCATGGAATGGGATGAGTTCAAGAAATTATTTTTCAATAAGTACTTCCCTCGTATTCTTCGAACAAAGATGGAGAAGGAGTTTCTTGAACTAAAGAAAAAGGATGATGAATCATTTGGTATATATGAAGCTAATTTTACAAGGCTTTCAAGGTATGAATCTGGATTTATCATCCAACCTGAAAGTAAATTTGATCTATTCTTCAGTGGCTTAAAACCAAATATTTGAAGGGCATTGGCTATAAGGGACTTCAGTAGCTATGAAGAAATTGTGCGTTGTTCTATCAAGGTAGAAATTGAAGTTGGTGTTACTTATTCATCTCATAGTTTTGACAAGAAACTAAATATGGAGTTCAAGGAGAAATCTCAGAATAATGTTGAAAAGAAGATGAATGTGTCCTTATGCTAAAAGTGTGGAAATAAGAGTGATGGAGACTATCTTAAAGGGACTAGAAAATGTTTTAAGTGTGGAAAAGAAGGTCATCGAGCAGCTGAGTGTCGAAGTGATGGAAAAAGGGTTTCTAATGATGTGAATAAAGAAAATACTGTAGAGAATGCACCACCAACACTTCAATGATTCAAGTGCAAGGAAATGGGGCATTATGCTAATAAATGCCCTAATCCAATGGTTAGTGATGATCGATGTGAGCAACCACATAAGGCAAAGGACAAAGGGAAGTCACATGCGATCACCATTGGCGATGTTGAATATGACAACGATGTGGTGGAATGATTAAGTGTTTATGTAATGGGATTCCAGAATAATGCTGTATATAGTATCGTGGAATATTGGAATATTTATGTTATGGTCTATTGTGGTTTTCAATAATTTTATGGCATCGGTAACCATGAAAAGTGATTGAAATATTTTTGGAAAGCAGATGATATAAACACAATGAAAGGATAAAGAGAATCTAATATGTTTGATAGTATTCATGAGCTCATGATTGATATAAGGACTATGTGATATCATGGTTTGAGGATATAGAATTTTGAGGATTTTGGTAAATAGAAAGTGTTAACTTTTAACTGCATTCATGTTTTCAATAAGGTTAAATGGATATTAATTCTTCAAGAGAATACATGATTAAGGTATTCAAATATTTTTAATTTGACCAACAAGATATATCTTATGATATATGGGGGATAAATGATGGCATTCACATGATCATTTTCTTTATACTATGAGCCTGGACCGAAGTATTTTAGATAAGCCTAAAGATTGGAATGGATTATGTTGGACATAAGTTAGTATTGTTTAAGGATAATTTTTTTTGATATTGTTGATGGGATGTTATAGTAATATAGTTTTAGAAAAAGGACAACCTGCAGGACGGGTGACAGCCCATCGCGTCGGACAAGGCTGTGGGAATCGAACCCACAACCGAAGTGCAACTGGCCTTTATCACCTACCACTGGTCTACATGAAGTCCCTGTTTATTAGAAACAAGTTTTATGATATTAAGAAGTATGATATATGAAGTATAAGTCCATTTTAGGAACCATATATGAATAATCTCACTATAGATGGACTTATGTATTTTTTGATAACTTCTCTATCCTTTTGTTTGAGACAGATGGAATAAACCATCATTCTATCACATGATCTGCTAACACATCCCAAATGAAAAATTCAACTTCATTTCTTTAAGAGATTAAGTGGAAATTGTCCAAAGAACGACAAACAGTGAGACTATACCAAAATCACGAAAGTATTTCTTCTAATTCCAATTTCATCAACTTTAGGGAAATGAACTTGAAAACAAAAAATGTTGTCCATGTCCTCTTATATCTGATGAATCAGATGGTACCTTAGATCTTCACAAATTTATGTCTTTGTGATTTCTGGCTTTTCCATAGACATGTTCTCTACCACACTCCATCAGAACATGATGGTTAGATTTCTCTTCCATATCCATATTTTCACCTATGTGGAAACCCAGTGATTAGTTTATTTGGGTAACCGTTACGTTTCATACTTTTGTTTTTAAAGATTGGTTTTGGTATTCCTTTTTATGATGTGGTTTTCTATTAAAGAAACTTTCGAGTAGTAAACCATTTATAGCCCCGACGAATTTCGAGGGAGAAATTTATTTTAAGGGTGGTAGAATGTAACACCCCGAGTTTTTATGAAAAATATTCTTTTTTAATTTCATTAATATCTTGTTTTGTACGCTACACAAAAAGGAGCTTTCACAACACACGTCCTTGACTTTCCTTTCATTACATGCAATCACGACTTTCCTCGATAGCGTGTGTAGTACGCAATAACGAGTTTCACTAAACAACAATATTCTATTAAAATATTATTAAAACTAACCGTTATGAATATTAATAACCAATTTTTTAAATTTTGTAAATTTTATTTTTCAAAATGGAATTCATTTTTGGATTCGTAATATCAAAATTAGCTTAGGGTGAAATTTTGGTACTTTTCGAATAACTTTCATTTTCTAATGAATAGTGAAAATTACTAAATTTTAATTAAGAACAACCTTTTTAATAGAAATAATTAATAGTGATAAATTATTAATTTGAGTGGTTTTAAAGTATATTTAGAATATATTTTTGCAATTTAATACAATTTTGTTCATTGGATGTAATTTCACATTTAAACCAGACATAAACAAATGTCAATCTTTTGATAGTTAGTATCTCTTAAGAACACGCTATTTGTTTTGACGACGAGAATTAATTTTTAAATTAATTAATGCAACAGATATGTTTTGAATTTGGTAAAATAGACATCATTTTTGAGTTCATAATATAAAATATAGCTTAGTCCTAATTTTTGGTATTTTTCTGGAAACTTTCATTTTTTGATGAATAGTGAAACCACTAAGTGGTAGTTAAGAAAAATAAATTATTCATAAAACTTAATTTTACCACTTCTGTGAGTGGAATTTCAAAACTCTGAGAGACATGGTTGATTTCAGTAAGTAAAATGTGGTTCAATGAGATGAAATAATTTTTGGTGAATAGTAACTTTTTACTTTTTTTACCACAGTTAAAAGTAAATAGGGTAATTAAGGGTGAAAATGATATTATTATTACCATAAAACATGTCCTAATTCTATTGGATAAGTGTAATTCTATCAAAAAGAACCTGGGGAATAATATATGACCATTTAGGCTCAGTTGGATTAGATTAGGACATTTATTATTAATTTATTTAAAGAAGGGTTAAAATAGTTAAAATCAAAGTTTAATAAGTAAATTATTTTTACTGTAGGGTTATACATAAGATAAATTCGACTATAAATATTCCATAGAAAGATAAAACGATTTCCTACATAATTGTATTTTATTTGTAATTTTTAGACATTAGATAATTTAATTTATTTATGACACAATGATGATGCAGTAAATATATTATTAATGAAATATTGACATAATTGATGTTATAAATACCCAAATAAATGTAATTTGATACTTTTTATGCAATAAACTAATTTTATAGGTTAATATGACATGTTATTATTGACTTAATTAACTTTTTTAGAACTAATCATTCTGTTATGATTTTCAAAAAAATCAATTACAAAGTACTGTCAAAATTGACATAAAATAGTTTTTAAAACAAATATTATATTATTAATTATTATTTTATTCCTAAAAATCTAAGGTTCGGACCAATGTCTTATATTAGGTTATATATATTAATAATAAACAACTTGGGATTCGTTTGTCTCCTTATAGTATGTTTATTAACCTTATAGTATAAGAACACAAGAAGACACGGTAAAACTAAAATTATTTTACTTAATGTTAAATCTAAATGATAATTGTAAAATAGGAACCTAAACTTGTCTAAATTATATAGGATGAGAGGATTTCGACCCATCCCCACCTTATCTTAGAAATTAATCAATTTGGACCTATTTATAACCTAATTTGACTTTATAATAAAATAATAGTTTTAGTTATTCTAAAGGTGCCCCTCTCCTCCCTTATAAAAGGGAACCTCCTCCCTCTCTTCCTCACACCACTTTGAGCCTTCAAGATCGTCCAAAACCTTCCAAATTACCTTCTCCACTTCCCAAGAAACATCCTAGAGGTTATGTTCTTCCTAAAAGACCAATTTTAGTTCCCTAAAAGGAGATCTCAAAGAGGCGCTTCAAAGAAGAGGTAATGTCTGTTACCGATTGTTTCATCATTATTTCTTCTTCCACTTCTTCTTTTTAGGTTGTTTCATTATGAGGTAATAACATCAGTATCACTTATATACTGATATTTAATTATAATTATTTAACAACTTTATTTCACCATCTATCCATCCTATGGAAAACGAAATCACCGCGCGTGCGTACGTACGGAATACCGTCTCCACGCCATGATGTAATCTATTTTCCACCACCACCTTATTGTATGGGTATAATGGTGTACATAATAACTATATATGATTATTGTAAAGTGATATTGATTCTGAAATATTATACATACACTCCAATACAATTCCACGATCATGAGAACGATATCATCGCTCATGCGTACGTACGAACTACCGTCTCCATGACGCGATGAAATTAATTCTCCACGTTAACCATTCATGAATGATTATAAAGTATATATAATAAGTAATAATGAAATATATGACTTAATAATGATTCTGGATTTATGTTTATATATATGTATGTCATCTACTTAATTTTATTCAACTCAATAAGGAAAAGAAAACAACGTTCATGCGTACGTACGGTCTACCGTCTCCATGAACGGTGTATTTATTTCCATTTACGGATCTATTATATTCTGAATATATATTATATATAAATCATGTTTTATATTATGTAATTAAGTAATCATGATCTTATTAATCATATGAATAATTACAAGTCAAAACACGGACGACAAATGAAACGATTTTACCCAAAACACTCTTTAACATGGAATTTACAAAAGAACGGGTAATATAAAGCCATAAGTGACCCATATATGATATCATAACAATGCGTATGATTCTGGAATAAGTCAATGACATTATTTATATCATTATACAGGAGGTTCGGACACATACGAAGCAAATCGGACCTATGGTAAGGGAATATATCACAATCTCATTTTTATCCGAGATTGTTTATACTTTGGCATTTACTAGGGTGTATTTTATCATCCACATCCATTTTTCCTCAATATGTAATATTTATGTCCTTATAAAATAGTTTATATCCAATTTTACCCTCCGGTGAGTTTTTAGTAAAAGATATGAAAGGAATCTTTTGTCATTTTTCGTACGAGGTACTTTTTGACTTTTCTGACAAAAGTATGAGAAGAATGGTTTTTTTTAACTTATACGACATGAATGGATTTTTAAAAAAATATTTCCAATAAGCTTCCCTTATAAGTTTTCATGTTTATTTTTAATCAACTTCTTTTAGTTATAATTTTATGACATGTTAAGAAATGAAAAGTGTTTTTGAAGTAGAAAGGATATTTTCCTCAAGAATGGAGTTCAAGTGTTTTATCAAAATTATTTTCCATCTAAGATAATAAAGGGTTCTGTTTCTATCCCTATTATTACATTTATTTGATTATGTTGTGATGGAATTATTTTTATTAATTCCTTTATCTAATATGAATTGTTTTATGATGTTGTTTTGTTTAAGAATCCCATTTTTCTTACATGGTTTATGCTATGATGTATGGTCTATGATTTTGTGGCACACATAAGAATAGTATAATTATGAGATGGGTGGGACCTATATCTCCCTCCAATGCATTGGGTAATGATTTTATATCTCATGAGATAGACATGGCTGGAACGGTAGGTTATACCGGTTCAGTGAAACCGGACTGAAACGAGGAGTGAACTCGGTTCAGAAAGGGACTTTGTCCACTGAGATAGTTTTGGAAATGAGTCTTTACTAATAAGAAATGATTATCTATGATTATGTGTGTATGACACAAAGTTTCATGTTTTATGTTATGATTATTGGGATTACATTTCACTACTATGATTTATCCCTTGTTATGAAATTATGATCTCTTTTTCAGGTTAATATTTCCAAAAGATATGTTCTTATGAATATGACATGATTGATATTTCTTTTGTTTACCCTTAATGAGCATTTGAGCTCACCCTTTTATGTTTTCTTTCCCCAGGACATAAATAAAGGATTTAGGTTTAAAAAAAAGAAGATCATTATGGGAGATGTTGAAGATATTTCACCACGATTAGAATATTATATTCCGAGTTTCCAAAGACACTAAACTATTACGGTCCTTGTGTGTGTGTTTTTGTTATGTACTGTGTATTCCGCAAAAGTAATGTAATGTCCATGTACGTCAGGCTTCGGGTCTCTACAGTCTTAACCCTACATATTCATCACAATTTACTTCTTGGAATCCGGGGAAAAATAAAACATAGAAAGGGGTGAGATCAAATGCTCTATTAGGGTATGCAATACAGTGGAAACTTTCACAAATGAGCATAAACATTTAAGGAAATGTATAACTAAAACAAAAACCTTTTAAACATAAACTTCAACATAGTATGGAAAAAAATTAAAATGAAACAATTCCATTTTCGTATTTAAATGGATATTCTACTAATCGAATAATCACGTGAAATGTCAATTGCCACTTTCATAATGATGGAATGCATAATACCAGACTATCATAACCACATAGCCAATGCCTCATGCCAGGACTATAAATAAGATTTTGTCAGGGCCTTGTTCCAAGACACTAGTTTGTCTCATGAGACCTACCGATGCAGCGAGAATCTGTAGCGGGCTCCACCCGTCACTTTCTAAGTCCAATGTATTCCCATATGAAAATGTTTAAACATAACATAAACATTTGTATTAGAACTAGCATATGAAATGTCAATAATTTCCCCATAAACCATGAATGGGACAAAAATAACATATCCACAGTAAAACATATCACTAAACCTTCAATACAATACAAAAGTTTTGTATCATAATAAATCAACTTCAAATAAGCTTAAAATCCATCAAAGGATGTTGACATTGATGAAATCAAAACTATTTGAGATAAATATCTCTGTTCTCGAAATCATTGAAAAGTCACACATTTATAAAGGAAGTAATTTAAAAGAGATTTTTGAATCAAAGTGTCCCATACCACTTTGAAACTTTTGAATAGAAATATCATTTCAAAACATTCATTTCCATATAAATAAATCCTTAAAATCATTTTGAAAACATGGACATTTATTAAAAATATTTATAAAGATAAATCTTTAAAACATTTAAAATTATGATCTTGATAAAGAGTACCTTAACAAATTCTTAAAATATTCTTTTTGAAATCATTTAAAGGTCACATAATTATAAAATAAAACATTTAATTTGAATATATTCTTATAATATTTTAAGGGAAGATTTGATGATTTTATAACGGCAGGAAATAGCCTCACCCACCGTATAAGTTAAAAAAACATTCTTACCTTAATTCTGTCGAAAAGGTTAAAAAAGACCTTGTTTTTAAAATGATGGAAAGATTCCTTTATAAACCACTTATAAAAGTCAACAAGGGTATAAATTAATTTATCCCATATTATATTTAATAGTAAAAAAACGTTTTGAAATACATTTTTAAGAAATATGGATGTGGATGATAATGAGATCCCAGTATATTATTACATATAAACAACCTCAGATAATGAAGAGATTGAAAAATAAAACCTTACCTTGTACTTTTCCTTGGTTGGGGGTAGGTTAACATCCAATATAATGGTGAAATAATTTTTATTAAATTATACAAGAATCATATACATTAATATGAAATCATATATGATCTTTTGACATTGCTTTGTTAATAATATCTTAGTATTATCGTCATTTCAGGTGTTAACTTACTCTTTTTCTTTTATACGTTTTGTTACGTAAGATGTGGTTGTCATGGATAGGTTGTATATTATTCATATCCAGAATTATATCAATTCCTTAAACATTATTTTTAAATCATCAAATAATAATCATACTTGAATGGATACGATGGAGAATGAATCTCATCGCGTTCGTGGAGACGGTAGTCCGTACGTACGCACGAGCAAAAATATCATTCTTTTGATATTAAAATAATATATAATTGGATGGTATATCTTATATAAAGAATAATTATCATGTTATATTTATTATTTACATGAATTACACATCATTATTACACCCATCCAAATAATAATGTTTAGAATAACAATTACACCACGACGTGGAGACGGTAAGTTGTACGTACGCACGTATGGTGACATGTCATTCAAAGGATGGATAGAATACTAAAATATGGTTTTACCATGTTTATAATAACATAAAAGTATATATATAATATACTGGAGTTATTATTTTAGAATGGTAATAATAAAGAAAGAAGAAGTGGAACAAGAAAGGAATTTGAAAAAGGGTGGTGAAATCATTACCTCTTCTTCAGGTTCTTCTTTTTATTTGATCAAAAGGGCTCCTTAGGTTGTCTTTATTACAAAATCAAGGCCACTAGGATGAATTGAGGAATGTTGAGAGAGTATTTGGTCAAGGTTTGGCGGAACCAAAAGGCTTTGACTGTGTGAATTAGTGAGAAGGGGGAGTGCCCTTTTGTAAGAGGGGTGAGGGGCATCTTTGGAAAAGCTAGAAATATTATTTTATAATAAATTTATATTCAGCTTATAATGGATCAAAAGTATATTATTTAAAGTTTAAGGTGGTTATGGGTCGCAAACCACTCAACCAATAGAATTTATACAGGTTTGGGTTTCTATATTAACCTTATCTTTAAGTATTAACTCTTAGTTAATTAGTATCACTTTTACAATGTCTCTTTATATTTTTATATTATATGGTTAATAAACGTACTATATACATCTAAGAGACCTCCAAGTGGTCCATTAATGATACAACTATCATGATATAAGTATCTTGGACGATCATTAGATTTTTAGGAATTTAATATCAATTAATAATATAATATGTTTTTTTAAAACTCTTTTATGTCAATTGTGACACTATTCAATAATTTATTTTTTTAAAACCCATAATAGAATTATTACTTCAAAAAAAGTTAATTAAATCTATAAAAAAATTCCATATTAACCTATAAAATTATTTTTATTTATAAAAAGTCAAAAAATAAATTTATTTGGGTATTTATAATATCAATTATTCTAATTTTTCACTATTATGGTAATTACGGCATCACCATTGTGTCATAAATAAATTAAATTATTTTATGTCTAAAAATTATAAATAAAATACCATTATGTAGTAAATCTTTGTATCTTTATAATGAATATTTATAGTCTAAAAGACAACATATATAACCCTATGTAAAAATTGGTTTTCTAAAAGATATATGCTTGTCTCATTTTTGTATTCATTTTAACTTAATTAAAATAATGTGTCCATATCACTTACAAGTGGATCCATGGGGTCCAAAAATCGACCCAAAGATGACCGTGGTCGGAAATGTATCAACCAATAAGGTTAGGACATGTTTTATAGTAATTTATTATTATTATTATAATATTATTTTGTTAACCCTTATTTAACAGATTTACCCTTTAACCATGGTAAATAATATATTTACCGATGTAATTATTCAAAATGTCTAAAAATAAAAGTTTCCTATTTACACAATTTGAACAACACGATTCCAAATATGGAATCCATTTTTCAAAATTCAAAACACAGAAGTGGCTGAAATTAATTTAAAATTAATTCCTGTTGTTAAAACAAAAAGCGTGTTTTTAAGAGATAATAACTATCAAAAGATTGACACTTTTTTATGTCCGGTTTAATTGTGAAATTTTGTCTAATGAACAACATTGTATTAAATGGTAATAATATATTCTAAATATTCTTTAAAACCACTCAAATTCATAATTTATCACTACCAATTATTTTGATTAAAAAAGTTGTTTTTAATTAAAATTTAGTAATTTTCACTATTCATCAAAATATAAAAGTTATCCAAAATGTACCAAAATTTCACCCTAGGATAAATTCAATATTACAAACCCAAAAATGAAGTCCATTTTGAGAGATAAAATTTATAAAATTTTAAAAAGTTTGTATTATTATTCATTACGGCTAGTTTGATTGGTTGTAGTGTGTGTTAGAACCCGAAGTTGCGTAAAACACATGCTACTGTATTATTCAAATAGAATCATACCTTAGAAGCTTGGGGTGTTACATTGTAATTTTTTATATGTACCCATTCTAATGAATAAATTTATGTAGTCAAATTGAATATATAAAATTTTAAAATATTGGATTTAAAAAGGGTTCACTATTAAAGTTGGTAAAAGTGCATTTTTGAAAAATAATTATTTTTTCCGAAAAAAAAAGAATTTGTTCTTAAATTATGTCTAAGTAACTCATAATATGGATTATAAAATTATAAGGATTATATAAGGTTCAAAATTTAGTTAATATTATTCATAACCTCTTTTGAACAGCTTATTTGGCAAGTCATGGTGCACTTGAACTCGGTGTTACGTGTAGTGAAAGTTATTGAATTTTTTTGAATAAGTACATAATATGAAATCATTGGGTGTTACATTCTTCCCTCCATTAATAAATTGATTCCTCGTAAATTGATATTCTTAATTGAAAATAAAGGTTGAAAATTGAAAATATCTTTGTGGGGAAACCCACATCGGAAACTTGGTTAATAAAATTTAGTCTTAATAAGAGGAAAAGAAAAATGAAAGGGTCACCACCAAATGATGATCTCGATTAGGAAAACATTGGTGGAAATTAGAGACTTATAATTGGAGGAAAAAGGTAAATATTTATATGTGGTGATTGAGGTCATCAATTTTAAACAAGTTTAAAATTGAGGTCCTTAAATTCAGTAATCTATGAGGATTTATAATGTCATCGGTTCAACAAAACATAAGGTATTAGGATAATCCATTTTTGGTTTTAAATTCCCTTAAATAACGTATAATAATTAATTTCTTCATAGAATATTAGGAGAAGAAAAATATATACTTGAAAAGTCGAGTTCCATATTTTAACTAATTTTTACCATAAACTCATATTTTACTTTAAAAGATAATAGAACTTAAAAAATATTCTATTTATTCTATTGGTTTGGGGTTAAAAAAATAAATTTATAATTCATCTACTAGACCATCTTAAAATAAACTACATTATTTAATCACGAACATCTCGTGGGCCAGTGGTAGGTGATACACCCTTGTCGCCCTTCGGTTGCGGGTTCAAGTCTCGCGGCCTTGCTGGTCGCGACCGGTTGCCGCCCGAACTCTGAGTTTTCCTTTTATGGCGATCCAAAATTAATCTCAAACTGGAATTATCCAAATTACTTTTGTCCAAAAACACAGTCCAACATTTAGATGGAAGGTAAACATAATGTAGATCCTTTTTACCCCGTAATAGCATATTAATACCTTCATCATGTATTCTTTTAAAACACCGAAACATCCTGAATTATCATAGTCCTTATTGATTACATTCATTCTCCCTTATTCTATATTGAATGCTAGATATACTTCATCCATCAAAAAATGTTGTATACTCCAACAATTATTGAATATATAATTCTTTAATCGGTTTCAAGGTAGTCAAGAATAACCAATATAATTTACCGAAATCAACCATATCTTATTCCAAAATAAGTACCTCAATATTAGGACCATATCAAGGTTTATCGTTCCTTAAACCATGTAATTTCCAAAAAGTTTAACTTGCTGTAGAGTAACTTTTCATAGAACCATAAAATCTCAAAACCTAAATGAAATAGTACTGTAGTACAATCCTTATATACTCCATAATTATTATAACATGTACATTGCTGATACAACTCTCAAATGACATAATCAACATAATAAATCTAATCATTCTTCTTCATATGTGGAAGTATCATAACTTGATTTTTATCCAATATCATCATTTGCGGTGTAGTCTAATGATAGGTTCGCATAGTGTCCAAACTCCTTCAAAATGAAGCATTGAACATTTGAAATCATTTTCTTACCCATGCAGTCACATACTTGGTGCCCTTTTTCCTACAAACTTATAAAAAAACTCCCATTCCTTTCAGGCAAGTTCTAGGGTGTTTCTTCCAACAATTATCACATATGGGGAAATTATTTTTTTCCCTCTTCCATGTATCCATCTTTCTCTCTTCCATCCTTTTCATCATTTGCTTCACTTCAAAGCCGTAAGACTCAGTAAACTCTTTAGTTATCATTTCCACACATGATACTATTTCTTCATATGATGATAATATGTGGGAGACTATTTCCGTTCTAAATGATGGCTTAATACCATGAAAGATACGACCCTTCTTACTCTTTGGATCATACGTATTACTAGACTTCCTGTTCCTTCTACTGGTCTCCATTTCTATACAATATCATAAACTAGGTCGGTTTATGAATTACAATGAATAATTCCAAACTTTTAAAATACCTAACGCAAATTGAACAGTTTATGGATATAATCCATAATCATAAAAATGTTTTCTTTGAGTAAGTATATACTCATGATCCCTTCATAATGGTTTGTAAAGAAAATGATAATTATCCTAAGCATATCCCCCGGGAGTGTCATAACCAAGAGTGCAGCAAGGCCCGTTGTCGTGCACCGATTATCGTTCGAGTCTAGCTCAAAGCGGTGTTTTCGGGTTTTACCCCTAGGTACATCTGTGACAGAGCCGCCTCTACCTGCTCATATCCAGACAGGGATGTGTTGCTCGGAAAACTCACAAAATCTCTACAATATCAAATTTCTAGGAAGTTATTCTATATTAATCCTCAAATTCAATCTTAAATCTATTTTCTATAATCAGAGTTTATCTAAATCTAGTTTCCAAGGTTATTGCTAAACTTCCTCTGATACCAACTATAACACCCCGACCCCAGTTACCCAATGTCGGTGCATTATTTTAATACATTGGCATGATTAAAAGGAATCAAGTCCCAAAGGACCAATTAGTTTAGCAGTCTTGGAAAATAGATTACATACATGAATGTTACATTACACTTCATAACATACAAAACATTATAAACAATCCTCTATGAATTCCATTATTCCCCTGTCCTAACACTACATATCAATCCCAATGTACTTCTTGGAATCCTTGGAAAAATAAAACATAGAAAGGGGTGAGCTCAAACGCTCCGTAAGGGTAAGAAATACTGTGGAAACATTCAAAAATAAGCATAAACATTTAAGGAAATGTATAACTAAAACAAAAGCCTTTTAAACTTAATCTTCAACATAGTATGAAAAAAAAATTAAATAATGCCATTTACTTATTCATATGTATATTCTACTAATCGAATAATCACATGCAATGTCAATAACCACTTTCATAATGAGGGAATGCATAATTCCAAACTATCACAACCACATAGCCAAGGCCTCATGCCATGACTACAAATACGATTTTTTCAAGGACATGT
This sequence comes from Viscum album, assembly GCA_963277665.1. Taxonomy (NCBI): domain Eukaryota; kingdom Viridiplantae; phylum Streptophyta; class Magnoliopsida; order Santalales; family Viscaceae; genus Viscum; species Viscum album. Next base: position 2,136,057,487 of record OY728138.1, read on the forward strand.
GCCAAGACACTAGTTTGTCTCATGAGGCCTACCGATGGATCGAGGAGCTATAACGTGATACACCCATCACTTACTAAGTCCAATGCATTCCCATATGGAAATGTTTAAACATAACATAAACATTCGTATTAGAACTAGCATACGAAATGTCAATACTTTCTCCATAAACAATGAATGGTATAAAAATAACACATCCACAGTAAAACATATCACAAAATTGTCAATAAAATACACAAGTTTTGTATCATAACAAATCAACTTCAAATAAGCTTAAAATCCATCAAAGGATGTTACATAGATTAAATCAAAACTATTTGAGAGAAATATCTCTTTTCTAGAAATCATTGAAAAGTCAAACATTTATAAAGGAAGTAATTTAAAAGAGATTTTTGAATCAAAGTGTCCCATACCACTTTGAAACTTTTGAAAAGAAATATCATTTCAAAAAATTCATGTCCACATAAATAAATTCATAAAATCATTTTTAAAACATGGACATTAATTAAAAAGATTTTTAAAGATAAATCTCTAAATCATTTAAAATTTTGATCTTGATAAAGAGTACCTTTCAAAAATTCTTAAAATATTCATTTTCAAATCATTTTAAAGTCACATAATTATACAATAAAACATTTAATTTGAAAATATTCTTATAATCTTGTAAGGTAAGATTTGAAGATTTATTAATGGCAGAAAATAGCCACACCTGACTTATAAGTTAAAAAAACATTCTTACCTTAATTCTGTCGACATGGTTAAAAAGGACCTTGTTTTTAAAACGATGGAATGATTCCTTTATAAAGCACTTATAAAAGTAAAAAAGGGTATAAATTACTTTAACAAATATTCTATTTAATAGTAAAAAAATGTTTTGAAATACATTTTAAGAATCATGGATGTGGATGACAACGAGATCCCAGTAGATTATTACGTATAAACAACCTCAGATAATTAAGAGATTACGAAATAAAACGTTACCCTGTACTTTTCCATTGTTGTGGGTAGGTTAACCTCCTGTATAATGGTGAAATAATTGTTATTAAATTATACAAGAATCATATTCATTAATATGATATCATATATGATTTTTTGACATTGCTTTGTTAATAATATCTTAGTATTATCGTCGTTTCCGATGTTAACTTACTCATTTTCTTTTATATGTTTTGTTATGTAAGTCGTGGTTGTCATGGATAGGTTGTATCTTATTCATATCCATAATGATATCAAATCCATATATATTATTTTTAAATCATCAAATGATAATTATACTTGAATGGATACAATGGAGAATGAATCTCATCGCGTTCATGGAGACGGTAGTCCGTATGTACACACGAGCGACAATATCATTATTTTGATATTAAAATAATATATAATTGGATGGTATATAATATATACAGAATAATTATAATTTTATTTTTATTATTTACATGAATTTCACATCATTATTATACTCATACAAATAATAATGTTTTGAATAACAATTACACCACGACATGGAGACGGTAAGCCGTACGTACGCATGTATGGTGACATGTCATTAAAAGGATGGATAGAATACTGAAATATGGCTGTAACATGTTTATAATAACATAAAAGTATATATAATATACTGTAGTTATTAGTTTATAATGGTAATAACAAAGAAAGAAGAAGTGGAAGAAGAAAGGAACTTTAAAAAGGGTGGTGAAATCATTAAATTGTTTTCGGGTTCTTCCTTTTGATTTGATCAAAAGGGCTCCTTAGGTTGGCTTTCCGACTAAAGTAAGGCCTCTAGGATTAATTAAGGGATGTTTAGAGATTATATGGAAAGGTTTTGTCTGAACCAAAAGGCTTTGAATGTGTGAATTATTGAGAAGGGGGAGTGCCCTTTTGTAAGAGGGGTGAGGGGCATCTTTGGAAAAGCCATAAATATTATTTTATAATAAATTCATATTCGGTTTCTAATGGATCAAAAGTAGATTATTTATACGTTAAAGTGGATCTGGGTCTAAAACCACTAAACCAATAGAATTTAGACAGGTTTTTGTCACTATATTAACTTTATCTTTAAGTATTAACTCTTAGTTAATTAGTATGACTTTTACAATGTCTCTTTGTATTTGTATATTATATGTTTAATAAACATACTATATATTCCAAGAGACATCCAAGTGGTCCATTAATGATACAACAATCATGATATAAGTCTTTTCGCTGACTCTTATATTTTTAGGAATTTAATATCATTTAATAATATAATATTTGTTTTAAAAACAATTTTATGTCAATTTTGACACTATTCAATAATTGATTTCTGTAAAACTCATAAAAGAATGATTACTTCGAAAAACGTTAATTATGTCAATACTAACATTCCATATTTACCTAGAAAATTATTTTTATTTATAAAAAGTCACAAATTAAATTTATTTGGGTATTTATAATATCAATTATTCTAATTTTTCACTATCATGGTAATTATTGTATCACTATTGTGTCCTAAATAAATTAAATTATCTAATGTATAAAAATTATAAATAAAATAAAATTATGTATGAAATCAGGTTATCTTTATAATGAATATTTATAGTCTAAAATCCAACATATATAACCCTATGTAAAAATGGTTTTTCTAAAAAATATATGCTTGTGTCATTTTTGTATTCATTTTAACTTAATTAAAATAAAGTGTCCCTATCATTTACAAGTGGCTCCATGGGGTCACAAAATAGACCCAAAGATGACCATGGTCGGAAATGTATCAACCCATAAGGTTAGGACACGTTTTAGGGTAATATATTATTATTATAATATTATTTTTTTAACCCTTATTTACCGGATTTACCCTTTAACCATGGTAAATAAAATATTTAGCGAAGTAATTATTCAAAATGTCTAAAAATAAAAGTTACCTATATATACAATTTGAACATCCTGATTCCAAATATGGAATCCAATTTTCAAAATTCATAACATAGAAGTGGCAGAAATTAATTTAAAATTAATTCCCATTGTTAAAACAAAAAGCGTGTTTTTAAGACAAAATAACTATCAAAAGATTGACACTTGTTTATGTCTTGTTTAATTGTGAAATTTTGTCCAATGACCAAAATTGTATTAAATGGTAAAAATATATTCTAAATATACTTTAAAACCACTCAAATTCATAATTTATCACTACCAATTAGTTTGATTAAAATAGGTGTTTTTAATCAAAATTTAGTAATTTTCACTATTCATCAAAATATAAAGGTTATCCAAAAAGTACCAAAATTTCACCCTAGGATAAATTCGATATTCCGAATCCAAAAATGAAGTACATTTTGAGAGATAAAATTTATAAAATTTTAAAAAGTTGGTATTACTATTCACTAGTTTGATTGGTTATAGTGTGTGTTAGAACTCGAAGTTGCGTACAACACACGCTACTGTATTATTCAAAGAAAAGCGTATGTTGGAAGCTTGGGGTGTTACATTGTAAATTTTTTTATGTCCCCATTATAAAGAATAGATTTATTTAGTCAAATTGAATATATAAATGCTTAAAATATTGGATTTAAAAAGGGTTCACTATTAAAGTTGGTAAAAGTGCATTTTTGAAAAATACTTCTTTTATCTGAAAAAAAAGAATTTGTTCTTACTTTATGTCTAAGAAACTCATAATATGGATTCTAAAATTATAAGGATTATATAAGGTTCAAAATTTAGTTAATACTATTCATAACCTCTTTTGAACAGCTTATCTGGTAAGTCATGGTGCACTTGAACTCAGTGTTACGTGTAGTGCAAGTTATTGAATTTTTTTGAAAAAGTACATACTATGAAATCATGGGGTGTTACATTTGAAATATATTATATTTTAATAAATTACTATTATTAAATAATAATAATTAAATAAACATGATAATATATTTTTACAAATTAAAAAATAATTTTATAAGGGTCCGAAAACTGATATAGTCAAAATGTATGATATTACACTAAATTTATATATTATTTTCAAATATTAAATTGTTATACCTCAGAAATTATTTTTATATATTAAATATTATTTTAGAATTCAAAATTCTATAATTATCCAATAATGTTTTTCATAATTTTCAGAGAGAGTAAATTCTTTTGGTCATAATTAAGTACAAAAATATATACAGTTAATATTATTACATTATTAAACACAAAAAGGATTTAAAAATGATATAAATATCATACATTCCCCAAATTAAATTTCTGATTTAATTTTTTTAATTACAATTATTATTTTTATAAGACCTTATTGAATCTTCCAAAACCTATATTCTATTTTACGGTTTTAAAATTAATACTTTATGAACATTACTCACTTCTATATCACAATGGAAATCATTTTAATGATTTTTGTTCATAGACTTATAAAATAACAAAATATAACATACTTTGGTAGAACCCATTGTCAATAACCATGTGAATGTTTTTTTGATTACTTAATCATATAGAGTCTAAAACATTTTTTTTGAAAATTAATAAAGAAAAATACTCTATTTTGATATAAAAAATGAATGATACTGTGATTCCACTTTAATAAAAACCATGTTGATCATTAAAATAATCTACATTTCCCTCTCTAGTTTACTCCCAATATTCCCCCATGCTCATTTGAAGACCCTCACAATCTTCTGAATACTTCCTTTCATGATAAGGAATTTGTATCTCTTCTATTCCATTCAATAAAATTCTTTCTAATTATCTATTAAAATCTAAATTTATTACATTTTAATGTGTTTATAAATACCCCCATTTCAATAAAATTGATTTTATAATAATGAGATATCACTTATCCCATATTTTTATAGCCTTTTATTAAGACGTTTTTTGAGTTCGAATCTGTTTTTACAAGTACCTATAAATATAATTATTATAAAGGAGTGATAAAACTATTTCAATTTTATTCACCCCTTATGAAAATCATTATGTATAGTTATTATGTTGTAGAAACTATCCTCCATTTTTAATGCCAAACATTTGTATAGTGAATATCTATCAACTTTTCAACTAATGGGTATTCACCTAGTTTAACGCATGTTAAATTTATTGGGTATTTATATTTTTTATAACATTAAATTCTTAATCATGGGGTTATAATTGATTTAATACAACCATTTCTATGTGATCTCTATGAAAAACCTATGTATGTACATGATATAAAAGTGACAGGTGGGACGAGAAATATATAGCCATCCGATTTATTGGGTAATGGATTAATCTCATGATATGACATGTATGAATCATGGGAGGTTATCCTAATCAAATTATGTTATGATTTATTGGCGATTTTCCTTGACTTATGTTTATAATGTGACATTTTTTGTTTTTTACACATTCCTATGTTTTTTATGCTGTCATATTGTATCATGGATCATCGTTGAATACAGTTACACTAACCCATATTAGGATACTTAGATATTCCTCTGAGATCACATGAACTTCTTCACCTCATTTTTTTCTTTGATTATTCCATTACTGGGATTAATATCTAACACATTTCTTATGTACATCCCCAGGTTATCTCAACCAATTTTTGAAGAATGGTGAAATTTTAGGAGCATGTTAAGGAAGTTTTAAATAAATCCATTGTATTTATGTTTAATTATGCAATACTATGTAACTTATTTCCAAAATACAGTAGGATTCATGATCAGACTAGATTTTATAATGTGTACCTTTATATAATAAATCAATAATTTAGTGTAATAAAGAAATGAGTTTTCATAGTTGGTATTAGAGAAAAGTACTACAATATTTTGGATACAAATTACAAAACTTTAGGTAAATCCTTAGGGATAAGTCTAAATTTATGAAATCATCCCTAAATTTTGGTAAAGTATTTTATAAGAGGTTAATAGTGAAAACATTTTTTTTGGATAGTACACATGCATGTGGCTCTAGAAGTATGGTGTCAAGGGGTAATAACCTCAGAAATGACATATTGAGCAACAATTGATCACCACCTATTGTATAAATATAGGCCTTAATATACACATGTTTTGACCCTCTTAGGGGATATACATTGTTATATTGCAAATCAATTTATGAACCATCATGAAGGGAAAAAATTCCCAAAACATTTTATATTATGAAATATATCATTTAAAAAAAATTGAAACACATAACTTCATAGGTTAAAGAATATTTTTTTTATTTATTAGCTATCCATTCAATTTTAATAATTTAAATTTTATATACTTAAAAGTTATAAAATTAATATTCTTAATTCGATTTTTGATAAAATAAATAATTATGACCTTAATAAAATAGTGAATTTCATTCTAAAAATCCATTAAGGACATAAAATTTCAAATGTAGATATGGTTATACGCATTATATCATATCATAAATTTTTACTAGAACTATTCAAACACCCCCTCAAATCATGGAAGAAAAGTTATCAATGAATTCAATGAATGGGTAAATTGTTGTATAAAAATAATATAAATCTTCCCCTGTCTATAGTTGTAGTCTTACCTTACCAAAAAATCAATTTGATACCCACTTTATAGAAATTTTATTCAATTATAGGCATATAATTGATTTCCTTATATATATCCATCATTAATTGTTGATAGAAGGGAACCACCCTCAATATTGTGAATTATCCTTTGATTAGGTACATGTTTAAGGAGAAGGATGAATATCCTTTGGTATCATCATCTCAGGAATGGATATTATGTCACTATGATAAATCATACCCTTTTCATATGATTGAGTCTAAGGAAAAGGGTATCCTTAATGATATGCCTATTGTGAGGGAATTTTCTAGTGTTCTTCCTAGTGAATTTATCTATATTCTTCATATTCAATAGGTTGATTTATCAATATAAAATATTTCTAGAGACTTTAAAATATCCAACACACTATATAGAATTTCAAATATTGAACTCGAGGAGAAACAGAAGTAGCTATAAGATATTCTGGATAATGGGTTTAGAGGCCCAAGTGCTTCACCATACTATGCACCAATCCTCATTATTAAGAAAATAGATGGGAAAATGAACCTCTTCATTGGTTAATGTGAGCCCAAAAATATAATAAAAAAAACAAGTATCATATTCCATTAATTTATGACTTTTTCGATATGCTATGTGACATACAATACTTCTCTTAGGGGATTTTTGATCAAGATGTTGTCATGTCATGGTAAAGAAGGAGCATATCCTAAAGATTCTTCTCATAAAATGTACTAGTATTTTTAATTCATTGTTATTTCATTTGGACTCACCAATATTCTAGTAATCATTATTGAATTTATGAATATAGTCTTTACGGATTAAGTATGAAAATTTATGGTAGTATTTACAGAAGAAATTATTATCCACGCCATGATTAAGGAGTAACATTAAGATCATTTTAATTATGTATTAAAGACATTGTTGAAGGAATTTTATTTGTGACTTATAGTAAAAATATTATTTTGATAGATAAATCAACATTAAAGGGACATATTATGACTAGAAAATAGATATCTATGGATCATATAAAAAATAGAGAGATATGCAGGATGGACCAGACCAACCTCTGATGGAAACCCATAGTTTCCGTAAATTGTACGGGTACAATCATAGATTAGTGAGAATCTTAACATGATTGTATATAATACTAACCAATATAACATTTATATGGGTGATTTTTTTTGAATTGTGAATGTAAATAATGATTTGAAGAGCTGAAGAAGAGGCTTGTCACTGCACCTGTACTCACATTACCTACTAGTGGGGATTGATATTTCCATGCAAGTGATGAATACAAACAATTATTGGGTTGCGTACTCATGATAGATGAATAGGTTATATCATATACCTACATATAATTAAATATTTATGAGAAAAATCTATACAAAAAATGATCTTGAATTGGCTAAAGTGATCTTTGTGAGGAAGAATTAACAACATTATATGTATTGAGAAACGTTTGACATATATAAAGATAAAAAAATACTAATTTATATATTATCAGAAAAGGATATTAATATGAACCAATGAATGTGGTAAGATATGATGATAGATTATGACGATTTAATCCATTACCATCATGGGATAGAAATAAGAATTTGAAGATGATCTGAGTATGAAGGATCCAATACATATATCCAAGATCAAAATTATAGGGGATCCAATATTCATGGACATGAAAAAAATGGAAATGAGAATAATAACAAGATATTCATTTTTCCTTGATAAAATAACTGCTCAAGAATCCACACCTAAGAGGATCAAGGATGCCAAAAAAGATAATGAGTTACTATATAATAAGGTATAAAATATGTAAAGTTCAAATTTGATGATGATGAATTTATATCATTTGGAACCTAGATAGGTTTCTGATTAAAACTATATCTTAAGTGGGAAGTTTATATTGATGATCATAGATCAAAATTATCTATTCATCAATGTATCAATAAGATGTATAGATATTTGAAGCCTAACTTATGGTGGGATAACATGAAGATAGATATTATAGAGTATGTATTGTAAGGATTGATATGAAAGAAATTCAAGGTGGAATGATAGAAGTAAAATTGTATACCAAAACAATTTACCATACCAAAATGTAAATGGGATAACATAACCATAGATTTTATCATAGGACCCTAGGACCCCTAAAGGCTATAACTCCATCAATGTGGTAGTCAATATCCTTTTCAAGTTAGTGAATTTTATCTATATCAAGGAATATTTTCCGCTTGAAAAACTCAGAAATAAATATATAAGGTATGATATAATAATTAATGGATTTTTACTTTCTATTATATCTGATTGAAATCCAAAGCTAACCTCAATGCTCGAGAGAATCCTTTATCAAACATTGGATAATAATTTGTGGTTTACACACCTTATCACCCTCATATAGATGGTCATTCTAAAATAACCATTAAAAAACTATAGGATATGTGGATATCATGTTAAATGGATTTACAAGGATGCTGGGATCAACACCATTCCATTGCGGAGATATCATCTAACAACATTTTACATTATTTATTTTAAATGGCTTGTTATGATGAATTTTAGGGGAAGAGGTTTCAAAATTCAATATTATTGGTTGAAATTTTAGAGTTAATCTAATGGGAGTTAATATTATTCTTGAAATGACAATGAAGTATTAATACATTCAATTTTTTATGAAATTAGACCAAATTCAATAGACAATCTATATAGAAAATTATCGATGAGACATTGAGTTTGAGGTCATGGATAAAGTGTTCCTTTTTATATCACCATGGAAGGAATTAATGAGGTTTCGGAAGAATGGAAATCTTAATACTATTTACATAAAACCCTTTTAGATCCTTGATCACATCGGGTAGCAGCCTATCAATTAGTACTACCAAATAATTTATATAATGAACTTGATGTGATCCGTGTATCCATATTTGGGAAGCCAATACTAAACCCATCATATGTAATGAATCTAGAGGTAGTACCATTATATAACGATCTTTCATTCAAGGGGTAGTGGGTGAATATCATAGAATGTAGAGACAAGGTTTGATGAAATAAAAAAACACACATTGTCAAAGTGTTACTGTGGAACAAAAATATTGAGAATGAATCATGGGAACTAGAAGAGGTGATGAAATAGAATTACCCAAATATATTTTAGTGCATGGAATGAAAATTTCAATGTTAAAATTTATAAAGGGGGTAATAATTTAATGTCCTAATGTTCTCATAATGAAACTCCCTTTTTCAATGAATAAATGTATTATTAGGTAATATATCAATGGAAAATAGATGCACTGCTTTAGTTATTGTATACATTTCTAAGTTAGATCCAATCATATTTAGAATACCATTAATCATCACAATTTGTGATAATATAGTCATTATATAGTGACCATTAAGATTGGTATATTAAGGGTTATGATAAATTCCAATTGAAATAGACAAAAGAAGAAATGGCCTTGACCAATATGATTTTACCCTATGAATGTTGTTTATCAATGATTCTTAGGCAGATAGATTCACCGTTCTTTTCCATTGACTAAGAACATGTTTAGATTCAATAACTAAATCATTAATATAACCTTTTACAAGACAATTTCCTACTAATTGAGATCACATCCCAAACCACGTTCTATGAATCATCCCATGCAAATCTCACCATCGCAAACCTTACCCTCAAGGGATTCAATAATGCAATAAAGGGATATATATCTTGAACCAAAAGTATAATTTTTTATATTTTTAATAAGATAATGATTATATTTAAATTTTATTACATTATAATGATTAAAAAATATGTTTGATAAAAATTAGCTTCTCCAACAATGAACACAATTTATTTTTTGGAAAATATATAGTATCGATCAGGACACTCAATTTTAATGGAATAAATATTTTTTAAAATAAATTAGATTTTAATAAAATATTATTATTATATAAAATCTCTGAAATATAATTGATTATCTAATTTTATATTGTCAAAAAATAATTTAAAAAAGGTTTAAAATCTATTATTATAAAAAACAATTGTTTTTCATTAAAAGAATAATTTATATTTAAAAGATTAAATTATCATACATAGTGAATTATTCAGATAAATAAAATATTATTTTTGAAATGTCAATGCAAAAATTATCCTATATTAACTTTTTTGATAATTTTTAGAGACATCCGAGTTTTTTGGTAAATATTAAATATAGTATAAATATATATTGTTTATTATGACTTCCAAAAATCCACCAAGTTGGGAAATAAATTATATAAAGAGTATCCATGAACCAAATTATGTTTCTAATTTAAAATAATCTTTATTACTTTATATTTTTAATTTTAATAAGACCAAAATTAATTCTCTAAAACCTATATTATACTTTTAGGTTTCAAAAATAATTCTTTATAAACATGAATCGCTTCCACATCACCAAGGGAATTATTTTTATTGTTTTAAATTCATGGAATTTTCAAATATTGATAACCAATCCACTTTGGTAGAAAACATTGGAACAAAATATGGGCCGTTTTTTCATTTGATTAATTTATTATATAGAGTCCAAAACCTAGGTTTGGGAATTAATGAAAAATTAACCTATATTTTTCTATACAAACGCACCCAAAATCAAATTAAAATTAACTAAAAAACTTTGTATCATGATATTTATTTTCCATTTACTCAATATATTCCTCCCATGTTTCATTTATTCTTTTAATAAACACCTCTCATGTTTTTAGATGCATCCTCTCAAGGTAGGTGTTCTCTCTCTCTCATATTTTCCATTGAAGACCATTCATTATATTTTGCCTTTTGAATCTCATTTGTTTATGTATTCAAGTATTTATAAATATAAATTAAATATCCATTTAATTTTATAACAATTATATATTCTTCATCCTCTCTCTTTATAACCTTTACCAAAGTTGTTACTATATAAAAGCAAGGAATCATGTCTTTCTCCTCTCCATTCGAGCACCATTATTATTCCATGATTTTTGATTTCCAATTTTTCATGTTGGGATATATTTTGACATATACCTATTAATTTAATTATTTTTCCTAAGTAATTAGATACCCCATTTTTATTTCAATCACCCCTTATATAAAACTTAATTTACACCTATTATGCTGATGTAATTATCCTGCGATTTTGTATGAAAAACATTTGCGTAGAGAATAGCTAACTCCATTTCCACTCAAGGGTATTCAACTTGATTCCAAAAACCTTAATTTATATGTTATTTATATTTATGTAACCTCTATTACTTTATTTTGGGGTTAATATTTATTAAATACAACCTTGTGTCATATGATCTTTTTGTAAAACATATGCATGTAATGATAAGAAAAAAGTGTCTCAATTGGGATGATATTTCACCGATGTTCTCATATAGTATTGATATAGGAGATATTTTATTCACTATGTATCCTAATACAATTGGAATCAATCCACAAGTAGTTATAATTTAAAAATGAAATTTCATCTTAGTGTAGAGTCTATCAGAACAAGACCCGAAGTGAATGAGGAGGCCATACACTGAGATGTGGTCGAACACTGGAGATTTTTTAAATGGTTATCATTTATGTAATCATGGTTTCACAATATATCCCATAATATGAGGATAAAAATATATTTAGATATTAAATATATAGGGTATTTTATTCTTATTGTGAACAAAAGAGTGTAGGAAAATAATTCAATAATAACACTTTTGTGATTTTGGATCTCATTTAGGGAGATTGATATTGATAGAAATTTATGAATTGGTCGTGGAAAAGAGACCCACACATAACCATATTTCCAAAGGTAATGATAATCAAGCCACATGAAGTTATTATCAATGACCCATATGTTGATCAAGCTACTGCATCCGGGGGGTCCTAGAAATGGTATATGGATAAAGAACCACCTGATATGGATTCTTATATAGATGTGTCTCGTTTATATTAAAATCTAGGTTTCCCAGGGTTTACAATTATAAATAGTTTAATAATGGATTCTTCTCGATTTTGACATTGTGGAAGGATACTCGACATGAATATAGTGGTCAAAGTGCCTTGACAAATTATGTATATTTGGATTTCATTTGAATATGGGATAGAGATAAGATATCTGGGATTCAATAAGTATGTCATGGTAATTGGAATATATACCCGTGTATTTATTATAATATGAGGGACAATTAGATCAGCTTTCTTCATTAATGTGAAATATTAGGGACCTTGATATAATCAACATGTGTGTTATTTCACTAAGATAATGTGTGGGAAATTTTTAGAATGAATCATGTGGATGGGTATGGTGTTTTTAGAGTCAATAGATATCCTATAGAAATAGTAATCAAGACACATATAGTTATTATAAAGAAAATTCCATTATAGTATCATCCAATAGTTATAGGAGGGGAATGCACAATGAGAACTCCTAAACATATATGAATCTCATGTAATAGGTATAGGTCTCACATACCCTTCCAAAACATTCATTAATGTTTTGTATGGAGGACCGTACATCATTCAATTTTACAAAATGTGTATGTATGAGACTTCTTAACCTTAGAAATGATGCATCTAAATTATTATAATCATGAAAATCAATCAGAACATCAACGTTCATGTGAGTCATGGTTAATGCTAAAAACAAGAGGTAATTTGATGATTAGTCATAACGCATGAGATCACATTTCAAAGGTGGATATGTAAAAAATCATATGGTTTTTATTTCACATGACTATGATATCATTCCATATAGTTTATAATAATGTGATTGGGTGATATATAGTTTTCAGTCATATGCCATAAACTTGTTCTATTCTATTTAACAAATTACGTTGATGATGAGGTGAAAACAACATGATTTTTAAAAAATTAATTCATGATAAACCTCACATCTGATACTGTATTTATACAGTATATATCCATTATAATTAGATATTAGACTCTATTATATTGAATCCTCTGAATGTGGCAAGGTCCTCCATGATTTGGATAATATTTTAGAGGATTATCCATATAGTTATTATGGGGGTTCAGAGAACTGGAACTAGTTCTCCTTGGAGGAATGATTATAGAAATAATTTATTATTTAATGCTTGGGAAATCCATTTTTGATTTATATATTGGTTTTAATGTGTGAGAATCCTTTTCTCATTGATCTTTTTAAACTCATCCATTCACTTTTAAGACTGTTTGTCTCCACGTAATTGATTAAAGATAATAATCTAATGTGAAGTTTGCTGGACCTAGATGGGAAAAATTTCAATATCACATATATAAGATAATATGGGATTTCTTTTGCGGAAGTATAAGATTTGGTTTGATAAGACAAAAAATAATATATAATATTCTTATAGTAAATATTTATCATCTCTATCAACCATATTTTAATAGAAATTATACATGATCTTATTGAATGCCTCTATTTAACCATTATCTGTTCCATGGTAGAATGATGGGTGGTTGAACTGATTATTTAATTTTTTATTCATCCTTTTCAATATAGATGAGAATACATTCATGTTGTATTCTTTAAATATTGGGTGAGTGATACTACACTGAGTTATGAAGCTTGGATTCACAAAATTAATGAGATCCTATTTTCTAACATCTCTGATAGATATATCTTCTACCCATTTAAAGAATTAGTCTAGGGTAATAAAAAGGTACTTGAAGTTATTGGATCTAGCTTGGGGATATTGAACCAAAATATAATACCGTTATACTTAAATAACCAATAATATTTGGTAGTTCACAATTTCTCTGAGGGTTGATGGATAAAATTTGTATGTGTCTATAATTTATTGAATTTCTTTGTGAAGTACACATATTACTACATCATTAATGGATAGAAGTATCCAATCCTATTTATTTGATAATATTTTCTTGAAATTAAATAATAATCTTTGAATTTTATAGTATAGAATTCATGTATAATAATAATGGTCTCTCATCCTTTAATAAATCTGATGATGAGTCCCTGAATGACAAATTTTTAGGGAACTTTCTATAAACATGGGATATCCTAGAGAATAAAGTCCAAAGCCTATCATCGAATATATTCTTCCTTGTCTTGATCCAATAGAAGAATTAAACATTTGATACAATTAATTATGGTGGATATACATCCATTGATGGTAAAAATTGGGGAGTAAATCACCCCTCCTTGGTCAGGGTTGGTGTTCATCACATTGATTTTTTCTAGGACATTACTAATGAAATGAAGATAATAAATTTTGGAATGTGTTGATTATGATTGTTTCTTCCTAAATATGACCCATCAGGTATGTGATAAATTCATTAAATTCATTAACATGAGTGTTCTATAAACATGGAATGTGATATAGTGTTACCTCAGCGGTTAATAATTTAATCGACCCTCATATATAATCAATAATTGGAATTAATTATTACTTAGTAATGGAATATTGACCATTAATTTTCATAATCTCCATATCTGAATCAACTTTGATGATCAAGGGGGAAATTAGTATCTATAGAGTTAACTCTAATTCACCAATAATATATTGGTATTCTGCTTCATTCTTTTTGAAACCCCATGATATAAAAAAGTAATATATAAGAAATAATATTATTTAGGACTCTAGAATAATCAATTTGGATATCACTATTTTGATATAAATTTCCCATTATTCCTTCTATAAGGATCTTGGAATATCAATCTATGTTCCACTCCTATATGTGGGGTCTATCATTAATTGGTAAATCATCTCCATTTAATAGTTCTTTATCTACTAGTACACTTTATGGGACTGTGTGTGCTGTAAGAAACTCATCTAAAGGCTTCCCCTTTACATTCATTAGAGACATAATTTTTATATTCAATTGTTGTCGGATTACCACCCACCATGGTAGATTTTTATTAATCTTTTAGTGATGGAAAATTTATTTGAAAAGGTTGATACGAGATACCAAATGGAAATCATGATACTGTAGGTAGTGTATCAATTTCCATAAAAAGATTCTAGTGAAATAATGTTCTACTCAACATCATAATTTCAATTATCATCAAATAAAATTATATTGTTGAGATAGAATGGACTATTTTTCCCAAATATCATTATTTTTCTTGAAAAGTAAGCTGATAGATAGATTATTTGTTTAGAAATATAAGAGGTGTGGAGTTACTTCTACTTGTGATATCAAATAAGATGGTTGTTGAAGATACTACTGCAGACCATTGAAAGATTCCTATCATCCTTTATCCGACCAACATGTGACTCCCTTTTCAATCAGTTTTGTGAAGGGTATGTTATTGTTGGAGTGGTTGGATATGAAGTGCCTTGTGTTGGAAATGAATCTCTGATGCCCTATCAATTATTTATGATTTTTAGGAGGATAAATTTCAATGATTTCTTTAGTCTTCTCATAGTTAACTTTGATGTTGTGATGGTGTACCATGAACCTCATACATTTTCTTGAGGATAGACCAAAAGAACATTTCAAGGGGTCAGCTTCGTTATGTTTTTATTGTTTATTGAAAATGATTTCATGTTCAAAAAGATTATCAAAATGGTTTTGATATTTGATCACCATATCTTCAATATAGATTTCCACAATACTACCTACAAGGGGATTGAAGATATTGTGCATGTCACATTTATATGTGGTGAAAAAAAGTTTTCAAGCCAAATGGAATTACATAATAGAAATATACCAATTTTGGGTGTCCTAAATTTATTATCCTCCTCGCCTTTAGGGAATATAAGGATTTGGTTATATCCTGAAAACCATTCCGTCAAGTAGAGGGACCAGAAATTAGTTGTTACATCGATGAAATTTTTGGTGATGGTGTATAAAAAAAAATCATCCTTCAAGAAATAATGATGTCTTTATAAAATAACAATTGAGATCCTTGAATTAAAAGAAAATATTGTTCTATGAGTTCTCTTTCTTGAATAGACAATATTGGTAGTCTATTTTAGGCATTGAACATCCAGAATGATGTTTATTTTTTAATCTTATCATATTTTTCTTACACGTTCACAACATGGAATAGATTAATTCCCCTGGACACTTTCTTAAAAACAAATGATTAACTAGAAAACCTAAATAATGGGTGGCTAAATCAAGGCATAGTAATGAATTATATGTATAATTCGTGATGAAGATGTCTCTCTGCTACTTTAAGAAGTAGATTAATGTCTCTTTCTATATGGTATTCATGGAAGCATCGATCAATGTAGGCAATGAGTCTTTCTATATACCCATATTCACATATCAAATCTCATCAGTAGTGTAGATACACCATCCTCAAATGATGTAGGGGAATCTCTAAGATCATATAAATCTTATTCTTCTTCATCAATATAAAATACTGTTTAAGATGAGAGGAAATATTTTCAACTATAAGACATCATAGAGACATTTTTATATTCTTTGAATGTTGATGAGATTTATCTACAACCCAAGGCGACCAATGTAGGGGTGTCAATGTTATGGAAATCCTAGGTAATTTATCCTTACCCATTAATATTACTAGGACTAGATGATGTGATAACATCATGAGATTTTGGAGAGGCTATAGGAGAATTTTAAGCTTATGTAGATGATTTAAATGTACCTTTAGATCTTGAAGATTACATCCATGACTCTTTAGATCATAAATATAATGAGGGATTATTTTACCTATTATACTTCTATCATTAGAAAATATAACCCTTTTACTCAATGAGAGGTTCAACCGACACCGAGGATAATATGTAGTAGTTGGTGACCTTTAAGAATTATTCACTTCCCTAAATTTGGAGTGATTTCATTGATTTGATTGATGATGCTAAATGAAAAAAAACCTGAGCATCACTTTTGTAAACCACCAGTAAATGATTGTTTTTTAATTTTTATCAGTAGTTTTAGAGAATTGTTTCTAATTTACAACTTTTTATTATAAATTTCCATTAAATATAGATGTTTATTTTCTATAAAAACCATCTATGTAATTTTAACAATGATTTATTAAAAAAAATATGCTAATTTGTAATGGTTTATTGAAATTCATCACTAAATGTGAAGTATAATTTTTCAAAAATTATTTATTTAATATCAGTGATGTTTTTAAAAATTGATAAGAATGTGTTGACAAGAAATAATTAATTCAAAATTTAATAACATATTAATAACTAATAATTAGTAATTACAGCTTATTTATTATATAATAATTATTAATTTTTCATATATATTCATTTAATATTAATTTTATAAAATTTAAATTAATTATTATAAATTATTAGTTAGTAATAATATAAAAATTAAATAAATTATAAATTATAAATAATTTAGTATTTATTAATTATTTATTTATTAAAAATTATTATTGGTAATTATTTATACATGAAAATATTTATATTAAATACACACACACATGAATATATATATATTAATGTGTGTCTGTGTGTCTGTGTATTAATTTATATTTATTTATAATTAAATATAATGTTATAGATACTTATATGTATTTATCTAATAAATATTTATATATATATGATTAAATATTTTTATATGTTTATATATATATTAATATATATTAATATATATATATATATATCGTTATATAAATATTTCATATATATTTGTTTATATTTATATATAATTATAGATATTTATATTTATTTTTTGGATATATTTATTTAGATAAATTTATATATAATTATATATAATTATTTTTATTTGAATCTGTTTATATATATGTATGTATTTATATTATATATATATATAATTGTATATTTATATGTGTCTATATTAAAACCAATAAATCATTATATTTTTTACAGAGGCAGTTCTAGAGTGCTACCACCCCTTTCGTGGTATTCAAGAGTTCAATGGTTTAACCCCAATGACCCCATGTTTGGGGGATTTCCAAATGATAATATTAAATCAGTATAGTAGGTGTTGTAGTATAAAATTTTTTCTGAGACCAACATAATATGAATCGAAATAAGAATTATTTTTAGAGTAATTAGTAGGGTAATTATTTCTAGGTGGACACAACTTCTTGAACATTAAGAATGCATTTGAGACCAATTGGTTAGGGGTTTATTGTAAAATCCTAGGTAAATAAAGAATATAACATTTTCATATTTATTAAATTTTATGAATTAAATATTAATTTTACATTACAGGGGATTCTATGTTCGATGGTTTACCAGATATGCAACAAAGAGTTTCTTTGAAATCTTATGTTGCACAAAATGCTGAGTCATACTGAAAAATAAGAATATAATATTATTTTAAATGGAAGATAACACCCAGTCGTTGTATTGGAGGGAATAATTTTGTTTTTACTAAAATATGAATATACATGTTTGTTAAATGTTTTTATATTTACCCAATGAATTTTAGAGGCTTAAAATAAGAAAGAATCTGATTTAAAGCATAAATACTCTAATATACATTTAAAGGTCAATTTACCACTTTTTGATGGAGAACCCCCTTTAAATATAGTTTTGGACACTTTTAAATTTTGTATTTGACAAAATAAAATTCTTCTTTAGAATCAGGACATCAAAATTTACTTTGGGTATATTTTTGGAATTTTTTTCAAAAAAAATTAAATTTTAATGAATAGTGAAAATTACTGTATTTTAATTCAAAACTATATTTTAATCTAATTTATTAATAAGGTTAGATTATATTTTTAATAGGTTTTAAAGTGTAATTATATTATTATTTTTACCATTTAATCCAATGTTGGTCATTTTATGGAATTTCAATTTGAAATTGGATATAAATAAGTTTCAATCTTTTGACAATTATTATTTCTTTAAAACACGCTTTTTGTTTTGACTGTTGGAATTAATTTTCAATGAATTTCTTTCACTTTGGAGTTTTTAATTTGGGAAAATGGATTTCATATTTGTAATTAGGATGTCCAAATCTTGTAAATAGGTATATTTTATATTTATATATTTTAAATATTTATCTCAGTAAATATTTTATTTATCATGGTTAATAGGTAAATCTGGGAAATAGGGGTAAACAAATAATATTTTAATAATATTAAATTACCCTCACATGTTTCCTAATCCTATTGGATGACACATTTCCGACCATGGGCATCCTTGGGTCAATTTTAGGACCCCATGGAGCCACATGGGAGTGATAATAACACTTTATATTAATTAATTAAAAGCAAAGTCAAATATGCCTTAAACATATATCTTTTAGTAAATCAATTCTAACATGTGGTTATATAAGTTATCTATTAGACTATAAATATTAATTAGAAATCTAAAAATATTTCCTACATCATGATAAGTTTATTTATAATTTTTAGACATTAAATAAATAAAAAATATTTATAACACAATAATGATGAAGTGTTTACCTCATTAATGAATGATTTAAATAAATAAGATTATAAATATTAAAAAAAACATCCAAACACTATAAAATAATTATTGGATGGTTTTATTTGAAACATGAGTTATATTATATTCAAATTTAATATGTTTGGGGCCTTTAGATACAGAAAATCAGTATATAATAAAATGATATGTTTAAACATTCCTAAAGAGCCCCTCCCCCCTTATAAAAAGACCTCATTTCGAACCCATTCCTCACACGTATAAAGAAACTTTGATCATACAAACTCTACCCAATTAGGATAAATACATCCCTCTCCTAATCCTAGAATCCTTTCACTCAGTAGAAAGAAATTCAATTAATCCTTTTGATTCAAACCAAAGGGAGATACCCAATTTAAAGGTAACGTCTTCTCTTAAGTAATTTTGTTTCATTTTACTTCTCCAACACCCTAAAAACTTTTTATTACATTATTTTATTACAAAAATAGCTTCGTAAATATACTAGGTTGTTTTTATGAGATTTATTATAACTACACTTACACACACCTCTATATAATGGCTAATGAACATACTGTTTTTATGGACGACGAACTACTGCCCCACAAAATGATGATTGTTCAATTATCTACTACAGCCTCTCATGGTGGACATTATGATGGACCTTTATTTATATGTGATATATATTATATTTATAGTTAATATATATTTAAATGTTTTTCATTTATATAATACCTTTACGGTTTCCATAATGGGTAAATGTGATAATTTCATTTGAGAAAGTGCAGGCTATTGCCCCTCAAAGTTATAAGACTTGTTCATACCATAGGTGGAATATATAAAGGATAGATATAATAAAATAAAATATGATATTATACTCTATTTAAAATTTAAATATTTATTATTATGTTTTCATTCTATTAAATATGAAATAAAAATGAAAGTAGCGTTCTTACGTACTTACGGCTTACCATCTCCATGAATGGTGAATGTCATTTATTATCTTCAAATGTCATACACTATTATAAATTAATATATACTGGATATATTTGATATATATGATATATATGATATCTATTATATCTAAATCATGAAAATTATTATGGAGATAAAGGAATTTTGACCACATGGACAATTTGTAATTATAACAAGATCATTTCTGACTCAAGTTCCGATCATCGAAAAAATGTCCATTATAAACTCAAATATTTAAATAATTGTTATAGAAAGGTAATAAGGTATATAAAAGGAATAATAATCTTTAAAAATGTTCTTAAGCATGTATGAATTGTCTTAATTTTATTATTCAATAAGATCAAGGAACAAACATGTCAAGTCAGACATGAGGTAACGAGTTTCTTATCTCACTTTTAATTCTGTGAGATCTCCATTATTCACCACTTATATGATCCATTAGGTGTATTTTGTAATTATATTTGATATATATCATCATTATTATCTTTATATTCATGATATTATGTGATTCATTTTGTGGTAATAAACTTTTGGTCATATGAATCAATATATTAGAACGTGGTAAGGGGTTTTCATCTCACATCTTTTTCCCATGAGGTTCATGTTATATTTACCACTATTTCCTTTTGTGTGGTGTATTTAATACCCATGATTGTATTATTTGTGTAATATATATTTATTTATGGGTATTTACATCTTTATTGTATGATCCTTCTTTTCATGGGGTGTCTGTTTCGTATGTTTCCAAATCGGTAAGGGAACCTTTAACCCTCCTCTTTTTAAAAGACTTCTTTTTTATGTCTTTTAATTTAAATCTTCTTGTGTTGGGATATGTTATTATATATCCTTATTTTTTAAAATTTTATTTCCTAGTTATTATAAACCCTTTTCTCTCTTATCAACTCATTTTCTGAAATTTAATGTAACACTGTTAGGCTGTTGAATTTCTGTAAGAGAACTTCTTAACCCAATTTCAATTCTTTGGGTTAAACTTCTACTTCTTGATATTTTCATGCTATGAATTTGTGTGAATGACCTATGATTGATTTACACATAATATAAAATTATATTGGGTGTATTATTATTTGTCACAAATAATTATGTCATTTATTTTTCCTTAATCTAAGGATATGTTCTTTGCAAGGGACTTTGTATCGATTTACATTCCATTGAGACTAATTAATTGTTATACACCAATTCACTTTTATATGGTGTATATACTTCTATTTGACATATTATATCATGATTCACCTTATTTTCAGGATATTATATGTTTTGATTAATTATAATTCCACAAATATTTGTATTCAAGTGTCTCTCATTTAGTTATGAACTCTTTATCTAAAATATTGTTTTAAATGTTTTAAAGATGTATTCTTCTAAATATTTTTCATTAATGTCCATATTTTAAAAATGGTTGTAAGGATTTATTTATATGGAAATGAATGTTTTGGAATTAAATTTTTTTTCAAAAGGATTAATAAGGTATGAGACACTTCGATTCAAAAATAGCTTTATTAATTTTTTTAATTGTCTTTGAAAATGGTTTTATTAAGAATTGTTTATTTCAATATCTAGATATGATATATTTTTATGGGAATGTTGAAATGTTATATTTCATTTATGATTGTGTTTTGTGTTATGATTATTTTATAGATATTGGGCATTGTTTACATATACGGGTGGTTCTATGATAAACCTTGGGCGGGTGAGACTGAGATTACTCTATAATGCATTGGGTAACGTGACAGAGGTAAATGTTAATGTTTCTCCTAAGAGATTTAGGAAATATAATGTGATGGTTATTCCAATGTAACACCATATGTAGCTTTGATAGCTACAATTTAAGTATGTTTTGTATTCCAGAAGTTATCTTTATGATTTATGATTTCTGGGTGTCATTCACAAATCTTATGATTTCATAAGTTATGTTATAATTGAAAAGTATGGTTTCATTATATTGTATTTATTAATGGGATATAGTTTTCTTTTCTTAATTTTTAACCCTAGCTAAGAATTTTAGGCTAATCCCATGTTTTTGAAATTTTTTCCACAAGACATAAAGTTGAATAGGGCCACGGATGGGATCAAGGAAAAGTCATGAAGTTAAAAACTTAAAAGTAGACATGTTTCTTTTGAAGAGTTTTTATTTTATGAAAAAATGGATACTATGTAGTAGTGTCTACAAATAATTTTCAAGTAGATATATAATAATTATGGCTTAATTATCTAAAACTCTAAACCAGAAAGGATCCTCAATGTGAATTATTAATTTAATTCAAGATTGTGTAATTTTTTAAAGCTGGGACCTTCTAGTTTGTATTAGAGGTCAGTTTAGAAAATTATAGGGATTAAGAGTTTTCGTTAAACACATGGTTAGTCCCTATGTCTATTATTTATATTAAATCGTTGTTTTATAATTTTTTCAGATCAAGGAATGTTGGTTACAAATGGATGGAGGAGGATTTCAAACTATATATCTATCTCTTCCTGATGAAATGCTTGCAATAATTATTGCAAAGTCGCGTTCAGATGATGGTGAAAATATTTCTAGCATTGAACCCACTTTAAAGTTGTTGTTTGAGATATCAAACACATCCTCTATACCTTGATATCACCATGGATCATTGGTTGTATTTAATCAAATCCTATTTTTGTAATATTCTCATATTTTCATGAAAGCTGAATATTATCAAGGAATTTTAAAATATTTTACCTTATCAAAAGATTTTGAAGTATATTATGATTTTTAAAAAAGTATCAAAGAAGGAGACCCCTGAGAAACCTATTTATATTTTATTTTACAATATAGTCTCTCAGTATATACTAATGGTATTTTAAAAGGACCATTTATTGAATGTTTCTACTCAAATTCATTCCAAATGATTTATAAAAATCTTGTTTTATCTAATGTTTTCAAATTATATGTCATACATGATTATTCTCCAGAACTATTTTTTTTTTGCACACCCATAGGACCCAAGTTGTACAAGGTGTATTTGGATGAAGGATGTAAATGATTTTGAAGGATCTCTAAATAATTGTTTCAATGAATAGGCCGTCTACCTACGTTAACATGATGATGATGAAACCATATGGACACCATGAAAAAGGTATGATGTTATTTCTATTGGGAATATTTTTATTTTTTCATATGGAGGTGAAAAAAAGAAAAAAAATAAGACGATGAGCTCTTAATGTATTGATAAGAAAATAAAATGTTTAATAAAACCTTTGAGGTTAAAACTTGTTAGGGTTATTTTTGTGTTTTATAAATATAAAAACCTGTACGATTGGTGAAAAATCGTTATGTCTGGGAAGGCCATATGAATCAATCCCACAAGCCAAGGGCTACAAGGGCACATCACCTACCACTGTCTTATGTGAAGTCCCTGGTTAGTCTGACTTATTATTTTATGCTAAAATATTTTATGGATCATGAATAATTGATTTTGGGAACTTATTTTTTATCAAATTTATATCTATAAAATAGGAAAATGATTTGTTTATTAAGTGATAAAGTTTATTCTATACGATGTTTTCTATTTTAGAAACATTATATGCTTAAAAGAAATAGAATACTATGGGAAATAATTTGTGGATTAATGGTTGGTTTTTTATTTTTGAATAATCTATGTTTTTATTGTAGACATATGAAGATTTGGTTTTTTTATGCAAATTATTAACCTATCATGGAGAATATGTGATTAGGTTAATTATGTTTCATTAGGAGACTTTAAGAGTAAATGATGTTATCTCGAGATAAATGTTAAGATTTATCTTGGAAGACTATGTGATTAAATCCATCTGAGATTTGGGTTTCAATAATAGTTTGGATTACATTGAAGAAATTAATGGTCAATTTTCTATTGAATGGTATTTGTTGAACTTTGGGTATTGTTTGACAAATTTTGGATATTAAGAGTAGTTTTTCATTTTTTAAAATATTATCCTTTTTGGGGATTATCTGATCTTATACTAATCATTTTGGTTTTGGTTAATTTCTAACGACATTGGAAAAATATAGTTAAACTTTTGTGGATTATGTGATTCTCTAGAAGTTGATTATAGTCCTTTTAAAGTGAAAAAGTCATATTTAATGCTCATCCTTTGGAGAAAAATTTTTTTTTGTAGAAATATTGTAAAGGATAAAAGTATAAATGAAAAATAAGAACGTCTCCTTATGTTCTTATTCAATCTCTTAAATAAATTCCTAAAAATTTTGAAAAGTAACTTAAAACAAAAACATTCCTATTATCATTTCCTACTGGGGAATCAAAAAAAGTTTAGCCCTTCAAAAAGATTGTCATTTTCTAGTGGTTAACTTTCTCCTAGTCATATTTTATACCACTCTCCATCAAACCTTGTTGATTTTTTTCTCTTCCATATCTATGTTTTCATTGAATCCAAGTATCTGTTGTCTCTGGTGACCTTTTTTGTATTTATATTAATGTGAGATTTTTATTGACTCTTTTTCGATGTAAGAATTTAATGAAGTTTCCAAGCCCAATTTTAAAATTGCGAGTATATAATTTAAAAAAAGGGGAAGGATGTAACATCCCAGGTAAATAAAGAATATGAAATTTTCATATTTATTAAAATTTATGTATTAAATATTAATTTTAATTTTAATGGGATTCTATGTTTGATGGCGTACCTGATACGCAACAAAGTGTTTCATCCAAATCTTATGTTACACGCAATGCTGAGTCATCCTAAAAAATAATAATAATATGTTATTTAAATGGTAGTTAACACCTAGCCATTGAATTAGAGGGAATAGATAGAACTAACTAAAATATGAATATACATGTTTGTTAAAATATTTTTACATTTACCCAATAAATTTTAGAGGCTTAAAATAATATAGAATCCAATTTTAATCATAAATATTCTAATATTTATTAAACGGTCGATTTACCACCTTTTGATGGTGAACCATATTTAAATCTAGTTTTTGTCACTTTTATATGATATATTTGAAAAAATAAAATTCTTCTTTAGAATTTTTACATCAAAATTTACATTGGGTAAATTTTTTGTATTTTTTTGATAAAAATCATTTTTTAATGAATAGTGAAAAAACAGTATTTTAATTCAAAAATTTCTTTTAATATAATTTACTTATAAAGCCAGATTATCTTTTTAATGGGTTTAAATATGTAATTATACTATTTTTTTACCATTTAATCCAATGTTGGTCATTGATTCTATTTTCACATTGAAATTGGACATAAAGAAATGTCAATCTTTTGAATGTTATTATTTCCTAAAAAACGGTTTTTGTTTTGACAGTGGAAATTAATTTTAAATTAATTTATGAAACTTCTGTGTTTTGAATTTTGAAAAATGTATTACATATTTGGAATTATGAGGTCCACGTTTTGTAAATATGTTACTTTTATTATTATACATTTTACATATTTACTTCAGTAAATATTTTATATACCAAAGTTAGAGGTAAATATAGTAAATAAGGGTTAACAAATTATATTATAATAATATTAAATTCCCTAACATGTGCCTTAATTATTTTGGTTGACACATTTCTGACCATGTTAATCCTTGGGTGAATTTTGGGACCCCATGGAACAACATGGGAGTGATAATGACACTTTATATTAATTAATTTAATGTAAAGACAAAAATGACTTAAACATATATCTTTTATTAAATCAATTCATACATGGGGTTATATAGTTATCACTTTGAATATAAATATTCAATATAAAGCTAAAATTATTTTATACATCATTATATATTTTTTTTATAATTTTTAAACATCATATAAATAAATATATTTATGACACCATAATTAGGCAATGTTTACCTCATTAATGAATTATTTAAATAAATAAGATTATGAAGATTAAAAAAATTTCCCAAATTGGCCCAATTATTATTGGTTGATTTTATTTCTAACATGAGTCATCATATATTTTACTTTAATTAGTTTTGGTGGTTTAGAAACTGAAAATCATTATATAATAA
The DNA here is from genome assembly GCA_963277665.1 of Viscum album. Classification (NCBI taxonomy): domain Eukaryota; kingdom Viridiplantae; phylum Streptophyta; class Magnoliopsida; order Santalales; family Viscaceae; genus Viscum; species Viscum album. The sequence goes on from OY728138.1 coordinate 2,136,084,222, forward strand.
AATAATATATTTAAACATTCATAAAGAGCCCCTCCTCCCCAGTATAAAAAGCCCTCACCTATAACCCATTATTCACACTTCTCAAGCCCCTATTATCTCCAAAACTCTACCTAATTAAGCACCCCAAATCATTCTCCTCCTCTAATAATCCTTACCCTAGGGATAAGAAAATTAAATTAAACCTTTTTGTTCAAATCAAAGGGAGATACCCGATTTAATGGTAACGTCTTCTCATAAGTTCTTTTGTTTTATTTTACTTCCCCAACCCCCTAAAATATTTTGATTCATTTATTTTATAAAAAACCAGTATATTGAATATAAAAGGATTTTTAAGAGGATAATTAGAACTAAACTTATATACACCTCCATCTAATGGGTAAAGAATGTACTGTTTCTGTTGACTGCGAACTACTGCCTCATGAAACGATGATTGTTCAATTATCTCCTACTTCCTCTCTTTGTGTCCATTTTGAGGGAAATTTATTTATATTTGACATATATTATATTTATATTGTTTATATGCTTCTGTATGTTTTCATTTATAGAATACCTTTATGGTTAACATAATGGGTAAACACGATAATTTTATTTGAGAAAGTGCGAACTACCGCCCCCTCAAAACGATATGACTCATTCATACCATATGTGGAACATATTAAGGATGGAGATAATTAAATTATATATTATATTATACTATAATTATAATATAAATATTTATCATTAGGTTTTCATTCCATTAAATATGAAATAGAATTGAAAGTATGGTTCATGCGTGTGTACGACTTACCATCTCCATGAACGTTGCATTTCATTTCTTATCTCCAAATGTTATGTACTATTATAAATACATATATACTAGATATATATGATAGATATGATATTTAAATCATGGATATTATTGGGATATAATGAATTTTTGGCAACATGTTAAATTTGTAAATATAACAAGTGCATTTTTGACTCATGTTCCGAACATCGACAAAATGTCCAATATGAAGTCAAATAATTAACTAATTGTTATTGAAATATAATAAGTGATATAAAAGGAATAATAATCTTGAAAAATGTAATTTGGTGGTTATTATCAAGTTTCTATATGACTCAATTGATTAGAACATGTTAAGGGGTTTTATCTCACTTCTTATTCTTGTAAGATTCTTGCTATATTTACCAGTATTTATTTTTGTGTGGTGTATTTCCTGCCCATGATTGTATTATTTGTGTAATATAATTTTATTTATGGGTATATACATCTTTATTGTATGACCCTTATTTTCTTGGGGTGTATATTTTGTATGTCACCAAATCGGTAAGGGAGCCTTTCACTCTCCTCTTTTTAAAAGACTTTTTTTATATGTATTTAAATTTAAATATTATTATGTTGGGATATGTTATTCTTTATCGTTATTTTGTAAATTTTTTGTCCAAGTGATTAGGTAACTTTTTCTCTCTCATCAACCCATTTTCTGAATTTTAATGTGATGTTGTTAGGCTGTTGAATTTCTGTAAGAGAACTTTTTAACCCAATTCCAATTCTTTGGGTTAATCATCTATATCCTGATTATGTGATGCTATGAATATGATTGAATTAAATCAGAATTTTTTAAACATAATATATACTTATATTAGGTGTATTCTTATTTTTCACACATAATTATGTAATTGATGTGTCATTAATCTAAGTATAGGTTCTTTGCAAGGGGGTTTGTATCAATTTACATTCCAGTGAAACTTATTCGTTGGTATACACCAATTCAATTTTTTATTTTGTATATACTTACCTTTGACATATTATATCATGAATCTTTTTATTATCATGATATTGTACGCATTTATTAATGATTATTCCTCAAATACTTGTGTTCAAGCGTCTCTCATTTGGTATAGATCTCTTTAACTAAAATACTATTTTAAATGTTTTAATGATTTATTCTCCTAAATATTTTTCAATAATGTACATGTTTTAAAAATGGTTTTAACGATTTATTTATAAGAACATGAATGTTTTGAAATTAAAATTTATTTCAAAATCTTTAATGTGGTATGAGACACTTTGATTAAAAAGCATCATTATTAAATGTTTTAAATGGTTATGAAAATGATTTGATAAAGCATTGTTTATTTCAATATCTAGATATGATATATTGTGATTGGAATTTGGAAATGATATCTTGCCTTTATTCTTGTGTAATGTGTTATTATTATGTTATGATTATTGGCAATTGTTTATGTATACGGGTGGATCCGTGGTAAACCTAGGGCAGGTGAGCCCAAGATATCTCACCAATGCATTATGTAACGTGATGGAGTAAAACAATAATGTTTCTCCTAGGAGATTTAGGGAATATATTGTGATGGGTATTCTAACGTAACATCCTATGTAGCTGTGATAGCTACAATGTAAGTATGTTTTACGTAACATCTCAGGTAAATAAAGAATATGAGATTTTTTATATTTAATAATATTTGATAATTAAATATTAATTTTACTTTAAAGGGGATGCTATGTTTGATATCATACCTCATACACAACAACGTGTTTCTTTGAAATCTTATGTTACACACTAATAATTAAATATTATTATTTTAAATGGTATTTAACGCCTAACCGTTGTATTGGAGGGAATGAACAGAACATACTACAAAATTATTTTATATGTTTGTTAAATATTTTTACATTTATCCAATAAATGATAGAGGCTTAAAATGTGAATGAATCCAATTTTAAGCATTAATATTCTTTGAAAAGTCAATTAACCGCCTATTAATGGCGATCCCTTTATAAATCAACATTTTTTCACTTTTATATGTCATATTTTGAAAAAATAAAATCCTTCTTTGGAATCGGGACATCAAAATTTACTTTGTGTAAATTTTTTTTATTTTCCGATAAAGTTCAATTCTTTAATGAATAGTGAAAATACTGTATTTTAATTCAAAACATCCTTTTAATATAATTTAATTATATGGATATATCATCTTTTATATTTGGTTTAAAGTGTAATTAAAATATATTTTTACCATTTAATCCAATGGTGGTCATTTTAATTAATTTCACGTTGAAATTGGTCATAAAGAAGTGCCAATCTTTTGATAGATATTGTTTCTTAAAAACACGTTTTTTATTTTTAGAGTTGGAATTAATTATGAAAATAATTAATGCAACTTCTATGTTTGTAATTTGGTAAAATGGAAATCATTTTTGAATTTGGAATATTGAATATATATTAAGGTGAATTTTTGATATTTTTCTAAAAAATATCAATTTTGATGAATAGTGAAACCACTATGTAGTAGTTAAAAACTGAATTTTTCGTTTAAATGAAATTTTACAGCTTCTGTGAATTGAATTTCAAAAATACTACATACATGGTTGTAATTATTATGTAAAATGTGGTTCAATGGGATGAAATTAATTTTTTGTGAATAGTAACTTTTGAGTTTTATAAACAGCGATTAAAGGTAATTAGGGTAATTTAAGGTAAAAATATTATTATAAAAATACAAAAATACTTTGAAACATGTCAAAACCATATTGGATGAGTCATTATCGACCTATAAAATACATTGGTCAATTTGGGGGCCCCATGGAGCCACTTGGGTATGATAATGTCATCAATAACTTTTTATTTAAAGTAAAAATAAAAATGTCACAGAAATGTATTGTTTAACTAAACCAATTTTTACATTGGGATATGTAAGTTATATTTTTGAATATAAATATTCATTATAAGTCTAAAAAATTTTCAAACATCAAGGTAATTTTTCTATAATTTTTAGACATCAATAAATGAAATTATTTATGACACAATGATGATGTAGTGTTTATGTCATTAATGAATGATTTAATTAAATAATAAGATAAAGTTTAACGTAATATCCAAAACTTGTACAATTATTATTGGATGATTTTATTTCGAACATGGGACACCTTATCTTTTACTTTAATGATTTTTGGACCTTTAGAAACCGAAAATGATTATATAATAAAATAATATTTTCAATCATTCCAAATGTGCCCCTCTTCTCCCTTATAAAAAACCCCACTTCCTACCCATTAATCACACTTCTAAAGCCCTTTGTATCATCCAAACTCTAATCCAATAATCTCCCAATATCCCTCTCTTTATCCTAGAAGCCTTACCTTAGTCTGAAATAACAGCAAGAATCCCTTTTGGTTCCAATCAATAGGAGTTAACCGATTTAAAGGTAATGTCTTCTCTTATGTTCTTTTGTTTTATTTTTCTTATCCAACCCCTTAAAACTTTTTTTATTCCTTTATTTTGTAACAAAATCAGTATCTTCAATAAACTAGTATGTTTTTATGATAATGATTCTAACTAAACTTACACACACATTGATCTAATGGGTGAAGAACGTACTGTTTCTATGGACGGTGAACTACTGCCTCACAAAACGATGATTGTTCAATTATCTTCTACCGCATCTCATGGTGGCCATTAATATGTCAATGAATTTATATATGATATATATTATGTTTAAGTTTTCCTTAGGCTTATTTATTTTTCATTTATTCCATACCTTTGTGGTTTCGATAATGGGTAAAGGTAATAATTTCATTTTAGGAAGTGCGGGATACCGCCCCTCAAAGTGATTCGAATCATTAATGAAAAATGATGGATATATAAAGGATTGAGATAATGATATTATATATGATATTATACTATAATTATAATACACCTTTATATCATAATGTTTTTATTCCATTAAATGTGAAATAGAAATGAAAGTAGTGTTCATGCGTACGCACAACTTACCGTCTCCATGAATGGTACATTTCATTTCTAACCTTTAAATGCTATGTACTAGTATAAATATATATATATACTGGATCTATATGATATATATTATATCTAAATCATGAATATAATTCTAAAAATAATGGTTATTTTACTACATGAACAACTTCTTAATATAAGAAGGTCACTTTTGATTCAAGTAAAAAATATCGAAAAAACAGCAGTTATTAACTTTTATGAATAAAAAATGTTTATAACATGGTAATAAGTGATATAATAGAAATAATAAACATGAAAAAAGTTCTTAATTAAGTATAAATTAACTTATGTTTATCATTCAGGAAGAACAAAGAACATACGAGCGAGTCAAGTCAGACACGTGGTAAGGGATTTCTTATCTCACTTTTAATTCTATGGGATTTCCATTGTTTTCCACTTATTTATGGAATGTGGTGTATTGTGTACTACTAATTATTATATATTATCATGATTTTATTCATATTAATGGTGTTCTATAATTCATTTTGTGGTTTTTATATTTTGGTCATAGGACTTGATTGATTACAGCGAGGTAAGGGGTTTTTCATCTCACTTTTATTCCCGTGAGATTCATGCTACATTTGCCACTATTTCCTTTTGTGTGGTGTATGTACTACCCACGATTTTATTATTTTTGTAATATAATTTAATATATGGGTATTTACATCTTTATTGTATGATCCTTACTTCATGGGGTGTACGTTTTGAAAGTTACCCAAATCTGTAAAGGATCCTTTCACCATCTTCTTTTTAAAAGACTTATTTTTGTTATGTCTTTTAATTTACATATTATTATGTTGTTATATGTTCTTCTATATCCTTATTGATGTAAATTATTTTTCCAAAAGATGATATACCATTTTCTATATCATCAACTCATTTTCCAAATTTTAATGTGACGTCGTTAGGTTGTGGAATTATTTCAAGGGAACTTATTAACTCAATTTGTATTCTTTAGGTTAAAATTGTACTTCTTGAATATGTCATCCTATGAATATGTGTTAATGACCTCTGATTGTTTTTCACTTAATATCCAAATCTATTAGGTGTATTATTATTTTTCACACATAATTATGTAATTGATTCATCCTTAATCAAAGGATACCATCTTTATAAGGGATTTCTTCTTAATTTACATTCCATTGGGACTTCATTGTTGTTATCCACCAATTCACTTTCATATAGTGTATATACTATACATTGAAATATTACATCATGAATAACTTTATTCTCATGATATTGTGATTTTTTAATTAAATTTAATTCCCATAAAATCATCAAAGTGGTATGGGACACTTTGATTCAAAAATCTATTTATTAAATGGTTTTTGAAAATAGTTTGATAAATCATTGATTTTTTCGACATCTTAAAATGATATATTTTTATTTGAAATGAAATGTTAATAGTTAAATGTTTATATTTTCAATATTTTATGTGCTACAATTTTTTAATGGTACTTGGACATTTGACGGTTGGTTACATGATTAACCAAATGACGGGTGGTGCCGTGATAAACCAAGACAGGTGGTTACATTATAACCACCAATGCGTTGGGTATGGAAGTTAGCTGTATGGATATTCCATTTAGTGACATGTGTGGAAGTCGACCGTATGATTATTCCATTTAGGTATGTTTATGCCCTATGTTACCTTTATATGTTATGTGTTCTTTTTATGCGTTTTAAGGTAATCTTTTTGGTTACGAAAGGGTAAGTAACCATATTTTATTCATTGAATAGTATTTACTACTTACTAAATGTGAAAAGTATTACTTATGATAAATTATTCATGATTGACTTATTATTTTGAAAAACTAACAGTTTTCCATCTTTATATAACTCTTACTGAGCTTTTTATGCCCATACCATGTATTTGAAATGTTTTCCATAGGACTTAAATATGAATAGGTTCAAGGATGGGATCAAGGAAAGACATGTTATCTAATACATAGAACTAGACATGTTTCTTTTTAAGAGTTTTTATTTTATGAAAAAATGGAAACTGAGTAGTAGTGTCTACTTTTTAATCTTTTGAGATGTAATAGTTATATCCTAATTCTCTAAAACTTTAAACCTGAAAAGATCCTCAATGTGAATTATTCATTTAATTCATGATTATGTAATGTTTTAAGGTTGGGCCCTTATATTTTATATTCCACAAGTTATCTTTATGATTTATTCTTTCTGTGTGTTATTCATAAATCGTATGAATTCATAAGGTATGTTATGATTGAAAGGTATGGTTTCATTTAATTGTATTTATTGATGGGATTAAGTTTTTTTCCCTTATTTTATAACCCTTTCTGAGCATTTTATACTCATCCCATGTTTTTGAAATGTCTTCCATAGGACTTAAAGATGAATAGGGTCAAGGATTGGATCAAGGAAAAGTCATCCTATCTAAAACATGGAACTAGTCATGTTTTTCTAAGAGTATTTATTTTATGAAAAAATAGATACTATTTAGTAGTGTCTACATGTAATTTACATGTTGATATGTAATATTTATATCCTAATTCTCTAAAACTATAAACCTGGAAAGATTCTTTATTCATTTTAATCAAGATTATTTAATGTTTTATGGTCGGGTCCTTATATTTATTATCCATTAATTTAATTCAAGAAAAAACTGATATTCATAAATATTTGGTAGGGTTTTTTCTTGATCATGATGAAATCTATAAGCATACACCACTACCTGATGACCCTTTAAAAGAATGCATTCATGTCCAACTAAATATGTATTAAAACAAACCGTTAAATCCTTCGCTTAGTTAATGTGATACAAGAAATAGAGATGTGGTGAACCTTTCCATTATCTCATTGAAGGCTAATTTTCATTATACCAACAATATATGTTTTGATCATTTAATTTTATGAGATATCATCAAACTAGAATTCTTTTCAAAATTATGAATAATTATGAAATAATATCATAAATTTATATGGAAAATATATAATCTAAAATAATTAAATGGAAATTTCATGTAAATTAATAACTTAACCATTTCATGAGATACTAATATGTAGATTAGAAAATTAAATTCATATGTCACTTGAATTATTATATACAAATCCAAAAATTTGATAGATTGAGATACATTGGTTAGAGAAAATGGAAGCACCATGTAATAAAAATGGAAACATGAACTCAGAAAAAAAAAGTCTAAGATATCCTATATAATTATATTATGTTTATGACAAAATGAGTGGAGGATAATCTTAGAGAACCATTCCCCCCATTAACTGATACAAGAGCTCATCAAATATTATAAACAAATAATGATTCTTTCTTAATACCTAGTTTATATTCACACTAATTATATATTTATGTTGATTCCCATCATCCTTCATGGAAAAAATTACTAGAGAACACCAAGGAGAAATGATTAGGAAAATAATTTTATTAAAATAATATCTTTAATCAAAATAATAAATTACATTATCATGTTCAATTTTATTTTATATAGTGGAATCGATTTTTGATTAGTTATAGAAAAAACATCAACGGTAAGATCCACTTCCCTCTCAATAGGAATTAATAAAATAAATTATTGGACATATCAGGATAAAGGTCCTATATAAGGGTAAAAACATAATCTTTTTTATCTTCAAGAATCCTATGAATGAGTCTAACCATTTTATCAGAAATAGACTTGAATTTCCCTTAATTTGGACTTGATAAAAAACTTAAAACTCCCACTCTCTATGACTGGTATTTTAATCTCCATTTGAAGATGAGAAATACACACTTCTTATGTATAGTGATTTGCACACATAGAAATGAGTCAATAATTATTTTCATATAATTAAATAAAGTTATTTCTTATCTAATAGCATAAATTCTAATAAATTCATATAAAAATCTATAACCACAAAACATGATGGATGCTTCAAATTATTCTCAATACATATCCCGATCAGAGTATCAAAACTCATATATAGAGGTAATACTACTACATTAAACACAAGGAGCGATTACAATTTCTAAAAGACGTAATGATTTTAATCCTACATATCAAATAAAGAAAATAATAAGGTATATGATACTAGATTGTTACCTAAATCAATAAAGGCCCTTCATCATCAACAATAGAAGATTTCTCTAGGATTCAAATCATTCTAGGTAAAATAGAGTAACCCTGAGTTAGTACTATCATCTTTAATGAAAGAATAAAAACTATATGACTATGAATTGAAAGGGTCAATAAGGATCTACTCAACTACAGAGAGTGGAAGGGGTGAGTAATTGATCATTCAATTTTGACATTTCATACTTGTGAAACAAAATTTCCATTTTATTAAAGCGTTATAACATTTATAAAAATTATAACTCAAGAAAATTCTATTGGAACACTAGTATTTACATGATTCACTACTCAAAAAGAGTATCTAATACATGGAATTTTTTTGGATTAATACAATGCCATAAAATCAAATAGAAAAAAAAATTTATATGGTTACAAAAAGATTGGAATATTCTTAAACATTCATTTCACTATACATAGAAAATAGTGCATGTTCTAATTGCACATATAAAATATGTAACAATATTGTTCATATTAGATATTAAAAACCTTCACTGACAAGAATATTTTTTTACACTGTGATGATTTTACCTTATCCAGTATTTCAGATGTTGCAAAAAACAATTCTTCACTTTATTTTTCAATACAAAGAAAGAATTTATGTATAAAACGTCAATATGTTCACCTATCAATACAATTTCTCTATCATGTATTTGATCTATAAAAATTAATCTTTTCCTTTTGAAAACTGGTAAAACTTGCCTACTCTCTATCCTTCCATCCACCCTTACACACAGTCTATCTAATTCCACCTGATATGAATGTTTTTCCAGTTCCACTATTCAAAACACCACCTTCCGTTTCCAAATTATTCTTCTAATAAGATATTATTTAGTTGGAAAATATCCCCCTCAATCTTTGGATTTCAATTTTTTTTTCGGGAAACACCATATTAAACTACTTTTAAGACACTTCATCTTTTACATGCATGAAATGTACTCATCTCAGCACTGCAATTAAGCCCTATTTATAGATGTGTGAGTCAGAATAAAGGTCGGATTGAATTTTTAATATTATTATACATGAAATATGTTAAATTAGAATATACAACTACAAATAATTTCACGAGGACACTTATAATGTATTCTAGATTTTTTTTCAAGTTTTGTAAAAATTCAAACATCCACAACATTTAAAAAATTACTATCCACCTAGGTAAAAATCAGGAAACTTCCTCCCATAATTTCATGAACATTTAAAAATCATCTATGAAATTTCACATATAAAATTTTTATAAAAACATCATGAATAACATTGAACCAGTATTAGTCAATAAAAAACATTATTCTAGTAATTCTTGGTAGAAAGTTTTCGATATGATGCGTCTCTATAAAATAATCAACTACAGCTTCATAGAATCACTTCTGAAAAAAATCCTTCATAAATTTTCACCATATGATGACTTGCATAATAACTCAATATATAGTGGATTTATATTACGTCCTCTATCTGATGATAATTATATTAAAATATCTATATTAATTTTTCAATCAAATCCTTAAATACAATAACTCCAATTCTTTCATTCAACTATGAATTTTTTGATATATTTTTATGATTAGATTTTATATGGGAGGAATTCATTTAGAATGACATTTTCGATTTGGAAATAATTTGATATTACTTCATTCAGAAGGATATTATCCATTTGGAGATCATCTGATCACATTCTGAAACATCTTCCTTATAAAATTAAATAAATTTTCATTGACCATCATGCTACACAAACATAAAAAAACAAACATATTCACAATAAATCTTATATATAATAGTAACTATCTAGTGAACATTCCTAGAACATCACTGTATACACATTTTACATATAAAATATTTTTTCCCCATTCTTCAAATTATTGGATCGTGATATATTTTATAACTCATGATGTTGTAAACCTTGAGAATATAAAATCATAACTAGATATATTTATAAAAAATTATATCCACTATAACTTTATGAATTATATGGTAAGAATTTTATATAAAAACATTTTTTGAATATTTAAGCTTGGAATTATCCATCTGAAAATATTTTTCTAGAAAAATCATAATTATATTCTATGACTATTCGCTAGTTTATCGAAATATTATAAAAATAATATGATTTATGTTTAGACAATAGAATAAAAAATTAAATAAACATTCCTTGTCGAAACCAAATTTCTTCAAAACATTTCATCTTTTGAAAAACACCCTAAAAACATCATTCGTCTAAAAAATATGTCATTTTTATTTTTATCAATCAAGGAATATAAATCAATAATTATTTTTAAATCATGAAATGGATTAGTTATGCAATAATTCTAAACATACATTAGAAATTTTGGTTTATGAAATAATAATCATCGAAAATAATACCTTGTTATCTATGTACTATGACTTAAGAAACTTTTTGATATACCTTGTAAGAAACATCTTTTTACACTAAAAAAATTCATCATAATTACAACTTTATCCTTAAATTTTTTTTACTAAAACCACTATAAGTAACTATTAAAATAATTCAGTCAGGAAAAAATCCAAACTTTCCCCTTTTATGAACTCACCCATAATACATTTTTTCCCTCCCAAGGTTAAAGGCATACTGATGGATAGATTTATGTTACCACAATTTTGTCCCCATTTAAAAAACATTACATATACAATATTGATATGGATGGATATCACATAAAATATACAAGAAGATTGGGAGGATTAACATCAATTACTAACCTTAGCTTATGAAATATTTTCTTATGTAATGATGTGGTGAAAATATCACCTACTTTATCTATTATAAGAACAAAATGAGACATTAGTTCATTTTTCCCACATTCTATTTTATGAAGTTATATTTGATATCAATATACATCAAAGAATAATGTTTCATTTATTTATCAGATTTATATCACATTGATTACCAAATCCAAATATTAGGGGAAACCTTATATCAATAATCAAATCTTGCAACTCATTATTCCTCTATATAAGTTATGTTGCAGTGTGAGTGGTAGAAACATACTCATATTATGTTATATTGAATTTCATTTAACTATGTTTATTTATATTCAATATAACACATATTTATTCAAAGATAAATGCTCCCCCATATATGGATTTTATTTCAACAATGCTTTCATACCCATATGCATCTGTGTAGCCAAATATATAATTTTTTTCTAAAATTTTAATATTTTTACCCCAAATAAGTTTTTCATTTAATATATATATGAATTAGTTTTCTATCAATGATAGGAGAATCTATTTTTGCATTTTTTTTACCTACAAAAAATATCAATAACATATAATATATCTGGAATCTAGGATAATAGATATAGTACACTACCCGGGGAATTTATAAACTCTTTATGATCTACCTCTTTTCCTTCCATATCTGTTTACAATGTTGTTCACTAATAATTGTTGTGGAAAATCACATTGAATTTTTAATTTAAAAATTACTTAAATTTTCGTTTTCATACTTATCATGAGATTGAAAAATATATTTATTCATTTTTATGATTTTTAATATAGGAATGTATTTAATTTCTCATAGCATGGGAATTTAAATAATCTTCTTCATCTCCTTAATATAAATTTCAAAATTATCTTCATCATTCCAATTGAATATGATGTTATAAAAATAAATAATCTCATTGAATGAAACCACTTTAATTTAATTTATATGGAGTTTAATATCAACACTTCCTTTCATGAGGATCAAATTCCATATTCATGTATCCAATTTAGAATACAGATATCTCATATCATTCTTCAACCCATGCAAATCCATATTCATCTTTCACACATATATTTCATCTTTAATATGCACCAACCAACTTGGTATTTTAATATAAAAATTTTCATTGATATTTACATTAATAAAATCTATTTTTACATCTATATGGAAAATATTATGTCTCTATTTTGATAAAATAAAAAGAAACATTTAGATAGTTTCTAACCTTAATACTAGTGAATAATTCTCAAAAGATTCAACTACATTAATTTATATGTAACCTTTGCAAACCACTAATTCCTTATCTATTATAACATCACATTGTGTATTCATATTGTTTCATAAAACCATGCTTATACCAACCCCATTCAAATTATTTTGTATGGGAACATGTTCATTTGAAAAATTATCCTCAAAATGATCCACCTATTCAATCAAAGAATCAATCAATTCTTGATTGTGTAAATATTAATCAAAATATTTTTGATAATATTATGAGTATAAGGAAGTATGTTAAACTAAATTTTGTGTTCTTCTAGTTTTATCCTTTTATTGTTGAGAGCCAATGATGTTATGAACTTATACTTGATTCAAAATCTTAGGATGAAATGTCTGTAATTATTCCTCATTGTGATGACCCCTACATTCATTAATGAGAATTAATCTTGATCTAATTAAATGTCTCACTATGGTTATATAAAATGTGAACTTCATTGGTTTTAGGTTTTTTGATTTTAAAATACCATTAGGAATTGGTACCGTTGCTAATATATCCATTGATAAGTGATGACATGATTAGTATAAATTTAGTGCTTTAACAAATCCAATTTACTCAGGAAAAGGATGTGATGGCCACATCTAGTAGACTTTCCTTTTACAAAGCCCATTTATCGGATCCTGAAAAATAGGGGGCGTTATTGGGATTAGATTTTGACTAATCTCAAGCCGATCTTGAATGCGTTATGCTTGAGTGGAACCGACTACAAGATAAGTGGATGTTAATAGATATTACCACCTAAGCAATGTTATCCGAGCCACCCCAAGAGTCTGTAACCATCGCACACCTTACACTTCAGTCTTATACATGTGTTATAAGGGGTTATGTAACAAGACCTTAGCACTATGATTATATGCATTATTTTTAATATAATAATTAATAAACATCCATTTTAATATTGTTACTTTTTAACTAGTTTTTAAAGCACAAATAGTATTTCTAGATAATATTAAACTAGGAAATCTATTTTCATGAATTAATATATTTTCTAATTAATTAATATTTTAAAAAATTATTATTATTATTATTATCAAATTAATTTTTTTAATGTAAATTATTGTATAATTTTAAGAATGCAATTGTAATTTTTATTATGATTTGAATGTTGTTTTTTTTAAAACCAATGAATTTTCGATAAATGTTGATTTTTATTTTAAATGTAAAAATTCACATATTTAGAAAATTATTTAGATAAAATTAGAATTATTTTTTGAATCAGGATGTTGAAATTATCCAACGGTGAATTTTTCATAATTCTCTGAGACAGTCGAATTTTTGAGTAAAAATTAAATATCATTTATAAATATAATGGGTTTTATGACTTTATAATGACACAATAGTGATGTAATAAAATATTATAATCATTATTTTCGGCCAATATATGTTCTTCCATTAATATAATGTTATTTTTTGGTTTGATTGATTTATTTTACAAAGCTTTAGTGGACCCTTCGAGGCTTATAAAACATTTTGTCTTTTTAAATTATTTTCCTTTAGAGTGTGACTCACCTCCACATAAGAAACCGTATTATTTTAAGAAGTTTGGCTATTGTCCCTATAAAATATTTTTCTACAATAACATTTGTAAAAACCATGGGCCAGAACCATGGTCTGGTTTGTGGTTTCGATTTGTTAAATGTGCGGTGTCCCAAACATAAATAATAAACCATTGCCTATCATTTCCTTTATAAAACAACCCATGCTGCCACTTCCCCTTCACTCAAATCATATGGAGTTAGTTCAACACCTAACCTCCTCTCACTATAATCCTACCAAGGTTCCTCAATCTCCTAAGAATCCTCTCTCAAAACCTCTCCCAAGCTTTTGGGACCACACTTCCAAGTATGGGATATCTTCCATTCTCATTTTTTATAGTTTCCATTAAGTTGTTATTCCATTTTTTCAATTAAAAATGTTTGGGTTTTATTTATCACCTCCACCATAATTCTCTCTTCATGTTTGGATGATGGGAGGCCCCTTTCTCTCTCATTAATGGCTCTCATGTGCACCTGTTACCATGCCAAAATTCTGTGAGGGATTTCTCTCTCCGCTTCTATATCCAAGTAATTATTTTGTGTTATCCATATAAATTACATTAAATTTGTTAGAACATGTATGTATATGGCACCCTTACTATTCATTTCATGTACAATTTGTGAGACACCATTTTATCTCTCATCAATCATTTTAATGAATCCTTATGTCACGCCGTTATGCTGCTGAAATTGAACTGCGTTTTTCCAAGCCTAGATCATTGTGTAGTGAATACCATACACATGTCTCTATCAAGGGTATTCACCATTATGCACATAAACGTATTTAATTTTACATTAATTTATTTATTCTACATTACTTAATCATGTAATAACTTATGATGTATATTTATTCCAAGTTATATGATCCATGTGGCACACTTATGCATGAAATGAAATGTTTAAGAAATGTGTATCCTGATAGCGCTCCAATGCATTGGGTAAAGTAAACTATCATGATACATCATGTGCAACATGTTTTGTCTAATGATAATTCAAGTTCAATTATGGTTCGCTCATTCTTCTTGTGCAATGGGGGTTCACTCATTCTCCATGTTCAATGAGTCTTGGATCTTGCTAATTCCATGTTAAGTGTTGTTTCCAGATTTTCATGTTATGATTATCATTCTTTATAATTTCTTTATGTTAATGTTTCTCTTGTGTTCCATTGATATGCCTATTTCCTAACATGTATTGTAATTTTCATGTTATTCCTTACTTACTCCCTTACTGGGATTTATAGCTCACCCTTATCGTTCGCAAGTCCTCAGGTTATTTCATGCAATGCTAAGTACAAGAGAATGTTGTTGTCATGTAAAGGAAGTTTTAAATAAAGATGTTGTATTTCTTGTTTTAAGATGTTATTTAATGATCCTAAGTCCCAAAGACATTATACCTCTCGATCTTCTATTGTGTATCACGTGAAGGTTTTAGGTAATAAATCACATTTATGTGTGTAATAAAGAGCAGGGTTGTTATAGTTTGTCTTAAAGTACATGTTTAGATTTTTGGATTAGGATTAAGAAACCCTAGTGAAGCCTTACAGATAAGATTAAGTATTATAAAAACATATTTTAGTTTTGGTTGTTATTGAGTATGTCTTTTATCAAAAAAAATACATCCTTGTCTGGATATGAGCAGGTAGAGGTGGCACTGGAACAGATATATCTTATGGGTAAAACCCAAAAACACCGCTTTGAGCTAGACTCGAATGGGAATAGGTTCACAACAAAGGGGCTTGCTATAGTCTTGGTTACGACACCCCCTAGGGGAAATCTTTGGTAAATTCACAATATTAGTACAAACCATTATTAAGGGAATTAAAAAAATACACCTAAGAATATATATTATAAATAGATCCTAAAAAGCATAGATTAAAGCCTATGGATTCATAGGTTAAGGATATAAAAGTTATTCATAAGTAATCAGTTTTGTCCTTGGATTACCAAATATGTATTACCCCTACCTTTTCTTTTATTCTAGCCAATGTCTGGTAAGAGGAGGACTCGGGCTAACAACTGATGAGAAGATCAATGTGATGATTGTGCTAATGAGATGCCAAATCCGATGGGAGTGGTAATCATAAACATTGTCATGCTTCTCTCTCAGTGAACTGAAATGTTGAAT
Organism: Viscum album; assembly: GCA_963277665.1. Classification (NCBI taxonomy): domain Eukaryota; kingdom Viridiplantae; phylum Streptophyta; class Magnoliopsida; order Santalales; family Viscaceae; genus Viscum; species Viscum album. The sequence goes on from OY728138.1 coordinate 2,136,100,760, forward strand.
AGAAACATCAGTAAAGAAGAATGTTCAACCCCCCCCCCCCCCAAGAAATAACAAGTTGCTATCGAGAGAGTCCTGAGACAAAGGCCTCCAACTTTTAATGGATCATATGATCCCTCAATCGTATAACAATGGATCGACTCCATTGAAATGATCTTCTCCATACATCAATGTTCCAAAAAATAAAAGGTTCTTTGGGATACTTATCGTATGGTGGGTGAAGTTGATCAATTGTAGAAAATGATAAAAAATATAAAGCCTGAGGAAGAGATCACGGTGCTGGAATGGAAGGATTTCTGGAAGATGTTCTTTGATAAATAGTTTCCACACACCCTCCGACATAAGATGGAAAGGGACTTCCTTTCCCTCAATCCAAAAGACACAGAATCTATCAGAGAGTGTGAGGAAAAATTTATAAGGATTGCAAGATACACTTCAGGCTTTGTTGCTACCCCCGAATGCAAGGTGGACTACTTCATTGGTGGGATGAAACCAAGCCTATGGAAAGCTGATGTGATCCGAAACTTCGATAGCAATGAAGAAATTGTTCGATGTGCCTTCAAGGATGAAATGAAGACTGCTAAACCTCAGAGGTATCAAGGGGATAAAAATCATAAGGTGGACTTAAATTTTGGTGATCTGATGGATAAATCTAACGGTGCTAAGAAAATCTAGTACCCCACTTTCCAAAGGTGCAGAAAGAAGCACCTGTAAATTGCTTTAAGGGGATGAGTAAATGATTTAGGCGTAGAATAGAAGGGAACATAGCTATTTATTGTCGGCATGAAAAACCTATGTCTATGATAGAGTAAAAGAACGCTTCATTCGACTCTCAACACGATGTGCATTGCTTCAACTGCAAAGAACCAAGGAATCTTGAAAATTAGTTCCATATGTCATGGGTTTTTGGATTTAACCAACAACCTCCAAGGTAGAAAGGGAGAGATTGTTCCATCACTACTACCAAAGTGAACACTGAAAACGAAGTGGGGAGAGGTACACTAGTTATTAATTCAATAATAAAAAATTTACTTTTTGATTTAGGTTCTATGAATTCTTTTATATCCCAAAAGTTTAGTAGAACAATACCATCACCACCAAAAATCATGGAAGTAAAGATGTCGGTGAGTATATAAAATTGGGAAATCATTTCATACCAAGAATATAACTCCTCCCCTATCTTAATCGGTGGATTGAACTTCCCGAAGAACATCGTCATACTCTCTATGGAGGAATTTGATGAAATTATTAGCATGTATTGGCTTTTCTTATATAGAGCCAACATAAATTTCTGTGAGAGGGAAATCACACTCTATTTAAATAATAGACCCCCTATTCTATACAGGTACAAGGGGAAGATGTAGCTTCTTTAGCTCCATCATATCAAATGTGAATATTACTTCCCATTGAGCATGTGTATATAGCTTAGATGATTGAGTATAAGGAGGCAAATATCCTTGGGGACATACCTATTTTGAGGTAATTTGTTGAAGTGTTTCCTAAATAATTGCCTGGTATTCCTCCTAGAAGATATGTTGAATTGTCAATTGATCTTATATTTGGGTCATTGCCAATATCCAAGACTCCATATATGATGACTATTGTGGACCTTGAAGATATTAAGAAACAACTATAGGAGAATATGGATAAAGGGTCTATACGCCCAAGTGCTTCACCATGTGGTGCACCAGTCTTCTTCATCATAAAGAAAGATAGGTCAATGCACCTTTGCATCGATTATCGTGAGCTTAGGAAAATCAAGATAATGAAAAAGTATCATTTACATTGAATTGATGACTTGTCTGATTAGATATGTGGAGAAAAATAATTCTCCAATGTAGATTTACAGTAGAGATATTATCAAGTAAAGGTGATGAAGGAAGAAATATCCAAGACTACTTTTCGTACATGATACATCCATTATAAATTCAAATTAATACCTTTCAGACTCACTAATACTCCAGAAATCTTCATGGAATAGATGTATTGACTCTTTAGGAATTACCTATAATTTTTTTTTGTCTTTATAGATGATATTATAATATACTTCAAAACCAAGGAGGATCATGAGGAGCATCTACGAACTGTACTAGAGACCCTGTGGAAGGATAAGCACTATGAAAAATACAAAAAGCATGTGTTCTAGTTGATAGAGGTATCATTCTTGGCCCATATCATCACAAGAAATGGGAAATCTGGGGATCCATCCAAAATAGATGAAATTGAAAAATGGAAAAGGACAACATTGGTAATAGATATCCGTAGCTTCTTGGGTTTAGCTGGATATTATCGACGATTTGTGAGAAATTTCTCATGATTTTATAACCCTCTTACCAAGATAAATCGAAATGGAGTAATGTTTTCTTGGAGTGTTGAATGGGAAGAATGATTCAAGGAGTTGAAAAAGAGGCTTATCATTGAGCCCATTCTCACTTTACCCAAAATTGGAGATCTTTTTTTGGTCTTCAGTAATGCTTCAAATAAGGGATTAGGCTACGTATTGATGAAAAATGATAAATTCATTGCCTATGATTCAAGTCAATTTAATGTTCATGAGAAGAATTATCCAACACATGACTTGGAGTTAGCTACGGTGATCTTCACTTTAAAAATATAGTGGCGTTATATCCTTGGTGATAAGTATTAAATATATATGGACCACAAAATCCTCAACTATATATTAACAAAAAAAGAGTTGAAAATTCTCCAATGAAGATGGTTAGAGCTGATCAAAGGCAATGACTGATCAATCCATTACCACCCTTGGAAAATGAACAAGGCAGTAGATTCTCTAAGTAGAAAGGACCCAATAATTCTATCATTGAAGAGAATTGAGAAGGATCCAATATTCATAGACTTGATGAAGATATATATGGGGATCATAATGAAGGGAACATCATCAATCCTTTCATAGATGATTGCACAACCATCTCTTTAGGAAATGTTAAATGATGCTCAAAAGGATGGTGTGGGAATTAAAAAGAATGTGGAAGCTAGTAGAAAAGGGAAATACTATGACTTCAATGTTAATGAAGAAGGAATTGTGTGTGTTCCATCAAGTCTAGTGCTTAAGACATGAATAGATATATTAGTTTTTTCACCTATGGTAGTGGGCGACCTCCATTGGCGGTCGCTATTGATACTATTAGGGACCAGAAAAAGTGGTATCTAATACAGAAATGTAAATGGTGGGATTCCCCTCCCCCTGCATTGTCTTCCTCAATGTCACCCACTGCAACAATCGTCGACACCTCCCACCGTCACACTGCCACCATACTTCACCCCCATCACTGCCACCCTGTCGCCTCCCGTCACCCCCAACCACTACCAGCGAACCTACTGCCCCCGACAGTCGACCACTTCTATTCAATCCCCAACGTCAGCCAAGACACTCCCTCCGACCATCGTCCTTCTTCCATGGTCGTCGACCCAACCTCGTGGTACCTCCCCATTAACCTCCTATACGCACGCCTTTTCCAGTATACGGTTGACACCAAATATGCTGCAGTTTCAATGGATACATTTAGTGGTCTCCTGTGGTGGTCGGTATTGAGTAATAAAGATGGAGAAACTGCGACCGCCAGAAGCGGTCGTAGGGAGGTCTTTAAAGGGATTTAGTGACCAGCTATGGCAGTTCCTAAAAGAAACATTTCTAGTAGTGAGATGGAACTTTTGGATGATGAACACAGTTCAAATTTATCTATTCAACTAAGAAACACAAAGATGTATCAGGATTTCTGAGATAATTATTGGCGGGATAAAATAAATAAGGAGATCGCCAAATTTACATCAAAGTGATATGTTTTTCAATAAGTGAATGTTATGAGACAAAATTCTAAGGTGTTGATGCAACCATTACCCATAACAGAATGGAAATTACAGAACATCACCATGGAATTTGTCACCGGACTTCTGAATACATCCAAAGGTAACAATGCAATCTGGGTTGTTTTGGATCATCTTACTAAGTTTTCACACTTTATTTCAATTCGGGAGGATTTCTCCTTGGATAAACTGGCAAAGATATATATCAGAGAAGTGGTATGGCAGCATGGAGTACCACTATATATTGTATCTGATCGGGATCCCCGATTCACCTCTATGTTTCATAAGAGTCTTCGACATGCTATGGATATTGAAATGAACATCAGTATGGCATATCATCCTCAAAAGGATGTCTAGTCTGAGAGAACTATTCAGACACTGGAAGATATGTTATGATCATGTTCTATGGACTTTAAAAGATGGTTGTACCAACATCTTCCACTCGTTTAATTCTTCTACAACAGCAGTTTCCACTTGAGCATCTGAATGGAACCTTATGAAGCCCTTAATGGGAATAGGTGTAGAAAAATGGAATGTTGGGATGAAGTCAGTGAGTGTAAGCTTCTAGGACTATATATGGTCGATGAAGTGGTGGAGAAGGTGAAAACCATTCAGTATCATATCAAGGCTTTCGATAGTCTATAGAAGATTTATACAGACAACCTTCAATGAGTCCTTGAGTTTAATGTTAGATAAATGTAATTTCTACTCATATCACCCGGTAAAAAGGTCATTAGGATTGGAATGGGAGGTAAGTTAAGTCTTAGGTACATTGGCCCCTTTGATATTCTTGATCATGTTGAGGTTGTGGCCTATTAACTAGAATGTCCACCTTCCAAGCCCAATGTAAACGATATCTTTCATGTATCCCTTTTAAATAAGTACATACAAGACCCTTTACATGTACTGTCTTCAGAGGTAATAAATTTTTATGATGATTTTCTTATGATGAGAAACTAGTGAAGATATTAGATTTTAGAAAAAAATTTCTAAGAAATAAGATGATGCCCCTCGTCAAGGTTTTGTGGTGAAACAAAAAGTTTTAAGAAATGATGTGCGAATTAGAGGAAGTGATGAAAACAAGTAACCCATATATTTTTTTGTGTGGAAATGGAAATTTCGATGGTGAAATTTCTTAAGGTAATGAGATTGTAATGACCAAAAATTTCATTAATGAAAATTCATCTTGATCTAATTAAATCTCTTATTATAGTTATATAAAATGTGAACATCATTGTTTTTATGTTTTTGGATTTTAAAATTCCATTAAGAATTGTCATTGTTGCTAATATAGCCGTTGAACAATGATCACATGATTAGTATAAATATAGGGCTTCAAAAAATCCTATTAACCAAGAAAAAGGAAGCGATGACCTCATCTAGTAAACTTGCCCCGTATGAAGCCCATTCATCAGAGCTCAGAAAAGAGGTGGAATAATTGGGCTTTACTCTTGACCAAACCCAATCCTAGCTTGAACACGTTACGCTTGAGAGGAACTGACTATGGGAGAAGTGGATGTCAATAGAGATTACCACCCAAGTAATGTTATCCGAGCTACCCAAAGAGTCTATCACCATCACAAATCTTATACTTTGGTCTTATGAAGGTGTTATAATGGGTCATGTAACAAGACCATTGAACTATGATTATGTGCATTATTTTTTTATATAATAAAGAATATACATTCATTTTATTATTGTAACTTTCAAAAAAGTTTTTAATACACAAATAATATTTTCAGTTAATATTAAACTAAAAATATATATTTTGATGAATTACTGGATTTTTTTATTTATTAATATATTAATAAAATATAATAATAATAATTATTAAATTATTATTTTTAAATATTAATCATCATATAATTTTATGAATGAAACTGTAATTTTTATTATGGTTTGAAAGCTATTTTTGTCAAAACCCATGAATTTTCGATAAATGTTGATTTTTTTTAAAAGAAAAATTCACTTATTTATAAAATTATTTAAATAAAATGTATATTATTTTTGGAATAATAATGTTGAAATTATCCAACAATGAATTTTTCCTTATTTTCTGAGACTATCGATTTTTTGGTTAAAAATTAAATACCGTTTAAATATATAATGTGTTTTATGACTTCATGATGAACAAATAGTGATGTAATAAAATTCTATAAACATTATGTTCGGCCAATATATGTTGTACCATTAAAATAATGTGATTTGGGGTTTGTTTTATTTGTTTTACAAATCATTATTGGATCGTTCATGTCTTATAAAATATTTTGTCTTTTAAATTTTTTTTCCTTGATAGTGTGACTCACTCCACATAATCAACCCAATTATTTTAAGATATTAGGACATTGGCCTTATAAAATATTTTTTTCCTCTCCCATTTGTAAAAATGAGGGGCAAAAACCATGGGCTGGTTTGTGGTTTTGATTTGTTTAATGTGAGGTGTCCCAAACCTAAATAATAAAGAATTCCCTGTCTTTTCCTATATAAACCCACCCATCCTCACACTTCCTATTCACTAAAAGTATTTGGAGTTCGACCAAACCCCTCCCTCCTCTATCTATAATCCTCCAAAGGTTCCCCAAGCTCCCAAGAAGCCTCTATCAAATCCTCTCCCATGCTTTTGGGATGGCACTTCCATGTAAGGGATTTATTCCTTTATCATTTAAACCAATTTTCTTTAAGTTGTAATTCCCTTTTTTTTAATTAAAAATGTTGGGTTATTATTTCACACCTCCCCATAATACCCAATTTATTTTTGTATGATGGTACTGCCCTTTATCTCTCATTAATTCCTCCCATGTACACTCATTACCATGCTGAAATTCTGTAAAGGATTTCTCTCTCCTCTTTTACATCCAAGAAATTCTTTTGAGTTATGCATCTAAATTCCATTATGTTTGTTGAGAACTGTATCTATATGACCCACTTATGGTACATTTCATGTACATCTGATGAGACACCATTTTCTCTCTCATATATCATTTTTAGGAATCCTTATGTCACGTCGTTATGCTGCCGAAATTGCACCACATTTTTTCAAGTAAGATCATTTGGTAGTGAATACCATACCCATGTCTCTATTAAGGGTATTCAACTTCATGCACATCTACATATTGAAAGGTACATTCATGTATTTATTCCACATTACATAATCACAGAATTACTTTTGATGTTGATTGATTTTTTATTATATGATCCATGTGGCACACTTATGCATGGAATGGAATGTTTAGGAATGGAACGCCCTAATAGCGCACAAATTCATTGGGTAAAGTATAGCATCATGATACGTTATGTGAAATTAGTGTTGAATCATGTTAATTCATATGAAATTAGGGTTTAATCGTGCTTCATATGTAATGAGGTCTTACTAATTCTCCATTTTCAATGAGTCTTGGCTCATGATAATTCCATTTTAAGTGTTGTTGACACATTTCCATGTTATAATTATCATGCTTTATCATGACTTTATGTTCTTGTTTCTCTTATGTTACATTGATATGCCTATTTTCTAACATGTATTTTAATCTTCATGTTGTTCATTTCTTACTTCCTTACTATGCTTTATAGCTCACCCTTTTCTGATGCATGTCCTCAGGTTATCCCATGCAATGCTAAGTAAGAGGGAATGTATTGGTCATGTAAAGGAATATTTCAATAAAGATGTTGTATTTCATGTTTTAAGTTGATATGTAATGATTCTAAGACTCAAATACCCTATAACTCTCGATCTTTTTTGTTGTATCAAGTTAAGGTTTAATCTAAAAAATCATGTTAATGTGTGTAATAAAGAGCAGGGTTGTTATACACATCACATGAGATATATGATCTTGAATCTTCATCTTGAGCAGTATGAACACTTTTACTATCATTAAGAACTTTTTCACATTGTTCAACAGCAATAACCTCATCTTTATTTTCGTCTATATCTACAAATATCATTGAAAAATAATTATTAGCTTTTTCGTGAACTATCACATCTACTAATTCAATAATATTTCTATATCTTTATTATAAAACTTGTATCCTATATCATTAAGAGGATATCCCATATATATAACATAAAATCTTATATGATTATACTTACATCTTTGTCATCCTTAAATTTTATACAGTAAAGACAATAAATTTTTTTAGGTTCTCCATTGTTGGGGTTTAGTTATAGTACATATCATAAGGATTAATATTTGTTTTTGTTATGTAGAAACATTTATTACATACATAAATTTTTGCAATGATATCTTTCCATAAAAAATAATAAGAATTATCTTATTTGATCAACATTTTCCATTCTATATCCACCAAACATCTATTTCTTATTTTAGTAACGCAATTCTGAATTCATTTTTAATATGGATTAATGTCTCGAAACATTCCCTGATTTTAAATATAATCTATAAAATTACCACTTTAATATTATATACCATTATTAGTACAAATATTTTTCAATGAATATCCAATTTCTTTTTCCACACTTCTTTGATACTCTTATATCTTTTGAAATCCCATAATTTATTTTTCAAAAATCATATACATATAATTTGAGTTAAGAAATAGATGAAATAAATAAATTACTTATCTCCATGGGTTTTTTATTTACACATGGTCCCACAAATTTAAAAACTTATCAGCTATTAGGTATGAATTTAAAATATCTCAACTATATTTCGAAGAGAGATTCTAAAATTAAATTTTTGGAAAATGGAACAACATTAGTCACCAATTCTTATAATGTATTTAATATCAAAAATAATTTCTATATTATATTGTTTTATCAAATTACATGAGATATATTCTAATTCTTTTATTCCACAATATATTTTCTTGATACATTCTCAGAAATCAAGAGGTTTGTGAATCACCAATATGAAAAATGATTCCCATTTTTCATTGGCCTATTGTATAAAATTTCCCACCATCTATAATTTTTTTAAAAGAAATATATTCAAAAAAAATTCACCTTCGTCAGAATTTTATTAAATACATAACAAGTTTATTTATTCCATAAATAAACAAGTATTTTTTTAATTTTCTTCCCTAATGATATCAGATCTAATTCATTTGATTCTGAGTTTCTCATCAATAGAAAAAGTCGTTGAATCTTTTTTAAAATCATTAATATTCTCTAAAAACACCAAATATCATATCATATTTGATTAAAACATATTTTCTAATATATAACTGTATTCTATTTTTTGTATTTTTTTGGTGTTTTTCATCTACTCTAATTTTTCCATTACCTTTTTCATTCTTCCCATATAGTATTACACATTTTCATGAAAACATTGTCATGATAGAATTATGTTAATACATACTTTGTTCATGATTTCCTGGTTTATTAAATCTTTCAAAAATAGTAACCAATATTTGGAATATATTGTAATCCTTCAAAGAAACTTTACGGGGAGAACTTATTTGAGTGGACTGAATCCCCATCAAAATTTATCTCTAATTTCACCTATATTAACTATAACAAAGTTGATTAATCCAAAAAATTATTTTCAGTTTGTAAAAATCCACCACAATACTAGTAGTTTCCATATTAATAATCTTTATCTCTATAACATTGAAACCTATTGGAGTTGTGTTTCTACTATTCCTAAACTTTTTTAACATACAATTTGGAATTTTTTGACTACCAATGTTCTATTTCACACTTGATATTTTCATCTTCATCTAATATTTATTATAAAACATAATGAAAACTATTATCATATTATTATCTTTGGATAAAACATTAAAAAATTATAAACCTAATGATTTTCAACTCTTATTTCTTTGTTGACATAAAAAATATTCTTAAAATCATTTTTATTATTATAATATTACTTGTTCTCTTAAAATTTTGAGAATTGAGTTTTTTATCCACATGTAGTTTACACATTTCATAAATTTCACTAAAATATTTAACTGAGTGTGTGAAATTTATATCTTCGTGCTCAATATTAGTATGTTTTTATTTAAATTGTTCCGGAAATTTCTTCTACTGTTTAAAATATTCTTCATTATTGATATCAAATTTTTTTCCTAAATAAAATTCTCTAAATAATTAATTATTTTATAAACATATACTTTTTTTCAAGATAATATTCTTTACTATATGATGACATTTTTTATTCAACTTCTTGTTTTCCCTCTCTTGGGATTCAATAATTGAATATACAATTTAAACTATTTCTTTATCATAAACTCCATAAAAGTTTCTTATCATTCTAATCTACTGATTTATTTATTGTTTAAATTTTTATCATTTTTTCAATTCGATGTTCCTTACCAGCATCATCACCAAAATCAGTGGCCTCATCTTGAATGTCATCATATTCCTCACAATTAGAAAAATATTAATCCTTTTTATAATTATATGACTTATTATGATTTCAATTAGAAAATGAATTTTATTTTTTTATTTTTATTATGATATATACTAGAATATATGTTATTTTATTCACTTTCATAAACCTTAATTCATAGTGGAAAATTTTTAAAAAAATGTACAACATCTCAACAACCAAATCAATTCAGCAGAAACTAATCTTCATACTTTTTAGAACATATTTTCATCATCATTGAAAAAGAAATAAATTCAAAAAACAATTACTGACACCATCTTCGGTGCTCGATTAACCAACTTCTTCTTCAAGAACTTTCTTAGGATTTCCTTTCTTAGCATATTTGAAATATATTTAATTATCAAGCTTCTCATTAGTCTTCATAATATTTTCTTTTCTTATTTCACTAGTGATAATAGTTTTATTTAGATCTTATGATGATAGATAATATAGATGTCTATCTTCTAATGATGAATCTTTTACATAAAAGTTTTTATGAATAATTTATAAGATCTATAAAAAAATAACTTACTCAGCCATATTATTTCCAGGACATCTTATGGTTCTTAAAATGTCAATCACCCTAGTGAATAAGTAACTAATAGATTCATCATGATCCATATTAATATCTTCATACTTTAACCTCCATATCTATAACTATGACTTCTTTATTTTTTTATTTCATTTGTAGATTATTTTAACTATCTACCAGATTCCTTAATATATTAAAAATCATTTAACTCTATGAAACACACTTTTAGAGAGTGAGGAATGTAATGAATTACAAGATCACACATAATTATCCAAATTATTCTTATCAATAACTATTAGAGGAACATTCATAGAGCTAGGTGGGAATCCATTTGTAGAATATTTTATTACTTCATAAAAAATTTACATAAGATAAGGTAATATTCAATATCATTAAATATGATAGTTATTTTAATAAAAAAATTTGATTCTCCGACTATTAAAATAATTAACAACATCCATGAAAACATAAACTTTCTGCAAACATTATCAAAGAGTAAAAGAAAGAAACCTTTACTCTTATACCACATGAAATGGACAATTAGGTTTTTTAATCAATGAAAGTGCAAGGGGTGAATCAATGATCAGTTTATTTTTATATTTTCTTACTTATGAAATAAAAACCACCTCTTATTAAATATTTGTATTTTTTCAAAAAATTAAAATAGAACAAAAATCAAAATGAACATATGATTTTAAAAGATTCACTACTCAAAAAAAGTATTTGTTTCTTGGAATGTTTCTTAAAAAATGAAATACCCCATAATCTAGTTGAAAACAAAACTTTTATGTATTTATATAATGTAGGGAATATACGTTCACTTTTATTGTCCTATATCCAAACAACAATGCATGTTCTATCCACATAGATAAAATATGTAACAAATTTGTTTTAAACAAAACATTGAAGCATTTACTAATATGAATATGATTATTTTCATTGTTATTATTTTACTTTATACAGTATTTAAATTCATTAAAAATATTCTTCTATACATTCCTTCATGGTTGTTATCAAGAAATAACTCCATCTAATTTTATATAAAATTTATGTCAATTCACATGTATTTTTTGTTTCTTTTTCAGTTCATGTTTCTAAATTCATCCATCTGGTTTCTTTTAAAATTAAATACCATTTAATAAATATTTCTAAATCCATTCAAACCTGATAACAGATTGTCCGATTTTACATGATATGAATCGTTGAGTGATGCCTTTTATTTTGGGTCTCTAATCATAATGTACTAATCCATTACCAAAACATTCTTCAACAATGTTATTAATTTCTTACAAAGATCCATTCTAAAAATATTCTTCCCAATTTTTGTATATAAACAACAATTGAAAATATTTATTCCATAATTTTTATTTTAAATTCATGAACCATTCTCATATTTGTATTGAACTTTAATGAAATATATAAATTCATGAGCAAGAGGAAATATGGGATACAAATCATAATTTCTTTCTCAATGAAAACATTGAATTAAAATCTTTTGTAAATAAAAATATCATTTTGATTTTTTTATGAGGCTTCTAGAGTATTATTGATGCCTCTCACAAATTTAAAAATCTACAACCTTTAATAAGATTCCATCAACCTCAGTTGGAATCTTGAATATTACTCCTATTGATTTATGAACATTGAGAAACCATATTTTCATAATCACATTTGAAATATTTAATAAAAATTTAAATATAAATTTGACTGAGAACCTCTCAATACAAAAAACTTGTCTGGTAAAACATTATATAAATTCATCTAGCTGATGAGTGTCTATTAAAAAATATATCATAGATTAATAAGAGAAAATATTAAAAACTTCCTCATGATATTTCCTCCATTTAATGACATTCATCATAACTCTCTATCTATTACCTTCATATTACATTCTCTATATGATGAAAATAGTACCAAATCATCTGGATGATTTTTTCAACCAAAACCTTATTTATGAAAATTTGGAGTAATATATTTGATCATCAGGTTATCTGATGGGTTCTATCTAATTAAAATTTATCAGGTAAAAATTATCCAAGAAATATTTTTTTAATTTGAAATTCATCCATTCACAATCATTATAATATTCATATTAATCTCTAATAACATTTATTTGATGATAAATATTCACAACCATCAAACACAACCTTGTTCATATCCGAAAATCTGTCTGATTGTCTTTATCTAGTGAACATCCTCAAAACATCATAGTATGGAATGTGTTCATATAAATTATTTTCTCCCCATTTATTATAATGATGGGATCATGATATCATTTTTAACTCGTGATTTTGGAAACATTGAGAAAAAAAATCAATCTCCAAGTTAATTTATTTAATATTATGTCTAATGGATCTTATAGGAATTGCAGGATAAACATTCATCACAAAACATTGTCTTAACAACTATATTTATAATTTTTTAATCATATATTATTTTTTTGAAAAACTCATTCCTATAATATACATCCATTATCCAAATAATATAAAACTCAACAATGTAATATGATTTATTTTGAGATAAGAAAATTAAAACAAATGAACACACTTTCTTATGCTAAACCATATTCCCCCAAAATCGTATTCTAGCTACTCGAAAACAACAACCAAACATCCAAGTACCAACATTAATACCATATTTGACTCAAAAAATATTCCCTATATAATTGTTTATTTTGTTTAAAAAAAATTTGAAAAATTTTTATTTGGGATTCTTGTGTCATATAAGGTTGATTCACAATGATTTCTAAGGATTTTCATTGGTAAAATATATAACTATTGTCATAATTACTAGATGAAGGACTATGTTTTACATTATAGATATAATACAACATTATGTGTACAAAAATTTTATACTGGAGACACTAAATAAAATTTATTTATTAATGAGGTAAGGAATTCACACCACTTCCCTTAATTTATTAAAATGAACTACTATTTCTCATTGCTTACCACCTTTCATTTTGGACATTTGATGATATTTCCCCCATTCTATCCATATGTATTGTGATAGCCACACCATATCCTCTCTGAGATCCAATATTAGTATGAATTACCATATTCATTACATTAGTGAGTATGGGTATACTGAAAATAATTATGTAGGTCTACATTGGCTAATTGAGGCCCCTCATAATGATCCTTACCTTCTGTTCCTCATCACTGGTGAAATATATTGTAATGAATAGTAAATCTAGAAACTCAATGAAATAGTACATAGTTGTAGAGACCCGTATCTTGACGTAGATGGACATTACATTACTTTTGCGTAATACTTAGTACATAACAAAAACACACACACAAGGATCGTAATAGTTTATTGTCTTTGGAAACTCGGAATATAATCTTCTTATCGTGGTGAAAGATCTTCAACATATCCCATAAAGATCTTCCATTTTTTTACCCAAAACCTTTCTTTATATCCTGGGGAAAAGAAAACATAAAAGGGTGAGATCAAATTCCCAGTAAGGGTAAACAAAAGAAATATCAATCACATCATATTCAAAATAACATAACATTTTGGAAATCTTAACCTGCAAAAGAGAGAATAATTTCATAACATGGGATAAATCATGGAAGTGAAATGTAATCACAATAACCATAACATAAAACATGAAACATTGTGGCATACACAAATAATCATAGAGAATCATATCTTATTAGTCAAGACTCATTGCCAAGACTATCTTAGTGGACAAATTCCATTTCTGAATCGAGTAACCCTCGTTTCAGTCCTATTTCACTGAACCGGTATAACCTACCATTCCAGCCATGTCTATCTCATGAGATATAAAATATTTACTCAATGCATTGGAGGGAGAAATAGGTCCCACCCATCTCATAATGATACCATTCTTATGTGTGCCACAAAATCATAAATCATACATCATTGCATAACCCATGTAGTAAAAATGGGATTCTTAAACAACATGACATCATAAAAAAATTCATATAAGATAAAGGAATTCATAAAAATATTTCCATCACAAAATAATCAAATCCATGTAATAGTAGGGATAGAAACAAAACCCTATATTATCTTAGATGGAAAATAATTTTGATAAAACACTTGAACTTCATTCTTGAGGAAAATATCCTTTTTACTTCAAAAACATTTTTCCTTTCTTAACACGTCATAAAATTTTAAACTAAAAGAAGTTGATTAAAAATAAACTTGAAAACATGTAAAGGAATATTCTTGGAAATATTTTTTTAAAAATCCATTCATGCCGTATAAGTTAAAAAAACATTCATTGTACTTTTGTCGGAAAAGTCAAAAAGTACCTCGTACAAAAAACGACAAAAGATTCCTTTCATATCTTTTACTAAAAACTCACTGAAGGGTAAAATTGGATTTAAACAATTGTAGATGGATGGAAATAATATTAAATATTGAGGAAAAATGGATGTGGATGATAAAATACACCCCATTAAATACTAAAGTATAAACAATCTCGGATAAAAATGAGATTGTGATATTTCCCTTACCTTAGGTCCGATTTGCTTCGTAAGTGTCCGAACCTCCTTTATAATGATTTAAATAATGTCATTGAATTATTAAAGAATCATATTCATTGTTATGATATCATATATGGTTCACTTATGACTTTATATTACCCGTTCTTTTGTAAATTCCATGTTAAAGAGCGTTTTGGGTAAAATTGTTTCATTTGTCGTCCGTGTTTTGACTTGTAATTATTCATATGGTTACTTAGATCATTATTACATAATTCCAGAATATAAAACATTACTTATATATATATATATATATTCATAATATGCTTATATATAATAAATCAGTAAATGGAAGGAAATACACCGTTCATGGAGACGGTAGGCTGTACGTACGCATGAACGCTGTTTTCGTTTCCTTATTGAGTTGAACGGAATTTAGTAGATGAAATTCATATATATACACATAAATCCAGTATCATTATTATGTCATATATTTCATGATTACTTATTATTTATACTTTATAATCATTCATGAATCGTTTAAAGTGGAGAATGAATCTCATCGCGTCATGGAGACGGTAGTCCGTACGTACGCATGAGCGATGATATCGTTCTCATGATCGTGGGAATGTATTGGAGTGTATGTATACTATTTCAGAATCAATATCACTTTAAAATAATAATATATAGTTATTATTTACACCATTATACCCATCCAATTAAGGAGGTGGTGGAAAATAGATTTCACCACGGCGTGGAGACGGTATTCCGTACGTACGCACGCGAGGTGATTTCGTTTTCCGTAGGATGGATAGATGGTGAGATAGGATTGTTTCATAATTATAATAAAATATCATTATATGAGTGATACTGATGTTATTACTTCATAATGAAACAACCTAAGAAGAAAAAGTGGAAGAAGAAATAAAGGTGAAAGAATCGGTAACGGAAATTACCTCTTCTTTGAAGCGCCTCTTTGAGACCTCCTCTTAGGGCAGTAAAATTGGTCTTTAAAGAAGCCCAGAACCTCTAGGATGTTTCTAGGGAAGTGGAAAAGAGAATTGGGCAGGGTTTTTCCGATCTTAAAGGCTTAAAGTTGTGTGAGGAAGAGAGGGAGGAGGTTCCCTTTTATATGGGAGGAGAGGGGCTCCTTTGGAAAAACTAAAAATATTATTTTATTATAAAGTCAAGTTCGGTTTTAAATAGCTCCAAATTGATTTATTTCGAGGCTAAGGTGTGGATGAGTCGAAATACTCTCATACAATATAATTTAGACAAGTTTAGGTTCCTATTTTAACCTTATCGTTTAGATTTAACATGAAGTTAAATAATTTTACTTTTACCGTTTCTTCTTGTGTTCTAACAATATAAGGTTAATAAACTTACTATAAGAAGCCAAACGAACCCCAAATTGTTTATTATTAATATATATAACCTTATCTAAGTCATGTGGCCTAACCTTAGATTTTTAGGAATAAAATAAAAATTAATAATATAATATTGTTTTTAAAAACTATTTTATGTCAATTTTGACACTATTTATTAATTGATTTTTTTGAAACTCATAGCAGAATGATAAGTTCAAAAAAAGATAATTAAATCAATAATAACATGTCATATTAACCTATAAAAGTATTTTAATTCATAAAAAGTCTCAAATTATATTTATTTGGGTATTTATAACATCAATTATGTCAATATTTAATTAATAAGATAATTACTGCATCATCGTTGTGTCATAAATACATTAACTTATTTAATGTCTAAAAATTACAAATAAAATACCATTATGTAGGAAATCGTTTTATATTTCTAATGAATACTTATCGTCGAATTTATCTTATGTATAACCCTATATTAAAAATGTTTTAGTAAATAAACTTTGATTTTAACTCTTTTAACTCTTCTTTGAATTAATTAATAATAAATGTCCTAATCTAATTCAAGTGGGCCTAAATGGACATATTTTATTCCTAAGTTCGTTTTTGGTCGAATTACACTTGTCCAATAGAATTAGGACATGTGTTAGGGTAATAATAATATCATTTCTATCCTTAATTACCCTATTTACTTTTAACCGTGGTAAATAAAAGTAAAAAGTTACTATTCACCAAAAATTATTTTCATCTCATTGAACCACATTTTACTTACTAACATCAACCGTGTCTCTCGGAGTTTTAAATTCCACTCACAGAAGCGGTAAAATTATGTTTTATGAAAAATTCCGTTTTTTTAACTACCACTTAGTGGTTTCACTATTCATCAAAAATTGAAAGTTTTCAGAAAAATACCAAAAATTAGGCCTAATCTATATTTGATATTATGAACTAAAAAATGATTTCTATTTTATCAAATTCAAAACATATTAGTTGAATTAATTAATTTAAAAATTAATTGTTGTTGTCAAAACAAAAGGCGTGATTTTAAGAGATAAAAACTATCAAAAGATTGACACTTGTTTATAACTGGTTTAAATGTGAAATTACATACAATGACCAACATTGTATTAAATTGTAAAAATATATTCTAAATATACTTTAAAACCACTCAAATTAAAAATTTATCACTATTAATTATTTCGATTGAAAAAGTTGTTTTTAATTAAAATTTAGTAATTTCCACTATTCATCAAAATATGAAAGTTATCCGAAAATTACCAAAATTTTACCCTAAGCTAATTTCGATATTCTGAATCCAAAAATGAAATCCATTTTGAAAAATAAAATTTACAAAATTTCAAAAAGTGGTTATTACTATTCATTACGGCTCGTTTTAATAATATTTTAATAGCATATCGTTGTTTAGTGAAACTCGGTATTGCGTACTACACACGCTTTCAAGGAAAGTCGCGATTGCGTGAAAGGCAAGTCAAGGATGCGTGTTGTGCAAGCTCCTTTTGGTGTAGCGTACAACACAAGACATTAATGAAATTAAATAGAATATTTTTCATAAAATCTCGGGGTGTTACATTCTACCCCCCTTAAAATGAATTTCGCCCTCGAAATTTTTCGGGGTTATAAATGGTTTACTATTTGAAAGTTTCTTTAATAGAAAACCACATCGTAAAAAGGAATACCAAAACCAATCTTTAAAAACAAAAGTATGATACGTAACGGTTACCCAATTAAACTAATCACTGGGTTTCCACATAGTTGAAAATATGGATATGGAAGAAAAATCTAACCATCATGTTCTGATGGAGAGTGGTAGAGAACATGGCTATGGAAAATCCAATAATCACAAATCTATAAATTTGTGACAATCTAAGGTACCATCTGATTAATCAGATATAAGAGCACTAGGACAACATTTTTGGTTTTCAAGATCGTTTCCCTAAAGTTGAAGAATTTGAATTAGAATAAATACTTATTTTATTTTGGTACAATCTCACTGTTGTTCGTGCCTTGAACAATTTCCACTTCATCTCTTAAATAAATGAAGTTGAATTTGTTATTCGTGAAGTGTTAGCAGATCATGTGATAGAATGACGGGTCATTCCATCTGTCTCAAACAAAAGGTTAGCAAAAGTTATTAAATATACATAAGCCATTCTATAGTAAGATTAATCACATATGGTTCCTAAAATTGACTTATACTTCGTATATCATACATCTTAATATAATAAAACTAGTTTCTACTAAACAGGGACTTCCTGTAGGCCAGTGGTAGGCGATAAAGGCCAGTCGAACTTCAGTTGTGGGTTCGATTCCCACAGCCTTGTCCGACGCGATGGGCTGTCGCCCGTCCTGCAGGTTGTCCTTTTTCTAAAGATATATTACTATAACATCCCATCAATAATATCGAAAAAACGTTTCATCCTAACTTAGGTCCAACATATTCTATTCTAATCATTAGGCTTATCTAAAATACTTCGGTCCAATCTCATAGTATAAAGAAAATGATTACTTTAAATGTCACAGAACAATCACATGAATGCCATCATTTATCCCCCATATATCATAAGATATATCTTGTTGGTCAAAATACCTTAATCATGTATTCTCTTGGAGAATTAATACCCATTGAACCTTAGTGAAAACATGAATGCAGTTAAAAGTTAACACTTTCCACAAACCAAAATCCTCAAAATTCTATATACTCAAACCATGATATTAGTTAGTCCTTATATCAATCACGAGCTCATGAATACTGTTAAACATTTCATTTTCTCGTTTTCCCTTCATTATGCGCATATCATCTTATTAAAAATATCTCAATCACTTTGAATACCACAGTAGACCAATACATAAATATTCCAATACTCCATGATACAACATTATTTTGGAATCCCATTACATAAACACTTAATCATTCCACCACATCGTTGTCATATTCAACATCACCAATGGTGATCGCATGTGACTTCCCATTGTCCTTTTCCTTAAGTGGTTTCTCATGTCGATTATCACTAACCCTTGGATTAGGGCATTTATTAGCATAATGCCCCATTTCCTTGCACTTGAAGCATTGAAGTGTCGGTGGTGCGTTCTCTGTAGTGTTTTCTTTATTCACATCATTAGAAACCCTTTTTCCATTACTTCGACACTCAGCTGCTCGATGACCTTCTTTTCCACACTTAAAACATTTTCTAGTACCTTTAAGACAATCTCCACCATGCATCTTTCCACTCTTTGTGCATAAGGAAACATTCATCTTCTTTTCACCATTATTATGAGATTTATCCTTGAACTATATCTTTCATTTCTTGTCAAAACCATGAGATGGATATGTAACACCAACTTCCATTTCTACCTTGATAGCACAATGCACAATTTCTTCAAAGCTACTGAAGTCTCTTATAGCTAATGCCCTTCGAAGACTTGGTTTTAAGCCACTGAAAAATCGATCAACATTACTTTCAGGTTGGATGATAATTCCATATTCATACCTTGCAAGTCTTGTAAAATTCGCTTCGTATATACCAACAGATTTATCATCCTTCTTCTTCAGCTCAAGAAACTCCTTTTCCATCTTTGTTCTAAGAATACAAGGGAAGTACTTACTGAAAAACAAGTTCTTGAACTCGTCCCATTCCATGGACTCAATTTCATCTCTTTGCCTTGTATTCTTGATAAGTTTCCACCATTGATCAGCTTCACCTTCCAAACGATATACTGCTAAGATGACTTTATCATTTCAGAACATTGAAGAACTGAAAATATCTTTTCAGTGGTACTAATCCATTGTTCAGCAACAAGTGGATCAGAAGACCCACTGAAAGAAGGTGGAAGTTGCCTCATGAAGGACACAATAGAATATTGTTCCCTTCTCTGCTCATTTGGAAGTCCAGAATGATTCATAGCTTGTGTAAGTATAGTAATATGATTTTTCACTCCATCTCCCATAACATTTGTTTGTTCAGGAGGACAATCATTGCATTGTCCATTTCTTTGATCAACACGGTTCCTTCGGGTTCCAGCCATTGTCTAAAACCCAAAAAGAATAGTGTGAGAGGCAAGAATCATGATAGGGAAAACAACATAATAAAGGGGGAGTACCCTCAATATCTAACATCTTAGGTTAAATTCTAAGATCGTTAGCACAATTCTAGGACTATAACATATACGTATACTTAACCTTAGAGACATCCCTAGACATACCTTAGAAATATCTCTAGGAATCTCACTAAAGTTCTCGCATCCTAGTTTCCAAAGGTTGACTAAACCTTTCATCTGATACCAACTATAGAGACCCATATCTTGACGAACATGGACATTACATTACTTTTGCGGAATACTTAGTACATAACAAAAACACACACACATGGATCGTAATAGTTCAGTGTCTTTGGAAACTCGAAATATAATCTTCTAAACGTGGTGAAAGATCTTCAACATCTCCTATAAAGATCATCCCTTTTTTTTTACCTAAAACCTTTCTTTATATCCTGGGGAAAATAAAACATAAAAGGGTGAGCTCAAATGCTCAGTAAGGGTAAACAAAAGAAATATCAATCACATCATATTCAAAAGAACATAACATTTTGGAAATCTTAACCTGCAAAAGAGAGCATAATTTCATAACATGGGAAAAATCATGGCAGTGAAATGTAATCACAATAATCATAACTTAAAACTTGAAACTTTGTTTCATACACACATAATCATAGAGAATCATATCTTATTAGTCAAGACTCATTTCCAAGACTATCTTAGTGGAAAAAGTCCATTTCTGAATCGAGTAACCCTCGTTTCAGTCCTGTTTCACTAAACCGGTATAACCCACCATTCCAGCCATGTCTATCTCATGAGATATAATATCTTTACCCAATGCATTGGAGGGAGATATAGGTCCCACCCATCTCATAATGATAACATTCTTATGTGTGCCACAAAATCATAAATCATACATCATTGCATAACCAATGTAGTAAAAATGGGATTCTTAAACAACATGACATCATAAAACAATTCATATAAGATAAAGGAATTAATAAAAATATTTCCATCACAACATATTCAAATCCATGTAATAATAGGGATATAAACAGAACCCTATATTATCTTAGATGGAAAATTATTTTGATAAAACACTTGAACTTCATTCTTGAGGAAAATATCCTTTGTACATCAAAAACATTTTTCCTTTCTTAACATGTCATACAATTTTAAACTAAAAGAATTTTATTAAAAATAAACTTGAAAACTTGTAAAGGAATATTCTTGTAAATATTTTTTTAAAAATCCATTCATACCGTATAAGTTAAAAAAACATTCTTTGTACTTTTGTCGGAAAAGTCAAAAAGTACCTCGTACGAAATATTGGGAAATAATTAAACTGACAATATTTATTACAAATTTATGAAATATTGATTAAATTATGAATAAAAACCATAAAAAATAGAAAAATGATCAAAAAAGTAAGATGGTGATGCTTTTTGATCTTTAACCCATATAATAGTAAGGAGTTGAATATAAGAGTTCCTTCTTGATTAGAGAATTGAATATAAGTTTCATGATTTATTGATCATATGTGCACTAAAAAAATTTTATTGTGTGTTCTATCAAATATATTATATGAATACTATTTAATCTCATGATTTAATTCTAAAAGGCTAATCCAACATCGTCATTTAATTGAAGATATTATATGAGAATATACATGTCTACTTTCTGTATGCCACAAGTTATTAAATAAAAATACAAGGAGTAAAACCATTACTTATATAATATCATGCTAAGTGTCAAGGAATTTTCAAGATCATTTATTTTTGCAAGAAATGACATCATAATAAATCCAGTATAATAATTATTATGAACATGTACATTACACATATTAAATATAGTCAAAATAAAATGAATAATATTTCATTTTATTATAATATAAAAAAATATCAAAAATAGAGTATCATAAAGAAGATAATACTTTGGTGAATTTATTTAATATATGATCAACATATTTTTAAGAAACATGTAATTATATTTTCAAAATAATATAATTTACATATAATTGATGAAAATTTATTTGAAGTGATGAAATTAATGTACTACCACTTCTAATTTTAGAAAACGACTTTTAACTAGTGTTGGATAAAAATACATATTGGTAGAAAAATATTTCTACCACTGGAATGATACTATAATCTAAGGTACCATCACTTGATTTACCATCAAATAGTATGATGATCTAATAATGAAGCACATGAATGGTAGATACTGGAACCTTTATAAAAATTTACCATCCCATAATGATTCTACCCAATATGAATGATATACATTCAATGAGAAGTAAATTAATTTACTGTTGTTAATGTACCATCACTAATAGTTGATGTTACCACTTATGAATAAAGGATAATTATCAAATGGTACTATAGTTAGTGTAGAAAACATACCACAAAGAACAATGTTTCTTCTATTGCAACACTTTTGATAGAGTTTCTATTAGAAAAATATATTGTTTCTAATGTTGTAAACGTGAAGAATTCTATCAATTCACATCAGAGATATATTTGTTGATTCCTTTATAAAAATACAATATCAGATGAAAAAGACACATACATAAAGGTTCTAAAGAACTAGTATTGTTCAATCTTTAATGAAGTTTTCTTTCAATCATAAAATGTTATTGGAACTCAAGAATGCATAGAAAGAATAATTGAATGCATGAAAGTTATTAATATCAATGTGCCCATATCTCATCTTTGAAAAAAATGGACATCTAATATTTCAACATTAATGAATTGGAAAACTATTTAGGCTACATGGAACACTTTTGTGTTGCTAGTGGAAGAAGATGACTAGCATTGAAGATCATACAGTTCATGTCATTTTAATCAGGAGATGGGTGGAATTATCATATTTTTATGTATTGGGGGAACAAGGCTCTATATTTTTTGTCCCATATAAAAATAGACATATTGTTTTCCAATCCATTTTATTATGACTTGGTTCGCAACCCCAATATGTCTTTGTTATGGGGAATCGGTACCCGCACACACTTATGTATACACGAGCTATAGCCCAGCCGCTCGCTTTTGACATTCAACATGTGAACTCATGCAGATGCTCCTGCAGGCCTATAAACGACCTAATCTTCTTAAGGACTATGTAGGATACTTCTTCCATATGTCCTATGATATTAACAATTTGGTACCTAACATGTGATGATGGGCTTGAATTTTTTTTATTTTAATGAGTGTCCTTTTTCATTTAAAAAAGGCCACCAAGAAAATTCATAGAAATTACACATAATAAAAAACATAAGATATAAGTGAAGAAATATATATTTACTAAAATATTAAATTTATGATAAACATAATTGTAAAGAAAATAATTTTAATAAATAATTTTTATTCTTGTGATAAAAAATAAAATTAATTAAAATATATAAAATTGAATGAATGTAAATGTGAAGTAATTTGAAATTTATCAAAAAAAAACTGTTAATGTATTAATAAACACATTAATATACTAAATAAACCCCTTGTGTAAATTTAACAAATAAAAATTCATTGAACTTTCAAAATCCACCCCCATTAAATTTATAAAAAATCAAAATAATTATTAATATATTTCATCTTATATAGTAGTTGTACAAACTATCGATTACTAATATTTAAAATTGGTAAAAATTTCAACATAAATTTGAAATAGTATCTAGATATAAAAACAATATGCAATAATAATAATAATAATAATAATAAATATTTAGCTTCTAACATATGTAGTTCAAACATAATTTTCTCTAATATGATGGAATCTAATGGTTTATTGAATATTCTAGAAATATTTTCTTCACCTGGAATAAACTATAAACTTATATCTCAAAAATTAACATGATACCTTAGAAAAATTAATCTAACATATTTGAGTTTTATTCTATAGTGTTGTAGAGGGTTTTTTGAAATTGGAATTGAACACCAATTATTAAAAATAAATAAAGTTTTATCATAACTAAAATTAGAATCATATAATTTCATACTAAACTATATTTTTTGGGAATAAAAAATAAAAATAGAACTTTATTAGATGTAGTTGTGGACACTCCAATTGATATATTTTTCATTGATCTCCCGGAAATAAAACTTTCACATTTAAAATTAGACATACCTATTATTCTTTTCTGTTCAAGACTAGAACCTCAACTATAAGAATTAGAGTAATATAATAAGTAAATAAAATAATGATCTTAATAAAATATACCAGTACCAAAAATACCCATAATATATCAAATTACTCTCATAATTTCTTTCAAATTCCTTTATTATGGTTAGAATCAAATGTAACACAAAAAAAACAAAAAAACCATACATATGGTCAAGTTGCAATGTGATACAGTAAGATTGCTATCAAGACACTATACTGTTTAATATAAACACACTTTGAAATTTCATCTATCACCAATTTTGAATTAGTAATCATTGGTATTTTCACATTCTTTCAACATTCAGGGCATTACCTTTTAAGAAGGTCTTTAATGTACATAGAGTTATTTTATAAAATACCATATTTTCTTTGATTAATTTTTAAATCAATGAAAATATTAAAACATCCCAGTTAACTAATTTCATATCCACTTGTGATTAGTTTAGTAATATCATTACATAGTAAAACATTTTTTTTAAGAACTATTATATGATCTACATAAATCTACAAAAATAAATTTCATTTGAAAATATTTTTATAATCATGGTTAGAATGACCTTTCCTTTAAAAAAAATTGAATTAGAAATTGAGTTAGTTTCTCATAACAATATTTTGAAGAATTTTAAAGACTATATAAAGCATTAATATGTTTAAAGACATGAATTTTATATTTTGTTTATTTTTAAAATATTAGATGTTTGTTTAACATTAAATTCCTTATAAAATTATACAATTTAAAAATATTTTTTTACATCCATTTGATGTAATTTTACTTTTTTAAAATATGAAAAAAATATAATAAAAATATAATTTATTCCATAATATAAATATGGGATAAATAATCATCAAATTCAATTCCCTCTTGCTGGGAATAACCTTTAGAAAACAATAATTCTATTTTTAGTAATATTTCTATATTAATGTGTCATTTTTGAATAATCCACTTACATTAAATGATTTCTTTTTATTTTAGTAATTAAAATAAAATATATTAATTTTTTTCTTTCTAATTCATTTAATTCATCATTCTTAATGTTTATCAAGTTAGAATCAATAAAACATCATTATTTTTTACAGGAAAAAACTTATAAACAAAAGAAAAATTATCACATCAAAGAAAAAAATTTCTAATTTGAATTATAGATTCGGCGTTTGCAATTAATTTTTCAATTGGATGATCATTATGTGTTTCAAACTATTAAGCATCAATTTTATAAGATATTTACTCTCCATAACTGATGCATTATCGTTATCTTAGTCATTATGTTTACCAAATTTAAATTCCACGAATTCATCATTATCTTCATTTAAATATTAATAATAATAATTATTATTATTATTTTCATTAAAATTCACATTCATATCATATTAAATAATATAAGGTAGATTATTTAAAATTTTATTAGCATTGATAGTAGTGTAATATCTTGAAAATATTCCTTCTCACTTTTAGAATCGAAATTTTATAATTTAACTTTTTGATTTAAGATAAAGGCTTTGTAAAAAAAACCCAGAAATATCTAATTATGGGTTTAAAACATTTGTTCTGTTCATAATGGGTCTTATTTGAAAATTGTATAATAGATATTGTATTTAGAACACGAAAATATGTATTTATAAATTCATCCCAAAAATATTTAGGCATATTAAATGCTATAACCATTAATCTATTAATTTATTGTATTGGACTCTTCTTTCATTTATCCACACATTTTTTGTTGTGTCCTTGGGGTATATAATTATTTCATATAACCATTTTCTTCAAAAAAATTATCATATTTAAATTAAAATATTCAAAAACCTCTATCACTTCTGATACATATGATTGACATGTTTTTGAAGCACTAAATGTCCTACGAAAATGTAATAAATTTAGTTAATGTGTAATTTTTATGTAATAAGAAATAAAAATAGATGAATATTTTATAATTATCTATGAATAAAAATAGATAATTATTACCACATCAACTAATTGGTTATATATGACTGAAAAATTTAATACATAATAGTTATAGGTATCTATTATTACAAGATTCATTTAAATATCTAAAATTTTCTTTGAGGAGATTACCCTTTGTATAGGAATAACACATAAAGTGATTACATGTATTTAACATTTGTAATTATAAAACCTATTCATGGTTTGATAATTTTTTTAGTTGTATATTGTTTTCATGAACAAGTCTCATATGTTAAAAAATATCATATGCTTTAATATTTTGTTTGGTTAAATCAAAATAATAAATAGAATTAACATTAAATTATTAGATTTCTATATTCCATAATCATGTAATTGTGATATATTTATTAGATTATACTATAAACCATCTACACATAATAACTTTGATACACAATAAAGCCATCCGCAAAAGCATCTACTCAACTTCCCCAAGGTAATCATCCACTTCACCAGGTTTCAACACCCTAATTTTTTTTCAATTCTAAAAATCCCAATCTCAATGTTTTTGGAAGATATCTTTCCTTTAAAACCTTCCATTTGGGTAAAAATAGGTGTATCAATAGAATCCTCAAGCTATGTACCATATGTGTACCTCTTCTCATGAAATTTCTTGGCTTTCGAAACCTTTTTCCCCATTACTGAGGCCTTCCATGAAAAATATGAGCTTTTTGGATCCACTTCATAGAACATTGGACCAATTTCATCAATCCCACAAACTATTAAAGATACCCCATAGGCCCTGCACTGCCAGATTGAGTGAAATCCTGCTTGACAGATACAGTTTCTCTTACAAGTTGAGTCACATGGATTAATTCCTTGTGTAATTTTTGATATTATTCTTCTTAATTCCTACTTTTTCTAACCATAACTAGAGAATCAAGACCCATGACACTGTATAAAACATTGATATTTGGGGTCATGGACTATATTTTTTGAACAGAGGTTTCATCAACCAGGATATAGGGAAATTTCATCTCGGTTGCAATCACCACACTATTAGAAGCATTAATACCTCGAGATGTTTGGCCTGATCCAACAAATGTGAGTGAATGTTTAATATATATGATCTTTTTAGAAGGAATGAATGTGGTCAAAAAATGGGTAATTATTGTTTCCAATTTCTATGATTAAGGGCATAAGAGACAAGAAAAAGTCATTCAAGCATAAACAAGTCATAAAAAGTCACCCATTCCCATTTAATATTTTTTATTTCTATAGATGTTCTAGCTATAGAAAGTCTTTTCTATTGTGACCATTCATGCTACACTCATAACATGTTAATTCTGAATCATCATTGTAATTACTATGATTATATTTATTTTAATCCATTTTTATATTCCTTTAGAACTGGCTTATGCCACCATTGTTTTTTGGAACTTTAAAAGAATATTTCTAAAGTGAGAAATATCATTATCACATTAAGTTAAATCATATTTAAATGGGAGGTATTTATTTAATATTATACTTTAAGGATATACCTTTTCTCTTCATATACTTCTCACCAACAATTTGTTTTCAGATATTACTCTTACTTTAGTAAAGATCCCATTAGTTCATCTAAGGTATAATCTTTAAATTTCTTACTCTAATTGATTTCCATCTTCATTTAATGAAATATATTTGGTAGAGCATTGACTAGTCTTTCATCTTGATTTTTTTAGTCTAGTACTACACCAAGAACACTCATACCATTTGTAATACTTTTAAATTAATAGATCATATGTTTCAATGACTCTTCTCCTCCAACATTGAATTTCTATAATTCTTCTCTAAGTATTCTAGGATCACTTTTTTTAGAATTCCCTATTTTTACCATGAATCATTATAAGTATGTCGTGGGTGGCCTTACATGCTGAAACATGACTATAGACACTTCTACATATATCATAGTACAAAATATTATACACCTTATAATTGAAAATATACATTACTAAATGGTTACCTAAAAGTGTCCCTAAATAATCTTCATGTAATTAATATAGTTTCTCTATGATAGTCAAATGATACACACTTAGCTATTTCTGGTGAGATTTCATACCAGGTTTCTTGTATCTATTATCACATTCATTGAAAATTGGGGGATTTTTTTGGAAGCCATCGACCATTAGAATTAAAAACGCCCATCATTAATAACATTATTTTATTACTTTAATGGTTAGTCAGGTATATTTAGGTAACAAAAATACATAAGAATAAACAATGAAACTATATCCATAAGGATAAATATAAAAAAGGAAATAACTAATATGATACTATGCTCTGATACCATTTTTGTTTTGTAACAAATTGTAGTGGGTGAATTATCATTTAAATACATTAAAAATCAATCCATGTTTAAAAATTAAATGAAATATTTTGAGTATAGTGTTTAGGTTATATATTGACTCACAATTTTGTAAAATTAATAGAATATTTTTATACTAGTTAGATAACCAATATCCTAGTACAAAAATTATCATTCTATACACACAGAGAATATTGGTACCCACTAATAGAAACATTCTTTTAGAGGTTTGATAACCTATTACATACATTGTATTTTACCTTCTAAAAAGTCATAACCCATAATTTTTACAAGATTATCAACCTAGTATAGACTAGGAATTTCATCAAGAGTCACATCGCAAGAACCTCCTTTTCAGTGTTAGAATAACCATTACATAAACCTACATTTCAATAGGATAATCATCACTAACTATAAATATTTCAATCTTTAAAATATAGATTTTATGGTGAATAACATACACAATAAAAAACTAGTGTAAATATCAAATGACTATGGTGATTTTCCTGAATGATATTTTATCAATTCAGTAGTATGGTGGTGAATATAGAAGTTACTTTCTGATGGTAGAAATAGAAAAGATGTCACATTAGTCCGTGATCATGTGTGCTTAAAGAACTATGTCTCACAAGTTTTATCAAATAAAATTTATGATGTTTATTTAACCCCAAGATTACATTGAAATATAATATGAAAACCTAATTATTAAATCCAGGATCTTCTAGGATTATCTGATTTTCTAACCGATAAATGGAATAATTGATAAAAAATAAAATAAATAATCCTATTTCTAACAAAATATCAAGCCTAATGTCATGGTATTTTCATGTTATTTTATTTTGATGTGATATAACTTCATAATAATTCATGTATTATTATTAGTACAAACCTATATATTAATCATTTATAATATATTTTAAATAATATGGCTAATGATTTATTTAATTGAAATATTAAAAAACAAAAAAATCAAAGTATCATAAATAATATACTACATTTTTGAATTTTAATAATAAACACTTTTAAACAATAAATAATTATATAATTTTTGAAAATATAACAACAAATTTATTATAGAAAATTTATATCAATTGAGGTAATTAAAACAATAACTATTATAATTTTTGAAAAATATTTTCAATTAGAGGTAGATAAAAATAATTCATTATAGCATGATGTTTCTACCATTGGAATGCTACCATCGCATAATCTACCACCACACAAGATACTATCATATAGTAGAATGATCTGCCGTCGAAGAAGAGGAATAGTATATATTTTTGTCATCATAGGGATCTATTGTCCCAATGTGTTTTTACTATGAATGAATGATCTAATAACATTGATCAGTGTATTAATCTACCATTTTAACTAATATAAATGATAGTAGATGGTATTTCTACTTAAGTAAGGAGTGGTATTGGGTGATAATATTATATGTTTGGAAGAGTTACCACTATGAATGATGTTTCTACAATTTCACCACATTGGATGAATCTTCAATTGGAAATTGGATGAATATTCTACCATTATAAATGTGAGGCATGAAAAGTTTTCATTAATGATCTACCTTTTCTGCTACTAATTTGAAAAGCCTCTACATGAAGAAAATTATTCACACTAAATGTTTTTAAAGAACTAGACGTGATCATGTGTAGAAGAAGTATTTTTATAGAGGTTTAATCTTCTAAGTCCTCATGAATTCATGGAAATCATATTATTCATGAATGGAATTTCTTCATCTAGATGATTCTTGAATTACCATTGGTCAAATAATGGTGAGATATTATTTTATGATTTGATGTTTAAATATCTACTATGTTGAATAAGAACACACAATTGTTTTTTGAGGGAGAAGATGATTAGTGGTGGTGATCAGATGACTCTAATCACTATAATTGAGTGATAGGTATAATGTCCATAATTTTATATAAAATAATATTAGTGTAATGTATCTTTTCTTCCATACCATACTTATATTCAGTTTAATTCCAATTTTTATTAAACATTTTGACACTAAATAAACATTCCATGGATGTGTGAGATCCAAAACCACACTAACCTCTTCACACATGGGAAACAACCCAACCGATATATTTGTACCATCATCATGTGCACTTAAAAAATTAACCTATGGGCCAATTCAATGATTACTCTTCGCAGCTACCATGTGGGATCCCTGGGTCATATTTCCCATGATCTTGACACTCATCTTCCTCATGTGTTCTGATTGGATGACATTTATGTGTCTTGTAATTGTTTCCGCTATTTGTTTGTAAAGTTCACCAAAAAATTCATAGAAATTAATCGTAATAAAAAAATATAATATAGAAGATAAATGAAATATTATATATGTACAAAATTTTTGATGATAAAAAAACATTATTGTATATCTAAAAATGATAGGAAAGAATAATTAAGAATGATAAAAACTAAAAGAAATTAAATTAACAATACTTTAATTAGATTAAATTTGATGTAATGTGTAATTTATAAAAACACAACTATTAATGTATTAATACATATGTTCAAACAATTGAATAATTTTTACAAGATATATGAGAAAGCCTTTCATAAAGATATTGCCCTAATATTTGAGTGGGGTTTATACATTATAGTTTTCTTTATATTTGTATGGGGCTTACACATTTAGGATTCCCAAATATTTATATTGGGATTAAATAATATTTTTTAATGAGTGAATATATTTAAAAATACCATAGAGAACATAACAACGTGAAGCATGTATGGAACTTTTGAAATGGTTTCATGATGACATCATAGAATTCATGAGTAATATATCATCGTAGAAGTACGATTAAATGAATTATCGATAGGGGTCTATGGTCTTAAGAAGGTTTCCTATATAACCTTTTTATAATAAGAATTAGAGTCTTTTTAGATCAAAATTATAATCTTATAATGGTTAGTGAAGGATTAATACACTTGAGGGAAATATTTCCCTGGTGTTCAAGAGATTCAAGCACTTATAGCAACAACAGCATGATTTTCTTATGTATAAACCTTGTATTAAACAGTGTGTCACACATGCAACACTAATTTCTTAATGGAATGAAATATCTGGAAACATTATAACATATTAACTATAAATAATAATTTCTATTTATTTAAATTCACGGAACACTGAGTTAGAATGTGTTACACGCAAGAGAAACCTTCTACAATAGCCTGCATTATACACAAAACTGTGTTTCACCAAATAAAAATGTATTATTAAAATAATATTTTTTAATATAATATGATATAACCCAGCTGTTGCGTTATAGGTTTTGAATTCTATTAATTAACTGATGAAAATTTAAGGTTCATATAAATATAAATTTAAATCATGTGTTATCAATTAATGATAAATGAAAAAAAGAATCATTCTGATATAAAAATAAATATTATTATTTTTAGGCCTCCAAAAGTGTTTTTTCTTAATAAACATAGTTAAATACAATTAATTAATTATTTTAATGAAATATTTTTTATATATTCAATAATATATTTATGATATTCATCCAATTTCTTTGATAAATAATATGATCAGAACAAACCCTTTGTCCCACAAAACCCCCTTTTTATTAATGAATTTTTAACACCTTTTAATGGAACACATATTTAAAATATAAATTTTGAGACCCTTATAAATTTAATTTGATAAAATAAACCTCATTTCTTAATTCATAATACTATAATTATATTCAGGTGAATTTTTGGTATTTTTTTGATAAACATCAATTTTTGATGAATAATGAAATATTCTGCAAGTTATTTAAAAACATCATTTTTTATAAATAAGTATTAATGTTAAATTATATATTTAAAATTTTTTATCATTTATATGCTTAAGATAATTCACCTTTTATTTAAACCCATTATATAGTATTTGGATGCATAATATGTGACCTAGTTTAAACCTAAGGGGATTCTGATTGAAGATAATGTGTCAAGATTCAAATATCCTAGAAATGATATTATGGACAATCCGTAGACCAAGGAAGGTCTTATAATTAAGTAAATGGATGATGCAATTATGTATTATGGATTTATTGACAACCGTTGTTATGAGTCCATTTAATGATTAAATTTCATGATTGTACATTAGATTTATTTTAGAAATTATATTAATTTGGTTTTAGAATAGGACAACTTGTAAGATGGGTGACAACATATCATGTTTGGAAGGGCCTTGGGTCTTCTACACATGATTGAATTATGAAAATGATGTCATTCCAACCACTGACCTACAAAATTTTTGGGTTAATTATTCATTGTTTTAAGTTAAACAATTTGATCAACAAATGTTAATGATGAACCAATGGTATCAATTTTGTCAATTAGTGATCAATTTATTAACCATATTTGTTTTGGAAGATAATAAAATAAAAATAATTATACTTTTCACTCTTTTATAGGCCTTACGGTCTATTCACAATTTCTTTTAGTGCTTCATCTATAAAAATTCATTATTGGTAATTAATTTCTGGGAGTAAATCGATGAATTTTAATTTGATTGAAGAATAACCAAATTATAGGATTTCAAATATTAAATTTAAACAAATAATGTTAGAATATTTCTATTTATTCTCTTCAGTAAAATGATTACCCAACATTTGAAAAATTAATTAGAAATAAAATTTTTTCCTAATTCCTTAATTTTTGTTAAGATGATGGCCTTATAAATAATCAATGATTTACGGATTTTTTTCCCTCAAAATACTATTGATCATTCAATTATTTGAGATTTATGTCGTCATTCAATCCCTATAAATATTTATATTTTCCTATAAGACCATTATTTCAATTTCCACTAATTCTCTTTTACATATAGACCTATTTATATGGTATTCCATGTGACCATTATACTTCCAACTCTATATTATCTAGAAGATGTTTTTTGATCCTATCTTATGATGTTGGAATTCATCATAGGAATAATCAAACAATATTTTACCAAGATTAATATTAAATTACGAAGAATCAATTTAATTAAGGTGGAGAGAGTGTAACACCCCTAAATTATAATGTATAAACTTTTTATTCAATAACATGTCTAACACGTGACAACAATCATGTAAGGGAATATAATATCAGGAAACATCATAATATATAGAGTATTAAAAATATTTCTTATATATTTCAATGCATGCAACATAGAGTTACCATGCGTTACACATAAGAGCAACCTTCCGTCATAGCTTCCATTACACGCAAGATCGTGTTCCCCCAAATAAAAATATATTATTAGAATTTTATTATTTAATATAAAATGATATAAAGTATATATTATTTTATAGGATAAAAATAATTTAAACTGTATTATAAAAATTTATGGTTTATAGAAATATAAAATGAATTCATAGGTTATCGATTAAGGAGAAATGAAAATAAAAACCAATTGGATATAAAAATTTATTACTATTTTTATGCTTCTGAAGTTGTATTCTATTAATAAACAAAATTAAATAAAATTACTTTTTTATTTTAATGAGAAATATATATTATTAATTCAATTATATATTGGATATATTTATCCAATTTATTTTATAAAGCTTAAGATAAGAACAAAACCTTTTTCACACAGAGAACCCTATATTTTTTTAAGGAATATGTACATCTTTTTAATGGAAACCATTTATTAAATCATCATGTTTACACTATAATGAATTTAATTTTATAAAATAAAATATCTTTTTTAATTCAATGTATCAAAATTATATTAAGGTTGACTTTTCGTATTTTACTAAGAAACATCATTTTTTATGAATAATGAAAAATACAACACTTTTATTCAAATAATTAGTAATATTAAATTATATATTTCATTTTATTGAGGTCAAATTTTCCCAATTGTAAATTTATTAATATAATTCACTACAATATAATCAATTTCACATATAAAAGGAATATTCAAACATTGTAATTATTGAACATTTTTATTATAAAACCGGTTAATTTTCACATCTGTGAGATTTTCATTAATCTTAATTTGGGTGCTTATGTAAAATAAATATAAGAAACACATACATACAACATTTTAATCAAAATTATATTTTTATTCTAATATTATGGAAATTTCTTACCAAAATGGTTAGTGAAATTGATTAAATCTAATTACAGTGATTATAGTTTAATTAGGCTAAAATATTTTTTATACCCTAAATTTAACAATCTAAATGACATTACTAGATGTAAAAAACCTATTTTATGGACATAATCTACCATAAACATTTTATTATTGAGTTTTTATGGTTTTTATGACTTCTTGTTATGAATAACATGTGTATACCTAACTTGTTTCCAAAAATTCCATCTCAGTCCTTTTCATTCACAACAAAGGCCATAAACTATCCCCCTTTCTTCACACATCTTAATCCACATTAGGTCATCCAAAAACGTACAATGTATTCAAAAAATATACCTCCTGACATATTATAATCCTCCCCTTGGGGAGAAATAATCCCAATGAAGCATTTGGTTCAATCGAAAAGATATAACATGATTAAGAGGTAATGTCTTCTCTCAAGAATTGTATTTTGATTTCCATTATTCACTCCCTATACTATTATTATTAAATTATTTTATAACAAAAAAATATCCTAAATATAATAATATTTTTTATGTAAATTTTTCTACCTAAAATTACACACAACTCCATATAATGGGTAACATACATACTGTTTATGTGTATGGTGAACTACTACATCACAAATTGATGATTATTTATTTTCCAATTCCCAAATTTAATGGTTGGACAATATGATGGATTGTATAATTATATATGAATTATATATGATATTTATAATTTCTTCATTCTTCTTTAGATTGTATTTATAACATACCTTTATTCTTTCCATCATGTGTAAATAAGAAAATTTTATTTGAGGAGGTGTGGACTACCACCTCCTAGAAGTGATATGAATCATTCATGCCACACATGGATGATATAAAATATCGTTTCAAAAAAATATGTATCATATATAACATATATATTCTAATTGAATTATAATATGCATATTTATCATTTATCTTTCATTATTTTAATATGACAAACAAATTAATGTAGCGTTCATGCGTATGTATGACCTACCATCTCCATGAATAGTGAATTTCATTACTAATCTCCAAATATTATAGAAGACTATAAATACATATATAATAGATATATATTATATTAAAAATTACGTTTTACGTCATGTATATTTTGAAACCTTGACATATTTAATAATAATGACACATGACATGTTAGAACATACTCGATAAACTATGAAATTAGCACCTAAAATATTTAAAATAATTAAACATTATTAAAAACGGGTAATGATATATTTTAAGAGGATCATATATGATATAATAAATAATAATTTATTTTTTTATAAGTTATTAAATTATTTAAACCCACTATATAGGAGTATAAAGACCACACAAAATAGAGAATATTAAGGTATGTGACTCTTGTCTCACTTTTCTTTCTGTGAGACAAAGTTTATTATTGTAAACATAATTTATTATATATAGTTTCAATACTGCCATATTGACATCTAATAACATGAATTATTGTATATTCTTGGTATTTATATGTTTCAATTTATTATTATTACTTTTGGGTCTTTTGATTCACCTGTAAGGGACGCTCCTCTCACATTTTACATCCATGAGATAAATGTCATGTTCACCATTTATATCTTTTGTGTTGTGTGTATACTTTACAAATAGTTATATTTTATCATTAATCCTATTAACATCATGTTATTTACAAATTTAATTTAATATTATTCCATTATTATGTTTATGATTTATAATGTTTCAACGTGGCATGGGACACTTTGGAATGTTTTAAGATCATTTTCCTCATCTATATCTTTAATGATAATTAATTTGAATTTACATTTTATGAAATTTCATAACCATTTTTCAATAAAACCTATCATTATCCTCTATTTATTCAAGAATATTATAAATATTATTAACAATATTAAATTAATTGGTACTCAAAATGTTTTAGAAAATGTTTTCTAGAAAACCCAAAATTATTTCACTCTTTAGTTAGAGAACTTTTTTTCTTCTAAAAACCATGTTTTATTAAAAAAATCAAATTTTTTTAAAACATATTTGTTAAATACATTATTAAGACCTTTTTCCTTTTACTAATGTTTTAAATTAAATAATCTTATTTCAGTTTGAATGACCCATTTTCAAAACTTTTTTCACCCAAAATAAATATTCTTTTAACCTTGTATGGCTTGTAAGGATTTAACATCCATCATTTCATGGAATATTCATTTTCAAGCATAAAAGTATTATTTTTAATGAAAATGGTTTGGAAAGGTCTTTTGAAAGTAAATTATTTTCAAAAGGTTTTTCAAAATAAATGTATAATTTTCTCAAGAATATTTTTAATTGATATTCTTTTATTTCATAAAAAAACAACCGTTTATTTTTACTCCATATGAAATTTGTTGTAATGATAATATCCTTATTCATCCTACAGATTTTTTATGATTTTTTTAATGTATAACACTCACATTAAAATCCATTATTTATTTTTTAGTCTCATTGAAATATCCAATTTTATATGATCATTGAGAATTTAATTTCTCCTAATTATTCATAACATTTGTCATGGATATTAATATTTCCTAAACTGTATATCATTTTACATATGAATTTTAAATGTAGAATTATTCATAAATTTGTATGTCCCATTCAATATGGTTAATTTTTAATGAATATTATTTATTTTGATTATTCAATACATGAAATATTTGGAATGCCAATGGTAGGTGGAGCATGGACTTTATATAGATCACAAATGCATCAATGTGTTCTCATGAGAAAAATAATTGCACAAATGGGTTTTTACCCTTAGTTTAAAATAGTCTTGCGAAAGGTCTTGAAATTACTAGGATTTCGTGTCCCATAATCATAATTTCCAACAATTAAGCCTTTCCATCATAGTAGTTTCAATTATTATCATCAATGATATTTTTCATCAATATATCTATTGATATTGTTCATTTCAGTTAATTGGTTAAATGAAATGTGTTTTAGTTTCATATATTTCCATAGGGATTTTCCTTATCTAGTTATTTTAATGGCATTTATTTCTTGTTAGTACCTTTAAATATTGTTTACATACTTCCATTAATCTTATTGTTTATATGACACATTTTTTCAATTATTTAATTTTCCATTTTAATATTCATATTGATTCATTATAGAATCCGCTATATTTTTCCCTTACAGAGCATTTTAGCTCACCCTTATTATGTTTTCCCCTTGAATACATAAAAAAGTAATATTATAGATATGTGTGGATTTAATATAAGGTTTAGATTTTTCCTTTATGATATTTATTTAGAAAGAAGTAAAAAATTATATTGTAATTACTATATTTATATGTAATACAATACTCATCTATGTATTTGGT
This sequence comes from Viscum album, assembly GCA_963277665.1. Lineage (NCBI taxonomy): Eukaryota > Viridiplantae > Streptophyta > Magnoliopsida > Santalales > Viscaceae > Viscum > Viscum album. The sequence goes on from OY728138.1 coordinate 2,136,139,164, forward strand.
TTACCAAGACTACTAAACTGATTGGTCATTTGGGGCATGATTCCTTGTAATCAAGATAATGTAATTGATAATAGACACTGAATTGAGGATACCTAGGGTTGGGTCCTTATAATATTAATGTGGATTCCCATGTTTTCAATATATGTATTTCATGCAATTAACATGATTACTATTGATATATAATCCCACATAAGTCACACTCAACATGTGAAACAAGAGACATCAGAATATTAGACACTGGAATTGGATATAAGACTAAAGATTTATGGGGATTACATGCTTACGATTACCTAAGAGATATAGGATTTCAAGTCCCACATAAAAAAGGCCCTATAAGAAAAGATTTATGGGGTTGCATAATTTATTTTCTTGATCTATATTTTACAAGGAACGTGAGAAGGTTATTTGGGAATCTTACCATTAAAATGGTTTCCATATTATCTTGACCATAAAAGTAATCAGATCCCAAAATGTTCATATATTCATATCCATTTTATGGTTTGGAAAGAATGATTACACTGAAGGGGAATACTGCCTCTGCATTTAGGAAAATAAGGACATAAACCAAGTTAGTTTCCCATTTTTAGAGTATCTGATGATACTAATGGGGTATGGCCTTTATGGGGATGAATAACATAAATGTACATGGGTGAAACCTTTAGTATTCATGTTTACATGTGGGTGTTATAGTGTATCATGTGCTCTTCATTAATATTGAATGATCATGAGCTCCACATAAAGGATAGAGATTCATGTGCTTCACATAAATCATAGGCTGTAATGTGAGAATTCAAAGACATGAGGGTCATGAAATCACATAACTATTGAGGGGTTGGGAGATCACAATTTTTCATCACATTACTAGTATTATATATCATTATATAATGCCCATAAATGATGAGTGAGATATCATTTGATCATGTTAATGATGGTTATCACACAATAGAACCATTTGGAAATCATTGTTCTATTAATTTCTCTTATGGTACTCATTGAACATTATTAAGTGAAATATTATTGTTATCATGTAATCCATCCATTGATATAATTTTCCCTAGTTCACAACTAATGATTATCTCTATGATTTTTCATCTTTATATGGGGATTATAGGTGTCACCTATCCTATATCAATTATAATTGGAATAGTGGAAAATCCACACAGCATAGATTAAGTCAGTAGAAATAATGTCCATGTAAGCCAACAATTTCTCATGTGCCTTACATAACTAAGTCACATGACATCACTAACATCAGCCCCTTTAGGTACTGATAAACTGTTATCACAAGAAGGTTCCATCATAGACAACCTCTCATTGGTGGGTCATATGGACTAATTCTCATGGGGGTTGTCACAAGACTTAATAGGTCATCACAAGGAGAATAATGACTTCAAGATACTCCAATCCGGGTAAACCATGATGGTTGGAGGTGCCAAATATTTAACCAATGTATGTATTCTATAGTCACATTATCAACCATGTATCATGCAGAAATATTTGAACTATGTTGCATAATTCTTCTATATTTTATTTATTTATATCATTGGATTGTCATTGAGTCGATCACATTACTCCATAGGGATCACATAATCAATCTTAATCCATGTGACCATATGTAAATTTTTTCCTTAATTACATATTTTTATATGTGATTACAATAAAATATAATCTAGGGTTATCTTATTAATATGTGGTGAGATACCAGATTGTTTTAGGACCCCACATGATTTTAAGGGGTATCACATGATGAAAATTGATTGTGTAATCATCCTATCATTAATATCTCCTTCAAACCCATAACATGGATGCTAATGTATTAAGGATCATGATGGATTCTACATGATAAAGAAATTCATGTACAAGGGATCATGGCTTGGATTTATTGACAGTGTCATTCAAGTCCATCGCATGAACAATTCACATAGCCAAGGTTTTTATTGATTAAGAGTTACACACGACCACATACGCGATGATTTATTCTTATAATTCGTCACATGAATGAACAAAAAATATCAATCACATGAAGGGTTATTGAGACAATGTTCACATGTTGATATCACATGACTCTAAAATCATCATTCGACTAGGGATGGGCGGTTTCAAGTAGTCATATTCTGTATGATTTCCTTAAGACGTACGACACCTGTAATGTCTTTAATCCTACGGGCAATGTAATATCTAATAGTATGGGCCTTGAAAGGGTTACCACTCATAAATTGAAAGAGGGGTTATTATAAAATAAATAAAATATAAGGCCTTTAGGCCATTCAGTCAGTAACCTCTTCACATGATTAGATAATAAGAACTAATCACATTGTCTAGACATCATGCAAAACCAAGAAATCAACAAATCAAAGGTAAATCATTATTAAGAAATCATACATACTTGGCCATGAAATTTATTTTCATGATTTTTGTTATTCACTTGGGTTCCATATTACCACATATTGTATTATTTTATTCAAGTGACCTACTGATGGTTATATTATCACATGAGTTATAATGGGTTATGAACTCTACATGATGCCACAAAATTCACGAACATCATTCATTCAACACATGTTATAATATTTGTTCCATGTGAACTGGTCTTTATGGGTTCAAACATATAGACTTTATCCAATTGGGAAGACAAGGGGATATGATTGCTAGGAGATGATAAGCTCGATCCACAATTTTAGGCCTTTTCTAACAATAGGATTCTAAAGGTACCTTTTCCAACTGAAAGTTAGAATTATATTCCATCACAAAAAAATACCTATATATAACTTCATCCATCTGGATGAAACATCCAATCCATCATTAAGGATTAATCTTCTATCTTTCTAGTTTTTTCTACCATTAACAGTATCCTTTTGACTGCCCATTAGTATAGAAAATTGGTCATAACACTATTCGAAGGGTGATCTTATACATTGGATAACTCCCCTATGAATCGGGTTGTTTGTGATCTCACTCATCAATTTATTTCCTAGGGATACTAAAACATAATAATTTCCTTTTAAAATTGTCCAACATTATTCTAGAGTTTAAAATGGGACCCTTTCCCAATAGAAAACTTTTTTGGTGAATGGTCATGGCCATTATAGGTTAATCAAATTTGTGTAGAATTTTCTAATGAACTCGAACAACCAATCTCTATGAGTAAAAGTGGATTTCATAGTTCCTCATGTACCATTCACAAATTCTTCATCAATAATTGATCAGTTTTTTGTATCCTAGAACTAACTCTTTTCACTTGACCCATGGCGATGTTAAAATTAGGATATGGTATGTTGACTAGTTTGTGGAAATAATTATACATTGGGATATGTATGATGAGATACTTCCCATTGTGAATATTACGGTTTACCAAAAGCAAACCCATACATAGGTCAGGATGTGCTCACTATCATGAGAGAGAAGCTGAAGAGGGTGTTAATCCCATTCTCAGTCATTTCATTTAAAGACCCGATAAGCATCATTCTTTTTTTAAGTGTGTCTCAGACTACTATAGTATATCTTAATCCCTACCCCTTCCAATAGGTTTATTATGGTGAGGTATTATATTGTATCATTCTATTTTTTGGGTATTATACCTCATAGAGATACACGGTGACACTATGTGTGTCCCCAAGTATTTGGTTCGTGGTATTTTCGGCCCTGTTTCAAAAAATATTTATTTTCCTTACCTAGGATTTATATTTAGGTATTTATGATAGAACATTTTTTATGATAGTTTTATTGGACAATGGAAAACCCCTTAACCTATTTGTGTCAACACTTTAGCATCTTTATCATTATCTTTTCTATATTAAATAGGGTGATACACCTTACCAGATTAGTAGGACTTTCTAGTTTCTATATTGATGGATAGGTAAATAGTTCTTGTGAAATAGATATAAGAATACCATAAAGATCCTAAATTCCTTATTCAGACATAGGATTGTATATTTATCATGGTTTTATTCAATCCTACGATGTGTTGATTTGGCTATTGATATGTTGAGAAAACATAACTGTTTCAATTTCATTCTGTATCCCACCTTTCTTGAATGATCATTAAAAAATTAATTGGTTCCCCTAATGAGAGTTCATATAATATATCACTTCAGGATGTGGTTATAATAGATATATTAGATAAACTAGTCATTTTTTATTCATAAACCTCTTATAGTTTTTGTTATTAGTTTCTCTATACAATGAATATGTCCACTCTTAATTTTTTTAGGTATGTGAGGATAAAAAAATCAAGGGATTATTTTTCATTTCCAATTGATGTTCATGTTAGAGAATAATAATTTCATAATTACCTACCACCTACAGATTCTCTTAAATATATTTCTTAGGACTATGCCAAAAATAGGTTATAATCTTACACAGTATGTTTGAAAATAAAATACGTTTGATGAGTAGAAAAAACCCAATCCTCTCAAAACCCCTTTTTCATGGGTGTAGTATAATTGATTTCGGACTCACAATGATCCCAATGAAATCTCCTTTACAACTTTAATGGGTCCTATTATGACAACATATATTCAATTATCGAAACTAACCCCTATAGACAAATATTAGATGACATACAATCTATGGTAGGGTTAGAGAATACGATTCATAAAGAGAGAGGTACTGGGGCCACTTACTTTGTTTCTTCATCATCTAGAATAGTTGTTCCCCTAACACAGTTGAAACTAGAGTATATATCTATCATAATACCTCATACCCTCATTCCATTTGTGATGGTTATCAAAATTATGGTCACTCAATGGTGATCCTGTTATGAGATTTTTTATTTAATAATTGACATTCCTTTGGAGAGAATCTACAACCTAGGGGAACAGATCGGCCAAAATTTCATTCAAATAGGGGTGGGTGGCTTCAATTATTAGATATTATATGAATTAATATAGCGGATCAATCAGACTTGGTGTACTCTGCTAATTAATTATGGAGATATGTTCAACATTTACAATATAAATTTAGTACTCCAATTGAAGGGTGAATCATCAGAGGTTCTGAAGTACAAACATAGTAAAGCCTCCCATTAATGGAATCAGAAAAGAAACATGGATGCAGAGATAGCATACTAAAAAGTTTTGATATCCCATTAAAAGTAATATATTTTAAAATCATTATCTTTATTGGGGGACACTTAAAAATAGGTTCACGAGTTATCCTCCTTGACCGAGGCTCTTTATCTTCTGGAAATGGTGGGGGAAATGGAGTGGGTGATACTTCAACATTATATTAGATCCAATAGATGAACTCTAGATGATATTGAGAATGAAAAAAGAAATTTTTTTCATAATCTAGTTGTATTACTTTTTTTTAAATCATGATAGTTATTCTAGAATTTATAAATTTCTCCAGTGTCCCCATTTATATAATTTTCAATAAATAAGATGTTTTAATAACAAGTATTTTTCCATTCTTCTATACTTTTCCCTATATACATTGTATCTTGAAATCTTAATATCATATATAGAACTAAAAATATAATTCTATTTTACAATTCATAGGGAACTAAAATTTTAACTCAAATTGTTGAGTCAAAAAATCCTTTTCCTACGAACAGTTCATGAATTATTGTCGTTATGATCATTGTTGTTGATATATTACGGTTAGTAATTTCAAAATAATTTGGATAAAAGGGTGTACCTGGGTGGATTTCTCAGGGGGAGAGAGCGTTCTCATATGTTTTCCAAGAATAGGGGTTTCTTGGACATAGTTTTTAAACTTCTAGGGTGGTACGATGGGTCCCATAAACATTTATATCTCTTTTTTTACCACCGTTACTTTTTATTAATTATCATAAAAGGAATTCTTTAAATACAGGGACATGATTTTTTACTTAGTCTACACATTATGGGTTTTTATCCTAACATTTGTTATCTTATTTATATTATATATATTTTATGAAAAAATATTCTTAGAACTCCAAAAGTGTGTATATAGAGAGTAGATACTTGACTTCTTCCCAGACATATCTTTGAATGTTTTCAACATTGCGAGGATTGTGTCTCTTTCCCTTGGTACATTATGGTCATGAAAGATGGAACAATGTGGTGTTATTATTTTATGTCAAAAAACACAGAGCCTATGTTTCTGTCGGTTATGATCATATATTTAGGACCTTATATGAATTTAGATGCTTAAGACCCATGGAAGGTAATGAAGTATGGGTATTGATGAAGGATTTTGGAACCAGACATACATGATAATGTAATGAAGGAAGAACATCCTTGATGGCTTAGATCACCCGAAATTAATGGTGAAATTAAAAACTATATATGTTCATAATGTTTTTTGGAACCCAATATCCTTGATTAAGTCCTGAAAGATGAATATTTATGAAGGGTTCTACACCCTACATCCTTGTAGAAGAAACGACATTGTATATAGTGATGTGATATCAAGGATATCAAATCCACTTGGATTGTTGGGCTATGGAGTGTGAAAATAATTTCAAAATGGATTTGAATCTAGGATGATAAAATGGGTAAGATAGACTAGGGATGATCGTAAACCACACTGATAAATAGTATATTCTTGATCATTCTTCATGAATGAGATAGTGACATGATGTTCTACAGGGGTAGTTTTTTCCTGATAAACATCATTTACGAAGAATTATTTTCAAACTCAAGATGACTCTAGATAGACTTGATATACACTTCATTGAGCTAATTTGAATAATGAAGAGTATTTATTATTGATATATTCTCCCGAATAGATGCTGAATATTTTAAAATTACATATGTATATATCGTTTATGAACATTGGGGGGGGGGTTGCTGCTTGGTTTATGGACTTGGAGACAAAGTGATTTAGTTATATAGGTTTGATTCTTATATAGAGGATGAGGGTGTATAATTTTCTAATAGTGTGGACCATGTTGTTCTACCCTTTTTTGAACTGATCAAGTAGTTTTACATCTGATTACTACTAATCCAAAACAATTATGGTTGTAAATTTTTTGAAAGACACTGAGTAATCTCTATGTTCCAATTATTCTTGCTAAAGTTCCTTTTTTTGGGTCTTGGCTCCACATATATGGATTCAATGAGGATATAGTCATGATAATTGGTTTGTTCATGGCCCTGCCATCCCCTGTGGCCTCAACCTATAAGTTATGGGCATTTGGTTACCCAACCATGTATATGAAACTTATATTCATGGTCGCATTCGTCATTGGAAAAATTGTATGTTTTGTTACAAAAATTAACAAAACCAAAAATGATATATTTATCTCATGAGGGTTTTATTTCATGGGTAATTCCCTTTCTATGGATGAAAAGGAAATGAAATATTTGATATTTAAGGCCAATATTGGGGTTGAATAATACAATTTTTCCTATGAAATTTTTTAACTCTAATGATTCTATTCATATTCGGGAGGAGGGTTGAAGGGAATCCCCTAAGACATAAGAATCATGACCAGTCTGAAAGGCTATGATATGATGGTGTTTGTGGGAATGATTAACAATATTTTGGATCATCCATTTATTTAAAATCAATTTACAACTAGACAATACGTCATTCCACACACATTCGTCCATTGGTTTGTTATTGGTCATATATTCCACTGTTACTAGGGCGTTTGAAAATATCAACAATACAAATTTATTCATATACTTGTTCATTTTTTTAAAATCAATAAAATAATAGATTGTGTGACCTTGAATCCGTTGAAGAGGGAATGAGTCAAGAAGGTCACTTTGTCCTACCTCATAGGGTATCCCAGGATCTTGAATCATGAGGAGATTATTCTACATAACTGTGAGGATATAACTTGGAATCCATTAATTTTAGAAAGAATATGATTTGTTATTTGTTTCCTTAAAACAAAGGAAATCCTGATGTCACGTTTCATCTAGTCAAGGTTAGGTTCTCCACCATTGTCACTCGGTGGGAGGTATCAGGTGATGCATGGTTTTCTTGGGTTTTCTAGAAGGCACTATTACTATTTTTAGTGTCACATTGAAATTTCTACTTTTTTGGACTATTTCAATTGTACCATAGGTGTGGGATGAGATTTTTACATAGTTCTCTAAATGGAGTCTTCTAAATCTTATGTCATTTCTAAAAATTATCCGAACCTTAATGGGTATTTCATTATCATCAAACCTGTCTATAGATCATTGTGGAGGTTCTCTGTGATAATTTCTACTAACTAATTCTATGAAAGTGGAATAATGAGTGATTATGTTATACTTTTACATATTTTCATAAAGTTAAATAATCTATCATTTTCACCATATTATTAGTTTTTTAGGTTGAATATAATAATTTTTTAATTTTGGAGTATAATATATAGAGTAACTGAATATTAAGATCTTCCTAGCCTATGATGGATCATGCAGGGTGTCTACTATACAAAATAAAAGACGTCCCCTAGATTCTATATAATGAATAACAGTTTTTTACTTCTTTTTTGTCACAAGATCCCATCATAGGCCTGAATTGGGAAATTAAATTATTGGTACCATGTTCTAGACCCCAATTCATTCAAAGGATGATAAGGTTGGATAATTTAAATTCGGAAAAAGAAATGTTTAATCCATCTATTTGGGGTCTGACTTCCTCATGAGCTATACAAGGATGTGTTCCCCCACCCCCATGGCTTCCATCAGAGCAACTAGAGACTTGATGTTGTTGAAAAGTTATATATTTACATCGATTTGGACTATCCCTTGAGAATGAGTAGTGGGAGATGGTTTATTTGGTTTTTTATATTATTCTCATACTTATATATAGATCAATCCAAGATCAAATGATCATCCCAATAAGGAGGGTGTTGTTACTGTAACATTGGTAAATTGAGGACTTCCTCAATTATTTTGTTTAATAATTATTTTTATCTTGATCAAAATCTACCCTGATGCTTAAATCCCATCTTCACTATTGGATTATCTCCCTCTTGATGATGTGGAAAAGGGATATAGTTTTTTTAATGTGGTACCAATTAGGAATATTTTCCATGAGTATTTCCTCATTTATTCCTATAGGGTTTTATATCTCACTCTCACACTAAACTAGATGTTATTTTATAGATGGGATTTCAGTCATTCTAGATTTTGATTGGGATATTTCCATGTATATACCATTATCAATTGTGTAATTCCATTGAGAAGGTGTAAAATAATCATATAGAGGTTTCTTTTTCTATTTCCCCTACTGGTTTTGTATACAAGGGGCCTTTGATTGTATATCAAAATCACAAACCTAAGAAGGTACCATTTAAAAATTGTGCCCCATGGAATTTGTGTCTTAGTACACATCATATATTGGATTGATAGTGATGATGTTCAGTGAGGTATACTCGATGATGGGAACGATATCTTTATTCATCATATAATAGGGTTGTTATGTACCAATACCTTCCCCTTCAAGATGTACATTAGGGCCATCCTTCTGAATATTTTTTTACTGGGCCAACTTGACTTTTGACACTTAAGGTGTTTTATTTTTTTTACTAAAATATCCACTCACTTTTGTATATGAATAGTTTTTATGAGGGTGTATCTGATCAAACATACTCCGAAATCAAAAAATTTCAGGGGTATGGTTCACTATGAGTGGAATAATTGAGGTGTTGACTATTAGTAGCGATTACATAGCTTGTAGAAGACCGATAACTTTGAAAAAATGATAATAATTCCCCCATCTATTTAGGATCGGGGTTTTCAAGGTATTCAATAGAACATTATTATCCTTTTATTGAGTTCTTGATGACTCTCGAGATTTCCATTGAGATAAAAAGTCCATAAGATCTGTGGTATGTGGGTTGATTTTAGAGATTCTTTTGATTTATTAGGGGCCCACTGGGTATTTCATTACCAGGGGTTGGAGGAAGAGTAAAAAACCCCCTAGGAAAATGGGATGTGTTTTTCTGCAAATAGAGTCCATTGAAAATTCCATCATTAAATTTTTTTTGGGTGAAATTTCATTCACACATGGGTTATTATAATTTCCATCTAATAGCCAGATTCACATTCAATGGGGATTTTTTGGGTAGTCTGAGACATTATATGGATTCAATGTTTTTTAGAGGCCCTATACCTTTACTGATGATTCTTTTTTGTTTTCGAAATAGGGAATCTTCAATTAATTGATATACTATTTAATGACCCAGTATTAACATACATTGAAAATAATTCAATTTTGTGGAACATTTCATACATTACACAAAAACATGCCTAAAGATAATATTAGTTTTTTCCCTTTAGAAATAAATAATCATAAATAACAGTTTTATAACACATATACTTCTCCTTCCTCATATTTATTCATAACATGAACCCATTTTGAAATATCATACTTAATACCTTTATCTATATCTAATGGAAGAAAAAATAAAAAAAGGGGTGAGATCGTATTCTCAATAATGGTAAACAATAGAGATATATAATCATAACATGGAAATAAGTGTATAAAAACATAATAATAACATTTCAAGATCATACCATGAATATGAAATATCAGAAAAATGAGTCATGGAGTAAATAATGGATGTTCATAAGATATGAATAATGAGTGAATCAAATAACATAATCCATTAGAGTATAACATAATAATAAGACATGTAATGTTGTAATACACATAAACATGAAATATTATTCCCTATAAGTCAAGATTCATTTCTAGTACTTATTAGGGAACTCCAAACGAATTACACATACTAGACGACACACAATACTATCCCAGTCACAATCCCTTCCTGGTAATAGATCTTGTTTCAACAACTACCCATAGTAGATATGATTTCTCCGTCATCCCTTAGTGGATCACATCACCCTATATTCCCAGACTGGATCGGGATTTCCCATCTTCCCATAGTAGATAGGGTTTCCCTATCTTCCCATAAGAGATCAATCTCATTGACATGATTCACATAATTATATAATAAGATATAAATCACTACCCAATTCATTGTGGGGAGATATAAATCCCACCATTAACAATTTAAAACTATACATATTTTTGAAATAAGAACATAAATCATTCATAACAATAGAACCCATCGAATGAAATCTGATTTATAAACATCACTGAATCATAACATAACCTAAGGAAAAGAAATGGGATTCATAAATATCATTCCATCATAAAAATAAACAATTTTAGAAATAATATGAATGGTATTGTTGGATCATGTCACCAATAAATTACAAAATATGATAATGTATGTAATTTTGATGTAAACTAAATTTACAAGATCCATTTAAAAAAATTCTTGCGGAATTTTTTTCCTCTTTAAAAAATACTTTTAAAATCACAAAACATTTATCAAACCCTTTTGATTGAATATAAACTTAAAAATGATAATGGAATATTTTAAAAATATTTGAAATCAATATTTTTACGAAATTCATAAAAGAAAATTTAAGACACATTTCAAACATTTTTAATAAATATTATTCTGAAGGAACACACATTTTTGACCAATGAGAGAACAAAATTTCATGAAAACTACTATATAATTAAATGAAATATATTCATGATACAACATGTAAAAGGGAAGTATATTAAACTCCTAAAATAATATAGGTGTGTAACTATAAATTATGTTACAATGAAGGAAAATATGGATAAAATTGCCTAATCAATTTGGTAAATTTTTATCCATAAACCCCATGAAAGAGAGATCATAAAAAGGATATGCACATAACCATAATATTCATGATAAAACTCATATTATACATTAATTATAAATATTTAAACCTCAACGAATAATCACGTATTGTATAAGACATGTGTCCCACATAAATAAAACTGATACATAAACCAATTATTACTTGAGTAATATTATAATCCTGAACCCTATAAAAGAATAAAATGAACTAAATATTTTAATATAAATAAATAAATAAAATTAATAATATAACTTTTCATTGTTCAGTATATACAAATCAAAAAATAAGTGAGTGATGAATATTACCTATATCTCATTGAAATAAAAGATGAGAGGAAATTCCCTTACCTTATGTCTTGACTACTTCTGTATATGTTAAAACCTCATGTATAATAAATATAAGTTTATTATAAATGTATTTAATATTGCATATATATATATATATATATTCTATATATGATTTACTTATGACTTAATATTACTCATTATTTAATAATTATTTGTTAGTGTTGCGCTTCATTTAATATCTTCTTTATTTTGCGTTAATGTTTAAACTTATTATTATTTTATTTCTAACATAATTCATGATTTAATAATATATATATTGAAAAGGAAGATATAAATTTCATTTAAATATTCATTATATTTTTATTCCTGTATATTCAATGTTATAGAGACTGAAAATAAATACAATGTATAGGGAACAGGTAGTACGCACGTACACAAGAACGTTGTTTTCATTTTCTTGTCAGTTTAAAATAATTACAATTAAATGATATATATTAATTAATGAGTAATTTTTAATGTTATATAAAACATAAATATTTATAAAATTAAGCTTCATTATCATAAATGTGAAATATTTGTTACAAAATAATCACGTTGCATTTTAAAGATGGGCAGCATGCGTACACATGAGCGACATTATCATTTTCCGAAAATATTAGATGTCTGAAAAAATTTATAGAAATTATATTATCATTCCATAAGTATAATTATATCAAAAATATCATATATAAATATTAAACCCATCACTATTATTATTCATAAAATATATTAAAGGAAAAATTAATTGTATCACTACGTGGAGATGGTAAGTCATAACTACGTACAAGCAATACATTCAATTTCTATTGAAAATGGGATGTATAATGGCATGATCATAATACAAATAACATTTAAGAATATTTTGTATGACTAATTTATTATGTCATTATATAGATCATATATTTATAGGATATACAGAAGAGTAGAAAAGGAGAATGATCGTTTAGAGCCATTACATGATCTTTAGAATGACCCCATTACATATCCTCTAAAGGACTGTAGATTTGGTAAATTGGGAAGACTATAACCATTAGAATGTGAATGCGGAATTTTATAATGGTAATTCTTATGTATTGGTCGAGATAAAAGTATCAATGTGATTAAATGAGAAGTTGGAGGAGGTGTCCTTTTATAATGTAGGTGGGGGGAACATTTGGAATCTCAAAAATGTTAAAATATAATAAGGCTATTATAGAGATAGAGAATTAAAAATGGAAAATAAATTAATAATTTAAGACATTTTATATCTTATATTATCATTTTTTATTCATAATGATTTATGAGATGTTTAATTAATTTAATATTATATTAATTCAACAAAAGTTCAATATTGTCAAATTTGATATTATTCATTTAATTTAACATTTAATTTATCAACACAATGTATAAAATAGAATATAATGCTCAAAAACGTCTCTAAAATATTATATATATATATATATAATTCATTAGGAACATTTACTCATAAACAAAATATAAAAATAAAAACATTCAAAGCCAATAATTTTATTTCCCTATTAATTAAAGAAATATTATATTATCATAGAAAAACATTTAAGGTAATTATATAATTTATAAAAATATATATATATTTTTATAATTAAAATAATATCATTAATTTCAAAATGGAAATTTACATTCTTTCATATCTTTATTTAATCTGTATGTGGATAGATTAATGATATTAAATACAAACAGAGTAACATTAAGTAATTATCTTTGATTAAAATATTGTACAATTAATTTTCATGGAAAATATGTCTATTAGTCAAATAAAATTAGATCATAAGGAGATAAAGGGATAATAATATTCTTTTAAAAATTTTTGGACACGTTTTTATTATATTTTTAATGATTAACTTTCTGTTTTTACACCTATTTTACCCTTTTCATGTTTACCGTGATATCATGTAATCTATACATTAAGAGTTAATATCATTACTGTAAAATTCCAAACGAACACCAAATGGATCATTAAAAAAATATTTTAAATTATTCTTGTTATTTGTAAAAACTATATTTTTTAAATTTTATAATATTTTATAAAATGTTGTTTATTTTAATGTTTTATTTATGTCAATATTTATTCTATTCACTATATATTTAAAATATCCTAAAAACATTATATTTAAAAAGAATATAATTTATCTCCCACATTTCAATGTATATTATTTTTAGATTTAATTAATTATGTCACATTAATTTTTTTAATATTTTTAATATCATATATTTGATATTCCAATTAATTAAATAATTATTGCATCATCATTTTGTACGAATTTGAGGAAATTATTTATTTCCTAAAAATTAGAAATAAATTTCTAGGATTAAGATAATCATTTGCTATTTAAAATTAATAATTATAGTTGAATTTATATTCTGCATGACAGATTATAAAAAATTGCATTATTATTACAATATGAGTATGCCATTGTTAGCTTATCATTAAATAAAATTTAATAAATATCATATTCTCACCTAGGTGGCCCAAAAAGGTTAAAATTTGACCCCAATGATGGTTTTGGTCAAAACCCACTCATGAAATAAAATTAGGACATGTTTTAGGGTAATTTTATAATATTATAATATTTGTTTTTACATTTAATTACCTGAATTACCCTTAATCACAGTATTTTTTTAATAATGATGCTATTAATAATATCCAAAAATTATGTTCGTCCTTTTAGAATTAAAAAATTAATAATGATTACAACCTTGTATTTCTATTTTTCAAAATTCTATTCCCAGAAGTGGGATAATTAAGTTTAATGAAAATCTAGCAGACGTCGCATGAATGACGGAAAAAGAACATTCAAAAGCTAAATAATTATTTATATCTAATTTAAATATAAAAATGAATAAAATGAAATATATTGGATTAATATATTTATAATTGATATATTGTAACAATAAAAATAAAATTAAACTATAAAAATTATTTAAATGAAAAGTAAATTTTTAACTAAAATGCAGTATTTTTTACAATTATCAAAAAAAGAAACATCATAGAAAAATACTAAAAATTCATCCTAAATTAAATTTGAAATTATAAATTAAAAAATGAGGTTTATTTTTATATAATTAAATTTCTAAAATTTTCTGAAAAGAAATTTATTATTTATCAAATAATGATAAAAAATTCATTTAAGAAAATTGTGTTTCTAAACCGACAAAGACTTTATCAAAAATGATACATTTATCATTAATTTTTATTATTTATTTGAAATAATTTTAAATAAAATTTAAATTTGTGTAATTACTATTCATATTACTATGTATAATTTCTATGTTATAACTATCTAAATTTAAATAATAATAATAATTTATTGTTTCACAAATACTCAGTGTTGTTTATAACTCTAGCCAAGTCCATGTTGCATATAATAGAAGCATAAATTTGTGTCTCATTTAATTTTATCCAAAATTTGTTCATTTATTGAATAAAATAAATCTATATTCTCTATATTATGAATTGAAAAATATCAAAAAGATTAAATTAATTCATAAAAAAGATTTAATAAATCTCATAGAGTAACATTCTACCCCCATAAAATGAATTTCTCCCTCAAAATTCATCTAGGTTATCAGAGGATTAATTATTGAATTTAACATTCAAAGAAGCATAGCCCGTATGGCCTGAAGGCCTTCAATTTTATTTATGTTTGATAATCCCCTTTCAAGGGATGAGGGGGAACCCTTAAAAGGCCCATAGGCTCAGAGATTACAAGGTCCATAGGACTAAGAGATTACCTGACCAGAATGTCTTAGGGAATTCAACCAGTATATCTACAAGGAACTGCCCCTCCCCATCATCTGTGTCATGATTGTAGCTCTCAACCTTTGCATGGTCGTCTTGTTAGGCTTCCCGTACAAGCATAGGCTGGTTCCGAAGGTATATCCATACCCTCTCATTCTGAAAAATCCATTTGTCTCTACTCTGGTGAGTGCACTTGCTCTGAATCCTCTTCTCGAGCTACTCCTTTTTTGTAGTGTGTCTGGGTCAACTGCATGTGGCCCGAAGGCCTTGTGGTTGCCAGAGGGCCTTAAAGGTGGCATGAAATCTCTATTGACCGAAGGGCATGGGTGGCCCGAAAGCCATAAGGTCTCCAAGACCAAACTTATATCCCAAGGTGAATAGTTCCCGCTGCTACAGTACCGAACTGTACCTGTTATAGTACTACTACAGTACCCGAATAGTGTATAGTTCTACGACAGTACTTTTATAGTGTACAGTTTTCCTACAGTACCTATACAGTGTATAGTTCCGCTACAGTACGCACAGTGGACAGACTACTACAGTGCCCGGAAATATGCCATTACCTGGTTTTGAACCTCGGTCTTGTGGATGAACTTAAGGATACCTCACCAACTGGGTTGATGATTATGTGAAAAACATCATAAAAATTAATACAAAAACATAATTTTAATAAGGGAATATTGAAAGCATAATTGTTACCAATATACCACAGTTATGAGAAAGTTAAAAATCACAAATCCATAAATCAATAATGAACTAAGGGGCCATTTGATTCATCAAAAAATGAAGGTCCTTGGGTAGCCTTTTTGGTTTTGAGTTCCTTTCCCTAGTGTTGGATAATTTTCTTTAAAATATTTACATACATGATTCTGTAAAATTTCATCATTTTTTGTATCTTCATCAGTTCCACCTCACTAATTTATTAACAAATAAAGGTGAATTTTTCATTCAATAATTTCTTACAAATCATGAGATCCATGTTTATATGACCTATATTTCATTGTAGTACTAAAAAATAGTCCTTCAATAGTGCTACAATTGATTTTATCAGTGCTAGAGATGCACTAAATACTGTATAGAGATTAAAATATAGATACTTTTGTTATCGCTAAAAATTCACTAATAAATGGCCTGTTTATCCGTGATAAAAAGGGTTGATAAAGAGGCGTACTACAGGGTGTTGTAACTGCACAATAAATCCCCAGTGCTCTGTTCTATAACAACACACCACAACACCAAATACACCATTAAATCATAAATATCAAGTACGAATATTGAATTTAAATGAAGATAAAACAATCTAGGATCATTTGCTCAGTTTTGGCGATGTGATGCATATTCTAAACTAAAATTATACATATATATAGAATAAATCACACTTGGATTCATACTATCCACAACATGCATTAGATTGAGGTGTGGATTATTCTTACTTATCTCAAATGTCTTTGGATCATTTTCCTGAAGTATCAATATAATAAAAGTGTGTTTTCCTGGTTTTGAGTATGTCACTTGTCTTTTTTACTAAAATTTCATTTTAAATTTGAAACATACACATTGACTCATACTAGTCACATAATGTGTTGTTTTGAAGTAATACTGATTCTTACATGTAACAAATGACTTATGAATCATTATCCAAAATTATATGGACAATATATGCATGGTTTCAATGATTTTCAGTGAATGAAACATTTTAAACTATAAAATTTTGGTTTTAAACTAACAACATACACATTGAGTAATACAAAAAATATCATGTATCTGACGGAGTTATTTTTGATTACTATATGTGAAATATGATTAAAGATAATTTTCTTAAACTATCAAAACAATTTGAATGCGTTATCTCGGTTTTGAGTACGTGGTTTTTCCTTTTTTTAAAAAAAAAATTATATCAAATTTAAATAAAAAGATATATTTAGAGTGATATCATTCACACAATGTGTCATATTGAGGTGTAGATAATTCATAAAAATATCAAATAACCTATGGATCATTTTCCTATGGTATCAAAACAATATGAATTCATTTCTTGGTTTTGAGTGCACCACTTGTTTTTTACTAGAATTTCATTTTAAACTGGAAAAACACACTTTGACGCATACCACTCAGTTCATATATCATTTTGATGTGAGACTAATTAATAAATGTAAAAAATTACTTATGAATCAATTAACTAAATTATCAAAAAAATATGACCATTTTTACTCATTTTCTAGTGAGCGACATTTGTTTATCTAAAATGTTGACTTTAAACTGATGAAGGACATATTGCGTCATACTAGTCATATCATGTTTCAGATTTAGGTGCATATGATTCCTAAACATAATAAATGACTTATGTATTTTTTTACTAAATGTATCAAAACAATATCAATTTTTTTTCTTGGTTTTTGTAGGTTAACTGCTCTTTTTATTAAAATTGATGCCCTTTTTAAATAAAAATACGTACATAGAGTCATACCGGTCACACCATGTGCCAGATTGAGGCACAACATATTCCAATATATCTCAAATAACTTATGAATACTTTCAATAATCTATCAAAACTCTATGAATGTGTTTTCTTAGTTTTAAGTACACCAATTTTTTTATTAAAATTGAAGTCATTTTTAAATAAAAAGACACATTTAGAGTCATATCGGTCCCACTGTGTATCATATCAAAGTACAGATGATTATTAAACATATCAACTGACATATGGATAATTTTACTTAATTATCAAAACAATACTAATGTTTTTTTATCATTTTTGAGTATGCCACTTGTTTTTTTTTTGATAAAATTCCATTTTAAACCAAAGACACAAACTTAGACCTATAATGATCACATCATGTATTATTTTCGTGCAAGAAAGATTAATAACCATAAGAAATGTCTTATGAGTGGATTTCCAATATTTTTAGGAAAAATTTTGAATGTTTTCTTTGTTTTTAGTGAGTGACATTTTTTGAAGTAAACTATCATTTTTTAAACAGATAATGGAAACA
Organism: Viscum album; assembly: GCA_963277665.1. Taxonomy (NCBI): domain Eukaryota; kingdom Viridiplantae; phylum Streptophyta; class Magnoliopsida; order Santalales; family Viscaceae; genus Viscum; species Viscum album. Next base: position 2,136,157,855 of record OY728138.1, read on the forward strand.
TTTAGAAATAGTTGTCACACTATGCATCGAATTGATGTGCGACTGATTCCTACATGTCTGAAATGAAATATGGATCATTTCATTAAAGTATAAAAATAATAAAAATATGTTTTAATGATTTTTAGTATTTCATTTTCTTTTTTACTAAAATTAATATCAATTTTAATTAAAAATAAAAACATGGAGTTATATAGGTCACATTGTGTGTCAAATAGGGGTGTGGAATATTTCTAAACAACCCGAAGTCTCCAAAAAATACTAACTACCTATGTTACACCATTTACATTGTCTTTCTATATTTAACTTCTAATGCTACGTATTGAGTCAATGTTCTTATCCAGAAAACCTGTCCAATCATAGAATGTCAAAAGAGAAGAGGGTTCCAACACTCAGAAAGGTTTTTCATATAATAACATTGAATCAATAAAAATTGTTAGTAGTTTGACAAAGATTGGAAATGAATTTGAAAAACAAGGTTATATTGGAAAAAAGAATCATTTTGTCTCCTTTGTGGCTTGTTACAGTTACCTGGTCGAAAAATATAAATTCCCAAAAGATCTATGAAAAAAATAAATAAAATTAGATAATAATTATAAAAAAATTAATGTACAAATAATACATAAAATGATGCATCAATAAATTAAAAAAGTAGTATGAATTTAATTTTTTCTAATGGTTGTATTATTTCTTGATGAATTTCCTTGTTTTCTTTATCTTAATTATGGGATCGAATTCCAATACCTCGGGAGAATGAAAATTGTAGAACAAACCACTCATACTCGAACAACAAAATCCAATTGTTCATGAAAGAAAATATTATATGACTGATAATAAAAATAAATAATTTAAATTTAAATTTAAAACAATAAATTATTTCTATAGATAATTATTTCATTGTGAACAAATTATTGACCATAGGTATATACTGACTGTAAAGCAAGAATGACGATAAAAAAATGCAAATAGATCATTCCAAACAATCAATCAACAATTGAGTAGGACGAGGAGAAAATAATTTACATTGGATTGAAGATTTGAATCCTTAGAGAGGAATTAATGATATCATATAGGGTTTATAAATATAAATTTTGTACAATAAATAAATGAACACCCATAATATATTCAATATTAATGGTGAATGTCTCCCATTTATTAAAAATTGGATTGATGTTAAATAGAGATTCATAAGGGTGGTACAAAAAATGTTAAAGAATGAGATTTTTTTAGGTGGATCACAGTAAAAAATATATAGTGTGTATTAGAAGTGTAATGAAATAAATGAAGTGATTTATAAGAATTATTAATGAATTGGTTATCATTTCAAATATGGTTATATTTTTATCCACTAAAAAAATATAAAAAAAGGATAAAATCAGTGAATAAAATTACATTGGTGATCATAATGTTATGATGAAAACATAAAGGATTAAGAAACTATAAGAAATAATTTTTCCCATGTAGATCGTAAATAATTTGGATAGGATAAAAATAATTATAATTGGATCAAATCTATGTATGAATATATTGATCTGAACAATAAATATGTGACATTAGGATCTTGATCCGAATAAGAAAAATAAAGGATTATTATGGATCAAATTGTCCCATATTGGTCTAAAAAATGTCCATTTGTTTAAAAATAAATGTGTTTTTTAGTTAATTTTTTCCCAATTCTGTAAAAGTCTAAACATAAAAGGTCCTCATAATTTATTATAATGAATCATTATTTCATGTCATGTAATTTTGGTGGTCACATATATGGGACATAAAATCAATACTATAAAGGAAAAAAATGGATTTCAGTTTATGTTATTTAACCATTAAATTCAATAAAATTAAGAATCCAAACTGATCATATTATGTAATTAAATTATTAAATCCGAACAAATAAAGATGAATTGAAGTGGGTTTCTAAAGGTTAAATGATTTTATCCTAAAAATTTAATTTTTATTTCAATAAAAAAGATTATATTAAAACTTATTTATTAAATTTACATCAGTCAATGTTAATATTTTATTTTATCAGAATTAAATAAATCTACTGGTATAATATTTATTCTTGAATGAAATAAAATATTCTCTGAAATTGAAATTGTAGAAAACATTTCTCGGTAAATAATTAAATTTTCAAAGAAATTATCAGATTTTGAAATAAAAAAATTGGTAAATTATAAAGGATTGATAAAAAAACTCTATCAACAATGTATTCTTCTTCTTTACAACATAATAAAACATGATGTTATTTATAAAACACCTTGATGATGATATTTTTCCATGAAAATGACTCATTCCAATTAATTATTTTCTAACTTTACTTAAAAAACAAAATTCAAAATATCCATTCCATTTTATGTCAATATTTCTTTTTCTTTTATATTATATTCCGAGAATTATATAACCTAAAAAATATTTGATTTTTCATTTTACAGTATTTAGGTCAACTCATTTAAATTCAAATTTTATATATTTCAAAAATAAAAACAGAAAATGTTATATTTTTTCAAGAATAAGTTATATAAATAAGACAAAAAATAAAACATATATAATGTTTTATCTCATTTCATTTTATAGATTAATTAAAATCATTTGACTGTTACATTTCTGAAGTGACAAAAATATATATCCCAAGAATCATGAAATAGTTTAAATTTATCAAAAATAAATCCATTATTTTTAAACTATATTATAGTGCTCGTTATCCTAGGAAATGTTTTCATTAAAATATAATTATATAGTTGTTCCCATGTGTAAGAAATTTCATCTTAAATTTTTTGGAATCAATTTCTGTAATTACCTTTAAAATAAAAGGGGATAGAAATAAATTTTAGTTCTTCCTCACTAAACCCTCTCAGTTCCAATTATTAAAGGACATAATATAAGACTCCAATGATATTAAATATTTCATCATCCAAATGATTTGCAATGTAATATTACAAACCAATGAAATAACTGACCTCTATATGGATGAGTTTTTCAAAACTGGATTATTGAAGATGTAGATGTCATAGAATATTTGTATTGGGAGCCTATTATATCTCACAAAAACATGATCCAACATTGGGATTGAAATATTTCAAGTTTCACAATACCAATGTTGTCCTAAGGAGACCCACATGATATCAGGGAAGGAGATACTTCAACATATCTAAAAAATGAATTTTGGGTTATTTTATTATATTATAGAGAAACTAGACTTGTTGGGATACATATATGTGGGATGAAAAGGTTTAGTGGTTAACTGAGGGAAATTAAGGATATCGAAAAACGTGAATTTCATTCTAGTCGTGGTTGCATTCAACCCTTGAATATCTTAAGACTTAGACTCGAGCCTTGGAATAGTTAGAGCATTGATTATAACCCAGATTCAATCACTGATTCGACAATGAGGAGCATCGGTAGTAGGTTACATTCATGGAGAGCTTCAGATGTCACAAACTGGTTTGTGATGTATATGCTTCTCAAAATAAATCATCACACTTTTTCAGTGCTTCAAAAAAAGTGTCAATAAATATACCTATTATCATCTCTAAGTTAATATGTGATGATAAAATGAATCATTATCAGCCATTTTTCGAGTTGATAAAGATATTCATTTATGACTGCTAAAAAAGTGCTAATAAAGTAACACTTTTTTAGCTCTGTAAAATCTCTATATATATCATAACTAAAAAATTGATGATAAAAACTTATTCTACATTGTTTTCGAAAAAATATTTTTTTTTGTAAAAAGTATAATTATTATAAATAATTATATTACTTATAATAATACCTTTTATAATAAAATAATCTTATAATTATTTTAAAATATAATTGTTTTTTTATAATTATATAAATACTTTTATAAAAAATATTATTTTATCAATTATAATTATAAATATGTAAAAATAATATATATGAATTTATAATTAAATTTATTTATATATATTTTTATACAAATTTATTGTTAACATTATTAATGAATTTTTAAGCTTACGATCAAGCATATTGAAAATGAGAAAAATTGATCAATAAAAAATTAGTACAATATTTAAAATTTGAATAGTTTGATTAATATAAATCATTAAAAAATGGGTATATATTGAAATTTAGATAAATGCATATTGATAATATTAAATCACTGTAAAAAAATATATAAAAAAATAATATAAAATGATTAAATTTTAAAAAATATTTGTGATTGTTAATTTGAATATAAAAATTCATTAATTATGTATATATGAATTCAATACAATACATTTGATCTATGATATGATTTAAAAAATCAAGTGACATTCAATTATATACATAACTCGATGCAATTAGTCAGTATACTTAATTCATATTATATTTTAATAAAAACCATTATTCACTAGATATATTATTATTTATTTTAAATCATAAAAAAACATTTTGTATTATATAAATCATAATTATTTACATTAACAGGTATCTATATATTTATTATATGCTATGTATTAACAATATCAATAATTATATAATTAATAAATTGTTTAATATTTTTCACAATTTACTTATTTTAATTGTTATTTTTTTTAATATTCCTTTTTTATTTATCTATATGATTAATAAGTACTTTTTATTAACATTTATAATTTATATATAGTATAATCTATTCATTCAGTTTTATCAATAATTATATATTTAATAAAATCTTTAATATTATTTTAATGAATAATTTTTTTATTTAATTATTATATTTTATTTATTTAGAATGTTATGAGTGTAAAAAAATTCTAATAAATGGTTAAATTTATCAGCACCTTCTTTATCACTAATAATGATTCAATTCATCAATAATTTTTTGTTGTGCTGATAAATACCCAGGAAATTAAGTATTTGTTTTATAGTAGTTTTAGTTACAAAGAGCATGATGTTGTTAACAGAGTTTTTCAAATATTCATAAATCCTCATGTGGTGAGATAATATATTAATATCTCAAATTTCATCTAATGTTTAATATAAAAATTCCATAAAAGTAAAACCTTATAACCCTTCTGAAATATAAAAATAAAAATCATTAGAAAGAAGTTCACAAAACCATGTTAACATTGATCCACCATATTTCATAAAGTAGCTCTTGGTTTTTCACATTCCAAACATGTGAATACAGTCATTATATATTTTTGGAGCATGGTAATAACGTAAATCATCATAAATCCTTATTTAAAACATATTTTTTCCCTTAATATAATGTTAATTAGATACATTACTTAACTCCAAAATGTTGTAAACTTCATCAATAAGAGAAATAGCCACTTTTCAACAAATCCTTAACCAGTTCCAAGGAAACAAGTACCATCCAATTCACTTATTCGTATTCAAAATTTATTTATCCAAACAAAAATATCTTAACATAATGGACATATTAAGGGTTATCATCCCTTATTCAAAATGTCACCTTTCCATTAAATAACTTTTGCAGTCCAAAAGAAACATTCAACAAAAACACATAAATCCTTAAAGAAGGACATAAACTGAACAATCCATACATATTTCACCATGCATATATCATAATTGATGAATCCAAATACATGAAAAAATTTATTATTTCATTTAAATCATAAGACATAATAAAACTAAGTCATCCAGTTAATTAATACATCTTTCCTTCAACATTTCACTTGTAGTCTCATCACCATTAAAAATATAACCATGACTCATACAACCATTCAAATTATCTTCTTGAGATTTCTAATAGGGTCATCTACATTCATAAGGACCATTAATTCAACACTTAGTGAATTTAACATTTGATGATTTATTTGGCAGGTTAATATTCCCAACCATTTCATTAAACAAACACTTCCTTTATCTTCTGTTTTTACATTTTTTGTGTCCTTATTTTCCACAGTCAAATCATTTTCTTGAACATCTAATACATTAACTTATGTAATTATTTCAACATTATTAATAGCATGGAAACTGATCTTTGTTTCCTCTATGGTCCCTATAACAAAAATCATATAAAACTCCTTACTTATATTCATTGGTTATTCTTAGAGTGGGTTATGGTATTAGTTGTTAATCATGTTCCCTGAAAACAAACTACGCAAGATCACAACATCAATCACTCGAATGAACATTCTATTTTACATCTCATCAGCAAAGTTTCAATCTCTATCAACGTTAACCCAATTCTTTATGGTTCACACTATTTTCTAAAGCAATAAATCAGTGATTATGAAACAATCATTATATTAAGGAACCGCATAATCATAATAAAACACTTATACCATGTAAAAAATATAACACCCTCTTTAATCAATGATACCTTTGGTTTATCCTAGTCAATTCATAGAAAACCTATTTTCAAATTTTTAATTATAGTTCATAAAGAGTTTTTCAATTCACAAAGCATATCCCCCATGAGTGTCATGTTGGGTGTGTATAAAGGCCGAATTTCATGTACCAGGTTACACTCAAGTCTGTACTGATGCAGCATATCAAAGCTGTTACCCCTAGGTATATCTATTCTAGATCCACATACACTTTTAGTATCCAAATAGAGATTTAATGATGTGTAACCACTCCCTAAATCCTATACCAAAATTCCAGTACATTATTCTAAACATTAACTCATCATCATACATATCCTTTGACACATCCCTAGACATATAATTCCAAATATCTCAAGGGATCTGACTAATGTTTTTGTCATCCTTGATTGCAAATTTTGGCTAAAATATTTATTTAATACCTACTATAATGACCCTATAATAATTTAAATTGAAATTTAATCATTTGTTAAGAAAATCTCATACATTATACAAACACATTCCCAAATATCGTATTAGATTAGTGCCACTGAAAACCTGAATAAATGAACAAAATTTTCATAACGTATCTACATATTCTCCGACTGATTACTTCATAACTAGAACCGTTGTTATAATATTAGACATAATACCTTTATTCATATCATGGGAAAATGAATCAAAAGAAAGAAGTGATCTTAGATGCTCAGTAAGTGTAAATTTGGGAGATACGTAAGCATAACATGAACAAATGGGTATGGGAAAATAATCATAACATTTGATGACTGGAACCTACATATTAAATATCTTAAAAATGTTTAATGGAATAATGAATAGATGTCAATAAGACATGAATCATTAGGGAATCAAATAAAATAATCCATTAGAGGATAACGTAGGATTGTTACATTGAATGGTGAAATACACATAAACACAAAGTATCATTCCACATATGTCGAGATGCATTTCTAGTATTTATCATGTTACTTCATTAGGAATACACCTATTGGGTGTGACACACCACCATCCCCAGTCGTAGTCCTTTTGTTTAAAGGGATCAGGTTTTCCCATCTTCCTATACGGGATCAAGTTTCCCCATATTCACATAGGGGATCGGTTTTCCCCATATTAACATCATGGATCATGCCTTTTTACATGATTACCATCATTATATGATGAGATATAAATCATTACCCAATGGATTATAGGGATATATAGGTCCCACCCGTCACCTAATAAAAACCATACATAAGTGTTCCATATAAACAAAAATCAGTCATCTTACCAAACCAGAGGGAATTAAATGGTGCTACTAAACAAAATTCAATCATAACATAACCTATGGAAATGAAATAGGTTTCATAAATATCATTTCATCATAAACATAAACAATTTGATATATACTAGTAATGGTATTAATGGGTCATATCCTAAATAAAGCAGAAAATATGATAAAGTATGTCATCTTAGATTGAAAATAAATTTTAAATATCTTTTGAAAACATTAATTGATGAAAATATCCATTTCCTCTTTGAAAATTGATTTTTAAATCAAAAAACATTTATTAAACATTTTTCATTGAAAAAACCTCAAAAATATGTAATTTAATATTTTTAAACATGTTTTAAATCCATCTTCTTTAAATTGAAAAAAATAAAATTTAAGAAACTTTAAAAAAAAATTACAAAACATTATTTTGAAGGAATAAAAAGTCTTGACTAAATAGAGATAAAAATTACATGAAGCTTAAAATACCATTAAAAGAAATAGATTCAAGATAAAACATGTCAAATTTCACTATATACAACACCTAAAATAATATATGTTCATAATATAACACCTATCTTAAAGAAGAAAAATTAAGACACAATTTCCTTACTGATTTGGTAATATTTGATTTATATACCCCATGAAATAAAGATAACTAATTGCATAAGTAAATACCCATAATATTAATTATAAGACTCATAAAATACATTTAGTGGATGTATATACACCACGTAGATGAATAAAGTATTGAATAAGACATGTGTTTCAATGAAATAAAAGTGAGACATAAATCCATTACTACTTGAGTAAATTTAGAATAATGAACTCCATAAAACAATAAATTAAATTAAATATTTTAATATAATTAAATAATTTAAATTAATGATTTAAAACTTCATAAGTCATTATATACATCACAAAAAACAATGTAGTGGTGAATATAGAATGTATCTCATGGAAATAAAAAGTGAGATGAAATTATATTACATTAAGTGTTTAATTCATTCAAACCTATTAAAATCTACAGTATAATAAATATAAGTTTATTATAAAAAAAACAAAAACAATATATATATATTCCATATATTATTTACTTATTCCTCAATATTACCCATTATTTAATAATTTCTTGTTAATGTTATGCTTTGGGAAATATCGGCTTTGTTTTTGGTTCATGTTTTGACTTGTTATACTTTTTATTCTTACATAGATCATGATTTAATAATATAAAAAATGGAAAAAATTAGATGAATATAATATATATATATCTAGTATATAATTATTCATCATCATTCATAATTGATAGATATTTAAAATAAATTTCTCAATTCTGAGAGACGGTAGGGAGTATGTACTGATAAACATGATTTTAATTTTCTTATCATGTTAAAAGGAAAGAAATTATATGATATATATTCATTAAAAATCATTTCTATGTAATATATAACATATATATTCATAAAATTAATCCTTATTACCATCTATGTGAAATATATGTGAATAATGAATCACATCATATGGTGATGATGGTAAGCCATTCGTATGCCCGAGCGACGTTGTCATTTTAAAAAAATATCAGATGGATGGTAAAATAGGTAGAAATAATATTATAATTCATTAAGTATAATTATATCCCAAATATAATATATAAATATTAAACCCATAATAAAACTTACTCATAAAATATGGGGATGTAAAAATGAGTTTTATCGCTATGTGGAGACGGTTAGCCATACATACGCACGAGTGATACATTCAATTTTTATGGGAAAGGTGTTGAATAATGGTGTGTTCATAATCAAAATATAATTTCATAATATTTATGATTCTAAATATATTATATTATGATATATATCATCTATTTATAGGATGTATAGAAGAGTAGAAAAAGAGAATGATTGGTTAGAGCGATTATATATTTTTCATAATGGCTCATTTAGATCTCCTATAATGGACTATAGAGTTAGTAATTTTGGAATAACATAGTCTATATAATGTGTCTAGGAATGTTGAAATGGAAATTTTTACGTATTGGTATAGCTATAATGCTCAATGTGATGAAATGAGAGAAGGGAGGAGGTTTCTTTTAATAATGAAGGTGAGGGTTACTTTTGGAATCTCCAAAATATTAAAATACAATAAGGATATTCTAGAGAAAAATAATTCTAAATGGACTATAAATTTATATTTTAAGAATTTTATGATCATAACATAACTAATTTTAGATTATTTATCATTTTTTGTGATTTTTAAATATTCTAATAATATATTAATTTTTAAAAATACTATAATTTATAAATTTGATACTATTCTTTTAATTTAAAATTTAATACTTCCTTACAAAGTGGTAATTAGAATATAATAATTTCATAAATCTCAAATATATATTATAAGTCAATAGATTTCATTATGAACATCTAATAATCCCAAAAATAAAAAAATATAATACTTTAAAAAATATTATTTTCCTATTAATTATGTAAATTTTGTTTTTGCGTTGAAAACCCACTTATGATAATTATATAATTTTTTTAAAATTCAAAATAAAATTATATAATGATACTAAAAGCATGAAAAATTTTCGTGTATCGACCAGTCAATGATCCTATGCTCTTCTAATGTGTATAGCAGCACTCGGGTCGAATCCTTGGCAGTGATACTTTTAAATAGTCGTTTGTTTTTAGTTTATTGTATTCTTATTGGGGTCTTTGTTTTCATAGATTATGAATTGGTATGTGTTCATTTTTATGGAGTTATGCTTTTTATATCCTTGAGAATTGCTTTATATTGCATTTAAATTAACACCCACTTCACAAGATAATAGTGATTTGAATTCCTAATTGTTAAGGTTTTAATCGATGTCGTAACATAACATAGGGTTCTAATCATTACCATTACATGATTATGGTAGTGTATTTTTGGTTCCAATAATCCATGGAATCCACATATTAAACAAAACATGTCATTAATCGATGACATATAAAATTCAACATACACAATATTAACTCAATGAATACTCATCGAGCAAAGGCTCTCAATCAATTAATATCCCCAAATTATAACTCACCCCAATGGTAGATTTACTTAGCCATTTAAATGATTCTTAATATTCTTATAATTATCATGATGATAAATTAAGAATATAAGAAAATGAAAGGGATAAGAAAAGAGTGGTGCGTCAAACACACACACAAACGATGAAGGGAATTAAATACCAACTTTAGATTGAATGAGAATGAAAAATAAGGGAAGGGGATTCAAATTTATTTAAACTATATTAATAAAATTAATATTAAACTACAGAAGGTGGATAATAGTAATACATATTAAGAAGAAACTTGCATTAAAAGAGAATTATAAAGAAATAGACTTACAAGATAAAAAATATGAAGAACACAAAAGTAAATGAAAACAAAGAGAAGAAGAAAGATATATCAAGTGAAAACGTGAGTATGGCATGTCATCCCAAACCTTTTGAAAGGAATTGTTCATGCCAATATGTGATCCCCTATTTTGAAATGTCAAATCTTTACAAGGAGAGGAGGGGATTTATTTATATCCCAATGTTGTGGACTGTTGGCATAACCAATCTGTCCCTCCAATTGGCTCGATGATTTGGACAGTAAGACAGTTAAATCTCAAGATATCTCCTTCTTGAAAGTTTTCTAGGATAATGTTTTTCTAATTATCCCAATATTTGGAATCATTTGAACCTATGGAGCCAAATCTATGGCCTTTTGATTAAAAAAAGTTAAAATGTCCATTTCAATCCGTGCTTTTTCGATGGCCAAAATGTGAATGGATTGTGGAATAGGAAGATGCCTTCAAATCCGAATTTTTCTTCAACAATGTCGGTCATCTATATATCCTCATTCCCAATAGAAAATCGATGCTTGATTCGATTACTATATTAGGAGACCTGTCATGAATACTGTATTGATTGTAATTCCCGGCCAGAATGGTGGGGTGGACTTCAAAGAATTAGTTGGGCCCCATGTTCTTGGATTTGGGCCCTTAAAGTTTTATCCAAGTCTTAGTATATTCTCCCCAAATCCTTTTAAGAGAATAAAGTAATTTTAACTTCTATATGGAGCCCAGAAATTCAATCATCAAGGCTACTCCAGTTTTATCACAGATTCTATAGGCCATATTGTGTGGTCCATATGAGCCTTATAATGGAATAATAGGCCCATGTTCCCTTCTATTAAATTGTTTTATATTGAATTAGTAATCCTAAAATTCAAGTACAACACAATTTGGTTCATCAGTTGAATGTTATAAATAAAATAATAAGCTGAATCAATTGGACTACTTCCAAAAATGCTCAAATATTATACTTAGTAATAAAAAATTAATATATCACACATATAATGAAAATTTCATATAAAATAAGTTAAGGAAGTATTTAATAGGTCATTAAAATATTAATAAAATCATCTACCCCACACTAAGTCTTGTACATTTTCTCATGTGCAACAAATATAAAAAAAAGAAAAAATCATTTTAACTCACTAAAAAATATTAAAATTTTGTTTTCCCCAATAATAGGAGGTTTAGAAAATTTCACTCATCCATTTTTAATTCCACCACATGTTGGTACAGAAATAATATTCTAAAAACATTTCATTTTTTTCAAGATCAAATTTAGAAATGGAAAATGGTGGCAGACAAAACATACTCCTCTGAAGGTGATAAAATTACTTTATGGAGCTTCACTCATTCACAAAAAAAGGGAAAATCTCATAGTTTGTAAGAGCTATCAGCATCCACTCCCTATAATAAAGTGATAAAAAATCAAGTGGTCTTTTTAGGGGGGTTTTTGTGTCAATGGGATGATAGGACGATGATATCCAAATGATATAAAATAGGCGATAAAAAACCCAATGTAAAAAAGCAATGTACATTTTTTTTTGAAATGAGAGAGGGAAGGAAATGGAAACACATATTTATGAGGGAATAAAAATGTGAAATTAGACTCAAAAGTTGAAGGAAATACAAAGGGAATGAAATGTTGAAATATTTACAAAACAACAAACTTCTCCCAATGACATATGAATATAATGAATGTGTTCTTTATTTTATTTTTTATCAAAAGTTGAACTTGAAACAGATCTTAGACTCATATCCCAACCCATGATTTATCTCTTCACTACACAAATTGTAATAGTTATAACATGATCAAAGGATGATAAATACTGATTTTTGACCAACCCAAGACAAAAACCAATTATTTTTTCATTTTTTTAATTTTTTTTCTTGAACATTTGTCAATAAAATTTGAACAATATGTCATAAGCATATATACATTCCCAAAACCAAATGAAGTATGACCTCTACCCCACACTGAAATGTATGCTTTCTGTAAAGAATATGATAACATGGTGAAATTAAAAAAGAGTACCCAAAATGAAAACCATTCCCTCCACAATTAAATTTCAAAAAATTATGCAATGAAAATACTTTTGGATATTAGGTGGGAAAAGGTATTGGGAATGTAATGTGGAAATCAAAGAAAATGTTTTCATTGGCTCGAAGGGGATTTCAAAAGAATGATTAATGTATGGGAAATGTGAGGCTATTTGGCTATTGTGATTCACATGTGGTTCAGAAAATGCATCTATCATGTTAATTCACACTAAAGTAGAAAATTCAGCTCGAAGGTCCACAAACACATGACTCAATAATGGGGGTAAAAACAACACATTTTGAAAAGATGGCCTTAGGAGGCCTTGGAAAGAAATGTAATGTTGTTTCTCTTGGGTGGGGAAAATCATTTTCTAAATCCAAAATTGATAATACAAAATTTTTTGGTTTTGACACAGTATTCTTCATCCAAATATATTATGAAAACACAAGATTTTTGAGATGAAACCATGTCTTTTGACTCCCAAAATGGTTGGAAAAATTTTCAAAAGTATATGGAGAGTACGTATGACTCTTATTTTCATATATGTTTTTAAATGATTTTTTCTGTTTTTTAGTTCCATAGGTTTTTTTTAGTTTTTTATTGAGAAAAACCCTCCAAAAAAAGAATGAGTAAATAAGATAAAATGTGATGAGGAAAGTGTTAAAAAATGCGAATGAGGGAGGAAGAAGAATAAAGAGAGAGAGAGAATATGAGTTTAAGGGAAAGAGGTTCCCCTGGTTTGGAATTGGAGGGTCATCGTCTCTATCCCATTGTGGGTTAACTGCAGAAGTTGGGGAATCGATGGAAGTCGATGTGGTTCTGGGATTCTGTGCTGTTACATGAAAAATAAAAATCATTATTCATCTATCTTAAAACTAAAAAGAAATTAAAATTTCATTAATGTAAAATAAAACATGGCTTTCCTCCAAAGAAGGGCTGCATTTATTTGTCTACAGCTAGATAGTTGCAGTAAACTACCCATAGTATGATAGTGGTCACTGTATTTTTTCCACTCTAGAGTGCTTCCAGAAAAACTTCCCCTTTGGGATGCCATATCATTCATTGGATAATTTAATCCATTTCTTGTTGTTTCACATTCAATTCAACGAGGTTGGAAAGATTATATGACTATCCTCCCTTTGGACTTCCACATAAGGAATGATTTTATCCACAATGTGATGGTTTTCTATGATTGGAAATTCAAGAATATGTCTCCATTATGATGGTTTATTTATTTAAGTATTAGATAACACAAATCCATAGTATGAGATCCTAATTGTTTTTGACTCATTTATTTCATCACATACAGTTGTAGAGTAATGAGGATCATCGGAGTCATAAGACTGAATAAATTTTTCAATATCCTTTATATCAATTTTTTTCACCAATGAATGGTCAATTTCAACCTAAAAATTGATCACTTTATTAATTCGGGAACAAATTGCACAACCTTCACTCCCATCAGGACAATATAAACACATTGGTTCAGGGTTCACATTACATATAACATAATTTTCAGAATTATGGATAAGAAATGATGAATGTTGGATAAGCTGATATAAATCGAAAAATTAGCATTTTGGTTTATTTTCCTCATTATCATCCAAGATGGGGAAGTGGATGTCAAAGGAAAGATGAGGTTCTAATTATTTTTCAAGATCCTTTAGATCAATGGAGATAGAAATTGTAATGTCGACATCAAATTCTCCATTTATGACTTGGTTATTGAGGATGGAATATTCACAAAGTCCTCTATTAGTAGAACCAGATGGACATGATGGATTGGGCTTCAACACACTCTCTGAGAGAGTTTCAAAAGAATGGATAGAAAATGTAGATTCATTTTATAATGGGTATCACATGGATTGAAAAATATTAAACATGACAAGTTTCTCACCAAATTCAATGGATAAGATGCCAGCATGGACTTCAATTTTCATTTTAGATGTCATAAGGAATGGTCATCCGAGAATCAAAGGATATTGGAAAGTATTTGTCTCACCTTCCATTTCAAGGACATAGAATTCAACTGGGATGATAGTCTCATTGACTCGGACAAGGTCATCATCCAGTATACCCTCAGGACTAGCGGTTCTTCAATTGGCTAACTGAAAGACAACACTTGTTGGATATATGTGACCAAGTCCAAGGTTAGAGAAGATGTATTTGGGCAAGACATTAATTGAGGCTCCTAGGTATATGAGTGCATCATCGAAGTTGGAACATCCAATTTGGAATGGAACTATAAAGGTTCTAGAATCTTTGCACTTAATGGGTATGAATTGTTGGGTGGAACCATTTTTGATAGTCCTAAGTTTCCTCTTGTGGGTGCACAATTATTTAAGAAACATGACATACTTAGGGATTTTTTTAATGGAATCTAGAGGGGAATGTTGACTACAACACGTCTAAACATGTCAAGAATTTAAAGATCAGGTTTAAATGACTTCTTTGGATTTGAAACGGCTAGTGGAAAAGGAATTGGGTTCCTAATTTTAATAAAAAGAGTGGAGGGAATGGTTTGATATTCCTTTTCAAGTTTCTTTTTCTTTTAATTTTCTAGGTAAACATTTAATGTTGTTTTAGATGAGTTATCTTGAGGCATCACAATTTTCTTCCCTGATCAAATTGAAATTACACTTACATTATCCATGTGGTTTGGTAATGGTTGAGCTGGAAGTTGGGAATAATTGGATGGTTTCTACTAACAATGGTGGGATTCATGTTGTCCAATTTGGGTTTCAATGTTCTTGAGGATAGAATGGGTGAAGGAGGTAATATCATCCATTGCACTTTCCCATGGTTTCTTGGAAGCAGAGGCTTGTCTCAAATTGGCATTACCTATATTTTGGTTCTTGGGAAAGAGATTTTATGGGTTTTGGAATTGCGAAGGCTCACTATGATATTGGAAACCAGGAGGAGGATTGTTCCTTTTAGGATGAGGAATAAAAAGATAAGTAAGATTGAAGTTACCAACACCATGACCATATTGGAACTGATTTGGGCTTTGATGAGGGAATTGAGGGGGATGAGAGACAGAATAACCATACCTCAGGCCTTGGTTATAGGAAGAATAGATGGGCTCATAGTGAGGTTGGTTGAAGTTTCTAATGAACTGACCTGATTTTTAAGGGTTGGTGTTCCTCTGAGCATATGCTGCATTGATCTCCATTGGTCCAGATGAATCATATTGATTCTCTTGATGTTGTAGACAATTTTCAGTTGGATGAGATGGATAGTTTCAGATTCCACAGTTTTTTACATGTCCAGGAAACATTGATTGTGGAGAAGATGAATTTGGGGCTTTGGTAGCCACAACATGTTGTCGAACAACACATATAAGTTCACACATCCACTTTATCATCTGTTTTGGCTCTATTGACAGACTATCTTGCGCTTGTTTGACATGAGCATGTGCTTGAGTAGGGAATTGTTGTGTGTTAGTAGCCATGTTTCTTATGATATCTTTTGCTGATGGAGGAGTTTTATCAACAAGATCACCACCACTTGTGACATCAATTAGTGTTCTCTCCATAACCAATAACACCTCATAGATGTATTGGTACAAGATATGGTCATGGATTTGGTGTTGTGGGAAGGTTGCAATAAGATTTTTGAACCTCTCCCAGTACTCATGGAGAGATTCAATTTGGAATTGAAAAATACCACTTATTTCCTTTCGGATAAAAGAAGTACAAGAAGCCGGAAAGAATTTCTCTAAAAATAGTCGTTTCATGTCTTTCCATGTGGTTATGGAACCAGGAGGAAGATAATAGATCCATGAATTGGTGGAGTCATCTAGGGAGAAATGGAATGATCAGATTTTGATTTGTTCCTCAGAAACTCTTTGAGGCTTAATGGTAGAGCACAATACTTGGAACTCATTAAGGTGGAGATGTGGATCCTCACCGTCTATCTCGTGGAAATGAGGAATAAGATGAATCAAAATTGATTTGAGTTCAAAGTCATATTATATGTTTGGATATTGATTACCAAGAGGTTGCTAATTCATATTATGGGAAACAAGTTCTTTAAGTGTTTGTTCTCTTAGATTGGACATACCAAATTCAATTGGTTGGACAAGGACTGGTTCTTTAATTATTTGATTGTCCCTAATGTTCCTCCTAATTCGGCGAAGTTTTCGGTAAATTTCAAGGTCCATAGAATATGAGGGATTGTTTGGGAGGATACGGGGCATTAAGAGATATTTAGAAGAATTATGAAGGTAATTTTTTTCTTTGGGTTTTCCATTTATGATTTTTATGAAGGAAAAAAGGTTTTTCTTTGTGTTTTTTATTTTTTTTAAAAAATTTAGTTTTTTTTGTTTTTTAAATAAAAAGAAACTGAATATTATTTCATTTCACAATCCCTAAAAATGATTCCATTTGAAAAGTGCGGCTGATTTTTGCCTATCGACCCATCAAAGTTTTGATGCTCTGCTAATGTGTATAGCTGGACTCGGGTCGAATCATTGGCAATGATAGTTTTAAATAATCATTTGTTTTTAGTTTATTGTATTATGATTGGGTGGTTTGTTTGTAGTGCTTATGAAATGATTGATTGATTAAGATTTATTTAATAAATTTATAATGATTGGGATGAGTTCATTTTTAGTGAGTTTAGCTTTTGATATCCTTGAGCTATGCGTTATATTTCATTTAAATTAACACCCACTTCACTGTATAATGTTGATTGTAATTGCTTAGTGTTAATGATTTATTCCAAGCCGTAACTTAACATTGGGTTCTCATAATTACCATTACTTGTTTATGGTAGTGTATTTGTTGTAATAATAATCAATGGAATCCACGTATTAAACAAAACATGTCATTAATCCATGACATATAATGTTTAACACACACAATATTAACTCAAAGAATATTCATCAAGCCATGGCTGTCAGTCAATTAATATCACCAAATTATAACTCACCCCAATGGTAGATTTACTCAGCCTTTCAAATGATTAGTAATATGGTTATAATTATTATGATGATAAATTAAGAAGCTATGAATAAAAATGTATAAAAAAAGAGTGGTGCGTCAAACACACACACAAATGATGAAGGGAATTAAATACTTACATTAGATTGAATGATAAATCTAAAGAATGGAATAGGATTCAAATTTATTTAAACTCTTTTAAGAAAATTAATATTAAGCTTCATATGGTGTGTGAGAATAAGAGATATTGAAGAAAAACATGCATTAAAAAATAATCACAATGAAAGAGACTTACAAGATAAAAAAATGAATAACAAAAAATTGAATGAAAAAAAAGGGAGGAGGAAAGGTATCTAAAGTGAAAAAATTAGAATGTATGGTCCTCCCAGGACATTGGAAAGGCTTTTTATGTGCCAATATGTTCTCCTATCTTATGAAATTCCTAGTCATTTCAAGGAGAAGAGGGGGCTGTATTTATAGCCCAATGTTGTGGACTGTTGGTATTCCCAATCTGTCCCTCCACTTGCCTCGACAATTTTCACATGAAGAAATATGTATCTAGAGATATCTTCTTCTTCAAAGTTGTAGATAATAATATTGGCCGATGTATCTCAAGATTTGGAGTCATTTGGACTTATTTTTCTTATTGTTATGGCGGTTTGATTAAACAATGTTATACTATCCATTTCAATCCATGTTTTTTCGATGTCCAAAATGTGAGTGGATTTTGGAAAAGCAGGATGCCTTAAAATCTGAATTCTTTCTTCAAAAAAGTAATCCAATTTTATATTCTATTTCACACTACAAAATCTGAGCTTGATTGGATTACTATATCAGGAGACATTTCATGAATACCGTATTGATTTTAATTCCCGACCAGAATAGTCGGTTGTACTTCAAAGCATTTGTTGGGCCCCTTGTTCTTGGATTTGGGCCCTGAATTTTTTATCCAAGTCTCCATACATTTTACACCTAACCTTTTAGAAGAATTAAATAATTTTAACTTCTATAATGAGCCCAGAAATTAAATCCTCATGGTTGGTCCGTTTTCTTCACAGATTCTGTAGGACCTTTTATATGGTCCGTATGAGCCTTCAAATGGATGAATTGTCCCCTTATCCCTTCTAATGAAATGTTTTATATTTCAATATAAATCATAAAAATAAATAACAATACAATTTTGATCATTAGGGGGAACATTATAAATAAAATAGTAAACTAAATCAATTGGGCTACTTCTAAAAATGATAAAAAATTATACTTATAATTAAAACATTAATATTTCACACAAATTATGCACATTTCATATAAAATTAGTAAAGGATTTATATAATAAGTAATGAATATATTAATAACATCAGAAAATAATTTCAGTAATATTAAAATAGACAATTAGGGTCGTTCATATATTCATTCTTTGCTCATATAGACACATAAATGATATTAAATACAAAGAGAGTGACATTTTGTAATTATCTTTGATTTAAATAATATATAAAATTTTTAATGGAAAAATGACTATTAAACAAAAAAAATTGAACATAAGGTGACAAGGGTATGATCAGATTCATCCAATAATTTTTATACATGTTTTAATTATGATTAAAATCCTTAACCTTTTGTTATAAAATTTATTTAGCCTCTTTAACTCTTACCATGAAATAATTTAAATTATACTTCAATGGTTAATATAATTATTATAAAATGAAAAAACCCAAATGGATCATTGATGAAATATTAAACCTTTATATAGACATTTTTATAATATATATATATATATATATATATATTAAATTTATATCATTTAGTAAAATATATTTTACTTTGATGTATCATATATGTAAATTTTGATACTATTCATTATTTTTCCTTTAAAAATATTATAACAATATGATATCTTCAAAAAAACATATAATATATCCATATAATTTAAAATGTAAATATGTTGTTTTGTAAGCCATTTCATATGTAAAATTATATTTATTTTAATATTTTTAATATCTTTTATTTGATATGTTTATTATTTAAAAATTATTACTTCCCCGTTTTTACCCATTAAGGTAATTATTTATTTCTTAATAATTAAAAATAAATTGTTATGATGAATATAATCATGTTATATTTCTAAAAAATAATTATAGTCGAATTTTATATTATGTATAAACTTATATTAAAAATTATATATTTATTAAAAACATGAGTATGTTATTCTGAACATATCTTTAAATAAAATATCATAAATGTAATATTCTCACCCAAGTTTCATAAAAAGGGTATATTTTCATTTCAATGATGATTTTGGTAAATACTCACTCATCTAATTAAATTATGAAAAGTGTTAGGGTAATTTTAAAATATTCAAATATTTTTTATAAATTTAATTACCCGATTTATCCTTAACCGTTGTAAATAAAAAAATTACTAATGTTTTTATTCATAATATCCAAAAATTAAGTTTATCCTATTATACATAAAATATCATATTTATTAATAACATGTATGTCCTTTTTCTAAAATCAACTCATAGAAGTGGAAAGATTAAGTTTAACGATAATCCCTCTAATGTGGCGAAAAGGCAAGTAAAAAGACAGTCCAAAAGCTTAAAAAATTTATATCTAATTTCAATATAAAAATGATTTAAATGAACTAAATTGGATTAATTTATGTATATTTTAACCATTTTAAATTTATAAATAAATGTAATTTTTATTAATTATTAAAATAAAATTGTTGTTTTTAAATATAGTGTAATATTTTTCACTATTCATCATAAAATTAATCTTTATAGAAAAATACTAAAAAATATACCTTAGTTAATTTCGACTATCCAAAATATAAATTGATGCACGTTTTATATTTTTCAATTTCTATGAGTTTCTAAAATTAATTTTATTATTGTTCATAGAAGGACATAAAAAATTATTTATGGAAATAGTATTTTTAAAAATATAAGGACATTACAGTGAATCATACATTTCATTTTATAAATTTTTTATTTCTGTCAAAATATTATAAATAAAATTTAAAAATTAGTAACTACTATTCATGTTACTATGTTTAATGGCTAGCTTATAACTATCACATTTGAAATAATTGTAATAATAATGTATAGTTTTGTAGAAATTTAGTGTTCTGTGAAACACATGCCAAGTCAGTGTTTCATATAGTGGAATCATTAATCATATTTTTGTATAACTTAATAAAAACATAGTGCTTTTATACAATAACAGAAATCTATTGGTAGTGTTTCCTAAAGTGAAAAATATCAAAAATATTAATTTAATTGATTATAAAATAATTCAAATAATATTGGGGTGTTACAAACTATCCCCCACATTATTTGATCCCATGATCTCTCCATTGCATATGAAATTATAGGATGATATGTATGAGGTAATAATCTATCCTTTGGATGGCGTTATGATAAGTGATTTAAACTCTCCCCCTCCTCAATTACATACATCTGACGAGTATTTGATTTTTTTTGATATTCTAAAAACTTTGGAGGATCTTATATAGTATAATTTTGTTTTCACATCCCAATATTCGTTCCTTGTCCATGGATAAAGAGACAAGGTGTATATGAAATCATATTTTGTTAATAGCCTTGAGATAACCCTCATATCCTTGGTTACAGAGGAATCCAACCTTTAATCATTGAAAGGTTTCCCATAAATTCTAGCATAAGTAAGGAATACCTTCCTCCATTGTCTCATATGAGACATCATAATTGGATCTGAATAAGGGATGAAAAATAGTTGGAAGGTTCTTTTCAGCTTTCTCATTCAATATATCCTTTTCATTGCCATCTTCATCTGAGGCATGTTCCTCCACCAAGTTAGAACATAGAGTTTCTTTCTCAGGGTCACATGTTGATTGAGGTGAGGTATTAGTAGTGGATAACGGAGAAATATTTATGGTAAACCATAGTGTTGTAAGAAACTGCATATATTAAGGATTCGTAAAAATGGGAGTATTTCCTTTTCCAGGTGAGCTATCACCATAAGAAGGTCATCAGTGACATATTTAGGGTGTACATTCCACGTAATCCATCCCTATACTACCATGAGGAGTAATATCATGGTAGATATCACATTATTCTATAAATTAATAGTATTTCATCTATTGAGGTGTTGTATATATGCATTTTATGGCCTCAAGGACACTATGATCGAGAAGGGTATGAATATAAGCCCCATCTTGCACCATGGTTGAAATATACTGAACTACCTTTTGGGGTTGTGCAGGAGTATAAAAATTTTGTGTGGAGTTTGTAAGAGTATACTAATGAATATATTAAACTTCATTTCTATTATCCAATTATCAAGAATCATTTAGAGTATTCCAGTAATATTTTTTATTGTTTATAGGGATATAGTCATGTCTTTGGGTGGTATCCAGAATATTCCAGTTAAATATTATTTAAGTTGGTTGTATAATCCTGATTAAAATATTCATTACTAACCACAATATATAGATCAACATAAGGAATGAGATAAATAATATGGGCCTCTTTATGTATGGCCTCTAAATTATGTTGATGTATTATATCATTGTTGGGAGTAGGAAGATGTGCATGGCTCTGTAAGCTCCTATAAAATGCTAAGAATATTTTGTGATAGGGGTATGAGTCTTTCTTGAGGTGATTTCCAAAGAGGGTTGATGAAATCTAATTAACATGGGAGTATGATCCTGATCATATTCATTTGGGGTACATTTTAGGCTTCCATTGAAATGAATATATACTTATCCTAAGATGATTTTGAAAATGGGTTGATGAACCCCTATCAGAATGGGAATATGGTTTAGGTCATGTGCCTTTGGAGTAGAACATTGGAATTATTGATAGGAATATGTTCCTATGATGAGGTTATAATAAAACAAGGATTATTAACCATAGTTGGAATGAGAATATGGGACAGGTATTATGCCTTCCCTTTATTAAAATATGCAGATAATCCTCACAGGCAGGAGCAAGAATATATAATTGCTTCAGAGTTTCCATCTATTCATATTGATCACACTGATATGTTTCAATACCAAATATGAAAGTAATATGTTGTATGCATGTATAATAATAGGAATAGGTCATTCAAGCTCATCCATTAATTCTATAATTTATAGGTACCTCAAAAAAGTATGTGCAGGAATATAGGCATGCACATTCTCTATTGCTAGGATATATTGGTATAAGTATTCAATTTAATGAGGAAACTATTGCCACTCATTTATGACTAGAACAATCATAATATTACAATATTTTTCATGTATAGGGACTGGGATATGTTCCTTCAATATAAATGATACTAGGAGATGCAGGTAGACATCATTTGGGTGAGTAGAGATATGAGCCTCTTCACTAGCTGTCACCAAAGTACACCTCTGAACATTATCTGTGGAAGATGAAATATGGTCATGATCCCCCTATTCTAAAACATGCCACACTCATTGAGATATTAATGGTACCCAGATTTGAGGTTCCATTGAGGTAACATGTCAGGTAGTTCCTTCAGTAGGATATTGAGGGGAATTTGTGCGATTAAACTAGTAGTGATAGTTGATACGATGCATCCTATGTGGCTTATAAATTAGGATAGATTTTTGGTGAACACCTTGATCATCATTCCTAAGTAAAGGAAAAAATTTATCATGATCCTCTTGGTATATACTCCTGCTGTGATTATAAATGGTGAATTAAATTGTTAATTTCATTGCACCCTTCCATGGGTGATGTGGGATTACATAATTTACCACCTAAAAACACCAGCATGCATCCTAGTGTGGAATTATTTTATTGTGCTCGTGTAACCCACTTATGATCATGTTTTCTAATCGATAATGATGTCTTCAAGTAAATGACATTATTTTGATATATTAGGAGGTTGTTATTATAGAAGGGGTTCCATAACACTATATTTTTGATTCCATGAACATGTATGAAAATGGATTTTTTGACAATATTATCTATAGTCAGAAAGATAATAACAAATATGTTCACTAATTAGTGCATCATGAAATGTATGATACATGATTAATCATATAATCATGTTTAATGTAATTTATTATTCTTATTATCAAATTATCTATTTTGTTTTCATGGAATGATAATACAAAAATGACCAATACAAAACGAATTATGATTTCACTTAGATACTAAATGATTCATATCAAGTTCAACATTATTTTTTGTGTAAATAATGAAAATGAAAATGTTATGTCGTGTGAAAACCCGTTATTTTGTTATTGAAATATTCATATCAAATTCACAATTATTTCATCTTGATTTGGGGATTGATATTTATTGTGAGAGACAGAGTATAGTTAGAAAAACATTTATATTTTCAGTTTATATCCATGGAAACACGAAATAGCTCCCTCATCTATAAAAATTTATGACATTGTTTTCCAAAGGTAGGAGGCCATTGGGTTACTTTCCCAATTACACATAAGAACAGACATTGGTCGAGAGTGTTGGAGGTCAGGCCTACCAAACTATATTATGGGGAATTATTGTATACATAGGTCCTCTATTAAATATTAATGATATATTAACGATTCATTACCAAATTCTGATATGAGGCTCGTTCCCCAACAAATGATTGGTTGTACACCTTCACCAATATGATTCCCTAAACATGTATGAAGGAATATTACTATTGAAATAATATTTATATATATAAGTGGTTCTATATATTACTATCGATTATAACATAGCGATGATCGATTAGGGATTACCAAATTTTAAGGCCATGTGACTAGGATATTTTATATTTTTATATATAGTGAACAAATAATTTCTCAAAATTGATATTGAATCATGAAGAGGCATCCTACATATCCTTTGAAAATAGAAACCAAAACCCATGTAGTTTGTATGGGACCATAATTTGTAGTTTGACCTATTGAAAAAATGATATATTAAAAGTCCATTTGAATATTAAATATGGCGATTGATCCCCAAAAAAGAATCCTATAAGTCTTTTGAAGATAAGAATAGGAGTCCATGTTGTTCTAGTAAGGTTTTTTTGATAGTAAATGTAAAATATACATGGTTTAAATTAGATTTATCTATATTGGGGTTTTCCTATGATAGTATCTAGAAATATGGTCCATTGAAGGAAGAGAATATGTAATCAAAATTTCAGCAAAATGGAGGACCATGTAACACATTTAGATTTTATGAATTATTTTTTTAAAATGGACTGATTTTTTATATCTTATTTTACACCTAACACTAAGTTTATCCTACATTATAGGCGACAAAGAGTTTAATAAAATAATGATATATTAATAATATTATTATTTAGATTTTTATATTATTAAAAATCCATTAAACATAGATATTAATAGTAATTTTTTTAAAAATATTATGTACAATGTTTTTATACAAATAAAACTTATTTTTAAAATGTTCTTAATATTTAGAAAATTCTCTTATAGATTTTGAAAATATATTTTTTCTCACAATTTTTTTTAAATTTTGTGAAAGAATAATTAAAATTAATTTTTACAACATTTAGAGAATTAATTTTTGATAATATTAACTTAAAATTTTAAATCTATATTATAAAAATTATCTTGCTGTGATTTTTTGATAACATTATAAAAAGATATAAATTTTAGTGATTAGTGAAAAACAATGGTTTTTATTGATAATTTTCATTTCATTTACATCTTTTAAATACATAAAAAAATTTAAATTTGTTTGAATGGTTAAATTAGTACAAATATATATTAATTAATCCAATTTAGGTTATATTAATCAATTTCATTTTGAATTTTCATACTAAAACATTCTCAACCAATGAAAATATTCTCTTTGAAAATACACTTTCTCTGTGCATATATGGGTTTATTTTTAAATTAAATTAGGCCAATTCTATGTTTTAAATTAAGAAACATTTATTTTATTTTTTTAAATACCATAGTTTATATTATCTAATAAGAACAAATTAATTTTTGGCCATAATTAATAGTAAAAATGTTGATACTATTTACAATTGTTACGGTAAAAAATGGGTTCAAAGAAGGGTTAATCTGATAGGATAAGTGTTAAAAATGACCCAAAAATTCTTCCAAACATATATTATATCCATATATCGATAGTATTATTTTATATTTATTGATAAAAGTTATTTTTCGATCCTTTTTTATTTTGAAAAATGTTGGTACACTATTCTACTTTCAAACATTACAAGTGTTCCACTCATGTCACATATAAATGTTACCCCTTATCTTATCTTATACACACACAAAAATCCAATTATTTAGTCCAATAACTAACTCAATCCCTTCCTGAAACATCTAATATTATTTAATAATCCTTATTTTTTCAGGAATACAACCTAGGAAGGATTTTGGTTCCATCCTAAGGAGGTTACCCGAAAAGAGGTAACATTCTTCATAGAGTATGTTTATTTTACTGCTTCTTAAACATCCTTAAAATATTAATAAATGATGATAATATAATAAACATAGTTTCAAAAATATACTAACATATAATTATTCTCTATGCATTACCAACAACTATTTCATCTTCCCTCGAATTGTATATGATAACATCACTCATGTGTTTGGAGGAGTACCACCTCATGACCCCATGTTATTCGTTTCCATAACCACCTCTCACAGATAGAAATAATTATGGATTAAATATATATATATATAATATTTATGATATATTTATACATATATAATTATTATATCACATATACCTTCTCACATTCTATTCATTAGAAATACGATAATGTTGCTCACATATACAGTGGGGTACCTCCTCATAATGTGATGTGAATCATTCATTCTGGGAATATGGAAGGGTTTTATGAAAATATGTTATACATATGAACTATTATATAATTTTAATGTATTATTTTACTCTATTTCATTCAAAATGTGGAGAAAATGTAAATACCATTAATGTGTACGTACGACCTACCGTCTCAAAAAATAGTGTATTTAATTTTTATCCATAACTTCTATGGATTACTCTAAATAAATATATATTGAATATTTATATAATATTTCATATATTTATGAAATAAAATATATTTTATAACCATGATTAAATTAAGAGTACTAAAAATAAAAAATCAAAATAGACATCAAAAACAAAAAAAAATTATTGCAAGAAATGTGAGTTTATCATGGAATTGTTAATAAAAGGGTTATTAAAGATCATAAGTAAATAATATATGGTGTGATATATATAATTATTTTAATTTAATATATTTATAATAAACATATATTTATTATACATGTGGTTTCAATGTGTACGAAGGATGTCAAGACACAAGGTAACAAAATTTTCTCGCAATTTACCTTCTTTGAGAAGGATGTTATGTTATGAACCTATCTTCTTGTATGAGCTGTATATACAACCCAATTGACACATAATATCTTTTATTTATTTACTTTCTTGATATTTTATGTTTAATTTAATTTAATTCTTTTATTTTAGCTTATTATTCAATGCTACCAAATTTGTAAACGTTTATGATATAATTTCATCCTTTATCACTATTATTTATCATTATGTTTCTAACGATGAAATATTATAATCCAACTCTCAAGAACATAAAAAATCATATTCTCTTATAGTTATTTCATTGGAATACATGTTTTTCTTTCATTTTCATCACTTTATATCTTCTTTATTTCTCTTTTTATATAGAAATAATTTTTCTTCCAAAACCATATTTTCTAATAATGTTTTAAAAAATGCTTCTAGTATTATAAAAATGAATTATTAAATGAATTTTCCCATGATTTAATTTTTAATAAAATTCTGTGAACTAAATATCTAAGTAAAATTCCAAATTATACTTTTTTGGATTTTATAAAAAATGTGAAATGAATCTTTATTTTAACGTGTATAATATTTAAGGAATTAGCCCACAACATAACCAAAAAGTGTTTTAAATGTTTTTTATATTTTTTAAAAATATTAAATTAATTGTTTTAATTTATTTTATGAATTCGTAGTTCTAAAAGCTGATCTTCCATGATTTTGTTTTCTAAAAAAAATTTCAAAGTGATCTTTAAAATTCATTTTCCATCTATGATGACATCACTCGATGTTAGTTATGATTTTTTGGGGATATGATCCAAGGATATAATTATTATTATTTATTTTTATGGTATATGATTATGATGATATTTTTTTTATCAAAACCATTTTTCATCATTGGGATATACCATGAAAATTTGATTATGAATCCCACATCTTTTTCCATTGGCTATAATTTTATGAAATAATAAAATGATAATGAAACGTGTATATTTTATAAAGGATAATTTTTAATGAAATTTTCATGAAACCAATTTCTTTTGATGGGTTCCTATATGATGAATATTTTATGATCTTATTATAATCATATGTATGATATTTTTTATGTGATTGCTGAGACCTGTATCTCTCTCCAATGCATTTTCTATTGAATAATATCTCTTGAGTTAAGTAGGATTGTAATGAAGTGTGGACATAGTTCACTGAGGGGTTAGTCCACTATGATAGTATTGGTAATATACCATAGCTGCTATGATGTTTTGGTGAGTGGACCCATTCCACTATGATAGTCATGAAAATGAGCATTAAATTAATAAGGAAATAATTTTCTATGCTTATGAGTATGCCATAAATCTATGCCTTATGCCAATTTTATGTTCTCATGGTTCATTTTTTATTACATTATGATTGATGTGTTATGAACGACCAAAATTTATTCTATGAATCAATTTTATGATATAGGATTTACTGGTTATGGTTTTCTAATTTTATTTTCATTTTCTCATATATTATGCAAATGATATATAGATATCTCCCTTATAAACCCTCACTGTGAATCTGAGCTCACACTTTCTTATATTTTCTTTTACAAGGTTATCATGAAATTTATTATATATGATAAGTCTAAGAAGTATGTTAGTTATGAAAAAAATAGTGGGTGATTCCAAAGATAACTTATAGACCAGTTTTTTTATGTGTACACATTTCCCAAGGAACTAAACATAAAGTAATCTAGAATGGATCATTATTCTATGTATAAAATATTAATATATTAACATTTAAAATTTATGTGTGATACATTTTGAGACTTTAAAATTTATAGAAGGTAATGCTTTTATTAAACATTAAAAATTAGGATGGGAAATATTTAGTGATATCTATAGGGATATTTCTAATGATAAGTCTTAGGATGATTCAAAGTATAAGAAAATATCTCAGAATTTTGGTAATGGAAAGATAATGTGGTTTCAATAAAATCACATCCCGATCAAGATAATACATGTTCATTTAGCTCTATAACAGAGTTACAAAGATGTAATAAATCATAATAGGTTGTATTATGTTGCACTCAATCATCACCTAGTGCTTGACAATAAGTCTTTATGCAGATCTGGTTTCACACTCCTGAGGGATATGATTTGGAAATTAAAAATCTCATGATAAACTATCATGAAAGATTTAAATAGATAATGACTGTGAATTATCTACGAAAAACCAAATGTGTCAAATATTTAAAAAATGTGTCATGATTAAGACATCCTCTATGTATTTTTCAATGATTATGTGGTTCCCACTATGATTATTTCCTCTAATACTATGATTTAATTGGTTTTGTCTATTGGTTAGAGCGAGTAACTCAGGAGGGGGGGATTGAGTTCCCAATAAATATTATATTAGATAAATTTCAAATAAATAGACCAAATTAGATTAGAATATTGGCCTATTAATCAAAATAGAGGTTTGATATAAGTTTTATCTTTTAAAAATAATCACAAAGCTTCATTAAGGCTCAATTTAAAAAAAATATCTATAGGTTTAAATTTTCAAATTAATTTTCTCAATCGAGGCCTTTTATAAATAATAGTTAAGACTAACTATCATTGTACTAGTTTTTATTAATAAAAATAAATTATGGTTTAAATATTTTTCATGAAGAAAATAAAACCAAAACACATAAAACAATTAAAAGGGGTTCATTCTCAAGCAGATACATAATCCCCACCGCTTCAAAATCACCCCCTTCCAATAAGATGATATAAGAATAATATGACACACACCCTGGATCAGGTATACAAGAAATAGAACAATATTTCCATGATTAATTCCTCTTACACAAGTATATTCACATAGAAAACAACACATGTCATGCATGTACTTCTTCTATTGTTATTTTGGGTAAAGTGATAAATTTAAAATAATAGAATATTCTGTCTTCACTAGTTCTTGTACAATGGTTAGTGTGTTATAATAAAAAAAGAAAACAATTCACTACTCCAAAGTAATAGTAAACAGTATAGAGAATAAATAAGTTGATATGTAGAGATTCATGTGGCTTTGTTTGTAGTTATGTAGATGCTGTAGTGTCCGAATATTTTTCTTAGTGAGGAGATTGAAATGTTTCTCTAAAAGTTATTGTAAAATAGAGTTCTATGAAGGTCTCTTTTCTATATGTATGAAATGATATTGATCTTCAATGTTCTATACACATTCAAAGGCCACTATTATAGGGTATACAATATGTATGTTATTTTGTGATGATCCTTCTAGTATTCTGTATTTCATGAAACACATGCACGAGGGGTTTCTCTGAAATATATATCACTCCATGCACCCATTGAAGGATAATAATTAATATCTTCATGATTATTATGATAACTCTTAATTTTTATTCAATTAAACCATTTAATAGTTTTTGGATAAGAATAAAATAATCCTAAAACATTAACTCCCATAAAATAGAAATTTGGTGTATTTAATTCAAATAAGGAAAAATACTAATGGTGTAACTCCTGGTTGTTGGTTATTTCTGGAGGTGATTAATTTATAGAGGTGATTTAGAATACTCTTTTCTTTTAGGGATTCATATCTTATAATTAGTTATATCTGGTGATGACTCTATCATTTAGTGTCTTATATCTATTGGTGACTCATATTTAGTGGTGACTAAATCTGGTGATACCTCATATTTCGTGATAAGTCATGTCTGGCACTGAGTCATGTCCGATAGTGAGTCATGTTTGGTTGTGACTTAATCTAGTGGTGACTTGGTTCTATACAAAGAAAAATTTAATAAAATTTATTTAAAAAAGAATATTATATCATAATACATAAAATTTGATAGAATTATAATAATCATGATCTTTGAATAATAAGATAAGGTTGTTCTATAAATGTCCCCCATTTTGAGGATAAGAAATCATGGAATTTTATAAACTATAAATTGGACAAACATACATATAAAATATATATATTTAAAGGGTATTAGTCTAATTAACATTTCAAATGTCAAATGTGTGGTATAGAGG
Source organism: Viscum album (assembly GCA_963277665.1). Lineage (NCBI taxonomy): Eukaryota > Viridiplantae > Streptophyta > Magnoliopsida > Santalales > Viscaceae > Viscum > Viscum album. The sequence continues at coordinate 2,136,189,043 of OY728138.1, forward strand.
AAATAAAAGATAAAAGGCATCCAAATATATATGAAAAAGCCATAAAACAATTTGGGTCAAATAATTCCATCAAAATAATTAAAGTATAAAAGGTTTAGGTTGGGATCAAAGGTAAATTAAATCCATAATTCTTCCCTTTTTAGGATTATCAAATGATAATTCCAAAAATAGTAAAGATAACTATGAAATAAATAAATAAGATGAGAGATATTCCATTATGGAAAAAATTCATCATATTTCATCCAAAAGGAATATAAAGAAAAATAAAGCAAAATTCATATCAATGAATATGTATTAGCAGAGTCCCTATCAGCTTTGGATGAAGGTTCAGTAGTACCATTAATGTTTTGAAAGGTATGAGGCACTGATGTTGATGATAAAGGTCATGAGTTAGTTGTTGAAGGTGTTGAGGTAGTAGTAGACAGCTCTCTCATGATCATTGTCCTGAGATGCATAATTTCACCGACCATAAACATGTTGAATGGATGGCACTAGAGAGTGAGAGAATTATTGGAATTTATGGTGTAAATGATGAGAGGATAATATCTATATGAGAAACCAAATCTATAATAGATACTGAAAAAAATGATTCATGAGATTTAAAAAATCACTAATAATGTTTCCTCCTCTCTCCATATCACAAAATAAATCTTTATTTTCATCCATAAATAACATGATAAGTTGTGGAATCACATTATAATTGCCAACATGTTACATGAATTCCATATTAATAGGTTAAATCCCAATGTTTTATATAGAAACATGAAATGTGTATTAAAATCATCTTTGGTATATATCCGAGAAAGATAATATTTTATGTCCATAGTGACGGGTTTCCTATCACATAAGAAATCATTCAAAAATTATCTTACCAATCTATATATATTCCCATAATTATGTCTAATCATCATTAGTTATTATTGATGAGAAGAATGAGAATGAAACAAAACAACCTGAAGATCCTCTCTGACTATATATATTATCATGTTGTAATCAACTAAGAATGTGGAAGGCGGAGTAGAAGATATAGTGAAAATATAATAAACACTCCCCAATCTACTCAACAAAGAATACTGACCTACATTAAAAAATATTCTCATAGAATCTATCACATATATCATGGTTTCTATATCATTGTAAAACCTTTGATTCTCAATATCAACTTCTCGAATATTAAAAATTGTATTAGGAATTTTTTTGAAAACATCTAAATCAAAAATCTATTTAGAATCTGATTCACTGAGCTATGTAATAGAAAGATTCATAGAACTAAAAATTTCACTTAAATATAAAATAATAATCTATATGAACAAATCTAAACCTTCTATAGAAACAACAACTGAAGGAACAATAGTAGTAATAGTTGGAGGTGCAAAATCACTTTTAACACTAATCATAACTGCCTATACAGTTTTTGATCAAGAGGTAGGTACATCTAAAGGGGATATGTAAAGCTTACTAGTATGGTAAATATGATCTAATAAATACATCTTAGGATTATTTCAAACTCCAAATAATATATTATGTCTTCCATGATCTAGTAAACTACCGTGGTTATCACCACTTCCATCATCATCTAATTCTGTATATGATATTCCATGTAGTTTGGAATTAGGGTAAGCTTCCCCCTTTATTAATACCTAATCGCCTTCCAAATAGAAACCACCCTGAGAATCTCAATACTCACTAATATATTATTCAACATCATTGGACTCATAATAGTCGAGACCAAGATAGAAATATCATAGATACTACTCCCACTCATCATGAGTATCCACTTATACTATGAAAAATATAAAATCTAATGGGTAAACTATAAAAAGAACATGGGAATTGGACCCCCTTAGTAGATACTATATTCTCATATCTATTAGAGAAAACATCACCAATATTTTTAACGAAATAATATCTCTGCAAATACACTGATCTTGAAAAATTCGGTCTCTTTATATATCCGATTGATGCAGTAAGAGAAGGATGATGTGATTGAGTCCTCTCAACATCGTAACATCATCATAATCTATTCCATCACCATCACTATCATCATCATCATCATCACCTCAATTGTTACCATTTCACCAAATACATTCTCAACATTATATACTTCCATAACATCCTTATGATATTTAGAAGAAAATTATTAATATGTCCATCTATAGAAATTTCTGTCTCCACATCTTCATCTCCTACACTTATTAGTCTCCATCTAGAAGCATGATAGACATGTTGAGTACCTTGGCCAAAAGACATGGAATGTATCTTTTAGATATCCTTGTCAGTACCCTCTTCATAACTGCTTGTCTATTTTTATTCATCAATACCATAACACCTTCTTCATATTCATTAGAATATACTACAATTTAATCTAGCTTCAAACTAGGACCCACTAATATCATTGAAATACTAATATGATCTACTAGATTAAATATTCATAGAGTTTATCATTATATATAATCAAAATAATCATCCATGGGTCCGAACTCACTTTCATCCTACTTCAAATAAACATAGTTTAGAATAAAAACCATCACATTACTTAATCTTCACCCTCATTGTTAGTTAAGAATATAGATTCCAATATATCTGAAATAACCATAGGGTAAATGGGAAAATTATATGTATAACATGAATTACAAATTTTTACCATTTTCACCATGACATGTCTATAATGATTAATTTTATCCTCTGGTTTTATAAAAAATAGAACATACCCATCATGATATCACACAGAACCCAATTATCATTTTCTAGTACATAAAAAATGTTGAATAAACTTCAAAATAAGTTTTCATTCTCAATCTAACAAAGTTTAAGTATGCCTTATTTGAGTATTTCACCAGTAAGATCAAGTTCTGAATCCTTAAAAACAAATTATTCACTATAATTGGTTATTGTACCATGATATTATTAATGAAATCCTCAATGAAAAAAATTTATTCAATTTTCCAAATAATTTAGAGAATGGTTAAACTCATTACCATATAACATGATTGAAATACAATCTTTCTACAATCCAAAACTACATCCCATGTACAGATAAAATTAACGAACCAACCATTGATAGAAAGGATTGCCAGTTTTTGAGAACGAGTCTATGAACCCCTAGTCATGTATCACCATGAGCACTAATGAATTACAAGAGTGAAAAAATTTAGAGTACACTTCAATTTCATTAACAACCACTGGATTTTTACATTGTGGTTTTTTCAACTCGATAATAGCTCAGGTAGGATATCCTTTATAAATTTTTAAAGGCCTCGATTCCTCAAGAGATGACATTGCAGGTCCCTTAACTCTAACCATTTTTGAAAAAAATATTGTTCTATGAAATGTAAAGAGAGGGTTGATGGTTGTTATAGAATGGAAATATGAAATGGCCCAATTAGAAAGGAGAAGTCACAAGTGAGAGTTACTAAAATTTAGACATTCAACCTAATTAATCATTTAGGGATTCAAAATCAATAATTCTTAATAAAAAAATAATTATTAGTTCAAATGAAAATTTAATACCAAAAACTATTAATTATATAAAAAGATAATATAATGTCTAGTAGAAAAGTATATACTATTATAAAGACAATGGTGGATCATCCCAATGGTGGATTATCTAATGGGGGTTATCTAAAAGTGGAATCTCTAATGGTGACTTGTCCATATATGGATTTTCCAAAGGTGTCTTGGGAAATGGTGAATTTTCCAATTGTGGATTGTATATGATTAAGGACCAATTGATATTTATCATTCCTAATTATTATTTAATGCTGCTTAATATCTTATAATTCAATGGTTTTGTAAAAATATTAGAAAACTGATGTTGAATTCCTATTAATTCAATATTTATATCATCCATTTGGAAATTGTATCTCAAAATGTGTTGTCTTACGTAAATATGATTTGTCCTAGAATGAGATAGGTGAATTTCAAAAATATTTGTCACAATTGTGTTGTTATAATTTATAGGGACATGCCTGAATTTATATCCATAGTATAAGGGAGTTTTTTTCATTGAAATTTTTTTATTGTAACTCCCTTCAGCTATGTATTCAGATTCCATAGTAGACAATGCCGTTGAATTTTTCTTTTTTAATACACCATGATACAAGAGACTTTTCCAAAATATGACATGTTATAAATGTTTTTTTTCTATATAACTTGAAACAACCATGATCAGTATCTAAATTTTTCACTATATAAAATTATTTCCCTCAAGTATATAATAGTCCCAAATTAGTTTTATATTTGTGGTATTTGAAAATCCTTTTATCAAAAAAAGGAAATGAGAACCTTTAGGGTTTGGTTGAAAATTGGTAGACATATAAACACTAAACATAATATCTTGTTGGATAGTAGATAAGTATTTAAAACATCTAATCATACCTAAGTAACATATTTTATCCAGTGGTTTTCTATATTCATAAAGATTCAAATTATAGGTAGTACTCAGGGGAGTATCATTACATTTAGTGCAATAAAAAACAAAACTTTTTAGAAGTTATTTATTATACTTGCATTGATTTAAAATAATATTATATTTATTTTGAATAATTTTAAGAGTAATAAATAATTTATGTTCACCAATTAAACTTATTTAAAATTAATTTTTCTTTATTTTTGAAAAATTAGTACCCAATTTTTCTTTTCAGATCCAAAAAATATCAAAAAAATATATTTCAACTACTAAAAAAATATTTCAAATTTAGTTTTATAAAATGTGTAGGATCATATATAACATTTAAAAAATCAATAGAAGTCAAAAAAATATCCGATCATATCTTACCAAACTCTAGGATTCTATTTTAGACCAAATAAAACAATTTTTAATTTAAAAACATGATTTTGAAAATTTGGATTTTGAAAGATACGAGGTTGTTCAAAAAAAGATTCCCCACCTGTATAACCATATTTGAATGAAATTTTGACATTCATTTGATATAGTTTAAAATACAAATGAGCACCATAGGCAAGAAATATTATAATGGAATCATGTCTATCTACTGGTGAAAAATATTCCTTATACAAAATACCTTTTTATTGACTATATCGTTATCTTACCAAAATATATTTATTTCATACTATGGTTTGTAACTCATCAACTTAATTTCTAAACACCCATTAATGCCAATAGTCAGATTATATTTAGGTATAAATACACATTCTCAAACATTATTAAATTGAAACTAATTAAGTTTCCCTTTCATTTCAATCACCCAAATTTTTTCCTGAATTTCATAATTGGTTTTCTTATGTTCATGAAGTGATAAGAATTATTGATGATCAAACCGATTTATAATAGAATCTATATTTTTGGTAACTCAGTCTTGAACTCTAATGGCACCAGAAAACGAGTCCCAATTTTTTTCCAAATTCTTCTATACATGATCCATGATTGTATCCCATTTCTTAAGCTTCGGTTTGGTATATCCCAGGGTCAGAATAGAGTTAAGGATTATGAGTTATTGAAAATTGATGTTGGGCTGGAAAACTAGTTCATGAAGCCCATTCACGAAGCCCACTCTATGATCATGGAGCACTGTCATGGAGCAAGGAGGCGGGACAACTCCGAAAAACTCTTTGAAGTTCATGATCCGCCATGAAGCAAGGTAGTGGGAAAGCTCCATGAACCCCTTTGACATTTGCGACCTTCCACGAAGCAAGGCGACAGGATGGCTCTGCAAACCCCTTTAATGTTTGTGACCCACCGTGAATTGAGGAGGCGGGATGCTCCTTGAACCCATTTGACATTTACGACCCACCATAAATCATGGAGGTGGGCTTCTCCTTGAACCATTTTGACGTTTGTGACCCATCGCGAATCAAGGAGGCGTGACGAATCTGTGAATCCCTTTGACGTTCGCTACCCGCCATGAAGCAAGGAGGCAGGACGACTCCGTGAACCCCGCTGACATTCGTGACCCGCCGTGGAGCAGTCTCTATCATTGCACTGAGCGAGCTATACTTCATGGTGCCTCTCCCCTATAAATACCCAGCTCACCTCCCTTCACCTGATGGTGACTCCACCCCTAGGGAGGCCGATCTCCCAGTTTGCAGAGCTCCGCTTTTCTTTGCGAAGTGGCTCTGCGAGCCCATGCTCTGCGAGCAACTTACTTCGCGATGATGCTCCATGAGTCCATGCTCCACGTGTCCATTCTCTATGAGACCCTGTTCTCCCCGATCCCCTTTGCTCTGCGAAGAAACCTTACAAAGACCTATCCTTTACGAAGATCTTACCTTTGTGCCCACCTGTTCATACCCCAGGGGTGCGCCCCCACACCCCCACATGGGGTCAATGTCGGGCTACTATCTTCGCCCTTTGGGATGGTCCCTTCGCTACCGGAACATACCTCCATGACAAATGCAGAGTCACAACAAAATGATTTTTGGGCCGGGACGTCGGCATTTTCTATTTTTACCTTATGCGTAGAAGCCATCAACCTATGTGATATCATGATTTGAGATACTCCTCTGCACACCATGAAACACCTTGAGTCCCCATATTTCTCTCAGTCTATATCCCATGTCATGAGTTTAGATTCTCATCATCAACCCCCCCCCCCCTAAGTACCATGATTCAAACCATTCCTCAACCAACTCATCTAAACCCCATCATCTGAGTCCTTTTCATGATTGACCCCGAATGGGCCTCTCTTGCGTAAGTCCCAACATCATCCATTTCTAGACACCTTATATGTAATAGTCCTATATACCTTACTTTATTCTGTACTGTTCCCTATCATTCAATAATAGGATTCCACTTGCTCCAAACAAGAGATGCCTTAGACGCCTAGTGTAAGATACAAATAGTCCTCTCTACATGACTATAAACTATACTACTCCCTATGTTCCAAATATAGGATTCCTCTTACTCAATATAAGAGACACCTCATGCTCCAAGCATGTGATGTCAATAATCCTCTCTACATGACTGAAAACTACAGTGCACCCCATGTTCCAGACATAGGATGTCTCTTTCTCCAAACAAGAGATGCCTTATTCTCAAAGCATAAGATGCTAACAGTCCTCTCTACATCACTATAAACTGTAGTAAAAACTATGTTCGAGACATAGGATGCTTATTACTCCAAACAAGAGATTCCTTATGATCCAAGCATAAGATTCTAAAATTCCTCTCTACATGACTATAAACTATATCACACCATATGTGTCAAACATAGGATGCCTCTTTATCCAAACAAGAGATTCCTTATGATTTAATCATAAGATGTCTAATTCCATGATTACAGTGGTATAATATATTGAGCATTGGAATCCGTTCAAACATTACATCACTCCACCTCACTCTTTCTATGTCATTCATTCAGATATTCATCATCTTCCATGTCTGAAGGGACCCCCTAATGGCCTGGTCCCATGACGCATCGACTCACCCACCATCCTGGGGAAACGCACCGAAAGACATTGGATGACACTTTGAGTTAGGTCTTGTGTTTCGAACACGGTCAAAAATCAACCCTCATTAGTTTGTCCCCATTTTAGGGTAACACGATATGGATTTTGTGTTTTGAACATGTTCAATAGTTATCCTTCATCACCATGAAACCCTCATTGCATTCCTAATGTCAGGCATGTGATTCACACTTTTCATCGCCCTTTTTTCGAACTGGTTCCAATTAACTTGGCATTATCCCTATTGTGCACAAGCGCATAGGTGAAGGCCTCAACCCACTAGTGGGATGCGATGCCCTCATGTCGAGACACGAGGAAGGCACACGGGCGACTTCCTAGTGTAAGCCCCATCCCCTATTTCCGCTCCATAGCGGCACACGAGCATCTTCCTTTCATAAACCCCATTCACTATTGCCACTCTATAGCGGCACACGGGCATCATCCTTGCGCAATGCTCATGCACCACTGCCGCTCCATAGAGGCACATGGGAATATTACTCGTGTAAGCCCCATCCACCATTGCAGATTCATTGTAGCACATAGGTATCTTGCTTGTGTAAGCCCCATTTACCATTATCACTCCATAGCAACACCCGAGCGACATCCTTGCATAATCCCTCTTCACCATTGTCTCTCTATAGCGGTACCCGGGTAGCTTCCTCAAATCACCCCATCCACATTGATGCTTCCTAGTGGCTCTCGGGAAGATTCGTCACGTAAGCCCCATCCACCATTGCTGCTCCATAGCCACACACTGGTTGCATCGTAGCGTAAGCCCCATCCACCATTGTCGATCCATAGTAGCACTCGAGTAGATTCCTTGCCTAATCCCCATCCACCATTGCCACTCCATAGCGGCACTTGGGCAGCATCCTTATGTACGCCCCATTAACCATTACCACTCTATAGCAGCTCACGGGCATCTTCCTTGCATAAGCCCCATCCACCATTGCCACTCCATAGTGGCACACTGGTAGCTTCCTCGCGTAATCCTCATCCATCATTTCTGCTCCATACCAGCACGTGAGAAGCTTCTTTGCATAAACCCCATCCACCAATGATGCACTGTAGCGGCACATGGGTTGCTTCCTCATGTAAGCCCCATCCACCATTGCTGCTCCATAGTGCCACACATGTTTCTTCCTCTCGTAGTCCCCATCCACCATTGCCACTCCATAGTGTCACACAGGTAGCTTCCTCATGTAAGCTCCATCCACCATTGCCGCTCCATTGCGGAACACGTGTAGCTTCCTCGCATAATCCACATCCATCATTGCTGCTCCATAGCGTCACCCCAGAATCTTCCTTATGTAATCCCCATGCACCATTTCCGCTCTATTTTGGCACATGAGCAGCATCCTTGCATAAGCCCCATGCACCATTACTGCTCCATAGCGGCACCCGAGAAGCATCCTTGTGTAAGCCCCATTCACCACCCTTCATGGATGCTCCTTTGCATTGTTATCATAAGGTATTTGCTGGATCTTATTTCTCACACCAATCATGACTCACATGGGCTTTAGTTAGTAAGAAAAGACCATGAAATCCTATCCAGGATGCCCAGATTGTAAGTCGCACACCCATCCTGAACTACGTGGTCTTTGATCCTTGCCAAGGTAAGGTACGTAGGAAGCCTCCATGTGGTTTAATCCCATCACCAGGTCGTTCTGACCATCTTCACGTCGGTTCAACAACACCTTGGGAAGCCTAGAGTGTATTCCCCAAACACCATCCTGGACTATGTGGTCATTGATCCATTCCTAGGCAATGTATGTAGGAATCCTCCTTGAGGTTCAAGCCTAGCACCCTGGTCATCCCGACCTCCTTCACGTCTTTTCACCAACACCTTGAGCAACCTAGAGTATAAGCCCCACTCTCATACTTGAACTACATGGTCTCTGATCCTTACCAAGTGTGGGTACATAGGAAGCCCCAATGAGGTTCAATCCCACCACCCCACTGGTTCTGAGAACCTTCACATCGGTTCCCACCCCCTTCTGAACATTCTGGTCTTTGATCCTTGCTAAGGCAGGGTACGTAGGAAGCCTCCCTGAGGTTCAATACCACCACCCCATCGGTTCCAACCACCTTCACATCAGTTCCCACCACCTGAACTATGTGGTCTTTGATCCTTTCCAAGGCAGGGTACGTAGGAGGCCTCTCTGAGGTTCAAGCCCAACACCCCACTGGTTCCAACCACCTTCACATCGGTTTCCACCCCTGTATGAACTACGTTGTTTTTTATCCTTTCCAAGGAAAGGTATGTAGGAATCCTCCATGAGGTTTATGCCCTAAATCAATCTAAACCCCATGTCCTCATTCACATCGGTTCACCCCCATCCTGCATGATGTTAAACTGTGGACCTCAATCTGCGGTAAGCCTTTGTTCCCCCAATCAGAGGTAAGTCATTATTCCCCCATTCAGTGGTAATTTGTTGTCAACCTCATTCAGAAATAATACATTGAAGTATCCAATTGATGATACAGCATCGTTAGATGAACTACACAAACTTTGATTCCCTGCCATGGGGATACGTAGGAATCCTCCATGAGGTTCAAGCCTAGCACCCATGTCTCATCCTGATCTATCCGTCGATCCCATGTGTTCTAGGAAGATCATGCCCCATCCTTGAGGTTTTACATCCTTCAGGTCCCATCCATGTGTCCATTCTCATGGGATTCCTACTTAGGTGTCCCATCATCCCACCGAACTACATGGACTTTGATTACCTACCACAGGGATACATAGGAAGTCTCTTTGAGGATCAGGTCCAACACTACCATCTCCTTCATGATGAATCCATATTATTACAACTTCACTCCATTAAACTCTCCATCATCCATTATGATTCTCATTTAGGGCTGCCAAATCCCGGTGGGATCATGTCATCCACCTCCTCACTGCCCCTAGCAGTACATGGGTCACAATTCATGCGTTATCCCCAACATGTATCATGGTCTTTGTCCTTCATGTACAGCCTGATTCATCACCCCTTCTAACTACGTGGGTTTTGATCCCTATCAAATACATAGGGTACGAAGGAAACCTCCCAAAAGTTCAATCCTAGCCAATGGTAAACCATGGTGTCCCCCATTCTAGGGTGCACTCTCCCTGGTCCGCCGTCAGTGGTATTCAGATCATCCATTACGGTGTGACATCTCTCCTCCATGGGGCGCACCTCCTTAGATCCATCTTCATTGGGCGTTATGATCTATCCATCTTCTAGGTTTCCCAACCTTGGGATATACCTCTTAGATCCATCTATATGGGATGTCCTGATCACCATCATTCAATATCTGCAAGACATTAAACTCGTGGCCTACCACGTGATAAACATGAGATGCCTAATGAAAACCTCAGAAGACACGACTTTGGAATAACTGTCACTGCTAGATTTTAGTCATTCTGAATACCATGTGTTAAACATGGGAAGATGAGGAAAAAATCAGATACATTCCTATGGAATATGATTCCCTGCCTTCGATGTGGGATGCCTCAGGTTCTTGCACCCTTGAGATTCCCTCTCATGAGGAAGAATACAGATTCCCTATTGTCCACGCATCCATAGATGCCCGACATGCCTGATGTTTTCATCTACTCTGGCTGAATGTTTCTACCATGTCATGAACCAATGGAATGTCATAACAGAAGTGGTGTAATTAACCGGTGACCACAAGGATATGGCACCAGGAACAGGATTCATGAACCATGACTTAATCTTTAAGGGAGATCCAGACTATGTGACGAGTTCTGAGGAGGTATCCACGGAAGGAAGAACGGACATCCCATCATCCCATTTTGATCAAGGAGAAAACGTCCCTGAATAAGGAACGGATTCCACCCACCTTTGGGAAGCGGGAATGCAGGGGAAAAAATAGTGCCTCGCATCCTCCAACAGATGAACGTGTGCGCCCCATAAAAAGCATCGAAAACAGCCTCTAATTACAAGATATAGGGGATGGTTTCTATGGTTCTAAAAAACTCTTAAAAAGGGGTTATAATATCAGGATCATCTACATGTTCATGTTTAGATTCAGGATATTCCAATGAAATATATATTTTTTATATTTGTTTTATAGAATTTTCAAAAGTTTTGGAATTGATTTTTAAACTGAAAAAACATACTCAATGTTTTCTAAATGGTTATAGGGTTTATGTGAATTTGTTTAATCAAATTTGACATGAACATATTATTCTACATTTGTGTCTGTTTTATTAAACACCCTATTGGATTTTATAAATGTTGAATATCCAAGGAAAATTCCATCCCCAATCATGGAAGACACGTTTTGAAGATTATCTTTTTTGTTATTATTCCATAATTTATAACAGATTTTCTTTAATATATGTCTAATAGATACTCTATTGATTATATAATAGGATATATTCATATCCTCTACTCAATATTACATTGGAAGATCATACTTGTTAAGCATAATGTAGGAAATTTTTTGAAGGGTCCTATTTATTATTACTAAAACTAGATTCTGTTACGGTGTTCTATGATAATAAAAATTAGGATTATAGAAATTTTGTATATAACAATATTCAAAGACTCTATTTTCAAACCCATGACCAAGAAAACATATTATGTTCATAATCTTAAGTCCACTATAAGTTTTAATATATTTAGAATAATTGGTATATTGGGATAAGAATTCAATTTTGTGAGATAAAAAAACACTGAAGTTTACCAAGTTAAGTCATCTACAATGATCTAAACATAGTGCTTCCCATTTATACTGGAAACTCTATATGGTATAAACACATCCATGTAAACCAACATTATGGGTTTAGAAGATAAAACTTATTTCTTATATTTGAAATTTATTTTTGAGATATTTCTCTTTTTTGGCATTGGTTACTGAAATTATAAATAGGGAATTCAATATTAGGATGATATGTGTATAAACATTTACTAATAATCATTATATGTGAGTGAATATTACAACGTGGTAATATCCTATTCCAAAACCAGTATTCTCTCTTAATGTAACATATAAAGGTAATATTTTTATAAATTAAATATTCCTAATTAACAAAATTACCATTTCCATTTATTAAGGTAGTAAATACTAAATAATTTCTTGAATAAAAGACAATAAAATGATTATTTGAAAACATCACATGAAATGCATCATAACTGAGTTGTGGGATACTAAAAAAAATTTAATCCACACCATATACAAATAATACATTAGAAATTAATACAGTGATAGAATTATCTATTTTCCAAGGCTAATAATTATCACATTGGAATTGTCACCAAATGATACACATCCAACATATAATTTAATTACATTATTAAATTTTATACAATAAATAGTTATGTTTCTAGGACATATGATGTCTAGGTACCATAGGTTATTACCAGATATTTTACAGAATTCTTTATACAGAAGTAATTTTAAAATAAAATTGATTTTAGAATCCAAATAATCATAGATATAATAATATTATTAATCAAATCTTTAGGAACCCAAAATTTCATAAAAGGTTTCCTAAAATTATATTTTATTATTATTTAAATAAAAACATTTATGGATATAAATGAAAAAAAACATGTATTAGAACTAGTACTAGGAATGAATTTATTTTTAACAATTCTTCTATGTCCTGGATGATATCCTATAACAACATTGTATTTGAGAGTGTTATTTTATACAATAATTTGTGTAAGAGTTTTTATCTGATTAGCGAATATTTATAGTTCATTCTTTAATTTCTCATTATAAAATTTTAATTTATTATTATCCATTAATTGTTGAGTATTTTTTTTCTTTCCCAATACTGATATTAATTTTAATGTTAGTAATTAAACAGTTTCCATTATTTTGTATTTTATATTTATCATTAAAATTATTAAATTTATATTTTATCATATTTAATTAATAAAACATATCTTCAACACATGTTGTAATTAGTTTTTCAACTCTAGAAATATTATAAATTTTTATTGGAGAAGTGTGAAATTTATTGGTTACCACAAATGTGTTTTCCCTGAAACACATTTAGCTATATCATGTTTATTCTTTTGGGTAGTGTCTGAATCACTTGAGTTTTATTAAGAAGGAAACCATGTTGATTTAACAACATTATTACAACCCTTATCCTTATCATCAGATTTCAATTTTCATTTCATCTTATGATAATAAAAATTGATATGATCATTCCTTTTATAGTCACAACAAATGATTTCATTTGAAGAATCATATTTCTTCCAATACTTTCTCTTGTTTCCTCATTTTCATGTTTACAGTTATAGATGGTCTTCCTAAAGAATATATTTTTATTTTAAAATTTTTGGAATCTTGTTGTCATATGGTCCATCTCTTCATCACTTTCATCAAAGGATTCTCCATTGCTTGAAGTGCCATATTAAATTTTCACCTTTTTTTGAAGTAGTAGTTTTGAAGGATACTGATTTTATTATGGGTTCATTCTAATATTTTATATTATATTGATTCAATACTCATACACCATTAATTTTTCAATCATATACATAACATTTATCTTATGTACATTACATGATTCTTATATTGAGGTTGAGGTTCCTCTCTATATATCAGATGGAGACCTCAATTCTCACATTACTTGGTCTTTATCGGAAATAGGTTTCCCCAGTTAATTCATTGTATTGACAATATTGTTGAACATGAGATACATTTTAGAAATAGTCTCATAAATAATCATTTTAAAAGTTTCATATTTAATAGTGTAAGTATTTTAGATCATTTCATTATTATAGGATCTTCCCTCACAAGAAATAGATATTGTCCCAAATTTCAAAAACAGTTTTAGATAATGATATTATATTGAATTATTCACCACCCATATAATTATACCATGCATTTATAGCATTAAATTCTTTATTATAAGCACCTTAAATAGAATCAAACTAGGAAACTGTGTCTTTTTAGGAAATTCATATTGATATTCAATGACTATCTAGATATCAATACCCATGCTTTGAAGATATATTTTTATATTCATTTTCCATTGAGCGTAGTTAGTTCTATTAAAATAAGGATGTCTATTAGAAGAATATATTTCTTATTTATTATGCATATGAAACATAATTTATAAAAAAATAGATATTTAAGATCACTAGAAGTCATCTAAAATCACAGTTGAAAATAACTTTTATAACATTTATACAAAATATTAATTGTATTAAGTAACTCAAGAGTTGAGATTGAGTTCCAAATAAAATTTATGTTAAATACATGTTCAAATAAAAAACCATGATGAAATTTTAATAAAAATATATTTATTAAAAAATTGTAGTTGGACATACGTTTAATCATTTAAAATGCTTCTCAATGCATGGTTTATGATCAGTTAAAACAATATTTGAAATCACATTAACTTTTTCAAGTATTTTTACTCAAACAAATCCTTATATAAATACTAGTTAAAAAAACTATTAATGAGCCATTTTTTTTAAATATAAAATCCAAGTATAGTTTAAATATTTTATATGAATAAAAACAAAACCAAAAACACATCAGAATAATCTAGGGGTTATGTCTCAATTAGAGACCTAATCAGCTCCACTAGGAAATCACCCACTTACAATTAGACATTATAACAGTAATCTGATCAAATACATAGATTTTGTATACAAAAAACAACACTTGTAATCTAGTATTTAATCATATTTCATATTTATATATGGTATGGAAAAATATATTCCATGTAGGGACCTAATCCACACCATAAATGGGTAAAAAGATAACATGAATAGAAGAAAATATCTCTTATTCTCTTATTCTAGCATAAGAGTGAGTCTGTTCTAAAACAGGAGAGAACCAAACTATTTTCTAAATTAAAAGCAAAAAAGAGAAAAAGTAATAATATATGGATAAAGTTGTTCTTCATCGTCAGTAGTTCTCTAGAAGATTGAGGGTCCTTAGATTTGGATTGTGGGGAGCTCAAATTGTTTCTTTAAATGTTGTAGTGAAATAGTGTGTCACTATGTTCGCTGTACATTTTTTTGGAAGATATATTGATCTTAAATGTTCACCAAAATTTAATTGTAATATTTTATTAGGAATGAATCATGTTAGTTTTCACATGATTATCCTTCCAATATTTATCAACTCAAGACCCACAAGAACTATTGAGTTTTATGAAACAAATTTCACTACAAGATACTATTAATGGATAATCATTAAGATATTATAGATCCTCATACAAACTCTGAGATTTTTTTTAATTCATTTTTTCAACTATTTCGGAATATTCATAAAATAAACCACTTGGATTGACACCCATAAAATATATTTTTTGAGTTTTTAATACAAATTAGATAGAATTACAATAATGTAACTCCTAGCGGTAGGTAATATCTTGTGTTGACTCATTTCTAGTAGTGAGTTAGTCTAGAAGTGACTTATAGATAGAGGTGAGTTATGTATAATGGTGATTCATATCAAAAAGTTAATCATTCTTGATATGACTCATTTATAGTGGTGACTCAGTCCGACTATGGATTATTTCTGGAAATGAGTCATGTCTAGTACCGGGTCATGTTTGGTGGTGACTTAGTGTGGTAGAACTCAGTTCTATATATTTAAAATTTACATTAAAATTATTTCTCAAAGAATATAGTATCATAAAACATACAAGTCATTAGAAACATAATCATCAAAAAATTTGACCATTAAAAGAATTAGGTGCTAGCATAGCCAATGAATGGATCCAAAAGTAACAGTGTTACAACTAATTGCGATAGAAAATGCAATGATTTTCTTCATGATTAGCCAAAAAGTATGGGATTTGGAATCAAAGACCACATCTCTATGCTCATATAAAATTCACAATAAATGAATTGGGTTGAAATAATTAATGGTAAAAAGAGGGAACAACATTCTGTTGAGTCTTTCTTGAGGAAACATCCCCCTTTTATTAGAGGTTATACTAAGACTTTTGTTATTGGGAAATGGATAAATACAAATAAAAATATATTTTTAGTTATCTAGTGTTTATAAAATGAAAAATTCTATTTATTTTTCTAACATTTTGAAGGATAAGTGGATCAACGTTGGAATATCCTAAAAAATAAATAGTAACATGATGAAATTGAATCCATGGAGTGAGATTGATTTAAGATACTGTTTTTCAATGAATTCTTCTCTCATATTCTATAGATAAAAGGGATAAGAATTTTTGTAAGAAAATGTAGAAGGATGATGAATATGTAGGAACCTATGAGGAAAATTTTATATTACCTATGATGTATTCTTATGGATTTATCATCCTACTTAATACCAAATTCGATTGATTATTCAGTGGAATAAAACTAAGCCTATGATGGGATTTATCCTTGATGGACTTCAGTAGATTAGAGGAAATCATTTGATGTGATATCAAGGAAGAAATTGGGATTTGAGATACCCATCAGTCTCCTAGTTTTTAAAGGAAAAGAAAGATGGGGTTCAATGGAAACTCTAAAAATTATGGCTAAAAAGATGATATTTCTTTCATACACAATGTGTGAATGGGGACATGGAGGAAATGTCATTAATGGAATGGAAAATGATTTATTTTTTGAAAATAGGTTTTTAGAAAAATTTATTCTGGAGTGATGGGAATAAGTTAGATAATGATGTAAAAAGATCAAAAGATCCAAAAAATGCACCACCCACACTCAAATGGTTCAAATGCAAGTATTAAGGGAAATATGACTACCAAATCACAAATTTTAAAGTTAATGATGATGATTAATGTTATAAACCTCTTAACATGGAGAAAAATGGAAAATACCAAGTGATCACTATTTTTGACTAGGGGTGAGGTAATGATGTGGTTAAAGGTACACATAGCATCCCCTTTCGAACAGATAATGTTACATTTGACTATGGATATACCCATTAATTCATATATGAAGAATTTTTATATGGTTTAATGATGCCACCCAAATGATTAGATGTAAAATTAGTATTAAAACCCCGAATGGTACAACAAGCTCACCTTATATATATGATTCTTGCCTTGTTGATGTTTTCGAGGATGTGATTCCTTACAATATTTTCATTCTTCATCTGGATAAATTTGATGTTATTATGAATTCATTGTATTTATATATTTAAATACCACATTAATTTATAATAAATTTAAGTTATAGTTAATATTCCAAACCATCTTATAATCACTTATCTACGTGACGATCAATTTAAACTTCTGGTGGGAATCAAATCAATTTTTTTGTTTTTTATTCCTACTCAATTGGGGTATTTATCTCTGATGGTATGGGAGAAAAACAACATCTAAGATATTCCTATTTTGTGATAGTTTTTTATTTCTATAATAGTTTCATAGGCCTCTAAAAAATGTGAAGTTGAGTTCTTAATAGAAATAATAGCTGGTCCCACACTAATTTCATAGACTCCCTATAGAATTGACTTTATTTAGTTGTGGGAGTTGAAAAATAAAATCTATGAGAACATTGAAATGATCTTCATTTTGAAAATTGAGTAAAATTGTGGTGAAAATATTTAAATAAAAAGAAATACGGATTGATAAGTCTTTTAATTGATTATTATGAGCTAGTCAAGATCAACGTAAAGAAAATTTATCCCTTATCCAGTATTGATTACCTGTTTGATAAAGTGCATGCTGATCAATAATTTTCAAAGATAAAAATTCATTTTGGAGATCATCAATTGAGGGTTAATTAGGATAATATAATTAATATGGTATTCTATATATGGTTTGGACACATTGAATATGTTGTGACACCATTTTGTCTCACTAATACCCATTCTATCATCATGGATTTAATATATAATTTCATTAGAGATTACCACGAGAAGTTGGTAGTAATATTAATAGATTTTATTATTATCTATTAAACGATAAATTAATATCATAATGATTACTTGATTATTGTCTTAAATATCCTGATGTTGGAGAAACTATATAAAAAATTTACATGTGTAAATTTTGGAGGAAAAACATTTCGTTTTCGGTTTATATAATCTCAAGGGAGGTTATATCAAAAGTTCCATAAAATATAAAATGATATTGATTATTGTGGTAACTAAGATCTGTAGTTTTCATTATTTCTATGAATATTATAAATTATTTAGAGAGAATTTATCCTGGATATCTAATAAACTCACCATGATAACTTAGAAGTCCATGTTCTTATGGACAGATGAATGTGAGGAAAATTCCATGGAATTGAAGGCAAGATTAGTAAGTTCGCTATTTGTTCGATTAACCTAAAATATAGAAGGTTTTTCATCTACATTAACATATCAATAAGGGATTTGGTATGATTTTTTATACATAATGATAATGTTATAGTTTATTCTCATAAAAAGTGATGGTTCATGAGCACAAATTACCCAAATAATTATTTGGATTTAGATACAGTAATTTATTCATTAATGATACAGAAAAATAATCTTTGTGGATAATATAATGATATATATACCTATCACATAATTATAAAGTTAATATTGACACATAAAGAGTCTAATATTTTCCATAGAAAATTGTTAAATCAGATTAATGACTATGGATACTCAATACATTACCACCCTAACAAATAGAACAAGGTGTTTGAGGATTTTTGTCAAAAGGATATTGATTATTTATACAAGATGTGGATAAAAAATATCAATGATATCTATATTTTCAATGGATGGATATTGAATTCTTAATGTAAGGGAGTAAATAATATCTTTTTCAACATAATGTTCAACCTTCTATCCATGTGAAGAATAATGAGGAAAATAAGAAAGACATGGTGTTAAAAAATAATGTAAAAAGGATTCCTGTGTTTAAAATTGATCTGTATGGAATGATGTGTTTCTGGAATTCGGTATTTATTTAATCCATACTAGATTTCAATAAAGAGTTGTTATAGGATTCTTATAGTTCTTCATTTTCTATTCATCTAAGAAGAATGAAGATGTAGAGATATTTGAAAATGTATTTCTTATAGGATAGCATGAAGATATATATCATAGAGTTTGTATCTCAGTTTTTGTTATATTAGAATGTTAAGGGTAGGTGAAAAAAAATAAATGAATTTCACATCAATTATCCCTACTATCATTTAAATGAAAAATAATCACTATTGAGGTTTTTTTTATCAAAATCCCCAAAAAATCTAAAGGGAATAATGGTATATGGGTTTTAGTCAATCACCATAAAAATTAAACACACATCATTTCTATTAGATAAGAGTTATCTCATGAATAACTATCAAGGAAATAAATTAAGTTAGCCATAAGTTTTTATAGAGTACCAAATTTAATTATATCTGATATTGATATTAGGTTTACCTTGAGGTTTTAGTGAATCCTTCAACATGATCTTGACATAGATTAGTGTATCATAACTGAGAATCATCGTAAAAAATATAGACTATTAAAGATAAAAATTAAAGCCCTAAAGGATATGTTGAGATCCTTTTCTTGGGATTTCAATATTTTTTGGGATAATAGACTTCCTATTGTTGATTTTCCATAGAATAATTTCATTCACTCGATCATTCAGAGGACTCCATATGAATCCATTTTTATAATAATGGTTATAACTATAACACATTAAAATGAAGCTAGAGAAATAATGATATTGTTATTAGATATAGTTGATGAAATAATTTTTAAATTTAGGTATATTTTTAAATACATTAAGGTAGTAATAAGTTTGTATAAATATTATGCTAATAACACCATCATGATTTATAATTTCAAGTTAGTGATATGGGGTTTCTAATAATTTTTCTATGGAAGAAGGTTATGATATTTTGAATGAAGGGAAAAATTAGCCCTAGGTATATTCGTCAATTTTAATTTTTTAAGCACATTAGGATGATAGCCTATCTGTTGGATCTTCCCCTGAACCTCTTTCAAGTTCATGATGTGTTCCATATATCTCTCCTGAGGAAGTACATACCATATTGTTCACATGTACAAAACTCAGAGATCATACCACTAGAGAAAGAATACTATTTGGAGGAACAACTATTGTATATCATATATCATTGAGAGAAAGATTTGTGAATCAATACCAATCCCATAGTAAATGTTTTGTAGTGGAACCACTAGTTTGAAGAAGATCCTTATGAACCTATGGAAATGATATTGCAGAAGTATCCTCATTTAATTTTATCGGTTTAAGAAATTTAGAGGGTGAAATTAATTTTAGGGGGGGTAAATTTTACACTCCTAGTTTTTATGAATTATAATTATTTCAATAAATTAAATTTCATTGATACCATGCATTACTTTCAACATCGATTTTTTCTTGCTTTATATACGACAGTATGTCTTAACACACTGTTATGTATTATTAATGATTTTATGTAAATTTTTTCATAATAACCTATATGTTAAACTTATAAATATGAATAATAATTAATAAATGAAAAATATTGTTTACAATGGTTTATATAAATAAAACGTAGTGATAAAAAAGGCTGAATTTTTTAAAAGTTTTTATATGTTTCAAAAATAATATTTTATCAAAAAAAATTTTTTTACACTTATTTAGAAAAAAATTAAATTAAAATTTTACCAATTTTAAAAACATATTTTAGTAAATAAGATTTAGTTTATAAATTTACATGTATATATTATCATGGAGTAAATTTTTGTGAATTATTGTAAACGGTAATGTTTTCAATGCATAGTGGAAAATAGTAGTTTTTATTATAAATTGACTTTTCATAAACAAATTTTTTAAAAATAAAATATCTTTTAAGAAGGTTTTAAATGTAAATATAGATAATTTATATATTTATTAATCAAATTTAGGTAACTAAAATCAATTTTATTTTTAATTTTTTATATTATTAATTTCCCTGCATATGAAATATTTAAATTTGAAAGCCATATTCCTTATAACATATGAGAGTTTAATTTAAAAATTTCATTCTACCACATCAATGAGTTGACTGTGTAAAAATGGATTAAATATTATTATTTATAATAATTTAAACTATCTAAGATGTTCAACTAAAAATCTTACAATAATGAATTTTAATAATAATAAATATTATTTATCGTGGATAAGTTACGAATGAGTATATTTGGGGATAAAACTAAATGATAATGTTAAAATGACCAAAAACATGTCTAGATCTATATAATCGTACATTTAGTTTGTTTTTCATTGAAAACATAGGTAAAAATTTTACATTTCAAAATTTAATTGTTCCACTCAACCCAATTACAAAAGGTCACCCATCTGCTATCATATTCACTCTTCCAAATCATTTTTTGGATATTATATTCCCAAGTACCTTAATTAATTCCTTTAACTCATCTTATAGTCCTTATTTGGATCAAAAATCTAATCTAATAAGTCTTTTTGTTCAAACCAAAGGAGGTTAACTAAAAACGAGGTAACGTTCTTTAACAAGATTTTTTATTTTATTTCTTCTTTCACCTCCATCAAATATTATTGATCTGTGATATTAATATTACCTTATCATACTAAATATAATGATATTTTGATATGATAGAGTATTATTAACATCTATATCTTCCTCCCTCTGTGGTGAAACTATAATAATTCTCATGTTTATAGAATACTACCTCCTCGAGAACCAATGGTAATCCTTTTACTTCACCACATATCATTGATGGATATAATAAATGATTAAATGTGTATATATATATATAATATTTATTCTGTTATTATACTTATATAATTATTATATAACATATAAATTATTACTTTCTATTCTGCGAGAGTTCGGTAATGTCACTCATTTATATAGTGAACTACCGTCTCGCGGAGTGATATGATTCATTCCTGATTTATTTTGAATGTAGAAATGATGGTTCTAATGAAATTATGTTATAAATATGAAATTAAAATTATTTTATAATGTTAATATATTATTTTTATTTATTCTTTCAATATTTTGAGAAATGGAAATGACTTTTATGAAATCTTATGGGATACTGTCTCTATGAAAAGTGTATTTCATTTTATATCACTAAATTTAATGGATTACTATAAATAAATATATAATTAAAATATATGATATTAATATAATTTTTAAAAATATGGGAATGATTTAACCATGATAAATTTAAGAGGTCAAAATATAAGAATCAAAACCTACACGAAAAAAATGCATTTATTGACGGAAATTTGACATTAACATGGAATTGTTAATAAATGGGTAACAAAAGTTCATATGTAAATCAAATGTAGTTGGAGGTTTTATTTAATATAAATTATGTCGAGGTGTAAGGAAATGTATTTTTTATCAATTTCCTTTCTATGAAACACATGTTATGTTATGCACACATCAATTTATACGAGGTGTATATTCAATCCAATTGACATGTAATATCCTGAACATATTTATTATGATGATATTTTAATTGAAACATAATTTTATTATTTTAGTGGTGCTAATAATTCAATTTAACCAAAGTGGTATGGGTTTTCTGATACAATATAAATGATTATTGTCATTTTTTATGAATTTCTTTCTCATGATGAAATGTAATGATCCATCACCGAAGAACTTCATGACTATTATTATCCACTTGTTATTTCATGCGCTAACAGTTTATCCTTTAATTAACCCTATTTTTTTAATCATGATTTATAAATAATATTTTAAGAAAAATAAACATTATTTATCTCTTTGGTTGAAAAACATTTTACATCCAAAACAAGGTTCTCTAAAAATATTTTCAATTTTCATAAAAAGTATCCTAATTATATTTTAAATATATTTTCTCCCATGTAATACTTTTTATAATTCTTTTAAACCAATCATAATGCCTCTCTCCAATCAAGGCCTCTAAAACACCTTAAAATTCTTTGATGTCCTGCATTGCATGCTACACCAAGTTAATCTGTCTTTATACCCACTAACATGTTAATCATGCGTAGTATGAAACAATAAGTTTAGATTTTGGTACACAAAAATTGATATTATATTTATTTACTTTTAATACCATGTTTATATATTTTATACTAAATGGAATGATTATATTGCATTACAGACAACATCAAGATTAGTTTTCATTACGTGCAACATTGAGTTTAACCAAAATATGAAATATTATTAAAATATTTTTATAGTTATAACATATCCAATGTAATGTTAGGTATGAAAATATCTAACTAAATTATTAAATTATAATTCATTGGAAATTACAAAATTAATTCTTTGTTAACTAATTAATTAGAGATAAAAATTAGAAAAATTAGAAAATAAAGAATCTTATTTTCTAAAAAAAAATAATTTTTCTATGCACAAATATATTTTATCTTGATAAATTTTAAAAAATACATTTTATAATTTATTTAAATTAATTATTTATATATTTATATATATATTGTTATTTCATTTATTTAACATCATCTTATGATTTTTCTAGCCAACAGATAAGAATAAATTTAATTTTATGTATAAAAGAAGTATTTTTCTAAAAGATTATTTTACCACTTTTTAATGGTAAAATTACTATAAATATAGTTGTGGAATTTTTTTTATTTTTTTAGAAAAATTAAGTAATTCTTTTAATTATTAATCTTCAAATTATCATGGGTTGAATTTCTTGTTTTTTTCTCAAAATATTCATTTTTTGATGAAAAGTGAAAAATATTAAATTGAAATTGAAATCTTCCATTTTTTTGAATTATATATCTAGTAAAACTATGTTTTAAATTTATTTCAAAGTATAATTATTTCAATAACTCTTATATTTATGCAATTTATGTCATTATAATCAATTTAATATTGAAATTGAACATAAAAACACTGTATTCTTTTGAATATTGTCACTTTAAAAACCTAGTTTCTCCTCGCGTGTTTGGGATTCATTTTAAATTAATTTCTTCCACTTATCTTAATTTAGTTTTTTAAAATTGTGTAAATATTGTTAATTATGACAATACATTATTTATTCTAATTTAATTTTAGTTTTTCACAAAAACTATTAATGAATTGTTTTAAATTTATCGTGTGATTAAGAGAAAAGAAGTCAACTTTTGAACCAAAATATAATATAAGGGGAAAATGATTAGAGAAACTTTTCAAAAACCCATTTCATAGAAATATTTATACTTTTAATATTCATTTTTATAATTTATTCCATTATACATTCCTTTATTACATAAAAATGTGGGTACAAAAATCTTCTTTTCAAAAAACCCAATTGTGTCTTCTGCCCTGCCTATATAACGCCACACTGTATTACTCTCTGTTATCACCTTCAAAATAGATTAGTTCAGTCAATACTAGGAAAAATAAATAATCCACATCCCTAAACTCGTCTGAGATGACTTAATTTGGACAAAATTCTAATATGGATGTTCATTAGTACAAAAAAAAATGAGATAATAGAAGAAAGGATAACATTCACCAATGAATATTTTTGTTTTATTTCTTTCAATAAACTCTTTTAATTATTTATAAATAATTATTTCATAATAAAAATATTATATTAAAAATAATTAAAATTTTTATGTTAAAAGTAAGACAAAAAATCAGACACACTTCGAATAAATGGGCTATGAAATCATTGTTCATCTGTACGGTGGACCACCGCTTCACAAACCCTTGTCGTTCGTTTATCCATTACCACCATTAAATTTTTGAAATAATTCGGGAAAAATGTTTATGCAATATATTAAGTATTTTTATGTTTTTGTTATTATTTTTTAATTTTTGTTTCACATAAACATTCATGCTTTCCATTTTGTGGGAATATGATAACATCGTTGATGTGTACAACATGATACCACCCCACGAAGAAATGTGATTCATTTAAAATTTTCATTAAATTTATTAATTATGATATTAATATAAATAATTGATATAAATATAAAATTAAATTATTTTTTAATGATAATATTTCATATATTTTTCTATATTAAAATCAGAAAAAATGGAAATCATGTGATGCATATGTAAGAACGACTGTCTCTATGAACGGCGAATTTAACTTACTATTTCTATATTTTATACACCATTTTAAAAACATATATGAAAAATATTATATATATATCAATGTTATCGTTTTTGTGATGATTAAATAATTATTAATTGAATATGACAAATATATGAAATCTAAACATATATGAAAAATTTGTTGTTACCCAAAACACAACATTAACATGGAATTGTAAATGAAAAAGTTGTAAAATATCATAATAAAATCATATATTGTATGATATAAATGAATATGGTTCTATATTATATTAATAATAATTTTATTATTATACAAGAGTATTAAATGATAACAACAAAACTCAAGACATTACGTAAGGGGCTTCCACCTCACTTTTATTTTTCGTGTGACCTAAGCCATGTTCACCACCTATTTCATGTATGTAGTGCCGAAACTACCCATGTATTTATTTATTTTCATTAAACTAAAAATTATGTGTATTTACATATTCATTTTAATATCACTCTACCATGGGGTTTATGGTTAAAACATTTCCAAAGTGGAAAGGGGATTTTTATCTCAATTTTCCTTTTTTGAGACATTTATTATGTTTTGCACCAATATTAATTTATGTGGTGTATATAAAGATCAATTGACATGTAATGTATTTAATTTTTTAACAATAAATATATTTTTAGTTCCATTATATGTTATTATATCCATATGTTTATGATTCAATGTTACCAAAGCAGTAAGATTTTATCGCTACAATCTCATTATTTGTTAGGATTGTTTCTGATTATACTCTAATTGATTAAATATTTTTAATCTTATATCATTAATTATCATGAATTTTGTTCTCTTATTGGTATATATGATTTATTCATGTTATGGTAAAATTTTTACACTCTTTTATACTTAAGACAATTAAGAAAATGTTTTTAAGAAATATTAACTTAATTTCCCTATTGGGATGGAAAAATGTTTTCATTTAAAAAAATTTTGAAAAGTATTTTAAAATTTACTTTTTAACCTTCTCTAAAATAATTATTGAAAAAAAATTACCCATTTTGTTATTTTATAATAAAAATTCAATGGAATATTCTTGTCATTTTCCAATCGTGGTACTTTTCTAAACATTTTACTATGAAAAAGGAATGTTCATTTGACATGTACGACATCTAAGGATTTACCTACCATTATGATCTGATGTTATTTAGAGATTAAATTGGATTTTTACAATGTTATTTTTAATGAAATTTTTTTATTAATATTCTTAAATTTTTTCATCATAGAAAATGATTAAAAAAATGATTTCTGTTTTTAAATGAAATTTTTAATGAAAAAAGTATATTTTCCTAAAGAAATGTATCAAATGATCTTTAGAAATTATTTTGAATATATGATGTTATCCATTTATGTTGAAAATATGTTAACAGGGATACGAACCAAGGATAACATTGATATTCATTCTCTAAATGGTTTATATTAATCATGGAATTTTAATTTTGGGACCTATTTATTTTCCATGGGTCAATCATGATAAAAATAGATTATTATGAAACCCATTTATTTTAGACAAATTGATACTATTATGATTGTTAAAGGATTATTTATGATGATATAAAATCACTTTTTACTTTATACATGTTGTGGTTCTTGTACATAGCTTATATGATGGGGGAACTCAGATAACACCGGGTAAGCCAGTTACAACTTAAACAACGGGGCATCCTAGGTTGAATCAGGTAGGACTATTTCATATTCTATAATAGTATAGCCTAGATAGTACAGAGTTAGCCCATTATATCTTACATGATGGTTTCACCTATATAGAACTCCAATTAATTCGGTAAATAATTATATATATCTCACCATATAAAGATGTCTAGAACTCGTAGTGAACCTGTTATAGTATGAAATGGATACCACAAGGTAAAGAGGTGTTTCTCGCAGAAGATGTGTCGTTTTCTATGTGTTCTTTTGATTACATGATGAAAATGTGATACATGGATGGGTTTTAGGTTCATAAGTTTATGATATGTCCTGATTTTATGTCGTTAACATAATGGGAGAACCTATTTATATTTATATATATTCAAAAGGTTATAATCTAATTTTTATTCCACAATTCTATGTCTAATTCCATTGTTAGGCTCTCATTATCTATGTTTCTTTTCCTTATGATTCTTGTCTTATGAAATTCCAATATTTATGCCATTACTCAAGATTATTATTCTTTATATATAGTCTACAATCTTCTAATGTTATACTCATATTACAGCACCCATATTATTTTCCCATTCATACATATATAAGTTGTTTACCATTAATTTGAATTTGAGCTATGAAGAATGTATTTAAGTAAGGTATTCTCGTGAAGAGTACTAAAGGGGAATATACGTATGAAATATGTTGAAGATATTTCTCCATGTTAGAAGATTGTGTTTCTATGTTTCCAGAAACACTAAAATATTATGGTCCTTAGATGTGTGTTTATTAAATATAATTAATATTTATAAAACTGATGTAATATCCATGTATGTTATGCTTGGGTCACTACAGTTGGTATCAACTAAAAATTTTTTCTTACCATCAGAAAAAATTAGGAAAAAAATTAGTCAAATCCCAATGTATTTTTCAAAGGTTAAATCTTGACATATCTCTAAGGATAATTCTAAGGATGAGTCAATTTTTTTTATGTTTTACATCATTTTTGTTAAAATAGAGTGTGATTGGTTTCAAAGAAGTTACTTCCTTGTCTGAATACTAAAGTGCATATGGATCTAGAATAGATGTACTTTGGGGTAAATCCCATAATAAAACATATTGATCTCAACCCAATCAGGAACGTGTCCCCAAAAATGTGTCGTGCTGCACACCTGGGATGATATTCACAGGTGATATTGTTTAGATATTAACAAAATCTTCATAATTTTTTTTAAGTATTTAAATTTATGCTGATCTTGGATGTCCTATGTTGTTTATAAGTTTTCATAGATTTAAAAGAAGGTTTCACTATGATTAATATTTCTCACACTATTTTTTGGATTTTAGTCAATTGAGGGATCCATAAGAAACAATGATAAAATTGAATGTGATTTAATTTTTTGATAAGAATACAAATGGGGTGATAAATTGAGCTGATTTTTTTTGGTTATGCCAAATAATTTTTCATAGATCATGATTAATAACTTCAACCTTTACTAACTCTTGGACTCACAAAAGAAGAGGTGGAATGAGTTATCTATGTGATTAGGTGATGGTAACCATAGGGGATTAAAGATTACATTTCCTATATGTTCATAATTTTTTAAAAATCACTCTAAATTCTAGATTATAGGGACAAGAATATGTTTCAGATATAAAAATAATGGACACAAATCAAGTAATTGTAATTTGAAAATGAATATTTTGATTAACAAAAAATGATGAGAATAATGGTATCCCTGTGATATAATCATTTTTTTGGATTCATTAGATGTTGAAATTATGGGTATTATTAAAATAAATTTCCTAAGTAGAAATATCATCAAAAGAGTCATCAAGGTGGTATAAGTAAATTTTATGCTAGAGAGAATGAATCGACTATAGATGAGGTATGAAAGGAAAGACATATTATAGGGGAAGATGAGGAAGCCTTGTTAATGGTTTATGGATGAGGATGAATTGTCAATGTGTTTTTGTATTTAGATTAATGATTTATGAATTGTGAAATATATAAGGATTTTTTAATATAAATTTTTGTTTAATGATATGAAAGATAATGTGTTATGGTACTGAGGACCTGGAAAAGTGATTTAATGGAAATGTTATATTTTATGGAAAAGACACGATTAAGGGAAGGTAAACCTTATAATGTTCCAGATGTTGAGAAAATGGTGTTTAGTTTGGATAATGAAATACGAGATAAGAATTATATATATTTGTTAATACTAATCTCATTGGTAATAGATTATTGTATTGTTGAAAAATTGCTTTATTCTATATTGGATAGAGTGTATTGCATTTATGGATTTAAAGAATATATCCATAAATAATTGTAACAAGAAATCATTCATGTTCTTGATAATAATTTTTATAATTCATGTTAGTATAATATTTCATTATAATACACGATGAATGTATTTATTGGGAATTTATTCTCTCAAAAATACTGTATGAATATTATTTAATTTGAGGTTCACAAATACCATATTTTTATTACTAATGATGTTACCTTAAGTATTTTTATGGAATATATTTCTTGATATGTTTATATTTTTATGGGTTAAAATATTGGATTATATAATCCTAATGTTTTCAATTTTATTATGAAAACACTCTTCATACCCTACATTTCTAAGCCTAACAAATGTTTTCAAAACCCTATGTTTGGAATAACATTGAAGGATTGTGTACCTAATGGTGTTGAAAATTTTAGATCTATAACCCTGAATTTTGAATAAAACCAACATTTAATGGAATAAAGGTATAGATCATTAACCAAACTTTTTTGAACAACCATACTTTGTCACCTCTGTTTTTGGGTTTCACCATTACATAAAGGAACCCCATATTTGAACAATTAATTGACTTGTTTTAAATTAAACATATTATTCATTATTCCTACAATGGTCACGAAGAAATTAAATATCATTTTAAATATTCTTTACTATCCATTAAAATGCTCGTATTTAGTAGGTAAAATCCTTTATATTACCAATGGAAGTTTTTACTCTCTTGAATAATTTAAATTCAATTTTTTTTATTTTATAGGACGTTTTTTGACATACTAAAAAAAGGAAATGTTTTACGTTATAAATAGAAATATTTTGTCTCAATTTTTCTATCATGTGAAATAATATCATTTTTGAATTTTGGGAAATTTCATAAGAAAAAATATTTATCATCTTTATTGTTCTGAATAACTAATCATTGGAGATGTACATGTTTCAATCGTATAATACCAGAACTATTGTGTATCTACTATTTCTATTATTTATATAAAGTATTTTTATTGAATATCATTCACAATTAGGATCTCTCCATAGTTTTTAATTCATTAAGAAATTTTCCATTGAAGAAGAATATATATATTCTATAAAATTCAGCTATAATAATGAAATATAACATGATTATTCAATCAAGTTCTACATTGTTGTTTTATGGAAGTTTTGAATGCACAGACTCAGTTATTCTAGAGTTTTAGCTTCTCATACCAAGTCGTGGAGAGTTAGGTTGCATATAAAAGAAGCATAAGACATTATAATTTTCCTTCTATAAAGGATTCAAATAAATGAACTAAGATATAAAATTCTAATATAAGTGTATATTTATAGTGAAAACCACCAAGAATGTAGAGAGTTAATTAGTGGGATTGTATAGGGGATATTTATTCCCCTAACCACTATAAAAATTATTATTTTTTCTTATTTTATGGTTATCTTATGATCAAACTACTTTAGGGTGATCACACTACATATCAATGTAAATTAACAAGAAGTATAATTTTTTTAACCAATCCAGATTTATGGAATGAAATAATTCACCCCCGCTTGTGTATACTTTTAATATTGAAACCTAATAATTGGTATGAAAGGAATGATTTTTAAGATAATAGATAAACTCTTGAAATCTCAATGTATATGGTCTATAAAAAATTTGATATGAATTACTGACCTTTGGGAAAGTATGTCAATGATCTGTTCTCCTTAAAAATGGTGTTAATTATTGATATTTAAAATACCAAATGATTATCTATCTTAAAAATTATGTATTTAGAGTATACATGAATATTGTTACTACTTATTCACTTTCTAGAAATCTAGAAATATGAGATGTACCATAAAAGATTAGTATGGTCTCAATTAAAATGAAATGAATACTATAATTTTTGGACTTGTGCATGATCAATTTAATAGAGTATATCAATGCCATATTTCATATGAAATGTGAAGAACTATTTTTTCCTATGAAGGAACTTATAGTATTTAACAATTATGGTATTCTACTACAAATATGATGTTTAGAACTATAAGAATGTATTATGATGAAAGAATCATCCAGATAAATGTGATATTGATTGAGGCATCTAATGGTGTTGCTACTTTAATAAATAGAATAACCCAAATAGATCAATCAATAAAAGTAATCAATGTAATACAATACAAATTTAATTGAATATATTTCACTATATGAAAATAATCACGAGTAAAATATTTGACGATAAATAAATTAATTGGAACCTTGATGATGTATGAAACAGAAATGAATAATGATGCTGGAAATCATAATCGGGTAAAATGAGAAAATACAACCCTTAATGTTACTACCCAAAATCATGAAAGGAAAACCAAAAAAGATAAAAATGATTCAGAATTTTTAGATTCTAAAATAGAGCTATCTTAACCAGCTAGAAGATCAAGAATATTATATAAAAATAAAAGACCATTCAAGAAGACATTAAAGAAATATGAGATGAATCTAAAGAAGTACAATGCTATTAATGTAAAAAAATGGGATATATAAGACCTAATTATCCCCATATAAAAGAAGAAGAGGGAAATATGGAAAATAAATAAAAGAAAAAATTGGAGATGATTATGATATGAAAGGAAATAAATATATGATGGATACTTGGAGTGTGTATGAATAATACTATATTTCTTCCAAATTTGACACAAAAAAGAAATAATAAATTTAAAGGAAAATTTTTTCTTTATATATAAGGTAGATGATGATATAAAAACTTATTATTATTTTATTTGTTTCATCGAAAGTAGCTCCCAAATAAAATTATATTCTTATTTATCCACATTTGAATAAAGATAATAATATTTTGTAAAAAAAATAAAATATCACTAAGGAATATTAATATTGGTGTTTTATATGAAAAATATGAAACTCTAAGTCAATATATGGAATTCAATGAAAATTTTATTAATTTTATATCAAACTATATTGTTGATGAAAGATATAGTAGAATTACAAGATAAATTAGAATCATTCAAAATTTATATTATAATATTAATCAATGGCAAAATATGACTTGGATTTTTGAAAAAAACGTTATTAATAAAGAATAATAATGAATCAGAAGAAAGAGAGAAAAGTCAAATTTATTTAATAAATATTTGGTACTTAGCTCAAAAAATTCTAGTAGTTTATTATTTAGAATTAAATTCTATAATTCTATTATCTATTTTTAAATAAATCCAATGATATGTGAAATTAAATAGGATTTTATTTCCAGAAATATTTATGAATGCTATAATGTAAATATTGGTAGTATTAATCAAATGTAGTTACCTAAATCTCTTCTTACTAAAATGGTCGGACCCAAGAAAATATGGGTACAAAAAAACATTTGTTTATTTTTTAGGAGAAATCTCACATGAAAAAAACCATGGTGTTTTTATAGTAACTAATCAAGAAACATGAGTAGAGACACACACAATTTTTATACACAAGAAAAAATATACAGAGGACTAGATACATTCGGAAACAATGCCAATGGAAAGATTGTTGGAGTTGGATCTACTAGAGATCCAAAACAAATTTCAATATAAAAAGTTTTATATGTTTAATGGATAAAAAAGAACCTGATAAGTATATCTAATCTTGGGGATGATGGACTTTATGTTTGTTTATATAATAATTATTAATTAGTTTTGGAAGATAACTTGTTTCAATTTAGATCACCTAAAACAAAAAAATAGACCTTGGATCTTAATTTCTATGTAATCAATAATTTAATAGTTTAACTACTAGACAAATTAATCTCTAATTGGGTATAGGATACATGGATACATAAATGTATTTACCTTGTATAATTTTTTTATGAAACATTTAGTAACATATTTTCATATTTTTAAATTTTATATTGATGGATTCTATGATGAATTTCGAATTGGAAAACAAAACAATTCTTCTTAAAAATAAATTAATAAAGGTGTGACATTTAAACCACTTTATCTTTTCCTCATGGATTTTTGGACTCGTGAGAGTTGAATGTTTGGAGGGATCATTATATGTTTACATTTCAGATGATATTTTTTTAATACTTACATGGTTTTATTTTCTAAATCTTAAATGTGATTTTGTTTACTATTTTTTAATTCTTTCGTAAAATTATTCAAAAGGAAATGTATTCTAAAAAAATTAATTAATTAATCATGGTGAAATTATTTATAATCAAGTTTTTAACTCTAATTTCTCAATCCTAGGTACTAAAAATAAAATATCTAAAACAATAACACCTCAATAGAATGTAATTTTAGAAACAATAAATTGGATTATTCACGAAATGGAAGGAACTAGGATAAATAAATATAGTACTCCTATATATTGTTGGAATAAAAAATAGAAGCTGATTTCTATATCTTTAATAGAGTCATATGAATAACACTTCTTAAAAAGAATCCCTATAAATTTTGGAAAAAAACCTAAAGTAAAGTACATAAAAGTTTTTAGATTCATATTGTATATCTACAATACAAACAAATACCGTGGTAAACATGATCCAATGGCCAATGAAATAATATTTTTATTATATTATTCTACCTATAAATATTATAGAGTATATACTAAAAATTAATGTATTATTGTAGAATATATTTATGTGATGTTAGATGAATGTATACTTCTGATAAAAGTAATGATTAAACAAATTAAATTAATAACTATTTAGAAAATATGAGGCTTGAAACACCTAATATTTATTTTGGATAGAAGTAATATGAAATTTATCCCCATTTAGAAAAAAAGACACTAATGAAACTGAAATACTTTTACCTAGTAAATCATTAACCCTAAATTGTCACCCTCATGATACTGTAATAGAATATCATGTTACAAAAGTATGAACTAATGGGAATTATAGTAACATAGCTGAATTTTCTATCTTATTATCATAATTAGAACATATGAGTATTGAAGAATCATTAATAGATAAAAGATAGTTAATTATTATGAAATAATAACTTAATTAATGTAGTATAAAAAATGATTGGGAATTAGTTGATAGTCCAAAAAATTATCGATTAATAGGACCTGAATGGGTTTTTAAAAATAAAAAATCTAACTACTGTATAATCACTTAAAATAATCAATATTAGTAGCTAAAGGATAAAAAGAAGAAGAATTGATAGACTATGATGGAACATTTTAACTTGTTTCTATGTTATAATATATTAGGATCTTTCTATAATATCCATCTCAAAATAATATTAATTTATATTAGTTGGATGTAAAATTATCTATTTTAAAAATATATTTTTAATGGGTTATGTATATATCGGATACCAAAAGGGCTTGAAAATCCTCATGTACCATGTTTTGTTATGAAACTTTTTAAAGATATTTTGGGACATAAATAATC
The DNA here is from genome assembly GCA_963277665.1 of Viscum album. Lineage (NCBI taxonomy): Eukaryota > Viridiplantae > Streptophyta > Magnoliopsida > Santalales > Viscaceae > Viscum > Viscum album. Next base: position 2,136,223,694 of record OY728138.1, read on the forward strand.
TCTTGTAGCATGGTATAAGATATTAATATCTTTTTATTAGAAAATTGATTTTATGTAGGATTATAAGATCTTGATATTTTTATGGAAAAGGTTTATTCTAATATATTATTAGTAAACATTAAAGTATATGATGTCATATTTGGTTCAACAAATAAAAATATTCTTAATTATTTTTCAAGTCTTATAAAAATAGAATTTCAGATGTGTGTGATGAAAGAATTAAACATCTTTCATGGATTTCAAATATATCAAATAGTTTCTGGAAATGTATTAAATCAAATTAAATATATTATTGATACATTTAAAATGATTTTACTTGAAAAAATAATGACCTATACAACTCCCATGTGTACTGATGTAAAAAATGACTTCAATGACGCTAGAAAACCGGTTGAAAACAACTTATAAAAGGTACTATTGGTATTTGTTTTATATTACTACTAGAAGACCAAACATAATTTTTTCTTCTTATATATGTGCAATATTTGAATCAAAACAAAAATAATCACATCTTACTACTGTTAAAATAATTTTTATATATTTTAGAGGAACTATTTTTCAATCTATAAATTATCCATATACTTTTGATTTTAATTTAATTTCATATTTAATGAAAATTTTGAAGGTTTTAGATTATATTGAAAAATTACAATTGGTTACTATCACTTTTTAGAGAAGTCCATAGTATCATGTTCATGTAATAAACAATATTGTTTTTCTCTTTCAATATTTAAAGTAAAATATATATATGTGTGGAAAATTTTTGGACAGATGTGTTGTTGATGAAACTCATCTTACCAGACATTGGACTATATTTCCACAATATTCCTATATTATAAGATAAGTAAAATCAAATAAATATTTTAAAAATCCTATAATTCACTCATGAACCAATTATATTTGTATCACCCCATGTTTTAGTTATGTAACCACTATTAATTCCTTTTAATGTGATTAATGTCATTGGGTAGAGGTATGTTGCTTTTTCGGAGAGTATTTTGGGGTTTTTAGAAAGTTTTGGGGGCTTTATAAAGGAGCACGATTTGATCACGGTTAGGGGAAACCATGCGACTAACCCAGGTAACCAGGAAACATGAGACATAGGGTCTATTCACTGTTTGCACACAGTTTGTCATACCGTGTGAGGAGGTCTTACGGTGGGCCCTTTGAAGTAGTAGCATATTCACAATTAGTGAACTATTTATCGAACCATGTGCGACAATAAAAATTGTGTTTTTGATTTTGTGATCACTCGTGATTTTCCTCAAACACTCCATTTCTTCTCCCATATGAACTCCACTATATATTTATGGTTCTCAGGGGTTGGAGGATCCTCTAACTCATTTTGGACATGATTTTAATGGGTTTCGAGGTGCGGTGAAGGTGATTCTCTCCCGGTAATCTTTCTCTCTTGGGTTCTGTCTTGGGTTATCCGTTGGTGCCTTTAGATCTATATCTTCCCCTCTCTTAGTTTTCTAGATCCACACCCGTTTCATGATGATATTTGGTTTTTGTTCTCTAAAATTGCGATATTTGGTTTTTTTGAGGTTAGGAAAGGGGATATAATGTGGTATTGTCGAGATTTTACCTAGATTTGGTGTGAGGTCGGGTAGTGGGTCGATTTCACCATAACCCTAAGGTAGATGTATTATCTCCTGGTTCAATTTGTCTAGAACTAAAAACCTTTTTTCAATTAAGATAGTTTTCTTCAAATTAATTATGATTATGATGGAAAAATATTGATGGAAATTCCCTTTGTTCTGTTTGGGGGATTTTTGTGGAAGATGGGGTATTGTGGTGAAATTTTCATAGTTATGTATTTTAAAATATAGATGTTAAAATATCTTCTTTGGATTGATTTGAGAAAATGGATTTTGAAAATGGGTTTCAATAAAATAGGGGATTAATTATTGTAGTGTAATGTGGCATGTATGATGTCCTAAGAAAATAGTTGTTATGAAATAGTGATTTGCATCATGTTGTATCCTTGGTGTGATATATGATGGATTATTAGCTTGAGTGTTTTATGATTTTGTTGTCTTGATGACAAGTGGGTGGGGATACCACTATAAAAAGGGGATGAATAGTGGATAGAAGGTCTACTATTAAGGATAAGTGGGAAGGAAGTAAGAGAATAATGGTAAGGTTATAAAAGGGTTGGGTGGGAAGTTCCAACATAATTATTTACTGGTTTGTATATAAGAAACTGTAATGACACACATTAACTGTTTGTGGTTATGCATGGTTGATATTTTTGTGCTAACATGTGATGGTAAATAGAGTATGGAATGGTAGTTATGTTTCCATTGTTTTGTTTGGATTTGGGTGGAAAATGGCTTGTTAAGGGTGTTTTTGGCTTGTTGGTCATTGTTGTACATGTTTATGTATTATATAAACAGATTTATGTTAACATGCTAATGGCTCTATCCTAGTGTCGTGCATGGGGAATTCCTTTGGGAAAAACCTACTCAGCATTTTTACTCACCCCCTATTTTGTAACATTGGCGCTTTTATAAATATTGTTTTCTGGGACATAGGTAAAGGTAAAACATATGATTTTTCTACTGGTTCATCGTGATGAATTGATGATTTTTTTTGTTCTTGGAGCTTGGAGAATTTCTTGGAGAAGTGGAGTTATGTCATTTCTTTTGGTTCTTTTTTTGTTGTCTTCTTCTTGGTACCCTGATTATAGAAATTGGGATTCATTTTTATTCTTCTCTTTGTATTTTTGAGTTATAATAAATTTTTTACATGCATCATGTTGTTTAAGTTGGTTAAGGCTAGTTTGGTTAGTTCTTATATAAAAGGTTAAATCATCCCCCAATTGTTTTTGAAGATCTTGGTATTCATTATAGCCTTTGGTGCATTGTGATGATTTATTAACACCAAGGAGCATATCACCACCATCTCATGCCAATTATGAAATAACAATATCCTACAATATTGATATAAGTCATCAGTTTCAATGATTATGAATGTACAACTCAAAACTAAGTGTCATCACTGAAACATTTTGAAAGATGGAACTATGATAAAACTATATTTCTTATGGGTTACCATTAATGTAAAATTGTTACCTATTGCTTATGAGGACCAAAAAATGATCTTGTTCTCATAGTCTAGGGAAGAAATGAATTTTTAGATCTACTGGTGTAGTTCATATTAGTGAAGAGGAAGTTTTTGAATCTTGAATAGATAATTATTTTCAGGAAAAAAAAGATATAGAATCTGATATTATATATCTTATCCATAAATGAAAGAACGGTTTGTCAATATCTAGAAGAAAATTCAGATGAAGCACTTGAGAATGAAATTTTCACGTTTCCATTATACTGGGATAAGCCCTTTGATTAGAATATTATAGATAAAGAACTATTAGATATGGATATAGCAGCTGGTGATATTTCCCCACAAGTGTCATTAGGAGTCTTATTCACTCCAGAGGAAAAGCAACCTGATAGTCAACCAGACTTCAGAAAAGATAATGTTACTCATTAAATAAGTTAAACAAAAACCAATAGAATTAGGATCATGTTGAAAATCAAATTAAAAAATATTGTTCTAAATAACATAGTCAAGATAATGATCGTGGATGTGAAAAAATAACCAATGGTTTCTTACATTACTAAGTTATCTGAGAATCAATAAGTTTCTCTAATTGTTGATTCTTTAGAAAATTCTATTTCTGAACAATCTTTGAAGACATATATCCTTAAAATTTTATATTCCTCCTATGGTGAAAAAGATAATTTAAATTCTTTAGGTGTGGTTAATAGAGGGAAACGATTTGAAAAACAAGAAGTACAATGTTCTAATTCAATGAATCTTCAAAATGAACATTTTATTATCAAATTTAATAGGATGAAGGAGAAAAATATTATTCTAAAAAATGAGATACATTATAAAAGAATATATTTGGAATACCTGAGATGTAAAACTATTCCCATATAGGAATTCAAATCATTATAGGCTCAACTGCAAACTCCATGATAAATTTCATTTTCAAGAAAGGATTTTGATGCACTTCGAAGGGAAATAATAGATTAGTTTAGAAATATGTGAGAGAAATGTATTTCAAATATGGACTTTTGATACTTCAAAAGGTATTTAAGTAGTCAGTTTGAATTACTTATAATTAGTGTTAATCAGTCTAGAGCATATGTATCTACACATAAAATATCTCCATATTTAGTCATAATGATTGAAACAACTACTGCAGTAATGTCTACTGTCAATGATCATATTCATTACCTTTAGTGTGGATTCACAATGTTTATTGTGTTATTGTACAACTAGAGAGTTATCATCATGAAATTAATATGAAGATAGCTTTCTAAATGAAATATTCTCAAACAGTTACAAGTTATCCTCTTAAATTTTTTTCACTCAGATGAAAATTTTCATGAGTTTCAAAAATTTAATTTAGTTGAATGTATTTAGGTAAAGATTCAACAAATTTGATCTGATAGTCAGATGAAAAACTTACTAAATGTTTGAGAGGAAATATAATAGAGATAATGGAAGTTCTTATAACTATTCAAGAATCTCAATCTTTTGAAATCTCTTCTCAATCAGACCATTCACTATCACATAGTCCAACTTTTTGAAAATTTCTCAAAAAATATATTAATGTAATAAAAATTGGTCTTTTTCTAAAATTATTTGTTTAATGTATTTATATTTTTTTATTAATGTTTACCTCCAAAACATGTATAATTATTTTCATAGAATCATATAAAATTTATTTATAGCTATGTGCTACATTGAATGTTTTTAAATCCATTTTCAAGTAATTTATTTTCGATATCAGTAAAGGGGGAGAGACTTGGGTAAATAAAGTATCTTTAATTTCAAAATTCTTTAGCAGTTTATTTTTTTAAATGTTTACTATTAAAATAAATAATAAATATCACATATAAATTCTACTATAATTTAATTATATCTATCATGTTTACATTTCCTATATATTTAATATGTCATGTTCTATGTTTTTTAACCTAAAAATGTAGAATTTTTGGGTATGTATTATTTCATCAATGCTGTATGATTTTTTTTGATTTTTATACTAAAAAATACCATTATTTTTTACTAATTATGTTACATTAGGTATTTTTCTAGAATATATTTCCTGATAACTTTATATATTTAAATGTTACAATATTTGAATAAAAATTCTAAATGCATTTGAATGTATTTTGGGAACATTGTCCATAACCTACATTTTTAAGCGTAACATATGGTTTGGAAAACCTTCGTTTGGAATAAGTCATAAGGATCATGTACCCCACACTATGTAAAAGTCTGGATCAAAAACTCTACATTTGGAAGAAACCCTTCATTTAAATGAATAAACATATGGTTCAACAACCTAACTTTTTTGAATAAATGTATGTTTCCAACCATTGTTTTAGTTTTTAGTAACATGAAGGAAGCCTAAATCAGACATAAAAATGATGGAGTTCTAAATTAATGATATTATATATGATTTTTACAATGTTATCCATGTATGAAAATTTCATTTTAAAGCTATTTTATGACCAATTAAAATGATCATATTCATCAAAGGAAAGCGTTATTGTTACTAAAGGACGTTATAAATATCTTGAATAAATTACATTCAATTGATTTTAATTTATTAGGATATATTTTTGGATCTTTTCCAACAATAATACATCCATGTTTTTTATGAACGAAATGATTATTTTTTTATGTATCATTTAGTTCCATGAACTTTTTGAATTTATAGAATTTTAAAAAGAACAAATATTTATCATGTCTATTTTTTTAAGAATGACACTTTGAAGACCTACATGTTTCTATCAAATGAAATGAAATTTTTTGAGTAACTACTACTACTATAATTTATCTTTTGTTCCTATGTTGAAGATCATTTTCTAAAATGATCTCTTAAAAGTTGTCCATTCATGATGAAATCCATATTTATAGAATAAGATCAATATTCTTATAGTTTCTATTGCATTTTCGAATAAGAACATATTTGTTCAATAAATTCAATCTCTAATATTTAGTTGGAGTTTCAAATGCTCATACTTAGTGGTGGTGAAGTATCATCTTGTAAGACGAGGATGTGGAGAATCATGATTCCTATGAAAGAAAAAAAAAGGATTTATTGAAGTCTTATTAAAAAGGTGTCAGCTACCTACACTTGCTTCATAATGTCTTTTCCTATAATGACCTTTCTAGTGAAAATAACCAAGCTCACAGAGAGAGAATTGGTGTAGTGGAGTAGTATATCTTTGTTCCATGAACCACTATAATGTTTTCATGGTTTTATTTTCTATTTATTCACAACTCAAAGTACACAATGAGGAGAACGCAACATATATTCTTAAATAACTCATAAGGATAACAATTTGAATATATCTAGACGTAAAAAAATAATTCCACCTATTTTTATGAGGAAATTTGGGATTCCATCCAAACCTACAGCTTTCCCCATCTCAAACATGTCCTGAACGGTGTTGTCGATCCCCATAGGTTGGAAACTGGAGTTTGGAATCAATGTAATCAAAATGGGAATGATTTTTCACAAACAATCTATGATTAAATAAATAAATTGAGAAATAAGTATGACTAAAAATAACCAAATATAAATAAATACAAAACTAATCCAAAAATAATAATTCACAAAAAAATTATAACAAAATACAAAACTGAGACAAACCATTCTGACATGTTCTCCCCATGACTTATTAGATACCACCATCCACAAGACCAACTTACTTCAAATGTATCGTCGAACCATAAACCTGAACATACAAAACAACTCGAGTCTACCAATAATGAGTTGCATAAGTAGGGTGTGGTCTTAAATATAATTGTAATTAATCACCAGAGAGACCATTCACTTCCTTCCCCAATATAGTCCAAAAACACTAGATTGAAAAAATAAAGAAAATAGTTTTTTAATATTTTTAAACAACTAAAAATAACTTTTCAAAAATTTCAATTTTAAAATAGCACGCATAGCCTTCCTTTTTAAAAAGTTATTTAATATTTGAAAGCCCAGTTTATAACACCAATAACCAAAATTAGAAACTAAAATAGGTTAGAAAACAATATTCTAAAATTAATGGAAATAGTACATCTAATGAAGATAATGAATATATAAAATGCAATGATATTATCCGAACAAGAACAAAAAATAATCTAAACATAAAAATCGTAATCATTGGAATTTCTTCAACATCGCCCTTTGAAATCCCTAGATATACTCAGTTTGGAATCACCTGTCGGTATCTGGTATAAATCTATACTCTATAAACATCTATCTGCTCTAAACCTGCCTCACCAGTGTCACTTCCCAATTAGCCTCTTAAAAAATATTGATGCATACAGTCCATGTAATAAGGTTCAACAAGAAACTGTTAGTCAACCCTCTAGATACATCTAGGAATCCCTTGATAATATTTCTCAGTGATATATGGTATAAACACCAAAACCCAAAACAGCCTCATATATTTTCCATTAGCGGAGAACACATCCCATTGTCTAGTGGTTTCCAAACAAAATCCAAAACCAAAAGTGTTCCCATGGATGATCCACTAGAGAGTACCCCATCCTAAGGTCTATTGGTCTCCAAAAATATTCCTGGTAATCATAATACCACATGAAAATCCATTCCTTTGCTAACAACTTTCATTCAAAAAATAAATTTGACATAGAAATCACCATTTACATAATCAGAACCATTTTACCTAAAATCAAAAAATACACACCAATCCTTCACACTAACAATGCTTTAAATCATTTTTTCAAAACATTACAAGATTTCTAATTGGAAAATACATTACATGAGTTCCAAAACTAATTTCCAAAACACCACAATGTACTATTCGGACCGTTACATCACTTCACATCAAAACCAAATTTTCAAATGAAAAAAAGTGCCAATTGTACCATTATCATTCCCAATCCAAAAATATTTACAAACATATTTAAACACCTTTTCAAAGTGAACATAAAACAAAAAAATCACATGCACAATTCCAGATGGACCATTTCATTTACAATCGAAAATCTTTCCAAAGATAAAGTGAAAACATGCATCAATATGATAAGTGATAAATAATATGTTCACACGACTTAGTTACCCTGTATGTCTTAAATTTCCAAATATCCCTTTATAAAAATTATTCACCTAACCATATCTCAAAATGAGTCCAAGATTCTGAAAAAACATTTGAAACCACTTTTAATTCCATAAGAATAACCAACACAATATTTAGATATCAAGGAACCATTCTTGAAAAGAAATATGAAAGATAGGAGAAGCCTTTTAAAAACCATGGATCAAGGAAGAAAAAATATTTATAAAGGTTCCAAAACGTCCTCAACTAACTATTATGATCCCAAACATTTACGAATGAATCCAACACATCTTTTACAAACCAAAAAAAAATTACACCCAAAGCACCCAATATCACTTTTAAGGATCAATTCACATTTTTCCAAACACCTTTCAGGCACTTACAGAAATTCAGAGTTAATGAACCCCTTTTAAAAACCACATAAGATTTATTTTCATTCACTAAAATATGAAATAAATTTCAAATAACACATCACATGAAATGGAAACACATATAGAAATAATTTAAGAAAGATCACCCATCAAATGGAATATGCTAGAAAAGAAATGGACGGAAACACCTACCTCAATGATGTGATAATGAAACAAGACTTCTGGAGGATGAATAATAAACCTCAAGAGACAAAATTCATAGCCTAACCTAAAATAACCCTAAACACACATAATACCTAATGAAGTCATGAGACCAGCCCAGGATCTTTAAAAATGAAATTAATTCAAATTGGGAAATCAACCAAAACATCAACCAGAAGATCCAAATCCATGAAAAAAAATTAAAACAAATGAAATTCCATGATCAGGGTGTGAAGAGTATTCCCACCATAAACACTTTTTCCCCCAGAAGGTAACCCGGACCCATGAGGAATAAGTATCAATAAAAAACACAAATTAATCTTAACAAAACCACAAACCTTGGGGTGACCATTCACTCCACATGTCACACCCGATCATTCCCAATATTAACATTAATGAAAATGGACCATAAAAAGTGGAGATTTATCCCCACCAAATGAATTCAAATAACACCATGGAATTACTTTGAATCATCCCAACATGATAAATCCCAGCATGAACATATGAAAACATCTCCGTGTAATCATGATGATGCTACAACAAGAACTAAGAGTTCCTATAAATTCCACCACATTCCAACCAAAATGGGAATTCTCAAAACACACAAAAAACCTCCGACACCAAAAGGGAAACTCACTAATGTTATCCCAACCAAATAGAAAACAAACCATAGCTCAAAATTTTCCTAAAAATTACATAATATCTCTAATGGTCTTAAAAATAAACCAAAAGTAGACCACAAAATATAAGAACCCACAAGAATGTAGTACTAATCAAGGACCCTCATTAAGAGGAACAATTATTTGAATTAAAAAAATGATAAATACACCAAGATTCATAAAAAAATATGGAATATACAAAAAAAAAGGAAAATAAATAAAATAACTTCAATTGTATGTACTCCAATTCTAGAGATAAAATTCATCCCATGTTTTCCCACAACCCTGAAAATTCCAGACTACATGAAAAGATTCACATCGAGGCCTATGGTTGGAGACCTCATGTCTGAAACATACATTTTCCCACAATTAATATCTTACATACTTTTAACAAGTATTATTCTTTAATAAATTATTCTTTACAGAAAATCTTTAAATGACCCTAATAGACATAATAATGACATGACTTCAGAGGATTACATAACGATGGATTCAAATTCCCGAACCGAGGACACTTGAAGCACATGAGTGAATTGTCCAATGAATAAAAAGTCGAGACCTGAAATGGACCATCTCAAGGATAAATTTCTATATAATAAACCTCATTCTAGTTCGGAATAAATCATGGGAACTAAGTGAAATATGTTCAATGACAACCACTGAATGCACCTTGACAAGAAATGATTCATCCACCAACTTCTAAAAATAGGCATCATTGGAGGAGAGGTAATGATCCATGATCTCTGGATAAATTACCCAAATTAATATGGGAGATTTAAAAATATCCTTTGATGCTATGTATGTTGAAAATCAAACCAGCTCCTTATAGTGGTCAACATAGGACTTCACTATCTGCTAGAATTACTGAACACTAATGAGAACTTACACTTTCATCAAATTCCCCCCCTCAAAAAACCATCATATGAAAGAGGACTCAAATAAATAACATTTCTTACCAACATATAGTGATGATGAAGAAACAACATTCTATTGATCCAAAGATCGAACCTCAAAAAACATATAACAACACACACTCTTACACATTCTACAGTTCATAATTATTTCAAAACACTCTCAAATTCCTCAAGATGTTACACTACCTCCAACATACCTCGCTCAACAAAACAATATACAAAACAATCATTAGAAATTAGAAACTTGTAACAACCCACTAGAAACATGGGGTACCCTTTTAAGAGGAATATTATGATCAATATAGGAAATAAAAGAATAAAATAGCACCAAACCAAAACATAACCAAAAAGAAAATCTGAATCCAAAACAAGAGGCTAATAAGAGAAAAAACCACAAACAAAACCAAAACAAATCTATTCAAAAATGAAAATTTCACTTAAATTTCCAAAGCACCATTATTCGAAGGAAACTATACATATAAAAAAATTCATTTTTTACAAAAAAGAACCTAATTTTTATATAAAACTAAATTTCTGAAATCCTTTTCGATTTCAGAAATTATTTTGGAAAACCAAGAAAAACCTTTGATTTAAAATACCTAGCCATAGAATAATATGAACCATCACATATGTGTCTATCCCATATCCTCTTATATAATCCATAAAAATAATCCAATATTATTATTCCATACAATCCCACACATATGTGAACATTCATAATAAATACCTAGGGTGACACAAACCACTTTCTCATCAAACCCATGCATTTACCAAATTCAAAATTCCAATCAATTCATCTTCTAAAACCCATTCATGTCATTTAAGACCCATACATTAAATAAATTGATATTACTTAAAATTTTAAGTGTATTTGTTACAACATATAACCAAACCATGACAGGACCATATAGGTATAGCGTCTATAGAAACTTGGAAACATAAACCACAAGATTATAAAACATCTACATTGTCTCCAATTTATTTCATAATAAATATAATCCTTTTTGGAAAATAATACTTAATAATCTTATTTATGACCTAGGGAAAAGAAAAATATTAAAATACGATCTCAAATTCTTAGTGGAGGTAAACAATGGAAATATCAATCATATCAGATTCACAAGAACATAAGATTTAAAAATCTTATCAAATATATAAAATATCATAATATCATATCATGGGATAAATCATAGTAGTGATATGTAATCCTAGTAGTGATAACATAAGGAATGAAATTTTATGTAAAACAAACATAATCATATAAAATATTTTAATTTCATTGAAGTCTCTTTTCTAAGACCATCATAGTAGAAAAAGTCCATTACTGAACCGAGTTCACTCATCGTTCTAGCCCTATATTACTAAACCAGATTTACTTGATTAACCATTCATGTCTATATCGAGAGATATAAATATTTACACAATTAATTATAGGGATATATAGTTCCCACCCATCTCATAATAAAACAAATCATACATGTTCCACAAAAACATAAAAACATTTACATAACATAACCCATGAAATAAAATATTTTTCTTAAATATCATTCCATCATAACATAATCCATAAACTGATTTCAAAAAAACAATTCCATAATTTAAACAATAAAATAAAATTAATTATTTTCATAGAAACATAAACCTATGTAAACTTAGATGGAATAAAATTTCCATTAATTACATGAGCTTCATTCTAGAGGAAAATATCATTTCTTCTTCAAAAACATTCTCATTCCTCAAAATACCAGACAATTTTAGAGGAAATCATTTTATGGGAAAGTAACCTCGAAATATTTTAGGGGAATATTCAAGAAAATAAATCATTATGAAAGTGTAAAAATCCATTCATGTACAAGTAAAAAACATTCTTCTAGTACTTTTTCTAAAAAAAATTAAAAAGTACCTCATACTGAAAATGACATAAGATTACATTCATACCATTTAGTAAAATTTATCAATTGGTAAAATTGACTTTAAAAAATTATTAAGGATTTAAAGAATATTTTCAAATACATATTTAGGAAACATGGATGTGGATGACAAATAACCCCCATTAAATACTTACAAATAAACTATCTCGGATAAAAATGATATTTTAAAATTCATCACTTACCTTAGGTCCGATATGATTTGTATGTATCTGAATCTCCGGTATAATGATTTAAATAATGTTAATACGTTATTCAAGAATGATAATAATTTTTTTATGATCATATTTTTATTCGTTTGTAAGTAACATTTAATTTTACTTGTTATTCGGATATGAACTGCTTTATGTTCATATACATATTTTTTCGGATAAGTTTTATTAATTTTTTTAGGTTATAGTTATATAATATTGATCATTTTATTACTAAAATATCTATCCTATTTATTTAATCAATTCATTTATATAATCACACTTTAATGAATATTATGTATAATAGATCACATCACACCGTGAAGACGGTAAGTTGTACGTACGCACGAGCGATGATATCATTCCTATAATTGTTGAATGATATTAAAGTGTATAGTGTATAGAAAATTATAATTAGTATCATGTTATAATAATCATATATAGTTATTATTTCTACCATTATATCAATCCATGTAAGGTTGTGGTGAAAAACAGATTACACCATGACGTGGTGAAGGCAAGTCGTACGTACGCATGCACGGTGATTTAATTTTTCATAGGATGGATTGAAGGTGAAATATAGTTGTTTAATTTTTATAATAACATATCATAATATGAGTTATATTTATGTTATTACTCTATAATGAAACCAATAATTAATAATATTTAGAATAAGAACAAAATTTGAAAGAATCGGTACAAGAGATTACCTCTTCCTCGATGCGCCTCCTTGATATTTCCTCTTAGGGCATTAGAGTTTGTATTTGAAGAATAATAGAACATATATAATGAAAATTGATAATTTTGGAAGGATAAATGGTAGGGTTTATAGAGGTTGAATTCTCAAAATGTATTGAAGATATTAGGGAGGAGGTTCCCTTTTAAAATAGAGGTGATGGGCACTTTTAAAAACTTCAAAAATATTAATTTATAATAAATTAAAATCAAACCTAAAATCATCTAAATTGTCCCATTATATAATATGAGATTATATGGGGTTCTAATATAATACAACAATAAATTTTAGACATGTTTTATGTCAACTAAATCATTTTCATTTTAATTAACACTTTGTTATTCTATTTAATTTTAATTGTGTTAATAACATTATAAATATTTAATAGTTATAAATATTTACTTATATAGTGTTAATTGACCATTAATGGATATTTTATGAAATTATAGATATTATAATTATAACCTTAATTTTTTTATTTTTTTATTATTTTTAAATAATTTAATAAAATGTTGTTTTTATGAAATGTTAGTAGTGTCAATTTTGAAAATATTCATTTATTTGAAATTAAATAATATTGAAACAGAAGATAAAATCAAACCACAATATTTAATAAACTTATAAAATGGCATACACACTTTTAAAATTCTTGGATCACTTTAATTAGTTCGTATGATATTTCTTTTCATATTTTAAAAACAATTTAATTGATATTTCTATTAATAAAATAATTTATACATCATCATTGTCTCATCATTAAGGGTACTTGTTTAATAAAAAAAATTTAAAAACAAATTCTATGATGTAGGTAATTATTTTATATTTCCATAGACCATATTTAGTAGATATTATCTCCAAGTTATCCATATATTAAAATTAATATACTTATTTAAAATGAGATTGTGACATTTTTTCCCATTCATTAGTTTTTCATACATTCATTTCATATTAATATGTAATTAGTCATAGAGTGATTCCATTTTAAAAAATAGATGATAAGGGTCAAATTTTGTCACCAGATATTTTTTTACATATATTAAGGTAATTTTATAATATTACTTTTACCCTTAATTACCTGATTTACCTTTAACCGTGGTAATAAAAATAATTACCAATGTTACTATTCTTAATGCCCAAAAATAAAATTATCCTATTAACAAAATTTGGAACTACAGATTCCAAATATATAATCGATTTTTAAAATTTCAACACATAGAAGTTGTAGTAATTAATTTAAAATCAATCCTATTTTCCAAATTAGAGAACCTGTTTTTAAAAACTTGAAACACTACAAAATAAGGAAATGTTATTATATATGAATTAAATGTAAAATTAATTACAATAACCTTTATAATATTAAATGTTAAAAATATATTCAATTTATAATTTAAAATTATTCAATATCATAATTTTACCATAAAAATTATCTCGATGAAAAATGTTGTCTTTAAATAATGTTTAGCATTTTTTATTGTTCATCAAAACATGAAAGTTATCAGAAAAATATCAGAAATTTATATAAAGTAATTTTTTACATACCACTTAAAAATAAAATGTTTATTTTTTCATTTATAAATTATTAATGTGTCCAAATTTTAATTTAGAATGTTTTCCCTATTCAAAGGTTTAAAAATAACCTTTAAAAATAGGGTTTTATACATCAAATAGTGTTTTATTCATAACCTATTACTAAAATATCCAATAAATGAATATAAAAATATTTTATTAAATATATAACACATATATATCTCATTAATTTCATTACCCAAAGAAGTTCACCAAAAATTAAAATATGTACTTGATTTATATTTTTCAGAAATTATTGATAGCTAATGAATTCATAATGAATTTTCATAAGTTAGTTGTAATTATTCTAGTTATCCTAATAGATATGATATAATGGTAATTTAATATTAAGGGATTCTCACGGTTCATTTAAACTGAACATTATGTGCAAATAAAGATACTGAATAATAAAAATTATTTAAAGAAAATATTTCTTATAAAACATCTGGGTGTTACAATGTCAGTCTAAAACCACTTGACGGAAATCATATCTATTTTAAAATATATTTTAATTAAAACCCCCCAATAACATAATCCTCAAAAAAAACACAACTTACACCAAACTACACGAATTAATAACTAGTGGTCATGCCTAACCCAATGACATGGTTAGTGGGACATTCCCTATGTAAGCATTGACAACTAATAGGACCTTGAACGGTGCAGTCAGATTCCACATGGGTAACTACATCGAGTGATATCATGTCATGACACTAGATCACTTCCATTGTCATTCCTCCTCTAATCAAACCAAAAAAATCATCATCATTTCCCAGACAACCCTTAGAAATAAGAAGATCTAAACAATAAAGGGGTTATGAAAACCTTTTCATACATACCTCTCAATTATATATAGTCCCAATATCTAATATATTTGACACATCAGATAATAGGGGCCCACTATGATTCCATTTTTTTCATCATCCAATATAGGATTCCATCCAAACCTAACACCTAAGCCAGTTTGAGACAGAGACCGCAACGAGTTTCTAATCCCTGTTGTCTAGAAACTAGTAAAGAGCAACAATTATATCATAATTGGAAGGATTTTTACAAAATAAATAAGGATAAAATAATCAAATTGATAAATCAAAATAAATGGTAGGAAGAAAATAACTATAGTTACAAAATTGATCCAAATAGAAAATCTTCTAAACAAAATAGAACTAAATAAAATATTGTCACCAAACTAAGATGAAATGATCTTAACATGTCATCTTGGCCACCATTAACAACAAAACCAACCTGTTCCTAAGGTACTAATGAACCAAAAACCTGAACTAGAAAAATTGCATGGGTCTACCGATGTCGAGTGACAGATGTAGGGTATTAACTCACCACAGATTCCCTTCATTACCTTTCCATAAATATTTCACAAACATTATTTTTAAAATCATTCATAAAACATGTTTCTATATTTATAAACCACCAAAAATATCATTCAAAAAATTACCTTTTAAAAACAAAACACACAAAATTTCTTTTAAAACCCCACTTTCACATTTCAAAATATTTTCTTTAACCCCAATAATAAAAGTGTAAATTAATATACATGATAAATAATCATGCAAAAAATTAAAGGAAATGTAACACGTCGTGAAGATAAATAATAAAAAAAAGGATACTACCCAAACAAGTAGTTGAAACTAATATATTATATAGATATTAATCATTTTCATTTTCTAAGAATTGTTAGAGAATATACCTAGTGAACATAGTTAGGACTCCACTTCTGGAGTATATTATAGCTTCATAGTCTATAACCAACAATCTTCTCTAAACTAGCCTCACCAGTTCATGCACATCCCACCAAGCCTCTATGAAAATCTAAGGGATACAACCTATCTAACCAGGGTTGAAAATAAACCATCCCCAGAACCTCTAGATACATCGAGGAATATAATAATTAAAGTAATTAACGAATAATGGTATAACAACCAAAACACATGGAGACCTCATGCATGCACCGCTAGAGGAGAAAACATCCCTAGGTCTATATTTTTTCAAACATAATCCATTAAAAATAACATTACCATGAATGATCTAATAGAGGGGATCTCATCCCATGGTTTGGTGATCACCAAATATAATCCATGTCATCAAAAACATACCTGAAAAGAAATTTCATTTAAAAATTGATAATCTAACAATTAAATGTCCCTTGGAAACCACCATTTTCCATAATCAAAACAATTCTTCAAAAATTCATAAAATACCAACCAGACCTCCATGCTACCCCTGATTTCAATCAATTTTTTAAAACATACCAGGATTATCACCAATCACATACATCACTTGGGTTCTAAAACCCACTTCAAAAACATCACAAGGTACCAATATTTCATTCCCATCAAATCACATCAAAATCAAATTTTTAAAGACAAAATAATGTGCCAATCGGTCCTTTAACATTTCCAATCCGAATATATTTACAAAGACATTTCCACACCAATTGAAAATTCAATATTAAAAAATATTTTCATGTGAAAATGCTAAATATTACTTTAAATTTAAAATCCAAAAATATTACCAATATAAAGTCCTAACATAAAAGAACATAGAAAGAACCAATTAAACCTTTTACACCACTTAGTTACATTGTAGGTCTTAAATTTCAAAATATTCCCTTATACCAATTCTTCAACAAGCCATATCTTAAAATGAAAAACATTATAATATATACAAAACACATTTCAAACAACTTTTAATGTCACCTGAATCACCAAGAAACCATTTATAATTTAAGAAATCATTTTGGAAAAGAAATTGGAAAAGGTTGCAGAAACCTTTGAACAATGATAGTTTAAGGAAGAATTAATTCTTATCAAGGATCCAAACAAGAATCAAGCAACTATTAAGAACCCAAAAAATTTATAATATAATTCAACACATCATCTAAAAATCATAAACCTCTTAAAAATACAAATAAGAAAACGCAAAATGACATTCAATGACACCATTAATGTATCTATGAAATCACCCAAAATCGATTTTTAAAGAAACTTCACTTGATTTTATGCCAACATAGAAAGCCACGCATAGGTGTCACACAATAAAATTCACCCAATTCTATGAGAAAATACCAACACTGTAACGCCCCGACCCCAGCTACCCAGAGTCGGTGCATTACTTCGTAACATTGGCATGATCACAAAAGATCAAGTCTCAAAAGACCGATTAGTTTAGTATCCTTGGAAACACTAGATACATTCATAAATGTTACATTACAACATAAGGTGAAAAAATACAATAACAAAGTCTTCATAGTCCACACTCATATCCTCTTCTAACAATCCCTGTAGGTCATTCCTAAAATACATCTTCACATCCTGGAAAATATTAAAACATTGAAAGGAGTGAGCTCAGATGCTCAGTAAGGATAAAAATATTGCGGAAGCTTTCATAAATAAACATAAACATTTAAGGAAATGTATAACTAAAACAAAAGCCTTTTAAACTTGAACATCAACATAATATGGAAAAATTAAAATGAGATAATGCCATTTACTTCTTCACATGGATATTCTACTGGTTGAATAATCACATGAAATATCATTAACCACTTTCATAATGATGAAATTCATAATTCTAGACTATCATAACCACGTAGCCATGGCCTCATGCCTAGACCACAAATAATATTTTTTCAAGGCCTCATGCCAAGACACTAGTTTGTCTCATGAGACCTGCCGATGCATCGAGGAACTATAGCGGGCTCCACCCATCACTTATTAAGTCCAATGGATTCCTCATATGAATAGGTTTAAACATTTCATAAACCATAACATAATCGTATCACATAAAACATGCATAAAGGAAACATAACATTTCCAAATTTCAATCACAATATAACAATACAACACATTGATATAATAAAAATGCTTTCAAAACCATTTTAAATAACAACATAAAATAAAGTTAAAACATTGTATTTATTTTTCATTAAAAAAAGTGATGGCTTGTAGAGGAAGCCGAAACTCAAATAATGGTCACGGCAGCGGAGAAGTCGTTGTCATCGCATATGTACGAAAAGAAAAACATTCCCTTTTTTCGTTTAGTAAAACACTTCGTATAAAAAAGATTCCTTTTGAATAAACATAAAAGTCAAAGGGGTTTATACACCATATAAAAGAAAGTTGTGTATACAACCAAGTATGCCTCAATGAAAGGAGATTGAGACGAAGTCCTTAAAAAGATCATTTTAAAAATAAAATAGATCTATTGTGTGTATTCACTATACGTACAAAAAAAAGTAAAAATACAAAATAAGACATAATAATATCATGACATAATTTGAAAGTAGGAGATTAACCCAAAGAATGGAAGTTGGGTTAAGAAATCCCCTTACCTTGCGTCCTGTCCTGACTCGACCGTTCTTTAACCTCCTAAATAATAAACTAGAGTTAACTAATATTCACTTATAAACCCTTTTCATGTTCGTTATTCATTTTATATCCCTTATTACTATGTTATGAACATTATGTAATTATTTAAGTTTATAACGGTCATTTTGTCGATCTTAGGTACTTGAGTCAAAAATAAAATTCTTATAATTACAAGTTGTTCATGTGGTGATATATCCATTATATCCAGAATTGTGTTCATGATGTAGATATAATATATATCATATATATCCAGTATATACATGCATTTATAATATTACATAACATTTAGAGGTAAGAAATGAAATTCACCATTCATGGAGACGGTAAGCCGTACGTACGCATGAACACTACTTTCATTTCCATTTCGTACTTAATGGAATGAAATCATAATTATATAAAGGTATAATATAGTTCCATTATAATATCATATATAATATCATTTAATCCATCCCTTATACATCCCACATATGGCATTAACGATTCACATCACTTTGAGGGGGCGGTAGTCCGCACTTCCTAAAATGAAATTATTGCGTTTACCCATAATGGAAATCATAAAGTATGCCATAAATGAGAAATACAGAAGCATAAGTAAAACATAAACATATTATATATCCTATATAAATTTAGTGACATCTTAATGGCCACCTTTGAAGGTGTTATATGAGTGTTGAACAATCATCATTTCGTGAGGCAGAAATTCGCCATCTAGAGAAACCGTATGTTCTTTAACCATTAGATGGAGGTGTGTGTAAGTGTAGCTCGAATACATCTTATAACAACATCCTAGTATATTGCGGATACTGGTGTTGTTACAAAATAAATGAATAAAAAGAGTTTAGGGGGTTGGAGAAGAAAAATAAAACAAAACAACATTAGAGAAGACATTACCTCAAAATCGGGTAACTCTTTTTGATTTCAGCCAAAGGCTTCCTTGGGAAGAGTTCTTCCCAAAGTGAGGCTTCTAGAAGTAGAAGGGGGATGTTGGGAGAGTATTTGGGCAGATTTTGGTCGAGCCAAATGGTTTGAAAGTGTGAATGAGGTGGTAGAGGTGGGGGCCTTTTATAAGAGGAGAGGAGGGGCACTCTTGGAAAGTAAGGAATGTTTACATTATTATACAATTCTTTTCGGATTCTAAAGGACCCAAACTTATATAATTCGTGTATAAGGTGATAAGGGTTCTAAATACACCCATCCAATAGTCTTTGGACAAGTTTAAGCCTTGTATTGTACATTATCTTTTCATTTTATTAAAATCGTTAAATAATGAGGTCATCGCTGCATCACAATGATGTCATAAATAATTTAATTTATTTAATGTCTAAAAATTATAAAAAAAATACTATGATGTAGGAAATATTTTTATCTTTCCAATGACTATTTATAGTCAAACATATGACTTGTATAACCACATGTAAAAATTGTTTTAGTAAAACATTTCATGTTTGTGTCATTTTTTACTTTAACATTAAATAAAAGGTATTTATGTCATTTTCTAACTAAGGTGGCTCCATTGGGTCCCCAAGTTGACCCATGGATTGTCTTGGTCGGCCATGGCACATCCAATGAGGGTAGGACATGTGTCAAGCTCATCTCATATTATTAAAACAATATTTTTACCTTAAACTATACTCATTACCTCTAACCGCGATTAAGAACTTAAAAGTTACTATTCACCAAAAATTATTTTAATCTCATTGAACCACATTTTACTTATTAATGACAACCATGTATGTCAGATTTTTGAAAATCAAATCACAGAAGTGGTAATATTTCATTTAAACGAAAAACCATTTATTTAACTACCACTTAGTGGTTTCACTATTCATCAAAATTGAAGTTTTTCAGAACAATGCCAAAATTTCACCCTAATCTATAATTGATATTATGAATTGAAAAATGATTTATATTTTACAAAATTCTAAAAATATAAGTTGAATTAATTAATTTTATAATTAATTCCCACTGTCACAACAAATAGCGTGTTTTTAGGAAACAATTTATATCAAAAGATTGGCAATTGTTTATGTCCAATTTAAATGTTAAATTAATTCTAATGAACACCATTGGATAAAATGGTAAAAATATATTCTAATTATACTTTAAAACCACTAAATGGTATAATTTATCACTATAAATTATTTTTATTAAAAATGTTGTTTTTAAGTATTTTTCACTATTCATAAAAAATTAGATGTTCTCAGAACAATACCAAAAATTCAACGTAGGCTAATTTCGATATTCCGAATCCAAAAATGAAGTCCATTTTGAAAAATAAAATTTCTATAATTTTAAAAAGTGGTTATTACTATTCAAAACGGCTACTTTGATTAGTCACGGTGTTTTAGAACTCGAAGTTGCGTACAATGCAAGCTATTACATTATTGAATGAGAAGCATATTGTGGAAGCTCGGGGTATTATATTCTCCCCTCCTTCAATAAATTGCGTCATCGCAATTTGAAATTTTTCTTGGAAAAAAAAATGTTGAAAATAGAAAATACCTTTGTGGAAAACCCACATCGGAAATAAGATTAATAAAATTTAGCCTTAATAAGAGGGAAAGAGAAATGAAAAAGTCACCACCCAATTATGATCTCGATTAGGAGAACATTGGTGGAAATTAGAGACATATAATTGGAGGAAAAATGTAAATATTTGTAGGGAGTGATTGAGGTCATCAATCACAATCAACTGTCAAATTGAGGGCCTCAAAGCCTTCAATCTATGTTGATTTAAAATATCATCAGTTCAACAAGACATAAGGTATTAGGATAACACATTTTTTTTTGTTTTAATATCCCTTTACTAAAGTTTAAGAATTAATTTATTCATTGAATAAGAGATAGGTATATATATATTTATGCTTGACAATTAGAGTTTCATCCTTCAACTCATCTTTCACTCAAAAAGATAATAGAACTCAAAAATATTATACATATCCTAATTGTATAAGGTTCCAAATGTTAACACATACCATTTAGATTAGTAAAATTATTTTGTAATAACCAGGGAATTCATGTAGGCTAGTGGTAGGAAATAAAGGCATGTCGCACTATGGTTGTGGGTTCGATTCCTGCAGCTTTGTCCGACGTGACAGGTTATTCCCCACCCTGCAGGTTATCCTTTTCCTAAAATTATAGTATTATAATATTCCAAAAATAATTTTCATAAATTTTTTAACAATAAACAATACTATCCAAAGATCAACTTAATCCACTCCAACCTTTATAGTTATCCAAAATACCTCTATCCAGACTTTCTCTAAAAGGTTTCTTAATTCCAAAATCAATTTATCAGATTCCCCAAACAAAGTAAAGATTCTCTTATTGTCACTTACTAAAAATATGATTACCTTAATCATATTAAAACCTTACTGAAACAACAAGTATTGCAGTACAATCCTTATATATATATATATATCACATTATTCTAATAACCAGAATATAATCCATGAGTCCAAAAGCAACAATACATTAATTATTCCGCTTCAACTGTAGTAACAACATAAGATTGTCCTTGATCCCTTGGCCTTTTCTGAGGTAGGTTTCCCTGACGCTTAGGACATTCATTTTCCTAATGCCCCATTTCCCTACAATTGTATCATTCAACATTGATAGCCTCTTTCTTTCCCTTACAATCACGCACCTGGTGACCTTTTTCTCCACATTTATAACAAACTCCCATTCCTTTTAGGCAAGTACCAGGGTGATTCTTCCCACAATTATCACATAATGGAAAATCCTTCTTTCCCTTTTTCCCTTTATCTGTCTCTTGGTCCACCATTCTCTTCTTCTCTTGCTTTACTTTATTGTCATAAGACTTAGAGAATTCCTTTTCTGTCTTGATAGCACATGAGACAATATCTTCGTATGTTGAGAAAGATTTTGATAATAAAGCTCTACGGAGAAATGGTTTTAACCTATCAAAGAAATGATCAATCTTACTTCTAGGGTTACGTATATAATCTGCAGCATACCTCGCCAACCTTGTAAAGTTGGCCTCATAATTTGTGACATTATCATCCTCCTTTTGTCTCAGACTCAGAAATTGCCTTTCCATATCTGCTCGATGGTCATGAGGAAAGTATTTTTCTATTAAAAGATCTTTGAACTCAATCCATTCCATATTCGATACGTCATCATCTTCCTTTGTGTTTTGAATCAGCGACCACCACTGATCGGCATCTCCAGTGAGGCGGTAAACTACCATGATAACCTTCTCCCTTTCGCTACTCCCCAAGGCGTGGAATATTTTCTCTAAGGTGTTTATCCATTGCTCAGCTACTAATGGATTTGTACCCCCATTAAATGTTGGCGGTTGTTGCCTCATGAAGCGGTCTAACATTGATCCTCCACATTGTGGATCAGGTTGATCCATACGAGTAAGGTTATTATTCATAACTTGAGTGAGTTGTCTCAGTATGGTAATAAGTTGATCAGCACCAGTTGTATCTCCAGATCCACAATAATTATCTTGAGCAGGAGGGAAATCCCTAAACGGAGTGCGTGCATTGATACGGTTTCCATTCCTTCCACTAGGCGCCATTTCTATACAATGGCATAAATTAGATTAGTTTATTAAACAAAATACATAATTCCATACTTATAAAATACTTAACATAAATTGAACTATTTATGGATATAATCCATAATGATAAAAAGGAATGTTTTCTTTGAGGAAGTATATAATCATAACCCTTCATAGTGGTTTGTAAAGAAAATGAGAATTATCCTAAGTATAACCCCCGGGAGTGTCGTAACCAAGAGTGCAACAAGGCCCGTTGTCGTGCACCAGTTCCCGTTAGAGTCTAGCTAAAAGCGGTGTTTTCGGGTTTTACCCCTAGGTACATCTGTGCCAGAGCCGCCTCTACCTTCTCATATCCAGATAGGGATGTATTGCTCGGAAAACTCACATAATCTCTATAATACCAAAAATCTAGGAAGTTCTTCTATACTAATCCTTAAAGTCTATCTTCGGGCTATGTGCTCTAATTAGAGTTTATCTAAATCTAGCTTCCAAGGTTAGTACTAAACTGCCTCTGATACCAACTGTAACGCCCCGACCCCAGCTACCCAGAGTCGGTGCATTACTTCGTAACATTGGCATGATCACAAAAGTTGAAGTCTCGAAAGACCGATTAGTTTAGTAGCCTTGTAATCACTAGATACATTCATACATGTTACATTACAACATAAGGTGAAAAACTACAATAACAAAGTCTTCATAGTCCACACTCATATCCTCTTCTGACTATCCCTGCAGGTCATTCCTAAAATACTTCTTCACATCCTGGAAAATATTAAAACATTGAAAGGGGTGAGCTCAGATGCTCAGTAAGGATAACAATATTGCGTAAGCTTTCATAAATAAACATAAACATTTAAGGCAATATATAACTAAAACAAAAGCCTTTTAAAATTGAACATCAACATAATATGGCAAAATTAAAATGAGATAATACCATTTACTTCTTCACATGGATATTCTACTGGTCAAATAATCACATGAAATATCCTTAACCACTTTAATAATGATGGAATGCATAATGCCAGACTATCATAACCACGTAGCCAAGGCCTCATGCTAAGACCACAAATAAGATTTTGTCAAGGCCTCGTGCCAAGACACTAGTTTGTCTCATGAGACCTGCCGATGCATCGAGGAGCTATAGCGGGCTCCACCCGTCAATTATTAAGTCCAATGCATTCCACATATGAATAGGTTTAAACATTTCCTAAACCATACCATAATCGTATCACATAAAACATGCATAAAGGAAACATAACATTTCCAAATTTCAATCACAAGATAACAATACAACACATTGATATAATAAAAACGCTTTCAAAACCATTTTCAATACCAAAATAAAAGAAAGTTAAAACATTGTATTTATTTTTCATTAAAAAAATTTATGGCTTGTAGAGTAAGCTGAAACTCAAATAATGGTCACGGCGGCGGAGAAGTCGTTGTGGCCGCATATATACGGAAAGAAAAACATTCCCTTTTTCTAATTTAGTAAAACTCTTCATATAAAAAAGATTCCTTTTGAATAAACATAAAAGTCAAAGGGGTTTATACACCATATAAAAGAAAGTTGTGTATAAAACCAAATATGCCTCAATGAAAGAAGATTGAGACGAAGTCCTTAAAAAGATCATTTTTTAAATAAAATAGATCTATTATGTGTATTCACTATAGTTACACATAAAAAAAGTAAAAATATAGTATAAGACATAATAATATCATGAAATAATTTGAAAGTGGGAGATTAACCCAAAGAATGGAAGTTGGGTTAAGAAATTCCCTTACCTTGCGTCCTGTCCTGACTCGACCGTTCTTTAACCTCCTAAATAATAAACTAGAGTTAATTCCTATGTACATAAGAACATTATTCATGTTCATTATTCCTTTTATATCCCTTATTACCATGTTATGAACATTATGTAATTATTTAAGTTTATAACGGTCATTTTGTCGATCTTAGGTACTTGAGTCAAAAATAAAATTCTTATAATTACAAGTTGTTCATGTGGTGATGTATCCATTATATCCAGAATTATGTTCATCATGTTGATATAATATATATCATATATATACAGTATATACATGCATTTATAATATTACATAACATTTATAGGTAAGAAATGAAATTCACCGTTCATGGAGACGGTAAGCCGTATGTACGCATGAACGCTACTTTCATTTCTATTTCATATTTAATGGAATGAAATCATAATTATATAAAGGTATAATATATTTCAGGTATAATATCATATACAATATCACTTACTCCATCCTTTATACATCCCACATATGGAATTAATGATTCACATCACTTCGAGGGGGCGATAGTCCGTACTTCCTAAAATGAAATTATCGCGTTTACCCAAAATGGAAATCATAAAGTATTACCTAAATGAGAAATAAATAAGCATAAGTAAAACATAAACATATTATATATCCTATATAAATAAAGTGACATCTTAATGGCCACCTTTGAAGGTGTTATATGAGTGTTAAACAATCATCGTTTCATGAGGCAGAAATTCGCCATCCACAGAAACCGTATATTCTTTAACCATTAGATGTAGGTGTGTGTAAGTGTAGCTCGAATACTTCTTATAACAACATCCTAGTATATTGAGGATAATTTTGTTGTTACAAACGAAATTAATAAAAATATTTTAGGGGGTTGGAGAAGAAAAATAAAACAAAACAACATTAGAGAAGACATTACCTCAAAATCGGGTAACTCTTTTTGATTTGAGCCAAAGGCTTCCTTGGGAAGAGTTCTTCCCAAAGTGAGGCTTCTAGGAGTAATAGGGGGAAGTTGGGAGAGTATTTGGGCAGAGTTTTTCCGAGATAAATGGTTTGAAAGTGTGAATGAGGTGGTAGAGGTGGGGGCCTTTTATAAGAGGAGAGGAGGGGCACTCTTGGAAAGTAAGGAAATTTTACATTATTATACAATGTTTTTCGGATTCTAAAGGTCCCATACTTATATAATTCGTGAATATGGTGATAAGGGTTCAAAAGCTACCCTTCTAATAGTCTTTGGACAAGTGTAAGCCTTGGATTGTACATTATCTTTTCATTTTATTAAAATTGTTAAATAATGAGGTCATCGCTGCATCATAATGATGTCATAAATAATTTAATTTATTTAATGTCTAAAAATTATAAAACAAATACTATGATTTAGGAAATATTTTTATCTTTTCAATGACTATTTATAGTCAAAAATATGACTTGTATAACCCCATTTAAAAATTGTTTTAGTAAAACATTTCATGTTTGTGTCATTTTTTACTTTAACATTAAATAAAAGGTATTTATGTCATTTTCTAACTAAAGTGGCCCCACGGGGTCCCCAAGTTGACCCATGGATTGTATTGGTCTTCCATGGCACATCCAATGATGGTAGTACATATGTCAAGTTCATCTCATATTATTAAAACATTATTTTTACCTTAAGCTACACTAATTACCTCTAATCGCAATTAAGAACTTAAAAGTTACTATTCACCAAAAATTATTTTAATCTCATTGAACCACATTTTACTTATTAATGACAACCATGTATGTCATATTTTTGAAAATAAAATCACAAAAGTGGTAATATTTCATTTAAACGAAAAATCAGTTATTTAATTACCACTTAGTGGTTTCACTATTCATCAAAAATTGAAGTTTTTCAGAACAATGCCAAAATATCACCCTAAGCTATAATTGATATTCCGAATTCAAAAATGATGTCTATTTTACAAAATTCCAAATATATAAGTTGCATTAATTAATTTTATAATTAATTCCCGATATCACAACAAATAGCGTGTTTTTAAGAAATAATTTATATCAAAAGATTGGCAATTGTTTATGTCCAATTTCAATGTTAAATTAATTCTAATGACCACCATTGGATAAAATGGTAAAAATATATTCTAATTATACTTTAAAACCACTAAATAGTATAATTTATCACCATAAATTACTTTGATTAAAAAAGTTGTTTTTAAGTATTTTTCACTATTCATAAAAAATTAGAAGTTCTCAGAACAATACCAAAAATTCAACATAGTCTAATTTCGATATTCTGAATCCAAAAATGAAGTCCATTTTGAAATATAAAATTTCTATAATTTTTAAAAGTGGTTATTACTATTCATAACGGCTACTTTGATTAGTCGCGGTGTTTTAGAACTCGAAGTTGCGTACAATGCAAGCTATTTCATTATTGAATGAGAAGCGTATTGTGGAAGCTCGGGATGTTACAAACACAGAACCCAATTGAATTTCCAAATCTAACCAAGGGTAAATATCTCCCAAACTATCCAATTTTATTTCAAAAGTTCAATTGTAATTTTATCAAACACCTCAGGTATATTTACATAAAGTAATAAATATAGTACCCTTTTTAAATACCATTTCGCACCAATTTTCCATCATGATAACACCGAATCAATTTATTCTAACAAATCTTATGGAGAGAAAACTCATTTAGAAACCATTTTTGAAATATGAAGAATTAAATGGAATTAAATTGAAAAGAAATCGTTGGAAGAAACTACCTCAAAAATGTGAGAATGCGACAAGAATTTCGGAGGATGAATAATGCACACCAAGAGACAATCCAAAAACCCTAACGTTAAATAAATTTAACCACACATCATCCCCTGCCATTAGGATTCGACCAAATGAAAAAAAACCACCATGAAAAAAATATTACAAAGAGAAAAGAAATTAGAGAAGATGAAATCAACCAAAAATAAGAAGGAAACTAAGATCTAAACTTTTTAGGAGCTTTAAATGTTGAAGCAAAGTTTGGAATGAGGATCTTATAGATCCCCATAGTGCTCCTTGGTCAACCAAAGGAGTAAATCCTATATTTGGGTTAAAATAGTGGGTGTATTGGATTTTCACACATTTAATGTATTAGAAAACTCAAATGGGTTGGCCAAATGATTTTACAAACAATGAAACAATTGTGTAACCCTCACTATACAAGAGGAACATGCCACATCGTTTTCCCACATGGTTTCCCAAATTGTACACAACTTTGTGGTCTCCATTGTCAAATATAATCATATTCATGCAATTTTCTTGGATAAAGTAAATGATTTACCATAACCAGGCACGAACCTTTCACCACGTATTATCATCTAAAAAATACCCACTATTCAAGAAAAATGTAATGGGGAAACTAAGGGAAAATTATGAGACCAACTCAAGAATAGTAAAAATTCAAAAATTCAAATTTAGAACTCATCCTGAACTTTACCCAAAAGAACCAAATACATAAAAAGAATTAAAACAAATGAAATTATAAGATAGGGATGTGACACCTATAATGTATTATTATACCATTCTCTACAAACAATATTCTCATTTTTTATATGTGGAAGAAATATCTAATTAATGATATATGGGAGATCAAAGTTAAGTTGTATTTTAGAAATTTGGTGACTATATTTCTAATATACATGACTTTTATCTTTCATAAGGTTCATATTGTTATCTGTAACGCCCCGACCCCAGCTACCCAGAGTCGGTGCATTATTATATAACATTGGCATGATCACAAGAAATATCAAATCTCGAAAGACCGATTGGTTTAGTAGCCTTGGAAACACTAGATATATTCATAGGTTTTACATTACATCATAAAATGAAAAACTACTACAACAACATATTGTCTCCATAATCCACACTCATATCCCCACATAATATCCCTGCAGGTCATTCATAATTTACTTCTTCACTTCCTGGGAAAAATAAAACATAGAAAAGGGGTGAGCTCAAATGCCCAGTAAGGATAACAATATAGCGGAAACTATCATAAATAAGAATAAACATTTAAGGAAATGTATAACTAAAACAAAAGCCTTTCAAACTTGAACTTTCAACATAGTATGGCATAAATAAAATGAAATAATGCCATTTACTTATTCACATGGATATTCTACTAATCGAATAATCACATGCAAAAATCAATAACCACTTTCATAATGTTGGAATGCATAATGCCAGACTATCATAACCACATAGCCAAGGCCTCGTGCCAAGACTACAAATACGATTTTGTCAAGGCCTTGTGCCAAGACACTAGTTTGTCTCATGAGACCTACCGATGCATCGAGGAGCTATAGCGGGCTCCACCCGTCACATACTAAGTCCAATGCATTCCCATATGAAAAGGTTTAAACATAACATAAACATTCGTATTAAAAATAGCATACGAAATGTCAATAATTTCACCATAAACTATGAATGGTATAAAAATAGCACATCCACAGTCAAACATATCACAAAACCTTCAATACAATATAGAAGTTTTGTATCATAATAAATCAACTTCAAATAAGCGTAAAATCCATCAAAGGATGTTGACATAGATGAAATCAAAACACTTTTTGGAGAAATATCTCTTTCTATTTTTGAAATAATTTAAGAGCCATATAAAATAAAACATTTTCTTGAAAATATTCTTATAAGCTTGTAAGGAAAACTTTGATGATTTTATAATGGCAGAAAATAACCGCACTCGCCGTATAAGTTAAAAAAACATTCTTACCTTAATTCTGTCAAAAAGGTTAAAAAGGACCTTGTTTTGAAAACGATGGAAAGATTCCTATTATAAAAAGTCAAACAAGGGTATAAATGACTTTAACCCATATTCTTGTAAATAATAAAAATGTTTTGAAATACATTTTGAAGAAACATGGATGTGGATGATAAAGAGATCCCAGTAGACTATTACATATAAACAACCTCGGATAATGAAGAGATTGTGAAATAACCCTTACCTTGTACTTTTCCTTGGTTGGGGTAGGTTAACCTCCTGTATAATGGTGAAATAGTTGTTATTAAATTATACAAGAATCATATATATTAATATGATATCATATATGATCTTTTAACATTGATTTGTTAATAATATCTTAGAATTATCGTCGTTTCGGGAGTTACCTTACTAATTTTATTTTATATGTTTTGTTACATAAGCCATGGTTGTTGTATCTTATTCATATCCAGAATGATATCCAGTCCTTAAACATCATTTTTAAATCATCAAATGATAATTATACTTGAATGGATACAATGGAGAATGAATCTCATCGCGTTCGTGGAGACGGTAGTCCGTACGTACGCACGAGCGACAATATCATTCTTTTGATATTAAAATAATATATAAATGGATGGTATATTATATATACAGAATCATTAACATGTTATATTTATTATTTACATGAGTTACACATCATTATTATACCCATCCAAATAATATTATATTGAATAACAATTACACCACGACGTGGAGACGGTAAGCCGTACGTACGCACGTATGGTGACATGTTATTCAAAGGGTGGATAGAATACTGAATATGATTGTACCATATTTATAATAACATCACAGTATATGTGAGATACTGGAGTTATTATTTTAGAATGGTAAGAACAAAGGAAGAAGAAGTGGAAGAAGAAAGGAACTTAGAAAAGGGTGGTGAAATCATTACCTCTTCTTCGGGTTCTTCCTTTTGATTTGATCAAAAGGGCTCCTTAGGTTGGCTTTCTGATCAAACTAAGGCCTCTAGGTTGTAGTGAGGGATGTTGGGAGAGTATTTGGGCAGTGTTTGGCCGAACAAAAAGGCTTTAGAGGTGTGAAGAAATGAGAAGGAGGAGTGCCCTTTTATAAGAGGGGAGAGGGGCACCTTTGGAAAAGCTAGAAATATTAATTTATAATAAATTCATATTCGATTTCTAAAGGCTCCAAAGTTGATTTTTCAAAGGTTAAGGTGGGGATAGGTCGAAAACCACTCAACCAATATAATTTAGACAGGTTTGGGTACTTATATTAACCTTATCATTAAGTATTAACTCTAAGTTAATTAGTTTCACTTTTACAATGTCTCTTTGTATTTTTATATAATATGGTTAATAAACTTACTATATACATCCAAGCGACCCCCAAGTGGTACATTAATGATGAACCTATCATGATATAAGTCTCTTTTACAAACCTTAGATTTTTAGGAATTTAATATCAATTAATAATATAATATTTGTTTAAGAACTCTTTTATGTCAATTTTGACACTATTCAATAGTTGATTTTTGTGAAACTCATAACAGATTGATTACTTCGGAAAAAGTCAATTAAATCAATCCTAATATATCATATTATCCTAGAAAATTAGTTTAATTCATTAAAAGTTTCATATTATATTTATTTGGGTATTTATAATATCAATTATTTTAATTTTTCACTATTATAGTAATTACTGCATCATCATTGTGTCATAAATAAAACAAATTATTTAATGTCTTAAAATTATAAATAAAATATAATTATGTAGGAAATCGTTTTAGCTTTATAATTAATATTTATAATCTAAAATCCAACTTATATAACCCTATGTAACAATTGTTTTTCTAAAAGATATATGCTTGTGTCATTTTTGTATTCATTTTAACTTAATTAAAATAAAGTGTCATTATCACTTACAAGTGGATCCATGGGGTCCCAAAATAGACCCAAGGATTCCCATGGTCGACCATGTATCAACCAATAGGGTTAAGACACGTTTTAGGGTAATTTAGTATTATTATAATATTAGTTTTTAACCCTTATTTACCGGATTTACCCTTAACCATGGTAAATAAAATATTTACCGCAGTAATTATTCAAAATGCCTAAAAATAAAAGTTAGCAATTTACACAATTTGAAAATCCTGATTCCAAATATGGAATCCATTTTCCTAAATTCAAAACACAGAATTGGCAGAAATTAATTTAAAATTAATTCCCACTGTCAAAACAAAAAGCGTGTTTTTAAGAGATAATAACTATCAAAAGATTGACACTCATTTATGTTCGGTTTAATTGTAAAATTATGTCCAATGACCAAAATTATGTTAAATGGTAAAAATATATTCTAAATATACTTTAAAACCACTCAAATTCATAATTTATCAATATTAATTATTTTGATTAAAAAAGTTGTTTTTAATTAAAATTTAGTAATTTTCACTATTCATCAAAATATAAAAGTTATCCGAAAAGTACCAAAATTTCACCCTAGGCTAATTTTGATATTCTGAATCCAAAAATGAAGTCCATTTTTAAATATAAAATATATATAATTTCAAAAAGTAGTTATTACTATTCATAACGGCTAGTTTGATTGGTTGTGGTATGTGTTAAAACTCAAGGTTGCGTACAACACACGCTACTGTATTATTCAAAGAAAGTGTACCGTGGAAGCTTGGGATGTTTCATTTTAAATTTTTTGATGTCTCCATTTAGTCAAAAAGTTTAAAATATTGTATTTAAAAAGGTTTCACTATCAAAAGTTGATAAAAGTGCAATACTAAAAATGAATCTATTCTTGCATTATGACTAAGAAACTCATAATATGGATTCTAAAATTATAAGGATTATATAAAGTTTAAAATGTAGTTAATACTATTCATGACCTCTTTTAATGGTGTGATTGAACTCGGTGTTGCGTGTAGTTCAAGTTATTGAATTATTTTTAAGAAATAACACACTCTGAAATCCTGGGGTGTTACATTCTCCCCTCCTTCAATAAATTGCGTCCTCACAATTTGAAATTGTTCTTCGAAAATAAAAGGTTGAAAATAGAAAATATATTTGTGGGAAAACCCACATCGGAAATTGGGTTACTAAAATTTAGTCTTAATATGAGGAAAAGAGAAATGAAAGGGTCACCACCAAATTATGATCTTGATTAGGAGAACATTGGTGGCAATTAGAGACATATAATTGGAGGAAAAACGTAAATATTTATAGGTAGTGATTGAGGTCATCAATCACAAAAAAGTATAAAATTGAGGTCCTTAAACTCATCAATCTATGATGATTTGAAGTACCATCGGTTCAACAAAATATAGGGTATTGGGATAACACATTTTTGACGTTTCAAACATCTTAGTTGAAATCCCACATCGAAAAATGAATTAATGAGGCCTCTATTTAAAATAAAGAGTGGAAAGTATGAAGATTACCGAAAATAACACATACTAGGGTTCCGTGTAGGAAAATATGGATATGGAGGAGAAATCTAACCATCAATTATCTGATGGAGAGTGGTAGAGAACATGGTTATGAAAAGGCCAACAATCCCAAAGCCGTAAATTAGTGATGATTTAAGGTACCATCTAGGGAAACATTTTTGTTCTAAGTTCCTTTTATTAATGTTGAGGAATTTATTTATGAGATTGGCTAAGATCATAAGGAGATATACTTACTTTATAATCAGAGTTTTATCCATTAATAAGTTTCTACCACAAACTCATCTTTCACTCTAAAAGAAAATAGAATGTAATTTTTTATTTATTTATACTATTCGTACAGGGTTCCAAAATAAATGAATTTATAATTCATCTACCAGATCTTTAAAACAAACTACATTATTTAATTCAGGAAATCTCATGGAACAGTGGTAGGTGATACACCCTTGTCGCCCTTCAGTTGCGGGTTCATGTCTTGCAGCCTTGCCGGACGCGACGAGTTGCCGCCCAACCTCCGGGTTTTCCTTTTATGGTAATCCAAAATAATCCAAACTAGAACTATCCAAAATACTTCTGTCCAAACTCACAGTCCAACATTTATAAGGAAGGCAAACATAATATAGATCCTTTTTACCCCGCAATAGCATATGAATACCTTCATCTTGTATTCTTTTAATAAACTGAAACATCTTGAATTACCATATTCCTTATTGATTACATTCATGCTCCCCTATTCCATATAGAATGCTGGATATACTTCATTAATCCAAAAATGTTTTAAACCCCAACAATGATGGAATATACAAATCATTAATTAGTTCCAAGGTATTAAAGAATATCCAATATAATTTATCCAAAACAATCACATATTATTCCAAAATCACTACCTCAGTATCAGAACTATATTATGATTTATCATTCTCTCAACCATATATTTTCCAAAAATTTATCCTGCTATTGAGTCACTTTTCTTTGTTCCACATAATCTCAAGTCCTTAATGAAATAGTACTCCAGTACAATCCTTATATACTCCATAATTATTATAACAAGTACATTGTTGATACAACACTCAATTGACATAATCAACATAAGAACTCTAATCATTCCTCTTCATCTGTGGTAGTATCATAACTTGGTTATTATCCAATAACATCATTTGCGGCATAGTCTGATGACTGGGACATAGGTTCGCGTAGTGTCCAAATTCCTTCCAAATGAAGCTTTGTACATTTAAAACCATTTTCTTACCCTTGCAGTCACGTACTTTGTGCCCTTTTCCTCCACACTTATAACAAACTCCCATTCCTTTCAGGCAATTTCCAGGGTGTTTCTTTCCACAGTTACCACATATGGGAAAATTCTTCTTTTCCCTATTCCCTTTATCCATCTTTCTCTCTTCCATCCTTTTCTTCTCTTGCTTCCCTTCAAAGCCATAGGACTCAGTAAACTCTTTACATATCTTATCAACACATGATATTATTTCTTCATATGATGATAATACATGGGAGACTATTTCTCTTATAAATTCTAGCTTAAGACCATGAAAGATATGATCCTTACTTCTCTTTGAATCATGTGTATTTCTGGAGTTCTCATTCCTTCTACTGGGCGCCATTTCTATACCATGGCATAAACTAGATCAGTTTACGAATAAAAACACATAATCCCATACTTATAAAACACTTAACATAAATTGAACTATTTATGGATATAATCCATAATCATAAAAATGTTTTCTTTGAGGAAGTATATACTCATAAACCCTTCATAATGATTTGTAAAGAAAATGAGAGTTATCCTAAGCATATCCCCCGGGAGTGTCGTAACCAAGAGTGCAGCAAGGCCCGTTGTCGTGCACCAGTTCCCGTTCGAGTCTAGCTCAAAGCGGTGTTTTCTGGTTTTACCCCTAGGTACATCTGTGCCAGAGCTGCCTCTACCTGCTCGTATCCAGACAAGGATTTATTGCTCGGAAAACTCACAAAATCTCTACAATACCAAAATTCTAGGAAGTTCTTCTATACTAATCCTCAAAGTTCATCTTAGGTCTACGTGCTCTAATCAGAGTTTATCTAAATCTAGCTTCCAAGGTTTGTACTAAACTTCCTCTGATACCAACTGTAACGCCCCGACCCCAGCTACCCAGAGTCGGTGCATTATTACATAACATTGGCATGATCACAAGAAAGATCAAATCTCGAAAGACCGATTGGTTTAGTAGCCTTGGAAACACTAGATATATTCATAGGTTTTACATTACATCATAAAATGAAAAACTACTACAACAACATATTGTCTGCATAATCCACACTCATATCCCCACATAATATCCCTGCAGGTCATTCATAATTTACTTCTTCACTTCCTGGGAAAAATAAAACATAGAAAAGGGGTGAGCTCAAATGCCCAGTAAGGATAACAATATAGCGGAAACTATCAAAAATAAGAATAAACATTTAAGGCAATGTATAACTAAAACAAAAGCCTTTCAAACTTGAACTTTCAACATAGTATGGCATAAATAAAATGAAATAATTCCATTTACTTATTCACATGGATATTCTACTAATCGAATAATCACATGCAAAAATCAATAACCACTTTCATAATGTTGGAATGCATAATGCCAGACTATCATAACCACATAGCCAAGGCCTCGTGCCAAGACTACAAATAAGATTTTGTCAAGGCCTTGTGCCAAGACACTAGTTTGTCTCATGAGACCTACCGATGCATCGAGGAGCTATAGCGGGCTCCACCCGTCACATATTAAGTCCAATGCATTCCCATATGAAAAGGTTTAAACATAACATAAACATTCGTATTAAAAATAGCATACGAAATGTCAATAATTTCACCATAAACTATGAATTGTATAAAAATAGCACATCCAAAGTCAAACATATCACAAAACCTTCAATACAATATAGAAGTTTTGTATCATAATAAATCAACTTCAAATAAGCGTAAAATCCATCAAAGGATGTTGACATAGATGAAATCAAAACACTTTTTGGAGAAATATCTCTTTCTATTTTTGAAATCATTTAAGAGCCATATAAAATAAAACATTTTCTTGAAAATATTCTTATAAGCTTGTAAGGAAAACATTGAAGATTTTATAATGGCAGAAAATAACCGCACTCGCCGTATAAGTTAAAAAAACATTCTTACCTTAATTCTGTCGAAAAGGTTAAAAAGGACCTTGTTTTGAAAACGATGGAAAGATTCCTCTTATAAAAAGTCAAACAAGGGTATAAATGACTTTAACCCATATTCTTGTAAATAATAAAAATGTTTTGAAATACATTTTGAAGAAACATGGATGTGGATGATAAAGAGATCCCAGTAGACTATTACATATAAACAACCTCGGATAATGAAGAGATTGTGAAATAACCCTTACCGTGTACTTTTCCTTGGTTGGGGTAGGTTAACCTCCTGTATAATGGTGAAATAGTTGTTATTAAATTATACAAGAATCATATATATTAATATGATATCATATATGATCTTTTAACATTGATTTGTTAATAATATCATAGAATTATCGTCGTTTCGGGAGTTACCTTACTCATTTTCTTTTATATGTTTTGTTACATAAGCCATGGTTGTTATATATTATTCATATCCAGAATTATATCCAGTCCTTAAACATCATTTTTAAATCATCAAATGATAATTATACTTGAATGGATACGATGGTGAATGAATCTCATCGCGTTCGTGGAGACGGTAGTCCGTACGTACGCACGAGCGACAATATCATTCTTTTGATATTAAAATAATATATAAATGGATGGTATATCATATATACAGAATCATTAACATGTTATATTTATTATTTACATGAGTTACACATCATTATTATACCCATCCAAATAATATTATATTGAATAACAATTACACCACGACGTGGAGACGGTAAGCCGTACGTACGCACGTATGGTGACATGTTATTCAAAGGGTGGATAGAATAATGAATATGATTGTACCATATTTATAATAACATCACAGTATATGTGAGATACTGGAGTTATTATTTTAGAATGGCAAGAACAAAGGAAGAATAAGTGGAAGAAGAAAGGAACTTAGAAAAGGGTGGTGAAATCATTATCTCTTCTTCGGGTTCTTCCTTTTGATTTGATCAAAAGGGCTCCTTAGGTTGGATTTCTGATCAAAATAAGGCCTCTAGGTTGTAGTGAGGGATGTTGGGAGAGTATTTGGGCAGAGTTTGGCCGAACCAAAAGGCTTTAGAGTTGTGAAGAAATGAGAAGGAGGAGTGCCCTTTTATAAGAGGGGTGAGGGGCACCTTTTGAAAAGCTAGAAATATTAATTTATAATAAATTCATATTCGGTTTCTAAAGGCTCCAAAGTTGATTATTCAAAGTTTAAGGTGGGGATAGGTCGAAAACCACTCAACCAATAGAATTTAGACAGGTTTGGGTACTTATATTAACCTTATCTTTAAGTATTAACTCTAAGTTAATTAGTTTCACTTTTACAATGTCTCTTTGTATTTTTATATAATATGGTTAATAAACATACTATATACATCCAAGAGACCCCCAAGTGGTACATTAATGATGAACCTATCATTATATAAGTCTCTTGTCCGAACCTTAGATTTTTAGGAATTTAATATCAATTAATAATATAATATTTGTTTAAGAACTCTTTTATGTCAATTTTGACACTATTCAATAGTTGATTTTTGTGAAACTCATAACAGATTGATTACTTCGAACAAAGTCAATTACATAAATCCTAATATATCATATTATCCTAGAAAATTAGTTTAATTCATTAAAAGTTTCATATTATATTTATTTGGGTATTTATAATATCAATTATTTTAATTTTTCACTATTATAGTAATTACTGCATCATCATTGTGTCATAAATAAAATAAATTATTTAATGTCTAAAAATTATAAATAAAATATCATTATGTAGGAAAGCTTTTTATATTTCTAATGAATATTTATAATCTAAAATCCAACTTATATAACCCTATGTAACAATTGTTTTTCTAAAAGATATATGCTTGTGTCATTTTTGTATTCATTTTAACTTAATTAAAATAAAGTGTCATTATCACTTACAAGTGGATCCATGGGGTCCCAAAATAGACCCAAAGATTCCCATGGTCGACCATGTATCAACCAATAGGGTTAAGACACGTTTTAGGGTAATTTAGTATTATTATAATATTATTTTTTAACCCTTATTTACCGGATTTACCCTTAACCATGGTAAATAAAATATTTACCGCAGCAATTATTCAAAATGTATAAAAATAAAAGTTACCTATTTACACAATTTGAACATCCTGATTCCAAATATGGAATCCATTTTCCTAAATTCAAAACACAGAAGTGGCAGAAATTAATTTAAAATTAATTCCCGCTGTCAAAACAAAAAGCGTGTTTTTAAGAGATAATAACTATCAAAAGATTGACACTCATTTATGTTCGGTTTAATTGTAAAATTATGTCCAATGACCAAAATTATATTAAATGATAAAAATATATTCTAAATATACTTTAAAACCACTCAAATTCATAATTTATCAATATTAATTATTTTGATTAAAAAAGTTGTTTTTAATTAAAATTTAGTAATTTTCACTATTCATCAAAATATAAAAGTTATCCGAAAAGTACCAAAATTTCACCCTAGGCTAATTTTGATATTCTGAATCCAAAAATGAAGTCCATTTTTAAATATAAAATATATATAATTTCAAAAAGTAGTTATTACTATTCATAACGGCTTGTTTGATTGGTTGTGGTGTGTGTTAAAACTCAAGGTTGTGTACAACACACGCTACTGTATTATTCAAAGAAAGTGTACCGTGGAAGCTTGGGAGTTTCATTTTAAATTTTTTGATGTCTCCATTTAGTCAAAAAGTTTAAAATATTGTATTTAAAAAGGTTTCACTATCAAAAGTTGATAAAAGTGCAATACTGAAAATGAATCTGTTCTTGCATTATGACTAAGAAACTCATAATATGGATTCTAAAATTATAAGGATTATATAAAGTTTAAAATGTAGTTAATACTATTCATGACCTCTTTTAATGGTGTGATTGAACTCGGTGTTGCGTGTAGTGCAAGTTATTGAATTATTTTTAAGAAATAACACACTCTGAAATCCTGGGGTGTTACATTATCCATTTATGAACATAGTTGACCTTAGAATGAGGTTGTAGAGATTAATGTATTATTTCAACAGATTATGATTTAATGATATTAGATAACATATTTGAACCACATTATTCGGATGATAACTAATGCAATATGGAATGGCTTGTCATTCTATCTATGGATTGCATGATCCATTATTTCATCATGGATAAATAATTCACCTTTTTTTATTAGAGTAAAAACAGAAGTGGAAATTGATCAAGGCCTAAACATAGGATGAGATACAGAATATGAAATTGAATGAAATCAAGTGTGTATATCATTATATGAAAATTATTCAACATTTGGATAAGGATCCTGAAATAAATTTTTTTCCATTATCACCATTTTTTATGTCATCAAAAAAAATTCAAACCTATTTGGGTTATGGTGTTGCAGCTGTTAACTTTTCCAATATCACCCACATTCCTGTTATCAATGATTCTTATCACTACCTATAATTTTTTATATTTTTCTACCATATCGACATATCAATATAAAAATTAAGTTCACATATTTGTAAAAATTGTTATGTGCTACTTTGGGTAACCATTTTGTTTCCACATTTCCCTTTTTAAAGGAAGTTTTATTATTCTCTTTTTATGTGTAGTCCTATTAAAGAAACATTAATGTAGTACAAAATTGATGAACGTGATAAATTTTTGGGGAAAGATTCATTTTATGAGTGGTATAATACAACACACCAAGATTATATGATTTTATTTCAAATAAATTAATATTCCTTGATGTCTTTCATTACACACTACACCATGTTATTTTTAATTTAAATACAACATCATGTTATTATAACAATATATGTAACACTTAGTTTATATTTTGGTATAAACTACTTTGATTTTATCTTGTGTTATACAAAATACCATGATTAGATTAGATTATATGAATTAAAGATCAGAGATTTCATGAAAGAATATAGATTCTAGATTTTATTACCTGAAACAATGAGTTTAAATTAAATGTGACATATTATTAAAATGTTTGTATACTTATCATCTAGAAATTGAAATGGAGTGTATGATAAGGATTAAATAAATTATGAAAATATGGTTTAAAAATGTTTTCTAAATGAATTATTTATATTCATAGAATATATAAAATTTTAATAAGATTTTCAATACACATATTATACCAATTTAGTTAACTAGGATCAATTTTACATTGAAAATTTATAAAACAATTGTAAACGTTTGAAAATTTTAACTTCAAAACCCTCCTTTATCATCACCACTACATTATGAATTTTAAATTAATTTTTTACACTTATATAAATTTAATTAAGATAATTTGATTAAACATTTGTAATAATAATAATTTATAAGATCTAATCTATCCAAATTAATTTTTTTACAAAAGTTATTTGATAAAATAGTTAAAATTAATCACAGTGATAAAGAGAAAAATGAGTTTACTAAAAAAATAAACATTAATATTTGGGGGAGGGGATGATCAAGAAGAATTTACAAAAGCCATTGCATAGAAATAGTAAGTCCATAAATCTTTATGGATACAATTTTTGAATTAATTAATCTCTTTTATGGTAAAAATGCTGGTACAACAGTCTTCTTTTCAAAAATTCCATGTGTATCCTCACCCACACTTATAAGAGGCCACACACACTTCCTCTCTCTTCACACACTAAAAAATTGATTCATATTATAGATTCCATAATAAATTCTACACTTATATACCATCGTCTTAGAAACCTTATTTTGGCTATAAATCTATCAAAGTAAGTAGTTTGGTGAAAACTAAAGCAGATACCCGAAGAAGAGGTAACATTCATTAACGAATGGTTTTGTTTAATTTATTTATCAAACCTCATTAATTATTTTTATATAATTATTATATAATAAAATAATTATATTAAATATACTAATATTTTTTTATTTTATGTTAATCACCTACAACCACACACACTTACTTCAATTGAGCCACAAAATCATCGTTCGTGTGTACAGTGGACTACTGCCTCACGAATCGATGTCATTCATTTTTAGTTAAAAAATTTCTAGGTTTTGAATAATTATGAATGTAATATTTATATATGATTTTTTTAATTGTTTTATTATGATTTTTTAATTTTTTTTATCTCACATACATTCATGATTTCCATTTTCTGGTAATACGATAACTTCATTCGTGTTCACGACAGACTAGCGCCTCATGAAGTGATGTAATTCATTAAAATTATACATGGAATATATTAAAGATAATTGGAATAAAAATATGTTATATATATTCCATAAAATTATTTTTTCATGATAATATCACTTGTAATATTCATTCATTTAATCCTATTAAAAATAACACAACCGACGTTCATGCGTACATACGTCCTGTCATCTCCATGAAAGGTGTAGCTCATTTCTCATATCTATATTTTATAAATTATTATTAGTAAATATATAATAAATATATATTATATATATATCATGGTTATCATTTTTTATATTATAATGTAATTTTAAAGTAGTAGGACTGAAAATAATAAAAAAATCAAAACTTATACAAAAACCAAAGAAGCTATGACCCAACATGCAACAGTAACAATAAATTATTAATAAATATGTAATAAAATGTCATTGGAAAAATAATATATGGTATGATATAATTTAATAAGGTTCTAAAATAGATTTAAATTTAAAATATATTTATTATATAGTACGATTGAATGAGTATAATAGAAGTCATTATTTAAGGTAAGGGATTTCCGTCTCACTTTTATTTTCTATGTATACAAGCCACGTTCAGAACTTATTTATTGAATTTAATGGGTATAGTTATAATTTATTCATTTTATTATTTATATATTTATAATTATTTTAATTTATATATCAATTTTTTGATATATCATTCATGGATTTTATGGTTAAAATATCACCAAAGCAGTACGAGGAGTTTTTTCTCCATTTATCTTCATTGAGATGTACATTATGTTCTGCATGTATATTATTTGAAAAAGTGTATATATAGACCCTTTTTCATCTAATATAATGAATTTTTCATTCTCATGTTATAATAAAATTAATTTTAAATTATTCCATCATGGGGAATTACAATTCAATGTTATATAAATAGTAAGAGCTATTGCTATATTCCTATGATTTTGTTTGTGTGATTATGGTTACATGAATGAAATATTGTGATCTATCTCTCAAAAATTATCACTAAATTTATTATCCTATGTTTATTATATGATATCTTGAAGTAATTTTTCCATTTCCACTATTTTTTAGTATATATAAGTAAGAAAAGGTATCAAAGAAAATATTACTTTATTTCTATATTTGTTTGAAAATCTATTTTAATTCAAATCCTTGTTTTAAAAAAAATTCAACATTGTATTTTATTATATAAAAAAGGATTTACTAAATTAATTTTTACCCATTTTTTCATTTTAATAATTTCATGAAATGAATCTTCTTGTTGTTTTATGATAATGTAAATTTTTTTGACTTTTTATTGTGAAAAAGTAATATTCATTTAGCATTTATAGAATGTGTATATTTAACTACCGTCATGATCTCCATTTCATTTAAATTTACTTTATAAGTTTAAAGGATATTATTAAGGAATATTTTATCCTAATATTGTATAAATTTATTGATTTTAATGTGTTTTTTAAACATATTTTTTTCAAAAATGTTTTTTGTTTTACAAAGTGTCTTTCAAAGTGGAATCTATATTTTAATAATGAAATATATTTTATGAAGTTTTGAAATCATTTTATATATAATATTTCATCAATTTAAATTACTTATGACTTACTGGGCATATGGTCCATAGACACCATTCTAATTATTTCTATGAGTGGTCTATGTTTACGCTGACAAGTTAATTATGGAACCCATTTATTTTCCATTGCTCTATAATTTTTAAAATAGATTTTTATGAATCATTTTTCATTTATATGGACTACTAAAAAACTATTTTTATCTAGCTTAAGGTATTTTACAGTACTAGCTAAAAATGCAGCTAATGACTCCCATTGTTTGTGATAAAAAAGAGCTGTCAATGGGGGTCTTTAACAGTTTTTTAGTACTATTAAAGGGATTCTTTAAATTCCCTATAAAAATTTTTGTTAATGGGTGACCATTATCAGCAAATTTTTACAATCACTAATAAAGGCCTAGATGTTCTAAAAACCATGTATTTAGTCAGGGTACCCTATTTTTTTCATTCAATGGACTTTCGGCCTCATTTAAGGGGGTCTTATTAATTTTTTTGTCAGAGAATGAATTTATTTTTATGGATTACAATCATATTGATATTTTGGTTTTAAAATTTTATCATTTTTTAAAATTTAATATTATTTATCAATAATATATGCATGTTTTCATATATTTTATAAT
Organism: Viscum album; assembly: GCA_963277665.1. NCBI lineage: Eukaryota > Viridiplantae > Streptophyta > Magnoliopsida > Santalales > Viscaceae > Viscum > Viscum album. The sequence goes on from OY728138.1 coordinate 2,136,267,848, forward strand.
AAAAAATTACTCATATAAATACACATATTATCAAATTTACATTAAAATGATTATTCTAATATATATAAATCAATTAATATTATAAAAATGAATTTAAACGAAAATATAACAATTTTTTACATTATAAAAATAAATTTATATTGTTTTCATACACACACATGTGTTTATTAAATGACAGATATAAATTTACATAATATTCTACTATATATAAATGAATATAATATATAAAATATTTAAACAAATATGAGTATATATATATATCAAACAGACAAATATATTTTATAATTTCATTTAGAAATAATTATATAACAATAGGAATAAAAAATATATATGTACATGTATATATAAATAAACACAAATATCATTAAAAACACAAAAACATCAACATGGTGTAGTGGTAAAGGCATTCCATATTCAAAGGAGAGGCATAATGTGCAAATCTAGATGTGCCCGCATGTGGATGGAAATTTACAAATAGAAGATTGAAGGGGTGGTAGGGTGAAAATCTCTGATAAAGGTAGTGGGAGAACAATTAACGGTACTGTATAAGTGTCGATAAAGGGTTCGGGCTCATGGATGTCTGAAAAAAATTACCCCCTTTAATAGATCTACCATTAGCAACAATTTTTAGTGATAAAAAAGGCATAAAGATTTTAGCTGAGCATTGTTTATCTGTGACTTTTTAGCACTGTTAAGGGTCTATTCTGTCACTACTAGGGGTCACATTTGTTGTTGTGATGGGTTAATTATGTTATAAATGGTGAGGTAATTGTTAATTATGATATGAAATCTCTTTGTACATTATTCATGTTGTGGTTCTTGTATATAGATTATATAAATGGGCTACCTAAATACCACCATGTAAGCCCATTTGTAGCATATACAATGGAAAATCTCATATACTTTTGAGTAAGACCATTATAGCTTATATTATGTGGAATCATATATATCGCTGGGTAGGCCTATTATAGCTTCTATGATGGGAAATACTACATAGTTCCTAGTGACCCCATTATAGATTACACTATGGGTGCACCCAAATAGTGCATAAATGGATCGGGTAATGATTTATATATATCTTATGAGATTCACACGGCTGAAATGTGGAGTGGAACTAGTATTGTAAGACTGGGCTTCAAATGGGTGTGGTGGTTTATCTCACCCAGTAGGTGTAGCAGCTTATGTGTGAACCTTATTACATGTTCACAATGTCATGTGTGGATATTGTTTCGTGTCCATATATTGATTAAATGTAATGATATCATTCCCTTAACTTGAATGGAGATCCTTTTTGTATTTATACATGTTAACAATGTAATAAGTTTATGAGTATTCCACAAGTCTGTGTATTATGAACATGTTATTCTCTCATGACTTGTGTTCTTTGATTTTTATAGGACTCAAGTATTATGAAATTACAATAATTTTGGTATGAATCAGGAATATGATCTTTGATATGTAGGGTATGATTATGTAATGTTATTCTCATGTTCTTATAAACTTATTCTTCTATCACGCTTACATATCTTTCTTTTTTACCTATACTATGAATTTTATCCCACCCTTTTGAATATTTTATTTCCCTAGGTTATGAAGAATGTTTTTATGTTGGATATTCATGATAAGGTGTCATGGTAGCACTGATAAAGGTGTCAGGGTAATGGATGTCTGAAAAAAAATTTATCAACTTTTACATTGATTCCTTTATCAGCACTTTTTTAGTTTTAATAAAAGTGTTGGTCTTTTAAGAATTCTTTGATTATCAATGCTTTATTAATACTAATAAAGGCCTATTCTATCACGGTAAAAGGTCACATTTACAGTAGTTATGGTTTAATTATGTTATAATGGGTGAAATAATTGTTTAAGAGGATATGAAATCTCTTTGTACAGTATTTATGTTGTGCTTATTGAAAAAATTATATACAAAGGCATTATCCAAAGAGCACTAGGTAAGCCAATTACAAAGAATACAATGGGGAATATTATATAGAATAGAGTAAGAAAATCATATGTTATATGATGGGTAATCATAGATAAAGCTATATAGGCCTATTATAGCTTCTATGATGGGGAATACCAAATAGTTCCTCGTGATCACATTATATATTACACTACGGGAGAACCAAGATAGCACTCCAATATACTGTGTAATGATTTATATATATCTCATGATATTGATATGGATAAAAATTTTAGTGAACCCAATATAGTAAGACATTTCTTCCACTAGGGATAATGGTATATCACACCCTGTATGTGTAGCCTGTTATGTGTGAACCTAATTACATGTTCCTAATGTTATGTGTGGAGATGGTTTCATGTCCATGTGTTAAACCAAGGTCATGATCTAATGTACTTAACTTAATGGGTGAACCTATTTATATTTATAAATTTTCAATATGTTATAAGTGAATGTGTATTTCATAAGTCTATGTCTTATACCGATTTTATTGTCTCATGGCTTGTAGTTTTGGATTTCCTTATGACTAAGGTCTTATTAAATTATAATATTTATGTCATGACTCATTAATAATATATTTGACATGTAGGGTATGATGTTATAATGTTATTATCATGTTCTTATAAACTTATTCTTCTTTCATGAATATTTACCTTCATTGTTTACCATTACTAAGAATTTTATCTCACCCTTTCATATATTTTATTTCCCTAGGTGATCAAGAATGGTTTAATATTGGGGTTTCAAATTAATGGTGTCATGGAAGCACTGATAAAGGGGTCTGGCACACTGTTGTTTAGAAGAAAAAAAAATCCTTTAATAGTGCAGCCTTTATCAACTCTTTTTTTGAGATGATAAAAGCATCAGGCTTTTAACCGTGCACTGATTAGTAGTTCATTTTTATCATAGATAATGGTATATTATTTCACTTTTTAAGGCCAATTTTTTAGTATTGATGAGTTAATTATGTTATATAGTGTGAAATGAGTTTTTATGATGATATAAAATCTATCTATATGTTTTTTATGTTGTGATTATTGAACAGAACTTACACAATGGGGAGACCCATATAGAACTAGGTTAGCCCGTTATAGCTTATTTGATGGTGAATATTGGATAGTGCTGAGTAAGAGCATTATAGTTTATACAATGGGGAAGCTCATATATCACTATGTGGGCCTATTATAGACTCTATGATGGGGAGACCCAGATAGTTCCTAGTGATCATGTTATAGATTACACTATGGGCTAATCCAGATAGTGCTCCAATGTATTATGAAATAATTTATATATATCGTATGAGATTTCTATGGATGAAATGGGGAGTGAACATAGTACATTAAGAAATGTCTTAAATTAGGGATAGTTGTGGATCCCACTCTGTAGGTGTTTCCGCTTATCTGTGAACATGAAACCTTGTTCAAAATGTTATATGTGGAGTTGTTTTAATGTTTATAAGTTTATGCAAGGGACCGATTTCATGTCCTTAACATCATAGGTGAACCTATTTCAATTTATACTTGTTCAAAATGTTATAAGATTATGTGTGTTCAATAAGTCTATATATTATTCCAATGATATTCTCCCATGAATCATGCAGTTTTATTTATTTATGATTCATGTCTTAATAAATTCCAATATTTATGTCATGACTCAAGAATGTGATCTTTGAAATGTTGGGTATGATCTTATAATGTAATTCTCATGTTCATATAAACTTACGGTTCGGATATACTTATGTATCTTCCATTTTTACACTTACTAAGAATTTGAGCATACCCATTCAAATAGTTTTCATTCCCTAGGTTATAAAGATTGGTTTTCAGAATGGTATTCCAATAAATCGTACTAATGGGGAAGGTATTTATGGGAGATAGTGAAGATCATTAGCTATGTTAGAATATTATCTTTCCATGTTTCCAAATACATTTGAATATTTTTCTCCATAAGAATGTGTGTATGTAATTTAATGATTATTCATGAAACATGATGTATTGTCCTTATATGGTAATACTGAGTCACTATAGCCCATTTGGGTTTTACAAAAAATTTGGAAGGAATAATTGTTTTATCATGTATGACATATACAAAATTTCACATTATCATGAACACATGATTTTTAATAATTTAATTATACTGGGTTTGGTTTTCAAATGTTTATATCATGTTCCTATACCAATAATATAATGATATGTTTATATCTATCTTATTTAACCACAATGAGTATATGAGCTCACCATCTTATATGTTTTCTTTAGGTTATGTGAATGGTTTCATACCTGATATTTCTAAGAATGGAGGTAATTATGAAGAACATATTAAGAGATAATGAAACTCACTTATAAACCAGTGGTTTATCTATTCACGTATCCAAATGTAATATATATAAATTATTATTTATTGGATTATTATGTTCTGTAATTAGCATTCATTTATTAATATGTAATATTTTTTTTGATATGTTTGGGTCATTACAACTTGAATTGAGATAATTTTCATCATATTGTTGGAAAAATGCTATATTCTCTAAGATAAAGTGATTTATACTTATTGTGAGAATCTCAAGATAGGGGAATATTGAACAAATCACATTGGAGTGAAAAATTGAATTTTACAGGGCTTACATACTAAGGTTTCCCGGATATTTTAACGGGTCTTAAAAATTTAGGTCCCCTTGATTTTTTAGTGGATCATACACACTGTGATTTCCCTGATATTTCATCTCATCTTACACACGGAGGTTTCCTTAATATTTGAACAATGATTACACACTGGGGTTTCCCTGATACTTGAGTGTGGATTAGATACTAATATTTCCATGATATTTTAATAGGGATTACACACTACATTTTGATTGATATAACTGTACTGTTTGCACATTGATGTTGCCTTTATATTTTTGTGGGGATTACATACTAAGACCTCCTAGATATTTTTATATGATTTACCTAAAGAGTTTTCCCTAATATAATTATGGGGATTACAAGTTGATGTTTCTCTATAGGAATATTATGGAAATTCTCATGCAGTATATAGCTCTATGAAAGATATATGGGGAATTCGAAAATGGTTTCATGAAGATATATTTTCTTGGTAATATAGTCCTGTAAAAAGAATTTTTAAAGCATTGTGGATATGCGGTGAAACCCATTATAAATAATCCTATGTATCCTATTTATAATAGGAATTTTATTCTTCATTATTCATAATCAAGACCATGATATGAGAAGGGAATGATGATTACACATAAGGGTATAATTTCATTAGTGTTTAGATAGTTAGGGATTTATAACTATGTGGATGAACCTATTTGTATACATTTATATCACTCTATTTTCATAATCACTACATAAATAATCCCATGTGATCCATTCTTGGTTTGATAAATAAGATATAGAATATGATCAATCATATAAAAAGTGGATATATGACTAAATTATTATAGGGATTAGACACTTTGGTTTCTCTAATATAGATGTGATTAAACATCATGTAAGAATACATGAGAAAATGGTTATGGTAATACATAAGGATTGTCCTGATGTGATGGATACATGGTATATGTGAGGACATTATGGGGATTGAACCATGAAAAAGGTGTCATGCATATCCTGACTATAACAAGAATCTGAGTGATCATTATTCAAATATTCCTAACCTATTGATGGGTTGGAAATAATTATTACAATAAAAGGGATTATTACCCTTGGGTTTGGGGAAGTTATGTATTTATACCAAGGTGGATTCCCATGTTTTAGCATATTAGAGGAAATTAAAGGGGTATGGACTTTTTGGATGTGGAAGGGATTATGAGCATATGGGTTACCACCTTAGAAATCATGCGACCACATGGGTGTCATAGAATGTAATTTTCTCCATGTGAAGACATAATGATCATGTTCTCCACATGAATATTTTGGAATCATGTTCTTCACATTAATCTTGGTAATTCAAATAATCCTACAAAGACATAATTTGAATGAAATCACTTAGTTGATAAGGGGTTGTGAGATCCCATGGCCTCATTGCCTGACGAAGATGATATCTCACTATTGAATTCCTTTCACATGAAAAATATTATATCCTTCCATCATTGAAAAATTTATTCTTATACTAATTTCCACTAAGTAACTCACATATCTTTATCATGGGGAATATTCTTGGGATTTCTTGATCCACTTAATCTGAAATATTTTATCCAATTCTCATATTATGCTTCATTGTGTTTGTTTTCATATTTGTAGGTGGGTGGTATAGGTGTTCCCCCAATATATATATATATATATAAATATTTACATGGAGGACAATACACAAATCTCATTTTAAGTAGGAATAATGATCATTCACATGTGAAGAATATGTTTTATGATATTTCAGTAACTCGGTCACACATCATTAATGAAATCCTCCCCTTCATCACATGGTAATAAATGACTTTAATAAGGGTTTGTCCTTGAATAACTTATGTAGTTGAGTCGTATAATATGATTATCATTGGGATAATTTCATGACAAAAGAGGGAATATTTTAAAGAACAATTGGTATCATGATAATATCATCTTGTATATCCTTTCATTATGGAGGACCCAGGGGTTTGGATACCTTATAACTTATGGATATCATGTGGTCAATCTTAGACCATGTGATTAAATGAAAAAATTGTTACAGAGAACATATAATCTTATAAAAGTCATGTCATCAGATTGTCATGGAGTCTATCACATGATTCCATGTGGATCACGTGATCGGAATTAAGTCACACAACTTCATGAAACCCTTTGTATGGAAAAAATATATATCTCATTTAAAAAATTATTTGATGGATATATTACCATTACATGGATCCAGCTGTGTGAAGTCTTAATTGTCACAGGGTCATAATGTGATTCTAAGGGGTATCTCATGCAGAATGGATACCATGTGATCAGCCCATCATTATCATATTCCTCAAACCCATGACCAAGTTGGGGTTTTATGAAGGTGAATGTAGGATTCCAAATCACATGGTAAAAATGTCCTAGGGATCGTAGATAAGCCAAATGAATAGTTTCATTTAATAAAATCATGTGAATGGTTCCCATTACTGAGGGGTTTTATTTATCTTGAGCGATGCATGAACAGAGATGAAATCCATTGTCCCTAAAATTAATCACATGAGTGAGTCATTTAATAACTACTATATAAAGGTTTCATGAGATTTGTTTATTGCGACGGGGTCACATAATTTACAAATAATAATACAATAAAGAAATGGGATCATGTGATGAAGTCTTGCGCAATGTGTGTTTTCCTAGAGCTCTGTTCAGAGGGTCTGGTTAAGGATGGAATTTCATAGACTAGTCGAACATGTGCTTTTTAAAGATTCAACCACATGACATAAATGGAGTGAAGTGAAGAACAATGATAAACTTATTTTTTATTCAATGCCTTAATTGATCGTCATATCCCTTTTTTGTTTGGACACTGTATATATTTAGTACATCATGTGATATAGATTGTATCTCGCGATGGAATGTACACCATTTCATGTATAACCACTATTCTTACACTGGATTCATTCAACTGAAGGGTAATGTGATTTCATGATCCATTATTTCATAGGTGATTCTGTGTCCTAAGAGATTGATTTCAAAGTATTCATGATTCCATATTTCCATTTATGCAGAAATGATTGTTTTTTATTTTAGGTATTTTCTCCAACTCAAATTATTCTAATGTTCATTTGGTTGGAATCAACATATTAAATAACTCAAAATATAAAAATGGGCTCTAATGCAACATATAAAACTTCTTCTCAATCCCCTACAACCATGAAACCACTTTAATTATGTCACAAAAAATATCCCAGATTCATCACTTGTACAAGAACATTAAATATATCCTTGCAATACAAAATATTAAAACATAGTAATTACATATGTATGAAGTTAGTATAAATAAATTTGTTTCAATTACAGAATGTTCTCAACTCTTTGAATACCCAAAATCCCAGTCTAATAGGTAAACACCATATCCAGAACTATGATACAATGAATACTAAAAAGATACATTAGTCCTGTGTGTATTTTATTATTTAATTTATGATTATTAGATTTTTATTTTAACTAAATAAACTTAATTTTTGAATCATTTATAATCCCATTATCCTAATACTATTCATTTGATTGTCATTAAAAAGTTAATTTTTAGGTGAATAGTGAAATATACCCTTTTTACTAATATTGTTCCATATTGTATATAAGTATGAACAAAAAATTTATGGAAATGCTTTTCTGAAAAAAAAATATATTTTATAATGGAAATTATGAATTTTAAAATTTTGATGATATTTTTAAATCCTATAATTGATATTTTACAACACAAAAATATTATTTCCCCAAAATTGTATTTATATATTATATATTTATCACAATAAAATAAAAATTTAAAAATCATAGATATTTCATTAAATAAAAAGGATTAAAAATTTATAACTATTAAGTTTAAATTCTCTATTAAGGACCACATTATTTTTAGTCATAATTATTCTATTACCATATGTAAAAATCAATTGCCACGGTAAAAGATACAACGGTAAAAGTCAAGGGGTATATGAATAAAAACATGAATAAAAATTTCTATAATTTTCTGGTTGATATATTATTGAACTTATATCAACATACACTCAATTATAACAATTTTTTTGAGTAACAAAACATGTTCGAAATATGCATTATTTATATTGAGTTCAAATATTATCAAAAAATCAACAGTGACAACTTATTAAATCTACCTCTCACCACCCCTTGAATACCAATCTAAAAATTAAATACCCAATTAACAAATCTTCAAAATTCATTCCAACAGAACCCCCATTCAATATCCTATGATTTTGGTCCCAATATATTAGCTTAGTTACTTCCATTATGTGGAATCCTCCATGAGAATCCCAAATTTTCAATAGAAGTTCAATATTTTCCTAAACAAATTTTTATTTTGTATCACCATTTGAAATTTACTTTTCACAAAGTTATTTTATGAATTAATAATTTATGGTATATATAGTTTTTTATATTTTCAAAATAAACACTGACCATATTTTCCCTTTCCCTCAAGAAAAAAACATTCATGAGGTGTACAAACTACCACCTTCACAACAAAGTATATTTCGTATTCCTAGACCACCCAACAAGGATATATATTAGAATGGTATTAAATGATAAATATTATTATTATCATATAACTATTATTATTTTATAAAATACTAGATATCCATTAAATTATTTTATAAAAAATGATCATTGTTAATTTCATTGTTTTAAACAAACATTCTAAGAGGATAATATTTTAATGAAATCATGTAATATTCTAATATCCATTGTGTGTTTTTTAATTTATTATAATTATAGTATATCACAATAAGAAACACTAAATAATATTATTATACATATGTTACATTTTTATTACAATAAAACCATCTCATAATCATTCATTTAATCAAGGTATGTTAATGTTTGAATCTGTTTAGCCACCTACACGATCAATACATTAAAATTATATCATGAATCGCTAAGAGAACATAATTATTAGTGTAATAAGATAAAATAATATAAATAGTGAATTTCTGATCTGGAATTCTTATATAAATATTTAATTCAATAATAAAATACACTTAGATCATCAAGAATCACAGAAAATTCTTGTTATTAATTTCATCATCCAGGATAAAGTCTAAAAACAAATCGAAAAAATCAAAAAAATAATGAACATTAATTAATAATCTATAAATATATCTTTAATGATATAATAATGATGAATTTTAAATTAAAAATAAATTAAGACACTTCTTTTAGGAAACGTGTATAAGCGATCAAAACCATAAACACATTATGTGGAAAATTAGTAAAATCTTATAATTAATTATAATATACAATGATTATAAAGTAAAATGGATAAGATTAAGGTTATTAATTAAGTGATTATGGTATATGCTTTTTTGATATGTGAGGGTAAGGTACATTAATATATTTTAGAATATAATTTAAGGGTTTTCTGTCACAAATTACTCTATTTGAGAGAAGTTTTTTACTATGAATATAATATCATTCATGTGTTTTATATACTGTCTATGGTAAATGATATATAATTAAATTAATGGTATACTTTTTATTTAAAGATCAGTTTGTAACCCTCTATTTCAAGATGATTTGATAGAATTTCTACCTAACATTTATATAGGGTGTTCGACCTCCATTTTCATTCTTTAGGAATATTTTTTTATTCACCATCTATTTACTATTGTGTGGTGTATAAATTAAAATGGAATAACTTTTACCATATTAATAATGTAATTTAAGGGATTTATAATTTTATATTATTATCCTTCTGTCATGTAGTTTTTATTCAAGTGTTATAAAAACCATTGTAAAACATAATCTTTTCCATTGTGAGAAAATCATCCTATGTTTTTGTAATGTAAAAGTGTTGTGAATCTAACTAAAAATATATCCATGTGTAGATATTGGATAGTGGATTTGGTTTTTATATAGAATCATCAAGTATTAATCACCTTAAAAATGGTTAGTTGATCATTGAATCAATTATTTACACGATGCATGATGAATGGGCCTTGGACTATTCACCTAGATACACACATCCAATGGATATTCATTATAATAATAATATATATATATTTTAACCATTGTAAAGGATTTTTTAAACCATTTCATTGGTCTTATATTAAAAAACTATTAAAATCCAATTATTATTTTCCATGGATAACCCAACACATTAAAATTACCCTCACACCTATATTTATTTGACAAGTTTTCTTCATGTTACATTGATGATAACACATAGTTTATAACATTATTAAGGGTGGTTCTGAGATACATATACATTATTGAATTAAATAGATATGTATAGTTCCATATTTTACTTTATATAATTTTTTTATTTAGCCAATGTTTTCTTTTGGAATGGTATAAAATGTATTGATGAATCTTATGGGGAATGAATGTATTTAATCAGGTGATTGGTGGGGAAAAACATTATATAGCCCCTCAATGTATCAACATGTATAACAATGAAACAATTATTGGGTTTTGGTCTATTACTCTCCTAATATCTAGATGTTATATTTGAATAAGGTTGTAGAAATGATTTTGAGGCCAAACATTATTAATTCCATTAGTATAAGGTCAATAATTTTTATTATCAATGTTTCATTTAATTTCATAGATCTACCATGATCTCAATTTCATTTTATTATGTATTCGTGTTTTCAATTTTACCAACCATACAACTTACTTCAAGTATATGTTATGAAATACTAATATGTATTTGGATCATTGTAGGGTATGTAGGCTCTACATTATTTTGTTTTATTTCCCCAAGAATACTAGAATAGGTATATGTGTTATTCTAAGAGAAATGATTGAAGGTATAATAATGTTCACATATTGTGTTCATGTTTTATACTATGTTTTAAAATGTAATTTATTTTTGCATGTATTCATATAAGACAACTAAGAAATTCAATCATATAAAAAGTATTTTATTTTATAATAATAATGTCATATAACAAAAAGATATGGTGTTATATTGTTCATTTTTTCATTTTTACTTTTAGATCTAGTTTAGTAGGAACCATGGGGTCTATATTTTGAGGAACATAGTTAGATATATAAAATACAATGAGAAACCATTATGATTTTTATGCAACACTCTAGAAAATAGGAAAAGAATCATATTTTACAATCCAACATCATGAGATAATTATGTGTATGAAAATATAGAAAGTTGTTGAATAATGAGAGGAATGTGAACCATAGAAACACTCAAAGTCAATGCACGTATATTCTTCTTAAACATATTAATTAATATGGAGCTTAGGCTAGTAACTTCATGAACATATTAGGGTCATTGTCCTAGGTTATGAAAAATAATATCACCTTCATTGAGTGACTTGAATATTCGCAATATGGTGTAACTATAATGGACCAATCATATTACCAAAAACACCATATTTCACTGTGAATTATAATCTATTGCTAGCTGAACAATGGATCATGTCCCTATAAAAAATATTTCCCTCTTTAGGATTTAGTGAAAGGAAACATTCATCATGGTGATCTATAGTCTAAATGGAGATTTGGTCCAATAATTGTCACTAATTAAAAACATTAAAGGTTGAGATTATAACAGTTTCAAAGAATAAGAAGCCTCAAGGATATATTCTATGGGAAATGCAATAATTCTTATCAAATAGAAAAAATAACAAAATAAATTCATAAATATTAAGAATAATTATGACAAAAATGGAACTGAGTATGATATTAAAATTTTAAGTTTATCTATAAATGTTGTATATTATTTATGTAGACCAAAACAATTATCATTTATCCAATAGGTTAATGTTGATCATTCAATTAGAGTTGGTATCTATGATTTTTTATCATATGAGGATGTAGTCCCCTGAACCATTAATACATAAAACGATTTCTCCATGATATGTGTATTCAATGGAAATTATTTGAAGAAGATACCATCTATGCATCATGGGAAGAAAAAACTTAAAAAGGGGAATAAAGGAAGTATGGTATTTCAAACATGTTACAACCATGGGAAGAAACTCCCCTGGGATTAATGTATAAGAATATGTGTTTGTTAAAAGTTTGGATAAAATGTACATAAATATCATAAATTCTAGTTAATTGATGAATATATTGGTGTTGGGATATTTAACATACATAGAGAAGGGACATTATACAAAAAAAAATTCCACAAAATTCAATGTAATTTACCTTGACGAAGGATAAGGGATCTTGTCCATGTTTTTGTGATTATATCAAATAAATTCCAAGTATCTAATGAAATGGTGGTAAATACATTGATAATTTCATTAATTTTTTCTAATTATTAACATAAGTATAAATTTTCATGCACTATTATATGTTCCATGTTTTCCAAAAGAATAAAATATTTTCTTAGAATATTTGTAATGGAATTATAAATAATGTCACTAAGTGATAATCCCTTTGAGAAAATATGAGTGATATGGATACAATTAGGACGCATGTGAATACCCTATATTAAAAATGGGTTATTAAACCATTGAAAAAATTTGATATGGTATTTGGTATAGGTTTATATCAATGTATGATGAAAAAAGAACATTTCCAAGAGAAGTAAATTAAAATTCACATATCTGAGGTGGAAACTCCTATGCATAAAGGGGAATCATGATCATCTAAATCATGTCAAGATATTCCAGAAATATCTATCCCCTATTAAAATATGGGAATATAGTAATATCAAGGCTGACCTATAGATTAAGAATAAATCTTAATAATAGATGATATACAAATTGTATAAAATTTCATTCATGATTTTATAGAAAAATTGCATTATCATACAATAGGGAATGAAGTTGATTTCTCTATTGACCTCATTAATTATTCAGTATCTATATCTAAAAATCCCTATAGAATGGAACTATTGGAGTTGGTGGATTTGAAGATTCAATTGTAGTTATTTTGTGATAATGTATTTATAAAACTTAGTTCTTCATCACATGGGTCCCTATTTTAATAATTAAAAGGAAATATGAGTCTAGGATATATTTTTTTCCATTATAGAGAGGTCAATTTCAATAATATAATGTTTACTTATACATTACCATACATTTATTACTCATCTAAACAAATTTGAGGTGTGAAATGCTTTTCAAATATATATTTTCACTCTGTATATCATTAGATATGTTTAATGAAGTATGATATACAAAAGATATGAATTTAAAAATGGTATGAACAATATGAGTTTACAAAAAATTCCTTTTGGATTGACTAACACACCTTTTATCATTATATAACTAATGAGTCTTTTGTTCAAGGTGTATATTGATAACATTTTGGTGGTATTCATTGAAAATAGCTTGGTACACTTTATTATCTTTAGTGATCATGAGATTAATCAAATAATAATTATAGAGACACATAGGAAAAAAGAATAATATTGGAAATATATTAAATTTGAATTTTTGGTCATTTAATTTTATTTTCATTGCATATATTCTCAAAGGATGAAATATTTTTTCCCCCCCAAATACAATGGTAGTCATAAAATGTCCTAAAACAATGATCATAAATCTAATTCTACTTTCCATTATATTATTAGGTTAATATCATTGGGTCTTTAATATTTTTCATGGATAGATAAAATCTTATCCATGTTAACTCCAAATAGTTTTAAACTAAAATGGTTAATAAAATGTAATAAATTTTCTAAATAGATGAACAACAGACTTATTAATACATTGATTTTAACTCTACCATCAAGAAAAAAAATATTATTAATTTATAGTGATGTATCGAAGAATGTACATGGTTTTTTTCAATAGATTATGGTAGGGTAATTTCCTAAATAAATTGAAAATATAATAATAGAACATTCCAAATTATGAGATTGATGTGGAATCCATAATACGTTTTTTAAAATTTGGAGACATTACCTCATTGGTGAAAGATATATGATATATATACTAACTCCAATATATTGGATTATATATTATCTCAGAATGATGTCAACATGAGGCAAAGAAGATGGTTGAAATTACTCTAATATAGTATTATTATTTCTCAACAAAAACTAAATTATTCAATTATTTTAGTGACATGAAATGTTTATCATGTGATCACTTTATATTAGGTTGAAATATTTTGAAATATTCTATAGTCACTAATTCTAATATAGTTCTCTCTCTACCATTTCAATAACACAATAAAAATTAGGTTTCCTTAAGAAAATATTCTATCATTATTTTTCTTAAAATCTCATTTTACTCGCATAATATTTTGGTTACATGATAGTTTTATAATAACTTCCTTTTCAAGGTATCCTTTATGAGAAACTCAAATATCTCAACATATGTTCAACCTTTTTTCTAAAACATATTTATTTTTTATTTAAATTTAAAGTTTTTACAAATATTATGTGGTGAATTAAGTATTTAGGATATAAATAATGTTTTAATATTTTTTAAATTAATATTTACCATCTTTTACCTTTCCCTGATGAAAAATTAAACCATAATTTATGCGTTGTGCAGAAAACTTCCTCCACGATGCTAGGTGTTTCATTTTCCTTCACCAAATTAAAATAATGGATATAAGGATGGGTTTAAAGGATAAATGTGAATTTAAATATATAATTAAAGTTTTTTATGATAATGTTGAGGACCATTTACTAGTATGATCAACAAATGATAGTCGTTAATTTAACCGTTAAAAACATGCATTATAAGAGGATAATATTTTATTTAAATTGTATAATTTTTTAATATACATTAAATAATTTTATTATAGGTTAAAATTATGATATATAACACTAATTAACACTAAATATTGTTATTATTATTATATTATAATCATATTACAACAAAACCACATCATAGTCATTCATTACATCATGGTATGTTCTTGTTCATGTCGGTTTCACCACCTACATTCACAATAATATAAAATTTTATCGTGAAATTAGATGTTAAAAAAATAATGGTATAATATGATATAAATTTTTAAAAATTAATTTTTTTAATGTTTTTTATACATTATATAACTATTTAATTCAATATGAAAAAACACTTTTATGATCAAGAATCATTGAAACATGTTTCTTATTGATACCATTTTTATAGATAATGACTAAAACACACTCTTTCAATTAATTTATAAGTCATGAATAATTATAAATATTGCATAAAAATAACTTTAATTATATAAAAGAATTTAAATTTTAAGAAACAATGAGTACTGAAACTACTATTTTGAAACATGTAGAAACGATGCAAACAATAAACAGTCGATGTGGAAAATTGGTAAAATTCATATAAAGAATGATTATATAGGATTATTATAAATATAAAATACATGATTAAGGTTATTATTTAATTGATTAATATATATATATATATATTTTATAAAAAAATTTATGTACATTCATATAATTAAAGATAGGATTTTATAGTTTTTTATTTTAAATCCCCTATTTGAGAAATGTTTTTATTATGAACATAATTTCCTTCAAGTTATGTATATACTACATATGTGTAATTTTATTATCATGAATAAAAATGATACATGATTTTGGAATATTAATTTTTAGTCCTTTATTTTAAGATGTTCTTATTTAATTACTACCCAAGCCATAAGTGTGGTTGGTTGTAACAATTCTTTTTTATGCAAGGCTTGTTATATTCACCACCGATTTTTTTAGTGGTGAAGAAATTTACGTGGAATATATTTTAGCATATTAATATAATAATATAAGGAAATTATATGTCAATGTTGTTATACCTCTATCATATTATTTTATTAAAGAGTTAAAAAAATCCTTATAAAAACCAATTTTTTCCATGGTTGGAAAACCATATGACATTCTGGATGAGTAAAAGAGTTGTTAGTTTCCTAGAATATGTATCCATTACTGGATACTATAAATTGGATATAAATTTTTAAAAAATAAACCTATGGGTAATCACCCTAGAAATGGTATTTTCAAAATAGAATCAATTATCACAAGAATGGACGACTAGTGGGCCAAATATTGTACACATTGATGGAAACTCCTAGAGGATATAATTTGTAATATTCACACATTATATACGAACCATGATTAAGAATTTTTCCAATCATTTCCTCGGTCTCATTCGAATACATGGTATTTAAATCCAATTACTCTATCCTATGCATAACCAATCACATTAAAAGTACCATAACCACTATATTTATTTGATAAGGGTACTTCTTACTAAGTTAAAGAAATCACAGAACATCTATATTGTCTAAAAGATATTATCCTAGAAATCCAAATTATTATTTTGAATAGGGATGTATTGTTCCAATTTTTGAATAATACAGATTGTAATGTATTTATTTAGCTATATTTCCCTTAGGGAGTGGTATGAAAGGTATTAATAACTCTTAGGGTTAATGAATTGAACATAATCTGATGATGGGTGGTGCTTTAAATTATACATCGCCTTGATGCATTGATAATTATCCTGAGAAAAAACAAGTTTGGATTTGGTCTACTTGTCATCACATAATCAAATGGTTTCCTAAAAATTGTCATAAACAACATGTTTTTATATCCAACATTATGTATTCCAATATAATTAGATAAGTGATTATTTTTATCCATTATTCATTTCTTTTCAAAGATATAGAATGCTCTTAGTTTTATTTTATTATATATGAATGTGGTTCATTTATTCCAAACATATCTATTATGAAATATTTATATTAAGAAATATTACACATTATAATGTTTCTTATTATGAATTTGATCTCACCCTAATTTGTTCTCATTTCACTAGAAAACCATGAGGGGTTCTATGTATAATTTTTAGAGACATGATAAAAAGGTTAATAGTTTTCTTATAATGTTTTTGTGTGATATATTATGTTTTTAAATATAATACATATATGTATATAGTAATCCAAGACTACTATGATTTTTTAACCTAAATGATATCTCATATTCATTACTAATAATGTAACATGAGTACCCACTTTGGGTTTTTGGAGTCCAATATGTTACAATTGGTAACATTGGATGTTAATTAGGATCCTTTGGGACTATATTGATGGGAACATAGTTAGATTTCCCATGTGTAATAAAACACACTAATAATTTATAGGTAACACTCTCAAGATACATAATATGACATTTATTTAAAAATTCAATGTCATGAGGAAATTATGTGTATACCATTAAAAAATGAAGATGATTAGCTAGAGGAATATGAACCATATCAAAACACGTAGTCAATATAGGGATATTCCCCTAGAACTTGTTAATGAAGTTAGAGTTGAGGCTATTTTGTTAGTAATAGTAATATAGAAGTTGACCCATTTTATGAAAAATAATACTTCCTACATAAATTGATATAATTATCGATAACATGGTGTATCTATGTAAAACCACTTCATGTGACAAAATCCTCTAATATTTAGTGGAACTAGTAATTCACAGTTATTTGAACATTCGATTAACTCCCTAGAGGAGATCTTTCTCACTTTTGGAAGTATCTAAAAAGGAAAATCCATCATGGGTGTATAATATATAAAGCTATATGAATACCAATGGTGTCCATTAATTCAATACAATAAAGAGAAAGATGAGATCATGTCCATGTAATAAAGAAATGTTAAGGGGGGGGGGGGTTATATGAAAAAAATTCTCTATTAGAAAAGAGAATAAATTGAAAGAATGTTCCTAAACATTAGACAAAAATTAGAGGAAAATGATTCTAACGATGATTTTTACATTATAAGGATAGTTAGAAATGTTTTATACTAGATACATAGATCAAAAAACAATATTTATTGTTTCTTTGATGGGTTATATAAGAGCCTTTGTAGGGAATTGTTTTCTGAGTCATTTTTATAACACAATAATATATTCTAATGCACCATTTTAAAAGAAATTGAGTTCTTCAGCATATATATGTTTATGGTAGATCAGGATAGTATGTGGATAGTTGATCACCATGGGATGATATTTTCAGCAATTAGGAATAAAGTAATGATGGTATTTCCAACATGCGATAAATGTGGGATGAAAATCCATGGGGAGTTTTATAGAGTAACATAAATATGTTAAAATTCACGATAAGAAGGCCCAAAAGATCACAAGTGTATGGTAAAAGAAGAATATGGTGATGTTGAATAATTTAACTATAGGGATACATGAAATTATGTGCACTCATGATCCCAAAAATATAGAAATTTACCTTAAAAAGGCCAATTGAGAAATCCCATGTTTGTGATATTGCCACAGTTGAATTAAATGTTCCTAATAACATTATTGATGGTACTGTTATTATTTAAACAATGTTAACTAATTTTTTTTTTAATTTTGGAACTTAAAACATTCTTATATGTTAAATTTTTTTAAAATATAAGATATTTTTTTAGAACATTAAAATGGGAATTATCAGGTAAGTAACATAGTCAGAACCGTTTACAAATAATATGTGTCAAGAAGTTCAAATTATGATTCATGGGAGTAACCATTTTCGAAACATGGTTATTATACCACTGGATTAATATTATATGATCAATTATATATTTTTTAATTCAATGTATAATTCAAAAATTTATTTCAAATATAATGAGATTACAATTCATGAAGGTGAGGTGGGACCTCTTATCATTAAAGGGGATGTTTTATCATCTAATTCATGTATAGATCATTACATAGTTTCTCAATGTAATGAAATTATAGGATGAGTGGAATATAAATCATAGTCTATGGATATGGAGGGTGTGATGAGGTAGACACTGATACCCTTGAAAACAAATACTCAACCTAAATTTCCAGATACTCGAAGGGTGTTCCCAATCCCCATGATATGGTAAATAGAACCTGAGAATCAAGAAACAACTAGTGGGAAAGATTTATCCCATCCTAAATAGATAACCATGAATATATATATATATATATATATAACTAAGAGATATAATTGAATAAAAATTATATTCCATAACTAATATAAAATAGAGGATACAACACAACATATGTTTTTAGAACCTCTCATTATGTAAGACCAAACATAAAAGGAAAACTAAGATGTTTATCTAAATAAATAATGTGATAACATGGAAAAAGTACAACCATCACACCAATAAATACCTAATATAAACTAATATAAAATATCCCTCCCAAACTTCAAAAATGTTCATTTCCAGACATTGAAATACGTATAATGTTCTGTGCATCAGAGAAGGGGTGTGTAGGGTGTGATATAATATGAACAATAGGATCCCTATTAGTTGTTCCATAACGAGTCTCGATATAGAAACCAAAAAAATGAAAATAAATAAGGTAAAAAGTCATGATAAATACTTTAATGTTTTTATATCAAAAGCATTAAAACCCATAAATTTCCACCATTTAAAATTTCTATAAAAAGATAGGTAAAACAATTTCAATGAATCTCATATAAATATATCAATAAGATATGTTAGATCAAAGAAAACCATGTATCACATACCACATCAAATATGAGGAAGTAAAAAATGAAATAACTACAAGAGAAAAAAATGTAACATCACACCAAGGATCACACTTGGTTGAGACAGCTAGGAAACTCATACACCCATCATAGACTATCATGCACACAAAAAACCCACTAGAAATATGAATAGAATATAGGATGCATCGGAACACCCCTAGTAGTGTACCTCCCAATAGTTTCAATCCAGTCCTTAGAACAACAATTTTAGGGAGTCGAGGAACACCCCAAGAGTAGACCCCTAGATAATATCCTTGGATGATGCCTATTATGAAACCTTGCATGTAAGTACCCAAATATTACAATGAGAAATATTTGAAAAATGAATTTATCAAATCCATTATTTGGAAACCATTCCAGATATCCATTTCATAATGCACATAAAATACAATTTTCTTATTCATAAAAAGTGAAAACCATCTTTTATCAAAATCCATTAGAAAAAAAAATCCAAATGAAAAATGATTCAATTTCTATTATTTTTTATGAAAACTTTTGAAATGGAGTTCATCATACAGAGGCCAAATACAGAACCACCTATATCAAACTCAGGCCTCACATTCCCAAAACAAGATCCAAAATCAACAAAGAACACAACAATGAAAATAGAGGCCCTAGAATAAATCCACAAATATGAAAACAGATTAAATTTAGAAAAAGGGATTGAAAATAGGATAGATCATGAGAAATCTCATTTAACTACCATACTACACTATAATTAACAACGTATCATCTCCTAGAAAAAGATCTCAGAACATATCATGAATGAAATCAAGAGAATCATAATTAGAGATAAAAATGATAGTGCAATGAAACAACGCTACTATGATCAATGGAAATGGATAAGTAGAATGGAATACTCACCCAAAGATATTAAAATTAACCACAACAAAGATCAATTGATGAATGAAGACATTCAAATATATTGGGGTTCTCCAAAATCATTTCAATGTGCCCTTATGTTGAGAGGGAAGAGTGATGTAATAAATGAAATATGAAAACATCCATGTGGTGCCCTAAAATCACAAATCATGTGAATTACATGGGTTCTAACCCATTTATATTTCATGCAATAAACAAAGATAAATTAAACCAAATGTCTCATCACCTTTTTATGAAATACCATAATTTTACCAACACAGAATATGAACAAAATAAATAGTTTTCAACACTTTCACACTATGTACCAGATAAAAAACATTATTGTGGAATACATTAAATGGTGTGTATTCCCAAGACATCTATTTTATTTTTCATAAAGTCTCTAAAAAGTCCATATTTCAAAAGAATAAATCAAAATTACCTCTCATTTTCATTGAAGATACATGGAACCTTGAAAATGCAGTACAAATTTATACCTAGACTTTACTAATTAAAACAAACATAAATCCAATGACATTTTGTCACTTTACCTAGGTAATGTTCTCCATAACTAGGAGTCTAAAGATACACCCAAATAAATAACAAAATGACCGAGGAGACGAGATGTAGAAAAATATGAGTAACATGATGTTGACAACTCTATAAAATAACGCTTTTTTACCTAGGAAGTATTGTAGAAAAATAATTTCTGGAAAAGTTGTGTGTCTAGTTCCCCCTAATCAACGAATCAATATCCTATGTCTTCGGAGAATAAATCCATGTTTCCATAAAACTCTGACCAATAGAATATGAAAATGTTTACTAGACATTCATTAATATCAACAATATTTTTCACAATAGGATCAACTATTTTAATTCAATCTCTTCCCATCAAAAAATGTTATAGAGGGATCATGCTTGTATTTTCTGATCAATGATGTGAGGAAAACATCATTAATACCTTTTAACAGAATCATAAATTCCAACCAATTAGAAAACATCACATGAATTTTATTTTCCTCAAATGGACCAATATATCATAAATCCAAAATTACCTATTTTTGAAGAAGACGATGACCCAACTAGTAAGATACTATGACGAAAACCTAGTCAATTATTGGAAAATGAAAAGGATGAAACTATTGATCCGCATAAAATTTCTATTGAATTTAATATATAACTATACATAGAAGTATATCATGAATCCTCGTTTATTTTTTGATAACATGACTCAGTCCCACTAATGATTCTTCATCCACCTCTTTCTCAAAAAGAAATGAAATTTATATGTGACCATACAGTGCGTCAAAAAGTCAATTATGATTAATAAATGTTAAATATTTTATAAACAATCATGACATTTCCTAGAGGGATTTCCATTGATCCTCCAAAATAGAAGACACAAGCACAGGGTGAATCCTCAGGGATATGAACAACACACTCTATCTAACCATCTTTTTGTTGATGGTATGTCTTACACAACCTTACGTAAGTATTCATCACCCCTATGATACCACCTATAACCTCAATGTAATCTTAGTATCCATATATATAAAAATAGAAGAGGCTAACTTTATGTAACCTCACAATCCATGTTAACATACAACATAAGCCTATATTAAACTATTGAGTTGTCACTAAAAAATGAAATGATATCAATTTTCACCTGATCACTCATAACCGATATATAATTCCTCCATTAAGGCATCCATTTTTATCCAATACCAATTTCCACTAATACATAATCAAATTTATAAACTGGTACCAGAAGAGGATAGAAGAAACAAAAAGGTTTTAATTTCTCTACATTTATTTGTATGAAGGCTTAATAGTGGGGCTGAAAATCTTCAATTTCACACTTCATTCCCAGAAATATAATCTTTACACAATATCATAATACATAATTATTGTTCATATATTAATGGACCACAAATATTGTAATAGAAAATGAAACTGAGGATCTTATTGATAATGGGATGACAAACAAATCTACAAAATAGAGAACACAATCTTAAGTGAGAGGCCAACCTGAAACGGTGTCCCCATTATAATGTTTTTCAGGAATTAAATTGAATTTATCATCCTGCAGTTGAATCTACAAGATATAATCAATCATATATTATGATAAATTAACACTAGAAAAAAACCATAACTGAAACATCCTTTTGAGCATCCAGATGCGACTGAGAAACATTTCTTATAAAGTTCCACTCTTACTTTAATTCATAATAGTGTACAATGATATATTTTTCTAATATAATTTTCAATGAAATTAATCTTACCCATGGTGTTGGAGATATCAATTTAAAATTTATCAATGTATTCTACCAACTAACTAAGTCTATGATTCAAATAGTTTTGAGAAAAGATATAACTCAGACATTTTGTGTGAAAAAGACCTTGAATCTATCCCAAAAATGATACTTCCACCAAAACTTAAGTCCATTAATAACCATGAAAATCCTTAAATCTTGAGTGAGGTAAATATTATAATGTTTCTAAATAAGACAAGAATCCTAATCCACCACATGGTCATCCTCTACAAGCGTGCAAGATAAAGTAGCTCTAGAAGATTTCTAGAAAACATCATACCCATTTTTAGGCCAATGTAAGATCAGAATAGAAGCTGATGTCAAAATGTTTTCTAGATCATCAATAGAAGAATGACAATTTTCATCCCATGTGAATTTCTCCCCTTTTCTAGTTATAGAAGTAAAATGAGACACAAATTTTAGAAATAATTGTTCCATTGTTGAAACTATCCAAAAAGATGAAGGTATATTTGAATACCAAATATTGTATGTGGTTTTTCCCAATAATGAAACAACCTTTTTCTTATCTGGATCAACTAATTATCCATGCCTAGGAATTGGAATCCCTAATAACATCTGTAACACCCCAAGCTTCCACAGTACCTTTTCCTTTGAATAATGCAATAGCTTGCATTGTACGCAACTTCGAGATTCCAACACACCATGACCAATAAAAGTAGCAGTTATGAATAGAAATACCCACTTTTTGAAATTATATAAATTTTATCTTTCAAAATGGACTTCATTTTTGGATTTGGAATATCGAAATTACCTTATGGAAAATTTTTGGTATTTTTCTGATAGCTTTCAATTATTGATGAATAGTGAAAAACACTGAGTTATAGTTTAAAAGAAAATTTTTATTTAAATAATCATTTATTTTATTTAAATTTATTTAATGTAAAAATAGATACATAATACCTATATAAGTTCAATTTAAATCATTGAAGTCAGTTTATAATAATTTTAGATATATAAAAGTTTTATTGAACTTTTCACCGTCTTTTACCCACCTCCTAGGAGAATTTGGAAATTAAAATAAAACATAATTTTATCGCTTCTGTGAGTAGAATTTTAAAAATCTGAGAGACACAGTTAATATCAAAGAGTAAAATGTGGTTCAATGTGATGAAAATAATTTTTGGTGAATAGTAACATTTTACTTTTATTTACCACGGTTAAAATTAAATAGGGTAATTAAGGGTAAAATGATATTAATATTACCCTAAAACATGTCCTAATTCTAGGGGACAAGTTTATCTAGACCAAAAACAACCTTATGAATAAAATATTATCATTTAGGTCCACTTGGATTATATTAGGTCATTTATTATTATTTATTTCAAAGAAGAGTTAAAAGAGATAAAATAAATTTTTAATAACTAATACATTTTTAATATAGGGTTATACATAAGAGAATTTTTATTATAAATATTCATTATAAAGATAAAATGATTTCATAAATAATGGTATTTTATTTATAATTTTTATAAATTAGATAATTTAATTTATTTATGACACAATGGTTATGCAGTAATTACCTAATTAATGAAATATTAAAATAATTGATATTATAAATATACAAAGAAATGTAATTTGAGAATTTTTATGAATTGAACTAATTTTATAGGTTAATATTACATATTAGGATTGGTTATATAAATTGTTTCTAAGTAATAATGATTTTATGAAATTATCAAAAACAAAATACCCAATAGTGTCAAAATTGACATAAAAGAGTTTTTAAAAAAAATATTCTATTATTAATTGATATTCAATTCCTAAAAATATATGGATCAGACAAAGGACTTATATAATGATATTGTTATCATTAATGGACCACTTAGGGGTCTTTTGGAGGTATATAGTAAGTTTATTCACAATATAATATAAAAATACAAAGAGACATGGTAAATGTCAAATTATTTAACAAAGAGTTATATATAAAGGATGAGGTTAATATAGTTACCCAAACCTGTCTAAAATATATTGGATGAAATTATTTAGACACATCCCAACCTTATCCTTGCAATAAGTCACTTTGAGCCATTATAAACTGAATATGAATTTATTATAAAATAATATTTTTAGTTTTCCTAAGGTGCCCTCACCCCACTTATAAAAGGGCACTCCCCCTTCTCTCAAATTTATACCTTAAAAGCCATTTGGATCGGCCAAACCCTACCCATATATTCTCTAAACATCCATCACTTTATCCTAGTGGCCCTCCTTTGGTCAGAATTCCAAACTAAGAATCCCTTTTGATCAAATCAAACATAAGAACCCGAAGAAGAGGTAATGTTTTCACAACCCTCTTTCAAGTTATTTTCTTCTTCAACTTCTTCTTTCATTGTTATTTAAATTCTAAAATAATAACCCTATTATATTTATATATTGTGATGTTATTATAAATATGGTACAACCATATTCAGTATTCCATCCATCCTTTGAAATACATGCCACCATACGTGCGTATGTACGGCCTACCGTCTGCACGTCATGGTGTAATTGTTATTCAATACATTGTTATTTGTATGGGTATAATAATGATGTGTAATTCATTTAAATAATAAGTATAACATGATAAGTATTATGTATATATGACAAAACATCCAATTATATAAGATTTTATATCAAAATAATGATATTATCGCTCGTGCGTACGTACGGACTACTGTCTCCATGAACGCGATGAGATTCATTCCCCATCGTATCCATACAAGTATAATTATCATTTTATGATTAAATATAATTTTTTAGGACTTCATATAATTCTTTATATGAATAAGATACAACCTATCCATAGCAAACATGACTTATGTAACAAAACATATAAAAGAAAATGAGTAAGTTGCCACCTGAAATGATGATAATACTATGATATTATTAACAATACAATGTTAAAAGATCATATATGATATCATATTAATGTATATGATCCTTTTATAATTCAATAAAAATTATTTCACCATTATACAGGAGGCTATCCTACCCTCGACCAAGGAAAAAGTACAAAGTAAGGGGTTTCTTATCTCACATTTAATTCCATGAGATTTCCATTATTCACCACTTATATATTGCATGTGGTGTGTGTACTGCCCATGTTTGTATTCATTGTGTAATATACATTAATTAATGTATATTTACTTCATCATTTTATATTCCTTCTTTTATGGGTGTATGTTTCATATGTTACAAAATCAATGAGGGAATTCGAAATTTCAATTTCCACTCATTCGACTTTACACATAATTCATTGATTATATAACTCCAAGATTATGTGTGGAATCACTATTCATTTGATTATGTCATACTTTCCACTCCCATTTCTATGGATATACTTTTTATGCACATAATCACTCCATTGATAAATTCTCAAGTCATCAGTATGAACATTAAAAGAGTAATTTTTACTCAATCTCGATTTGATGCGTTAAACATATAATTCATTGGTGTTGTTTTTACAAGAATATGTGTGAATTTCCATTGATTGTTTTACACTGAATATCCAATTATATTGAGTGTTTTTATCTTTGTCGCACATAATTATGTCGTTGATTTATCCTTAACCTATGGATACGACCTTTATGAGAGATTTCATCTCAATTTACATTCCATTGATACTTCTTTGTTGATATACACCAAATCACTTTTATATGGTGTATATAATGTACTTTGAAATAGTATATCATGAATATATTTATTCTCATTATATTATAATGATTTGATTACTTCAATTATTTTTATTCAAGTGTTACTATTTTGGTTAGGAACTCTAACTAAAATATCATTTAATATGATTTAATGGTTTATTATTCTAAATCACTATCATTAATGTCCATGTTTTAAAAATGGTTTTAAAGATTTATTTATATGGACATTAATTATTTAAAATTAAAACTCCTTTTAAAAGTTTCAATGTGGTATGGGACACATTTATTCAAAAAAATATTTTTAAAGGATTTATGACAAATAGTGTGACTTTTAAATGTTTTTAAGAAAAAGGGGGATATTTCTCTCAATAGTTTGATATTTATTTTAATATATGTCAATATCTGTAATTATTCTCGATTAAAGTTAATCTGATACAAGTCAATCTTCCATATTGTATCGAATGAGTTATATTTTACTGTGGATGTGCTATTTTTATACCATTCATGGTTTGTGGTTAAAAGTATTGACATTTCATATGCTAGTTTTAATATGAATGTTTTTGTTATGTTTCAAACTTTTCATATGAGGAATGCATTGGACTTAGTAAGTGATGGGTGGAGCCCTCTATAGCTCATCGATGCATTGGTAGGTCTCATGAGACAAACTAGTGTCTTGGCACAAGTCCTTGACAAAATATTATTTGTAGTCTTGGCACGAGGCCTTGACTATGTGGTTACGATAGTTTGGAATTATTAATTCCATCATTATGAAAGTGGTTATTGATATTGAATGTGGTTATTCTACTAGTAGAATATCCATGTGAATAATTAAATGGAATTATTTCATTTTATCTTTTCCACATCATGGTGAAGTTCAAGATTAAGAGTCTTTTGTTTTAGTTATACATTACCTTATATGTTTATGCTTATTTATGAATGTTTTCGCTATATTGTTATCCTTACTAAGCATCTGAGAAAACAGCTTTCAATGTATTATTTTTCCCAGGATGTGAAGAAGTAATTTATGAATGACCTGTAGGGATAGTATGAGGGGAAATAAAGACAAGATGTTGTTTTAGTTTTTTTACTTTATGATGTAATGTAAGACTTATGAATATATCTAGTATTTACAAGACTACTAAACTAAACGGTATTTCGAGACTTGATATTTTGTGATCATTCCAATGTTATGTAATAATGCAACGACTCTGGGTAACTGGGGTCAGGGCGTTACAGTTGGTATCAAAGGATTTTTAAAACGAACCTTGGAAACTATATTTATAAAAAAATTTATTAGAGCACATAGCCCTAATATAAACATTGATGATTAGTATAGAAAAACTTCCTAGATTTATGGTATTGTATAGATTTTATGAGTTTTCCAAGAGATGCATTCATGTTTGGATATGAGCAGATAGAGGTGGATCTGGCACAGATGTACCTAGGGGTAAAACCTGAAAACACTACTTTGAGCTGGGCTCGAACGGAAACGGGCGCACGACAACGGGCCTTGCTGCACTATTAATTACGACACTCCCAGGGGATATGCTTAGGATAATATACATTTTCTTTACAAACCAATTTGAATTATTTTAATATAAGAAGAGAATAAATGACCATGGTTAATCCTAAGGTGTCTCTAATTGAGAATATAGTGTCATCATATTCTTGAAATGATTTTATGTCTACTGTTACTCACACAATGCTTTCTGGTTTTAGTTAATGGCTGGAGTCCAAGGAAGTCATGATAACTTTGAGAATGATGTACAAGGTGAGAATGGTGGTACAAATGAGAAAAAAATGGAGTGTTGATAGGTGTAAAATATATCATGTTCATGCCAAATCAGTTTTCCAAAAATATGATCAACAACATATATATTAACCAACTCCCGGACTCAAAAAAGAAAAGAAAGGTGATAAATGATAAGAGCTCCAGCTTGGGAGACCATGGAGAGTAGAAATCTCAATTTTCATCATTCCAGAAATGTGGAAAGAGACACCTAGGAATGTGTCTCAATGGAACAAACAAATGATTTATGTGTGGGAAAGAAGGGCATAAAGTAAAGAATTGTCGACAAAAAATGAACGGTACTATGGAAGAAAATAAAAATGATCCTAGGATTCCAATTACGGTCATTTGTCATAAATTTAAGGGACCATGGCATCGCCCATGTCAGTTCCCTATTCTATAGGATGACCTCTTGGTCAAGGAAGAATCTATGTGGAAATAAATGTGTGGAAATTTTTTTAAAGGTATTAGTGATCTTTGTGGTTGAGATTACATTGGGTGAATTTTCTCTTATTTGTGAAACCCTGAAAATTATCATGTGAAAATGATATTTGAGGAAGAATTGTCTTTTCTATTATGGATATAGTTATAAATAACCATTTTATTTTATATAATCCTTGAATTTGATGAAATTACAAGTTATTTTATTTTGGGATGAAATTGAAAGGTATGAGATAAAATTTATGGTGAAATTATGTTATGGTTATTTTGGGGAATTTATCTCATTTTTGTAATGTTATAAAATATTATTTTTGAAAAAGGACAACAGGAAGACCGTGTGAAAACTCGTCACATCAGACAAAGCTGTGGAAATTGAACCCACAACCAGAGTGAGATTGGGATTTATCACCTACCACTGGACTACGTGATGTCCATGGTTAGTGTGACTAATTATTTTTAGTTAAATGAATTTATTGATCAATAATAATTTAGTTTGGGATATTATGTCTTATCAAATGAATAACCTTATTATAGGAAAATGATTTGGTGATTAAGTGATAAATGTTATTTTGGAAGATGTTTGCTCTGTTGGGAACACTATATGCCAATGGAAAATAGAATACTCTGGGATTTACTTTTAGAATTAATGGTGTATTTTTATCTATGTTTTTATTGTGGATTTATAGTGATTTGGGTTATTTATGGAAACGATTAACCTATAATAGAGAATATTTGATTAGGATAATTGCTTTTAAGTATGTTACATTAAGAGTAGTTGATGTCATTTGGAGTTAGAGTTTAACGTGGAAGACTACATAACCAAATTCTTCTATGTTTAGGTTTTCAATAATAGTTTGGATTATATTGATGAATTTTAAGGAAAATTGATTATTTAATGGTATTTATTTAAATTTGGGGTATTTTTGTTTTAATTTTAGAAATCAAGATTAGTGTTTCTTACTCTAAAAGAATATCCTTTTGGGGGATCATCAGATCTTATACTAACCATTTTGGTTTTGATTAATCTCTAAAGACAAGGTAAATATATAGTTTATTCTTTGAAGATCAGGTGATTCTATAGAATTTTGTTCTATCTCTTCCAGTGTGACCAAGTCTTCTTGAATAATCATCATTTAAAAAAATGAGTTAGTGGTTGAAATTTATTAAATAATGAAAATCTACTTAAAAAGTAAGTAAATCTCATTATTTTCTTAGTAAATCTCCTAAATAAATTCATCATATTTATGTAATTTTACTTTTAAAAAATAATCGTCATTTACTTTTCCTACTGGGAAACTAATGACTGTTTGTCCCACCACAAGTTTGTGGTTGTGTTGTTGTTAACTTTATCATGATCATGTTTTCTATCCCTCTCCATCAGAACTTGACACTTATTTTATCTTCCATATCCATGTCTCCGAACATGGAATCCTAGTATGGGTTATCTTGGGTGACCATTGTACTTCTCTTTCTTTCCATTAAAGTGATAGTTTTATTGACTCTTTTTCTGATGTGGTACTTCCCATTATATTCCCACACCCAATTTTAAAAATTTTCAGGACTCAATTTATTGAAGGAGGGGAGAATGTAACACCCAAAGCTTCCACGGTACGTTTCCCTTTGAATAATGCAATAGCATGCATTATACGCAACTTCGAGATTCTAACACACCAAAACCAATCAACGTATCCCTTATGAATAATAATACCCACTTTTTGAAATGTTATAAACTTTATCTTTCAAAATGTACTTCATTTTTGGATTTAGAATATCTAAATTAGCTTATGGTAATATTTTGGTATTTTTCTGAAAACTTTAAATTTTTGATGAATAGTGAAAACACTCAGTTATAGTTTAAAAGCTAATTTTTATTTAAATAATTATTTATATTATTTAAATTTAATTTAGGTAAAAATAGATACATAATACCTATTTAAGTTCAATTTAATTCATTGGACTCAGTTTCTAATAATATTAGATATATAAAACCTTTATTGAACTTTTCACCGTCTTTTACCCACCTCCTAGGAGAATTTGGAAATTCACTTAAAACATAATTTTACTGCTTATATGAGTGGAATTTTTAAAATCTAAGAGACACATTTAATATGTAGGAGTAAAATGTGGTTCAATGCGATGAAAATAATTTTTGGTGAATATTAACTTTTTTACTTTTATTTGCCATGGTTAAAAGTAAATAGGGTAATTAAGGGTAATAATGATATTAATATTACCCCAAAACATGTCCTAATTCTATTTTACAAGTTTATGTCGACGAAAAACAACCTTAGTAATAAAATATTATCATTTAGGTCCACTTTTATTAGATTAGGACATTTATTATTATTTAATTCAAAGAAGAGTTAAAAGAGAAAAAATAAATGTTTGATAACTAAAACATTTTTAATATAGGGTTATACATAAGATAAATTCGATTATAAATATTAATTATATGTCTAAAAGGATTTCCTACATAATGGTATTCTATTTATAATTTTTAGATATTAAATAATTTAATTTATTTATGACACAATGGTAATGCAGTAATTACCTAATTAATGAAATATTAAATTAATTGATATTATAAATATCAAAATAAATGTAATTTTAGACTTCTTATGAATTCCACTAATTTAATAGTGTAATATTACATATTAGGATTGGTTATATAATTTTTTTTGAAGTAATAATGTTTTTGTGAAATTATCAAAAACAAAATACACAATAGTGTCAAAATTGACATAAAAGAGTTTTTAAAACATATATTATATTCATAAAAATATAAGGATCGGCCAAAAGAATTATATAATGATATTTTTATCATTAATGGACCACTTGGGGGTCTTTTGGAGGTATATAGTAAGTTTATTAACTATATAATATAAAAAAACAAAATGACATGGTAAATTTTAAACTATTTAACTAAGAGTTAAATATAAATGATGTGGTTAATATAGTGACCCAAACCTCTCTAAAATCTATTTGTTGAAAGGATTTAGACCCATCCCCACCTTATCCTTGAAATAAGTCACTTTTGAGCCATTATTGACAGAATAAAAATTTATTATAAAATAATATTTTATGTTTTCCGAAGGTTCCCCTCACCCCTCTTATAAAAGGGCACCCCCCCTTCTCTAAAATTCATACCTTCAAAGCCTTTTTTCTCGGCAAAAACATGCCCAAATATTATCTCAACTTCCCTCACTTCATTCTAGAGGCCCTCCTTTTCTCAGAATTCAAACCTGAGGATCCCTTTTGATCAAATCAAAAGGAAGAACATGAAGAAGAGGTAATGTTTTCACAACCCTCTTTCAAATTCCTTTCTTCTTCAACATCTACTTTCATTGTAATTTCCATTCTAAAATAATAACTATAGTATCTTTTATATACTATGATGTTATTATAAATATGGTACAACTATATTCAGTATTCTATCCATCCTTTGAATGACATATCACCAAACATGCGTACGTATGGCCTACCGTCTCCATGTCGCGGTGTAATTGTTATTCAATACATTACTATTTGTATGGGTATAATAATGATGTTTAATTCTTGTAAATAATTAGTATAACATTATAATTATTCTTTATATATGATATAACATCAAATTATATATGATTTTAATATTAAAATAATGATATTATCTCTCTTGAGTACGTACGGACTATCGTCTCCACGAACGCGATGAGATTCATTCCCCATCGTATCCATACATGTCTAATTCTAATTTTATGATTAAATATAATGATTAAGGACTTGATATCATTATATATGTGAATAATATACAACCTATCCATAACAAACATGACTTATGTAACAAAACATATAAAATAAAAGGAGTAAGTTAATACCCATAACTACGATAATACTACGATATTATTAACAACGAAATGTTAAAAGATCATATATGATATAATATTAATGTATATGATCCTTGTATAATTAAATAACAATTATTTCACCTTTATATAGGAGGATAACCTAACATCAACCAAGGAAAAAGTACAATGTAAGGTGTTTCTTATCTCACTTTTAATTCCGTGATATTTCCATTATTCACCACTTATTTATTGCATGTCTTGTGTGTACTGCCCATGTTTGTATTCATTGTGTAATATACTTCAATTCATTTATATTTACATCATAATTTTATGATCCTTATTTCAGGAGTGTATGTTTTTTAAGTTACCAAATCAATAAGGGAATTAAAAATTTCAATATCCACTCATTCGGCTTTACAAATTCTTCATTAATTATTTTACTCCATGATTATGTGTGCTATCACTATAAATATGATTATGTCAAAATTTCCACTCCCCATTCTATGGATATACTTATGATTCACATAATCACTCTCTTGATAAATTCTCAAGTCATCGGTAAGACTCGATAAGAGTGATTTTTACTCAATATCGATTTGTTGAGTTAAACATCCAATTCATTGGTGTTGTTTTTACAAGAATATGTGTGAATGTCCTTTGATTGTTTTACACTGAATATACAATCATATTGAGTGTATTTATATTTGTCACACATAATTATGTCGTTGATTTATCCTTATCCTAAGGATGCTGCCTTTATGAGAGATTTCATCTCAATTTACATTCCATTGATGCTTCTTTGTTG
Organism: Viscum album; assembly: GCA_963277665.1. Lineage (NCBI taxonomy): Eukaryota > Viridiplantae > Streptophyta > Magnoliopsida > Santalales > Viscaceae > Viscum > Viscum album. The sequence goes on from OY728138.1 coordinate 2,136,301,557, forward strand.
TTATACACCAAATCACTTTTATATGGTGTATATAATGTTCTTTGACATAGTATATCATGAATAGCATTATTCTCAAGATATTACAATGTTTTTATTACCTCAATTATTTGTATTCAAGTGTCACTCTTTTGGTTAGGAACTCTAACTAAAATATAATTTTATATGATTTAATGATTTATTATTCTAAATATTTCTCATTAAAGTCCATGTTTTGAAAATGGATTTAAATATTTATTTATATAGACATTAACTTTATTCAAATTAAAAATCCTTTTAAAAGTCTCAATGTGTTATGGGACACTTTTATTCAAAAATATATTTTAAGTGGCTACTTGACAAATAGTTTGACTTTTAAATGTTTTCAAGAAAAAGGGGGATATTTCTCTCAATAGTTTGATGATTATTTTAATCTATGTCAATATCTGTAATTATTCTCGATTGGGGTTAATCAGATACAATAAAATATTCCATATTTTACAAAATGAGTTATGTTTGACTGTGGATGTGCTAGTTTTATACCATTAATGGTTTGTGGTTAAAAGTATTGACATTTCGTATGCTAGTTTTTATATTAATGTTTATGTTTTGTTTCAAAATTTTCATATGAGGAATGCATTGGACTTAGTAAGTTATGGGTGGAGCCTGCTATAGTTCCTCGATGCATTGGTAGGTCTCATGAGACAAACTAGTGTCTAGGCAGAAGGCCTTGAGAAAATATTATTTGTATTCTTGGCACGAGGCCTTGACAATGTGGTTATGATAGTCTGGAATTATGCATTCCATCATTATGAAAGTTGTTATTGATATTGCAAGTGGTTATTGGACTTATAGAATATCCATGTGAATAAGTAAATGGAATTATATCATTTTACCTTTTCCAAATCATGTTGAAGTTCAAGTTCAAAATGTCTTTGTTTTAATTATACATTTCCTTGAATGTTTATGCTTATTTATGAAAGTTTGTGCTATATTGTTATCCTTACTGTGCATCCGAGCTCACCCCTTTCAATGATTTATTTTTCCCAGGATGTGAAGAAGTAATTTATGAATGACCTGCAGGGACGGTATGAGGGGACATGAAGGCAAGATTTTGTTTTAGTTTTTTTTACTTTATGATGTAATGTAAGAACTATGAATATATATATTGTTTCCAAGACTACTAAACTATTAGGTATTTCGAGACATGATCTTTTGTGATCATGCCAATGTTATGTAATAATTCACCGACTCTGGGTAACTGGGGTTGATGTGTTACAACATCAGTTATTGCATCCAGAAAATATTAATTCGAAATATTTCCATTATATGGTGGTTCTTTATCATTTTCAAAACCAAAACCAATTTGTTCTTGAACTACAGATCAATTATAGAATAAAATAATATCCCCAACAAACACAAAACCCATTGTTTCTAGATAATATTTATATATCTGATTCATCAATGTCAAAAAAATTTCATTTGAGTCATTCAGAACAAAATACATGACTATATATTCATAATGTCCACACGAACTCTCGAAATATATATTTGGTATGTCATACTCCCAAAATTTAATCTAATTATAAATAAACCAAATATTGGACTTCAAAAACTGCCTAAACCCCTTTTAAGGATCAATATAATCATCTACACCTAGAAAATGTCCCTTATTATTAATTTATAACAGGTTAAACTTCTGTTAATTCACCCAAAATTGGTTGGAACCATCTGAATTCTTGGTAATGAGCACTGGGAATTCCCAAGGTGAGACAATAGAGTGATAAAGAGGTTTTTTCGAATAATTTATCTAACTAAATAATGAGATCATTCAGATTTACTGGTTCCATATGATTATATGGTATTAATATTGATGGGAACCTACAACCAGGTTAATGATAAACTCAACATCCCTCTATGGATGAATAGAAAAAATATCACCTAGAAAAAATCATTGAAAATCCCAAAAAATAGTTAGAATATAAACTATAGACTAAAAATCATTAGGCTCTATCCATACAACAAACAATAAGATTTTGAGATTGGGGATGGAATGTATTGAATGACTAGGCCCCAAAATACATTATCATTGAAACACCCCTTAGTTCCCACTGACCCTATGATGTGACACAACCTGATGATAATAATCAACAAGAACCTGATGATAAAAAAGTTAATCCATCTTGATGATGATATCAAGTCGATACCTATCGAGAATGACGAAATAGCAGTCAAACTCCACATAATCTATTGATAGAACCCAATGATACTAAAACACCTAATATTTCCTCTTCCAAAGAGAATCCTCAAACTACATAATAATGGAGATGATCTTAATTGTTGGTTAGCTTTATCAACAAAATGGACCAATATAAACAAGTATGAAGAACCCATTTCAATTAAATTAATCACTAACCAAGAGTCAATAACCATGGAACCTATCACTGTTTTTAGACCCATGTTTTCCTCCAATAAAAAATCATCAACTGCAGGAAGCTTATTTACTATAGTGGTATGTCGCTAGAGCCCTATATCTTTCAAGAATATGAATGTTCCATAATAGGAATTAGAGCCAAAAATCCCAATCCCTATAGAGGCATAGACAAATCTTGAATGAAATTATTTAGATGGATATAACATCTATAACTATAACACATCAATGTTGGTGAAGGGAAAAATTAAAAGTGCATCCGACCTGACCACACCAATTCATTGTTATGTAAACCCTACTAGTTACAAATGGTGGTACAAAGGAGGAATTCTTCTAAGAACAACCCCACCACTCTAGCCGTGATCCAACCACATCCTCCTTTTAAATTTCATTCCACTAAAGCTATCACGTTGTGGAAGGTAAGGGGGAGAATATTCAACACTTCCTTCTATGTTCATCTCATCCATCCAAGTTATATCTATCAAATCTGCATAGGTTGAAGGATTTGACATAAAATCCAATTATACGAAATTCTTTCACAAACACTATAGGTACTTTTATGCTCTTATCAGGCCATTATTACAAACCATAGAAGAAAAACATACCAACTCAGCAAATTCACTAGAGTCCACTGACCATGAATTTTCCCTCTACTACAAATAGAGTAACTCCATATACATCACCATATTAAATGAATCTGGAAGAAATTGCTTTAATAATGGAGTCATGAATCACATCCCTTCAAAACCCACATTTATATTCACTTTTTACTTAGAATCCTACCATCTATTATTGGGACTAGAAAGATTGGTCACCTAATATTTCACCTTGAAAATCTCAGATGTATCCAAGAAGTTGAAGATCTGATCTATCTTTTCAAACCTTTCTTATACCTCTTTAGGTTAATTTATACTTTTAAAAGATGGTGGCTTCACATTTATTATGTCCCTTAATAAATACATATCTCAACCAGCTTATGGTGGACCCACAATAACTATTTTTTAGACAACTGGTACATTCTACATTATTTCATGAACATCCCTCATGATATCATTGAGAATAATATAATTGATAGATAGATTCCCATAAGGAGAATCCATTACACCTTCATGATGGAACCAAAAAACACATCTCAAATGAATACTGTTGCACACTGAAACAAAATAAGTACTTAGTAAATAGAATAATCTCAATTCCAAATAGAGAAACATAAGAAAAAACTAATATTGAGGTCAATAACCTGAAATAAGAGTAAAAAATCCCAATATACCTTGGTAACTTTTGTATCATCATAATAAGAACTGGTTAGAAAATCCCTAAAACATACATATCATTTCCTGATAATACTATCCTTAATCTACTAAATGGTCAAATAAAAGGATTGTTGAGTAAAATCTGCTTCTGAAACCAAACAATAATGAATCTGACCTAGTATCCATATCAAACCAGCTGATAAACATAATTTTTACATTCCTGTAGCATTTTCCCAATCCCCATGAGATGGAGATTAGCACCCAGACAACAAGAAATAGCTATATGGAATGATTTCAGCCAACTATATGTGAAAATATGTCATATATATATTTATTATGAAGAGATATAGTGTAAGAAAAATTATATTCCATAACTGAACAAAAATAATTTAAACAATAAAACTCAAGTATTATGAGCATTTTAAAGATTGAGTGTAACCATTAAAGGAAAACTAAAATAGGAAAACTAATAATTTATGTGATAGAGTATGAAAACTCTCACTATCACTCAACTATATTCCTAGAATTGGCTTTTAGAAAACCTTATCACCTCACTTTTTAAACTTTCTTTTCCCTATACAAAAAGACATATATGGGACTACACATTACTATAGGGGTGAACAGTGTGTGAGCTAATAGGCTTAGTATTATCCCACCCAAGTGGTCTATAATAATACTTTGTACAACAATATGAAATTGCTCAAAATTAAAGAAAACAAGGCATGATAAATAGTTAAAAATATTTATATTAAACTTATGGAGAAACATTTAATTTTACTTTTATCTAAATTTCAAAAATATTCATGGAAAAATATTTTTAAATCATTTAATATACATATATCATGAAAATATATTATATTAAATAAAATAATTTTTCACATATTACATAAAATCCATGAAAGTACAAACAAAAATTTTAAAAAATCAAAATAATATGTAACATCATTCCAAAGTTCACATTCGGTAACGATAAATAGGATAAAAATACCCCCAAAGAATATTATAATGAAAATGTCATTCCCCTATACATATTCATTGAATCTAGATAGCATTGGAATAATTTTGAAAATTAAAATCCAAATAGTGTATATTATGTCCCCAAAATAAGTAGCCTAGGGATTATAGGAATACCCCATGAGTGACACCCCAAATAGTATCAAAGGATGATAAATATTATTAAATCTTCAAACTAACTACCCAAGGCTTTCCATGTGCTCTAGTTTCCAAATAAATTCCTCAAAACCATTCTTTAAAATCCATTTCAGAAATCCAAATTACAATTGTTTGAAAATACATTTTTATTTTACCAAAATAAGTTAAAAACTATCTCATATAAAAATATATTCTACACACACAAAACCAATCAATCACTCATTCAATTTAATTTATAAAACAAATTATCAGAGGTAGAGAAATTATATTCATCCTACATATTCTAGAGACAAAAAAACCTGACCTCATGCTTTGGTATCACATGATTATAGTGGGATCCAATAATAAGGATTTACACAATGTTGAAAAAGGAGGCCCTAGAATTATTCCAAACATCTTAGAATTAATTAAATTTAGAAAAGGGGTTCAAAAGATGATAGTTCTGGATATACATCAAGTAAATCTCATGCGGTACCATAATTATCAATTGATAATCCCCCAAAATAAGATCACATGATGGATGAAGAATGTAATCTATAGAATCATCATCACAGATCAATGGATAAAATAGTGCAACACAACCCTTATACTATTATCAAATTAAATGAATCATCAAAAAGGTTTACTCACCTGGAGATATTTAACCCAACTACAATTTATATAAATTTTGGAATGATGATATTCAGTTAGAGAAGGGATCTCCGAAATCTCATCATAGAGAATATTGGTAGCGGGGAAAGATGGGTACAATGAATAAAATAGGAAATCATCCATCCAACACAATAAAATTAAAAATAGTGAGATTTTTAATGTGTGTTACCCCATTACAGTTTGTGTAATCCCTGAAGATCAGGTACTCTAAAAAACTCATCACCATTTTATTAAAAAAATTATTTTTACCAATAGAGGACAAGATGAAAATACATTATATTTAACCCTTTTACATTGTGTACCCAACACATAGATTCTGTTAGTTAGACATTACTACTATGTAATCACTTTACACGATGCTAATATATCATCCAAACAGAAGGAATCCTATATTTAATGATAAAAACTCTTAATCACCCCTAAAATTAATCGAACTTATTGATTATCCAACAAATCTATTACATGTAAATACATGGACTCTATTAATTTAAACAAAAATATATATCCAGATATTATATAATTTTTCAATCAAATGATATTCACCCTTTGGAGTCTAATGATTCACCTAATTAAAGATGAATAAAAATATAGATAATCTATTTACAAAAAATTAGGTAATATGATGTTAGAGAAGGAATCCTAAGAATAAGGGATATACGCATGTTATAAAATATCATTGATATTTTTCCATAATAATTACTTGGGTATCCACTAGAGTGTGAAGTTAATTTCTCCAATGAATTCGTTATTGATGATATACATATATCTAAAATTAAATATAGAATGGAACAATTCAAATTGGTGGAGTTGAAGAAACAACTACATGAGTGGTGTGATAAGGGATTTATATTCCCTAGTGTTTCACCATGCAGAACCCCTTTTTTATTTGGGAATATTATGGACTATTCCATGAGATTTTACCTTTATAATAGGCTTATCAATTCAATTACTATAGAAAAATGTATCCTTTACCATACATTGGTGTTTTATATTATCAACATCTAGGATCTAAATACTTTTCAATGATCAATTTTTTCTATATATATCATCATATAAGGTTAAAGAGGGATAATATACCAAGGATAATATTTTTAAAAAAGTATGGACAAAATAAGTTTATAGTAATTCCTTTTTGGATTAACAGAAATTACTTTTTTATTTATGGATATTTTGAATAGAGTGTTAATGGAGTATCTTGATAACATTGTGGTGGAATTAATTGATGACATATTGATATAATCTTTGAGATGTGATGAGAATGATAGGCATATGAAAATAATTTTGGAGAACATAAAAAAGTAATTGTATAAGAAATATAGTAATTGTGAATTTTGGATCAATAAATCCTTTTTTGATAGGCATATTGTCTCCCTGTATTAAATATCAATTAACACTTTAAAGTAAACCATAGAATAATAATTTCCTACATTGATGATTATAACCGAGATCTAATGTTTCCTCATCCCAACTAGTTTCTATCAATCAGGCATTCAGAATTTTTCTGGGTTGGACAACCCATTAACCATGTTAACATACAAATGGTTTTAATTCAAATTCTCAAGGTAATGTAATGAATGTTTTGAATTGTTTTAGAATATACTGATTAGTGCATTGAAATAAACTCTTACATCAGGTATGAAGGAATTTTTAATATATATTGGTACATCATAGAAAGGAATTGTTTTTTTCTTTATTCATAATGATAGGGTTATTCCCTATGAATCAAAGAAGTTGAAAATCCATGAATAACATAATCTAATTCATGAACATATGAAGTACGTCATAATATTTTCTTTATGGATATTTATACACTATTTCTATGGTGAAAGATAAAATATATTTAATAATCATAAGAGTAAAAATTATATATTCTCTTAGAAGGATCTCAACATGAGAAAAGAAGAATGTTGGACCAAATGATAAACTATGATTTTTAAACCCACTACCACAATGTGATGAAAACAAGGTGGCTGAGGAATTGACTATGAGGGACCATGGAGTTCTGATCAAGATGAGGATGACCAGGGATTCTATATACAGAAATATATTAAATATATATAGGTTGAATTTTATGAAAGGTAATACATATTTCATTTTCCAATAAATTTATAGTCCCTCCATAATTGAAAAGGTAGAAATCTACCACTAGGATGATGGAAACATTCAAAGTAATATTAATGAAGTAACTAATTAGAAAATAAAAGAAATTATCTATAAATGTGGAGTGTTGATGTTTGAGAAGATGTTATGTGTTATACCTATACCACATTTGAAAAGGGAATTACTTGATAAACCACATAGATCAAATTTCTCAATCATTCATGTATCATATAGATTTATACGTATTTAAGAGAGCATTTGTAGTGGGATTGTATAACACAAAAAATTGATGGATATTTTTATGTGTGCATATTGTGAATACAATTAAAATAAAAAATATAAAAACCCAAGGGTTTCATGAAATATATAACATTACATTTATTGAAGGGGGGAAATATTAAATTTTAATTTATCCTCAGATTCCCAAATCCACCAAGGAAGAGTGATGTCACATGGGTCATCATTGATAATCTACCTAAGACAACTAATTTAATTGTCATAAGATATGATTTACCCATTTAGCACCTTTCTAATCTTTATATAATTTAAATATAAAATATTTATGGGTAACGTCTATCGACTGTTATATACGATGTCCATTTGATCACATTAAAATTATAAAAGTTTCTTCAAAGGGCTCTCGACATAGTGAAAAATGTAAGAACCCATTATAATTCACAGGAAGATCTGTAGTTGGAATGGACTGTCTAAAAGTTGGAAGATATAATAATATACTATTTTATTAACTTCTATGGAATGTGGAATAAATATATAAATTCGATGGAATTTTCATATAGTAACAACTTCGATTTGAGAATCAAGATTGTACTATATAGATAATATTATGGGATGTTGGGTTGTTATAGAGACTCAAAGATTGACGTACATGGAAATTACATTACTTTTCCGGAATATTTAATACATAAAAAGAACCAACACTCAAGGACCGTAATAGTTTAGTGTCTTTGGAAACTCGAAACACAATATTCTAATCGTAGAGAAAGATCTTCAACATCTCCCATAAGGATCTTCCCCTTTTTTTTCTTACCTAAAACCTATACATACATCCTGGGGAAAAGAAAACTTATAAAAGGGTGAGATAAAATGCTCAGTAAGGGTAAGAATGGAGAAAATAAAAAAAATCATATACATATGAACTTAATGTTATGAATATAATATTTAAACATCAAGATCTTGAGCAATGACATAAAACATGGTAGTATATAGGGCATAGATAATAAAGAAACATTAATCCTGATAAAATGTCATGAGATTAAAACATGTGATTGTGGAAAACATTAAGCACATGTTATGATTTCCATAGTATCCAAGGCATTGCTTCCGAGACCATATTAGTGGACAAAGTCCCTTTCTGAATCAAGTTCACTCCATGTTTCAGTCGTCTAACACTGAACTGGATTAACTTATCATTCTAGCAATTTCTATCTCATGAGATATAAATATTTACCCAATTCATTGGAGGGATATATAGGTCCAACCCATCTCATAATGAAATCATTCTTACTTTTTCCACAAAATAAACATACATCATTCATAATAACCCAACTAATAAAATGGGCTTCAAAAACATAATCCCAACATAACATAATCCATATGAAATAAATTGATATCATTTCATCATATGAAAAGTGAAACCATGTAAATCATAGATACATTATACTTGAAACATACTCATATGAAATAATTTCATCTTAGATGGAAAATGGTTTTGATAAAACACTTGAAATTAATTCTTGATGATAATATCATTTATTCTTCAAAATCATTTTCCTTCCACAAAATGCCATGAAATTTTAAAGTAAAAGGATTTTGTTTAAAATAGTCATGAAATCCTGTAGATTAATCTTCATGAAAATAAGGCATTATGAAACCATAAAAATCCATTCATTCCGTACAATTTAAAACAAACATTATCCTCATACTTTTAACGGAACAGTCAAAAAGTACCTCGTATGGTAAACAAAAGAAACATTCCATCCAGAACACAAATTAAAAGTCAAAGAAGGGTAAAAATGACTTTAAAAATACTTTTACGAATATTAAACACTTAATGGAAAACATTTTATGGACATGGATGAAAAATATAACCCTTGTAAATACTTACATATAAGCAATATCGGATACAAAATGAGATTGCAAAATTATCCCTTAAATTATGTCCAATTTCATCCGTATGTGTCCGAGACTCTTGTATATTGGGTTTAAACATATTATTAACTTCCAATATAACCATAATAATATTTATTATATCATATATGATTCACTTATGACTTTATATTATCCGTTCATTTATCAATTCCATGTTAAAGCAGCGTTTTGGGTAAAATCGTTTCATTTATCGTCTGTGTTTTGACTTGTAATTATTTATATGTTTACTTAGATCATGATTAAATTATTACAGAATATAAAACATGATTTATATATAATATATATATAGAATATACATACATATAATATATCAAGAAATTGAAAGAAATACACCATTCACAGAGACGATAGGTCGTACATACGCATGAACGCTGTTTTTTGATTCCTAATTGAGTTGAATTGAATTAAGTAGATGACAGACATATATATATATATATAAATAAATCCAGTAGAATTATAATGTCATATATTTCATGATTACTTATTATATATAATTTATAATCATTATTGAATTGTTAACATGGAAAATGAATCTCATCGCGTCGTGGAGACGGTAATCCGTACGTACGCACAAGCGATGATATCATTCCCATATTTATTGAATGGAATTGTAGTGGATGATATAATATCATAGAATCATTATGATGTTATAATATTCATATATAGTTATTCTTTTTACCATTATACCCATCCAAATAAGGTGGTGGTGGAAAAACTGATTACACCATGGCGTGGAGACGATATTCTGTACGTACAAACGTGCGGTGATTTCGTTTTCCGTAGAATGTATAGAAGGTGAAAAAGGATTGTTTAATATTTATAATAACATATAAGTATATAATTAATTCTTATGTTATTACATTATAATGAAAGAACTAAGGAAGAAGAATTAGAAGAAGAATGAAACTTGAAAGAGTCGGTAGAAGAGATTACCTCTTCCTCGACGCACCTCCTTTAAACTTCTTCTTAGGGCACTAGAGTTGGTCTTTTGTGAAGAACCGAACCTATATGATATAACAAGAGAGGTTGAGAAGAGGAATTTTTAGGGTTTGGTCGAGCATCAAGGCTCAAAATGGTGTGAAGGGAAGAGGGAATGGGTGCCCTGTTTATAAGGGAGGAGAGGGGCACCTTAGGAAAAAACATAAAATATTATTTTAAAATAAAGTCATATTTGGTTTTTAAGCTCAAAATTGATTTATTTAGAATATAATGTGGGGATGGGTCCAAATAATCTCAACCAATAGGTTTTACACTAGTTTAGGTTACTATTTTATCCTTATCATTTATATTTAACACTAAGGTAAATAATTTAACTTTTACGAGTCTTTTTGTTTTCTTACACTATATGGTTAATAAACATAATATAACAAGCCAAAAAAACCCCAAGTGGTTCATTATTAATATATATATCTTTATCTAATTCATTTGGATGATCTTTATATTTTTAGGAATAAAATAACAATTAATAATATAATATTTTTAAAAAAAATTATTTTATGTCAATTTTGACACTATTTGTTACATGATTTTTGTGAAAATCATAACAGCATGATTAGTTCGAAAAAAGTTAATTAAATCACTAATAACATGACATATTATCTTATAAAATCAGTGTAATTTATAAAAAGTCTAAAATTACATTTATTTGGGTATTTATCACATAAATTATGTTAATATTTCATTAATAAGGTAATTACTACATCATCATTGTGTCATATAAAAAATTAAATTATTTAATGTCTAAAAATTATAAATAAAATACCATTATTTAGGAAATATTTGTATATTTATAAATAGTATTTATAGTCAAATTTATCTTATTTATAACCCTATATTAAAAATGTTTTATTTATTAAACGTTGATTTTAACCATTTTAACTCTTCTTTAAATAAAATAATAATAAATGTCATAATCTAATCCATGTGAACCTAAAGGGTGATATTATATTTATAAGTTTGTTTTTGGTCGAATTAAACTTATCCAATAGAATTAGGACATTAGTTAGGGTAATAATGATATCATTTTTACCCTTAATTACCCTATTTACTTTTAATCGTGGTAAATAAATGTAAAAAGTTACTATTCGCCAAAAATTATTTTTATCTTATTGAACCACATTTTACTCCTTTATATTAACCGTGTCTCTTTTATTTTATAAATTCCACTCAAATTAGTGGTAATATTTAGTTTTATGTAAATTTTAAAATTCTCCTAGGAAGTGGGTAAAAGACGGTGAAAAGTTCAATAAAATTTTATATATCTAAAATTATTATAAAATGACTCAAATGAGTTAAATTGAACTTATATAGGTATTATGTATCAATTATGACCTAAAATAAATTTAAATAAAATAAATAATTATTTAAATAATAAGTCGGTTTTTAAATAGTAACCTAGTGTTTTCACTATTCATAAAAAATTAAAAGTTTTCAGAAAAATACAAAAAATTCACCCGAGACTAACTTCGATATTCCGAATCCAAAAATGAAGTCCATTTTGAAAGATAAAATTTAAAAAATTTCAAAAGGTGGGTATTACTATTCGTAACGGCTTGTTCATAATAATATTATAATAATATCTCGTTTAGTGAAACTATGTATTGCATACTACACACGCTATCGAGGAAGGTCTAGATTATGTGTAATGCAAGCCAGGTCAGGGTTGCGTGTATTTAATGCTTCGTTTGGTGTTTCTTATAACATAATCAAAACGTATTTCATTTATACATTAAACAAAATCTATACTTAATGTTGCGTAGAATAATTTCCACAAAACGAACTTGAAATTGTGTGTAACACGAGCCAAGAATAGTGTTGCGTATACTGCAAGCTAATACATTGTTGCGTATAGTACAAGATAATCTTGGTGTAGTGTAAAATAGAAGACATCAATGAAATTAAAAAATATATATCTCATAAAATCTCCGGGTGTTACATTCTACACCCCTTAAAATGAATTTTGCCCTCAAAATTCGTCGGGGTTCTAAATGGTTTACTACTTGATAGTTTCTTTTATAGAAACCCACATCGAAAAAAGGAGTACTAAAAATTCATTTTAAAAATAAAAGTATGAAACATATAGGTTACCCTAATTGACTAATCAATGGGTTTCCACATAGGAGAACATAGGTGAAAATATGGATTTGGAAGAGAAATATAACCATCATTTTCTGATGGAGAGTTGTAGAGAACATGGATATGAAAAATCCAAAAATCACAAAGCCATAAATTTTTTATTATCTAAGATACCATCTGATTCATCGGATTTAAGGGAAGTAGGAAACCATTTTTGGTTTTCAAGATCATTTCGCTAAAGTTGAAGAATTTGAATTAGAAGAAATACTTTCTTGATTTTGGTACAATCTCATCTTTGGTCGTTCCTTGGAAAATTTCTACTTCATCTCTTAAAGAAATGAAGTTGAATTTGTCATTTGTGAAGTGTTAGTAGATCATGTGATAGAATGATGGGTCATTCCATATGTCTCAAACAAAAGGTCAGCAAAAGTTATCAAATATACATAAGTCCATCTATGGTGAGGTTAATCGTATATGATTCCAAAAATGGATTTATATTTTATCTATCATACTACTTAATATAATAAAACTAGTTTCTACTAACTAGGGACATCCTGTAGGCCAGTGGTACATGATAAAGGCCTGTCTCACTTCAATTGTGGGTTCAATTCGCACAACCTTGTCAGACGAGATGAGTTGTCTCTCGTCCTACAGGTTGTCCCTTTTTCTAAAACTACATTATAATAACATTCCTTCAATAAAATAGAAAAAAATACTATCTAATGTCTAACTTAATTCATTACAATCTTTAGGCTTATCCCAAATTCTTTTGTCCAAACTCATAGTACAATGAAAATATTTACTAGAAATGTCATCAACCGAGCAAGTGAATACCATCATTTATCCCCCATATATCATACGATATATCTTGTTGGTCACATTCCAAACATGTGAATACCTTAATCATGTATTCTCTTGAACCATAGTGAAAACATGAATTCTTTCACAAGGTAACTCTTTCCAAATACCAAAATCCCAAAAATTCGATGTACTCAAACCATAATACCACTTTTTCATTATATTAGTCATGTGCTCATTAATACTATCAAATATTCCATTATCTTCTTATCCCTTATTTATGCGCAAATTATGTGCTTTCCAAATATATCTGAATTACCTTTCGTGTTTACCAAAACCATTCAACGTATAATTTCAAAACTCATGCAAAATAAACAGTGTAAAAATCCTTAAATTTTTCTTTATTCCATAGTACCACACATTATTCTTGATAAACATACAATCATTACACTACCTTCTTAAACCACTAACGGATATTCATCATTTATTCCATCTCATATATCATTTGTAGTCTCTTCATCATCATCCACATAAATACTACCCATAAAACCATGTTGATTCTTTTCATGAGGCTTTCCCTTAGAGAATTTGTTAGCATAATACCCATACATTCCACATTGAAAACATTTAATCATTGTCGATGTCGTAGCAATACCATTATCCTTGTCTAGGGTGTTAACTGAACCTTTTCCTTTTCACTTACCGGCTTTGTGTCCTTATTTTGCACACCCAAACCATCTTCCAGTTCCTTTGAAACATTCTCCCGGATTCCTCTTCCCACATGATTTACATGAGGGAAATTTAACTTTCATTCCTCTGTCATCATCATTAAAATCTGTCTTTCTCTTATTAGATGAGTCGGGATACTTATCAAACTTGAGATTATTGATCATATTATTAGATTTATGATTAGTCATAATAACGATGTTTGGACTTCCAAATCCCATTTCATTTGGTTTCTCATGAATAATATCATTTCATTGTCCATTATATCCTCCATTATCGTGAATCTTCTTGTTTCCAGCCATTTTCTAAAACCCAAAAAGAATAGTGTGAGAGACCGAAATCCTAATCAAGGGGGAGTAACTTCAATATCTAACATCTTAGGATTAATTCTAAAATCATTACCATAATTCTAGGACTATAACCTATACTTATACTTAACTTTAGGGACATCCCTAGACATACCTTAGAAATATCTCTAGGGATCTCACTAAAGATCTCACATCCTAGTTTCCAAAGGTTGAATAAACCATTCCTCTGATACCAACTGTAGAGACCCAATGCATGTACATGGACATTACATTACTTTTTCTGAATACTTAATACATAACAAGAACCAACACTCAAGGACCGTAATAGTTTAGTGTCTTTGGAAACTAGGAACACAATCTTTTAATCATGGTGAAAGATCTTCAACATCTCCCATAAAGATCTTCCCATTTTTGTTTTCTTACCTAATACCATTCTTTAAATCCTGAGGAAGTGAAAATTTATAAAATGGTGAGCTCAAATTCTTGGTAAGGGTAAGCATGGAGAAATTAAAACAAATCGTATACATTTGAACATAAATACATGAACATAATGTTTAAACATCAATATCTTGAGCAATGACATAAAACATGGCAGTACGTAAGGCGTAGATCATAAAAAACATTAATCCTGATAAAATAGCATGAGAATAAGACATTTAATTTTGGAAACCATTAAGCACATGTTATGATTTCCATAGTAGCCACGACATTACTGCCAATACCATCTTAGTGGAAAAAGTCCCTTTCTGAATCAAGTTCACTCCTTGTTTAAGTCCTGTAACACTGAACCGGATTAACTTACCGTTCCAACCATATCTATATCATGAGATATAAATCATTACCCAATAAATTGAAGGGAGATATAGGTACCACTCATCTCATAATGAAATCATTCTTACTTGTTCCACAAAGAAAACATACATCATTCATAATAACCCAATGAATAAAATGGGCTTCATAAACATCATTCCATCATAACATAATCCATATAAAACAAATGGATATCATTTCATCATAACAAACATGACTAACCATGTAAATCATAGAGACATTATACTTAAAACATACACATATTAAATAATGTCATCTTAGATGGAAATTGGTTTTGATAAAACACTTGAAATTAATTCTTGATGAAAATATCCTTTCTTCTTCAAAATAATTTTCTTTTCAAAAAATTCCATTCAATTTTAAAATAAATGGATTTTTTTGAAAATAGTCATAAAATCATGTAGAGTAAGATTCATTAAAATAAGGCATTATGAAACCGTAAAAATCCATTCGTTCTGTATATGTTAAAAATAACAGTATCCTCATATTTTTAATAGAATACTCAAAAAGTACCTTCTACGGTAAACAAAAGAAAGAATCCATCCATAACAAAAATTTAAAGTCAAAGAAGGGTAAAAATGACTTTAAAAATAATTGGAAGAATATTAAACACTTTATGAAAAACATTTTATGGACATGGATGAAAAATATATCCCCAGTAAATACTTACGTATAAGGAATCTCAGATAAAAAAATGAGATTGTAAAATTATCCCTTAACTTATGTCCAATTTCTTCTATATGGGTCTGAGACTCCTGTATTGTGGGTTTAAACATATTATTAACTTGTAAAAGAACCATAATAATATTTATGATATCATATATGATTCACTTATGAATTTATATTATCCATTCATTTGTCAATTCCATGTTAAAGCAGCATTTTGGGTAAAGTCGTTTCATTTAACGTCCGTGTTTTGACTTGTAATTATTAATATGATTACTTATATCATGATTAATTAATTCCAGAATATAAAAAAATTATTCATGTATAATATATATTCAGAATATACATATATATAATAGATCGATAAATGGAAAGAAGTACACCGTCCATGGAGACGGTAGGTCGTACGTACGCATGAACACTATTTTGTGTTTCCTTATTGAATTGAATGGAATTAAGTAGATGAAATACATATATATATATATACATAAATCCAGTAGAATTATTATATCATATATTTCATTATTACTTATTATATATACTTTATAATCATTCTTGAATTGTTAAAATGGAAAATGAATCTCATCGCGTCAGGGAGGCAGTAATCTGTACGTACGCACGTGCGATGATATCATTCTCATATTTAATAAATGGAATTGGAGTGGATGATATAATATGTTAGAATCAGTATGATGTTATAATAATCATATATAGTTATTATTTACACCATTATTCCCATCCAAGTAAGGTGGTGGGGAAAAAGTGATTACACCACGGTGTGGAGACGATATTACGTACGTACGCATGCACGGTGATTTTGTTTTCTGTAGGATGGATAGAAAGTGAAATATGGTTGTTTCATATTTATAATAACATATCATAATATAAGTAATACTGATGTTATTACTTTATAATGAATCAACTAAAGAAGAATATTTAGAAGAAGAATGAAACACGAAAGAGTCGGTAGAAGAGATTACATCTTCCTCAACACAACTCCTTTAAACTTATTCTTAGGGCACTAGAGTTGGTCTTTTGAGAAGAAAATAAACACTATGATATAAATAGAGAGGTTTAAAAGATTAATTGGCCGGTTTTGGCTGTGATTCAAGGTTAAAATGGGTGTGAAGAGAAGAGGGAAGGGGTGCCCTTTTTATAAGAGAGGAGAGAGGCGCCTTAGGAAAAACATAAAATATTATTTTATAATAAAGTTATATTCAGTTTTTAATATCTCCAAATTAATTTATTTCGAATATAATCTAGGGATGGGTCGAAATAATCTCAACCAATAGGTTTTAGACAAGTTTAGGTACCTATTTTATCCTTATCATTTAGATTTAACTCTAAGGTAAATAATTTAACTTTTATAGTGTCTTTTTGTTTTCATACACTATCTGGTTAATAAACATTCTATAACAATCCAAAAAATCACCATGTGGTTCATTATTAATATATATCCCTATCTAATTCATTTGGCCTTACCTTACATTTTTCTGAATAAAATAACAATTAATAGTATAATATTTGTTTTAAAAACTATTTTATGTCAATTTTGACACTATTTGGTACATGATTTTTGAGAAAGTCATAAAAACATTATTAGTTCGAAAAAAGTTACTTAATGAAATTATATCATGTCATATTAACCTATAAAATTAGTTTAATTCATAAAATGTCAAAAATAAAATTTATTTGGGTATTTATAATAACAATTATGTTAATATTTCATTAAAAAAGTAATTATTACATCATCATTGTGTCATAAATAAATAAATTTATTTAATGTCTAAAAATGATAAATAAA
The DNA here is from genome assembly GCA_963277665.1 of Viscum album. Lineage (NCBI taxonomy): Eukaryota > Viridiplantae > Streptophyta > Magnoliopsida > Santalales > Viscaceae > Viscum > Viscum album. The sequence continues at coordinate 2,136,319,497 of OY728138.1, forward strand.
ATAATATTATGTAGGAAATATTTTTCACTTTCTAATTAATATTTATAGTCGAATTTATCTTATGTATAACCCTATATTAAAAATGTTTTATTTTTCAAACATTGATTTTAACCATTTTAACTCTTCTTTAAATAAAATAATAATAAATGTCCTAATCTAATACAAATGGACCTAAAGGGTGATATTATATTTCTAAGGTTGGTTTTGGTCAAATTAAACTTATCCAATAGAATTAATACATGTGTTAGGGTAATAATAATATCATTTTTAATCTTAATTACCCTATTTACTTTTAACCGTGATAAATAAAAGTAACCAGTTACTATTCACAAAATAATTATTCTTATCTTATTAAATCACATTATACTCCATGATATTAAGCGTGTCTCTCGGATTTTCAAAATCCCACTCACAGAAGTGGTAAAATTTAGTTTTATGTAAATTTTAAAATTCTCCTAAGAGGTGGGTAAAAGACGGTGAAATGTTCAATAAAATTTTAATATATCTTAAATTATTTTAAAATGACTCCAATGAATTACACTAAACATATATAGGTATTATGTATCAATTTTGGCCTAAAATAAATTTAAATAAAATAAATAATTATTTAAATAAAAAGTCAATTTTTAAATAGTAACCCAATGTTTTCAATATTCATCAAAAATTGAATGTTTTCAGAAAAATACCAAAACTTCACCCCAGGCTAATTTCGATATTCTGAATCCAAAAAGGAAGTCCATATTGAAAGATAAAATTTATAAAATTTCAAAAAGTGGGTATTACTATAACACCTCAAGATTCCATGGTACGTTTCCCTTTAAGTAATGCAATAGCTTGCATTATAGGCAACTTCGAGATTCTAACACACCGCGATCAATCAAAGTAGCCGTTATGAACAGTAATAACCAGTTTTTGTAATTTTAAACATTTTACCCTTAAAAATGGACTTCATTTTTGGATTCAGAATATCGATATTATACTAGGCTGAAATTTTGGTACTTTTTGGATAACTTTTGTATTTTTATGAATAGTGAAAATTACTAAATTTTAATTTAAAACAACTTTTTTTAATCAAAATAATTAATAGTGAATATATTATAAATTTGAGTGGTTTTAAAGTATATTTAGAATAAATTTTTACCATTTAATACAATATTGGTCATTGGACATAATTTTACAATTAAACCGGACATAAACAAGTGTCAATGTTTTGGTAGTTATTATATCTTTAAAACACGCTTTTTGTTTTGACAACGAGAATTAATTTTATATTAATTTCTACCACTTCTCTGTTTTGAATTTGGAAAAATGGAATCCATATTTGGAATCAGGATGTCCAAATTTTTTAAATAGGTACCTTTTATTTTTATACATTTTGAATAATTACTTCGGTAAATATTTTTTTTACCATGGTTAATGGGTAAATCTGGTAAATAAGGGTTAAAAAATAATATTATAATAATAATAAATTACCCTAAAACGTGTCTCAACCTTATTGGTGGATACATGTACGACCATGGGCATTCTTGGGTTGATTTTGGGACTCCATAGAGCCACTTGTAGGTGATAGGGACACTTTATATTAATTAAGTTTAAGTAAATAGAAAAAATGACATAAGCTTATATCTTTTAGAAAAAACAATTTTTATATAGGGTTATATATGTTATATTTTCAATTATAAATATTCATTATAAAGCTAAAACGATTTCCTACATAATTATATTTTATTTATAATTTTTATACATTGAAAACGTAAAAATATATATGACACAATAATCATACAGTATTTTCCTTATTAATGAAAGAATCAAATAATTGGTATTATAAATGTTAAAATAAATATAATTTGAAAGTTTTGATGACATAAACGATTTTAATTGGTTAATATGAAATGTTAGGATTTCTTAAATCTATTTCGTTCGAATTAATAAAGTTTTTAAGACTTTAACAAAAATCAATTATTGAGTAGTTTTAAAATTAACATAAATGATTTTTTTTAAAACAATTATATTATTAATTTATATTCTATTCCTAAAAATATAAGGTTCTGCAAAACTACTTTTATCATGATAGGTTTATCATTAATGGATCACTTGGGGGTCTCTTGAATGTATATAGTATGTTTATTAACTATATATTATAAAAATACAATGTTACATGGTAAGTGTTAAACTAATTAACCAAGTGTTAAAACTAAAAGATAAGGACCCAAACCTGTCTAAAACCTATTAGATGAATGGTTTTAGACCCATACCCACCATAACCTTCAAATAATCCACTTTTGAGCCATTAGAAACCGAATATTAATTAATTATAAAATAATATTTCTAACTTTTCCAACGGTTCCCTTCACCCCTCTTATAAAAGGGCACTCCCCCTTATCATTAATTCACACATTCAAAGCCATGTTTCTCGGCCAACCCCTACTGAAATATCCTTACAAGATACCTCACTTCATTCTAGAGGCATTAGTTTGATCATAAAGCCAACCTGAGGATCCCTTTTGATCAAATCAAAAATGAAGAACCCGAAGAAGAGGTAACATCTTCACCACCCTCTTTAAAGTTCCTTTCTTCTTCAACTTCTTCCTTCCTTGTTATTTACTTTATAAAATAATAACTACAGAACCTTCTATATACTGTGATGTTATTATAATTATGTAACAAAAAAATTCATTATTTTATCCATCCCTTGAATGACATGTCACCATACATGCATACATACGGCCTACCGTCTCCACGTTGTGGTGTAGTTGTAATTCAATATACTATTATTTAGATGGATATAATAATGATGTATAATTCATGTAAATAATAAATATAACATGATAATTATTCTTTATATATGATATACCATCAAATTATATAATATTTTAATATCAAAATAATGATATTGTCGCTCGTGCATACGTACAGATTACCGTCTCCATGAACACGATGATATTCATTCCCCATCGCATCCATTCAAGACTAAATTTTATTGGATGATTAAAAATAACATTTAAGGACATAATATCATTCTGGATATGAGTATGATACAACTTATCCATAATAAACACGGCTTATATAAAAGAAAATGAGTAAGTTAACAGGCAAAACGATAATAATACTAAGATTTTATTAACAATGTGATGTTAAAAGATCATATATGATATTATATTAATATATATGATTATAGTATTATTAAATAACAATTATTTCACCATTATAAAGAAGTTTAACCTACCACCAACCATGGAAAAGTACAAGGTAATGGTTTATTTCACAATCTCTTCATTATTCGAGTTTGTTTATACGTAGTTATCTATTGAGACCTCTTTATCATACACATCCATGTTTCTTAAAAATGTATTTCAAAACATTCTTACTATTTTATAGAATATGGGTTAAAGTAATTTATACCCTTTTTTGACTTTTTATAAGAATTTTATAATGGAATCTTTCCGTCGTTTTCCAAACAATGTCCTTTAAACATTTTCGACAAAATTAAGGTAAGAATGTCTTTTTTTAACTTATACGGTAGGTGCGGCTATTATCCACCGTTATAACATCGTCAAAGCTTCCCTTACAAGCTTATAAAAATATTTTCAAAATAAATTTTTTCATTATGCGACTCTTAAATGATTTCAAAATATAAAGAAATATGTCTCCAAAACAGGATTTGATTTCATCTATGTTAACATCCTTTGATGGATTTTAAGTTTATTTGAAGTTGATTTATTATGATACAAAACATTAAAATTGTATTGATGTTTTTGTGATATGTTTGACTATGGATGTTCTATTTTTATACCATTAATTTTTTATGGTTAAAGTATTGTCATTTCATATGCTAGTTTTAATACGAATGTTTATGATATGTTTAAACATCTTCATTTGAGGAATGTATTGGACTTAGTAAGTGATAGGTGGAGCCTGTTATAGATCCTCGATGCATCGGTAGGTCTAATGAGACAACTAGATGTGGAATTGGTTGAGGCCCATTCCCAATTTGATTTATGGTTTTGGCCAAGTCCTTAATCATTATAGATGTCTTGGCTGAGGCCTTGAAAAAATGTTTCAGAATGTCTGTAATTATACATTCCCTCATTATAGAAATAATATTGATTGTTCATGTGGTCATTCGACTAGTGGAATATCCATGACTATGATTTATTATGGCATTATTTACTCATCTCATAATATTTCCATAAAAGTATTCATCTTTATTATTGGTAAATGCATGTGGTTTCAATTATTTACCATGCTTAATATTTATGTCATTTTTCTCTGAATTACTTACACATACTGAGCATTTGAGCTCACCCCTTTCTTATGTTTCATTTTCCCAGGATATGAAGAAGTTAGTTTTGAGTGACCTGCAGGCATAATCAAGGAGTCTTGGATTCTTATAATGAAATGTATTATTGTTGTATTTCTCTTCAAGCTGTAAAGTGGATCATATGTATGAATCTTGTTTCCAATAATACTAAACTGATCGGTCTTTTGAGACATGATTTCCTTGAATTCATGCCAATGTTATGTAATAATGCACTGACTCTGGGTAACTGTGGTCGGGGCATTATAGCTGGTATCAAAGGAAGTTTAGTACAAACCTTGGAAACCAGATTTAGATAAACCCTGATTAGAGAACATATCCCTAAGAGAGACTTTGAGGATTAGTATAGAATAACTTCTTATAATTTTGGTATTGTAGAGATTTTGTGAGTTTTCTGAGTAGTACATCCATGTCTGGATACGAGCAGGTAGAGGCGGCTCTTGCATAGATGTACCTAGGGTAAAACCTGAAAACACCGCTTTGAGCTTGACTCAAACGGGAACTGGTGCACGACAACGGGCCATGCTGTACTGTTGGTTATGACACTCCCAGGGGATATGCTTAGGATAATTCTTATTTTCTTTACCAACCATTATGAAGGGTTATGAGTATGTACTTCTCAATGAATTTTTTTATGATTATATATTATATCGATAAACTGTTGTATTTATGTTAAGTGTTTTAGAATTTTGGAATTATATATTTCAATTTATAAACTAATCTAGTTTATGCCTTTGTTTAGAAATGGAGCCTATGGGAATGAATGGAAACTGTATCTACACATGCACTCCATGTAGGGATTTCCCTCCTACTCAAGATAATTATAGTGGATCTAGTGATGCAACTGGTGCTGATTAGCTTATCACCATTCTGGGACAACTCACTCAGGTTATGAATAATAACATTACCCGTATGGAGCACCCAGATCAACAGCGTGGAGGATCAATGTTAGATCGCTTCATGAGGAAACAACCACTGACATTCAATGGTAGTACAAATCCCTTAGTATCTGAGAAATGGATAAATTCTTTAGAAAAAATATTCCATGCCTTGGGGAGTAGTGAAAGGGAAAAGTTGTCATGGTAGTTTATCACCTCACTAGAGATGATGATCAATGGTGGTCATTGATACAGAACACGAAGGAAGGTGAAGAAGTATCAGATATGGAATGGAGGGAGTTCAAAGAGTTTTAAAAAAAAAATACTTTCCTCAAGACCATCGAGCATATAAGGAAAGGAAATTTCTGATCCTGATGCAGAAAGAGGATGAGGATGTCACAAAGTATGAGGCTAACTTTACAAGGTTAACAAGGAATGCTGTTGATTAAATACATAACCCAAGGAGTAATTCTGATCATTTCATTGATGGGTTCGTTATTTATAGTGATGCATCGAAGAAAGGTCTTGGTTGTGTCATTATGCAGAATGATAGATTTATTGCCTATGCATCACGACAGGTGAAGATTCATGAGAAAAACTATCCTACTCATGATCTTGAGTTAGCTGCTGTAATATATGCATTGAATACTTGGATACACAATCTCTATGGTGAAAAATGAGTGATTTATACTTATCACACGAGTTTGAAATATATTTTCTCACAAAAAGAGCTCAACATGAGTAAAAGGAGATGGCATGAACTACTCAAGGATTATGATTGCATGATACACTACCACCCGGGGAAGGAAAATAAAGTGGCAGATGATTTGAGTAGAAAGGATCATGGAATTTAGAACAGGATGAGAGTTAAAAAATATCCTATATACATGGATCTAGTAAATATAGATATGGGAATCACCATGGAAGGTGAGACATCAATACTTTTTCAAATGGTTGCCAAACCATCTTTACTAGAAAGGATAAAGAGTTCTCAGACTGGTGATGAAGAGTTTCAAAAAAAATATTAAAGGTGTGAATTATGGGAGATTGAATGACTTTGTGTGAAGATGAAATTTTGAAGTTTGGGAAAATACATTCTGTTCCGAATATACCTAATCTAAAAAGGGAATTGTTGGATGATGCTCATAGTTACAATTTCTCTATACACCCTGGGAGCACCAAAATGTATAGAGATTTAAAGGATCATTTTGGTGGGACAACATGAAGAAGGTGATTGCTAATTTTGTGTCAAGATGTATGGTTAGTCAACAAGTGAATACTGGAAGGCAACAGCCTGGAGGAGTCATGTAACCTCTTCCCATACCTGAGTGGAAATGGGATAATATTACGATGGACTTTATCATGGGGCTACCAAAGACTCCTAGAAGGAATGATGCAATATGGGTCATTGTTGATCGCCTTACCAATTAAACACATTTTCTTGATATAAGAGAAGATATACCACTTGAATATCTAGAAAGACTATATATTAATGAATCATCAAGACTATATATTAGTGTGACTTCATGGAGTTCCACTATCGATTTTCTGGGATCGTGATCCCCGTTTTACATCAAGATTCAGGAAAAGTCATCAGAAGGGCATGGATACTGAACTTCGTTAGACCACTGCTTACCACCCTCAAACAGATGGAAAATCAAAACAGACTATTCAAACCTTAGAAGACATGATGAGATCATGCTCACTTGACTTTCAGGGTATGTGGGATCAATATTTACATATGGTGGAATTTTCCTATAACAATAGCTTTCATTCAAGTATTCAGATGGCACCATATGAAGTGTTGTACGGAAGGAGATCTCGCACACCCACCTGTTGGGATGATGTTGGTAAAAGAAAACTTGTTGGCCCAGAACTAGTGGAGGAAACGATGGAAAAGGTAAAGGTAATCCAAAACCACATCAAAGTATCTCAATGTAGGCAGAAGATCTATGCCGATAATCGAAGGAAGGATTTGGAATTTCATGTAGGAGATCATGTTTTCTTGAAGATATCTCCCTGGAATGGAGTTATACGTTTCAGTAAGAAAGGTAAATTGATTCCTAGGTACATCAGACCATTTGAAATTCTAGAACAAATTGGGGTTGTAGCTTACTGATTGGAAATGCCGCCAAGTCTCTCCAAAGTACACGATGTCTTCCACGTATAACTATTGAGAAAATACATGCCTGACCCAATGCATGTACTCACCTATGAGGAATTAGAACTGGAACCTGATCTATCTTATTGCGAAGTTCCCATCGGGATTCTTGATATGAGAGAACAAGTGCTGAGAAACCGGATGACTTGTCTGGTAAAAGATTTATGGCGAAACCACAAGATGGAAGAGGCAACATGGGATCACAAGGAACTTATGATGAAGAACCACCCGAGTCATTTTATACAATAATTTTCTAGAAATTTAGAGGAATATATTAATTGGTAAAGGGGAGAATGTTACACCCCAAGTTTCCACGGTGTGTTTCCCTTTGAGTAAGGAAATAGCTTGCATTGTATGCAACTTCGAGATTCTTACACACGACGATCAATCAAAGTAACCGTTATGAACAGTAATACCCACTTTCTGAAATTTTATACATTTTATCATTAAATATGGTCTTCATTTTTGGATTTAGAATATCAAAATTATCCTAGGGTGAAATTTTGGTACTTTTTTGGATAACTTTTATATTTTGATGAATAGTGAAAATTACTAAATTTTAATTAAAAACAACTTTTTTAATCAAAATAATTAATAGTGATAAATTATTCATTTGAGTGGTTTTAAATTATATTTAGAATAAATTTGTACCATTTAATACAATATTTGTCATTGGACATAATTTCACAATTAAACCTGACATAAACAATTGTCAATCTTTTGGTAGTTATTATATCTTTAAAACACGCTTTTTGTTTTGACAGCGGGAATTAATTTTAAATTAATTTCTACCACTTATATGTTTTGAATTTGGAAAAGGGATTCCATATTTGGAATCAGGATGTCCAAATTGTGTAAATAGCTAACTTTTATTTTTAGACATTTTGAATAATTACTTCGGTAATTATTGTTTTACCATGGTTAAAGGGTAAAATCAGGTAAATAAGGGTTAAAAAATAATATTATAATAATAATAAATTACCCTAAAACGTGTCCCAACCTTATTTTTGGATACATGTACGACCATGGGCATCCTTGGGTTGATTTTGGGACCCCATGGAGCCACTTGTAGCTGATAGGGACACTTTATATTAATTATGTTTAAGTAAATACAAAAAATGACATAAGCTTACATCTTTTAGCAAAAACAATTTTTACATAGGGTTATATATGTTATATTTTCCATTATAAATATTAATTAGAAAGATAAAAATATTTCCTACATAATAATATTTTATTTATAATTTTTAGACATTGAAAAAGTAAAAATATATATGACTCAATAATGATGCAGTATTTTCTTTATTAATGAAAGAATCAAATAATTGGTATTATAAATGTTAAAATCAATATAATTTGAAAATTTTGATGCCATACATGAATTTTATTGGTTAATATGACAAGTTATTATTTCATAAATTAATTGTTTTCTAATTAATATAGTTTTTATGACTTTAACAAAAATCAATTATTGAGTATTCCCAAAATTGACATAAATGAGCTTTTAAAACAAATATTATATTATTAATTTATATTATATTCTTAAAAATCTATGGTTCCGCCAAAGGACTTGTATCATGATAGGTGTATCATTAATGGACCACTTGGGGGTCTCTTGGATGTATATAGTATGTTTATTAACTATATATTATAAAAATACAATGTGACATGGTAAGTGTTAAACTACTTAACCAAGAGTTAAAACTAAATGATAAGGATGCAAATCTATCTAAAGCCAATTGGTTGAATGGTTTTGGACCCATCCCCACCTTAACCTTTAAATAATACACTTTGGAGCCATTAGAAACCGAATATTAATTTATTATAAAATAATATTTCTATCTTTTCCAAAGGTGCCCCTCACCCCTCTTATAAAAGGGCACCCCCCCCCCTTCTCATTAATTCACACCTTTAATGCCATTTAGATCGGCCACACCCTGTCCAAATATCCTCCCAACTTCTATCAAATCATCCTAGAGGCCTTAGTTTTATCATAAAGCCAACCTATTTAGCCCTTTTGATCAAATCACAAGGAAGAACCCAAAGAAGAGGTAACGTCTTCACCACACTCTTTAAAGTTCCTTTCATCTTCAACATCTTCTTTCCTTGTTATTTCCATTCTAAAATAATAACTCCAGTACCTTCTATATACTGTGATGTTATTATAATTATGGAACAAACAAATTCATTATTCTATCCATCCCTTGAATGACATGCCACCATAGGTGCGTACGTACGACCGACCGTCTCCACGTTGTGGTGTAATTGTTATTCGATATACTATTATTTATATCGATATAATAATGATGTATAATTAATGTAAATAATAAATATAACATGATAATGATTATTTATATATGATATAACATCCAATTATATATTATTTTAATATCAAAAGATTGTTATTGTCGCTCATGCGTACGTACGGATTACCGTCTCCACGAATGCGATTAGATTCATTCCCCATTGTATCCATTCAAGACTAAATTTTATTGGATGATTAAAAATAATATTTAAGGACATAATATCATTATGTATATGAGTATGATACAACCTATCCATAACAAACACGTCTTATATAAAAGAAAATGAGTAAGTTAACAGCCAAAACGACGTCATTAATAAGATTTTATTAACAAAGCGACGTTAAAAGATCATATATGATATCATATTAATATATATGATTATTCTATAATTCAATAAAAATTATTTTACCAGTATACAGGAGGTTAACCTACCATAAACCAAGGAAAAGTACAATGTAAGGGTTTATTTCACAATCTCTTCATTATCCGAGGTTGTGTATACGTAATTATCTACGGGGACCTCTTTATCCTCCACATCCATGTTTCTTAAATATGTATTTCAAATCATTATTAATATTTTAAATAATATGGGTTAAAGTCATTTATACCCTTGTTTGACTTTTTATAAAATGTTTATAAAGGAATCTTTCCGTTGTTTTCCAAATAAGGTCCTTTTCACATTTTCGACAAAATTAAGGTAAAAATGTCTTTTTTTAACATATAAGGCAGGTGCGGCTATTTTCCACCGTTATAACATCATTGAAGCTTCCCTTAAAATCTTATAAAAATATTTTGAAAATAAATATTTTAATTATCTTACTCTTAAATGATTTCAAAATATAAATAGATATGTCTCTAAAAAAAAGTTTCGATTTCATCTATGTCAACATCCTTTGATGGATTTTTTCTTTATTTGAATTTGATTTATTATGATAGCAAACATACATATTGTATTGATGTTTTTGTGATATGTTTGAATGTTGATGTTATATTTTTATACTATTCATTTCTTATAGTTAATTTATTTAAATTTTGTATGCTAGTTTTAATAAGAATGTTTATGATATGTTTAATTCCTTTCATATGAGGAATGTATTTGACTTAGTAAGTGACGGGTGGAGCCCTCTATAGCTCCTCGATGCATCAGTAGGTCTCATGAGACAACTAGATGTGTAATTGGCAGAGGCCCTTTCCCAATTTGATTTATGGTTTGGCCGAGCCCTTAATCATTTTAGACATCTTGGCCGAGGCCTTGACAAAATGTTTCAGAAGGTCCGGCATTATACATTCCCTCATTATGGAAATAATATTGATGGTTCATGTGGTCATTCGACTAGTAGAATAACCATTATTATGTTTTATTATGGAATTATTTACTCAGCTCATAATTTTGTCATAAAAGTATTCATGTTTATTATTGGTAAATGAATGTGGTTTTCAATTATTTACCATGCTTAATAATTTTGTCTTTTTACGCTATATTACTTACCCTTACTGATCGTTTGAGCTCACCCATTTCTTATGATTTATTTTCGCAGGATATGAAGAAGTTAGTTATTAATGACCTGTAGCTATAATCTAGGAGTCTTGTATGCTTCTAATGAAATATATTATGGTTGTATTTCTCTTCAAGCTGTAAAGTGGATCATATGTATGAATCTTGTATCCAATAATACTAAACTGATCGGTCTTTCGAGACATGATTTCCTTGTAATCATGCCAATGTTATGTAATAATGCACCGACTCTGGGTAACTAGGGTCGGGGCATTACAATTACTATTCATATTAGCTAGTTTATAATAATATTATAATAATATATCATTTAGTGATACTCGGTATTGCGTACTACACACATAATCGAGGAAGGTCTTGATTGCGTGTAATGAAAGCCAAGCCAAGGCTGCGTGTTGTGAAAGATCTGTTTGTTGTTGCGTATAACATAATCAAAACTTATTTCATTTATATATTAAACAAAATATATACATAATGTTGTGTAGAATAATTTCCAAAAAACAAATTTGAAATTGTGCGTAACATGAGCCAAGAATAGTGTTGTGTATACTGCAAGCTAATACGGTGTTGCCTATAGTACAATCTAATCTTGGTGTAGTGTATAATAGAATACATAAATGAAATTAAAAATAATATATCTCATAAAATCTCAGGTGTTACAGTTGTACTCAAAACTGTTGGGATGAAGTTAGTTAAAAAATTTAGTTGGCCTATAGATTATAAAGGAGATCTATGTTAAAGTAGAAACTATTGATTATCATGTTAATGTATCCAATAGTAGAAAAAATATCCATGTTAATAATAAAATAAAATACTATGAATTTCATGTTTTGGATCATGTATTAATCATTTAACCATGTAAGGGAGTTGTAGGATTTCTTAAAAAGGCGATGTTAATACATAAAATCATTGATAATTTTTAAATAATAGAATTAATTGGGGATATAGATTATTGATTGGATATGCTACCCTGCATTTCTTAAGTACAAGATATCTTCCCTGATTTATTAATAAGGACATACATTCCAGATCCAATGCATGTGCTCATATATGGGGAATTGAAATGGATCCAAACATCTCTAACAATGAATAACCAATCATGATTGTTGACACAAGAGATTGTGTTAATCAAAATAAAACATATTTATTGGTGATAGTTCATTAAAGTAATAACAAACTAAAATGGGAAATTATGAATCATATAGTAGTAATAAATAAGTAATTTCTAAATTTTTTCAAATATATAATATATAGAAAAATTTCTAAGATAAAAAAATTTAGTGGTGGAGAATATAATAATCAGTATACTATAGTAGCAAGTAAACACCATATCCTAAACAATAACAAAATGTCGCTATAAAGTGACTAATTCTAGGGTATGTTTAAAAGTTTATTTTTTAGATTAAAGAAATTTATTTTAACAAAATGAAGTTATTTTATGAATATATCATAATGATATAATTTTAAGATAATATTTCGAGGCTTTTCTATTTTTTCTTGTTGAATACTGCATTGTATATTTTTTAGTAATACTAATAATTTTAGTAAATATTTTTTTATTCATAATTTATGAATATAATTTCATGGAAAAATATTTATTTTATAATATACATTAGAAATATTAAATATAGATTATATTTTACAAAACCATGATAGATATTTTAGAACTCAAGTAATATTTTTCCAAAAAATTGTTTTAACATATTATTCATTTGACATAATATGTTTTATATTAAAAATTTATTGAAATTAAATAAATAAAAATGGATTTAAAATTTAGAATGAGTATGCCGAATTTTTTAATAAGTAAAAATTTATTTTTAGTCATAATAATTAAGTTTTCATTGGTCAAAACAAGTTACTACAGTAAATGCTAAAATGGAAAAGTAATAACTCATGGGTTAAAAGGCTAAGAAATGTTAATTTTTTTTATAAAATGTTGTATTTGACATATTATATATAATATTTCACTCTAAATTCAATTGATATATATTTTTAGAGCCACATAACTTGTTTAACATGTTCTCTGTGTATATCAAGTTGATATATTGATAAAAATTGAAACTCTCACCACTTTTTGAAGGGGCTTCCCACCAACTCTTAAACACGACACTAAATATTCATTTTCCTCATGAACATGAATAAAATTTTCATTACATATTACCTTCATTCACTCTCATAATCTTATAGAAACATTATATTATCTTAATACCCTATTTTCTAATGAATCCTCCAAGGAAAACCGAATGTTCTCAATGTATGTTTAATATTTTTTTATTTTTATTTCATTTTATATTTCCATTTAATATTTATTTTTACTAATAATATCTGATGAATTTATTATTTTTGGTATAATTATTTTTTTCATATTATGTAAATAAACACTAACAACCTTTTATATGTACCTAAAAATAATTAACGGTTATTCATGTGTTGAACAGACAACCCTATCCAGGAAAGAAATGTGTTTTCCATAATTTCAATACAATTATGAATATAATCATGATATTCAAGGATAAATTTGATATCTATGTTATAATTAGGTTTATTTTATTAAAATTTTATCACCAAATTATGATATGATTACTAAAAAATCATCATTAATTTAACCGTTTGAAATAAGTGTACTAAGAGGATACTTTTTTATTCAAGTGCTGCAACATTTTCATATACATTAATAGTTCTTATAATTACATAAAATTATGATACATCACCATAATGGATAGTAAATAATATCACTATTATTCAGGAATTATGACTTAATAAAAAACCACCACATAATCAATCATTAAATCAATTCATGTTCATGTTTATGTCGGTTTAACCACACACTAGTTCAATACAATGAATTTATAACATAAATGAATATGAAGAAAATAATTACTCAAATAATATTATATAAATACATTTATAAGGATTTTTTTGTTTTTAAAATTCTACAAAATTGTATAATTTAATAATAATACACACTTTCATCATCATGATTCATCAAAACAAGATTATTACTGATTTCAACTTTGAAAAAAGACCGAAAAACACCTAAAAAGAATTTTTAAAATCATGAATAATTTTAAATAATCACAAGTATTTAATTAATTTATTTATTAATAATTAAATTTTGGGGAATGACGAATATGGACCCCAATATTATGAAACAATTTAAAAGCATCAAAACATTAAACACCCGATGTGGAAAATCATTAGAATTCATATAACGAATTAGTAATTATAAATAATGTAAATGAATATGGATATTTGTATAGTTATAAATAATTTTGTTAATATATTTATGTTTTTTATATGTTTTTTTAATGTATGATCATGGAATTTTGGAAATTAGGTAAGGGTTTTTTTAACTCAAATTCCAATATTTGAGTGATTTTTTGGTATTATGCACCAAATTTAATTATATGATGTATATAATTATTATGTGAAATGTTATAAATGAACATTATATATAGTGTTTTAATATTAGTTTAATGTAATCTCTATCAAATGGTTTTTATTTAATTTCCACCCAATAAATAAGTGGGGTGTTTCATCTCAATTTTCAAACTTTGGTACTTATGTTATATTCACCCCATATTTTCTTTTATGTTATGCATACATTTACATGGAAGAAAACTTACCGTATTATTAATGAATTATAATCGATTTAAATTTAAATATTATTATCCTTCTATCGTATTATTTTGATCCATGAGTTATTAAAACCCTTTTAAAACAAAATACTTTCCATGGTGGAAAACCATCCTATGTTTTTGAAATGTAAAAGTGTGTGTAGTTTCCATAAAAATAAAACCATCTCTAGATACAAATAAATGGATACAGATTAATAATATATGAAACTATGGTTAATCACTTAAAAAATATTTTTTTTGGATTGAATCAACTGTCACCCTCATAGATGATGAATGATAAAAGGACTTTACACCTAACTAGAAACTCATGCGGGATATACTATAGAATATTTATAGTAATTTTCTAAGCCATGATAAATAATTTTCCATACCATTTCTGTAGTCTTCTACGGATATGAGATATTGAAATTGAATTTTTACATTCCATTTATAACCCAACACATTAAAATTATCCTCATATCTCTATTTCATTAATAACGTAACATTATATTACATTAAATATACCCCACAATTAATAAGTTGATAATGGGATTTTATCCTAGAAATTAAAATTATTCCATTGAATAGGGAAATATTTTTCTCTATTTATCATTATACAGATAGCGACATTTGTATTTAGACAAAGATTTCTTAGGGAATGGTATGAAAGGTCCTAATGACTCTTATGGTTAATTCAATGGACTTAATCTAGTGATGAAAAGGTCTTGGAATTATATATCCCATCTATGACAAGAATGGTTTCATGAGAAACAATTTTTTGGGTTTTGTGTATTACTCTTCTTATAATTGAATAGTGTCTTGGAATAAGGCCATTAAAAAATGTTTTTTTGTTCATAATTATGCAATCCATCAATATCATATCAATTATTGTATTAAAAAAATTTATTTTGTGTCATGTATATAACATACTCATAGTTTCAGTTGATTATAAAATCAAGGTTTTCATTTATTACTTCCATATCACTCATTCTATGTTTATGTTATGATTTTTTAGGTATATTATTACTTACATAGAATAATAGATCACCCTATATTTTTCCCCTTCCTCAAGAGTCAAAAGAGGAGGAGTATGTGCAATTTTATAGCCCATGAAGGCGGGGATAATAATGTTCTCACTATTTTTTCATGTTGTGTCATATATTTTCAAATGTATTATATATATGTATCTAGTCTTCCAAAACTAAAAACCATTTGATCCCACTTGAAATATTGTAACTTTTACTAATAATGTCATATAAATATCAGATATTGGTTTCCTAAGTCTACGATACTGTAGATAAATGTTTTTAGGAGCATTGGGGACTAGACATAGATTAACCTAGTTAGATATCCCATGTACTATGAAAAAAATAAAAAATTTTATGGAACACACAATAAAACATAATAAAAAATTTATTTTGTAATTAAATATTATGATCTACATATGTTTATGAAATTGTATAATGATAGATACTAATATGAGGAATAATAACAATATCAATACACACATTCAATGTAGAGATATTCCCCTTGAATAAGTTAATTAATCTTGTATTGAAGCTAATAATTTCATAACCATGTTAGGGAGTTCAGGTTAGATTATAAAAAAATATTCTCCCCCAAAGAGATAAATGTGTTGTTCCACAACATGGTGTACCTATATTGGACTTAATAATGTGATAGAAACCTCTGTAATTCTCTATAATTAATAATACATTTGTAGTTTAATAGGGTATATGGTTTGTATATAAGATATTTATCTCTTTTTTATGTCTTGAAAATGAAGAGGCCACATGGAGGTCTATCATTTTAATGGATAAGTGATGAAATGAAAGTTATCAATTCAAAACACTAAAGAGAAAGATTAGATAAAGTTTATGAAATGGGTACTTTTAATGATTTATTCTATGTAAAATACTTTTCTCAGTAACTAATAGTATTAATTGAAATTTAATTTGTCAATCCTAGGAAATATGAGGGTTAAAATATTTTGATTAATGAGTCCAACTTTAAAATGTTTTCTATACCTTCTTCAAACAATATACATTGATAAGTAAAACAATATTCTTATTTCATAGGGAATTGTTCTCTTGGACCTTCTCATCACACAAATATATAGTATAAACTTCCTCATAGAACAAAAATAATTTCTCCTAGACATATTTTTTCTAGTGAAATATAGAACTAAAGAGGAAAAATGATAATAATGGGAAGAAAAAATCATAAAATGGAAAAAAAATAAAGGATGATATTTCCCACATGTGATACCATGTGAAGAAACAACCCGAGGCTTGTGGGAAAGGAATACATGTTTCATTCTAGTGTATAGAAAATAGCTATCAATATCATGAATGTATGGGAAAGGTAGAATTTAGAGGTGTTTGATAAATTAACTATTGGTTTGAGGGACATTATAGGAACCGATTCCCCAAAAGTCAATGGAATTTAATGAAAAAACTCCATGGGATTAAGGAAATTATTACATGATTAAAACAAATAATTCCAAAGTTCCTAATGGTGTGGTGGAAGTTTAATTAATCATTTTATAAAATTTCAATAATTTTTTATTTCATGCTGGATCATAAAAAAATTTAAATCTTCCATTCTTACAAAGAACATTTAATATTTCCCTAGAACATTAGAAATTTAATTATAAATTAAGACTCTAAATGAGATCTTTTCTATAGAGAAGTTGCTTCATGTAATGAAAATTATGATGAATGGGCTTAAACTATTTATCAAAATGATTTTTATATATATGTTTGACATTAATATGATCTTATGAATAGATTAGATCTAAAATTATAGTACCGAGAATTTATTACAAATAGAATGAAGTTAAAATTCAATGAGAGTTGGAATATATTTTCTTGGGAGGGGAATCATCTTTATATAAATCATAACAATATCCTCTCTCAGTATCTCTCCTTAATTAAATTATGATATGATAGGATACTCAATTATGATCTATATATGAGAAAGGTATCCAAAGAATATTGTATTTAAAAAATGAATAAATTTTCATTGATGTATTTCCATAATAATGAACTTATCAGCCACTAGAGTATAATGTTTAGTTCTCTATTAAATTTTTTCATCATATAAGTACAATATGTAAAACTCCAAATAAAATAAAACCATGGAGATAGTGCAGTTTAAGAAACACCATCATGAGTTCTATGATTAGGGATTAATATTCCCGTGTGCGTCACTATGGGTAACCCCAAATTTATTCTTGAAAAAGAGGAACGAGTCTATGAGATTGGGGACAGATTATTTGGAAATAAAATCTATTAATATAAAGAATACTCATATTTTAAAATATATAAATGACTCTCTTAATAAACTTCAAGGGTCCTAATAATTTTTAAATATCAAAATTTTCTTTCGGTATAATCAAATAATGGTGAATAATGATTTTATACTAAAGACAACATTTTGAAAAATGTATGAACATTTTGAGTTTACTGTAATTATTTTTGAATCGAAAATTTCAATTTATATTATTATGGATATGAGGAATAGATTTTTCATGGAGTATATTGATAACTTTGTGGTGGTATTCATTTATGAAATTTGGATATACTCTAATATATATGAAGAACATTATAGTCATCTGAAAATAATTCTAGAGACCCTCATGAAATGGAATAATATCAAAAATAAAATTTTCTTGAATATTGTATTAATGTTGTTTCATTTCGTGGACATATTGTATCCAAAGATAGAATATACATTGACCATTTAAAGATAATATTAATCAAATAATGGCCTATAAAAATGAATCTAAATGAGATCCAGTGTTTCTGTATCTTGGGAGGTTAATATTGATGGTTTCTCAATGATTTTTCTCTATTGGAAAACCCATTATCCAAGTCAACATGTAATGGGGTTAAATTCAAATTTTTATAGGAATTTGAGGAATTTTTTAACAAGTTTAAGAGGATAATAATTAATTCACTTGTATTAGGTGTTCCAATAGGTAAGGATTAAATATTAATTTATAGTAACTCATAAAATAAAGGACATGATTGTAGCCTTATACAAAATGATAAGGTTATTTCTCTTATATTAAGGCAATTTAATATCTATTTAAAGACTATCCAACTCATTAACTTTTGTGGAATCAAAAATAATTTCATTGAAAATTCAGAGACAATATCAATATAGTAAAATTTGATTTACATAAGTTCGGAAATATTTTTGGAATATATATTCTCTTATAATTAGATCATCATGTGGAAGTGAAGATGGTTGTAACTACTCAATTATTGAAATTTATCAATTCCCTACCACCATTTGAATGAAAACATTGTAGATGATGCATTGAGTCTTAGGGATCATGGAGTTATAACAATTATATAGATAAAAAATGATCATATATATATAAATCAAGCAAATTTTGATATACTTAATTTTAGGCATGGAGATCCGTCATTCCTTTTCAAATATATTTATTAAACATCCATACATGAAACGATATTGAATTCCTAGAATAATTAAGTGAATACAAAAATGAGGATTAATGTAGTAATATATGGGTAACAAACTGACATCATTTATAAAGATGGACTGTTGATGTTTGGGAATAAGTTATTTATTCTATCTATATAATAAATGGAAATTGAACTAAAAGAATAAGAACATATACCTAATTTATATATACAACTTGGTAACGCAATGATGTATAGGTATTTAAATGAACATTTATAATAGGATGGTATATAATGAAAAAAAATTAGACTATGTGTCCAAATTCATATTTTTCATCCATGTATAAGCTGATATAAAACATCCCAAGGGAGTAATACAACCTATTAAAACACATATATGTATGTGGGAAAACATTACATTGGAATTTTTCGTAGGACTCCCAAAGACTCCATTGAATAATTATGCCATATGTGTCATGATTGATCATCTTACTATGTCTTCTCGTTTCACAGTGATATGAGAATATTAACCCTTAATTTCCATTCCCAAAAACATATTAATTAAATCAGAAGGATTAATGGGTTATTTTAATCGATTTTATATGATTATGATCCTTATATCACATAGAAATTCCTCAAGAGTCTACAAAGGGCTCTAAGAACAATGACACATTTAAGCACTTTTTATCATCATCAGACTAATGGGATGTCTAAAAAGACTATCTAACTTAGGAATACATTCTGAAGCCATGTTATGTTTTCATCCATGGTATATAGGATCAGTATCTACCTTTCGTAGATTTTTTTTAAAATAATAGATCTCATTTCAGAATCCAGATGACACCATATGGAGAATTTTATGGTAATATTTTTCATAATCTAATGTATTTGGAAGTATTTGGAGAAATAAATTTAGTTTTTTTAGATATTATAGAGGATTTGAATGTTAATTTACAAGCTATTCGTGATTATATTAAATAATCCTAAAGAAGATAAAATAGATAGGGTGATAATTGAAGGGAAGACCTGTGATTTCAAGCTGGGGGTCTTGTATTCCTAAGTATTTCACAACAGAATAGAGTTGAAAGATTTTGGAAAAATGAAATGTTAATACCCAGTTAAGATGTCCTTTTTAAATAAGAAAATAGTTGGATATGAAGCTTAAATATTGGATATTTTGACCAAATTCTAAATTAAATAAAATCCTCTATTTTACATCAATGAGGAATCATTAGCCAGATTCAATGTATTTTCTCACATTTGAGGGAATAGAATTTTTTAGACCCTCATAATTTACTACATATTTCTATATAAATAAATTTTATTTCTTTAATAAATTTTTTACACACAACAAAATGTTTGAACAAACCACAATATACTATTGAAATATTATTGTTTATTATGATTGATACTGTCTCTCCATTGGATTGAAGCAAGTGAGTAATAATAATTGAATTTTAAAAACATTTTGTTTTACTTAGGTATAAAATTAATTCATTAGTTATAAATTGATTAGTAATGAAAATAAAATCATTTGATATAAAAAGAGATGCCTTTTAAAAACATTTTTTATTCACACAACATTTTTTTATCATGATAAATTAATTTAATTATTATTAATAAATAAATAAAATGATACATTTATATATAATATATAATATTTTTTTAATATTCCTCTACTTTTTTCCATGGAATGAGATAAGAATAAATTATTTTTTAGACTTTAAAACACAAATTTCAAGAAAATGGGTTTCTATTTCATTTTACACAATTATTTTAAAATATATTTTATGAAATTATTGAAATCATATCTTCATAAATTAGTTCCATATTTTTAATTAGGAGGAACAAATTTTGAAAATTAAACCCATTTACTTTATGTCATTATGAATAGTAACCGTGTTAAATTAATTTCACCTTGGTATGTGTGAAACAAATGAATCATGGTTAAAACATCAGGATAATGATTTATAATTTCTCAAAGACCTAACATTATCCTATTATATTGGTGTATTTCATCCATAATTATCCATGTTTCTAATATATGATAACTTTCTACAATTCTTCTCTGATTAGGACCAACATATTATTTAATGAGAAGGATAAAAACAAAATGTCACTCTCTTACCATTATTATCTTTAATATTTAGTCATAATGATAAAATAAATTTGGTTATAAATATTTATTTTATATATGAATTATTTTCTAATCATGGGAATTTATTATTAGTTTTTATTGATTTAATAATTACCATAAATTGTTACTAAACATTGACACAATATATGTTAATGTAATAGGAAAATAAAATAAATGAATTTAAACATATAAAAATAAATTAAATTTTAGTGATTTATTATGTTATAAGAATTTTTTATAAATTTATAATATAATACTGAAGTTATAATTGTTTTTATTTTCATTACATTGTTATATTGATTTCATTAATGTTGAGTTGTATATATTGTTTAAAACATATGATTAATGAGAATTTATAATAAAATATATTATATTAAATTATAAAATAATTTAAAAAATATATATCTATACCAGTAAATTTTATATGGTTCAAAAAGTTAAACGTTTTCCATTTAAGAGTCACTTGTAATTTTTAAGTGTCATTCTTGGTCATTAATGAGTATAAAAGCATGGATATTGTGGAAATTTTCTAAAGGGTTAATTGGGGTTATACCAAAATTTCAAAGGTGAATATTTCACATAAATTATACCTAATTTATTTGGATATGAGTAATAATACTCATATGAATGTTATATTTGGAATAAATAAATTTTATACAACTATTATCTATAATGTTATTTATAGTAATTTAACAATTTATGTAATTATAAGAGTTCCCCAACTCTAATTTATAAAATGTAACCTCTTCTCCACTATTATTAAAATAATATAGAACTTATTACTCAACAAATTCATAAGATAATTCCTTCATATATTCCATTCCCATTTTCTAGAGATTTATATTTTTCTAATAGGATATCCTTTCAAGGATTAAGGTGTAATCCAAAAAAAAAGTTTGTCAAAACAGAGGTATAACTCCTAAATATGTGCTTTAAATTTTCTTCTCCTTCAGCCTACTCTAAAATATACTATCTAGATTATAAAATAATAAATTAATTATATTAAATATTTATAATTTTTAGTACCATCATGTAACACCCATTATCTCCCACTTTTTCACTATATGGTTAATGAAAACTATGCATGTGCATACTTGTAGACTACCATCTCCATGAAGTGATGTGTTTTTTTCACTACTAGTTCTCATTAATATTTATAATAATTAAATTCATTAATATATTTTATATCTATGAAATTATTATGTTTATGGGAAGAATATTTTTTATTTATGATAAATTTTTTCCATCCATTGAAAAATGAAAGCATCACTCATGTTTACGTACAGAATACCATTACCTTCAATAGATCTAATTAAATTTGAATAATCGATTTGAATGAATAGATATAAAATTGAATAAAATAATGACATATTATACTCATTAAATATTTAACATTATATAGTTTATGAACCTATAATCAAATTACAAAGACTGAGACATCAATTAAAAAACATACCTGAAAAACATTGTAGTTATCACCTAAATTTTTTAAATAAATATTTGTTAATAAATATGTGATACAAATTTATAAGTAGAAAATATATTGTATGATATATATAATTATGGTATTGAGTAGATTTATAATAAATGTATAATTAATATTCAATTGAATTGAATCCGTTAGAATAAAAATAATACTTGAGGTAAGTGACTTGTGTTCCAATCGCAATTTAATATAGAATTTTTATTCTTGAATTTCCATTTAATAAATTATATTATCATTATCTAATAAAAACATTAATATATACTATACTCTAGTTATTTATAGAAATTGTTATGTTTTACTACCATTTTTTTCTCTTTGGTTCAAAACAAGACCCAAATGTTTTTTAATAAAAAGTTACTTTACAACCATTTTGGTGTGGGATATTTTTGTTCAATATTTATAAAATATTTAATTTGTTTTTCATAATTTCATACTATTTTCCATATATTAATCAAATAATTTTTTACCCATGTTCGGATTTATATAAAGTTTTTTTTAAAATAATTTTTTTCTAGTGAACGTACTTTTTCTAAAGGTGTAGAAAGAATAATTTCTTTAATGATTACTTCATTTACCAAATATCCCACCAGTAAGAAACATCAATAATTTCATTCATCATTAATTATCATCCATGGTTATATTCAAAAGTAATACCTAATGTTTCATAAATGTTTAAATTTTATAAAATTTATTTTATAATAAAAATGAAATCTTCCTCAGGAAATTTTTTTTTGATATTCTAAAGGATGTTTCATCCATGATATCATCCTATGATGTTAATTATGATTTATTAGGGATATAATCCAATGATACAATACTTAATCATTTTATAGATAGTTTATGATTATAATGATGGTAATTTTATAAAACATTTTTTCACATAGGTTTTTCAAGGATGTGGTGGTAACACATCTATGGAATTTATTTCAATTCCACGGGTTATCATGTAATGATATGATATATTTTTTATGATATTATGGTGAAAATATGTATATTTTTAAATATGTGATATTTGGGATTATAATTATATATCCATACAATTCTTTGGGTAAATCATTATATCTCATGAAATAATTATACGAAATGAGTTGATGTGCTCGATTCACTATGGGAAATAGGTTAGAATTACTAACCCACTATAGAAAAAATGTATTGATGCTTGATCGACTATAGAGAGTAGTTAGTGATTCCCAATCCATTATTATATGGGTAACATGTGATCATTATTGATCCATAATGATTTTATGATCTAGGTAGTTAACCTTGAAGTTTGAAATGATTTCTATTTCTGGGATGACACTACACTTTTATGTTATGTTTATATGATTATGATTTAGTGTGGTGGTTCATGATTGATATATGTTTATTTATCACCCTTATTATTTATATCTTCTAAAATAATAAATTTTTATGCCATGAATATTTTTTATGATTTATGAAAGATTGGGTATGATATTATTATGTTTTGATGAGAATCTGAACCCCTTGTGCTTATCTTATCCTAAAATATGATCATAGATTAATATATCCCTTATTTGACCTTACTAGGAATATGAGATCACCCATTATTATGTTTCCTTCCACCAAGTTTAGAAGTATTGTTTTACATAAGGTATGACTATGGGGGTATAAAGTGAGAATAAATGTATTAGTTTCGATAAATAATATACCTAGATAACATGTTTATGTATATTGTCTTCAGAGACACAAAAAGTATACAATTTTGGGGTGGATAAAAATGTTTTGTATCTAATATTCAAAAAATGATATAATATTTATGTATGAAATGATTGGGTTAAATTTATTGGTATTGGATAAGGGTTTAATAAATATTTTGATATTAGGAATAGTTAAATTGGTTGAAAAACATAGGGAATAACAAACATATAGGATAACATCGTAATGTTTTGATAAGATAGATATTATGTATTTTTACTAGAAATGCATACATCTATAGATACTATATATGGATGTGGTTTTTCCTCGCCTGTATCTAGGGGTAATAAATTGAAAATAGTTGTTCATGTATATGTTGACCATCATTATGGTGCACAATGAATATTCCCTTATTTTACACCTAGTTTGACTATATTGGGGGATATACATGGGTTGGATCATCATCATCAGGTAAAATTTTATTAATAAGTCTCAAAAAATAGACCCCATGCATCGGGCTTCATAGAGACCTGAAGTTGGATAGCCCAAGGGTATCCCCTCTAATCATGTTGACCCCCTCGGGCTTCAAAGACATTACATTGTGATGTAAAATATGGTCAGGACCAAAAACCTAAAGGGAAGAAAGCTGATCCACAACATGATTACCCTCTCTCCATGACTGCACTATTTTGGTGGTATTTCTAAGAATTCCCATAAACATTCTAATGATAAGGTATTTTACCAAGGGGTGGGACATAGGCCATTGAGGTCATTATAGAGGATCTTGGAGTCAGTTTCGGCTTATGATATTCCGATATTTTTTTAATTCCATAAGCTAATGCCCTGAAGAAAATCCCTTTCCTTGGATAAGATGGATGAACCATTGCTGAAGCGGGCAGAAAATTCCATAATCACTTACCCATTGACATCTCGAACGATGCCTCCACCGAACATGGTCCCCATGTAGCAGGATCCATATGTGTTGATTTTATGACCACTGGAAGAGGGTTCCAATAGAACCAATGTCCCCTCACATTTCTAGTATTAGGCTTGGAAACATTATAGTACCTTCGAATGAAGTTGATAGAGGGATCCCACCACCATTTGGTGGAGAGTGGTTCTAGGTCACAAATCATATTTTTGGTCCTGATGAAGTAGGATGATCCAAAGGAAGGTATCCCATCATGCCTCACCTTGTTTCTAGCAAGTCAGATGCTCCAAAACTAGGCATTTAGGATCATGGTGCATGCCTCCTTCTCTTTTCCCATATCTCATGTGCCATGGAACCACCTATGAATGAAAGAGAGGCATGCCATGCTGCTATTAAAAAGTACAGTAAACTCATTGAGAACACTCCATACCACACTCACCCAATCCCCTCAGAAGAGGAGGTGATCAATGCCCTCTTCTTTATAGGTCTTGTGGTATGGACATTCAGAAAACAGCTGAATCCTACATCATTTAATTTTCTATCTATTAAAATTTCAAAATTTATGATATTCCATGATATGAAATTTAACATCGTGGGAAGAGACTTTGGCAAGAGGTTCCCAGTCTAGTTGACAGATCTATCATAGGTGATTAGAGTTCAAAATAAGTCACGATAGGAGAATGCCCCCCATAGATGAGGGATTTAAAGTGCATTGGTTGGGGTTTGAGGTTAGCTTAATGTGGTTGAAGTTGTCATGATGATATTTTTCCACCACTGGTTTGGTAAACTCAGGTTAGAAACTATATTCAATGAAGGAGATGGTAGGAGAAGGGCAGCCCAAGAACCCAATGGCCTCCACAACCCAGTTGTGCTTCCAAAATAAGATATATCCTCTCCTCAACAGCCATCGAGAATGAGGTTGAAGATGGAGGATGAGTTGGAAAATGATAGAATAGACTGTAGATCCCTATATCACCCATGAGGAAGGATCATCAAAGAGGGAGGAGTGCATGGTTCTACCTGAGAGCATTCGCCATTCCATGACTTACCATGAAAGTTTCACATGCATGTAATAGATTGTGTATCGTGATAAGATATTCATACACCAGGTACACCACCTTAGGCTGAATATATTTAAAAAAAATATAAAAATTCATATTTGTATTTATTGTCATGAACATAATAAGATTACTATCATGAAAAAGTATCATCTACCCCTTATCAATAATTTTTTGATCAATTACGAGGAGCTCAATACTTTTCCAAGATATAATTTCCTCATAAATATCCCTAATTGAGTTTTTATGTTGAGGATATACCCATGGAAATCTTATATATGAGATATGGTACTATGAATTTTTATTGTTGCACTTTTGTGTTACAAATTAAATTGAAATTGTTACATATACAAAAAATAATGTATTAAGAGATTACATTGATATGTTTTTTTGTTGTATTGTTTGATGTTATTGTTATATATTTAATGATAAATAATGATCATAAAAATAATTTTATTATTCTAATGGGGACCCTGGGGAAGGAAAATTTGTATGTAAAATTTACCAAAGATTTATTTTTTTCAGAAACATTAGTTGTTACGTTATATAACAACATGTGAGGTTATTTCGATTGATCCCTCAAAGATTGATGTAATTGAAAAATTCCCCAGACTAACCAAGGTTACTGATATCCATATTTTTATTATGTTTTCTAGGTATTAATAATTATTTTTGGGAGATTTATCATGACTATCTAAACCACTAACAAAGTAAACTATGAAGGGGGTTATGATTTTATTGATAATTTAATGTGAATCAAATTTTATTGAGCTAATGGGAAATTTGATTTGTGAAACTATGATCCAACTACCTCATAGTGGATAAGGAATTGTTATCTATAGTGATATATCAAATAAGGAACTGAATTATGTCATTGTACATAATGATATGGTGGTATCATATTCATAAAACAAAATAAAAATACACTAGGAAAATTATACGACTCGTGATTTAGAGTCGATAGTGATATTTTTTTGTGAATACATGTTTCAATTACCATTATAATGAATGGTTTGAAATATATAAATCATAAAATATTAAAGTATATATGCATATAAAAAGCGATAAATATACACTAGAAAATATTGTTATAATATACTAGAGGATAGGATTCAAGAATATAATACCACCTTGTGAAGGAAAAAAGGTGGATGATGCTTTGAATTTGAAGGAATATTCATGTGTGGATACAATGAGCATTGAAATATATCAAATAATTATGGATTTTTAGAAGATAGAACATGAAGTCATTGGTATTGAGGATATATCCAATTTTTAATAGTTGAATGTTAATCTGTATATCCATGTAAATATTAAATAGAAAGAAGGTAAAATGTATAACTACAAAAGAAATTTACTATTATTCCTGAGTCAAACCATAATTGTGCTGGAATGGTAATTTTTAAAAACAACATAATCTTTCTATCAATACCATACTTCATGAAGGAGATATTGGATGAATCACATTGATCATTAGTCTCTATTAATACTATAAGTATGAATATTTATAAATATTTTCAAGAATATTTTTGGTGGGACAACATGAAGTGTGATACTATAGTCTATGTATCATGATTTATGGAATGTTAGCTCATTATGGACAAGATATATAACTATAAATAAATATTAAAACCATTACCAACACCAAAATGGTTACGGGAAAAAATTTCCAGGAATATATTCATTAGAATCATCAAAATATATATAGGAAACAATTATATATGGGTTGTAGTAAACATCTATACAATTTTATAACACCAAATTTAATTCAGATATTTGTTATCCCTATATCTTCTTTAAGGATAAACAGTAATGAAATCATACAATTTCATAGAGAAGAACTCTCAATTGAATCTGATTGGGATCCACAAAATTACCCTGAGGTTCTTGTAATGTCATCAACATAGTCTGGATATATATTAGTAGTTTAGTACTACATATCATCCTCGGATAGATTTTCAATATAATAGGTCCATTGAAACTCTTGATGAAATGTCAATAGATTTCATTATATATTTGAAAGGTGGTTGGGTTAACAACTTCTATTGGTGGAGACTTCTAGAAATAATTTATTTCACTCAAGATTTAATATGGATCTATATGAATACCTATATGATTGTAAGATTAAAATTACTAGATGTGGGTATAAATTGGAGAAGAAAATCAATTGTAACCTGATCTAGTTTAGAAATTTCATATTAGGAAAGTGTTCGTAAATAGTATATAAGAGAAACTAAGAGTCGATAGAAACATTATGCTAACAATCATCAAGTAGATATAGAGTTAAAAATTAGTGAAAAAAAATTCCCATGAATATCTCTTTGGAAGAACGTTATGTGATTTGGGAAAAATGAATGTTTATCCCAATATGTATAATTCCATTTAAAATTATTGATAATATCAAGATGATTCATTATCACTCGGTGCTCCCACCTAATGTATCTCAATTTCACAATATATTCAACATATATATCCATTGAAAATAAATACATTATCCATCACAGGTATTAAACATAGAGTTCCTAAAACTAGAGAAATATATCTTTTATGAAAAAAACTGTTAGAAAATTTTGATTATATAATGAAAGTTCTCTCAAGCAAGAATACTTACCTGGTCAATGGTTTGTGGAGAAACTATAAATTAGAGAAATCTATGTCGGAGCCTTATGATTTTATGAGGTAAAATTTTCCTCTATTTTTTATAATAGAGTGGTGAAATTTCATAGGAGAAATTATTATAAATGGGTACAATGTAACACCATGATATTTTTTGATATATAAGATTCTAACACATTCACCATGGCAAAATTTCCTTGTACATTATTGTGAAATTGATGATTGTATTGTACCACGCATTCATTATTTCCAAAGGTGGGATACATTCATCGCTTTCTTGTTGATTTCAACTCCTCGATCAAAACAATATGATGGAATTTTGGTTCCTCCTCTAAATAATTCCTCCATGGAATTCAACT
Organism: Viscum album; assembly: GCA_963277665.1. NCBI lineage: Eukaryota > Viridiplantae > Streptophyta > Magnoliopsida > Santalales > Viscaceae > Viscum > Viscum album. Next base: position 2,136,348,969 of record OY728138.1, read on the forward strand.
CTTAGTTAGGGTCTCCATCATTGATTGAGATGCAGTTCACAAAAATCATTCCTAGTTTCATCTCTTTATTGAAAATTTTTTAATTATACAAATTCATTCTAGAAATTTTGCGGGGTTTTTATATGGGATAAACCATTAGATATAGGAGTATTAACATTGGCCATCATTCTGGTATGTCTGGATGTTGAAACATTGGACACCTATATTCTTCTTCATAAGAGGGATTCTCAAGGGAATCAAACCCATGGAATCCAATTTCTATCATAATATATATTATTACAAGGGCATGCAATCCATGGTTTTCCTCCGGAATCTCATATTTACCATGAGGCAGACTGTGATTTTAACATCTTGTAGAGATGTGGAGAGGTCGATCAGAAATCTTGATGGAGGATAATCTGAGAGGTGTGTCCCTAGGAGGGAGTACATAAACGGATTACGATATGGATGGATCAGAATAAAAAATGATTGTAGAACAAGGGTGTTGTGTCCCATAAATGAAATATTTAACACTATGAAGGCGAATATGGAAAAAAGTGAGGGTAGATAATAGAAGTGTGGCCCAATTTAAGAGGCACCAAGTTTTACCATATGTATGGGATATAATGACAAATGAGGGAGGACTCGGGGTGGTTTATTCCATAAATTAAAGATTTCACACCTTGATTTATTATCTAGACCACACTGAGGGTGGAGCAGAGAATTGTGACCCCAAGTGGGAGGCACCATGGTTTTCTATTCGGATAGATTGAACCTCATAGGGGCGTCCCACATACCCTACCTTGGGGGAAGGGATCAAAAACCATATATTTCAATAGATAGAGTGGCTCATATACATTGTATATTCCCATTGCATGAGGATTCCTCTTGGTTAGATTATGTTGGATTTTATGGAGATTATGAACGGCAGCTACCAATGAGCCACTAGGGTAAACAATGATGAATGGGAATTACGAGTAGGAATCACCGAGATAAATGGCATGATCTCACTAGTATGGTGAGGGTTAGGTAAAATCAGGATGAACTATAAGTCGATTTAATGGTTGGATGGTATGGATGGACTATTCGTTGTGTTGGGATTGAACCTTAATGAGTCTTCCTATGTATCCCAGCTAGTAGAGAATCAAAGTCCATATAGTTCTTCATAGGGGAATTTGGGCTTGCACCTAAAGATATTTCCCAATATATATGGAGCATATGGTTGTGGGTTATGCATAAAATATACCCATGGAGAATGATTGGGTATTATACCTAAGGAGGAGGAATCATTGAATGTAAATGTAAGGGATTACTTATAGGAATGACCCATGAAGAGATGATGTTTGGGGCTTACACTAGGGGGATCCCCGTTTGGGTTGCATAAAATTCATAGTCACTAGTAACCTCTAATCCCACATAAGTCTTGCATGTTATGATAAACAAGAGGTAGTAGTAGACCTGATGCTGATTTCATAGAAGAAGCGTTAGAGGGAGTTAGTGTAGGGCATAATCAAGTGAGCTTCAGATGGATGACATCATTCTATGTGAGGAGTATTTCGTTCCATGTGATGATGGTATCACTCCCATGCAGATGATTGGTCATGGTAAATGTCTGAGGTGAGGCATCCCATGTGCATTTCATTATGTGAGGGAACATTTTAACATAATTTTTTGAGGAAGATTGCATTGCGTAGTTTTATGTCTTACATCATAGACTTAGGGGACTCACCCTTTATCCCTTGGGCTTAGATAAATGATGCTTATCAATCCTTGTGGATGTGAAGGCTTCAGCAATGCAAAGAGGTGAGGGTGTGTTGGAGTGGTTGAAAACATATATGATGAAAAGAGAAATACCTTAGCATAGTATAATAAAATAAATAAGGTAGGGAATCAAAAAATAGGATACATCATGAAGGACCAAGAAATCACTAAGTACATGCCAGGATAGTTTCATGGTGGATGGACTTCTGATGTAGGTGGCCTCACAAAGAGGGGATTCACGAAGCCCAAGTGCATTACAAAGGCAAGAAACCTCACGAAGGAAATGGAATCACAAGGCATGGTGACCTTTCATTTCCATGAAGTCTGGATATGAGTAAGGAGTTCTTCATGAAGGCAGAATTCTTCATGTCTCCTCAAGTATCATAGAATCACTTCGTCCTCCATGAAGGTAGAGTCCTTCGTGAATGGAATCTCTACCTTAGGTAGAGGAACTTAGGAACAAGGGAATGTGGGTTTCACGATGCTCTAATACCACGAGTGATTCATTTTACATTTGAATCACAGTGCTTAGGGGGATTTAAAAATGGGAGATTGGTAGGTGAAAGGTTGATGTATCTATTCTTTAAGAGTGCATGTGGATTGTTATTTATAGGTCTTAAGGCCTCGTGAGTCTCAGAAGTGTTCCAAAAAATAACGAAGGGTGTTAAGAAGCGATGTGGATCCATCATAATCAGGGAACCATTCATCAACTACCTATCATGGGTGGTGTCAGACTCATGGGAGTTCTATTATCACCCCGCATGGTTGTGGTATGAAAGGAACCTCAATGAAGAATATTTTCAAGGAGGATATTTGGGTAGTTTTGGGGCTGTTTGGGCTTGGATTTCATCCCAGATGGTTGTGGTACCACTCTACATCTCCCAATGAATTTATGTTTGCACCAAAAAATTCACCCACCCTCTGAATATGAGCCTATGGAAAAAAATTAGGGTCATATTCTAAGGGTTAAAAGTCAGAACCATTAGATATTGTGTACTAGGATTGTTATGATGGTATCACGATGTGAACTGGTGCAGAGGATGCTGTTAATCTATTCTAGTAGTTTTCCTCTAAATAGCACATGAGGGGACCCCATCCATACTATATCTTTGATCCAACCTCACTCGATCTATCTTTTTGTGAAGATACAGCTTCACATGAACACATATTTTTTTAATCGAGTTTCTCAGTCCCCTACTCATTGAATGCTTCTCGAAGAACTGGGGATTTTTGATCTGCTATTTCTTATCAAACCATTCCAATTTCATAGAGGAATCATGATTCGGATCACTGTGAATGAAATTCATGAATTATCTTGGTGAAAAAACCAAGAAACATTACTATGTCTCATATTAGATGTCCTACTAGGATGATGATAAATAATTCCTTGTAGACGTTGGCCAGAGGGATGAAATGGATAACAACATCTTGATCTAGGAGTACACCCAGAGCCACTCTAACCATGGATCACTACATGAACTACTTTCGAAAGACCATAGAGAGTATCTCTTATACAAGAGGTTTCTGTTTTATGGATTCATTCTACGGGACGATGTCATCGTCCCTTCAACTTGTAGGGATGAATCAACTTATTGGTTTAAAGGAACATCAAGGTAATATTAGGGGAACATATCTTTTTACGGTCATATCAAGAACGGTCAAGTTTATATCATAGATGAATACCTATATAACAACTCTAATGGAATTGATGGGAGGGAGATGAAACCCTAGGCATCTCCTCCATAATATAAGAAAATCATCAAGGAAGGCATAGAAAACCTAGAGAAAGGGAGGAATGATTACTTGAATCAGTGACATGTCTGTAATATCATAGATGAATCATCCTAGGCATACTGGGTATGTGCATCTCTTGCATAATCCATGATAGAGCTCATGCAAGTTGGTTTGTATGATGTAGTATGGGCTTCTCAGCTCCATGTTTTTCCACCATCGGAGATCATGGCTTAACTGCAAAGAATATGGTTATTAGAGACCAACACATTCCATCAATATCACGTTGAGGTCTATAATAGCCTATAGGTCCTCCATCATATTTCTGGGATCCCCATCATTAAGATATTGTGTGACAAATTCCTCCCTGTAGAGAAGGTGTGTGTGGGTCAGGAGTAGATGTCTTGTCTATCAAAAGTGCATCTGGAACTTTTACTGGGAACTTCTAAAGAAAAATATAGGATAATGAAGAACCACTTCAAGAATTGTTTCATATATTTCATGAACCTCCTGGTGGAGGATCCTATTGATGTGGAAGAGGAAGCTAGAGAACTCTTGAAAAGGCCCCACACGTATTCAAGGGGAGACCGATTAGGAAAATGTGGCTCTTACAAGAGGGCCCTAGATGATATCCAATGGGAACTGTGGGGTAAACCATCAATAACGAGCCTTAATAAATATTTAGGATAAACTTCTTCATTGAGGAACTATTTTTCTAGTGGATGATAATGATGAGATATTTTCACTTGGGGGACAACCTAGAATGTTCATCATGATGATGATGATAGCGTTTGGGAATCACATCAATCATGGGTTCTTGATACTGAAGAAGATGTATAAAGTGCATTGATTTATTTTCTAGGGAAATAAGTTGATATGAATGTGTAGAATAGTCCACATCCTATACAGTATGGTGGCCACACACATGGGGGGACATGAACATCCAAATACCATTTCCTCTTCTGAGATGAACCACTATATAGTGATTATGAAGATCATGGGAAGTTTCCTGTTCAAGCAAGGCTTGATGGTGGTGTTGAGAAAGATTGGAAGGATGATTGCATAACCTCTCACTAAATCCATCTATTTATGGGGGTAATAATATCGGATTTCATGAAAATAGTAGACTGATGTTCATATCTCCAAAATTTTCAAGGTTTGATATTGGAACAGGTGGACGGCGGACTGATATGTGAACCAAAAAACCTACATCTTTTCATGAGGCAACATATGTGTCTAGATCTTGTAACCCAAAAGGTCTACCTTGGAGTGTGTCATGAAAACCAACTATTATAGATGAGTCATCTCTAGATAATGTTCATGTGAAAAGATAGAAATATGTGGAATGAGATTCATCAATCCACTACCATATATAGGCTAAATTATATGTATGCATAGATTTGGGAGGCCACCTATAAAAGAGAAACACATAGGATGTGGAAAATCCATGAAAATGAGGGAATGATCCCTACACCACATGGCCGAGTATGGAAAGGGGAAACAGAGAGCTATAACATTGAGGCTGGTGTACATCATGGTGATAGATATACATTAGTAGAACTTTTAGTTCAAATACCTGCACCAGCAAGGAGTGAATGATGAGCAGCAACCCCAAGTGAAACAATCCCAGTCGGTTGAAATCAAAAAGAAAATTGAACCATCAAGAGGGTTCCATTGGAACATATACCCAAGCTCAGGAGAATTAGTTTCACTACGTGGACATATATTAGAATGCTATATACCCTGAATCATGGGAAACCTGGGATATCAAAAAGATGTTCCCTGAAACCTACATGATGTGGCATCATATGAAGAGGAATGGTATGCATATGGTCCTGATCGGGTATGATGAGGCTGACCTTGTCATGTCTCAGGAATATAGGGCATAATTCGTGAGAGAATTGGTGGACCAGATGAATTCATGGGGCACTACTATCCTAGTAAATGAGCGAGTTAGGGTGCTTCTAGACATGACCTCTCCTCAAAACATGTTGTTAGCTGAGTTAGTAGATCATTTTACATTTCTTAATGAATCAAATAGATTTTGGGGGATGATTCTAATGAAGGGATATCCGAATAATATGTAGAGAAAATATCCTCAGAGGAACCATCATTGGAAGAATAATATAAAGGTATAGAAGTTGGATTTTAATCACTATCTGTATTATACTTCCCCTAATTCTTCATCATGATTACTCAACTAATGTTTTCTCTTTGGAGGAGGATCTTTCACAGTTGAACCCTACTGATGTGGATGGAGGTCGAACCACAAGTGTAAATGAACTTGATCTGGAGCATATATGTGAGACATAATAGGTTACATGGTTGACCAGAGTTGAGGAATTAAAGGTATCAACATCGATATCACAGGATACCTCATTCATATATGGGGGTCACATCCCAGTATCAATATCGAAACAACCTGATAGAATGATATTCCACCACTTGGCCTCTATATGATTCTTTTCATTCAAAGACACATCTTTTATTGCTTAATCTGGTTGACTGACATGTCCTCTCTTTGAAAAAATGATGGGTGTAGAGGGTACTCTGTTTTGGGAGATAGATTGAAGAACTGAATTCCCTTTTTAAATCAGGAAGTATGTCCATGCTGATTTGGTCATTTGAGATGACCAGGCCACAACCATTGGTGATCAATTAGTTATGGCTATTGATACTGCCTCTGGAAGGGTAGTACTCAAGGTTGTAAGGGACACAATCATCAAGGTGGGATCATGTGAAGAGGACTAACCTCATGACATGGAGACCAACACATATATTTGAATTCTATAAGTGGTTACTGATGTAGATCTTTTGCTATATTTTGAGAGTATAAACCTGTAGATCTGGAAGAGATGGAAAAATCAAATTATGAAACCGCTGAGAAATGCCATGTGGTGTGACATAAGGTGTGGAAGTGCATAAATCATTTCCTTCAGAACTGATAAACATAATGGGTGAGCTCGGTGTGATTAACTCACCACTATCTATGAAATCTATGTTCAAGAGGGGAGGACGATCGATTTCTCCAAGAACAAATCCAAAACTATATTTCATAGATGATTTATGAAAGAAGGCAACAGTTTCAGGATTCATGGTTCCAGGTGATGTTTTGTAGCATTGGGAAACATTGGGTGGTGGAAAAATATATCTATCACTTGGAAGAATAGTTGAACTATCTTTCCTCATTTATTACCACATGATAATAACTTTTCATACGATTGAGTGTCTACCTAGGGGATTCCAAAGAGAAAATAAAAAAAGTGGATCCTCAAGTGGATGATCTTCTTGCCCAATTGGATAGGGCATATATCATGGGTGATGAGATCCATCTAAAAGAAGATGAGGGAGAAAGGGGGCTCGGGTGGTGTAAAATGATCATGGGATCCACATGACAAAGGTTGCAGGAGCTGAAACGTTTAATATCAGGAGTAGATCTATAGGGGAACCTTTCCATGATTTGTGAGGGGATTCATCTATGGGATGTTCCCTACTACAACCACAATGTTGGATAATTTAATAAAACTTTTTTTTATTTATTTACACGTTATTTGATTTGCTTTTATTATTTCAATATAATATTTGTTGTGAAAAAACAATTGACAAATCCATAAAATCACAAGGGTCATGACCAGTATGACAAACAAGTGTTAACCATAGAATTGGATACATTTTATGAGAGTGTGGAATAACCTTCGAACAAACATGGTTTACTATTATGGAAGAACCACCCAGTGTGTTCTTACTAGGAGATGTTGTGACGGAAGAACAATGATCTCGGAACATCCAACTGGAATATCCCAATGTATGCTAGTGCAAGAATGGGATATCACTAAGGTAATTTGAATCTATCTAAAAAGTTCAATGATAAATAAGAATCAAGATACCCAAAAATTAAGAACACAAGTGGAGAGACATCATGATACAGGACAACCATTGAATATATTCGAAACATAGTACACATATTTCTTATTATGAAATTGGAAAAAACAATTGAGGGTCGACTGTTGACCATGTTCAAAACATGATACCATTCTCAAATTTTCATCGAGAGTCCTTGGAAATATAGTCCACAAATCGTAGGTGATCCTTTTACATACACCATTCTGTTAGGAGGTACCTTCTGACATGGAAGAGGATGACGATCCAAATAAAATGGAATGAAAAGTGTTTAATTGTAGTGATGTAATCTTCAAATTGTTTCCAAAAATCCATGGTTAAATCCTCTATGGATTATAATACTTTTTTAGCATAGTGGTCTGAAGAATGATCTAACCTATCTTCAACGGGAGCATCATTTCAGATGTTAAGAAAAAGATGAATATTTGAACAATGTTGTAGATACCTACCGGGAAAGGCCTTGAATGCTTTGTAGTTTTATGTAATAAAAGTGAGGATAATGAACATGTAGATTAATATCATAGGGCAGGGATGGTGTATTTTACAATTTTTCATTATGTGATTAGGACCTATCATATGGCTCAACATCATCTGATTGGGACATTACACATATTTAAAGACCATACTTCCTAAACCACATCCAAAAAATTAATGTCATGTTTCATGAGATATGAATTTCTATTAGAAAAAATATTTTTATTGCATGAGGTAAATATACCCAACATGAACGAGCCTAAAGAGGATTTCACATCACTCAAATGTAAAGGAACATTCGGGAAGGGGGCCATGTGATGTGGTGAGAAACAAAACCAACATTAATGATGGAATATGGGGACTAACATCACACCAGATATCTCAGTGAGGCTCTTTGTTTATTTTCATATAGTTCGGACTGAGGATCCCTTCACGACTCGACCACATTGGAACCCACCACACGTGATCCATGTTTGGTGTAGTAAATAAGGAATGTATTGGGGATTGCATGACATTTGGGAGTAATGATTATTGGTAGTATTAATATTTAATCCCACCATGATAAAAAAAACTTCGAAAGGAGTATTTTCTAGAATTTAAATTTTTCTATGAAGAGGTGGCATGTAGATAACAGGAAACTATTGACCATGATCGAACATATGAACCATAACCATACCTATAAAGTGTGGGGTAACAAAATACATGATCAAATTTTGACCAAATTTAATACACATGATTCTATATCTGTTTCCAGATATCCATTAGGATATTCTCCCAGAATGGGATGCGAACCAAATATGGAATGAACCATGACATCAGGGGGTCCTTATGGATTTTAAATATGGTGTAGATACGAACCTGAAAAGCATCGATGTGTGGAATGGGAGTATCAATGTTTGGGAAACAAATTTGGTATTTGCAGATAGTTTATGTTCATACTAAATGGACTGAAATCAAGACTAAGTGGTTGGGGTTTTGAAATATTTTTAAATTGGGATAGAAGAATAAATATATGGTTGTTCCTATATATTCCATAAGGATGGTAATAAATCCATACATAGTTAATGATATCTCGTCCAATTTATCATGATATTGTAAGAAAAAAATGAACTAACATGAAAGAAGGAAACATCATGGACGAACATGATATTAAAGGTCAAGGAGTCACTATGTCTCTTTCTAGAGAAATAATCATGGAACACGTAGTTCTTGATCACATTTTGGATGAAATCAGATAATCAATGGGTAAATCCACTCTAGAGAGGGAATTGAAAAATTTCCTAAGTATCACAAAGCATCTTGAAATCATTCGGGGAATAATTTCATTTTAACATCATGTGTTAAGGATATTGGATTGTAGTTTAATGTCAGCGAGTTCTGGCCATTAGTGATGGTATCTCCAACATGTATGGTTATTGTGGACTTAGGACACACCCTATGTTAACAAGGAAAAATGAGGCACAAATACACTCATTACACCCGATAAGGTACATTAATATATTTTAAAGTCCTAATGATTGAACTAGGGGTTCATTGTTTAATTTCATGGATTTTAGAGCTTGGGAAGGAGGCTCCATTAAATAGTCTTGTGTCTGGTGGCGGAGTAATGAATCTGATGTGAAAGATGTCCTAGGATTTTTGATGGTGCACCACATTTCACCTTGCAGGGGGGGAATTTAAATTGACCATAAATACATTAATATGGAATGGATTATTAGAACATATAGTGTGAGAAAGTCAAGGAGTATCATGTGTCATAAATAAGTCCTAAGGGTAAAGGAAAAAAGGGCAAGTGAAATTTCAACTGGTCCCATATATGAAATGATCATGCGATGTTATGTATCCCAAGAGGATGGGAATCAGGCCATACATAGTTCATGAAAACCAAATAGTAGATGACAGATGATGGATGTGATTTCTTCTCTGGTGAGAACAACATAATAATGTTACATAGATTAAAGTTATTAAATCTTTGACTACACATTTATTAATTGAATGTCATTGAATTTGGACAATTAGTTCTTAGTTTAAGGTTATATAATTTGGACCATGAAACCTTTTTAACATCATGTTCTTGGGATGAGAAACCACTCATGCGAAGTATTTATTTAAAAAATTTCATTGGTTGGATGATTGATAAACTCCCTATCCTTGGGGACAAAAGAGTATACCCCCTTGGGATAGACAATTTGAATAATGAATAGTCCTTCCCACTTTTGTTACATCTTTCGTGGCTTACATCGAGGTTTCATCATGTTATTTAGATAAAAAACTATATCACCTTTGAGGAAATCACGGAGGCAAACCATATTGTTGAATGCTTTGGATATATTGTTCTGGTGCCTCTCTAGATTATGAAATAATCCGTGCCCATTTTTGTTAAGGGGTTCTAGTTTATCTATAAATACCTTGTCAATCTTGTTTGATGTGTATTGATTGTAAATAAATGTCTTAAGAGATGGTAGTCGAATATCAAGGGGTGGGACTGCCTCTATCCCATATACCAGGTAATATGGAGTCCCTAGAGTGGAATTACATGTATCTATTAGATATTCTGATAGAGTGTTAGGAGTATTGTCTATCCATATTTTTTTTATTTCCATCCATATTCTGTAAAATTTTATAGAGGGTTTTTCTAGATGCCACAATATTTCTGTTCACGTGTGTATTGTAGTGTGGTGTATGGATAGACGAGGATTTGAACTTGGTGTAAATTATATTTTACTCAGATACCTAAAAATTGGTTTTAATATTGGTGATACTACATTATGGGACTCGATACCTCTAGATGATATTAGAGCATGTGAATTCAATAGATGATTAGGCTTTGATTCCTAAAGAGGAACTGTTTATGCCCACATAAAAAATAAATATTCGGTGGTTAGAAAGAACCTGAATTTGTGAGATATCACTTGTTGATATGGCCTCATGATGTTGACTCCCTAGACCAAAAAGGTCCAAGAATAATTTGTTGTTAGAAGAGGCTTTGGTGGTTGATGCAAAAAAGTGGAATGGATCAGACACATGTGGAACCTCTTGGAGAACATGATATAGTCAATGAAATATAGTGTTGCAGATGTAGAGAATCCTTTTCATCTGGGGGAAAGCTTCAACCCTACATGGTGAGGACCAAAATACCTGGCATGAACTTCCTTCATAACATAGGGAATCTCATATCCATGTACACATCATGGGATAATTCTATGAAACCCTGGTTAATTGATATATTTTCCAAGGTTATGTCCAATACAAAGGGTAAACTGAGCTACATGTCGATAGATTCTCTCATCTTCCACCCTATCTGGTAGGAGAGTTATATGTTGGAGATACAAGAAGACGGTAGTAATCCAATCAGAGGCCACTTTAGCTGAAGGGGGTCTGTAGGTACTAACATGGATGCACCAATAGTCAGGTGGTTTACTTGCAAACCTTTATCATCATCTGATGTGATGGGGTTGATGAATCATTAGTTCAGTACATGAATAAATAGTTTATACTAGTGAGGCTCTTCAAAAGTTGTTTCTATATAGTCTAGGACATGATCTCAACCATTCTACAACTGGAAAACCTGAGTCACGTCAAGATGAGAACAGAATTAGGCCATCATCTGGAAATAATTCTTAAGAAAGGTCATGAGCTCTTTCTTTTTATGTTGTAATCACCATTTATCTTAATTATGGATAAATCTATGTATTCTCTAACATATAGGGGGGACAAAAAAATCTTATGGGAATATAGCATCCCGCCTTTCTATCACATAAACTTTCATTACATTTTACAAAACTGAGGATCTTTAAGGTTTAGTGTCTTGGAAACCAGGAACGTAAAACATGAAAACATAAAACATTCTTCTTAAACACATGAAAAGCTTCTCCTCAAGTTCACCCATGGTTCATTACTGCATCTCATCACCTGGGGACATACATCAAAAGAAAGGGTGAGCAGAAGGCCGAGCAATGGAAACAAGGGAAACATTTAACATGTGAACTTGAGATACATCAATTAAGTCATGAAAAAGAACTTTAAGGCATGAGAAAGAATCATGTGGAATATCATAATAAAAATAACATTTTTTATAACTTGAATATGTGACTACAACATTTAATATTGATAATCATTTCGTTTCACCAAGGTCCATCCCCAAGGTGTTATTAAAAATTACTAAGGTTATTCACCAAGGTATCAGTCTAAAAAGTCATCTCGAGAGATTAAGTCTTCACCCAATGCATTGGATTGCTATCTGGTCGTACCCTTGACATGCCTTTATTATCATGTGAGCCACATATATCATCATCAATCATTTCCTAAACAACTCATATATCATAAAAGAAATTGGTTTCATTTCATAATCATAACGTTTTAAAAACTGCTTTAAAGACCTGATCTTCATGTCACTTTAAACCCACGGAAAAGGGAAAGCGGGTTTCATGTATGTAAATCCCAGAATTTAAAATAGAACATTTTGATATATATGTGAATACCCCTATATAAATAAGATCTTTGAGTATTCAAATAATAACATAAAATAATTTTGAGAAAAAGAGAGAGGCCTTTTGAGACGAAAATTCTACAGCATAACAGCTATGTTACAAGGTTTTAGAAAACATTGAAAAGTGAGGGGACATGGGTCAACCACTCATAAATGATCCATAAAATAGTAGAGGGAAAGAATATGAAGAATATATGAACATGGTAATTAAATTTGAAAGATGTACCATATGAAATGAAGAACATGAAAGGAAGACAAAAATAAGATTTCTCTTATGAAAATTCGGCAGCCTAACGGCGTCACTTAAACTTCAAAAAAATGAATTGACGAGATCAAATAGGGTCTCTCATCATATGAACATAAAATATAAGTATGATAGATATAGATATCATACCCAAACATAATAAAAAGGAACTTGAAAGACTTGACATGAAAGTAGATCTTCAAAACGAGAAGGGTGAAAGAACCCCTTAGAAATTTGGAAGACTAACAGCGCCACTTAAACTTAAACAAAAATGAATTGATGAGATAAAATAGGGTCTCCCATAATATGAACATAAAATATCTGTATGATATATTTAGAGATCATACCCCAACATAATAAAAAGTAACATGCAAGACTTGACATGGAATTTGAACTTTGAAAAGGGAGAAAGGTGAAAGAACCACTTAAAAATTCGGCAGCCTAACGACGCCACTTAAAACATCAAAATACTGAATTGAAGAGATAAAATTGGGTCTCTCATCATATGATCATAAAATATCAGTATGATAAATTTATAGATCATACCCCAACATAATAAAAAGTAACTTGAAATACTTTACATGAATATAGATCTTGAAAAATGAGAAGGGGGAAATAATTCGTTACAAAACTTTCGGCAGCCTAACGGCGCCACTTAAAACATCATAAAAAGAAATAATGAGAGTAATAGGGGATATCTAATTATGTGAACATGAAAAAGGCAGTAATAGTAGTATAAAAGAACATTCTTTAACATAAGAACATGGAGAAAAAAAAGAAATTACATAAAAGAGATTTCTTGAAAAGAATGAGAGAGGTCAGATCCCTTACCTTAAAACGTAACTCTTAAAACACAAAGTTCAGGACCTTGAGGGATTGGGGACACCTTTGGAGGACTCCTTGGGAGGTAATGAGACAAGAACTTCGTTGGGGGAGAGTGGGGAGTCGAATGGATGAGAGGATGGCTTGGTATTTATAGGGAAAGTGAGGGGATAAGGCATTAATGGCCAAGGGACACCTCATTAGTGGTTTTGGAAAAACCATGGGCTTGCCCATGGTATTTTCCCATGGTATTGGCCACTTGAGACACCTCATACCTTATCTTACTATTCATAAGTCGACCATATTGATTACATACTTAATACATCATTTAATGATGTCATTAAACAACCATAACTTAAAAACTGTATTTTCACTATTCATCGAAAATTCAACTTTCTCAGAATAATCCCAAAATTTCACCTTAACCAAATATCAATGCTATGAATTCAAAAATGAAATCCATTTTATAAAATTAATTTTATAAATAATTTTAATTAAATTTTTAATTAAAAAACACTATTCACCGAAAATTCATTTTTTTCCAGAAAAATCCCCAAAAATTACCTTAACATAATATCAATGCTCTGAGTTCAAAAATGAAATCCATTTTATAAAAATAATTTTCTAAATATTTTTAATTTAATTTTTAATTAAAAAACACTATTCACCCGAAAAAACTAATACTTGAATAATAATTTATGAAACCGTTATTTAACCATTTTATTGAATCACATTACTTAATCAAGGTGCCTAGATTATATTAATACTTTAATTAAGAGAGATTACTAATCCATTTAGTCACATTCCTAATCCTAAGCATAAAATCACTATTCATAATTTACTATTCATCAAAAATCAAGTTGATCTTATTAGACTCTAAATTTCGTACTAAACATAATTGTAGAAGACCATTTTTCGAAAATCATTACACGTTTTTAATTATTTATGGATTATATTAACATTTTTAAAATATCATTTTTCTAAAATTCATCAAAAATATGCATACTATATTTATCCGGTCATTTGAAAATTCATAAACTTCATCATAAGAATAAATCCCAATTTTTATTTAAAACAAAGGATTACACAAGGCAGTTACGGTCTCCTTTCATAGCCCCTTATCACACCAGCATATGACCTAAGTGTAAGGTGTAGTAAGGTGAGAGAATCTGAGGGAGGCTCAACCAACATCGCACGAGTAGTAATTTCTATTAGTTTGAACTTCTCGCAAAGGTGATTATGTTCAAGCTTCACATGATGAAGTTCAGCTTGGGTTTGGTCCAGAGCAAACCCCAGTGGTGCTACCTTCTTTCCCAAGTTTTGTTAGATGGTCTTCGATCGGTCCAAGACTACTGGGTGAGGCCATCAAATATTATTTCTATAATAATTAACCAAGATTACTTGTATTTATAGACAATAATAGAAATGTTTAGTTTACAGCAGTCATATTGACCAATGGTCATATAACTGTCAAAACCCAATGATAACATTTTAATTACACTCATGTTATCAAATGAGGCATTTTTTTAGTATAAGAAAATAAAATAGACAAACACACAAAATTAGGAAACAAGATTTATTCAAATTTTTGGGTCGTTACAATCTTCCCCCATTAAGAAATTGCGTCCTCTCAATTTTTTAAAATTTGGTTTTGAAATTTCATTGAAATTCCCACATCAGAAATAGAGTTAGTAAAACTATTACTATAAAAGAAAGAAAGGGAAGTACAAAGGTCAACCGAGTTAACCCACACTAGGATTCCATGTAAGAAAACATGGACATGGAAGAAAAGAAAAGGGTCAAGTTCTGAGAGAGAGTGATAGAGAACATGATTAGGAGAAAGTTAACCATTAGAAAATCCTAAACTTATGATGTGTGTAAACGGTCTTTGATTACCTAGTAGGAAACATAAACCAACAGCGTTTTTGTTTTACGTTCCTTTTCATAATTTTTAGGAATTAATTTACTAAATAGAACAAAAACATAAGAAAATATACCTACCTTCATGTAGAGTTTCATCCTTTAACAAGCTGCTACTCAAAACTAATATTTCTCTAAACGATGAACATTCAAAAATTCTTGGTCTCATTAAAACACAAGAATCATCTTCTTGAGAGTCACTTAATCCACAAAAGATTAATTATCAATTATCCCAAAAAAAGAAAGGGTAAGATAAAACAACTTTTCAAAAAATAAAGATCCCATAGGAAGGGAGACTACTTTTAAATCTTCAATGATCCATGGTACTACCCAATGTTCATCATAGACCATTCCATAAATAACTGTTCTTAAAATTCCTCAAAATAAACCAAACTTAGATTTAAACCCAAATACATGAATGATTTGATAACATAGTCTTCCACAATAAACTTCATTGTTCATCTCCAAACAACATCAACCACTCCTAACATCTTAAAACAAAATTAGCTAACCTAAACATATTTTACCCAAGATAGGTTAATCATTCCCATAAGTAACCTAAATTACTATAAGTCCACCCTAAATTCATCGATTCTTCAAAATATAAGTCAACCTTACTCTTCAATGAAAATACTGTAGTAATCTATTTACCTCAATCATATAAGGTCCCCAAAATAGTGAACATCTTACAAAATAATAATCATCTTTTAATCCCCTAATCATCTTTGTCATTTTAATACAGGAATCGTCGCATTTCCTATCACATTGGTTGTTGGGACATGTTCTTCCATTCCCCGCCATTAACTAAGAAAACAAACTATAATTAGGGGCTTAAATACTTATCCAATAATCATGAAAAGGAAACTTTAAGAATAAAAGGATAAACTTATAGAATAAAAGATATCCTAACTTGTGATCCCCTAGGTTCCAATCTAGGTTATCCATGATCATATATTCTTATGTGAATCTTTATTTTATTTTATCTTTGTTCCTTTAATAATGGTTCATACTAAGCTTATGAATTTAGCAAAGCATATCCCCCGGGAGTGTCGTAACCAAGAGTGCAGCAAGGCCCATTGTCTTGTACCAGTTCCTGTTTGAGTATAGCTCAAAGCGGTGTTTTCAGGTTTTACCCCTATGTACATCTGTGCCAGAGCCACCTCTACCTGCTCGTATCCAGACAGGGAATTATTTCCTTGGCAACCCATTACTCAATACTCACCGAAATACTAGGAAGATTTCCTATTTATAAAATTTTCTATAGGCTTCTTCCTAAAGTATTCATATCCTAATTTCCACAAATAACTAAACCATACTTTGATACCAAATATAGCATCTCGCCGTTTTATCACATAAAGATTCCTTACATTTTACAAAACTGAGGATCTTTAAGACTTAGTGTCTTGGAAACCAGGAACTTAAAACATGAAAACATAAAACATTCTTCTTAAACACTTGAAAGGCTTCTCCCCATGTTCACCCTAGGTTCATTAATGCATCTCATAACCTAGGGACATATATCCAAAGAAAGAGTGAGCAGAAGGCCCAGTAAGGGAAAAAAGGGAAACATTTAACATGTGAACTTGAGATACATCAATAAAGTCATGAAAAAGAACTTTAAGGCATGAGAAAGAATCATGTGGAATATCATAATAAAAATGAAATTTTTTATAACTTGAAGATGTGGCTATAACATTTAATATTGAAAATCATTTCGTTTCACCAAGGTCCATCCCCAAGGTGTCATTAAAAATTACCAAGGTTATTCACCAAGGTATCAGTCTAAAAAGTCATTTCTAGAGATTAAGTCTTTACCCAATGCATTGGAGCGCTATCTGGGAGCACCCTTGACATGTCTTTATTATCATGTGAGCCACATATATCATCATCAATAATTTCATAAACAACCCATATAACATAAAAGAAATTGGTTTCATTTCATAATCATAACGTTTTAAAAACTGCTTTAAAGACATGATCTTCATGTCACTTTAAACCCACGGAAAAGGGAAAGCGGGTTTCCTGTATGTAAATCCCAGAATTTAAAATAGAAAATTTTGATATATATGTGAATACCCCTATATAAATAATATCTTTGAGTATTCACATAATAACATAAAATAATTTTTAGAAAAAGAGAGAGGCCTTTTGAGACGAAAATGCTGCAGCATAACGGCTATGTTACAAAGTTTTAGAAAACATTGAAAAGAGAGGGGACATGGATCAACCACTCATATATGATCCATAAAACAGTAGAGGGACATAATATGAAGGATATATGAACATGGTAGAGAAAGGTTAAAGATATTCCATATAAAAATGAAGAACATTAAAGGAAGACCAAAATAAGATTTCTCTTATGAAAATTCGGCAGCCTAAGGGCGTCACTTAAACATAAAAAAAATGAATTGACGAGATCAAATAGGATCTCTCATCATATGAACATAAAAGATCAGTATGATAGATATAGATATCATACCCAAACATAATAAAAAGGAACTTGAAAGACTTGACATGAAAGTAGATCTTCAAAACGAGAATGGTGAAAGAACCCCTTAGAAATTCGGAAGCCTAACGGCGCCACTTAAACTTCAACAAAAATGAATTGATGAGGTCAAATAGGGTCTCTCATCATATTAACATAAAAGATAAGTATGATATATTTAGAGATCATAACCCAACATAATAAAAAGTAACTTGCAAGACTTGACATGGAATTTGAACTTTGAAAAGGGAGAAAGGTGAAAGAAGCCCTTAAAAATTCGGCAGCTTAACGGCGCCACTTAAAACTTCAAAATACTGAATTGAAGAGATCAAATGGGGTCTCTCATCATATGATAATAAAAGATCAGTATGATAAATTTAGTGATCATACCCTAACATAATAAAAAAGAACTTGAAATACTTTACATGAATATAGATCTTGAAAAATGAGAAGAGAGAAAGAATTCGTTACAAAAATTTCTGCAGCCTAACGGCTCCACTTAAAACATCATAAAAAGAAATAATGAGAGTAAGAGGGGATCTCTAATTATATGAACATGAAAAGTGAAGTAAGAGGAGTATAAAAAACATCCTTTAACATAAGAACATGTAGAAAAAAAAATAAATTACATAAAATAGATTTCTTGAAAAGAAAGAGAGAGGTCGGATCCCTTACCTTAAAACGTAACTCTTAAAACTCAATGTTTGGGACCTTGAGGGCTTGGGGGAACCTTGGGAGGACTCCTTGGGAGGTAATGAGACCAGAACTTCGTTGGGGGAGAGTGGTGAGTCGAATGGATGAGACGATGGCTTGGTATTTATAGGGAAAGTGAGGGGACAAGCCATTAATGGCCAAGGGACACCTAATTAGTGGTTTTGGAAAAACAATGGGCTTGCCCATCATATTTCCCCATGGTATTGGCCACTTGGGACACCTCATACCTTATCTTACTATTCATAATTCGACCATATTGATTACATACTTAATACATCCTTTAATGATGTCATTAAACACCCGTAACTCAAAAACTGTATTTTCACTATTCATTGAAAAATCAACTTTCTCAGAATAATCCCAAAATTTCACCTTAACCAAATATCAATGCTCTGATTTCAAAAATGAAATACATTTTATAAAAATATTTTTCTAAATATTTTTAATTAAATTTTTAATTAAAAAACACTATTCACCGAAACATCATTTTTTCCAGAAAAATCCCCAAAAATTACCTTAACATAATATCGATGCTCTGAGTTCAAAAATGAAATCCATTTTATAAAAATAATTCTCTAAATATTTTTAATTTAATTTTTAATTTAAAAACTCTATTCACCTGACAAAACTAATACTTGAATAATAATTTATGAAACCGTTATTTAACCATTTTTTTGAATCACATTACATAATCAAGGTGCATAGATTATATTAATATTTTTATTAAGAGAGATTACTAATCCATTTAGTCACATTACTAATCCTAAGCATAAAATCACTATTCATAATTAACTATTCATCAAAAATCAAGTTGATCTTATTAGACTCTAAATTTCATTCTGAACATAATTGTAGAAGACCATTTTTCGAAAATCATTACACGTTTTTAATTATTTAAGGTTTATATAAACATTTTTAAAATATCATTTTTCTAAAATTCATCAAAAATATGCATACTATATTTATCCGGTCATTTGAAAATTCATAAACATCATCATAAGAATAAATCCCAATTTTTATTTAAAACAAAGGATTCCAAAAGGCATTTACGGTCTCCTTACATATCCCCTTATAACACCAGCATATGACCTAAGTGTAAGGTGTGCTAAGGTGATAGAATCTGAGGGAGGCTCGACAATCATCGCATTAGTAGTAATTTCTATTAGTTTGAACTTCTCACAATGGTGATTCTGTTCAAGCTTCACATGATGAAGTTCAGCTTGGGTTTGGTCCAGAGCAAACCCCAGTGGTGCTACCTCCTTCCCAAGTTTTGTTAGATGGGCTTCGATCGGTCCAAGACTACTGGGTGAGGTCATCAAATATTCTTTCTATAATAATTAACCAATATTACTTGTATTTAGAGACAATAATCGAAACGTTTAGTTTACAGTGGTCATATTGACCAATAGTCATATAACAGTCAAAACCCAACGGTCTCATTTTAATTACACTCGTGTTATCAAATGAAACATTTTTTTAGTATAAAAAAATAAAATAGACTAGCACACAAAATTAGTAAACAAGATTTATTCAAAATTTCAGGTCGTTACAATCTTCCCCCCTTAAAAAATTGTGTCCTTGCAATTTTTTAAAATTTGGTTTTTAAATTTCATTGAAATTCCCACATCGGAAAAGGAGTTAGTAAAACTATTACTTTAAAATAAAGAAAGGGAAGTACAAAGGTCACCCGAGTTAACCCACACTAGGATTCCATGTAAGAAAACATGGACACGGAAGAAATGCAAAGGGTCAAGTTCTGAGGGAGAGTGATATAGAACTTGATTAGGAGAAAGTTAACCATAAGAAAATCCCAAACCTATGATGTGTGTAAACGGTCTTTGATTACCTAGTAGGAAACGTAAACCAAAAACGTTTTTGTTTTACGTTCCTTTTCATAATTTTGAGGAATTCATTTACTAAATAGAACAAAAACATAAGAAAATATACCTACATTCATGTAGAGTTTCATCCTTTAATAAGTTGCTACCCAAAACTAATCTTTTATCCAAACGATGAACATTCAAAAACGCTTGGTCTCATCGAAACACAAGAATCATCTTCTTGAGAGTCACTTAATCCACAAAAGATTAACTATCAATTATCCCAAAAACAGAAAGGGTAAGATAAAACAACTCTTGAAAAAAGAAATAATCCCATAGGAAGGGAGACTACTTTTAAATCTTCAAAGATCCATGGTACTACCCAAAGTTCATCATAGACCATTCCATAAATAACTGTTCTTAAAATTCCTCAAAATAAACCAAACTAAGATTGAAACCCAAATACAAGAAGGATTTGATAACATAGTCTTCCAAAATAAACTTCATTGTTCATATCCAAACAACATCAACCACTCCTAACATCTTATAACAAATGTAGCTAACCTAAACATATTTTACCCAAGATAGGTTAATCATTCCCATAAGTAACCTAACTTACTATAAGTCCACCTTAAATTCATCGATTCTTCAAAATATAAGTCAACCTTACTCCTCAATGAAAATACCTTAGTAATCTATTTACTTCAATCATATAAGGTCCCAAAAATAGTGAACATCTTACAAAATAATAATCATCTTTTAATCCCCTAATCATCTCTGTCATATTAATACAGAAATCGTCACATTTCCTATCACATTGGTTGTTGGGACATGTTCTTCCATTTCCTGCTATTATCTAAGAAAACAAACTATAATTAGGGGCTTAAATTCTTGTCCAATAATCATGAAAAGTAAACTTTAATCATAAAAGGATAAACTTATAGAATAAAAGATATCCTAACTTGTGATCCCCTAGGTTCCAATCTAGGTTATCCATGATCATATATTCTTATGTGAATCTTTAATTTATTTTATCTTTGTTCTTTTAATAATGGTTCATACTAAGATTATGAATTTAGAAAATCATATCCCTCGGGAGTGTCATAACCAAGAGTTCAGAAAGGCCCATTGTCTTGTACTAGTTCCCGTTTGAGTCTAGCTCAAAGCAGTGTTTTCAGGTTTTACCCCTATGTACATCTGTGCCTGAGCCACCTCTACCTGCTAGTTTCCAAACAGGGATGTATTTGCTTGGAAACCCATTAGTCAATACTCACCGAAATATCAGGAAGATTTCTTATATATAAAATTTTCTATAGGCTTATTCCTAAAGTCTTCATATCCTAATTTCCAGAAATAACTAAGCCATCCTTTGATACCAACTATAGCATCCCGCCTTTTTATTACATAAACTTTCATTACATTTTACAAAACTGAGGATCTTTGAGGTTTAGTGTCTTGGAAACCAGGAACTTAAAACATGAAAACATAAAACATTCTTCTTAAACACTTGAAAGGATTCTCCTCATGTTCACCCTAGGTTCATTACTGCATCTCATAACCTGGGGACATATATCAAAAGAAAGAGTGAGCAGAAGGCCCAGTAAGGGAAACAAGGGAAACATTTAACATGTGAACTTGAGATACATCAATAAAGTCATGAAAAAGAACTTTAAGGCATGAGAAAGAATCATGTGGAATATCATAATAAAAATGAAATTTTTTATAACTTGAAGATGTTGATACAACATTTAATATTGAATATCATTTCGTTTCACCATGGTCCATCCCCAAGGTGTTATTAAAAATTACCAAGGTTATTCACCAAGGTATCAGTCTAAAAAGTCATATCTAGAGATTAAGTCTTTACCCAATGCATTTGAGCGCTATCTGGGCGCACCCTTGACATGTCTTTATTATCATGTGATCTACATATATCATCATCAATCATTTCATAAAAAACCCATATAGCATAAAAGAAATTGGTTTCATTTCATAATCATAACTTTTTAAAAACTGTTTTAAAGACATGATCATCATGTCACTTTAAACCCACAGAAAAGGGAATGCGGGTTTCATGTATGTAAATCCCAGAATTTAAAATATAAAATTTTGATATATATGTGAATAAACCTATATAAATATGTTCTTTGAGTATTCACATAATAACATAAAATAATTTTGAGAAAAAGAGAGAGGCCTTTTGAGACGAAAATTCTGCAGCATAACGGCTATGTTACAAGGTTTTAGAAAACATTGAAAAGAGAGGGGACATGGGTCAACCACTCATAAATGATCCATAAAACTGTAGAGGAACAGAATATGAAGGATATATTAACATGGTAATGAAATTTGGAAGATGTACCATATGAAATGAAGAACATGAAAGGAAGAAAAAAATAAGATTTCTCTTATGAAAATTCGGCAGCCTAAGGGTGTCACTTAAACATCAAAAAAAATGAATTGACGAGATCAAATAGGGTCTCTCATAATATGAACATAAAAGATCAGTATGATAGATATATATATAATACCCAAACATAATAAAAAAGAACTTGAAAGACTTGACATGAAAGTAGATCTTCAAAACAAGAAGGGTGAAAGAACCCCTTAGAAATTCGGAAGCCTAACGGCGCCACTTAAACTTCAACAAAAATGAATTGATGAGATCAAATAGGGTATCTCATCATATGAACATAAAAGATCAGTATGATAGATTTAGAGATCATACCCCAAAATAATAAAAACTAACTTGCAAGACTTGACATGGAATTTGAACTTTGAAAAGGGAGAAAGGTGAAAGAACCACTTAAAAATTCGGCAGCCTAACAACGCCACTTAAAACTTCAAAATACTGAATCTAAGAGATCAAATGGGGTCTCTCATAATATGATCATAAAATATCAGTATGATAAATTTAGATATGACACCCCAACATAATAAAAAGTAACATGAAATACTTTACATGAATATAGATCTTGAAAAATGAGAAGGGAGAAAGAATTCGTTACAAAAATTTCGGCAGCCTAACGGCGCCACTTAAAACATCAGAAAACAAAATAATGAGAGTAAGAGTGGATCTCTCATTATATGAATATGAAAAGGGCAGTAAGAGGAGTATAAAAGAACATCCTTTAACATAAGAACATGGAGCAAAAAAATAAATTACATAAAAGAGATTTCTTGAAAAAAAACAGAGAGGTCGAATCCCTTACCTTAAAACGAAACTCTTAAAACTCAAAGGTTGGGACCTTGAGGGCTTGGGGGCACCTTGGGAGGACTCCTTGGGAGGTAATGAGACCAGAACTTCATTGGGGGAGAGTGGGGAGTCGAATG
The DNA here is from genome assembly GCA_963277665.1 of Viscum album. Lineage (NCBI taxonomy): Eukaryota > Viridiplantae > Streptophyta > Magnoliopsida > Santalales > Viscaceae > Viscum > Viscum album. The sequence continues at coordinate 2,136,372,641 of OY728138.1, forward strand.
GATGAGAGGATGGCTTGGTATTTATAGGGAATGTGAGGGGACAAGGCATTAATGGCCAAGGGACACCTCATTAGTTGTTTTGGCAAAACCATGGGTTTTCCCATGGTATTTTCCCATGGTATTGGCCACATGGGAAACCTCATAACTTATCATACTATTCATAAGTCGAACATATTGATTACATTCTTAATACATCATTTAACGACGTCATTAAACACCCGTAACTTAAAAACTGTATTTTCACTATTCATCGAAAATTCAACTTTCTCATAATAATCCCAAAATTTCTCCTCAACCAAATATCAATGCTCTGATTTCAAAAATGAAATCCATTTTATAAAAATGATTTTCTAAATATTTTTAATTAAATTTTTAATTAAAAAACACTATTCACCGAAAATTCATTTTTTCCAGAAAAATCCCCAAAAATTACCTTAACATAATATTGATGCTCTGAGTTCAAAAATGAAATCCATTTTATAAAAATAATTTTCTAAATATTTTTAATTTAATTTTTAATTAAAAAACACTATTCACTCGAAAAAACTAATACTTGAATAATAATTTATGAAACCGTTATTTAACCATTTTATTGAATCGCATTACTTAATAAAGGTGCCTAGATTATATTAATACTTTCATTAAGTGAGATTACTAATCCATTTAGTCACATTACTAATCCTAAGCATAAAATCACTATTCATAATTTACTATTCATCAAAAATCAAGTTGATCTTATTAGCCTCTAAATTTCGTTCTGAACATAATATTAGAAGACCATTTTTCGAAAATCGTTACACGTTTTTAATTATTTAAGGTTTATATAAACATTTTTAAAATATCATTTTTCTAAAATTCATAAAAAATATGCATACTCTTTTTATCTGGTCGTTTGAAAATTCATAAACTTCATCATAAGAATAAATCCCAATTTTAATTTAAAACAAAGGATTACACAAGGCAGTTACGGTCTCCTTACATAGCCCATTATCAAACCAGCATATGGACTAAGTGGAAGGTGTGATAAGGTGAGAGGATCTGAGAGAGGCTCGACCAACATCACACGAGTAGTAATTTCTATCAGTTTTAACTTCTCGCAATGGAGATTTCGTTCAAGTTTTACACGATGAAGTTCAGCTTGGGTTTGGTACAGAGAAAATCCCAGTGGTGCTACCTCCTTCCCAATTTCTGTTAGATGGGCTTTGATCGGTCCAAGACTACTGGGTGAGGCCATCAAATCTTCTTTCTATAATAATTAACCAAGATTACTTGTATTTATAGACAATAATCGAACTGTTTAGTTTACAGCAGTCATATTGACCAATGGTCAGATAAAAGTCAAAACCCTACGGTCTCGTTTTAATTACACTCATGTTATCAAATGAAACATTTTTTTGAGTATAAAAAAATAAAATAGACTAACACACAAAATTAGGAAACACGATTTATTCAAAATTTTGGGTCATTACAGGGAAGCTCAATACCAGTAATGAGAGACTTATTTTTTTCCTCATTGGTCATGAAACCTTCTAAGAGTGGGAATGAATATGGAAGGAAAAACTATGTAGGTCTAATGAAGATGTTTCCTAGACCCACATAATTGAGGCCTAGATCATTGAACCATCTACTAGTTGGAAATTTGGATCAACCTTAAAAATGAATCGTCCAAGAATGCATGACATGATCCACTGAGAGGATATCATATTCTAGGAAAACAATATCCAGAGTCCTTTATTTAGGGATAGATGAGTATCCTTAAATTATTTCAGAGCTTGACCCCTAATGTCTTTCTATAGAATAATACAGATGTCGAACTGAAAAAGAATAACTAACTAGAATTGATGGTGTACTATCAATATTTATTGATTTTTAATATATTATAGAGGATCCACACAAGACATAAGTCGTATATTGAGATACAGTAGATAGTTCTACTAATTCTACGCTGCAAAAAACTAATGTGAGATGTCTCTTCTCGATGGGTGAGTACCTGGACTCTCTGTTGAGGAGAATGTGACTGATATAATTTAATCTATTCTTTATCCCATCAATGTTACTCTACATGTGTATGGTGTCGAGGTCTTGTTTTAGTGTGGTCACATAGAGGAATTGATGTCTCACTGATATGGGTGCAATCAGAACTAGTGGCTTGAATAGATGTTTCATAATTTCCTCAAAGGTTGTCTGACACAACTTATCCCAATAGTAGATGACACCTTTCTTCATGATCCGGTAAAATGGATTACACATTCCAGCTAGATTTGCAATTAATAAACGTATGCATTCTAAGAGGCTGAAGAGGTTCCAAAAGTAACATAATGGAGGAATCTAGATGATTGACCTGATCATATCTAGGTCCACATAGATTCACTTGTATCAAACAAAGAAACTAAGAAACGTTCCATAGGTTACCCCAAAGGTGCACTTCAAGGGCTCAATATTCAACTAATGGGATAAGAGGAAGAAAAAAAATTTATCAATATCTTTGATATGGTCTTAATACTGGTGAGATTTGAACACCAAATCCTCCAATTATCATTATATTAATGTCCTGAGAATCGGCCTAAAGTTGCATTGCATAGATTGTTGACAAGTAGCTCCTACATTCTTCATACTGAGAGGGATTTACCTGATAACCGAAAGTACCTTAGGCAACACTAAATGTGGTATAATCCTCTATTTAGGGGCCACCAGATCTATTTTTAACTAGAATACTCATCCATGACGGAAATATCATAGAACCCAGATGGGGCACTAATCAATAACATTTTCAATGGAAGGGGAAATAATATGTCAGGTTGTGGAGGTTTTCATCCAGGAATCTGATATAGACATTGATCATTCCCGTTTTCATACAAAAAGGGAATATGATGGCTAGCCTCTTGGGGTACTAAAATTCCTTGATGAAGCAGGCTTTGATAATCATGTCAACTTTGGCATTGACCATGGAACCATGGGATGGGTGTATCTTACTGGGTGGCTGCTTGAACCCATGAAGGATCACTGGAATTCAATCATGGGGGAAATTGACCTAGGGGTCTAGTACAGGTTTATTATCATATATTAAAGGTGAAAAATCACAATACTACTTCATGAAATCCACATAATTCTTCTTTTCTTCTACAGGCATGGGTGCACAGATCCACATTAGCATCAAATCGATCCTGGTGGCAAGGTTTACCTAAACCATCACATTAATTTTTGTGGTGACACCTTCCAAAACCTTGTACCATGTAGGAATACAAATATAATCTTCGATAATTTCTTGAAAATAGGGATACAACTACCTATTCTCTCAAAGATGACAATGCAATACCCTATGCCTAGTGTAGTGGCCTCAAATAGTGAATGGAGAGGCTAAATGTGTCTTCTAGATCTATCCATGGGCTAGCTACAATGGTGGTGTTTCCAAAATCAGTAGTATGAGTGTTATGGTATGTGATTTGGTAATAAGTTACATCCATATAATAGGCTTCATAAGAGAAAAATGGAGAAGTGTATACTTGAAGGATACTGACTTGAACATTGAGGGACTATAAGAGGAATTGGTATCATGAGGAGGGGACCAATACAAGAAGATGAATTCAGGGCCTAGCCATCAACATATTATATGTATTGTATTATGAGAAAACCAGGAATTCGATGTCTTATACCAATCATCGGAAGTGGGTTTTCAAACATATCCTACCACAGGGTTTCAGTTCAGTCTATCATAACCCAGAATCATCAGGTAAGAGGGTCCCAAAACATATATGTAGAGTCCCATTCAAAAGAGATTCCAGGATGAGATCATATTTATCCTTCAACAAGTGGAAATTATATGGTGAAAAACAATCCACACCATTGAACAAGACGATGATGTACAATGGGCGTATGTGCCCCTGTACGAGATAACACTCTTCTTCCATAGAGAAAGAGATGATGGTTTGGCATTATGACTACTCTATCTCTTCAACATAGAATTTACTAGCTTCCAAAACCACTATTTCAAACTAGATTTGGATTTTCAATTATTCTATGATGGATTATTGCATCTCTTCTACCATAAAGAGGGCTGTGAGAATCGAGAGCTTGGTAGGAATTAAGGAGAGGACATCGAAACATCATACATCTATCCCAGAAACACATTTCATCCTGTAGGGGGTCGCTCGGTGGTGATATGTTTGATGGGAACAACTGTGGGAACCATTAGATTCTGGTTTGTTCAAGAAACATCATGGTACCAATCAATTAAACTACCTAGAACAACCACTGGATGATAGTTTTATGACAACAACCCTGACGGACACGATCAGTCATGATTATACTAAGGACGTAATTCCTACACAATGACTGGGAATAATGGTCAGTTGGATCTAGAAAAGTTTTCTTGAAGGATTATTCCAGCTTATCTCTGCATAATTCTTTCTATCCGGTCTTTGTGGCATCCATAGCCTAGCTTGAAGCACCAGACTATGTATTCTAGCAGTTTTTCTATCCACAGATTTTTCTTTGATAGTGTTAGACAGGAACATTGGGATAGAGATATCATGATACTCATTTTAATTGGGAATTATGTAGATAACCACTGATATGATAATATTCATATACAGACATTCTAGAGCATCATTAGAAGAATCTTCCCATGTTGGGAAGACTCTATGTGTGATTCATGTATCTAGAGGTATAAAATAACCAATTTTATGGGATGAATTTGGAAATATAGGGGGACCTTAACATCCCATGTGACTTAAGTACCTACTCTACAGATACAGGTAAGGAAAAAATGTGGATGAAAAATAATCCACTAGAGAAGGAATAATGAATTATGGAGGTTTAGGCTGGTCAAAATGAGCATGAATGAAGTAGTGGGTAGGGGAAACTCCCAAAAATCCAACCAATAATCATAAGTCTGAGTCCTTTGACTAGAGACATGTTAACACTCACTAGATTATTCACTTTAGGTGCTCATCTAGGCTGAGAAGTGTGCAACAAGTTCTAGAACATCACCCAGCTTGATCACACCATTCCCTACCTTATTATGAAGCCCATTCTTGAACACATAACACTTATTGATGGGTTATCCAAGGATTCTATGGTATTTAAAGTGGTTATCAGGATTACGTATGTTTTCCTCATGGGAATATCTACACTCAGAGATCTTCAAGATTAATTTATTGAGAGAAATGTGAAAATAATTGGTTGTCTTGGCCTCTGGGAAGTACTAGGTTCGGTTTCTCTTGTATAATGGGGTATCTTTGGGATCCTAGACTTGATGAGGGGATGATTGTGGATAAGTGGATAAAAACATGTTCTATCATCTGGGTGGTGGTCCCTCCCAAGGAGTAACTATCAAATTCCTAGGTTGATGATGTGGATCATGCTAAGAATTCTACCCTCGATGAGGTAGTGCCAAGTGAGGCTCTACGACAAACAACTCTAGAAGCTCTAGAGACACTACCTTCACTATGAAGGTAGTCTCGTTCTTGGTGGATCTTCATGGAGGAGAATGGGGTGGAAAAGGAAGTTCCATATTTTCTTTTGGTAGAACATTATCTAGTCATTGTGCCATATGAATAAATCACAATATCCAATGGGGAAATTAATTGTTACGGGGGTGGTGAAAAATTTAGTTTTGATATTCCTCACCCACATTTTCAACTGTTTCTCCTGAGATGGCACCATGTAGAGTGAGCATGTGAGGCCCTTCTACATGGATATGTAGTTCATAACAAGGTCATTTGGAAGCTTCTTTCACTAAAAGAGGTTTTCAATTATCGTATTTCATGTAGTGAAACTAAACTAGTAGAGAAATAGCCTCTGAAGGTCTTCCAAGCTAGTGATGGACCTAATGGGTAAATTACTATACCAGATGAACATATGTCCTTCCAATGTATGTAAAAACCTCAGATCATGGATTCATCCTACTACATTGGGATTCACAACAGAGATCTTCACATATAGATGATTTGTGCCAGATTCTGTTGTGGGAATTCATCCCATTGAAGGGGTTGAATGTTGGATTCATTAAAGATGGGGGTTCTCTCATGTCCTCACCCCATGATGGTTACAATATTCTATCAGGTTGTATCACCATCAACAATGAGTCGAAGTCTTTGATATAAGTATTCAGATAGGATGTTATATCATCATAGCATGGATTCCAATATTCCTAAGGATTCTTGACCACCAAAGCATTGATTGTCTCATGAACAATATAGACATGCTCAGGGGCTCTGGGAGAAAAAGTGTGGCTGATGTAAAGGACTGAAAATTGGAATATGGGATGTCCTCATCCCGGTCCTGAGGGAGATTCTCAAGAGGCTTGGGTGGATTCACCAATTAATACCATGGTAACATTCTATACCTATCACAGTGTTTGAAATCAACATGTTCTATCAGGAGAAATTTTCCGAGGATTACCTATGGCTACCCCTACTACCTTAACAGAGGATGAATATGGCCCTACCATGGATCACCTTAATCTGTACATCACGTGGAAAGAAGTTCATTGATGATCCTATGTTTATATGTAATATATTGTCACAGAACAGTGATTGAAGGATCATCCTCTATTTTCTATGTAGTATCAGGTAGATCTGATCCCTCAAGATATCAAATAACTTTAATGAGATTTTTAATGATGGGAATTGATGAAGAAGTTTCACCTAGGAAGAGTGTGGGCCTCTACTGGTGGGTAAGTAAACATGTAGGGTCCACATACTATGCTACCCCAGTAGGGTAGTTCTCTCTCTCTCAGATCATGTGCTAATGTCCCCATCCATCGGTAATGTACATTCAACCATGTTCGTGGAAATGAAACATGGAGTTTCCTTGATTTCATAGAGTTAATCAAGATTATGCATGATAGTAATTAAGTAGAGAAAAGTTAACTATCCCCAACTATGAATTTTCAATTCTGAAGATGCTTATTCAATGATTTAATGGAGCTTTGTAAATCACTTAATGAATATGCATTGAAAGGTCTAGTGGTAACTCGGTGAGGTATGATTAAATGCCATTTAAATGGTTACAAAATCAACCATACCACATTTCTAGATGATGTCATGAAAGTGTTACGGACTCTGTGGATAGTCTAATAGATGGTCAATGAGGTGAACATTGATCACAAAGATAGTCAGGTGAAATCATGGAATCTCGCCCTGATTGAGGTTCTTTGGAATGTTGATGTCTGGAACCACATTCGGCCAGAACCTGACTAACAATTTTTCATCATACAAAATGTCCCACAAACTCCCTTATTTGGAAGAAGTACAAGGTTCTAGGCTGTCATAGTCTCCGATTGAATAGGGATAAAAAAATTGAAAACAAAACTGGAGTGTTCTGTTATGGAGGTGGAATATTTAGTTGAGATATCACTACATGAATTGATTGGACACTTCTTTATAGGAATTCTCTTGGAGTAAGTTCTTATCAAATCATAATATCCCTTTAGGGTAGGGTACCAAACATAACTAATGTGTGAGGGTTGCGGTGGTCATCTAAGGATCCACTGGTTTCTAACAGTCTATTATATCCTAGATGTATTCTCTATGATATCTTTTAGAGGTATATAACGAAGCTCATGATTACAGAGACAATCAAATGGGCCTATGGGCCATGTAATGGGCTAAATGCCCACTAGGCCATTGAGCTATGTAATGGGTCTCCCTCTACCCAGTTAAAGAGGTTTTTGCTTTGCTTTAATAATAAATGAGTCATTTGCCCTAACCTTTAAAAAAACAAAGACAGCTTCACCAAGAGAACCTGGAAGGGAATCATTTCTTCCTCCTCCTAAACATACATATTAAAGGATTTGGGTATCCTTTGAAATTTACCTTCTGTGATGAAGAATCTCACCTCCTAAAATCCTTCCCTAATGTTTGATTCAAAATATAGGTCAAAGGCTCCATTATTGAGTCAAACTCGACTATAAAATATGAGAATTGAACAAGATCAACAATGAAATGGTGCATCCCAAAGTTATTCATTGAGTGGTGACAATTCTACCTTCTTCCCCAAGCCAGTTCATCAAGGTAGGGGATTTTATTTTAATGAGGAGGACCTTCATGATGGGGCCCAATTGTGTGGGGAGGACCTCTGCATTTATTTTTTGGGATATGGGGAGGATGTCCGTATTAGTTGTTGTCATCGGAGAGGGGATGAACCCCACTTTGATAATCGATGTAGTTGGGAGGACCTCTACTGTGGTCTTCTTAAACATTAGGAGGACCTCTGTGTGGGATGTATTAGTATAAGGATGACCTTGGAACTAGTTGATAGATGTATGGGGGGAACTCTGTGGTAGTGGGGAGGACCTCTACTATTGTTGGATGTGGCATGAGGTGGACCTCTGTGTTTCCTAGTGATGAGGGATCAAAGATGAAATCCATAGTAAGAATAAAATAAACTTGGAGGACATCCAGTTTGGTGGAATATTGAGCGTAGAGGACATCATTTGGTGTTTGAGAAGACATTTGGAGGAACATTTCATCGTAGGTTGGACACACAGTGAGGACCTCCGTATTGGGAACACAAAGCATGAGGAGGTCCTTCATGTGGGACATTGAGGAAGTGGGGAATGAATCTCCTTTGGCTGATATTTTGAACATTGGTATGACCTATATGATGTTTTTGAGAGTGAGGAGGACCTCCACTCTAACTAGGGAAATCATGGGGAGGGCCTCTGTACTAAGTCACATCATCATGGACTAGACCATAATAGATTTTAGAGATGATAATGGATGAGAGAGTTAAGACAAACCGCTTGTGAGGTTATTGAGGGATCTATCACAACTGGGAATCAAAGAGCCCATGTTATACATTGTAAGGGATCTAGATGAGTACATATAGGTGGAAATACACAAAAATGTTGTGGAAAACGATTCCCCATATGTGAATTCTCAATATCTTGAGCACAATGATTTCATCATGTTAGTAGGACCAGGGCTGATAGAGTAAGGGAATGATCCACCTATTCGTTGTCATGGGAGAGAAGTCATTGATGTCACTGATGTGACCTGGTGGGAGCCCTCTTGGGTGACTCTTTGGTGGTGGTATATTCTAGGTTTACCTGAGAATCCCCTACAACGTAGGCATAGTTGAGTGAGTCGAATGATCACTCCAGGGATAGGCTCCTATAGAATTTCATCATCGTAGTGGGATCATGGGCTCCATGATTATCCCTTGAGGATGTTTGTGATGAAGAAGTGATAAAGCCTTAAGGTCTTAGTAAGTCATATCCCTTTTGTAATTGACTCCCTCCTGTACATAAAATCATATGAGTGCATTTATCACCCTGATCTGGATGATTTTAGAGGTGACATGGGTTGTGGGTTATTAGTAGCTAATGAATTCAAGGAAATTGTGGTGGATGTGGGGTCATGAAGGACTTATAAAATTATTGGAATCCTTCCCATGAAAATATGGGCATTGAGTGAATGAGTTTTTTTACCATGGTGCATTCCATGTGAGAAGATTCACCTATTGGTACATGTTATTAGAATGTAATGACCAATTCCCTAGAATTGTATTTTCATCCATGGCTGGAGAGAGAGAGATAGAGATCCATGAAGATGATTTCATTGACTAGGATTCCCAATTCTCAATTACCCCATGTACTAGTTGGTTCCACATAGTGAACACTATTTTGGTTAGTAGGACCTGGTGCTAGATAGATGGATCTGGTGACATTCTTATCTATTGATTTGATGTATCGAATTGTACCAGTACCCACATTGAGGATAATAGTTTCACATTGGGTTTACTATTTCTATTATACATGCTTTCGTTAGGTAACTTCTTCCTCACATGATGTTGTGATGCTATCAACTACATTAAATCATGCATTTCCTTTTTCCATAGGTGGAACGAATTCATCACTTACTTGATGATGTCTTCCCATTGATTGAAACAAGATGATGGGTTGCCAGTGCCTCATCTCTTATATTCCTCCTTGGAATTTGTAGCCTAGTCTAGGTCTCCATCATAGATTAAGATGTGGTTCAAAAAAAACATTCCTAGGGCCATCTATTTTTTGAAACCAATTAAATACACTACTTCTATATAGGCCATCCATGGGGAATTTATAGGGTAGAAACATTCAGTTAGGGGAGTTATCACTTTGGGAGTCATTCTGGAAGGTCTGGGTTTCAGAACATTGGTAACCTACATTCCTTCACATAATACGGATTCTCAAGGGTTTTGAACATGAGGAATATTATTTAAATCATGAGGTATATTATGCCAGTGTAATTACTTATGATGTTTTCATCATGAATCCCTGTTTTAACACATTATAGGCCATGAGTTTAACTTCTTGAGGAGACAGAGAGAGGCCTATTAGAATTCATGATAGATGAATATCAAGAGAAGCATTCCTAGGAGGGATTTCCTAGATGGTTTACCTGATGGATGGATCAAAACACCCAATGATCTCATATCCAGGGTGGCATGTCCATTAAAGTGAATATTTCACACTATGAAGGCTAGTAAAGACACCACTGAGGGAGAATCATAGAAGTAGACCCTAAAGAGGTTGACATTATGGTTTACTAGATAGATTAGTTGGAACATCCAATGATGGTAGACCTAGGGTGGAGTGTTCCATAAAGGGAAGATATCATACCAGGAACAATGATCTGGACACCACTAAGGTCAGATCATAGAAGATCTCCCCAGTGAGGGAGGCATCAAGTTTTACCATTGGGTGGGATTCATCCTCAAAGAGGCATCCAAGATACCCTGCCTTGGGGGAATGTATCAAAAAACATGTGGTTTAATTGATAGAGTGGGCCCTATTTGTGGTAAATTCACTTTCCAATAGGATTTCACTTTTTTGTATTTTGTTGGATTGTGTGGACGATAAGCATGGTAGTTATTAGGGTTGCACTCGGAGAAGAGATAATGGATGAAATTTACATGTACGAACAATGAAAATGGTAGGAATGATCTCATAGGGATGAAGAATTCCATGTTATATCAGGATGATTTTTGGGAAGAATGGATGGGTGGATGGAATATATGTTTTTGGGGGGTGTTGGGGTTGATCCTTAGGGAGAATTATTACATATACTAGTTAGTTGGGAATCAATTTCCATGTAGTTATAGAGAAGGGCATTGTGTAATACACCTAAGGATTTATCCCAATATTTGTGGAGCATATTCTTTGGGATTATGCAGAGAATAATACCATGGATAATGATTCGGGATTGTACCTCAAGTGTCCCATTGGATGGGACATTTTAGGGATTATGTGTTGGAATGACCCGTGCAGAGATAAATAATTGGGATTTCCCCAAGGGGATGACCGTTTAGGGATGAATGGATGTCATAGTCACAAATAACCTGTAATCCCACATGATTCATTCATGGTTTGAGAAAAAAGAATATGTAGTAGACCAAACACTCCTGTCATAGAGGAAGCACCAATGAGAGATGGTGTGGGGCTTATGCATGTCAATTACCCATGGAAGATGCCATTCCATGTCAGGATGATCTAATTTCATTTGAGAAATATAGAACACCCATAGATATGGGTGGGTTTGGTTTAATCCTAGTATGGGGAATCCCATGTTCATTTCATGGGTTGGGGATACAGGATAACATCATGTGTTGAGGATGATGGCACGGGGCAGTTTTACATCATACAGTATAGATGAAGGTGAATCAATTGTTACCCCTTGGACTTATATTATTGATTCTCAACAACCCTTGGGTAAGGGAACACATCAACAATCCCCAGAGGATAATTTGTAGAGGAGTGTTCTATAGTGGGGTTCATGTTAATGTAGTTATAATAAATGAAAAATCCATTAATGTGCCTATGCTGAAAAGAAAGTTGTAGGGAACGAAAATAGGGGATGCCTCATGAGGTACCAAGAACTAAGTATGTACAAGACTAGAGAGATTCAAAAAGGAGGTTCTTGAAATATAAGGGCCCATGCTGAGATAGAATTTGAAAATCATACGTGCTTTGTGAAGGCTAGAAAACTCACAAAAGAAAGGGATTCTTGGGACAAGGTGCCCCCGCATTGGCATGAATTCAGGAGTTGGTAAATGAGGGATTTGTGAAGGATGAATGCTCCAGGATTCTTCTTGTACCATAGCGGGCCTTCTTCCTCCATGAAGGGAAGATTACTTTGTGAAAGGAATATCTACATCATGTAGAGGCTGTTAGAAACTAGGGAATGGAGGATTCTCCTAGCTCCTGTAGCTGGGGTGATTCATTTTTCATTCGGTTCATTGTGATTAGAGGATTTACGAAATGAGAGATTTGAAGGAAACAAGGAAGGGGTAGTTGTGCCTTCATAGTAGATGTGGCCACATATTTATAGGAATGGGGGCCTTACGTTGTGTGGAAGCACATCACGAAGAAGGAATTACACTGTAAAGGGACATGAATCCTTCATACTGACAAATCTATCCACCATCTACCAATCATAGAGGGCGTCATACTCACAAGAGTTTCATCAACACCCTATATGGTCACAGTGGGAAAAGAAACTCCACAAATAATATTCACAAGGCAGATCATTTGGGTTATTCTGTGGTTGTTTGTGCTTGTATTTCATCTTGGATGATCAGGGTCCATCTCCTCTTCTAACGGGGAATGTATTTTGGTGTTATAAATATCTTTTAAAAATAAATTTTATTTGATTTATTGATTATTTTACATGAAACACTAATTATAATTAAATCATGATATAGTATTTATATTTTATTACTTAATGTGATGGTTATTTTCTAACCATTGAATTCTTGGGAAGTAATATAACTATCAAAATTATGAAAAATTTATGGTTTAACCATGTATAAATTGAATTCGTAAGTTAAAAATTTATTAAAATGGAAATAAAATCCTTTCCAAGAAAAATAAATATTTTCTGAAAAACTATTTTTATGAACACAATGTTTTTTTATATAAATTAGTTTATATAATCACTATTGGGGGATGAATGAATAAGATATATATATATATTATTCCATAACTTTTATTACTGTCTAATTATTGATTTTCTAGGAATAGTATAAAAATAAATATATTTTATTCATAAAAAACAAAACATTATAAAAAATGACATTCGTTGTTGTTTCGTTGGAAAAGACTCAAACCCTATCCAGCCTCATTGTAACGACCCGAAATTTTGAATAAATCTTGTTTCCTAATTTCATGTGTTATTTTTTATACTCAAAAAAAATGTTTTATTTGATAAACATGATTATAAATAAAATGAGACCATTGGTTTTTGAGTGTTATATGACCATCGGTCAATATGACCACCGTGACCAAAATGTTTTGATTATTGTCTCTATATTTAAGTAATCTTGGATAATTATTATAGAAAGAAGATTTGATGGCCTCACCTAGTAGCCTTGGGCCGATCGAAGCCCATCTAACAGAGATTGGGAAGGAGGTAGCACCATTGGGCTTTGATCTGGACCAAATCCAAGCCGAACTTCATCATGTGAAGCTAGAACGGAATCGCCTTCGCGAGAAGTTCAAACTGATAGAAATTACTACTCGGGCAATGTTGACTGAGCCGCCCCAAAATTCTATCACCCTAGCACACCTTACTCTTAGGTCCTACGCTGGTATTATAAGGGTTTATGTAACGAGACCGTAATTGCCTTGTGTAATCTTTTTTTTTAAATAAAAATTTGGATTTCTTCTTATGATGATGTTTATGAATTTTCAAATGACCGGATAAATATTGTATGCATATTTTTGATGAATTTTAGAAAAAGGATATTTTAAAAATGGTTTTGTAAACCTTAAATAATTAAAAATGTGTAATGATTTTCGAAAAATGGTCTTCTACAATTATGTTCAGTACGAAATTTAGAGTCTAATAAGATCAACTTGATTTTTGATGAATAGTACATTATGAATAGTGATTTTATGATTAGGATTAGTAATATGACCAAATGGATTAGTAATCTCACTTAAAGAAAGTTTTAAAATAATCTAGGCACCTTGATTAAGTAATGTTATTCAATAAAATAGTTAAATAACGGTTTCATTAATTATTATTCAAGTATTAGTTTTTTCGGGTGAATAGTGTTTTTTTAATTAAAAATTTAATTAAAAATAATTAGAAAATTATTTTTATAAAAATGACTTTATTTTTGAACTCAGAGCATCGATATTATGTTATGGTAATTTTTAGGGATTTTTCTGAAAAAAATGAATTTTCGATGAATAGTATTTTTATTTAAAAATTAAATTAAAAATATTTAGAAAATTATTTTTATAAAATGGATTTCATTTTTGAAATCAGAGCATTGATATTTGGTTAATGTGAAATTTTGGGATTATTCTGAGAAAGTTGAATTTCGGTGAATAGTGAAAGTATGGTTTTGCCAAAACCACTAGTGAGGTGTCCCTTGGCCATTAATGCCTTGTCCCCTCACTTTCCCTATAAATACCAAGCCCTCCTCTCATCCATTCGACTCCCCACTCTTCCCCAACGAAGTTCTGGTCTCATTACCTCCCAAGGAGTCCTCCCAAGGTGCCCCCAAGCCCTCAAGGTCCCAACCTTTGAGGTTTAAGAGTTACATTTTAAGGTAAGGGATCCGACCTCTCTCTTTCTTTTCAAGTAATCTCTTTTATGTCATTTCTTTTATACTCCATGTTCTTATGTTGGAGGATGTTCTTTTATATTCATCCTACTGCCTATTTCATGTTCATATTATGGGAGACCCCCCTTCCTCTCATCAATTCGTTTTAAGAATGTTTAAGTGGCGCCGTTAGGCTGCCGAATTTTTAAGGGATTCTTTCACCTTCCTCGTTTTCAAGTTCTATTTTCATTCAAGTCTTTCATGTTCCTTTTTATTATGTTGGGGTATGATCTCTAAATTATCATACTGATCTTTTATGATCATATGATGAGAGACCCCATTTGATCGCTTCAATTCAGTATTTTGAAGTTTTAAGTGGCGTCGTTAGGCTGCCGAATTTTTAAGTAGTTCTTCACCCTTCTCGTTTTGAAGTTCTACTTTCATGTGAATTATTTCAAGTTCCTTTTTGTTATATTGGGGTATGATCTCTATATATATCATACTGGACTCTTATGTTCATATGATGAGAGACCCCATTTGATCGCTTCAATTCAGTATTTTGAAGTTTTAAGTGGCGTCGTTAGGCTGCCGAATTTTTAAGTAGTTCTTCACCCTTCTCGTTTTGAAGATCTACTTTCATGTCAATTATTTCAAGTTCCTTTTTGTTATATTGGGGTATTATCTCTATATATATCATACTGGACTCTTATTTTCATATGATGAGAGACCCCATTTGATCTCTTCCATTCAGTATTTTGATGTTTTAAGTGGCGCCGTTAGGCTGCCGAATTTTTAAGTGGTTCTTCACCCTTCTCGTTTTGAAGTTCTACTTTCATGTCGATTCTTTCAAGTTCCTTTTTGTTATGATGGGGAATTATCTCTATATCTATCATACTTATCTCTTATGATCATATGATGAGGGACCCTATTTGATCTTGTCAAATCATTTTCTTTTGAAGTTAAGTGACGCCGTAAGGCTGCCGAATTTTCATAAGAGAAATCTAATTTTTTTCCTTCCATGTTTTTCATTTCAAATGGTATGTCCCTAAAATTTCATTACCATGTCCATATGTCCTTCTTATTCTTTCACCCTACTGTTTTATGGATCATTTATGAAAGTGTGACCCATGTACCCTCTCATTTCAATGTTTTCTAAAACCCCGAAACTTAGCCATTATGCTGCAGAATTTTCCCCACAAAATGCCTCTCTCTTTTCTCAAAAATTATTTTATGTTATAAAGTGAATACTCAAAGCTCTTATTTCTACAAGGGTATTCACATATACATATAAATGTTCCATTTTAAATTCTGGGATTTACATACATGAGACCCACTTTCCCTTTCCGTGGGTTTAAAGTGACGTAAAGATCATGTCTTTAAAGCAGTTTTTAAAACGTTATGATTATGAAATGAAACCCATTTATTTTATGCTATGTGGGTTATTTATGAAATGTTTGATGATGATATATGTGGCTCACATGATAATAAAGGAAAATTTAAGGGTGCGCCCTGATAGCGCTCCAATGCATTGGGTAATGATGTAACCACTAGAGATTACAATTTCCACGATACCTTGGTGAATAACCTTGGTAATTTTCAAATGACACCTTGGGGATGGACCTTGGTGATATGTTCATGATTGTCTATGTTAAATGATGTAGCCACATCTTCAAGTTATGAAAAAGTTTTATTTTTATTATGATATGCCTCATGATTTTATTTTCATGCCTTAAAGTTCTTTTCATGACTTTATTGATGTATCCCAAGTTCATATGTAAAATGTTTCACTTGTTTCCCTTGCTGGGCCTTCTGCTCACCCTTTCTTTTGATGTATGTCCCCAGGTTATGAGATTCAGTAATGAGCCTAGGGTGAACATGAGGAGAAGCCTTTCAAGTGTTTAAGAAGAATTCTTTATGTTGTTTTCATGTTTTAAGTTCCTGGTTTCCAAGACACTAAACCTTAAAGATCCTCGGTTTTGTAAAATGTAATGAAAGTTTATGTTATAAAATGGTGGGATGCTATAGTTGGTATCAAAGGATGGTTTAGTTATTTGTGGAAATTAGGATATGAAAACTCTAGGAAGAACCCTATAGAAAAGTTTAATATAGGAAATCTTCCTGGTATTTTGGTGAGTATTGAGTAAGGGGTTGCCAAGCAAATACATCCCTGTCTGGATACGAGCAGGTAGAGGTGTCTCTGGCACAGATGTACATAGGGGTAAAACCCGAAAACACCGCTTTGAGCTAGACTCGAACGGGAACTGGTACACGACAACGGGCCTTGCTGCACTCTTGGTTACGACACTCCCGGGGGATATGCTTTGGTAAATTCATAAGCTTGGTATGAACCATTATTAAAGGAACAAAGATAAAATAAAATAAAGATTCACATAAGAATATATGATCATGGATTACCTAGATGGGAACCTAGGGGATCACAAGTTAAGGTATACTTTTCTTCTACAAGTTATCCTTATATGCTTTAAGTTCCTTTTCATGATTATTGGTTAAGTATTTAAGCCTCTAATTATACTTTATCTTCTTAGTTAATGGTGGGAAATGGAATAACGTGTCCCAACAACCAATGTGATAGTAAATGCGACAATTTCCGTATTAATATGTCAGAGTTGATTAGGGGATTAAAAGATGATTATTATTTTGGAAGGTGTTCACTATTTTGGGGACCCTATATGATCGAGGTAAATAGATTACTATAGTATTTTCATTGAGGAGTAAGGTTGACTTATATTTTGAAGAATTGATGAATTTAAGGTGGACTTATAGTAATTTAGGTTACTTTTGGGAATGATTAACCTATCTTGGGTAAAATATGTTTAGGTTAGATACTTTTGTTATAAGATGTTAGGAGTGGTTGATGTTGTCTGGAGATGAACAATGAAGTTGTTTTGGAAGACTATGTTATCAAATCCTTCTTGTATTTGGGTTTCAATCTTAGTTTGGTTTATTTTGAGGAATTTTAAGGACCGTTATTTATGGAGTGGTCTATGATGAACGTTGGGTAGTACCATGGAACTTTGAAGATTTAAAAGTAGGTTCTATTCCTATGGGATTCTTTCTTTTTGAAGAGTTGTTTTACCTTAACCTTTCTGTTTTTGGGATAATGTTTAAAGATAGAAGAAATAGATAGTTAATCTTTTGTAGATTATGTGATTCTATAGAAGATAATTCTTGTGCTTTTATGAGACCAAGTGTTTTTGAATTCTCATCATTTGGCGAAAAGATTAGTGTTGGTAGGGACTTGTTAAAGGATGAAACTCTACTTGAAGGTAGGTATATTTTCTTATGTTTTTGTTCTATGTAGTAAATGAAATCCTCAAAATTATGAAAAGAAACGTAAAACAAAAATGTTGTTGGTTTACGTTTCCTACTAGGTAATCAAAGACCGTTTACACACATCATAAGTTTGGGATTTTCTCATGGTTAACTTTCTCCTAATCATGTTCTCTATCACTCTCTCTCAGAACTGACCCTTTGTTTTTTCCTCCATGTCCATGTTTTCCTACATGGAACCCGAGTGTGGGTTAACTCGGGTGGCCTTTGTACTTCCTTTTCTTTCTTTTAAAGTAATGGTGTTACTGCCTCTTTTTCCGATGTGGGACTTTCAATGAAATTTCAAAACCCAATTTAAAAAAATTGCGAGGACGCAATTTCTTAAGGGGGGAAGATTGTAACGACCCAAAATTTTGAATAAATCTTGTTTCCTAATTTCATGTGTTATTTTTTATACTAAAAAAAATGTTTTATTTGATAAACATGATTATAAATAAAATGAGACCATTGGTTTTTGAGTGTTATATGACCATCGGTCAATATGACCACCGTGACCAAAATGTTTTGATTATTGTCTCTATATTTAAGTAATCTTGGTTAATTATTATAGAAAGAAGATTTGATGGCCTCACCTAGTAGCCTTGGGCCGATCGAAGCCCATCTAACAGAGATTGGGAAGGAGGTAGCACCATTGGGCTTTGCTCTGGACCAAATCCAAGCCGAACATCATCATGTGAAGCTAGAACGGAATCGCCTTCGCGAGAAGTTCAAACTGATAGAAATTACTACTCGGGCAATGTTGACTGAGCCGCCCCAAAATTCTATCACCCTAGCACACCTTACTCTTAGGTCCTACGCTGGTATTATAAGGGGTTATGTAACGAGACCGTAATTGCCTTGTGTAATCTTTTTTTTTAAATAAAAATTTGGATTTCTTCTTATGATGATGTTTATGGATTTTCAAATGACCGGATAAATATTGTATGCATATTTTTGATGAATTTTAGAAAAAGGATATTTTAAAAATGGTTGTGTAAACCTTAAATAATTAAAAATGTGTAATGATTTTCGAAAAATGGTCTTCTACAATTATGTTCAGTACGAAATTTAGAGTCTAATAAGATCAACTTGATTTTTGATGAATAGTACATTATGAATAGTGATTTTATGATTAGGATTAGTAATATGACCAAATGGATTAGTAATCTCACTTAAAGAAAGTTTTAAAATAATCTAGGCACCTTGATTAAGTAATGTTATTCAATAAAATAGTTAAATAACGGTTTCATTAATTATTATTCAAGTATTAGTTTTTTCGGGTGAATAGTGTTTTTTTAATTAAAAATTTAATTAAAAATAATTAGAAAATTATTTTTATAAAAATGACTTTATTTTTGAACTCAGAGCATCGATATTATGTTATGGTAATTTTTAGGGATTTTTCTGAAAAAAATGAATTTTCGATGAATAGTGTTTTTATTTAAAAATTAAATTAAAAATATTTATAAAAATATTTTTATAAAATGGATTTCATTTTTGAAATCAGAGCATTGATATTTGGTTAATGTGAAATTTTGGGATTATTCTGAGAAAGTTGAATTTTCGGTGAATAGTGAAAGTATAGTTTTTAAGTTACGGGTGTTTAATGACATCATTAAATGATGTATTAAGTATATATTCAATATGGTCGAATTATAAATAGTAAGATAAAGTGTGAGGTGTCCCAAGTGGCCAATACCATGGGCAAATACCATGGGCAAGCCCATGGTTTTGCCAAAACCACTAGTGAGGTGTCCCTTGGCCATTAATGCCTTGTCCCCTCACTTTCCCTATAAATACCAAGCCCTCCTCTCATCCATTCGACTCCCCACTCTTCCCCAACGAAGTTCTGGTCTCAGTACCTCCCAAGTAGTCCTCCCAAGGTGCCCCCAAGCCCTCAAGGTCCCAACCTTTGAGGTTTAAGAGTTACATTTTAAGGTAAGGGATCTGACCTCTCTCTTTCTTTTCAAGTAATCTCTTTTATGTCATTTCTTTTATACTCCATGTTCTTATGTTGGAGGATCTTCTTTTATATTCATCCTACTGCCTATTTCATGTTCATATTATGGGAGACCCCCCTTCCTCTCATCAATTCTTTTTAAGAATGTTTAAGTGGCGCCGTTAGGCTGCCGAATTTTTAAGGGATTCTTTCACCTTCCTCGTTTTCAAGTTCTATTTTCATTCAAGTCTTTCATGTTCCTTTTTATTATGTTGGGGTATGATCTCTAAATTATCATACTGATATTTTATGATCATATGATGAGAGACCCCATTTGATCGCTTCAATTCAGTATTTTGAAGTTTTAAGTGGCGTCGTTAGGCTGCCGAATTTTTAAGTAGTTCTTCACCCTTCTCATTTTGAAGTTCTACTTTCATGTCAATTATTTCAAGTTCCTTTTTGTTATATTGGGGTATGATCTCTATATATATCATACTGGACTCTTATGTTCATATGATGAGAGACCCCATTTGATCGCTTCAATTCAGTATTTTGAAGTTTTAAGTGGCGTCGTTAGGCTGCCGAATTTTTAAGTAGTTCTTCACCCTTCTCGTTTTGAAGTTCTACTTTCATGTCAATTATTTCAAGTTCCTTTTTGTTATATTGGGGTATGATCTCTATATATATCATACTGGACTCTTATGTTCATATGATGAGAGACCCCATTTGATCTCTTCAATTCAGTATTTTGATGTTTTAAGTGGCGCCGTTAGGCTGCCGAATTTTTAAGTGGTTCTTCACCCTTCTCGTTTTGAAGTTCTACTTTCATGTCGATTCTTTCAAGTTCCTTTTTGTTATGCTGGGTAATTATCTCTATATCTATCATACTTATCTCTTATGATCATATGATGAGGGACCCTATTTGATCTTGTCAAATCATTTTCTTTTGAAGTTAAGTGACGCCGTAAGGCTGCCGAATTTTCATAAGAGAAATCTAATTTTTTTTCCTTCCATGTTTTTCATTTCAAATGGTATGTCCCTAAAATTTCATTACCATGTCCATATTTCCTTCTTATTCTTTCACCCTACTGTTTTATGGATCATTTATGAAAGGGTGACCCATGTACCCTCTCATTTCAATGTTTTCTAAAACCCCGAAACTTAGCCATTATGCTGCAGAATTTTCCCCACAAAATGCCTCTCTCTTTTCTCAAAAATTATTTTATGTTATAAAGTGAAAACTCAAAGCTCTTATTTCTACAAGGGTATTCACATATATATATAAATGTTCCATTTTAAATTCTGGGATTTACATACATGAGACCCACTTTCCATTTCCGTGGGTTTAAAGTGACGTAAAGATCATGTCTTTAAAGCAGTTTTTAAAACGTTATGATTATGAAATGAAACCCATTTATTTTATGCTATGTGGGTTATTTATGAAATGTTTGATGATGATATATGTGGCTCACATGATAATAAAGGCAAATTTAAGGGTGCGCCCTGATAGCGCTCCAATGCATTGGGTAATGATGTAACCACTAGAGATTACAATTTTCACGATACCTTGGTGAATAACCTTGGTAATTTTCAAATGACACCTTGGGGATGGACCTTGGTGATATGTTCATGATTGTCTATGTTAAATGATGTAGCCACATCTTCAAGTTATGAAAAAGTTTTATTTTTATTATGATATGCCTCATGATTTTATTTTCATGCCTTAAAGTTCTTTTCATGACTTTATTGATGTATCCCAAGTTCATATGTAAAATGTTTCACTTGTTTCCCTTGCTGGGCCTTCTGCTCACCCTTTCTTTTGATGTATGTCCCCAGGTTATGAGATTCAGTAATGAGCCTAGGGTGAACATGAGGAGAAGCCTTTCAAGTTTTTAAGAAGAATTCTTTATGTTGTTTTCATGTTTTAAGTTCCTGGTTTCCAAGACACTAAACCTTAAAGATCCTCGGTTTTGTAAAATGTAATGAAAGTTTATGTTATAAAATGGCGGGATGCTATACTCATGACATGAAAAAATTTCCTGACAAGAATGGTCAGTCTATCTTCTTTCATCTTGTAAATGAGATGTTATGGTATGAGTGAGTTCATGTCTAGTTTTCCATATTTTTTTTATTAGAGAAGAGATGAATGAGGATCATTTGGTTTATCATAATTGTTGATTGTGAGGGGTTTAATGACATCTACAGTCACAAATGAAGGTCTTAACATTATTGATCATAATGGAAACTCCTGATGATTCCCACATCCCTAACTATGTACAGACTTCCCTTTTAAAGGCATATTGACCTTTGGAGTTTGAGACCCAATGCTTCTTAGGAACTCACATTGGTCAAGAGGATTACAGGTCAGGCTCATCACACCCTTTTGAGGGTAAATTTCACTTTCACCAAGACACATTTATAACTTTAATATATGTATTAGAATATCTTCCTAATCTATATACATGAGAGATTACCATAAAAACTGATAATATGTTAGACCATTATATATGAATAATAAGGGGATCCTATTAGTGAATACATCAATCTAAATCTGTGGTTAATCATCCATTTAACATTAATGGGTAGATTCTTATATGGTGAAGTTGAATAATTAGAAATGTCAGAATTTTCTACCATGTTGGGAGGTGATTAATATGTAGTGGATGAGATTAATTAGTAATGAGTCATCCTACATATCATATTTCAAAATAGGAATCAAAACCCATTTTCTTCATTAAACCCATTCATTTTAACATCATAAAAGAATGATATATATGCCGGTACTTTTGATACCAAATATTTGAGATTGAATATAGAGGAGGAATCTAATGTATCCTAGTTATGCATGAATTAGAGTCATCGTAGTTCATTTAATTGGGTATTACACACATAGGTTTCACTTCTATTATTGGAATATCATATTATTCTACTCTTTAAAGATTAAAAACAGAGTATTCACTTGATTATTTATATTTATGATGCTAATGATGAGAGCATTTCAACTACCTATGATACTATGACATATGCTTGGTCTAGGAAACAATAGATTGAATGTAATCTGTCTCTTTAAAATTTGATGTAGGAGTTATATGATGTAGATTTCCTTAGAATGATTATTATGAATCTCAGGTCATAGAATGGTGTGCTACATATACTAGTTACTATAGGAAGCAGAGTCATTATATTCTAGTTAATCACTAATCCTTTTGATGGATGAGGAGGAATGATCCTCCCATAGGACTTATTAAGTCCTGATCATTCAAGTTTCAGAGATACAGATGATATTATTTTATGGTATGTATATATTTGATCTCATGCAGAATATGGGTATCCTATGTTTTATGGTTGTGGATGGAATTAGAGTTCCCATAGTTACTTCTGTCTCTCAGTCCGATGATTGATGATCGGTTCATGGGAATGATTGTGTCCTAATTGTTGATGTATTGGGGACCCTTATAGGCTTAAATTATATAAGATCCCATTTGATCTCGGGCCTTATGGAAGTATCCTATGTATCCATGTTTTGGATGGAATCCTAGATCCCGCAATTCTTTTAATTTGGGCTTAAACACTGAGGTTTCCATTTTATTAAGGGCATATCATATTATTCAACTGATTGATGATTACAGACTATGGTTTCACTATATGCAAGCTGGATAAGGATATCATTCCCCAATACATGTTAGGCCCACTAGGAAAGATTCCCTTAGAGGTGGGGTAAATCGGGGTATGAAAGAATAAAACAACTTTTCTTTTTGATCTTGTTTTGTTGTAAGAAAAAACACACTTCTCTATCTTTCCTGATGCAGAGTATGAATAAACCTCAATGCATGCACATGGTGCAGTTATTTTAACTTGGTTCACCCTCACTGGGCTACGTCCAAGGAGAATACACTGACAATGTGCTGATGTTCCATTTCCACAATAAGTGCACTGCTGTTTACAAGTTCGAAGCGGACTCACTATCCCTCCTATTTTATAACCACTCATAAATATAGAATTCACTTCTCTCTCAACCGAAGTGATCTCACTACTTCTTCAAAAGATCCACTCATAGTTTATAGACCTATAGGTCTCTTCATTTTTAGTAATGAATGCATCATCCACTGTATTTAGATGCTCTATTGATGTACGAATTTTATCTACTGATGAATACCCCTTTTCCCCTAAACATTGTGAAATTATTTTAGAAATACCTTTGCAAAGAACTCTACTTTGAGAGGCTCCCAATTTGTCGAAGATCAAACAGTCCTTTGCGAATCTCCTTCCTTTACACGAAGCTCAGTCCTTCACAGAGCTCAGGATGTCATGGAGCTCATGTCATCACAGTTTGACATCCCTTGTTAAGCTCACTGAGCCAACTCGGAGCACCCAACTTTCGCGGAGCTAGAATTTCCACTGCGAAGCTCCTTCCTTTCACAAAGCACACTACCTTCACGAAATACCTTAATGATCCGAGATCAAATTATTTTCTTCTAAAAAAATTCTAATTCTACCAAGTGGGTTGAGATCAATTTATAGGTGATTCCACTGAACCTTGAAGCTTCCATGTGAAGTCAACACCCCGTCAGCTCAAATCACGATGCTCCCAAGTTCCCGCCAAAATTCTATCTAAATTGCGAAACACCATGGAAATTTTTTGATCATGGAGCTCGTCGTAATAGTTGATAATCCCATTAATTCCTTTGCACCTTCTCCATGAAACACCACTCACAATTCCCTTCACCGCTACAATGCTCTTCAATTCTGCCATTCGTGAAGGTTTTTTGTAATCACATAGAATCACCGTCAACATTCTTATGGTGTTTTAGAAATCCAATTCATGAATCCTATCTTCACAAAACTCATGCCTTTTTCATATTTTGATGATATCTTCAAGGAAATCTTTATTTCTCAATGCTCACCAAACTCATAATTTTGGACCCCAAAAAATTAGCAAACACTAGAAAATGATGCCACCTTGTATCTATTCTTTTATACCACCTCCAGATCATCCATTCCTTTGTTATGGTTCTTTTTCAACATGGATTATCAACAAAATATATTAAACTTGACAATTCACCATGGAATCCTTCTTTGTCAATAAACACAATCAACACAAAAATGATGCAATGTTACATTAAGGAATTTTTTCCCAACAATACATATGCTTGTCATGGAAGGATTTTCTACATAACATATATGGTTATTTATGGACATGTATAATGAAAATATCATTATATAAGTTAAAATGTTTGGATTTTGATAAAATATGTGGGTAATGATGTTTGAAGATTATCACATGATCGAAAATTACATTTCTTGAGAGTGTCTCATGGCCTGGATAATGTGTAAAAAAATATATAACATAACCTAGGATAACATTCATGGAGGACACAAAATGATATGGATAGTGGGATTAGAGGGATTTGCGAAACCTAGGTGGAATGTCTAATAGACGTCTAATACTATGGATGACATGCTCTAACGTTTTCATGATATTTGATTGGAAAGTCTGAAGGGATTCATGGAACCTAGAAATCATTTACTATACTCACCTTATGATTTGGTAGACATGTATAAATTAAATCACTAGATCTAGAAGGTATGTCTTGAGGGCTTCAAAAGAAATATATGGCATGTATGAGGGGAATATCATAAATTCAATATCATTCTTGGGGGTAATCACATGTCTTTTTTGACATGTTCGAAGGATATTGCATGATTCAAAATGTATGTGATAGGAACATCTCATAACATCATCAACATGTACCAATGATACCACATGACAAGGATGCGTTAGATGAAGAGCATAAGGATAAAATTCAACATATTAGGGTAAGTCACTTGTTATTTAATGTTTATTCTAGGTTTGATTTCATATTTTCCTTATATTTTTCCAATTTTAGCATATATAGGTTTCATGAGCTTCATAAGATATTCAGAATTCCCTTCCAATAACCCTCCATAAGAAAACCACATGATCTATGAGTGATAACATGTTGTGCCTATTCATGTCACATGATATTCTAATTCATTCCATGGTTCCTTAACTGGTGAAATACCTTGCGATCGTGAGATTTTCCACTTCAATAAGTGTACTCCATAACATTGGCACTCTGGTGCATATATCCAAGGATATATTTTTTATTGGTGTGTGAAGGATTCATAAGTATATTCTCATCAATTATTCACCAATTATTGAAGTGTGTATCACAGAAATATAGGATAGAATCATGTAGTTGTTAGGTTTCATTAATTTTCACATGATCTTTTAAGATGTTATTTGAGGGGAGTGAGATAATTTTCAGTGACTGCAAGATGATTAATTCAATGATCCATTTTTTAGATTATGGTAATTATTGGTGTCATTCCCAATTACATGGATATTCTAATGGGATCTTTCAATTTCATAACAACATTTCTAATGACCTTCGTGAGATTAGGATTCCTACTGAAGGGCTTTCACAATATCTCATATGACTTGTTTTGGGTCTTTTGCGATACTAGGAAGGATTCTTCAGGGGCATTCGTAAGATCATGTTGGAATTCTAAGGGGTCTTGTGAGGCCATGATGGCTATTTATGGGGTTTTGTGTGATCAATGGTGATCACTTTGGTTATATAATCCCATTCATATAATACCAACATATATTTCCTCCACAAGAAGCTCCTATTATTTCCCAATTATTTCCCTTATTTATTTTATATGGGATTAGAGTCTTTACTGTTTCCTTGAATTTTGTTGAAGAAAATAAATATCATGTCACGACCCGCCTTCACCAAAAAGAGGGAAGGGTCAGCAGACTGCTAGGCCCTTCCTTCTTTAAGTTGAAGGAGAGATAATGACCCCTGAAACCCGTCTTCAATAGGTCCCGGAGTGGC
Organism: Viscum album; assembly: GCA_963277665.1. Classification (NCBI taxonomy): domain Eukaryota; kingdom Viridiplantae; phylum Streptophyta; class Magnoliopsida; order Santalales; family Viscaceae; genus Viscum; species Viscum album. Next base: position 2,136,399,311 of record OY728138.1, read on the forward strand.
GACTAGCACCAAGGGTATAGAATCACACACTAAATTGAAGGCATTACCCTTTTACTATTTTATAGGATCGGGAGATAAGATGATGAAACCCAACAACACCAAAAGTAAAAGAAAAGTAAATCCAAAAGTAAAACATTCCCACATGCATGTTCCAAATGTAAAAGCCATAAAGTACAAAAGTGACTACAAGGGTAAGTACCGAAGAAGGAAAAACAGCAACTGCAACTTCCCCAAAGGTCCGAGCTATTAAGGTCTTGTGTGATCCCCGACGTCCTCCTAGAATCTTGAAAGAAATTTTATATACGTAGGGTGAGCAAACAAGAACACTCAGTAGGGAAACTAAAGACTCTCGTGCACAAGTGGGGGAATGTAATAAAGTCCTGTGAGAAAAAGAGTAAACCAAACACTTAACAAGGTAAACTATCCACCCAATCCTCACTAAGGCACACTCCCCAAATAACGCAAGTCCAGTAATATATATATGATAAGATCACATCGATGTTTGGGTTACCCACTCCACTTTACCACTGGTTATTGATACATCCTACGCATCGAACCAATCCCGCCATTCTCACCGCAGTCCCACTGTCACACCTGTCTGCACACACCTGGGCCACAACCACACGTAGTCCCACTATCGAATCCCGCCCAAAAACACCTGGGCCAAAACTGTCACACGTAACCACGCCTGCAAACACCTAGGCCAGAACAACCACCGCCACGCCCGAAGACACATGGGCTAGAAGATCCACTGCCATGCCCGACGACACCTGGGCCTCATCCCAAAGACAATTGGGAAACCACCTGCCGCACCCACCTGGCCAACCACCACACTACCCTTCCCGAAGATTCACGGGCTAATAATGGACCTCAGGCCATCACATCCTGCCCGAAGATACTTGGGCTATCCGGGAAAGGGAGCAGAAAAGGAGCTAATAAACAGCCACTAATAATAGTGTTGGAAAAAACACCCTACCCTAGGAAATGGGGGTGTTCGGCACTAAGTCCTCAACATTGGTGGGTCATGAATAAGAAACCCAAAAGTACAAGTATATATATATAGGTAAAAAGAACTCACCCAAAGTTAGGTTTTTCTTTAGCCAGCCTAAAGGACACAAACAACACTCAAGTCTGAGTCACGAATCTTTCCAACAAAACCCATTTGTCCCATCCTTGTTGTCATGTTCAGTAATAGTGTCTAAATATGTTTATGCACTACTGGGAAACTAATAATCATAAGCACAAGTCAAGGAAAAGATCCAGCCAAAGGTCAATTTAAATATTCACACCCGGTTCTCTTGTAAAGTCATAACAACAAAGGGATAAGTGAGATCCCTAAAAGTACTTTAACCAAAGACAACCCCGAGACACTTCCCCGTGTCCCCCCCCCCCCAATAGGGTTTCTCATCAATAGAAGATCCCACCCCAATTTGTGATATAAACAAGGTAACCAACCGGTCTTAAAATTCACATCCACTGAATCCATAACAACAGAGGATCCCATCTCCAATTTCATAACCACCAAGATTATAAAAACAGGGGATCCCTTCCCCTACCACATCTCCATAAATCGGCCCGTAAAATAAAACAACCAAACTACTACCACCAACACAAAGCAGGGCCATGCCGATATTTTCAGATTTTTAAAATTTAACACACTCCATGATTTCAATTTCCGTGTTCTTTAACCGGGGGTTATCACAGAAGGGTTGATCCTAGTGCTTCAATTTATTTAGCCAGGTGTATTTGATTAACCAATATACGTTCCACATTAATGGTTCACAACCAAAAAACATTTCATTAAACATTACTAGAGGTAGGGGTTTGTTAGTGCACAGAGGAAGACCACCAACAGTCATGCTTTTCAAAAGGCGTAAGCCCACACAATTCAGAAAGAAGATCATAATATAAAACAGCATCAACGATCACAGCCCCCCTTCTTTCTTTATAGAAACCATTCATTATCTTTATTTAGGTCTGTTTTATCCAATTCGACATAATCAAAAGCACGCCCACCCCGCATGATACACAAAAGAGAGAGGAGAAGGAGAAATTCCCTACTTGTTGATCAACGATCGACGCTTAGGCCGGGGGCAGAACATTACGTATAGCGATGCGGCTCACCTGAATGAAAAGTGTCTCATCTGAACGAAGGGTAATCTAGCGTAGAGTGAACATGAAAAGAACCCTATGGTGAACCCTTTTGTTTATAAGGGCGGGGACAGTTGAGATAAGAACGTGAAACCGCTTAAGGCACGGTGTCATGGGTTGACCACACGATTGTGACACCCCACACGTTATTAAAAAGGTCGGGTAGTTTAAATGGGCAGACACACCATGTTAATTCATTAAATATTTAATTAAAACTTTTATGGGCGTTAGTGGGCTTTAAAACAAGCTTAAAGGGGTCAAGAATAGGGTTTCAAACCCAATTTGCGCAAGAAAGAGCACTACAAGAAAGAACCTGTGGGGGTAGGCAAGAGCCACCGGTATACGAGAACGACTGGTGGCTGACAGCTACCGATAGATTTGAGCTACCAGTAGGCTTCCGCGACCAGTAGACCGAGCTACCGGTAGGCTGAAGCTGCCAATAGACCGAGGTACCGGTAGGCTGCAGCTACCGGTAGACCGAGCTACCGGTAGGCCAGCTATAGATAGGTTAAGGCCACCGGTAGGCTTACTGTTACGCCAAACATCACTGAGATTCCCAGACCAGAAAACCAACATGAGATTTTCACAATGTAATGGACCCCTAAACCTGGGCCATTAAATCAGATACCTCTTAAACGATTCTCATCCTTGAGAATCAAAACAACCCAGAAGGAAAGAGATGGTCCGAACAACCACCTCGAAAGATACCTCTTAGGAGTGAACCTCATGTTAACTAAAAATGCCCTTCTGTCAAGAACCAAGAAACATATCATGTCAAACTTCCCATGCATGTGGGGTTTGGGGGGTCTCTTTCCCCATGTCAAGATATTATCCGCTTTGGGTGGCACTAACTCGCTCGCATGGGTTTAATCGCATCATCCTTAATGCATCTTGATTAGGGGTCAGGTTCTCTCCTCCCCATAGCTAGGGATTTTCACACACATTTAGAGGAAATAAAACCAGTACATTTCATAGCCAACAATACCAAAACATTCTACCACAATAGGTATAAAACAAACAGTACAAAACTCAAAACAACTCTGGGTACTGGGCACACATTTGTGCTTCCCTCTCCCACATACTCTCCTCAAGCCCATAATATCTCCACCACACACGAACCAAGGGAATGGTTTGCCCAAGAAGCACCTTCTCCTTGCGATCCTCGATCATCACTGGTCTCTCCATAAAATTCACATCGTCTTCGATGTCCATCTCACCCCAATCAGGGACGTGTGAATCATTGTGCAGATACCGACGGAGCTGAGACACATGGAAGACATCATGTATCCTCAGTAGCGGTGGTGGTAACGATAGCTGATAAGACAGTTCGTCGACCCTCCGCAACACTTCGAATGGCCTGATGAACCTGGGAGAAAGCTTACTCCCCTTACCGAACCTCTGTTGTCTACGCCGAGGGGAGGCCTTCAAGAATATGTGGTCTCTATCCTCAAACTCCAAGGGCCTCCTCCTGGTATCAGCATACTACTTTTGTCGGTCCCGGGATGCCTTCATCCATTCCCGTATGAGATGAACCTTCTCTGTCGTGCTCTACACCACCTCCGGTCCAAGGATTCCCACCTCTCCATCTTTGGTCCAACACACAGGTGAACGGCATGGCCTCCCATACAAGGCTTAAAAAAGGGTCATACCAATGGTAGAGTGGTAGCTATTATTGTAGGAAAACTCTACGAGGGGCTAGTATCGCACCCATGATCCTCCTGAGTCTAGAACACATGCCTGCAGCATATCCTACAAGGTATGGATGGTGCATTCTATTTGTCCATCTACCTGTTGGTGGAAAGCAGTGCTACGATGCAGCTGGGTGCCAAAAGCATGCTGGAATCCTCTCCAGACTCGTGAGGTAAACTGTGCATCACTATTCGAGACTATTGACCTCGTAACGCCATGCAACCACACCACCTCATCCACGTACCTTCACGCCAAAGCATCCACTTCACTCAACTCCATGATCTCTAGAAAGTGAGCCGATTTTGTCAACTGGTCCACTACCACCCAGATGTCGTCGCATCCCCCTTGGACCTTGGGTAGTCCCATGACAAAATCCAACGAAATGTTGTCCCAATTCCACTCAAGGACATCTAGAGGCTACAGTAGGCCACTTGGAACTCGGTGTTCAGCCTTCACTTGCTGACACACTAAGAACTTGACTACAAACTCTGCCATCGCTCGCTTAACTCCAGGCCACCAAAACTGTCTCTTCCGTCCCTGTTCAATTCCTGGGTGTACTGCCAGGGGTGAGTTGTGTGACTCACTGAGAACCTTGCCACGAATTGCCTCTAGAAACAACATCTTTCCCTGCAAAAGCATCTGATTCTGACCATCCTCCATCCATCCTTCCAGATCATTGCCCTGGTCAACTCAGTCGCGCATCACTTAGCACTCTAGGTCTCCCCACTGAGACACCTCCACTTGTTGAAACAGAGACGACTACATTGTCATCTGATACAGGAAACCTCTAGTGTTATCCATCCTCACATCTAGGTGTAAGGAATCCAAATCCTCCATCACCTTCTCGGCGTCCACTGACTCTCAGACCGCATCCCTCTACATCCTCCTACTCAAGGCATCGGCCACTACATTGCCCTTTCCGTTAGTAAAAGAGATCTCGAAGTTGTAATCCTGGAGGAACTCCACCCTTCTCTACTGTCACAAGTTTAGGTCCCGCTGGGGAAAGATATACCTCAAGATTTCGGGATCTGTGAAGACCACAAAGCATTCTCCGATGAGGTAGTTCCGCCATAACTTTAGCAAAAGAACGACCACTACAAGCTCCAGGTCGTGGGTGGCATAATTATGCTCATGAGGGCATAGCTTCTTGGAACCATAAGAGATAACCCCTTGTCACTGTATTAACACACATCCCAGGCCCAGTCCCGAAGCATCATAGAACACCTCATAGGCCACCCCATTTTCCGGTAATCTCAGCACTGGGGCACTAACCAACTTCTCCTTCAGATAGCTGAAGGCTGACTCGCACTGCTCACCCCACACAAAAACCCGGTCTTTCTTGGTCAGGGCTGTCAAAGGGGATGCTACTCGAGAGAAGTTGGGTACGAACCTCTGATAGTATCCAGACAGCCCGAGGAAACTATGGACCTCTTCCACATTCTTCGGTGATACCCACGAAATAGCTGCCTCAACCTTTTATGGGTCCACTGCTACCCCTTGATCGGACACTACGTGCCCAAGGAAGTGCACTTCTCATGTCCAGAATTTTCATTTTGACAACCTACCATAGAGATGGTGATGTTGGAGGACCTCCAAAACCATCCTCAGGTGCTCTGCATGGTCCTCCTCTGATCTCGAATAGATCAGGATGTCATCAATGAACACAACCACGAACTGATCCATGTACTCTCGGAAGATGGAGTTTATAAGCCCCATGAACACATCTGGGGCGTTCGTAACACCGAAGGGCATGAAAACGAACTCGAAGTGTCTATATCTGTACCTGAACGCCGTCTTCAGGATGTCACTTTCCTTCACTCTCAGTTGGTGATACCCAGACCGTAGGTCGATCTTCGAGAACCATCCTGCCCCTTTCAGATGGTCGAAAAGATCATCTATCCTCGGAAGAGGGTAGCGATTCTTGATCATCACCTGATTCAGCCTCCTGTAGTCTATGCACAACCTGAGACCACCATCTACCTTTTTGGAGAACAATACTAGAGAAACCCACGGTGACGCACTCGGCCTAACATAACCCATCTTCATCAGATCGTCAATTTGGATCTGCAACTCCCGTAGCTCTGAAGGTGCCATCCGGTAAGGAGCCATCAAGATCGGATGAGCGTCGGGATGCAGGTCTATCCCGAACTCGATATCACGTTGAGGGGGTAGAGTCTTCACCTCCTCAGGGAAGACATCCGTAAACTCGTAGACGATCTCTGGCACTTCCACCATCTCAGCATCTACTGACTCTACTGATAGCTCGGCTAACAAGGAGAGGAGGGGTTTCTCTTGCCTGCTGCTCTTATAGTTTCTCCACTCACCGGTAAAAGTAACATGCTGACCGTTCAAGTCTGAGAACACAACTATTCCTCGGAAATAGTCGATGATGGCACACAGAGAGAATAGCTAGTCGATGCCTGGGATGACATCGAATGGATGTATCTGTAGCAAAAGAAGATCCCAAACCGACTAATGTGGCCATATCAGCAGTCTGCATCCCCGACAAACAAACAACAATTCGGTCTCACCTATGAATGGTGTGATTAGCACCAAGGGCACTAGAAGTCTCTCAGAATCTAGACCCAAGGCATGGTCAATACATGGTGCAACAATGGAGTGTGAAGCTCCGGTATCGAACAAGGCATAAGCAAGGGTACTGAACAAACTAATCATACCTCGAACAGCCTTCGGCCCTGCTGGAATTCCTTCCTCTGCGGCGTGTAGCTGTCCATTGCCAGATCCTCTTCCCCTCAGCTATCGGCCACCTCCTCGACCACACCCCAGTCAAGGTCCCTGAGGAGCGCCCTGATGTCAGCCTCCTCCTCCGATGTCTGCCCTCGGAGCAGCGGGAGCTCGCTGTCACTACTGCTACTACTGGAAAGGCCTGGTTGGAAGCTGGTGCTGGGGAGGGTGGTGGGGTTGTTCGCCACCTCCGTATTGTACCCGGTCTGGGCACTGACTCCGAAGATGTCCAGGGCTCCCACATACTAAGCACCACGTCCCTGGGCCCGAAGAAAAAGGGTGAGGACCAGGGGATCGGAACTGAAACTATTTCGGCCTGCTCCCTGCTGGTCAGAACCTGGAGGGCCCTGATACTGGAGGCCTGGTACTAACGGCCTACCCCATCGTTGGTCACAGCTAGATCCCCTCTCGTGACACACCTCCTAGAGCGTGCATCCTCTCCACCACTTCGGCCTTCTTCTGGACCTCCATGTACGTCGGCAGGATAAAGGGGGTAACAGCATACTGGAGCGAGGGTCAGAGCGCCTCCTCCAAACATCACGCCCGAGACTCCTCGTCGGGAAAGAGGTCTAGAGAAAAATGTAGGAGGTCCTTGAACATTATTTCTAGCTCCCTTACTGACATACTCCCCTACTGAAGGTAGAGTTGCTCCTGTCTCTTTTCCGCCTTCATTGTTGAAGAGTGGAATTCCGCCTGGAACTTCCTCTCGAAATCAGCCCATGACACCTCAACATCTCTCCTCTCCCCCAGGTAAAGCATCCACCACTGACGTGCTGCTCCTCGCATCTAGCTGACGGCTAGCGGAACCCAGTACTCGGTCGGAGCCCGGATCAAGCCGAAGTCTATCACCAGCTCCTCTAGCCAGCTCTATGTCTTCATGTCAGAGGTGATGGCCTCATACTTCTCGAGGGTATGTCGCTGGAAGGCCCAAAGTGTCTTCTGCCATAGGTCATCCTCCTCCTCCCAATCAGCTCTCTGTCAATCAGCCAAAGTAGTCTCCGGGGCCTCGATCGACTGTACCACACATTGTCGCCTTCCAAGTGCCATAACTGCAATGTAAGCAACGAATGCCTAAGACCAAGTAGTGCAGAATATTGCCTTTAATGCTACTTAATAATTTTGTTTATTCTTAATTCCCAATACACCCCAGATACACGAGAACACAAGTCATTATGATGCATGTACCTTTCCCAGGGTCTCACTAACCCTGCAATCAGTCTGGCCTTACTTGGTCGTTCGGTAGGTCCAGAGTCCTTGCATCGGATCACGGGGGGCCCTAAAATCCCGTGTCCTAGCCGGTCTTCCCTGGCCTAATTCACGCACCATGGTCACCCAACACTATTTCCCTACCATACCATGCAATCCTCACTGTGCCTAACTCCAGACTCCATCCTATCTCTCAACCATCATCTCTAATACCATTCTGTCACGACCCGACTTCACCAAAAGGAGGGAAGGGTCAGCAGACTGCCGGACCCTTCCTTCTTTATGTTGTAGGAGAGATAATGACCCCCTAAACCCACCTTCAATAGGTCTCGGAGTGGAGACTAGCACCAAGGGTATAGAATCACACACTAAATGGAAGGAATTACCCTTTTTCTGTTTTATAGGATCGGGAGATAAGATGATGAAACCCAACAACACCAAAAGTAAAAGAAAAGTAAAGCCAAATGTAAACCATTCCCACATGCATGTTCCAAAAGTAAAAGCGATAAATTTCAAAAGTGACTACAAGGGTATGTACCAAAGAAGGAAAAACAGCAAATACAACTACCCCAAAGGTCTGAGCTAGAAAGGTCATGTGCGATCCCCGAAGTCCTCCTGGAATCCTGAAAGCAGTTTTATATAAGTAGGGTGAGCATACAAGTACACTCAGTAGGGAAAACCAAAGACTCTCGTGCACAAGTGGGGGAATGTACTAAAGTATTGTGAGAAAAAAGATTAAACCAAACACTTACCAAGGTAAACTATCCACCCAAGCCTCACCAAGGAACACTCCCCAAATAACACAAGTGAAGTAATATATATATAATAAGAGCACATCAATGTTTAGGTACCCCGTGCCACTTTTGCACTGGTTATTGAGACATCCTATGCATCGAACCAATCCCGCCAATCTCACCATAGTCTCACCACCACACTCGACCGCACACACCTGGGCCACAACCGTACGCAGTCCCACTACCGAATCCCACCCGCAAACACCTAGGCCAAAACTGTCAGACGTAACCATGCCTGCAAACACCTAGGCCAGAACAACCACTCCCATGCTCGAAGACACCTGTGCTATAAGATCCACTGCCACACCCGAAGACACCTGGGCCTCATCCCGAAGACACATGGGAAACCACATGCCGCGCACACCTGGCCAACCACCACACTACCCTACCCGAATATTCTTGGGCTAATAATAAACCCCAGGCCATCACAGCCTGCCTGAAGATACTTGGGCTATCCGTGAAAATGAGCAGAAAAGGAGCTAATAACCAGCCACTAATAATAGTGTTGGGATAAACACCCCCCCATGAAATGGGGGTGTTCAGCACTAAGTGCTCAACTTGGCTGGGGTGCGAATAAGAAACAAAAAACTACAAGTGTATATATATATATAAGTAACAAGCAATCACCCAAAGTTATGTTTTTCTTCAGCTATCGTAAATGATACAAACAACACTCATGTCCGAGTCACGACTGTTGCCAACAAAACCCATTTGTCCCATCCTTGTTTTCATGTTCTTTAATAGTGTCTTAATACGTTTATACACTACTGGGAATCTAATAATCATGAGCACAAGTCCAGGAAAAGATCCATCCAAAGGTCAATTTAATTATTCACACTCGTTTCTCTTGTAATGTCACAACAACAAAGGGATAAGTGATATCCCTTGACGTACTGGAACCAAAGACAACCCCGAGACACTACCCCATGTCACCCCCCAAAGGGTTTCTCATCAACAGAGGATCCCACTCCAATTCATGATATGAACAAGGTAACCACCCGGTCTTAAAATTCACATCCACTGAATCCATAACAACAGGGGATCCCATCCCCAATTTCATAACCACCGAGAGTATAAAAATAGGGGATCCCATCCCCTCCCACATCTCCAGAATTCGGCCCGTAAAGAAAACAACCAAACCACTACCACCAACACAAAGCAGGGCCATGCCAGTATTTTCAGATTTATATGATTTAACACACTCCATGATTTCAATTTCCGTGTGCTTTAACCGGGGGTTATCACAGATGGGTTGATCCTGGTGCTTCAATTTATTTATCCGGGTGTATGTGATTAACCAATTTATATTCCAATGTAAGGGTTCACAACCACAAAATAATTCATTAAAAATTACCAGAGTCAGGGGTTTGTTAGTGCACAGAGGAAGACCACCAATGGCCATGCTTTTCAAAAGGCGTAAGCCCACATAATTCAGAAAGAAGATCATAATATAAAACAGCATCAACGATCACATCCCCCCATTCTTTCTTTATAGAAACTGTTCATTATCTTTATTTAGGTATAGTTTATCCAATTATATAGAATCTGAAGCACGCCCACCCCGCATGATACACAAAAGAGAGAGGTGAAGGAGAAATTCTAACTTTTTGATCAACGATCGACTCTTAGGCTGGGGGTGGAACTTTATGTATAGCGATGTGGCTCACCTGAATGAAAAGTGGATCATCTAAACGAAGGGTACTCTAGCGCAGGGTGAACAAGAAAAGAACCCTATGGTGAACCCTTTTGTTTATAAGGGTGGGGACGGTTGAGATAAGAATGTGAAACCGCATAAGGTGTGGGGTCGTGGGTTGACCACGTGGTTGTGATACCCCACACGTTATTAAAAAGTTCGGGCAGTTTGAACTGGTGCACACACCACGTTAATTCATTAAATATTTAATTAAAACGTTTATGGGCATTACCAGACATTAAAACAAGCTTAAATGGGTCAAGAATAGGGTTAAAAACCCAATTTGCGCAAGGAGTGCTACTGGAAAGAACCCGTGGGGGTAGACGAGAGCCACCGGTAGCTGAGAACCACTGGTGGCTGACAGCTACTTGTAGCTGAGAGCTTCTGATGGCTGTCAGCCACAAGTAGTCGAGATACCAGTTGGCTTCAGCTACTGGTAGACTGATCTACCTATAGGCTGCAGCCACCGGTATACCAAGCTACGGGTTGGCTGCATCCACCGGTTGACCAAGCCACTGGTAGGCCTGCTACTAGTTGGCTAAGGCCACCGGTAGGCCTACCGTTACACTAAACTTTACCGAGATTCCCAGACCAGAAAACCAACATGAGATTTTCACAAAGTATTGGACCCCTAAACTCGAGCCATTACATATCACCATTGATGTTGCATCATTTTACCAACAAATAGTTTTATGGTGATTCATGATAATATCATTTAAAAACCCTTGTGTTTGTATTATGAAGTCAAAAAGGGAGCACGATAATTCCTGGAAATCCATATATCCGTTTGTGTAACATAGTTGACATGATAATGGGCTCTTGCATATTAAAGGAAGACATACTGCCATGGGCTTGCAGTGTATCACGAACTACCTTGGTCCATCCCATGTGATTTGTTACTGGAATAAGCTACCACATTTTAGATATTTTTCCCATATTTTCAAATGATTTTTGGATGGATTCTTAGGCATTCACCGATAGAAATTTTGTATGACTTCGACATGGTCATCTAAAAGACCCTTTATGATAAAATTTTTTATGGGATTCCATTGTTATAGAAATACTTGTCAAAGGGGTTATATAAGATCCACCGTAGGTTATTCTCTATGAATGTCTCTTTCATGTTAAATTCTAATGGTCTCATGATCACGTGTATCTTGAGGTTTAATGTGATTTATGAGTTCTGGCCACCTCCATCCCCATTTAACCATTTAAGAAAATAATACCAATTTTCATGTATTTCTTCCACTACTGATTTCTTGATGCGCATTTACCTAGTGCCAAAATCACCCCCTCCCCCTCAAGAGTAACATTCATTGGGACATGTTCTTGATTTTGAAGAAAGTAAATAGCCACTATAGGTTTTAGTGTTGTTTCCAATTGGTGTTTTGGGTGAAACTTGGTAATCTGGGAGGTTTTTATTATTCCTTATAATTACATATAAATAGAAGAATGGAGTGTATCTCATTCACCAGCTACACACACATCACATATTTTTCACGATACCTATGTCATGTAACCTTATCAAAAGAAATCTCAATAAGAATTGATCATGAACCTTGTCATTATACTTTTGGGAGAGAACTAGTTATAATTTTTACGTATAAGGGATTATTTTCACTTCTAAATATACTAAAATTACATAGGGATCCCTAGTTCCCATGTTCTACCCAATTTAATGAAACTTTTCATGGTTCAACCAATTTCGTGAATACCTGTTGATGTTTCCAATGTGTTGAGTTGATCTGATCTCTTTGTATTCACCCTTATCATGCATTGACTAGTCCTATTATTGATTATGGTGGTTCCGGCCTTGGTGAATGGTAATACAATATATCTATTTAGGATGGGGTTGTTACAGTTATAATAGAGGAGTTGATCTTGTGTAATGTATACAATCCTTATCAGATCACCATCTAGTTTGGTAGTGTCTAGAGGGGTTCAACACTCCATTTTTCTTATGTGTAGTGAGAGAGATAGAATGGAATTATCTTCTAGTTCTAAATGACATTGGGACATGAAGATACCCATGTAGAGATAATTCTTCCACCGGCTGAAGCTCCTAAATTTCTATCAAAGTATTATTACCATGAATGGGTATAATCTTACCTCGGAGGTGTTCTAAAATAACATTTCTTCTATATGGAAAAATAATTTGCCTATATTACCCCCTATATGTGGAATGAATGGACTTGACCCAACACTTGGGGGTGCCTTGATGGACGTCTCATCATCATAATATCAACCATCCCATCAATGGGGAATATCTAGTTGAGAAAGATAGAACATAGACATATGAAACAAGTGATGCTATTATTGAGGGAGAAATATATTAGGTAACTTATATTGACACCTCATTATCACAACCTACTATTTCCTTTTCTAGAAAAACCACTCCAAAACCCACAGATGAGGAGCAGAAACAACAATGGTTGATTAGCGGCAGAATCATACCATTCTCACCAAAACCACCTTTGAGTAAATTTGTTATTAAGAATAATAGATGCATTTTCTATTTTAGGATTGGGAAGTGGGATTCCTTTCTCCCTAAAAATTATATTAAATCATGAGTAAAATAATTTTGAATCACCAAGAGTCAGATACTAGAGAGTGGAGTGTGTTTAATATTGATGATAGGGATTCATAATCCAAATTTATGAAGGTGGATTTAGTGGAATTGGAATAAAATCATCAATTCATATCTAAAATGCATGGCCAAATGGGTACCTTGATTGTAAAAATATGAATATGTGAGGTGATCCTAGATCGCTCATGGTTTGATCATTCAGAGTTGTCATCCTTATGAGAAACCATGTAGAAATATTTGATGAGTTTTCTACTTTGATCAAGACCATTCGTCCTAGGGAGGAATTAGAAGAGTGAAAAAAGTATAATATTGGGATTTAATTGATGCTTCTCATTAATCTCTTGGTGGTTTAGTTATCTCATCCAATTAAATATTATTTTAGTTCGATCATTGATGTGTATTTTTTTCATAGAATATTTGGAGAGGCTCTGAATTGTGGAGACTCCTCTTTTCATGATATCAATGAATATATTTTATTAACATTATATATATTCATAAAATTATCTTTTATTCATGATGTGCATGAAATTTTAGTAATATGATGTTATATGAATCGTTAAAGATAATCATCCATTTCACAATGTCAACCAAAAATGTATTCCTAAAAACGAAAGTTATAATTCTAATAGATTATCATTATAAAATTAGCATAAATATCTGTCAATTTTATATTATCCACTGATATATATTCTATAGCTATCTTGAGATTACATAATTCAAAGAAGAATAATCTACATAGAATCAATATAACCCAAATGGACTATTCTTGAAAATTTTACGAAGATGATGGGCTTAGAGAGCATAGTTTTATTTTTTTTATAAGATAAAATGATTGGAATCACAAGCTTTATTTTTTTTTTCTTATAGAATCAACTTCTATTGTGATTTCTTTTTGGTTCCATTAGCTCATGCCATATATCATTATAGATTAGGGTCTTTTAGATTAGAACTTCTATCATTTTAGTTTAGGGTTATTTATCTCTTACCGTAAATCATTATAGTTTAGGTTATTTTTATAGACCCTATATTATTATAGTTTATGATATTTTAGCTTGAAACATTTATCATTTTAGTTTGGGGTCTTTTATCCCAAAAATATATCACTATAGTTTAGGGTCTTCCAGATTTAACCTTCTATCACTTTAGTTTATGTTCTTTTAGATCATACCTTTTATCACTGTATATTAGGTTCTCTTAGCTCAGAACTTCCATCAATATGGTTTTTTATCTTTTAGATCGGACCTTCCATCCTAGTAGTATATGTTATTATTCCTCATTAATTATGGTACTATGTAATTTAATGTAATTATAAAAGGAAAAGATTAATGCATATGGAATATAGGAACGAAAATTCATTGATGTCCTAAAATGACCAATGGGGGTACTGAGTTAAATCATGGTGTTTCTGAGGCTCATGGGGATTAGAGATAAATTCCTATAAGGAGGATATACCTATGGTTGGTTGGTGAGATCCCTTATGCATTTAATTAATTATTATATAGTGTTTTCTCCACACTTTTCCAAGTGTCATTGATGATATATAGGGTTATATTGGATGATTGAGAAATACTCGGGATGTTAGTTCTACCTAAAAATTTGGAATGCATATTATGAAATCCATAACCCAAATGTCTGAATCAATGAGTTTGTGATGGGGTATATGTTTTGGGAAATACCATAACACCATGAGGTGTTGGGTTCTTCCCTGGAATTACCAGAACTCACAAGGATTGACATACATTTCTTGTAAAGAGAGGATGCATCTAATTGGTTATTATAAGCCCTTATTCATTGATAGAATAGTCAAACAATGGTTTTCCCACCCTTTTCCATGGGCCATGAATTATTTATAAAGACTCAAGCATCCAAAAAATGATGTTGGGTAGGGAGAAAAAGCTTTCTTGGAAGGGTTTTTGAACCCTAGGTAAATTTAGAGCTTAAATTTGGAAGCTCTATCTCTATACCATGTGGTTTTAATCACAATTTGTGCACTATAAAAAGTTTTGAATTCTTTTTTTCATTTGTTTTTAGAAATATTACAAAAGATGTTGATGAAACAATGAGGTCATATTACCCACATGAATTATCTTCTTGTTGGGATTTTAAATAATGATCCAAATTGATCATTTCATGAGGATTGTTAGGAAAATCATACCATGAATGGACTAGAACATGATGATGTATTTTGTTCTTCCATGGTTATGTCAGGGCACAAAATGATTGGAAATAAAGTTTTTCAAGATGATGTATTTCATTGATGACCATAGGCACATATGATAGAGCAAGAGGAATGCATGAATAGTAAAACAAGGGGTCCCCTAATGCCGGATATCTTTTTCCAAGGTCCATGTAATGATAATAGTGATATGAGGTGTTCAAATCATGATTTATGCTTTTTTGAAAGTGTAATTTTCAATAAGTGTTTAAGAACACTAAAAGTTGTGTCATCGCCTAGAGAACATGTTCTCATGGGGAGGAGTTGTGATAACTAATTACTCTAATTTTTTTATAGACTTGGGGGTATAGAGAGAATAAATTGGATTTTACATGGGTTATAAATTGGGAACTATGATCTTTATTCCTTATTTTTTTATGCCTATGTTTTTCCCTATATTCTGGGAATGATGATTTTAGTGAGTATTGAATTGAATTTAATTCATGATGTCCTTTTTTGGGTTATCAACATAAAACGTTTTAGGTCTAGTTCTCTAGCAGTTTATCATATTGAAATTTTAATTATCAAGGTATATATTTTATGTTCACACATCTTTTACTAATGAGTATGTAGCTTAAGGTGATAAGACACATGGTCCTAAGATGAGGAAAATCTTACAGAAGAGACTAATTAGGATACCTGAGGTCTTCATTTATCCAACACCCTTTTGAGTTGGATATGAAAATGTTGTAAATAAATAATTCTAATTCTAAGGATGTTGGTAATGATATGGGAAAATCATGAAAGGGATGTCCCAGAACACATTGAGATGATGAGTTCTTCTATGGTGAAATCCAGAATTAGAAATCCCTTTTTTCAAAGTGACACATTTAGTTAGAAACAACATGTACATATGAAGGATCCCTAAACATTAATTAATAGTAAAAAATGTATCTTGAAGTTGGGAAACACTTTACAAGGTCTATGGAAGGTTTTTTTGTAACCCTATGCATTCTTTAAATGAAGTGTGATATAAGAATTGGGTGATTTAATGATGGTGGAAGCACCCCATACTCTGGTCACCAGGGTAAGGAGTTTTTGGTCCTTGGGTAAGGGATTATAATAAGGGATGTCCTGTACATTTTTACATCATGTAGTGGGGATGTATTTGTTACAAAGTTTTAAGGACATGTGACATGGGGATTTTCATTGAATTTTAATGTCATTCAGCAAGGACATATTTTTCTTATATTTTAACATCATGTGGTTAGGACATGGGAGCAATCAATGAAAATTGTGAAGGATATATTTATTAAGAATGAAAACCATACATATATCTAAAACATGGTTTGGTAAGATGATCATGTATTAGTGGGTCTATATACATATTGGGAATATTTTTTTCCTCAGTTTTTGTAGCTTGACAATTTCTTGGATATCATCGCATCACTATGTATACTATGATGACATGAATAAAGGAACATGGAGTTAATTAATGAGATAAACTATACACATGCCTGGACCATATGTTGAGGGGGAAATTATTCCCCCTGATTATTGTATCTAGACCTAGTATTGTGGATCTAGGAATCAGTACGTATTCGGTGATGATAGGAATCAAGCTACTTGTACTTCCAGATTATCCATGATGTTTAATTTCATCTAGTAAGTATGTGGTATTGACAGTGTGGAAAGGAAATATCAGGGATGAATCTGAGATCTGAGATATAGTTTTCACCATGTATACTATAATGATAGGAATTAAGCCGCACATAGTTCTTAAATAGATTCTCCATGTACAGGAGTTACCTGTAAGTTGGGAGGATGAATTTATTTCATTTTTTTGACCAGAACCAGGGTTAGATGTATGTGAATCATTATGTATCCAATGAAAATATTAATCAAGTCACACATTGTTCTTTAATGGAGGTGTGGTGGAATTATAACACCAATGGTAGTTGTCTATAATGAAATTTCAATGGAAATATAAAGTTTAATGTCCAATAAGAGACATGAACTGTCATGTTTAACATCTTGCAGAAATGTATCATGGTGTAACATTTATGGTTTTTAACCTATGACCATGATAATCCCATTGTGAGATTATATTAATTGTTTTTTCTCGGACTCCCTTACAAAAATATATAATCTCACCTGAACTATGCTTGCTATGATAAATAAAGAATGATAAAGTGTCCATCCACCATGTAGAAGCGATTAAGGTGATGATAGGGGTATTTGGTATTATGAAGTGGCTCGACCAGGATATAGGATCATGGAATCCCTTCGAATATCATTAAAATGAGAATGAGGCCATACATCATTCTTGAAACCAGTGTTTTTTAGTTTCATACAACAAAAAAATCATCCATACAGTTTAACATCATGTGGTAAGGACATCAGTGACTTGATGTCTTAAAGGATCAATGTTTTATATTTACATGTAGTTTTGCGTCATACGGGGAGGACGTATATAGTACCATTTAACATTTTTTTGGTATGAATGAAGTCACATAATGTGAAAAATGAATATTTTTTTGGGCCTATAAACATAGGTATGGGTATCATTACATCTCTTGTGATGACAAGAATCAGGCCACACATAGTTCACGGAAAATGTGTAGTATAGTGTCATGCCGAAAGGATATCAACCATGATATTTAATTTCATGTGGTAAGGAAAAGGATCATACAACCTGAATGAAGATGAAGATTTTGAAATCGATGATGTTTATCGTCATGTGGTAAGGTAGTTTTCCATGTATTTAAATTTCATATGGCCAGGAAAAGCCTACATAGTTTATCATCATGCGACAATGACATGTTCTGTAAAGATTAGTGTAAAATGGTAATGAGATATTCCACAAAGTATAACATAATATGGTAAGGATGTGTTTATATATTTTAGTATTGTGTGACCTGTATATGATATTTTTTGTAGTTCAATGTCCGAACTCTAGGATTAAAGACACTTGATTGTAGTTATGGAACATATTTCTTTAAAAATATTTCATTTTTGGGGGTTACGACACACTCCTCCTCCATTTAGGAAACTGAGTATTCTTTATTATGATAGAACTTACGAATGATATGAGGCCATTCCCATTAAGGTTAGAACTTTGTAGTTTTATCTATTGGTATAATAGGTGATCTTAGATCTTCAACTTGTTCTCCTTAGATGAATGGACAGAGGAGAATATATTTATTGAAGTCTTCTGTTATCCAATTCTGACAAACATTGAGTTTGTGAAATTTATGAAACATATTATTTTCATGTAATTCAACCTTATCCAACCAATTTATTAATTTCAAGTCAACCAATAGTTGTCTATAAAATTATTTTCTATTTTATGGAAACTATTATTCTGAGGGAAATTTTTTCTCGATTATATATAAAAATTAATATGCATTTGCTTGTGTAGATGTACGTGTGGTGGTTTGGTGGGCCTATAAATAATGTAGGAGCTTGTACATATATGAA
Organism: Viscum album; assembly: GCA_963277665.1. Classification (NCBI taxonomy): domain Eukaryota; kingdom Viridiplantae; phylum Streptophyta; class Magnoliopsida; order Santalales; family Viscaceae; genus Viscum; species Viscum album. The sequence continues at coordinate 2,136,417,811 of OY728138.1, forward strand.
TTATTTTCATTATTCATGATCTTATAGAGTATATATTATAGATTCATAATGAATGCCTCTATCTAGCAATTTCCTACTTTATGAAAGTGATATGAGTAAGGAGACTCAATGTTGTATTCCTTGTACAGTTTATTGAACCCCATAGACAAACATTGGAGCCATTTTTTTCAATATTATGTGAGGGACTCTAAAAATATTGATGATATTAGACATTAATAAGTATAAGATATTATTAATCCTAAATTCCTTGAGTATAATTTTCTTAACTTATTTGGTAACGAATTCGGTAGCAGAAAGGATGTACTTGAACATCTTCATTGTGGATGGGGGAAATGTACCCAAAACATTTATTCTGCTTACGAATAATTAACAGGAATATTTATATGTATGAAGTAATTACAGATGTTGATGGATGAAATAATCATGAATCTTGCATCGATGAAATTTCCAAGTGAATTCTACACCGTCTTGCATCATGGTTCTCTGGTAATAACCTAGCATCTAGATTTGGTGGGGAAACATAGTCCATGATTTATGAGTTCCACAGGATCCTGCATGGACTTCTTCCATGATAATGTGAATCATTATTTCTACAATGTATATGATAAATATTTCATAGAAGCCACATTTGTATATGATATATTCTCTTATGGGCTACCCCATAGGGTTAATTTCACTACTCACTGTCAAATTTGATACCTTATGGATCATTCTATCTAGAGAGTCACATTTTAGAGATGACCAATTATGGGATCCATCCATCAATGTGTGGATACTAGTTCATCATGCTATGGGGTGGGTTTTACCTAATTAATTTCTTCCATGTTGTAGATGATGAATGAATATACCATTCTTTGATGAATGAAGTCTAAGGTCGCTTCCTCTTTATCTGGGTTGGCCAAGACAAAAACTGAATTAGTAATTCATTAATGTGAGCGTTATGTGATAATGGAACATGAGGAAACTTGGTATCACTAGGGAACATTTCTTTTATTAAAATGATGTATATAATGAGAGGGTCCAATTCTTCCTTTTTGATGGAATATTTTCCATTGATAGGATTTATCACTACCTATTAATGCCCTTCAATATTTTGGTTGGTCATCTATATCTATAGGGATAATTCTACAATAGGGCTCAGGGATTTGTATTTGGAATCATTTTTTGTTGAGACATGTGATAGTGAGAAAGAGTAGGAAAACATTTATTTTCCTAGAGATTAAAATACAATCACTTTTCCAACCCAATTTATCTTCTGTATTTACATAATTTTTTCACTTGTACTTTATGAGGAACCATCAAAATAAACCTCCCAAGTTTGTAAAATTTTATGGGCAAAGAAAATCTCTTCATTTATATGTTTAGTGAAAACTAGTGTACTTTATGAAGTAGGATGTCCTCTGAGAAAATATGCTAGGGATTATCCTTTCACTAAATTCATTAATACAAACTGAATGTTGTATTGCTGAAAAATTACAATCCATTAGGAAATGTGCCCAGTCCCCATGTGATGTCCAATAATATACTTGAGCCAATAAATATGATAGACCATATGGAATTCTTGGTGCTTCATGGAATTCATCACCCTTCGAACCAAATAGAATAGTGAAAGGTAGTTCCAATCAGTATCTGAGTATCAGGTCTCTGTACCTATCATTTTCTAGTAGAGGTAGTAAAGACTATTCTCACTCCCCATGTCATTCTACTATGTGAGGAGGGTGCCCGGTGCACGTTCAATGGAAGCCACATATATGATGTGTGTCCTCCATTCCACTAGAAACATCAGAATTAGTGGGTGTATCAAATAATGTTTGAGACTCTATATTTCATGTTATTAGTCACTGTTCCATTGATAGGTGATTCCCTTATTCATTTTCATGGTGAGGGGGGGGGAGATTTTTCGACCAGGTTGGATATAAAATTCAAAATATAGAGGATTCTTCCATTTATTACCTATTTTATTTTAGATTTAGGGGGGATGACATTTCTAGAATAGTACTATCCTTTTTGGGTCACCTTAGATGCCTTGTGGGCATAAAAAAGTCAAAAACTCATTCCTGATGTTACCCCAAAAGAGAATTTTTGTGGATTCATTATCAAAATGTGGCGGCACTGCAAGTTTAATACAATTAAGAGATCCATGATTAGATTACATCACTTTTGAGATTTTACCATAATGTCATCGTCATGAATTTCAGTTATCCTTCATAATAATGACATAATGATATGATCTATGAGTCATTGATATGTGGTATCTGTATTATTTAACCTAGATTCCAAGACCTGATTGAATAAGATACCCTATGTTTATCTAAAGGAAGTAGATTATTGATCTTTAGGGGAGATATTTTTCTAATTGTACCCTGAATACACAACAATGAAGGAAAGGTTATATAAGCAAGTAGTTTCATTGATCAATATTTATATGATTGTAAATAAGAATTAATCATTTGTTTAATGACTATTATGGTCTAACAAGTTTACATAGAACCCAATATTCGCATTATTCATCTTGACATGGATGATTTTTATAATCCCATCTTGTGTAATTCAATTCTCAAAAAAAGATAGAATTGATAAATTTGTAAACATATACTTCTACATTGGTTCCATGAGAGTAGTACATCATCCCAGCTTCCTGTTTGAAGCCTCGATTCTCATTTGGAAAGATGAGATTTTTCATAGTCACATCTGGATTTCTTCCGAGAATTTATGTACAGTCCCACGAGAACACTTATTTTTGTTTACTTAGAAAATAAATGTACATCTATTTCTCTAAGAGAGGCATGACATCAAAAATAAGTATAGGTTGTAGGTTTTCTTATGTTCCCAAATTTACCTACCACATCTCATCAATGTTGGTGGATATTCCTTCCTCAAACTTGGGGGGTGAATTCCTAATGTCATCCTCATATTGATCTACCTCTATGTATGTAGATAAATTTTCCGAAAATGCTAGAAATATGAAGGCCCCTCTGTAAATGCCTTGGTGTGATAAGGAATTGGGAAGAGACATTATCATCCATCGCAGTCTGAGACAATGAAGTTTGGTTCAAGAGATGATTTTAATTTTCACTATCATTTGGGAAAGGAGTATCTTAGGCATCTAGGACTATGTTTCATACCCAAATAAGATTTATGTGGATCATATAGCCAATGTTGAGTATGATCCATATATTTTTAGGGGAGGTACCCAAGCCATTAGGGGATGCCACCTATATATCATCATCCAAAATTTATTGTTTTAATTCCCTTTATTATAATCATTATTTAGCAAGAATCGCATAAAAGGTATTTAAGGGGAAATTATCTCTATCTATTATGAAAAAATTTCCATTTATGGGGTATTTCAGACACTGATGGAATGTTGAAGGATTCAATAAATTGATGTGGAGCTCGGGCCTTTTGGGTTGGAAATTATATACATTGTCTTGTTGGATAATGATAAAGTAAGCACTAGATTTGAGATCCCCAAACAATGCTTTGAGATTAATCTTCCTGAGAGGTCATTACTCATGCTAACCATAACCTTTAATGGTCATATTTGTGGGAGCTAAGTCTACATCACTATGTCACAAATATCAGAGTGTTCGAATAAGAATGAGTTCGATCATAGAACAATTATCAATTAGATCCCTTAGAACATTAACATTGTCTATTATGGAAAAAACATATAGGGGTTTGATCTTTCATAGATTTCCTCTTTATAATCCTACAATGTGAACAAGATTGTGACATTAAATATTGATTGAATAGTATCCAATTGGCAAACTATGGATTTAGTGGTGTATTTATAAAATTATCATGGTCTCTAGAGGATTTAAATGAGTTCATACCTTAGATATATTTAAATATTGAGAACATTTGTAATTGAGGTCTTGGTTGGGACATCCACCTACTATTTCAGAATGTTGTACTTTTGTGCTAGAGATCAATGATTCTAGATGTGGGGTTTATCATTATTATGTGACTCAGGAACTGATGTTTTTGAAGTAGGAATCCCTATATTTGTACAATGGTTGATGGAGAATAATCTCCTGGTGGTGTAGCTCATGATGTACATTCCCATTTTCTAGGATGATTATATAATTTCTTTGCACCTAATCAAGATTAAAGGATGATAGGACTGGTATGGTCATTGGAGGGTTCTGGGACAAAATTTTATTTTCATTGGGATTTGTGGAGATCCTACCTTGGTGTCTCATTAGAATAGCTTTCCTCTATCTGGATGTGGAAAAAATTTCATGTTCGTCCTTGCCTGCAATATCCCTTGTATCCTCTGTTCATACACATGTGACAATATTTTCTCTGACTAGGTGAAGGGAACTCATATTTTCAGGCTTAAACCACATTGGAGAAGTGATATTTCATTTATTTGAAGTTGAAATAACGAATTATGATATCTTAATCTGATGATGGGTTTGTTTGTTGGGGCAGTTCATGTGCTTCTAATGTTTCATGGAAGAAATCTACAAGATTAATTGCTTATATTGGGGTAGAATTTGAATCTTCTTATTTAATATCTTCTTAAATCCAATGGTTACATCCACCATTGAGAGACATGTATGATTATACCATATTGGGAGGTATAGTGGCTATGGTTTTGAGAAGTTCTGATCTCAGAGTGGCACAATATCGATAATCTTATTTCTAAATCATCCACTTATTGTACTTCTATCCTTGCATGTTCCAATATTTCTTCAAAAAATTTCCTTCTTTTGACTGAGTGATGATTATGTAGGCCACCTATTCCAAGGTTATCTCCAATATAACCCTTCCATAGTCTAAAATTATTTCGAGCAAGTCTTTGCTGAAGAATAAACCTCGGATGTTATGACCTAGCCATCTATGGAAAAAGATTAGTTGGGATGATCGACATGGTTGAACACATTGGGATTCCTAGGTAGTGTAATCTTAAGTAGATTATTATCCATACCATCATGAAAATAACTGAGGTTTTATTCATTTTTTAAGGAGTATGATTTATTTATACATTTCTCAAATATGGGGAAATCTCAATTTCTCTATGCTATTGGAAAGTGGGGATTTTTTTATTGTTGACACTTAATAGGAGGAACATGGTAATTTGAGACCTTCATTGGTGTCTTAATGAGAACTATTTCTTGTTGGATATCAACATTAGTAGATTATTCTTTTCTAATACGTTTCCCATGTGCTAAGGATATGAGTCTAGATTTTTAATGGGTTCCTTGAATCATGTAATCCAATAAATGTTCCACATCTGTGAACTCAAAGAACCCTCGTGGATACTTCATTTGGATTTGTGGCCTTTTAAGCTCATCCAAGACCTTTTTAGTTGTGAGTTCTAGAAATTTCTTCTTTGAGAGAGGTATTCTAAGTGAATAGGATAAACCATTCCTTATGGATAGGAAGTCAAAGACCCTATCATTTTTTTATATTTCTTCTTGTAAAAAATTGTCATTTTCCTCTCCGTGGAGCTAAATTGGTAAAGGAATAGATGAAGGGTGTCTTACCATACTACAATGCATCATACTGGAAAACTTATATACTAAAATCTAGCCCTAGCAGAGTCTGTACAAAACACCTCATCTTGGTCACCTCCTATTCATCTTAAGGGCCCATCATCATACAGCATGGGGATATGAAATGAGTGAGATGATTCTCGGGGTCACATGAAACATCAAATGTGGAGAATTTAGGTTTTCCGATGTTGTGTGGAGTCGAAATTATATCCACGCACTTAGGATATGGCTTCTTCTTAAGCTACAAATGTTTATGCCACCTTTCCATGGCTTCTATTTGAGTAGCTAGGGACTCGATAACATTGACCAGTTCTAGAGTTATTGTTGAATGAGAAGCCTCCTATGAACAGGGAGTGGGTGGGGCCTGAAGAGAAGGCCTTGTTCTTTTCTCTATCTGATTATCTATTCATGTGAATATTGGACGATTTCCATGGAAAGGGAGTGACTTTCCCCACAATAGAGAGAATTCATGATAATTTTTGACTTCCCCATTTATGTAGATTGTGTAAATGGATCTAAGAGAGTCTGACAGTCATATTCCTCTCTTTCTAGAGGATTGGATCTTTCTATATATATGGAATAATGCAAGATTCTCTATATCCCAAAGATGATGTCCATTTGGAATATTTCCATTGATTAGATATTCATTAAGATGTTTGAGAGTTTGAATCTCATTATTATATTTTTATAACTAATATTCGATGGATTAAATTTAGTTTTTCTAGTAGGTGATTGAGATATATCTATATATATCAATTTATTTATGGTATTGTTCCACTATAGTTGTGGAAACTCAATTTTTAGAGGCACCATATTTTGGAGCCACCTTTGGATCTCGGTGCATACTGCCTCAGTTGGTGAATCCAAATCAGCTTCCCCTTGGTGTATTTTTTCATTATTGAGTCCCTCATCATATATGTCCAGATAAGCATTATATATTATGTGTAATGTGAGTACTTTTACAGAGGTGTTTCTAAAAATGGTAATTTTTCCACTACTTTCAATGCAATTTGATGATTATTCACTGACTGTATTATGGTAATTTGTTGAACCATTGGTCATGTTGGTCTGTTTCATCTTAATACCCTATTAGTTTTGATTTCATTCATTTTATAGTCCCCCCAAATGGTCATTTGAGTAGTGACCAAGATGGATTTTCCAACTGTGACCTCAAAACGAGCCCTAAATAGAAGAGGAATTTCTTACAGTTGGAGGAACATATAGGATGCTGATGGTTAATATTTTCCTCTGAACAATGATAATAATTATAACTTCTATAGTAATGCTGATGATGAAAATTCTCCCAACCCGATGGGTTGAGGCCTATCTAGGGTCACAGCTGCACTACAGGAAAACTGAATATTTGCGACGGGATCCCGTCGCAAAAGGTCTTTTGCGACAGAGCCCCGTCGCAAATCACCCGTTGCCGAAAACAGTGTCGCAAATAGGTGTTTTTTGCGGCGGTCACGTCGCAAAAAGTGTATTTGTGATTGTATTTTCCCCCGTCGAAAATGAGTTTTCGTTTATATATAAAAAAGGTATTTGCGATGGGCCGTCGTAGATATATTAGTTGCAACGGGTCAGAATCCCATCGTAAGTGGAAAATTTAAAAAAATACTTGAAATGAAGGTATTTGCGACGGACCGTCGCAGAAAGGTTTTCCCGATGGGTATTCGTCCCGTCGCGAATGGTACAGTAAAAAAACATTTACGACGGGAATTCCCGTCGTAAATGTTCCCGTCAGAAATATTTTAAAAAATAAAAAAAAATAAAATAATTATTACAAATTGTATAATATTATACAAAAATAATAATATTATTAATAATATAAAAAATTTATATTATTATAATATAAATAAAAATATATATAAAATATAATTATGAAATATTAATATAAAATAATAATAATATGAATATAAATAATATAATATAATATAATATTACTAATATTACTAATATAAAAAATTAATATATTATTATTATTAAACTATGTATATAATAATAATAATAATATTAATAATGTATATAAATTATATTATTATATTATTAATAATAAAAAATATATATAATATTATTATGAAATATTAATATCAAAAAATAATAATAATAATAATATAAATAATATAATATTATATATTATGAAATATTAATATCAAAAAATAATAATAATAATACTAATATTATTAATATAAAAAATTAATATAATAATATTATTATTAAAATAAACATACATATTTATGGAAAAATAATATTAATAATATTAATATTCAGAAAATTATAAAATTATAAACATCTAAATATTAAAAATAAATATAAAATATTAAAAGTAATATTACAAAAATAATCCGACATTAAAAATAATACTATTAAGTAATAATATATTAAAAAAATAAAAACAAATTCAATCACATAATATTCGTATCAATATGAAAGAGGAATTTTAAATAGTTAATATGACAATAAACTACGAACTCAAATGTTTATTACATCTAAAAAAATCACTCAGGGGTGGATAATCTGGAGGACCTGGAGGACCTGGAGGAGGTGGTGGAGGAAACTAAATCCCTATACTACGAGTCAGACGATGCATATACTCCATATACTCTTGATGTTGCTCCTCATATCGACGTCTCTCCTCATCTTGCTGCTGATGCATCTACTTTTTCCATCGACGCGTCTCCTCATCGTGCTGTTGACGCATCTGCTCCTTCCCCTGACACACATCCTCTATAAGCTGACTCTGAGCACGCAGTTGCTTTTGATACTGTGAGGCAGAAGATGATGTCTCTCCATGATCTCCTCTTGAGCTGGATTTCGACATCGCAGCAGTACCATAATAAGCTACAGGAGTCAAATGAGAGCTGATACCAACTACTTGGCCCTTTTCGAAGCCATATTGGGTCGCCTGCATCCATGTCGTCTCATCAAAATGGTGGGAAATACTCTGATCACTAGTCTAATCTTGACTCTCAACCTGTGTCTGAGTGGTCGCGGCCTCATATGACTCCTTAAGGATCAATGAGAAATTAAAATAATGAAAATATTATAAGCATTTAATTTTCAAACTGAAAAGAAAATGATACTGACCACAATCTGACGCTGGCAGTCACCTCTAATCTCTCCAGTAGTCGGGTCAGTGTACATCCTACGATAAACTCTGTATGCCGAAATACCGGGCTGCTCGGCTTCCAATATGAATATAAAATAAACTGTTTATATTTAAAGTTGTATAAAATATTAAAAAAAATACTTACCATACTCTCTCTATGCGCACTGAATGTACGAATACTGGCTCGATGCATCACCTTTTGTCTCCCCTGATTCTGTAGACCCAATGCATATCTCCTCTGAAACCCACCACCCAACCAGTATGTACATAATCCATCCCAAACGTGAGATGAAATGTACTCTGGTCGGTGGGCTCTACAAGACTCATCAAATTCTATCACTCCGGCTTTCTTCACAGCTGTCTTTCTCAAATTATGCAAAAACTAATGGAAACGGTCACACATAGACACCACCCATGCTGTGTGGATAGTGGCATGCATGCTCTCGTCGATGGGATACCATAAACCCTAATATAAAGTTATTAATGAATTAAATTTCAAAATAAATAATATTTAATTACGTACCATCCAATGATCGAACATGGAGGCCGACACATCAGTGAGAATCTGATCCCATGTGAGCTAGGGCTAAGAAAAATAATTGCGCAAGATAGTGTTCCCCTGTGCAATAGCTATATGCGTAAAACTGTGGAAAAAGAACAAATTATCAAACAATTATAATATTAATAAATTATAATGAAAGATAACTAAAATAAATAGGTTACCATACCACCGCGTGTGCACATCGAATCTAAGAGGTGGACGTCGCTCTGGGATAGGATCTAGAATCATCAGTCTAGCAAGACCACGCCCCCTCTAAGTGCTCCCTGTAGTGCCAACATCCTGAGGGTCAGATGACTCAAAAACCTCATCATCCATAGGTAGATCAGCCTCCAGCAACTGACGATACGTTTCCGAGTCCATCTAAAAGATGAAATGATTGTTATTAGAAAACAGTTGAAAATAACTATTATGTATAGATATATATTTGTTATGATTCTAACCATCATTTTACTATGTAAATGTTCATCTTCATCATCATCTTCATAGTTTTCAATGTCAATGTCTTCATCTTCCTCATCAACATCATAAATTTCCATATTAATTTCACTTTCATCATCTATTGTCATTTCAAATTCAGTTGTAACATCATTGACAACATCGTCACCATTGACCCTTAATTGTGGGGTGTCATCCTCAATATTCATGTCTCTTTGTGAAAAAGATATGTTTTGAGGAGTCTCTTGAAAAATTTCATTTCCTTGCAGTTCAGTGGAACCACATTCAGTTTGAGTAAACTGATTTTCTCGTGATTTAACTTTTATTATACTCCACCAATCATCCAACTCTTTTGCAGTAGCACAGTATTTTGCATAATAAATTTGATGTTCCTGAAGAGCCAATAAAAATGGTTCATTTACTGCAAGAAGACTTTTATGTTTAATATTAACAATTCCATGAGTCGGATGAATACGCAAGCCTCTCCAAGTATCCATCCATCGACATTTAATCATTGTTACATAATTCTGTCCCAAATAACACAGTTCAATAATTTCTTTAAGCATGCCGTAAAAGTCAACTTCAATATCTCTATGATGTGATCCCTTCAAACAAACACCACTATTCATTGTTTTCTTTGATTCCTCATATGCACGTGTATGAAAGCGATAACCATTCACCACATATGCATTATAATATTTAACCATTTTGGATGGTGGGCTACTCAATATACGCAATCGACTATCAATCTTATCAGCATGTACAGATACCTGAAAATTTGTAAAACATTTATCACTATTACAAGTAATAAATTGATGTTATATGTAAAACCAAAAAATAATGTATGTTACCAGTTTTTGAAACTAGTAGGAAATTTTTTTTTGCCGACGTTATTCTAAGCCAACTACTATAATTTGTGGAAATTGTTTCTTGATATGATCATCATATAACCTAAAAATACAATATGATTAATTTACTGTAACAGAATCTATATAATAAGGGAAAAGAGCACTCACTGTACAATTGGTGACATTTCTTCACAGTTGAGTAGAACATATGTATGAGCTCTATGATGTTCATCATCTGAAATCCATCTATCATGAACTCCACCAAAGCCATGTTCGGTCTGATTGACAACTGATAATTGATTGTTCATATCATAATCAACATTCCCCTCATTCCGGACCATGCGGGTAAATTTTGACGGATATTCAGATTCAAAATAATGAAATTATAATAAAGCAATTTCCTCTTGCAAATAAGCTTCAGCAATTAAGCCTTCAACTGATGCTTTATTATGGACTTTTTTCTTTAATTTGTGCATGCATATCTCAAATGGGTACATCCATCGAAACTGAACTGGACCTCCACATTTTGCTTCATGTGGAAAATGAAATATCAAATGTTCCATCGAGTCAAATAAAGCTAGTGGAAAGATTTTTTCTAAATTTCCTATAATTATAACAACAACTTCTTCCAATTTGCTTAGTGTATCGTAGTATATTGTCGCCGCACACATGTCTCAGAAAAAATATGATATATCTGTTATCGAATCCCATATCATAGAATTCAACAAACCTCTTAATCCAATAGGCATAAGTCTTTCCATTATAACATGACAATCATGACTTTTTAATCCGGGAATATGACCATTTTTAACACATCTTCCCAAGTTGGAAGCATAGCTATCTGGAAGTCTCAAATCTGCTATCCACTGACAAAACAATAATTGACTCTCTTTGGTTAGTGTATAAGCTGATTTTGGCATCATTAATCTATGTGATCTAACATTTTCAAACAATTCAAGTTCTGGTCGCCTGTAAATTTGGGCAAGATCTAATTGTGCCTTTACATTATCTTTGGTTTTACCCAGTGTATCCAAAACTGTATGAAATAAATTATCAAAACAGTTCTTCTCAATATGCATGACATCCAACATGTGTCGGACCAACAAATCAGACCAATATGGCAGACCTGAAAATTTGAGACCCTTTAAGATTTGAACTGTTAAGAATAAAGCATAACTTGTTGAAAATATTGATAATTGTAATATTTTATAATTTTTTTATAATTTTAATAATATTAATATTTTCTTATAAATATTAAACATATAATAATAAAATAATTATATTATACGTATTATTTAACTATTAATCTTAGAGTAATATAATATTTTATATTAAGTTACTATTTATGTTACTATTTATGTTACTATTTATGATACTATTTATGTTACTAATTATATTACTAATTATGTTAATAATTATGTTACCAATTAGAAATGCAAAGATATGCATATAGGTCGGGTGGTTAATCAATAAATGAATAGAAAAACAAACGTAATTGACCGCTCATCTACATCAATTTTCTTTTCATTTGTGTGTTGAGGTTGACAGGAAACTTCTATCTCCACATATAATATGTGCTTCTACTGTCAAAATTATAAACCTCCTCACCTCTATATTGGCAAGGAGGTTGATAATTTTGATAGTAAAAGTAGATATTACACGTGGAGGAAAAAGTTTCCTGTCAAGCCTCAACACACAAATGAAAAGAAAATTGAGGTAAATGAGCAGTCAATCACATTTCCTAATTAAATCTAATTGTTTCCTAAATAAATATAATTATTTCCTAATTAAATCTAATTATTTCCTAATTAAATCCAATTGTTTCCTAATTAAATCTAATTATTTTCTAATTAAATATAATTGTTTCATAATTAAATCTAATTGTTTCCTAATTAAATCTAATTATTTCCTAATTAAATCTATTTGTTTCATAATTAAATAGAATTGTTTCCTAATTAAATTAAATTGTTTCCTAATTAAATCTAATTGTTTCCTAATTATTTTAATTGTTTCTTAATTATTTCAATTGTTTCCTAATTATTATAATTATTTTCTAAATATTTTAATTGTTTCTTAAATAGTTCTAATCAATTAAATCTAATCATTTCATAATTATTTGATAATTATTTTAATTAAATCTAATTATTTATTAATTATTTAATAATTATATATTTATTTCTAATTATTACCAAAACATCCCTCGGGAGTGTTGAACCAAGAGTGCAGTAAGGCCCGTTGTCGTGTACCAGGTTACCCCAAGTCTTGCTTGAAACACCTTTTCAGAGTTTTCACTCCTAGGTACATCTGTGCTAGAGCCGCCTCTACTAATTCATATCCAGACTAGGATTATTTGGTACAAGCACATAAAATAATTATACTATATAGCTAAACATTCTATTAAAAAAAAATTAACTATTAAAAATAAAATTAACAATTAAAAATAATTTAACAATTAAAAAAATATAAATACCTTTAATAATCTGCACCAACTCCTTCCTTACTCTTCTTGAAAGATAAAATTAAGACAAAAAAAATTCTGCTCAGAACTGAAAATGAGAGATAGAGAACAATGGAGATCGGAATGTTATGAAAAAAAACAGATGGGGTCTATATATAGGTTAGATTATTTGTGACGGTCGTATTTGTGATGGGAGACCGTCGCAAATACTAGGTATTGTGATGGGATACCATCGCAAATGCCTTCGCCCGCGTTAAATATAAGCGGCGGGTAAGAGGGCTTTTGCGACGGGCCCGTCGCAAATAGCCACCATTAGCGACGGGCATATATCCCCATCGCAAATATCAATTTACCACCGCCGGTATTAGCGATGTGGCCCGTCGCAAATGCCTTCGCCCGCATTAATTACGGGCGACGGGTAAAAGGACTTTTGCGACGATTCCATCCGAAATATCCACCATTAGCGACGGGCAGATATCCCCATCGCAAATATCTATTTACCGCCGCCAGTATTTGCAACGGGGCCCGTCGCAAATGCCTGCCCGCATTAATTATGGGCGGTGGGTAAAAGGGTTGTTGTGACGGGCCTGTCGCAAATTCCACAACATTAGCGACGGGCGGATATCCCCGTCACAAATTCCTATTTACCGTCGTCGGTATTTGCGACGGGTCATGTCGCAAATACCACCCGTTGGATTCTCTATTGCGACAGGTACATAGTCACGTTGCAAAACCGTATTTACCACCGCCGGGTATTTGCGACGGGTTGAAGGTGACCATCGCAAATAGTCGTTACAGCGGCCGGTATTGGCGACGGGGCCCGTCGCAAATAATACAGGGTGAATAATTGTTGGGATGATAAAATTTCCCCGTCGCAAATACTATTTACCACCACCGGGTACTTGCGATGGGTATCCTTGTACCCATCGAAAATAGCCTTCCCATGTTCTGGAACGCAAACCGTGCCATTGCAATTGTGACGGTACCTGTATTCCCATCGCAAATAACTGACCATTTGCGATGGGAATATATTCCACTCGCAAAAACTCTATTCATCAGATTTTTGTGACGGGAATAAGGCATGTCGCAAATACCTCGTCACAATAATCATTTTTTCCCGTTGTGTTGGCATTGACTGATCCTGATGTAAAAGAACATATGATTCTAGTTGAGTATTTGATGACTCCTAGGAAGGATATTGAGATATAAATTCTCTCATCCTCGGTTGTTGTGGTGGATCTGGAATCACCATTGATTTCCACAGTACCCTCTTAGGGGATGATGAACATGGTTATTGCAATTGAAATATAAATTCCCCTATCTCAACTGTAAGGTTTTTTGGGAACCTATCCCCAATAGGTCTTGAATATTCTCAGGAATGGATGATCTAAGAGGTAGTGGTGGTGTTAGATATTCCCCCAACCTGGAGGATTAGGTTCACTCCTAGACAAAATATGTGCAATATACTACTATGGCCTTTGTAATGTGGTATAGATATTCTTTCATGGGAGTTGGGTGAAATGGTATCCCATGATTGAAATCATTATTTTCTAGATGTTTTTGGTTCATTAATACACAGGTTTCCATTTATGAAATTAATTTTGGAAATTTTTAAGGTCCTAGTTCAAATATCATTGAGCTATCCTCTTTATACACTCACGATTTATAGTCACTATTTAAGTGGGAACATTTCATTATGGTGGCCAAATGTCCGAGCATTACCTATTCCATTGATTTATCTGAATGTTATGTCATTGCAAGACACCATATCATAGATGTTATGATATTATAGGTGTACGGTGAAGTGTAATGATCCATAATTTCCCCATCCACAAATACATATGAATGGCATGGATTTATGTTTTTTTTTTCTAAGTTTTGTGATGTAATTGATCCAATAATGTGGAAATATTTTGAGTTCTTTCCAAATTTTTTATCCCTAGCTATGGATATTATAAGGCCCCAGCCTTAAACCATACTTAATCTTGAGTTATTACAAGATTACACGTTGAGGATCTTTTCAGGTTTAGAGTTTTAGAGAATTAGATCATAAAACTTGTATTACATTCCACATATAAACAAAGTGGTTACATAAAGATAGTATTCTTCATTCCCATCATTGGAAACACATTTAGAAATAAAACATGGATTATTTCTTGACACATCCTTGACTCCATCATCTTATCATGTACCTTTCCCTTGACCTGTGAAAAACATTTCAAAAACATGGGATGAGCATAAAAACTCTGTATGGGTTATAAAAAAACATGTAAAGGAAACATGAGTTCATATATACATAAGAATGAAATCATACTTTACCCATAAAACATAGGCACTTTAACATACCTCATAAAATCATGAATAAATCATAGAAATCATAAGACATAAAGGTAACTTGAGACATTCATAACATTCTTACGTAGGGAGTAACCCTCTTGGTTACGTTTGGAATACCCATCACAGTATATTCCCTAAAATCTCTTCGGAGAAACCTTAATGTTTCACTCCTTCGCGTTACCCAGTGCATTGGAGAGCTATAACGGGCTCACCCGCCCTTAGTTTATCACGGAACCACCCGTCTTCATAATAATGCCCAAGAACCATAACATAATCATATCACATAAAACATGCATAAAGGTAACATAAAATTTCCACATTTCAATCATGAGATATCAATACAACACATTGATATAAAAACATTATGAAAACCATTTTCAATACCAAAGTAAAACATGGTATTTATTTTTCTTTTAAAAAAAGAAGGTATGGCTTATAGAGGAAGCCGAAACTCAAATAACGGTTACGACGGCGGAGAAGTCGTTGTCGCTGCATACGTACGAAAAAAACATTCCCTTTTGTCATTTAGTAAAAGCTTCGTATAAAAAATATTCCTTTTGAATAAACGTAAAATTCAAAGGGGCTTATACACCGTATAAAAGAAAGTTGTGTATAAAATAAAATATGCCTCAATGAAAGGAGATTGAGACGAAGTCCCATACCTCGTATCCGACTTGACCCGACCATTCGTTAATCTCCTGAATAATAAACTTGAGTTAATCTCTACTTTCTTATGAATCTTTTTCAAGTTCATTATTCTTTTTATACCATGTTATGAACATCATGTAACCCGTTAAGTTAATAATGTTCATTTTGTCGGTATTTGGTTCTTAAGTCAAAAACAGACTTCTTACACTTACATGTTGTTAATTTGGTCAAAGGTTCATTATATCCAGAATGGTATTCATGATGTAGATATCATATATGTCATATATATCCAGTACATACATGCATTAATAATATTACATAATCATTTAGAGGTAAGAAATGAAATGCACCGTTCATGGAGACGGTAAGCCGTACGTACACATGAACGCTACTTTCATTTATATTTCATATTTTATAGAATGGAATCATAATGATATAAAGGTATATTAAAATTCCATTATAATATCATATATAATATCATAGTTCCATCCTTTATATGTCCCACATATGGTATTTAACGAATCAAATCACTTTGAGGGGGCGGTAGTCCGTACTTCGTAAAATGAAGATATCGTGTTTACCCATAATGGAAACCATAAAGGTATGACCAAAATGAAAAAAACAGAAGCTTAAGGAAAACATAAACATATTATATATCATATATACAAATAGTGACATCATAATGGCTACCTTTGAAGTTGTTAAATGAGTATTGAACAATCATCGTTTCGGGAGGCAGAATTTCGCCATCCACAGAAACCGTATGTTCTTTAACCATTTGATGCAGTTGTGTGAGAGTGTAGCTCAAATAAATCTTATAACAACATCCTAGTATATTTAAAATACTGGTGTTGTTACAAAATAATTAAATGAAAAGAGTTTAGGGGGTTGGAGAAGCAAAATAAAACAAATGAACATGAGAGAATGAATTACCTTAAAAAGTGTAACTCCTTTTTATTTGAGCCTAAAGGCTTCCTTTGAAAGGATTATGCCCAAAGGGTATCCTATAGGATTAGGAGAGGGATATGGAGAGAGTAAATGGGCAGGGGTTGGCCGAGCCAAAGTCTTGTGGAGTGTGTGAAATGAGGTAGAGGTGGGGGCCTTTTATAAGAGGAGAGGAGGGGCACTTTTGGAAAGTAAAGAAATATTACTTTATTTGAAAATGTGTTTCGGTTTTAAAAGGTCCCAAATTGATATAATTCGTGGATAAGGTGATAAGGGTTCGAAATCCCCTCATCCAATTGGTTTTGTCCATGTGTAGTTCATAGATCTTACATTGTCTTTTCAAATTATTTAAATCGTCAAATAATGATGTCATCGCTGCATCATTATTATGTCATAAATAATTTAGTTTATTTAATGTCTAAAAATCATAAAACAAATACTATGATGTAGGAAATCTTTTTATCTTTCCAATGACTATTTATAATCAAAAATCTGATCTTTATAAGCCCATGTAAAAATTGTTTTCGTAAAACATATTATGTTTGTGTCATTTTTACTTTTACATTAAATGAAAAGTTATTTATGTCATTTCCCAACAAAAGTGGATCCATGGGGTCCCCAAGTTGACCCATGGCTTGTATTGGTCGGCCATGATACAACCAATAAGTTTGGGACATGTGTCTAGGTCATTTCATATTATTAAAGCATTATTTATACCTTAAACTACACAAATTACCACTAATCGCGATTAAAAACTTAATAAGTTACTATTCACCAAAAAAATATTTTAATCTCATTGAACCACATTTTACTTCTTAATGACAACCATGTATGTCGGATTTTCAAAATTCAATACACATTAGTGGTAAACATTCATTTAACTGAAAAATCAGTTTGCTTGATTACCACTTAGTGGTTTCACTATTCATCAAAAATTGAAGTTTTTCATAAAATTAACAAAATTTCACCCTAAGCTATATATGATATTCTGAATTCAAAAATGAAGCCTATTTTACAAAATTCAAATCATATAAGTCACATTAATTAATTTAATAATTAATCCCCGCTGCCAGAGCAAATAGCGTGTTTTTACAAAACAATAAGTATCAAAAGATTGACACCAGTTTAAGTCTAATTTCAAAGTGAAATTGATTCCAATGACCACCATTGGATAAAATGGTAAATATATATTCTAATTTCACTTCAAAACCAATTCAAAACATAATCTAATCATATAAAAAAATTAGATTAAAAAGCAGTTTTGATGTAAAATGCAGTATTTTTCACTATTCATTAAAAAATGAACATTTTCAGAAAAATACCAAAAATTCACACAAGGTAAATTTTGATGTCCCAATCATAAAGGATAAGTTTATTTTGACAAACATAGTTTATAAAATTGTCAAAATATAGATTCGAAAATGGTTTGCCATCAAAAGGCAGTAAAACAATCTTTTAAGGATATTAGTGTATTCCATGCATAAGATTGTATTTATTTTCATTTTAAACCTCTATAACACTATCTTAATCATTAATAGACATAGATAAAAATATCTATTATTCATTAATTATTTGGGATGTTACATCCTTCCCCCCTTTAGAAAATTGCGTCCCCGCAATTTATTTACTTATCGAATAAATGGGGGTACTTATCCCTCATTGCATTTTCAGATTCCCATGTTGCCTCTTCAATCATGTGGTTTTTCCAAAAAACCTTTACCTGGTGAATCACCTTATTCCGTAACACTTGCTCCCTATGGTCAAGAATCTGGACCAGTTGTTCCTCGTAACATAGGTTCTCTTCCAGCTGAACTACCTCTGGACTCAAAACATGAGATGGATCTGGCATATACTTTCTCAACATCGAAATGTGAAAAACATTGTGTACCTGAGATAAACTCGGAGGTAAAGCCACTCGGTATGCAACTGATCCAACACTCTCTATAATTTCATATGGTCCAATGAACCTTGGACTCAACTTTCCTTTCTTACCAAATCTCATCACACTTTTCCAAGGAGAAACCTTGATAAAAACATGATCACCTACCTCGAAAGATAGATCCTTCCTCCGGTTATCCGCAAAACTCTTCTGCCTGCTCTGAGCTGTTCTCATGTGTTTCTGAATCAGCTGAACTTTTTCTGCCATCTCTTCTACCAATTCTGGTCCCATCAACTTCCTTTCACCCACTTCATCCCAGAAAGCTGGAGTTCGACACCGATTCCCATATAATGCCTGAAATGGTGCCATCTGTATACTGGAATGAAAACTGTTATTATATGAAAACTCAACCAAAGAAAGTTGTTGGTCTCAACTTCCCTGATAATCCATAGAACAAGCTTGTAGCATATCCTCCAATGTCTGAATTGTTCGTTCTGACTGCCCATCTGATTGAGGATGAAAAGCTGTACTAAAATTTAATTCAGTACCCAACGACTCTTGAAGGCCTTTCCAAAAGTTAGAAGTAAACCTAGGATCACGATCCGATACAATGGAGAGAGGAACTCCATGTAACCTGACTATCTCTTTAAGATACAAACGGGAAAGTTGATCAATAGAGAAAGTATCTTGTATAGCAAGGAAATGAGCAGATTTGGTCAAGCGATCAACAATAACCCAGATTGCATTATTACCTCGAGATGTCTTCGGTAATCCAACAACAAAGTCCATGGATATATTCTCCCATTTCCACTCTGGCACTGTTAAAGGCTGAAGCATCCCTTTCGGTAACTGCCGCTCTGCTTTAACCTGCTGACAAGTCAAACACTTCACAGTAAAATCAGCAATATCTCTTTTCATTCCATCCCACCAGTAATACTCCCGTAGATCTCTATACATCTTAGTACTGCCCGGATGAACTGAAAACGGAGAACTATGAGCTTCACTTAACAACTCTCTCTTCAACTGTGAATCAAAAGGCACACACAATCTCTTCCCAAATCTCAAAACACAATCATTATCAATGTTGAATTCAGGCAACTTACCTTTCTGAACCAGCTCTACCTTTTTCTGCAACTCACTATCTTGCTTTTGTGCCTGCTTGATTCTATCTGATAGAGAAGATCTCACTGATACCTGAAACAAAACAGAAGGACTTCCTGCACCAACAACTTCAATTCCAAAGTTCATCAAATCCTTAACCAAAGGATCACGTTCTAAACGCAACATTGTTAATGAAGCATTAATTTTTCGACTCAAAGCATCAGCCACTTTATTTTCTTTTCCCGGATGGTAATGAATTGTACAATCATAATCCTTGATTAATTCCAGCCATCTCCTTTGTCTCATGTTTAACTCTTTCTGAGTGAATATATACTTTAAACTTTTGTGATCGGTATATATTTCACACTTTACTCCATACAAATGATTCCTCTAATTTTTTCAAGAAAAAACAACAGCAGCTAGTTCCAAATCATGTGTAGGGTAATTTACCTCATGAGTTTTCAACTGTCGTGAAGCATAAGCAATTACCTGATCATTCTGCATTAGGACGCAACCAAGTCCTTTCAATGAATCATCACTGTATATAACAAACTCACCATTCCTGGAAGGTAGTGCCAAAACTGGAGCATTCACCAATCTTCTTTTCAATTCCTGAAAACAATCATCACATTCTTTTGTCCAGATAAACTTAACACCCTTCCGAGTTAGCTTAGTCATTGGACTAGATAACCGTGAAAAATTTCTAACAAACCTTCGGTAATAGCCTGCCAAACCAAGGAATCTACGAATCTCGGTAACATTTGTGGGTCTTGGCCATTCTTCCACAACTTTTGTTTTTGCAGGATCAACAGTTATTCCATCTTTAGAAACAATGTGACCAAGGAAAGAAATTTGTTGCAACCAAAACTCAAACTTGCTGAATTTCCCATACAGTTTCTTTTCTTTTAAGGTTTTCAAGATAACCCTTAAATGTCTTTCATGCTCTTCTTTACTTTTAGAAAACACCAAAATATCATCAATGAAAACCACCACAAACTTATCCAAGAACTCATGGAAAATTCTATTCATTAAGTCCATGAATATAGAAGGTGCATTGGTTAGCCCAAAAGGCATTAATACAAATTCATAATGGCCATATCTCGTACGGAACACGGTCTTCGGAATATCTGCCTCCTTTACCTTCAGCTGATGGTACCCCGATCTCAAATCAATCTTTGAAAAAAACTGAGCTCCCTGGAGGAGATCAAACAAATCATCGATATGAGGCAAAAGATATTTGTTCTTAACAGTGATATTATTCAAGGCTCTATAATCAATGAAAAGTCTCATAGAACCATCTTTCTTTTTAACAAATAAAACAGGAGCACCCCAAGGTGATGTGCTAGGTCTAATGAAACCTTTCTCTAATAAATCTTGCAATTGCTCCTTCAACTCTAAAAGTTCAATTTGTGCCATTCGATAAGGGGGTTTTGAAATTGGCTTAGCATCAGGAACTAAGTCAACAGTAAACTCAACTTCCCGATCTGGTATTATTCCAGGAAACTCATCAGGAAAAACATCAGGATACTCATTTACCACTGGCACATCATTAATCTGAACAGTTCCTTTATTTTCAACGATGTGTGCAAGGTAACATTCATTTCCATCTTTTACAAGTTTCTCGGCCTCTTGATATGTTATCAAAAGAAAGGGTTCATTCCTGTAAACAAACTGAAAGTCTTTCTGAAAAGAAAATTCTTTAGATCTACAGTCAATCTTAGCATGGTAAATAGAGAGCCAATCCATACCCAGGATAACATCAAACTCTACTAGAGGTAGAACAATAAGGTTTGCAAGTAGGTTCTTTCCACAGATAAGGATAGGAAGATTCTTATAAATTCTTTTTTCCTCGACACTTCCCCCAGGTGTTTTTACCAAAAGTTCAGGAGTCATTTCTTGAGATGGTATTCCCATTTTACTAGAAAAGGATTCAGAGATAAAAGAATGTGTAGACCCCGAATCAAAAAACACACTGGCATAATCTGAAAAAACAAACAAAGTACCTGATACAACTTCATTTGATGGCCCGACATCTGCTGAAGTAGTTGCAAAGGATTTCACCACCCCTTTCTGCTTGTAGTCTAACTGCTTCCCATCACTCAAGCTCTTTTTCGGACACTCGTTTGCATAGTGACCCATCTCATTGCACATATAACATTTCACTAACTGTAAATCAAATTTGTTCTTACCTTCACCCTGATCCTTTTCAGTGCAATCACGAGACTTATGTCCCATCTTACCACATCGGTAGCACTTTCCAGAATTCAGAAGACATTCCCCAGCATGCCTTTTGCCACATTTATCACAAACTGGAAACTCAGTTCTCTTACCAACAGACTTTTTTGAAGAATTCTTACCTTTCTCCTGCCACCTCCGTCTCTTCTTCTGCTGGTTGTTATAGAAAACTTGGTCATCGGAAAACTCCATTTCCACCTTCTCAGCACATCGAACGAGCTTTTCATAACTTTTAAACTCACGAGAAGCTAATTCCCTTCGATACTTTGGATTTAATCCTGAGTAAAAACGATTGATTTTACTATCAAGGTCCCGGATAAAATTTGGAGCATACCTTGCCAATCGAGTGAACCTTTCTTCATAGGCAGCCACTGAGTCTTCCTCTTGCCTTAATTCCAAGAATTACTTTTCCATCCTAAGTCGAAAAGCCTTATGAAAATACTTCTCAAGAAACATACCTTTGAATTCATCCCAGTCAAGAGCATCAATCTCATCGGCGTCCCTGATATTTTTAACCATAGACCACCACTGATCTGCTTCACCCTCCAAACGGTAAATAGCAAGACTAACCTTTTGATTGTCTGAACACCCCATGACATCAAAAATCTTCTCCAGTGCTTTAATCCACCCTTCAGCTAGCACAGGGTCAGATGATCCTCTAAATGATGGTGGATGTTGCCTCATGAAATGTTCCACCACTGACATGTTCCCCTGTGGTTGTTCTGGCTGATCTCGTGCATGGATACCACCGCCATTTATCGCTTGAGTCAACTGCGCCATTACTGCAACAAACTGTTCAGTTCCAATTCCGACCATCTCAGGATGCTGATTCGGAAGGTTATTTCCTTCTGTATTCCTTCCTAGCACTTCTTCCCTGTTTCCTCTGCGGAAAACCATTCTGAACAAACATGTCTTAGATGAAGAAACATGGTAATCTTTAAATTCTATATCATTTCGAAAAAAAATATTTTTGGATAATCATTTAATAGAATTCTAACTCCTAAAGTTATCTAAACCGACCTTTGATACCAACTATAAGGCCCCAGCCTTAAACCATACTTAATCTTGAGTTATTACAAGATTACACGTTGAGGATCTTTTCAGGTTTAGAGTTTTAGAGAATTAGATCATAAAACTTACATTACATTCCACATATAAACAAAGTGGTTACATAAAGATAGTATTCTTCATTCCCATCAATGGAAACACATTTATAAATAAAACATGGATTATTTCATGACACATCCTTGACTCTATCATCTTATCATGTACATTTCCCTTGACCTGTGAAAAACACTTCAAAAACTTGGGATGAGCATAAAAACTCAGTATGGGTTATAAAAAAAACATGGAAAGGAAACATGAGTTCATATATACATAAGAATGAAATCATACTTTACCCATAAAACATAGGCACTTTAACATACCTCATAAAATCATGAATAAATCATAGAAATCATAAGACATAAAGGTAACTTGAGGCATTCATAACATTCTTACGTAGGGAGTAACCCTCTTGGTTACGTTTGGAATACCCATCACAGTATATTCCCTAAAATCTCTTCGGAGAAACCTTAAAGTTTCACTCCTTCGCGTTACCCAATGCATTGGAGAGCTATAACGGGCTCACCCGCCCTTAGTTTATCACGGAACCACCCGTCTTCATAATAATGCCCAAGAACCATAACATAATCATATCACATAAAACATGCATAAAGGTAACATAAAATTTCCACATTTCAATCACGAGATATCAATACAACACATTGATATAAAAACATTATGAAAACCATTTTCAATACCAAAGTAAAACATGGTATTTATTTTTCTTTTAAAAAAGAAGGTATGGCTTGTAGTGGAAGCCGAAACTCAAATAACGGTTACGACGGCCGAGAAGTCGTTGTCGCCGCATACGTACGACAAAAACATTCCCTTTTGTCGTTTAGTAAATGCTTCGTATAAAAAAGATTCCTTTTGAATAAACGTAAAATTCAAAGGGGCTTATACACCGTATAAAAGAAAGTTGTGTATAAAATAAAATATGCCTCAATGAAAGGAGATTGAGACGAAGTCCCATACCTCGTATCCGACTTGACTCGACTGTTATTTAATCTCCTGAATAATAAACTTGAGTTAATCTCTACTTGCTTATGAATCTTTTTCAAGTTCATTATTCCTTTTATACCATGTTATGAACATCGTTTAATCAGTTAAGTTAATAATGTTCATTTTTTCGGTATTTGGTTCTTAAGTCAAAAATAGACTTCTTACACATACATGTTGTTAATTTGGTCAAAGGTTTATTATATCCAGAATGGTATTCATGATGTAGATATCATATATGTCATATATATCCAGTACATATAAGCATTTATAATATTACATAATCATTTAGAGGTAAGAAATGAAATGCATCGTTCATGGAGACGGTAAGCCGTACGTACGCATGAACGCTACTTTCATTTCTATTTCGTATTTTATAGAATGGAATCATAATTATATAAAGGTATATTAAAATTCCAGTATAATATCATATATAATATCATAGTTCCATCCTTTATATGTCCCACATATGATATTTAACGAATCAAATCACTTTGAGGGGGTGGTAGTCCGCACTTCCTAAAATGAAGATATCGTGTTTACCCATAATGGAAACCATAAAGGTATGCCCAAAATGAAAAAAACAGAAGCTTAAGGAAAACATAAACATATTATATATCATATATAAAAATAGTGACATCATAATGGCCACCTTTGAAGGTGTTAAATGAGTATTGAACAATCATCGTTTCGGGAGGCAGAATTTCGCCATCCACGGAAACCGTATGTTCTTTAACCATTTGATGCAGTTGTGTGAGAGTGTAGCTCAAATAAATCTTATAAAAACATCCTAGTATATTGAAGATACTGGTTTTGTTACAAAATAATTAAATAAAAATAGTTTAGGGGGTTGGAGAAGAAAAATAAAACAAATGAACATGAGAGAATGAATTACCTTAAAAAGTGTAACTCATTTTGATTTGATCCTAAAGGCTTCCTTTGAAAGGATTCTTCCCAAAGGAAATCCTGTAGGATGAGGAGAGGGATATGGAGAGAGTAAATGGGCAGGGTTTGGCCGAGCCAAAGGCTTGTGGAGTGTGTGAAATGAGGTAGAGGTGGGGGCCTTTTATAAGAGGAGAGGAGGGGCACTTTTGGAAAGTAAAGAAATATTACTTTATTTGAAAATGTGTTTCGGTTTTAAAAGGTCCCACATTGATAGAATTCGTGGATAAGGTGATAAGGGTTATAAATCCACTCATCCAATTGGTTTTGTCCATGTGTAGTTCATAGATTTTACATTGTCTTTCCATTTTATTAAAATCGTCAAATAATGATGTCATCGCTGCATCATTATTATGTCATAAATAATTTAATTTATTTAATGTCTAAAAATCATAAAAAAAAACTATGATGTAGGAAATATTTTTATCTTTCCAATGAATATTTATAATCAAAAATCTGATCTTTATAATCCCATGTAAAAATTGTTTTCGTAAAACATATTATGTTTGTGTCATTTTTACTTTTACATTAAATAAAAAGTTATTTATGTCATTTCCCAACAAAAGTGGATCCATGGGGTCCCCAAGTTGACCCATGGCTTGTCTTGGTCGGCCATGACACAACCAATAAGTTTGGGACATGTGTCTAGGTCATTTCATATTATTAAAGCATTATTTATACCTTAAACTACACTAATTATCACTAATCGCGATTAAAAACATAATAAGTTACTATTCACCAAAAAAATATTTTAATCTCATTGAACCACATTTTACTTCTTAATAACAACCATGTATGTCGGATTTTCAAAATTCAATACACATTAGTGGTAAACTTTCATTTAACTGAAAAATCGGTTTGCTTGATTACCACTTAGTGGTTTCACTATTCATCAAAAATTGAAGTTTTTCAGAAAATTACCAAAAATTAACCCTAAGCTATATTTGATATTCTGAATTCAAAAATGAAGTCTATTTTACAAAATTCAAATCATATAAGTCACATTAATTAATTTAATAATTAATTCCCGCTGCCAGAGCAAATAGCGTGGTTTTACAAAACAATAAGTATCAAAAGATTGACACCAGTTTAAGTCTAATTTCAAAGTGAAATTTATTCCAATGACCACCATTGGATAAAATGGTAAAAATATATTCTAATTTCACTTCAAAACCAATTCAAAACATAATCTAATCATATAAATAAATTAGATTAAAAAGCAGTTTTGATGTAAAATGCAGTATTTTTCACTATTCATTAAAAAATGAACATTGTCAGAAAAATACCAAAAATTCACACAAGGTAAATTTTGATGTCCCAATCATAAAGGATATGTTTATTTTGACAAACATAGTTTATAAAATTGTCAAAATATAGATTCAAAAATGTTTTGCCATCAAAAGGTAGTAAAACAATCTTTTAAGAATATTAGTGTATTCCATGCATAAGATTGTATTTATTTTCATTTTAAGCCTCTATAACACTATATTAATCATTAATAGACATAGATAAAAATATCTATTATTAATTAATTATTTGGGATGTTACAGATATAGTAGCCCGATCATAGTAATAATATAGTATCTTAATTATTTGAATTTATCCCTTGTACCTAAGATAAGTGAAGTTTCTAGCCTTCAATCACTAGGGAGTAGCCCATATATTTTGTTTTAGATAGGGTATTCTCTCCTAATTTATTTTATCTAGGATCTCATAGTCAGAAGTAGCAATATGCTAGAACATGGTGCTGATGTTTTTTCCAGCTAACACTCCCCATATATCAATTTATACTTTATCATTATCAAACATAAATATCTCAATCTGAATAAACCATTGAAGGTTCTTCTTAGGTTCTCCTACTGACTGTATTGGAGTGATGATGAGCATTTATGGGGAACTATATACGACTTAACATGATTTTTTTACTATACATCTATATAAAGGGGTCTGGGTTTTGAACACCTCTCTATATGAAGGTGTTTGGGAAGGGGGGGATATCCATTTCCATGTGAGATATCACCATGGAGATGTTAACAACGATGAATGTGTGGAGTATAGTCCCTTTAATCTATATCTACAATACCACAAGGAGTACTATCATGGAAATGGTCCCCTTATGATTTCTTGAAAGAGTCTACAGATCCATGGGGTGTCCACAACATGGCTTCAACAACCAAAAAGACATTATAAATGAGAAGATTAAGAATATGAGTCTCATTTATATCATGGACGAAATATACAGACCTATTTTTTTGAATTGTGTAGGGATATAAGATCATTGCATTATGGGTTTTGGAAGATGTTGATAACAGGATGGTGTGGCATGGATATGATCCCAATACTAAGAAGATTATGTAATATGCCAATGACCTTCTTCTTTATTTGAATGAATATGAGTTTGATATGAAGCATGTGATTCTCCCACTTTGTGAACCTCAGTCAGAACATGGATATGAAATTAATTATAAGCCTTTATGATATTCCATTAATATTTCATGAAAAGGATATGAGCCTATCCCAAGGATGTGATTATTTTACACAGTGGGACTTGGTTAGAGTGGTAATATGATATCTATACAAATAAGAATTCTCTGCCATAATATGCCGAAGGACCTCCAGAAAGGATTAAGGGATATAAGCCTCCTCTTGTATAACTTTGAAATGATAGTGATAAACTCTTTCATATGCGGAAGTAGTGATATGATCCTTTCTTCTATGATCTTAGGGAATTTTATTGGATGATTCACTTATACCAATATGATCCTACCATAAATAATGATGCACTATAACTTGGTGATCCCCAAATAGAATTGTAATATCATCCAAATCGTGGGCCATTAGAATATGTCAATGGTATTATTTGAAATAAAAAAAAGCTTCCTCGGGGCATGAGACTCTCTCACATGGTGATCATTGACCATAATGGTTGTGTGTGCTCGATCATAGGCCTTTGTAATATGTTATAGTTAATTATAATTAGGAACATTCCCCTATATTGATTAATTATAATCTCTCCCATAGTGACCCTTAGTTTGGAAAATAATATGATCCTACTCAGATGCTTCATCCAATACTGGAATATGCAGACAATACTACTGGATGAGATCATGAATTTTTCCATACTCTAGAAAAAACAATATATATATATATATAATCATCAAAGTGTTTATATATCCTAACTCTATGGATGAGAATACACACTTTTAGCTATATCTATAATTCTTCTATAATATGTCAACGGAGTTCTTCAACTATAGCTAATATAAAATATAATTTTAGAAAAGCATGTGTAGAAATATTAGCCTATATATTTTTTATCATTAAAAAATATTGAATGATATATTCTATTGATGTTGTAATATGATCCCACTACATTCCACATTATTCCACTAGTGTATTATGATGGAATTCCTACATGGGGGAAGGGATATGTCCCTCCCCCATGCCTACTATAGGAATACTAGTGAACACATGTTCTATGTGGGATGGTATATTTGACTACTTACTGGACACCACTAGAAAATGTAAAAGGTATTTGTAAGTGGAATTAAGGATATGATCCCAATAATAGTTATCCATAACCTCGGGTGCCTGATGTGTCTTTATTTTTTCCCACAAATGGGTATGAGAGTTGGTAGTGTGTCAATTAGTACCCTCTCTAGGTGACTGATGGGTATTAGTGTGATGGAGTTAGCGATGGTAGTTGAAAGGTTCCTTCCCCGACAACACTAGAACTTGGATGGTGTTGTAGTTGAATCTGTGGTCTATGTTCCTTAGCTATTGGAGGAGGTGATATTCATGCTTTGAAGATAAGAATCTAAAGCGATTGGTTGTGATAATGGGGAAACTAGATTTGTTGCATCTTTCCTTGGATGATATGAACACATCATATTCTACACTAGATGACTCTCATGGGTTGACTCAATGGTCTAGATCATACCTTGTTTATTTTATTCTCAGACCATTTCATTTTCCACAAATAATTGAAGATTTAGGGAAGCTGAGGTCATTCTGAGACCTCTGGGGGTGGAAATTCACGCATTTATTTCTAGAATGGTCACCAGATGAATACATTATCTTCAACATGGGAATTGTTATTCATTATAGTATCTTCAATCATGTAGACAACGATGAACAAGGTATCTGATTACTTCACCATTGTAGTCATCATATATGAATTGGTAACATAAATATTTTTTTATTCCCAATTTTTCCATTATTCTAATGGGTACATATCAAAGCGAGGATGGTCTTATTTAATGGGAACCCTAGTTACAGAGGATCATATGATTATAAGTATCATGTTAGGTTTGACTACATTATTTTTTTGTATATACATGTATATTGGTCTGGAACATGGTATACTGATCATCCAAATAATTAATATTTTTATGTCAGACTCACCAATTTGTATTATGTATAATATTAAAAGAAAAATTTTGTGAAGCATAAAAACCCAATTTTTTAGGTATTATATATATTCATGTCACGTTCACTATGATTATTTGTGTATTATATTTAATGAAAAGTTTCATGTCAGAAGATAACCTGATCCTTTTTTTATTAGAGAGATTTACATTGGGTTCATCATTTTTTGTTTTGACTGAAAATACACAATCCATAGGCCCCCTATGGAAATGGAAAAAATTCCCTAATGTGAATTGGGTAGTTTATCAACAATTATCCAGTGAAGGTGAGGCAATGGTATGAGTGAGTTCATGTCTACATCATAAACTTTGTTTCATCAAAGGAGAGATGATTGAAGTTCATTTGGTTTGTCCTAATGGTTGATTGTGGGGGGGGGGGGGGGGTTAATTTATTTTACAATAATTTATTTGGTTTTACAAATATTATTCATAATAGAAACATTCAATAGTTTCTACATCGATAACTATGTATCGACATGATTTCCAATTGTAGGTAGTCCTTTAGGGTTTTAGACCCAATGAAGCATAAGAACTCAGGTTGGTCAATTGTAAGGGAGGTTAGGCTCATCACATCTATTGGGGGGGGGGTGTTTCTAAACCATGAATCTATTATTAATTTACGATATGTTCCTGAAAATCATCCTGTTCACAATATGTGACCTGTTACCCTATTAATTGATCATCAGTTAATCCCTTTTATATTTAAATGAAACGGGTTCTATTAGTGAATCCATCTATATATATCTGATGCAATTCATCTATTCCCCATTAAGGAGTTTATTCTTATATGTTGAATCTTTATAAACACGAAATTTATAATTTTCAACTATGAAGGGAGGCAATTAATATGTAAAGTAATGGATTGAGCCATTATGGGGCATGCTACATGTCCCGATTTAAAGTACGAAAAAAAACCATGTTGTTTGTTAAACCCATAAAGTTTAACTTTACATAGAAATAACATATAAGTTGGTACATTAAACACCAATTATTTGATCTAGAACACTGATTAGGCATCCTATATATCCTGGTTATAGTAGAAAACAAATTCATCATAGTTAAGTTGATCGAGAATTACAAAAAAGGATTCATATTTATTATGAAATATCATATAATGTGACCGATGAGGGATCACAAACTAATGTTTCCCTAGGTGATAGTGATTTATGAATTAAATTATTTGATCATTACAAACTCTTATAGTCAAATGAGATGTTCTCAATGTGAGAAATAAGGTATTGAATTTAATTAGTCTCATTGCATGTGGATGTATGACTTATGTGTTGAAAAAATACTTGGAATGTTTTTGTAGAGATCATTCCTTAGAAAGGATTCCTACATATCTAGGTTAAAATAGGAAGTAGAGTTATCAATGTTTAGTTAATCTCTCAGTCAACTGATGGATGAGGAGGAACGATCATCCCATGGGAGTGATTTGGTCCTGATGGTTGAAGTGTCGAAGACACAAGTGAGATTTTATTTAGGTAATATTATATTCAATATTGGGATATTGAAGGGTGTCCTATGTATTATAGTTATTGAAGGAACCATAATTATCATAGTTCCTTGAATCTCTTAGTCTGCTGATGGATGAGGAGGGATGATAATCCCATTGTAATTATTAGGTCCCAATGGTTGAATTATCAGGGACCAGAACGAGATTACACCGAGGTAAGTTCAAATATAAGATAAATCAATATGAATGCATCCTATGTATCCTAGTTATGGATGGAATCAGGTTTCTCATAGTTTGGTTACGTGGGGATCATAAATTTAGGGTTCCTATGTATTTAGGTCATATGATATTATTCCATTTATTGGGAGTACACATAGATGTTTCCATATATCTACGATGAAAAAGGTTAGTATGATCTGAGACATATAATTTTAATTGGATGATTATCTTCATTACATGTTTGAGGATTCTAGGACATGTTTGATGAAAATTGTAGAATCCATATTGACATGTCTAGAGAATGTCACAGGATCTAGTAGAGGATGTATAAATACAATCTCAAGATCAAGGATGACATGTCAAGAGAGCACTGCATGGGTAGAAAAACATGTCTGGAAGAAATAACATGACCCAAGAGGAAATTCCTAGAGGATTCCACATGATCAAGATGGAAATTTTGTAGGGATTCAAGAAAAATGGGTCAAATGTTCGGAGGGCATCCCGTAATCCGACAGAGATGCTGAGAAGGTGTCATGAGATCTAATTAGAAACCATGCAGGGCTTTGTGAAACCTAGTTTCCTTATAATGGTGATGCCATATGATTTGATTGAAATTTATAAGGGACATCACAGTATGTATATGGAATGACTGAAGTGCTTCATGAGACTTAGATAGCGTGCTTGGGGGCATCGTGTGACTTGGGTTTCCTTCACTGAGGGCATCACCTATCTTCATTGACATCTGTAAAAGATATCACATGAAAAAATGGTATGTCATGGGGATGTCTCATAACATCAGAGACATGTACCAATGTTGTCTCATGATCTAGATGAGTCATGTGATGTCCATGTTGATAATCATATATGTATTCATGTAAGTCTCCTATAACATTATCTTTATTTTAGATTTCATTGCATATGTTCCTTTTATTAGTAAAATGTTATCTTGTTTATATTTCATGATATTCATCAGATATTAGGGATTTCTTTTAGATAACCCACAATAAGACATTCTATAGATCTATGAGTGATTAGGAGAAGTGCCTATACATGTTCCATGATCTGCTAAGTCATTCTCAATATTTTTACATGGATGAATACCTTACAATCATCAGATTAGCTATTCAAAAGAGTTTTCTAAGATTATTTGGTGCTCTGATGCATGGATCCCAACATTCATTTTTTCAAGCTAGATGGGGGGATTTATAGGCCTATACACCCTAATCATTCACTTATTTTTACAATTTTTTTTGTGAAAATCTAGGTTGGAGTTATTGGAGGGTATAAATATCACATGTTTTCATGTGATATTTTGTGTGTTATCAAGGGGGTTCAACATTATTTCCTGAAACAATATTACCATTATATAAATTCCCCCATTTATTGGATTATTTCCATATAACGTGGTTTTTACTACTTATTCCAACATTCCAAGGGGATTTTTTAATTTCTAGTTGACATGTCTAGTGGACTTCAAGGGATCATGATGCCTAAGAAAACACATTCAGTTGATCTCTGAGGTCTTGTATCGATCCTTTTTTGATACATGGAATACATGTCTAGTGACCTTCATGATATCAAGATTCCATATCAAGGGGTATTGCAAGATCATTCTAGAATGTTTAGGGGGTTTCACATGATCAATGGATTTCACCTAGGGCATATGGCCCTGTTCACAAAAGATCAGTGTATCTTCCATTCTTAATAAGCACCTATCATTTTCCTTTTCCTCTTTTTATTTTACAATGGACCTGGGTATTTCATATTTTTTCCTATTACAGATGATAATCACTCTGCCTATTAGGGATGTGTAATTGACCAAAAATTGTCTTTTGGGGATACATGATCATTTCATGGAAAACCACTTTTATTTGTATTATAGTTTCGAAGGGGGTGGGCAAGACTACCAGGAAATGTATTAAGACCTTCGTGTGATGAGGGTAGAATTCCAACATGATATTGTGTAGTGAGATGGATAAGACTTAGTAGGATTGTAATATCTAACAAACTACCTATGTGCATCTTGTGAGATTTAAGAATTCAAGAGGCTTCCACCATTTATATAATGTTATTCTTATTTTCTATTCATTTTTGGATTTATTATTAGGTGTTTACTGATGGAAAAGATGCATTACTATGGGGTTATCATTTTGTAGTTTCTTCATGATCATCTATTGACTAGGATTCCATCGAAAGTGTAGAAATACTTGTCAATAGGGATCCCAGAGGTCTTCCATAGTTTATGCACTTCACATGGATACCTCATGTGAGCTTCTGAATGTGTAATGATTTCATGTCTCTTTGAGGATTATGTGATCCAATAGATCTGGCCACCTTCTAACTCTTTATCATTGTGGGAAAATAATACACATATTCAAGAATTTATTCAATTTTGGATTTGTCGATGGGGATTTGGAGGGTTCCAACAGTTTCATTTTACAAAAAATTTTGAAATGGGTTTTTAAAACTTCTAGAAACTAAATCATAAAAAATGGATTCTATATTTGAAATTTGGAGGTTAAAATTTGGTAAATGGTTCTCTTTTATTTTTGATCATTATAAATAGTAACGTTGGTAAATTTTTATCCCATCGGTAAGAGTAAAATGTGTATAATTGGGTAAAAATATTAGGATGAGGATTTATAATATTTCTATAAATGACAATTACATAATTAGATGTGGGATGTTTATCAATAAAAAATCATGTTTTTAAACTATGGTAACTTAGTGAATTTTTTTTTATTTTTTGAAATTTATATTATTTAAAGAAAATGATAAATATAAAATGTCACTCTCTTGAATTTAATAGCTCCTAATATATTTCATAATGATAAAAAATTAGATTAATTTTTATATAAATGATTATTTTAAATATGAATTTATTTATTAATAATGCTAATTTATTTTTAATTTTTTATGACTGGATAATTATATTAAATTCTTATGATATAGCGACATATTATTTCCCCATGTAACAGAAAAATAAAATAAATCATTTTTAAAATATTAAATTTAATAAAAATTTTGTGAATTATTGTGTTACAATATTTTTTTTGAAAAACATAGTATAATTTTTATGTTTTAAGAGTTTTTATTCTAATTCCATTGTTATCATGATGAAATTATAATAACATTAAATGAATAGATCAAAAAATGACATTAATGATGTTTTATAATAAATTTCATTTAATTAAATTTTATAAGATTCATTAAAAACAAATAAATTTTCATTTTAGTGATATTTCATTGATTATATCCAACATTATCCATTTTTGGGTCACCATTCAATTTATGATAACATTATTGATCCATAAATTGTAAAAAATCATGATATTGTGGTAAATTTCAAAAGGGTTAAGTGGGGTTAAAACAAAGGAATAAGGATGAAAAAATGACATAAAATGACCAAATTTTATTGGTTGATATGGTTTTGACTCAAACTCTTATGATCTTCAAAATATATAATTTTAAAAAATATATATCCTTTGAAATTATGTTATGTTAATATGGAACATTATGTAGTTCTAAGAGTGGCCATCCCCTTACTTATAAAATAACACCTCTTATCATATCTTCTTAAAAAATATATCATTATATCATTGAAATTCAATTAAATAATTCCATTTCATCTACCACACCCACATTACATATCATATGTTATTTCCAAAATACAATACTTTTAAGGGTAAACGTGTATTGAAAAAGCAGGTTCTAAATAAAGCATTATAATTCTTGATAAAGTATTTACAATTTTACTTATTCTTAAAAATCCTAAAAAAATTCTGCTATATATTATAAAATAAATAAATTTAGTTTATTAAATATTATTAATTTTTTATATCATAATGAAACACCCATTATACAATTTTTTCATATATTTGATAAAAATGCCCATGCTTACGTGTGGACTACAACCTCTATGAAATGATTTTTTTTGTTTTTGATCACCACATCACATTAATTTTTATAACTGTATAATTACTTTATCTATATACATATATATATGAGATCTATGATATTATTAGGGTTATTTTTTATTTGATTATTGTTTACCTTTATATTGTTATGTTGAAAAATGGAAACTTCATTTGTTCATACGTGCAGAATACCGTCTCGACCAAGTAATGTAATAATTTTTTCATCACCAAATTATATGAATATTGTAAATTTTGAATATAATATTTAAATATGAAAATAATAACATTACAACAATTTGGGATATTATAGAGCCCTTATCCATGTATAAGGACTCGGACTTACAAACAAATAATGCCTGAAAAATGAAGCGGTTATCAATTGGAATATTGATTCGAATAAAGAATTATTTAAAAAAAGGTGAAAATATTAAAATTAAATAATATATTGTATAACTTTATAAGCCCATGATTTTATGATTTATTTCCTTTTAAATAAAGTCAATCTCTTAGATAGATTAGGATGCATAAAACACCGGGTATAAAAAACACAATACCCAATTAAAATTTTATTTTTACATGACTATAGTAACCTAGTTGTTTAGTTAGAGTGTGTGAATGGGATGAAATAAAATAATAAAATTATATGGTATATAAATTTATGAAATAAATTCTATACTTATGTCTTTAATTTAATAAATATATGAATCATTCGATAGAAACATAATTTTTTTTACAATTTTCATTTTTTTGAAAGCCGATTTTGGTGGGATTTCCACACATAATTCAAAATTAATTTTAAAAATTTTAGAAAAATAATATGTTAAAGTTAAATAAATTTATTAAATAATAATTTTGAGAAATTATCTTAGGGTGAATCATATTCATATTTTCATAAATGTATCATTTTTCGAAGATTAGTGGAAAATGTTAATTTTATTGAAAATAACCTTTTCGTTTAAATTATTCAAAAAGTTAAATTATATTTGTAATTATATTTAATGTAAAATTACTTCAATTATATTATTTACAAAAAAAATTATTTATGTGTAATTTGTTTCATACATATTTTCTATATTAATCCCTTCTATACTTATGTGAAATATCTTTTTGTAAACCCACTTCTTCATCACGTTTGTGGGAATAACATTCAATTGGATTCATCAAATTATTTAAATAGAATTTAAAAAAGTACATCAAATTTATGGAATAAGAAAATTTTGTTTTATCTAATATGTTCAAATTAATATTTTACCATCATGAAATGAAAAATATGAAAACCTTAATTACCATAATTAAGGTAAAAACTGATTTATCAGGGGTAATTCTAAATATATGAGGGTTAAAATGACCTAAAACTATTACAAAACATATTTTAAAGTAATATTTAATCAATATAAATTTTAAGTGTTTTTAATAAACCATTTTTTATGATTTTGGTAAGATAAAAACACTAGTTTAGTTGATTCTTATCAAAATATTCCATGGGTATCATCTCCCACTTAAATAAGGACACCAATTTCTCTTACCTTATTAAAACTTCCAAATCCATTTGGTTTGGCCAATAACAGACCAAATAACATACATAATACACTAAAAACATCATATATCCCTTTGTGGACAAGAAATACTTCCTAGGATGTCTTTTGCTGAAAACCTATAGATGTCATTTGAGAAAGAGGAAACGTTTTTAAACAATCATTTTTATATTATCTTCTCTTCATCCTCCTTAAAATATTAATAACTAATGAATTTGAAATAACTATAATATTTTATATATAATAAGATGTTTTTATTTTAATGGAATAACCTATATCAATCTCACCTTCAATCAAATGGGAAATGAAATTTTAGGTCGTGTGTACGGAAGACAACCACCTAGTGAACTAATATAAATCATTCTCCATCTACAACTCTCATGGAAGGATATACAGATGGGTTTAATATATATATATATATATATAATATTTATGATAGAATTATATTTATAGAATTATAATATCACATATACCTCCTCATGTTATATTCGATTTACAAAACATTAATTTCGCTCGTGTGCACGGTGGACCACTGCCTCACAAAGCGATACGATTTATATTTCACTTAATATTTAAATGGATGTTAATGAGGATAAGATAACTTAATATATTAAAAAATATAAAATGATATCTATTTTTTAAAATAAATATAACATTTACTTTCTCACCCTTTCAGTTTTTAAGGAAATGATATTGTCACTCATGCGTATGTAAGACCTACCATATCCACGAAGTGAAGAGATTCATTTTTCATACACACATTTTAATAATGATTTTTATAATATATATATATATATAGAAAATATATTATGTATAGAATTATTATCATCATTTATATTATTAATTAATATACTATGTATAACAACCAGAATGTTTTGGACAAATGTTTAATGAGAAAATATGGCCATTAACACAATAAATAATGGAAACAATGAAATAATAATAAAAATAGGTGGTAACATGTTACAATAGGATCACATATGAAATTACAAATATGATTAATATTATAGTATTAATTAGAAACATACTTAAAACCATTATACAATAGGGAAAATCATGTTAAACTAAAGAAATATATGATATAGTAGAGTATATCTATATTTCCATTTCATTGAGAAATAATTTTTAATATACACCTGTTCAGTTTTATGAGGGGTATATAGTGATTTTTTTTATTTAAAAACAAAATTTATTTATTTATGATGATTATTTTTTGGTTTAATGTTTATTATGTAAGGTTTTATTATTTAAAACATACGAAAGAGGTAAAGAAGTATTGTAAATATCACACTCCTTTGTGATTGTTTAATTTCACTTGAAATAATAATTTTTTATGATCATTTTTCATTAAACACTACATTTTTCCTAAATATTCAAATTCTTTTTTTAGAAATTTTTATTTCCTAAACCATATAACAATTTTACATATATTTTTAACATTGAATGTGGCATGTTTTACAGGAGAAATATTGATAAATCTGTGTCCATAACTAAATGTATATATTCAATGAGAAGTTATAATTATTCATAAATTAAATAAATTATTTTATATATGATTAGTTATTCAGAAAAAATGTTTTGTGTGGGTCTTAGTTATAGATAACCCCTCTATACATCAACAGTTTTCATGAGAAAAAATAGTTTTCCAAATCAGATGGATTCCTAATTGAAAATTTTAACTATTTTTTGAATGGTCTTTATATTAAAGGAATCATGGTGCCTAATATCGTGAAATTAAAAAAATTATGAATTTAATTAATTCAAAATTCTATTATTTTTATTACTATCCACGAGATTTTCATGTTGATATTCTCTCCAGGTTCATTTTACTCTCATTATATTGATTAAGTGGAAAGTGATTTTAGTTATTTATCTTGCCATATTTATTTAACCTAATTTAATTATGATAGTGAATTTATTTATTTAATGGTATTTCTATTTATTTATTTATCATTCCATATTGATTATACCTTATCTAATCATGATAATCTAGGTATTGATTAAATGAAATTTTTGAAACATATTTACCTTTCAATATTGATTTTGAATTTAGATTTATTTTCACTTTCTCATGATATATTCCACTTTATATAAGTCTTACCAAGAATTTGAGATCACCTTTGTTTGGTTTCCTTTCCCTCGAAAATGAAGAAAAATATTTGAGTGAGTTTCAAGGATGCATATCAATTTATTTTGTTATGTACCATATTTTATTCTAATTCCCAACGTAAAAGTGATATCATGTATATATTTAGTTCATCTAGAGTTCTAAACTATTCAATCCTTTGAGATATATTTAATTGTATCCCATGCGAATAAAATAATGTAGACAATGTCTCCGGGTTTTTTGAGTTGGGGTAATTAAAGTTTGTATCAGAGGAAATATACTAATAAATAAGAAGTAGATTACAACAAAAAATATATTAGGGAATATTAACCTTTTATAAACTAAAGGGATAAGTATAGAGGAAAATCCTATAATTTGGTGAGGAAGTGATTACAATATTTTTCAAATAAATAAATCACATTCCACATTATAAAATTTGATGGGATTATGGACGAAATGTAGCTATAGGTAATAACTCTTAAAACATCGCATTGGGTTTGAACTGATCATCACTACATGTACGAAAATGGTCCTTACTATGCACCTATTTTGACACTCACGAGGGATATTATCAGTATAATATGTATGTATTTTACAAACCATTATATTGGATTTTAATATAATGATATTCCACAAGAAACCACGTTTATGATATGGGGTTAAAAATTTATATATATTTTTTATTATTTTAAGTGTTACACCATATTTAGTATTCCAAAGATTTATTTAAAATTAATAATTTTACGATTTAATAAAATATATTCCATTTTTCAGAAATGGGTTTGGGAATGAGTATGTGTTTTAATTTATATAGAAAATATAGATATTTCTTTATTCAGAAAGCAAATACATCTAGAATTAGAACTCAGAAAATAATGGATATATTAGGAAATTATAACCAATTCATGATAAATAACCATCCTATCATAGAAACCAAATTTTACCATATATTTATTCACATAATTCGTATTTCTTCATGTTATTGAAGCCCCCATATTTTGGTGGGACAACTAATACAATGGTAGATGACGTTACACCTAGATGTTTTTATATAATATTTTCTTTAAATAATTATTCTTATAGAGTATATTTATTTGAATGAAATCACGAGTTTAAATTAACTACGAGATTTCCTTAATATAAAATTACCATTATAGCCTATCCATTAGGTAAACATGAATAACTAATCTAACTTATGAAAATGCATTACTAATTTATTGGCTATTAATTATTTATGAAAAATATAAATCAATTAGATACTTGTATACTTGTGTGAATTAAATTTGGTAATCAAATTAATGATAAATATGTATTATATAATTAATATAAAATATTTTATACTCATCCAATGGATATTTTAGTCATAGGGTATGAATAAATCCACATATTATGTATAAGAACCTATTTTTGTAAGGTAAATTTTACACCTTTGAATGGTGAACCCATTTTAAAATAATATTTCAGAAAATTAATAATTTATATAGTTCAACATAAACTTGTAATTTTTAATAAGGATATAAAAATTTACTTTATAAAAATTTCTGATATTTTTCTAATAACATTCATGTTTTGATGAATAGTAAAAACACGACAAATTTTAATTAAAAGAAATTTTTTTCATCTAGATTATTTGTATGAATAAATTATAATATTTAATGTTTTTAAAGTATAAATAGAATATATTATTACTATTTAATATATTGTATTTCATTATCATTATTTTCATATTGAATTCGTTGGTAAAAACATTTCAATCTTTTACAATTTTTAACTTTTAAAACTCATCTTCTCATTTCAAACATGAGAATAATTTTAAATTAATTACTAAAACTTTTTTGTTTTGAAATTGGAAAAATTGATTCCATATTTAGAATCATATGTTCTAAATTGTGTGAATATTTGCCTTTTAGTTTTTAACATTATGAATAGTAACTTCAGTAATTATTTTATTTACCATGGTTAAAGGGTAAATCTCCTTAGTATGGGTTAAAAATAATAATTTAATTTTATAAAACTAACCTAATACATGTTTCAATCGTACTAGATGAGATATTTCCGACCATGGGAACCCTTGGGTCAAATTGGGGACCCCATGGATTCACATGGATGTGAAAATGACTTTTTAAAAGAATTAATTTAAGTAAAAATAATTATAACATACACACATATCTTTTACTAAATCAATTTGTAATTAATGGTTATATAACTAATTTCCATGACTGTAAATATTTATTCGAAATATTTAAATATTTTCAATATTATGGTATTTAATATTTAATTTTTATACATAAGATAAAATATATCTATTTATGACACAATTATGATGTATTAAAAATCTATTTAATGAAAGATTCAAATAAATTAATTTATAAACTTTAAAACAAATGTAAATTTGTTAATTTGATGTCATAACCATATTCTAAGGATGCTATTGACATTTTTTATTTTAGTTAATGCCTATGTTTTGAAGGAATCAGGTTGTTATTAATTTTAAAAAAAGTCTCGTATAAATAGTGTCCAAAATGACATAATTCATAACATAAAACATAAAAATGTTTATTAAATGATATTAAAATTCTAAAAATAAAATATTTGAAAAAATAGTTAATATAAATCTGGATATGTCATAAATAATTTTTTTGGGGTCATTTGACATGATATGGTAATTACACTAACCCCTACAGTGTAAATAACATGATATCACAATAAGATTAAAAAGCGTAAAATAAGGGTTAACCCAAAATGATAATTCTAAAAAATTATTCAAAACATGCTTAAAAATTATTGGATGATGGGTATTTGAACCAAAATCATCTCCTCTTCTAATTGAATAAGTTTTTGACCATTTTTTGTCTAAATATAATTTATAATAAATTAGTATTTTGAGTGTTTCCTAAAGTGCCTTTTGTTCTCTCTTATAAAACGGAATCTTCTCCCTCTCCTCTTCACTTTATTTTGATCCTTCAAGATTGTCCATACTCTAGCCATAGATCTTATTAACATCCCTAGTAACATTTTATATGTTTTTTTCTTTTGAAAATACCAACTATAGTTCCCTATAATGAAATTTAATGGAGGAACATCGAGGAGGATGTACTCTGTTCTACTAATTCCTTCAAATTTATTTCTTTTTATATTTACTATTATTTTGTTTTTTAATTACTAATTAATAACATAAGAATCAATAATATTCTTATATGTTATTATGAATATGAAACAACCCTATTCACCTTCTATGTATCCAGCGAAAAATGAAATCATCATGCGTACGTACTTACGGCTTACCGTCTCCACATCGTGGTGTAATCTGTTTTTCACCACCACCTTACATGGAAGGTTATAATGGGGAAAATAATAACTAAATATTATTATTATGACATGATATTAAATTTTAGATACTATACACAATCCATTCAATACCATTCAAAAATTATTGGAATCATATTATCACTCGTGCGTACGTACGACTTACCCTCTCCATGGAGTGATGTGATTCATTCTACATAATCATCATTAAGAAATGATTTTAAAATGATTTTAATTTATAAATATGATATATATATTTCTAATACCATTCTATAAATGATATAACTATAACCTAAAAAGGGGAATAAGAACTGACCTGATAAAGCATACATAAGAACATAAAGCTGTTAATACCCAAAAAACGAGTAACAATGAAATGTTACTAACAAACAGATGAAAATATAATAAAAAATGTTATCATAAAAATTATTATTATTTTTTAATAAACCAGTAAAATTATTTAAATCATTATACAAGAGGTTCAGATACATACGAAGCATATCAGACATATAGTAATGGATAAAGATTTCAATCTTGTTTTGTCTGAGATTGTTTATTCGTAAGTATTTAATGAGGATATATTTATCATCCATGTCCTTGTTTTATAAAAATATTATCATAAAATTTTTACTATTCTCCTATGTATGTTTAAACTAATTTTTACTAATTTTGACCTTTACTACATGGTTTGGAAGGAATCATTCTTTTGTTACCATATGAGTTACTTTTTGACTTTTCCGGATAAAGTATGATGAGAAAGTTTTATTAACATATAAGTCATGAATGGGGTTTTTCATATTCATAAATCCTTATTTCCATGAATATTCTGGTACACTTTTACATGTTTATTTTCAAGTAATTTATTTTCTTTTAAAATTTCTTGACATTTTTAAAAAAGAAAACTTTTTTGAAGAAGAAAAGATATTTTCCATAGGAATGAAGATCAACAGTTTTTTTCAAAATTATTTTCCATCTTTGATTAAATAGTTTTATTTATATATCCCTATTATTAACATGATTTTATTGTTCTTATTATTGAATGTTACTTAGAATATATATTTTTTATATCAAATAAGATGGAATTATGTTTAAGAAACCCATTTGATTTCATGGGTATGCTATGGTGAATGATTCTTTGTTTTTGTGGCACACTTAAGAATGGTTTCATTATGAGATGTGTGGGTCCTATATCTTCCACCTATTCTTTGGGTAGAGTTTTATATATCATGAGATAGACATGGATGGAATGGAAATTTAATCAGGTTTATTGATACAGGGCTGGAATGAAGAGAGAACTCGGTTCAGTAATGGACCTTTTCTGCTACGATGGCCTGGGAAAAGAGCCTTCACTAATATGAAATGATTTTGTAAGATTATGTGTTTATGCCACAAAATTTATGTGTTATGTTATGACTATTGGTATTAAATTACAGTTTTATGATTTGTCGCATGATATGATATTTGATCTTTTATATGCAGGATAAAATTTTCAAATGGTATGTTCTTATGAATATGATATGATTGTTATTTCATTTTTTTACCCTCACTAAGAATTTGAGATAACCCTTTTATAAGTTTATTTTACCTAGGAAATTAATATGTGTATTAATTATGATATTCCAAAATGTTTCTAGATATGATGAAATAACTGGGAGACAATGTTTATGTTTCATAGACTAGTTGTTTATGCTTCCCAGTTTCTAAAGACAATAAACTTATAAGGTCATATCATGGTATTATTATATAATGAAATAAATATACTTAAATTCTGAAGTGATATCAATGTATGTATAAGGGGTGTCTCTATAGTTTGTATCTGAGGAACAGTATAGTTAACCATTAGAAACTTTATTGAGAAAGCCTTATAGATATGTCTAAGTATATGATACAATTCTAGTGTTTTATAAATGACCATGAATAACTGATGATAAAACCTAAAGTGTCTTAAGTTGAAATTTTATTCTTGATTATGTGGTTTTATTATTATTATTAGTGTTTCTCACACTATGATTCTTGTTTTTAGTCAATGTATGTTACTCAAATGAACCACGTTAATCATGAATGTGATGGAAAATTAAATGATGGTCTACTTTAGAAACCAAATTTTATGGGAGCTATAATGAAATATCTTTTAGCCAAGATTACAAAAAATTCAAAATCTATGAATTATGCCAGACATCGAAACAAACAATGGAGGCAAAAAAATTCTGTTGATTCCTTCATGAGGCTTCTTCCATATTCATTCAGTAAGACAACTAATCCATTAGTGGATGAACAATGGATCAGTACTATTGAAAAGATATTTTCAGTTCTACAATGTTTTGAACATGATAAATTCATCTTATTAGTGTATCGTTTGGAAGGTGAAGATGATCAATTGTAGAATATTATCAAGAATATGAGTCCAAGAGGTGAAATTGAGTCCATGGAATGGGATGGGTTCAAGAACTTATTTATCAATAAGTACTTTCCTCGTATTCTATGATGAAAGAAAAATAATGAGTTCCATGAACATAAGTAGAAGAATGATGAATATATTGGTACCTATGAAGCAAATTTTACAAGGCTTGAAAGGTATTCTTCTATAATTATAATCCATCCTGAGAGTAAGATTGATCGATTAATTAGTGGCATAAAACAAAGTCTCTTAAGAGA
The DNA here is from genome assembly GCA_963277665.1 of Viscum album. Classification (NCBI taxonomy): domain Eukaryota; kingdom Viridiplantae; phylum Streptophyta; class Magnoliopsida; order Santalales; family Viscaceae; genus Viscum; species Viscum album. Next base: position 2,136,462,539 of record OY728138.1, read on the forward strand.
ATTAGACACAAGGGACTTAAATAGATATGAGAGAACTGTTCAATGTACTCTCAAGGTTGATATGGATATTGGAGTAACCCATCACTCATATGGGTTTGATAAGAAGATAAAAATGGAATTCAAAGGAATCTCTAAATGACCCCACTAAAAAGAAGATGCGTTTTCCATTATGCTCAATGTGTGGAAAAGAAACATAGAGATAATTTTCTTAAAGGGACTATAAAATGTTTTAAGTGTGGAAAAGATGGTCATTAGAAAGTTGAATGCCAATGTGATGGGAAAAAATATGTCAAATGATGCGAACAAAGAAAAGACTAGACATAATGAACCTCCAACACTTAAATGATACAAGTTCAAGGAAATGAGGCATTATGCCAATCAGTTCCTTAATCTAAGGGTTATGGATTATGAGTGATGTAAAAAAGTCCCAAAAGGCCAAATACGAAGGAATTACACATAAAATTACTATCGGTGACATGGATTACAATAATGAAGTGTAGAAAGGTACAATTAGCACTCACTCTAATGTTGAAAATGTTTTATTTGATTCTGGATCCCCACACTCTTTTATTTATAAAGAATAATCTAAGGGTATCACTATATTAACTCAATAATTAGAATTTGGGTTATCTATGATAACTCCTAATACAACAATGGTGGCATCCAATGTTTAAAATTATTCTCCAATTGAAGTTTGTGGGAAGTTCCATTGTGAAAATCTAGTGATCCTTCATATATTATAATTTAAAGTGATTCTTGGCATTTATTTCTTTTCTTTATATGAATCTTATATCAATTTCAATATAAGGGAAGTCAGATTTCATTTTCCATATCAATCTATGATCATCTATCGATGAAAGTATGAATACAATCTTCCAGTAGAAATTTACTCCATATTATGTGACTTGATTCAAATAAATAAAGGTTATTTATCTCAAATGGATTGGGAGAAACTCATGATTAAGAACACACCCAATGTATAAGAGTTTGATGATGTCTTTCTAGAGTAATTTCTAGGTCTTCCTCTTAATTGTAATGTAGAGTTTTTAATAGAACCCATACCAGGAGTTATACCTTTTTCAAAGACACATTATAAAAATTTCCCCAGTTGTGTTGAAAAAATTAATGATGCAAAACCAAGAGAATATTGATATGGGATTAATAAACCCCACTACATATCCTTGGGGAGCACCTATTCTGTTTGTTATGAAGAAATATGGATCACTGAGACTCTACATTGATTATGAAGAACTTAACAAGATCCCTATGAAGAAATAATATCCTCTCCTACACATTGATGACTTATTTGACCAACTATATTGACTTCATTAATTTTCCAATATTAATCTTCATTCAGTGTATCATCAATTAAGAGTCCAAAAGAAGGATATACCAAAGACGGCATTCCATACAAGGTATAGAAACTATGAATTTTTAGAGATAACTTTTTGTCTTATGAATGCACCAATAATATTAATGGATATAATGAATAGAGTCTTTAGATACTATTTGGATCAGTTTTTGTTTGCATTTTTAGATGATATTCATGTATATTCAATGTGAATTTAAGAACATGATGATAACTAGATAATTGTCCTAAAGATGCTGAGGAAGGAGAAGATTTATGCTAAATTTACCATGTGTGAATTTTGTCTTAAAAAAAGTTTCATTTTTCGTTTACATAATCTCAATAGGGGGTATATCTAAGGATCCATAAAAAAAGAGGTTATTGAAAGATGTTCAAGACCAAAAATAGTAATTGAGATTCGATGTTTTCTCAGTTGGGATGGATATTATCGATGTTATGAGATGCATTTTTCACGATTATCTAATTCACTCACCATGTAGACTCAGAAAGGAGTTATGTTCATTTGGACGGTGGAATGTGAATAGAATTTCAATGAACTAAAATAAAGTATATCCAGTGTACCTATGCTCACACTACTTTGTATTGGAGAAACATTTGTAATCTACAGTGATGCATAAAAAAAGGGGATATGGTGTGTTCTCTTTCAAAATGATATGGTGATTACATATGCCTCATGATAGCTTAAAATCCATGAGAAAAACTTCCCATCTCTTGATTTTGGAGTTGGATGTAGAAATATTTTCCACAAACATATGGAGGTAATATCCTTATGGTGAAAGTTTTTATATTAATACAGATCATAAAACATTAATGTATATTTTCACACAAAAGGAGATGAATAATCTCCAAAGAATATGGTTGGAGTTGATTAAGGATTATGACTACTCAAAAAATTACTACCCTAGTAAAGTGTACATGGTGGCTCAAGATTTAAGTCGAAAAAACCATGATAGCTAATCAAAGACGATGATCACAAAAGATCCAATATTTATGGATTTACAAAAGATAGATCAAGAAATTATAATGGAAGTGGAGAAATATAATCTTTCTCAAATGAATGTTCAACCATTTATACAAGTGAATAATAAAGAGACACAGAAGGAAGATTTAGAGTTATAAAAGAAGGTAAGAGACGTTCCTGAATTCAACCTTGATTATGATGGAATAATAATGTCTAGGAACCAGGTTTTTGTTCCTCCCATAAAATAATTAATGAAGGAGTTCTCAGATGAGGATCATAGTTATTCATTATCTTTTCACCTTAGAAGCACAAAGATGTACATTGACCTGAAAGAGTACTTCTGGTGGGATGGTATAAAAAGGGATGTCGCCGAATATGTCTCTAGATGCTTGTTTGTCAACAAGTTAATGCTGAGAGATAGAAGTCTAAGGGGATGTTACAATCATTACCCATTCCAAAAGAGAAATTGGAAAACATCACTATGGACTTTGTCATCAGACTTCCCAAAACATAAAAAAGAAATAACGCTATTTAGATTATAGTTGATCTTCTTACAAAGTCGTAAAACAGTATTCTTATTAGAATGTATTTCAAACATGATCAACTTGCTAGGATATATGTAAAGTAATTGGTAATATTTCATGGAGTAACAATTTCCATTATATCTGATCAGGATCTAAGGGTTACCATGAAGTTAGGTAGAAGTCTTCAGCACGCCTTGGATATAGAGTGATGTCTCAGTACTTCATATCATTTTCAGAGAGACGGTCAGTCTAAGAAGAAAATTAAAACTCTGGAAGACATGTTGAGATCTTAATCTAATTATTTTAAAGGTGGTTGGGATCAACTCTTTCCATTGGTGGAATTTTCTTATAATAATAGCAGTCATTCAAGTATTCTTATTGCTCCTTATGAAACCCTCTATGTAAATAAGTCCCGAACTCCAACTTACTGTAATGAAGTTGGGGAAAAAAGATATTAGGACCTGATTTTATTGATAAAATGGAAGAAAAGGTCAGATTTATTCAACAACACATAAGAGCAACTCAGAGTCGTCAAAAACATTATGTTGAAAACCGAAGTAAAGACCTAGTGTGTGAAGTGGGTAATGAGGTTATCTTACGAATGTCTCACTAGAAGATATTAATTATATTTGGAAGGAAGGTAAAGAAGAGATCTATGTATATCTATCCTTTTGAAAAAACGGGATCGTGTTGGGAAGCTAGCTTACCAATGGCATCTTACTCTTAATCTCTCTCATGTTCATGATGTGTTACATGTATCTCTCTTGAGAAAGTACATACCTGATACTTAACATGTACTAAGCTCGAAAGTCGTACCACTAGAGAAAGATTTTTCTTATAAAGAACACCATATAGAGATTCTAGAATGTAGTGACAAATTTCTAAGAAAAAAGACCACTTTCTTGGTTAAAATTTAATAAGGGAACCACCAATTAGGAGAGACTACATGGGAACTTGATGATATGATGAGGGAGAGGTATCCTCATCAGATTATTTCCAATTTATGAATTTTGAGGGAAAATTTCAGTTTGAGGGGGGGGGGGGGGAAGAATGTAACACCCGAATGTATTTATGAAATATTTTCCATAAATAATTTTATTATTTAGTACCTTTATTTTCATGTAATAATGAGTTTAAATGAAACAAAATATGCCCTTAATATAAATTTACCATTATATCTTATCCATTATGTTAGCAGGAATAATTATAACTAACTTATGAAAATGCATTATGAATTCATTGGAAATTAATTATTTATGAAAAATATAAATAAAATAAATATTTTTATTATTGAGGGAATTACATTTAGTATTTAAATTAATGATATATACATGTTATATAATTAATAAAATATTTTTTATATTCGATCAATGGATATTTTAGTCATAGGGTAAGAATAAACCCCTATTTTATGTATAATGTTTTTCAAATTTAACTTTACACATTTGAATGTAGAAACAATTTTAAATTAATATTTTGGCACATTAATAATTTATATATGACAACATAAACATTTTATTTTGAAGAGGGATATAAAAATTAACTTTTTATATTATTTTGATATGTTTCTAATAACTTCCATGTTTTGATTAATAGTAAAAAGAAATTAATTTTAATTAAAAACAACTTTTTCATCAAGATAATTTATTTGGTGAAGTTATAATATTGAATAGTTTGAAAGTATAAATAAAATATATCTTAAACATTTAATATAATATATTTCATTATCATTAATTTTACATTGAATTCATAGGTAAAAACATTTCAATGTTTTGAAATATTTTATCTTTTAAAACACATTTTCTTTTTTAAACAATTGGAATAATTTAAATTAATTACTGAAACATCTGTGTTTTGAATTTGGAAAAATGGATTCCATATTTGGAATCATAAGGTCCAATTTTTTTTGAATAGATACCTTTTATTTTTGGACCTTATGAATAGTAACATCAGTAATAATTATATTTAACATGGTTAATGGTTAAATCAGGTAAATAATGGTAAAAAATAATACTTTAATAATACAGAACTACCCTAAAACATATCATAATCCTATTGGATGAGATATTTATAACCATGGTCATCCATGAGTCTATTTTGGGACCCCAATGATTCACTTTCATGTGAAAATGACATTTTATAAGAATTAATTTAAAGTAATGATAATTATAACCTAAACACATATCATATAATAAATAGATTTTTAATATATGGTACTATAACTGATATCCAGGTCTATAAATAGTCCTTAAAAATATATAAATATTTCTTACATCATCGTATTTTTTTTATAATTTTTAGACATTAAATAAATATATTTATTTATGATATAATTATGATGTAGTGATTACCTCATTAAATAAAAGATTCAAATAAATGTATTTATAAATATTAAAAAAAATGTAATTTTGATATTTTGATGTCATACAGAAATATCTTTGATGATATTTATGTATTATCTTTGTGTTAATTCCTTAGTTTTGAAGGAATCTGGATATTATAAATTTTTTAAAAAGACATGTATGAACATTGTCCAAAATCGACATAATTCTTAACTTAAAACATAAAATAGTTTATTAGATTATATTAAATTCCAAAAAATCTAATTTTTTTATAAATGGATAATATAAGTCTATATATATCATTAATAACTTTTTTCGGTACATTTAACATGACATGGTAATTACACTATCCCACAAGGTGTAAATAACTTGATATCACAGTAAGATTAAGAAGGGTAAAATAAGGGTTACACAAAGAAGATAAGGATAAAAAATATTCAAAAGATGGATAAAAATTATTTGATGATAATTATTCAAACCAAAATCATATTATCTTATGATTAAATATGTTGTGGTCCTTTTTTAGTCGAAATTTAATTTATAAGAAATTAATATTATGAGAGTTTTCTAAAGGGCAAATCTGCTCTCTTATAAAAGGGAACCTCCTCCCTCTCTTTTTCAATAAATATTTAGTCTTCAATGTTAGGAAAGGACAGACCATTTCTCTTCTAAGCTTCCCAAGTTACATTCTATAGTTTCTGGTATTTTCAAAAGGAAAACTATAGTTCCCTAAGGAGAAATTTAATATAGGTGCGTCGAGGAAGAGGTACTCTCTTCTACTGATTCTTTCAAATTTATTTCTTCTTCTACTTCATCATATTTAGTTTTATCATTATAAAGTATAAAAATAAGTATCACTAATATTCTTATCAATTATTATAAATATAAAACAACCATATTTGAGCTTCTATCAAATATATTAAAAATAAAATCACCGTGCGTGTGTACGTATGGCTTACCATCTCCACGCCGGGGTGTAAGATGTTTTTCACCACCACCTTACTTGCATGGGTATAATGATCGAAATAATAACTACATATAATTATTAAATCATGATACTAATTATTAGATACTCTACACCATCCACTTAAATACCATTCGACAATTATGGGAACGATATCGTTGTTCGTGTGTATATACAGCTTACTGTCTCTACGATACGATTTGATTCATTCTACATAATCTCTATTAACCCATGATTATATAAATTAATTGAATTAATAAATATGATATATATTATTCTATTACAATGCAGTATATTATATAACTATAACCTAAAAATAAGAATAAGAACATATCAAATAAAACATACATATGAACATAAAGCAGTTTATATTCTAATAACGAGTAACAATGAAATATTACTAACAAATAAATGATAATATGATAATAAATGTTATAATAAAAATTATTATGGTTATTTAATAAAACATTAAAATTATTTAAATCACTATATATGAGGATTTTATACATATAGAGCATATCTGACCAATGGTAATGGATAACTTTTCTAATCTCATTTTACCTGAGATTGATTATTTGTTAGTACTTACCATGTCCATGTTTTCAAAAAATATTATCATAAAATTTATACTATTATCTTATGTGTTATTAAATTAGTTTTTACCCAATTTGAGTTTTACTACATGGTTTGGAAGGAATATCTCTTTTGTTACTATATGAAGTACTTTTTGACTTTTCCGATAAATGTATGAGGAGAATGTTTTTTGTCTTCTAAAACATGAACAATTTTTTTCATCTTTATAACGCATTATTTCAATGAAACTTATACTAAACAATTACAATTTTATTTTGAACTAAATTTTCTTAATTTAATAATTCATGAAATTATGAGAAAAGAAAACATTTTTGATGGAAAAAGGATATTTTCATTTGGAATGAAGCTCAAGTGTTTTATCAAAATTATTTTACAACTAAGATTACATAGGATTATGATTGTATCCCTATTGTTACTATGACTTCATGGTGTTTATGATTGAATGTTATTTATAAAATACCTTTGTTTTATATAAAATATGATGGAATGATGTTTAATAAACCCATTTGATTTCATGGGTTATGTTATGGTCAATGTTTCTAGGTTTTTGTGGAACACGAAAAAATGGTATCATTATGAGATGGTTGGGACCTATATATCCCTCCAATTCATTATGTTATGATTTATACCTCATGAGATAGACATGGATGGAATGGAATGTTAATCAGGAATAGAGATACAGGGCTGGAAAGAAGATAGAACTGGGTTTAGTAAGGGACTTTGTCCTCTATGATGGTCTTGGAAAATAGTATTGACTAATATGAAATTATTTTCAATTCTTTTGTGTGTATGTCAAAAAATTTCATGTCTTATTTTATTACAATTGGGATTACATTTTAGTTTTATGATTTATCCCATTATATGATATTGTGATCGTAAATATACAAGATAAAATTTTCAAATTTTATGTTCTTATAAAAATGATATGATTGTTATTTCATTTAATTACCCTTATTGGGAATTTGAGCTCATGATTTTATATTTTATATTTCCCCTAGACATGAAAAGGTTATTAAGTATGATATTCCCAAAAGGAGTCTTGGTAAGATGAAATAAATGAGGGAAAATTTAGATATTTTTTGAACTAGTTGTTTATGTTTCCCATTTTATAAAGACATTATACCAATAAGGTCCTATCCTATTTTTGGTATATGTTGTAATAAATATAATTCAACTATTAATTGATATCAATGTTTGTAAATAATGGGTTGCTATATTTGAGAAATGGGTTAATTCACTTGAAAATATAATTTCAGACATGCTATGTGATAGAGAGGAAAAGGTTACACCTGTAGTGTATTATCTCAATAGTGATGATGATAAATGTAGGTCATTATTCAAAAATACTAGGGAGGAACAAGAAATATAACCCATGGAATGACATGATTTTAAGGATACATTATTTTAAAAATATTTTTTGCATAAAAAATGATATAAATTGAAAAGAAATATTTTCAAATTCATGAAAATGGAATATGAATGTCTTGTTGATGGTAAGGTTTCCTTTACAAGAATATACATGTATGAAATGAATTATATATTAAGTTTTCTATTATTTTTCATTTATTTTAAGGTATTAATCCATGTCTCTGAAGTGTGGTGGTATCTCAAAACTTTTGATCAATTGATGAAATAGATTTAGGTAACATAAAAATGATGTATTTTTATAGATCCTCTATGTTCAATAGAAATAAAGAAAACCAGAGGTCAACTAGGCACCAATCTGAAGGGAATATGTTAAATAATGGGAAGAAAACAATGAAAATTACTTCATTTGAAAAATATGGAATGAATCATCCTAGGAAAATCATAAATGGAATGTAGGATTATTATATGTGTGGAGATAAGAGTCATAATGCTAAATAATGAAAAATTAATAAAGAAAATGATTCTATTTTATTTTTTAAACTATATAGAGATGGGAAACTATGAAAATAAGTCCTCAGGCATTAAAGTGATATTGCTTATAAGAGGATAATAGAAGAAGGTCAATATTATTCAATCAGTAGAGCCTAGTATAGAGTTCCCAAATATTTTTTTGCATGTACATTAATCCAATGATAAATTTTACGTAATTATTTACTTGAGTCTGGATCCATGCACTCATTTATGTCTCCCATGTTTAATAATAAAATTAGATATTTTCCTAAAACATTAATAATGGATTTTACAATTAAAAAAAACCATGAATGTCCCACTAAAATTTAGATACGTCTAGAATTCCCCAAATATGACACAAAATCATGATGTTTTACTAACCTTATTATCACACAGAGGGTAATGTTCAATAAAATCATTAGTATAGACTGGATTTGAAAATATGATACAAATATTTATTTCAAGTAAATGTAAATTATGTTTCATGATGATGATACATAATTACTTATCTTTATAGTAGAGACTTCATCATATGATACATGCATAGATACACCTCCAATATCTCTAATAAATGATATTATTTGGGATGAATAGAAGACAAAATATAGGGATAGATAAAAAAATCTTCAAATAGATGATGTACTTATTTTACAAGAATACATTGATGTATTTTGTGAGGTATTACCAAGACACCACCTAATGTTTAGAGATGATTTTATATTAACTAAATCCCTAATTCTGAACTATTGTAAAAGACTCCTTATAGAAATACAACTATGGAATTTGTGGATTTGAAGAAAAAACTAGATTTGTGTGATAATGGATTTTGTGTCTTTATTGGTTCACCATGGGCAGACCATGTTATCTTCATTAAGAAGATTTATGGATCCCAAAGGCTATATAATGATTATAGGGATATCTATTATATGATGAAAAAGAACATATATCATCTACCTCTAATTTATGACATCTTTTGTAAACTTCAAAGAGACCAATAATTTTCAATGAATGACCTTTGTTTTTGGTATCATCATTTTGGGGTAACAAAGGATGAAATTCAAAAGGCGACATTTCAAATGAGGTATGGATAGTATGATTCAATATTATATCCATTTGTATTGATAGATACCCTATATATTTTTCGATCCAGTGAATAGTGTATTCATGGAATATCTTGATTATTATTTTGGTGGTATTATTTGATGATATCTTGTGTATTCTAAAAATAATGAGTACAATGGGAGTCAATTGTAAATCATTTTTGACACTCTTTAATGGAAATAGTTATATGGTAAATTTAGTAAGTTTGATTTCTAGCTTTAAGATGATTCTTTTACTGGCCATATTGTCTCCATGTATATAATATTAGTTGATCCTATAAAGAAAACAGTAGTTCGAGAATGGATTACAACAACAAACCAAGCTGTGGTACATAGTTTCATTACATTGGAAGAATACTATGAGTGATTCATTTAGAAATTTTCATAATTTGATGACATATAAACCAATATTTAATGTAAAGGTGTTACATTTAATTTGATAATGTGATTTGATGAATGTTTTGATATACTAAAGATGATATTATTTGATGATCTAATTGTGACGCAACCTTTTTGGAAATGTAATGATTTTCATATATACTGATGCATCAAAGAATGTACATGGTTTTGTCCAAATGAAAAATGCTAAATTCATTACATATTCATGAAGTAAATTGACGAATCATTAATCGTACTATCCAACCCAATATTAGGATATCAAATCTATAATAATTACATTGAAGATAGGGAGACATTAACCATATGGTGAATGATGTGATATATATACGGATCATAAAATACAAAAATAAAACATTTAATAGAAATATATCAATAAAAGAGAAAGGTTATGGATTAATAATACATGGATTATTCATTCATGATACATTACAATCCCGGGAAATAAAATAATTTAGAAGATTCATTGTGTGGGAATGATAATGAGTTCTGATCTAAATAAGTATTGAGAGGGATCCAAAAATAATTGTTATATTAAATATGAGTAGTGTAATTATTAAGGTAGGAGATACATGACTCCATTTTCAAATGATCATGAAACCATATTTTTTAGAAAATATGAAATGTTATCAATCGAATGATGAGAGATTTTGGAATAATATTAAAGCTATAAATGATGGAAAATGAGATGACATATTTTTTGAATGGGGTGTTCTAAAAATTGAAATGATATCCTGTCTTATATTAATATATGATCTTATAATGAAATTTTAGATGATACCTATAACTCAAAATTATAAATAAACATTGTTAGCACCATGAATTGTAGGAAATTGAGGGAACATTATTTTGGACAACATGATGTATGAAATTGAAGGCTATGTATCAAGATGGATGATTTATCAATAAGTCAAGGTTGTGAGACATTATCCTGGATGTGTCATGAAACATCTTATTATTTATATGTGGAATTGGGATACCATTACTATGGAATTTTTCCTAATATTACCAAAGACTCTTAGAAAGAATAATGCATTATGGGTTATTGTTGATCACCTAACCAGATCTATATATTTCATCTCTATAAGATAATATTCAACTCATGATCACCTCACGAGGATCTATATCAATGACGTTCTAAGAGATCATGGAAAGCCTATTTTGATCATATCTCATAATGATCCATGTTTTACATCAAAATTCAGGAAGAGGATTTAGAAGGACTTGAATACTAAGCTTCATTTGAGCACTGATTACCATCCTAAAACTATTGGGTACTAGAAAAGGTATATTCAAACAAAGGAAGACATGTTGAGGTCATGATCTGTTGAAATTAAATTCATATGAGGTTATTTTTTTACATTTGGTAGAGTTTTCTTAAAGTAATACTTTCCAATCAAGTATTAAAATGGTGTTGTATAAAGAAATATATGGAAAGATATTTCATATTTCAACATGTTGGGATGATGTAGGTGAATGTAAATTATAATCTAAAACATGTTTAATTGAAAAACAATTATAGAAAATTTAGGCTCTTATTAATGTTTCTCAAATATTGAAAAAGGGTTATGCCTAAAATCATCGGAAGGATTCTGAATTCAAAGAGTGATATCGTGTTTTCTTTAGTGTATCTTCGTAGAAAGGTGTAAGAAGGTTTAGTATAAATGTGAAACGGATCCCCAAGTATAACAGACCCTTTGAAACCATTGTAGGAATTCTATATATTTGTTTTCATTTTATTATGCCTCAATGTATCTAAGAAGTACATAATGTGTTCCATATATCATTGTTAAGGACGTACATACCACACCCAATGCATGTCCTTACATATGATAAAACAAAATTGGAACATGATCTATCATATTTTGGAGATCCCATATCTATTTTTTATATTTTAGAGAATGTATTGAGGAATATGATTCCTTAACTAGAAAATGAACTTTTTAGAAATCAATAAATAGAGGAAGAAACAAGGGAAATAGAGTATGTTATGAAGATTAAATACCATCATATTTTTATAAGGTAATATGAAAAAAATATAAAGACTACTTTTTTAGAGTGTAAAATGTAACACAATGATATTTTATTATTTATTACCATTTACATTTGTTCCATATCATTGATAACATGTGATACATGGAACATCGAATTTAAACAAAACATTATATTATATTAAATAGTGTTTAAATATGAACTATTCTATCATAGATTTTAAGTACGTCATTTTGAATCTGAATAAATCAATTAGAGAATTTATATGGTTTTCAACTGTATAAAATAAATTCAATGGTTAACTAATGATTATAAATAAAGTAATAATAATTTCAAAGCAATGGAAATGTTTTATGAAAAATAATATTTCCAAGAAAGGGGATTTAGACACGTTATTTAGATATTATTTTAAAGTAATTTTTACCAGTGTTATAATATATATTTTATAAAATTAAATTAGTTTTAAAAATCATCATGTAAAAATTATATTACAATTATTTGTTTGTGAATTTTTTGAAATGATTCATATTTTGATTAATTGGGAAAAAGACAATTTTATTAGAAATATGCTATTCAGTTAAATTATTTAAAAAGTTGAAATATATTTTGATTTTTTATAGTTAATTTATATCATTTATATTATAATAAATAAAATTTAGGTTATTTTAATCAATTTCATATTTAATTTAGTCTTTAAAACCTTCTATACATATGAGAATTTTCACTTTTGAGACACGCCTTTTCTTCCTGTGTATGTGAATAATATTATTTTTTATGAAAATTTTGTTAATTTAATTTAGAAAAATGGTTTCCATATTTTTTAATCATAATAATATATATTATCTAATAAATTAAATTTATTTCCATACCATAATATATATTAAACATAGTAAAAAATTATTAACCCTATTAAGTTAAAAACCAATTTACTGATGGGTGAAACAAAAATAAAAACAGTTCAAATAACCTAAAATCATTAACAAAGCCCATTATATGACCATATTTTGACATGAGAACCTATTAATTTTGATAATGAACAACATTTTTCTTATTTAATGATCAAAATAGGTTTAATTTTTTTTTCAAAACAATTAAATGCATGTCATCTCCCCCGCTTTTAAAAGGCCACCCCCACTCCTCCCATTGTCAAAATTAAGAAAACAATTGGTTCAAGAATTCCCTGACCAAATAAATTACATAAAAAACTAATAACACCCTAGATACCTTTTTTTCTTAGTAATTCGTTAGAGTAAGGCTTTTGGTGGAACCATAAAGTGGTCATCCATATAAAAGGTAGCATTATTAAACATTCATTTTTATTTTTTTCTTTCTTCAATCTATTCCAAATAATATTCAATCAAGTTCATAAAATAAAAAAAGCATATAAAATATAATTATATTTTAATATGTTAATTTAATAACCTATAACCATATTCTACCCCCTCAAATAGAAAACAAAATCATCAATCATGTGTATAGAGGACTACCACCTCGCAAACTGATGTAACTCATTATACATTAAATCATCCAATGGTTAGATAAAATTATGTATTTAAACAATATAAATATATATATGTTTTATTTATTATATAATTATAATTATGGATTTAAAATCTCCAATGTACATTGTTATAATCCATTCCATTCAAAATTACATAACTTTACTCGTGTGTATATCAAACTATCACCTAGTGAAGGGATGTACTTTGTTTTTCACTTACTCGTCACATGGTTGATAATGTTGATATGCTGAATATATAAATTCAGAATTTATTAAATTATATAAATTATTTAAAATTAATATGACATACACTTCCTTATCATTTCACCCATTAAGTAAATGATATAGTCGCTCATGTATACGTATGACCGACAACCTCTATAATGAGACGTGATTCATTTTAATTACCCATATTTTAAGAATGGTTCCACTAATGTATGTAATGTGTAAATATGATATATAAAAAATTGTTATAATTATTTAGATAATATATTTATATCCTTTTTATAAGAATGATAAATTTCATGAAAAAAAATTCATCAGAAAATAAGGAAATCAACCCACTATACAATGAAAATAATGAAATATTGATTAACAAATGAGTAATAGAATGTTACAATAGGATGATATATGATATTATAACTATGATTGTGATTATTTTATAAATTAGTAACATTATTAAACCGTTTTAATGGAGGTTAATTCATATTAATCTAATTGAATGTGTGAGGTATGGGATTTAATCTCAATTTCCATTTGAACGAGACATATTTGTTAATCTCCATGAATTCACTTTTATGTGGTATATATACTGCCACATTGAAGTATCTAACATTAATTACTATTTACTAATGTTGATTAATATTTTTATTCATGTATGTTGTAACATCCCAAGTAAATGAAGAACAAGATATTTATATATTTATTAATATTTTTAAATTAAATTTTAATTTTACTTTAAAGGGGTTTCAATGTTCGATAGCGTACCCGATACGCAACAATAGGTTTCATTGAAATCTTTCCTTGCACACTAATAATATAATATTATTATTTTAAGTGGTAGTTAACTCCTAGATGTCATATTTGTGGGAATGAATAGAACTAACTACAATATTACTATACATGTTTGTTAAATGTATTTACATTTATCAATAAAATTTAAAGGCTTGAATTATGAATGAATCTAATTTTAAGCATAATTTACATTTAAAGGGTGATTTGATGAATTTTAATGGAGAACCCTTTTTAAATCTAGTTTTGGTTACATTAATACATTATATATGACCAAATAAAATCCTTCTTTATAATGGGGACATCAAAATTTACTTTGTGTAATTTTTTGGAATTTTTCCGATAAAGTTCATTTTTTAATGAATAGTGAATAATATTGTATTTTATTTCAAAATTTCCTTTTAATTAAATTTATTTATATGGTTTTATAATATTTTTAATTTTTATAAAGTTTAATTAGAATATATATTTTTACCATTTAATCCAATGCTGGTCATTGGAATTAATTTCACTTTGAAATTGGACATAAACAAGTGTCAATCTTTTGATAGTTATTGTTTCTTAAAAAGACGCTATTTGTTTTGATAATGAAAATTAATTTTAAAATTAATTAATGCCACTTCTATTTTTTGAATTTGGAAAAATAGAAATCATTTTTTTATTCAGAATATCAAATATAGCTTAGGCTGAATATATGGTATTTTTCTGAAAAAATTCAATTTTTGATGAATAGTTAAACCACTTAGTGATAGTTAAAAAAACTGACTTTTTTATTTAAATAAAATTTTACCTCCTATGTTAATTGATTTTCAAAAATCCAAAATATATGGTTTTTATCAAGATGTAAAATGTGTTTCAATAAGATGAACATAATTTTTGGTGAATAGTAACTTTTGACTTTTATTTACTGTGGTTAAAGTTAAATAGGGTAATTTAAGGTTAAAAGAATATTATAATAATTAAAAATTACTTTAACACTTGTCCAAAACTTAATGTAAGAGTAGTGTCTGACTATGGGAATCCTTGTGTCGATTTTGGGACCCCATGGAGCCACTTATGAAAGATAATGACACTTTAGATTAATTAATTTAATGTAAAGACAAAATTGAAATTAACAAAAAAAACTTTTAGTAATTAATTTTTATATGGTGTTATATAAGTCCTAATTTTGACTATAAATATTAATTGGAAATATATAAATATTTCCTACCTGATAGTATTTTTTTCATAATTTTTTGACATCGATTAAATTAAATTATTCATGACACAATAATGATGCAGTATTTTCCTCATTAATAAATGATTTAAATAAATAAGATTATAATGATTAAAATATTATCCAAAACCAGTCCAATTACTATTGGATGATTATATATCGACCATGAGTCTTCTTATATTTGACTATAATGATTTCTGGACCTTTAGAAACCAAATATCATTATATTATAAAATAATATTTTCACACTTTCCAAAAGAGCCCCTCATCTCCCTTATAAAAGGAGACCACTTCTAACCAACTTCTCAAACCTATCAAGCCATTTCACTCATCCAAACTCTACCCAATTAGACTCCCTATATCCCTTTCCTCCTCCTCGAAGTATTACCATAGGCATAAGTTATTCAAGAAGTCCTTTGGTTCAAATCAAAGGGAGTTACCCAAATTAAAGGTAACAATTTCTCTTAAATTGTTATCTTTTATTTTACTTCTCATACCCCTAAACTCTTTTAATTAATTTATTTTATAACAACAAAAATATCCTCAATATACTGTAATGCTGTTATGAGAAGGATTTGAACTAAACTTACACACACCTGTACCTAATGGACGAAGAACATAATGCTTCTGGGGATGGAAAACTAACGCCTAACGAAACGATGATTGTTCGATTATCACCCACCGCCTCTCATAGTGGCCATTATAATGGCACTGTATTTATATATGATATATATTACATTTAGGTATTCTTTATGATTCTGTTATTTCATTTTATATCATGCCTTTATGGTTTCCATTATAGGTAAATGTGATAATCTCATTACATGAAGTGCGGACCACCGC
Organism: Viscum album; assembly: GCA_963277665.1. Lineage (NCBI taxonomy): Eukaryota > Viridiplantae > Streptophyta > Magnoliopsida > Santalales > Viscaceae > Viscum > Viscum album. The sequence continues at coordinate 2,136,479,230 of OY728138.1, forward strand.
CCCTCAAAGGGATATGACTCATTCATACCATATGTGGTACGTATAAAGGATATATTTAATGATATTATATATGATATCATACTGTAATTATAATACTACAATGTATCATTATATTTTAATTCCATTAAATATGAAAAAGATATGGAAGTAGCGTTCATGCGTACGTACGGCTTACTGTCTCCATCAACAATGCATTTCATTTCTTACCTCTAAATGTTATGTACTTTTATAAATACATGTACATACTGAATATATATGATATATATGATTTCTAAATAAAGAAGGTCATTCTAAATAAAATGAACTGTTGATCGCATGATCAACATGTAATTATAAGAAGTCCATTTTTGACTCAAGTACCAAATATCAAAAAAACAATCATTATTAACTTAAATGATTACATAATGTTCATAACATGTTAATAAGTGATATAAAAGGAATAATAAACATGGAAAATTTTCTTAATAAAGTATAAATTAACTCTAGGTTATTATTCAGGAGATTAACAAAAGATCGAGTCAAGTCGGACACGAGGTAAGGGACTTCGTCTCAATCTCATTTCATTAAGGAATATTTTGTTTTAATACACGACATTGTTTTATACTCTATATAAACATTCTAGTATTTTCAAAGAGAATATTTTTCTACACAGAATTTTACTAAACCACAAAAATTATGGTTTCTTTTAATGTAAGCGGTGGAAACGACCTTTTCCGCCGCTGCGAGTATTATTTTATCTTTGTCTTCCTCATAATGTCGTAATGTTTTTAAAAGGAAATAAATACCATATTCTATTTTATGTATTTTGGTATTTAAAATGGTTTTGATAATGGATTTGTTATGTCAATATTTTTATGTGATATATTGTGATTGATGTGTGGAAATGTTTTTTTCCTTTATATTTTTTGTATGTGTCATGATTTTATATTGGTACTCGGACATTTGACGGGTGGTTATGTGATAAACCAAATGATGGGTGGTTCCATGGATACCTGGATAGGTTGTTATGTTATAACCTCCAATGCATTGGGTATAGAAGTCAGCCACATGGCTATTCCATTTTGTGATATGTATGGAAGTCGACCGTATGGTTATTCCATTTAAGTATGTTTATGTCCCAAGTTACCATGATATGTTATGTGTTCTTTATATGGGTTTATGGTAATCTTTTGGTTACAAAAGGTTATATAATGATCTTTTATTTAGTGAAGAGTATTTAATACTTCATAAAGGTGACAAGTATTACTTATGTTAATGTATTCATGGTTTACTTGTTTCTTTGAAAAACTAAATGTTATCCTTCATTGTGTATCCAATAATGTGATTTTTATGCTAATCCCATGTTTTTGAAATGTTTTTCACTTGACATAATGTGGAATAGGGTCAAGGATGAGATCATGGAAAATCCATGCTATTTTAAACATGGAAGTAGACATGAATCTTTTTTTCAAGAGTTCATGTTTTGTAAAAAAATGGAAATTCTGTAGAAGTGTCTACTTTGTAATATTTTTATATGTAATAGTTATGTCTTAATTATCTAAAAATATAATCCTAAAAAAGATCCTCAATGTGAATTATTCATTTAATTCATGGTTATGTAATGTTTTAAGGCCGAGTCCTTACAATTGGTATCAAAGGTTGGTTTAGATAACTTTAGGATTTAGGGTATTGTTAAATTAATATCCATTAAGTAATTTTTGTTAATATTGATATCATATAGCATTTACATATTACCATGTTGCTTCTCCTAAGATATTTCGGTGTTAAGAATGGTTTTTCGTAGGTGAAGTAGAGAAACTTTTCTGTGAAGGCATACAGAGTGAAATGAACTTTTAAATTCAGTATCCGAATATGGTCGGAATTAGAATTGAATAGTTTGTTGCAGTGATGGCTCATTTGACTCAGGTGAAAAATGTTGGTTGTTTTTATTGATGACATTTTGGTTTATTCAAAAAGTAAGGAGGAACATGAAAGTCATTTAAGGGTTTTCCTGAAAAACTTAAAAGAAAATAAACTATTTGGGAAATAATGTAAGTGTGAGTATTGGTTACAACAAATTTCTTTCCTTGGTTACATTGTTTCAAAAAATGGCATAACTGTTGATCCTACTAAAATGAAAGTTGTTGATGAATGGAAAAGACCCAAAAATATAACTAAGATCCGTAGTTTTCTTGGTTAGATAGGTTATGACCAGAGGTTTGTTGAAAATTTTTCACAGTTATCTAGTTTAATGACAAAGTTAACTTAAAAAGGTGTTAATTTCACCTGGAAAAAAGAATGTGATTATTTTTTTCAGGAATTGAAAAGAAGATTGGTGAATGCTCCAGTTTTTTCATTGCCATCTAGAAATGGTTAGTTTTTTCTCTACAGTGATGCTTCATTGAAAATAATTGGATGTGTTTTTATGTAGAATGATCAGGTAATTGCTTATGCTTCACATCAGTTGAAACCTCATGAGTTAAATTACCCTACACATGATTTGGAATTAGTTGATATTTTTTTTTCTTTAAAAGTTTGGAGGCATCATGTATATAGAGTGAAGTGTGAAATATATACAGATCACAAAAGTTTGAAGTATATATTAACTCATAAATAATTGAACATGATACAGAGGATATGGTTGGAATTAATCAAGGATTGTGATTGCACGATCCTTTATCATCCAGGAAAATCAAATAAAGTGGTTGATGATTTGAGTTGAAAAATTAATACTTTATTAACCATGTTATGTTTGGAACAAGATCATTTGGTTTTTGATTTGATGATCTTTTCCATAGAAGTTTTTGTTGCAGGAAAATTTCTCTTATTTTGATTTAGGTATCAATAAAATCATCTCTATTAGACATAATAAAGAAAGCACAGAAATAAGACAATGAGTTGCAGAAAAAGGTAGAATTGGTTTAGATGGGTAAGTTTCCATATTTTAACCATGATAATGATTGTGTTTATGGTTTGGGAAGAGATTATGTGTGCCTTGTGATTCAAAGTTGAATAATTAGAAGTTATGTGAAGCTCAAAGTTCTCTGTCTTCAGTTTATCCTAGCAGTACTAATTTTTAAAGATATCATTAGGAGTATTACTGGTGGGATGGAATGAAAAGAGATGTTGCTGATTTTATTGTGAAGTGTTTTACTTGTCAGCAGGTTAAATCAAAGTGATAGTTACTGAAAGGAATGCTTCAACATTTACCAGTACTAGAGTGGAAATGGAAAAATAACTCTATGGACTTCATTGTTGGATTACCAAAGACATATCGAAGTAATAATACAATCTTGGTTATAGTTGATCGATTGACTAAATCTAATCATTTCATTACTATTAGAGATACTTGGCCTTTAGATCAACTTTCTAGGTTGTATGTTAAAGAGATAGTCAGGTTGAATTGAGTTCCTCTCTCCATTGTATCTGATCGTGACCCCAGGTTTACTTCTAACCTTTAGAAAGGCCTTCAGAAGTCATTGGGTACTAAATCAAATTTTAGTTCAGCATTTCACCCTCAATCAGATGGGAAATAAGAACGAATAATTCATACATTGGAAGATATTCTATGTGCTTGTTCGATGGATTATCATGGAAGTTGGGACCAACACATTTCTTTGATGAATTTTCATATAATTACAGTTTTCATATCAGTATACAGATGGCTCAATCTGAGGCATTATATGGAAAGAATTGTCGAACTCTAGCTTTTTGGGATGAAGTAGGTGAAAGGAAGCTGATGGGACCAGAATTGGTAGAAGAGATGGCTGAGAAAGTTTGGATGATTTAGAATCACATGAGAACAGCTCAGATTAGAGAGAAAGGTTATGTAGATAACCGGAGGAAGGTTCTTTATTTTGAGGTAGGTGATCATGTTTTTTCTCAAAGATTATCCATGGAAAAGTGTGATGCATTTTTGTAAGAAGGGAAAGTTGAGTCTAAGGTTCATTGGACCTTATGAAATTCAAGATAAAGTTGGATCAGTTGTGTACAGAGTGGATTTACCTCCAATTTTATCCCATGTACACAATTTTGTTCATGTTTCGATGTTGAGAACGTATATACCAGATCCATCTCATGTTTTGAGCCCAGAGGTAGTTCAGTTGGAAGAGAATCTCTCTTATGAAGATCAAGCAGTCCAGAATCATTAACATAGAGTGAAAATGTTTCGGAATAAGGTAATTCATGAGGTAAAGGATTTTTTTTGGAAAAAACCATATGGTTGAAGAGGCAACGTGGGAATATGAAAATTATATGAGGGATAAATACCCCCACTTATTTTGATAAGTGAATAAAAATTGCAAGGATGCAATTTTAAAAAGGGGGGAAGGATGTAACATCCCATGTAAATGAAGAATAATATATTTCAATATTTATTAATATTTTTGAATTAAATAATAATTTTACTTTAAAGGGGTTTCTATGTTCGATAGTGTACCTGATACACAACAACAGATTTCTTTGAAATCTTATGTTGCACACTAATAATATAATATTATTATTTTAAATGGTAGTTAACTCCTAGACATTGTATTGGTTGGAATAAAAAAACTAACTACAATATGATTATACATGTTTGTTAAATGTATTTACATTTATCCAATAAAATTTAGAGGCTTTAAATATGAATGAATCTAATTTTAAGCATAATTTACATTTAACGACCGATTTACCGCCTTTATTGGAGAAGCCTTTTTAAATATAGTTTTGGACACTTTAATACATTCTATATGACCAAATAAAATATTTCTTTAGAATGGGGACAACAAAATTTACTATATGTAAATTTTTGGAATTTTTCTGACAAAGTTAATTTTTAATGAATAGTGAAAAGTATTGTATTTTATTTCAAAAGTGCCTTTTAATCTAATTCATTTTTATAGATATATTATATTTTTAATTGGGTTTAAAGTGTAATTAGAATATATTTTTACCATTTAATCCAATGTTGGTCATTATAATTAATTTCACTTTGAAAATGGACATAAACAAGTGTCAAACATTTGATATTTATTGTTTCTTAAAAACACGCTAATTGTTTTGATAACGATAATTAATTTTAAAATTAATTAATTCCACTTCTATTTTTTTAATATGAAAAAATAGACATAATTTTTTAAATTTTAATATCAAATATATCTTAGGCTGAATTTTTTGTATTTTTCTGAAAATGATCAATTTTTGATGAATAGTGAAACCACTTATTGGTATTTAAAAAAACTGAACATGTCATTTAAATGAAATTTTACCACTTCTGTGAATTGAATTTCCAAAATTCAACATACATGGTTGTTATCAAGATGTAAAATGTGGTTCAATAAGATGAAAATAATTTTGGGTGAATAGTAACTTTTGACTTTTATTTACCACAGTTAAAGGTAAATAGGGTAGTTCAAGGATAAAAGAATATTATATTAATTCAAAATTACCATAACGCTTTTCCTAACCTTATTATATGACTAGTGGATGAACATTGGAATCCTTGAGTCGATTTGGGGAACCCATGGAGCCACTTATGAAAGATAATGACACTTTAGATTAATTAATTTAATGTAAAGTCAAAATTAACATTAAAAATAACTTTTAGTAATTAATTCTTATATTGTGTTATATAATTTTTATATTGAACTTTAAATATTCATTGGAAAGATAATTTCCTACTTGATAGAATTTTTTTATAATTTTTAGACATCGAATAAAATAAATTATTCATGACACAATAATGATGCAGTATTTTCCTCATTAATAAATGATTTAAATAAATAAGAATCTAATGATTAAAATATTATCCAAAATTGGTCCAATTTCTATTGGATGATTATATTCCGAGAATGAGTCATCTTATCTTTGACTATAATGATTTTTGGACTTTTATAAACCGAATATCATTATATTATAAAATAATATTTTCACATTTTCCTAAAGAGCCCCTCCTCTCCCTTATAAAAGGATACCATTTCTAACCCATTCCTCACACCTCTCAAGCCATTTGTCTCATCCTAACTCAGCCATATTAAGCTCACTACATCCCTCTTCTCCTCCTAGAATCCTTACCTTATGTAGTAGGAACTTCAAGAAGTCATTTGGTTCAAATAAAAGGGAGTTACCTAAATTAAAGGTAACAATTTCTCCGAAATTGTTTTCTTTTATTTTACTTCTCCACCCCCTAAACTCTTTTTATTCCATTATTTTGTAACAAAACTAATATCCTCAATATACTAGGATTTTTTTATGAGAAATAATTATAACTACACTTACTCACACCTCCATCTAATGGATGAAGAACATAATGTTTCTGTGGTTGGAAAACTAACACCTCATGAAACGATTATTGTTATATTATCTCATACTGTCTCTCATGGTTTCCATTTTGATGGAACTATATTTATATTTGATATATATTTTGGGTATGTTTTCTTTATGCTTCTATAATTTCTTTTTATAGCATGCTTTTGTGGTTTCCATTATGTGTAAACGTGATAATCTCATTAGATGAAGTGCGGACTACCACCCCCTAAAAGTGATAAGACTCGTTCATACCATATGTGGTATGTATAAAGGATAAATTTAATGATATTATATATTATACCAAATTGTAATCATAATATTAATATGTATCATTATGTTTTAATTCTGTTAAATATGAAATAGAAATGGAAGTAGTGTTCATGCGTACGTACGACTTACCGTCTGCATGAACTGTGCATTTCATTTCCTACCTATAAATGTTATGTTCTATTATAAATACATGTATATACATGATATATATGATATATATGATTTCTAAATAATTAATTTCATTCTAAATATAATGAACTATTGACCGCATGATCAACATGTAATTATAAGAAGTCCATTTTTGACTCAAGTACCAAATATCAACAAAAAGAACATTATTAACTTAAATGATTATATAATGTTAATAACATGAAAATAAGTGATATAAAAGGAATGATAAAATTGAAAAAGGTTCTTAAGAAAGTAGAAATTAACTTTAGTTTATTATCCAAGAGATTAATGAACGACCGAGTCAAGTCGGACATGAGATAAGGGACTTCGTCTCAATATCCTTTCAATGATGCATATTTTGTTTTAATACACGACTTTATTTCTTATGCTGTATAATCACCCTTGACATTTCAAAGGGATTATGTTTCTACAAATCATTTTAATAAATGAAAAAAATGATTGTTTCTTTTAACATAAGTGGTGACAACGACCTTTTTCTCCACTGCAACTATTATTTGATTGTTGGATTCCTCAAAAAGAAATAATGTTTTTAAAAGAATATAAATACCATATACTCTTTTATGTATTTTGGTATTGAAAATGGTTTTGATAATGGATTTTATATGTCAATATATTTAAGTGATATATTTTGATTGAAATGTGGAAATGTTTTCTTTCCTTTGAATTTGTTGTATGTGTTATGATTTTATATTGGTTCTTGGTCATTTGATGGGTGGTTACTTGATAAACCAAATGACGGGTGGTGCCATGAATAACTGGAAGGGTGGTTACATTATAACCTCCAATGCATTTGGTATGGATGTCGGTCGTATGCCTATTCAATTTAATGATATGTATGTTATTCAACTGTATGGTTATTCCATTTAAGTATGTTTATGTCCAAAGTTACCTTTATATGTTATTCGTTCTTTATATGGGTTTTATGGTAATCTTTTGGTTACAAAAGGGTAAGTAATTATATTTTATTTAGTGAAGATTATTTACTACTTCATAAAAGTTAAAAGTATTACTTATGTTAAAGTATTCATGGTTTACTTGTTGTTTTGAAAAACTAACAGTTTTCCTTTTTTGTGTATCCCTTACTGTGCTTTTTATGCTCATATCATGTTATTGAAATGTTTTTCACAGGACATAATATAGAATAAGGTCAAGAATGGGATAAAGGAAAAGACATGTTGTCTTAAACATGGAACTAGACATGACTCTTTTTTTTTCTAGAGTCCATGTTTTGTAAAAAAAATGGAATCTCTGTAGATGTGTGTACTTTGTAATCTTTTGATATCATAATAGTTATGACCTAATTCTATAAAACTCTAAACCTGAAAAGATCCTCAATGTGAATTATTCATTTAATTCAAGGTTATTTAATTTTTTAAGGATTGGTCGTTACTGTTGGTATCAGAGGTCGGTTTAGATAACTTTAGGAGTTAGGGTTTTGTTAAATTAATATCCATTAAGTAATTTACGGTAATATTGAAATCATATAGCATTTAAATATTACCCTGTTTCTTTGCCTATGATTTTTCAGTGTTAAGAATGGTTTTTCATAGAGGAAACAGTGATGTTTTTCTGGGAAGGCATACAAAGGGAAATGACCTTTCAAAATCAGTATTCGAAGATGGTTGGAATCAGAATTGAATAGTTTGTTACAGTGACGGCTCAGTTGACTCGGGTGAAAAATGATGGTTGTTTTTATTGATGACATTTTTGTTTATTCAAAAATTAAGGAGGAACATTAAAGTAATTTAATGGTTGTCTTGCAAACCATAAATGAAAAGAACCTATTTGGGAAATTCATAAAGTGTGAGTTTTGGTTACAACAAATTTATTTCCCTGGTCACAATGTTTCAAAAAATTGCATAACTGTTGATCCTGCTAAAACAAAAGTTGTTGAAGAATGGACAAGACCCAAAAATACAACCGATATCCATTGTCTTCTTGGTTTTTCAGGTCATTACAAGAGGTTTTTTTGAAACTTTTGCATGATTATCTAGTCGAATGACTAGGTTAACTTGAAAAGGTGTTAAGTTCATCTAGACAAAAGAATGTGATGATTATTTTCAAGAATTGAAAATAAGACTTGTGAATTATCTAGTTTTGGCACTTCCATCTAGTAATGGTGAGTTTCTTATCTACAGTGATGCTTCTTTGAAAGGACTTGGATGTATCTTTATGCAGAATGATTATGTAATTTCTTATGCTTCACGTTAGTTGAAACCTCATGAGTTAAATTACCCTACACATGATTTGGAATTAGTTGCTGTTGTTTTTTCTTTAAAAATCATAATGCTTTATTTGTATGGAGTGAAGTGTGAAATATATACTGATCACAAAAGTTTTAAATATATATTCACTTAGAAATAATTGAACATGAGATAGAGGAGATGGTTGGAATTAATCAAGGATTATGATTGCACGATCCTTTATCAACCGGGAAATGAAATTAAGGTGGATGATGCTTTTTGTAGAAGAAGTAATATTTCATTAACCATGTTACATTTGGAACGAGATCCTTTGGTTTTTCAGTTGATGATCTTTGGCGTAGAAGTTTTTGTTTCAGTAAATTCTTCTGTTTTGTTTTAGGTGTCAGTGAAATCACTTCTATTAAAAAGAATAAAGAAATCACAGAAAGAAGATATTGAGTTGCAGCAAAAGGTAGAATTGGATCAGAAGGGTAAGTTGCCTGATTTTGTCATTGATAATTATTGTGTTTTAAGGTTTGGGAAGATATTATGTTTGCCTTGTGATTCAAAGTTGATGAATGAGTTGTTTTGTAAAGCTCATAGTTCTCCGTTTTTAGTTCATCCTGGCAGTACTAAGATGTAAATAGATCTTCAGGAGTATTACTGGTGGGATGGAATGAAAAGAGATATTACTGATTTTACTGAGAAGTGTTTTACTTGTTAGTAGGTCAAAGAAGAACAACAATTATAGAAAGTAATGATTTAGCCTTTACTGGTTCCAGAGTGGAAATGGGAAAATATATCCACGGACTTCATTGTGGGATTAACACAGACATATCGAGTTAATAATGCACTTTAGGTTATAGTTGATCGATTGACTAGATCTGCTCATTTCCTTCCTATTGGAGATACTTGGTCATTAGATAAAATTTCTCGGTTGTATGTTAAATAAACCGTTAGGTTTCATGGAGTTCCCCTCTCCATTTTATCTGATCCTGATCATAGGTTAACTTCTAAATTTTGGAAAGGCCTTCAGAAGTCGTTGGGTACTGAATTAAATATTAGTACATATTTTCACCCTCAATTATATGGGTAATCAGAATGAACTATTCAGACATTGGAATATATTCTACGTGCTTGTTCGATGGATTATCAGGGATGTTGGGACCAACACATTTCATTGGTTGAATTTTCATATAATAACAGTTTTCATTCCAGTATACATATGGATCCATTTGAGACATTATATGGAAAGCGTTGTCGAACTGCCGCTTTTTGGGATGAAGTAGGTGAAAAGAAGCTGATGGGACCAGAATTGGTAGAATAGATGGAAGAGAATGTTTGGTTGATTCAAAAGCACATGAGTACAACCCAGAGAAGATAAAAAAGTTATGCTAAAAACCGGAGGAAGGATCTTTCTTTTAAAGTTGCTGATCATATTTTTTCTCAAAGTTTCTCCATGGAAAAGTGTGATGTGTTTTGGTAAGAAGGGAAAGTTGAGTCCGAGGTTCATTGGACCTTATGAAATTATAGATAAATTTGGATCAGTTGCGTATAGAGTGGCTTCACCTCCATGTTTATCCCAGGTACACAATGTTTTTCATGTTTCGATGTTGACAACGTATATACCAGATCCATCTCATGTTTTGAGCCTAGATGTAGTTCAGTATGAAAATAATCTCTATTATGAAGAAAAACCAGTCTAGATTCCTGACCATAGAGAGATAGTGTTGCGGAATAAGCTAATTCACCAGGTAAAGGTTTTTCTGAAAAACCATATGGTTGAAGAGGCAAAGTGGGAATCTGAAAATTCTATGAGGGATAAATACCCACACTTATTTTGATATGTGAATAAAAAATGCGAGGACGCAATTTCTTAAAGGGGTGAAGGATGTAACATCCCATGTAAATGAAAAATTAGATATTTTCATATTTATTAATATATGTGAATTAAATATTAATTTTACTTTAAAGGTGTTTCTATGTTCAATAGCATACTTGATACGCAACAATGGGTTTCTTTGAAATCTTACGTTGCACAGTAATGATATAATATTATTATTTTAAATGGTAGTTAACTCCTAGCCATTGTATTGGTGGGAATGCGAAAAACTAACTACAATATGATTATACATGTTTTTTAAATGTATTTACATTTATCCAATAAAATTTAGTGGCTTAAAATATTAATGAATATAATATTAAGCATAATTTACATTTAAAGGCCGATTTACCGCCTTTTAATAGAGAACCCTTATTAAATCTAGTTTTGGTCACATTAATACAATATATATGACAAAATAAATTCCTTCTTTATAATGGGGACATCAAAATTTACTTTGTGTAAATTTTTGGAATTTTTCCGATAAAGTTCATGTTTAATGAATAGTGAAAAATATTGTATTTTATTTAAAAAGTGCATTTTAATATAATTTATTTATATGGTTAGATTATATTTTTAATTGGTTTTAAAGTATAATTAGAATATATTTTTACCATTTAATCAAATTTTGGTCATTGTAATTAGTTTCACTTTGAAATTGGACATAAACAAGTGTCAATCTTTTGATAGTTATTATTTCTTAAAAACACGCTATTTATTTTGATAACAGGAATTAATTTTAAAATTAATTAATTCCAAATATATGTTTTGAATTTGGAAATATAGAAATCAATTTTTTATTGGGAATATCAAATATATCTTAGGCTGAATTGTTTGTATTTTTCTGAAAAACTTCAATTTTTGATGAATAGTGAAACCACTTCGTGGTTGTTAAAAAAACTAAAAAATTCATTTAAATGAAATTTTACAACTTTTGTGAATTGAATTTTGAAAATACAACATACATTATTGTTATCAAGAAGTAAAATGTGGTTCAATAAGATGAAAATAATTTTTTTGTGAATAGTAACTTTTCACTTTTATTTACCGCGGTTAAAGGTAAATAGGGTAATTCTAGGTTAAAAGAATATTATAATAATTCAAAATTACCTTAACACTTGTCCTAAACTTACTGGATGAGTACAGGACGACCATGGGAATCCATGGGTTGATTCTGGGAACCCATGGAGCCCCTTATGGAAGATAATGACACTTTAGAGTAATTAATTTAATGTAAAGACAAAATTGACATTAACAAAAATATTTTAGTAATTAATTTTTATATGGTGTTATATAAGTCCTATTTTCTTCTATAAATATTCATTATAAATATAAAAATATTTTCTACATGGGAGTATTTGTTTTTTGAATTTTTAAACATATAATAAATAAATTATTTATGACACAATAATGATGTAGTATTTACCTAATTAATAAATGATTTAAATAAATAAGATTATAAAGATTAAAATATTATCCAAGACCTATCCAATTCCTATTGGATGATTATATTTATACCATGAGTCATATTATCTTCGACTATAATGATTTTTGGACCTCTAGAAACCGAATATAATTATATTATAAAATAATATTTTCACACTTTCATAAAGAGCCCCTCCTCTCCCTTATAAAAGAAGACCAATTCTAAACAGTTCATCAAACCTCTCAAGACATTTGGCTCATCCAAAATCTAATATCCCTACATTCCTATACTCCTCCTAGAAGCCTTACATTAGGCAGAAGGCACTTCAAGAAGTCCTTTGGTTCGAACCAAAGGGAGTTACCCAAATTAAAGGTAACAATTTCTCTTAAATTGATTTCTTTTATTTTACTTATCCAACCCCGAAACTATTTTTATACATTTATTTTGTAACAAAAAAAGTATCATAAATATACTAGGATATTTTAATGAGATGTATTAGAACTACACTTACACACACCTACATCTAATGGATGAAGAACATAATGTTTCTTTGGATGGAAAAATAACGCCTCACGAAATGATGATTGTTCAATTATCTCTTACCGCCTCTCATGGTAGACATTATGATGGAACTATATTTATATATGATATATATTAGTATTATGTTTTCATTATTCTTCTATAATTTTCTTATATAGCATGCCTTTATGTTTTCCATTATGGGTAAACACGATAATCACATTAGAGGAAGTGCAGACTACCGCCCCCTAAAAGTGATATGACTCGTTCATACCATATGTGGTACATATAAAGGATCGATTTAATTATATTATATATTATAACTTAAAGTAATTATAATACTACTATGTATCATTATGTTTTAATTCCATCTAATTATGAAATATAAATGGAAGTGGAGTTCATGCGTATGTACGGCTTACCGTCTCCATGAACGGTGCATTTCATTTCTTACCTCAAAATGTTATGTAATATTATAAATACATGTATATACTTGATATATATGATATATATGATTACTAAATAATGAATGTCATTATTGATATAATGAACTATTGACCGCATAAACAACATGTAATTATAAGAAGTCCATTTTTGACTCAAGTACCAAATTTCGACAAAATGAACATTATTAACATAAATGATTACATAATGTTTATAACAAGGTAGTAAGTTATATAAAATGTATAATAAACTTGAAAAAGGATCTTAATCAAGTATAAATTAACTTTAGTTTATTATTCAGGAGATTAAAGAATGATCGAGTCAAGTCAAGCACGAGGTAAGGGACTTCGTCTCAATATCATTTCGTTGAGGAATATTTTGTTTTAATACACTACTTTCTTTTATACAATATATAAACACCCTTTTATTTTCAAAGGGAATATTTTTCTACACACAATTTTACTAAACCACAAAAATGATCGTTTCTTTTAACGTAAGAAGTGGAAACTATCTTTTCCACCGCTGCGAGTATTATTTTATCTTTGGCTTCCTCAAAAAGCTGTAATGTTTTTAAAAGAAAATAAATACCATATACTTTTTTATATATATTGGTATTGAAATTGTTTTTGATAATTTATTTGTTATGTCAATATATTTATGTGATATATTGTGATTGAAACGTAGAAATGTTTTTTTTCCTTTATATTTGTTGTATGTTCTATGATTTTATATTAGTACTTGGACATTTGATGGGAGGTTACGTGATAAACCAAATGATGGGTGGTGCCATGAATACCTGGATGGGTGGTTACGTTATAACCTCCAACGCATTGGGTATGGAAGTCATCCATATGGCTATTCCATTTAGTGATATGTAAGGAAGTCGACTGTATGGTTATTCCATTTATGTATGTTTATGTACCAAGTTACCATTTTATGTTATGTGTTTTTTATATGGGTTTATGGTAATATTTTGGTTAAGAAAGGGTAAACAATTATCTTTTATTTAGTGAAGATTATTTACTACTTCATAAAGGTGAAAAGTATTACTTATGTAAAAGTATTCATGGTTTACTTTTTGTTTTGAAAAACAAACAGTTTTCCTTCTTTTTGTATCCCTTACTATGCTTTTTAGGCTCATCCCACGTTTTTGAAATGTTTTTCATGGGACATAATGTGGAATAGGGTCAAGGATGGGATCAAGGAAAATTCATGATGTCTTAAACATGGAACTAGACATGGATCTTTTTTTCAAGAGTTCATGTTTTATAAAAAAAATGGAAACTCTATAGAATTGTCTACTTTGTAAACTTTTGATATGTAATAGTTATGTCCTAATTATATAAAACTCTAAAATTAAAAATATTCTCAATGTGAATTTTTCATTTAATTTAAGGTTATGTAAATTTTTATGGTCATGTCCTTACAGATGTAATTTAGGGGATTAAAATTTTGAAGTTACCGAATTGCTAAGAAATTATCACACAGTCCCACTTTCTTTTGTGATTATTTAATCTCTCTTCAAATAATGACTTTGTGGTGAGAATATTTCATTTTAATCTATATTAATATTAAATATAAATAATATAATATTACATATATGATTATTTACTAAATTTTATAAAATTTTTACTTACTATTTTTGAATTTTAATGTTATTTTATTGGAGGGGGAAATATTGATAAATCAATATCATTTACTGAAATTTAAAATTTGGTTATCAAGAATGTTAATTTATCAAGAAAATTGATTATTCGATATATGTGAAATGATTTTGATGTTAAGTTACTCATGGGGCCCTATTTTCAATATTCCCAAGATTCATCAACAGGTCTCTTCAGACAATAGTTTTGGGAAACCAAATGGGATTTTACACATAGTTTTTAATATTCTTTTGAATGGTATTGATATTAGTTGTATCATGATTCCTATGATCATGTAAGAAAATAATTAATAATTTATTTAATTTATAATTCAATTATTATTATTGTTATCTAAAATATTTTATCATTGTTATTATCTCTTGGTCCATTTTTTCTTAGTTTATTGATAATGTTGCATGTGTTTTCAGTTATTTATCTTACCATATTGATTATTCCATATCCAATTATGATGGTCAAGTTATTGATTAAATGTTATATTAATTAAGTCATATAACATGAAAAAATTACTATTTCATATATGATCATGATATTGATGTTATTTATTAAATGAAATGCCCATTCAGATATTTACCTTTCCATATTGATAAAAACTTATTCATTATTATACATTTACTCTAGATGCCATAAAATTTATATTACTCTTACTGAGTATTTGGGATCACCCTTTTATTATTCCCTTTCCCCATGACATGAAAAATAATATTGGAATGAGTTTCATGGTTTCAAATCATTTTATTTTTTTATTTATTATGTTTTATTTTTATTCCAAAAGTTAAATTACCATCATGTATGTATCTAGTTATATAAGGCTACTAAAATATTTTCTCAATATGGTTGTAATTTATTATATATAATTATAATGTAAACAAGTACATATTGGATATGGGTTAATTTCTTCTAGGTCCTAATAATAATATATTTATGTTTATTTCTAGAATAGATTTACATAAGGTTTTTACATATTATACAAGAAATTTGACTATATTGACCAAATTTATTATATTAATGTTCCAATAACATTTTAATTCTAATTTTTTATGATTCAGTTTAAATTGAAAAAATTATATGATTATTTTATAACAAAACCATTAAATATTTATTCTAATCTAGCTGTTTTAGATAATTTTTTTTGTTTTAGAATTTTTTTTTCATTCTTTAGAACATTAGAACATCACAAAAACGATTTTAAGAAAAATCAACAACAGATCCACTTTGGATATATATATTTTTATTTCCAATTTTATATTCTCCTTAAGGTGTCTAGAATAATGTTTTTATTATTGTGAAATAATCAATTAAATTATTTTTTTCAAATGTTTTAATTTCTATATTAAACTTTTCAAATATTTTTCTTGTCATTTTTATGAATGAGGTAGTTCTTTCTGATGGTGGGAAGAAAATATTTGGTTTTAAACAGGAATGTAATTTCACTCAATCAAGACCACATAATGTTTTGAAAATTAATTTAAAATATTACATAGTTATTTTAAAATAATTTTTTGTATTTAACATTTGGAAAATATTTTTATTTTGAATTATAAATTTCAATATAAAATGTGTATTTTCGTCAATTTTTATTTAAGGATATATTTTATGATTTTTCATCAATGAAAATACAAATTGAATTTAATTTTAATTTTTAGGTGATATGATCTGATTATACCATTCATATTATTTATTTTTATAAATTATGATTACAATGATTAGTTTTTTAGGAAACTCATTTCTTTTCCATGGGTTATTCTATGATGAAGTGATGAAATATTTATGAAACTTGTTTTCATTACATGATTTATTCTATGATCACATGTTTAATTTTTTATAATCATGTGACCACCTATGTATAGTTTTCATTACGTAATGGGTGAACCAAGAATTAAATATCCCTTAAATTCATAAGGTAAAGTAGTATATCTAACGAGATAATTATGGTTAACAAGTTGATGTGATCGATCAACTATGAGGAATAATATGGGATTATTGATGGTATTTGGGATATTTGTCTGAATTATAGAACCACTATTGTAAATTAGTGGGGATGTTGGATGAACTATGATCAGGGAAACATGTGATTATGCTTGATCTTATATGAATTTATGGCCCCAATAGTTAAAATTTACATATTAAATATTATCTCTGACATAATTGGTGTATTTTTTTTTGAAATATTTATATACTTATGATTTTGTGTCATCATTAGTCATTGATTTATGATGATTTTTCACTATTGTTAATCAAGTATTTTGAAATGATAATGATTTTCTATTAATCGTGTTTTTTTCTATAAAATATTAGGTATTAATGTTTTATATTAATAATATGATATCATACCATTGTTCTTATATTATTAATTCACACGATCATTGATTAATATCTCCCATATAGTAACTCACATTTTCATACATAATTATTACATCTTAATAGATAAATTTTTATATATAACATTATGATCCAAGCAAGAATCATATAGGTTTAGTGTCTTTGGAGACTTTTATACATCAAAAACATGATCACAAGAGATATATATCTAATCCCCACTATGTTCTTCATAAATAGCACCCTTATTTGACGAATCATACCTAAAACGTTTCTTTGTATCATGGGTAATGGAAACATAAGAAAGGGTGATCTAATGTGCTCAGTGAGGGTAAATAAGGGAGATATCAATGATCTTTTGAACATAACATGAAAATAAGATTATGATAACATGATATTATTATTTTTAAACCACAAGATATATATCATATATCAAAATTTTGGTTTATGTAATAACGCATCATAGTTCGTTAGAAATGAATCACAATGAATCAATTAAAACTCTCCATGAGAGCATAACATTTTCATAATACATAATCTTGTGGAATAAAAACTTTAATATAAAATCATTTCCTTACTCTTTTACCACATACAAGACTATGGTAGTGAAATTTTATCACTCTCTATTCCATGATATCATTATTCATGGTAAACTCTCATGACCATTATTGTAGATAAATATGCAAACCGAACTAGGTTCAATTCCAATTATACTCTTTATTATATATTGAGATATCCATATTTACCCATTATATTGGAGGGATATATAATTATTGGATCACCTATCACATAATCATAATCCATTTATATTTATTCCACAAGATCATAAATCATTTATCATATATTACTACCCGTGGGAAGAAAAGGAGTTTCATAAACACTTAATCATTGCATCATTGCATAGACCATGGAAATAAATGTGTTTAAGAAAAATATTTTCATAATAAAAAATATAGATAAATAATAATTATGTTTTCATTGGATCATATCTACATTAATTTATGATAAAAATCCATGTATTTAATCTTAAATGAATATTCATTCAAAAGACCACATAAAATAGTTTTTAAATAATATTAAAAATTAATTTTAAAGTAACATCATTGAAATATATAAATTTCCAAAAAAAATGATGGAAAATTTTTTCATAAAAAATTTAATTCTATAATTTTAATGTAATCTTTAAAAAACTATGTGGTAATGAATAATATAATTTCTATTCATGTAATATAGTTAAATCTAATATTCCATTTACATTTTAGTTAAAAAATCAGAAAACACATCAAAAAATGAAAAGAAGGTTCTTTTTAAATGATTTTATTAAAATTAAAAATGGAAAAAAAATGAATTTATTAAGTTATAGGATGATATAGAAAACATAATGAAATAAGTTTTTGAAATTAGGGATATGAAAGAAAATATATTTTTGAATGAACATAAAAATAAATTTATTTTTCCTTAAAGTCATTCTTTTAGTATCGTGAGTATTTAAGGTAGAAAAAAGGGTAAATATATATTCTAATAAAATAATAATATGAGAATAAATTTAACTAGATTATTCATATATAGTTCATAAAATATATTCATTAGAAAAATTATCATAATAAATCATAGGAGTCAATGATATTTAACATGAATCCATTACCACTTCTGTAAAATTTAAATAAAAAACTCAAGAAAGATAAAAACCTAAATGTACATATATATTGACATAATATTCAGTAAAATAATCCTAAAATACAATTATTTTCATTATTTTATCCATAAAAGGGAAACAGTTTCTGAATGTGGCATGTGTCTCATAGAAGTAATAGTGAGAAGGAAATCATTTACCTTGAGTTTGACATGATTTGAATGCACATTAAATTTTTTTATAATAAATATAAATTATTATAATTAAATAAGATTGTCATTTAAAATTTTTTAATGGAATATATAAGAAAATTACATCATTTCAAAAAACATTAATGAATAATTATTTAATTAAATCCTCATTTTTGGGTGTCAATTATTTCCTTTTTCCCAAGAATTTAAGATAGGTGGTTCTAGTCCTTAGACTTTGATAATGTTCACATAATATAAAAAAATTTAATCATCATATAAGTAATATATATATATATATATATTTATTTATATTAATCCAAAAAACACAGTGATAGAAAAATGAATTATATCATTCATTAATGTCGTATGGAATTCATACGCATGATTGTTGTTTTATAATTTAAATGGATGGAATGAAAGAAAGGTAAATTATAATTAAACATTTTTGAATCATTATTATATCTTATATATAAAATATATTCATTAAATATATCCTTATTAACATCCATGTAAAGTGAAAATGAAAAAATAATCACATTTCTTCACAGAGGGGGAAGTCAACAAGTATACACAGGTGATGTTATCATTTTCCAACAGATATGACATTAAGAAGGTTGATATGATATTATAATTAATGAATAATAATTATTTCATTAATATGATACATTAACATTAAATCCATCATAATAACCATACAATAATGTTTTTTTATAGAAAATTAATTGTATCTTTCTGTGAAGATGGTAGTCCAGAAGTACGCAAGAGAGGTACTTTCACTACACACTTGATAGAATAGATACATGATATTGGAGGATAAATAAGGTTAATAACATTATATTATTTATATAAAAGTTATGTTTTTATTTTATAATGAATAATACATATTTTTAGGAGGTATTATAAGAAATAAATTGTAAGAGGTTTGGGGAAACAGTTACCTCTTCTTCGGGGGTCCTCCATTATATCCTTTATTAAGGACCCCTATAATGTTTTTTCAAGAATACAAGAGCCTCTAATTAATGAATACATAGATTTATAATATAATTATACATGTTTTGGTGGAGATATATAGATCATGGAGGTGTTAATAAATGATATAATGTGGGTCCTTTTATAAATGAGGGAAATAATGTATAAGGGATTTTTAATAAGATTAAAATATAAAGAATTAATTATCACAAAAAAATGTTTAAAAATGGATTAAAAACTGATGAAAATTAGTATAAGGACAAAATATAATCATCCAATTAAGTTTATTTAAATTTGAGTATTATTTTAGACCTCATCATTTTGATTAATCCCTTTGTTAATTAATTTTGATATTAATTGTGGTATGAACTTTTTTAATATTAAAGGGTTATAATTTTACATATAATGTGAAAATATTCTCATAAATAACCAATTTTTGAAATTTTGGAATAATTTTAAAACTGATTTATATCTTTCAATATCTATATTCTTTTATATGAATTATTATTTTTCATAAAATGACATTAATGTAATATTTAACACTATTCAATTACATTGAATTTAAAGTCATGAAGATCATTATGGAATTAGAATATAAACCATTAAAACATAGATAAAATTTTATATATAACTAAAATTTTCATGTAAATAAATAATTTACCAATGTTTTATTACATTAAATATTTTTTTATAACCATTAATTTTAATTTTATATTAATTAATAAAATAATGTGCCACTTTTGACTAATCATTTAAGGTAATTAAATAATGGATAAAAAATATAAATAAATTAATATTACATAAAATTTAATTATTAAAGAAAATAAATATATAAAACTAATATTATACTCTATTGATCATTATGATAAATTTTTGTAGATATTAATGTAAAGAGAGTGTAATTTTGGAATTTTCTTTACCCAAAATAATATTAATTTCATTATTAAGGGAAAATGGATTAAAATTGAAATATATTATAATTTTGGATATATATATTCAAATTTTATCTATAAAAATAAATTAAGGATTCTTTAGGGTTGATTTTGTGACCTTATCTCTTGATTCAACCCTATTTTACCTATTTCAGCACTTATTGTGGTGATAATTATTTATAGCGAATGCTATTAATAATGAAAAAATATTAAAGGGATATATTTCCCAATTTTGGACATAATGATTACAATATGATATCGATTTTTCATAATGAAATATTTAAAAGTGGTAAAAATAAATTATAATATAACTTGATAAAACAAAACAAAAATATATTTTTAGAAAAACAAAAATATAATTCTAAAAATTACTAATATCAATTTCAGGAATATTGATTTTTCAAATGGAATTAAATATATTACTCTAAGTAAAATGGATCACATGTAAATTTATACAAATTAAATAATATAATGGGACTAATAAATAAATATATTTAATCAAAATAAATAATTTTTCTTGAAGTATTAAAAGGTTTTACTAATTGATGAAAAATTAATCCTTTCTTAAATATACCTAAATGTAACCCTATAGTAATATTGATATTATTAATCAAAAAATAATTTAATTTTTTGAAAAATTATATTTCTAATCCTATTATAAAATAATTATAATATTCAATCATAAAATTTAATAAAAACCAATTTCAGAGAAAGAATAATTTTGGGGCATAAAATAAACTACAAAAAATAAAGTACTAATATATTTTAATTTAAATAATAAAATAGTTTCAAGTAAAAATTATATATATGCTTTATAATGTGTTATATCCTAGTCATACCCATTATTTAAAAAGTTATTTAATAATATATCATGGTTTTTTTAATCTCTGAGTTTCCTATTGATGATGATATCAAACACTTCTAGTTTTTTTAATGAGATGTACATTCTAAAATATTAGGGTGTTCTATTATACCCCATTAAATAATTTTCACCATAAAGTTTTTTTAATCATGGTAAAAAAGGTTTTAAAAATTGAAAATACATTTTTTTAACCCATATAAAATAATGGGTTAAAAAAATATCCTCTAAAATGGGGATGTGTGAAACATTGTTATCGCAAAAAATAACACATTATTTGTTATCTAAAATTATAAATAAATTGATGTAATGTTAAAATATTGATATGGGGGAGGAAGATAACATCAAAGGACTAATAAATAGTGATAGATAACATTTTAATAAGAATGAAAATGGGCACAAAACTATAGATCTATATGCGTCGAAAAGACAATAAATTCATCATAAATGAAGGTAAATGGAAAACATTATTATTTCATTATCCTTTTCCTAATGTTGATGGATCATTTTCACTATAATGATAGAGTACAAAATCTATATATAAATTATTGATTTATTTCCATTTTATAACAATTATTATACCCTTTGGTTTCACATTGATCATTTCCACTTCTATATTATCTCTTACTCAAATAAATAGACATTTAAAATGAATTTTTCATTCCTGAAACACTAAAGTTAACTTTTAATGAATTTTAATATCTATTAAACATTAATTCTTCCAATAAATATTTCTCAAAACAAAAATTCTCATCCTAATTAATCCAATATTGATAAATAAAATACATTAATATATAGAACCTCAATAATAACACATAAAGTTCAACATGAACAATTACAAAAAGAAGTATTTTTAAGACTCTATCAAAAAGTGTTTGAAAAAATTAAAAACTGAAAAATTTAATAGTTTAGATAATGATTTTTATGTGATAAAATTTAACATTTATTAATATATAATGTGAAGTAGATCATATATTAATATACTAAATATTTTAATACCATGATTCTCCTCAAAAAATATTAAAAAAATAAGAAAATAACCTTATTGAAGACATATATGCTTAAAAAATTAATTATATCCTTATTAATAAAATAAAGTAAAATAAGATAATATTTAATATATTCCTTATATATAAAATTCCAAAAAATCATCAAGTCGGACCAAAATCACATTTTCTTCAAATCACTAACAAATTTCATTATTTCCAACACATTGTAATTTACTCCATTTTTTCCATTAAACTATTTATCAAAATGAATATTTTTAACTCAACCTCCACCATATATTATGGTTTATATTCACAATAATCATTCATTCTCCAAAAATATTACTTTACCACTAATTTTTGTTTTTAAGGTTTTTAATACCATTAAATATATATTTTCAAATACTTATAAAAAAACTACTTTGGAACAATACATAAATGTTTAATGATTGTTATAATTATAATATCATTGATATAATATATCTATAATATATTTTCTAAATAATAATACTTAAATGCTACATTCGTTAATATTTAATGTTTAGAAATGCATGGTTCATTCAATTGTTTAGTAGTTAACCCATGTATTAGATAATTGAAAATGATAATTCACATGTTCCCCATACATACGTAGTTTAATTACTCAAAAATTAATTTCTAAATTATCGTGATTTACATATTGAAAACATCTTCCACATCATTTGAGAAATTCTCTTAACTTCCCTATCCCACGTTATTAACTTCTAGAAAATTTAACATGAATTCTTTTAAGGTCATTACCATAAGAAAATTCACAAAGTTCTATCTTCCTCAAAATTGATTCATTTGGAACTCACTATGTTCTATGTTTTCAATCATATATCACGATAAATGATTTGGAATAATAACATGAATTGTTAAAAATGTTTTATATTTCATTTAGTTTCTCATAAATTAAATCATTACGTAGTTCATAACATTCATGATTAACAGGAATTATCCTTGTCAAAACTATTTACTAAAACCAAAAACCATGGTGTGAGAAAAAATAATCATAGTGATAGATGAGGAAAAAAATTTACAGAATACATAAATTGAGACACCTTCTATCTAATATATGACATGTTAGGTTTAACCAAGCTTGTAGTATTTTTATCTTCTATTAAAATAGTTCATAAATATTCATAAAAGAATATTAGTTAACCTAATTATATCCCCTTAGAGAGTCAAACTAGGTTCATCATAAGGGAACACTCCCCATGCACAGGAATGCGTGTTGTGATATATTGAGACAAATTATTTTGGGGTTATTACCAATAAATATATCTATGCCAATACCACATCCACTTATTTTATCTATAAACAGATGTTTCTATTGTAAAATAACTATCTTTTATGTACCATAACATAGAATTCCATTATGGGTAGAATAATTCTTAGAGTTCTCAATAATGTTTTCTCATTCTTGATTCCAAATATAACTAAAAATTGATCAAATAACAACTATATAAACCAGTATTTTCCACAATAGATATTAAATGTTAATATATTAATTGTAAATAAATAAAATTATGACCACTTCCATAATTTTATTGGTTTAATGTATTTGGAAATATGTATACATAAACAATTTTTTATAATAGATCTTAATTATCTCTCACCATGATCTTTAAAACTATCACCCTTATTCGATATATCATACATTAAATATTTCATCATACCATCTGTAAAGGAAAAATAATATAGATTGAGAATATATACATAGTAAGGCCACAATTGGGAGATATTAGTGATTTCATGAACATAACATGGGAATAAGGGTATGAGAACATGATATTAACATTTTGGAAACCATACTCGGTATATCATAGATCAAAATATTGATTAATTGAATGAATATTGGCATTTCAAAAGACATTAATCATAAATGAATCAAATAAAATGATTCATTATAGAATATCAATGGGATAATATATATATTTTTGGAATGAACATAATCATTGAAAATGTTTTCCATAGTCACGGATTCCTTCCAAGACATAGTGGATTGGTTTTTCTCCCCATTCCATAATTACATTATTAAATGTTTTCTCCCATGATTATCATAATGAACAAAGTCCCCAATTGAAATGGGATAACTCTCCATTATAGTTTTTATTATATCACGAGTTATACATATTTAAAAAATTCATTATATGGATTTATAAAATCATGACAACCCTCCACATTATAATAATCCATTCAAATGTGTACCATAATATCATAAATAATTCATAATATATGATAACCCATGGGAAGGATTTAATATTCTTAAAAATTTCAACATTTGAACACTGCATAACCTATGGAAATAAATTGGTTTCATAAATATCTTGTGATCAAAAACCATTGAGAGATTGAATAAGGATGATATCACCAAATCCTAAGTAACCTCAAAGGATGTGCTATTAGATGAAAATTTATGTAAATGGTGACTGTAATATTTATTGAGGAAAATACTATTTTTATATTTAAATCACATCATTCAAATTTAAATTTCCAAATGAAAATAATAAAAAAAATATTTATAAAAAATCATAGAAAAAATTAAATAAATATTCAAATTAATGAGCTGTCATTATGTAAGGGTGTTTAATTCCTGCAAAATACAGTAAAATAAAAATTAATTTCACATTTTCAAAAACAAAATTTAAGTAACTTATTCGGATAATGAAAAGAATATTTATTTTAAAGATTTAAGTAAATATTAAATAATAGGTAAAAATATATTTTTTAAAAAAGTATAACTGTAAAAATATTATCAAGATCATTTTTATATAATACAGATAGGGAAGAAATATCATTTTACACTAAAGAGTTACATAAAGTCGGATTTTCTTTAAAAAAAATCATTTAGTATCATGAGTAATTATAGTAACTAAAATGAATGTAAAACAAGTATTCTAAAAAAAGATCCTAATGATAAAAAATAAAATGTTATATATGGGGGATTGGTTATAAAAAAATTCATCATTTTAAACTTAATTATAAAAAATTCTGATAAATAATTAAATTATAACTTAAATTCATTACCACATTAGTAAATTTTGTATCAAAAATAATAAAATAGAGATGATTTTAGGGACACCTATAGTAAAATAATTTTATAATAATAATAATATTAATTCATTGGTTTTTTTAAAACATATACAAAAAGATGTGAATATGAAATGTATGTCATAAAATAAAAAGTGAGATGAGAATTCCTTACGATGAGTACAAATTATTTAAAAAGTAAATTAAGAACCTAAAAAAATATAAATTTATTATAATAATACTCTAGAATAAGGTAAGATGTTATTATATCATATAAGATCCACTTATAATATTTCTACATCAATTTTTTAATAATGTTTTATTAAAATCATCATTTACAGGTGTTAATAGTAACAATTTTAAGAGAAATTTTTGAGTAGTTCTGATTCAATTACATAGATAATGGTTCCATCATGTCATGAATTTTAATCATAATATATATAGATAATTTATTAATTATATATATATATATATATATTCATTATATATATATTTATTTATTTATACATCGATAAAAGTTAGTGATAGAAAAATGAATTAGGACATTTATATGAACAGTAGGTCATACATATGCATGAATTCTATTTTCTATTTTGACAGATGGAATGAAATAAAGATAAATAATGAATTAAATTTTAAAGAATAATATAATATAATATATATTATTTATAATCATTAAATATATAATTATTACCATCCATGTATATATGAAATTTAAATCAAATCACACCACTTTATAGATGTGGGAGTCCACACATCTGAATGAGCTATGTTACCATTTTCAATGAAATAGGAAAGTATGAATGCAGATATGATATTATAACATTATACTCATAATTATTTCCTTAATATAATAAATAAACTATAAAATCATCTAAATAACCATTCGTGAAATATAGTTATAGAAAATAAATTATATCGTTTCGTGGAGGTCGAAATCCACATGAATGAAAGAGTTATACTTTCACTTCGAATTTGATGGAATAAAAGGTGGAAATTAGTGACTAAATAATCATAATAATATTATATTAAATTTATAATACTAAATTTATTATTATTTGATCAATATAATATATTTATAAGAGGTTGAAGATAATTAAATTGAAAGGTGTCGGGTTAGATGATTACCAATTCTTCAGGACACCACCTTTATATCATTACTTAAGGACTATTGTATTGGTATTTTAGGAATAAAATAACCTATCAACCATATAGAGTGATGTTTATAAGATAATTGGTTATATTTTTCTCAATCATGATGGATTAAGGATCTATTAAGAAAATAGATAAGGGGTGTTCTTTAATAAAGGAGGAAAAATACACAATTTGGATTACTGAAACCTTTAAATTTAAATAATGTAATTATCATTATAAATTTTTAAAAATGGAATGATAATAAAATAAAGATATATTAGTGTCTAAATATATTCATAACATGATATTTAGATAGGTTTTTGTGTCATTTTTTAACATTATTGTTTTATTTAACGCAATTATTAACCAATTTTAACCTTAAATGTGTTGACATAGTTTTTAATACTAAAATATTGTAAAATTACATATGAGATGAAAATATAATCATATATATTACAATGTATGAATGTTTCAAAAAATATCATCTTGCATGTCTGATTTCAATACTTATTTGTTTTTAAATAATATATTATTTTTCATATAATATCATTATTGTCATTTTTTATACTATTCATTTTCTTAGTCTATAAAGTCTACATGATAATTTTTGATAACAAATATAAACCATTAAAAAATCTAGAAAATTATATATTTATCTAAAATTTTTATTGAACTTTGTAATTTTCAAAAAATTTAAAAAAAATTTTAATTTTTAAAAAATTTACTTTATTTTTCTTTCATTTGTATAATTATTGTGTCTGAATTGCATAAGTAGTTAAGGTAATTTTTCAATCACTAAAAATTATAAACAAATTACCATGATAAAAAATTAATTATTCTTTAAATTAATCATTTAAAACCAAATATATCTGGATTATATACCTAGGAATATTTAGTAGATATATTGAACTCAACAGAGTGGAATTTTGAAATATTCTTTACTTACAATAATATGAATTTTATTATTAAGTGAAAATGGAACAAAAATTCCATAAATTGAATTTTGTATGCCTATGGTAAAATTTATTCTATCACAGGAAATAATTAAATGTGTTAGGTTGATTTTGAGTCCATATCTCTCGGGTTTAACCTTGTTTTATGTATTTTCCCCTAACCGAGGTTGAAAATGCTTTCCATGGTTAATATAAATAATGGAAAAAATAAAACTGAAATAATTAAAAAAATATATAACCCCTTATTCAAAATAAATTGTCATTTTTTAAATATTAAATGTCAACAATTTTAAGTAATAAATTTTAGCATAATTGAATTAATTCAAAAAAAAGTTTCCAAAAAATGTATTGATATGCATAAAAATTATCTTATAATAAATTCATGAATTGTTATGATTAAAATGTAATTTTTTATTATTATTATAATTTATATGTATATTATACCACTTTAACTACAAATCAAAATTAAAATGGGATAGATTAGGAAAATTATTTTATGAAAATAAATCTCACTATTTGAAAAATCACTATGTTTCACTGTTCATTAAAAGATAAATCGATTTAGAAAATCTGAAAATTTCACCCAATGTATATATTATTAATATGAATTGAATGATTATTCTATTTTTGTCAAATTATATTTATAAAATTTATAAAAATTAATTATAATACTCACACAAAAGAAAATATATAAAACCAATTTTGGAAGAAAACAATTTTTTCAATCCTAAAATAACATTACTAAAAATTGATTATTCATATATTATGAATTAAATAATAAAAATAAATTTAGTAAAACATTTATTTATTTAAATTATATTTTGTATAATACTATTCATTCAATTCAATTTGATAACTAT
Source organism: Viscum album (assembly GCA_963277665.1). Classification (NCBI taxonomy): domain Eukaryota; kingdom Viridiplantae; phylum Streptophyta; class Magnoliopsida; order Santalales; family Viscaceae; genus Viscum; species Viscum album. Next base: position 2,136,507,964 of record OY728138.1, read on the forward strand.
GTTTCCATGTATAACAGTTCATTTAATGATCGGTGTTTCATTTCAAGAAAGATATCAAATGTGTACAATTTAGTTAATAAGAACTATTTTCAAAAATCAAGGGTGGTTACATCCCATGTTTACCCTTACTAATAATATTAGATAACCTGTTCTTATTTTTTCATTCCCCATGTAATTTTGAATGGTTTTAACTAGGTTTTTTCAAGAAGGGAACAAAGTGAGAATAAATTCATTAGAGATGTTATAGAATGTGCCTAAATATTATAATTAGGTTTACAGTATCCAAATACAAAAAAATATTATTGTTATAGAATGAGTCATTATGTTATATGTTGAATATTGATCCAAAATGATACACTATATATGTTCAAATATTTTGGTAATCCTCAAAATTGTATCATGACATGTCTTATAATGAAGAGCCTATCCAGATTCCTAATACTAGAGAGCATGTTTTATGGATTTGAGTAACTCATTTGGGGAAACACTTTCATATCAATCAAAAACCAAAATAGGAAACCTACGAGGCAGAAGTATCAAAGAGTAAGGGTTGGCACATTTTTTAAATAGTTGACATATATCCAAATTGTAAGCGTGAAATTATTTACTAGGGGTTGGTGTAAAATGTAATACCTAAGATCCTACTCTATCTGGTAAACACCATATTATAAACTATCACACAACACACACTCTAAGTAAATTTTATTCAGGGGTATATTTAATATATTAATTTCTAAATTTCGTTGTTTAATTTTTAAAAAATAAATATCAATTTTGAAATAATCATAATGTTATTAAAATAGAATTAATTTTCAGTATCTTTTTTATATAAATTTTATTTTAAGTGAAAGTAAAATATGTTGTTTTTACAATTACTAAAAAATTTAGTATATATATATGATTTAAAAAATAGTAAAACACCTTTTATAAATAAATATTTATTTTGTAAATGAAATTGTATATATTTAAAAAATTATAGTAGTTTACATACAAAAAATGATTTTTTAGATTTCAATTAATATTTTTCTCAAAAGGGTTTTAATAAATTAACAATTAAAATTATTCAAATTAATATTACATGACTTTATAAATTGCATAAAAAAATGAATTTAGATTTTTAAAAAATATTTCAAAAATTTCTAATAATGATGAAATTATTTTTACACTTAAATATTATGTAACCATTTCTAAAAACTGGTTACAAAAGTAAAAGATAAAATGGTAAACGTAATAACTAAAATTATAAATAAAAAAATATCATTAAAACATATTTATAATTGATACGATGAAATAATAAAAACATTATAAAAACCTCCTCAAAATTATTTCATGTTTTTGGCGACACAATACATGTTTAACATGTGCTCCTGTTATAATAAGATAGAATATTTACAAAACTCCCACTCTCACCACTTATAAAAGGGGCACCTCACCACCACTTAAATAACACTCTAAAATTAGGTTTCCACCAAAAAATATTCCCTATATAAATTCCCTAGAATTACCTTTCACAATTATAAGATTTTTTTCATAAGGTATTATTATCATCCCTTACATTCCAGGGAATCCTCTAAGGTAAACCCAATGTTTCTGACCTAAGTTCAATGTATTCTATAACATATTTTTATTTTATTGTTCCATTTAAATATTTTCCCAATTTTGTATGATGAATTCATAATTTATGGCATAATTATTTTTTTATATTGTGTAATTATACACTAAAAAAATTATCCCTTTCTGTCAATAAAAACAAAACCATTATTTGTTTGTTGTGTGGGCTACTTCATCCAGGACATAACATGAATGATTTTACATAAATTACTAACTATGATGAATATAATGTTTTTATTAAATGATAAATATTATTTTTATTATATCATTAAGGGTTAGTTTTAAAATATTTCAGGACCTATACATGATATGATCAATAAATGATCATTTTTAATTTAATCATTTATAGTATGTTTACTTAGAGGATAATATGTTATTCAATTTTTTTAATAATTTTTTATCCATTACTTATTATATTTCAAAATAATTATGATAAATGAAACTATTAAACACTAAATATGATTATATTACTTTATGAATAATTATATTTCCACAAAACCACACCATAATTATTCATTATATTAGGGTATGTCTATGTTTTAGGAGGTTTAAAAACCTATTTAAACAATATTATAATGTCCCTAAATTATCTATATTGTGGACCATTTAATTTATTTTGATCAATTTTCTTAAAAGTATCCTATTAAAAAAGTAAATACCTAAAAAATTACATCTCAGGTGCATCCAAGACTCGTTTGATGTCTTGCGCACCGAAAACATGGAGGGACGGCTAGGCCACATAGTTTTCTGGAACTGCATGACCCAAGGCATTTTCTCATGTGACTTTTTGTGGCTTTTTGAAAGTTATATGATGCGTAGTTCAAACATGGTCATTTAAACTATGCACCTGGTCCATGTGAAGTGTCTTTTGTGTAGAAAAAATAAAATAGAGGTTCCCCCTGTTTTTATTTTATTTTATATTCATTTATCTTTATATTATTTTTTTATTCATTTTTTTAATTCCTCCTCTATTTCACATCCTTCCACGCATGAACGCCCTCCATTTTAGGAAATGATGGACTTCTCCTCCTCTAATATTCTGTTTTTTATGTTGCTCCTCCATTTTTTAATTCGTTTTCATCACCATTGGATACACTGGAAAGCTCAATGTATTCTCTATCTTCCGCACTCATCTTTTTAAACTATCCATTACTCTCCAAAATTTTATCTTCATTTGAAGTGTTTTTTCCCAAATTTGGGGGTTTTGCAAGATCATATGATTTCTCCCATTTTAGTTTGAATCAGAGCTTTTTATTAGATGTGTGGAGTACCACTTCTATAAGGTAGGTAGTCTACTGTTTCCCCACTCGTTTCGTGTCTTTTTTGTGTCTCATCATTGTATCACTAGTGGGGATCCTATGGTAATTCTTGTATCTTATGTTAAATTTATTTATATGATTTTCCATGTTTATAGTTACCATCACATGTATGAAAACCCATTCCTGGTGTGTTACCTATCCATTTTCCTCCCAATTGACAATAAACTATTGTGATGATCACTGGAACCTCCCTTTTAATCTTTTAATCCATATATTAAATTTATTTAAATTTTTTTAGTCACAGGAGTGACCCACCCATATAGCATAGCCAATCCATTGGGCGTTTGCTTACCCTTTATCCACCCCTTTTGGGTAAGTCGTCCATTTTTCCTAACTCGACATTACCTTGTGTTATGTTTCACCAAGGGTTGATGTTTAATGTTTATAAAAAATTTAGAAAGAGTAATGGACCATGAATTAGGAACCCTATGGAAATTATCCAGTTTAATTATAATTAATTGGACACTGTGTTGTGCCATATGTCTTTGGCATGATTTATAAAATTCTTTTCTTTCAAAATGGATCATTTTAATTACATAAATAATATTTCCTTATTATAAATTATTATATTACAAGAAAATTTATTTTCTTAATGATATAGTGCTGAAATTCATATGATTATTTATTTAATAATTATGTTATTTCATTATTCCTTGTTTAAAGGATTGAATTGTTTTGTTTTGAAAACCTTTTAACTTGTGATTTAGGAATGTACTTAATGACTTGTGAAATATTTAATATATCATTACATATTTAGTGTCTTGAACTATATATGAGAAACATTGTTTAGATCTGTGACTGGTGATATTTAAAATTTAGTGATGACATGTGATTTTCCACATGCTATGCTTGATGGTTATTCCTTTATATATTGCATTGTATTTAAGTAGTGCTGCATGAGTTTAGAAAAATGTTAATATATTTATCTGAATTTTACAATTAAGAGATGTCATATTTCTATAATTAAACCCCACCAAATGTGGTGTGCAGATTTCCAAACTAAAAATAGTTTTCAGTTTTATTAGACATGCTTAGTTGACATGGTATATAAATTATACAATTGTTGTTTTCCTTAAATTAAAAATATTGATTAAATGAAAAACTTCTATCTTGGAATATTAAATTGTATGTGATGAAATAAAATTGATTAAATTATATGCCAGTCGTTTATGCCTTGCTTATGAGAATTTTTTATTACCCTGTAATGTGAATTGTGTCGGAGTTCATTTTCTTAAACAACATAACATGATTATATGGTAATAATGTCACATGGATATGATTATTTGTTAGAATTTAATTATAAATGCATTTCCATGAGTTTTATTCCTTGCTTGATATGGATCATTGAATATAGTTTGATAGAGTATATGAACCATGATATTAGGATTTAATGGATGGAATTTCCATAATCAGTTGATTAATACTGAATATGCAGGGATAGAAAATTTGACTCTCCAGGAATGGAATTGTTGTTCCAGATTTATTATGCACATGAGTGAGTCCAGTTCTCTTAGGGAGAAAACGAGGATAAACCTGCTCACAATATGTTTATACCATGCCTCAGGTGAGACCTGGTCCCCTATGTGAGATATTTGGTGTGGATTTAGAGTCCACCATGCCTCACAGTAGCATATGGAATACCGAGTGGGTAACCTTGGTTGGGCTCGGTGGTATTGTTTTATATTCAATGTATCCCAGTGACACATGGGATTCTTTGTAGATTCCATGGGATCGGCTTAAACTCCACTACTAGAAGAAACATACTTGTATGAATTGATTGACTTCCATGAGATGATTTTATTAATATTTCATAGATTTTTCTTATTATTTTTTGATACCTATATTATTATTTTTAGCATGTTTAGATGTTGAAATTTGAATTATACCCCAAACCAAGGGACAATATTGGTGTTATGCCTTCTTCGCTTGTCGTGTTTACTTTTTCCCATGTATATGTATTCTACCTTTGAAAGGTATCCATACAGACATTTGACTTAGGATGGAGTAAGTGGTATGGGATGGGTGTCCCCTATGGAACACAAAACAAGTTGCAATCATTTTATTTATTTAACTAATTACATCATATTATGTATGTCTACTCTTCATTTGTAGTAAAATTAAATGGAAATATCTAGACACCATGGGGTCTAGCCTACTAGGATTCATATATGACACCCTGATCGTGCGTCGTTTGGTACCTAAGTAGAATTAAGGCCAGATGGTAAAAATAAAGGGAAGTATGCTACTTCTGAAACTTGAGTTTTTTCGTGCACTTTACGATAATGATTGGGGGCTGATGACCAATCCTTTGTTCAAGATTCCGTGGTATAAGTTTTTTTTTAATTTTATCACTTTTTGATAGTGTGTTATATATGCATTCACCACTATTACCCTATATTGTTTTTTTATTGACTCATGACATGAAAATCATTATCATATTCATTATGATTATTTAGCTTTATCCTGTTTTTTCTTTTTTATTTCCCTTCTTATTTTTTTTACTTATATTATTATCCATTGTTCATATTGTTTCTACTATTTGAATTATATTATTTACCATTGTATTATCAATAATATTATGATTTCATAGTCTCCCCATAAACACACATAAATCCCTCGCTACTAGTTGGAGACCTCTTGCTATTTAGGAGACGCGCTTGAGGTAATGTGGCCAACCCTCTTGGGTTTCAGTTTAGGGTAACTCAGGGAAAAAAGCTAAAAATACTATGAATTTATATCATGAATGACTACGACAACATAATTACAAGAATTACATGACATAAATTTGTAAGGAATTAGTATTATTTAGTTCAATATATGTCATATATATACTATATTCAAAATGAAAACACACTTTGATCATCATTACTCGCTTAAAAATTCTTATTTTTAATTTCATCATCAAGGATAAATAGAAAAGAACTTATTATTGTTATTTTAGACATCAATAATAATTATAAATAATAAATAATAATAAAATTATTTTTATAAAATGATTATTTTTACAATAATAATGAACAAGGACACCACTATTGTGAAACTAGTATAAACACTCAAAATTATATCCCCCCAAATGAGGAAAATTGATATAATTCATATAGGGAATGGAAATTTGTGAATAATTTATATGAAAATGGACAAAAGTATGGATCTTAATTATGTTATAAAGATAGGTTTTTTCTTAATACATTAGTATGAAGTACATTTTTTGAATTCATTATAAGAGGTAAGAGTTTTATATGCCAAAATATTATATTTGAGACGTGTTTTATATTATACTCCATGTTTCTTTAATGTCGTGTATATAATGAATATGTGAAATGTAAGACCTTGAAATTAAATTTACCCATAGTATTTGATGATCAATTTTAATACATTTATTTAAATTGTGTTTGATTAAATTGATAACTAATCAATATGTGGAGTGTTTCGTCTCAATGTTAATTCTCTAAGAATCTTGGTATACTCAACATTTATTTTATTTTTTGTGGTGCATATAATTTCATGGAATTTTTATATAATATTACCGATGAAATATAATAGATTTCCATGTTTATGTTTTTGTCCTTATATCAAATTGTTTTCACTCTAGAGTTACTATTTATGATGATTTCTATGGGGCGCGATCACTTGTGTGTTAATGTTCGTTGACGTACATTGATACTCCACATTACATATTTCTAAAGGTGGGATACAATAATCAAATTAAATGATGATGTAAACTCCTCGATCATATTGGTATGATGTAATGTTTGTTCTTCCTTATGTGTATTTTTCCATAGAATTTGTCTCTTGGTTCAGGTATCCCTCAATGATTAAGTCTGGTTCATGAAACTTGTTTCTAGTTCCATATCATTATGGATGCATGATAATTACACTACCTCTGACTTGACATTCCAAGGGGTCTTGATTGGTATGAAACTGTTGTCATGAAGAGTAGACACATTGGTAATCACCAGATGGTCTGGATGGAGGGATCATTGGGCAGCTATATTCTTACTCAATATAGGGAATATAATTGTGGAATCTTTAGGCACATAATTAAAAGAATCTCATCTCAATCCTCAGGAATCAGATGTTGAAGGAATATCTTACAAGGCATTCACCATAGGAAAGGGACGTTTAGTATGAGTTTTATGACTCTATATGTTCATATCTTTCAATGATTTCACCATAGGCATTCCATTTTTTACTATGAGGTAAAGGAGGTGAGTATAACTTCTTGGAGAGGCAAAATGAGGCTCATTAGAATTTCCTAATGATGAGAATCAAGATAGTATGTACCCAGGAGGGATCACTTAAAATTATTAGTGATTGATTTATAAGAATTACCTATGGAGGAAGATCAAAGATGTGTGTCCCATAAAGGGAAGATGCCACAATGTTAAAGTTGATTGGGGCACCCATGGAGGTTGATCAAGGAGGATGACCATTATGAGGGGCACCAAGGATTACTGTTGGTTGGGATTAATCCTCAAAGTGTTATACTTGGTACCTTTTTAGAGGTAATAGTTCAAAACCCATTTGGAAACATATTGTATTTTAGGGTTTTGTGATGGGACCAAGGCATGTAGTTTAACATCATTCGTTAAGGAAACTTGCATCGAATAAGGAGTGTGCACAAGGTAAGGAGTGGGGATTATTCATACAAGATTCCCTTTAACATGAAGATTAGTCTTATTTGGATTTGTGTAGGGATTTTGTATTTAGATACCATATTGGGTGGCATGATCCCATAAAGATGTGGATGATTACGTAAATTCATGATGGAAGTGGATGGAGTGCTGCGTAATTGCAATTGATGGATTATAGATCGATTGTAATTGATGTTGTTATAGGATTAGACCTCAGGGAGGATTCCTACATGTCCCAGTTGGTTGGTAATCAATGGACACTAAGTCCAGAATGGGGCATTAGGTCTTACCGTGAAAGGGGATGCCCAAGGAAGTGGATAATATGGTTGGTGTTATGCATAGAAGAATCCAATTAATTTTGGGATTACACATGGAATCTTCCTAATGGGAGGACATGATCTGTTTGGGGATTAAACATGGAATCTTCCAATTGATCATTTATATTATTTTATTATTCATGTTTGTGTCCAAAAAAAGTATAGTTTGGACTTCATTGCTATTTCTAACCTCTACACCCACATGAGTGATGCTCAGTGGGATAAATAAGATGAAGCAGTACACCTGATAGTAGTTTCTCAAAATATGGACCAATGATAGATGATATTGGTTTTACACATGGGAGATTCATGAGGAGGATTTCATTCAATATGTTGATGAAATTTCTCTACGATATTATGATCTCATTTTATTAGAGTCATATATGGAGAATCCTTCAAAGGGTGTGCGCGATATATTCCTAGAATATGCCCATCAAGAAAGTGGATTTCTCTACAGTGACGTAGAATATGGCATCCCATGATGAAACCACATGGGAAATACCATGAGAAATTAATTCTATAAGACTGTAGATTTATGTCATGTGCTGAAGACATCATTTCTCGACTGTTTTACATCATCTAGTGTGACTGTGGGTGACTCACTCTTCACCCAATGGGATTTAATTTTTTAGTTCAAGATCCTTTGAAATGGGAATAGATTTATCAATGAAAATGTGTATTAGTGGGGAGGATCTAACATGAGGTCCCCATTTTCATGCATATCCTGAGAGTAAAAAGGTTCTAGTATACCTATGATGAAAATAAAAAGGAATGTGGGTCACTCGGGCCACAGTGAAAGTTGAGTGGGCCACTTGAATGTATATAAGGTCTCATATGGGGAATTAAAGTATAGTAAAACCAACCCCGGATGCATTTTGGGACTTTTGGAAATAAAACCTTACAAATAGGTGTCAAACAATTGGAGGAATCTTGGAGAGGCCCATGGGAGGGGTTATATGTAGTAGAGGGCCCCTCATAGAGTTTCTTTATGATGCTTGGGAGCTTTGTGGATGTCATGTGCTTTACGAAGGAGTAGGATTTTCAAAACCCGGTGGAAATTCCTTTGGATAATGTTTTGGAAACAAAAATGAGTTATCCTTGAGAGCTTAATGATTGAAGAAGCCTCAGGTACCCCTAAGGAACTTCTTCCTCTATAAATGGCATAGGACATTGTGAAACAAAACCCCAGCTTAGGTTCAGGTATTCCAGAACATATAAAATAGGTTTTGCAAAGATCAAGTTCCTTGGGGGAATAATTTTCATTCTAGTTTGTGATTCTTTGGTGATTCGTGATTTGGGAGTAATTTTGAAGCTGTTGGTTCAGGAAAAAGTACCTCAAAATTCAGACTATGAAACAAAATTATAGGAACTGGGTTTCACGATGTAGGGAAGAGGATCATTAAGAAGATATTGGATCAGTAAATTTTTGTGCCTTGTTTAGACTCATAAATTATAACATCAACCCTTATTATGGTCACAGAGTGCATCGACCTCATAGAGTATAACATTAGGGAAATTCACACTCACTAAGGGAAGTGGTATTCATGGAAGGGCATTGCGAAGTACAAAATTATGTTTTTATTTAGGTCATTTGATCTTGTATTCTCTTCTGAATGTTAATAAACTTTGTTACTAATTGCATGGCACATATTTTAGTTCCAATAATATAGAGACCCGAAGCTTGACGTACATGGAAATTACATTAATTTTTTAGAATACTTAATACATAACAAAAACAGACACACAAGGATCGTAATAGATTAGTGTCTTTGGAAACATGGAATTTAAACTTCTAATCATGTTGAAAGATCATCAACAACTCCCATAACAATCTTTCCCTTTTTGTTTCTTTACCTAAAACCTTTCTTTATTTCCTAGTGAAAATAAAACATAAAAAGGATGAGCTCAAATGCTTTGTAAGGGAAAGCATAGAGAACATAAAACTTTCCATAAACAATTGAAAGCAAAAACTTGAACATGAAATTTAAACATCAAAATCTTGAGCAAAGACATAAATTGTTGAAGTATGTAAGGAATATATAATAATATAACATTAACCACGATAAAAAAAAATGGGAATAAAACATGAAATTTTGGCAACCATTCAGAACATGTTATGATTTCTATAGTATCCAAGGCATTGCTTCAAAGACCATCTTAGTGGAAAAAGTACCTTCCTGAATTGAGTTCACTCCTCGTTTCAGTCCTGTAATACTGAACCGGATTAACTTACTGTTCCATCCATGTCTATCTCATGAGATATAAATCTTAACCCAATGCATTGGAGGGAGATATAGGTCACACCCATCTCATCATGAAATCATTCTTATTTATTCCACAACATAAACATAAATCAGTCATCATAACCCAAAGAATATAAATCGGATTCATAAACATCATCCCATCATAAAATAATCCATATAAAAAAATAGATATCATTTCATCATATGAAAAGTGAAACCATGTAAATCATAGAGTCATTATACTTGAAAAATACACATATGAAAATAATTTCATCTTAGATGGAAAATGATTTTGATAAAACAATTGAAATGAATTCTTGAGGAAAATATCCTTTCTTCTTTAAAATCATTTTATTTTCACAAAATGCCATGGAATTTTAAATGAACAGAATTTTGTTTAAAATATTCATAAAATCATATCGATTAAGCTTTATAAAAATGAGGGATTATGAAATTGTAAAAATTCGTTCACACCGTATAAGTTAAAAATATCATTTTCTCATACTTTTGTCGGAAAAGTCAAAAAGTACCTCGTATGGTAAAAAAAAGAAAGATTCCTTCCATACGATGTGGTAAAAGTAGAAAAGGGTAAAAATGACTTTAAGCATACATGGATGAAATGTAAACGTTTTATGAATACATTTTGAGAACATATTGACATGGATAATAATCATAAGTCTAGTAAATAATTACAAATAACCAATCTTAGATAAGAATGAGATTGGAATAATTATCCATTACATTAGGTACGATATGCTTCGTACGGATCCGATCCTCCTGTATAATGATTTAAATAATGTCATTGACTTATTACATAATCATATTCATTGTTATGATATCATATATGTTTCACTTATGACTTTATATTACCCGTTCTTTTGTAAATTCCATGTTCAAGCAGCATTTTGGGTAAAATCATTTCATTTATCGTATGAGTTTCGACTTGTCGTTCTTGATATTATTACTTATATCCTGATTTACATAATTCCCTAATTTAAAACATTATTTATTTATATTATATATTCATCATATACATATATATTATATATTGATAAAAGAAATGAAATACATCGTTCATGGAGACGGTAGGCTGTACGTACGCATGAACACTGTTTTCCCTTCCTTATTGAATTGAATGAAACTAAATAGATGAAATACATAAATAAATATATATATATATACATAAATCCATTAGCATTATTATTTCATATATTTCATTATTATTAATTATATAAACTTTATGATTATTCATGTATGGTTAACATGGAGAATGAATCTCTTCGCGTCGTGGAGACGGTAGTCTGTACGTACGCACGAGCGATGATATCGTTCCCATAATTATTGAATAGAATTGGAGTAGATGGTATAATATATCAGAATCAGTATGATGTTATAATAACTATATATAGTTATTCTTCACACCATTATACCCATCCATGTAAGGTGTTGGTGGAAAAACAGATTACACCACGGCCTGGAGACGGTATTCCGTATATACGCATGCGCAGTGATTTCATTTTCCGTAGGATAGATAGAATGTGAAATGGGGTTGTTTCATATTTATAATAACATATCAGTATATTAGGGATACTGATTTTATTACTTCATAATGAAACAACTAAAGAAAATGATGTTGAAGAAGAATGGAACTTGAAGAAAACGGTAGAAGGTATTACCTCTTTCTCAAAGTGCCTCCTTTAAACTTTCTCTTAGGGCACTAGAGTTGGTCATTTGAGAAGACCAGTACCTCTATAAGGTTTATAGGGAAGTGGGGAAGTGAAATTTCCAGAGGTTGGCCGAGCTTCAAGGCTCAAAATGGTGTGAGTAAGAGAGGGAGGAGGTGCCCTTTTATAAGGGAGTAGAGAGACACCTTTGGAAATATAAGAAATATTAGTTTATATTAAATCTAAAAACCATTTAAAAACCTCCAAAAATGACTCAATTAGAATATTATATGAGATATGGTTGTAATCCCATAAACCATTAAAATTTAGACATGTAGGGAATTTATTTTAAACATTATCAACTTGATTTATCGTAATTTAATCTATTAAAGTTTATTTATTGTAATAAGATTCTAAATTTTAAATTGTTATAAATAATTACTTTTGTGCTATGAATTATCCAAAATTAGATAATTTATGACATTATATACTGTATAAATTTAAATTTATAATTTTTAAATATTTCTTTTCATTTTTAAACAATTTAATAATATGTTATTTTTATAATATAACAATAGTGTCAATTTTGACACTATTGATTTATTTGAATTTAAATTAAATCCACCAAAAGATATATTCAAAATAAAATATCTAATAGGTTCCTAACATGCCATAGTAATCTAAAAAATTAGTGAAGTACATTAAATAGTTCATATAATATTTATTTTAATATTTTTAAAACCATTTATTTGGTATATCTCTTAATAAAATAATTAGTACAAACATTATGTATAACTATTTAATATACTTATTTGTTGCATAAAAATTAAAAATAAAATCCTTTGACGAATATAATTATCAATGATTTTATAATAATAATTTTACTCAAATTTATCATCTTAAAATAACAACATGTAAATTGTTATCTTTGTTAAATTATGAGGCTGACAACTTTGGAATCATTTTAAATAAAAGATTATAAGTGTTATAATCGCTTTTATAAGGCTCCAAATGGTCAAATATTATACCATTGGATGATTATGGTTTACCGTTACATGAAAAATAAGTTTTGGTCAGGGTTTTGGTGCCTTTTACTGTCACTATTAGTTTAATAAAAACTATATTCTTGATTTTTCACTAGATGAACAATTTCTGCATCGCCATTGTGTCATAATTAATGATAATTATTTAATCCCTAAAAATTATAAATAAATTCATATTATGTAGATAAGTTTATTATATTTCTTGAGACTATTAATTTTATATGTTTCATGAAGTTAATCACTAAATTAAAATAAATATACTTATAAGATTTAAGAGGGTTACATGTTGTCACTTTCTTGGGTTTTAATAATAAATAAATTATTTTCAAGAAAAAATTCCATAAAATGAATCTATTCCAACCCTTAAGTGATATGGGTTTTCTTTTAGTCATCCAATATAATTTTTTGAGGTGTTAGGGTATTTTTATAATATTATATTTACCCTTAATTACCTGATTCCCCTTTAAATATGGTAAATAAAATTTACCGTAGTTACTATTCATAATGCCCAAAATTAAAAAGTAGTTTATTAACATAATATAGACCCTCTTATTCCAAATATGGAATCCATTATTCCAAATCCAATACAAAAAAGTTTCTGAAATTAAATTAAAATTAATCCCGTTGTTGAAAGAAAACTAGTTTTTGTTTAAAACAATGCAAAAGATTGAATTGATTTAACCTACGAATTCAATGTAAAATCAATGATAATGACATAAATTATATTAAATGGTAAAAATATATTCTATTTATACTTTAAAACAATTCAATATTATAATTTAACCATATAAACATTCTCAATGTGAAAATTTGTTTTTAATTAAAAATTAGCATATTTTTACTATTCATCAAAACATGAATGTTATCAGAAAAGTATCAAAAATTTATCCAAAGTATATTTTTATATCCTGAATATAAAGAAGAATTTTATTTTTTCAAATTGAACTTATAAACGTGTCAAAAAATAGAATTAATGTGGGTGATCCATGAAAAGGCGGCAAAACTGCATTTTTTGAAAAATACGTATTTTACCCGAAAAATTTATTTTGTTCCCTTAACATGTTCTAGAAAATGTGTAAGATGAATAATAATGTTAAAAATTTCCAATTTTAGTTAATAATATTCCTAATGGCTAGTCCATAATAATATAATAACAATATATCATTGTTTAGTGAAACCCTGTATTGCGTACAACACATGCTATCGAGGAAGGTTGCGATTGCGTGTAATGCAAGCCAAGTCAGGGTTGCGTGTAGTGAACGACTCCTTTGTTGTTTTGTATAACATAATCCAACAATATTTCATTTATAAATTGAATATATATATATATAAACATATATATATACACTCAATGTTGCGAACATGAAATTGTGTATAACAAGATCGAAGAATAGTGTTGTGTATGCTGCAAGCTAATACGATGTTGCGTATAGAACAAGCTAATATTGGTGTAGTGTTCCATCAAAGGAATTAAAAAGAATATATCTCATAAAATATAAGGGTGTTACAAATATTCCCCCCCTTGGAATGGGAGATTATGTAAAAAATATGATCATATTTTGAATGAGAATTTTGGAAAATCATGAATATGAGTTACCTTGGACAAATCCCATTCTTAGTGCTCATTAGTGATGTGGGAATTTGAAGATTTATGGTGTGAAGATCATCATGAAGCATGGGCCATTAAAAACCTATAAATAGGATGTTTGTGGGCTATAAATGGTACCTGAATTCTGGAGAAAAAAAATAACCATCACTCACTTTCCATGAAGGTCACTACCACTGTGACTGTTCTCCCCAAACACATTCATTCCAGTGAACATTACTTTTTCACATTTAATCTGCGAACACATCTTAGTGAAGTAGATACCATGAACCACATCTTCATAAAGAGACTAACATTACTCAGATGTCTATGATATGGTCTCTATGAATGATACTAATGAAAAAATTCCACACAAAAAAAATTATAAGCACTTATGTCTCGAACTGAATGGATGATCAAGAAGTTTCTCAGGATGTCTTTGTGGATGATGACCAATGGTGGGTTATGACAGAAAACATCACACTGGGGATTTTATTCATTCCATCACAGACCATGAATTACTGAATGAGATGCTATCAAAGTATTAGAACGAGTTCACTCTATGAAAGAGGCTACCATTGATTGGATTTTACATGAGAGATGATTTTTGTATCCTACCAGCAAGTAGGGATAAACTATCTTATTGGTTTAAGTGTATAATAAGGACATACCAGTGGTACATGACTGCAATGGGAAACATTCTGTGGGGTAAAATTCTCATTATAGAAAAATACATCTACAACCACATAAATATTGATGTTCAAGAGATGTTTTAGGGTGAGTTATCTCCAACACGACATCATAAAATTCAAAAAGTTGGATTTTCTAACCTAGATAAATGATATAATGATGGAAGTGATTTGTGCCAAAGGAAAATTTTTTCCAATGAGTTGGCCTGAGCCTAAAAAGAATAATAATCATGCACTAAAGTTTAGGTAGAGTATGGGGGGTTGGACTCTATGAATTCATATGGAATTATCATTTCTATGTTTATTTTCTATAGGATATCATGTTAGACCTATTGAGTGGGTGGTTTCAATGGAAAACATAATCCACCTACATCACTGGCGGTCGATATCAGCCTTTGGGAACTTCATCAGTTCTATTAAATGAAAATTTTGGGGGTATTTTTTGATGAATTTATCCCTATAGAGATTGTTTGGTAAGATTAATAGTATCTATTGGATTTGGTAAATGTGTTAGTTGAACTACTGAAGGGAACCAATGAGGTAAAGATGGGGAAAAATAATGTTCCCTTCAAGTAGTGGTTCAAATATTTATTGCACATCCCTGCAGAAGAGACCTATGAAGGTGAATATGTGGTAAGGGAATTTACAATGAGGCTACAGATCTATCATATGGTATACAAGTGGGTTTGGATGACTCCTAGTGAATGATTCTGGAAGAAAACCAGTGAATATTATGGGGCCACAACTTCAAGACCGAGCCTTAACCCATCATCAGGTTGGCTAGATTTATTATAGTGCTGTTCTCTGAATGGATTATCCAAGTGATGGATGTACCCATGGGGGTGCATCAAATTACCTTCATAATGTCACTGACCCTAGAAACATGTTATTTTGTAATCCTCATAATCTAGGGGATGGTGATGATTACAATGTACATGAACACATCAGCACTGGGAAGATGCTTTTTGTGTGTGTGGACCATTCCATTTCTTATATAAATGGTTACACACAATTTTGGTGTAAATAATATCCCAAACCTATTTCCAATTCCAAAAAACCTTCCAGCTTTTATTCTGATCATCATGGAATGTTTACCTTTTAATCTAGGTCAGATAGAAGTGTTGAACAAAGTCAGGCTAGAAGATTACTTCACCTTTCACCTGTTTCCCTTTCCAATGGGGGTGGTGACCAATGATGGAATAATGACTATGAAAAAATGATCATATATATTAGAATTATGATTCAGGGTGCTCATGGATTGGTTTTACTATAATCTAGTCTACAATCTGCATAACCCACACTAGTTTGTGAAGCAATTTAGGTGCCTACAGAGGATAAGATCGAAGGTGTACTCAATGGTGATTCATTTTTTCCATAATTTACCAATAAGGTATATATGGATCTTATTAAAATTGGTATATTTAAAGACAACAATGAGATTCCACCAACAACTTCTATATATAGTCTCACCCATGATTATTCATAGAGATAGGAGATCACCTATTCGGGGGGGGGGGGGGGGTAATGCTGAAAAAGCTGACCATCTGAACCAATGATGGGGAAATATCCCAACTACTGGGTTTAGGGAAAGTTGTTTCCAAAGTGAAGTGTGGTGGTAGAGCTAGGATAGTGGGCATGGTATAAGTATTAGGACTAGAAGTTCACATGATCGTACAAGGAAAAGTTGAAGAAAGAGGAGATGCAACATCATGCCCAACCCTATTTGGAAGACGGACCCTGGAGGAATGGGATCCATCTTGGTCATTATACATAGTGTTTTTAAATGATCATGTAGAGAAGTTAAATATTATGCATATTCAATGTGATTCTATAATCAATGAGTATTGGAAAATACATGACATATTCATGCAGTTATCTGATATTTACATGATGTGGAATCATCTCAATAGATGGGGCACGCCTCCTGCTGAGTTTGGTTATGAAAAGGTCTATTTCTTAATTTTTTATGAATATTTGGAGTTATAAGTGACATAGACGATAGAGTTGAAGAATTCTTGGGACACTGAATATTTATTAAAAGACCATTTCACAGTCTTTCTAGATATAAACTCCCCCTACAAGTGTAATTAGATGAGCTTGATATGAGTTCTCTCCTCCCTATGGAATCGAACAAATCATGGGGATATGACACATATGAACAAATCCCCATTGAAAGTTGGGATATCACATCCTCTATAGAGAACATATGTAAAATCTTCAAGGTAATATCTAACTCAGTTCCCAATTTTTCACCTTTCACCTTTTATTATCTACATCCTCTAACTAAAACTTTTTATATCAAGGATAATCTTGAACAAGGGACCCCTATCGGTTGGAATAGAGGAGTGATGATAGGTGTGGGGGGAATGCTTTGGGGCATGTACCAAGGTTAAAATCAGATAGTGGTAAAACTAATATTTTGGATGTTAGGGAGAACAACATTGAATCCATAGATCTCTCTATAAAATATTAGGTTCCATACCTTGGAATCAGATAGTGGTCAAACTAATTTTCTGGATGTCTGACTGACTGACATGTTACATTCCACAAAATTTGATGGAGATACTATCTTATTATCTATAAAAAGAGGATGGGGGCATCCTAGGTTCAATTTTCAGAAGGTTTTCTAGTCTATGTGGAGCTATTCATCCAAGATGACCAGGTTGAGGTCCCCAGCGAATAGTTAGTTGTGGCTGTAACTGACCCCAATGTTGGCATGGAACATGGGGATTAAAGAGACAATAATGTTGATTCATGTTCAAGAGGGGATAAAAAACCTCAAAATATAGTGCCTATCCCATTCTATGGGATTCCATAGAAGGATAATATTGTTGAACTACATGTGGTCTTTCTTAAATGATACCCTACGTCACCTAAAGACCTGATGGATTATAACCCAGATTTGGATAAAATGAACCACCTCATCTTTCACAAGGAAATAATATTCATTCAACATATCATGCATGAAACTCTGAAAATATAGCTGGTGGGTCAAATTAGGTCTATTTTTTCAAAGGATGCACAAACTGTATACTGGAGGGTAATAGCCTCGTGATCTTCAGGCACTATTTGATGACTATATTTCTAAATTGACATGGGAAAAGGGGGAAAAATATAAATTCCACATATTAAATTTAGAATTATGAAAACCCATGAATCCTCTTTGATGTCAATATGTAGATCAAGCACATGGATGAAAAAATAGATGTGCATTCAACCTTCATTGACAGTCAATCATAACACATCATTTGACTAAGGGATCTGCTGGCAGAGGCAGAGGGGAAGATAATACATGAAACCCATCATGTGGATGATCTCTAGGATGAGTGGGACTAGGAAACGATTTGTGCTGACCAACTTAGTTCAGTAGGTGATGAGGATAAAATATATCTTAGGATAAATTTGTAGACCCAAGAAACAACATGTCGAAGATTGGTGGATCTTAAGAACTCAATCAATGTGGCAGTGCTATAGGGGTGATTTTTCTAAAACTCATGAGAGGAGCAGAATACCTTAAATTCTTTATTTCTATTCATCATTTCATGTTGGAATGAAAAAATTGTTTTTTCTTTATTCATTATTTCACTTTGATGATATTTATGAGATGTGAAATGACCAATCCCTCAGCTCACATGTTTCATACTTTGTGGGATAAATATTGGACTACCAAATGATTTATACATTGAATAAGAGTTAAAGATAATTATATATCACTCAGGATCTTATATTTTTGACAAAATGCCTACGATTATTGGTATGAAAGAGGCTGTGTCTAGAGAACATGGCTATTATAATAGCTGACCAACTTTTCCAATATAAATTAATGCACAAATGGGATAACACTAGGGGAGTTTTAATTCAACCAATAATGGGGAATGAGAATTGTGAATCAAAATGTACAAAATTTGCATGAAAATGAGAGTGCAATGAAGACATAGGAAATTAATGATCATAAACAAAAGAACCAAATCATTATCCTATAATGGGGAAAACCAAATGAGGGTTGTCCTCTGACCATGTTCGAAACATAGAACCAATCATGGAATGTCATCGAGAGTCTTCTGTGATGTCATCCTATAATATTTGGTGACCAGAAAATGGCATGAGACTAATTAGTTAGGTGTTCCCCTTAGACATGTAAGAGGATGAGGATCGGAACAAGGGGAACACAAAGCGTGGAGATAGAGTGATGATATTTTCTAATGGATTCCAGCAAAATTTTAATTACAATTCCATGGATTATAACACATTGGTTTAATCAGATTGTATTGAAAAATTATCAAATCCATATTCTAGGGGAGCATTATTTTCTGCTGGAGAATGAATGATGATAATGTGAAGAATGTTGTAAATGACTATCATTGGGGAATATTACATCTAAGGTGAGGGTCTGAGATGTTATTAAATTTTATGTCATGTGACCAAGTATTATAGATATGCAGTTTCAAATAGTATATTTAAGGCATCATATATGTGTTTTAACATCATATTATAATGACAAGAAATTGTACAATTTAATGTAAAGTGATTAGGACACAACACAATGTTTTTTATCATGCGATCTGGATGATGCACATAGTCTAAGGTTGCACTGCTTGGACCCCAGTCCACCATTTAAAGCTGTATTTCATGGAATATGACATCTTAGTTTCGGTTTATAGAGTTTGACCTAGGGAAGGGGGATACCCAAGATTTTAATATTATGCTTT
Source organism: Viscum album (assembly GCA_963277665.1). NCBI lineage: Eukaryota > Viridiplantae > Streptophyta > Magnoliopsida > Santalales > Viscaceae > Viscum > Viscum album. The sequence continues at coordinate 2,136,527,778 of OY728138.1, forward strand.
ATTGAGTGATAATCCTTATGTGAATTAAGAATAAGGGGTCCCACAACACACCACATATTCTTAGTGAGTCTCTTAGCTTAAGGGAATCGATTTTGGACCTATAGTCCCTTTTCAGGATCGACCACATCGATACACACCCCACAAGAACTACTAATCCAACATGATCCATGCCTGTTGTGGGAAACATTGAATGATACATGGGTTCTACATGACATGTGGGAGAACACATTATGGGTTATATCATGGGTATAATCCCAATAAGATATAGGGTAGTGTAAAGGTATTAATATGAGTATTATAAGGTTTAGATAAATTGGAGACTAATGAATAAAGACTATACATTGACTATGTTTGAGAAACATGGAACACAACCACATGGGTATTGAATTTGGAGAGAAAATAGAAGATCATTTGTTGAATATGTTTGAAATACGATATCCACAATTTTTTGTCGATTATCTATCAAGGCATTGACTTGGGAAAGAGGCGAGCCAATATAGAATAAGGGCATAACCGTTAGGGGATGCATATGAATGTTATTGATTATAAAAACCCAAACCAAAAATGAATTTATGTATGGAATGGGGCGTAGTAGAAAATGGGATTCAAATTTGGGCTTTGAAAATTGTTTAAGGTCATATTGTGTAAACCATAACCATGGCCTAGGGAATGAAAGGTTTATTTATCTATGGCTAGGAAAGGAGGTGAAAATTAATGACGTCTCTATCTATTCCATAAGGATGGGAATCAAGATAAAAATATTTTTAAAATTCGGCACGGTAGATGACAAATTATGGTAGGGGTTATCATCACTAATGAGGGAACTGTGGTATCACACTTATACTGTGAGATATTTTGTGCTGGTATAGGGTATAATAATAGCTTAATATCATTTACTGAAGACAATAACTCATTGTTTAAGGTCATAGATTTGGGACCCTAACGGGGGAAATGTTTCAAATGGTTGTGTGCCACATTTAGTCCTGACAAACCTAATGTGAATGATTGCTAGGGAGCCCCGACACAACACAATAAACTGCACAAGAAACCCAAAAAAGATTAAATTTATGGTATTTGAACTTAGTGTGAATAATGTTTGGTCATGTTTCATGAAAAATCATCTCTTAGTTTATGGTCACAGTGTTTGGACCATAGGGAGGGAACTTCTGAAAGGGATATACGTAATGCAGTTGCATAACCATCTTAACATTAATGAGGATCAAGGGTCCCAACACAACATACATATTATCGGGGAGTCTTGAATAAAGTTCATATTCATGATTATTGGACTAAACATAGGATTAAGGTCCAAAGGTTTGATAGATTTTAATCTGGACACAAAGAAAAAATGTAATGGCATCACTATATATCCCATTAGGATATGAATCAAGATACATATAGATCTTGAAGTCCCATGAAATTTAATGTCATGTGATAAGAAAGAAATACAATATGTGAAATATAGTAAATGATTAGGCTTTCCACGATAGTGAATATTTGGGAATCACTACGTATATAATTGGAATGAGAATCCATCCATACATTGTTCATGAAAAGAAATCTCCCTACAGAAGTCTAATCTGTGCATAGATTAGGATAATTTTCAATTTTTTGGGTGGATATACTGTGATAAAAACAATCATTGAATGACTACATATCCCATAAGGATGGTAATAAAGCCATAAATAGTTATAAAACATGGCATGGTATATTACCAGTCCCATAAGAAATGTCCAATCATGTGAAAACATTATGACTCATTGTAGTTTATCATTGTATATCCATTCCGATGGTTTCTATATAGTTTATGATTTTGAATCTTGGAGGATGGTGCTATGCATTTAATCAATGATCATTGAGGATGTTAGAAACAAATATTAATGTTATTTTATATAAATTATGGGGAGAAATAATTCGATGGAGGATGTGCATGGAACGTCAACATTAACCAAATGTGAACGAGAACTAAGGGGGACAATGACACACCAAAAATCCCAAGGAGAACATTATTATTGTTAAAATTTATGGTGCATAGACTTTAACATATAATTTAGGTAACTAGACTTATAATATAACATCACCATTAGTTTATGGTCTTAAATCTCAGACAAGGCACCCAAGTTTTCATCGTGCTCTCGGTATGTTTGTGACATTAATGGTAATGTGAAAAAAGGACCATAAAAAATATGTATTGTAATGTCATGAAATTAAGGAATATATTATATAAAGACTAAATTCATATAGCTCATTATATAGAGTCTTAAAACAGTTTATAGTCAGAATTTTTAGACCTAATAAAAACAGTTTAATCCTATGTCACTAGGTCCCTGAACTCATAGTCTATAGTTATAGAGTTTGGACCATGATATATGGATTATAAAGAAGATATATATAGTGAATCATCATGAAAAAACCAATGTAAATGAGGCCATAAGAGTCCCAACATCATGAAACACATTATTGAGATGAAATAAAACATAGTTTAAAGTCACGATGCTTGGACTATGATTGTGTAGTTTAAATTCATACAGCATTTACTGTTGAAAGCTTATGTGATGTACTAGTTGAGAAAATTGGTTTGGCTATGTTGATTTATGTTCCCACCATACATATTGATCAATGAATATGTGCCATTGGGAATGAAATTTTGAATAATTTAATGTCCTTCCTAATTTGGTTAAAACTTTTATGGAGTTTTTATAGGTATCATTGGAATCCTAAGAGTCATTACTGTGTCACCCTAGTGGAATGACTAAATTAAAACATTCTTTTAAAACACTTTGGCTATCTTATTTTGATGCCTCTCTGGACTATTCATGGTATAAAGCCTATTTATTTGAGGGGTTTTAGCTTAGCTAGATGGTTCTATCCCATTTTTTGGGTGCCTACTAGTAATATAACGATGTTAAGAGAAATAGAAACAAAATATTAATTAGAAAGACTACCTTTTTTCTATACACTAGGTAATATGCAGTCACTTAGGTGGGATTTTTAGCGATTATCTAATAAGAGCATAGATCATTTCGGAGATTTTCTAGACATCGTTTATTGTCCTAACCCACCATAAACTATAGAATATAATAGAGGGATTTATTTAATGACTCAATATTTCCATTTTCATGAACATTATATTGGGATGTATTATTACATCAGATTCTATACAGGGTATAAATCCTCTTCAGCTCATCTTCCTCAATGTTTCTCTATTGTCAATAATAATGGATCGAGGAAATCTAAATCGATTAATGATATTGGATCTCACAAATTCTAGAACCGATCATTCCTTGATATCATTAATAGGAATCACTTCTACTATCATGGAAAATAAACCCATCATGGTAAAATGAACCAGAACTAATGAGACTTTGATAGAGGATATGATCCAATTACATCGATTCCCCATAACCAAAAGGGATAATAATACATGGTAGTATGAAGGGGATTAGGTGGTCAATGCAGAATGTATGAATGAATCTTACATGTGTGACACCTCTTGCTGTAATCGATATAGTCATTGCCCATGGTGGGATTGATATAGCCCATCCTTTAAATTCAGTGGGAGAGCTTCAACCCTGTATGATGATATCCACATGACCTAGTGTGAAATTCTTGTATAACTTGGATAATATCATATCCTTGAATGAAACCAAGGTGAATTTCCTCAATACCATGTATGTAGAGAGTCTGCTCAAGGTTGGTCCCTCATTGGAGGGTGAACGGTGTTCTGTGTCGAAAAACCCTCTAACAGTCATCTTTGTCCGGTGGGAGAGGTCAATGCTAGAGAAACGTGATGAAAAGAGTTTTTGTATTGGAGTATTCATATATTTTGAGAGGATATAGAGGTCTTGATGTAGAATCACCATCAGTTATGTGGTTTACATTCTAGTAGTCATCATCATCGTAAGGCCAGATAAGTGAAAATAAACATTGGTGCACCAAATGGATGAATAGGTCATCATGGTCAGGCTCTATAAGAGAAGCTTCCACATTTTCCAATCCATTTTCTCTACCATTTTATGACTATGTAACATTAGTCACATCTAGTTGAGAGGCGAACTGGTCTATTATCTAGTGAGTGTGATCCAACAAGGGCACAAGATTGAGTGTCCTAAAAGAGTTATCACCATTTATATTGTTGATGTCTAACTCAGATTCTCCATTTACATGAAATTAGGGGGAATAAATCTCTAGTTCCATTTTGAGACCTCTAATTAGAGCAAGAAACTCCTACCTATTATTAATGTATCCTTTTGAAAAAAATTGTTCATGGAGAAATTTCTTATGTCGGGGTGATGAATAGAACCCCCAAACATACTCTATTAAGATCAGGATTGTTGAGCCCTCTTCTAGTTGGGCACTAGGATTCAACATGAAAATGACTCTACCAGACTAGAATAGACTATCCATTGATAGGATGACCACATATGGGAAATCAAAATCTTGAGGCGATTCTTAAGTAGTGGTTGGGAAGCCAAAAATTAATCAAATTATTTACCATTGACATCTTTTTGTGGATTGAACCTGATGTCAAAATACTAAATAATCACTATCCATCATGCTAGAAATACCATATATAACATGTGATTTAGGTCATACATTAGAGGTTCCAGAGGGGTAACCATCTATATATCATGATGTCATAGATAGTGCCACAACTTCTCTACAATGAAAACAATCACAAGATATCTCTTATAAATAGGAGAGTATCTTGTCTCTGTGTCGAGGAGAATACAACTAAGAGAGTAGAAAATTTTCTCTCTACAATTTTTTTTCTTCATAGAGAAAAGGGATCTGAGGGATCATTGTAAGGTGGTCACGTAAAGGAACAATGACTTTCTAAAGATGGGTTTCATCAGTTTTGAAGGATGTAGTAGACACTACTTGATCTCCCCAAATATGGTATAACACATTTCATCCCACTGCTAAATGAAAACATTCTTCATGATTTTGGAAAATATCCTATAGTATACTGGATAAATTCATGATGAATTAGCATATTTAGGGTAAGTGGCCTTGAAAGATACATAGCACTTATAGGGTGTTCGGATGACGCATTTGAATGATGGAATTGATATTATGATGTATGATCTAAATACCTATGTATTTCATAAAAAACTTGGAAATATCAAATAGGTAAATCCAAAGGCACAAATCAAGGGGTTCATATTCAAATGTTGGGAGAGAAGGAAGCCAAAAACATTCACAGGTTCTCTGAGATTGTTATGAAACTAGATAGAGTTGACCACAAAATAATCCACATATAATTCCACTAGCATCCTAAGGATCAGTTTGGATATGTGGTGGATGGATCACTAAAAAATTTATCATTAATTCTTCAGACCGAAAGGGATCAACTGATAAAAAAAGGTCCCATATGACGCTCTGATGGTGGAATACTCTTCTTCAGGAGCTATGTAGGGGTCTACTTGTTCAATAGCGTTTATAGAGACATACTATTGGTTATCATTATAATATTATTATAATTTTGGATGGACCCTAGGTGTAATTCACATATTTTATGGTATAATGTCATTGAGAGTGCAGTATTGATTTTGAATCGATGGGAAACTTTTCTTTCCCCTGTGTCATTGGTTCCCACTCTTCAGAGATAGAGAAGGATGTGACATACATTCATACATGTCAGTGAAAGATGATGTAGCATCTTATGGAGGTTTGGGTAGTCCTATAAAAAAAATGATAACACAACTGGTACGAGAAACCTCTCTACGAGTGAACCATTTATCATAATTATGAGTTCCATGGTTGGAAACTTATTTCCATTCATTGAAATATTCATTTTTGTCATCAATATTGGTCTATATGTTTTCCACCTACGTCGGAACAATAATAAACAAGATACAAACACTATCCAATTGGACCTAAGGCAAATAATTGAATACACATCACTGCTTAATTTTATTTCTAAGGAACTTTTGGTAAGGGCAGTGGTCAGGGTTATCAATGAGATCATACTTATGGGGCTTTCTACACTATACAGTTTCATAATTCTATGATCCATGGAAAATTGGAAATAACCATGAATTTACGATTCATTGAAGGAGTAGGTTTGATTTCATCATTATGTGAAGGTAATATTGGGAGCCTAATCCTGATGGAGGGTCGGGGCCCGACGAGCAGTTGGAAACAGATTATCATTCATATCTCGTTGTTCTTGGAAGGGTGGATCATAGAGATTCGGCACTTGGAAAGGGGGAAATTTATTTTTCCTTATTGGAAAATTATCTGGTGTATTGGGGGCCCTTATCTACAACACTTTTCTTTTTTAAGCCATGTAGGGTCTTCTTGTTAGATTTGGTGAAGGAAAAGTGTTCCCCAGCTTTAAATTCATTAATACTCCACTAAGACCAGGTATTTGATAGAGAAGTCCCCAAATCCACCTAGGATGTTCCCAATGATGGGAGTAAGGAACAACTCAATTTTGATATCCCCCACACATATTGTTAGTATAAGATCTTAAGTTAGTGGAATATTGAGATAAAACATGAGACCCTTCCACTGGGTGATAATGTTTGTGACACACTCATCTAGATGTTATGTTCACTTGAAGTGGACAACAATACTTATATTACAGGTAGAGGAGTAAATCTGGAATAGAATCCTCTGGTAGATGTCTTAATAACCAGTGATGAACCATAAGAGTAAATAACTTTATGAGATGAATGTAGAACCATGTAATTTTTGTACAAATCATCATATCTTGGTGGCCTCGTACAACTATGGAGTTCCCAACATAGACCTGCACCTTTAGATAATGTTGGTCAGATGCTGTAGTGGGTCACCCATTCTATTGAAGGGGTTGAATCTAGGATTCTCAAAATCTAATGGTGGTCTCATACCTTCCAACCATTCCGATGACGGGTTGCTAACATGTGATATTTACACCTTTCATGTCATAAGGGCATTAAGGTGAGAAATGAGAGTGGATATCTGATCTTCCAGACACGGGTTCCTATCATTGGGAGGTTTTCTGACGAAAAATGTGTTGACAGGAACTTCAAACATGTATGAAGTCTTAATATCTCACATAGTGACATAGTGTATAAGCTTTGGGATAGGATTGATCTAGGTCCCGAGGATGAATATCACATTGATTAGAATGATTGGGAAATGGGTACTATGTTTTTTTGATATACACTCAATCCTCTGTTATATCAAGATGCGAAGGATCACAAGGATTGATTTGGAGCAATTAGATTATATTGACTTGTTGCTTCCCCTTCTACCTTTATGGATGAGGAACATGATCCTATCAAGGTTCACTATAATATTGGCACTGCTTAGCAATGAGCATATTAATGAGAATCCAATTATTTGTTATCAACTTAGAGAAGGATGAAATTATAGTGTCTGGCATTACCTTCTATTTAAATCATTCAGATTAGTGGTATTGAGAGTTCCCTTGTTCTTTTTATTGTTTTAACAATGATGTAGAGAGTTATATAAGGCCATGTTTTTGTCTTTGTAGGTGTGTGCAGACACCTATATGAGGGTCCACTTGATACTGCATTGCCCTAGGGGGGAGGCTATCTCTGTTGGATCCTATGATGTTGTTTCATACCCTAGAAAACATGAGATCATCGATATTCATCATAAATATAACCCATTTTCATATCCCCAATATCATTTAGTAGGTCGGGTTGATGTAGGAGATGACTAAATTGGGGACTATCATACATTCCTCATCCACAAATCTCCATGTATGGAAATTCTTATTAAGAGATTCTATATAGATCTGTGAATCACTGAACACATCTCTGTAGGAGGGCCCAGTGATAGCTGAACGATGAAATATACTGAGCCATTAGAACTGTTTCAAGAAATTCTTGACCAATGTCTTCAAATTTCTCTTAGATCCCTAGGTAGATCAAATAAAATTCATAGAAGAAAAACACAACATATTGAATGATCAGTGAAGGAATAAGACATGGTCCTTGATGGGGGACACCAGAATGTTAATGTTGGGAACCAGATTCAATGGAAACACCAATGAATGTTTTTTAGTCGATAGAGTGTCCCACCTTCATCATTATTCTAAAGTGGGTCCTAGATTTTGTTCAATCAGTTCTTGTCAAGAAATTGGTGTTGGCACAGATGTGTGATAGTGCAGTGGTGGACCGACTAGTGGGGGAGTCTCTACATGAGTCGACAGATCGCAACATGTTGGGTCCTCTCTTGAGGTTGGTACCACCCGCATCATCATGTCCTTATCGGACTATGTTTCTACCACTACATTATGTATGAGGGTAGAAATTTCCATTCAAAGGTCTACAAGATGCAATTTATCTATCAAAAAACATAATAACTCTATGTTATTTCATATACTGGTAGATAATGAAACTAGTGATGATAGGGATGAATGCAACATGGGTCCCCATAGGGGAGACAAATCTTCCTCCACATTAATGTACCTATGATGGGATTTAATAATATTGTCGATTTATCCTTTGGGGATGAAGAATATCAATAGTTGGGATCCATACCTAGAATTTTATGTAGATGAATAGGGTGACAAATTCATCATTGAATCACATTCAACCTCAGAATCTGGTAAGTGAAAGATATTAACAATATGCTGGCACTTCTAGAAATTTTTTCTTCGGAGCTGGTGGGCCACCCTTCTTCACAAGGATAGTTCTTCAGGGTAGGGAAGTTCTCCAGAATGTGGAGTAAATCCTATTGGATTTTTATATGATAGGGGAGTACATCCACCCTTGCTATTTATGTGGTATATTAGACTACTTATTTGGTCACTAAGAATATATAGAGGACCTCCATGCTAGTTGTGAGAGTTAGTAGGACCTCCACTTTGGGGAGTTTAATAGAAAAGAGGGAATTCCCATTGATATAACATGAAATATGGAGGACCTTTGTGATGTAGTTCATGAGTACAAGGATTTCCTCCATACTAGATTCTAAATGAGTAGGGATGCCCTAAAACATGGCTAGTTGAAACATGGGGATGGCCTCCATGTTCATTTTCCAAGGAGTGGCTAGGATGTCAACACTTATTGGTTGTGGAATGGAGTGGACCTCAGTGTTGGCATGTACTGAAAGGATGATGATGACCTCAATACAGATCATTATTGAATTGATTATTACCTCCACATTGATCATTTCTAATGGGGGGAGGTCATCTTCTTGGGATGGGAATGGTGCAAGGATGACCTTCACATTGATGTTCTATGACACTAGAATAACCTCCACATTTGGAACCACGAGTAAGAGGAGTACATATTCAATAGAATTCAATGATATGGGTAGGATCTCCTCCTTGACCGATGCTAGGAACATGGTGAAAACCTCCATAATGATTGTGATAGTAGGGAGGGTAAGTTATTTGGTTAGAGACTGTATAGGGAGGGCCTTCACACTGAAACTCATCATCACTAACTAGTCCATAATTGATGATGGTGATGACAATAGTAGACATAGTCAACTGAAATTTTTTATTGGGTAGATTAGTTCATGATACCAGTAAGGTGATTATAGTTCCCATCGTTGAATTAGAAGAGATATGGATGGAATTTACTTGTGGGGGTAGCTATCACCAAAGATATAAAATATAATTCCCCATATCTAGAATCCTCTTGATATTTCACCCTACAATAGTGTCAATTCATTCGGATCCATTACAAAAGTGTAGGTGATGAGTCCAAATATTCCTCAGCCTAGTGGACTAGTTGTTTTTGGCACTAACGAAGCTTGGTGGGAGCCCTCCTTGGCAGCTCTCGGGTAGTAATAATTATTGTGTTCACTCGGGCATCCCATAGTCTCTCAACATAGTAGAGTGATTTAAAGGATCAATATGTGCATATACTATCTATGTGGTTCATCATTGTCAAGGGGTGCGGTGGCTCCTTGCATGACCCTTGGGGGTGGAAGTGCCAGTAAGGCAAAGATGCTTCCAGGTTCTAGTGAGCTATATCCCTCATTGGAATGAATCCTTACTGAATGTATATTCTAAAGAGGGAATACATCAACTTCATCTAAATGATCTCTGATGGTGATATGTGTTATTTATGCTCGATAGATGATGGAGTAACTAATTTCATAGTAGAGATGGGGTCATGCGGCAATTCTATTTTGAAATTCATCCTTCCCGGGTCTCTCTAGGTGGTGGGTGGTTCATTTCATTTGGCATGGATCCTAGAATGCTTGAAGTTTATTTTATCAGTACATGTGCCAGGAAATCAATGAAAAGTTTCTTATTTCCATCTAATCCTCCTAGGGTTAGACAGAGATCGATGAGGACAATATCAAAGATCAGGATTTCCAATATTTAATGGTCCCAATTTTTTGGTGAGTTTCATTCTCAGGTCTCTATTTTCATATTGTTTCCAAGCACTAGGTAGCTAGATCTGGTGACATAAAAACCTTCTAATGTATTGAATTCAACTAAATACCTTGTTGATTAAAAGTTTCTCACATTGGTTTGATCATTTATGTCTCTATTTATTTCCCCAGGGCACACTCGTCTACATGTTAATATCTAAATATGTGAATTGTTACCCCACATTCAAGCTTTCAAAATGTGGGTGACATTCATAAAATTTAATTATGATGTCTTCTCCATGACAAAAATGGTATGATGTTAAATAAGGTCCTCTTTCTATAGATTACACCTTGAAATTCATTTCATAGTCTGGGTATCCCTCATAGATTATGTCATGTTTGTGAAACTCATTCTTAGATCTATATCATTGTGAATGCTGGACAGTTACACTACATCTTTGAAGGCATTATAAGGGGTCATTATAGGGTAAAAATATTATGTCTTAAAATTCGTCACATTGGGCATCATTTTCATGTCTTGATGTTGGGAACATTGGTCAAATTTATTTTTTTCCCATAGTAGGGAATCATATGGAAGAATCATTAGGCATGGAACCCAAGTCATCCCAGGTCGAACAAAAGTAATCTAATAAAAAAAGGAATGTCATCCATGGATTTCACCTTAGGTATCCCCTGATTAGTATGAGGTGGTAGACACAATATTTTCATATTATCCAATACATAAAACTCATAAATCAAATGAATAGAAGGAGGTAGGAAAATGATATTGGTCATTAGTTTAAAATCTTATAGAGATGTAATGATGATGATCAAATCACTCAGTGGAGGTAGATCAAGGTTACATTTCCCTAGGTTGGAGAACATGACTTTTTTTCCAATGGATGGATCAAAACACACTATAAAGGTATATATAAGAGTTTAGTCTCATAAAGGGAGTATGTCACACCATAAATGTTGATAGATATACAACTAGAGGTGGATCAGGGAGGTTAATTCTAAGGTGGGGAACTAGGGATTACCATTGGTTTGGAATAAATATCTATGAGGATTCATAAACACCCTTATTATAGGGAATGTATCAAAACCCACATGGTCAGATGTAATAGTTTATGTTCATATAATGAGGTAGGTCCATGAAATTTAATGTCATGCGATAAAGACACTCACATCTCTGAAGGAACATCATCAATGGATGGTGTAGGGATTATTCATGAAAGATATAATTTGAAATAATATATCTATTGGTTGGATTTGTGTGGGAATTATGTATTGAAACTCCGGAGTGGGTGGCATGATCTCACCTGATTTTTAGATCCCAGGTAAAATATGGATGGATGTCTATGGACTGAATGGTGGATGGAATTGATTGAGTGATGGGTGGATAAAATTGATGTAGTGCTAGGTTTGGGCCTCTGGGAGGCTTCTTACAAATCCATGTTGGATGTTAATCAAATCCTTGGTAGTTTGGAATGGTACATTAGGGGTATACTCCTTAGGGGGTTCCAAATGAAGTTTATTATAAAGGTATTTCTTATGCATGGAAGCGACCCATTTGGTTGGACATAGACATAAAAGCTTCCTTTTCAATATAGAATCAAGAACATAGACTTGTTTCTCATTATTATCTATTGAGATATAGAAATATACCTAATGTATTATATCTTTACATAATTCCCCTTACAGTCATCACATAATGAAAACCATACATATATGTTCTACAATATAATCAAATATTCATTATATAAACATATCGTAACCCATGTGATGAAAATAAGTTTCATCAACAAAACCCTTGAAAAATAAATGTGTTTTATAAACATCTCATCATTATAGTCATTATCCATAAAGAGAAAGAATATGTATAGAACCATTGGATCATATGTCTATTTTAAAATAAGAAAGAAGGTTAAATTATTCATTGAATATAATTACTATAAAAAGAACATAAAACAATCATGATGGACATAACCATTCTATTTTAAAATAAATTAATCAAAGAAAAATAATTCAACAAATATTATAAAAATAATTTTTATTCTAAGATAAAATTGTAACATACTATAGAATATTTAAATTATTGAATGATTAAGGTGATTTAAAATTTTATTCATGTCATATATTTTAAAACAAAGAATCATATAACATTTTTGGTAAAAAATCTGTAATACATTATTTGGAAAATTATATGAAGATTCATTTCAAACTATTTTTTATAATTTAAATATGGATGAAATTATTTAATAAAATAGGTGAATAATATCCAAATATTATTTAGAAAATTAAATTTTATACATGGACATTGAAGAGAAATTAATTTTTACCTATGACATAAATAAATTTGATTTTCCTTAAACAAATTACTATAATATATTCCATTAATATATGTAGTAAATTAAAATTATAATTTATTATCCTATAAAAAACATTGGAGAAGAAAATTAATTATAATATTGAGAGTTATATTATGAAATTTCATCATTAGAATAATAATAAAAACAATTCCTCTAAAAATGAGATTATAACATCAATCAAATACCACTTTGGTAACTTTTGAATCATAATACTCATTAAAAAATTAACCTTAGATAGTAGTGTAAATCCAAAGAATTTTAATAATAAGAATCATAAAGTACAATAATTGTTTTTTTATACACTACATAATTGAAACATATTGTGAATAAAAAATGTGTCTCATAGAAAAAAAATTTAAAAGACAATCCCTTACCATTAGTATTGAATTTATTCATACATGTTTGAAAATAAGGAATAAAAATAGTGGCTTATTGTAAATAAATTTAAAAACCATAATAATATATATACTACCATTTTATTAACATTTAAACTTTTTTTAAAAGTTTATTAATAATTAATTGTTAAAATCAATATTATTGGTTCTAGCTGCTTATTTTTTCATATATGTTTTGGTTTGGTATTTTGGTCCTTTTAATTTTATAACAGTTTCAGAATATAGAGAATATTAATCATTATATGAATATGGAATATGTAAATTATAAACATATATATAGTTATTCATAAAATTTAGAAACTTAAAAATTAATTTCACTATTAATAATGATAGTAGACCACACATACCCATAAATGTTGGTTCCATTTTCAAGGGATAAAAAAATAGAATTTATTAATTCAAAATTAAGGAATAATTATTATATAACACATATAATATATATTCCTTAAAAATATCCTTATTATAATCCATGTAAATATGAAATGGAAAATTAATCACATCGCTTTATGAAGTTGGTATTTCAAACTTATGCATTAGCGATGTTATCATTTTACAGTGTATTAAAAGGTAAAAAGATAGATGTGATATTATAAATCAAGATGTATTATTATTTTATAAATATATATATATATATATTAAATCAATCATTATATCTAGCTGTCTGATGTGGTAATAGAGAATTTATTACTTTGGTTGGTGAGTTGTTTATCAGCAGTACATCGGATTAATGGCATCATTTCCCATTTGATGGAGGTGGAGATTGATATAGATTATGAAATTAAAAAATGGATCATAAAATTATATGTGAGATATAGTACTTATTATTTCATCATAGTTGGTGAATATAAATGTTTTTTAGAATAAGAAATAAAATGGAAATTGTAGTTATGAATGATACCTCATCTATGGAAAGCCACTTTAGGTTTACAAAAAAAGCATTCCTAGGGGAGATTTATAATTAAAACAATAAATCTATGTCATTTGGAAGTATTTAAGGAACAAATTTTGATAATTCATCGATGATCCAAAGATATATTTAAGTGTGAATAGAAGAGGCGAAGTGGACCCCTTTTATAATTGATGTGACCGACACAGTTGTAATTGTATAATGTTTTAAAATAATGAATATTCTATTTCATTGAATAAAGAACCGAAATTGACCATTAAAAATTTATTTTGATACGGTGGAAATATTTCCATAAAATATATATTAGTCACATTTTGGGGACATTTTATCCCTTATCTATATAGTTTAAACCCTGATAAATTTGTTTTAACATTGAAAATACTAACAGATTTTAACTTTTTTCAATTAATTATGATAAAGAATAAAATTTACCTTATTAATAATATTAAATAATATAATTTAAAACATTTAATATAATTTAAAAAATTAAATTCACATATGTGATAGAATTTACTTTAAAAATAATGTTTCAAACGTATCAAAAAGTATTTTTCCAGAGAAAATATTATCCAAAGTATACAAAGATCATGTTTCAAAATTAAACCTCAAATTAATTAAAATTATATCTATTGGATTGATAATATTATTATTGAGTGAATTTAAAATTTTAAAACAATAAAAAAATAATAGAACTTTGTGACATCTTTGAACAAAAAACCAATTTTATATAAAAAGCGTAATTTTTCACTATTTATTTGAAATAAAAGTTTTCTGAAAAAATTCAAAAAATTACTATAATATAATTTTTAAATTTTTATTTAAAAAAAATATATTTTTTAATAAATCTCCAAAATTTAATGAAAATAAATTTTAAAATACGTGCATAAAATGCCATAAAACTATTTTCTTGAAAAAATACATTTTAATTGTAAACCTGAATTTATTACTATGTAATTCCAAAAAAAATAATATATGAATTATAAATATTTTATTGAGTGTATAATATATAAATTTCACTAAAATTATTTACTAATAGTGACTAATTCATGTTTTCAGGATTTGATATGTACATTTGATTCATTCTTTTTAATATTAAAATACATTAATGTTATGATTTAATTGATTACATAATGATTTTATATATAATGGAATTTTTCATATTTGTATAGAAACAATGATTTATGTGAAATGTAAAAATTGAGAAAAATATATATATATTTCCATCAAATTATGGATTTACATGAAAAATGATAATCATAGAAGCATCAGAGGGGTCAAAGTAACAGATTTAGGATGAAATAGAGCTTAGGGGTATGGAAATGATTTTCATACACATAAAAGTTTAATTTTATGATGAAAATATATCATGAAATAGGCTATAAAATCATGGAATGAAGTTAAATGCAACATAGGATACAAATGCCATGATTCAGGAAATGATTCTTATGTTACATACATTCCAAAATATGATCACCTACATGGTGTCATTAGTTTCCTATGGGGCTAACAAAATTTAATAAATTATTTATAGTCCAAAAATTAACTAATTATTTTAAAATGTAAATACTATCGAATCAAGGAAAAACCCAAAAGTTATTGAAATTAGTTTTTTATAGTAAAGATTTATTTAATTGATTTTTTATGAGGGAGGAGAAATGGTTTTTCTATTTCTTAATGGGGGAGAGAGAATGAATAATATTGTGTCGTAAAATTAAATTTATTATGGTGTCCCATGTTTTTGTAGATTTAGGGTTTTGGTGAAATTGGACTATCAAATTAATTTGGTTATTCAATTTTGTTTTAGAGTCACGATGGGAGGGATCTGATGGTAAAGGTATCCCTTCCTCAGAAAAAAAACTACTATATAACCATTTTTTAGATAATTTAGGGTTTTAATGCACTAGGTAAATTTTGATACCATATTTTGACCCAAAATCCCAAGACAATATAATGTTTAATAAATATGTTAGGGAAAGAAAGTGTGCACATTGAAAATGTAATTTTTAGATTCTATGAAATGATTATGAGATAGAAATTTCAAAGAAAAAGATGTTGATTTAATTTTTACGACAACCCAGTTACATAAATAATATAATTAAATAAATCCAACGCACCTTCCCCCATCATCTACGTCTCCATAGAACAATGTGAGATCTACACCTAATTCTAGTAAAGAGAGAGTCAAAGGGTTGTATAAAGAAAAATTAATTCCTAAAGAATGGGGGTAGAATGAATGGCAGAGGACCCTACATAGAAAAAAACTCTCCCATGACTTCGTTCAAAGGAATTATCATTGTAAGAATCTGGTGGGTCCTCTATTTATATATTTTTAGGGGTGCTGAAGTAGAGTTAAATTCACCAAAAATTTCCTATAATAGCATTCTTGAGTCTTTAATGGTGAAATCAAGAGGATGGGGGGGGGTATAGTAGCAATTTCTCATCAAATTTGGCCATTTAATGTCCATATTTATCTTTTTTACATTATAATTAAAGGGTTTATGCCATTACACTATGCGAGCCAATTATCCATAAATCGATTAACACTATAAAATTTATTTTCTGAGAATTTAGGGGTGTCTCACAGCATAATACATATATTTCATGCTCTGAAAATTAGGCTTCTTCCCCCTTATAGTATTTCTCATCATGTCATGGTTTTAATGATTTTTTTCAAATATTTTTATATTTTAAAATTTACCATTATGATGTATTTTTTTAAATCCTGATAAGCTCAGTTTTATCCGGAATCTCCAATTGTGACCCTCAAAATATTGTATGATCATTCATTATCAAGTCAATCCATATTATGATGGAAATATCAAACATTTTTCCTTATTCTCATTCTCCATAATTTATTTTTAATGGAAAGATATGAAAATTTATATTATAGATTAATAAAATAATTATTCAGTTAAATTATATGTGTAATTTATTGTAATAATAAAATGTATGCATAAATGAACACATCACATAAACATAAGGATATTACATCATTAACATAAATAAAAAATTTAACACACAATATATTTATGATCATAAACATGATTCATGACATAAATATTTACCATTTCAAAAGGAATAAAACATAATATTGATAAATCATTATAAATCAATCATGAACTATAAGTTCATGTCATTAAATTATAGAACCAACATAAGAAGAAAGTTAATTTCGTATTTCAAGGTTAACTACCAAGACATAAAATCATTATAAATCAAGCATCAAAACCTATTTCCCATAGTAGATCAGTCAAATCGACTTATTCTCAATGGAATTACAAAAATGTTATCTTCTTTCTTATAGTGTATTAGGCACATTAACTCGTTTCCTATATAGGTTCATGAATATCGATTTGTTTCATACAACAGATCCTGAAAATAGGCTTCTTCCCCATAATTACCTCCTGTCATATAAACATTTACCAATGGAATGGAAGAGATATATAATTTCATCCTTATCTATAATGTAAAAAAATAGACATTTATAAGATCATTAAATATTCATCATATCATAATATTAGAAAATATGTCGAGAAAATGAGATTTAAAAACATAACACATGGATAAAAAATTAGTTTCATAGAAAATTTCCTCATAATAATGATTAAATATATACAGAAGAAATAATTTTTCTACCATTGGATATTATCTTCAGTTAAACATATGAAACAAATAAAATTATTTGAAGAATATCATTAATATAAAAATATCAATAAAACATTATTGAGGAACATATAATTTTAATTTTGAATTGAATTCATTAAAATATAAAAATTCAAATAATATAGTCAAATAAATTTTCATTGAAAATATATTGAGATAAATAAATATAATCTTCCAATCATGCAATAGTCAACATGGTGAAAAGTTTCATTTATTCCATGTAGTTCAAAGGCTCAATTCACTTTTTTTTAAATTTCACAAGTACTTCCATCGATATATGACAAGAATATTACTTTCAAACAATTTTAAGAAATCTCAAAATGGGTATAAATGAATTTAAATAATAAAATAATATTATTAAAACATACTTGAACACATTTTTGTTAAAACATGGACACTTTATAAAAAATATTTTTCTACCGAAGAAAGATGTTATATAAATTTTCCTTAAATATCATTCCATTGAGCTATTACATATAGGAATATGAATTTAAAACATGTATAATGGATAAATAATCATATTAGATTAAATTTCATTTGTATATTGAGATTTTCATCATGAAATTTAATTATTTTAACAATAAAATAATCAAGATATATAATAAGATTGCAACATAAATCACATACTAAATTGGTATCTTTTGTATAATAAACCCCATAATGGAAATAAAATTACATGAATACGTAAATAAACATATTTTCAGTCCTAATAATCATAAAATAGTATCATGGGGAGAATATAAATTTTATAAAATAAAAAAGTGGGGAATATGGCATCTATCTCACATAAATAAAAGTAATACTAAAATCCTATATCTCAAGTCTCATCTTTCTTCACATATGTTTGAACCTCCTATAAAATAAATTCTATCTTATTTTAAATAAATTTTGATAAAATAATAAAATTTATATATTACCCTATATTACTTAAATAGAAAGTTTTATCCAATATTTATTAACAATTTCTAGTTAAAATCATTATTTTTTACGACAACTACTTCATTTTTCATGTAGATCGTTGTTTTGTAGTTTTGGTCATTTTGAATTGATCATGGACTAAACATATAATGATTTTTTATGATTTTATAAATTCTATAAATATTTATTTTTATCATATTTATGTCCAAAGATAAATTTTTTATATATAAAAATTAATTTCACCATTCAAGGAGACCATAGGCCATACGTACACATAAGAACATTTTTAATTTTCATCAAATATAAAAAATGAAAGGGAAATATTAATTAAAAATTAAAAAATCATTAAAAAATCATATTTATCACATATTTTGATATTTATATCCTTATTATTGTCCTTGTAAGGATTTAATGAAAAACCAATCGCACTGCTTCAAACAGGCGATTGTCTGCATGTACGAACGAGTGATGTTATCATTTCCCAAAAAATTGGATTGTGAAACGGTATATGATATATTATAACTTAAAATTATAATCATATCATATATATATATATAATAAATTTATCATTATATCCATCCTTTATAGTAATTATGGAGAAAAACATACATCGGTTCGTTAGGGAATAGTATGTCGTACACTAGATCGATGGTTTCATTTCCCTTTTGGAGAAAGATGAGATGGGAAAAGGTTATGAAATAAACAGAATTAAATATAATTATATTTTATATACTAGTGTCATAATTCTTGTATAGTTTAAAATATTTTTATGATGGTATGAAAATAAATAAAATGAAATGGTTCAATAAAGAATGATATTTCATCTTTAGATAACCTCTTTAGGTTTTCAACCAAATACTTAATCAGATCATTTTATAATATAACAAGTTAATCTAGGTCATGTGAATTGATTTATTCAATGGATTTGGTAGGTAATGGATGAACAAAAAAGGATATTTTGTGTTGATAAGAGAGAAGAGGCGTTCCCATTTATTACCGTGGTTAGTGGTCCACATGTATTTGTTTTGTGTTTTCACATAATTCCATGTCAAAATATTTTAAAAAATATTCAAAATGGACCATTAATGGCCCTTATATAATATAAGGATTAAATGTTTTCATAAAACAAAAATTTGGAATTTTTTTCATTTTAACTTTTATATCTTTAGTTTAGCCCATAGTGAAAGGGTATTAACATTGACCGTTTTAACAAGTTTTAAATATTTATATAATAGGATATGCAAAAAAATTAAGTATAAGTTATTACACATTATTAATAATTATTCTTCCAAATATCTAATAAATTTTACATATTATATTCACATAAATGATATAATTTAATCTATAATCAATCCCTCAAAAATTGGATTTATAATGAAAATTTTTCTTAAGTAAAAAATGTTTATGTTTAGAAAATAAAAATAAATGTTCTTAAAATGATCAAAATTATTTTAAAAATATATTAAATGAAAAAAATTTGGTTTTAGAACCATTTGAAAAAAACATAACATTGTTAATACTTAAAATGAAATGATACTTTAAAATAAAATTCATTATTTTTCACTATTCATCGAAAAAATTATCTTTTTAGAAAATTAAAAATTCATGTAATGATAATTTACTTATGTTGATTTAGAAACCGATGTTAACTTGTTAATTTGTTTTTATAAACTTGATGAAATTTAATTCTAAAATAATTTCTCAAAATGAGATTAAACTCTTTTTTAGAAAATAAATGTACATATTTAAGCATAATATTGAATTTATTATTCTTTCATGCCTTGAAAAAATATTATAAGAGTGATTAAAAAATATATAGATTATGTAATTCCGTGATAGTGAATAATTTAATTAATTAAGATAGAAATACATTTTTCTCCTAAAAACAATTTCAATAAATAATTCAATTACATTTAAATGATTATCTATTTTATTTTACATTCAATTGATAACCAATTAATTTATTTTAAACATTCATAAACCATGAATTTATTAGAATTTATTAATTATTGTTCATAATTGTTAGTCCAATGGCTAGGAAATAACTATCACATTAAATTATAATATTTTAATAGTATATAAAGGTTCAATTAATCTCGGTGTTGCGTGTAACACAGGATATTGATGAAAAAATAATTAAAAAAATAATTTCATAAAATATTAGGGCTTTACACAACAAAAAATATATTTTAGAATAAATGGTGGATTATATGATATAGAATGTGGAAATGCAACATCTACCACTTCCATCCAAAATTTTGTGTCTGTATTTAACATTAATACATTCTTAATTATGCGAGATGTTCTTGAAATTATGGTTCAAAATAAATAAATTAAAATAAATAAAAATTAGTTTCCAAAAACCATTATGAATTCAAGTAAACCATAAAATTGTTCCCATCATAACTTGTGAAATTACTCTAGTATAAGTTTCGAATCATTATTTAAGAGGTGTAGTCTAAAAGTATTCCAAATAAAACACTTTGAACTATAATTTTTAAGGACTGTTAAGAAAGAAATTATTATAAAAGGAATATGTTCATTAAATAATAATATATTCACTCCGATAATTTCAGACCAAACTCGTGACATCCATGACAAGAATCCATTGAAAACTGATCACATTACCCTACAAATCAACAACCTTACATAAACGAAAAAACACAATGAATCATATAGAACTCAAAATATTTATTCCACACCACAAAAAAACAAATACATGTTGTCCTACCGGATGTAGGAAACCTAAATCTACTCAAATACAAGATTGAAATCGACACCTAAACATCAAAAGATAACTTCACAAGTTTCCTATGGTTACTGTAAGAACCACAACTCAAGGTATTTTCTTCTACATTAACATCAACCTAATAATAATATCCCTCAACCAACTCATAAAAATCCTTCACATACAATGACTAATTTAACATAAAACTCTATAATAATCATCAATTTTCTATCCACATGGAACAAAGAAAATAAAACATTATTAATTACATGTTTGATAAGTGGTATAAAAAATAGACTATCAATTTATAGAAGTGTATTTTGAAATTTACCATACTGGAATCACCATTCTATAACTCCAATATATTTTTATTACATTCATAACTCTGAAAATGTGGTGTAATATCTTCTTTGATCGAGGTAACAAAGAACTCCCATGAAAATCATGTTGGCTATCCACTATTCATGTTTGATGTGATCAATCCACCCCTTGATATAACAAAACTATTAATGAGCCCTATTATATATAAACAGTCCTTATAAATTAAATGGAAATATAAAATATCCCCAACCACTCCACAACATCGAGGATCAATACTCCACTAAGGATCATTGATATTTCTTACCACTAGAATCTAGAAAACACTTTATCCCAGGACTATTCCCTCCGCTTCTTGAGAATAATAATGTATTAAAAAAATTTCTTAATGTATTATATAAAAATAATTAAATCAACAAGGTATGCATAAACGATCAAATACCACACCAATATCATAGAATTCACACAAACTAAAAAAAATCACATCTACTCATAAACACCAGAATCATTATTCCTATTCATCATTTCTATAAAAAAAATCAATTTTTTTTTAAAAAATCATTCACTTCTCAAACCAAAAAACATCCTCATCAATACCATAACACCACACATCATAAAATTAAGAAATAAAACAACCCCCTTTTCTACCCACAATTTATATCTACGATACAATGATATCCACAGTCCAAGTTAATGAAAGAAACGTAATATCACCTTCCAAGGAAAAAAATTCATTATGCATAAATTTAATCACATTATGAATTCTCAAATAGATTAGAAAAAAATTGTTTTAAAAATAAGAATAGTTTCTCTAAACCTGCTTATTTAAATCATTAATTATTTCCACAAATTATTCATAAAACTACCCTTTTAAAACCCATTTAAACGAAAACAATTAAATATTTATTTTAAAACAAAGTACTAACATAACAATTAATAAAAAACTCTAAAACATTTTGTAATTCCACATCTAAAATCAATAAAAGATTCATAAAAATGAAAATATAGATTCAAATTAAAAAACATATTATTTTCAAATAATATGATTATTTAATCATGTTATGTAAGAAATATTAATCTTTACTACAAACATTATGACACATAATGGTAAATGTTTTCTAAATCAGCATATTCATATATAAATAACGTTTCTATGAGAGAAAAAATTATTAACTAAAAGACTCAACTATTCAATAAAATATCTAATTTGACTCATAATTCCTTATGTGATATATATTATCCATATATTACAAAAGAAAATATTTAATGTGATTATCATTATTCCATAAAACATCCCTAAAAATTTTATGATATACTAAATATGTTGAAAATCATATCATATTAAAAAATTTCCACTAATTTAATTATAATATTAACATTATTTATTTATTATTTACATGTTTCACTTTAGTCTAGGAAAACTATTTTGACACCTAAAAATCACTGTACAACAAAATGCAAAAAATAGTTAAATTTATAAAAAAAAATTAGGTTACTAAAATTTCAGTAATTTTCAATGATCAAACAGGGTAAAAAATAAATTTAAAAATTTTAAGAAAAATATCAAAAAACATGATTTTGGTTTCAAAAATCTAAATGATCCTAGGGAACACCTACTTCAGGTGTATGTATTTACTTGTTGGTGACCCAAATTAATAAAAATATTAGGTTCTTTAATCAATACATGGAAAAAATCATATAAATTTTAGTAAATATAGTGAAATATATAAAATTAGGTGGGACAAGTGATAAACAACAAAATATTGATTAACTATTCTAAAAACATAATATGGTAAAGGAAATAATAATATTAACTTAAAAAATCACCCATTAAATATGTAAAACAACCAAATAAGACACTAACATGACAATAATCCATAATACTAAAATAAGGAACCTCACATTTGACCATTTTATTAAATTCACCATTATTTTATTGAATTAATCTCAATTTAAACAAAGTAGAAAAGAAACATGATTCATGTACCTCATTTAGTGATGCACATTGAAATTTGAATTACCACCACTAGGGTGTTTAGAAATTGTACTGTCATTCCGTTTGATGATAGGGGATATAATTGATTTTGTTCTCTCCCACCTCCCTGGACACATCACAACTTAAATTCAATTAATATTGTTTTAGTAAAATTCCCATGTGATATCAAATAGTTCCTTACTCCAATATTTATCCCAAATACCAACTATTTCATTTATACTCCTTTCTCACAAAACCACTCTACTAGGAACCCTTGTTTTATTTGTTGTGAAAATTAGGATGATCTCTTATGCTAGCCTCAAATAGGCCATGTGTCAGCAAAAAACACCAAAGGTATAAACCTCAAAATGGTGAAATAATCCTGATAAACATTATAAATTTATAAAGTAAACCACAAATAAACCTAATAATATGAAATATTATATTCAATGAATCATTTATATTTCATACAAAAATAAAGTACCTAGAGAAGATACAAAAAACACCTATGATAGTGACTCTACATGAATATAGAAACATCAAAAGGGTAATTTCCATCCAAATGAGTAACGTTTTACTGGAATCGTATGAAATAGATCTATGTATAGATGTTTTATCATAATGATATATGTAGTAATATATTTCCCTATAAATCTTGTGAAAATTTTGTGGAATCAAATTAATACCTTTGTAACCAAACAATAGACCAAACACACACCTAAATTTGGTTAAATATTATCCAAACTCATAAATTATTTACAACATAAGAAAAAATCATTGATTAATACTATAATATAAAGGAATATATTAATAATTCTCACTGTAAATACTTCCCCACCAGGGTCTTTCTCTCATTCCCCTAAAAAATATATTGTGATTTCATCCCTTATGTATACACATATAGAGATAACCAAATAACATTATATAAGTATAACCACATATATATTCCAACATCATATTACATTCCCATAGTAGTTGGATATCATGAATATAATCTATATAAACCTTATTCCAACTCCCTATATTATATGACCCCATTATGTGTCATTATATCACACCTACATATCCATATAACATTAGGGTATCGTGAACATGAAGGACCTCTACCTCATTCCATATTGCCACAACGCAAAAAAAACACACCATGTTTTAAATGACCTATTATATCATCATCATATTATTTCTGATAATAGCACATTATTGAAAATTCACACTAACATTTATCAATCAAAACCGATGGGTCATAAATTCAGGTTATCATACCCAATACTATTTCTTGAATGTATAAAAGGGTATATGGAGTAGTTTTTTTGTGATGCATGTTTCTGTTGAAAATTTTTGGGTAATAATTATTATAATTTCCCTTCATTTATCCTAATTATAATATTTTTTAAGATATTTTTTTTAACATCATATATAAAATTCCATGAAAATCACGTTCTACCATATTAATTATACATTCGTAATTTTACAAATAAAATTTAAATTATAAAAAATATTGTCTTTAATGTAAATTATACTATTAATTTTGTAGTTTATATAAATTTTTATGTAATACCATACAATCTAGAGCATGAATTTAAAGGTCCTAAAATGGGAATTAATAACAAGATTGGATGAACTCGACATATTGGACCTGGCTTCAACATTTTGGACATAACATTTTCATTAAATATTGGAATGGTTTGAAATTTTCCTATATGATAGAGAATTAGATTTCATGAATTTCATTAAAATATAGTAAAACCTAATTCATATTCTAATGTGGTTAAAATGAATGTTCAATAAATAATAAATTTTTGGAGACATAATTCAATGTATATACTTTTTGAAATATGTAACCCTTACCCATAAAAAATTAATCTAAATGAAATATTTATACTTTAGGAGGATTTTTAGGATCTTTTGTATGCTATGAAATAAAAAACAGTTTAATTTTACTCCATAAATATTCTGAAGGGGGAATCTTATGTGTAATGATCTAATTCCAAAAGGAACTCCTATTAAGCATTTACATTGTGTTCACTTGTTTTCATGAATTTAACTTCTATTTTTATTTCGATAAAAATCTATTTTAATCTATTATCATATATGTAATTTTATTCTAATGGATGGAATATAATTGGGTAAATTAAATTGATTGGTTCAATTTCAATAGTTTTTTATGAATATTGTATCTAATATGAGTACACCACTCCTGGAAGAGTAGTTTTCATTATTAGTATATCCAATTATACTAACATCATTTTTTTATTTTAAACACATGAATATAATTTAATTCATATTTTTTGGTAAAATTAAGTATGTTGTAATTTTTATTTAACACTATAAAATTTATATTCTTCCACAAGTTCAGACTTGTGTAAATCATGAGAGAGAAAATTAAATAGAAAATTCTAATAAACTTTTGATAGAATTATAGGTTTCAAATACAATCCCTAAACATGAAAAATTCTCATTTATAAGAGGCTATTATATCCAAAATTTCCAATGATCATATGTTTTCTTAGGTATCATAATCAATGTAGGATGATATGATTTAAAGCCTCAAATTTAACTCGATGCTCATTTTTCCCAATCACTGTGGCCATATAAATTTGTATATGGTTCATGGGTTGTCAATATTATAGAATAAAAATTAAATTTATTTTAATCACATTGGTTAATGATAAATTAATATTTAAAGGTTACATTTTAATTATTGTGAATTCTTACATTTTTTGCTTTAGAGATATTTTGACATTGATTGCATTTTTGAAGAAAGAACTTAACCCAAATCCTTTCATTTGTAAATAAATTATCCACTATTTTAATTATTTATTTTTAACATTTATGGTTTCATTTAGTAACTTTATCCTTAATAGATATAACATGGGCCATCCACATTTCTTCATTTAGTGAAATTAAAAATATTTTAAAAGTGAATGCCATAATGCTCATCCAAATGATTTCATTTCCCAGAAGAAAAGTTCATTATTCAACCTATTTTATATAATTCCTTTTTTTAATTCTTATTTTCTTCTTTTTTTTAAAAACCAATTATTTTATTTTCTTCTTTCCCAAACTCTTATTTTTATAAAAAAAATTAAAACCTCATTTCATGATATTGTGTATAGCTTTATCATTTCATTTTATCTACCTAATTGTTTCCAGGATCCAAACTTGATATTCATTTTGAACTATATAGTATGGTTGGACGATGAATAGAGGATAAAATTAGAATATCACAAAATTTAAAAAGTTTTAAAATTACCCCATGTCATTATGTACTTCAATAATACAGTATTGATATCTTTACCTTATACTAAAAAAAATGTGATTTTCAACAAATAGATGCAAACAATAATAAACAATGAAGAACCATTTGAGTGTTAGATGAAACTAATGTTAATTATCTACCAACATATATTGCATATCATTTTATTCAATCATACATTGAGACAATATTTTGGTTAATTCACCTTCAAAATATCATAGAATATTTAGCGAGGATCCAAAAACATATAATATAAATAAAAATATTTTCTCAACCTAGAATCCAAGGAATATCTTAAAATACCAAATCAAATTAAGGGAATTCCCATTATCCCTTAATGGAAATACAAATGATTTAATTTATTAAATAAAAAATAAATATTTTTACATATTTCAATGATTTAAAATTTATTTTTACCAATATTATTACAATGATCAATGACCATATAAATTTGAAAGTAGATATCAATAATTAATAATGAATAATAATATTAAATGTATAACCACATTGAATGGCTCATGATGTTATATGAAAGATTCACACTTCACCAAATTAGTGATGAACACATCATCTAGTTCTTATATAAAGTTAATAATCAAAAGGAGAGGTGTATGGTAGATAAAATATTAGTTGGAGTATTGTTTGGAAAAATATTCATGATTTATCAAGAATTGATTAACATTATAGCAGAAAATTTCCAAAAATTTGTAGATCGAGGTAAATAAAATACAATGGGTGAACATCATGTAAGTTTCAATTATCTACAAAATCATTAAATTGATACTAATATGGAGGAATTAAATACTATTGTATATAAAATATCTTTGAATCAAAAGCTATTCCACTTACACTTGTGATGCATTGTAATATTTATAATACACCATACCATTTTGAAGTTTGTTTCCCATAAATAAAAGATAAATTAGATTGTGAAAGGAATTCACAGAGAGAATATTTAAAAAATAAGAAGCACCACTATAAAATATGAGTTATTTATTCAAAAAAAACATGCAATAAATTATGGAAATATCACTTGGATATAAGGTATAAATTAGGGAAAACATAAAAGGAATCATTTTCCACAAAAATCCATCAACCTTTAATTTACCAGTATAGTTTTCAACAACTACAAAATATATTTTAACCCTAATCATCAATAATTCATCACCAAGGGAATCCCCAACAAAAAGAAGATTATAAAAAAATTTATATTTTGGAACAAATTTTTATTAATCAAAAAATGATTTAATTAGTCAAGGTATAATATTGAGAGAGATAAAGATGAAAATGATCCAGATATCCACCACCCTACATGAATTGTTAAATAAGAACCCTAGAATCTAGCCCTCCAAACACTATCCAAAAATGTATTTTAATGTTAGTGATATAAATGTTTTTCAGTGGAAGTAAATTAGGTTGGCGAAATATTGCTAGAAGTATATAAGAATTCATCCAACCATAGTAGATTTCTCGTCACCTCTGGTTGTTGTGAAACCAAAGGTGAAAGACATAGTTTAGAATAAAATTGAGGATATTCCTTCTAAACAACTTTAATTACAAAATTGTTTCTCACAAACCAAAAAATATGGCAGAATAGTTGGGTTAATGTGAGGTTTTTTACATATTATTTTTTTTGAGATAAACACCACCCTTGTTTAAGCAATTAACAGAATCTTGAGGTTTTCCAAATTTGTAAATGAACCTTATAAAAACTTCATAAGAATTATAGTAAATGAGAGGATCAATTTTTTAATTAATGTTTTTGTAATCATTACCCTAAATAAATAATTGTAAACCAAGTAAAATGATACAAGGAATATCACTATTCCATGAACTATAGAAGATTTCAACTTTTATGATAATTTATTTAATGTAGGAGCTTCCATATATGTGGGTTTTAACACCATTTTACATGTTTAAAGGTTTTTTAAGTAGATGGAATTTATATTGGTGGTTCAATTGGAAATTTGAGTTACATCATATCCAATGGGATTTTAGGATGATGTACCATTTGTGGTAAGATAAATGATCTTTCTTGTAGATATATACATTATTAACATTGTTTTTGATATTGTAAATCAACTTTCTCACATTTTATTTTGTAGTCAATTGCACAAAACATCATAAAAGATTATAATTATCAATTAAGGGTCACTTTTCAAGGAGTTTGGAGAATAAAATTTTATATCTGATGTTATGGACTCCCTGAAGTACCCTCATTGGGACATTCTTTTTTGGTTATCTCCCTTTTTGAATCATCATATAAATATAAATTGAATTTTTATTATCATATTCCTCTATATATTATGATCATTGAATCTAGTTTAATGTCTAATCAAATTTTGAGAACAATTTTTAATGAAAATACATCGGGTGTATTTTATTATTATGTGTATTCATATTCTTATTATAAGATTTTTATTTTTTATTATGATGCGACTATTGAGTATGATCATGGATTTCATACAATATTCTATAATTTTAATGATTTATATTTTGATATTGATATTCATTATGCACATTTTTTTACTTTGATGTATCTATCCATACAAAACTCTCCCACAATGTTAATCAATCCATTTTGGAGAAATTTCAAATAATATTAGATATTTATTGTTGAGATATTAACTATTTAAATTTCGAAAATTATCACTTTTAAACATGAAGAAAATACCAGAATATTTTGAGAGAGAACTTCATGAAAACCGGGTGTACCATGGATGATAATATCATGTATTTGAACCTCTACATGTACACATAATATTTTTTTGGAGGATGGGGATAAACCCTCAAGGAAGATACATATGTGACTTAATACAACTATTTCAGAAGTTTTTTAAAAAATTTAAAAGTTTCTCAAGGGAGGTATCATTAATCCTATTTCATATTCATAGTTGGTCAGTAGTATTTAGGTTGTTGCAAAAATGTGTGATGTTTCTATTATGAGAAATGAGAGAGATGAGTGGGTTTCAATGAGGGTGAAAAATAGTCATCATGGTTTAATAGATTATAGGAGAGTAAATAAATCCATAATAATGGGGCATTTCCCCTTAAAATTCATTGATCGAATTTTTGAGGAACTTACTAGAAGGAAAAATTATCATTTTTTTATTGACGTGTCTTGTTATTTATAAGCTATTATTTCTCTAGAGTATCAAAATAATATGAAATTCACTTTCCACTTAAGTACATTTTCCCAATGAAGGTTTTCATTTTGACTTTTCCGCACCTATATACCTTATAGAAATGAATGCTGAGTATTTCTAATAATTTTATTAAGATAATAATGGAGGTATATATGGATTATTTTACTAAATTGGATTCTAATTTGATTAATTACATTTTAATTTGGGAATGAATTATATTTGTTTTATTAAGAAGTATTTTGTTTTTAACTTTGAGATAAGTAATTTCCTGGAAGAGCATGGAATTTTCGTAGGGAATGTAAAATTAAAATAGGTAATATAAGTTGATGGATCCAAGGAAAATATTTTGAATCCTTTCAATAAGATTTATGTGTATATGATATTGGATTTTTCCTTAGCCATTCCATATTTCACTAATGAATCATTAGATATTTTAGTAATATTTCTCTTCCATTTAAAAGTTACTTAAAAAAGATTATAATTTTGTTTTTTATTACCCTTATAGGGTTTCCTTTGATGATCTCAATAAAATTATCACCATGCTCTCAATCATACAACTAAAATGGTTGGAACACCCATTTGGAATTATTTTTGATTCTTCAATCATTTCAGTTGGAGTCATCTTATATCATTAGGTGTAAGGGAAGTCTCTTATTATTTCCTATAAACTAAGAACAATGGATTCAAACAATTAAAATAACTCAATAATAGAAAAATTGCTTCTTACTATCATATCTAATTTTGAAAATTCTTATCTTATTTATGTGTAGAAGATGTTGGTATTTTATCTAATCTAGATTCTTTTATCTACCTACTTAATAAGATTGATGTAACCCAATAACTTATACAATGTATTCTCCTTAATCAAGAGTATAATGTAAATATATGGTAATGGATGTGGATAATGAACTTAGTGGAAGACCACATTAGAAGGATCACTCACATTTTTTAGCATGATAACAAAAACAAGGCAACTATTTAGGACGCATTCTTTGATGACCATCTTTATTCCATCTCAGTACACATCCTTGACATGTTGATTTAATAAATTATATGAATTCTCTTGAATTTAATGCAACTAAAAAGGAAAAACATGTTGAAAAGTAAAAAAGTAAATATCGGTTTTATGAATGGGATTTTATTCAACTTCAATGCATATTTAGAGATAAAATGATTAGGATATGTGATCACGATCTTGAGTTTGAGTAAATTTTACATTTTTTCATATAATTTTTTATAATGGACCTATTTGAACCCAAAGGAAATCAGAGAATTTTTTAAAGTATATATTACATTGGAATATATTGTTTTATGATTCACATGGGTTTTATAATTTAGGATCACATTTATATCACATTAGAATAATTTATATGAGACACAATATTCTTTAATAGCCCATATTATTTTGTGAATTTTTATATGTATGCAGATGTGATTTTATGAGTCCATTTACATCGTGATTTTTTTCTTATAAATTATTATCACTTTTTATTATGATGTAGAATTAAGGGATTATATGTTCACTAGGACCGATGAATATCATGTTATATTATATTTTTTCAAGGATCAAATTCTATACAAGTTTGGAATTCAAATGGCTATAATAAATGGCCAAGGGTCACACATTTTCAACAAGAATTTTTCTTCCCTCTTTTGAAAGTATATTATGTATAGAAAAAAATACCATACAACCTATTAATTAATGTACATACTAATGTTTCTAATAATTTTTGAAGAATATATTAGAGAAAAAATTGTAGCATAATTGGAAGGATAAGGGAAATATATTTGATGATTCAATCATTTATTATATATAAAAATTAAAAATTCCCATGGGTACATCCCAAAAAATCATTTTTGGGAAAATATTTCATTTTCTGATAGAGCATGAGTATTGAGAATATTGAGAAATAATGAAATGAAAAATTTATTTTTCATTAAGATAAAGATTAAATGATGTCGATAATTCAAGAGAATGATGTTATTTGATTGTCATTATATGGGAGTTCAAGTTTCTATGAGGAAAAATCAAAAGTATATCATGATATAATGATCCAAAAAATGGATATACATATAAGAGACAAATACCTTCATTGTAGTTCATAGTTGAAGATAATTCTTGGTATTTTGTGTTCTAGATGGTGGGGACTATATGTCTTATGTCATGTTTTTACTTATGGTTTAGTGGAGTTTACATAATACGATATAGGAAGAAGGTTTTATTTTAATGGTTTTTAGTTAATGCAATAATTATATGAAACCCCACACATGAATTGGATGTCATCACACTTCATTATCATGTTATTAAT
Source organism: Viscum album (assembly GCA_963277665.1). Taxonomy (NCBI): domain Eukaryota; kingdom Viridiplantae; phylum Streptophyta; class Magnoliopsida; order Santalales; family Viscaceae; genus Viscum; species Viscum album. The sequence goes on from OY728138.1 coordinate 2,136,560,058, forward strand.
TTTAAACACTATGTTGTCTCATACCCTAACTTTTATGTTCATTTTCATAATTTTAAGTCTAAATTTCTTGTGCACATTATCATTTCATAGAGTCACATCATGGAGAATGTAAGATTCTAGGTGAGTCAGAGTTGATACAAATTGGATAAAGTATTTATGAATTCTATGTACATGTGATTCCTAAATTATTATTTTTTGAAAAAAAAGAAAAAAAGAAAATCATATTGAATTATCATTAATTCCATACAACCGATTGAGAAAACATGTTTTAGTTTTCCAACCTCATAGGATTAATGTTGAGGTTTGGAATGTTTTCATCACTGTTGGTTGATTTTAGTGAAAATTTATTTTGGTCAAGGATATGATTTATTGTTTTTTTATGAAGCCTGTATGATTTTACATAATTCATTGTGGTACTTCTTTTGGGAAAATCATTTTATTTAATCTCTCCAAAAACATAAATCATGATCATAAATAATGAGTTTATCTAACCTAATTGAAGGTGTTTTCAATTTTAGAAGAAGTTTACAGATTATAACATGGTTTTTACATATCTCTATTTCCATTGATATCAATTCCATAAAAATACCAGATTGACCTAGGCATGTGTACCTATTATCCAACAATTTTACAACAAAAAAAATTAAAAATAAAAAAATAATAAGGCAGGGATTGATGATATGTAAATCATGTGGAAGTATTTACGTCATGATCTTAAGAATTAACATTCAATAATTCTTCAATGAGTTTTCTTTGGAATTTTATTTCAATGGATATTGAAAATGGATAAATATCAAAACACCAGGTATGAAAGAAAATTACATGACTTGAAAATCATATAAAAGGGTAGATAGATAAGCTTGAAATGATTGACACACAGACACCTAGTGAATTATTGGTATTAATGAATCATAATTAGGATTCATGTGATTATTTTAATTTATCTCATTGGACATTGTTTTGATAAAACTTATGAGATAATGAATTCATAATATTTTCAGATTGACTTATTTATTGTGCTTATTATCCTACTTATATTACAATCACAGATTGATTTTTTTCGAAAATGTTTCATTTTTTAAATTACATGAAATAGAGTTTTTTCTAGGGGTGAAAATGTGTATGTTTGAAGGTGTTTATGATGAATTTATTTTATGGATATTTTTTTGCTAAAAATTGATATAATTTACTCACATTGAGACTTATTTAAATATTTAGTGGAAATATGAGTATTGAGAATGAAATTGATAACTTGATGAACGTTATATTATTACTCTATTTAATTTTACCGTAGTGATGTAATAATACATTTTTTATGTAAAACATTTATATTTAAAAATTTATAGTTTTATTCTAACCAAATTTAAATACATTTTTCTATTAGACAAGGAAAGATCGATCATAAAATTGGATGACCTAAAATTGGAAATATTTTATACTTGGGATGGATTTGATAGGTTGTACCCTGATGAAATATTATGGTAATAAATTTTTCATTCATCAATTAAATGATATTAAAATTGGAAATATTTTAGAGAATTAAATTATTTTCATTTCATTATGATATAGTAAAAGCTATTTTTATGACATAAATCTTAAATGAACCATGAAATATTATTATTTAACAATGACTGTTGTAATATAGAAATTAAATTATATGTTATGATAAGATTTCAATATATATATATAATATATAATTATGAAGATAATATATATTTAGTGATAAATTATTATGAAATTAAAAATCATTTTTTAATGAAGATCTATTATTCTTAAAAAATAAATTTTCTTCAAAAATTATTTTTATTTAATTTTGTGAGATAATATTTTAAATAATATCAACTAATTACATGAAATTAATTTTATTAAATGGTATTAATTTCTAAATTATCATATAAAAAATATATTTTGGTTAAATTTTGTGATTTTTTTTAAAATGATTGATCATTCTTTAAAAACTAAAAATTATTTATTTTTCAAATACTATAATTTATTTTCACTGAATAAATTAATTTAAAATACTCATTAATATTTTTTAGTATTAAAATAACATATAAAACATATTATATAGAAAAAATATAATTTATTTAATAAAAATCAGTAATTTTCATGATGTTGATCTAAGATGTTTTTATCATAAAAAATACAGTTTTTGAGAAACTGTTTTAATTGAATAATGATTATCCATTTTAATTAATTAAAATAAAATCTGTTAAAGATTATCTAAATGATAATTTAATATTATTTATCTATTCATTTGGATTTAAATTTATATAAAGTTTAATTATAGTTATATTATTAATATAAGATCATCTATTGCATATAAAATGCATTTTTAGGACGAACAACTTTATATCGCATTTTATATCTTTCATTATAAACCTTATTCATAAAATTATTTTATTTAGTTTGATAAAATATATTAAAATTTTTGAATCATAATAAATAATATAAGTTAAAAAGGTAAACATAATTTTTGTTTGTAATGAATAGTATAAGTTTAAAAACATTGTTACCACGATTTTGTTAAAAATGTTGTTTTGAAAATTATATGTAATTTTGATAAAATTAATTTCCACTAAAAAAGTTAATTTATTTGATAAATTTTATTTAGTTTTTATAATCAATAGTTTCTAATTATATAATAGTGGAATTTTATTTTTATAATTACATGATAAATTTTTTATTTAGAGAATTAGTAATCATTATAAAAATTAAAAGTGTAAAAGTGAGTAACCATAATGGTAAAGAGAATAACATTTTTAAAACTATTAATTTTTTTATTTTTAATTTTTTAATGCACTTATAATCTATAAAGTTATTGATTTATTATTTTTTAGCAACTCTTTCAGAATGTTTCTTCCCCTTATAGAATTGTTTTGGATATTTCCAAAAATGCTAGTACCTCTCCCTTATAAATGGGAATATCTAATACTATTTTAATTACACATCAAAATCATTTTATATTGGTAAATAAATACCTAAATTCGTTATTTACTTCCCTTAAACGGTTTTATAATACATTTTCTTGTTTAAAAATTATCCTTTTATGGAATTTGGTTGAAACCTAAAAAGGTTTTCCATAGAAAATGTCTAATTATTTACCAAGAGTTTTTATATTTTTTCTTATTACACCAACATAAAATTTTTTCCATATAGAATGATATAAAAATATAATTGTCTCACATATAATTATATTTTACTATATTAATGTCATAATCTAAATCAATATCTTCTTCCATCAAATGCAAAGTGAAACAAACATTCGATTGTATAATGGAATACCACCACGTGAATCGATGTAAATCACTTTTCATCATCACCTGTCATGTATGTCTGTGATGATGTAAATAAAGTATATATATATTATATTACTGAAATATTTTTTCATTATTTAAATTTAACATATCATGTATTTTTATTACCTTTCGAATCATTTAAATATGAGAACATCGTTCATGTGTACATGTGGATTACCACCTTCATGAAAAAATGTGATTCATTATTTGTTATAAAGTCATATTAATTGTAAATATAAGTGTATTTGAAATAGTTATACATTATTTATGATTTAATTAAAAAAATGGGATTATTATATAACACAAACCTTCATTCCCCCATGATCTTTTAAAAAGGGATATGTTACTCATGCGAAAAAATGACCTATAATCACCTTGATTTGTAAGGTAGTACATTTTGCATAACCATATATGATGGTTAGTTTTAAAAGTATAATTGATTTATAAAAATGACCAATATGTTATATTTATTATTATATATATGATATTACACTAACTAATTTTACCATAGTCATCATACAAAGTCATTTTGGACATATGAATTGAATATCGCTAAACATCTGAAGTGAACCATATTGATTAAGTATATAAATACAAAATTTTTAAAATAATTATAAATAAGAAAAAATAACATAATATATTAAACAATTAACATAATTGTACTATTCTTGAGGATAAATAACATATATGTTAAATCAAACTTGAGGTACAAGATCTCCATAAACAATACTTTTCTTCAGGTTATGGACAATTTTAAAAAAATTATTTTCTATATATCTGTAAAGATATATAAGGATAAAAAATTATGTATATATATATATATATATATGACTTTAACATTTGTACCTTGATTATTATCTGTTCATTTTTCGGTTAATACATGTATTATAATCATTTATCAAGTCCCTTCATTACGAAATTAAATTTGATTATGAAATATGGAAAGATTACGCAAACCATTTTGTTACCATGGGTAATTATTTTTTCTGTTCCAATTGAATGATTAAATTTTTTATCACACATAATCATGAAAATTTTATGGCGATTTCCCCTAGATTTCATTCCAATTATTTGGGTAATTCTCTTATATGATGACATGATAGGTGTGGGATTAAGGGGTAAAACATATTAATTATATGACTTTTGGAACTATGTTATTTTTATTAGGAAGTTATCATTGAGTTAGGTTTATGACTTGTTTTGTGTTTTATAATCATTTAGTTTGTTTTTATTATCATATAATACCATGTTATTTATTTTAATCTTATGTGTGATTACTCCTGGGCCTTCTTTTCATATGATATCATGAGATCCCTCATTATCATGTTTACTCACAGACATTGATTTTATCTCACTCCTTTTTCTTATGTGTTCCCATGGTTATCCAATGAAATTTTAAGATAATAAAGATACATTGGAGATCTCTAAGGAAAATAAAAACATTTTTTTTTATTTTTTAGCTACTTTTCTTGTTTTATGTACTATGTCTTCCAAAATAAACTAGGCCTCGTGATCTTTGGGTTGTAATTAATGGATTTTTAGGTTAAAAGATAAGAAATAATATGTGTGAAAGGATTGGGTCACTATAATTTGTTTCAGATAATGTTCTAGTTTTTATGGGTATTATGATAAAATTAATTATTTATAACCCATTAGTATAATTCTATTTAAAGTTTAACATCATAAATGTTAGTTAAAGAACTGATTATGTGGTTTTCCTAGATATACATCCATGTTTAGAGACATCAATTTAATATGGCCTTAGAATGGATGAATCATGGGTTAAAAACACTAAAAGGATTTGGTCATTTATATCTCAAACATTATTTTTATTCGTGGTGAATTTTATCTTACTTTGCTTCTAGTTTTACACTCTCAGGGGATATACTTGGGTTAATTCATATTTTCTACATGAAAAATTATAAGGAAAAAAATAATAGAACCTTTAGAATCCTTTCAAATTCCATAGCGATATAGTATAATCATAATGTGAGTTGAGAAATAATTTCAAATATTAATCATATATTTAAAGGAATATATACCTTTTGATGTTTACGTTATAGAAATGTATGATGATTGATAGTATTTCAAGAGACATTTATGGTAATATAATCAGGGGTTTTATTATGGGTTTTAGTAAGGAAAAATATTATTTTAAGAAATATGTCTTTATAATTTTTGGAAATAATTTTAATGATTTTTATAACCTTTATGGTTAATAGGATAATTGATATTAAGGTAATGGTAGTCAATTAAGATAATTTTATTTTATGAAAAAAAATTAAATGTATTGAAAAACCTATGTTTCTAAAAGTTTATTTTGTTATAAATTTGTTTAGGATATTCACCATTTTCCAGAGAATATTATTGGATTTATAAATAATTTTTTTAGAAATATGATAACCAGTATGCCTGGAAATAATCTATCGCACATAGAAATATCACTTGGATTGAACCAATAACTTAAGGGAAAATGGTTGCATCCCCTACCTTTGTCTTATGTACTATACAAGTTAATTTTAAAATATTTTTACACAAAATTTCTGAAGGATAAATATTAAATAAATATATTAAAAAATATTGTATGACTATATATTTTTTAATTGTTATGAATTTTAACTTTAAAAATAATATTCTTAGATATCTCTTATTAGGTTAAGATATATAACCATTAGGTTTAATGTAAATGATTACTATAGAAGAATTATATTTTGTATTTAGATGTTTAAGATTAAATATATGTGATAATTTGTGGTTAAAACATACATTAATGTTTATGTTATTGAGTTTTCTGTATAGTTATTTATTTATATAATTATCTACGTTAAACATTTGTTTTTATTATTGAATTCCTGATGTTAATGAATTATTTATTCATATGAAGGATTATTGGTTTTTTGATGTATATTTAAATGTGAAACCATTTTGGATTTTTTCCCCTATTAGAAATATATTAGTATTCATTTTTCGATTATAACTTCAATTTAATGATAGATTTTGTCCTTCAAGCATAAATAATTTATCTTCAAAATTCATTTTTGAGGAAAAGTTGACATTTCATGGGGAAAAGATTATCGGATGATATTAAACATACTATGTTTGTATTTTTCCTTAATTTCCTACTATACATGGTAATAAATTCATTAAATCTATTAAAATTATCATAAAATAAAAAATTTATCTTATTATAATAATTTCATAAAAATATTCATTCTTTTCCACACCTCTTTTGTTTATAGTTTTGTGGTTTCTAACATTCTCACGATTATTCACATAGATAGGACCAATAATATATGAAAAAATCCATCATTATTGGGTAGTTATTATTTAATAACATGAATATATATCACTTCCTAAAAATTTTATCATATATGGAAACCTATTTATGTGTTATTCTACACGACCTTTTTACTTTCCATTAAATCTTATCAAGTGGATATTTTGTTAACCCTTTTTACAATGTGGGATTTTTAAAATGTTATTTCAAAATATAAAATAATTTACTACCATGTTAACTTTAAAATTTTTAGGATACAATTCATTATAGGGTATTATTGTGACACCTCGTGTTCCTAAAAGAAGAACACTATGTTCGATAGTATAAATGGAATTCAATACTGATCCCAAATTAACAAGGAAATATTATTATGTAAATATGAATATTATAAACTAGTCAATAAATTAGATTGTATAAATAAGATTAAATTATTTACTAAATATATGAAAATATCCAACTCAATATAATTTTCATTATCAATTATTAAGAAATAATCACTCATCTTTCTAATGATGACATTTTATTGTTCAAAAAATAATTTTTACTTCAAAATTAATTTTATTTATTCTATGAGAAAATATTATAAAAAATTTATAGTATGATTATAAATTATTTTGGTTAAATTAAATTTATTTTTGAAATATTATTATGAATAAAAACATTTGTTGAAATTATAATATTTTTCTAAAATGATTGACTTTTCAGTGAATATATAAAATTACTGATTTTTTGTATATTTTCATTTCATTTAATTCAATGTTGTAATCTAAAAGAACTATTATATATTTTTTATTTTATTAAAATAAAATATTTACCATTTTATATATAATAACAATACTAATCTCATTTAAATATATTGTTTTCTTTATTTTTGCGATAAGTTTATTTTTATTCATAAAAGAACTATTTTATAAAAATAATTTTTATGTTTCTAAATTTTAACCATTTTAACTAATTAATATAACACATAATAATGAATTATTTAATTCTAATTTATATATTATATATCTAATTTTATTAATTTAAATTAATATAATTATTAAATCAATTTATAGTGTTAATATAAGATCATCTATTTCTTGAAAATGCATTTTCTTGAAGAGAATCTTCTCATCCTGTTTTTTTGGGTATATTTTTCAATTAAATTCATCTAAATATATGAATTGATGTTTATAAAATGGATTCCTTATTTCAAATCATAATAATAAATATTATGTATTATATTAAATTTAAAATAAGAGTTTTCATAGAATAATAAATGTTAAATGTGACTAACAGTAAATATGAAATGAATAACAAGTCTAAAACCTGTTTCATTTTAAAATTAGTGATTTTTATCGAACATATAATCCCTACAGTACATTATTTATTATTGAACTTTTATTGATATTAATTTCCCATTATTGAGTATTTTTTTGTATATATTAAGATCCCAATCCATCTAAATTATAAATTGTACCCTAATATTAAATTTTATTCAAAGAATAAAATTCTTTTTTTAAAAAAAAATTCAAAACCAGGAACCTTATATAATCCCATACCAACTTCCCAAAGTAATTTTTTTTAAATTATTCTTGGAAGGCATTTTTTTATAAATTAATGTGGTTGTCTAAAAGAGATGAATCATTCAGGATTGATAATATATTTTTTATTTTTCACCCACATTAAAATACAATTAAAAAGTTATTATTTTATAAAATAATAATCTACCATGTAGTTAGTTTTTATTATGTTAATTTAATAACCTATATCCATATCATCTTCCATTAAATGAAAAATGAAACCATAATTTGTGTTTAAGGTGGACTACGACCTCAAAAACTGTGGTAATTCTTTTTCCATCATTTCCCCTAGTAGATATTTATGAGGGTGAATTTAATATATATATATATATATATATATATATATATTATTTATAAAATATTTTTCCTCTAATGGAACATATATAAAATATTTTCTAGCCTTTCATTTCATTGAATGATGATAACATCATCAATGATTATGTGTATATTACCACCTCTACGATGTAAATTGATTAATTTTTCATTAACAAATCATATGGATGGTATATATAAGAGTATTTAAATAACTAAAATTAAATATATTGTCTAATTATTATTCTTATAAGATAATATAATACATACCATTTTTCCATCCTGATCTTCTTAAAATGGAAATGTTACTCGAACTTATGTATGACCGACTACCTTCATTATTTTAAAGAATATAATTTTTTTAAAAAATATTTCATGGTTGGATATAAACATATAATTTTTTAATAAAAACCATAATTAATTAATGATTATTATTCTGAATATTATGGAATAGTTACTTCTTTATCATAATCATCCAACCGAACTCATTTAGGACATATGAAGAGAATATCCTCAAAACATTCGATGTGAACTCAATTGATTAATTAAAAAAATATAAAATAATATTAAATTAAATATAAATATTAATAAACCTGAAAAAAATTATTTAGAAGGTATAAGATTTATATATGTTTATTTTCATAGAAGATACAGATTGATAATGATGAATCTGACTTGATGTTTGTGATCTCTCTAAACCACCATTTTCATTCGATTATTACCAATCTATCTATAACTAACATTATTTATATCTCTAAAGTTATAGATTTAATCCAAATTCTGCATATATTATATTGATATATATTCTTATATTATTTTATATTCCTTTTATTTTATATTTATCTTAATTATATTTTTTAAATTCATTCAATTTGGAATGTAATTTTATTACGATAAGTGGAAAGATTATGCAACTCATTTTCATTAAATTGGTAATTAAAATGTTTATAAATTATGATTGATTTAATTTTATTTTATCACGTAGTAATGAACATGTTATGATTGGAAGGCCCATATATCAATATAATGTATTTGGTAATGATTTTGTGTCATTAGACATTATGTACGTGATTATTGAGTATACCTAATCTTTTATAAGACTTTATCAACCTAGTGAATTTTTATAGGTGGTTTTACTTAAGTAATGTTTACTGTAATATTTTGTATTATTACCACATTTCATATGTCCATGTGATCTTACAATACCATCTTCCTTATGTTATGATTCTATGTGATTACATAGTATTTTTATCTTTTATGATATCATGTTACTACTCATTATCATGTATTCTCAATTACTGGGAATTTTAGCTCCCTATTTTTTTATATTTATTTCATAATTTATCCCATCCATTTTAAATATTCCAAAGAGATTATTATCTCATTAAAGATAATAAAAAAATATTTTTTTCTTATAATTTATTTAAATGTTTTATGTACCTAGTATTAAAAATACACTAGGACTCACTATATTTTGTTTGTAATTTATGAATATTTATGTCAAAATAATATAATAAAATTTTTAAGGGAATGTGTTTCAATATAGTTTACATTGAAAATTGGTTAAAAATATAACTCAAAATGAATTATGTTTTTGAGGTATAATTCCACATGTACCATTGGGAAATTTGAAGCACTAACCATACCAAACTCAATTTTAATGCAATATTCACTCTATTGGAAGGTTGGTAGAATCATGGTGAATGTTTTTAGAAATGATTGTCTCCATTTCACTATGTATCCATTATAATTAATATAGGCTTTGTAGAAGGATATTTTCTATGAATTAACTCCTATACTACTTCTAGTCTGTGTTTCTTTTGACTTGTGCTTGTAAATTAAATTTCCTTTTTAAAAACAATTTAATTATATTTTACTCTTATTATTTTTCATCTTTATTATTTAATGTAATATAAAATTTGAGAATGGTTTTTTCTATTTCAATATTCGTTTATGAAAATCATCACCATATTTATAACTACACCCATTAAAGATTATATTATTTTGTACTTGATTTAATTATTATAAAATTTTTTGTTATTTTTTAGTTGATTAAAATATTTTAATTAATAAATTGTGATCTATTAATTTAGTTTGAATTTATATATAAGTGAATATAATTTCAATTTTACCGTTAGGTTAGGCTTGTGTGAATCCTAATTGATAAAATATAATCACAAATCTAATAAACTTTTGATATAATTATATGCTTCATGTCTAATACATAAACTTAAATATTCTAACTTATTAAGATTATATACTTTACTAATATTTCATAGGACATAATTTGGATTTTGGATCACATCAATGAAGTGTTCTATAATTGGAAGTCCCAAAGTATACCTAAAGTTCATTTTTACAATTTGTGCAGTCATGTAAATTTATATAGGTTCATGAGTTGATAATATTTGGGGATAAACAATAAATAGTTTTTAGTCATATGGGAAAATAATAAATGAATGGTGAAGGGATATACTAGATCAATTATTTCTTCTCGTATAGGTGTTTTAATTGAAATTAGTTCTTAGATTTATTTATTTCTCAAATATAACTCGACAAAAATACCCCTTTTCATTTATTTTAATTGTTTCTTATTACTTTTTATCAGGAATTTAATTAAATTCCACCTCAATATTGATGATCTATGTCAAAAACTATACTAAACATTGAAAAAATCAATTTTTTTAGAAAATGTGCGCAAACACTCATCAATCAGAAATTTATCCCCTCATCAAATTTATTGTTATGGAAAACACCAAAACCCAAAATAATTTGGTGTTAGTGGGGTTATATGGCAAGGGTGTCATGATCAATAAATCATTATACGTATACGTCATGTATATACACACCCACACAAATTCACACATATACATAGATCCCACTCACTCAATCCAAACTCAATGTTTTATAACATGTAATATTAATAATATCTATCCAAATTACCACACTACCACTACCTAAATACCATCCATTTTATACTATAGAAAAAATCTACATGACCTCTTCTAATTTAACAACCATATTAAAATTTTAATTTTAAAATAAATAATATAATGATAATTTTATAAATTTTCTATTTTACTAGCTATATTATTTTTATTATTCCATTTATTTTCCATATTTAATGTCAATTAATTCATTATACATTAATTATATTTATTCTAGTTATTAACCATTCATTCCAATCATTAACAGTTCATTAGAAACTTATTTATATTAGGTACTTTTCCATATATAGTACAATACTCTTGTTACCAACAGTATCAATGATACTGGGAAACTACAACCTAAACCTACAACATACATATAACTGACTCATCAACCACCAAACGACATAAAACCAATAAATACCAAAATTTCTAAAACCAAAACCACAAAACCGTTCAAATTTACCCACATCAATCACATGAAACTATTCACAACAACATTAATTCATTTAAAATAAATTTTTCACACCCAACCATAATCACCATAAATACCATATTTCTACATAATGAATTTATCACCTAATATAAATTATTTAGTAACATAAATAGGTGAAAATTGTATCAATAGTAGATCTTTCTTTTCACACAAGAGAACCTATAAATCAACCATAAATTAATTATAAAAATAATAATTAACTCCATAGTGAACCACATCAAACAGGTTAAAAGTCACAACAAAAAATATTCCTTTAACCATAAATATGGTTATAAATTGATAATGGCCAACATAAGAATCATTAATAGGCTCACCAGACCCACATCACTAATCAAAAAATTATGGGACCACTAACAAAACTTCACAACTCCCATTTTATCCAGTTATCCATTCACACAGCAATAACCATGTCCACTCCTAGCCAACATCTTTCTAGATGAAATATTATCACAACAAACAACCTAATTCCAAGAATCATATACCAAATCCTCAAAAATAGAAAAAATTATCTTATGGAATGTTTAGATAATTTAAAAATATCACTACTATATTTTTATAAAATTTTCTATGGATAAATTTTTCTTCTAATACTCATTTATCTTTAATTCAATGTTATTTTCATATAAAAATACATTATCTAGTCAATTATTAAAATTAATTAAAAAAATAAAATTCCCATTTCATGTCAATAATCTATGTGATATTATTATGTTTATAATTTACTAAATTTTAATCAATATTTTCTTTTTCTTATTAATAATTTTGTTTCATTAGATGAATAAATTCTTTAATGAATATTGTTTTATTTATAATTTATTTATAAAGATCTTATCTTGTCCTTACATTTTATATTGATACAATTTACATTTTTATATAGATAATTACATTAAAAAATTCCCCATTTTCACTTTTATTATGAAATTTATAGATTTTTATTCATATATTTTAATCATAAAATTATATAAGTTATATTTATAGTTCCATTAATGTTATTTCTCCTTTACTGTGTAAGATGTGTTGTTGGAATACTTTTTTATCCACTTGAAAAAATAAATTTTGAGCAAAATTTTGCCTTTTTTTAATTACATATTTTTTATCAAATGTAATAAAAAAATTGTATGTCTTCCAAGGAAAAATATTCCTAGTTATTATTTGTCTTTTAATCAAACTACTATTATATTTTTTAGACTCTATATGGATGTATTTGTGAATTTCTTTTTATATTCTATTACCCTTTATATAAATTTATAATTTATTTTGATGATTACCCATTATATCCATGATGAATATTTCTGATAGAAAATGTTCATTTCTTTATCAAACACACTTTTAACTAGTTGAAATTTTCATTAGATTTTGATTGTGAGACATATCATTATATACTCCAAAATTTATATTATTCCAAAGTGTTAATCTTTTCATTACCACATAAATTTGTTTATTCATTCAATCCACTTATTATTAAATGTATTAAAAAAAATCTATCTTCATTAACATCATCATTCCTATAATAAAACATCATTTATTATTCATAATTCTCTAACAGAGAATTTGTCACATCTTATTAATTTTTTGTGATCCACTAATTTCTGTTAAACTAATTATTGAGTTATAAAGACAAAATTATCAGAATAATAAGTATATATAGTAAATAAATTCATTATTAAATTCAGATACGAAGTTTTATTTATTTTAATATTTAGTTATTCAATATTTCCATTATGATTAAATTTCAAATACAAAACACCTAATTTTTTTCTTAATTCTCTTCAACATTATAATATAATATACCATAGACCCAACACATAATATGAATAAAAATTGGATTTAGTATTTTTATTATAAATTATATAATTTTTAATCTACACTACCCTCTTCATTGTATATATATATCATATTGTTAAAAACATATACCTTTCTATTTATTAAAAAAATGCATTCATATTTTCAGTCAAGAATTTGTTTCTAGTTTTTATTGAGTGTTCAAAAATATCATATTATTTTATTTTCCATTAAGAAAACTCCTAGATATATAACCAAATTTGAAGAACATTTAATATTTTAAATATTATTTTTTTTCTCGATATTGATTTCATCCTTGATTTCATTTACTTTTAATATGTCATTGATGTTTTTTACTCATGTATTTTCTATAATTATGATAATTATCGATTCTCTATAACATTGAAATAATTTTATTTAGATTAATGGATATATTTTTTTTATTTAATGAAAATCATCTCATAATCCATCAAATTAAATTATTAGCAATAAATGTTGTCTTCAAAAAATCATTTTATTCTGTTATAGATATATTTATTTCATATAATGATGCAAACTTATAACAATTTTATTATTGATCTAACCATCCAAAATAATATAATGAATACCATTCATTAAACCTATTATACTATGTATTATATTAAATAATTCAATGGTTCCTTTATTTGGATACACCATCAAATCCTTCACCATATTCGATAGAACAAGATTTTTTTACTTCTTATATTTTATAAGGCTTCAATAGATCATAGAAAAAATATCTTATATTGAAATTATGGTTTTTAAATGCATAAAAATCCAAGATTTTATTATTAAAAATATATCTTGATAAATAATTTTGAATAATAGTTTTAATTTAATAAAATAAAAATTAATTTTTGTTAGAATAACTTTTATTAGTTCTAATATTTGAATTATATTCATTATAACTGAATATAAATCCTAATAAATATATAATATAAGAATTTGTTTCTTCATGATTTTATCATTTAATTTATTATATTATAGACCTATTTATATATACATTATTTTCCACTATGAATAATAATTTCTATAATGATATCCTCAAATGATATATTTTCCAATCTTGAACCTTTTTTAAATAAAAATAGATGGGAAAATTATTCAATTAAGATAAATACACTAATTTTTTGGGTGAGTGTGGTGGGGTTGTGTGTGGGGGAGGTGAATCATTGTATAAATATTATTTTAATGATATAGATTTTATTAGACATCATTGCAATGATAGAAGGACAACCAAAATAAATCAACAAAATTATACAAGAATAAAAATGAAATTTTAATTATAAAATACAAAGGCGTGCATATTTTACTCAATTCACCTTTATTGGATTTCATTTCCTAAATAAAGAATCTTGTTTTATATCAATTTCCACACTATACAAATTAATATTCAAATGATAATCACACTAAAAACCTGTAACAAAATTAATCACTTGATTATTAATATCGATAAAACTATATATCTTCATATCCCATATGTAAAAATAAAACCCATAAGTGGGTACAAATAAATCCTAAATACCAAAACAATAGTACTCAAAACTTTCATACTAATAATTGAAAAAATAACTTTATAAATAGCCTTGAATTTTATATCGAAACCATAACCTGTAAAAAAAATGTTTCTCATTCCACTACAAATAAAATAAATCACACCAACATCAACTGTTATTTCTAAAAAATATCAAACTATCCATTGACTCATGGATCCTCCCATGTTAATCCCCTACCATAATTGATGCAAAGGAAGTCACACTAGATCACCCATAAATTTAATTTAAAAAATTGACTTTAGGATAATATATAATAAACACAAATTTTACATTTTATTATAAAGGTAAAATGAATGAGGTTTTTAGTTTCAAAAAATTTCAATTTTAAATTCATTTTAAAACATTTCAATTTGAATTTAGAGTTTTTATAATTAAAAAAAATATTTATAAAATATCTCAAACTCAATCTCAAGCAAGATAGAAGAATATATCTTATACCATTGTTTAGTGATCACATAGAATGTTATTTAACCACACAATTAGACATTAATGTTTTCATAGAACCACTAGGTGAAATTTAATTATCCCATGAAGCGCTCAATTTCAAGGTCTCTGTTATAAAATACCAAAATACATCATATAATATCAAATATAATAAATTAATCTATAAGGAATGAAATTCATCTCATTTTTCATGAAATCATAAATAAGTGAATGAATCATTACACCATTAACTTTTTCAATATTATCGACTCATATATTGTTAAAAACATTAATATAAATATTCTTTAACAAAAATAATTACAAATAATATTTAGAATAGCTCACAAAGGATACTAACATTATAAAAATTGGTAAACTCCTTGAGTGATAATACAATATATTCAATCCTTCCAAAACTATGTGTTTTTTATTGATACATTCTAGATAAAACTGATATTAATATATATCATTCATAATGGGTTTTCCAAGACCTAATAACACCCCTTTTTCAAAACAAAAAATACTATTTCAAATAAAATATAAAATAAAAATAGTTGGGAAAATGATGATATAAGAGGTGAGAAAAATGATAGAAGATATTTAAAATTAATTACTTAAATAAATGATTAATGATTTACAAAATGTTTTCCAATTTGGAAGGATAAGAAAGTGAATCTTTTGTGAGTGGTCCACGGGGAATGAAATAATGAAACAATAAGAGATATGTGGTGGGTTTAGAAAATAAAAAACCCTTCTAATGATGAAGTTGTTATCCAACATGGTTATATTAATTGGGAATCAAACCATTAAAAACTACTATATTTTACATAATGGCATTAATTATTTGAGAAACCTACCCCCTAAATGTCCACAATTTCAACCCATAATTCTCTTACACTCTTTCTTGCAAAATCCCTCAAACAAATTCCCATATCATAAAAATAAATTCTCTAAATCTATTTTTTACCATTAAAACTCTCAAATATTATGGAAAAAAATGAATCACTATATTCCTAGTGGAAAATTTAATTACTCAAAATATTTAAAACCACTCACTTTATCATTAAACTCAAATCATCAGATTGAAGAATACAGTTCTAAAATAAATGGGTTTAAAATAACCGTAGCTATATTTCTTTTATTCATATAAAATTCATCCAAAATAGATTTTAAGTATTTTTAAATAGAAATTATAAATTTAAAAACTAATAGCACACATACAATGAAACCCTATAATAATAATTTAATTCTACTTATAACACTCATTTTAAACGATATCCTCTTATGGATCCCCCACTATTAAGACTCGAAACCAAACCTCAAATTTTCATCATCATAAAACATGTACATACTTCTTAAAACTCGTCTATATTAACTACATTATCAACATCCAATAACATATTTTCATTCTAATTAGTAATCAATCACTCCACCCACCATAACCACCCCATATCCAAATTGATAAGTTACTTTTTAGGTATAAATATTTCAATCCTAATGAAACATTAAATATCAGAAATAAGTGTCCACTAGATGCTTGGTCATCAATATCCAGATAAAATTATTCAAAAATATAATTACTAAATCATTATAATTTGGCAATAAATTCATTCTAGAACCAAAAAAACCAATACATGAGGTCTTAAAAAATACAATGTAATCTTGTGGGGTTTAATGAAAAAGTCTATACCCTAAATAATTTTGGTGAATAAATGCTCAATTAGAATAATGATTTTTCTTGTTCAAAAAAACATTAAACATTATATTTTTTAAATATAAAACCATATAAATTAAGCACCACAAATTATATAAAATTTAAACCATACAATACATTAATGAATAATTATGATTTGAATATTAATTTTAAATTTAAAATCACAGATAAATTAAAAACATTAGTGGTGTATTTTATTATTTTTTTTCAAAATAAATAAAATAATTACTCTCTGAAGTCTTTTAAAAATTTTCTTTTCTAAATAAATCTAATATCATTGTAAATTTTTCATTATATCATATTCATTGTTATTTTTAATATATTAAAAAAACTATAATTTGGATAATATTACTAGAAAGCATGTACCGTACACATGATCAGATATAACAGTCAATGATATTTAAAGTATGAAAGAACCAAATCATAATTGATATCTTTATGTCATCCATGATCCCATTTATGTATCATATATTGGATTTAGAACCCAAAAAAATTCTAATACATATATTTCCTATTTCTAATAACTAAACTGATATACTACCTCAAATTATAACTTCACCCTCGATGGAATTATATATTTTGAGTTATACAACATAATTATAAAGCCTCATATCCACATATTAAATTACCATGACCATGAAATATTCACTTTGATATCATTTTATAATGCCTTAATTTGATAAATATGTGAAAGAATGAAATATCAACATGTACTTCAATCATTCTTACCCATATTTCCTAGGTTGGTGACAACTAGTTATGAAATTTCCATAGTATTGGTGATATTATTCATTCAAATTAAAAATATAATGATAAATTAAAGATTCTAAAAAAACATTACATGATATATTTTTTATTAGAGGTGTGTAAATCAAAAAAAATAAAATAATAACCACTCATGGGTTTCAACCAAATAAAATAATCTTCATAAAAATTATAAAAATTTATAAAAACTAAATAAGAGTACATTTATGAGTAATAATCCTTTTTAATAAAATATATCAATATATAAATAAAAATTTTAACTAAAAAGTGATAAAACTCAAATTAAAAACAATGTTCTCTAAGTCAATATAGATAATTTCCAACTAATCATTTACCACCATTATTTTTAATAAAAAATGTCCAGAAATCTACCATTTATTCGTCACATATATCTAAAGATAAAACAATATATCATATAAACTGGTTGCACTAGGGTATCAATAAGAATGTAATATTTTATAATTATCCTCAACTCAATTGAGTGGTTCTAATGAACATTAAATCATGGAAATGTGTTAATGAAATTAAAATCAAACCCATACACAAATTATGTGAATAATAGCGATTTAAAAAATACCGGAAAATAACAAACAGAAGAGGAAATAGAAACAATAATAATTATGAAATGACTTCTAGATTGGAAAAATGATACAAATAGAGAATTTTCATTCCCAACATGAGCAATAAGGCAAAGTCACTTTTAATCCATCTTTATCAAATTAATACATTATCCATAATCAATGTTT
Source organism: Viscum album (assembly GCA_963277665.1). Classification (NCBI taxonomy): domain Eukaryota; kingdom Viridiplantae; phylum Streptophyta; class Magnoliopsida; order Santalales; family Viscaceae; genus Viscum; species Viscum album. The sequence goes on from OY728138.1 coordinate 2,136,578,938, forward strand.
ATAACCAAAACCCTACATAAGGTCTCATATCTAATGTAGAAATATAAGAAAAAAATTTAAGAGGTGTATAAAGCCCAATAACTAGTAATAAATTGAAGATAAAACTAAATACCCTTTTTAAAAAAACTGATATATTATGAAACATGTAATGGAAACTCCCAAAAAATTTAAAAAACTTAATTAAGGATAGATTATCAATATAATAAATGACCTTTTAAAAGTAAAGAAACAATTTGAGATAAACAAGATATCACATTATCATGTAATAATCCTATGTAAAACCTGTAACCCTATCACTCCATCATAAACAAAAAGTATAAAACATCTAAAAGTAATAAATCACATCACATATATAATGAAAATAGGGTAAATAAACATATAAAATGAAAATAAAAAACATTACCTCAATTGTACCATCTATATTAATCAAGGATTATACTAATGACGAGTTTGTATAGGCCTAAAGAATCATATACATGAAGAAGGATAAATCAACAATTAGCAAAATAAATTCATGACTCCTTGATGACTTAACATTCAGGTTGGAAATCTCAATGGAAACAAAATGAAGGAATCCCAATTTAGTACATCAACGGAAGTAATATTCTATCATTCATATTTAATCCTATCAATAATAATAAAATCTCTCCATATCACTTTAAAAGAGAAAACTATTTCTTATAAATGGAAAATATATAATTTTATCTTAAAATTCAAAACCTTACATATACAATGAAAAAACTAATATAACCACACGTGAGATAAAAAAATATTTCCTTTAATATAAAACATGTTACATATTTTATTGAGGGATGTCAAACTATTTTAGCATAAATAAAATGACTTTATATGTGATATAAATTTCAATAGAGTTATATAATACATATTAATTATTTTATATAAGGTAAAAAAACTAAAAAGATGGATAATATTTTTTATACAAGGATTAATAGTCAGAAAAAATACAATACATATTTACTAAATCATGATGTATTATTTTCATACTATGAACATAAGAATATTGATATATGTCAATACAAATATAAACATGAATAATAACATTAATTATATATAAATATTGTTTTAATCATGATACTTCTTAAATTAATATAGAATGAAAACTTTTCATACATCACATACTATAATTATATTGTTCAACTAATAATAAAGAAGATGAAGGTGAGGATGAGTTTGGTGTTCCCTTATTTTATTGGTGAAATATTTTTTAGACTTCTTTCTAAACATATTACTCATTAGTAAATACATCGTTAATCGAGAAATAATTTATAATTAATTATATAGAAGAAAAACAATAGTGGTGGTTAAATTATAATAAAGTAATATAAAATTACACTAAAAAATATTAGAGAGTTTTTTAGAGATTTAAAATAATATTTTTTTTGATGATGGTCTATTTAACGTTTAAATTTTGATTCCAATATTTTTCAATTGAAGTAGAAATTATTTAATAGTGTTATATATGAGATTATGAGTATAAAATTATTATGTAAGTGCGAAATGTAATTTCTTCCATCTATGATCTATAATATTCCTAATAGTTTTTGGGCATTATAAAGCTATTTAGTGGCACATCATTAATTTCTTAGTATTATAGATGAAAAATTTTATGTTTTATAAGAATTAATAAATCTTTTATAATTCTGGATATTTTTGTATACCTTTTGTATGTCCTAAGGATGAGTTTTGTATAACATAATAATTAGCATATAATAGAGAACTGAAAATTCAACTAGATAACTAATTGTTACAATACTAATATATAATCGTGAGATAATATTTCAAAATTGAAATAAATATTTAAATAAAAATATTTATAAAAATATTCCTTTGCATAAGATTCCATAATTTAAATGATGGATTTTTCCAAATAGATAGTAGGTCACTTACAGATATATTTGGATAATATACTAATACAAATATAAATTAATTGGGGATAAAATTATCATTATTAAATAAATATTTTCTTTATTAATATTTTATTGATTATTTTATAAAATAGTGATGACATTTTATGAAATTTGTAGATTAATTTTATTAAAATTGGTTTCTATGAAATATTTCAAAAAATTTCATTATATTGGTATTAAAATAAAATTATAAATTTATTTTTCAAAAGATATTTTCATTAATATATTAAGTTTAAGGTTTCTATATTTGTTATGATTTTAGAGAGGGAAGATAATTGAAAATTTAAAATAAAACTATGTGGTTAATAATTATGTAAATTTTATCCTATATTAACTAGAGTTTTTCAGAGACATTGTTGACTGTAGAAAAAACAAAAAATAATAATTCTTAATTAATTATAAATATTATTATAAGGTTAACGGTGATTTTGTTCATATATACTAATAATTTATGTAAAATTATATTCAATGGATTTGAGAAATTTAAAAAGGACGAATTTTACATAAAAATTGATATAAATAGAGATAGTCTTTCTAAATTTAAGAACATCACATCTATTTTCATCCAATAATATATAAAAAATCAATGAAATGTTTGTTCAATCACTAGTAAAACATAAAATCATCATGATGTCTGTAGATATAATGAAATGTAAATTTTTTATGATTTTAAAACAAGTGAAAAGATATTATAATCTTCAATAGTGGTTTTAATGATTATATACTCCAAAATAAATGATGATTTTTATCACATGAGTCACAAAGTGATATTCTATGTCATACACTTTACCATGAAAAAAATTATATAGTTTAAATAATTGGTATATGATGTATATAAAAATATTATTTTCTAATTTTGAATGATTTATTTTTTTACATTGATTCTGATTTGAGTAGGTCAAAAATATATATAGAATATCTGAATTTAGTTTTATGTTATTCTAAATAATTTTTGATATTTTAGGAAAATATATAGATTATTTGAATACATTCATGAAAGGAAAAATCCAAATATTTTATTAGAATATTTATCATTCTTCTAATAATTTATGGAGACTAATTTTTTTTTCTATATGTAAGGAAGTTCTTGATGGTGTAAAAATTAAATTTTTACCATTTAATAAAGAATAAATGTAAAATAATAATGTTACATATAATTGAAAGTTTAAAGATGAAATTAGGGAATCAGTGTTAGAGAAAGAATTTACCAATGTGATGGGATTTGTGAAATAAAAAAGAAATACTGAATAAATTTGGAATATTGATAAAGAAAATTATGAATCATAGATAGAGATAATTATAATATAAAGAAGAAAGATTTAAGATATATATGTCATGAAGAAACTATTAACGAATGTTTTACAACATCCACTGAGTTTTTAATACCGTGTTGGGATTTAGTTCAATGATTGTGGAAAACCAAATTTGTTAAGAATCTGTGATAATTATTCCTGACATTGCGGATTCTAATTTCATCTCCATTTATTATAAAATTTTAATTACGTTATTACTAACAATTCATAGAATATTTATTTACATATTGTTTGAGGAAGTAATTTATTTAAAAAACAACATTAAATATGAGAAAGATATTATATTTTAAGGATAAAAATTAATAGGAACTAAAAGAAAAGAAATGTAAAATTTTAAAGGATATTAAGATGATTATAGGGAGGAAGAAAATTTTTTAGAAATAATTTTTCTTAGGTTAATAAACATCAAATTTGGTAAATTTTGATATAAAAGGAAAAAATATTTTAAATTGAAGTCATATAGATTAATTGGAAATATTTTAATTGTATTTAAAAAACATTTATGATTGATAATATGATTATAATTTCTATTTAGAGGTACATGATGAGTTTTCCCATAAAAATTATTTTTGAAAATTAAATTCATGAAAAATGAAGAAACAATCTAAAAAACTAATTCAATTTTTTAAGACGAGAACTACTCTAAATTAATAATAGAAGAAGAACATCATAAATTCCTCTAAAACATAATATTTTTAATCCAGTCAGTAACATAAAATATTTGATGCACATAATTATTACGATGAATATGTTTTGAGTTTTGAAGATGATATAAGTTCACATTATGTAAAAAAGACCATCCATGTGAAGCTCCTCTAAAAATCTTCCTTCACTGCGTTACTATGGAGATATCAGGATGCTACATCTATAACAATCTTAGAGGAAGTGATGGACTCCTCTGTGAGTCCGAGGAACTTGACTGGATTTTAGAGCCTCTACGACCACCACTGAGTAAGTGGCAGAATCCCTTACGAGTGCGTGGAATATCAAGGGAGTTGGGAGCCTCTTTGATCACCGTGGAGGGAGTGACAGACTCATCTGTAACTCTAGGAAACATAACTGATAAGCCTCTTATTTTGAAATGTGATTTTATTCACATCATTTTTAAGAGAATCTTGATGCCTAGTTTCTATAAATACTCATCTCACCCCCACTCCAAAATATCGACACCTTAACCTTTCACCTTCCATCCTCTCAAAACTTGATTCATCTATTTCTCTTCGAATCATCATGAAAATTAATTATCTTAGGTACATGAGAATTATGAAACCCCTTTCTCTTTTAAAAAATTTACCCCCACTTCAAGAAGGAATTCCTTTTGTTAGGCCTTTTGGAAATCGTGATAGAAGGAGACCCCTTTGGGTACATAGAACTGCACGAATCACTCAGTCTTCATAAAGAACCCACCAAACACATGTAGACTCCATGCTAAGGATAGGTCATCAGGCTTTGGGAAGAAACCTCATTTTTTATTCCCCTTTACTTAGTGAAACACCAGAGCTTCACGATGACCTTCCCTATGAGGTCTTATTTTTTGCAAACCCCTACTCCTTGTGGGCCTCCAGGCTTGTATGATGTGACTTCAAAGTTCCCTCAACAGTGATTCATGTTGTGTTTCTCTACATTATTCTTTTTCACATAAACACACTAAAAATTATTTTTTCATTGCATAGCCATGATAACGTGGAACACCAATGGATTATTCCACAACCCTGTTAACCAATTGTATTTCTAGTTCCTTCCTCTCACCAAGGTTTAAAGTACACCATTTATGTAAGTCCATGGGGTGAGGAGTGAGTACTCTTCAACCGAGATATTAGAAAATAAACTAAGAAGAACCCCAGTCCTCATCAAATGATGTTAAACTGTGACCACCGCATGAGGGACATGTTCGAGAGGATAGTGATGGGGATGGGAACCATCACCCTCTCACTCATCCTCTCCCTCCGAGCTTTTTCATTGTGCATACACTGGGAAGCCTCTGTGTACGCTCTGAACCAACCTGATAGCGTGGTAATTATACGACACCCATATCCTCCTTGTACATCTAGAAATCCTACATGGGCCTCCCTCCTCGAGTAAGTCCCAATCTCTTTTTATGGTCCTCTAACCAGGCATAATTCCCTTTACACACCTCACTGATACACCATTCACAACACAATCGTCGGGTCTTTTGTTGCCTATTTTTTCTCACACTGAGAATGAATTGCGTGGACATAGAACAAGATTTGAACACAACATCCTCTATGGGACACCATAATGTGTAATCCCCATTCCCATCTTGACTGAAAAACATGAACATTGATCCTTTCCTATTTTCATGCAAGGTATGTAGGAAGCCTCTTTGATGTTCAAGCCCAACACATACCTGTCCTGTCAACCTCATGTTGGTTCACCCTCATTCCTCATGATGTTAAACTGTATCACCCCTTTCATTATGCATGTCGTTAAACTATATGTATTCGAAAAAATTGGGTTTTCATCCCTGTCTCCTAGACATGGTATGTAGGAAGCCTCCCAGAGGTTCAAACCTAAACAATGGTATGTCTCAATGTCCCCTCTTTTTGGGACACACATCCTTGGTCTTCCCCTTTGTGGTGTCAGACCAGTTCCTTGGTACAGAACCCAATGTAATCCCTACAAGTAACCATTACAATTAAAACCATGATTTTCCCTCTTGTGAAGGGATTCATACCAGTTGTAAGCCCCAATATGTCATTTAGTTGTTGTCCTTTGTGTATGCCCGGATTTTGCGACCCAATCCTAAACTATGTAGACTTTGATCCTTTACCTTTTTTAGAATGGTATATAGGAAGCCTCACTGGTTTCAATCCCATCACCCATGTACCATCCTGATATATCTATCAGGTCTTTGTGTTATGGGAAGATCATGCCCTAATCTAGTGGTTCAACATCCTTTAGGTCCCATCCATGAGTCCATTCTAGTGATCCGCTTCCTCATATGACTTTTATCGCCCCATCCCAAAACTACATGGACTTTTATTCCCCACTATGGGGATATGTAAGAAAACTATTTGATGTTCATGCCCAATACTGTAACCTTCAAACCAGTTTTTCGTTCCATAGTCATTCGTTCAGTCCTTCAACACCTCATCCATATACATTCTAATTTTTTTGGGCTGCCACATCTCAATGAAATCATGCCATATATATGGGCCACTAACCATGCATAATCCCCAAAATGCTCCCATGTTGATTTCCCTTATGTGAACCCCAATTCTCTACCCCAGTCATTAGAACTACATGATTTTTTATCTATTTCATTGCCATATGGTACGTAGGTAGCCTCCATGAGGTTTAATCCCAATCAATGTTAAGACTAAGTGTCCCGATTAAGTAGAACTAGTTCTAAAGTGATGAATGTCACATGCTCCTATGTTGATTTCCCTTTATTAGTATAATGTTAATGAGGATAAACACCCAAAAAAATATTTATATATTAAGGAAATATAAATTATAAAATATAAATCTTCTAAATTTATACTAATAAAAAAAAGGATAATGTATTCTTTTATAACATGAAAAATTATTTTGTTATTATTCAACAAAAATTGATTTTTATAAATAATAAATTAACCAAATCCGTATATGATCTTTTTATGCTTAATAGGTTTATGTTGAATCCTATAAAAAATGAAAAAATATTTTCATGGAAATAATTAAATAAATGAGTTTCATTGAGTTAAAATTTCATAAAATAATATAAATAATGTTCTTAAATCTTATAGAAATGTGATTAGATCAATACCTAAAGTAAAAGAGGTGAATTTGATCATGAAAAGTAGTAATATTTTAAATTTATTGTCAACAATTTATATTTGAAATAATTTTCAATAAAATAAGGATAAATAAATTTATTTAAAGACATTTTTTCATAAATGGAATTTGTACTTACTGTATAAAAGAATTATTCATTAGGGAATGATTAATTTGATAGTTTTTTTTAAACTAAAAATTTATGATATTTATTATATAAACTATCCCAAAAAGGGAAGTCAATATTTAATTTTTACAACTAGTTCTATGAAGTATTTTTACAAAAATCATATCATTTTTGGAATAATATATATCGAGTGAAAAATATAAGGCCTTGAGAAAGGGTATGCCAAAAAACTAGTACATATATCATATGAGAATTAATCATTATAGTAATATCAGTTTGATTAATTAAAAAAGATGTGATTTTTTATAATTATGTATTATTAAATAAGGATTATTATGATATTAATGTTTGTTGTAATATTATATTTAAAAATAATAATGTGTAATCTATAATAAAATGAATAAAATTATACCTCTTGAATAAGAAAACTGAAAATGATGATGATTTAAATTTAAAAAGATTTACTGGATAATATATGTGATTCTAATTGTTTTAAATTAATTTATAGAAATAGCCTTTCCCAAATAAAATTGAAATATTATCTTTTATCTTTGTGGAAGATAAGGAAACATTGTGGGCTATTATATAAAACTTAAAATAGTTGGAAAATAAAGGATACTAGAAGAAAGAAAGATATTTATCCATGATGCGTACAAACAGACTCATTTGATAGATGATTCATGTGATGAAATTAAAAATTCAATAATTCATTTTTTTTATTCACAGATTGTATGATCAAAATTTTCAAAATTTATATATTTTTTATTTTGATACCTGAAAAATTTCAATAGATGAATACTACTATGGGAGATGAATATAGTGAAAGATAAATGATAGATAAAATTAATATGAGTAAGAATAATGTGTTATTGTATGATAAGACCAAAATAGGAATATTACATTTTAGAAGGAAATATTTTCTTATATGAGAATAAAAAAGAATAATTTTCCATAAAAATATTTTTTTTTGGTAGTGAAATAATTGAAATAGATATAAATATTTTTAATGAGTAGATTATGTTTTTCGTTAGATTTCATTGATTAAATTTTTAACCCTTAGTGGAGATGTTAAGGTGAATAAATCAATTTGAAATAATTCTTTTTGAACGTTGTATAACATATTTGACATATATTTTTTGATAATAACACCAAGAGATAAAATATTATATCAATAAATGAGTAAATGATTATGAATTGAGGGAAATGAAAAATAAATTATGTATTATGACACATTGATGTGATTTAATGAATTTCAATTTTATTAGGTTTTGAAGATTATTATTGGACATATCTAAATTAAATAAAATATTTTTGGGTAGAGATGATATTTAATTTAGATGGTGGAATACTTATTTATTTTCTATAATTTCTCAAATGGTAATATTGTTCCACAAATGAAAAATTTTTAAATTAGATGACGTAATTATTGACATAATTTCAAATATTATATATTTTTAATTAGTACACATTATCCCAATTTTTCAATATTATTTTTTTTAAAAAAATTATTTCATTTTATAAATGTTATGATGGGTGAAACCTTAATACATAGAATTATATATATTTAGAGGATTGATTTGTTTTTGATGAACAATTTGAGACCCAAGAAAGATATTAATGAAAAATTCTGAGTATTAATTAATTTCTCTTATTTCAAATAATGATTTTGATCAAGTAAGGTTGTAGTTATTTAATTAATATAATTATATAAAGAGTAATTTTGATTTAATGTATAATATTTATATAATTATATAATTATTTTTTCATTTGGTATGAATCATTCAATTGATAGAAAATTCTTTTCCAAATGTGACTAAATAAAAACTATAAAATGAATTCCATTTACATTCACTGTAATATTTCAAAAAATTAGAAATTTATTTTCAATAAAGGGTGGAATATTGAGTTTAGGGGAATTGTTTTTGTATGTTTTAGGTGGAAGGATATAAAAGTGGATTTTCATGTGATAATGAAGAAATTATATGATAAAGTATTTGTATTAAAAAATCATAAAGAAAGACATTAGTAACCATTGAAAAGATGTACATTAAAGTAAATGAGATTTTATTGAAACCATGTTTTTATTATGAAATATTGGTGTAATGATTATTTTTTATTCATATAAATTATTAATTCTTATAACTATGGTAATGTTATAAAATAGTGACATTGTTAATGGAGGAGCATTAATTATGATTCGTGTATACGAATTATAAAATAATAAATTCATATAATGATACATAATGGTTTTTATTGTTTTAAAATCTTATTATAGTGTGAATAAAGTATATATAAATTATTAATACTGATTTAAGAAGATTGAATTTATCGATGAAAAGTTAATGAGTCATTGAAATTAGAATATGAGTTTAAAAGGATTATGTATGAGTGAAATTGAAATTCAACTACATATTATCATGTGATATGAATTCTATATAATATATATTGAGTTTTATAAGCTCCAATGATGGTGTGTTAGGGATTTAAAAGACTACACAAGAGTAGTGTGATTATAAATAATAATTCTAAAAAAAATTATAATAATAGAACAAACTATATACTACTTTCATTATATTTAATCATTAGTTGGGAATAAGTTAAATTGTTGAAACAAAAGTGAATAATAAAGTATAAACATACTGTATAAGTATTTATCTAGTCATACATCATGGTGAATAATGTTTTTAAAACCAATTTATGTGTTTAAGTAAAACATTTTATCTAAATATTCATTTATATCAATTTTATTATTTAACATTTTAAATTTTTAAATAATATTTTGGGAAATATATTTATGATATATTAAATGAATATTTTAATGGAAATTAAAATTCTGTAGAATTTTTTTTGTGGAGTTATAAATAATATTTATGTGATAATATCATGGAAAATGATTCAAAAACAATTAAGGATATATTAATCCATTTTATTAAGCGTTACATTTAAAATATATCTCTTTATGGTGATTCTAATTTGAGGATATTATGAAGTGTATTTTTGGAAACAGGAATGTCTATGATGACATCTATAAAATGTGTTAAGAATAATTTTTTGTGGTTTTTGTGAAGTTATTTCATTTAATATTAGAATTGAAATCATTTAAAAAATAAAAATATATTAAAAAAATTAATATTGGATATTAACATGCAAACATTTAATAAATCAAAAACGGAGTCTCGAATCAAAATTGTGACACTACATTTGTTTCTATAACAAGAAATTTTTCCTGAGAGATTTATCATTTTTATAGAATTTCATAAACCCATATACATAGAATTGATGAGATTTAATTCAATTACCAAAAAAATTATTATTTTTATTATATTATTTGTGCTGAAAAGATGGTAACATGGAAAATGAGGGACCATGTGGATATGACATGGAATCTCACATATTTTGGTGGATCATATCTACATTAGGGGGTTATCATTTCTAATTAGAAAATAATTAATTCAAGATTTATTGAAGGGATCTTAAATTATTGACTTGTGATGAGAATTAAAGACGGAAATAATTCGTACCCATCACATATCATATATTAACTGTTAAAATTTTAGAGAGAATAATTTAATCTTCCCATATTTTCCATTTACATGTTATATAATTCGAGAAATATTTTACCCATGCTCATCTATGAATTATAACTTTTAGTTCTTCTAGGTGGAGGTGACAATGACCAATGAGGATCAGGAGATGGTCACATTGCCATAAGAAATTTCAAATTAGGATTGACTTATTGGTATTTTTCTTACATGTTTTTCACAATCTAAATTTACCATCTTCAATGAATTGAATCAACATTTAATTACAATATTAAATATATTGAAAATAAAGAAATTATATTTTTAAAATAGATTAATATTTGGTTTTTTTTATTTTAGATAATTTCTCTATGAAAATCAGTTTTTTTACAAAAAATAATTTATCTTTATGCCTATGATTATTTAAAAATATTTTTACATCAAAAGGATGATGAAACAAAAGATATTTGATTAAATATTCAAATTAGACTAATTTTCTATTTCCGGTTGGAAATATTTTTTTTAAACATTGAATGTAGTTTCTTTTCTAAAAATTCTACATTGATTATTTAATTACTTAGTCTCTAGCATGAAATTAATATAACGATGAATCCTCTATATTTATCTAAAATATTTTTTTTATAATAATATTCAATTTATTTCAAAACCTTGTTTGTTTATAGTGGTGATTAATTCTAAAATCTTTATTTATCTTGGATGAAATTTATTCTAAAAAATGAAAAAAATGAAATATTCATTCTTTTTTTCAAAAAATTTAGACATAAAAAAAATATTATTTTCCTTTACAAGTATTATTTGTCAAAACTGAATACAAGATCAATTCATTGGGTTGTTGGGTATTACTACAACAACTACTTTCTCAATAATTTTTCATTGTTAATCTCCCTTGAGTTTTATTATGGTTTCAAGATGCTATAATAATATATAACTATAAAATAAAATGTATATGTGTGTGGAAACATTGAATTAATGAGTTTATAGATTGGTATAGTGTAATATAGTGGATAAAATGTAAAAAAATGTGGCATACTAAAAGTAATTATAGTTTTGTGTGATGATGAGTTTTGAGGTGTTAAGATCTGCCTATAATAGATTCATTGATATAGGAAAAGGATACAATAGAACATATAAGAACAAGAAGTAGTTTAAATATTCGTTATAATTTGAGATTATATATTTGTAGATTATTATCACAGACCATATAGTTTTCTTGTATTGGTTTCCATGAAAAATAAATTTAACATGATGTGTATCATTGGTATATGTATAATGTGACTCAACATTCAAAATGGATTAAATAGATAATGTATTTGAAAAAAAGGATTTGATACTCGAGGTTTTATGTTATGTAATGTGAGACTAATAGTCTCAATGTGTACCCACACACACATACCCAGTATTCCTGGTATGACCCATATATTTTTTTCAACCCTTGTACACTCCATATATATTAATAAAAGAGGATTTAAATTTATAACACATATTGACAAAGTTTCAATATATTGTTCAAACAGTATATATTCGACATAGAATTGGGATACATACTGACATTCAATGTTCATTATAAACATTATGGGATCATTTTAATGTATATTCACATGATTATTCAATGAAATACATGTCATGTACCCGCCCAAAGGCATCTCAACTTATATGTTTTTACATGATTCAGTAAAAATGGTCCAATACGAACTTACTTGAGTGATATAAATAACATGTATCCAACTATAAAAGATATGTTTTCAATTATATATGTAATTATTCTATTTTTATTTCCCCAATTGCAATTTATCAAATTCATGTAATCTATCACATGTATATTTCCACCAAAATCAAAAAATATATATTTATATAAGATACATGAGGCTATTTATAATGGGGTTTGGGAAGATTGAGGTTCCAAGATCGTAAAAGATAATGAAAGGAGGTAGTTGATATTTTTGGGCAACGAATGGGGTTAGATAATCCTCAATGTTTCAATAAACAATCCTTTATGCATGGGGTTATGCTTCTCCCCTAGGGATATACACATGATGGGAACAATCCTTATATGATCGGTAGATTTGGTTTCTCCACCATATGTCACAGTTAGGTCATCCATAAATGGAGTATGTAAACCCAAGTATGTTAAGAGGAAATCCACTAGCTATGGTAAGTATGCCCACATATGTTAGGAAGTGGTTCCATATAGGGATTGGGTACTCCCTGAATTTAAATCCATATATCTTGAACTTTCATGGTCCCTCACTATCGATGGAGATGCCTGGTTTTACAGTTTTAAGAGTTTGTTCACATTGGATGGGATTCTATGGATTGATATGTCCCTTAATAGATTCTTCATATAGAGTTAGGCTATGAGGTATAAATAGAAACATTAATTTAGATATTTAACATACCAATAATATAATGGGGTAAATTTTTTGGAACTAAATTCCTTTATACTTATGTCCTATATTTATACTCAAGCTAAGATGCATTTTATTCCAACACATGTGTTGTATTTGTAGACAACAATCAGTTTAGAGTTAGACTCAAAAGCCTATCTCTTAGTGGACCTAGAGATCTTAAGAGTTTTTGTGTGAACTTTTTAGTTTCTACAAGATGAGGGTAATTTATATTCTACTATTCCAGATTTTTTAAATTGGTTATTAGGTTATGTACATTTCCAAGTATACAAATTTTTTCTTATATTACATTGTTGGCATATTCACATAAATAAGGTACAAAAAAATTATCTTATTCAATGGATGGATTTTTCCAATATTCATCACTGATGATGTTTTTATGTATGTTGGAATATTTTATTTGGCCAGCCATTTAAGTGATATTTTATATTGGTGATTGTCTCAATCCCCTTATTTATTAGTGGTGGTCCTGTGCTGGCTTAGTCAACACATCCCTAACCCATATTGGGTATCAATCGTTTGAGGCCTATCAAAAAAGTATAATAGTATTTTGATCTTAGGGGAAGAGTTTGGTATTGAGGGACTTTTTAGGATTTATTTGGGATAATTAGGGAAATATTATTAAGTGGACTGGTTCATGGTTAATAGTATAGGGAACCCCTTTGATTATTGTGGGTAGTTGATGTAACATTTCACCTAGACTTTTATAATATGATAGATGACATGGAGCTCTATGAAATTTAATTCATGGTCTAATAGGATAGTATATGGATGTTGGAGTGTATTAAATGAGTATTAATTCACACTTTTATTTTAGAAATATCTTCTAGTTTTACTAAAATAAAAATCAATTCATCTTGTTAAACATTAGATTCCACCCTATAGTTATCCAAACCAGATTTAGTTGTAGGGATTTATTGATACCATGCCAAATAGTCTTCCTCTAGACATTATATAGTATATTGATGATATTTTAGTTTAGGGGATTGACAAGGATGGCATTTTCCTAATAAAGAACAAGATATTTGACCACAATGAGTTTGGTAGAGAGTGGTCCCCCTCATAGTGTAAATGTAATTCCATACATTGAAGGTTATGATAACTCACTTATTAATTTAGATTCAAGTGTTTTAGAGACAGTTACCCCCAAGGTTATGGGGCCATTCATACACATGGGTAGTAGAGGACTGGTTGGATCCAGTTACTAGTATCTTTTGTATTTTTCACATTTATTGTTCTAGATGTTGTAGGAGTGCATTTTAAGCATATGTAAAGCTAATTTTCTTCCAATTTAGGAGATCATATACAAAATAAATGATGATAAAAACCATGGATATTGAATTTTTTTAGATAAATAAGGTAAATAATGGTCACAAAACGTAATTGATAATATTTTTAAATTAAATTATATTTTACTAAAAAAATAAAAGAATAAAGATTTCCCATGTCATGAGTTATTTATTCATTGAGGGTGATGGTCATTCAAACCCAATAAATGTATCAAAATTTCATAATAAGGACCCACAATATGTACCCTATTATGCTTAAACCCAAATTTTCCACTAATCTATGAACAATACTAATGAAATGGTGGGTGTCAGCATGATGGATCGATCACTGTGTGTTGTTTTTCTTAATCACTTCATGTTATATAGGGCTTGTATGATTCTCCACTATATACCTTAGTATTGATTGGAATAGATGATGGGGAATAATTTGAGAGGAATGTTGTTTATAATGATTAACCTCTTCACCAATGATAAATATATATTTTCTCACCTAGACATTGCGTTTAATCATTAATTAATTACAGATATTGAGTAAATAATATATAAAACCCATAAAAACCCCATTACATAAAAAATAATTATAATTATAAGATTTTAACTTCAGGAACGTGAGAAAATGAAAATAATAACATTATTTTAGGGTATGGTAAATAAATATTTATCATCCAAGAAAATCTAGTCTGCTCAGCATTCTTGTCTTCTATTAAACTCTATATTAAATAGAGAAATAAATATTAGTCATTATTTAAATAATTAAATAAATATTATATTCGTTTTTATGAATAAATTATCAATATTATCTGAATAAAATTAATTAATTATTAATTATTAAATAATTAATAATTAAAGTTTTTATAAAAATCTAAAAATAAATATTATATTTTCATATAATTAAATATTTACCACAACAAATAATAATTTAACATTTATGATCAAATAATTGATCACAACTAAATATTAATTCTTGATATGTATATTGATACTTATTCCTATTTTTAAATAATCTATATTTATCGAAGATCAGTTGAAGAACTTTCTGTGTTACCCTTTATGCCTTTTCAAAAGTGACATTTATTTGGCTTCCTTGGAGACCAATATTATAGTCTTGAAATGAGTTGGGGAACCAGTAGAGGATGAATATATATCACAATGGTATGAACTACTTATAGACACTAATTATATAATATTATCCATTTTTCATCATATCGCAGTATGTAGGTTTGACACCTAGGTCATCAATGTATATATTTCATATGCCTTTCTTTTGCGTTTTAAAAATGAACTAATCGAAAAACCATGTTTGTTGAATTTATTATTACATTTACTCTTAAATTAAAGTTATGAGATATAAACATCTAGAAATATCAATGGAATAGTCATTACCTAACTCATTCATTAATGAAATACATTTTTTGAAACAACCAATATACCCAAATTCATAATGAACATATTCCATCATGATGTATGAAAATACATCTAACTGGAAAAGTCATGGAATGCATTAAATATAAATTTTATGAGTGAGTATTATTTAAAAAATCATAAATATATGTATCTAATAGTAGGAAATAATATGGTATTCTTACTCATAAGAATATTCTCATAATCTCATATCATAGAAATTACTATCTATTCACTTTATGAGATGAAATTTCATCCACTTATATGTAATAAAACCTAATAGTTAATGTGATATTTGTCCAATAATATAAAAATTTATCTATAATTTGAATAATTTTTTATAATTTCATTATATAATTTCATTTTTCTCATCATATTGGGGAACACACATTCCCTTTTCAATGTGACCGATAGTCCAGAATGATATTAAATTAATGTCATGTAGAAGAATGATGAATATGTAATATGATTTTTTTATTTATATTAAACTCTATTAGAGTAATGTCAATCTAATGTAAAAGTAATTTTTTTATAAAAAACCAATTCTATGTGACTCCAACTGTTAATAGATCAAACTGTTAATGAAATTTAGTCTTCTCGATCTCACATGATAACCATGTTTCTACTGAGTTAATGTTTCCATTAAGGGTTACACTTGATTTTCATACATGTAAAATATAATCATTATGAAGTTACCATTAAGTAAAAAATACATCAGTAAATTATTGTTCTTAAAAATATTATTCATCCTCTAATATGAATATGATTTATTTATATGAGGCATTTTTGTTGTATTATCACAGTACAATGTGATAGGTTATTTACTACATTGAATCACATTATGATCTTAGAATTTTTTTTCAAGATATAAATCACTTATTTAGATTAACCAATAGATAAAATGTACTTGGACTCCATTGTTGAATCATCGAACATATTTTACTTTGATATCGTGAATCTCAATACACATTTATTGAGAGTCATGTTGTTTCATTACTATTATTTCAGATCTTCTTGATCAGTTTGGATACTATTATAAACATATATCCTATTTAATAGCTCCTTATTTCCTCTATCTACTAATTTAATATATTTAGTATTCCATAGTTACTTATGGAAATTCATTACTCTAATCCAATTATGGTCACTTGGGCCAACTTGATATATTCCATCCACATATAATGAATAAGAAATGTCTAACCTTATATATGGTATAACACATATCACTAACCTAGTAACTATTTCATATGAAACCCTTGTAATCATATGTATCTACCTGTGTTTCTATGTAAACATATTCTTTGAAATGTTAATTCCATTTGATATTGAAAAACCCTCTTAAGCTATTTCATATAGAATCTTTTCAGTATTTTGTCAAGGTATCTATATTATCATGAACCATGTATCCTCCTGGATTAATCATTATCAATCTTCATACAAATTATATATTATTATTTTTCTATGACCTTAATGAATAATATGGTTTTTATCCTGACCATAATAGACTTTCAGATTATTTTTCAATTTCAAATAAGTACTATTTCAGTAACATAATCTAATAGGAATATGATTGTATCCATAATAAATTTCTTATTGACGCATTTCTAACATCTATTTTTTATAAAACAAAATTCTATTATGGATTCAAAATATTAAATATATCATGAAATGTGTAGATAATTTAATTCACAAAGATTTCACTTCAACTTCTACACCTTGTTAGAATCCTTTAGAGTTTGAAAATCATCTTGTTGTATCAAATTGACATTTTCATATATTCCCTGTAAAGGAAAACTATTTTCACATCCATATAACAAATATCAATGTCATGGTATGATTATTTGGAATGTAAAATTATGATTTATTTCAGTATAGGTACTTGTTAAAAGGTTTTTTGGTTGCCTATACCCTTAAAATGTTAAATTCTTCTATTACCACTCATGCCTTATTGGTACTAAAATTCCCATCAATGTTGAGTTTCTTCTTGAATACCTAATTCAAATCAATAATATTTATATCCACCATAGTATATAAAAATAAAGAAATAATTTTTTTTCATAGGATTAATTTCATAATTAATAACATATTTTCAATTGGTATTTTCTAGGCCACTTAGTGCTTCTTTTTTGGTTATGGATTTTTTATCATAAATTAATAATGATTCTGTAACTTCATTGACATGAAAATAATATCATTATTTTTATTTAACATATCTTATACACATAAAAATTACATGTTTATCTTAGAATTATTCATCAATGGCTCTTTTTAAAATATATTTATAACACCAAATCGTTTAAAATTATATATTCTTTTGTAAAAAAATATTTTATGCAACATGTTAAACAAATGAAAATGATTCACAACGAATCGTGAAAAAGTATATAAGAATTAAAATATATCCTAATAATTGGTGGGTAAAAATATTTTTATCCTATTTCAAAAATATTTTTAGAAATAAAAATAATGTTAATGAAAAAATGGAGGCTAGGCCTCTTTTATTAATATCAAGTAAAATAAAGGGAATGAACAGGGAGAACAGAAAAAAAAAGCAAATCCCAAAATAGGAAAACAAGGAAAAGCCCAAAACAAAAACTATTTGTTTAATTTTTTCATTATTCGCTTGCTTAGCCTCCTTTCTTCTTCTTGAAGTGCGTTCATCTCTGCCCTTCCACGACCTCAGCCCCAACCTCTCGATCTCCCCCTACTTCAATTCACCCTGCATGAGAGAGATTGAATCCTTTTATAAAGCATCTCAGCATCAGTGCTCTCAGAGTCAGAGCTATCCTGTTTTCTTTCTTTGTATTTATCAGGAGAGTCATTTTTTGTCATTGGCGACAACATTCCTTCTATCTCTGTTGCATTATCCCGATCCATAGTCTAATGGTGCATTTTCTCATCAAGAGAGCTCAAAATTGAGCCCTGCATCTCACTAGTATCATAGATATTCTTATTATAGAAAGAATCATTATTACCTACAATGGACAGTCTGACCACTGCTGGGGTAACAACCGAAGACTGTGTCTTCTTGTAGTAGACAAGCTGGAATTGTTCGTCATCCACTACCGTCTTTGAAGTAGTATGAAAATATTTAGATATGACTGGAGAATTGGAATCTGAAACATGCATACCTTTTCGATTACCGGAGTCATCCATCCTTTTCTGTGAGAGTTTATGATCCATCTCAAGTTGGACTTCATCTCTAAATTGCTCTGCAGAGGAGTCGTCATATTTAAGAGTTAAACAATATTTCTATGAAACCACACATTTTTCTTTGCTACATGCATCAACATTGTGAACATTCTCCCCTTCTGCAAAAATTTCAGCCCAGGACATCATCTTATTTTCAGAGGTGGAGGCATATACAGGAGGTGAGTCACTTGGGCGATCACCCTTCCCATCAACTAGTTGATTAGTTGTCTCCTTATGAGAAGAACCATGTGCCTCCTTCTTCTGCTCAGTAAAGTCAGCAGCAATACCCAGACCATCAATAGTCTTGCAAAGATCTTTTCCATTCTCATGCTGCAACAGAGGAATATCAGCTTTCCGAGCAGAGGCATTCTTGCTCTTCTTGATACAATTACTCACATTATGACCATGCAAAGAACAGAAAGAGAAAATAATTGAACGTCAACAAGAAGATAAGTCGTGACCAATAACATTGAAGTCCTTACAGAATTTAGGCTTTTTTTCAAAAACTATCTTCAGATCAATAATATCATCATCAGTTGCAAGAATTACCTTGTTAACAAGAGTCGATCCCAGTTCAACCTCAACTAAGAACCTGGCAATGTGACCAAATCGAGCTATCTCTGTTTCCTTGTCAATTTTAATTAGAATTCCAATATATAAGGCAATATCATACAATATTTTGGGATGCCAGAGTATCCAATTTAGCCCATAAAATATTACCCGAATTTGAGTGGTAGTGTTACCAACCTCCAAAGGATTGAACTTCTTATCTCATTCAAACAAGTGAATAATTCCAGGTTTGAGTGTGATGGAACCAAAACCCCAGGCTTGGATTATCAAATCTTCAGTGGGGAAAAGAATATGGAAGTATCCATGACCAAGAGTGACACACTTTCAGGATGAGAAACCCCAAATCAATGAAATTCATTATTTGAGTTCAGCAATTTTCAGAGGTTGAGAACGTTTAGGAAGAAAATTCCGAACAGTAATTGAAAACTCACCCATTTTGAGCCGTTCTGAAACTGCAACAGGATTTGCTTTGATGTGTGCTATGTTTCCTTTTCTTCGAATGGAAGAATCGAGCCCACTTTTGAGACTCGCAAAGGATCGTTTAGCAGATATACCCATCTTATGAGCACCACTTCTCTCCTCTGGCACTTCCCCACCCGCATCAGACACCAATTCCATTGGGTTTCCCTTGCCGGAAGCCACCGTTTCAGCCTCACTGAAAGTTTCGCCTACACCATCTATAGCAGCGAAACCGATCACACCAACCACACTGGGTTCCATCACTGCTCTGCGCAGATCTGGCACCCACTCAGCATCTATGTTCGAACCGAACTCATCAGACTTCATCGCCTTGCCCGCACCACTCGCACCGTCCGTCGCCATCCTCGCACTAACAAATAAGACTATTTCATGTGCTAAAATGATGACTTTCTAAAAATGTTGCTTTTATGTTCATAGATTATGAGATGAATTGTATCATTGAAAAAAAAAATATTTTATATAATAATAATATTCTAACACTAATAATAAATTGTGAAAAAATAAATGTAAAAACGGTTAATATTTTTAATTGGTTATTTACCTTTGAAAATTGTTTTCATTATATTTATATGTTTCTATTTAAAAGTTAAATTCCTAAATATTATAATTTTAGTCTGAAAAAATTAACATCATTTTTTTATTTATAATAATATTATTATATTAGGATAAGTTTTTGGGATTTTTATGCAACTATTTATTTTTTGGTGAATAGTGAAAATAATGATTTTACTAAAACGGTATGTTTATAATTATATAAAAAACAGCTAGTAGTGTATGAATTTTTTTTTTATATTTCAATGATATATAAAATGTGTAGAAATATACATTTTTAAAACACCTAGTTGAATTTTAAAGAGCTATTTTTAATATATTCGGGACATAAGTAATATTTTCTAGAATAATTATTTTTAATTGTTTCTATTAATTAATTATTATTTCATGAAAATTATTCATTGGCATCAATTTAAAGAAAAAAAACTAATTCCATTATAGTAAATTAAAATATTTATAAAAATAATTTACATTTCTAATTTTTCCATACACAAATTTTGTTGGGCTTAAAATGCACTTTTTCTAAGAATGGGTGTTTACATGTTACATGCTCAAATATAAAAATTGATTTTATAAAAAAGATAATTTTTATATCATCAAAATTTATTTCATATTTTTAATAATATGTTCCAATATATATAATAATATACATTTTAATTTTATGCATAAAAAATGATTTATATTGGAAAACAATAGTCATTATGATTGACCTAAAAATTGTCAAATTGAATATTCAAAGAGTAAAGGACTTGAAAAAATTATTAGAAAAAATTTATTGATTAATCTCATACCTTATCAAATCAATAAACCCATTATTATCAATTTTTTGTCTTCTTTACTTTTTAAACTTGTGATATATTTATATTACTTGATCAGATGGTCCCAAGAGAGTTCACCAAGATATATATTTAATGGGAGTATTCCATGGGAAATCCCTTGTTTTGAACATTGTTAATTTTTTCAACTTATTTCCTTTTCATTTGATTATTCCAAAATATAATTTTATATTTCCAAAATAATTACAAAATTATTATTTTTATGTATAATTATTTTTATTAAATGGAACTAATTATTAAACACTTTTCTCCTTTTATATAAAAAAAGAAAACATATCATTAATGTGTTGGGAGGAATACCGCCTCCACAAACTGTTGAATTCAATTTTTCAATGAGTACTCTATTCGTTGATTATGAGGTTGAAGTTGAATAATAAATCTGAAATATAAAATATAATTATTATTATGAAGTTAGAAATTATAATCCCTTATCATTATCTATCATTCATCGAAAAATGAAAATGTTATCCCGGAGTAGTGCGGTGGCTATAGCCAGTGGTTGAAGTAGCCTAGGATGATCCTCTTGGGTTATTCCTCAAAATCCTAGTCTTACATAAACATAGAAGTTTCTTTTTTGGGCCTATAATTTTTATTTTTTTTAAATAACCTTCACATTCAGGCACCAAGATCTTTTATAAGGATAAACTCCATATGTTGCAACAAATGATTACTAAATGGTTAGTTGTTAATTCTTAATAGAAAACCTAGGATAGGGAGAATGGAAAGAATAATAATAATCTATACAAGGAATATATTTCTAAGAACACTGTGAATGAGTATTTCACAACTTCTTTTTATACACTGGTATGTCTTTGTAAGGATTGGGACATCCTCATATCTTTCTGATCTTTGGGGAAGGATGTTTGTGGACTATATGAGGGTGGTCATCATGATGTTGAGGTTGGAAAATATATAGACTCTCAACATGATTTCATCATCTATTCATGTGATGAACAAAACTAATATTATATAATAGAATTGGAAGCCCAATTATATTTTGATTTTCTTAATAGATAAGTGTTGGAAATAAGATCCTCTTATTATTGGAAGCTAAAATTGGAATTTATTTCTGCACCAACTAAATTCTATGGCACTACTTATCTCAATTTAAAAAATGGATCAACTTAGAGGGTCATTTAACCTAATTATTATTGGATTCCAAATCATGGTGATGGTTATTTCTTTTGTAATGTTGAGAAACGCAAGACTTGTGGTCTTGAAATTTACAATAAATCTTAGTCTATGATCTTTCTGGATGAAGAGGTATTCTAGATGGTTTCCACATAGAAGCCTACGTAATTTTCATTTTCTCCTATAAATTATCCTTTTAAAACATTAATTTGTATGGAATTATCACCTTTAGTGTTTCTTCTCCAAATAGAATCTTCTTCCTCGTGAATGTAGGATCAAAAATTATAGTGAGAACAATTTCCATCTGCCAAATATATATTTCATGTGGTCCTAGGTGATCCTATAATCAAGAAATTTTTGGGTTACATAGATCATGTGTTGGTCAAAACATCAAATATATTTTATGTTCTAAAAAATATTAAGATAATGAGAAATATCATGAGGAATAGCTATTGTCTCACCTAATGAGTTTGGGGAGGTAAAGGTGGTATAAGAATACAGACGTTGGGTTAATGTAGCTCAGTATCTCATATGAGATGATCACTAATGATACCTTGTGTGATTTTCTGATTTCTATATTGAATGGTAATGAATAAACCTAAGTTAAAAATAAGGAGGCTCAATCTATTAATATTAATTACTCATAGATCATTGAAGGCCTCAAGGAACAGATCAAAACATTAAAGAGATGTCTTCAACCCTAACTTGGTTTACATGAGCATGGAATTGGATTATGTGATTAGAATTCAAATCTTGAGGATCAATCTTTTATTATTATTAATATTGGTGAAAAATTAGTTCTTTAAATCTTTATTGAGGGAATTATTTCTTTTCCAATCCCATATATTTTCCCTTGTTTTCTTATTTTTTTTATTAAAGGGTCTTCTTCTATACCATTAAAAAATCATTTTTTTGGACATCAACCATCATAATGAAACATATCGCATTTATCTTTTATATATTTTTTATAATCTCTCAAAATATTGGATTAAGAACATTAATATTAAAAAAATAATACAATTATTTTTTATTATTATATTATTTGAAAATAAAACATTTTCATAGTCATACTGATCCATTAATTAAAGGGAGTTCATGTTTAGATCTTTATATCAACCTACATGATCAATGAAATAAAATAATATCACAGATGACTATAAGAACGTACTATATATATATGATATAATTGAAATAAGAAAATAAATATCAAATATTTGGTTTTGTAGTGTTAATGAAAATATTGAGCTCATTAATTATGAAACCACCAACTATTCATTAATAAAAATTATATCATGATCATCCTCAATTTCATTTTTTAAATTTATCATTCTAATCCATAACAATTATTATAATTTCTACTCTAAGAATGATGTAATATTGGAGAATAATGGATAACAACACCATTATTTTAACACTAGTTCAAAAAATCAATACTACATGCACTTGATATGGATTATAGATATTAAATTACAAATATACATGTCACAAAAAAAATATAAATAATGATTAAAAATAGGTTATACATATAGAAATTTTTCATAAATTTTTTATTATGATAATTATTTTTTTATACAGGATATTAATGTTATTTAGTGCATGTGAGGAATTAAAGTAATGTTTTCTTGTCTCAAATTTTCACCCCTTGGGACATATTTCTTATTATAGACAATGTTTTACATGGAATGGGATATCTATATCCCTCTTAAATATTTTTATCAAGATCCTTCCATTATTCATGTTATTTAATGTCTCTATTGAAATTAAATAATTCAAATGGTTTTTACTCAAATGTTTCAATGTGAAAAGGGTTTGAGCTAACTCAATTCTCTTCTATTAAGTTACAAATTATCATATTGAAAAATATTATTCCAAATTTCATGAATTATACCAACTAAATAATTTATATGTTTTTTCAATATTAATATATATTTATTATAATTATTTCTTTTAACAACATTATCAAATTATTCTTATCTTAATGATTATGTAACGTGAAAGAGCTTTTGTAACACCCTGACCCTAGAAGCACAGAATTGGTGCATTATTATGTATCATTGGCATGATCACAAAAGATCAAGTCATGAAAATCTGATTAGTTTAGTATCCTTATAAGTACTAAATATAGTCATATTGTTTACATTACATCATAAAATGGAAAACTAAAACAACACTATTTCCATAGACAACACTGAGATCTCATAGACTATCCCTATAGATCAGTCATAATATACATCTTCACATCCTGGGAAAAATAAAACATAGAAAGGGGTTAGATCAGATGCACAGTAAGGATAACAATATAGAAAAAACATTCATAAATAAGAATAAATATTTATGGCAATGTATAATGCTAAAACAAAAGCCTTTTAAACATGAACTTCATCATAATATGGAAAATATAAATCAAGATAATTCCATTTACTTACTCACATGGATATTCTACTAGTCTAATAATCACATTCAATATCAATAGCCACTTTCATAATGATGGAATGCATAATTTTATACTTCATAACCACATAGTCAAGGCCTTGTGCCAAGATTACAAATAAAATTTTGTCAAGTCCTTGTGCTGAGACACTAGTTTGTCTCATGAGACCTTCTGATGCATCGAGGAGATAAAGTGGGCTCCATCCGTCACTTACTAAGTCCAATGCAGTCCATATATGAAAATTTTTAAACATAACATAAAAAATCGTATTAAAACTGAAATAAAAAAAATTTCAATACATTAACCATAAACCATGAATTGTATAAAATAACACATCCACAATAAAACATATCACAAAACCTTGAATACAATATCGAAGTTTTGTATCATAATAAATCAACTTAAAAGAAACATAAAATCCCTCAAAGTATGTTGACATTGATGAAATCATAACCTTTTTAGAGAAATATTTCTTTATATTTTGAAATCAGTTAAAAGTTTCCTAATTATAAAAGAAAACATTTATTTTTGAAAATATTCTTATAAGTTTGTAAGGGAAGCTTCAACGATGTTATAATGGCGGAAAATAGTCGCACCCACTGTATATGTTAAAAAACATTCGTACCATAATTTTGTCGAAAAGGTCATAAAGTACCTTGTTTGGAAAATGTTGGAAAGATTCTTTTATAAACATATTATAATTTTCAAAAAGTTTATAAATTACTTTAACCCATAGTCTATAAAATAGTAATAATTTTTTGAAATGCATTTTTAAGAAACATGGATGTGGATTATAAAGAAGTCTCAGTAGATAATTACATATAAACATCCTCAGATAATGAGGAGATTATGAAATTAACCCTTACCTTGTACTTTTCCTTGGATGGGGGTAGGTTACCAACCTGTGTAATGGTGAAATAGTTGTTATTAAATTATACAATAATCACATAAATTAATATGATATCATGTGTGATCTTTTAATATTGCTTTGATAATAATATATTAGTATTATCGTCGTTTTGGTTGTTAACAAATTCATTTTCCTTTATATGATTTGTTACCTATATAATTTTTTTCTGGATAGGATGTATATTATTCATATTCATAATTATATTAGGTAATTACGCATTTTTTACTCATCTAATGAAAATTATTCTTGAATGGATACGATGTGGAATGGATCTCATCGAGTTCGTGGAGATGGTATTCCGTACATACGCACGAGTGACAATATCATTATTTTGATATTAAAATAATATATAATTGGATGTTATATCATATATAAAAAATAATTATCATGTTATATTTATTATTTAAAACAATTAGACATAATTATTATACCCATCGATATAATAATGTATTGAATAACAATTACACCACAGCGTGGAGACGGTAAGTCGTACGTAGACACGTATGGTGACATGTCATTCAAAGGATGGATAGAATAATGAATTTGGTTGTACCATATTTATAAAAATATCAAATTATATACAAGATACTAGATTTATTATTTAATAATGGAAACAACAATTAAAGAGTAAGTGGAAGAAGAAAATAACTTGAAAGAGGTGATGAAATATTTACCTCTTCTTCGGGTTCGTCATTTTGACTTGATCAAAAGGGATCCATAGGATGGCTTTATGACTAACAGAAGGACACTAAGATGAAGTTAGGATAGTTTAGAGGTTATTTGGGTAGGTTTTGGCCAAGCCAAATGGATTTGATGGTCTGAATTATATATAAGGGTGAGTGCCCTTTTATAAGTGGGGTGAGGGGCACCATTGGAAAATCTAGAAATATTATTTTATAAGAGAATAATTTTCTATTTATAATGGCTCCAAAATGAATTATTTTAAGTCTATGGTGGTTATGGGTATAAAACCACTCAAACCATAGGTTATAGACAGGCTTGGGTCACTATATTAACCATATCTTTTAGATTTAACTCTTAGTTAAATAGTGTGACATTTACAATGTCTCTTTGTATTTTTGTATTATATGGTCGATAAACTTACTATATACATCAAAGATACCCCCAAATTATTCATTAATGATACACATATCATTATATAATCCTATTTTACTATATTTAGATATTTATGAGAATAATACCAATTAATAATATAATATTTGGTTTAAAAATTCTTTTACCTCAATTTTGACACTATTTGGTATTTTGTTTTTGCTAAATTCATAACATTATTATTAAATCACAGAAAATTCATCTAACCAACTCTTACATGTCATATTAACCTATAATATTAGTTCAATTACAAAAATTATTAAATTACATTTATTTGGATATTTATAATATCAATTATTTTAATATTTCATTAATTAGGTAATTAGTTCATCATCATTGTGTCATAAATAAATTAAATTATATGATGTCTAAAAAATATAAATAAAATACCAATATTTAGGAAATAATTTTATCTTTCTAATTAATATTTTTATTCTAGTTTATCTTATGTGTATCCCTATATTAAAAATGGTGTAGTTATTAAGCATTAAATTTAACATTTTAAACTCTTTTTTGAATTAAATAATAATAAATGTCCTAATCTAATCCAAGTGCGACAAAGAGGTTCATATTTTATTCCTAAGGTTGTTTTTGGTCGAATTATACTTATCCAATAGAATTTGGACACGTGTTAGGGTAATAATAATATCATTTTTACCCTTAATTACCCTATTTACTTTTAATCAATGTAAATAAATGTAAAAGTTACTATTCACCAAAAATTATTTTTATCTTATTGTACCAAATTTTACTTATTGATATCAACTATGTCTCTCATATTTGTGAAATTAAACTCACAAAAGTGGTAAAATTATGTTTTCTGTAATTTTCAATTGCACCTTGGTGGTGGGTAAAGGACAGTAAAAAGTTCAATAAAATTTTTATATATCTAAAATTATTATAAACAGAATCCAATTAATTAAATTGAACTTATATAGGTATTATGTATCTATTTTGAATTAAAATAAATTTAAATAATATAAATATTTATTTAAATAAAAATTTGGTTTTAAACTACAACTCATTGTTTTTCACTATTCATCAATAATTGAATGTTTTCAGAAAAATTCAAAAAATTCACCCTCAGCTAATTTTGATATTATGAATTCAAAAATGAAGTCCATTTTGAAGGATAAAAATTTAGAAATTTCAATATTTGGGTATTACTTTTCATAACAGCTAGTTTGATTAGTTGGGGTGCGTTAGAACTTGATGTTGCGTACAACACATGCTATTGTATTA
This sequence comes from Viscum album, assembly GCA_963277665.1. Lineage (NCBI taxonomy): Eukaryota > Viridiplantae > Streptophyta > Magnoliopsida > Santalales > Viscaceae > Viscum > Viscum album. The sequence goes on from OY728138.1 coordinate 2,136,607,177, forward strand.
TTCAAATAGAAGCGTACCATTGAAGATTGGGTGTTACATTCTCCCCTACATAAAATAATATCATCCTCAAAATTTATATAATATTACTGAATAAAAAGATGTCGGTGATTCTTCATCCTAAGTTTCTCGGGTTCCCACATTGCATCTTCCATATTTTGGTTACTCCATAGAACTTTTACCAGACGAGTCGTACGGTTTCTCAACACTTGTTCTCTTGTATGAAGAACCTTGAAAAACTCTTTGCAACAGGACAGATCGGGTTCTAGTTCTAATTCCTCATATGTAAGTACATACATTGGGTTAAGCATTTATTTTCTCAATAATGATACGTGGAACACATCATGAACTTTTGAGGTACTTGGAAGCATTCCCAAATAGTAAGCTACAACCCCAATTTGATCTAGAATTTTGAAAGGTCCGATGTACATGGGACTCAATTTCCTCTTATCACTGAAACATATAACACCCTTCCATGGAGACACCTTCAGGAAAACATGATATCCTACCTAAAATTGAAAATCCTTCCTTCGGTTATTGGAAAATCACTTCTACCTACTTTGAGTTGCATTGATGTGTGTTTGGATTACCTTCAACTATTCCATCGCTTCATCAACAAGTTGTCGGCCTTTGAATTTTCTTTCACCAACATCATTCCAATAGAATAGTGTGCGACATGTCTTTCCAAACAACACTTCATATGGTGCCATATGAATATTTGAATAGAAGCTATTGTTATAATGAAATTTCTACCAGAGGTAAATATTGATCCCATATACCTTGAAAGTCAAGAGATCATGCTCTCAACATGTCATCTAATGACTGAATAGTCTTTTCTGATTGTCCATCAGTTTGGGGGTGGTAGGCAGTGCTCAAATGAAGTTCACTGTCTAGGGATTTCTGATGACTTTTCAAAAATCTTGATGTAAAACGGGGATCATGATAAAAAACAGTCAATAGTGGTACTCCATTAAGTCTTACAACATCATTAATATATATTCTTTCTAAACGTTCAAGTGGTAAATCATCCCTTATAGTAGGAAAATGTGTTGAATTGGTAATATGATCAACAATGACCCATATTGCATCGTTACCTCTTGGATTATTTGGTTGTCCCATAACAAAGTCCCTCATAATATTATCCCATTTCCACTTAGTTATGGGAAGATGTTGCATGACTCCTCTAGGATGTTGCCTTACATCTTTCACTTGTTGAAAACCCATATATCTTGACACAAAATCATCAATCTCACTCTTCATGTTGTCCCACCAAAAATGTTCCTTCACACTTTATACTTCATAGTGCTACCAGAGTGTATAGAGAAATTGGATCTATGAGAATCATCCAAAAAATCTCTTTTTAGATCAGGTATATCAGGAATACAATGTCTCTAACCAAATTTCAAAATTCCATCTTCATATACGAAGTCACTCAATCTCCCATCATTCACGGCTTTAATCTTTTTTTGAAACTCCTCATCATCAACCTGATAACTTTATATCCGTTATATATCATCCATTTGAAAAAGTATTGATGTTTCACCTTCCATCGTTATTCCCATATCCATATGTACTAGATCAATGAAAATAGGATCCATTTCAACTCTCATCTTGTTCAAAACTCCAGGATCCTTTCTACTCAAAGAATATGCCACTGTACTTGCCTTCCCCAGGTGGTAGTGTATCATCCAATCATAATCCTTGAGTAGTTCAAACCATCTCCTTTGACTCATGTTGAGTTCTTTCTATGAGAAAATATACTTCAAACTATTTTGATTGGTATATATCTCAAATAATCCACCATAGAGATAATTTCTCCATATATTCAATGCAAAGATTTCAGCTTCTATCTCAAGATCATGAGTAGGATAGTTTTTCTCTTGAATTTCTAGCTATTGTGACACATATGCAATAACCCTATCATTCTGCATATGGAAAAAACCAAGTCCTTTCTTAGAAGCATCACTATAAATAACAAATCAATAAATGAAATGAGAAATCTTACTTCTTGGGTTGTGTATATAATCTACATTATGCCTCACTAACCTTGTAAAGTAAGATTCATACTTTGCGACATTCTCATCCTCCTTTTTCCTCAGACTCAGAAATTGGATTTCCAAATCCGCTCAATGGTCATGAGGAAATTATTTTTCTATGAAAAGATCTTTAAACTCCCTACAGTATATATTTGATATTTCCTCATCTTCCTTTCAGTTTTGAATCAATGGCCACTATTGATCAGCATCTCTAGTGAGGAGGTAAATTGTTATGACCATTTTCCCTTTCGCCACTCCCCAAGGCGTGGAATATTTACTCTATGTAATTTATCCATTGCTTAGCTACTAGTGGATTTGTACCCCGATTGAATGTCGGTGGTTGTTTCCACATAAAGCGATCTAACATTGATCCTCCATGATGCGGATCAGGGTGGTCCACATGGGTAAGGTTATTATTCATAACCCAAGTGAGTTTTCCCAGTATGGTGATTTTCTAATCATCACCAGTTGTATCACCAAATCCGCTATAATTATCTTGAGTAGGATGGAAATCCCTACATGGAGTATGTGAATTGATATTGCTTCCATTCCTTTCACTACGTGCCATTTCTAAACAATGACATAAACTAGATAAGTTTTTGAATTGAAATAACAAATTCTAAACTTGTAAAACACTTAACATAAAATGAATAGTTTTTGGATATAATCCACAATCAAAAAAAAAATTATTTGAGGATGTATATACTCATAAAGCCTTTATAATGGTTTGTAAAGAAAATTATAATTATCCTAAACATATCCCTTGGGAGTATTGTAACCAAGAGTGCAGCAAGACCTGTTGTCGTGCACCAATTCCTGTTTGAGTCTAGCTCAAAGTAGTGTTTTCAGGTTTTACCCCTAGGTAAATCTGTGTCAGAACCACCTCTACTTGATCATATCTAGAAAGGTATGTATTTCTTGGAAAACTCAAAATATCTCTATATTACCAAAATTATAGGAAGTTATTATATACAAATCCTCAAAGACTATCTCAGGGATATGTGCTCTAATCAGAGATTATCTAAATCTAGTTTCTAAGGTTTGTACTAAAATTCCTCTGATACCAACATTAACACCCCGACCCTAGAAGACCAGAGTTGGTGCATTATTACATAACATTGGCATGATCACAAAATATCATGTCTCAAAAGACCGATTAGTTTTGTAGAGTTGGAAGTACTAAATACATTCAAAAGGATTACATTACATCATAAAATGGAAAACTACAAAAACATTGTTTCAATACACAACACTGAGATCCCATATACTACCACTGTAGGTATATCATAATATACTTATTCTCATCGTGGAAAAAATATAACATCGAAATGGGTGAGCTCAGATGCTCAGTAAGGATAACAATATAGCGAAAACTCTCATAAATAAGCCTAAATATCTAAGAAAATGTATAAAACTAAAATAAAAGACTTTTCAACATTAACTTTATCATAATATGGATAATTTAAATCAAAATAATTCCATTTACTTACTCACATGGATATTCTAATAGTCTAATATTCACATGTAATATCAGTATCCTCTTTCATAATAATGGAATGAATAATGCCAGACTTCATAACCACATAGTCAAGGCCTTGTTCCATGACTACAAATAAGATTTTTTCAAGGCCCTGTTCCAAGACACTAGTTTGTCTCATGAGACCTACCGATGCATCGAGGAGCTATAGCGGGCTCCACCTATCACATACTATGTCAAATGAATTCCTCTTATGAAATGGTTTAAACATAACATAAACATTCATATTAAAACTGGTATAGAAAATATCAATAAATTATCCATAAACCATGAATGGTATGAAATAACACATCTACAATCAAGAATATCACAAAACCCTCAATAAAATATTGATGTTTTGTATCATAATAAGTCAACATCAAACAAAAATAAAATCCATTAAAGGATGTTGACATAGATGAAATTAAAACCTTTTTAGAGAATTATCTCTTTCTATTTTAAAATCACTTAACAGTCACATAATTATAAAATAAAACATTTATATTTGAAAATATTCATATAATTTTGTAAGGTAAGATTCAAAGATGTTGTGATCGTGGAAAATATCCACACCTATCGTATAAGTTAAAAAACATTTATAACATAATTTTGTCGAAAAGGTCGTAAAGTACCTTGTTGGGAAAATGATGAAAAGATTCTTAATAAATATCTTATAAAAGTCAAACAAGGGTATAAATAAATTTAACCCATAGTCTATAAAATGTTAATAATTATTTTAAATACTTTTTTAAGTGCCATGGATGTGGATGATAAAGAGGTCTCCGTAGATAATTATATATAAACAACTTCAGATAATGAAGAAATTGTGAAATTAACCCTTACCTTGTACTTTTCCATGGTTCAGGGTAGGTTAACCTCCTGTATAATCATTAAATAATAATTATTAAATTGTAAAATAATCATATACATTAATATGATATCATATATGATCTTTTAATATTGCATTGATAATAATATCTTAGTATTATCATCAATTTGGGTGTTAACTGATTCGTTTCCTTTATATGATTTGTTGTGGAAGTAATGTTTATTATGGATATGATGTATATTATTCATATTAATAATGTTATTAAGTCTTTAAAAATTATTTTTAATCATCTAATGAATATTATTCATGAATAGATACGATGGGGAAAGAATGTCCTCGGGTTCGTGGAGACGGTAATCTGTACGTACGTACGAGCGACAATATCATTCTTTTGATATTAAAAAAATATATAATTGGAAGTTATATCATATATACAGAATAAATACCATGTTTTATTAATTATTTACATCAATTACGCATTCTTATTATACACAACCAATGAATAATGTATTTAATAACAATTACACCACGACCTGCAGACGGTAAGTCGTACGTACGCACGTATAGTGACATGTCATTCAAAGGATGGATAGAATAACGAATATGGTTGTTCCATAGTAATAATAACATCACAGTATATAGAAGATACTGGAGTTATTATTTTAGAATGTAAACAAAAAAGAAAGATGATGTGGTAGAAGAAAGGAACTTGAAAGCGGTGATGAAATATTTACCTCTTCTTCGGGTTCTTCATTTTGATATGATCAAAAGGGATCTATATGTTGGATTTCTGACAAAAGTAAGCCCTCTAAGATGAAATTAAGACTATTGAAGGTGTATTTTGGTAGGTTTTGGTTTAGAAAAATGTCTTTTAATGTGTGAATTAGAGAGAAGGGTGAGTGCCCTTTTATAAGAGGGGTGAGGAAACCCTAGGAAAAGCTAGAAATAATATTTTAAATAAAATATTTTTTAGTTTCTAATGGCTACAAAATGATTTATTTAAAGTATAAGTTGGGTATGGGTGAAAAACCACTCAACTAATTGGTTTTATATCGGCTTGGGTCACTGTATTAACCTTTTAATTTAGATTTAACTCTTAGTAAAATAGTTTGACATTTACCATGTGTCTTTGTATTTTAATCTTACATGGTTAATAAACATACTATATACTTCCAAGAGAACTAAAAGTGGTTCATTAATGATAATAAAATAATAATATAAGTCTTCTGGACAATAATTATATTTTTAGGAATAGAATATCAATTAATAATATTATATTTTTTTAAAAAACTCTCTCACGTCAATTTTGACACTATTTAGTATTTTGTTTTTGCTAAATTCATAACATTATTATTACTTCGAAACCATTTCATCTAACCAACCCTAAAATTTCATATTAACCTTTAAAATTAGTTTAATTCATAAAAATACTCAAATTACATTTATTTGTATATTTATAATATCAATTTGTTTAATATTTCATTAATTGGGTAATTACTGCATCATCACTATGTAATAAATAAATTACATTATTTAATGTCTAAAAAATATAACTAAAATAATATTATGTAGTAAATATATATATATTTCTAATGAATATTAATAGTCGAATTTATCTTATGTGTAACCCTATATTTAAAATGGGTTAGTTATTAATCACTGAATTTAACACTTTTAACTCTTTGTTGAATTATATAATAATAAATGTCCTAATCCAATCCAACTGGCCCAAAGAGGTTCATATTTCTTTTCATAAGGTTGTTTTTGGTTTAATTATTCATATCCAATAGAATTATGACATGTGATAGGGTAATAATAATATCAATTTTACCCTTGATTACCCTATTTACTTTTAACCATGGTAAATAAAAGTAAAAGTTACTATTCACTAAAAATTATTTTCATCTTATTGAATCACATTTTACATACTGATATCAACTATTTCTCTCTTATTTTTGAAATTCCACTCAATGAAGTGGTAAAATTAAGTTTTATGTAAATTTTCAAATACTCCTAGGAGGTGGGTAAACGACGGTAAAAAGTTCAATAAAATTTTTATATATCTAAAATTATTATAATCTGACTCTAATGAATTACATTGAACATATATAGGTATTATGTATCTATTTTGACCTAAAATAAGTTTAAATAAAATAAACAATTATTTAAATAAAAATTCAGTTTTAAGTTATAACTAATTTTTTTCACTATTCATCAAAAATTGAATATTTTCAGAAAAATATGAAAAATTCACCCTAAGCTAATTTCGATATTCTAAATCAAAAAATGAATTCCATTTTGAAAGATAAAATTTATAAAATTTAGAAATGTGGGTATTACTATTCATAAAGGCTAGTTTGATTGGTTGTGGTGTGTTAGAACTCGAAGTTGCATACAACACACGCTATTGTGTTATTCAAAGAGAAGCGTACCGTGGTAGAATGGGGTGTTTCAACTTTAATTTCTCAATTTTCACCCATGTGACATATTTTCTATTATAAAATATGTTTTAATTTGAATCTTGTATTTAAATCCCATTTAATTTTTTTATCATTATTCCATAATTATTAAATGTATTTAATGTTTAATTTTGATTCATATCCTTCAAGGAGTTTCTTATAGATTATTTCCTAGGATGTATGCATTTCTGCTATGTCAATTTTAATATACTAAGTTACAAATAGTTATATTGAATAATATAGTTCCATGTTTAGTTTATTCCAACAAGTGACTACTTTTTATGTAAATTACTAAATTTTTTCTATGGTTCTATAATTCTTACTTATGGACTAAATATCGAATGATTATTATATAAAATATTATGTTACATAAAATGGGTGTCTTGAGTCAATTTACACCCCTTGTGACATATTTATTATTTTAAACTATAATGTCTTTTATATTGGGTCTCTTATAGCCCTTTAAAATTTTGTATCAGGAATATCTCATTATAAGTTATATTTGATGTTTTATTTTAAATTATATCATTCAGGTGGTTTGGATTCAAAGGTTTATATTTTATTATGTGTTTTTGTCTCTATATTAAGTAATATGAGAATCTTTTTACATTTGAAAAAATATTTTCATTTATATACTATATTAACATTTACATAACCTTAAATATTAATTACTTTATTTATTTTAATTATATTTAAATTTTTTTTACACATATTAGTTTCTTTTTATCCCATCATTTCAATTAAAATATGTGTGTTATTATATGAAATTTGACACACTAAGATATAACTCATATTCTACATTTGTTTTCTATTTGGGGTATATATTTTCAGGTGATTACTTTTTTAATCCTATAATTCTATTTTCATATGGGGGATTAAACTTGTTTAAATCCATCACTACCTTTTTTTTAAAATCACCCTCTTATTAAGGAATGGGTTTTATTTAAATCTATTTACTCTAAGAAAACCATATTTTTAATTACAGTTTTTTAGGAAATTCACCTAGATATCCATACAAAAATTGATATGTTTAACTACCAAATTCACCATATTACATTACACCACACATAGTTATTTTGAAGGATTCTATCATAGAATTTTAATTCATTTCTTTTTTGGGGTCATATTGATAAAAAAATATACATGTTTTTCAAATACTGATATTTATTAACTAGTAATGAATATTGGATATGTATTATATAGTTTATTTATTCATTTATACAATGAATTAATTTTAATTAATTAATGATGTCTAGTTCTTGATATATAATTCCCCATGGGGCATCGATATGACTTTTTAGATAAACTAGAATTGTTATTTTGGTGTATTGTTTCTTAGAATAAGTTGTTTCTTAGAAACAAGGAATTTATAGAATACAAAAGATATGAAATATAATTAATACCTTAATTAGGATAATGAATTAGATATATAATGTTATGAATTTTATCTCTAAGTATCTAGTTATTTTTATCCATGTGATATTATGATTACCGATTTTTTCCTCGAGTATATTACGATTTTAGAATCGTTCTATTGTAGAATTTTTTATTAATATTTTACAACTATATTATTTATGATCATGTTATTCTCACTTATGAAATTTGATTATTATAACTTATTTTTACCCTTAATTATCAATTTACTTCACCACTTTGTAAGATTCTATTTCCCTAAATCATAAATTAAAGTATTACTCCTGATATATCTAATCGGATGGCTTGTGTATATATTTTGTGTGGGAAGTTTAAGAGTGATTATGAATTAAACAGTTTATTATATAGTTAAAATTAAATTTCAATTAATTGTGAAAAAAATTGGAATTATTGATTTGTTAATCCCAAATCCTCTAAATATATTAACATAAATGTTATTCGGAAGATACGTAATGCGATGCTTTATATAAATCATTTGATTATTAGATATTTATTTTACAGAATCTATAGTTGATATAAAATACCATATATACATAAATAGTGAAGACCATGGAGAAAAAGTGAACAATCCCAAAAACATATTATAAAGGGAATCAAACAGTACATAAGGATAGTTGAGGGTAAAAGTGGGAAAATATCCCACTAACCTTATACAAAAAACAAACTCAACCTTTATTTCTACCACCCCATCAATGAAATCTGTGTATTCATATTGGGTTCATTACCCTTCTCCATTAGTTTGGGGTCTTCCACATACCACCTTGATCATTGATATCTACCAGTTAATGATTGCATCAGCATTGTGATCTACACTTTGATCATCTACCAGAGACATACCATCCCCGTTCATATCATAAGCCTACTCTCCTCTAACCCAAACACGTTCAATTTATGGTGTCTATATCTACCATCACATAAGATCAACCTTCTTGGAACCAAATTAAAAATTTAGTAGAGGAGACAAGGGGTTTTTACCTTTTCAGGCACATCTCTAACTATATAATGCGTCGATGTCTATAGAGTTAGTATATTCTAGCATAGTGAAGAAAATATGTTGCACAATATTATTTCTAGGTGTTCTGAAATTTATGTGGGGTTTCAATGGAACTGAAATAGATGTTTTATGGGTAGAAGACACATATTTAGCGGTTTAGGCCACACCTGAGGTATCACAAGGCAACACATTAGAAGTAATAGTGGGTGTTGGAAGAACATGATTATTATTAGGGGAAATCTCCATGGTATCAACGGATGCAGTCAAGGCCCCCTAGAACCAGAGGCATGAGCACCCATTGTAGAATCCAAAGGCTTATCTATAGAAGCTACAAAATGTGTACCCCTCAGCTGGGTAGGATCATATATGTTTACAACAACCTATATCCAAGGGCTAGATTTACCCAAAGATGCAAATCCAATAACATATTCTTAACCAAGGGAAGGAAATAATTTCTGAATAGTAGAATACAAAGCATGTGCTACACATTCTCATGAGAAGAAAAATAAAAACTAGATCCAAGTGTATATTGACCAACCATAATAGGTGAGACCCATTAAACATGAACAAGATCCAATTTACCTTTAAAAAGATAATGTTAGTTTAAAATCATATTAGGATCATCATACACACCGTCATTAATGCCAGCATCACCCAATTTCGAGGTGGTATCCACCAAATCATATGACCGGTCGGTAGTGTGGGATGTACACTCAGCACATCCCCACTACATACTATATCACCTAGTGTATGATCAAGCCTCTTTTCGGCCACCACATAAATAAAACTGGGAGAAATATCATTCAGTGATCCATAAATGTTATTAAGAACTGTATCTACCTTAAATGATGATTCTCCCTTCATAGGAGAAGAATCATTCTTAAAGGGGTCACCCACCACCTTAAGCTTACACTTATTTGATGATGACCATATTTCATAGAATTATAACATGGAAATCATCGATTACATTTAGAAAAAACATTTCTAATATATTATCTGGTAATAAAGAAATTAGAAACATGATCAGATTTGATATCCAACCCAAATTCTAATTCACCATAAATCAAATAAAGAGTCTCAAGAAGAGGTATATAAATTTTAAACTCAGCCAACAGATCAGAAAAATGATCATTCCTAACTGATACAATATCATTTTCATGTTTAATTGGGGTACCAACATCCAATGGAATATCTCATAGGATTAATGGGTGACAAAAGACCCAATTAAATCCTTTTACACATATCCATTAATATTGTATATAATTATTGACGTTAATTGGGTCAATCCATGGTTCTAAATTTTCAAATATTAAACGTCGGGCATTAGATTAAAAAAAACCCAACTCCATGGTTTCATTTTTAGTTCATTCAAGTAGAGGATAATATGAAAATAATTCATACCAAGAGAGATAATATTCCGATTACTAAAGCCTCAAATATTTCATAGAAAATTCCTCTGATCCTCAACCTTCCAAACATCTTAATGAACACTAATGAGAGAAATAATATATTTATTATAACAAGAAATCCGAACCTGAAACATCATAGGGTTGGACTCTACTACTAAAAGTGTACCATTCCTCAATATCTATGGAGGAATGGACTCTCCCTCCGAAGTGATGATGAAAAAAAATCAGAATCCTTAGATAACGATTCATCCTCTCATTGAAAAAATTCATCCAAATCAGAACCTTTCACGGCGTATTGATGATCCTAAGGATCCACAATCGAAGATTCAATAGTAATCAAGATGGATCCACCATTACCCTTCCTTGATAGGCTGATGAAAACCTACTCATGTTTGAAAATAGAAATCATCAAAAAAACTATAATCACCATAGATATATAGAGAGAGACTCCCAACCCGAAGATAAATCCTTGTCAAAATCCAATATATAAAGTTTTTGGTTACACCACCAGATATCAGAGTGTGGGTATGGGTATTTCAATGTTGGTATTATATTGAAGTTTATATAACATTAGATTTCAGATATTTAGTTGAGGATAAATTTACTGTTGATAATTAAAGGTTAATCCTAATTTTAAATTCAAGGATAACCCTTCAGTTTAGTTGAGTAATTGTTGAATATTTTAGGGATTATGAGAGGGTAATTTTTTTTGAAAAACGTAGGGATGTGTATAATGAATATTTCTAGGTATATGATAACATCCTGATGTTTTTTTAAAGTTAAGATTGTGTGGTTCTCCAAGAAATTAAATCCAAGACTTGATATAGTAAATTCAATGTCGGTGTGGAATAAATTTATGTCAGTTTATTTACCTATGAAATAAAATTTGAGTAATGAATCAATCTTCACTCTAGTGTATGATGAGTGGTTCAAAGACTTCACACGAAGCTAGAAACTCCCATTAAATATTATTTGGTAAATCAAATTATATATACAGGCCATTACAATAGATTACGTTGGATACACAATTAGGTCATGTAATATTATAGAATCCAACCTAAGTAAACCTTGATTGAACTAAGAGTGATTTAGGTTGAACTGAAATATAATTAAATAGTTTCAATGACTATGAAATTTGCATGTTTATTTTTTCATGAAATGTTAATAAAATAATTATATTATCACACCCATCACTCATATAAACATCATTTTGTTGTTTTAGTATTGGCTTATACCTGAGGGAATAATGATAATAATGGATACTTAAAACATTGAGAAGATTTTACAAATTTATGGTTTTGGATATAGGGGATGCACTGGATGGGGCATGCCCAATTCATTTTTTTTCAAAATTTTCAATCAATTGAATATTTACACAATGATAAATGTTATGATCAATAAAATTGAATCAATGATTAATTAATAACATAATTCTCGAACAAAGATTCAAAATCATTTCATTTTAAATATAACTAATTACAATAATTAAATTAATAATTTATGATGAATTATATCTTAATTGATAGACCTAAATCATATATACATCATACCATCTGTATGTTGTATAAATAGAGAGTATATTCCCTCTAGTGGTGATCCACACTCATTCGAGGAACCTATAAATGTAGTTGTAAGAATCTTTGGGTGATATCATTGTATATTTTGATTCTTATGTCATTCACCTATGAAACCCATTAGAATCATTTCAAGAAAGAGTTTTATTCAATCCCTCTACACTTGAGAGTGGTGGTATAGAAGGATCCCTCGCCGTTTTGAGGGAGTTTTTAGATAAGGGGGCTCTCTAGGTCCTTGATATATTTTCTCTGGATTTCATTCTACAAAACCATATGAATTCCCAACAATTAAGAAATAATATAATTTGGTTTATGTACTACATGTGTTAGAAAATAATAATTTGACATACACCCTCACAATATTTATTAATCCCTATGGAACCCAAATTATATAATAATAATAATATTAACATTTCTATACATGGTATAAACCCATGAATTAAATTAATGATTTTTTATTCAAAAAATATTAATATATATTATTTCTCAATGCATCATTAATCTCAGTCTACAGTTCTACTATAATATTAATTGGACCTCAAATAATGATTATTTATTTATTATGTAAATATAAATGAATTATTTTTCAATAAATAAATAAATATTATATTGTTTAAATAAAAAATCAATATTTAAATATTCCAATCAGAATATATTCTCTTAAATAACTCATGATAGAATATATGTGATCTATAAAACATGTATAATTATTAATCTATGTTAAATAATAATATAGATTTAGCTTGTTATGTAAATAATAATTAATATTACAATTCAATATATGTTTCGGATATACATAATGTATGACCATCCATGCATCTTTTATAGTTTTATTAGAAATATTAATCTAAAGCCTAAGTATAAAATCTAGTAAGAGGACATGGAACCCATAGATGAATAATTTAATTTCCCCATGACACAAAACCTAATATGGATGTTTACTATGAAATATAATGATGTCATTAATCATGTGGGTTGCATGATGGTTCCAACAACCTATGCGAACAGTGTCTCTTTCTTTGACATTGTAGAAATTGAAAATTACTATAGAACCAAATGGAATTTGATTTATTTAGGATACACCATTTAAAAAAAGGGATTTAGATATCAACATCTATTGATGATCATAATGTAAAAATCCATTATCAAATTATTCGTTAATGAAGTATTACTCAAGATGCACCAATCATATTCTAATTTTCTATGAATATATGTCATCATGGTTTTTATAAATATATTAATCTACTTGACTAATAATATAAAGTAATAATGATTTTAATGTCAAAGAACAAATACACACGTTCATAGATTGGAAATTCCAATAACACATATATATGTGGACTTCTTATGAACATGTCTCATTTTCAAACTCTTCTACACTGAAATTGAACATGGATTTACACCAAGAGAATGTTCCCTAATTTCTTATTAGTCACCACCCATGATAGGCTATATAATTTTTTCCCAATAATTATTTATTCTATATATATATATTATATTCAATAATAATTTCTTAGAACTTATTAGTTTTCATCATAGAAGATAACTGCTACGACCTTCAAATTCTACAACCACTCTTGGGATATCATCACATGCCATATAATGTAAGAGAACAATAACTATGTGTTAAAGGGTTTTTTAATATTCAAAAATATGAAAATAACTAATCATAAAGTTTACTGAAGTTGTTAATAAAACACCAACATCATAAAAAATTTAACTTCCACTATAGAATACCACTAACATCCTTCAACCCACTTGCTCTAACATGATACTCATAATTCATCTCAGATCATATATTAGTCAAGGGGACATCAAAATTTTCTTCTATGGAAAATATTTTTTCTATATATTCACATCTATGAAAAAAACCCTCAATAGACGATATATTCAAATTATGCACTTCACCCATTGATGGGAAATTGGCTCTCTTACAAGATCCAATGATGTGGTATTACAACATTATAATGATATAAGGTTAATAATCTGAGGTACAACATAATTATGATGGACAAAGATTCATATCTAGATTGATTCTATGTAAATATTATAATCCACATTATACTAAGACACCATTGTAGAATTAATGAAAACTAGATTCTTTAAAACCTTATAGAAGAAAGCTCATTTGTTGAAATTGGAAAAATATCTTGACTGAAATTTCAGATTATTCTATTATATTTTATATCTATAATTATCATAACCCAGGATTACTAGCCCTTCATCCCCTCCATACATAAGGAACATATCCTTACTTATTTATAGATTCCTTCACAAAACCATAATAGTGGACCAATGTCACTCACCTAGATCAGTTTGGTATATACCTACCTTTCAAAATGTATAGGCAACATAAATTATATTATATATAATGGAATGCATAATTGATCATATCACCAAAGCGTATGAGATCCTACACATTGTCTCTTTCTCCTGTTGTTCCTAAGGAGACATTTTCCTGGAAAGTTGCATACTAGTTAACACGTGAATGAATCCAACCATTGATTATTCCAAATTATATATCATGTGTATCCAGTTAATATATATACCATGAATTAGTCTAATAGTCATCTTGTAATGATCACAAATGATCATGAGCCCTATAATATAGGCTGCTTCACTTAATTCCATCAGGGATAAACACTTCTTTAACCAGACCAAAATAGATTGTATGATTATTATTTGATTTTCAAGAAGTAATAAATTATATACATAATGTAATAAAATATAGAATGTATAACAAACATATATATTATTAAAACATGGAATAAATTTAATCTTAATGAAACTAAATTTTTTATAGATTTATCGAATTTAATGTTCCAGGTTCAATATAAATTCTTCAATCCATTAATAGATATTTGAAACTTTCATATTCAATTTACATCACCTTGATTAAAAATACCATCTGGTTGTATCATATATAATCATCTAGAAGACTCATATTAATGGAAATCTATTTTAACTTCCATTATCCAAATTTTATAGTCATGGTGTAACACTAGAACATAGAAGATAATGAATTTAGAGATGAAAACTGGAGAAATTTATTCATTGTAACAAGTTCCATGTCATTATTAAAACCCTTTAGCTACAAGAAATTATTTAAATATAATTTCATTACCATCATTTCCAATTTTCTCTAGAATAATGTTTTTCACCCAATAGGTTTCAAAGAAACCGGTGGATTGACCGGATCCCATAATTAGTTAGGTTACCTGAAATTCATTCATGTATTCATGGAATCTTTCTATTGTACAATTCCTGATCTCTCTACGACCTATTTAGAGGATAAAGGATTATTATTTTAAACTAGAAATTTTTACCATATTCAGAGACTATATAATGACATCTATTGGGATCTCTTAGATCTATAGTGATCTTGTGATGTACATCTATTTACAGAACAACTTATTACAGGGTATCCTATGGAATATGTTTCATGATCTATGATTATGTATCTTGAGACAAAAATAAATAAAAGTTAATCATTGTAAAATCATAATCCTTTAGGATGTATTCATTATAAGGAAATATAAAATGTCCAGTAATACTCACATTCTTGACTGAGGGGTTATATAGGTAATATCATTTTATTTTCTAAAGATATCCTATAAAGATACACTTTATGCCCTAGAGTGATATTTTGTTTCTTGATTAAGAATTAACCATTGGCTTAGAACCCTATACAAATGTATGATAAAACATTTTCCTTCCATTATATTGATTGAATGTAATTCCCTTTTCCACTATATTTGGTACCCATTTTAATGTGTACACCACAGTTTGTAGTAAATATCCCAAAAATTATAATGAATATTTTTCATTACTCATAATCAACCTTTATATGTTTTTAATGATTTAGTTCCTTATTTCACTAACACCATTCCATTTTCATGTTTAAGGAGGAGTGAGTTGAGATGGAATCTAAACCTTCCATAGAAATTTGATAAACTCTTTGTTAAGATATTTACCACCTCAATATAATGAAAGATTATTTAAATTTTGTCAACGTTGATTCTATACATATTTCTTGAATTACATAAATTTATCAAATAAGTCATTATTATACCTCATCAGGATGAAATATAAATATAACATATAGGTATCATTAATGTTATGGTATAAGAATACCCACCTCACGATTATATATAAAATTTTCCACACACATTAGTTTGTACCAAACCTAAAAGATTTATGAACCTTTAAACTTATCCACTAAATGGTTGTTTGGTTAATTATAATTATAAATAGAAATGAAATAATTCAGTTTGTTTTAGTTCCTAACATTATAAAAAGATATATTGATAGAGATATAAAAAATTATTCTAATTTACATGACCATTATTGTTATTTCATAATTAAGTGTTATATGAGTTGGCCAAAAATTATTATCTATCAATTTATAATACTTGGTATTCATAATTTAATACAAAAATACCATTATTTAAAGGTTCCATACCAAAACATAGGTTTTCATCATAAAAGGGAAAAAAATTTATTTCAATCATGAAAATATATCCATTTGTATCAAAGAAAATATCGAAATTATGTTCTCAGTAACCATCAGTACATAATAATAGTAACTTAAAACCAATAACATTCCTATTATAAATGAATGGTGGTAGTCTCTAGTTGCTAGACCAGCTAGCCTTTCACTATTGTAAGCCCATGAATCATATTGTCCAATGTATATATTTCCTCATATAGTTGGTTTCTATACATTGATTCAAATATTAGCACCATAAGCTATATCTAATATAGAATATGTAAATATTGAATGTTTTAACTTCATAACAAACATACCCTTAGCTTCTGATTTCATATTGTTCTATTTTCTCTTATAGTGGCCTCAATATCGATATAAAATGCATACTACTTCATTTTCCATTACCTACCATTGGATCTGTTTTTTCTTGATAAGATAATGCTCAAAAGATTTATACTTGTTATGTGTCTTGGGCCTGTTTTCCTGGTTCTTCTTTTTCTTATTCATCATAAGGATTGTGGGTTTGTCACCCCTACGTAATTCTCTAAATGGATAATTATGGTAACTTTTTAGAAAATATAGTTATCATTATCTCTCATTTTTTAATGAATAATAAAACTAGAGAAGGGCATTGGTAGTGAGAAAATTGTGAGATCTATGCAGAACTCATCTTGGAATTTGATCACTGATATTTACAAGCATTTAATGTATCCAATAATCTGGAATACATGAGGTTCATCAGGCACTAAATCTCCAAAAATGGTTTTAAAAAGAGTATTGGAGATAATACCTCTCTCTTATGTAACATTATATTGATATTGATCCTAGAGGTAGGACATCATGATGTATGCATCCATGACCCCATGTTACATTAGAAGCTCATTAGTCATGGATTCTATAATGAAACATTGAAAATATATGGAATAATTCAAATCTTTATCATAGAGGTAATATAACACCCTAGAGAATTCTAATATATTTTTGTTTTAAATTTATTTAATCACTTTAATGGATAATTTTGCATGAATCCACAAATTTAAAAGAAAAATGATACTCTATTAGAATATTATAATCTACAAATGACCATTCCAACCTAGACATTTTGTTTTTTAGTATTAGAATAGATAACATATTGAAGAAAATTATATGGTTTTCACAAATATTAAATAAATTTAATTTTTATATAATGATTAGAAATAAAATAAGAACCAATTAAAATAAAATGAAATGTTTTGTAGAACATAATTTTTTCGAAAAGGATGTTTAGTCACCATTTTCACAAATAATTAAAAATTAATTTCTACTAAATTTGTAAAAAAAAAATTTAAAATTTTCATCATTTTTTAACTCACCATATTTTTATTAACTTATGGTGAGATATTGTTCTTATTTAAGAAATATTAATTTTTTATTGAATAGCAAAAATATCATTTTTTTAAATTGTCATTTTTTGAAATAAATTTTGTCCCATTTTTTTTAATTTGATTTATAATTTATATAAAATTATATATTTATATTTAATTATATTAATTTAATATAAATCACATTTATAGTGTATTTATTTAATTTTTTTAGGCTTTAAGAAACATTAGTTTTTATCAAAATAATTTCAATGTGAATAATATTTCTCTATTTTTTTAAAATAATATAACCACTATTAAATATTTACATATATTTAATTTAAATATTATATATCTAATCTTATTAATTTAAATTCAATTAATTATGATTAGTTTTCATATTGTTAATATGATATCAACTTTTTTATAAAAAGTCATATCTTGAAAAACCGTATTTTTATCACATTTACAAGAATAATTTAAATAAAATTATTACACTTATTTTATTTGAATGTAGAAAAATATATTACATATTTTGAATATTAATAATTTATATTATCTTAAATGTTCAAATTAATTTTCTAACTATGATGAATAGTAAAAATTATAAAAATTATTTACCACTACTATGGTAAAAATAGGTTTATCAGGGATTCAAAAAAAACTATAAGGGTTAAAAATAACCAACAAACATGTATAATTGTAAACTTTTGATCATATTTGGACCATATATTTTCTATGGATTAAAAATGATCAATTTTTTTTTCTTATTTACACAAGAAAAACTTGGGTCAAATTCTATCATTTCAAAACATCCATGCGTGACCTATCCCCTACATGTAAATAGACACCCCTCGACTATCCATTAAAAATTTGTTAATATAATTTTATAAGAAAATAAATATTGAAATAAATTCCATAATTCCCTTAACATATCATGGAATCCTTAATTTTTCTAGAAATTCAGTCTAGGATGGATTTTGTTTTAATCCAAAAAACGCTTTCCCAAGAATAGGTTACATCACTAATTGAGTGTTTTATTTTATTTTTTCATCCCAAACATAAAAATATTATTAAAAAATAAATATATAATACCCTGAATATAATACATATATATGAAGTTATATTACATTCATGTCCATCAACCATTTCATCCACCATCAAATGGGAAACAGAACGTATTATAATCCGTAAGTAAACAACCACCTCCTGAACTCCCATAATTCATTTTTAATCACCAACAAACCCAAATATATATAATGATGTATTTAATTATTATATATTTTATTTATTATATAATTAAACCATATTCACTATAATATTACCCATACATTATTAAATTTCATTCTGATTAGAATACTATAATGTCACTCGTGTGCACAGTGGACAACCGCCTTACGAAGTGATATGTTGTTTTTTCACTTATGGATTTGCATAGAAGGTAATAAGGATTAATTTAGTATTTATAATATTATTAATATATTAACAATTCATGAAAATTATTATATATTATACATTGTTACTTTATCATATATTTAAAATTTTAACATCATTAATGTGTAGGGCAGACTACTCCCTCACGAAGCGATGTAATTCATTTTTTTATTTCTTTTTTAATGAATGATATGGGTGGTATGTGTAAGGTTATTATCAAAATTAATTTGATATTTATGATGTAATTATCATCCTAAAAATATAAAATAACAAATACCTTTCTTCAATCATGATCTTTTAAATATTTAATGGTTTCTTATACATACATATGACATATTGCCTCTCTGGTTATAAAATAATTCATTTTTATTTACTATATTTCATGATTGTTTTAAAATATATAATTTATTTTTTAAAATGATTATGTATTTTTTATCATTCAATAGGTTATGAATTAAAAATCCATTTGACGTTATTCATCTAGCCAATTGGTTCTTTGACATATGACTCATTTTTTGTGATACTATCTAATATAGAATTAATTGATTAGGTAACCAAATATGACATGGTTAAAATTTAAATAAAAGAAAAATGAAAAATGAAATATTATAATTGGATGTAAATAATTAGGATTTTTTATTTATTTAGGAAGACAAAGAATGCTTTTTGAAAATCATTCTCGAGGTACGGGATCTCTCTAAACCACCTTTTGTATGATGTTATTATACTTCTCTCCCTAAATCGCATTATCTATCTTTAAATGATATTTAATGGTTCTAAATAGATAATATATCTCTCTCAAATATATAACTAGATTATTATACTTTATATTTATGGGTTAATACATATCAAATTATCATTTATTAAACTCCATAATTATTAAACTTTGTATTCTTATTATATGAATAATGATTATGAAACTTATTTTTTCCATGGGCAATTCACATGTCATTACTTATGATTCATTATTTTTTTGGAAGAAATTTATCATTAATATGTTATGAGTGGTGGATGCAAATAGTGTCTCAATTCAATGGATTATTCTTTAGCCTCGTGAGGTTGTATGTTTTCGATTAGGGAGTAAAGCTAACATTTTATGAGAAATTGTCCACTTTATAATATTCCTTAGGATTTTATCCTTGACTCAGGATTATGTCATATTATATATCTTTTCAACATTATCTATAATACCATGATCTTATGATAACAATTTCATAATGATATGATTCTATGTATTTCTCATGATACTTCTCATTTATGGTATCATGTTATATATTTGACTCACATGTTATGTTTCCTTAATTGGTTTATTCTCTAACTAGGATTTTTAGATCCCCCCCCCCATTATTTATATATTCCCTTGGTTACCCATATAATTTTAAAATCTCAAATGGATATTGTTATATCACTATGGAGAATAAAAAATGATTCCTTGTTTATGTTTCATTTTATGAAATATTAATGTAGTAATACAAATATACTAGGAAATTATGATCTTTCAGTCGTATTAATGGCTATTTTGGTTTACGAATCATGTAAGAAAATGAGTAAAAGGAATGGGTCACCATAGTTGGTATATGATCTATGGTTTATATAACCTTTGGAAAAAGGATTATAAAACATTAGTGAGTAACCTAGGACAAATTCTATGTATAATAATAAGTATATAAAACACAAATTCCCAAATATTGTTGAAGTATAGAGGGAGTAATCTTTAAGAAATCACATCCATGTCTGCATACTACAAGTGGACATAGTTCTAGGCCATATATTTTGAGAAGTGGTACTTTGAAGAATGTGTGAAGGGCATAAATTTTTCAGTACCGAATATATGAAATTGAGCCTTTGATCGTAGTTTAACACTCCTAAAGGATTTTTTTATATTCAAAAACTCATTAGAAACCATGATAAATTAAATGAACAAATTATTAGGTTATAAAACTTAATTGGAATATTATAATGTATAACAAAGTATTATACCTAGAGACTGAAAAGTTGGGGTGTACATATCATTTATTAGTTAATGTATCATTTATTAGTTTATGTATTCTAATTTTGTTAATGTATTCTAATTTTTTTCTTCTAGTTAGTGATGTGAAATTAGAAAATCCATGGAACCAACCAACATGATAGGAAATGTGATGATTTTCCCCATGATATTTATAATATATTGGGTGTGGGAGATGCTGAATTCCTAAATGTGATGTCTCTACTAAGTTTGGTTGGGCGCATGAGATTTTGTCCAGCATTCCAAGAGGGGGAGTTTTAGTGGGGGCATGAAACTCTCTGCCGGATCCCTTCTCGGTCTGGTTCCCAAGGATAGATTCAGAGCATATAGAATCAATAATCTGGTGTATCATTTCTATGGTGGTCATATAGAATATTTGGGAAGCTAAGAACATGGCTAGAAATGAGAACCATCTTTCACTATTCCTACTCAAACTGAGAATGTGAAGCCTGGTTCATGGGCTAGGAAATTAGTTAAAGAAAGGTCAGTTTTCTCATTCTCTATAAAATTTTCTCAATAGTCTGGTGGCATCTCCAAGTTCGCATGGATTCTGGATCAGTTGGAAACCTCCAGTAAATGGTCTTAAGCTTAATTTGGATGGGTCCCTGATTTCGGGAGTTATGCTAGGAGGAGTGCTAGTCTGGGATGGGAAAGGCTCTATATTGCTGGCCTCTAGTAGCTACCACGAGCTTGGCTTCTCCTTGGGAGGTGAGGTACGTATATCCTCACTGGGATAAAGCTGTGTAATAGATTCTCCCTGCATTGTGTTGTCCTGGAAATTGATTAGGAGGTGCTGGTCCGGGTGGTCATGGCTAAGGGAGGGGTACCGTGGTCTCTAATTTATCTGCTCCATAGTTGCATATATGAGATACCTATAGGCTGTGTGGTTCGGCATGTCCCAAGGGAAGCCAATTTTTCTGCGGACTCTCTCTCTCTCGAGGGGGTATACCTAAGGATCCTTTGTTGATTTATTTTCGTTTTGGCGCTTTACCTCGTGAAATAAATTTTTTTGTCCCAGGGTATTATTTAGGGATCCATCACTTTAGACCTCCGTGATTTTTTTGCTTCCTGTAGGGCCTTCAACATTTTATTTAAAGAAAAGCATTTTCAGTCATGTAATCCCCATAGTTCTGATCCGTGGATAAAATCCATTTAGTGGTTATTCTCTTTCCTGCAATGCATATATGGAAAATTCATTATTGTCTGTTTATCGTATTGAGGGAGAATTTGACCTTTGGTGGACACTAATCAATAATTCATAATCCTAATAGGATATTTATTCCATAGAATTGGATGAAATAAGTAATTTTTTAATTAGTACATTCCAAAAACAATCGATATTAAAATGGAGAATGATTTTCTCATTACAAAGGATAATAGTGAATATTGAATTTAGGTGTATAGGGATAATATCAAAATGATATACCTATTTTACTCCATCTATATCATCAGCACTGATTATAAGGTGAACCATTTTATTAGTTGGTTAATTCTAATACTAAGAAAATATTTTGGGATTCTAGAATATTATAGTCATGAAGATATTTTTTATTATTATGTAAATGTTGATATAGGTATCAATGACTCTATTTAGTCTTGTATAATAAGAGAAAAATTAAATTGGGATTTTATTTAAGGGTGTCAATAGATAATTATCAAGGAATAAAAAAAAGTAACATCCAACATGTGAAAAGTTGTGGAAAAAGAATCCTAAAAACTACATATGTGGAATTATAAGATTATATATGTGTAGAAAAAAATGGAATCAGGATAATCAATGTTGAATGAAAATGGAGAATCCCACACTACTATATACTAATCCTTTAACACAACTAAAAAGTGTTTTATTAGGGCATAAAATTTGAATTTATTTCATGTGACGTTAAAATAAGACCTTTTTCATTACTAGAAGAAATCACTGATAAATTGGGGATTTATCAACACCTTTTTAATGATAATAAATGGTTCCATTATCAGATATTTTGTATCATTTATTGTTGATGGATTTAATTGCTCTAAAAAGGCATGAAAAAGGAACCCTTTTTCATTTCTTTTCATAGAGATCATATAAATTATAAAAAAAATTGTTTTTTACATGCATCACAACACCAATAATTTTAAGTGATCTTTCCACTTTACAAGTGATTTTAACTCCCAATCCCACCATTTAGCACCCCAACCCCAATCAATACTCATCGACTACCTCTTACCCTTCCTCAGTGCTAGAATGGCTCCCCAAAATACTTTCTCATGTTTGGGCATGACTATTTTTCTTCCCTTTAGCATTTAAATAACCTCTACCAATCATTTAATGATGTTTTATTATATATTATACAATATATATATATTTTTTAATATATTTTTTTTGTGTGGGATATGTACACACACAGTTATATTTATTTAACATTGTTATATATTAATATTTATTTACATATATTATAACATAAATATATATTTGTGTGTCTGTGTGTGTTAATTAAAACATACACATATATAAAAACAATATACCTAAATTTTCATAAGTATATATATTAGTATATTAATATAATGTATAAAAATTTATTGGATATTGTCTTAAATAAAATAGATAATAATTAATTTCATATCATTTATCTATGTTAGTTAATTTTTTTAAATGTATATATATATATATATTAAGATATAAATTTTATACATGACATATATATTTATATGTTTATATATTTACTTATATAATAATTCATCTATACATGTAATTGAGTATTTAGATATACATTTTTTATATTTTATTTACAAATACTTATTGTAAATACAAATTTATACTCTCTTTAATGATAATGATATATCTATAAAAATAAATTTATATATGATGGTTATAGATAATATTGATACACGTACACATAAACACGTATTTATACACACAAACACACACACACACACATATATCAAAAATAAATGATCAAATAATTACATGTAAATTTATTTTTTTACATGTATTAGAATATGCATATAAATATATATTTGTTTATTGACACACACATGTTTACATATAAACATTAATTATATAGATATATATACATATTAATGCATTTATATAACGTAAATAAAAATGGATTTTTTTCATTAAATAAAATTAATAGTTAATATTTATTTCCATTTGGATTATATATTTGCAAAACACCTGTTATTTTAATTTTTTAAAATATTTATTTACAATAATTATTTATTACTGGAAAATATAACAAAATATCAATACATTTAATTATCAATAATAAATGTATGAAATACAATAAAATTTCAAAATCATAATATATATGTGAATATAATACCTGAGAAGAAGTTCATTATCCACTAAACTAGGACATGACTAATTTATTAAACAGTGCGCAAATATTATCAAATTTTAAAAAATTAGGGCATCGAGACAAAATATTAAGTTTTTAAGGACATATGGTCTATTTAAACCTCAAAAATACTATGATTGGTGTTCTCTTGATTTACATGATTTATAACTCTATGTTGGATTCAATTTGTTATGTGGTATAGCCCAAATAGATATCCATATCAAAGGTTATGTTTATTTGGAGTTCCAGTCATGTTTTTAATATATCGTAGACCATTCATTAATTCATTTTACTTTTTGAAATAGAATTCTTATTAAAATTATATTACTTGATAATAATTAAAAAATTAATATATAATAATATAGTTTTTTTAATTTATTTTAGAATCCATTTATTACAAAAGTATCTTATAAACTAAGTAGAAATGGGTACTTTGCCTTGTCTAAATAATGTTATAGATAATCTATTATATTTACATCAATGTAAATATATTTATATATTATTATATTTTCTTAAAAAATATTTTATTATGAAATATAATCATAATTTTATCTAAAAGAAATTCACTCATAAAGGGGGACTTTAACACTAATTTTATAGTGTTGATAATGAATTCCCCCCCCCCTCCATCAGTGTTTTTAGTGCTAAAAAGGGACCCCTTTATTAGAACTTTTTATAGCACTGATAAAGGGCCCCATTATCATCATTTATAGCTTGTGACGTCAAGTACATGCATTATATAAAAATATATTTTAGTAGTTTCACTAACATGGAAGAAAAATTAATGTTCAAATGAACACTGTGACAATCATATAGTGTTTTACGTTTTTTTAGAAATGTGGATTTTTTTTATCCAATGCCATAATTAAAAGTTTTTAGAGACAATCATTGAAAACAACCTACAAGGAATCAAGGGAATATACTACCACTAAGGTTGAGGTAGACACTAAAAGTAACATGGTAACATGTACTGTATTTTTTTATTCAACAATGGGATCATAATTATTTATTCTGGTTCTATGAATTCTTTCATTTCATGTAAATTTTGATGAACATTTCAAACAGAACCATAAAACATGTGGGTTGAGCCAACTATGACAAAATGAATAGATCAACGATTGAATCCCATGCATTCAACTATTTCCCAGTAATTATTTTTAACAATCCTTCTAGAAAATATAATCTTACTTCATTTAGTGGAGTTTTATGCTATTTTGTTAATGGATTAGCTATAATAATATAAGGAAAACA
This sequence comes from Viscum album, assembly GCA_963277665.1. Classification (NCBI taxonomy): domain Eukaryota; kingdom Viridiplantae; phylum Streptophyta; class Magnoliopsida; order Santalales; family Viscaceae; genus Viscum; species Viscum album. Next base: position 2,136,633,270 of record OY728138.1, read on the forward strand.
TAAATTGTTGAGAGAGGGAGGTCACTCTTCACGTATCTAGTCATTATCTTATTTCATACAAGTATAAGGAGGATAATTAATCTCCCATGGAATTCCCAATTAATGAATAGATATTATTTCCTTATGAGAAAAAATATATAGCCCAAATTATGTAGAAAAAGGATAAAATCATACATGATGGGATTAACATTTCAAGGAATTATACATAAGTAATTCATAAAAAGTAGTCTAGTATTCCTCCTAATAGAGAGATTGAGTTCTCATTCTGACATATACATTGATCTATAATAATATCCAAGACACTTTGTTGAACTTCCACTATTGAGTTATAATTATTGAAAAAGAAGTTACAAGATAATCTAGAAAATAGTTTTATATGTCCAATTTATTCAAATTGGGGTGTGCTGGTCATATTCCTAAAATTTAAAGACGGTTTATAGTGCCTCTTTAGTGATTATCATGAACTTAAAAAATCATGATAAAGAAGAAGTATCCCTATTAATTAATAGGTGAATTGTTTTATAAACTATTTAACATTAAGTATTTTTCCAAGGTGGAACTTCAGTTGATATATTATGAATTAAGGGTGAACAAGGATTATATTCCCCAAACATCCTTTCAAACACAGTATAGGCACAATTATTTCTTTGTTATAGTCAAAAAATATTTATGGAAATTTTGAATAGTCCCATTATAGAATATCTTTCAAATTGATTGTAATCATTATACATGTTATTATGATTTTACTGTAATGAACGAAGTACCATGATGAGTATATAAATATTATTCTATTAGATTTGGTAATGGAGATTCTATATGAAATTTACAATAATATTTTGTTCTTGATGAAGGAAGTATCTTTCGTAGGGAATATTATACAAGAAAATTGATATATGTTGACCGTTTTATGATAATTTAAATAAAGTATTATCCTATTAAATCATCTATAATGTAGATTTATATTTTTCCTGTACTAGTTGGGTATCAAATAAAATTTGTGAAAACAAATTCACTATTTTTCCAACCCACTAACAATGATAAAATAGAAGGGAGTAAATAATTTATAGACTATTAAATGTGAATGGAGCTTTATAAAGTTAGAAACGAGGCCCATCACTATACCAATTCTCATTCTACCCTCAAATGGAGATAAAATGTTTTTTTGTAAAACAGAATTCCATGAAAAATGGTTTGGGATTTGTATGAATCTATAATTAAAATTTAGTATCCTTTACCTAAAATAAGAAAAATGTTCATGAGAAGAACTATACCACAAAAGACCTAGAGTTGGATGTAATGAATTCTTTTTTATGGTCTTGATACATTATATCTATGGGGTGAAGTATAAAATTTATATGGATTACAATTGACTAACATATATATTCACATAGAAGGATAATAAAATGATCCAATAAAGAATGGTTAGAGATGGACAAACACTATGACACCTTAATCCATTTCTATCTAGGGAAATCAAATAATGCAAGGGATTATCTTAAGTAGAAATAAGTTGTAAATTTTTTTCATTTATGAGGATTGAGAAGAATCAAATATTCGTATAATAGAAAATAATGTTATTTTGAATAGTAAAAGGATATTCACTCTACCAACCTCATAAAAATTATGAACCATTTATCAAAAAAGGACCAAACTGACCCAAAAATGGGGATGTGGTTCTACAAGAAATGGTTGAAAACATTCCAAATTTCTACCTTCCTAATGATAGGATTATAAGATTTGGAAACTAGATATGTATCCCTTAAAATCTAGTATTAAAAATAGATATATTTAATGAGGTGCATAGACCATCATTCCTTATTTATCAGGGTAACACTAAAATATATAAATATCTAAAGAAAAAAATATGATGGGATGAAATGAAGGGGTATATTGAGAAATTATTATCTTGATACTGTGAATACCGATAAGTCATGTCTAAATGAAAAACCTCTAAGAGTTCCATGAAACCATTTACTATAATAGTATAGAAATTGGAAAACATAACCATGGATGTCATCATAGTACTCCCTAATTAACCCAGAAAAACATTATGCCACCTTGGTGGTAGTAGATCGACTTATAATGTTAGAAAATATCATTTCTATTATGGAAGATTTATCTATTGACCAAATAACAAAGATATACAATAGGATAGTGGTACAATTTCATGAGATTCGACTCTATATATTCTATGTGATTTATATCTGAGGCTTGCCTAATGGTTTTGGAGAAGATATCATCAATAATTGAAAACACAGATAGCCCAAATAAGGATCTTTATGGGAATAAATTTTATAATATGACATGTTAGGTTAATTTTGGAGAGAATAAGATGATGGGATATGATATTTTTCAAGAGATAATAAATATGTCCCAAACTATTCATTTTATCATGATATTTTCACAATGTCGACAGAATTTCTATGCATATCATTATTGATGAGGCTATAAGTTTGAGGTTACAGAAAATGTGTACCCATATATTTAAATGTGAATGAAATTCATGAGGTTTTTCAATAATGGAAGTGTTTGTACTAAATACCTTGGAAGTTTGATATCCTTGATAGTATCAGAGTAATGTCCATCTATCTATAACTCCCACTTAATCATTCTCAAGTACATTATGTGTTCCATTTATTTCTCTAGAGGATTTATATACCCATCCCCACACCTGTACTTAATCAACAAGTGGTACAATCCAAAATTGAACATTCAAATTCCTAGAATCTGGTGAAGATCTTGGATCATAGTGACCAAGTTATATGAAAGAAGAAACACAACCAGTCAATGTTCTATGGTGAAACCACAAGTTTTAATAAACATTTAGGGAACCGAAAGAGGCGATGATGCAAAAGTAACCTCACCTATATTCACATTAGTATGTAATATAAAATTTTGAGGGTGAAAATATTTATTGTGGAAAAATGGATCACCATAATAATTTATGATATATATATATATATATTATTAAATAAATTCATTAAATTTGATATCTTATGATCTGACCAAAATCAGGTTATAATGAAACATGATCTATTAAAATATAATTATTTAAAAATTACCATTATAATATAGAAATTATGTTGGTGGGTATGAATAATAAAAAATATGTTTTTAAAAATATATTATTTACACATGTATATAATAAATTCAACCATTATATACTTATAAAAAATATAATAAGAAATTTTTTTATAATAAAAAAATGTTTTATGAAAACACTATTTTTATAAAAGGTGGTATAGTTTCACATTGAAGAAATAATTTAAAATTATTTTTTTATTAAATTTTTAAAATTTATTTTAATAATGTAATATCAATTTTGAAACTATCATATTTATATTAATTCCTGGAGAAAATATTGGATTCTTCTAGAAGTAATAAATTTTCAGTGAATAGTGAAAAACAAGAATTTTTTTAAAATTTTATTAATTTTTAATAAATTAATCTTTAATACTATTATGCAGAAGTATTATTTATTAATATTAAATAAATTTAATTAAATTTAAATCCTCTTTATAATTTATTTTAGAATATGTTTATTTTTATGATTTAAAACTTGTTTTTAAACTATTATAATGTGAATAATATTTCTCTATTTTAAATGATAAAAATGACACTAAATTTCAAATTAGTTAAATTAAATTTATATATTATACATCAATAAATATTAATTTAAAATAATTTAATTATTATTACTATTATAATAGTGAAAATGAGATCATTTATTCCTTAATAAAATGTATTTCATGAATAAATGGTTTTCTGACGCATTTGAGAGATTAATTTTAAATTAAATTATTCCACATATCTGAGATGAATTTTGAAATATAGATTCAATAATTAGAATAAAAAAATTTAATATTTTCTAGTATTGTCGACATAATTTTTTATCATAATGAATATAGAAAAAACTACAAATTAGTTAGCGTAGTTATTGTTGAAACAAGTTTAAATAGGGGGTTAAACTAAAATTATAACTATTAAAAATGACCCCAAAATTCTATAATTTCTATTTAATATTCATATTTAGACTTTAGATAATCTAATTTTATATTTTATTTTATTTTTTATACCTTTTTAGTGAGAAAATTTCAGGTGAAATTTTATCTTTTAAAAAATTCCTACCATGTCCCCTCCCCCACTTATAAAAGGTCACCCCATCTCCTCTCCTTTTCACACTTCCAAAACCAATTTTTCAAAATATAACCTCTTAAATAACTAACATACATCCATCACCTCATCCAAAATGAATTACTTTTGTGATCAATTCATCCTATGAAGGCTTTCACTGAAAACCAAAATGAGTTTTCCGAAGAAGATGTAACATCCTTAACTAAGAATTTTCTATTATTTCTTATTCCACCTTCTAAAAATATTAATAAAAAATTATTTCATAATAAAATATTAATATTTCATATAATTATATTTTTTATGTTATGATCATGACCAAAAACCATCTCCTCATTTCTCAAATTGTTAACAAAATCGTGCATCGTGTACATGACAGACTACCACCTCACAAACCAATTTAATTTGTTTCCAGCACCACTTATCTAGAATGGATGTAATTATATATTTAAGGTTTATATATTTTTTATTTATGATAAAATTTTTCATATATAATTATAATATCTTTTATACCTACTTAATTTTCATTCCATAGAGAATATGATAACATTTCCCATTTGTTTGGCGTACTACCACCCTACATAGAGATGTGCTTGTTTTTTCCCATATGATTTAAAATATAGATAATAAAAATTAATTTATTTTTTATTATACTCATTAAATATAAAACATTATTTAACAAAAATATATCATAAACTTTAATACATTTCCATTAATTGAAAATTATAATTCCATTCATGTGTATGTTGAACTACCACCTCGCGAAGTGACTTTATTTATTTTATTTAAATTTTATTATTTTCAAATATCATTAGTGGTATGTGAATTTGTATTTGAAGTGTTAATATTATATTTATGGTATAATTATCATCTGTTAAATATAAAATAACACTTATCTTCTTTCCATTTTAATATCTGACAAATTTAAATGTTACTTATGTGTATGCACGACCTATCATCTCAAGTGTTGTAACATAATAAACTTTTCTTAACAATATTTCTTGGATAGTTAATTAATTATAATTTATCTATGAAAATGAAAATTAATTCATTTTTTTCAATCTAGAGAAGATATATTAATAATCTCTTTGACTTTATTCAAATAACCAATGTGATTTTTGATATATGATCAGTTTACTGTTAAATCATCTGCCGTAGATTTAATGGGTTGTGTAATAGAATATGGAATGCTAAAAATTAAAATATATTATATAAATAAATTAATGTTTTTATAAATAATGATAATATATAATTACGTTTTATTATTCATGGAGATAAATAACACCCAGGACAAATCTATCCTGAGGAAAGGGAACTATTGAAATCATCATTTCCTTACGGTTATGAAAATTTTCTCTCTACTCACACTACTACTATTTTAATGTAATATAACTATTCTATATTCTGTATATATTTATCTTACATATAGACCTTGATTATTATGACTTTATTTTATGTGATAATATATACATATTATCATTTCCCAAAGGCCTTCATTTGTAAATTTCCATTTATTATGACAAGAAACAAAATTATGGACCAAATTTTATTTCCTTGAGTAATTATTTTGTTTTGAAGAATGATTTATTGCATTATATGTCAAAAATAGATCATGAATATTTTATAATGTTTATTCCAAGATAGAACTCCAATACATTGGGTAAAGGTTTAGTCTAATGAGGCATTATATATTGTATTATGGAGTAAAACTAATCCATTACGATACTTTATTCACTATGTGATATTTTATATGTAGTTATCCATAACCCGTATTAATGTTATTTTAAATGTTTTGTCTTCATTCCCTATAATTCAATGTTCTTATGATACAAGATTGATTTTGATTTTTTCCATTAAATTACTCATGAACCTTCTATTTTATAATATTATGTTATGCCTTTGACTCACATTTTTTTTCATAAAACATTTACTTCCTTAATAGTTTTTTGAATCAACCTTTTCTTTATGTATTATATAAATAATCTCATTCAATTTTAGGATATGAAATGAATTTCATAAGCTTGATATAGAGATTAAAATGATGATTTTAGGTTAATGATTCCTTCCATGTCATATGAACCTAGTCTTACAGGGTTACATTGAATTTTTGATCCTCGTGTTTTATTAATGGATATTTTTTAACAATCATGTAATTAAATGTTTTAGAGAAATGGATATTTATTTATAAAACTCATCATCACAAACCTCTACCAGGTTATTTGGGAATATGTTCTTGGATCACATATAAATTCCTTTCATGGAGTAGGATAAGACATAATTTCAATTTCCACTCTTGAAACTTTGTGCAGTCAATTAGGCCATCATTTTTAAATATGGGTAACAAAAATACATTTAGAGTCATTTATGTTATTTTTTATAGAAATTAGATGACAATAGTTATAGTACTTTATCTTATAAAAGGATGAGAAATAAATATTGTCTTAAATTCCTTGATCTCTCATTATTATTTTCTGAATCACAATATCTCTCACCATTTCATTCATAATATTATGTTTCATGGATAATCATAGGTCAAAGATCCAAATTCCCCATCTCATATCCCCAAATTTGTAAAGTCAAGTAATTATAATTGTTTTTGGTACGAATTCCTAATTATTAATTAATTAAGTTATAGTTATTTGATATATTAATGGACTCCCAATTCATGAAATCCTTAAAAGTAATTTCCTCATCATTTCCTCTTAGTTATGACAAGTTGTTTTTTAGAATTAAACCCATGATGTAAACTATGTTATGTCAACCCATAATATCATGTTATATTTACTCAATATTTAAAAGCACCCTGACATTGTTCGGTCATGAACATTGAACTGTGGTTTGATTTTTACTTAATTAGTGGAAGGATATATAGATGTAATATATATAATTAAGGTATTTTATATTAATGGGTTAATTTACTATTTTATAATTATAAAATTAAATTTAACATAAATACAATTTCCATAAGTTATTAACCATGTATTAAATAATATTAATTCATTATAAAATTTATTTTAGTCCTATATTCCGTTACATTAATAAATTAATTCACATTAATTTGAAAACATATATAATTAAATTAACCACTAACCTTAAAAAAATAATAAATTAGTATGATCATGGGATTTTACTAATTGTATATCTATTACATGGATGATAAAATGACGATCATCCTAGAAGAAAACACATTGATCATTGAAATTATTTAGGTGGAATCTTACCACATATCCACAAATGTACCTATTAGATTAGTATCACATTAGCTCAAACCAAGAATTAACTCAACTATCTTGAGATATTCATTATATAATAATTTTTTTATCACAATATAGTGAGGCGAAACAAAGTATTGGATAAGGGGTTTACATAAAAAAACAATGGACTCATAGGTCCTTACATAATTATAAGAGTGATGATGTATTTTCCATCAAATTTAATTTAATAATAAATTAAAAGGAAACCAATCAGATACAAATTTTTGGTCTACAATCATGATCATACACATTAATAAAATTAATAAAAAAATTAATAAAATAATATTTAATATAAATCATTATTATTTATGATAAATCAAATGTGATTAAATTAATTAACTCCGTTAATTAATCTTTTCTTTTATCTTAATTGTTAACCTATTTTTCATGATATTTTTTAACATCATATTATAAAACAAGTTAATTAAATATACTTAAAATTAAATTAGTATAAAAGTTTACCATTTAGGTTACACGGTGAGTACCCATCCAAATTGGCCAATGAGTATTATATTCATACACTGTTTACTATTGTATTATATGTTATACCTGACGTAACACGTAATTTCATAGAGAGTAATATTTAATTAAAGAATACATGGAATAAATGGTATTTATATTGCGCGTAAGGTTTTAATGAGAATAGAGTAACCATAGTATTATGACTTATACAAGATATATGATTAAAAACATTATATTTAAATTAATTAGACATTAAATATATATATATATAACCCATTAAATGAAAAGTAATATCAACTTAATGATGACAAAAAAAATGATATGGATTACGTAGTATAATAAAATAACTTTTAATTAATCATAATATTATATTATACACAATTTGTACAATATACCTCCATGATATTTATATTTTTCACCTTTTATATTCCATACACGCCTATGGAATTAGTGTGTAATCATTCCCTGAAAATAGTGGAGGATAAGAATATACATGGGATAAAAAAGAATGTGGTATTCGTGTTGCATGGTAACTATCCAAGTAATCCATTTAATATAATACACGGTCTATCATTGAATAACAGAGTATCCATCATATATATATGTTACACATCATGTAGTCCATCAGACAATGCACTTGCCTTCAGTTATCAACATGTCATGTATTGAAATAAACACTTATTAATAAATCCACATGGGTAAAATTAATTCCGGTCATATTCCTGGTTCATTTAACACGAGTACATGCTGTGTAACCCTAGGATACTCCACATGTACTCTTATGTAAATTGGATTGAATCCTCATCACCTATATATGAGTAAGTTGACTGTATTTCATTTATTAAATTATTTAATTTGATTATATTTTTGAAAAATAAGTGGAATAATATAATATATCACAAATTTTATAATATAATTATTGAAATGGAATTGAAATATTATGGTAAATTCATAAATCAATGAACTAAATTTTAATAATTATAAATCATAATTAAACCACTCTTATACAAATTGAAGGTTTTAGGTGCAACTGATGCTCCAGATGATCCATTGCAAACAAATATTTTTTCATTATAGATGATTAAATGGATAATTGATTGACGATAACTTATATGATCAGCATTATTGAACTGAATATTAATTGATGACTGAACACTGTAACTAAGATGTTGAATCATCACATATTATTTATAATTTAGTTAAATAATTATGGAATTACCATATAATGAAATATTACTTCATCGATGGAACTGAAAATATCAATATGTTTTACCAATGTTTAATTATAGTAATTATAATTAGTTTCATTCTAGAGGAGATCTATTTCATTTCCATGATTATCTGAATGTCTCTATAGAAATATCTAGGTGTTATCTTTTTAGAACATAACTGTTATATCATTTTCCATTGATATACTTAGAAATATCTTCTAGGAAAATATATTTTCAATATATATGGAAGTGAGAGCGGGGGTGGATTGATATCTTTCTCTATTAGTAAGAGTATTAATATATAATAGATCTCTCTTAGACATTGAGATATTTTCTATGGATGTTGTTGTGCACAACCAAATGATGATTTTGTATTCTATTTTATAAAAGTGGATATGGATATAAGTTATTCCATTAAAATAATAAATAATAAATATATAGTATATTTTGGCATTTACATATAATCCAAATTGAATAATATTTCAAGGAGTAAGAAGAAATAAAATAAGAATTATTTTTTAAGCATGACACCACTTCTTCGAACAACATCTTTTTTTAACACGAAATAAATCATATGATGGATTTATGATCATAAAAAGGATTATAATATGTGAGGAAAGAACTTATTAAATAATATGGACAGGTCTTTGTTGAGCTAAAGTTCTTTTAACGTGTCAATAGTAATGGATAAGGGTGGCCTTTTTTAAGTGATTGTAGTGGATCACTTGTAATTGTTTTAATGAAAAATGTGGATCCACGTTTTTTACATTAAAAAAGGATCAAAAAATGGAACATTATAGATAATTATAAATTATTATTTCTAAATATAGAAAATGGAATTTATCACATTTTTCACCATCCAAAAGGCTCATAAAATTGACCATTATACATAATTATACATTATAATTTTTAAATATGGAAAAATAGAATTTAGACAAGTTTTTTTGGTCAATTTGACTATATTATTATTATTTAACCCCTCCCCCACTTTATATACCCATTTTCACCATAACTATATTAATAATATTTTTATAGTTTATACAATTCATTATTATAAAATATTAAGTTAAACAAATCATATAATATATATTATTAAGATTCCATATTTGGAATAAATTTTACAAATTTAAATTCATATAAAAATAAATTATTAATTTTAATTTAAACCTTAATGTGTGATGAATAATCTCATTTTAAGGAATTGTATTTTTCATAAAAATGAGGCTTTTTTAAAAAATATGACTAATAATAATTATTTTATAAATTAAAATTATTATTTAATGATACATAATATAAAAATTATATTTAAATATCTCTTCATGAGTAGAAGTTTTATTTATTTAAAAAATATAAATATTATTCTCTTTAAAACATTTATTAGGATAATATAGTTATTAAACCCAAAAATAATCTTATAATAAAATCCTATATTGGGATGATTAAAATGTAATATATTGGATTAAAAATTATAAACTATAGTACTAATGTTTCATGTAATAATTTTAAAAACTTAATGTGACTATTAAATTACGTAATATATTGAAATGAAATAATTTTTTTACAAAAATAATCATTTTCCCTACAAATTTTAAAAAACATTTTTATTGAAAAAATTTCAAGATTTTACAATAAGTAAATTTTTATATCCCAATTTCAAATAAAATCATTTTATAAAATTATTTTATTTAAATTTCACTAAATTAATTTTAATTTTTTTCATGAAAATTAATGATATTGTATAAGAACCATTTTTTGAATAATATAATTACTCTAATATAAAATTGATTTCTTATTTATTAAGGAATGAACAATAAATTATATTTATTAAGAAATTTATATATTTATATTTAATAATGTAGTAAATTCTATTCATACTCACCAATTTAACATTGATTTTATAACTATTATATATATACTAGGTTGTTTAATCTGGGTGTTTCATGTCGAATACGCAATCAAACATAGTTTTATTTTAAAAATTATTAGGGTTGTAACTGTAGAGACCTGAAACTAGACGTACATGGACATTACATTACTTTTGTGTAACACTTATTACATAACAAAAACACACACACAAGGATCGTAATAGTTTAGTGTCTTTGGAAACTCGGAATATAATCTTCTAATCGTGGTGAAAGATCTTCAACATCTCCCATAAAGATCTTCTATTTTTTACCTAAAACCTTTATTTATATCCCGGGGAAAAGAAAACATAAAAGGGTGAGCTTAAATTCTCAGTAAGGGTAAACAAAAGAAATATCAATCACATCATATTCATAAGACATAACATTTTGGAAATCATAACCTTCAAAAGAGAGCATAATTTCATAACATGGGATAAATCATGGCAGTGAAATGTAATCAAAATAATCATAACTGAAAACATGAAACTTTGTGGCATACACACATAATCATAGAGAATCATTTCCTGTTAGTCAAGACTCATTGGCAAGACTATCTTAGTGGACAAAGTCCCTTTCTGAACCGAGTCACCCTCGTTTCAGTCCTGTTTCACTGAACCGGTATAACCTACCGTTCCAGCCATGTCTATCTCATGAGATATAAAATCTTTACCCAATGAATTGGAGGGAGATATAGGTCCCACCCATCTCATAATTATACCATTCTTTTTTGTTCCACAAAATCATAAACCATACATCATTTCATAACCCATGAAATAAAAATGGGAATCTTAAACATCATGACATCATAAAAGAATTCATATACGATAAAGGAAGTCATAAAAATAATTCCATCACAACATAATCAAATCAATGTAATAATAGGGATAAAAATATAACCCTTTATTATCTTAGATAGAAAATAATTTTGATAAAACACTTGAACTTCATTCTTGAGGAAAATATCCTTTCTACTTCAAAAACACTTTTCCTTTCTTAACATGTCATACAATTTTAAACTAAAATAGGTTGATTAAAAATAAACTTGAAAACTTTTAAAGGAAGCTTCTTGGAAATAATGTTTTAAAAATCCATTCATGTCATATAAGTTAAAAAAAACATTCTTCGAACTTTTGTCAGAAAAGTCAAAAAGTACCTCGTACGAAAAACGACAACAGATTCCTTTCATATCTTTTACTAAAAACTCTCCGAAGGGTAAAATTGGAAATAAAATATTGTAGAAGGATATAAATATTACATATTGACTAAACATGGATGTGGATGATAAAATACACCCCAGTAAATACTAAAGTATAAACAATCTCAGATAAAAATGAGATTGTGATATTTCCCTTACCTTAGGTCTGATTTGCTTCGTAAGGGTCCGAACCTCCTGTATAACGATTTAAATAATGTCATTGACTTATTAAAGAATCATATTCATTGTTATGATATCATATATGGTTCACTTATGACTTTATATTACCCGTTCTTTTGTAAATTCCATGTTAAAGAGTGTTTTGGGTAAAATTGTTTCATTTGTCGTCCGTGTTTTGACTTGTAATTATTCATATGATTACTTAGATCATGATTACTTAATACCAGAATATAAAACATGATTTATATATATATATATATATTCAGAATAAACATATATATAATAAATCAGTAAATGGAAAGAAATACACCGTTCATGGAGACGGTAGGCTGTACGTACGCATGAACGCTGCTTTCGTTTCCTTTTTGAGTTGAACGGAATTAAGTAGATGAAATTCATATATATACACATAAATCCAGTATCATTATTATGTCATATATTTCATGATTACTTATTATTTATACTTTATAATTATTAATGAATGGTTTAAAGTGGAGAATGAATCTCATCGCGTCGTGGAGACGGTAGTCCGTACGTACGCACGAGCGATGATATCGTTCTCATGATCGTGGGACTGTATTGGAGTGTATTTATACTATTTCAGAATCAATATCACTTTAAAATAATAATATATAGTTATTATTTACACCATTATACCCATCCAAGTAAGGTGGTGGTGGAAAATAGATTTGACTATGGCGTGGAGACGATATTCCGTACGTACGCACGCACGGTGATTTCGTCTTCCGTAGGATGGATAGATGGTGAGATAGGATTGTTTCATACTTATAATAACATATCAGTATATGAGTGATACAGATGTTATTAATTCATAAAGAAACAACCTAGTAAGAAGAAGTGGAAGAAGAAATAAAGGTGAAAGAATCGGTAACGGAAATTACCTCTTCTTTGAAGCGCCTCTTTGAGACCTCCTCTTAGGGCACTAAAATTGGTCATTGAGGAATCCCAGAACCTCTCGGATGTTGCTAGGGAAGTGGAGAAGATAATTTTTCAGGGTTTGGCCGAGCTTGAAGGCTCAAAGTTGTGTGAGGAAGAGAGGGAGGAGGTGCCCTTTTATAAGGGAGGAGAGGGGCTCCTTTGGAAAAACTAACATTATTATTTTATTATAAAGTCAAGTTTGGTTTTAAATAGATCCAATTTGATTTATTTAGAGGCTAAGGTGGGGATGTGTCGAAATCCTCTCATCCAATATAATTTATACAAGTTTAGGTTCCTATTTTAACCTTATCATTTAGATTTAACATTAAGTTAAATAATTTTACTTTTACTGTGTCTTCTTGTGTTCTAACACTATAAGGTTAATAAACATACTATAAGAAGCCAAACGAACCCCAAATTGTTTATTATTAATATATATAACCTTATCTAAGTCATTTGGCCGATCCCTAGATTTTTAAAAATAAAATAACAATTAATAATATAATATTTGTTTTAAAAACTATTTTATGTCAGTTTTGACACTATTTGGTAATTGATTTTTGTGAAAATTATAACAGAATGATAAGTTCTAAAAAATTTAATAAAATCAATACTAACATGTCATATTAACCTAGAAAATTAGTGGAATTCATAAAAAGTCTCAAATTATATTTATTTGGTTATTTATAACATCAATTATGTCGATATTTCATTAATAAGAAAATTACTGCATCATCGTTGTGTCATAAATAAATTTAATTATTTATTGTCTACAAATTAAAAATAAAATACCATTATGTAGGAAATCGTTTTAGAATTCTAATGAATATTTATAGTCGAATTTATCTTATGTATAACCCCATATTAAAAATGTTTTAGTAAATAATATTTGATTTTAACTCTTTTGACCCTTCTTTAAATAAATTAATAATAAATGTCCTAATCTAATCCATGTGGGCCTAAATGGTCATATTTTATTCCTAGTTTGTTTTTGGTCGAATTACACTTTTCTAATAGAATTAGGACATGTCTTAGGGTAATAATAATATCATTTCTACCCTTAATTACCATATTTACTTTTAACCGTGGTAAAAAAAGTAAAAAATTACTATTCACCAAAAAATTATTTTCATCTCATTGAACCACATTTTACTTACTGACATCAACTGTGTCTCTCGGATTTTTGAAATTCCACTCACAGAAGCGGTAAAATTAATTTTTATGAACAATTCAATTTTTTTAACTACAACTTAGTGGTTTCACTATTCATCAAAAATTGAAAGTTTTCAGAAAAATACCCAAAATTAGGCCTAAGCTATATTTGATATTATGAACTCAAAAATGATGTCTATTTTACCAAATTCAAAACATATCAGTTGCATTAACTAATTTAAAAATTAATTTCCGTCCTCAAAACAAATAGAGTGTTTTTAAGAGATAATAACTATCAAAAGATTGAAACTTGTTTATAACTGGTTTAAATGTGAAATTACATCCAATGACCATCATTGTATTAAATTGTAAAAATATATTCTAAATATACTTTAAAACCACTAAAATTAATAATTTATCACTATTAATTATTTCGATTGAAAAAGTTGTTTTTAATTAAAATTTAGTAATTTCCACTATTCATCAAAATATGAAAGTTATCCGAAAATTACCAAAATTTCACCCTAAGCTAATTTCGATAATCCAAATCCAAAAATGAAGTCCATTTTGAAAAATAAAGTTTAAAAAATTTCAAAAAGTGGTTATTACTATTCATAATGGCTAGTTTTAATAATATTTTAATAGCATATCGTTGTTTAGTGAAACTCGGTATTGCGTACTACACAGGCTATCAAGGAAGGCCGTGATTACGTGTAATGAAAGGTAAGTCAAGGATGCGTGTTGTGCAAGCTCCTTTTGGTGTAGCGTACAACACAAGAAATTAATGAAATTAAAAAGAATATTTTTCATTAAATCTCGGGGTGTTACAGTAACGCCCTAACCCCAGTTACCCAGAGTCGGTGCATTATTACATAACATTGTCCTGATCACAAGAAAGATCAAATCTCGAAAAACTGATTCGTTTAGTAGCCTTGGAATAACTAAATACATTAATAATGTTTACATTACATCATAAAATGAAAACTACAACAACATAGTCTCCCTAGTCTACACTCTTATCTCCTCATACTATCCCTATAGGTCATTTATAATTTACTTCTTCACATCTTGGGAAAAATAAAACATAGAGAAGTGGTGAGCGCAAATTCCCAGTAAGGATATCAATATAGCGGAAACTTTCATAAATAAGAATAAACATTTAAGGCAATGTATAACTAAAACAAAAGACTTTTAAACATGAACTTCAACATGGTATGGAAAAAATGAAATGAAATAATGCCATTTACTTATTTACATGGATATTCTACTAATCGAATAATCACATGAAATATTAATAACCACTTTCATAATGATGGAATTCATAATGCCAGACTATCATAACCACATAGCCAATGCCTCGTGCCAAGACTACAAAAAATATTTTCCCAAGGCCTTGTGCCAAGACACTAGTTTGTCTCATGAGACCTACTAATGCATCGAGAAGCTATAGTGGGCTCCACCCATCACATATTAAGTCCAATGCATTCCTCATATGAACGGGTTTAAACATAACATAAACATTCGTATTAAAACTATCATACGAAATGTAAATACTTCATCCATAAACCATGAATGGTATAAAAATGACACATCCACATTCAAACATATCACAAAACTTTCAATAAAATATAGAAGTTTTGTATCATAATAAATCAACTTCAAATAAGCGTAAAATCCATCAAAGGATGTTGATATAGATTAAATCAAAAATCTTTTTAGAATAATATGTATTTTTATTTTGAAATCATTTAAGAGTCATATATTTATAAAATAAAACATTTTCTTTGAAAATATTCTTATAATATTGTAAGGGAACCTTCAAAGAATTTATAACGGCGGAAAATAGCTGCACCCGCCGTATAAGTTAAAAAAACATTCTTACCGTAATTCTGTTGAAAAGGTTAAAAGCACCTTGTTTGGAAAACGAAGAAAAGATTCCTTTATAAACCTCTTATAAAAAGTCAAACAAGGGTATAAATGACTTTAACTAATATTATTGTAAATAGTAAAAATGTTTTGAATTACATTTTTAAGAAATATGGATGTGGATGATAAAGAAATCCCAGTAGATTATTACGTATAAACAACCTCGGATAAAGACGAGATTGCGAAACAAACCCTTACCAGTTTGGTAACTTATGAAACATACAACCCATGAAAAAGGTATCATACAATTAATATATAAATACACATAAATTAAAGTGTTTTACGCAATGAATATAATTATGGGCAGTATATACATCACACAAAAGATAATAGTGGCAATATGGCATGAATCTCACGGGAATAAGGAGTGAGATGAAAACCTCATAACTTGTACATTTCCTTGGATGGGGTAGGTTAACCTCCTATATAATTGTGAAATAATTGTTATTAAATTATACAAGAATCATATATATTAATATTATATTATATATGTTCTTTTAACATTTCTTTTTTAATAATATTTTAGAATTATCGTTGTTTCGGTTGTTAACATACTCATTTTCTTTTATATGTTGTGTTACGTAAGAACTATTTTTCATGGATAGGTTGTATCTTATTCATATCCAGAATGATATAAATTCCTTAGATACTATTATTAATCATAAAATGATAATTATACTTGAATGGATATGATGGAGAATGAATCTCATCACGTTAGTGGAGACGGTAGTCCATACGTACGCACGAGCGACAATAACATTCTTTTGATCTTAAAATAATATATAATTGGATGTTATATCATATATACAGAATCATTATCATGTTATATTTATTATTTACAGGAATTAAACATCATTATTGTACCCATCCAAATAATAATTTATTGAATAACAATTACACCATGACGTGGAGACGGTAAGTCGTACGTACGCACATATGGTGACATGTCATTCAAAAGATGGATAGAATAATGAATATGGTAGTACTATATTTATAATAATATTACAGTATATAGTAGATACTGTATTAATTATTATAGAATGAAAATAAAGAAGAAATAATAAATTGGAGAAGAAATGTATTTGAAAAAGGGTAGTGAAAACATTACCTCTTCATCGGGTTCTTCCTTTTGATTTGATCAAAAGGGCTCTATAGTTTGGCTTTCTGATCAAACTAAGGCCTCTAGGTTTTAGTGAGGGATGTTTAGAGAGTATTTTGGTAGGTTTTGTCTGAACCAAAAGGCTTTGAAGGTGTGAATTAATTAAAAGGGGGAGTGCCCTTTTATAAGAGGGGTGAGGGGCACCTTTGGAAAAGCTAGAAATATTATTTTATAATAAATTAATATTCGGTTTCTAATGGATCCAAAGGTGATTATTTAAAGTTTAATGTGGGGATGGGTTTAAAACAACTCAACCAATAGGATTTAGATAGGTTTGGGTCACTATATTAACTTTATCTTTAAGTATTAACTCATAGTTAATTAGTTTCACTTTTACAATGTCTCTTTATATTTTTATATTATATGGTTAATAAACATACTATATACATCCAAGAGTCCCCCAAGTGGTCCATTAATGATACAACTATCATGATATAAGTCTCTTGGATGAACGTTATATTTTTAGGAATTTAATATCAATTAATAATATAATATTTGTTTTAAAAACTCTTTTATGTCAATTTTGACATATTCAATAGTTTATTTTTGTAAAAATCATAACAGATTTATTACTTTGAAAAAAGTTAAATAACTCATTTTGGACATTCCATATTAACCTAAAAAATTTGTGTAATTCATAAAAATTCTCAAATTATATTTATTTGGGTATTTATAATATCAATTATTTTAATCTTTCGCTATTATGGTAATTACAACATCACCATTGTGTCATAAATAAATTAAATTATATAATGTCTAAAAATTATAAATAAAATATCATTATGTATGGAATCTTTTTATATTTCTCATTACTATTTATAGTCTAAAATAAAACATATATTACCCTATTTAAAAATTGTTTTTCTAAAATATATATGCTTATGTCATTTTTGTATTTATTTTAACTTAATTAAAATAAAGTGTCCCTATCACCTAAAAGTGGCTCCACGTGTAAGAACCTGGTTCTTGTTTTAGAGGTACGGGCTTCTTATTTTCCTTTTCCTTATGTGATTTTGAGAAAATATGGAAAAATGGGGAAAAATCCTAAATTTTGAAACTACACGACGTGTACTTTTCCCACACGCCGTGTACTTTTGGCCGTGTTGGGATAAGTACACAGGGCGTGTAGCCTCGCCAGCCACAAAGGGTGTAGGAACTGACTACATGCCGTGTAGTGGTCCTTTACACGCCGTGTAGTCAATCGGTAGGTTAAAAAGTAAGGCGCTGGAGTCACCGCCAGCTGGGCGGCAGTACACGCCGTGTACTCGAGAGTACATGCCGTGTACTCTTGTCGGTAGGTGAATAGTGCTGGTGCCGCCAAATAAACAGTTAAATGAAAGAAGTACATTCCATGTACTCAAAAGTACATGCCGTGTACTTTGTTTTTTGGCTTAAAACAGGCAGTAGCCTCCTCATTTGGCAGAGGAGGCTTTTGAGCCATTTTGGAGCCAAATGAGGAGGTCGGACTTTGAAGATCCGCCGAGAGTTCATTTGGAATCCAATTTGGCTTCGGACGATCTCGTTGGAACCGCACGGGTAATCCCTTCCTCCTCCTGGTACCGTTCTTTCCAATTCTTCTCCCAATGTATGTTATTTAAGTTTGAATGGTTTTTGTTCTTCATCAGATCTACGCCGTTCTTGGGCGTTTCTGGAGTCGGTGTTCGGGTATAGTGTTCGTTGGCACATAAGGTAGGTGGCTTGGTGTTTATTTTCCAACTGTCGTGTGTTTTTGTGTGTTTTCATTCCACGAACCCATGTTGGGGTGTCGTGTGGCTGAGGCCGTTGCTATATTTAATGCCTAGAATTTCATAAGTGATTAAATGGTGATAATAAAATGATGTTTGGGATCGTTGCTTGGATCCAGGACCATCCTGAGGGGTGTGTTCCTCTGTTTAGCCGTTTGGCTAGGATACCCGAGTGTATTCCTTAAATGTAGTAACTGTAGAATTGCCTTGAGAGGAATTTCTTGTTTACTGCATTTTGATATGTTGGGAATGGCCCGGTTACCTGTTTATCCTAAGGGCGTTTTTGTGATTAGCCAGAGGGCGTGACTGTTTTAGCCTGAGGGCTATCGTTATTCCACCTGAGGGAAACCTTTCGTGCCTGAGGGATTGAATTCTATGCCTGAGGGAGACACTTCGTAAGACTGAGGGCGATAATTTCTGTTACGCCTGAGGGAAATACCTGCGGGTTGGATTCTGTATGGCCTGAGGGCAAGCCTGAGGGCGTGGTTACTATTTTAGCCAGAGGGCACGATTCTGGTTAGCCTGAGGGCTTGGTGCTGAGCACAAAAACGTTACTAAATTAAAGGAATTAAATGAATAATAAAATGGAAATTTAACTGTTAAGTTAGTTACTTTTGAGTACTGCTTAGTTATTGTATTTACAATTGCACACTTGTTGTATGTTTTACACACAGTTGAGCACGGGCCTTTGGTGGGTGCCTACTGAGATATATTTCTCACACCCTATTTGGGTCATTCTTTTTGGCTCAAACAGATTACATTGCTACAGGTGTAGATAGGGGAAAGAGTCCCTATACAGGTACTTAAAAGTTGCTGAGGAGTAGGAGGGCATGGGACCGAGCCTAGGCCCGCGATGCCGATGCCAGCTGTTTACTTGTTTTGTTGTACTTTGCTTTTGGTTGTATCATAGTGATTTATAACATGTTCTAGATGTTTTCTTAGAATTTGAACATGTAGCATCATCACTTTTATACTGTTGTCTATATCCACTACTTTAGTTATTTTAGTTGTGTATGTTTACTGCTTCCGCTATTGTTGTATGTTTATTTTGGTATTCCGCTACGCTACACTTTGACAAATGAGGGCATAGTTTCCCCACTATCAGACCTGGGCCCTCGCTGCTAGTCGGCAGCCTCTGTAATTTGGGGAAATGCGCTTGAGGTCGCATGGCACCCAGGGACGGGATGTTACAAAGTGGTATCATAGGGGTTTCTTTTCTTTGAATTACTATTTGGAGTCGTAGTCAGAGTTAGGACGAATGGTAGTTGGTAATAAGCTGTGCCCGGGTGTAGCTAACCCGTGTACAGGGAAAAGCCAGTCTACCTTGTACTTTTCATTCTTTGATCTTGCAATTTTACAGTTGATATGTTTTCACTGTTGGGTGGCGCACTTGGATTGTGTTGTTTATATTTTATATGTGGGTTCTATTTAGTTGCAACCCAATGAGATGAGGTCATGTCGTCTCATGCATCTTATAGGAAAATGCTAGATATCACATGCCATGCATAGTTTTCCTTGCCATGTAGGTGCATTAGAATTTTCATGTTGTTGTGATAATTGTTGTGGTAGTAAAGCATTCTATTGTGGTAGCTGCTTGATAAATACCTTCCTTGTGATATGGTATTATTGTTTGAGCTTGTTTATAGAATTGACGCCAAACTTTGGTCTTTGGGGAGTATGGGCCCCCAGTGACCTGAATTTTGAGGATCATTGACTGGTTATTGGTTATACACAAATAAGATGTCAATCTTTGATTAGTGGGGTGTATGGCCCCCCACGGGTCGGAATTTGATGCTTAGGTGTCGTTTTAACTATTTTCTGGGTTCCGGAGAAGTTTCTGAGGCACACTGTCCGGAAACCCAGTATAGACGCCATGTAGTATTTTTATACACGCCGTGTATGTTCTTCTGTTCGGGAAGAAATATGAACTTTTGAGTACACGCCGTGTACCCTGAGTACACGCCGTGTAGTCTCTTCCCGTGTCACAAACCGTGTTGGCGGCGACACGGGGTAGGGAAAGGGGTTGGGCAAGACACACCATGTAGTTTTGTACACACCGTGTAGTGTTGACCCAGAGTCCGGCCGTGTAACTAACAACACAGGTTGGTGAAATCCTAGACAAAACACGCCGTGTCAATTATAGACATGTCGTGTAGTGTGACATGGGGACTCGGCCATGTAACTAACAACACGGGCCGGTTTCACCTCTTTCAGAACACACCGTGTACCTTTGGGACATGCCGTGTAATCTTGTCTGAGGACAGACCATGTGGAGTTAGCCGTGTGGCTGGGAAATGGCATGGTGTACACGCCGTGTACGGGTGTAACACACTGTGTGTGGAAAAGCCGAGTAGTCGGCCGTGTCATAGACGACACATGTAGTTGGAAAATAACACCGTACACGCCGTGAAGATATTATACACGCCGTGTAGTTTTGTTGAATGGATACCGTGTGGCTAAGATGTGTAGAAGGACTTGGGCAGGGGAAAGGATGTCAAGTACACGTCGTGTAGTCAGTGTACATGCCATGTAGTCTTGATTTGCAAATTTTGAACTGCCTTCTTCCTCTTGTTCCTTTGTGGTTCCTTCATTTCAGACTTAATAATCTTGAATCTGAGGCATTCTTGTGGCCTTTTAGAATCATTCCGCCTAGACGACCACGAGTTGTTCGCCAAGAGAGCGGCAACGATTATACTCCAGAGATGATGTACCATGGGCTACTAGTTGATCCACCAGCAGAGCCAGATGCAGAACCAGATGTTATACTGGACACGGGCGCAGAGGCACAGTTCCGTGAAGGCTTATTGCGGTTCATGCAGACCTTTCAGGGAGCACCGCAAGTTGCCACATCTGTGGCCGAGCTGATGCGTATCTTCCAGCAGCAGCATACACCTATGTTTTCAGGGGATGGCAGACCACAGGCTGCAGATTCTTAGCTAGTATCGATGTAGACTATTTTTGAGCATCTTGAGATGCCTCCGGGGCGGAGGGTCAAGCTAGCAACTTACATGCTGCGTGATTCTGCCAAGAGGTGGTGGGATGTTACCACCTAGTCAGAGCATCACAGGGACATGGCGTGGGAGGATTTTCAAATAGTCTTCTATGACTTCTTCTTTACTAAGACACTGAGAGAAGATAGAGCTCGAGAGTTCATGAATCTGCAGTAGGGTGCTATGTCGGTGATGGACTACTCTGCTCGTTTTACAGAGCTTCAGCGCTTTGCACCCGTGCTGGTGGGTGATGAGGCGCTGTGAGACAAACGTTTTGAGGATGGTCTTCGGTATGACATCCGAGCGCTGGTGAATGTTTTCAGGTTACCTACTATACACGCGATTGTGAACCAGGCATTGATTACAGAGAGGAACCTGCGAGAATCTAGTGGTGTGGGCCAGAGCAGTTCGGCACCAGTTACTAGTACTATTTCTACTGGCAAGAGGAAGAGGCAGATGGACTTCTCTCAGGGCGGCAGTACCAGCCAGGAAGCTTCTTCAGGTGGCCCGATCAGGTGCTACCAGTGTGGAAGAGAGGGGCACAAGAGGCCACAGTGTCCAGGAGAGCTAGTGGAGTGCTGATATTTTGGCAAGATGGGTCATCTACAGTGCTTTTGCAGGGCGTTTCTATCAGTGGCTAGTGAGAGGTGTTCTTTGAAGACTCTGTGTGCGGGATCCGGACCAGTGGCTTCTTACCAGTCAGGGAACTGGAATTCGTCAGGGTGTGCAGGCAGAGATGGTGGTCGTGGCTGTGGTAGCCAGACACCAGGATCTCAGAGGCAATAGGGCGGGACAGCTCAGGGTAGCTAGGCTGTGTCGCAGGGTCGCGGCATTGGTCAGGCATATGCAGTGCAACAGACCCAGTATGAGCAGGATCCCAGACCTTTGACAGTCAGAGGTACTATTCTAGTAGATTCTGTCTTGTCTTCATTACTTTTTGATACGGGTGCTACACATAGTTTTATATCAGTACCCGTTGGGGAGAGCCTTGGGCTCGGTGTTTCTACTTCTTCTGCTATCTTGACGCTAGACACTCTGTTGGGGACTAGGACGGTTGGTGTGCGTCAGTGCAAGGAGTTCCCCCTTGAGGTTGGTGGGTGTCACTTCCTTTGGGACCTCTATGTCCTGGAGATGACGAGCTATGGCGTCATTCTCGGGATGGACCGGTTGGTTCTCTTTCGAGCCTTTGTAGACTGTTATCGTCACAGGGTGTGTTTCACGTCACCAGAGGGTGGGGAGTTTCTATACAAGGGTGAGTGGGATGTTCAGGCGAGTCGAGCTGGACCAGAGAATCATGGGTGAGGTGGAGTCACAGCCCAGATTGCGAGCTTATATCTAGATGACTAGGGGACTCATCAGACGGTTTTCCCTCCAGTTGTCGATCGTTTCAGGGATGTCTTCCTGGATGAATTTTCAGGTCTACCTCCAGTGCGTGAGGTGGATTTCTCTATCGATCGTGTGCCAGGAGAAGCACTGATGTCCATTCCTCCTTATAGGATGGCCACGCCTGAGTTGCAGGAGCTCAAGAGGCAGTTAGAGGAGCTACAGGCAAAGGGTTTTATCTGACCCAGTACTTCTCCTTGGGGTTCTCCAGTCCTTTTTGCGAAGAAGGCGGATGGTACCCTTATGCTTTGTGTGGATTATTGGAAGTTGAACCAGTTGACGGTTAAGAACCGATATCCCTTTCCAAGGATAGATGATTAGTTTGATCAGATTCGCGGAGCACGAGTGTTCTTGAAGATTGACTTGAGATCCGGATATCATCAGCTGCACGTTAGACCATCTGATATACCTCTCACAGCTTTCAGGAGCAGGTATGGTCTATATGAGTATAGGGTTATGCCATTCGGACTCACGAACGCGCCAGAAATTTTCATGACTCTGATGAATCGTGTGTTCCATCCGTATCTTAATTCATTTGTGGTAGTATTCATGGACGACATATTGGTGTACTCTCACACTCGACATGACTAGGCCACCCATCTTGATATCGTATTGAGTACACTGAGAGAGAATCGCCTATATGCTAAGCTCTCAAAGTGCCACTTTTGGATGTACCAGATTCACATCCAGGGTTATATCATCTCAGAGACAGGAGTTGCAGTGGACCCAAAGAAGGTGAGAGCAGTAGTTTCCTGGGAGCATCCCAAGAACGTGTTTGAGATACTGAGTTTCTTAGGGCTGGCTGGTTACTACAGATGCTTCATACAGGACTTATCCCACTTAGCAGCACTGTTGACAGGTCTGACTAAGAAGGGTGTGAAGTTCGTTTGGTCAGAAGCTTGCGAGACAACTTTTTTAGGACCTGAAGGGAAGGCTGACATCAGCACCGATCCTGATACTCCCAGAGCAGGGGAGGAACTATACGGTTTACTGTGATGCATCAGGGATTGGGTTGGGAGCCATTTTGATGCAGGGAGCCCGAGTTGTGGCTGACATCAGCACCGATCTCGAGTTGGCTGCAGTTGTGCATGCGTTGTGCAGTTGGAGACATTACCTGTTGGGAGAGCATTTTGTGGTTTTCACCAACCACAAAAGCCTCATGTATATCTTTACTCAGCGTGACCTAAATATGAGGCAGAGAAGGTGGGTCGTGTACCTACAGTCCTTCTATTTTGAGCTTGCCTATACCCTTGGTAAAGGTAATACAGTAGCCAATGCACTGAGCAGGAAGACTCAGATACAGGCAGTGCAGGAGGCCAGTGGTGAATGATAGCTTATGGCTTTGTTCTTTGAGATGCATCTGGAGGTGCATGGATGTAAGGGACAGACTTATCTTTCCTCATTAGCTGTGACTTCTAACCTCTTGGACAGAGTGAGGATGAGGCAAATATCTGTTTCAGAAGGCCTAGTTCTACGGGAGTCGGTGTCAAGTGAGGACCCTCCTTCCGGTTGGACGATAGGCGATGACGAGGTTTTGCGTTTCCATGGACATGTATGGGTTCCAAGGGATATACGCGAGGAGCTGGTGAGGGAGTTTCATGCATCAGCTTGGGCAGTTCATCCCGGGGTTACCAAGATGTACCGAGACTTGAGACGTCAGTACTGGTGGCCGGGTATGAAAAGAGAGATATCTCGTTTTGTTATGAGGCGTTCCACCTGTCAGCAGGTGAAGGCAGAGCATCAGAGTCCAGCTGGTCTGTTACAGTAATTTCCCATTCCGGACTGGAAATGGGATGATGTCGTGATGGATTTCGTGACTGGATTTCCAAGGTCACCTCGAGGCAATGATTCCATATGGGTTGTTGTGGACAGACTTACGAAGGTAGACCACTTATTGCCAATCAAGGAGACCTTTGGGGTGGACGAGCTCGGAAGGCTGTATATCTGAGAGATCGTATGTCTTCATGGGGTCCCTCGTTTTATCGTTTTAGAGAGGGGCACCCTCTTCATGTCTCGTTTCTGGCAGCGTTTTTAGAGGGCGCTGGGTACACAGGTGCTTCTGAGCACAGCATACCACCCCCAGACAGATGGCCAGTTAGAGCGGACGATACAGGTGCTAGAGGACATGCTGCGCGCATGTGTCCTAGACTTTGGGGGCTCTTGGGAGAAGCATATACCCTTATTCGAGTTTTCCTATAACAATAGTTTTCAGGAAACTATTGAGATGGAACCATACAAGGCTTTATATGGTAGGCCATGCCGATCACCTTTGTGCTGGTTAGAGGCAGGTGAGGTAGCTTTACTAGGACCACAGCTCGTGCAGGAGACATCTGAGCAGGTCCAGTTGATTCGGAAGTGGATGGCTTCCGCGCAGTCTGATCAGAAGTCTTATGCTGATCGCCGTAGACGACCTTTGGAGTTTGTGGTTGGGGATCAGGTTTTCTTGCTTGTTTCGCCGTGGCTGGGACAAAAAAGGATCAGGAGACATGGTAATCTTTCACCGAGTTATGTGGGGCCATTCGAGATTCTAGAGAGAGTCGGGCTGGTTTCCTATCGGTTGTAGTTACCACAGCAGTACTGAGCCATGCACGACGTCTTCCACGTGTCTCAATTGCGTCACTATCATTCAGACCCATCTCAAACCTTTCATCCTGAGGAGGTTGAGCTTCAGAATGATGCGTCCTTTGAGGAGCATCTGATCCGTATCGTTGACAGGAGCACGAAGGTCCTCTGAGGCCGGTCAATTCCTCTCGTACGGGTGCAATGGCAGCATGGCCGAGTGCAGGACGAGACCTGGGAGCGGGAGGCCGATGTACGTCCTCAGTGGCCAGAGCTGTTCTGAGCTTTCTCTTTTCCACCCTCAAAAGGGCAATTCGGGGGCGAATTTCTATAAGGGGGGAGTTTGTAAGAACCCAGTTCTTGTTTTAGATGTACAGGCTTCTTCTTTTCCTTTTCCTTAAGTGATTTTGAGAAAATATGGAAAAATGGGGAAAAATCCTAAATTTTGAAACTGCATGCCATGTACGTTTCCCACACGCCGTGTACTTTTGGCCGTGTTGGGATAAGTACACAAGGTGTGTAGCATCACCGGACAAAAAGGGTGTAGGAACCGACTACACGTCGTGTAGTGGTCCTTTACATGCCGTGTAGTCAGTCGGAAGGTTAAAAAGTAAGGCGGTAGATTCACCGCCAGCTGGGCGGCAGTACACATCGTGTACTCGGGAGTACATGCCGTGTACTCATGTCGGCAGGTGAATAGTGCCGGTGCCGCCAAATGAACAGTTAAATGAAAGAAGTGCACGTCGTGTACTCAGAAGTACGGGTCGTGTACTTTGTTTTTTCTACTTAAATAGGCAGTAGCCTCCTCATTTGGTAGAGGAGGCAGTAGCCTCCTCATTTGGTATAGGAGGCAGTTGAGCCATTTTGTAGCCAAAGGAGGAGGCCGGACTTTGAAGATTCGCCGGGAGTTCGTCTGGAATCTGATTCGGCTTCGGACGATCTCGTTAGAACCGCATGGGTAAGACCTTCCTCCTCCTGGTACCGTTCTTTCCAATTCTTCTCCAAATATAAGTTATTTACGTTTGAATGGGTTTTGTTCTTCATCATATCTACGCCGTTCTTGGGAGTTTCTGGAGCCGGTGTTCGGGTATAGTGTTCGTTGGCACATAAGGTAGGTGGCTTGGTGTTTATTTTCCAACTGTCGTGCGTTTTTGTGTGTTTTCATGCCACGAACCCGTGTTGGGGTGTTGTGTGTATGAGGCCGTTGCTATATTTAATGCCTAGAATTGCATAGGTGATTAAATGGTGATAATAAAATGATGTTTGGGATCGTTGCTTGGATCCGGGACCATCCCGAGGGGTGTGTTCCTCTGTTTAGCCGTTTGGCCAGGATACCCAAGGGTATGCCTTAAATGTAGTAATTGTAGAATTTCATTTAGAGGAATTACTTGTTTACTACATTTTGATATGTTGGGCATGGCCTGGTTACCTATTTAGCCTGAGGGAGTTGTTGTGATTAGCCTGAGGGCGTGACTGTTTTAGCCCGAGGGATGTCGTTATTCCTCCTGAGGGCAACCTTTCATGCCTGAGGGCTTGACTTCTGTTCTTGAGGGCGACACTTCGTAAGCCAGAGGGTGAGAATTTATATTACGCCTGAGGGCAATACCTGCGGGTTGGATTCTGTATGGCATGAGGGCATGCCTTAGGACGTGGTTACTATTTTAGCCTAAGGGCACAATTCTGGTTAGCCTGAGGGCTTGGTGCTGAGCACAAAAACGTTACTAAATTAAAGGAATTAAATAAATAATAAAATGGCAATTTAACTGTTTAGTTAGTTACTTTTGAGTACTTCTTAGTTATTTTATTTACTATTTCACACTTTTTTCATGTTTTACACACAGTTGAGCACAGACCTTTGGTGGGTGCCTACTGAGATATATTTCTCACACCCTGTTTGGGTCACACTTTTCGGCCCAAACAGATTACATTGCAGCAGGTGTAGATTGGGGCAAGAGTCCCTATACAGGTACTTGACAGTTGCTGAGGAGTAGGATGGAATGGGACCGAGCCTAGGCTCGCGATGCCGCTGCCAGCTGTTTACTTGTTTTTATGTACTTTTCTTTTGGTTGTATCACAGTGATGTATAACATGTTCTGGCTGTTTTCATAGAATTTGAACATGTAGCATCATCACTTTTATACTGTTTTCTATATCCACTTCTTTAGTTATTTCAGTTGTGTATGTTTACTGCTTCCACTGTTGTTGTATATTTATTTTGATATTCCGCTACCCTACACCTTGACAAATGAGGGCATAGTTTCCCCACTATCAGACCTGGGCCCTCGCTGCTAGACGGCAGACTCTGGCGTTTGGGGAAATGCGCTTGAGGTCGCGTGGCACCTGGGGCCTGGACATTACACCACGGGGTCCCAAAATCGACCCAAATATGTCCATGGTCGGACATGTATCCACCAATAAGGTTAGGACACGTTTTAGGGTAATTTAGTATTATTATAATATTATTTTTTAACCCTTATTTACTGGATTTACCCTTTAACCATGGTAAATAAAATATTTACCGAAGTAATTATTCAAGATGTCTACAAATAAAAGTTACATATTTAAACAATTTGGACATCCTAATTCCAAATATGGAATCCATTTTTCCAAATTCAAAACATAGAAGTGGCAGAAATTAATTTAAAATTAATTCCCGCTGTAAAAAAAGCGTGTTTCTAAGATATAATAACTATCAGAAGATTGATACTTGTTTATGTCCGGTTTAATTGTGAAATTATGTCCAATGACCAAAATTGTATTAAATGGTAAAAATATATTCTAAATATACTTTAAAACCACTCAAATTCAAAATTTATCACTATTAATTATTTTTATTAAAAATGTTGTTTGTAATTAAAATTTAGTACTTTTCACTGTTCATCAAAATATTATCGTTATCCGAAAAGTACCAAAATTTCACCTTATGCTAAATTCGATACTTTGAATCCAAAAATGAAGTCCATTTTGACAGATAAAATTTATTTAATTTTAAAAAGTAGGTATTACTATTCATAACGGCTAGTTTGATCGATTGTGGTGTGTGTTAGAACTCGATGTTGCGTACAACACACGCTATTGCATTATTTAAAGAGAAGCGTACCGTAAAAGCTTGGGGTGTTACATTCTCTCCTCATTCAAATAATTTAGTCCTAAAAATTTCTAGAATACTACCGCATGAAAAGACTCGGGTGGTTCTTCATCATATGTTCCATGGGTTCCCACGTTGCCTCTTCCATCTTATGGTTTTTCCAAAAGAATTTTACCAGATGAGTCATCTGGTTTCTCAGTACTTGTTCTCTCGTATCAAGAATCCTGATAGGATCTTCCCAATAAGACAGATCGGGTTCGAGTTCTAATTCCTCATAGGTGAGTATATGTGTTGTGTCAGACATGTATTTCCTGAATAGTGATACATGGAACACATCGTGAACTTTGGAGAGACTTGGCGGAATTGCCAATCGGTAAGCTACAGCCCCAATTCCTTCTAGAATTTCGAAAGGTCCGATGTACCTGGGACTCAATTTACCATTCTTACGAAAATGTATGACTCCCTTCCATGGAGATACCTTCAGGAAAACATGATAACTGACTTGAAATTCCAAATCCTTCCTTCGATTATCTATATAGATCTTCTGCCTACATTGAGCTTCTTTGATTTGGTTTTGGATTACCTTCACCTTTTCCATCGTTTCCTCCACTAGTTCTGGGCCTACAAGTTTTCTTTCACCAACGTCATCCCAACAGGTTGGTGTGAGACATCTCTTTCTATATAACGCTTCATATGGTTCCATATGAATACTCGAATGGAAGCTATTGTTATTGGAAAATTCCACCATAGGTAAATATTGATCCCACATACCCTGAATGTCAATTGAGCAGGATCTCAACATGTCTTCTATGTTTTGAATAGTTCGTTCTGATTTTCCGTCTTTTTGAGGGTGGTAGGCAGTGATCAAATGAAGTTCAGTATCCAAGGATTTCTGAAGACTTTTCCAGAATCTTGATGTAAAATGGGGATCATGATCAGAAACCATCGATAGGGGTAATCCATGAAGTCTCACCACTTCATTAATATATAGTTTTCCTTGACGTTCCAGTGGTAGATCTTCTCTTATAGCAAGAAAATGTGTTGACTTGGTAAGACGATCAACAATAACCCATAATGCATCATTCCTTCTAGGAGTATTTGGTAGCCCCATGACAAAGTCCATCGTAATATTGTCCCATTTCCACTCCAGTATGGGAATAGGTTGCATGACTCCTCCAGGATGTTGCCTTCCAGCTTTCACTTGTTGACAAACCATACATATTGACACAAAATCAGAAATCTCCCTCTTTATGTTGTCCCACCAAAAATGTTCCTTCAAATCTCTATACATTTTGGTGCTCCTAGGGTGTATAGTGAAATTGGAACTATGAGCATCAGCAAGCAATTCCCTTTTTAGATCAGGTATATTGGGAACACAATGTCTCTTCCCGAATTTCAAAATTCCTTCTTCACACACCAAGTCTCTCAATCTCCCATCATTCACAGCTTTAATCTTCTTTTGAAATTCTTCATCATCGGTCTGCGAACTCTTAATACTTTCTAGTAAAGATGGTTTGGCAACCATTTGAAAAAGCATTGATGTTTCACCTTCCCTGGTTTTTCCCATGTCCATCTTCACTAGATCAATGAAAATTGGATCCCTTTCACTTCTCATATTGTTCAAAACTCCATGATCTTTTCTGCTCAAAGCATCTACCACCTTGTTTGCTTTCCCCAAGTGGTAGTGTATCATACAATCATAATCCTTGAGTAATTAAATCCATCTCCTTTGCCTCATGTTGAGTTCTTTTTGTGAAAAAATATACTTCAAACTCTTGTTATTAGTACAAATCCCACAATTTTTCACCGTAGAGGTAGTTCCTCCATATCTTCAATGAAAAGATCAAAAATGCTAACTAGAGATCATGAGTATTATATTTTTTCTCATGAATTTTCAACTGTGATGATGCATAGGCAATAACCCTATCATTCTTCATAAGGACACAACCAAGTCTTTTCTTTGATGCATCACTATAAATAACGAACCCATCCTTACCTGATGATAGAGTCAATATAGGAGCATTGACTAATCTTCCCTTCAGTTCTTCTAAACATTCTTCACACTCTTTTGTCCAAACAAATTTAACCCCTTTACGTGTGAGCTTGGTTAATGGGTTAGCCAATTGGGCAAAATTTTGGACGAAACGTTGATAATAACCTGCTAAACCAATAAATCTACGTACCTCAGTTATACTTGTCGGTGCTGGACATTCTTGGATTGCCTTGTTCTTAGAAGGATCAACAGAGATTCCATCTTTTGAGACAATATGGCCTAGAAAAGAAATCTCATGAAGCCAGAATTCACACTTGATAAACTTCCCATATAGTTCATGTCTTCTCAGTGTCTTCAGGATAATGCGCAAGTGATTTTCAAGATATTCGTTGATTTTGGAGTATACTATGATATCATCAATAAATACCACCAAAAATTCATCAAGATATTCCTTGAAAACTCTATTCATCAGATCCATGAATACAGAGGGTGCATTAGTCAATCCAAAAGGCATTACTGTAAACTCGTAATTCCTGTACCTGGTTCAAAATGCTGTCTTCGGAATGTCTTCCTTCTTTACAAACAACTGATGGTATCCAAATAGAAGGTCAATCTTTGGAAAGTATTGAGCTCCATGCAGTTGGTCAAATAAATCACTAATGCGAGGTATGGGATACTTGTTCTTTGTTGTTATAGCATTTATCACCATGTAGTCGATACATAACCTCAAAGATCCATCTTTCATTTTAACAAAAACAACAGGGGCTCCCCATGGAGAAACACTAGGTCAAATAAATCCCTTATTACTCAATTCCTCTAGTTGTTTCTTTAGTTCGACTAATTCCACAGTGGCCATTCTTTAAGGGGTCTTCGATATAGGCCTTGATCTAGGAATTAAATCAATGGAAAATTCAACTTCTTATTCAGGAGGATGTCTAGGTAAATCGTCAGGAAGCACATCTACATATTCTTTCACAAGAGGTACATCCTCTATTTGAACATTCCTTTCCTCACCCATAGTCATTTCATTCTCTTCCTCCCCAATAATTGAACTTATTTGAGATACTGGGGGTGGATCTAGATAAGAATTAGGTTGTGACGATTCTCCTCTAAAGATAAGGTGTTCCTTATCATCATCATCAAGAATCGTGACCTCTTTCTTCTAACAATAAATCTTCGCATCATAGTCTGAAAGCCAGTCCATACCGAGGATTATATCAAACTCAATCATAGGTATGAAGATGAGATGAGAAGATAAAGAACATTTATGTGCTCTAATGGGGACTGATTCACAAAACTTTGTTGAAATGATACTTCCCTTAGGAGTTTTAACTAACAAATCCCTTGTTAAATCAAATTGGAAATATCTAATTTTCTTAGAAAACTGGGAAGATATGAAACAATGCGATGATCCAGAATCAAATAATGAATTTTCTAAACTTGGTGAAACCATTAAATTACCTAACAACACGTCTTTCGAAGCTTCTACCTCAGTAGTAGTGATAGCATAATCATGGCCTTGATCCCTTGGTCTTTTCTGAGGTATGTTCCAATGAAGCTTAGGACATTCATTTTCATAATGTCCCATTTCCCTACAATTGTAACACTGAACATTGGTAGCTTCCTTCTTCCCTTTGCAATCAAAAGCTTCGTGGCCTTTTTCACCACAATTGTAACAGACACCCATTCCCTTCAAGCAAGTACCGAGGTGTTTCTTCCCACATTTACCACAGGATGGATATTCAACCATTCCCTTCTTCCCCTTATTTTTATTCCCAGATTGATCAGCATATCTCTTCTTCTCTTTCTTTGCTTTAAAGGCATAAGACATAGAGAATTCCTTTTCAGTCTTGATAGCACATGAGACAATGTCTTCATACGACGAGAAGGATTGTTTGACTAATGCTCGACGGAGAAATGGTTTTACCCCATCAAAGAAACGATCAATCTTACTTCTTGGGTTATGTATATAATCTCTATCATACCTTGCTATCCTTGTAAAGTTAGACTCATACTTTGTGACATTCTCATCCTCATTTTGTCTTAGACTCAGAAATTGCCTTTCCATATCTGCTCGATGGTCTTGAGGAAAGTATATTTCTAAAAACAGATCTTTGAACTCCCTCCATTCCATATTTTATACTTCATCATCTTACTTCATGTTGTGAATAAATGACCACCATTGATCAGCATCTCCAGTGAGGCGGTAAACTTCCATGAAAACTTTTTCCGTTTCACTACTCCCCAAAGCCTAAAATATTTTCTCTAGGGAATTTATCCATTCCTCACCTACTAAGGGATTTTTACTCCCATTGAACATTGGTGGTTGTTGCCTCATGAAGAGATCTAACATTGATCCTCCACGATGCGGATCAGGGTACTCCATATGGTTAAGGTTATTATTCATAACCTGAGTGAGTTGTCCCAGTATGGTGATTAGCTAATCGGAACCAGTTTCATCACCAGCTCTACTATAATTATCTTGAGCAGGAGGGAAATACCTACATGGAGTGCACACATTGATACAGTTTCCATTTCATCCACTAGGCACCATTTCTAAACAATGTCATAAACTAGATCAGTTTATGAATCAAAATACATAATTCCATACTTATAAAACACATAACATAAATTGAACTATTTATGGATATAATCTATAATCATAAAAATATTTTCATTGAGGAAGTATATACTCATAAACCCTTCATAATGATTTTTAATGAAAATGAGAGTTATCCTAAGCATATCCCCCGGGAGTGTCGTAACCAAGAGTGGAGCAAGGCCTATTGTCGTGCACCAGTTCTCATTCGAGTCCAACTCAAAGTGGTGTTTTTGGGTTTAGCCCTAGGTACATCTATTCCAGAGCCTCCTCTACCTAATCGTATCCAGACAGGGATGTATTTCTCAGAAAACACACAAAATCTCTACAATACCAAAATTCTAGGAAGTTCTTCTATACTAATCCTCAAAGTCCATCTTAGGTCTATGTTCTCTAATCAGAGTTTATCTAAATCTAACTTCCAAGGTTTGTACTAAACTTCCTCTGATACCAACTATAACGCACCGACCACAGTTACCCAGATTCGGTGCATTACTACATAACATTGGCATGATCACAAGAAATATCAAATCTCAAAAGACCGATTCGTTTAGTAGCCTTGGAATAACTAGATACATTAATAAAGTTTACATTACATCATAAAATGAAAACTACAACAACATAGTATCCATAGCCCACAATCTTATCCCCTCATACTATCTCTGAAGGTCATTCATAATTTACTTCTTCACATCCTGGAAAAAATAGAACATAGAAAAGGAGTGAGCGCAAATGCTCAGTAAGGATATCAATATAGCAGAAACTTTCGTAAATAAGAATAAACATTTAAGGCAATGTATAACTAAAACAAAAGCCTTTTAAACTTGAACATTAACATAGTATGGAAAAAATAAAATGAAATAATGCCATTTAAATATTCACATGGATAATCTACTAATCGAATAATCACATGCAATATAAATAACCAATTTCATAATGATGGAATGCATAATGCCAGACTATCATAACCACATAGCCAAAGCCTCGTGCCAAGACTACAAATAAGATTTTGCCAAGGCCTTGTGTCAAGACACTAGTTTGTCTCATGAGACCTACCGATGCATCGAGGAGCTATAGAGGGCTCCACCCATCACATATTAAGTCCAATGCATTCCTCATATGAACAGGTTTAAACATAACATAAACATTCATATTAAAACTAGCATACAAAATGTAAATACTTCATTCATAAACCATGAATGGTATAAAAATAACACACCCACAATAAAACATATCACAAAACCTTCAATAGAATATAAAGGTTTTGTATCATAATAAATCAACTTTAAATAAGCGTAAAATCCATCAAAGGATGTTGACATAGATGAAATCAAAACTCTTTTTAGAGTAATATCTCTTTTTATTTTGAAATCATTTAAGAGTAATATAGTTATAAAATACAAAATTTTCTTTGGAAATATTTTTATAAGCTTTTAAGGGAAGCTTCAAAGATTTTTTAACGGCGGAAAATAGCCACACCCGCCGTATAAGTTAAAAAAACATTCTTACCTTAATTCTGTCAAAAAGGTTAAAAAGCACCTTATTTGGAAAACAATGGAATGATTCTTTTATAAACCTCTTATAAAAATTCAAATAAGATTATAAATGAATTTAACCCATATTATTGTAAATAGTAAAAATGTTTTGAAATACATTTTTAAGAAACATGGATGTGGATGATAAAGAAATCCCAGTAGATTATTATGTATAAACAACATCGGATAAAGAAGAGATTGCGAAATAAACCCTTACCAGTTTGGTAACATACGAAACATACAACCCATAAAAGAGGTATCATAAAACTAATATGTAAATACACATAAATTAAAGTGTATTACACAAAGAATATAATTTTGGGTAGTACATACACCACACAAAAGGTAATAGTGGCAATATGGCATGAATCTCACGGGAATAAAAAGTGAGATGAAAACCGCTTACCTTGTACTTTTACTTGGATTTGGTAGGTTAACCTTCTGTATAATGATGAAATAATTGTTATTAAATTATAAAAGAATCATATATATTAATATGATATCATATATTATCTTTTAACATTTCTTTGTTAACAATATTTTAGAATTATCGTCTTTTCGGTTGTTAACTTACTCGTTTTCTGTTATATTTTTTGTTACGTAAGCAGTGTTTGTCATGGATAGGTTGTATATTATTCATATATATAATGATATCAAGTCCTTAGATACTATTATTAATCATCAAATTAGAATTATACTTGAATGGATACGATGGAGAATGAATCTCATCGCGTTAGTGGAGACGGTAGTCCGTACGTACACACGAGCGACGATATCATTCTTTTGATATTAAAATAATATATAATTGGATGGTATATAATATATAAAAAATCATTATCATATTATATTTATTATTTACATGAATTAAACAACATTATTAGACCCATCCAAATAATAATTTATTGAATAACAATTACACCACGACGTGGAGACGGTAAGTCGTACGTACGCACGTATGATGACATGTCATTCAAAAGATGGATAGAATACTGAATATAGTTTTACAGTATTTATAATAATATTAAATTATATAAGAGATATTGGATTAATTATTTTAGAATGTAAATAACAAAGAAATAAGAAGTTGAAGACGAAATGAATTTGAAAAAGGGTAGTGAAAACATTACCTCTTCTTCGGGTTCTTCCTTTTGATTTGATCAAAAGGGATCCTTAGGTTGTCTTTATGATCAAAATTAGGCCTCTAGGTTGTATTGAGGGAAGTTTAGAGAGTATTTGGGCAAGGGTTGGGCGAACCAAAAGGCTTTGAATGTGTGAATTAATGAGAAGGGTGAGTGCCCTTTTATAAGAGGGGTGAGGGGCACCTTTGGAAAAGCTAGAAATATTATTTTATAATAAATTAATATTCGGTTTCTAATGGATCCAAAGTATATTATTTAAAGGTTAAGGTGGGTATGGGTTGAAAACAACTCAACCAATAATATTTAGACAAGTTTGGGTCACTATATTATCCTTATCATTAATTATTAACTCATAATTAATTAGTTTCACTTTTACAATGTCTCTTTATATTTTTATATTATATGGTTTATGAACTTACTATATGCATCCAAGAGAAACCAAAGTGGTCCATTAATGATACACCGATCATGATATAAGTCTCTTGGAATAACCTTAGATTTTTAGGAATTTAATATCAATTAATAATATAATATTTATTTTAAAAACTCTTTATGTCAATTTTGACACTATTCAATAGTTTATTATTGTAAAACTCATAACAGAATGATTATTTCAAAAAAGATAAATACATAATTCCTAACATGTCATAGTAACCTATAAAATTAGTTTAATTCATAAAAAGTCTCAAATTATATTTATTTGGGTATTTATAATATCAATTATTTTAGTTTTTCACTATTATGGTAATTACAGCATCACCATTGTGTCATAAATAAATTAAATGATATAATGTCTAAAAATTATACATAAAATAGAATTATGTAAGAAAGATTTTTAGATTTATAATGACTATTTATAGTCTAAAATAAAACATATATAACCATATTTAAAAAATGTTTTTCTAAAAGATATATGCTTATGTCATTTTTGTATTTATTTTAACTTAATTAAAATAAAGTGTCCCTATCACCTACAAGTTGCTCAATGGGGTCCCAAAATCGACCCAATGATTCCCATGGTCGGACATGTATCCACCAATAAGGTTAGAACACGTTTTAGTGTAATTTAGTATTTATTATAATATTATTTTTTAACCCTTATTTACCGGATTTACCTTTTAACCATGGTAAATAAAATATTTACCGAAGTAATTTTTCAAAATGTATAATAATAAAAGTTACCTATTTATACAATTTGGACATCCTGATTCCAAATATGGAATCCATTTTTCCAAATTCAAAACACAGAAGTTGCATAAATTAATTTAAAATTAATTCCCGCTCTCAAAACAAAAAGCATGTTTTTAAGATATAATAACTATCAAAAGATTGATTCTTGTTTATGTCCAGTTTCATTGTGAAATTGTGTTCAATGACCAAGATTGTATTAAATGGTAAAAATATATTCTAAATATACTTTAAAACCACTCAAATTCATAATTTATCACTATTAATTATTTTGATTAAAAAAGTTGTTTTTAATTAAAATTTAGAAATTTTCACTATTCATCTAAACATTAAAGTTATCCGAAAAGTACCAAAATTTAACCTTAGGCTAAATTCGATACTCAAAATCCAAAAATGAAGTCCATTTTGAGAGATAAAATTTCTAAAATTTTAAAAAGTATGTATTACTATTCATGACAGCTAGTTTGATCGATTGTGGTGTGTGTTAGAACTCGATGTTGCGTACAACACACGCTATTGCATTATTTAAAGAGAAGCGTACCGTAGAAGCTTGGGGTGTTACAAGGGTGATACCCAGGGCTATTGTAGCCAGTTTCAGAGGATTGTTTATATAACTTAAGAAGATATTATGGTAGTATAGGATAAATAAAGTGCTAATAATTTATGGTTGATCATAATTTTTGTAGTATAGATAACCCTTTAGGTTAGTAAAGGTAATGTTGAACATCTTACGGACTATTATAAGAGAAATTTAGTAAAAACCCTTGGGGTAAGTCTAAGGATAATATATAATCTTGTTTTTTATATAGTATACATTTATTATTCTTCATAACAATTAATACTCTATTTATATACATGAAAGTGGATGAAACTATGGAATAGACGCAGTAATGGTTAATCACCCTAAAATGGATTATTGATTACTGACTCAATCTTCACTTTGATTCATGATAGATAGGATTAAGACTATATACCAAGATATACACTCATAATTATATTATTTTATATGAAAAAACCCAACCTAAAGAAACATAGATTTAACATAGAGTGATATAGGTTAAATTAAAAACTACTAAAATAATTTCAAAACATAATAAAGATTAAAGTGGATTTTTTCATGAAATTATAATAAAATTTTTCTATTATTGATTTTAGAAATATTGTTAACTCATTTTTTGTTTTTGTGGGGGTTTATTATGAAAGGTAACATGATGATATTAGATACCATAATCATTGTAGAGATTTTACCAATGATCAACCTAACTAGATAATAAATGAGGGGACAAATCATGTTACTATTCTGAACTATCTATCAAGAAATATGGGTAAAAATGTGAACATAGTTTCATTCTTAAACAAACTAAAGATGATAAGAATGAATTCTCTTGGAATATTAAGGGTTGAATATGATAATGAAAATAATATCAAATTTACTTAGTGTTAAAAATATAGTAAGAATCACAATGTAGAATGTGTTAATTTAATATGAAGATGCGTCATTTGTGGAAAATAAGGCCATATACCAACATTTTTTGGTGTAAAAATAATATATCCCGCTGACATGATAAAGGTAAAATATTTTCTGGTAAGTTACACCTTAAGTATAAAGGTACACACCTTATTTGAATATATATCTCCAATTATATTTATATTTTATATATATTTGAATAAAATTTATAGTTATTGTTAAATGGAATTGTGAGGGAATAATTTATTTATGGCGATAGAATCTAACAACCTCATATTTTAAAATATATATTTCTTTATAACCTGAAATATTCAATAGCCTATCATACACACATCATTGTCCAATAGTGAACCATGAAACATTGTATTAATGTTAAAATGTAGCTAGAGAATATCAATTAAAAATATATGTAAATTAGTTATAATATATATATATATATAATCAAAGGTGATTATCAATACTATAGAATTTGTAAAAATTCAATTATGTTATCTAAATAACTAATAAGGATTTTTTATGCTTGGAAGAATAAACTTCTCTAAACATATCTTGTTTTTCCATTATTTTTTGTAACCAAATATATTATGAATTAAATAGATTATTGATATTAATAATCTAATAAACTAAAATAGTAATTTATTAGAAATAGAGATTCGAATGGTTAGTATTTTAAAATGATATTTTCCTATAGTGCCAATTTTCATTATACTTTTATTTTTTTTATTTTAAATTTATGTTCTTGAAATATATAATTTTATTTTATGAAAATTAAATTAGATGTTTTATTTTTTATAAAAAAAATAATATTGGTAAAACTCTTTTTGTGATTCTTTGAAAATATCCGATTTTTCGGGGAATAGTAAAAATAATTTTTTTTTTCAAAATAGTAAATTTATAATTATATAATTTGTAAATATAAGTGTTTCAAAACATTTAATTGATAAAATATTTATTTAAAATTTAAAAAAATATACATTTTATCAATAGGATGTTTAATTTAGAAATATTATTATTAATATTTTATCGACTTAGGTAATATTTTCCGATTAAAATTATTTTTAGACTATTAATTTAATAAAATAATTTTTTGAGCACTTTAATTTTTTATTTAATTAAATTATACAAATATTTTATTTGTTTTATAATAAAAAATTATTATTAAATTAGAATTCAATAATAATTTTAACATATTGATAGGGTTAATATTTTCCACAATTTTTTATGCATTTCATTGTTTTAATCATCATCGATTATAAATTTGAGCTTATATGAATCATATTTATGTTTTTGTGTTATTTTGAACCTAAATTAAAAAATGGCCTAATTCATTAATTTTAACATTTTGTTATCACAAGAATACTTTTTTTTTCTTTCTCATAAAATATACGTTGAAATTATGTGATTCAATTTTTTTAGAATATTTATTTAATTCCCTTCATTTTTGTCAGCTGGACTAGGGGCTGAATCGATAATCTATAGGATGTAAAAAATCAATGAATTTCATAGTTTTTCCAGGCAGACAACGTGGACACCTCATCTGTAACAGAATCAGAATTTTCTCTACACTTCAAAAAATATGTCGATTCTAATGGGTTATGAAAGAGGAATAAAAGGGGAATTCAAAAAATAAATTAAATGGTGGTTTGAAGCCATTAAGGCTGCCACTAAATAATATATTTTTAGAGGAAGCTTTATGGATCCTTCATCTATAAATAGAAACTTCCAATGAAAAAATCAAAACTCGTACTACATGTTTCCAAATGAGCTTCAATTTGTAAGGTAAAAGAAAAATGGATTAATGAACAAATTTTATGAAGGGTTCCATGCGTTATTCGGTCAATTAATGGGTCAACAATGTGATAACATTTCTAGGACAGAAATCTTCCTATAAAAGGAGAGGAGCTCATACCTCTCAAAACATTCTATTCATCCACAATTCCTCTAATATACCGGATATGGATGAATTGGACGATGACTTTATTTATATATTTTTTTTTCTTTTATTATAATGTCTCCCCTCTCCCACATCGTCTCAGCTTCCCCTATCTAAAGAGGGGTAGTATTATTGAGTGACCAGGAAGGGGAAGGATGGATTGATGTGCTTGCTTGAGTTCTTGTGCTTCAATTTAATAATATGTATTCTTCTTTCATAATATTGTTTCATTTATAAATTCTATTTTAAACATTGAATGCTATTGTGTCAGGATAAAATTTTGTAAATTTATATTTCTTTTGATAATCATCACATCTCCCTCCACCCAATTCTAATATAGATATGGTGGAACGTATTAGGGTTAGGTGGTGAGGGCTCTATGGTTGTCAGCACATGTGAAAGATTACATGTAGAATACTGGTTTATTAGGGAACAATAATTCATGGATAGGGATTGCTCTAATTAATCGAGAAAACCATCTACAATACAACACTAATTGTAATAATCATTGGCCAATCCATGGTTTTGGATAAGGAATACTCTCATCACACCCATTTGGCCAAGGGGTGAGAGGACTTAGTAGAAAAATCTCTCTCAAACTAGATAAATAAATAAAAGAGTGATTTTTTTTGAAACAATGATTGAAAAGCACTAGGTTTAGCCTAACCCACTCTGATAACCATCTTTATCAATTTTTTAAAACCAATCAAATCAATATTCTTATTTCTCACACATCATTCAAATTAATTTAATCCAATTATTTTCATAGACCATTAATAGGTGACATCCTAGTTTTCTGTTCACTCTTATTCAGGAGACTACCTAGGATCAACTACTATACAATACATAAGTAATTGGAATATTGTTTTTTTACATCCCATGATTGTAGTGAGTCAAAATTGGAACTATTTTGGGCAAGGCAGTGCCTCAAAACCCATTACAATTTTGTTTTTATTTTGAATGACCCATAGTTGAAAAAAAAATTTAATTGAAATTGTTCATGAAATTGAGTGAATAATAACCCAATTGAGAAAAAAATTTCAAATAGTGTATGAATAAATTAACATAACAAGTTTAAGTGACACATATAGTGATCACTTTGAACCTCAAATTGCTGGAAATCCCAACTAAACCTTGCATGATACTTGTGCACCCCAATTCACTAACCAACAAAATCAACAAGCTATTCTGTCCAGAGAAAATGCTTTTGAATTGCTCATTAACATGATTCAAATTATTCTTAAATTCCATGGTATTGTAGGTGATGTCCCACATAGGCATGTCTATAAATTTACAAATGTGTTCTCTAGTTATAGAACTTGAGGTGTTGTAGAAGAATAAGTAATGCGGTGGGCAATCCCCCTCTCACTCGAGGAAGAAGCAAAGGAATTGTTGTATAGTCTACAACCAGGAAAATTCCATGACAGGGAACATCTTCAAAGATGATCCATTCAAAGATTTATTCCTACATCTAGGAGAAGATTTATCTGAATAGAGATCTATGACATTATTCAATCAATTGGTGAAATACTATTTAAGTATTCAGAGTAATTCCAGAAGCTGTAAGCCAGTTTCCACATCAGACTATGGAAGAGCACCATTTCATTATTTTATTCTATCAAGGATATCATGATAATGATCGAAACCTACTAGATGTTTCATCTGGAGGAGCCTTGATTTTCAAGTCACCATTGGATTCTAGAGGAATGATTGAAAAGATTTCACAAAACTCACAACAGTTCGGCTCTATAGGTACTGTCCCCTGAGGTATCCATGAGGTAAACATTTCTGATTCTCCTTCACCTTTGTTCGAATAATGACCAAAGGAAATGACTAGTGTTATGAGACAAATTGTCATGAACTGAGTGAAGGATCAACAATGCTCGAGTTAGGTGTATGGTTTATACTGTTCTACTTATCATTACACCGATCAACATCTGGAAGTGCGGGAGACAGAATTCTGTGTTGCTCCCTTCTAGCAAATGAAATACCAAAATAAAACCCAACCAGGGTATGGGTTTCAATTGAACCAAGACAAACCACCTTTTATACAACAAGATCATAACCCGATAGCATTCTAACAGCCTTATAATCAGCCCTTCCAACAACA
Source organism: Viscum album (assembly GCA_963277665.1). Classification (NCBI taxonomy): domain Eukaryota; kingdom Viridiplantae; phylum Streptophyta; class Magnoliopsida; order Santalales; family Viscaceae; genus Viscum; species Viscum album. Next base: position 2,136,676,513 of record OY728138.1, read on the forward strand.
ACAATCATTCCAATCGTTACCTTTCAATCGGAAGAATTATTAGCAACCATCCACATGTGCACCAATAATTGAAGATCAATAGCTGAAGACAAGATTTGCGATAATAGAAGATAAAATAGACAATCTAGCTGTTCAATTTGAAATCATTATGGGTTATCTCAATATGAACCAAGGATAGCTTCCTCCACAAACAATTTTCAGTCCAAAAGACTAATGTTAGTGAAATCACCTCCTGAAGTGGGAAGGATCTCACATCCGCTAAAAAATGTGAGAATGATGATTATAAGAAACCTTCGAAATTTCTTCCTATCCAACCAAAGGATAATGTCAATAAAAATAAAGGAGAAAGAAAACGTTTTAGGAACTAATGACCTAAAATTATATTGTGAAAAAAACCAAGGGAAAACAAAGGATGTCTAAACACCATTCACATCTGTATTATTTGAGTCTAAGAAGGGTGAAGAATAACGACTTAAATGAGAAATACAGGAAACATTCCCAAAAGTGGAGATTAATAATCAACTAGTTGAGTATTTTTGACAAATCCTTAATAATGGAAAATTTATTAAAGAGAAATGCATTAAAATAAGGATGATGGATGGGAATAAAAGGATCAACTTGGGAAAAAGTGTCTCAGCCCTAATCACACCACTGATACCCCAAAAAATTCACGATCCCCACACATTCTCTATTCCCTGCACCATTGGATCATTAAATTTTCCTAATGAACTATGTGATCTAGGAGTTTCAATAAATGTTATTCCTCACCCAGTATTTAAATCATTATAGACTAGAATCTCGAAGCCTACTATAGTGGTGGTCTATCTTGCAAACAAATACATAGTTTTCTGAGAAGGTGTTCTAGAACATGTTCTTGTAAAAGACCAAGATCTACTCTACCCATATTCCTTTTATCTTCTGAAAATGGATGATGGTAGGATTTCATCATAATAACACATTTTCTTGGGGAAACCATTCTTAAGGACTATGGAGACCATCATCAATGGTCATGAGGGAACACTCTCATTGGATCATAGAGATAGTCGAGTGCATTTCAATATACTCAAATCGAGGAAGAATTGGTCAAATGTTCATTTAATAAATGAAATCTACCACAAATAATCAAAAAGTAAGAATTGAAAATATAGAAGATACAACCATATAATTCATGGATATTTTGTTAGTAGGGGATACAAAATCAAAATCAGGAGAATATTTTGGGATCAAGAAGTATAAACTCAAGGAGGATAAACATGAAAAGAGTATCATAGATCTCTAGAAGGAGCATTCTATAAAAGAATAATAACTTTTTGAGAATAATTCCATATGTATTAAAATGGAACATGAGATGAACAAGGTTTGGGAAAACCACATTATCATTGAAGTGGCAGGCAAATGATATTCTCAAACAAATGACATGAGTGGATGACAAGAAAAAGGTAAATCTAAACTCAATCAATATCAAAAGACAGCTGTTTTATTTAAATCTGTAGAGTCAAGAACTGAAACAATGTTCACATGGGTAAAGAAAATTGAGGGCCAATCTTCCATAACCAGAGAAGAGAGGAAGTTTCAAACGACACCACAACCCCTTAAAATTATTATTGTTCACATTGCAACAAGGAATCCAAAAATATCAGGAATGTTTGAAACCCATTCAAGAAGAATAATATTTCAAGTTTTTTGCTGGTGTTGTGGTATCCATGGACAGAAATCATACTATTGTTGGTAAAACATGTCTTTACCATAAAATAGTAAAGATCTAGTGTTATAAATCATACACCTCCAACCTATTTTTTAATAATATCCTTTAGGGCGTAGCACTTCTTTATATTTGTTTCTTGTTGTGTTTAATTTGAAAATATTATTACAAGTTAAATCAACTTAAATTCAATGAGGAAACTACATAAATTTAGTGTGGGGGAGAGAATATTTTCTTCTATGATTTTTAAATTTCATTACAATTTTGAGTTTAGACAACGACATTAAACAAAAGTTCTTTCGGGGGCAACCCGTGTTTTTTTCCTTTTACCACCCTTACCCTAGGCCATATTCTATCATGATTGAACATGCATACATTATCATTTGTTATCATTTTTGTATTTCAGGTCCATGATGAATATCAGAACAAATGGAAGTTACATAATAGAACACACATTATGAAGGTGCTTCAGAACATAACTAGAGACACATGAAAAGCACCATGCAACTGAAGAAACATTTCTAAAGTTAGTTTTCTTTTACATTAAATATAATTTGAATTGACAATATTTTTCCCATCCAATTTTTATTTAGATATTAAACTAAAATTGGCTTCCCATGCGTTATTTCATATTTTCCTCAACTTATCTAGGAGACATGAGTATCTTAAAAATCAAATGATTCCATGTTTTATATTTCAATTTTAATAAGATTGAATGAGTAAAATGGAGAAGGGAATTTTTAAAATGATGTATGGAATTTGAAATAATGGCTCTTGATTTGAATGAAATATTTTATTCATGTAAATAAAATTTCCCTACCATCGTTCATGCTAAGAATTCTTAAAATACATGTGAATTAATTTGTTATTATTAATAATTCCATGAGTTATTTTCCATTATCATATTCTCATTACAGATGTAATTTCTACACTAAATATTTCATATTTTATCTTGAGCATATTTTTGAGGGATCTTGAGACATGTCACCTACCAGAACTTGCATTTGAACTTCTCAAACCAATGACTGTATAAAAGCACATTTAAATTGATTGATGAAATTTTTGAGAAACCCTAATCCTTAATAACGGCCTTTACATCAATCTTTATTTTGTCCCATAGAGACCATGAATTACCTTTATATAGATGAGTAATGTTTCAAGCCATTTTCATCCATTCCTACCCTACACTTGTTATTTGCATGATATTTTAAAAATGAAGTTTGGGGTGAAGGGAATCCTAGTGGAAGGAATGTTATACACATTAAAGAAAAATTATGGGGGTGATATTATTGGATTTTTAAAAGGTTGTGGAATCATTTATTTTAATTCAATGTTTCCCCATCTATAATTATAAAAAAAATAACGAAATAACAAAAATAACCAATAAAATTAGAAAAATGAGTGGTGATTTGGGAATACAAAAAATTACCTTTATTCTTGACCGATGGTCCTCTTTTCATATGTGGTTATGTGATGGATGTGAGGTTTGATCTAATTATGACTTTTGAAAAAAAGTAAAAATTTTAAAAAAATCAGAGGGTGCATTAATAATTCATTATTATTTACTTTTATTATGACCATACTTTGAGTTTTGGGGGAAGTCGGTGTTGATACATTGAAGAGGATAATTTCATTACACTTTTTGATATCACACATTGTACATAAAAGATAAACATACTCCTTGAAAATTAATTATTAAAACATTCAGTCCTACTAGCCTTAATCCTCAATGTTCTTTGAACCTTTTTTGAAAACTCCTCAGGATTTTATGTGTCATTTATCATTACAATGTGAAGAAATTAGTACTTTTACAATCTTATGGATAAGGTACCTCCTCACATGATATGGGCATAAATCTACATGAATTGTATTATGAGATATGAGAGTCAAAATTCAAATGTGAGGTAAATGAAGATGTGTCATTCTTAATAACAATGAATTGAGAAGCTTGAATGAAAGAAATCAGAAGCTCCATTTTTTCAATAAGGAAAAGTAAAATAAATGAATTAATTGTTTATTTGAAAATTGGTAAATTAAATTGATATATTATTTGGATTTTTTATGTTGAATTTGACAAGGAAAATTGTTAAATCTTATTACTTTGGAAATTGAATACTAGTAACATTGACATCCTCTAAATTCCATGTTGAGATTTTATGCTTGAGGACAAGAACAATTTATGGGTAGAGGAATTTATAGAGCTAATATTTTCAACATTTTTTTATCCATTTAAATTGGTTTAATAATAATATATTATAAATTTGAGCTTATATGAATCATAATTTTTTTTTGTTATTTGATCCTAAATTGAAAAATGACCAAATTCTACAATTTTAACAGATTGTTATCACAAGGGTATTTTTGTCAATTCTTATAAAATATATGTCTCAGTTTTTTGAATAAATTCAGTTAGAATGATTTTTTAATTTATTTTATATTTCTTCTGCACTAGAGGCTGAATTGATCATATAGAAGCCATAAAAAGCGATGAATTTGAATCTTTTTTCACGGCATATAGCATGGACCCCAACACCGTAAAAGAATCACAATTTTCTCTACACACCGGAAAATGAGTTTTTTCGACTTGGGGATAAAACCGTACTAAATGGGACATTCAAAGAATATATTAAATGGATTTTTGAATACATTAATGGTTCCATTGAATGACATAGTTTTGGAAAAAGTTTCCTGGACCCTTCGTCTAGAAACAGCAACTGCCAATGAAAAACTCATAACCCTTATAAATGGTGGACAAATGAGCTGAATTTTGGAGGGTGAATGACCAACATATAAATGTAAAACTTTTATAAAAGATACCACTATTTATTCATACATTTAATGGGTAAACAACATGATCACCATTGGAGAATAGAACTCTGCATATAAAAGAAGTGGATATCATAACTCTCAAATCATTCCATTCCATCCACAATCTCTACAATTGACTGGTGAGGGAAGAATTGAATGATGACCATATTTAGAATTATTTCTTTTTGTTCTTTTATTTTAATGTTTTCCCTATCCCGCATCATCTCAACTTCCCCATCCTTGGAGGGTTAGTACAGTTAAGTTATTGGGAAGGGGAAGGTTGGACGAATGTTCTTTGTTGAGTTCTTGTGCTTTAATTTAATAAGATCCATACTTCTTTAATAATCATGATTCAATTATAAAATCAGTTTTAAACTACTAATGGGGTTGTGTTAGGTTTTAATTAGTAAAATTTATATTACTTGGGTAGATGATCACATCTCAAACTACCCAATTCTAATCATTAATCGATGGAATATATTAGGGTCGGGTGGTGAGTTCTCGATAGCTGTCAGCACGTGTGTATGATTGCAAGTGAAATACTTTTTTATGATGGAACTAAAATTCATGGTTAGGGATCGATCCAATTAATAGGGAATACCATCTATAATCCTACTCACATTGAAATAATGATAGACCAATCCATGGTTTTGGAGAAGGAATATTCTCATCACAACTATTTGGACAAGGGGGAGAGGACTCGGTAGAAAAATATCACTCTAACTTGATAAATAATGAAAAGGGGGAAATTTTGGAAACCAAGACAAAAAGAACAGGGTCTAGCCAAACCCACTCTGAACAATATATTTCTCATTTGTTTAAAACTTATCAAATCAATATTCTTATTTCTCACAGATCATTTAAATTAATTTTTAACCAACTTTTTTCATAAAACAATTAAAGAGTGACATCCTTGTATTCTGTGAACTCCACATCAAAAGACTACTAAGGATAAACTACTAAACAATACTTAGGTAATTAAAATATTGTTTTTCTACTCCCCACGACTGGTGTGCGTCATATATACATAAATTTTACGCTTAAAAATACACTTTCTTTAAAAATGGGGTTTTATATGCTACATGTGATAATGATAAAATGATTTTCTTATACATAGAAATTTTATATGGTAAATTGGATTTTATATTTTGAACCTATAGTTTCATATTATATAATATGTTTCAAAATTAATTTTATCAATGAAAACTTTTTTACATGGGTAAAAAATAGTTACCACGGTAAAGCCAAAAATGGTAAAAGAAACAATTCCAAGTGTAAAAGTCTTTAAAATATTTATAAAAAATGTGAGAAAATGATTTTTCTATGGTTTCAAGACATTATATCAAATCCAAATAATTATTCTCTATTTCAACTAATTTTTACATGCAAAACATGTTATCTATTTATATAATGTTGAAATATTTTCAAAATGAAATTCTCACCTATTATAATTGGGGTCTCTCACCACCCCTTCAAGGCCACCCAAAAATTAGGTTTCCTCATTAAAATATACCATTATTTCTTCCACTATAATATCTTTCCTTCTATTTGTACCTACGTTCAAATGATATTATCCTAACACTTATATTTTCAATCATTATTCCAAGAGTATGAAAAGCCATCAATTAAGTACATTTTCTTATCATATTCACCTTTTATTTCTTACTTACCAAATATAATTTTATAATTACTATATTATTAAAATATAATTTTTTTAATAAATTCTATAATTATATGTTAAATACTATTACAGACCATTACCTTTTTCTATTGAGAAAGATGAATCTATCATTAGTCCATTGCGAAGACTCCCACCTCCAAAAAGCATTGTATTTTTTTACCACCACCTACATTCAATTATTTAAATGGTGAAATTGAAGAAATTTTTTGCATATATTATATAATTATCATTATAATGATAAAAAAATATAAAACACCTTTTTTCCTTCTCATTCATTTATAGATGAAAATATTGACGTGTATTGGGTGAACTACCACCTCCATGAAGTAATGTTTCTCATTTCTCATTATTATTATTTGTTATTAACAATAATAAAATCATAAATGATTCACCAAATTAAAATAATCTTTATAATAACATTATTATTCATTAAAACCAAATTTTTATAAAAGAAACCAATTTCATAATCATAATCATCCTTTAATTTTTTTTAAAACTCTTCTCAACAAATTTTAATTTTTTCTTACCTCCAATCTTATTTGATAAATGTTTAACCATTTCTACCAACTACAACTATTCATTTTTTTTTTCAAAAGGAAAAAATCATTGGAAAACTTCATTTCGACCCTCTCATCACATCAATCATGATTCTCATATATTTTTAACTCATGAGAATCAAATTGCATTCCATGAATTTTCATAAATCATGTGTAAAACTGATTTAACTTACAATCAAGATCTGAGATATACTTTTTGATGTACCTCACCAATCATGTGAATTTTTATTCTTATAAAGACACTAAATCATATTACTTTTGTATTAATTTTAAAATATATTTTCCACTATGTGTCCATTAGACATTGGAAAATATTTCTGAAGGAAAATATTATTAAATTCACCCAATTCCAAGGCATCAATATTTTTACATTCTCTGATATTCTTAACCATTAACCACCACTAATCTGATCTACCTTCAAAACTATAAATTCCTAGAGTTATATATGGGTGATCAGAATAACCCACGACATCAAAAATATTTTCTAGGGATTTAATACATCCTTCAGCTATAAAGGTCTTAGATGATCCTATGAATGATGGGGGATTTTTTTCTCATTAAATTATCAACTTTCACTATGTTCTTCTATGGTAAATTTGGTTTATTTCTTGTGTGGGAAGAAGCACAGTTTACATAATGTGTTAATAGATCCATCACTATAACAAAATTATTAATTTAAATACTAACCATCTTCAGATGTTGATTCAAAAGAATACATTCCTCTCAGTGCCTTCCCAATACATCTTCTTTCTTTCCACTACACATAACCATTTTAAAAAATAATAAATTAGATTAGACAATATAGTTATATTAAAAATTTAAATCAATTTCAAATTATCAACAATGTGAAATATTTCAAGGGTAGGATATTAATATTAAACTAACCTATAATTTTATCTAAAACATTTCTTTAATAACAAATATAAGGAGTTTCCCCGAAACATAACATATTCTAGTGTCTTTAGAATGAATTATAATTCATATAATCCGGTGGATATATTCTATTTTATATTTTTAGAGAAACATGTCATAACCCATACATACATAAAACAATGTTTTAAAATATAGTCACTTCTGATTATTATAATTTTTTTCCCATAATTGATTTATTTTAAAAATATTCATGTTTTTATAATACCAAATCTACACAATTTTGATCATGACAACTTATTTATCCATTTCCATGCTTAAAAATATCTAAAAACATTATAAAATATTGTTTAGGTATAAAATTATGATTAAGGTATATAAATGTAATGAAAGAAACCCCTTAGTTCATGAAAATATTCTATTTTAAAATTAACGATTTAGAACTCAAAATTGACATTTCCCTACCCAAGAAAATTACCATCTCTTTACAAATTTTTTTATAAAATATTTCTTATTGATTTTTTTTGAAAAATAAAACACATAAAGTTGTCTTTGAAATCATGATACATTTAATAAAACATTATCAAAGAGTAAAACATGTAACCCTTAGGAAATATTAAATTGTTTCCTTAGAAAATATGATAGTTTTTTACCCTTATTTTATTCATAAGGTTACTATAAATCTCATATAAATAATTTATAACACATAAAATTATATTAGGAAATATTTATACTTATAATTATTTTAAATGTAATAACCATCACCCCAATTTCCATACATGCCACACTGAAAATGGAATAACCATATCATCAACTTCTATACTAATTGCATTGTAGAAATACCACTTCCCCGCCCATATTTGGGTTATCATATAACTATCATTCATTGGTTTATAACCTAACAAACCAACATAATTTCTATTATCGATAACATAATCATTACACATAGAATCCTGTAATCATGATTATGTCTTTCGTGAAATTTTATTTTCACTCAGAACAAAACATTTTAAGTTATTGTAATAATAAATTGTTTTTCGAACATAATTTTCAAAAAGAAAATACTAAGAAAATGGAAAAAGGGGTATATTTTTCTTTTAATATCATTAAGGACCATAAAAAATGATAATTGTTTGTCATAGTATACATTAAAAATAACATTAGTTTTTCATTTTCTAAAAAAGAAAAATCATTGAATTAAACTCAAAATTTTAATAAAATGTCTTCTATAAATTTTAAAATAAACCCAAGAATATTGACATGGTGGAGATTATTTTTTAATTAAATATCAAAACATTTAATAGGGTTTTCTAAATAAAAGCATCACATACCAATTTGAAACAATTGAGTAAAAATGGCCATGAATGAATAACATTTATAAAGTAATTAAATACCATGAGTAAAAATAAATTCATTATATAATATTTCAAAGGCTATATATATACACCTCATAATATAATATTGGTTTAAAACACCAAAATATGCCTCAATTAAAGAGATTGGGACACAATCCGCTATTGGGAGTCATTCTTGTCATGAGTGTATTTATCTTGCTAAATAATAAAAATATGTAAATTATTTACTTTATATAGATGATTTTAATATATAATTATAAATCTTGTTTTACTTATTACCATTTTATATATAAAAATTTAATCAATTATGTTTACAGATGATGTTTTGACAATACTCGGGTTAAGTGTCAGAAAAACATTGCAAAGTCGACTATTATGAAAGATGTAATTATTTAAACATCTCTAAATAATATCTAACATTATAAATATGATATTACTTATTTAATTATACTTATAATATCATTTTATTTTTATGGTGATTAAAATAATATAAGAACATTTCTTTGAGGAGGCGGTAGTCCACATGTCCAAAAACGTCGTTATCACTTTTTCAGTACGTGAAAAGGGAAAAAATAATATGATATATTATATTTACAAAAAAATAATTATTTCATTAATATTTTGTATAAGTCATTTATATTAATTATTATTATTAAACCCTTCCATAATAATTTCTATGTAAAGCATGAAACAATCACATCGTTTTGGGAATGCAGTAGCCCAAATGTCACCAAACGATGTTATCATATTACCACAGAATGGAATCCATGAAGGTATGTGTTATATAAAAATATAAGAAGTATAATTATATAATTAATATAATATATATTCTATAAAAATATAATGTATATCATTATTACAATCCATGATATGTGGTACTAGAGGAACGAACAACATCAGTTCGTAATGTGGTAGTCCACTATACACACGAACTATGATTGTGTATCCCATTTGAAAGATTTTTGTGAAGCTAAAGATAATATGATTAATAACAAAACATCCTAGTATATTTATGATATTGAGGTTATTATAAAATAATTATATAAAAAAATTAATGGGGGTTGAGAAACAAATAAAACAAAACATCTATTGATTAATGTAATCTCTTCTTCAAGTATCTCCTTTTAGCATGCACCAAAAGGGCTTCCTAAATTAAATTTTTAATCATTTTAAGTATTATAGAATTATTTTAGGAATTTTGGTAATATAGTTTTATATTTACTGGGTGAGATAATGGTCAGATATGTGTGAAGAGTGGGTAAGAGGTGGTGACCTTTTATATGTGCGGTAGACAACACATTGGACATTTCTAAGAAGATGTTAGGTGAACCCACAATTCTACCTTACAATAGAATTTCATAACCAAAACTAGTTGGTTTTGAATGTGTAATGGATGAAATATATCCATAAAATGGGTGTTTGAAACGTATCTTTTCCATTTTCCCATTATGATTCAATTAAGTCTTTTGGTAAACTTGTTTTTCTTTTAATCACATTAAATAATTTTAATTATTTTCACAAATCATTTTGTTCAAACATTTATTGGGAATAATGAGACATTATAAATTAGTATATTGCAAAATAACTAATCAATTTTACCAAATTTAATTCACAAGTTGAAGAAACTAATTTAAAATTAACCTCATATATTAGATGAGACAATGTGTTTTTTTAAAGTTAAAATGTTCAAACATTTGAAATGTTTTTATATCAAATTTCAATTGATAAAAGATTAAAATTAAAAAAATAGAATGATTAATGTATAATTTTACTAGTTATATTTTAAAACAAATTTATTTATAATTTAATTATTAAATATAATTGATGAAAATGCTATTTTCACTTTTCAATTCATTGTTAGTCACTATTAATGGAAAATGAAACTTCTCATAGAATAATAAAAATTCATCCAATATAAATAATGATTTTAATATTTCAAAAATTTTGATTATTTATTTGGATAATATTTATAAAGTTTTCAATTATTATTTTTAAAACATGTTCACCCTAAAAAGTCAATAAAATTGTTTTTTGAAAAATACAGTTTTTATTTATAAAAATGGATTTATTATTATATTATGTCTACAAAATATATTGTATGGATATGAAAGTATTTTTTAAACATGTGTAAATTTTTTTTATTCACACCCAGCAATATAATTTTTAGATGATAACTATCATATTAAATAATAATTTAAATTTTATACATTTTTTCAGTATAACATTGTCTTCCGTGAAACACAAAATTTCAAAGAAAATCATTGTTGTTTTTCATATATTCTATTGAGAAAAAAATTTATATTTTAATTTTAAATTAAAATATAAATCAAAAATATTAATAAATATGAATAATATTTTTTCTATCAGTAAGTGGGATGTAACAACTTGTCTCAATTTTATCCTCGTGAATCATATTTCTTATTATAGACAATGTTTTCCTTGAAATGGTGTCCATAATACTCATATAATACTTTTATATAATTATTATCCAATTAACAATTATATTTAATGTTTAATTTTAAATCATACATTTTATTGGGTTTTGGATTAAATGTTTCTTAAGTTGTAAGGGAATGTGCTAACATAAGTTTCATTCATTGACTTACGAATAATAAAATTAAACAATATTGTAACATGGCTGATTTATTCTATAAAATTAGTAATATTAATTGTATTTACTCCTTCCTTTATGGTGTTATATATTTTTTCCTTATAACTTAACTATCAAATTATCCATACCCTACTGGTAATTCTTCTTGAAAGGGGGGTTCTGGTCTTATTTTTCACCCCCTAAGACTAATTTATTTTTATAAAACACATTTTCGTTTTTTTGGATTATATAAATCCCATTAAGTATTGTGTATCATTATCTTATAATTATTCAAGGTATTTATTGTTTCATTTGAAATTATATCCGTCAAATAATTTTATTCTAAAGTCTCTAATGTTATAAGTCATACTTTTGTCTACATTCAATTCCATGGGACATGTTTGATATTTTTCACCAAGTATTTTTTAATATGTTGTAAAAACCTCCCTATTTACTTGATGAATAATTATTATAATTAGTATCATTATATTTTAATTTCTTACTATCCATCTCTTGTTGTTTGGAATCTTATTTCACTATTACAATAAGGGTGTTTGGATCTCAATTTTGTTTCATTGATTAATGATACCCAATCACCACATTTTTCCCTTTTGGGGGGGTAAAGATTGTCTATGGATTAATTTTAAAATCATCTCACAATATTTTCTTATGAGGGATTATTCTTATGTAAATCCTTCACCGCATTTGTCTTTCCAAATGAACATCTAGTGTAAGAATGAATTATCTTTCAAATCCATTGCAGTTTTGATACCATATTTGTAATTGAATTATTTTATGGGAATTCACCTAGATACCCATACATCTTTTTATTAGTGAAATTATTGATTTAACCACATTACATCACTCTATAAGGTGTTTTTTTAGGAATTCATACATTGAAAGCTATTTCATATATTGATTAGTGATATTTTGAAAATTTGTGTATATACTATTTCAATACATATTATTTTTTAACAATGATAATTGGTAATTTAATTTATAGTTTATTAATTCATTAATATAATAAATTAATTGGAATTAGATAGTGGTGGGTGAATATAATTATAAATATCCCCTCAATACATTGTAAGACCTTCTGTGCCATACTAGATTGGATATTTGTGTGTATAATTACATATTAAAAGATATTTCCTAGAACCAGGATATTGAAAATATGGTATTGATGTATATAATCATGATGTATTGTCTTAGGTCATAGAATTTGTTTCTATCATTAATCATTTCATCTCAAAGGAACATGTTATTTTTATCCTTGTGGTAATTTCATTTCTATTATTTATAATCTGTATATTTTGATTTCATTTTCATTCTATTATGGAATTGATATTTGTTATCTATTCCTTACATATTATGTATCCTCATATTATTCTAGAGTATAATCTTTTATTTTTATCACTTATGTTTTACATTACTGATCATTTGATCTCACAACTTTATATCTTTCCATTTCCATAGGTTATAAAGGAATATATTACACTTGATATGATTAATAGTATAGATTCTATATAGAATTTGTGGGATATATTAAATTCTTTTTATCGATTGCATAGTTTTTTTATTAGTTTAAATAATATTCTGATTAGTTTAGAATGATAAGGTTTTTAATAGTTTATTATTTTTCATAATAATTTAAATTTATAAATTTAAAACGATTTTAGAATATATATAATGAAACAATTTCTTTAAATAATGTCTTTATGATGTAGTTATGTATATGAATATTTCCTATATCAAATAGTATGTAAATTATTTGTTTGCAGCACTATATATAGGAGTACAGGTTTTTGGAATGTCACATTATTCATTTTCCAACTCATGCACATCATGATATATGAATTCATCAATGTATTTAATTCTCCCATGATATAATATATAGTTCTGGTCCTATTAAATTTTTTTTTCAGATATATTAACCATAAATTTCATATCTATAAGTTCATATATGTAATATTATTTAGTTTTCTTAAAATAACCTATAAATATCCCCTTACTGATTCAAGGTAATAGTTTGTTTCCAAGAATATAATTAAAAAATTATACATATCCCCACAATAACGTATGTGACCACCTGACATTATTTCTATCCCAATGTTGTAATGGAAAATGGATTTCTATTTTTTGGCACTTATTTTAGTATGTATGTTTTAGTTTCTAATGTGTATCCCTAAAGATATAATAGAGGAATTGCATGAATCATCATTGATTATTTTATGTCTAGTAGGGTTTTGTCTCTCCTTTAACATACCTCATTCCATTGTGCTATGTATGGTGGACTGTGTTGACATAAAATCCAAAACACCACAAAATATTCATCGAATACTTGAGGATGATTTTTCACACAAAAGTCTAAGTATATATTTTTAATCTTCTTAACAAGATAGTTCTCAATATAATTGTTATATTCCATTAATAAATTGATGGAAACTAACTTATACTGGATTAAGTATAAATAAATATTATAATAAACACATTAGTTGATTTTATGAATTACGACTATCCGCCCTTGTTTTAAATTAGAAATGGTCCATAATAATTGGTATAAATCATCTCAATATTTTATGATGCCTTTCATCTTTTCCACTAAATGTGATTTGGTCATTTTTATTGAAAACATGAATAATATAAAACAATTAATTTTTATTCCAATCAATCAAAATATCTATCTTATTGTAATGTTGTCAAATATTTTCAATATAAATTACATTTTAGGTGATAAGATTGTTGGGAATGGTATGAGTCTAGAAAACTATTTTAGTTATCGATTTCAATTACTTTCTCAATATAATCCAACACCTAAATAATATTTTTAAAATATACTTTACCATTATATGTGATTTATTTTTAAATTAAGGAATAGTTATTCCAATATTTGAAATTAAATATATTTGAATAATGCATTGAAAAATATAAATGTATTTTGTAACTAATTAAACATAGTTAATATATTTTCAAACCAGGAACATTATAGTCGACAATGTGTAAGATCCCAAACATTGAGAAGGTATATAAAAACATAAATTTCTATTTATGTCTCCTATTTTTGGTTTACTAAATACTTATGTAATGTATGGGGTGCCTCATGGGTGTCCCAAGGGATTGGAACATGAAAGGCTCAAGAACCAGGACATCCTATACAAGGTGTACTATTTTCACACGGTTAGGTAAACCATACGACCATCCCAAAAAAACTATTCAACTTTAAATAGTTGGAAATCACCATGTAGGGGAATTATTTGAAAACCTCGTGTAGCCTAATCTGGTAACCATGTGACTAAACTCTCAGTGGATAGTGACTTGTGCTTTATTTTCTCCTGGTTTTTCCGACTATGTGGGTAAATCATGTGCCCCTTTTAAAGTTGGAAATTTTTTGGATTTTCCATTAGGTAATTTTAAATCCTCACCCTATTTTCACCACCATTTCAACCCTTTCATCCATAGTGATAAATAAGAAACCTCAAGATCTCTCAATGATCATTTTACCTCATTTCAAGGATATTTGGAGCATCATTGGTTGTAGATCAAAGCTCTAGGTATGTGAGATCTTCTTGTTTCATTTCTTTTCCAGATTAAGGCTTGTACCTTGAGAAAACTTTTTCTGATTCCCTAAAAATGTATTTTTGAAATGTGTTATAGATTATTTATTCATGGGGATTCTTTCATATATTTATAAGGCTAGCATTATGAATGTATTCATTAATGTAATCAATGTAGGTGGTCTACAAGTTATATCCCGTTGTTTTTATAAGGATTTGAGGGTATAAGATTCTATTATTGTTTCAACTTGTTCTAGTATATGTTATATTAGTTATATTTTGGTAAATTGGTGGTATAAATGAATAATAAAACCCCTTATTATCCCCATGGGTTTCATTGAGTATTATTTGACCAATTTAGGGCCACCCATGTGGTGCACCGACCTTCCCAAAATTGATTAACAAAAATTGTAGGTATGGAATGGCATCATGGTAGAGCACAAATAAAACATGATGATTTGATAGTTTATTGATTAATATGGGATACATATATTTGGGACTAATAATGATAATGTCTTTAGGGGTTTTTTGGATTATCATTGAAAAGGGATAAAAATGGATTAATATGAATGTGTCAAATGGATTGTTTTTTGTACTTAAATTGTATATATGGTTAAATACATGAATATTATGAATGTGTTTTGTAATTTAAAAATTATAAGTGCTAAAATGTGTTAAATGGATTATTTTATGGGAATTGATGAATTTTCTTATTGATTTTAGGCATATGATATGGTAATTGGGCTAAATTGCGATGTAATGTTAATGGAAAATGGGTTAATGGGCTATGTAATAATATTATTTCCCATATTTATTTTTCATGGATTATGGTTATTAATTTGTGGGGTTTTTTGTTATTTGTAATTTTATATGGGTGGTGAATATATTAATAAGAATGTTTACATAGCTTGGTGGTGGGATAATGCAATAAGGATCCCCCCGTAGGTCAGGGTAGAAAAATTCTTTAACCCCACCCTAGGATGCATGGGTTTATAAAGTTGGACTGATTCTATATGCCCATAATAGTTTATTTCAGTGAAATTACCTTGAATGAGGCCCTATGGTAAGTGAGATTAATTGATTTTAATGTGTTTATCCGTTGTGAGATATGTACTTGACTTATTTTCTTATGCATAGTGAAGATTTCCAAGAACCCTTATTCAAACAATGTAAATTATTAACTAATGTAAATTGTGTTTATAATGAATTGTATAATGAGGAAGATGAAAATATGAATTCATTACATTCATGAACTATCTATTTAGTCTATATATTTTGTTGTAATTGTTGGTCTGGACCTAGTGAGTTTTACTCACACCCTGATCAGGATGTCATTGGGTACCTGAGAAGATTTCGTGCCTATAGGTTGGGATAAGGTCAAGGAACCCGTGGTTCAGATTTGAGTCTTTCATGGTATATAAATGGATGAGGTTATAGTATTAGAGTTAGTATCTTCTTGTGGACTGTGCTACTTGTCATTATTTTAGATATTTTGACAATGCACTGTTAAAAATACATGCCATTTTTTCTTTGGGCTATAGTTTGCACCCAGTTTGGGGAGATGTTTGTATCTTCAGGTTCAGTATTTAATACAAGTTTTTCCAATATTGTATTTACTTTATGAATTATCTTACTCTGGTAAATATGGTATAGTATCCCCACATGACTCATTAGACCCTCTTTCTGGTTCATCAACCTATTGTTTATGGGGAGGTGTTCTTGTGGTTGTGTGGAGACCTGGCTTAGGGAACTAATTTAGTGGCTACTAGGATGGGAATGTTACAAACTTATATTAGAGAAGGTCTTTTATATGACTTACTATTTGGTGGTGGTAGATAGAAGGTTACAAAATTATCATGCTTTGGTAATGAACTCACATGTGGGAGTCTGTTATCCTTGTATGAAGTAAAACCCATGTCACCCAAGGGAGAATTTGTGTTCATGTTGTGTGTTGTTACACTTGATGGTATTTCACCATTGGGTGATGAAGCTGTTGTGTGATGTGGTTATTCTATGATATTTATCTCACATCTAAAATATCTTAAGATTGTTTATTCATGCATTATTATAGGCACATATGTTTGTAAGTGACTTGAATCATGAAAGGTACAGACACGAGATGGGTGTGTGGGATATACTGCGGATGAAAGCATTTTAAAACTCTGTAATAATATGATGAAAATAGTGTCTAATTAAATAATAAAAACTTGTAAAAGGGAGATAAAATGTTTATTAATGGTTAAATAATTGGTATTAATTAATGGTTATATGTATATCAACATTTTGGTCATGACAATATGATAAATGTGAAGTGTGCCTATGGGAAACATTTGAGTTGTACATATGTAAATAGTTTTCAAATGGTATCCATTCTAAAATATTAACATTTATGTTTGTTTACCTATGTTATCCATAGATCACAGTAGGTATAATCAGTGGTAGTGATTGGTATGTGGAAATGAATTTTGTGATAGTGTGGGTGAATGAGTTGTTTATAACTAGTAGAGATCCTTCCTTTATATTAATTGTGAAGGATTTTGGTTATATATTATAATGCTCATGTTTAGAATTATATAAAAATGACACCATGATGATGTGGTCTACTGGAGAAACAAGAGGTTGTAGTCCAGAATTATCCTCTGTATGTGGATAAAGAAAACCAAGAAATTTAGGGAAAGAATGGACAATAATAGTTTCATGAGAACTTTGACCATTTCATACAGATGATGGAAAGGGACCCTGGGCGGGTTATGTCGATCCTGTTTGAACTGAACAAGGAGATTCAGTTATAAAACCATCCATTGTTTTCTATAGAGCAAGGACTAGAGGATGTATAATTTGAGATATATTTTATTTAAAAGATTTCGGATCACATGTAGATGCCTACAGAGAATAGGGTCAAGATGAAAACTTATATGATGCGAGGATAGGTGAAACAATAGTGGGATGTTCTGGTTCAATCCCATCAAGATGATAGTATGGGTTGGAAGGAAGTTCAAGATAATTTTCTGGAACACTTCTATACTGAATACTTAAGGCATTAAAAGTATGAAAATTATATGAGGTAGACCAGTGTCATGGAATATGTAAGTCGTTTCACAAACCTGCAACATTTGTTTCATGTTTGGTGGGGGATGAGGCGGCCATAGGGAGACATTTCCAATATGGAATCAGGATTGAAATAAAGTTGTTGGTGAATATATTTCTCCTAAATAAGGAAAATGAAGTGGTGAATTAAGCCTTTATATCATAAGGAATCATCAAGGAGGTGACATAAGTAACAAATTTATTTCACAACGGGTGAAATAGTGGTGGTTATTATGAAAGGAGGAAGCATCACTTTGAGAATGTCCACAAGTTTGGTGCTGGACAGGAAGGGAAGGAAAGAAAACCAATTTCTTAGATTAGTGATCGAGTTCAATGATATGAGTGTGGTAGTATGGGACATGAGCTATAGAGACCCAAAGCTTAAAACACATGGACATTACATTACATTTTTGGAATACTTAATACATAACAAAAATAGTCAAACAAGGACCCTAATAGTTTACTGTCTTTGGAAACTTGGAATATAATCTTATAATCGTGGTGAAAGATCTTCAACATCTCACATTTAGATTTTCCCTTTTTTTTCTTACCTAAAACCTTTCATTAAATCCTGCGGAGAAGAAAATATATAAAGTTTGAGCTCAAATGCTCAGTAAGGTTAAGCATGGAGAAAATAGAAAAAATCATATACATTTGATATAAAAAAACATGAACATAATGTTTAAACATCAAAATCATGAGAAATGACATAAAACATGGAAGTATGTAAGGAATAGATCATAAATAAACATTAATCATGATAACATAGCATGGAAATAAAACATTTAATTGTGGAAAACCATTAAGCACATGTTATGATATCCATAGTAACCAAGGCATTGCTGCCAAGACCATCATAGTAGACAAAGTCCCTTTCTGAATCGAGTTCACTCCTCATTCCAGTCCTGTAACACTAAACCAAATTAACTTGTCATTACAGCCATGTCTATCTCATGAGATATAAATAATTACCCATTTCATTTGAGGGAGATATAGGTCTCACCCATCTTATAATGAAATCATTCTAACTTGTACCACAACATAAACATAAATCATTCATCATAACCCAAATAATAAAATGGGTTTCATAAACATCA
Source organism: Viscum album (assembly GCA_963277665.1). Lineage (NCBI taxonomy): Eukaryota > Viridiplantae > Streptophyta > Magnoliopsida > Santalales > Viscaceae > Viscum > Viscum album. The sequence continues at coordinate 2,136,695,814 of OY728138.1, forward strand.
TCCCATCATAAAATAATCCATATAAAAAAAATAGATATCATTTCATCATAAGAAAAGTGAAACCATGTAAATCATAGAGATATTATACTTGAATCATTCACATATGAAATAATGTCATCATATAAGGAAAATTGTTTTGATAAAACACTTGAAATGAATTCTTGAGGAAAATATCTTTTCTTCTTCAAAATCATTTTATTTTTACAAAATTCCATTCAATTTTAAAATAATATGTTTTTTTTAAATAATAATAAAATCTTGTAGTGTAATCATCATGAAAATAAGGCATTATAAAACTATAAAAATCCTTTCATTTAGTATAAGTTAAAAAAATATTATCTTTGCACTTTTGTCGGAAAAGTCAAAAAGTTTCTCGTATGGTAAAAAAAGAAATATTCCTTTAATAACATTTGATAAAATTCAAAAATGGGTAAAAATTACTTTAATCATACATAAAAACACTTTTAGAAAACATGGACATGGATGATAACAATAACCCCAGTAAATACTTACGAATAAACAATCTCGGATAAGAATAAGATTGGAATAATTATCCCTTACCTTAGGTCCGAAATGCTTCACATGTATCCGAACCTCCTATATAATTATTTAGATAATTTCATTGACTTATTAAAAAATCATATTCATTGTCATGATGTCATATATTGTTCACTTATGACTTTATATTACCCGTTCTTTTGAAAATTCTATTTTAAAGCAGCATTTTGGGTAAAATTATTTTATATATCGTACATGTTTGGACTTGTTGTTCTTGGTATTATTATTACTTATATCACGTTTTACATACCTTAAGAATGTATATCATGATTTATATATCATATATATTCAGTATAAATATATATATAATAGATAGATAAATGAAATGAAATACACCGTTCATGGAGACGGTAGATCGTACGTACACATGAACACTATTTTCTTTTCTTTATTGACATGAATTGAAGTAAGTAGATAATATATATATATATATACATAAATCCAGTATCTTTATCATGTCATATATTTCATTATTATTCATTATATATACTTTATAATCATTCTTGAATGGTGAACATGGAGAATGAATCTCATCGCATCGTGGAGACGATAATCCATATGTACGCACGAGAGATGATATCATTCCCATAATTATTGGATGTAATTGGAGTGGATGATATAATATCTCAGAATCCATATGATGTTATAATAACCATATATATTTATTCTTTACACCATTATACCCATCCAAGTAAGGTGGTGGTGGAAAAACAGATTACACCACGGCGTGGAGACGGTATTCCATACGAACACACGCTCTGTGATTTCGTTTTCCGTAGGATGGATAAAAGGTGAAATAGGGTTGTTTCATAATTAAAATAACATATCAGTATATGAGTGATAATTATGTTATTACTTAATAATGAAAAAAGTAAAGAAGATGATGTATAAGAAGAAATAAATTAGAAAGAATCAGTAATGGATATTACCTCTTCTTCGAACCGCCCCTTTGAAACCTCCTTTTAGGTCACTAATGATTGTCTTTGAAGAAGATCAGGACCTCTAGAATATTACCAAGGGAGTTGAGAAGAGTAATGGGAAGGGGTTGTCCTAGCTTGATGGCTCAATGTTGTGTAAATAGGAGCGGTAGGAGGTTCCATTTTATAAGTGAGGAGAGGGGCACCTTTGGAAAGTGTGAAAATATTATTTTATTATAAACTTATATTCGGATAAAAATGTCAAAAAATCATTTAAGATGAAGATAAGATGACTCATGGTCTAAATAAAATCATTCAATCAGAATTGGAAATGTTTTGGATAATATTTTAATCATTATAATATTATTTATTTAAATCATTTTTTAATGAGGTAAATACTGCATCGTTATTATGTCATAAATAATTAATTTATTTAATATCTAAAAATTATAAAAAAATACAATAATGTCGGAAATAATTATATATTTCCAATGAATATTTAAATTATAAAATATAATTTATATAACCCCTTATAAAAATTAATTACTAAAATATTTTTGTTAATGTCAATTATGACTTTAAATTAAATTAATTAATCCAAATTGTCATTATCACTACCAAGTGGCCAAATGGGGTCCCAAAATCGACCCAAGGATTCCCATGGTAGTCCACTACTCATCAAATAAGGTTAGTACAAGTTTTAAGGTAATTTTGAATTAATATAATATTCTTTAACCTTGAATTACCCTATTTACCTTTAACCGCGGTAAATAAAAGTCAAAAGTAACTATTCACCAAAAATTATTTTCAAATTATTGAACAACTTTTAGCATCTTTATAACAAAAATTTATTTCATATTTTTGGAATTCAATTCATAGAAGTGGTAAAATTTCATTTAATTGAAAGAGTCGGTTTTTTTAACTACCACTAAGTGGTTTCACTATTCATCAAAAATTGATCTTTTTTAGAAAAATACAAAAAAATCAACCTAAACTATATTTGATCTCCTAAATTCAAAAATTATGTCTATTTTCCCAAATTCAAAACATATAAGTGGAATTAATTAATTTTAAAATTAATTCATGTTATCAAAACAAATAGCGTGTTTTTAAGAAACAATACCTATCAAAAGATCGACACTTGTTTATGTCCAATTTCAAAGTAAAATTAATTCCAATGACCAAAATTTGATTAAATGGTAAAAATATATTCTAATTATAGTTCAAAACCAATTTAAATTAATAATATAACCACATAAACCATTGGGATGAAAAAAATTTGTTTTTAAATAAAATATAGCGTGTTTTTACTATTCATTAAAATATGAAAGTTATCAGAATTATATGAAAAATTTATCCGAATTAAATTTTTATATCCTGATTCCAAAGAAGAATTTTATTTTGTCAAATTTAACTTATAAACTTTTCAAAAAATATAATTAATGTGGGTGTGCCATCAAAAGGTGGCAAAACTGCATTTTTTTTAAAATACTTATTTTACCTGAAAATTTTATTTTGTTCACATAACATGTTTTAGAAAATGTGTAAGATTAATAAAATGTTATAAAATAAAAATTTAGTTAATTATATTCAAAACTTCTAGTCCTTAATAATATTATAACAATATATCATTGTTTAGTGAAACCTGTTATTGCGTACTACACATGCTATTGAGAAAGGTCGTGATTGCGTGTAATGCAAGCCAAGTCAAGGTTGCGTGTTGTGAAATACTCCTTTGTTGTTTCATAGAATACAATCCAACCATATTTCATTTATACATTGAATATATATATATATACACTCAATGTTTCATAGAATGACAACTATCAAATGAACATTAAATTTTGTGTAACTCAATACAAGAATAGTGTTGCGTATACTACAAGATAATACGGTGTTGCTTATAGCACATGATAATCTTGGTGTAGCGTACAACACAAGAAATATATGAAATTAAAAAGAATAATTCTCATCAAATCTCGGGTTGTTACATTCTACCCCCCTTAAATTGAATTTCGGCCTCGAAATTCATCGGGGTTATAAATTGTTTACTACTTGAAAGTTTCATTCATAGAAACACACATCATTAAAAGGAATACTAAAACTTCATTTTAAAAAGGGAAGTTAGAATCATAACGGTCACCCAAAGTAACTCAGCACTGGGATTCCACATATGACAACATAGGTGAAAATATGTATATGGAAGAGAAATCTAACCATCAAGTTCTAATGGAGAGTAGTAGAGAACATGGGTATGAAAAAGCCATCAATCACAAAGCCATAACTCTGTGATGATCTAAGTTACCATCTTATTCATTAGATATAAGAGCACCAGGACAACATTTTTGGTTTTCATGATCATTTTTCTAATGTTGATGAATTTTTTTTCAATTTGAAGAAATACTTACTTGATTTTGGTACATTCACACAGTTGTTCGTACCTTGAACAATTTACACTTCATATCTTAAATAAATGAAGTTTAATTTTTATTCAGTGATGTGTTAGCGGATCATGTGATAGAATGATAGGTCATTCTATCTATCTCAAACATAAAGTGGGCAATAATTATATACATAAGTCCATCTACGGTTAGATTAATCGTATATGGTTCAAAAAATGAACTTATACTTCATCTATCATACCACTTAATAATATAAAACTAATTTCTACTAACCAGTGACTTCTTGTAGGCCAGTGGTAGGCAATAAAGGCCTGTCTCACTTTGGTTTTGGGTTCGATTCCCACATCCTCATCCAAAGCGATGGGTTTTTGCCCATTCTGCAGGTTTTCCTTTTTCATAAACTACACTATTATAGCATTCTATCAATAATATCAAAAAAATTAAAAAAACTCTAGCCTTAAACAATCCTAACATATGTTCAACATAATCCATTCCAATCTTTAGGCTTTTTCAAAATACTTCTTTCCAAACTCATAGTATAAAGAGAACTATTATTAAAAAGGTCATATAACAAGCATGTGAATACCATCATTTATCCCTCATATATCACAAGATATATCTTGTTGGTCACATTCCAAACAAGTGAATACCATAATCTTGTATTTTCATGAAAAATGAGTAACCATTGAACCTTAGTGAAAACCTGAATTCTATCAAATTTTAACTCTTTCCACATCACAAAATCCAAAAATACTATATACTCTAGCCATGATAAAACTTTGTCCTTATATCATTCATGACCTCATGAATACTGTCAAACATTTCATTTTATCTTTATCCCTTCATTATGCGCATATCATCTTATTTCCCAAAATATCTAAATCACTTTCCATGGTTACCAATACAATAAAATTATTGAAAACCACAATAGACCAATACATAAATATTCCAATATTCCACGATACTATATACAAAATTGTTTTGTAATACCATTACATAAACACTTAATCATTCCACCGCATCATTTTCATATTCAACATTGCCAATAGTGATCGCATGTGACTTCCATTCATCCATTGCCTTAAGTGGTTGCTCATTTTGATCATCATTTACCCTTGCATTAGGGCATTGATTAACATAATTCCCCCTTTCCTTGCACTTGAAGCATTGAAGAGTTGGTGGAGCATTCTCTGTAGTCTTTTCTCTATTCAAATCATTAGCTACCTTTTTCCCATTACTTCGACACTCAACTGCTCAATGACATTTTTTTCCACACTTAAATCATTTTCTAGTACCTTTTAGGAAATATCCACCATTCTTCTTTCCACAATTTGACCATAAAAAAAAATTCATATTCTTTTCACCATTATTCTGAGATTTCTCCTTGAACTCCATCTTTCATTTCTTTTCAAAACCATGAGATGGATATGTAACACCAACATCCATTTATACCTTGATATCACAACACACAATTTCTTCATAGCTACTAATGTCTCTTATATCTAATTCCATTCGAAGACTTGGTTTTAAGCAACTTAAGAATCGATCAGAATTACTTTCAGGTTGGATGATAAATACATATTCATACCTTGCAAGCCTAGTAAAATTTTCTTTGTATATACCAACAGATTCATCATCATTTTTATTAAACTCAAGGAACTCCTTTTCCATCATTGTTCGAAGAATACGACGGAACTACTTATTGAAAAATAAGTCTTTGAACTCATCATATTCCATGGATTCAATTTCATCATAGGGCCTCGTATTCTTAATTAGAGTCCACCATTGATCTGATTCACCTTCTAAATAGTAAATTGCTAGAATGACTTTTTCATGTTTCGAACAACGAAGAATGGAAAATATGTTTTCAATCATACTGATCCATTGTTCAGCATCAAGTGGATCAGAACACCCACTTAAAGAAGGTGGACGTTGCCTCATGTTGGACTCAAAAGAATATTTTTCCCTTCTCTACTCATTTGGAAGTCCAGAATGATTCATAGCTTGTGTAAGTTTAGCAATAAGATTTTCTACTCCATCTCCAATAACATTGGTTTGTTTGGGAGGAAAATCATTGCATTTTCCATTTATTTGATCAAGATGTTTCCTTCGGGTTCCATCCATTGTCTAAAACCCAAAAAGAATAGTGTTAGAGGGAAAAATCATGCTAGGGAAAACAACATAATAAAGGGGGAGTACCTTCAATAAATAACATATTAGGGTTAATTCTAAGATTTTTACCGTAGTTCTAGTATTATAACCTAAACTTATACTTAACCATAGGTACGTACCTTTACGTACCTTAGAAATATCTCTATGAATTTCACTAATGTTTTCGCATCTGAGTTTCTAAAGGTTGACTAAACCTTTCCTCTGATACCAACTGTAGAGATCCAAATCCTGACGTACATGGACATTGCATTGCTTTTACGGAATACTTAATACATAACAAAAATAGACAAACAAGTACAATAATAGTTTAGTGTTTTTGGAATCTCAGAATATAATCTTCTAATCGTGGTGAAAGTTATTCAACATCTCCCATAAAGATCTTCCCATTTTGTTTTCTTACCTAAAACCTTTCTTTAAATCCTAGGGAAAACAAAACATATAATGGGTGACCTCAAATGCTCAGTAAGGGTAATCAGGGAGAAAATAGAACAAATCATATCCATTTGAACTTAAAAAACATGAACATAATTATTAAACATAAAAATCACGAGCAATGACATATAGCATGGCAGTATTTAAGGCTTAGATCATAAAGAAATGTTAATCATGATAAAATAGCATGGGAATAAAACATGTAATTGTGGAAAACCAATAAACACATGTTATGATTTTATAGTATCCAAAGCATTGCTTCCAGGACCATTATAGTGGACAAAGTCCCTTTCTGAATCGAGTTCACTACTCATCCTAGTCATGTAACACTAAACCAGATTAACTTTCCATTCCATACATGTCTATATCATGAGATATAAATCTTTAACCAATGCTTTTTATGGAGATATATGTCAAACCCATCTCATAATTAAATCATTCTTACTTGTGCCACAACATAAATATAAATCATTCATCATAACCCAAATAAAAAAATGGGTTTCTAAAAAATCATCCCATCATAAAATAATCCATATAAAACAAATGAATATAATTTCATCAAATGAAAAGTGAAACCATGTAAATCATAGAGATATTATACTTGAAACATTCACATATGAAATAATGTCATCTAATATGGAAAATTGTTTTGGTAAAATAATTGAAATGAATTCTTGAGGAAAATATCCTTTCTTCTTTAAAATCATTTTCTTTTTACAAAATGTCAGGAAATTTTAAATGAAAATTATATTGTTGAAAATAATCATTAAATCTTGTAGAGTAAGTTTAATGAAAATAAGGCGTTATAAAACTGTAAAACTCCATCCATGTCGTATATGTTAAAAAAATATTCTCTTCGTACTTTTGTCATAAAAGTAAAAAATTTCAAAGGTATGGTAAACAAAAGAAATATTCCTTTAATAACAAGTGATAAAAGACAAATATGTGTAAAAAGGACTTTATGCATACATAAAAAACATTTATAAAACATGGACATCGATGATAACAATAACCCCAGTATATACTTATGAATAAGCAGTCTCAGATAAGAATGATATTGGAATAATTATCCGTTACCTTAGGTCCAAAATGATTCGCACGTATCCGAACCTCCTGAATAATGATTTAAATAATGTCATTGACTTATTAAAGAATCATATTCATTATTATTATGTCATATATGGTTTACATATGACTTTATATTACACATTCCTTTGTAAATTCTATTTTAAAGCAGTGTTTTGGGTAAAATCGTTTTAATTATCATACGTGTTTGGAGTTGTTGTTCATGATATTTTTATTACTTATATCATGTTTTACATACCTCTGGAATGTAAATAATTATTTATATATCATATATATTCATTATATATATATAATAGATAGATAAATGAAATGAAATACACCGTTCATGGAGACGGTAGGCCGTACGTACGCATGAACGATGTTTTCCTTTCTTTATTGACTTGAATTGAAGTAAGTAGATGACATATATATATATATAGTAGCTTTATCATGTCATATATATCATTATTATTCATTATATATACTTTATAATAATTCTTTAACTGTTAACATGGAGAATGAATCTAATTGCGTCGTGAAGATGGTAATCTATACGTACGCACGAGCAATGATATCGTTCACATAATTATTGAATGGAATTGGAATTGATGATATAATATCTCAGAATCAATATTATATTATAATAACCATATATAGTTATTATTTACACCATTATACCAATCCATGTAATGTGGTGGTGGAAAAAAAATTACACCACGGCGTGGAGACGATATTCTGTACATACGCATGCGCGGTGATTTCGTTTTCCATAGGATGGATAGAAGGTGAAATATGGTTGTTTCATATTTATAATAACATATCATTATATAAGTGATACTGATGTTATTACTTCATAATTAAACAACTAAAGAAGAGGAAGTAGAAGATGAAATAAATTTGAAAGAACCTGTAACGGATATTACCTCTTCTTCAACACGCCTCTTTGAAGCCTCCTCTTAGGGAACTAATGTTTGTATTTGAAAAATAGAAGGGCCTCAAGAATATTACTAGGGGAGTTTATAATAGTAATGGCCAGTGGTTGGCTGAGATTTAAGGCTCAAAGTTGTGTAAAGAGGACAGGGAGGATGTGCCCTTTTATAATGGAGGAGAGGGGCACCTTTGGAAGGTGTGAAAATATCATTTTATTATAAAAGTATCTTAGGTTTAAAAAGGTACAAATATCATTAAAGATGAAGATAATATGACTCATGGTTTAAATAAAATCATCCCGTCATAATTGGACATGTTTGGGATAATATTTTAATCATTATAATCTTATTTATTTAAATCATTTTTTAATGAGGTAAATACGGCATAATTATTGTTTCATACATAATTTGATTTATATGATGTATAAATATTATAAAAAAATACCATCACGTAGGAAATAGTTTTATCTTTCCAACTAATATTTATAGTCGAAAATATAATTTATATAACCCGTTATAAAAATTAATTACTAATATATTTTAATTAATGAAAATTTGTCTTTACATTAAATTAATTAATCCAAATTGTCCTTATCACTACCAAGTGGATCGATGGGGTCTCAAAATCGAACAAGGATTCTCATGGTCTCCCACTACTCATCCAATAATTTTAGGACAAGTGTTAAGGTAATTTTGAATTATTATAATATTCTTTTAACCTTTATTACCCTATTTACCTTTAACCACTGTAAATAAAAGTCAAAAGTTACTATTCACCAAAAACTATTTTCATCTTATTAAACCACATTTTACTTTTTTATAACAACCATATATGTAATATTTTTGAAATTCAATTCACAGAAGTGGTAAAATTTCATTTAAATGAAGGTCTGTTTTTTTAACAACCACTAAGTGGTTTCACTATTCATAAAAAATTTATGTTTTTTAGAAAAATACCAAAAATTCAGCCTAAGCAATATTTGATATTCCAAATTCAAAAATGATGTCTGTTTTTTCAAATTCAAAAATTAAAAGTGGTATTAATTAATTTTAAAAGTAATTTCTTTTATCAAAACAAATAGGGTGTTTTTAAGAAACAATAAATATCAAAAGATCGACACTTGTTTATATCCAATTTCAAAGTGAAATTAATTCCAATTATCAACATTGGATTAAATGGTAAAAATATATTCTAATTACAATTTAAAACCAATTAGAAAGATAATCTATCCATATAACTTATTGCGATGAATTGTTTTTTAAATTAAAATATAGTGTGTTTTTAATATTCATTAAAATATAAAAGTTATCATAATAATATGAAAATTTTATCCAAATTAAATTTTTATATCCTGATTCCAAGGAAGAATTTCATTTTTTCAAATTTAACTTATAAAATTTTAAAAAACTAGATTTAATGTGGGTGCACAATGAAAAGCCGACAAAACTGCATTTTTTGGAAAATACTTATTTTACCCGAAAATTTTATTTTATTCACATACCATGTTTTAGAAAATGTGTAAGATGAATAATAATGTTATAAAATTAAAAATGAAGTTATTACTATTCATAAAGGCTAGTCCATAATAATATTATAACAATATATCATTGTTTAGTGAAACCCGGTATTGCGTACTACACAATCTATTGAGAAAGGTTGTCATTGCATGTAATCCAAGCCAAGTCAGGGTTGCGTGTTGTGAAGCACTCCTTTGTTGTTTTGTATAACAGAATCTAACTATATTTCTTATATATATTGAATATATATATATACACACTCAATGTTGCGTAGAATGACTACTATAAAACGAACTTGAAATTGTGAGTAAAACAATCCAAGAATAGTGTTGCGTATAATGTAAGCTAATACAGTGTTGCATATAGCGCAAGATAATCTTGGTGTAGCATACAACAGAAAAAATCAATGAAATTAAAAACAATAATTCTCATAAAATCTCGGGTTGTAACATGAGCGTTGTCGGTGTTCCTGACCACTAGTTGAGTGACAAGCACATGAATGATTGTGGCTTGTAAAGAGGTTCTGTAAGAACCAATTGAAATTGGGAAATGATGGTGGTCTGCGGCCAATGCAATGTATAGGTAAGGCATCAGTTACTTCGTATCAGGTAGTCATGTGGATCTCCATGGGTTGTATAAGTAGGGATGGCGTACATGAAAATGATGGGTGATATTTTCCACCGAAGTAGGGAAGTGGAGTGCTATTTACTCATACTAGAGCCCAAGGAAGAAGAATAGGAAAGCTTCATGTCTTTTAATATACAATGAGAGGTGGAAAGTCTAGACTATCTAATGTTCTTGGTATGATCCTCATAGCTTCCTTACGTGCCAATTCTTTATTTGACATGGGTGCAACACAGTCATTTATCTCTGATCAAATTGATGTTTTATTGAGCCTTCTGGTGGATCATGTGAAAGGGACTATGTCTATTGACACTCTATTGGGGGTAGGATTGAATTATATCATACAATGTAAGGGTTGTTCTATGGAGGTTAGTGGGTATCATTTTCTATGAGGCATGTTCATCACTAGATTTTATGTTTTTTCCTGATTTTGGGAATGGATTCGAGGGTGTAATTCCAGGACCAAATTGACTGCTACCATTTTTGGGTGACAATCACATATCTTTAGGGAGGCACATATATCCTTCTTTGTTAGTGGGATGTTTGAGTGAGTCATACTGGGATAGTTCACTAAAATATTGGAGAACTAACTACCCAAGGGGTTTATCTTGTGTTGTACATTTGAGGATTTGAGAAGCATGCCTTTCCCACTATAGTGGATCAGTTTCAGGATGTGATTCCTAGCGATTTATTGGGGATAACACCAGATAAGGACATTTAGTTTATAATAGATTTGTTTCCTAGAGAGGATCTAGATTCCATTCTACCATATATAATGTTACTAACATAACTTTAGGATCCATTTGATCCTATGGAGGACTAGGAGAATAAATAGTTTATACATCCTTGCACACCACCTTGAGAATATATATTGTTGTTTTCCAAGAAGGATGATGGATTTTTGTGGTTGTGTGTGGGATATATGAATATAATCCAATGAAAATTATGAAAAGAAACCATGTTCATCAAATTTATTATCTATTTGACTAGATGATAGATGTTTCAATATTTACTATGATTTATTTGAGATCGGGGTATCACTATATTTTGGTGAGGCCTTCTGATATACCATAGACAACTTTCCAAAGTAAGTATAGGTTGTATGATTTTATGGTGGTTCCATTCATGTTAAAAAATGCACCAGATGTGTTCATGGACTTAATAATCTGAAAATTTCACCCATAGATAGATAACATCATATTTTTTTTTCATTGATGACATCTTGTTGTTATCTAGGTCTAATGATGATCATGTGAAACAGATTGATATCATTGTAACTACACAAATAGATCCTAGGATTCATGCCATGCTATGAAAATTTCATTTCTAGATTAATAAAGTGAATTTCATGGGTCACATTATGTCCATTCTAGGTCTGTCAGTAGATCTAGAGAAATTACAGACTATTGTTTCTTGGGATGAGCACATGAACAGTTATAATGATCAGAGTCATCTGGGATTGGACAGTAAGTAAAAAACGTCCTTTAAATATTTATATTGATTTTATGCATCAATTTTGGAATTAACAAAGAAGTTATTTATGTTTGAGTGGTCTAAGGCATGCGATAATTATTTTCAAGAGTTTATGAATTAGTTTATGATAGCACTGATCTCAATCATACCCAAGCTAGGTAAGAGGTACAACATGTTTTTTGACGCATCCTATGTTAGACATAAGGCATTGTTAATATAGGATGACTGAGTTATAACATTCATTTTAAGATAGTTGAGGCCTAATGGATGAGATTTCCATACTCAGAATCATGAATTAGCCACTTTGATTTAGGAAATAATGTGTTTGAGGCATTATATGTTGGGGGAATAGTTCACAATGTTTACTGACCATAAACATAGTAAGTACGTCTTCTCTCTATGTGATTTGAACATCCAACTATGAAGCTTCTTATCTTCTTCATTGGACTTTGATTGTTCATGTTTGTACGAACAAGACACTCCTCTAAGATTTTTGGAGTTTTCTTAGATCCAAGGTTTTGTAGGCTCCTACTTGTATTTCCTCCTTGAATAGAAAGGTGATTTAAATTTCAATGGATTCCCAATAGGGTTTCATCTAGGACTAGTGTATTTCCCCTTAAACCATTAGTAATTGGGAGTTTTATTGGTCCCACTATTCGATGGAGGTTCATCAAGGGTGGGAGTCTCCCCTAGTATAGTTTTGGTTATCTTTCATGTGTTTCCCCTACCCTTTCATAATATTGCCTTCTTGCATGCCATTGGTTACTCTCTAGGGACTTTTTTCTACGTGGATTCTCAGACTCTTCTAATGGCAGAGTATGTTATGGAATATATCTATATTGAAATGAACATATCATAGTCTCATCCTAAATAGATGTTGATCAATTTATAGGGTTATTTCTCTTTGATACAATCTCCAATTTTCCCATCACATCCTAGGTATTTCTCTTTTTGTCGGCTTAAAGGTCAAACCCTACCAATCTATAAAAATAACTAAAAGACTGTTTGTGAGGGATAGGGTTGTATTATCCTACATAGGTTGTTTCATCTGATTCTTTTAGAATATATCCCCAATCTAGAAGGTCCTAGAGAATGTTTGGATACTTCTACCATGATGGACCCCCTGCCCTCTGGACTTCAACAACTACTGACTTCTTTATCCATTAAGGTCTCTTCCTATTTGGCCTTAGTTCCTTCCATGCTGCATATTTTGGTTTCAAGTTTAGGTTTTAGGGAGTTAAATAATAATCAAATTAGAGAGTATTGAGTAAAATCCATGGATTTCATCCCCTAGAGTAAATTTTTATTTTCATTATGATCTCGATCATTTGGAGCCTTGGATTCATTATTCCCATACTTTTTTGCAGTAATGTTCTTGCCGATATGTAAGATTTCTCCTCTTCATATAATGACAACAACCAACATCTTCACATGTCCTCTTTTTAGAGGGATGTGTCATTACTACCCCCTTCTGTGGGTGAAGCATCAAACCTCTATTTAGGGAAATATCAAGGTACGTTTTCTCATGACTTCCATATCTCAGGATCAAAAAATGCTACCCATTCTAGCAGGGTTCTTCCCAATACCCCTCTGGAAGTATCCTTATTTCCTAATGGAGTTTATATAAAGTGATAGGATGAAGAATATTCAGGAATGTTCCCTATCTTCATCAAATCCCAAAGGTGATTCTTTATCTGGGGCCAAAACCTAGAGAACCATGTTCAATTTTTAATGTCATTTTTTGGAATTCCCATGGTATGGGGCCTCGGGTTAAGTCTGAATAACCTTCTACTAAAATTAAAAAATACAGAGTCTCTCTTTTGGTGGTGATTGAGACCAAGAAATAGTAAAAAATGATAGTAGAGTACGCTCATCATATAATGATTCTTGTTTTTCTACTTTCTAGTCAATGAAACTCATATATCTATCTTTTCTGGGGTAATTTTCTTTTGGTGGAGTTGGTTTGTTTGTTGGATCAACATATAAAAAAAAGTTTTCTTCTACTTCTCATTTTTTATAGTTTTTTATGAAAGTTTTTAGGAATCCATTAAAGACTCTCTTTGGCATGAACATGAAGCCTTTGAGCATGGGAATGCTTCTTGAATGGTGGTGGGGGATTTTATCATTTTTGTTAATCCATATGGAAAGAAAGGAAAGGGAATTTTTCTAAGGAGGGATAGAAAATAATTTCATTCCTTCATTGTCAGTAAATGCCTCATGGACATGGTCTTTATTGTGGACTATTTCACTAGATGAAACAATAGAAGGGGTAATTAGTAGACTTGGTGTTGTCTTGATCAAGTTATGGATAATGTTCAAGCATTCTCTTCCTTACCTAACTCAATGGTCTCTAATATCACCCAAGGGATTTTAGATCATTCTCATATCCTATTTTTCTAATTTATATATAGAAAAAAAGATGTTCGGTTCTCTTTCTCACATCTCCCGGTGGATGATGCTGGTTACCATTAGATAGTGGAGAGGACTATGAATAAATTTGTCCAAGGATCATTAGGGATTAATCTACATAATAAGACGGGAAGTCTTATAGAGGATCTTAATAAGTGGTTATCATTGTATCCACCCTATTCTGAAGACCTAGATAAAAATAAATCATATATTTATATCCTTGAGGATTATCTCAAAGAGAAATGGGATGGCCAAATTTTCAGTGATTTTTTTGAAAAAAATGATATATTAGAATACATGGTTCTATACCATGACAGGATAGCAAAGGAAAATGTGTTGATTCAATGGTTTTATTAGGGAGACCACAGAACAATCTATTATCAAGCCTTTATCAAAGAGAAGAAATGTATTCTTGGACAAATATTCTTCTTGATGTTGGCTCTAACACAGATAACCCAGGGACAATTGGGCCCCTGACTTTCTCCCACTTCCGCGTACTTCTTGATGGTTATAGTCCTAATATTCCCAATGGTTCTCCAGGCAGTGTTCATGAGGTTCATGGAGTTATTACCCATGTTGTTTCTAGTAGTAAAAATATGGTGTTCGAAGCTTGTCCAAATGATTAGGATGTTGTCGAGGAAATGAATAAACATACCCCCAAAACAACCCCTAGTCTTGATGGGTTCCTAGGGTCCTTATTTAGAATTTAATGGAGTGAGGATGGTTTGCATATGGTTGATGTAGTACCAGACATCTTCCCTAGAATCAATATCCCCAATGTGGCTCATATAACCTCTTTAGTTCTGATTCATAAGGAATAGGACGCCACATATATTCTCCAGTAAAGTATGGTTATCCTATGAAACTTCTCATCCATGGTGCTGAAGGTGTAGGTAATAATAGGATTCTTCTTCTATTCATCAGTGGGTATCAAAGGAGAAACACAAGTTCATCAATAGTTGGTCAATACAAATGGATATAGCATTGGTGGATGACTTTATTAGTGGCATTAATTACAAATCTCATGGTTACAATATGCTAATCAAACTAGTCATGGAAAAATAATATGAAAAAATTGAATGGAAATTTCATAATAATATTTTTGGGTATCTTGGGGTTTTCTTCTTAGGTTGTAAATAGAATTTTCAGATTTTTCAGTTCTTCATGGAAATCTATTTCTTTTTGGGGGAAGAGCCACAACATTATAAAGGTTGTGCATGGTCTTTGGTAAGGGGATCTGATTTCCCCAACTATCTTCATTCTTGCATAGTATGTACTCAAACTCCATCTCCACAGGAGCTTATCCATGGGATGTTTTTTTCACTATCAGGGTGAGATGCATCAGAATATTTTTTTTCATATAATTTATGATGAAGAAGCGATAATTTTCTTCAATTCATGTAAGAGTTCAACCCGGGGCATCATTGATGTTTTAAAATAATACATCATGTGGTGTGGGAAGGTTAGTATCCACATGAAGAGTAATGTGTTAATATCAAACAGTTGTTCAGAATCTCATGATAGCTCTACTGTCACCCAAATAAACATGCAACATGGTCAGTTCCTGATGGAATTATTGGTTCCCATTATCTCCCCACAAAGGCACCAAATTAATCATTTTGATGAACTTATGGGAAGGATTCAGAAATGAATATTAAATTGGAAAAAATATATCATTCTATTCTCTAGAAGATTACCCAATTTAATAGCGTATTGTTCTCCATTTTAGTTAGTGGTTTATTATTCATTAGGGTCCATAAGAGTGTGATTCATAACATTTATAGAATATCAGCCAATCTTTTTTGGGATGCTTAGTTCCAAGGAAGGAACCCCTGGGATTCGTTCAATGGTATCAAAAAATAGATTAAAGAGGATGGCATGAGTTTCATTAACATGGAGGTCACCCTAAGCCACATGCCCAAATTTCTCTATGAAGATTTCATAATAGAATAATCAAATTGGGGGAGTCATATGAAGAAAAAACATGGTGATTTTGTGGGGGTTCCATGAATATCCACTTCTACTATTTGGCATGTGGTTATTCCACATATTAAGGTGCTTCTGGAGTATTGGCGCTCGATCATGGGATTGGGTGACATTTCATTTTGGTTTCAATATTAGGCTGGATCAATCATTTGTTTTCCTACATACCCTTCCCCTACCATGACTTTATAAAAATCTAGTAGCCACATCAAATTCATTGATGTTATTCTTAAACCATGCTAGTATCACTTGTTTGATTTAACTGAGATCAACATGGAAAATGTAGGATCGAAATAATGATGTAGATGCTCAATTTACAAGAGGGGGGGTGAATTGTATACTTTAAAAAATTCCTTTGGAACCTTTAAAGTTAGTTAAGATTAACTATGTTTTCCTTAAGAAAAGGAAAGGGATAAGTTTAACAAAGTTAAACTTAAGCAAATTCACAACACCTCTAATACCAAATGAAAACTTGGAAAGAGATACTGAAAGTTGGTTCCGAAAATATGGTTTCAGAAATTGAAACTTAACTAAAGATTACAGTATGAGATTCTACCTTAAAGCGTATAGAATCTAAATGAAACAGAGTACAAGTAAGGAAGTATAATAAAGTTATACTTTCCATATAATACAATATGCAGCAGAAATAAACAAGTAGTAAAACTACAAGTAACAATATATAAGTCTTTTATCCCAAAGAGAAGGGTATCCAACAACCTTGGATAAAGGTCCCTTGATTTATACTTTCAAGAAAGTATGTCTTATCCACACTAGAGTAAGCCCTCGATACGAATATCGGAGTGTCTCTGTCTTACTATCCCCGCAAGTCCTCAACATCAAGGTAGTTGTCAACCTCTGTCTTCCTCAGCAAGGAATCCCTCAAACTTCAAGGTAGTCGGCACCTATGTCTTCCTATCCCCGGAATTCCTCGAATGTAATCACCAACATTCAGAGTCTCACAAAGAAAAAAATGAACGAGTGGTTCAGTACGCACAAGGCATGAAAAGCTTTCTCTCTCTAGAAATCACCTTAGCAGCGTGTGGTCTATAGATTGATCAACTTCATTGTCTTTTTTGAGCTCTTTCAAATGAGCTTCTATTTATAGGTAAGGTCGGCCTCCTTCCCAATGGTCATATTTTCCTTAAAAATCGGAGGGACCTGTACACATGTCAATTAACCAACGGTTAGTTTATAACAGAATAGAAGACATCGTTTTATAACAAAACAAGTGTAACAGGATGTACGACACCGTTTAAAATTTAACTCAAAAGTTCGGAGTGAAGGTTCGGAGTGTAAAAAAAAATCAAAGAGTAGACAAATTATAAAAGTGTAAGCCAAAAAAGAAAGTTCGGAGTATAACCAAAAATAATTTTCGGCCTCTAAATAAATTCAGAGTGTATAAAACAAAGATGACCAGATTCTGTTTAATAGGTGAATTCGGAATGATAATTCGGAATGAGAATTCATCATCATAATTTGTAATGAGAATTCTTCATCAGAAATCGTAATGGAAAATTTGTCATTAGAATTCGATGTTGAACTTCATGAAAGATTGTATCCAGAATTCGGAGTTGATCTTTATTAAAGTTTGTATCCAGAATTTGGAGTCGAACTTCATTACAGTCCTCATCCAGAATTTGGGGTTGATCTTTATTAAAGTTCGTATCCTGAATTCGGAACCTAAAACAGAATGCTTTAAATCAATGTTTTAAATACTTCCGAAAATCTAGAAATGAATCTGAATCTTGTACTTAATAAATATATGGATGAAAATTTGATAAGGATAATTTTTCTTAAAAAAGTGATTTTCCTTACAAAAGCAATTTTATTTATAAAAGAAATTTTCCTTATAAAAGCGATTTTCTTAAAGATAAGGTGTTTGTGATTTTCAAAACAAGAAGGAATGGAAAAGTCATAAGGAAACCCTTATTGACTCAACAATCTCCCCCTTTTTGGAAAGCACAAACATCTTTACGAAAAAGAAATTCTAAGAAGAAAGAATAACATTAAGGCTTATCTCCCTTTTCTTTAAGGATATTGATTAATACGACTAACTCCCCCTTAGGCTTTGAAACTCTAAGGATCGTATTCTAGATTTCCGGAGTAACATTTCATTACGAATAAGAAAGTAATCTTTAATGAAAAACTCTCCCTTAGATAAGCTCTTATTAGAGTTCTTTTTTCTTAAGGATCTTTTCCTTCTCCCCCTTAGTGATTTTCAAAAAGAATTTGAGGGAATGGAAAATATAACAATGTACCTGAAAAAATTAGTAATAATCACAAAAGACGATCAACCAAGATTGTCATTAATTTTAAATAATGAAAGATACAACAAAAAGATCGGATTTAACTATTTCGGATCTTTTTCCTTCGAAATGAGCCCCTTAAGAATTGTCTTGATCTTCTTTAGGTCTTTATGGTCTTCTTCAGCTTGCTTCTCTAAGACCACTATTCTTGAAGATTGAGCTTCAATCTTTTCTTCCTAGGCTTTAAGCTTTTCTTCCTGATATTTAAGATTTTCTTCAAACTCAATCCGATGATCCCTTTCATACATACAGTTTTGAGAAATAGAATTTAGCTTCCCATTCAGATCTCTGATTTCTTGAATCCGGAATATCTTTTCATCTGTCAGCTTTTCTTCAAAGGATGAAGTAAGTTCATTAATCTTCCTGTCTTCTGTTTCAAACACATCTTCAACATTTTCTTGGAATTCAACAAAGAGCCTCATCTCTTCCACAGTCTTCCTCGACCAACTAGTCATCCTCTTGCAAGATCTAATGTGGGCTTCATATCCAACATAAAAAGATTTGAATTCAGATTCTATCTCAACACACTTATCCATAACCATGGATACAGAATATGATTTCTGATTCAGAGCATGTTGGAGCATCTGGCATCTTGAATCTATAGTCGAGATGGTCGGAATGGAACCCACTAACATCCTCAAAGATTGAACAACAAAGTCATGCCCCATCGAGGATGACTCCGAATCTGATATTTTGCTTGGAGAATTTTCTTCCACATTAAGCTCCAACTTCCTTTTAGACGAACCACCAAATTATCTTTTCTGTCTTGCCACTGATTTCGTAGTATCAACAAGGAGTTGCTTTCCCTTGTCCTTTTTCGGAATGGATTCTTGTTCTGGAGTTTTCTTCTCTCTATTAGATACTTGAATAACATCATCAAAAACTTTTTGAACAACATCTTCATCATTCTTATCCTTCTCTGGAGTTACTAACTTAGAGGATTCAGCCTCTGATGTTTGGAGTGACAGATGTTCCAATGGTGACCCCTTATAATCATCTACTTCTTTCAACAGATCTCCAGTTTCACCACTTCCTTCAGCAACTGCTTCTTCCTCTTCCACTTGCTGAATCTTCTCGAGTTCCTCAACATTCTCAGCTCTAATCTCTTCTGGAAAATCAATGTTTCTTCCTGGAGTCTCGAGTAGAGATTCCGAGGAGAAAGATCTCGGAACTGGAATGTTTCCGGAAACCATCTCGTTAAATTTTAACAAATCTTAGACTGTCTCAGCTTTTGACATCTTCTTCTTGAGCTTCTTTTCTTTTGCTAGTTTTACCAATTCATCTTTTTTCCTATCCTTCAAAGCCTTAGCTTCCGCAAGATCCAATCCAAACTACGGATCCACTTCTTTCCTTTTCTCTTTATCTTCTCTCCACTTCACAATTACCTCATCAGGATAGGCTTTCTTCTTCTTCGGTGTTGGAGGTGCGGTTTGAACTTTCTTAGATTTAGGATCCTCTTCTTCAGCTGCATCTTCTTTCAACTTTCTTTTCATTACTGGTTTAGATGTTTCCGGTTCAGCAGCCTTCGGAACCGCTTCTTTTTGACCTGGAAAATCGAAGAACTCACCAGTCTCCTTGTTGAAAGCCACATCCATCCTCTTATGATTATCATCACTCACTAACAAAATTTTCAAACCCTTGGCGTAGTCTTGCAAGATTCCTTGAAAGACTCAAGGAACCAAACTATTAACTTTGATAAAATTGCTGGGTACATTATGATTTGTGCTCTGAGATTTTCTTTCTTAACATTCCCAAT
Source organism: Viscum album (assembly GCA_963277665.1). Classification (NCBI taxonomy): domain Eukaryota; kingdom Viridiplantae; phylum Streptophyta; class Magnoliopsida; order Santalales; family Viscaceae; genus Viscum; species Viscum album. The sequence goes on from OY728138.1 coordinate 2,136,716,358, forward strand.
AGTTATAAGAATGTGCCTCATGAAGTTAAACTTCTTTAGATTTATCAGAAAATCTAAGATATATATTTCACTCTTCTTCAGACTATATTTATCACCTTTTCTCGGTACGATAGGAACTTGTACCCACAACTCTAGAATCCGGAAATTTGTAGGCAAGCTAGCAATCTTCGGAGCCTTGTCGCCTGACAGTCCGAGAGTCTTCAATGCTTTTTCCTTGTTGAAGCTTCCTTTAGAATCTGGTAATACGTGAGATATGAACTTGGATTCTCCTTCATAGGTCATCCCTACCAAGCTAACTTCCTTGGTATAAGAAATCTTATAAGTCTTTCCATAAGACATAAAAGAAAATTTCTCCCTATTATCTTCCTTAAAGAAGGAAACTGTTTAATAGAATTCAGAAAGTAACTCTGAAAAAACATCATCTTGATTCCCTGGTTTGGACACAGCAATACCTTCCCATCCGTTCAGCTTTATGTTCTTCAAAATAAGAGAATCATAGTTGTTGAAGAAATATGGATGAACCGGCCTTTCTCTATAAACTAACCATTGTGAAATTGGCTTGGAGGATGACATCTATTGAGAAAATAATTCCACATACATTTAGGTATGAAGACTTCTGAGGAGTTCGGAATAGAGAAAGCTGAAGTTCGGAATGGTTTTAAAACGGAGAGGCAGAGTTTCGGGATGATGGAGCTGGAAATCGATGTGGGAAAACTATTTGGGGTCCCCTTTATATAGGCAATGAGAAAACAGTTCATCTTCCATGGTTGGTCGAACGGTTGTGATAAGATGAGATCAGATCTGATGGTCGAAAACCAATTCTCAAGAAAACTTGAATCCGATATTTTGAGGTTTTTATTAAAACAAAGAATTAAGAAAATTATAATCCAAAAAAAATATAAGAAAATGCTAGCAAGTAAGGTATGACTACGAAAACTTGAGTAAGGAAATCATACCTTTCGGATTGGTTTAGGAAGATTATTCGTAATTGGTAATATTCTTACGAAAACTATGAAAAAAAACTTTACTACGAAAAGACAAATTTCACAAAACTCACTACAAAAAACAAACTCAGTATGGAAAACTCAGTACGAAAATTTCATTACAAATTTTGAAAACAAAAAACTCATTATGAAAGATTCAGTACGAAAATCCTGTTATGAAAATACCAGTATGAAATTTTCCATTCCGGAAGTTTTCAATACGAAAATTTCCATTATGGAAAATTTTTGTTCCAGAAATTCCCATTCCGGAATTTTAGTTCTGAAATGTTTGAAAAACAATTTTTGAAAAAATTTAGTTACTCTAACAATCAAATGTAATCCCCCTATGAAAAGGATTTTATTGCTGTAAGGAGACTTTTTCAACAGAAAGTTAATTAAGAAGGATTACCTTACGGTTATGATTCCTAACGTCTGTTTAATGTATTCAAATCTATCAGAAGGCAAAGATTTTTTGAAAATATCAGCAAGTTGATCTTGCATTCCGATAAACTGAAGAATAATATCTCCTTTAAGTGTGTGATCCCTATGAAATTGATCCTAATATCTATGTGTTTTGCACGAGAGTGATGTGAAGGGTTCTTACTAAGGGAAATGGCACTTGTGTTATCACACAAAATTTGAGTTTTAGTAAAACTCAAGTCACAGTCCGTGAGTGTGTGTTGTATCCATAACACTTGAGCACAACAACTTCCAGCTGCTACATATTCAGCTTCAGCAGTGGAGAGTGCTACAGAATGTTGCTTTTTGCAAGACCAAGAAACTAATGAATCTCCTAGGAAATGACATGTTTCAGATGTACTTTTTCTATCTATTCTACATCCACCAAAGTCAGCATCAGAAAAGCTTTTTAGAATAAAATAATCTCCAGAATTATAAAACAATCCTAGATCCATGGTTCCCTTAAGGTAGAGAAAAATTCTTTTTACTGCCTTTAAGTGAGATTCCTTAGGATTGGATTGATATCTTGCACATAAGCATACTGAAAACATTAGGTCTGGTCGACTAGCTGTTAAGCATAGTAGACTTCCTATCATACCTCTAAAGGATGTTTGATCTACTGGTTTCCCAGCTTCATCAAGATCTAAAGAGTTTGAGGTACCAATGGGAGTACTTATACTCTTAGTGTTGTCATAACCATACTTTTTGAGAAGATCATTAATATACATATGTTGAGATATATAGGTTCCTTCTGGTATTTGAGAAATTTGAAAACCAAGGAAAAATGTTAACTCACCCATCATACTCATTTCAAACTCAGATTTCATTAAATTTTCAAAAGAGTCAGTCAAAGATTGCTGAGTTGAACCAAATATGATGTCATCAACATAAATTTGAACAATCAAAACATTTTTCTTATCTTTCTTTATAAAAAGGGTTGGATCTGCATTTCCCTTAACATAGTTATTTTGAAGCAAAAATCCAGCGAGTCTATCATACCATGCTCGTGGGGATTGTTTAAGTCCACACAGAGCTTTGGTAAGTCTACAAACATGATCAGGATGTTTTGTATCTCCAAATCCAAGAGGTTGTTCATCAAAAACTTCCTCTTGGACATAACTGTTAAGAAAAGCACATTTCACATCCATTTTCAAAACATTAAAATTAAATAATGCTGTAAAGGAAAGTAGAATATGGATAGATTCAAGCCTAGATACTGGAGCATAGGTTTCTTCATAGTCTATTCCCTCTTGCTGATTATAACCTTTAGATACAAGTCTAGATTTATTTCTTACAATGAATCCATTTTCATCACATTTATTTCTGGAAACCCATTTTACTCCAATGACAGAAGTTTCCTTAGGTCTTTCAACCAAAGTCCACACTTTATTCCTTTCGAATTCATTTAGTTCATCTTGCCTGGATTTGATCCAATCATCATCACCTAAAGCTTCATCAGTGCTTTTAGGATCTAATTGGGAAAGAAATGCTAGATGTTCTACTTCATTTCGTAAGGAACATATAGTCCTTACAAGTTGATTTACATCACCAATGATACTATCACTGGGATGATTCTTAAGAAACGCCTGATTTGGATTTTGAAAAGCCTGTTCATCAACATAGGGTAGAAAGTCTTCTAGGGTAAATGTTTCAGAAATATCTTCTTGAACATTTTCTTTATCAGAAGGTTCTTCTATCAATGGTTGACAATCAGTTTTTGAAAACACATCTAAGGATGTAGGCTGGGATGGTTTAAAAACAAAAGGATCAGACTCATCAAATTTTACATGTACAGTTTCTTCAACAGTACAAGTATTTTTATTATAAACTTTATAAGCCTTAGAAGTTGTGGAATAACCTAAGAAAATTCCTTCATCACATTTTGGTGCGAATTTATGTAAGTTATCTTTAGTATTCAAAATGAATACTTTGCAACCAAAAACCATGAAGTAGGATAGTCTTGGTTTTATACCATTCCATAACTCATAAGGAGTTTTATTATGAAAGGGTCTAATCAATACTCGATTTATAGTATAGCAAGATTTACTTATAGATTCAGCCCAGAAATGTCTAGATATAGAATATTCACTCAACATGGTTCTAGTTATCTCTTGAAGAATTCTATTTCTACTTTTAACTACACCATTCTACTGAGGAGTTCTAGGTGCTGAGAAATTGTGAGTAATACCTTTTTTACTATAAAAAGTTTCAAAATCAGAATTTTAAAATTCTCCTCCATGATCACTATGAATAGTTTTCAAAGGAAGTTTTTTCTCATTTTTAACTTGAGCTCTAAAAAATTTGAAATAAAAAAAAGCTTCAGACTTCTTTGCTAGAAAATAGACCCAAGTAAATCTTGTGTAATCATAAACTATAACAAACACATAGTACTTGCCTCCAATACTTCCAGTTTGTGTTGGACCAAAAAGATCCATGTGAACTAACTATAATGCATCAGTAGTTGAGACTTCACCGATTGATTTAAAACTAGATTTATGTTGCTTTCCATATTGACAAGGATCATAAACTTTACAAGAATCAAATCTAAGCTCTGGTAGATCCATAACTAGTTTCTTCTTAGAGAGTTTACATAGGTTTTTAAGGTTACAGTGACCTAGTCTTCTATGCCATAACAAGGAATGATCTTCCATTGCACTTAGGAAAGATAAATCTTGGCTTCTACGGTCTTCTAAGTTCAAAGTGTAAACATTCTCTTGCCTATTGGCTGAGAGAATAAATTCTTCCTTGGAATTGTGAACTAAGCACTTATCATTCCTAAAATTCACAAGGTAACCTTCATCACATAACTGACTTATGCTAATGAGGTTGTGCTTAAGAACCTTAACAAAAATAACATTTGAAATCAAGGTTTTACCAAGAAGAAAAATATTACCAATACCAAAAATCTCTCCCTTAGCATTATCTCTGAAAGTTACCTTTCCTCCTTTCGTTTTGACAATCTTTTCAAAATAGCTTTTGTTACCAGTCATGTGCCGGGAACATCCACAATCCATGTACCATGTATTGTTGCTGATACACTCTTTATTTTCCTGAAATCAAGAAGAGAATTAGACTTTTGGAATCCAAACTTTCCTGGATCCGAGATTTCCAGATAATAAAATTTTAGGTACCCACATCTTCTTAGAAAAGTAAGTTTATGAAAACCTAAGGATTGGGTTTTGTTTAAGGAACAATTATTTTCCCAATGACCACCACATTGACACTTGGTACAAAATGGGGCACTTTGAGGAACAAGATAATTGTTACTAAAAATTGGTTTTGCATGGGTATAACCAAATTCAGATTTATTTCTTAAAAGTAATATTTGGGAATACATTTTATCAAAATTTTCCTTACCATGGGTAATGTTTGATAAACACTTATTTAAGGAAAAAATTTCGGACTTGAGTTCTAGAACCAAGTTTTTATCCTCAAAATCATTAGTTTTAGAACTACAGCTAGGCTCGAAAACATTTTTCTTAGAAATTACTTTCTCTAATTCTTTATGAAGTTTGTTCTTCTCAGAACTTACTTCCTCAAGATTTTTTGAAATACTTTCAAAATCATCATTTTTCCTATCATGATCTTTAGAAAGATATCATATCTCTTTTTTAAGAATAGAATTCCTAGAGTTTTCCTTATCAAGTTTCTTATTGAGTTTGGAAATCTAAATTTCAAGAAGTTCAGCAAACCTAGAGACTTCTTCATAAGTAGGTAAAGTATTTTCCTCATCAGAAGAGGATTCTTTATCAGAAGAGTTATAATACTTACTATCATTAGAATTTAATGAAACATTGGTCAATGATTTAGAATTTCATACCTTAGCCATAAAACAATGATTTTCAATAGGTAATCTGGATATAAGACCAAGATTCTTCTGTCCTGAAGATTCGTAATCAGACGATTCATCTGAAGAATCACCACCACTGGCACTCCAGGTAACATTAGCTTTCAAAACATTCTTAGTTTTGGCTTTATAATAATTCTTTTTGTTCCTGTCTGAATGCCTTTCTTTCCTTTCTTTCTTTTTATGCAAAGGGCAATCTTGTCTAATATGTATAGTTGTCTTACATTCATAACAAGTGACTTCTCCATCTTTTCTATCTTTTCTATCTTTCTTACCCTTTTTCTTATACTTGGATTGAAAATTTCTCTGGCCAGCTATCTTGTTCATCCTTCGAGCAAGATTTGCTAATTCATTTTCTGATATTTCACTCTCACTAGAATCTGATTGAACTACCATCTTCTTAGACTTGGATCTGGTTACTCTCTCAGGAGTCTTAGCTTTCATATGATTTGATGTTGTTGTAAAAACAACAGTACCATTTCCATTTTTCTTTTTGATGTTGTCAGCATCTCTCTTTATTCTGGTTTCATGTTGGGGAAGAGTTCCAAATAACTCATCAAGAGAAATTTGAGTGACCGTCCTGTTCTTATCTATAGTAGTTCTTTTGGATTCCCACTCATTAGGAATAATATCAATTATCTTATCCACAAGTGCTTCATCATCTAACCCTTTTTCTCCCATAGAATGTAGGATGTTGACGATAGTCATAAATCTCTGTTGAACTTTACATATTGACTCTCCATAAGGAAAATTGAAGCCATGATTTTCAGCTCTAAGCATTGCTCTCCTAGTCTCAATCAATTTAGAAATTCCAATGTGTGTAACCTCTAACTTATTCAAGATACAATTAGCTGCTTCACAAGAAGAAATTTGGCTATATATATTTCTGGTCATTGAACAAAGTAAGGTATTGCGTACCTTATAATTGAGTAGATACTCTTGCTTTTCCTAGTTAGTAAAATTTCTAACATATTTATCAGGAATTTTATAATCACCAGTAATCATAACAAAGTTGTCTACTCCAGTATTGATAATGAAAGTCTTCATTCGATCTCTCCAGTACTCATTGTCATTACCATCAAAGATTGGTGGTCTTGTAGGATTTAGATTATCAATAGAACCAACATTAATTCCTTCCATACATAAAAACCTTTGGCAGACAATCTTGTTAGTAGAAAAAGTTCGTAATAACAATGTTCATAATGAGAAATTTCGGAATGGGAAAGTTCAGAATGATAAAGTGAGCAAGAAAAACTTATACGTGAGTACAAGTATTTCAGATACCTCCTCTGATACCAATTGTAGGATCGAAATAATGATGTAGATGCTCAATTTACAAGAGGGGGGGTTTAATTGTATACTTCAAAAAATTCCTTTGGAGTCTTTAAAGTTAGTTGAGATTAACTATGTTTTCCTTAAGCAAAGGAAAGGGTTAAGTTTAACAAAGTTAAACTTAATCAAATTCACATAACCTCTAATACCAAATGAAAACATGGAAAGTGATTCAGAAAGTAGGTTCCAGAAATATGGTTTCGGAAATTGAAACTTAACTAAAGATTACAGTATGAGATTCTACCTTAAAGTGTATAGAATCTAAATGAAATAGAGTACAAGTAAAAAAGTATAAGAACGTTATACTTTCATTATAATACAAAATGTAGCGGAAATAAACAAGTTGTAAAACTACATGTAACAAGATATAAGTCTTTTTTCCCAAAGAGAAGGGTATCCAACAACCTTGGATAAAGGTCCCCTGATTTATACTTTCAAGCAAGTATATCTTACCCACACCAGGGTAAGCCCTCGATACGATGATCGGAGTGTCTCTGTCTTGCTATACCCGCAAGCCCTCAACTTCAAGGTAGTTGGAAACCTCTGTCTTCCTCAGCAAGGAAGCCCTCGAACTTCAAGATATTCGGCACCTCTATCTTCCTATCCCCGGAAGTCCTCGAATGTAATCACCCACATTCGGAGTCGCACGAAGCAAAAACTGAACGAGCGGTTCAGTACGCACAAGGCATGAAAAGATTTCTCTCTCTAGAAATCACCTTAGCAGCGTGTGGTCTCTAGATTGATCAACTTCATTGTCTTTTTTCGAGCTCTTTCAAATGAGATCCTACTTATAGGTAAGGTCGGCCTCCTTCCCAATGGTCATATTTTCCTTAAAAACCGGAGGGACCTATACACGTGTCACTTAACCAACGGTTAGTTTATAACAGAATAGACAACATCATTTTATAACAAAAAAAGTGTAACAGGATGTACGACACCGTTTAAAATTTAACTCAAAATTTCGGAGTGAAGGTTCGGAGTGTAAACAAAAAATCAAAGAGTAGAAAAATTATAAAAGTGTAAGCAAAAAGAAAGTTCGGAGTCTAACCAAAAATAATTTTCGGCGTCTAAATAAATTTGAAATGTATAAAAAAAAGGATGACTAGATTCTGTTTAATAGGTGAATTCGAAATGAGAATTCGGAATGATAATTCGTCATCATAATTAGTAATGAGAAATATTCATCAGAAATCGTAATGGAAAATTTGTCATTAGAATTCTATGTTGAACTTCATGAAAGTTCGTATCCAGAATTCGGAGTTGATCTTTATTAAAGTTTGTATCCAAAATTCAGAGTCGAACTTCATTACAGTTCTAATCCAGAATTTTGGGTTGATCTTTATTAAAGTTCGTATCCAGAATTCAGAACCTAAAACAGAATGCATTAAATCAAAGTTTTAAACACTTCCGAAAATCTAAAAATGAATCCGAATATTGTACTTAAGAAATATATGGATTAAAATGTGATAAGGATAATTTTTCTTACAAAAGCGATTTTCCTTACAAAAGTAATTTCCCTTATAAAATAAATTTTACTTATAAAAGTGATTTTTTAAGGATAAGGTGTTTGTGATTTTCAAAACAAGAAGGAATGGAAAATTCATAAGGAAAACCTTATTAAATCAACAAAAAAGACATATGTGTTTTCACAGCTTCCACTTTGGTTTCTTTTTCATCAAGGGATTATCACAAAGTGTCTCACTTTTCTGAGAACATTTATTAGTGTGGATAGATGCTCTAGAGGAAGGAGTTTTCATCCATGATGAATTTCCTACTATGATGAATAAAAAAAGGTTTTAGCTATAGATGAGTGTATCCAACACATGGGAAAACACCTGGAATAACATTGTTTATGATGTTAAACCTACAATGTGGAGACTATTGATCACCTCTTTTTTAATGTGATTAGGCTTGAACTATTTAATGAAACTTTTTAGACATTACAATATTCTCCTCCTCATATATCATGGATCACACTTTTCTTGAAACCTTCATTCATATAGCTACTGCTTTTAGTCCTGAGATGAAGGCGAGATCAGCTGTGATGTCAGATGCATGTTGGTGCATTAGGAGGGAAAGAAAATATAGGAATTTTAAGGTGGTTCAGTCCAAGGATGAATCAATGGTTATCATAACTAAGATTATGATTCCTGATATGTTGAATATTATAAAGAACTTAGAGGATTCTACCACCCTCAGTTCTCTTTTTGTAGTTTTCCAACGTCCTCACCTCAGCAACTGAAACACTCAAGAAAATGGGGTTTACTGGCATCCCCACCCACTAGGCCTCAAATGGAACACGGATGACTCCTAAATCTCTAGAATGGATAGTGTAAGTGGTGTGGTTGGGGATTCTAATATCTCTCTTGTTATATAATTCAGTGATTCTTTTGGGAAGGTCCAATCTCTCTAGGTAAAATCCTTGTACCTCCTCACCAGAATTCATCTTTGTCATCAGAGTAATGCTAATTTGGAAGTAGTGGAAACAAAATCACTCTTCCAATTTGATTCATTGAATTCTAATGGTTGGATACCCTGGTCAATGACATATATTATCTAAAGGTGTCTCATGTTCATTAATAGTAATATTAGTGTTTATCATACCTAGTCAGAGGTTAACAAGGATGCAGACTTCCTTCCTTCTCATATAACCCACACTATGAAAATGGATATATTCTATAACCTAAATTCCCTTCCCCCATAAGGTGTTAACTTCATTAGATGGGAAACACTTGGATTACATTATTTTAGGTCCCCCTAAGAGGTTCTATTTTCTCTTTAAATTTTTTTTCATCATTTTTATTTTCCAAATATAATAATAATATTATAAATTTTGATATTAAGGGTTGAATACATATAGTATGTTAACATTGAGTTAGTTTCTACACAACGATAAGGGAATAGTGCTTTAAATTCTAACCTAAAAAACTCAAAATCAGGTCCTTCATTAATCAACCATCAAGTGGAGAATGCTCTTCTTATTTTCTATGATTCCCTTGGAGGTTCAACATAAGAATAAGAATTTGGCCCTTGAGTACATAAAAGTTCTATTCATTATTTTGAGCTATGAAAATGAGATTCATGTTGATGATCTAGAGTGTTTGGCTATGATGGAATGTCTTGTAGGTGGGGATTCACGTTTTGGTTGGGTGGTTGGTGCTGATGGAATTTTTTGTGTTCGTGGCCATGTTGTGGTGACAAAACATGTGTGAGAAGATTTTATGTATGAGTTCCATTCCACAAGGTGGGTTGTACAACCTGTAATGACTATGTCGTTTAATGATCTTTTTTATGGTATTGGTGGCCAACAATAAAGAAAAGGGTTACTTGTTTTGTAGAGTGATGTCTTGCCTTTTAATAGGTGTAGAATTAGCACCTATGCCCATGTGGATTCTTACATCTATTTCCCATTCCGGAGTGGAAGTGTTGTAAAATAATGATTGTTTTTTAGGGGTTATTCTGAGAACACCATGGAAGAACAATGAAATATGGGTTGTTGTGGATAGGTTGAATAGGGTTTCTCATTTCATGCCAATTCATGAGACTTTCATTGTGGTTCAGTTGAAGGAGTTTTCTGCTTTGGAGATTATATATAATATTTGTTTATTGTATACTATAGCTTCGGAATGTGATACATGTTTCACTTCACACTTCTAGTATGGATTACAAACGTATCATGGTACCCAATTTTTTTTAGTAATGATTTTATCCTATATATGGATGGGTAATCAGAATGTAGTATCTAAGTTTTAGAGGACTTGTTGAGGGATTTTGTCCTAGATTTCAATAGTTCTTGGGAAAAACACTTATGACTTGTTTATTTTTCCTACAACAATATGGTTTACGATACGATTTGGATGGAACCTTATGAGGTTAGCTATTGGAGGCCAAGTAGATCTATGTTATGTTGATTCAAGGTTAGAGATTCAGATTTTTGGGGTTGATTATCATAAAAGATATGTCAGAGAAGGTTTAATAGATTCAGAAATTATTGGATATTGCACATAGTATGAAGAAGTCAAATATATATTGGAATCGTAGACCACTTGAGTTTTTGGTGGGTGATAGTGTGTTTATTTTTGTGTCACCAATGGTGTGTCACCATCAAAATTAGAAATAGGGAAAATTTACACCTATGTATATGCGATCTTTTGATATTGTGGAGATGAACATACTGGTGGCATACTGATTTTCTCTTACAAAATGGTATAGTGGAATTCATGATGTTTTTTCAAGCTTGTAAAATTTATCATTATCTCACTGATCACTATGATATGATTAATGTGGATGATATAGAGCTTGAGGTTGTTGCATCCATTGAGAAGCATCTAGATCATATCATGGATCATAGTGAGAAGGTCTTGTGATGAAATATTGTTCCCTTAATTTCAGTTTTATCAAATCATGGTAATGTTAATGGAGAAAATTAGAATAGAAAATCAGATCATCTGGTCCAACAGACTGATCTCTTTTAATTGGATACTAAATTATTCTTGGGAGCATGACATGGGGATGATCCCTTATACAGTGGGAGGTTGTAAGATCCCAGATTTCGAAGAGGTATTCTCTTGTTTAAAATTTGGATTACATATATTTTTTGTTAAATAGAATTTTTCTTCAGAGTACAAGGTTCCTCAAGGGTGTCTAGTACATATGGGCATGGAATTAGGGAAAATAGGCTAAACATGTGCAAGGATCACGATTTTTGTATAGTTAGGTAAAGCATAGGGTCTTCGTTGGAATACCGTGGAACCTTGGTCAATAGAAATCGAATAGTTGTTGCATCATTTGAAAAAATGTGTTACCTGCAAAGGTAATCTTGTGTCCCAACTTCCCTTGGATAGTGAACTCTTCATAGTTTGCAAATGTTTGAGAAAACCGTGTTTGTAAACAGTGCACGCCTTTAAATTTTTGAAAATTAATAGTATTTCCATTACTAGATTTTAATCCCTCACCTCATTTTTGCCTCCATTTTCTCCCTTGTGATCCTAGTGATGATGAATAACCCTAAAAACATCTCAAGGATTAGTCTCCATAATTTATATGATGTTTGGAGCACTATTGGTTACAGATTAAAGATCAAGGTAAGTATAATCTTCTCATTTCTTCTCGTTTCCATATTTGTACTTATGGCTTGGAAAATCATATTTTAAAGAAATAAAACTATATTATTTCCAATAGTAACTATGATTAGGCTTCATAGGGTGATTCAATTTAGATGTAAGGATACAATTTGGAGTGTTTGTCTCCTCAAATTCAAGGTAGGTGGTAAACAAGTTATATCCCCACGTTTTTATATTGATTTTGTCATATGAAATTATGTTCTTGTTTCCTACATATTGTGGTTTTAGTGTTATTAGTGACATTTGGTAAATTCGGGGTCAAAATGACAAATTTAAAACCTCATTATCCTCATGGTATTCATTCAAAATTACATTCGCAATATAGGTCCACCCATGGGGTGCACCAACCATCCCGAACATGAGTAATAGAAATATTTAGTATAAAATTGTATCATGCTTAGGTAGAGAAAAAAAGGAACATGATTGTTTGGTAATTTAATGATTATTATTTGATATAAATATATATATAGTTGGGACAAAGATATAAAATTTCTTAAGTGTTTTTTTGTCTTGACATGGAAATGGGTTATAAATGGATTAATGTGATTGTGATAAATGGATTGTGTTTTTCACTTGAAATGCATAAAGGGGGTCAAAGCATGGAAATGATGAATGGGATATGTATTATAACATGTGAAAATTTGAAAATGTTTTAAATGTGTTAATTTATGGGAATTGATTAATTTTATTAATGAGTTTATGAATATGATATGTGAATTTGGCTAGATGGAAATGTGATGAAAATAGAAAATGTATTGATAGGATATGACATGATATTATTTCCCATATTTATTTTTATGGATTATTATTGTTAATTATGATGGTTGTGTTGGGTTGGGAAATGGTATATGTGTGATGAATGGATTATTAAGAATGTTCACATGATTTGGGGGAGTAATAATGGACTTAGACGCATCCCATGGTTTTGGATGGATGGATACTCTATCCCCACACAGGGATGCATAAGATATGGAGTTAGACTGATGCTCTAAGCCCCTAATGGTTTCATTTAATGAAAATAAATTGAGTGATGATCCAAGTTAAGTGAGATTTACTAATTGTAAATTTTTTATCTATAGTGATATACACATTTGACTTATTCCCTTATGTATAATGACAAATTCCATGAACCCCTTTGATAATGACATTAATAACTAGCCCATGGAAGTCATGTTGACAATGAATTAAACATTGGAGAATATGAAAAAAAATGAATTTGGTACTAAAATTAGTAATGGTTTAAGTAAATATTGTTATCTAAGGGCACTCAAGTATGACTTTATTCACTTTTCATTCATTTATTAATTTCATGTGCAATCTATTTAGACTTGATATTTTCTTGAAACCACTGGTGTTGTCCTACTGAGTTGTACTCACACCTTTCTCAGGTTGTTGTTGGGTTCCCGAGAAGATTTAATGCTTGATTGTTAGGATAAATGGAAGGGCCCCATGCTTGGGAGTTGATTATGTCTTTGTATGCACATGGATGAGGTTCAAGATAGTGATACAAGATCTTTTTTTAATTCCACTATCTTTATTTATTTTGGGGTTTTCTCACTTAACAATATTAGCAGTACCGGAAATTTTTTATTTTGTCTATGGTTTGTACCATGTTTTGGGAGATGGTTGTTGATTCATGTTCATTGTTTATTAAATATTATTAAAATTATTCTATTTACATTCTACTATGTATTACTCTAGTAAAGATGGTATAGTCTCCCCAAGATATTTGTTAGAGCCTCCCCATTGGTTGGAAAACATTGGCATATAGGGAGGTGCGATTGAGGTAATGTGGAAACCCATCTCCAGGCACCAATTTAGTTTCAACTAGGCTAGGGACATTACCATAATGTGAGGTGGCCATCTCTAATAGTCACACTAGAAAATTCATCACCATGATTCTACTGCAATATATGAAATATTCTTTAATCAACATGGTTCTTGTAATTTATTATATATTTTATAACAACATGATATATCTAAATTAAAATTTTACCAAACAAAATGATTTCACTAAATAAAAAATTGAAGATGAAGCTACCATTTATTTATTTTATTTGGTGATTATTTTCTTCAAATGTACCTTCATGCCACATGTTAGGTAAATAATGTCCCATTCCCTTTATTTTCCATTAATACATAACTTTTTTATGGTAATTGGGAAGAAACATTAAACATATAGTAAGTCTTATATATCTCTTCCCAGACATTATTATTTAATACCATAATGAGAATATGATTTTTATTATTACTATTCTTTACAATTGGGTGAAGTATTGTTATTGTATTTGAGAGATAATTCTCTATATTGATACTATTAAAATTTATAATATATCATGAGAAACTCTCTGGTAGTTTTGAGTGAATGATATCAATTCATAATTCATCAAGAATCTGAAAATCTAGATTCTCTAGTAAATCAATGTAGAGAATAAGTTTGACTACATGAGGAACAACTAGCTCACCTTCTCCACATTTTCTCATGAAGATCACCCATGAGACATTATACCATTATTTCATTGATCTCTCTTGATAGTGATCATAGAGTAACTAGATCCCTCAATAGGTAACCATATTCTCATGTGACATAATGAGTTCACTAAAAATTGATGAAATATTTTAACACTGAACATATAGAAAATAATTCTGGTATCTTTATAAGATAACTAACTCCTCATCACTTGTCTCCATATAAATAAGATCTAGTATTTTGGATTCTAGAATAGAATTCATTCATTCATGAAATTTCATACCTCATAAAAATGAACCATTGTTAGAAGATACCTCGAGTTAGGATATAATATTTCTCTAGACATAATCATAAGGATAATGTGGATGATGACCTCTTAATTATTCCATAGTAATATAAATTAATATTATAAGTAATATACATGATGTCAATTTTATTTGAGATATAATAATCTTATTTTAATTAAGTACCCCATTCTTTACCAAGTGTAAACATCCATTACAATTAAACACAGAATGTCATATCACATATAAATTGTAGTTATAATGATAAATATTTTTTTTATTATGATTCAAACTATTTCCATAAAAATCATAAGAAGGTGTTAAGGTATTTGTTATTGAAAACAATAGGCTTGAATTTTCAATTATTTTTAGTGGACACTCCAATCTTGAAATACTCACTCTAATTTCTTCAATAGTTGAATCCATATTTCTTTTGAAGAGTTTAAAAATATTAAATTCGGAAAATTATTTGTTAATTATACCCATTATCATTATTTAAAAATCGTGATAATTAAAAGTTCCTAGAATATGACATGAACCAACACTTTATTTTATCATAATTCAAATAATTGATTTTTTATGACATAATATTAATTTGAGGTATTTTTTTATTATATGAAAACATTATTATTTTATTCATATGTTTTGTTAATATTTATTATATTTTACTTGAGTGATTATCTACGTGTTGATAAATTATATTCAAATATTTATTTTATTTTAAATACATCATAGATTATTTTTAAATTTATTTATGTGATCATGGTCAGGTATCCATAAAATAAATCATGCATTGGATAGAAATAAAATATGTAAATAAGTATAAGATCAGGAGGTTTAATTACAATTTTATTTATTGTGTGGAAAAAAATATCATTTAACTCGATAGAAGAATTATTCTTGAGATTTTATGAGATTGTGTGGTTGCATTCCACCACTTTAATGTGTACCTCCTTGGATTGGTTATTCCATAGCACTTACTTAACCAACATCATGTTCCATGGACATTCATCTATATTTTTCTTAATTAACACACTATTTATTGAAACTACCAGCGAACATTACATAAAAAACTATAGTCACATAGGCGTATACATATTAAGAAGCGAGGGATGAATCAGATATCATCAATCAAATTTTAAAAAAATAATTGAAAAACTCAATAAAATAAATTAATTAAATGGAACATCACACATAGGTATGTCGATTAATGTTCATGATTATACATTTTATTTAAAATAAGTAGGTTACATTTAATTAAAATAATTAGTTTGCATTCATTTTATTTTATTCTTTTATGAATTTTAAATTCACATGAATAAATATAATAAGTGAATTTATTATTTTTATCATAATCTATATCCAATAATTATAGTAGACAACCATAATTTGTGATTTTAAATAAATTAAATTATTTTATTTTATATAAAACCTAATAATATGGTCATAAGACTTCTACATGGAATCAACTCTATCAGTACCCATTTAAACTACTTTGTGTGGTCCTTGTGACATATAATACACCAACATTATATAAATAATAAACAACATGTGATGGAATATAATGGTGTGTACTACCAATTAATGACATTTTGAACACATGAAAATTATGTTCTATGTAATGATTTAATGCATTGTATGAATGTAGTATGTAACAACATTTCTCGACTTGTAATTTCATTTACTACACAGAATGAAATTCAGGAATTTAATATAACAAAAAACCTATATTATGTAAGTTACATCAAATAAATGAAACATGAAATACATAATTATGATATTTATCTTAGTAAAAAATTAATTATAATTTTTCAACATTAATATTTAGAGTACGCCATGTCTATATCTTGCTACTGGTTGTGTACCTTATTCAACGTATAGATGTGATACAAGCCAATGGACTGGGAATGTATTTCTATATAGATATTTATAAGGTACACTATGTTTCAATATAATAAACACTATATAAAATCTTTATGAAATGACTTCTAGTCCATTCAAGTAATGTAATTAATATAATATATATATTTTACAATGCGGTTTCGACCATGAAAAAACAAGGACTACATGATGTGTAACCTATCTAAATGGTGTGTAACCTAGTGATAGAACATGTAGATTAACATATTGTGTCCCATCTTATTTATTAAACATGTGGGGTGTATTTAATACATTTTGGTGTCAGTATTACATGAATACCTACATAACCCTTGATTCATCCCTTTATAATACACTTGGAAACATAGAATGTGCATTTAGTATATTAGATTTGTACTGTTATAATATTCTCCTAGAATCACCAACACCTTGAATGGGTTCTTGAGAATTATTTTCCTTATGTAATTACCAGATATGTGATATATGAGTGATAAATAAAGACAAGATGAAATGATCATTATGATCTAATTAAAAGTATGAATATCTTAAAATGAAAACTAACTATTAAACAAGTAAATGGTCAGAAATAAATAAATAATAATAAATTAAACATTTTAACTTTGATAAAAATTATGGTTTTAGATTTAATAGAAGAACCTATCATCCCATGGAAAACTCAGATATTTTTATCTTCAATGAATTTTCAACAATTTACATGATATTGGATTACGTGACCTATAAAATTTCATTGAATAATTTTTATTTTTTTCACTAGAACCATGAGAAAATATTTTCACAATTATTTATAATTAATTTTAAAACGTAATAATAAATATTATCATGGCCTTGAGTACTTTATTTATTAATGGTATTGATTGTTCTGATAGGATTGGTGTATTTTCGTTGTGCTTTGAGGACTTAAAGTAGATCCCCTCTAGGGGTGCTCCCAATTTTCTCCATTAATCATTTTATAATGACAATGAAATATAAGGTTCTATAATGGTCTATTGATTCTATTAAGTTGTTTTAATTGATCTATTCACGTTCTTTTTTTTAAATGAATATCTCTTATTATTTATAGTCTTGAGATGAAGAGATGAGTAGGAATAATTTCAAAAGATTGTTGTGCAAAATAGTGTACCGATAAATGATTGACAAAGTAGTTTATTTTTAGACCATGTATTAGGTTATACTATTTAATTAATTCAAAAGAGGACTAGAATAATATATCATGATCATAAAGAACCTCTTTCCATGTAAAATAATTAAATTATTATCTGATATCATGGAATATTTAAACCCACACACTGCTAAATATTATTTTATACTCTAGTAAAAAAAATCAATAGGAAAAAATATATCTTATTCATCCTCATTGATATATATTAACCATTTAAATAAATATATAAATACATATATTTAAATTAAGTAATAAATAAGTAAATTTTTTATTCATAGTTTGGAGAATAAATATTTATTTATTATTCATGAAAAGAAATGAATTTTTTATCATGACTATTATTTATTAAAATTTTAGTGAGAAGAGATAAATAAATAGTTTACATTTATGAAATTAAATAATTACATCCTGAAAAAATATTTAATTAATATTTTTAATTTATTAATAAATCTGGAATAAATATTGAGTCCCAATATAGTGAATAATATTCTTTATAATTGTTTAATGAACATTATTTAATGGAAAATAGTGGAAACACATTATTAGTGAACCACTAGGCCTCTTTCTTAGTAGTATTAGGTGGGATTTCCTAAAGTCCATGATTACTGCATTACAAATGGTCAGGGACCCACAAAGGATGAAGATATGTCACGATGTCTAAAACCATATATAAATTATCATTTTTTAATATAATCATTATTTTATAACATATTTTTAATAATGTTTCACACCAAAATAATAAATCTATATGATTATTTCATCTTGCCTCCACTGTTTGAAATGAACTCAATTATACCCCATGGACATAGAAATTAATGGGATAGTTCCTTCTAAATCAAAGTCTTGATAAAAACAATTATTGAAATATGGTATAGAAATATACTTCCTCAAATTATTCACTAATATCATATAATTAAAGATGAAACTAATGTAACCAAATTTACTATGAATATATTTCATTACGGTTTATGAAAATATTTCTATGTGAACAAGTCCATGAATACATAAATAATAATTTTAAATTCATTGGATCCTTACACATGCTCATAGATATGAATATCTTAGTACATAAAAAAACGCATGATTTCTATTGGTTCTTATATTCTTATAATATCATGTCTTGAATATTACTATATGTAAACTTCTTGAATTAAATTTGATACCAAATATGTGTACTCTCACTTGAAATTCAAAATATGATATATCTCATCATAAAATGTTATTGAACCATAAGAAAATATTTTAGAATAGCATCATGTAATTTTATGGTTATCATAATATAATATAACTACAATACACTTTTCAATGTGACAGATTCTCTAGGAAATTATTACACTATATTCATAAAGATAAATCATCAAAATTTAATAAGATATTTATTAATATTCCATTTATTAAAAATAATGGAAATGGAATTTATAATAATTATTATTTTGAACAAAAACTCTAATACTCATCCCTATTTATGAGATGGTAATTAATTTTAGGAGACTTTTCTGTTGAACAACAGTCTTTTAGAAGCCATTAATCTGATAGACTCATAATTATGCCACTATATTTTGGAAAACATTTTATATCTTATTAAAGAAGGAGTAATGTCCAATGATCTTGAAGATGTTATGGTTGAATGACTTTTTATACCAATAATATGGTTGTGTAATAATATCTCAAAATTTTTTAAGGTTCATAGACCTCATGAGTTATTTTAGAGATATGATTGAAGACATATATTTTAAGCTAAATAGATAGAATGTAGATTTTTTGGATATTTGAGAACGAATTGTACCTCTTTTCTCTCCCACCTATGTTCAGTTCATTTATTGATCCATAGTGATATATAATGTTCTCCTTGATATAAAACTATTTTTGATTTCATTATTTTAGATTCAATATCTTCAACAATGCTAAACTGATTATTAATATCATAATCTCAACATTAAAGGAATTGACATTCATGATGTAGGTCTATGTGATCTATTTTAGTGGGATCCCATAGGGAATCAAAATAATAAGGGAAGGATGTTATATTCATATAAATGGAATTGAATAATTTCAAGATATATCCCAACTATATAAGAAATATATTTTACCAAAGTAAGTGTACCACCCTTGTACAGGAATAAAAAAGGGACCTCCCCATTATGGACATTATGACCATCCAAGTGGTAGAGATGGAGTAGAATAATATTGGGATGGGCTATGTTTGATCCAATCAACCCACTATTACCTATATATAGATCATTATCAGATTAAGGTGGATTTCTGGGTAAATGACTGATTTATTCGATATCGGTCTTCGAGCAGGTGAAACACATCATGGTTATAGGTTTCATTTGGGTTCTCTCTACCATATTACTCATACCCATTGATACAAATGTGATTTATTCGTTTCATTACACATCATTCATTAATGAGTTAGATATATATATATATATACCTTGTTGACTAATTTATTTATCTGGAGATCCTACTGGTGGTGTTCATCATCTCTTCTGTCTACTATAAAAGTGAACTTCCTATTTATATAGAGATTCTATCTTGGGACCTCATCCTAATAGATATAAGACCATATTATGTCATAATTGGAATGGATTGGATATCAATAGTTAAATATTATGTCGATTTTTATCTTTTTAGAGTAATATTTTATAGTGAATATGGGCCAAGTTATATCGTTTCAGGTTAACGGTACCCCTTGATTGGCAGATATGGGTCACTGATTATATAAAAAAAGTTGATTAACCATACAATGTTAAACCTAGAATTATGTTACAATGATTTTATAGTGTAAAAGACACCTGAATTATTAAATAAATATGGAGGAATTTTTCCCATGGATGTTCTTGGAGTCCACATCATCATGTTGTTGATTTTGAAATCAAATTTCACAATGGGGTAACATGAATGAACTTAATGACCTAGAATATATACCCAAATGAGATATAAAAGAAAATTTGAATATGTAGAACATTATATAAAAAGAATTTATTTTAATTCATTTATCCACCTTGGCTTTACCTATTATTTTATCTAAGAAGGTCGATGGGTCTTTGTATCCATATGATTACTGTTGATGCCAAAATAACGTGATAGTCATGAAAAAATACCCTATATAATGTTTTAAGTATATCATAGATTTTGATGAGGTGTGATATATTCTTCTTTAAATCCAATATTAGTATTTTTTTATCACTTTTATCTACTCCTTGTAGAGTACACACTAAATGATGTGTTTAGGTGTTACTAGTTTATCATTGTGTTCTACGTGACTTTATTAGATGAGAAGAATAACCCATTAGTGTTCATTGGGGTTGTGGCTTGGATTATATAAAAACACGTAAACCAATTCATTTTAGTTTTCATCCAATATATACTTATTTATATATGTATGTTAAAGTAACATGTAATGAATATGATGATGATCCAAGACATAAATCATAAGATTCAACAATGAATAATGATCTTGATGTTAATATTCTAGAATTGAGAAGTTAATTTCTATGTTAATATCATTTTAGGGATTTTTCTGTTAATCCTACTTTGATTTAGGTATTGATGATTAGTATCCACCTAAGGAATTCTTGGAGGGTCATAGTTTCTTTGGGCTGGACGAATACTATTAGAGATTTTTTGTGTAATTCTACCATATTAATTCCCCTGTAAATTTCATTACCAAAAGGATGTATCTTTTTATTTGACCTTTTAATTTTATTTAATATTTAATGGACATGAAGTGCATATTGATAAGTGCACTAGTGTTGTGTTTTCTTTTGGTGGGAGTCAAATAAGAGGTATATTATGATTAATCACAATCCGGTCCAAGATTAATGTTTATAAAAAGGTGAAATGTGATTATTTATGGTTCTAAAAATTTATTAACATATGAATAGAATTATGTGACTCATGAGAGTTGATTAAAAATCATTACCCTGAGATATGTTCATAATATTTCCTTTCTATGGTGAAAACATTTGAAGGTTTGGTGTATATGAAGATCCAATTTTTATAAAAATATTTTTAAAAAAAAATTTATTAATATTTATAGAGGTAAGAACAAAGATGGTTTCCTAGTTTTTAGCTTTTCTTGTTTTCAAGAAGGTAAATAATAATTTAAAATATTTTTTCTAGATTTTTATGTGATAAAATTTAATAAACCATAAATGGATACCCAAATTGATATTTTTATACTTTGGTTTGGTCTAAAATAAATGATTTTTCCTCATATAGGTATAATTTTATGGACAAGCCCTTAAAACACGAGTCAATAGAAATTGTGATTTAATTGGAATAAAAATAAATTATTTTTTATTATATTTTACTTATAAAGGATGTTTTTACAAGTCAATGTGACATTGAAAATTATGTTCTATGAGTTGTTGACACGAAAACGTAGAAATTTTTGTAGATGGCATATATTTTTCGGAGTCAGTATTTCTAATTGTTAAATATTCCTTTCACGGTTTAATGATGGGAAATTAAAATGGCGATTTATGATGGGAATTAAAGGAAGAAATAATTCTTCCCCATCATCATTATATTTTCTATCATTATAAATTTCTTGTGAATAATTTACCCCCCCCCCTCCATTCCTCTCTACTGGAAAGAGTACTACATTTTGAATATATTCTACACACATATAACAAAGAAAACAATCATTTTCTTCATTATGGTCTTCGTAGTGGAAGACATAACAAAAATTAAGTATAATATTGTTATTATAAATTAGGGGGCAATAACTAATGTGGTAGGAATTATTGTTATTTTTTTACCACATTATTTCCAATATAAATTACCATCTTCCAAAAATTGAATCAAAAAGGAAAAAAATGATTAAATATTAAGAAAATCATAATTGGATAATCATGAAGTGACTAATATTTTAATATATTAATCTTTTTCATCCATGGTATGAACAATAAAAATTCATTATTACATGAAAAATATTTTTTATAAGAGTCTTATTATTTAAATATTATCATAACCTGAAAAAGATGAAGAAAATAGAATATTTGATTAAATAGTCAAATTAATGTATTTTTATTTTACAAAGAGGAAATATTATTTTTATAATTCAAATATAATTCCTTTTATGAACCTGATAACTTGATTATTTAATTATTTAATTCCTTATATGGGATGAACATAATGATGAAACATCACTATTTATCTAGATTTGTTTTTTTAAATAGTCAATTATTAATTTTATATGTTTTTTTCCTGGAATCAACTAATATTATAATTACTATTTATATTTTATAAAATTCATTTCTAAATAAATTTATTGGAAATCCAATATTTATTTTCCATATATGAATTTTATATCATGAGAATTCAAATTATTATTGTCTCATATCCAATTTCATTAAAGAACCACAATTTGAGCCAATTTCATTGGCTGAAAAGGTATTCCTCTAGGCACTATCCTCTAAATTACTATTCCACATTCCTCTCAATTGTGTTTTATGTTAAATAAAATGATTCTAAAACAAATGAAATAAGGGAATCATGGGTTTTCATGTGTTTTAGTGACAACATGATGGGTTTTTTCCATGTATTTATAAGTTAATTTACAATAAAAAATAGATGATGAGGTATGCATGGATAATTTTCCAAATTTGGTGAGGTGATGAGTTTTTTTGGAAATGGGTTTGAATAGTAGAATTGATATGGATAGAGGAGAAGGTGAAAGTGGTTTTTTTATTAAATAGATGAATTTTTTGATTTCTGGAAAATTCATCACTATAAGTTCGTTCTTTAGTAACATACCCTATAGTTGGCTATCTTTGGTTTATGTGTGAAATATATGTTACATAAAATATATATTTGAGATACACACATTTTGACTCTCCCTTTGGACTTTATTAAAGTAATACTATATTTTTAAAATCACACATTGTTTGGATTGTGGTCACATGTCATGCCACACCATATAGATTGTCTCATTGTGTACTTTTTCATATATACAAAGTATACGTAAAAGGGAACACTTTTTATATGAACTACACAAAAACTAGGTACCATAATATATTAATTTAATTAGGTTTAGATTGTTCAAGACTAATAGTCATGTAAGTCCTACATTCCATGTAATCTTTCCAGACTCCATGTACATGAAGACATGTCATGTACTTCATATATTCCACAAGATATACTAATAGAATATGATTGTGATGTTAAGAAGACCTAAATGCTATTTACCCCCTTGGATGTTCCATGTAACATATATTTTCTTGAGTGAGGGAATAAAAGTTCATAACCAGCCTACCTGAGAGACCAACTCACTATGTAATAGTATCGTGATAGTGTTTTTTTATTTATCACAAATGTTATATTTTTAAATTAATGATTAATCCATACATAGTATTTTTACACATAGATCGCAGTAATATGATCCCGTAGACTATTTTAGTTTGTTCATGTTGGGTTTGGGTTGTTCATGGTTCTCATCTCTATGGTGGTGTTTTTTGGATGTTAGTGAAGTGTTTGGAGCTGGCATAAAGTTAGGTATTCATGTTTTTTGGGGCATGATTCTCCATGTATGGGGTCCAAGTACTCTTCTAATGATATAATGTGATATATTTTATTCCCCCATATATCCAATGGGGTTTAGGTACATCTTTTTTGTCTAAGAGGTTTTCTCTATTAGTGGAGTCATTAATCCCTTATATGTATGGGTTTGGTCATCCAGTCACAGTCGGTACTCCCCATATGTTGGATCAAGATCTTCCATAGTGGTTAGGTACCCCATAAATCAATATCTATGTCAAAAAATGAATTTTAATCCCCCACTACTAAATAAAATAGGTTTATATGATTGTTTGAGAGTTGGGGTTCTTGAGATTTAATTCTCAAGGATGACCTAGTCCCTTTTTAGATTAATCATAGAGTGTTGATATATGTGGAGTAACCACCTACATGAATTCAAGAATATAAATTCTCTTAAATCACAACTTTTCACTCCCACTATTATACTTTCCTCTTATGTGATCATGTCACCCTATTTGGTATATTTATACTCACCATTTTACATACATCAATAAAAAAGATGTTTTATCTATAAAGACAATTATCGATTCGGTTTTGAACTTAGAGGTTAATCAGCTTGTAGAACTGGTTGAGCAGGACCATAGAGTATAATGGATATTCTTTTTTTTATAATGTTGGTTATTAAAATTCATTGAGTATTTCTATTTAACATTTGAGGATGGAAATTTCATGCAATGTTTGGATATGTACATAAATTTATTATTTTTGGTTTTGATTAAATTGTGGTGGAATTTAAATTCATGATGTACTCTAATGTTTTAACTTATTCATATTCATTCATTGTTATATATTTTATCTTGGTGATGGGTTGATTTTTATTGGTTTACAATATAAGGACTCAAATTTGTGTGATATATTTTCTTATTGTTTTTTTACTTCCTCTATCTTAATGGATGTGGGAATGAGGTGGCACACCTATATCATCTCCAACCAAAGTGTGGTCTTAGTGGTTCGTGTCACGTAAGTATTAAATTTTAATTTCATGATGATTTTATATAGGTATTCACTATTATAAAAAAAACAAAAGTATGTTATGCTATGTGTTGTTTCCAAGAGATATGATTATATATTATATGTGAGTAATTATTATACAATGATTAATTAATGAATCTTGTTATTTTACATGAGATATTTAATGATGTTTTACTGAACATATAGAATATAAATATTTTGAAAACCCATCCAAGTATAATTATTATTATACGGTTGAATGTGATTGGGTTCTTGATGAAAAATTATCCAAGATAATGTCAAATAAAAGGATTTTAATAGAAAAAGATGATGATTTTTACTTACAAATATAGGATTATTGATTTTTTCCTTCCACATTGAAGAAAATTATAACTAATATTAGTGTAACGTACTGGTTCTAGATGCCGCCCAGAGGATCCCCATACCTGATTGGTCACATGGCCTCAAGTTTATTTCCTCAAATTCCCGAGGTTTCCAACTATCAGTGAGGGCCTTAGGTGTTATATTGGGAAAACTATGCCCTCATTGGTAGAGTAACTCATCAGAAATTAACATATAACAATAGAATAAGCTGTAATAATACCATAAGATAGTAAACATCTGAAGACTGGAAGTAATAAAAATGGAGCTCATATATATATATGAAGCATGATACATATGTTTAGGATATAAACCAAACATTTAACAATGTTGGAATACAATAAAAATCCAAAGTAAGAGGAAAATCAAGTAAACAGCTCCACAGCATCGCAAGCCTCAGCTTGGGCCCATGCTCTCCAGCTAAAAAGTATTCAAGTACCTGAAGTAGAAGGGTGCTTTCCCTTATCTAGACCTGAAAAAATATAATCTTTTTGGGCCCAAAATCATGACCCAAACATGGTGTGAGATGATTCCCATTGGGAAACCACCCAAATATATGTGCCTAATAGTCAGTGAATATATATGGTAGGTAATAAATAAGATGATGCAGTAAACAAGGATGTACATATAGTAATAAACTTACAATATCAATTGCATTAATTTTCAAATATCATGTATGAAGATAATAAAAAGTAGGTAACCCTCAGGGATGTACTCATAGCCAAACCCCTATGGTTCAACCAAAAAAACTCATGCAACCATCTAGGAAGTACTCATAGTCTAACCCCTCTAGTTTAGCATTAGAAAAGACTCTCTGAGGAAGCACTCCACATCAATTCCCTCTGTTGTCTCATATCGGTAACTAATAGGCACTCTAAGAAAGAAGTCAATTTCCATTTCCTCCTTGTGGCCCGTATAGAGAAAACTACAGACACTATAAGGGAGAACAATGTCCATCTCCCCTTTGGTCTCGCAATGTAACATTAAAATAGACACTCTGGGGAATCCCTCAATGTCCATTCCCCCTATGGCCTACTATACAAGGTTCCCAAAGCCCTGTTTAAGTCAATCGTGCACAAAAGATACAAAGCTTCCAAATTAAACCTAAAAAACTACGTGGATAAACAAATTACAGCATATCATGTAATGTAAGATGATAATTACTCCATCCTAACAAAACTAGTCATGGAGAGTAAACATCCAAATAAGTAAATCTAGACCAAACTTTCAAAATCATAAAAACATGGGAAAACACATCCATTTCAAGGTAAATAATCCAATTTATAACTATAAATCCTCTACTCAAGAATACAAGGCATAACAGGAAATATCATGGCCAAAAACCATAAACATGCAATACCCCAAACAAGGGTATGGTGCAATTAGTGCATATAACTAATATACTAACTATGGAAAGGCACAACCCACCTACCTCGGTGTAATGAGATTGATATACATGATCCTTAGGCCTTGAATCACCGTAAAACACCGTAGATCTATAAAAACATTAAATACATTCAACTGATAATAACTTTTCAAAGAAGAGAATTCAAGAGATTAGGTTCAAGAAGAAAGGAGAACTCACCGATGTGATTCAGACGTAACCAATGGAGGTCAAATCAGAGGATGGATGGATAGTCGGGGGCGCAGATAAGACTTGATGTCGTACGGATGCTCTAGGATGATATAGGTCAAGAAGAAGATTGTTTGGTCCATTAGACGTGACCCTGGTCTGTTTAATAAAATAAAAACAAAGTAAATGATGTGTTCTTTAAAAGTACACAACATGAACTTTCCTTTTTTAGCCTCCACTTTCGGTGGTCTCCAGGTCCCCACACACGGAAATGTGCTCAGCCATTACACAGCCAGCACACAGCAACCCGCAGCAACCAAGAACATGGTGTGTACTTAATGTAAACGGCGTGTACTCCTGAAATTTCCAGAAACTCATTTTTTTCTTGAAAACACTAAAAAACAAGATTTTTTCTTGAAAACAATAACTAGGTTCTTAAAAACACCCCCCTTAAAGAAAATCATCCTCAAATTTTCCTAAAATGGAGGCGTAATATAAGAAACCTAAAACATTTCTGGCCACTATGATCTAACATCGGACTCCCTCTCCAATGTCTTGTCCTATACTCATCCATTCTTCCATAGCACTCGTACATGAGGAATATACCGACCATAGAGAACCTTCGCACTGTGATCAACAATCGGGATTGGTCTGTGCTCAATCAAGGTGTCCACCTCGAACACAACTTCCTCAGGTTACAATAAATGAGATGTGTATGAGAAGTAATGTTAGAGATGAGAAACATGGATGACATCATGCATATCATGGTACCTTTGAGGTAACTACAATCGATTGGAAACCGGACCGACTCTCTCCAAAACATCAAATGGCTCGACGTACCTCATTGAAAGAATACCCTATCACATAAACCTCTTGTGTCCCAACAATAGTGTTCCATGCAGGAAAACATAATCTTAGACCTCTAACCCTAGAGGTTGTCTATGTCGATTAGAATAAGCCTTTTGTTGTGATTATGTAGTAGCCATCCTCTTATGAATCAACTCCACCTACTATGTGGTCTCCTGAACTAGACGAGGTCCCACCATAGCAACCTCTCCTGCCTCCATCCAATATAAGGATGATCGACCTAGCCTACCATACATAGCCACCTAATGTGTCATATGAATAGTTTCTTGAAAACTATTATTGTTGGAAAACTCCAATAGAGAAATGTGTTTCTCCCAAGAACCTCCAAAATCAAGGATGAATTCTCGAAACAATTCTTCCAGCACCTGAATAGTTTTCTCAGACTGGCCATCTATCTAGGCATGGTATGTTGTACACAGAAGTACCTATATACCCAAATCCCTATTTAATCCCTGCCAAACCTGATATGTAAAACATGCATCCCTATCTTAAACAATAGAGTGCAGAACTCCATGTAAATTCTCAATATCCCAATTGTACAACCTTCCCATCTCATCAACACTGAATGCCTCATTGATCGGTAAGAAGTGATCAAACTTCATGAGTTTTTCAATGATTTCCCATACAACATCATTCCCTTGATGATCGACCTTGCTGTTTAGTGATGCTCCACCTTCACCTGCTGATAGGTGGAACACCTCATAAAAAAACAAGCAACATTTCTCTTCATACATTCCCACCAATACAAACGATGTAGATCATGATTCATCATGGTGACACTAGGATAAACTGACCAATATATGAAATGAAAGACCCACAGTAGTTCCCCGAATTTGTCTGCTGACACCCATATGCAACCTTGAAAAGGAAAGATCTCATCCTCTTCTAGGTTATATCCTGGAATAAGGTCCTCTCATAACACACTCTCCCATAGGACATGGCCTTCTGATATTATAGCTAACTCATTCAAACTCCATCAATAAGAGTAGATGTAACTGCTACAGAAGATAGAAACACTTTCCCCTGTCTATCATGCACCTCCAAATGCATCTCAGAGAATAGAGTCATAAGATGTCACTCACTACTGGCCTCTTCAACCTCTTGTATTTGAGTCGTCCTGCTCAACGCATCAGCCACTACTTTGCCTTTCATAGGCGTGCAATCAAGTTCAATATCAATGGACTGAAGGTACTCGACCCACCTTCATTGTCTTAGATTTAGATCGCACTATGTGAAGATATAATTGAGACTATTTTGGTTAGTGAAAACCACAAAATGATCTACCAGAATATAATGTCTCCAACAACATAAAGCATGAACAACTAAAGCCAACTTGAGATTGGGAATTGGGTAGTTCCTCTCATTTTTCCTCAATTTCTGAGAACTATATGCAATGACCCCTTCTACATGCATAAACACTTATCCCAGGCCGATACTTGATGCAACAAAGAACACATTATAGCTCTTTCCTGGCTTAGGAAATACTATTATCGGTGCAAAAGTCAACCTCCCTTTCATCTTTTGAAAGGCTGACTCACATGAATCTGACAACAAGTACTTCACAACATTCATAGTGAAGCCTATTAGTGGTGCTGCTATACGTGAAAAGTCTTGTATGAAATGTCTGTAGTAACAAGACAACCCAAGAAAACTCCGCTCCTCATAGACGTTCTTTAATTGCTCCCAAGAAACTACATCTCTCACTTTCTCTAGGTCTATTGATACTCTTTTCTCTAAGATAACAAGACCCAAGAAGCGAATATGTTCTATCCCAAAGTGGAATTTTGGGAGCTTATCATATAATTGATGCTCTCTCAGTGTTCTCAAAACGATCTCAAGATGTGTAGCATGGTCATGTCAAGAGTGAGAGTACACTAAGATATCATCCATGTAGTCTACCACAAAATAATTCATGTATGGATAGAACATTCGGTTCATCAGTGCCATGATGACAACATGAACATTCATGAGATTGAACGACATAACCACATACTCGTATTGACCATTGCTTCTCCAGATGGATGTAAAAGGTATATCAGATGGGATAACATGCAGCTGATGGTATCCGAACATAACGTCAAACTTTGATAACACCCAGGCTCTTTGAATCTGATCAAAGATATCATCAATACTTGGAAAGGGATATTGGTTCTTTACCATCAACTGGTTCAACATTCTATAATCCACACAATGTCTAACGGTGTCATCTACCTTCTTCACAAACAAGACAGGTGAACCCCAAGGTGATGTACTAGTTGAGATGAAATCATTTTCCAGAAAGTCCTCCGACAGCTTCTTAAGATCATTAAATGTTGTTGTAGCCATCCTATTAGGAGGAATGGACACTGGTGCCACTCCTATAACAAGCTCAATAAAAAAGTATACCTCTTGCTGTGGAGTCAAACCTGAAAAGTCCTCCAGAAAGACATCGTTGAAATGATCCAACACTAGAAGAAATTACAACTATGAAGCCCTCTGGTCATCTAGATATAGACTAGAAGTATGGTATGTAACTCCTCCCATCCCAAGATGCCTGGGTCCCTCTCTACTCGCCTGAACATCCCATTCGCCCTTATGCAGAAATGATATGCCCTATGGTGTTGTGAAACTCACCCTATGGCGATAGCAGTCAACAACATCCAAGAAGAGAACTAACCAGTCCATTATGAAAATGACATCACATCCTATCATCACTATGACATAGAGGTACCCTAAGAAGTGACACACACCAACATCTATATGTCACTCCTTGAACTGACTTACACTAGTCGTTATAGTCCCCAACGAAGAGTTCAGTATCAATACATCAGAAGAAGAAAAGATATAGAGACCAAATATCTCCAAAGTAGCAACGTATATGTAGAATATGGAAAGCCCATGTATTGATAAGAGATGAAGCTAAAATGGAGGCCATTAGGATCATACCTTGAACATTAGAGGTTCTGGGATCCTACTCCTGCAGGGTATGCTCCACTAAAAATGTTTGATCTGCATCGTGGCCCAATGACCCTGCCTGACCAACCTGAGCTGAACCACCCTATTTTCTCTAAAATCCTAGAGACTAGATACCATGACCATGACCTCCACCTTGGCCTAAATCATTGAAAAAATTCCAGTTCCTTAATGGATGAGAAACTAGTGGTGCTTATTCTGAATGGGGAGTCATAGAAGAACCCCATTAACCAGCTACTATTGAGAAAAATGGACAGAAACGATGAAGGTGACCCCTCTTGCTGTAAGATCAGCACTCCACAAGGTCTATTGGGAAATGTGGAATCATATGCCCACTCTTCATGCTCTGGTAGAAAAAAACCTAGCAACCAGAAGATGTCTCTCATCTCCTCGGATCTCCACGCATAGACTCAATGTGGTGCTTCCTGCTGTCCGTAGGAGGGATTCAAACATGGGATGTCAATCCACCTAGCTCACAACTCCATATTTCCTTAGATTTATCTCTATTATTAGCACCTGGTTGGCTATAGAAGTGATGGATGTCAACTTGAAGATATTCACTTGAGATCAGAAGTTGAGCCTAAGTCCATCCTCAAACATCCTTCCTAGGAATAACTTTTCACCTCCTGGGATGGGTGTGAAGCGCTATATCTCTATGAAGCGATAAGAATACTCCATAACAAAAAGATTAAACTCCTCTAGACTCATGAACTATCGGGCTCGATTGACACTCAAAGTCTCTAGGTAGAAGTTGTCATAAAAGGAATGCTGGAACTCATACTAGGCCATAACCTGCTGGCGTCTTGCCTGTGACATCACATCCCACCATCTATTGGAGGAATATTATATCATGTACGTATCAAGAATCCCCCTCCTCTATAGAGGTGTCTCCATATGATTGATGATAGATATCATGGCTTCTAACCCTGAATCTATATCGTAAGGTCCTCCGTCCCATATGAAGGTGTGTGTTGATGCAGCTGTTGGAAAACTTGTGTCAGCTCTTCCATATACGGAGCTGGATGTGGTGCTCCCTGGAAGGTCTGTATGAACCTGATGAAGCTCTCTCAGAACTATGCATCAACACTTGTATTCAAAATGATGGATGGTGCGAAGACTGTAACTACAGGAGGATCTACTGGTAGTCCCTGATAATCCATGCCTGAAGTCTTATCATGGCCTGGAAACTAGAGTACAACCGGAGGACGTCTCAGTGGCATGAATATGCAAGGTCAAGAACACCAGTTAGATCAATATTTTCAAGCACTGAAACAAAGAATTTTAATAATTAAATAGGGCAAGGAAATATTTCATGTTTTTAAAAACTTGGATACATGGATTGTATAACCCTTACATGGCGTGTTTCATTAATCCTTCACATGGGAGGGTACTTCTACTAAAACTTGTCTTGTTACACCCCATACATAGAATGTGTTCTCCTATGAAATGATGTGTAGTTGATCCATTTACCCTACCAAAGTTCATCTACAAGGGTAATTCACATGGTTCCCCTAGAACAAGACTACACACCGTGATTGTTCGAAACACGGCGTGTACCGCTTAGGTTTACACTGCCTGTGTTGTTAGTCACATAGGTGGACACACAACAAACTCTATCCGACATGTTTATGCTAGACATGGCTTGTACTAGAAGGATTCCACCACCCCGTGTTGTTCATTACACATATGGAAACAAGGCTCACTCTACACAGCATGTTCTAGATGGACACGACTTGTACTTCCTAATTTTTCATCCACCAGTGTCATTAGTCACACTTCCATAAACAAAGTCTCTACAACACGGCATGTAAAACTGGTAAACTGCGTGTCCACCCATTGATTTTCTCACCCGCATGTCTCTTCCCACACATCCAATGACATAGTTAGAGGCTATACGGTGTGTAAATATAGTACACAATGTGTACATAATAAAAAATAGTTCCTTCTTGAACATAAGGACACATGGCCTATATTCATCATTACACGCGATGTCTTCTGAGTTTTTCTTGACAATAATCCTAATAAACTACTCTGGAATCTAGGAAACCCTAAAAAGAACATTAAAGATCCAAATTCTGATATGTCAGGTCTCATACACTTCATGAATCAAATCTTACCATATTATACATGTTCTATACTATGAATAAAAAGGAAACGATCCACTAAATTCCTTACCATGAGGGCCCATTACACCACAAGAACCAAAGACTGGCGTTCATTTAAATGAAACCTTACACAATTCAATACACTATCATAAAGTAGGTATTCTATCCAGGCATCTATCACAACAACATGAATATCTTAAAAATATCTATCAAAACAACATGAAATCATTAATTCACACTAAATGGAATAGAAAGAATGCATGACATGTGATCTCTAGAAAGTGACTATATGATGCATGAGATGGAAAACACTCATCTCATTGGGTTGAAACAGAAATAGAACCCCAATAATTTCAAAAATAACAACACAAAACATTTCAATCACCCAACGGTGAAGTCAAATAAACTGTAAAATTACAAAACTAGAAAATTGAAATAACGAGGTAAATTGGTTTTTCCATATACATATGTTAGCAAGTACTAGTCACAACTTATAACCATGTACCTATTTCAATCCTATCCCTTGAAATAGGCTCCAAACAGTAAGTTAATAAGAAAATAAATACTTTCATACCACATTGTAACATCCTGGTTTCGGAAGATTCCGAGAGGTTCCCCATACCCTATTGGTCACATGGATACAAGTTTATTTCCCCAAATTCCAAAGGCTGATTACAACTAGTGATGAAATTGGTTGTGATAGGGGGAAACTATTCCTCAGTGGAAGAGTAACACAATAGACATTAAAAGAAAATAATAGCAGAAGTAATAATACCATATGATAGTAAAAATTGGAAGATGAGAAGTAATATCAACTTAACACATATAAATATGATGCACGATACATATTTCTAGGAAAGTAGCCAATAAAGTCAAAATGATGGAATAAAATACTAAACCAAAGTACAAGGAAAAGAAATTAAACTCTTCCACAACATTGCTTACCTCAGCTTGGTCCCATGCTCCCCTGCTCCAAACAGTCAAGTACTTGAATTAGATGGGCCCTTGCCATTATCTAGACCTGAAACAGTATAATCTGTTTGGGACCAAAAACATGACCCAAATAGGGTGTGAGACGAATCCCAGTAGGAAACCACACAAAGATATGTGCCTAATAGTTAGTTAATATATATGATGGAAAATAAAAAATATGAAGCCGTAAACAAGGAAGTACACATAGTAACAATCCTACAATTTCAATTGCATTCATTTTCATATATCATGTAAGTTTTCAATCAAATGAATGTAACCCTCTAGGAAGTACTAACTACCAAACCACTATGGTTCAATCAAAAAAACACAAGCAACCCTCATGGAAGTATTCACAGTCTAACCCCTCTGGTTCATCTTTAGCAAAGTCTCTCTGAGGAAGCACTCACCATCATTTCCACATGTGGTCTTGTATCGGTAACTAATAGGAACTCAAGGAAATAACTGAATGAACAATTCCACCTATGACCCATATCAAGGAAAATAAAAGAATTTTGAGGGAGCACAAAGTCCATCCCCTTATGGTCTCACAATGTAATAGTAAAACAAAAACTCTCGGGAAGCCCTCAGCATCCATTCCCCCTATGGTCTACTACACCAGGTTCCCACAGCACTGTATAAGTCAATCATGCACAAACAATACATGGAATCCAAAGTAAACAACAAGAACTACTTGGATAAATAAATTACAACATATCATAGAATGTAAGATAACAATTACTCCATCCTAACAAAACTACTCATGGAAAATTAAAATACAAACATGCATTGCTATACCAAATGTTCAAAATCACACAAACATTGGAAAACACATCCATTACAAGGTAAATAACCCTATTTAAAAATATAAATCCTCTACTGAAGCACACAAGGCATAGTAGGAAATATCTAGGTAAAACCCATAAACATGAAATACCCTGAACGTGGGTATTGCCAAATTTTTCACATATAACTCAAAGAATAACTACAGAAAGGCACAAACCACCTACCTCTACATCATGAGATCAATATACGTGATCCTCATTCCTTGAATCACCCTAAAATTCCATATATCTATAGAAAGGTTGAAAACATTCAATCGTGGATAACTCATGAAAGAGGAAAATCACTAGATGGGGTTCAAAAAGAAAGAAGAACTCACTGATGTGATTCCAACGCAACTGACCGAGGTTGAATTGGAGGATGGACGGTGAGTAAGGGGCTCAGAGATGATTCGTAGCCGTACAAATGGTCATGGATGAGATAGTTCGAGAAGAAGATGGTTTTGTTCAATAGATGCGACCTAGGTTTATTTGATGAAATAAAAAGAGAAAGTACATGACATGTTCTTTAAAAGTACATGCCATGTACTTTCCTTATACAGCCTCTACATTAAGCGATCTCTAGGTCAGCACACATTTCAATGTGCTTGGCCGTTACATGGCTTACACAAGGCTAGCTGCGGCATCCAAGTAAAAAGTGTGTAATTAATGTACATGTCTTGTACTCTTAAAATTTATAGAAACTCTTATTTTTCTAAAAAAACCCTAGAATGCATGATTCATACCAGAAAAGAAGAGTTATAACAATTGAGAACATATGATTATGATGTAAGATACATTTGTCTAGGAAAGCAGCCAAACAAGTCAAAATGCTGGAATAAAATACTAAAATAATGAATAAAGAAAATCAAGTAAACATCTCCACAACATTGCAAGACTCATCTTGGCCCTATTCTTTCCAACTCCAAAGAAGACAAGTACATGAAGTTGGAGGGAGCCTTCCCTTATCATGACCTGCAACAATATAATCTTCTTTGGAACAAAAGCATGACCCAAATAAGGTGTGAGATGAATCCTAGTATGAAACCACCAAAAGATCTGTTTCAAACAGTCAGTTAGTATATATGGAATGCAATAAAGATGATAAAGTAGTAGACAAGGAAGTACACATAGTAACAATCCATAAATTGGAATTGAATTCATATTCATATATTATGTAAGAAGCGAGTCAAAAGAACGAAACCCTATGGGAATTAAACGTAGCTTAACCTCTCTAGTTTAACAAAATAAACCCAACCACCCCTTGGGGAAGTACTCACAGTCTAATCCCACTAGTTCATCTTTAGAAAAGAATCTCTATGGAAGCACTCAATGTTAATTTACCATATGGTCACATATTAGTAAATAATAGTAACTATGAGGAATCACTCAAAGTCTAATTCCACCATTTTCACATATCAAGGAAACTATAGACACTCTGAGGGTGCACGAAGTACATCCCCCCTATGGTCTCACAATATAATAGTAAAATAGACACTCTAGGGAATCCCTCAGCATCCATTCCCACTATGGTAAACTACACAAGGTTCCCACGGCCCTGTATAAGTAAATTGTGCACAATAAATAAATAGAATAAAATATAAACATCATGAACTACTTTTCTCAACAAACTATTTCATATCATAGCATGAAGGATAATAATTTTTCCATCCAAAGAAAACTTTTCATGGAAAGTAAACAGCCAAACTAGAAAAGTTAAACCAAACCGTCAAAGTCATGACAACATGGGAAACACTTCTATTTCATGGTATATAACCATATTTACAACTATAAATCATCTAATCATGCACACAAGTCATGGCAGGTAATATCTAGGTGAAAAACCAGAAACATGCAATACCCTGAACAAGCGTATTGGGCACTGTTTCTCATATTACTCAATGAATGATTACGTAAAGGCACAAAACACCAACCTCAGAATCGTGAGATCGATATACGTGAACATAAGGCCGTGAATCACCATATAACGGCGCAAATATACCAAAATGTTTAAAACCTTCAACCGAGGATAACTCGTGAAGGAAGATAAATCAAGAGATGTGGTTTAAGAAGAAAGGATAACTCGCCGATGTGATTCCAACATAACCAACAGAGGTCTAATCAGATGAATAACAATGATTTGGGGGCTCGGAGAAGATCCATGGTTGTGTGGAAACTCCAAGATGAGATAGGTCAAAAAGAAGATGATTTTTTCCATTAGACTTGGTCTTGACCCGTTTATGGAATTAAAAATAAAGTACATGACTTGTTCATTAAAATTACATGGTCTGTACATAACATATTCAGCCTCCACATTAGGCGGTCTCCTGGTCAGCACACATGGCCATGTTCTTGGTTGTTACACGACCAGCACACAGCTACCTGTGAAAACCGAGTACATGGTGTGTGCTCCTAAAATTTCTAGAAACTCCTCTTTTTCTCAAAAACAACAAAAAACAAGATTCATATCTAAAAAAAAGATATGAGTTCTTAAAATCATCGTCTAATTAAATGAACATCATATAAGAAATTATTCAACAAATGGTTCTATATAAAAACAATATGAGAGAAGGATATATCATTTAGAATATAAGTTTTATTGTAGTAAACTGGTAAAAAGATAGTATAATATTACATAAATGGTTCACGTATAATAAAAAATATATTAAAAAACTATTTATTAACTGAATTCATATCATGATAATTTGCTTTATGACCATTAATAACCTTAATAGGGATATAATAATTTAAATTATAAGATCAACATTTTATAAAGAATAAATTCTTACTTGTACTATTTTTTGTATTTATGTTCATAGTTGAGGTGTTCAGATGCATATCCAATAACTCTAACACATACAATGTTTTTTATTTGAAAATTCATAATATAGAGTTATAATAATTTAACCCCTTATAACAATTAAATATAAATATTCCATGGATATTATAACCTATCCTAATAAGTTCTAAACTTCTCACTATATCTATTTTTATATATATTTATACCTTTAGAGTGATTCTATACATATATATAAATTCTATACCTTCACATTCTAAATTTTATGTCAAATATTACAAAAATCCATAAATTTTTAACCCACATAATCATCCAAAAAAAATTATTAAGATAACAGTATATGTTTTCATCAATTTTACAAAACAAAAACATAAAACATTGTATATATAATTCATTTCAATAAAAAAACTATATCTAAACCATTAAACCTATTTTATAAACAATAATGTTAAAAAAGTAATAGAAATATATAGATAATTAGAAGAATTTAAACAACATATTTACCATTTCACTATGAACATTATTACTATTTAATGAATCAAATTTAATTTCTAAATAATCCATGAACAAACCACCCATACCCAAAGCCTCCAATGATAATAACATGTCCCAAATGAAGACTTATCTAAAAAACCTACAAATCCCAACATGTTCTCAATAGTTTCATTTTGAAATATTAGTTAATGAATTAATAATCTTAAATCAAATTCGTTAATATTTTCATAAATATTATTAATAACAAGGTTCTTATTTTAAAAAAAACACACCATTTTCAAATTATCATAAATTGTTTTTACAAAATTATATAATTCATATTATTTAAATTTAAATAACACTAAACTATATTATTTTAGAATACCACAAAAAATTAATCTATGATACAATTAATTATTAATATTTTATCATATAGTTACTCTGTAAATTCTTATTATACCACGAACCATTTACATTATGATAATTTAGAGATTTTAAAATTTGATGTTTTAGAATTTGTGAAATTATTGAGAGTGTTTTGGCCTTGTTGGTCATAAAATATTAAATAATAATTTTTATATTCATGGGTTTATATTTTGACAGTCTCTTTGGGTTAAATATGAAATTTTAATCATTGGGAATAAATTTTTAAAATTTCCATGGTGGATGTTTTTAAAAAAAAATTACACATAAATGTGGAATTTTTTTTCATAAATTATATTAATAGATTCTTTTTCTTATAAAAAATAGTGTTTTGATGTTGTGTTATCAGTATAAAAGTATTAAAGTTTGTGGAAATTAAAAATTTATTTATCCAATGGAATTTAGTTTCATCCAATTAATATCATTAGTGTTATTATTTGGATGAGGATGTAGAATATAGATACTGAATGTTAATGTATAATTATGTC
This sequence comes from Viscum album, assembly GCA_963277665.1. Lineage (NCBI taxonomy): Eukaryota > Viridiplantae > Streptophyta > Magnoliopsida > Santalales > Viscaceae > Viscum > Viscum album. The sequence continues at coordinate 2,136,755,261 of OY728138.1, forward strand.
ATGGGTTTTGAGAGAGAATATATCGTTGATTCATTTAATATATGTTATCACTGAGAAAATTTCTATCATTTATATAAAATATATTCATAAATAACAACTCTAAAATTGATGAGTTGAGGTGGATCGAGGAGGAGTTCACGATGAATAAGAATAAAAAATACATCCATGTGGAATAAGGATTTATGATAAATTTTTAATCATGGAAGGTGACTTGTTATTGTCATATTTTAAATTATATATATGAATTTATCATGTTTTTTTAGTTTTTTTATTGGTGAGTATTTCATGATAACCATAGATAAATATTATCCAAGAAAAATTGAAATAAGGCATGAGATGTATGAAATTTATGGGAATTATATTCCATATAAATATTTAAAAAGATTAAAATTGTGAGATGGAATATTATCAATGAATATTGGTAGATGGTGAAAAGGAAATATTATAATTAATAGGAATATATATAATATGTATATTAAAACTGATTTATTATGTAATGTTGTGGATTTATGGAGGAACATCAAAATTTTATTACCTATTATGAAAACCCAAAAATGGGAAATTATATTAATGTTTTTTTATTAAATGAATGGTGATAATTATTTTTAATTGATACATCATTTTTCTGTTATGATTTTATGGTGATTTGGGTCAAAAATTTGTTATATAATGATGAAATTATTTAAAGTGTTGAGATAATTAATTTTATGAAAAATATAATGGTTCATATAAATATTTAGAAAGACCAAAAAACATTATAATAAATATCCATATTTATTGTTTACAATACTACGTGATATTGTAGTGTGTTAGATGGGAGATTGTCTAGACATACATGAGGTAATTCCAATTTTTGGTGTTGATAGATATTTGACCAGTGAGGATCATATGGGTTGTTTATTAACTAAATTGACTATAAAACATTGGTACAGGTCAAAGTAACATATTTATAGAATCCATGTATCCAAGTGGCTAGTGATTCCTTCTTAGGTTCACGGTTAGGGGGATATACGGAATGTTGTTGTCAATCCCGTGCCTATTTGTGAATATAGTTTCATGACTAGTGTGGGATGAGATGAATTTTTAAAAAAAAATTAAAATGATTTATAGAATATTGTTAATGAGGTGATTAGATCTCTATGATCTATATTTAATAAACTTATAAGAGTGTTTGGTATATTAATCTGATATGATTTTATTTTAGAGGAACTAAATATGTATATGGGTTATTACAATTTGTTTCAAATAAATTATACGGTGGGGCTTTGAATTAATTTGTTATAACTAATGGTGATATTGATTTTATTGACTTTGTTAAATAATATATAGTAGGGATATAAATAAATTTATTATGCTCTATAAATATAATGTGGAGATCTATATTTGTCTTATATTATGTTCAGTAATGACAATCCATGTTGAGGTCAGGATATTTTTTTATGTTGGAAACCAAAGAATAGTGATTGTCCTTATGTTTGGAGAGATTCATAGTCAATATATAAAACTTTTTACTGGTAGTGGCATGAGATGGGGATGGGTTATGAAAGTACACACATAATACCTAGTGAGATCCACTATGTGTTGAAAACATCTGAAAATATATTTAAATAAATGGATTTTACATAAGAGTTTGTGGGTTGACGTGGGGATATTTTATTGGATGGAAAAATAAAAATAGCATGATCCCTTGAAACAATATAATTTTATAACCGTTATAGATTTTAATATGGTCATTGCAAATATGAAGGATCTTCATTTACTTATATGAGGGTTATTATGGTTAAAATAATATTGTATTTCATGATATAATTTGTTGTTAATTTTTTTTGGTTCTTATATGATAATATATTTTTGGGTTATTGTGATGTTGGGGTAGAAATAAATGAACATTGGGTTGTGGTTTTATAAGGAAATGACTATTTTTTATCTTATATTATTATTACACATATAAATTCATCGATATTCTTCATTCACATCAACACATGAGAAGATAATGGAGGTAGATTTTGAGTACATTTACATTCTATCCCCAACATTATATATATTTTAAAATCCATTATATTAACATTTTTTGTAGTGAGTTTCATGAACTAGTTTTTGTACGTTTAAAACATCATTTTGGTGTTATTTCTTGAATTATACCTTGTTCAAGGTATAGAATAGTCATTGGGTTGTGGTTTTTTTCTTTTAAATCGTTAGTTTTGTGCCTAAATGTTTTTTGAATATATATTACATTTATAATATGGTTGGGAATATATAATATTATTATTCAAATTGGTATTTATCCATTTATAAGGTTATTTCCTTCCACTTTTGTGAAAATATACCCTTATTCTTTCTCAAAAACACATAATATATTGAATTCAGTATTCAGGATTCACTCACTAATCTCATTTCCAGCTTAAGTAGAGTCCCACTCAGGTTTGGTCTACATAATATGGAATTAGACGTAGTGTCAATAGAAATGAGTTTATAGTAGGAATTGGTGAGAACATCATTGGTGGTAAATAAAAATAATAATAATTTCACCTTCTATATGAAGTAGACCTAAGAAACAAAATTTATGAAGAATCCTCCCTACAATATAATATTGTAATTCTCAGCCTAGTACTCAATACATAGAGATACATATATTGATTGTTTTGAAAATTTATAGGAATGGAATCAATCATCATGTATTTATTAGGATTAGGGTTCCAAAAATACTTTTTTAATGGAAATACAAGAAAATTAAATAGTACTAAAAATTGATATCCATTAAAAGATTAATGAAAAAAGTGTAAACTGGAAATAAAGAACCCATGATTGTTTTTATCTTACAACATAGTTTTGGGTTCTCCTTCATCATCCTCTATTATTGATAATGACTAAAAAATTATAAGGAAAAAATTATATCATCAGTTTTTTATCCATTAGTCTTCTTCATTTCTTATTATATAAGTGGGAAACAAGATCCTCAATTGAGTTCTAGCACATCGGGACAAAACTTTTGTAGGAGAAAGAGAACTTAAGAGTTTTGTATTATGGAATAGAAAATGTAATGTGAAACACATTTCCATTACCTATAAATAGGATTTATAAATACCTCATTGATAATAATTGAGAGAGAATACATTAATTCATATGTTATTAGTCAATTCATTCATTAGATGTTACACTCCAACAGTTCATGTAGCCTATTACATCTCATAAAACAACTAGTTTAAAGATATCCAATATAGGAATGATTCACGGAAATGATAACCGTTTTCATTATACTTCTCTAACAATCAACGTTATTAAAATTATGATATATAAGGTCATATACTTTTACATCATGGAAATAGAAACTTGTAAAATACATCTAAAATACAATATGTTATAAGAATAAAGTTCCAGGAATTAAATTTTCAGTTCATTATGATAATTCCTAATAATAAAAAATAATTTAAACCATTTAATAACATGTAGATGGTTCTTTATATTATACATCCTTTGGAAATTTCTGGACATGATTTTTTTTTTGTTGAATTTTCAAAGAAATAGTGTTTTATTTTTTATCAATAAGATCTAAATTCAAAATAAATCGACTTCATATAAAATTAATTGCATGATTTTTTTTGTTACACATGAATGAGGAAGTATTTAATATAAATGGTAGTTCAAAAACCCATTGAGGAGTAGTTTGAGATAATACATAGTGTTACCAATATATCTAACATTATACATGGTATAAGATATTTATTAATATTTTGAAAACGAATTTCATAAATATGATTTTGGAATTGAAAATCACTTCTACTAATAATATTTAATGAGAATATATTTGGATGATTATAACTAATGATGCATTATTTACATAGTTCACATGATTTTTTATGTTCTAAATAAATTTAACATGAGTTGAGTTTAGCTGATTATGAAGTCTAGAATTTAATAAGGAATTACAAGTGTGTTTCACAAGGTGTAATTCTAGACCATGTTCTAAACACTAATGTTTTTTAGTAAGTGTGAAAAATGTAATGATTAATATAGATGTATAAAAATATCAAAATCATGAAACTTCTATAAGTAAGAAAAATCTTGATCCAATTCAATAAAATTAATAACAAAATATAATAACCAAAGATAATAAGAGAAATCTAGATGTATTCATAATATAAGATTTTATAAAATCTAAAAGATGTCTGGATCCAGTTATAGAATGGAATGAAAAATAAAATGTAATGGATTAATGAAATAAAATTATACTTGACATTGGAAATTTATGTGACTAATTAAGATGACATTCTTTGAAATGTATTTTGAAATGATTTAAAATGGGGGATAGTAACAAGGAAATAGTTCTAAATATTTGAAATATTATTGGATAATATATTAAAATATTGTATAAATGGATGATTTATATGTGAAAATTACTCATATTTTACACTGTATTATGTATGAATAAACCTAGAATAATGTTTTGATGGATCTTGGAAATTTGTTTCAAGTCATCAGATCATACATTTAGATTTCATAATGAGTTTATTGGAGTTTATAACCTATGATGTATCAAAATATTTCATTTTGTGATATTGTATGATGGTTTCTTGTCCAATATGTCATTAGAAAAAATATAGATGATGTGTTAATGATATTAAAGATTAATTTTTTTGTTTTATAATTAAATGATGTTATGGGAGAATAAAACTCAAATATGACTAAGCTATGTAAGAATAAATTGGAATGTAATATATCTACATAAGAGTAACTCCATGAATTCAGTGTCTATGTTGGGATAAATATAAATAAATTGAAGAAATATAGGTGTAAGATGACGTTGAATGATATTAATTCAAAAATTATAAAATCTATGTAAGATTTAATAGAATAAATTTATTGCTACATAGAGTAACATGAAGTTACACAAGAATAAATGGATTCTAAATAAGTGTAATCTGATATTTTTACAGGCTCGGAATTATTTATCTATTACTTCTATAAGGAAATATGTTCATGTATAAATATTTTATTATATTATTTTATGGATGATATTATAGATAATTAAGAAGATAAAATATTAGTGGATATTTTAGTAAAAATAAAAATAAATTAAATATATGTTTGAACTACAAGATTGACTTTCATTTTATGAGTCAGGTAACACCATTTAAACCTATGGAAACTATTTGAATATAACATTTTAATGGATATTTGTGTGAGAATTATAAAGATTCAAATATGACACTTTTATTTATATATGTGAATATCCATGGTCTTGTTTCCATTAATGATTTGTTTACCTATAAATGAAAGAATATATTTTAATTTTTTTTGTTTCAATATATCTATTGACTGATCCTATAATATTTTATACAAAAATACTTGATCATCAGTAAATAATAAATATAATAGTATTATTAAATGATAATACATGTAATAACTTCCAAATATTATTACTTAAATGAAAATAAGAATAAATATGGAAGAATAATGTTATATAATTTTAAATATAGAAGCAAGCGCCACCCATATTGGGTCAAACATGAGAGAATAATAGTACACAAAAACAATATTGGAGAATATTCATTCAATAAAAAGGAAGAATATTATTTACGTTTTATTACATTATAATATTTATTATATTCCCTGAAAATTATCATACTCCAACCATGTGTTCATTATTTATGAAAAAATAAGAATGTGGGTTGTAGAATACTAATTATTGAACATAATGTACTAACCACTTAAATAAAAGATTTAGATAACCATGTAAAAATAATTATTATTAAGGGTTTTAATATATATCCATTTATATCTATCAAGTTCATCATCATCACAACATTGATTAATGGTTGATATAAGAACTAAACTTAATAAGCGTAAAATTATTTATTATACGAAAAATGCTTGCTTTAAAAAATTGATAACTGATTCCCCAATATCTATGTTATTCCAAATATTTATTCATATATTTTTCTTGCCTAACAAGTTGTATTATAACCAGGTTTCTCTTATGTTGATCATGTGTTTTTGAAATACTATGATTTCATATCTTTGCATTGTAATTTTTTTACCACAAGTTTTTTGGTATATTCGTTCACCAGAATAATTTATGAAAATATTCGTTGGAATTTACATCTGTATATTCATTTTATGTTTTCATTTTATATAATATTTAATGTACTCTGATGATGGTTTATTTTGTTATAAATTTATATTAAAGAAAAAACAATTATGATAAAATTAATTTTCAATATATTTTCATATAGTTTTATGATTATATTAATGGAAAGGTATTTTATTTATTCAATAATAAATTTAAGAATAAAAAAGAAAAAAGGTAAAGGAATATGAAAAAATTTATAGGTGTTTTTGAAAACTCCACAACTATAAAAACGTTTTTGTAGATCATGAGGAAGAAAATAAAATTATAAAAGATGAGATATAAAGTGTTAGAGTAGGTCTTTAAATATCCAAAGAAGAAGTTGAAATGGGGAGATTTATGGATTGTAATGATAAATGTGAGTTATTATACTAAAAATTATTTTTTATAGCTCATTGAAATCACATTTTGTTATTGAAAAAATAACTTAATGAATTCATGATGTGATTAGATGATGATGGACATTATGTTTAATTTTTTGATATCTCTAAATACTAATTAGTTAATAGTATCTTTCCAAATTTATTACCTCCAACAATTTTTATTTTAATTATGGAAGAAAATTTTATTACTAATTTGTAGTAAAAGAGATACATTTTTTATTTATTTCCCAATAATGAAATTTATAAGAACTCTTAAATATGAAATTGATGAAAAATTTCAGAAGATATGTTTTGGAATTGTAAATGATGACCAATTTTGTGGGAAAATAAATTAATAACTATATTATTTAAGATAAAGGTGATTCACAATATAATGACACCTCAAAAAAGAAAAACCCTAAAAATAATGGGATTATATAGACAATGAGGGACTTAAATAGATACACTCATAATCATAAAAACCCATGGGTGAGTGGGTAATAATAAAATAAAATAAGGAATTTAAAGACCTAATAACTCAAATTATGAGCATTGGAAGAGTTTAAAAGGATTAGGAAAACCCTTCAAAATAAAAATATGAAAGAGTATATTGGGGGAGTCATCCATAATGCGATGATTCCATTATTACATCAACAATAAATTTTCAACCATTTATAATTATGATAATATTCTTAATTCAGGGAGAAACCATTATATTTTTTGGGAAGGCTTGAAAATATCATGATAAATACAATTTTTTAGTTCTAAAAATTAACAGTTAAATCATGACCATGATAATTTAGTTTGTAATAATTTATTGGTGTTTGTTTGTATGATTATTATATAAACATTTATATCAGTTAAATGGATCGAATCCCTCACTATATGAAGGGTTGGCATGAGAATTAATTAGACAGTTGTATCTCACAATCATGTGCTCAAATGATGTGAATTTTGACTCAAAAAACATTATTATTGTTGGAAATATTTTTTTTTCAAATGTAGTAAGACATATTCTCTATAATCTATAATATATATTATTAATAAAAAGGTGTGTATTTTTGACATAATTTAACTTTTTTGAGGATTATATATGACCTATATTAAGGAGAGGAATAATGAGATGCCACAAATTATTTAAACCAGGTTTGATATGAATCTATTCATTCTTAAATAGTTTGGATTTTTAAGGAATGATATGGAATTTTTAATATGAATGATAATTGTTATTACATGATTTAAAATGTTTGGAAAAAATAATATCAACAAATATGGGGAAGATACAAAGGATGAGTTTATATGTGTCAATCCTTGGGTATGAGCTAAATATATATATTAAACATAGCACTGACAAAAATAGTGAGTATGATGATTCGCTAGAGGAAATGAAGTGATTATTATAATATGGACGAAAAGTACACAACATGGATCACTATAAAGAATTCATTAACATCATTGATGATGTAATGAATATTTAGAAATAATGAGAATCAGTTTGATAAAGGAAAAAAAGATTATTTTAGCAGAATATTTCAATTAATAGGACTTGTAATTTTTATAATTCCAAATTTTGGCAATATAAAAAATTGTGAAAATATTTATGAATGATATATACAACATAGAAATATTTATATAGTATAAATAATAATTTTAACATCATAGTATGTGATAATAAGGATGTTGGTGAACCAAAAAAATCATGCGACCGTATAGTTGACATGTAAAAGATAATTATATATAAAAATAAATTTAAAATGAATGATAGGAGAAAAATTACCATTGATGTTAATTTTTAGTAAATAAAAGGCAGAGAGCACATGGATATATGTCAAAAAATTTAATCTAAAAATAATAGAGTCTCCAGGTTGATAAATAACTTTCAACCTTATTTATATCATTAAAAAAGTAGAGGGAACTTTATTCATATACATAATTTTGTATGTTTTTATTTATGTATAAAATAAATGGTGATGCATTAAAGTTTAGAACATGATGTTTTTTGTGAATGTTTTTCAAAATGAAAAAATAGCTTTCATTGAGTTCTTTCATGAGAATCATGTTATCTGATTTCATGTTTTTAGGTTGATCTAAATATCTACATAGTTTTCCATTCAAAGAAGATCAAACATGAGGATGTGTTAATGGAGTTCATCCCATGATGCATATTTTAGTCAACTAATATTTATAATGTAATAATAATGATAATGGAATCTTATAAACGTTATAAAATTTGTATTTGATGAGGTATGTTTATTATATTATTTTATGGAATATATATTATAAAATTAATATGGATAATTTGATTGATTAATGACGTGGAAATAGAGGAATTGTTTTTGAAATAAAAATAATGAAATAATTTAATCTTAGTTTTTTGAAAAATATAATCTATTTGTTGTGATGAGTTCTCAATTTTTTTGAAAAATAAAAATTAAATATTATCGACTATCCATGGAGTGTTAGTTATTAATTTGGTATCTCATAATAAGTAATTTATATAAAATATTGACTTAAATAATTAATTACTCAATGTTTTCCACACTAAAATAGGTTAGGGAGAGGTATAACAGATTAATATGTGTCTCACATCTTATATAAATTGTAATAAAAAACCTATCAAATTTATCCATTTATTTATTATTAATATATGGGAAAATAGATTTTAAATCTTTAATGAATAAACGTATTGACAATAAATTCAAAATAGGAAATTGAAGTACCCCTTTTTTAGTTTTTTTTTCAATATGTAAATTCAATATATATTTAGTTCAACTAAAAAGTATAGAGAAATTGGAGAATATATAATGGTTCCCTATAAATGAAAAAGTATTTCAAGGAACGGGTAGTTTGAAGAACCCATCGAAGTGTTTTCTGTGATATGTATTTACATTCCCATATTTTTTACTATTGTATATGATTCTAGATATCCATTTAAATGTTTTAATAGTAAAATCAGTAAGAATGTGGATGGATTGATTTTCACTATCATTAAAAAAATTATGAAAAGATCTATGGAATTGTTGTGCCACTAATGATTTATTGGTATACTCAATGTGACTTTTAATGCACTTTCACAGTTATGAAGTAAAATAAGTTTATTTAAATTGAATGACATTGTAGTATTTGAATGTCATATTATCATATTGTTTTATAAGATATAATTAAATATCCACATTTAAAAAGTAACATAGAATAAAATGTATAGAAGTTGATATGATGAAAATGATTAAACAGAAGAACAAAAGAAAGAAAAAATATAGAGGAAACCAATCTATATCCACTTCTTTAATATTATTCATAATAAGATTCTTAGTAGCTAATATGAGGAATATTTACCAAGAAAAATACGAAAAGTTGTGAAAAATCATCATAATTCTTGATCTATATATTTAATTTAATAATGATAAATATGTATCAACTTCATGCACTAAAAGCCAACTTGATAACAGATGATTAATTGTGGATGTAAGAATATATGGTTTTCATGGTTGTTTTAGATGAATTAAAATGGAAAAATATTTATGATGAAAGGTTAGAATGATTTTTAAGATCCATGGAGAATAGTTTTGATGATTATCAGTTTTCTTGAGTTACAAAATTAATTATGATTTTTCACTGTGTAATATAATAATAAAGTAGAAAGTTAGTTTCTAAGGGGATTTAGACTATATTTCATGTCAATGTATAATATATTGAGATCTCACAATGAATTAAATGGGTATAATTGGTTTTGATACATTACAAGATTACACTGTTTGATGTTAAAATAATGTATTTCAACCTAAGATACATTTATATATAGTTTTGACGATTCATTTATGGTATAGAAGATTAAACAAATATATTGTTAAAATAAATAAATGATACGTTTAGAAGAAACTAGAATATGTATGAGCTATATATTATTAATAGTGACTTTTCAATTACAATTTATGAGTAAATATGTGAATCTGGTGACTGATTTGGATTAAATAGATGAGAGATAATAAAATGTTAGTGAAAGATAATATTTCATGGTTTTAAATTAAAACTTATAAAGGACCTGTTAGTTTAAATGGAATGATTTAAAAACTACATTAGAGTGACATGAAAATAAAAAAAAATTAGTTTCTAGGATTGTCTAACCTCATATTTTTTTAATATATAAAAAATGGAACAAGTTACATTATAAAGAAATAAATTCAATTCAATATGGTTTTTAAGAGGATATCAAGGATTATATTATATACAATTAAATGGATTTATATCAAGGTATATTTTAAGACATAATTGATCAAAATAATTGGGAATTGAATGAGAAGAACGATGTCTATTATTTTAGTCACACTACTATATTAAATAACTGAGCTATTATATCAACCGAAGATTCAAATGGAACATTTTTTGAAGATTAAATCAATTGAAATTTGATATTTTTATTTCCATAATCAAGTACCCAATATTTATTTTTTATAAATTAATATTTGACCATTAAATATAGTAATATCGTATATTTTCTTGTTTCTATATTTATGTATATTTATGCCTCAATATTTGTAAGAATAATTTCCAAAATTAAAGAGAAAATATCCTCGGATATTTCGATATTTAAATATGAATAGATTTCTATATGACCATATTGAGAGGAGAAAGGTGAATTATTCAGCAGGATAAAGGCTTATGATGTCCTAATGAGAAGATATATCCCCCCATCTAGGCTAAACCTAAGAGAAGAAAAATTACATTACAAAAGCATGTGAGTAGATGAATTCTTAGAAGACAAAATACTTTTATTTCTATTCAATTTATTTCTTATTTTTGTAGATATTTAATAAAATCTTCCATCTCTAAACATGTTCTCATTGTTCATGAAAAAACTAGAACATGAGATATGGGATAAAAAAATAAACGAAAAATAAGACATAATCAATGAAAAGATTTGGTGAAGCATATAAAAACACATTTTCATTTATTTTATACATTATATATATTTCCATTTATTAAGGTAACCATAATCATTACAACAATAAATTTATTATCAATGCACTAATAAAAAAATGGAAAAATATTTCTAAAATAAATAAAAATAGTTTGTTTAGAAATGATTAATTATCAAATTACATAGAGTTGTGTTCATTATTTCTATATTTATCACATGGGCCTAATAAATACATTTAAAATATTTTTTATTGTTCATTTAAAGATGAATGTATTGACTATATTGTAATTATTTCAATATGTATACTTCCATGGGATAGGGTTGGTTTATTTTTTACTATTAGTCTATTTGTGATACACATTCATATAGATAAATAATTAGAGGTGAAACTACTTCATTAAGATATTATTTGGAGGGTAGACCAATAGTCCGAATATGAATTAATGTTTTATAATGTTCTGAAACTAGAAAATATTAATGTAAAATGGGTGTTTCACATTTCATGAGACATATCACTGGTAAAAACTAGTTTAGATTTATATCCAGTTGATCTATATAAGATATTAAAACTGTTCTCCATTAAATATGAATATATTTTTTTTATTACATTTTTTTCACACTATTTATAAGATATCTTTGTATGCCAATGATTATGTGGACTAATTTTTGGGACATTTTTAGGAAATATTTCTTTTACAATATACTTAATGTTATGAATATATAAGATCTATAGATTGTTCAGCATGAAAATTCATCTAAATGTGAGTTTGTATTATGTATATAGATTAGGTTCAATATTATAACGATTTATTGACTAATAAAATATCAATATTTATTTATTTCTAGAGGACTTCAAAACCTAAAATCCATATTTTGTTGGGAGTATTATAATTAAATTATTTTATATAGATATTGACGATCAATTTAATAATATATAATTTATTATGTAGGATGACATTTTTCATCAAGATTGAAGAGTGGTATATTTTTAAGGGTGGGGAGAGATGTAAAAATTGGGGTGTTTAGTACACTACTATTTGGTTTAATCCACAGATTAAAATGATTATATATTATTTATATAGCCCATCCCAAGTTCATATTTCAATATATTTAGAATTTATGGAGGAAGAAAAATAATTTAATGTCTATAAAAAATTACCCAATGAGATTTTATATCCCCTAGTAGATGTTTAAAAAGTATTAACTGGATAAATAGCCATCAAATCAAAAAAAGTTTTTTTAGGGAAAACATCACAGAGGAGATCAATTTTCACATGATTAAAGTGCTATTATTGAAATGTAACATGGAAAATGATGGGGATAGAGAGTTGTAAGAGTTAAAATCCATGATATAGATTTTTAATTGGTTGTGGGAGTTTAATTATATTGAAATATTATTTACATTTATTCCATTCATTATTATTTTTTTAATAATAGATCTATCAGTTTTCTCATCACCTCTTCCCAATTTTATGGGTTAGAACATCAAATAGCGAGGCTTTAATGTCTAATTGAATCAGAAAATCTAGTGGGAGTACATCATTGTATTTTAAGGTTCAATATTGTCAGCTAGTTTTTTCATGAGATTGATTCAAGACATATTTTTATGGATTCAACTATTTGATGTTATACATATAATGGATTGGTTACCACAAGTGCATAATTTTTGTTAGTTATATTAACATATGTCGATTTCATCAAACATGGACGATCATTGTTTGAAGTTTATTATAAAATGTGATATCAATTAAGGATTGAATTATTTTTATAAATATATTATTACACATATGTTATATATTATGTTATTAGATATGTTTGATGTGGATATGGATGAATTTAAGTGATTTAATGAGATTTAATCTAATGTTTTCCTATCATAGGTTATGAATTTAGAACATTGAAATTATAGTGATTTCAGATAGAGATATACCAAAACATATTCACAATTATTATTGAATAAAATATTCCTAAAAAGTAATGAATCTGATGTCTTTTACTATTACATTGATATAAGATACAAGTAAATCACATCACAAAAGACCAAATAGTTTATTAGTTTTGGTGAACCAGATACAAACACGATTCTTACATTACAACTGAACAAAATTATTAAAACATATTTTTTTTATTTTGATGATAATAAATTTGTTCGATCTAGATTATACTATCATATATTTCTTAGTACACATCGGGGAATCCTAAAGAAATGAAACACAATACGGGTGAGGTCAAATGTGGAGTATGGGAAAACAACAAGATATAGAATAACAAATCTATGATAACAGTTAATATGTAAAGGTAATAATTGAAAAAAAAATCATTTAAAATAACTATATAAGTAGAAATAAATATTCCATGGTAAGAAACTAAAACAAATTACATTTAATTAATCAATTGAGAATGAAATGAATCTATAGATTTTTCGATGAAAAATCTAGGAGATAGATAATAACATAATCAAAATGAGGTAAATTCTTAATTATTAGATAATATATCTCTAGCACATGAAAACATATACGATTAATACCTTTCATAAGATGATTTAAAACTACATGTAAAATCCCATTTTCTTTTTTCTAAATATTCATCTCATGAGAACTTTATTATGCATCTAGGGGATATATAAAGTCTTCCCCCCCCCCTTCGTCACTACCGGTCTAAATAACTCCTCATATCAAATAAACATTATATAGAAATAATATTATTTATCAAATATCCATATGGGATAAGGAATATATATTTATTAATATTTCTCTATATAATCAAATATAATGAAAAGTAAAAACCATATGTAAAATGATATAGAGTTTAGGAAATAAACATATCCATGATAAATGATATGTATAATTAGGGATAATTCAATTAATAATGATCAAAGAAAATATAATATTTCAAGGGTACTAAAAAAATAAAATAATTAAATGTCATTAATATCTCTATAAAAATTACTAAACCACACATAGGAATAATAATTATGGTATCAGTCTAAAACTCCCAAGTGGAGTAAAAAAATAAAGGGTTTGTTTTCTCTGTTTAATGGAAATAATATAGAAAATATTTTAAATTTTTTCTTGCGGAAAATATTCATTTTATTTTTAAAAACAATTCAAAAATACTTTTATTAGAAAATCACTTTTAAAAATATTCTTTAAAAATTAATCTTTTAAATTTGTAAAGTAATTGTAGATGAAATAATAGAGGGTAAATTGTTACATGTTGTATGAGATAAAAAGAACATTTCTTTTGAAAGGTAAAAATGTTAAATACTACTTTGCTGAAAAAATGAGTATAGGATTACTTCGATAACACTGTATAAAAATAGAAAAGGTAAAAATATATCTAATAAATCATTTTTTAATTATTTTAACCATTTAAAAGATAAATTTGTTTATAGGAAACTATTTTCTTATTCTAAAGAGGGAGTTAAAGTCGGTATTTATTAAAAATAGTTTCTAAATCATTTTGAGTACCAAAGAGTTTGAAAATAGTACCATTACATGAAAAATGACATTAATAAACTAAAGAAATGAAAATTAATGGTTTTTATATACAATGATCAAATAATTTCCTTTAATAGATATTCATGAGTTAACAATCCTAAAATAAATGAGATTGTTATGAAAACCATTAAAAAGACTATAATGTTGATGATAGACTGGACCAATAAATAGATTATGTGTGTCAAATGTAAATCCACATAAAATAAGTGGAAATAAAAAAATTCTAGTAAAGGTTAATTTAATTTGTAATATTATTATATTAATGAAAATTATGATATAATATAACGCAATATTGAAATTTTGTTATGAAATTCTTTTTCACTTCGTATTTCATAATTCAAATCCCCTTAGATGAAACAATTTATACTGGAACTCAAAATATTGTATAGATTGAACTAATCTTGATATTAAAGGTAAAATTGTATATATGTACACAATAGTTAATAAATTGTATATAAAAAATATATTCTATCTTAGATAATGTAAATACCATTAAAAGATCATTAAAATTATTTTTAAAGAAAGTAATCATTTAACATTCCAAAGTGTACCATCCCAATTTGATACATTTGAATCAGAAGACTTGTGACATAATAATATTAAATAAATGTTTTCAATACCATTATTTTAAAATTATTCATTATATAATATATCAAAATTGTATGTATATACACCACAAAAATAATTAAGTAATGAAAATACCATTTATCCCACAGATATAAAAAGTGAGGTTAAAATCCTTTAAACATCATTTTCTTTCTGGTGAATATAATTTATCATCATGTATAATTGTTCTAAATATGTCAATAACATATAGAAGAACCGTAAAAATAATTATTATATCATATATGGTCTTCTTATAATATCTTATTACCCATTTGGTAACAATATTTTATTATTTTTATTATTTTAGGTATCGATCATCAAAATTTTAAAATATGTTTTCACAAGTTAATTATTGTACTTAAAATTTTTATCACCGCTTCATCATATAAATAATGTATAAAATTCATTAATTATCATTTATGTCTAGTATATATGAGTTTATAATAATCTATAAATCTTGGGGATAGAAAATGAAATGCAACGTTCATTGAGACGATAGGTTGTACGCGCGCATTAACAATATATTCATTAATTTATAGTGTTAAATGATTGATATGTAAATGAAATATATATTTATTATAATTAAATTATTTTATCAATGTCATATATGTTACATAGGTTTTTTAAAACCTTCCTTTATACATTTTATTTATAGTGTGAACGAGTCACATCCCTTTGAGTGGGTGGTAGTCCACACTTCCACAAACGACATTATTATATTTTAAAAAAATGGAAAGATAAGTGTTCTATATTATATAATAATTAAATAAGAATAATGTACTAAATAAAATTTTTATTTAATATATGATCATAATTTCCATCAAAATTCACAACCATCAAAGGGGTAATAGAAAAATGAATGACATAGATTTGTGAGGTGGTAGTTTACAGTCCACATAAATTTTTAGTTTATTTTATAATATATTGAAGTTTGTATAATTTAAGGTATAAAATAAAAAATAATAAAAATATTAGTGTATTTATGATACTTTTGTTGTTATATAATATTGTAATATTAATAATTTTGGGGTTGATAATGAAAATAATACTAAAGAGCTTGAAGAAAGAGGTTACGTCATATTTTGGCGAAACCTTTTGGTTTGCACCAAAAGGATTCCATGGAAGTATATATAGAAAATATTAGGATTTTAGGTATTGTGGGGGATTTCATTGAGCTATTTAGATAGATATTTACTGATATAATTATTAATCCCAAAAACCCTAAGAGGGTAGGTGTATATCAGGGTGTTAATATTTTCATTTAAAATAGATGATCGTTTTCCCTTATTGGTAGGAACACATTAAATATATATTAAGACGATGTGTAGTAATAGAAAAATAACATGTAGAATGAAAATATAGAAATTTTACTTGGTTCACCTCTAAGGGCCACTTCTAAGGAGCATACACTTAAATTGTGTCTCCCGTACCAAAATACAATAATCATTACTAGATGTGGAATATTGATGTTTGGTCATAGTCACCTTGTTCTGGGAACAATACCTTTGAAATACATTAGGGATAGCTCATTACATCACTTAGATCACTTCTGTTGACTCCCACAATATCATTTCCTTGAGAGAAGTCTTACCCAGTTTATCGACTTTATGTTTTCTTCAATTATTTGGCATTAAATTTTTTGTCCCTAACATAGAATGGGAAACTTCTTGCACCATAAACATGTGTTGATGCATAAATAATTACCTATCCAATAAAACCTGATATTTAAAAAATTAATTTCATAAATCTCCCTCACGATGATCCTTCTCAATGTTCATGTCTTCGTGAATCACCGCTACCTTCACCGAGCACACTGCCTTTGTGTAGCTCTGTTTCCTTCGTAGAAAAACCTTCTTTCACGTAGCTCCCATTCCTTCATTAAACAATCTACCTTCGTGATTCTCACTAAGCCATCAAGGAATGTCCCATTTTTTTGAAGCACTAAATACATAAAATCATTGACTATAGTCAATAATAGAATAGTTTTTTGTGAATCTCAAAATCGCATAGACTACCAGTTTCATGGATCACCCCATGCATATCAAAATCCATGTGATTATGGATTTTCATAGAATAGTTTGTCTCAATAGAAGTGTAACATCTTATTTATAGGCTCGGTTGATCTAAAAGAACCACCACCTTTAGTTCATTTTTTAAATCGGTAAAAAACATCTTTGTGGTGCTCCTCCATTCACAAAGATCATCATAACCACATAGATTTCTATCAAAACCATTCATACCACCGCAGAGCTCCAATTTTTGTAATTCAATAGTAAAACAACATAAAATAGAAATTCTTAATATATTCAAAATAATCATTCCAGTATTTGAGAAACCCATGCTCATACAAAATTTATGAAGAGTTGATTCCAAAAAATACCTTTTGTGATAACCAAATTCTTATAATCATAGAAGAAACTATCATAATATTGTAATTCATCACAAAAAAAATATCATGATGCCTATATCTGTGAAACTCATGAATTTTAATTATTTTTATAATCCCTTAAAAGAATTCAAAATTCTTTCCATTCTATAAGTTTTGGACACCAATAATTTGGAAAACACTAGTAAATGACCCCACATTAAATACATATTATGTCATCAACTAAATATTTATTTTAATTGAAATATCCTTGATAATCCATGATATGATTTAGAACAAAAAAACCATACTCTTTTTCCAGTAAAGAACATCCTTGTTTCTAACACTAATGTTGTTTGAGAGGTGTTAAGTACTATGAGGGTTGAGTTCTTCTTTATGGTGGAGAAGGAGTGCCACTATTGAAAATTTGAAAAAAGGGAATTATTGATACATTTTTCCTATTAAAATTTTATTAAATTATGGAAAAAACTCTATCCAATGTATTATTGGTTTGATATATTTCAATTTAATTTCTTTTTGAAAAGTTTCTATGTCATTTTCACTCTTAAGATTATGGTTTAGTCCCTTGTTAAGAAAATTTTTCTTTAATCGTTGTAATTAATTATAAACACATCCACCTATGTTTTTGGTGAAAAACTAATTTGACCATATTAGAAGTTATAAATTATTCATATTCCAAATTGGAATCAATTTTTCAATATTCTAATACAAAAAAGTGTAAAAAATAACCTAAATTTAATCTCGTAGATGGGATGACAATGCGGGATTTCAATGTAAAAATGATAAAATGTTTTATATGTTTTTATATTCAATTTTAAGGTGAAATTTTTATTAATCACCAATAATGGATTAATTAATACACTATTCATCTAATTAAACCATAAAACAAATTAAAATTATAATTTAAACTTATAAACACATTAGATGAAAACGTAGTTTTAAATTAAAATTAATTATTTTTTAATATAAATTAAAATAGAAATCATCATAGAAAAATAAAAAAAATCACCCTAACCTAATTTTTGTCATGATAATTCTATTATTAGGTTTATATTCAAAAATAATATTTATAAAAGACAAAAAAATTGGATTTAAATTATTTTCTCCATTAAAAGGTGGTAAAAGTGCGTTAATTAAATTATAAGTTCTTTAGTGTAATATTATGTTCAGCATTATATTATGCTTATATAATAAATTATATAAATTTAAAAAATTCTTAATTATATAGATATTTTTTATTAATATCATTAATTAATTTGGTTTAATTTGATTTACTAGGATAAAATTGTTTTTTGAGCATAAGAATTGGTTTCTATAATAACATTCTGTTTTCTATCAATTGGTTTTTATTCTAATTTTTAATTTATTAGTAACCTATTAATTCAATTCATATATGTGTAAACTATATATTTTCTAAAGTTAGTTAATAATTTTCATAACTTTTAATTTAACAGCTAGGTTATAACTTAATATGTTAAACAATAATATTTAAATAATATATTATTGTTCTGTAAAACTTGGTTTTTGCATGTCACACATGCCAATGAATAAATTCGTTATTTTGTATGACGTAAAATAACTCAGTATCTTGTTCATTAAAAGCTATAAAATATATTTAATTTATTTAAAATAGAAAATATATTATAACTTCCAAAGATATTATATTCTCTTACACCCTTGGTGTTATGTTTCATATATGATTTGGAATATAATGTTCTCACATTATAATTTTAGGGAGATACAATAACCCACCATAAATAATTATCTTCCTCAAAATATAAAATTCATCTTGATGATATAAGGATTGATATTACAAATGTTGAAATCCTAGATTGTGAGAAGGGTTCTTGAAACTTCCACATGAAAAGAGAGAATCTGAAGTATACATGACAAATATAATAATATATAACTAGGTATCTAAGTAGGATAAAATTAGTGTCAAGTGAAGATACATACAGTGAAGACCAACATAATTATTTATAGGGAGTTATTTTGGTAATCATTCACAAATAACTAAATTATCGACAGAAATTTTAGGGCTAAAATTCATATATGCATGATGTTATAAAATACCATTGCATTAAAAAATATTAAGGATTTAAAACAAATTAATTATCTAAATCATTTTCCAAATTTCGATAAATTCTTTTACTTCCTAAGAATATTTGGAAATATACATACTTGAAATATTTATATTTCTCAATTTTTATATTATTTCTTTTGATTTTATCAATATAAAATTCATTCACTACATAAAAAAATGGATATACCAAAATTAACTTTGCTTTATAATGAAATAAAATACATTTATAATGGATAAAAAGGCCCATAAAATTGTGAAAATTCCAACTATTTGTCGGTAACTTTTTTCCAAATCTAATATGGTAAAGAAATTAATCTATAATCCTAAAACGTATGTCTACTGGTTTATCATTAATATTTATTCATAAAATATTTTGACTAAAAATAGTTACATATTAACCCGGACATTTATTATGTTATTTGTTGGCATTAAACAATTAAAATCATTTAGTCAGAAGTTCATGTCATGCAGCCTTGCGAGACATGATGTGTCGTAAACGAAAATAAAGTTTGTCTTTATATCAAATCATGATAATATAAATTATTAAATAAATATGATGTAAATCATTTAAATAATCTCATCCTATACATATCATTTTGACTATGGTTTTCAATACATATTAAATACATAAATAATTCATTGATTTATTTCCAAAAACATCCATCCCAACTCTAGTGTTTATCTTAAATTTCATTTTTCAGATTTCAACATCATGACAGCTTATCCTCAATCAATAAAATCTTAGGATTTACCTAGGTTTTCCATTTACAATATCTATTAAAATTGTTTATAATGGTTTTTAAATATAATGATAGTTATCTTAAAAATATCCCCAGAGAGTGCCAAATGAAGTGTGTAGTAAGGAACTTTATCGTATACCAGGTTATATTAAATTAGGCCTGACAGAACTTTTCATAGGTTTTCCCCTAGGTACATATCATCCAAAACAATGTGTACATGTAGTATCTCTAGAGGGATGTACTTATAGGAAGACAAACATAACATCTTCCTTACCAAAATTCTATGTTTTTCTCCTATACTTGTCCTCAAACTCTGCCTTAGAGATATGTTATCTAATCTATATTTTATTAAATTTATATTGGATGGTTTCTATTAATTTTATATTGATATCAACTATAGTGAAACAATGATAGAAATCTGAGAGATTGTTTCTAATACAATTACATTTGTACTTGAGACAAGAAACTTTTATCCCAAATGACCAAAAATGTTAGTAGTCTTGTTAAACTAGATACATGTGTGATTCTTTCACAAAAAATTAATACAACAATTAAATTATTTTTTTGATTTCAAGGATAAGGACATTATTCCATATAGCGTACCAATGAATATATTTCTTAGTACACTTCATGTAATCTGGGAGAAAATAATCATAATAAGTGTGGTCTGAAAATCATTGTAAAGGAGAAATATAGTTGAAATGATAAATAATCACTAAGAATTATCAATACAACAAAGTACAAAATGGAACACATTCCCTTAAAATATATAGTCATTTAGAAGTAATCATGGGAAGTTAAGAAACTAAAAAACATGCTATTTAATCAATGAATTGAGAATGAAATGCAACAGTATCTATATTGAGAAAAAATTTAATTCATAAATAATAACTAAACCAAAATTAAAGTTATGATTAATTATTGGACATAATTTTTCCAGAACATGAAAATTTATATCTTCAAGACATTAGAAAGGAATGATTAAAATTTCAAGTACAAACCTATTCAATTTTTTCACCTTATTTGTCTTCAGAGAACCTCTTGATGCAATGAGGGGAAATATACAGTCTGATCCTTATCCATCTTTGAATACCCAAAGAATTCCTCATATTGAATTATCAATAAATGAACAACATTCCTTATAAAATATCTATATATATAAATGAACATATATTTACCTATAATCCCATAGAAATAAAATAAATGAAAATGTAAATATCATATGTAAAATGATATATGGTTCCGGGAATAAACATATCCATGATAAATGGCATGGATAATTAGGTGAAATTAATTTTCTAATGATCATTATAAATTGAATATTTCAAGGGGACTAAAAGGAATTAAAGAAGTGATTAAAAATAATATCCTTGATAAATTAAATATTAAACCATCCAGAGAAATAATGAGGATGATATACATAAAAAATCATAAGTGGGGGGAAATTTTTTTCCCATTTATGTATAAAAATATTATAAAAAATATTTTCAAAACATTATTGAGGAAAATATAATTTTTTGGAAATAATAGAAAATCCATTTCATTGAAAATAAATTTTAAAAGAAAAATCATTCAAATTTAACATTTTAAAAATGAAAAAGAATCTTATATTAAATGATGGTGTGAAAATATTTAATTGTCATATGACGTAAAAAGAATATTCCACTTTCATGGTAAGAATTTTATTAAAATTACATGTTTAGAAAATGATAAAAAGAAACATTTGAAAAAATTAGAAAAAGGAAATAGGGAAAAAAATTTCATTAATAAATCATTGAGTAATGTTTAAAAAACGTTTGAAAACCTTTTTAGAAAATTGTATTTTTTGAAGAAAATATGTTCCCAAACTAGAGAGACAAATATTGTAGGGTTTTTTCAAAATAAGTTTCAAAATCTTTTTGACAACTAAAGAGTGAAAAATTTGTACTATTATAGAAAAATGTCATGAATAAATAGAGGATAGGAAAATTAAAGGGTTTTTTATAAAATGATAAAACAATTTCCTCAAAGGGTATTTCAAGTGTAAATAATATCAAATAAAATAATATTGTGAAGTAAACCTATAAAAATACCATAAAATGGATCATAGACTCCACCAATGAATAGATTACAAGAAAAATGTAAATCCTAAAAATATAAGTGGAAATAGAAAAAAATAATAGCAAGAGGTGCTTACACACATAATGTTATAATATTAATCACGATGAGAAAGTAATATAATGCAATGAATGTAATTTGGTTATAAAATTATTTTCCACATAGTTACACATAATTCAAATCCTCTTATATTATATAATTCAAATTTAAACTAAAAATATCACATAGAAATAATGAATCATGATATTATATGTTAATTTGGAATTATTCACACATAATATTAAAAACTAAGTTCTCAATAATAAATTATTTCTCAATGAATGGAATGACCAATGAAAGATCATCAAAATTATTCATGAGGAAAATAATATTTGAACATTCCAAAGGGTCCAATAATACATAGAAACATATGAATTATATTCCTAATGATGGAATAAATTAAAATTTAATTTCTAAATAAAATGATTATAAATAAATCAATGATATAATATATCAAAATCTGTAGTAGATATACCAGACAAATAAGTAAGTTGTGAAGATGACATTTATCTCACATTTGTAAAAAAAAGTTATAAAAATATATTACCTTGCTTTTCCATTCGTGTGCACATAATTTTACATCAGTTATAATGGTTAAAGAAAATTAATAAATTATAATATAACATTATATATATTCATGGTATCATAAATGATCTTATTATAATATCTTATTACATATTTCTTAAAAATATTTCTTAATTTTCACTATTTCATGTGCAAATTCCCACGTGTTTGGAGTAACTTTCAACTTTGAAATTTTTTTCTACCTACATCAATCATAGTATCATAATATACATAGTATAATACATGATTTAATTATTATATATATCAATTATATATGTATTTATAATAATCCATAATGTTTAGAGATAATAAATTAAATACACTGTTCAGGGATATGATAGGTCATGCATACTCATGAATGATACAATCATTTCATTTTCATATTAAAATAATGAAATTTAAATGATATATATTTATATAATAATTAAATATTTATTTTATATTTCCTAAATTTTACATAGTTTCATTAAAACCATCGTTTATATTTTCCATATATAATGTTAATATGTCACATCGCTTTGAGGGGGATGTAGTCCATATTACAACAAAGGATGCTATAATATTTATAATGTAGACAGAATAAAGTAATGTGTTACATAGAAATTAATAATTATATTTAAATTTTATATAATATATGAATTATTTATAATCAATGTGTCTAGAATAATTCCTAACCATGAGAGTTGGTAAGGGGAAAATGAACGACATCATTTTGTGTGGTTGTAGTTCGTCGTTCAAAGAAACTATATGTTTGTTACCAATTAGATAGAAGTGTGTATAAGTAAATGATGAAACAATAACATAAAAATATCTCAGTGTATTTATGATAATATTTATTTCATATAATCATGTAATAATAATAGTTGAGTGGGGTAGAATGGAAATAAAAAATAAAGGTCTTGAAGAAGGTGGTTACCTATTTTTTAGGTGACACCATTTTCCCCCAAAGGGATTACATTGATGGATTTATGAACAAGGTTTGGACTATAATATGATGTTAGGAATTTTTAGGAGGTATTTATTAATATCTTCATAGAGACAATGTGTCTTGTGTGGTGTGAGGTACCAGGACAGTCAACTGTCAATTTATTGTAGAGGAGGAGAGACATTATACTAAATTTTTTAAAATTAATTTCACTGATGTTTTTCCTATTAAAATTGGAACCAATAATAAAACAATGCATATAAAATAGAGTATAGTGCCAAAATTTGTCCATAGATATTCCTTCAGACAATTCTATTGGTGATTTTGGCCCTTAATCTTAATGTTTAGTCCCTTGTTAAGCTAATTTTCTCTTAATCATTGTAATTATTTTTAGTCACATTGACTAATCATTTTCACCAAAAACTATGTAGACATTATTAGACAGTATAAATTACACTTATTCCTAATATTTAATACATTTTTCAAAATTATAATCACATAAGTGGCGGAAATTAATTTATATTTAATCCTGTAGATGGGACGATGACGCAGGTTTTCAACATAAAAACGTTCAAATGTTTTATATGTTTTTATATTAAATTTTAAATTGAAATTAATTAGATTTACCAATATTTAATTAATAAATATTTGAATTATCTAAATAAACATTAAAAATAATTATTTTTTAAATGTATCCTTATAAATAAATTATATGAAAAAGTATATTTTAATTTTATTTTTATTTTCCAACTGTTCATTTAAAAAATGACACTTCACGGAAAATACAATAAAATAACCCTAACATAATTTTTATATAATTATTTCACTAATTATGTTTATTTTGAAAAATATTATTTAAAAAATTTCCAAAAAATGGATTTAAATTTGGTTCTCCATTAAATGGTAGTAAAAATGCCTTAATAATAATATAGGTTTTTATGTGTAATATTTATATAGTTTATATCTTACACTTATAAAATATATTAGATGAATTTAAAAAAATATTTGACCAAATATATATATTTCAATATTATTAGTCACTAATTATAATTTATTTAATTTATTATTATAAAATATTTTTGTGGGCATAATAATCGTTTTACATAAAAATAATCTCATTATATTCAACTAGTTCTTATATTAATTTCTTATTAATTAGTAACTAATGAATTTATTTAATATTTTTATAAACCATATATTTCATATATTAGTTAACATGATTCAAAACATATAATTTAATGGCTAGGTTATATCCTGTTATAATATACAATAAATTATATATAATATATTACTATTCTATAAAACATGCTCTTTCGTGTAATGCAAGTCATTAAAGAAATTCATTTTTGTGAGTGAAGTACTCTAAATTAGTTCCTCCTTTATTGAATGCTATAAAATATACATAATATGTTTAAAAATATAATTATATTTCAATGTCTTGGTATATTATATTCCATTACCCTCTTAGTGTTACATTTCTTAAACTCTATCAAATACAATGTTCTTATATTATAATTTTGGGGCATTACAATTATAGTAACTTATTATATAAAACTCATAGAGATTCAATAGTTTAGTGTTTTAATTGATAATCTCTTATAATGATGTTTCTTTTATCACAGTGTATATTCATGAAATGATATATTATTATATTCAAATAAGGTCGATAAAAACTTGAGTTTTGAAAAATATAAATTGTTTTAAACCACGATAATATTACAGATTCATTACCACCTTTATAGGATAAATGGATTCATATATTTTTAAATGTGGATGTTTGTTTTCAAATATTGAATTACTTTTTTTAAATAATTTTGTCCGGGTTAAAGATAGGGATGTCACTAAGATGGATTTTAGTGTAAATTGTTTTTTGTATTTAGTGATTCTATTTGGAATAATGAATACATCAGGTATATTTATAGATTTTTTAAATAGTTTGTTTCATCTATATATCAATGATTTTTTTATTTAATTCATTTATGTTATTTTGGTTTACATGAAGATGGACAAGGACCATGAAAATCATCTAAAGATGATTTTGGAGTTACAAAGGTAATATTAGTTTTATATAAAGTTGTTTCTATGTAAAATTTGGGCATGTGAATGTTTATTTAATTGGTAATGTCATATTAGATCATTGAGTAGTAGTAGACTAAGTGATGGTCGAGATTCTAGTAGCAAGGAAACCATTTTTCAAACCCACAAATGAGTATTGAGAAATTTGGGGTTGAAAAAATGACCAATGAATAAATATTATTTTCACATAATGGAATGATAGAAGACGAATTCAACAAGAGGATATGAAAAATGGGTCATGTGAGTTGTGTCACCTTCAGTAAGTATCATGATAATACAAACCATGTGACTTCATATTAATGGGTTACATGATTAGTTTAATTTATTCATTATTCATTGTGAAACCCTATATATGAGTACACCTAATCACACAACTGCCTAAAGTATGTTTTTCTAATCATGTGACATGTTGATGACTAAAGGATATAACATCACAAAAATGATCATGTGATACAAACCTGAAAATTAGGGAATATTTATGTTATATATGTTATAATATTTTTTACATGATGAGATTGAAAACTTCAGGTGATCTGATTATTTATATCACAAAATCCCTCAAACAGGTTATCAAGATCATGGTAAGGCCCTCAGACATGTTGACATGATCCATTTAAGTCCATTATATGTGTTGGCCTGATCACACAATGTCCTTTAGACATGTCCTAGAAAATAATTTGAAACCCACTTGAATTTTCATGATTAAAACACTAAAAATAAGGTCAAATGAGTGGATTACATGATGAAAGTGGATGGAATTGATAGACTAATCATTAAATTTCAATTTATCCAATGATGAAGGATGTGTGTCATGAATTCCACATATCATGATCATGTAATGAACAAAATACATCTCCAACTTATATAAATTACCCTACAACCAAATTAAGGTGAAATATTAATCTTGATCGTAAGATAATGATTCATATATATATATATATTGGATGGGATGTCTATAACCTCCGGGTAGTATAAACACATGTATAGATGGGGGAAGAATTTTGAGAGTAATGAGATGACATTATCACAATAACCATCTTCATAGTAAAGCTTTGTTATATTCATGAGAGAAATTTAATAAAATAAGCTCTTCAAATATTCATGTAATATGTTCATTGATCATCCAACATCCACTATGAAATATTAGGATGATCAAGTGATTCTTTGGTAGACTTGAATTGTGGGCTTTATGCGATTAAAAGTAATAAATGATAACACATTTACATGATATAATTTATGATGTTCTTTATAAAAAGGGATCATGTGGATCATTTGATATGTTCATTGATCACAAGATTGTCCCTCACACATCTGATGCTTGATAAAATAAAGGACTCTTGGTTTTTCATCCTTGATCACCTGATACCCTTGTAAATTTATGAATGATGTCTGGTTCATTCACATGATGTGAAAAAGACATTAATGATTTATAAAGATTCCCATTCTTCTGACATAAAAAAATATTCATCTTGATCACCACATAATTTTCCATAGGTATAGGGGTGAATATTCCTACCCCCCCCCCCCCTCATCGATGAAATAACCACATAGATAATAGGAGACCTTTTGAAGAGAAGGTATTACACAATCCCAATAACCATCATCCATGTGGTGTATGGTGAGTAACATTATAGAAATAAAAAAAATATATGTTATGATAAGGGTTTACTTGATCAGTTCATTGACAACATGAAGGATTCTAGGAATAGTCATATTGGTCACAAAATTCCGTAGTTCAAAAATGATATGGGATTCATGTGGTATAAAGAAAAAAAACTGGACCTTTATATGATGGATGATATGTTTTTCTTCATGCAAAGGGATCTTTCAGTTTGAATGATCAGTTCATTTATCATTTGAAGGACCTCATAACATGACATCATTGATCATTCTATGGACTATGATCATCTCATCCTTGATCACATGACACCATTATACATTTCAAATTTGGTCATGTTAAGGACTCCATACTTGTCATCATTGATCACACAATAACCCCTTCGCTTGTCATCCTTGATCACTCCAAACCCTGGGACATGTTAGACTTATCACATTGTATCACTAAGAAACGTCATCCATATCAGGAATAATCCCATAGAAATTTCATCCGGATTATAATACAAGCCAAAATCATGTTATGTTATTTTATAAATACCCTATTTGATATATAAAATTTATCTAGAAGGAAAACATGTATGTGTACATGAACCAAATGAACTATTGGTCATGATCCTTGGGATGATTAACCCAATTACGTGAAGAGTTTATGTGACAGACCATGTGATAAGCACTCATGAATCCTTATTCATTCCATTTCTTCAAGTGGGGTACTCATGCCACCCTAGAACACTCAAATGGAATCTCATAGTCATTATTACTCACCCTTTAGTGGATAAAATACATATGTTTTATATGGGAATCCCCCTTCATGTAATAGATCAATATCCTATTTAATCTATCCCACGGGACCCATATCATATTGGTCTACCATCGATTCTCATACATATGTATTTAAGGAACCCAAGTGAAAAACAATAAAATTGATTATAGATTTCAACATGATACATAGGATTTATTCCTAGGGATAAAGTTCCATGTTAAACATGAATAATTTTTATTCCCTTCTAGGTTCATATCATTCACATGGTTTTTAATCATACTCCCTTAAGGATGATTCAACACATAGTTCTCACATATATAGCTAGTGCATCCTCTTTTATACTATCTATTGTTTCTCACAGAAATCATGAATCAGAGAAGCATATATATATATATATATATATTCATTTATTTAATGATCATACAATTTTCATAATAAACTCCCCCCAATAAGGGAAATTTATTATATAATGTCTGTATAAATTAAATCTTTTATCCATTATGGCATGTTTGATCTCTTTTTTATCACATGGAACACATCTCACATGGTATTATAGTCCCACATTAATCATACCAACATCATTATACATATTTCTCAACAAAATGGGAAAACATGTTGTTATAAGCCCAAAATTTCCTAAAATAGTTAGAAATAACCCCCACCTTCCTCACCCATTAGTAGATAATGGACAAAATAATGTGTGAAAACATTGATTCCTATTATAATAAGGATATATAGTTCACCATCCTCAGGATCTATGTTGATTGAAAATTCATAAATATCCTTATATATAAGTCCTTTCCAAATAAATTAAAACATCCAAACATGATCCTATATGAGCTAGGTAATTTTTTATTTTTTTTATCATAGGATTCCTAAAAAGCCACATTAAGGTCCATTCCCATTCCAAGAACAGTAATATTTTTTCTAAACTATAGTATAATCTTGTGTGTATAGTCATATGTCTATAAAATTCCTGAATTCCCTCACAATTAAGTATTAAAAAAACATATAGAGAAAAATTGATACATATTGACCCTTTCATTAATATAACTCCATCTCATATGTACATCAATTCATCACCCGATCATTTTATTAGGGTATCTAGTCACATATTGATATTTATGAAATATTATTTAACATTTTTTAAATATATAAGAGAGTCATTGAATGGGAAATAATTTTACCCAAAAGGGTGTGGTGAGACCAAACTCTCTTTCTTTTTACTAATTTTAGTTCATAAGAAATTTTTTGTTTGAAATGAAAATGTACACCAACATTTAGAATGTAGTCCCCTAACATAATATGAATGTGGAAATGGATGTTAGTTTTTGTATGAGACAAATAACGGTGAACCTAACAATAATATCTTTAAAAAATTGGATGACATACATATTTTTAGAAAAAAAATAGTGAAACCAACATGAATCCTTATTGTGTCATCCATTTCAACAGTATAAGAACATTGATTGTCTAGTTCTCATCAGGCTATTTTGTTCTAAATGGGAAACATATTTTTTCAATAAATACCCATAAATGAATATTTCAGAAGTGAATAATTCATTAGTATTATAAATTCAATAGAAGTGATTTGAAAATTAATTTTCTAATATTATAACTCCAATATTATATTTGATTAAGAATTTATATGTTCTTTCATAGATGGTGGATTTTCATGTAATTTTGGAAATTTGAAAACAAAATTTGGAAAGTTTTATAGTTCTTCAATTATCTGAATAGGATATTCCATGTGAGCTATATTTTGACACATATCATTGGATATTTAGACATTTGTTATATGAAGAGAGTAATTTCATTTTCTAGGAGTTTAGATAGTTTGATCCCAAATAATGTAACAAAATTATTATTGATTTCTATCCTATAGTGGTGGTGTTTCTAGTTATTGTATTTGTTAATTATTTAAATGATTAATTAATTTTGTTTTATTTAGATCAAAAGTGATTGAGATTTATATTTTATGAATTGGATTTAAATTCCTAGTCAATAATTAGGTAGTGTTACTCCAATATTATTACAATGAAATAACATATACCCCTAAAATATGTAATATGTCAATAGGAATTTGGATTCAAAAGTTATATAGTGGTGTGTTGACACTCCATTCCGTCACAGAGTCTAACAAATGAAAAGGTGGAATCACATAAGCACAAAGAGTGTCTTCAATTGAAGAACATAAAAAATTGACAAAGGAATGAACAAGGAATCCTTTAAGCATGGGCCGCACAAGTTTTATTATGGTCATGCAAGTATACTTACGCGCCACATATGGTTTTCCCAAGTCACTTGCACGCCCTATTATTTTTTTCACCCAAGGTCCTCAATGGCATATAAATACCCCCTGTGGGCCCCCCATTTCCAGGATGAAAAATCCAAAACTCATATTTATACTATGATCGCCCTAGTCTCTGCTTGAAGTCTTCCAAACACATGTAAGGTAATTTCTTACATAGAATGGAAGATCTAAAGAGTACGAATATGGCCTAAGTGTTATAACTCATTAAATCTTGTGCGCCTAAGTGTCCAACGCTTAAGGTAAATCGATACACTTGAGCACCACCTTGTCCTCTCATGGAAACTTGTGGCCACCTATATGAGAGCCTATAGGTATGATACTAAGGGCTCTAATTCAAAGTCTCCCAAGTATCACTTCACAGGTTCTTCATCACCCAAGTGAACTTATGTCACGCAAGTATACTTGCACAACCAGGACTTGTGCGCCAGACCAATACATGTGCGCCTCCATCCAATACACTTTCTATCCTCAAATTCACCTCTCCTATTCAAGATTTAGCCTTTAAAACCCTATTCAAATCCATTCATGGCATGGTTGCTTTGTTGGCTTCCATATCTGAAAGGAACTCTCTGGAACATCTCTCAAAACCATGTAATTTACATAACTTTATGTCACTTTGGTTAGAGATTTCCTTCATTCAACCTCAACCTTTAAGATGAGAAGTTCCCTAATCTGGGCATCATCATTAGGATTAAGCCCCAAGTTCCCTAATCTGGGAATCCTATTTAGGAGTAAGCCCCAAGTTCTCTAATCTACGCATCCTTTCTAGGAGTAAGCCCCAAGTTCCCTAATGTGGGAATTCTCCTTAGGAGTAAGCCCCATGTTCCCTAATCTGGGTATCCTCCTCAAGAGTAAGCCCCAGTCTTATTTTCTTTTGATTTGGTATTCCTTCTCATGAAGAAAACCCAATCATAAGTCCCCTTAAATTTGGAATCCTCCTTAGGAGTAAGCCCCAGTCATTATTTCCCTTAACATGGGTCTCTTTCTCAAGAGTAAGTTCCAAGTTACAAATCTCCTTAAACTTTGGGCCTCCTTCTTATGAGTAAGTCCCAATCATAATTCACTTTTGATTTAGCCATCCTTCTCAGGAGTATTCCCCAGTCATAATTTAAAGTCCCCTTTAAATCTGGGCATCATCCTTAAGAGTAATCCCCAAATTAAGAATCTAATTCTCCATAAATCACAAATACCTTAATGGACCCTGTTAATGGGAATCCTCCTTAAGATTAAGCCCCAAGTCCCCCCCCCCTAATTTGGGCATCCTCCTCAGGAGTAGGCCCCAAGTTAGAGTATCCAAATCTCCATAAAGCATGAATATCTTTATGCACTTTTTTCCTAGGTTTCTTTCTAGGAGTAAATCCTAGTCTTCACCTACATGGGCCATCACACATATATAAGTCCTATATCATTCATTGTGACCACATATTTCATGGAACAAATCATCATGTTTACTGATACCTCTTGTTTCTCACACCGAGCATGAATCATGTGAGCGTAGAGTGTAAAAGTAACCACGACACATCTCTTTGGGCCGTTAATCATACGTAATCCCCACAATTCTTAATTGAACTACAAGGACTTTCTTCTCCACCTTAGAATCAAAGTATGTAGGAATCCTTTGTAAGGTTCAAGGATATTACCAATTAATTCTCATCCTTCCCATATGACGTTAAACAATATCTTGATTCCCGAACTACATGGGTTCTGATTCCTCTCTAACAAAGATACATAGGTAGCCTATCTGCGGGTACAATCCCAACTCTAATATAATCTATGTATTTTAAAATGAAAATAAACTTCAAGTACCCCACTGAGTTGCTTTAAAACCAGTATGGTCATCATAATGAAAAAGATATTTCTATATGATGTGTTGAATGATACCATTGACTAAGAATATCTAATAAATACTAATGATTATCTATCGATGAAGAACCTCAAATACATACAATATATTCTCTAAATCTCATTCATATGACTCATTGATTTCAAGACCTAAAGGAAGAACTCATTTTCATGCTTGGTAAATTAATAAGGATTCACAAACATAACTCAAATCTATAAGAGAGTCCCATAGTAGACAATAATTCCCCCCGAAAAGGTGTGATGAGTCTGACCTCCCATCCTCTCGACCAATGAAAATTATTAATCATCATCAATCCACAACTAATGGTAACCTACCTTTGGAAAGTATGTCCAAATGGATATAGAACCATTGGATGTTTCTGGTTCTATGAATAAACCTGTTAGAAACTGATTGGAATGTTTGAACCTTTAAAAAACAAGGTCATTCCCATTTCTAGAAGAAAAAAAACTGGTGAACCCAATGTGAATCATTAAACATGTTCAATGATGTTTTACATATTTGTTAGGCCCCTATTTAACTTCATGTGAGGACCAACAAAGCAATGAAGAACATATGTGGTCATCAAAAATATGTATTCGATAATCTTATCTTGATTATTTCTGTTATATCAAACATGAACTCCTTTCCATGATCATTATACTTTAAAGAAATGGCTTTTCTAAATTTTACACATGTGAATGCCTCGACTGATACTCCTGCTGGATCCTCATCTACTCTGAGGACGACATCACCCACTCAACATCTTCATCGTTACGTCTCAAATGCACTGGTTAAGGAAAATCGTCAACATGGTACCATTCTGACACTAGAGGCCGCTTGAAAAACCCTCTAAGTTAACAACTCATTCTGGTTGTCCAGACAGCGATTACCAGTGGTCAAGAAGCAGGTGGTTCCAACAATTGTTTCCAACCGTTTAGGGTCATTATCCCCAGAACACAATCACTAGTCCCTCCCATATTATGGAGAGGTGAATGAGAAGGTCACTCAAGGCCTTAATTAAAGAAGACATGAGTCCTTCCCGAGGGCTCCTATCAACAATCGCCGCCAGACTCGTGTGGTAGTGCACCCTCAACAGGATGAGGTTATCACCTCTAGGCATTCGGCACAGCTTCCTCAGACCCGAGCATGCAAGACGAACCACTAGAGAAAAAATTCAGACAACAGGGAGGAGGTTCATACTTCTTCCCCCTCCAGAGAAGTCCATCAAGATATCTTGATGGCAATCAATGAGCGGGCACACATATCCTTCCGTTCTAACCCAACTGTCCAGAAGACTCGTCTGGCAGAAACCCACCAATCCCAATTGGAAATTACGATAGTGTACTATAGAATTTCACATAAAACTATTTATAATTCATCAGACAGCAAGAAGGCTCGTCTGAGGTCAACCAAAGAAGCTCACCAACCAAATATGGTGACCACCTGTAAACAGGAATATACACGTGCTTACAATAAACAATTTTGTAAGCAGTCTCTTCTGCCAGTATTAGAGTAAATTCATCAACCATACTTGACAAATAATAAATAGAAGGAACATACACCTTCCAATGTTAATCAATCCTACCAACAGTCTTGTTTGGTAGCACCTGGAGAAGTCAGTCAGAAAGATCCGACAACAAATTTAGAGCAGACTCAACTCTATGCCCCCATGCATAAATACTGTAAATATCCATTGATAGGAAAATTAGGAAAATATAAGGCACATACATCTACTCCAGACATGTAATGGATGTATATTCCCATTCAGGTAGCTGAAGTCACCAAGAACATTTGGATAGTGGTGAAAGAGCAGAAGCAAATCCCTACCCATATTCTGGATGTCTGTCATAATTTTATAACAACTTCAGCAGCATCAATAGAAAGGTATCATATATCAATCCCTATCAGTGGAGTGACTCATCAACATATCACACCAGAATATATACACACCTCTTTCCCAGTCTAGGAGGGTTTTGGAGCATACTCCCTCATATCATATGGACAATCAAGTCAGGCACATACACCCGATTTGAATGGAGATAATCAGACTAACCTGACCATTTCTTCTGAGCAGGCACATACACCTGCCCATAATAACCACTTTCATCAAAAAGTGGTTCCTAAAGTGAGTAAGAATGCATCTAAGAAAATTACCCATTCAGCATAGTCGATAAATCAAGAGCCAATCCGCAATAAGGCCTTCCTCGATGTTGGAGTTCTTGAAGCCCTCATAAAATTATCTGTTTCAAATAATGATTCTACTCTCTCATTTCCCAAAAGTGTGAACGATTATTATCAAGTTATTCATTAGAAACTTCCTCCTGAAGGCTTGTTTTGTCCTTTTGCGGACTCTCAGTGTGATATTCCAGAAATGTTGATGGAAGATTGTTTTAATGATATTCGTCTCAACATGTGGAAAAATATTTTTCACTCGAAAGAGAAAATATTATCTTATGATGAATATAAAAATCATTTCATTATAATAGAAGGGTTAAAACTCCAAATTTATTTGTCATATATCTCAGTTTCCCGATATGCAAAGTTTGAAAATGAGCTGAGAGACCTTCAGCGTTCATACCTTGGTGCGTTAAAAATGTTGTGCCAGTTAATTTCCAATGCCGCATCTGGTATTCATATCAGGGGATGGGGTGTTCAAGGAGCACTATATTTCACTGTACTCTCACGTGAACAAATCCCACCAAAAATCGTCTCATGGAATGTTATTGCCCATGGCTTGCCACAGCCAATTGACTCTCGGGAACATGCCTCAACTAGTTCTTCCCAAAAATAAGAATTCAAAGAACAAGTTGTTGAATTACTCTTCAATCAGTCAATTGAGAATATAAAATAGGATTCTCATTTAGAGCATGTGTATCATCAGGTGACATAAGTGTTAGAAATCATCCAATGATCATTTGAGCCAGGTGATTTGAGTGGATGTAGGCTGATGCATCCAGCCAATTTCCAGACTAAAGTCTGCAAAATCAGAAGAGCTTTTAAGAAGGTCTCAGATGTAGCAGCTCTAGATCCACCTCATCTTGCCATACTGGTGACTATTTTACCTCAACCCTTGGGATCAATAGATGGGATTTAAGGAGTTGAGCAGGGAAAGCAGGAACAACCCCAGTACACCAGACTGGGGACTTTTTCAAATTCTGAATATCTTCCTTGGAAAATGTCAGTATTCTCTCAATTAGGGAAGAAGCCACAAGAGAAATTCAGAGTCGAATTATCCGTAGGTTCCCTCAAAATTACGGTTCAGAAAGATGTTTTTGAGGGATCAACTCAACCGAGGTAAATGTCTCATAAAGGACATGGAAGAAGGAAATATAGAAGAAATGTTGATAGAAGGGATGAAATGCGTTATGCATCGATAAATGACATCAATGTCTTTGTCACTAATCCCCCAGAACATGAGGTTCACTCAAAGGAATTAGATGAAGAAGTTCTTATTCATGAAGTTGTACACCCAGAGGCAAATGGAGAAGGTGTTTGTACCCCAAATCAAAGGCTTACCCAGAATCTAGGTTTTCTTTTAAATAACTAACTCCCCCCTCTCCGAAAGGTATCCAATAAAGGGAAATAAAAAAAGTCAGGTTACATTCCACCCTTCTTCTGGAGAAGTCCAATCACTCTCATTATAGGAAAGGTTTGCATAGTTGGAAGATGAAATTAAGGCGTTAAGGAGGGTGAATACAGAACTACTTCGAGGTAGTCTTCCTCCTAAGCGTGTTGAAGTCAATCAGTAAAGGGAATTTGTTGCAGCTACTGAGATAGATCAAGAATATCCTCCTTTACCAGTACACCATCACAATACTAATACTATGGTTCTTGAACAACAACATCTAGTCGTGCTACCATCAGTTGCAGTACTGGTCACTACACCTGTCCAAACTCTAGTTATTTCACCTACTCAGGTCCAAGCTCAACCAGATGTTTCTCAAAAGTTAATGAATAACATTGAGTCATTAATAGCTTGGTTGCAAGCTATGGAAGGAAAATGTGAACCAGTTCAACCATAGAAGAGAGATTACCCTAAATGGGTTTATGAAATTCCTCCACCATCAAATTTTGCGAGTACCATGTTCCCAAATTTTTATGGTTCGAGAGATCCAGATCAACACTAAACACATTTTGTTTCTCGTTGTGATCCTATGATGGGAACTACTCAACAACAAGAAGCAGTTATGCTGAGGTGTTTTGTATAGTTATTACAAGGACCTGCTTTTGTCTGGTGTACAATCTAGCAATCCCGGTCAATTACTAGGTGGGAAGATCTCCATTAATGATACCTTCTTCAATTCAGCTCAACATTTCCAAATAAAACACTTTTTGATTTTACAAATTGTAATCAAAGGGAAAATGAAAGATTTTAATATTTATTTGCTCGCTGTAAGGGATTAAATTATTACATAATTTTACACTCCCTTAAGAATAATTGTTGCCAATATGTGTGGAAAATTTTCTTGATTAATTACACACACCGTTGATCCTGGTGAAATATACAAGAGGGGTTCGAGACCTTACTTTAATCGCTATGCAGATTGAAGACTCTCTTACAATTACTATGGCTAGAAATCATGTAATTATATCAGTTCTACAAATGATAATTGGGAAACAAAGACTCATTTAGTTACACTTAAACAAGAACATGTACATGCTTCCACTTCAAAACCTTCTTCTTATCAAAGGGCTCCACCTCCTGAGCAACAACAACAGAGGACATTTTGTCATGATGATCAAAGAGATCAAAGACGAAATAAATTTTAGGAGTTAAAGATCAAAGTTTATTCTTTCTAAAATTAACAAGTTCCTGGTTACATCATTTTGTCTCTGGAAAATATTTTGGTTCAGTTTCCAAGTCCCAAAAACCCGAACAAGGAAGGATATGAAGAGCTTCCCAACTATTTCCCATTTAATCAAATGTTGGGGCATCCCATTCAGGAGTGTTTTGTCTTCAAAGACCTCCTATGAAAGATGGTGGACTCTGGACAGGTAAAACTGAAAGGTTCTTCAGCCCAGGTAGCATGTGTTACTGCTACAGATCCAGAGGAAGAAGGTGAGTGGCATGAAGTCAAAAGCAAAAATGCACAAAAATATTATGATTGGATGTTTAGCAGAATGATCAACCGAACTCATGCCATTTTAGGAACACAATTGAATCAACCAATTGTATATTCTACTATCAATGCCACAGAAAAACCCCTAACATCAGAAGGAAAATCTTAAAAGAGGTGGCATAATTCGAATAAAGAAGAATAGTTAGAAGAAGAAGATTTCATGTCAAAGCATAAATTGTCTTTGACTTTGGTAGATTTTATGCCATATGCTTCAGAAGCACGGGCACCGCCCCACCAAATGGTACAACCTAAACTGGATAATCAGACAGAATCTTTATCAGATGAATAGTTGATCTTTGGTTCTGTTAACATGATTCACATAACAGATCCATATACCAGTAACATTTTCGATCTTTATAAGACTAAATTACCAGTATCAAAAAGAGGAAGGAGTTCCAGAGTTCTTGGATATAGGAGAAGACGTGGATATTTTAGATGCCACTACTCCAATCCAACCCCTGCTAGAATGGTATATGCAGCAGAAACTTCTAGTAGAGCCCTTCAGCGGGCTCAATAGGAACAAGAAAGGTCTTCCACACATGGAAGATTCAGTCCTAAGAAAATTATTTTGGAGGATCGGTTGGATGTTACACCTTCTTCCTCTCAGCAAATAAATAGACCTACTCAGTATAATATTTCAATGCAAGGAGTATTTCCAACTCATACCCCAATAGAAGATGCATCTACTTCCAAATCATAAAATTCTATGGAACCTACAAAACCACATGTTCCTATTGGGAAACATAGAACTTTGGACCAAAAGAATGATGTCTTGAAATATTCGGCCCAAGTACCGATCATGTTTTATATTATGGATTCCTTGAATCTATCAAAGGATCTTCGGGAGGCACTCATTAAGGTATTTTCAAGTCCTTAGGAATTCAAAACTGAAATTGTTGTGCCTGAAGTCTACCATGTAGATAATGATCCAACAGAATTCCATTCCATGATATCATTTATATATGAATATGAATATGATGTTGTGCATGGACATATTATACCTTTGTATTTATCTGGCGATGTCAATGATGTAGACATCTGACGAGCTCTCATTGATAATGGTTCAAGAGTCAACCTCATCCCTATTCATACACTTCATCAATTGGGCCTCACCGAATCTGATTTATCCCCTTATACATTGATGTTGAAAGGATATGATAAAAATGAACAAAACCTATGGGTGAGATTACAATCAGAACTTGGTTTGGAGAACTTGTATCCATTTAATATTTCATGGTTCTTTTTCATGACACACCCTTCAACAGTTTTCGTGAAAGACCATGGCTACATAACCATGCGGCTATCCCTTCATCATACCATCAATGTATAAAATATTGTTTCAATGGTAAAATTTGGACATTGTATGGTGATAAAGCCCCATTCAAAAAATGTGAATCTCAATACATTAAGGCAGAATTCAATCACATGGAGGGAAAGGAGATATCCACCACAAAGGAGGTTACCAAAATTAATGCTCTATATAGTCTGTAAAGGATTCTACTCGACCCATTCATACATGTGAGTACAGATTATGTGTTTCCTATTAGTCAAATTGACAGGATATACCCAAATCTAGACACTCTTATGGAAACATCCATAATGTTAATTACAGCAATTGAGCCATATAGCATGAAAGAAATTAGAGATTCACCAAGCAATGATGAAAGGTAAAATAGAGATGTCTTTATTTCATCCGCTGAAATCCTGCCATTGTATACTTCATCAACCAGGCCAGAAGAAGTTATAGCAATACTAGAGGAAAATAATGTTGTGGATTCTTAATCCATGAACTCCTCTCTATCACATTATAAAGACCCTTCATAGTCAATAGGGTCAGAAATGGTAGCCTCTTCTTCAAGATGTTCAACTTTTAACATCTCTCATGATCATGTAAATTCTACTACATCATCTACTATGCAAGTAGAAACAAAATAAGTAACACATATTGAAGAAGAAGAATAAGATATCAAGTATGCTCCTCCAGCATTTGAAGAAGGTATCTCTACTACTGTGGATGAACTCAGAGAAATAATTATGGGTACAAAAGAAGATCCACACCCGACTTTAATTAGTGTGGCCATGACTCTTGAAGAGCAAGAAATGTATATTTCATTTTTAAAGAAAAATCAAGATGAATTTTCTTGGAATTATAAAGAAATGTCAGGGCTTGATCCTGATGTTGCTACCCATCATTTGGGTTTTCTATAAGAACATCGATGATTCAAGCAAGCCGCAATAAGAATGCACCCAACTTATGCCTCCAAAATTAAAGCTGAGGTGGATAAGCTTATCAAGGTTAACATCGTCAGAGAAGTTCAATATCCCAAATGACTAGCTAATATTTTCCCTATGAAAAAGAATAATGGAAAAATTAGAGTTTTCATTGATTTTAGAGATCTTAATCAGCATTTTCCCAAGGATGATTTTCTAGTTCCGATAACAGAACTCTTAATTGATGCAACAGCTGGTTATGAAGCACTTTCCTTCATGGATAGATATTTTGGGTATAATAAAATAGGAATGGCTGCAAAAGATGAAGAATCTACGGCCTTCAGATCCTCTGAATGTGTGTTTTGCTATCAGGTAATGCCCTTTGGCCTAAAGAATGCAGGTGCATCATATCAACGTGCCATGCACCGTATCTTTAAAACCTTTTTAGGGAAATTTGTTGAATGTTATGTGGATGATTTGGTGGTTAAATATAGAAAACATTCTAATCACTTGGTTGATTTGGAAATCATATTCCACAAACTTCGACAACATAATTTGAAGATGAACCCCTTGAAATGTTCTTTTGGGGTAACCTCAGGAAAATTTCTCAGCTTTTTTGTACACCATCATGGTATCGAAGTTGGTACTGAGAAGAAACAATCAGTCCTTGGTATGTCACCTCCTCAAAATTTGAATGAATTAAGAGTAATTCAAAGACACTTGGTTTATATTCAGAGTTTCATCGCTAATCTAGCAGGAAAATGTTTACCCTTCACCAAATTGATAAAGAAGGGAGTCACTTACCAATGGAATAAAGATTGTCAAGAAGCATTCAATATTCTAAAGAAATATCTCTTGAGTCCACTAGTATTAATGCAACCTGTTGAAGTATGACCTCTTATTATTCATGTGACATCTTTAGAGTGATCATTGGGTGCCTTCCTTTCCCAAAAGAATGATGCTGGGAACGAAAAGAGCCTTTACGATCTCAGTTGGACAATGCTTGAGGCAAAAACTTGATATTCAAGTATTGAAAAGTGCTGCCTAGAATTAATTTTTGTAGTTCGTAAATTAAGACACTACTTGTAACATCATGAAGTCCAATTCGTATCTCTTAATAACCCGCTCAAATTTATCCTTTTTCGTCCAATGCTTACTGGATGTCTAGCATGGTGGGCAGTTATTTTGCAGTAGTTTGATATCCAGTATATGTCTCAAAAGGCATCAAAGGGACAAGCTCTGACTGATTTATTTATTGAACACCCTTCAATAGAAGATACGTCTTTAGATATTGAACTCCTTGGTGAGGAAGTATTATCTATTCAAGATAATCATCAAACATGGGAAATGTACTTAGATGGTGCTTCCAGATGTACAATAGAGAAGAAAATGGAAGATCATAAATTCAAAAAACATGGGTTAGGAATTGTGCTTATTTCCCCAAAAACGGTAGTGCTTCCCTATTCCTTCTTATTGTTGGGGGTTGGTACAAACAATGAAGTAGAATATCAAGCTCTCATTGCAGGATTGGAGTTGGCTCTTCAGGAACAAGTGAATTACTTAAAGGTGAATGGTGATTCAGACATGGTAATCAAACAAGTCAACATGGATTATGCCATCAAAAAAGAAGAGTTAATCCCTTTGTATGATTATGTTAGAGATTTAATGGAGTAATTTCCTTTGGAACTGATATTTTCGTATGTCCCACGATCACAAAATGCTCAAGCTGATGCACTGTCTATTGTACCCACATCTCTGGAAGATCCAAATTGGGACGAGACAATCATCTATACTGCCCACCGTCATATAGTTTCACCTTGTGTTCAAATCAAAATAGAGGAAATCCATGAAATTAGCCTCATTTCTGAACCATATGGTCATAATATAGGATTGATGACACCTATTAGGGAATACCTTCAAAATAGAACACTCCCACCTGATAGAGCCGGGAAAGAACAAGGTCGGCGATGTGTGGGAAATTACACACATTGTGATAGCCCAGATCACCTAGAAACAATTCTCTAGAAGCGAGGTTTTGATGGAATTATCTTCAGATGTATTGATGTTGATGAGACAATGGTTTTCTTGAAATAAGTACATGTAGGAGTTTGTGGTGCACACCAGTCTAGACATAGACTATCTGATCAAATTCGAAGGTTGGGACACTTTTGGACTTCAATGATACAATATTTGGTTGATTTCACTAAGAAGTTTCATTCTTTCCAAGTATATGCCAATTTCATTCATAAACCCCCATAGATTCTTCATACAGCTAAATACTCATGGCCATTTTTCACATGGGGAATGGATGTAGTTGGACCTTACCCTTCAGCTACATCCATGTAGTTTAAATATATACTTACTACTACTGACTTCTTTTCCATGTGGGAAGAAGAAATACATCTCAAAGAAGTTAGTTCTAAAAGCATTGTTAACTTCATCAAGTTTAACATAATAACCATATTTGGTGTCCCTTATACCATATTGACGGACAATGGCACCAACTTCTGTTCATCCTATGTAAGGAAGTTGTAACAAGAATACAACATCAAATCCAGCCATTCATCTCAGTATCATGTAGCAGCCAATGGCCAAATAGAATCCTTCAATAAGACAATTTCAAACATACAGCAAAAGATGGTGGATAAAGAAAAGAAATCATAGCCTGATAAATGTTTTCATGATTTATGGGATTATCGAACCACCACCCACACTGTTACGCTCTCAACTCCATATTCATTGGTATATGGAATGGAAGCAGTCTTTCCCATTGAGGTTTAATTACCCTTGCTCATAGTAGCCATTTGTTATTAGTATTCTAAAAATGAACTATCTCACAATTGAATGGATGAAATAGAATGATTGGATGAAAAAATATTGTGCACCCAACCCCACATAGAAGTCTATCAGAATTGTATAGCACGGGCTTTCAACAAAAAAGTTCTTCTTCGTTCGTTCATTCAAGGAGAATTGGTATTGGTTCTCAGAACTCCAATGATACAAGTGCAGAAACCTCCAAAGATTCAGCCAAATTGGGAAGGACCTTATTCAACACATATGGTCTACTCCAATGGAGCTTATTCTTTAATCTCAATGGATAGAGAACTTATCACGACTCCAACCAATGAAAGATTCTTGAATATGTATTTTGTGTAACCCAAATACACCTTCATCCAACATGACATTAAACTGTGTCTTAATTACTATATGATGTTAAACTACATAGTCCCTCTTTTTTCCTTACTACATTACATTAAACTTCATAGTCCCCTCCTTCGTCCAACATGACATTAAACTGTGTTGTCCAAGATACATGATGCTAAACTGTGCAGCACTGGTCCATGCATATGACCTTAAACAATTATAGAGTCCCTTTAGTCCTTACTGCTAGACTTTAAACTACACAGTGTTACCTTCATCCCACATGACATTAAATTGTGTTGTCCTAGATACATGACGCTAAACTGTGTAGCACTAGTCCATGCGTATTACCTTAAACTATTTTAGTCCTTACTGTAAGACATTAAACTACATAGTATCCATTTTCTTCACAGAAAGTATTTAAATTTCATTGTCCCCTTAGTCCTTACTACAAGACTTTAAACTAAATAGTGTCACATTCGTCCATCATGACGTTAAACTGTGTTGTCCTAGCTACATGATGCTAAACTATGTA
Source organism: Viscum album (assembly GCA_963277665.1). Classification (NCBI taxonomy): domain Eukaryota; kingdom Viridiplantae; phylum Streptophyta; class Magnoliopsida; order Santalales; family Viscaceae; genus Viscum; species Viscum album. Next base: position 2,136,799,228 of record OY728138.1, read on the forward strand.
ACACTGGTCCATGCATATGACCTTAAACTATTTTAGTCCCGACTAAACGACTTTAAACAGCACAGTCCCCATAGTCTTCACTACAAGACTTTAAATTTCACATTCCCTATAGTCCTCACTACAAGACTTTAAATTGCATAGTCCCTTTAGTCCTTACTACAAAAATTTAAACTACATAGTATCTCATTTTTCCAACATGACGTTAAACTGTGTTGTCGTAGTAACATGACGCTAAACTGTGAAGCACTGGTCCATGCATATGACCTTAAACTATTTTAGTCCTTACTGTAAGACTTTAAATTGCACAATCCCTATAGTCCTCACTAAAATACTTTAAACTGCATAGTCCCTCTATAGTCCAATATGACGTTAAACTGTGTCCAGTCCTTTAGATGTCCTACATGACGTTAAATTGTGAATCGTTAGGGTTGTTGTTACCTCTTGTTTCTCACACTGAGTATGTCTCACATGAGCTTAGAGTAATCTTCAACCATAAAACCCTCTCCGGGCCAGTAACCACGCCTAAGTCCCAACATCATCTTCGAAATGTCCTCAAGTACAACTTGATTACCAATTCATTCTTAATCGAACTATGCGGACTTTGATCTTTGGTTTCTAGGATGGGTACGTAGGCAACCTCTCGAGTTTCAAGCCCAAAATCAATTTCTTCACGTCGGTTCACCTCCGTCTCATATGATGTTGATCTGTGATGTAGCCTGAAACCAATCTCTTCGCATCGGTTCACCTCCGTCTCATACGGCATTGATCCGCAAAGCAGCCCAAAACCAATTTATTCACATTGGTTCACCTTCATCCCACATGACGTTAAACTGTGTATGTCCCTGCTACATGACACTAAACTGTGAATCACCATCATCCTTGCAATAAGATGTTAATTTATACAGTCCCCCAATATCCGTCGCCTGAGATGGAATCATCATTGACATTGGTCTCCAACCATGTCCTATTCCAAGGATTACGTGCACACATGGCAATGCCCGAACTATTAATATTGGGTAAAACCATCATTGCACTAAAGATCCCTTTCACCCTTTACTTATACATACCAAATCTATACGGTGGGTATTTCATGAACTATATATGGCTTGATTACCATCTTTATGGGATATGTAGGATGTACGAGCATCCCTCGAATCCAACCCCAAGTCTTTGGGCCTAACCCCAAATTCCACTTTCAGTCCCTTGGCTAAAAATTCCCCCTATAAAAACATGAATGTGGGGTGAAAACCCTGGTCATCATTCACATCATATTTATAAAACACACAATGTGTATTCCTTATTACGATCTGTGCACTATGAATCTAAACTAAGATCTCCTACACTCTCGTCCCACATGACGTTAAACTATATTTCCAGAACTACGTATGGCTTGATTCTCATCCGTATGAGATATGTAGTAAAGTCTAGCATTTAAATTCAGGACCCAGCCACAACATGATTATGGTCATCATTGGTCTATGCATCTTCTTCATGCATTGGACAATACCCATTTTCATGTGTCATACTCATAAACTTAAATACTTCTAGATATATATAACCCTTTTCATGAATTCTGTTCATAAAATGTCTGATAGTAGGGGATTCTTTTTCCTGACTATGCATCATGTTACCTTAGGCATCCTTGCATAAGTAGTCTACATAACAGAACTGTCAGCCAAAAGATGCTATTATTTTACGATGCATCCAATGCCCTTATGTGGCCCTGTATAATTCAAACCCCTAATCGGTTTGTCAAATAGTTGTAACTTCATTCTTGGGAGGAAAAACTCTTTTGTCCTTATTTTTCTTAACTTAAATATGTAGGGATTCGCAAAAATATCCATCCATAACATATTTGTCCCATAATCTTGTTCATGATCTAAAAGTATTTAAGTTTATGGTTTATGTTTCCCTTCCCAAGATTTGGGTCAAACCATTGCAGGAGTGACATTCATCCAATTCTTTGACAATAATGATTGGAAATATCCTCTCCATATTCAAGTACCTATCTCCATACAAAAGACTCTATGATTTGGGAAATTTGAATCTCTATAAACTTTCACTTTCTTTTTATCAGTAGAAAAGTAAAATTTCTAAGAGTTCTTTTGTTTGACTATGCAGAACGTGCCCCTAGGTGGCCTTGCATAAGTAGTCTACATAACAGACATGTCATCCAAAATATGCTATTATTTGACTATGCAGCCAATGCCCTTAAGTGGCCCTGCATAATTCAACCCCCTAACGGGTTTGTTAAAAAATGGTAACCTCACTCTTAAGAAATACTTATTATAATTCCTTTTAGCCCTTTTCTCATATAATTCCTCAGATTAAATATTTATTATGTCATAGTTAACATTTTCACCCATACATTAATGTGGTAATATGTTTTCAGATAAATTATCAAGGAATTGAGTCAATTTTAATCCATTCGGACAAATCTATTAGACCTTAAACATTAGCCTTTTTATGTCCAACATGGATGACTTTAAACTGCCAACAAAAGAAAAGGGACCTCTGAAAAAAAGTCGAGTCCCATCTCACTAAACATATATTTTGTATGATTTAGGTAATATTGATAAATAAAAAGATTCAATGTTTGTAGGGTTATTTTCATAATCCCAGAAAAAATCAAACTATGCTTACTAGGCCCATTGGCATAGATAATTTTTATTTAAAGTAGATAGTAAGAGAATGAAGGCCCAAATTATTGAATATGAAAGTGTTTTTCATTGATGCACAAGAGTTAGAAGGACATCTACAAACTCGATTCTCTTCTCTTTTTCAAGAATTACAAGAGGCTTTCAGCATAAAACTTCATTTGATTTATAGAAACCCGAGCATCATCAGTAGCCACCTGGAATTCATTCATTCAACTAGATACAATAAGGGATGAAGTGATACCAACTCTTCTTGGAGTAATTGTAAAAGAATGGTCTTGAGTGCGTTTGGAGAAAATTTAATGCTGATCAAACAGTGACTCTGTTTTTTTTCACGAGACTTGGAAGACGGATTAATGGATTTGAGAATGGAACATTGGAAATAAAGAACCATTTGGAGAGAGTACACTTTTAGGATATTGTTCTAATGTCATGATAGTCTTCTCTCCACCAACCTGCAGAAGAAAACTTATCAACCCATGGGTTTTCCATTTTCATATCTCTAAGGAAATGGCATGGAGGAAAAATTTGAATGTTCACACCATTGTTTCTTCTCTTAATGCACAACATAACCAAAATAGAGGGGTAGCAGTGCGGCTGTATATCAGACATATAGTTCTTTGCATACATAATGTTGACTCCTTGCAGATGACCATGGACAAACAGAGGTAAGTAGATACTTTGTGAGAAATTGACATTTTATTTCTTCAAGTACTTGGCAAAATTTGGAAGAGTGCTATCACAAATATTATAATAGTCATGGCCAACGATGCTCATGATATCATCAATGCACTTGATAGCCATTTCATCAACTGATCTGTTTATTCTGGGAGCCCTTGAATCTGCCCAAAGATCGAATAATTTACTGTTAAGTAAGTTGGTTTTTCATTAAATTTGTGATGAAAAGTGAAAAAATGGATAAGGTATTAAGGCTTGCATGTTCCATATTGGCACACAAGTCCAAGCTGGTCGCGCAAGTTTTACCGCGCTAGTACTGGCATGCAATTCAAAAACTCACTGCAGAAGTGCGACATCAATAGAAGTGTGAAAAAGAAGAAATACAAGTCACTTGCATGAATGAGATCTACTTTCATTCAAAGAGATCAGAAGCGTTTGAAACTGAGTGCTTTTGGTGAAGTGGTGCCGCATATTTTTAAGTGAAGCACTACCCCTATGCTCTGGACCCTGTGCTCCAGAATCATACCTGCACGCCTACTACTTGCACGCCGCAGTACATTATTTCTCATTTTCCTCATAGTAAAATCCTCCTTACCTTTTCGGATCCAACTATAAGGGGGGAATTTTGTTGACGCTCCTTTCTGTCATAGAGTCTAACGATTGAAAAAGGAGAATACCATAAGCACAAAGCGAGTCATCCTTTGAAGAAAATCAAAATTTGAAAAATTCATGAACACAGAATCCTTTAAGCATGGGTTGCGCAAGTTTTATTATGGCCACACAAGTAAACTTGCACGCCAAATATGGGTCACACAAGCCACTTGCGAGCCCTATTATTTTTTCTCCCAAGGTCCTCAATGTCCTATAAATACCCCTGTGGGCCCCCCTTTTTCAGGACAAAAAATACAAAACTCAGATTTATGCTCTGGTCACCCTAGTCTCTGCTAGAAGTCTTCTGAATAGTTATAAGGTTATTTCATACCTAAAATGGAAGATCTAAAGTGGAATAATAAGGCATAAGTGTTAGAACTCATGAACACTTGCACGCCTAAGTGTCCATCCCATAAGGTAAATGTATACACTTACGTGTCACCTTTTCCTCTAATGGAAACTTGTGTGCCGCCTATCTGAGAGCCTCTGGGAATGATACTAAGGGCTCCAATTCATAGTCGCCCAAGTATCACTTCACAGGTTCTTCGTCTCCCAAGTGAACTTATTTCGCGCTAGTATACTTGCACGACTAAGACTTGTGTGCAGGACTAATACTTGCTCACCTCCTTCCAATTCACTTCATTTCTTCAAATTCACCTCTCCTCTTCAAGATCTATCCTTCAAAACAATTTTAAAACCATTCATGGTAGGGTTCCTTTGTTGGCTTCCTTATCTGAAAGTAATTCTTTGGAACATCTCTCAAAAACTAGTGATTTAGATACCTTTATGTCACTAAAGTTAGAGATTTTCTTCATTCAACCTCATCCTTTAAGATGAGAAGTTCCCTAATATCAGAATCTTTTGTAGGAGTAAGCCCCAAGTTCCCTAATCTAGGCATCCTCCTTAAGGGTATTCCCCAAGTTCACTAATCTGGGAATCCTCCCTATGAGTAAGCCCCAGGTTCCTTAATATGGGTATCCTCCTTTGGAGTAATCCATAGGTTCCCTAATTTGGGCATCCTCCTTAGGAGTAAACCCGTGTATTGATTTATTTTGATTTGGGCTTCCTTATCTGGAATAAAACCCAATCATAAGTCCCGTTAAATTGGGTAGCCTTCTTATGAGTAAGCCTGAGTCATGATTTCCCTTAACTTGGTCCTCCTTCTCAGGAGTAATTTCCATGTTACAAATCTCTTTAAACATTGGGCCTCCTTCTCAGGAGTAAGTCCCAATCATAATTCCCTTTTGAATTGGGAATCCTTCTCAGAATGAAGCCCTAGTCATAATTTAATGTCCCATTTTAATCAAGGAATCCTCCTTAGGAGGAAGCCCCAAATTAAGAATCTAAATCTCTATAAAGCACAAATACCTTTATAGCCCATGTTAATGGGTATCCTCCTTAGGAGTAATCCCCATTTCCCCCCTAATTTGGGCATCCTCCATAGGAGTCGGCCCCTAGTTAGAGTATCCAAATATCTATAAAGCACAAATATCCTTATGGACCATGTTCCTAGGCTTCTTTCCAGGATTAAATCCTAGTATTCATCTACTTGGGAAATCACACATACATAAGTCCCATGTCATTCTTTGTGACTGCTTCTTTCATGGCACAAATCGTCAGGTTTACTGATACCTCTTGTTTCTCACATTGAGCATGACTCATGTGAGCTTAGTGTGTAAAAGTTACCACGAAACATATCTTTGGGGCATTAATCATATGTAAGTACCAAAATTCTTCATCGAACTATGTGGACTTTGATCGCCTCCTTAAAAGTAAAGTACGTAGGAATCCTTTCTAAGGTTCAATTCAATTACCCATTAATTCTTGTCCATCCCATATGATGTTAAACTATATATTAATTCCCAAACTATGAGGGTTCTGATTCCTCTTTAACATGGATAAGAAGGTAGCCCATCTGTGGGTATGATCCCAACTCTAAAAAAATCCACTTCCTTCTGAATGAAAATAAACTTCATGTTCCCCAATGAGTCGATTTAAAACCAATATGGTCATCATGATGACCAAGAGATTTCTATATTATGTGTTGAAGGATACTATTAACTAAGAATATCTAATAAATACGGATGATAATCTATCGAAGAAGAACCTCAAATACATACAATGGATTCTCTAAATCCCATACATATCAATAATTGATTGCAATATCTAAAGGAAGAACTCATTTTCATGCTTGGTAAATTATTTAGGATTCACAAACATAACCCAAATCTATAAGAGAGTCCAGACGTAGACAATAATTCACCCCAAAAAGGTGTGATGAGTTCGACCTCCCATCCTCTCGACCAATGAAAATTCTTATGTCTCATCAGTCCACAACTAATGGGCACATACCTTTGGAAAGTAAGTCTAAATGGATATAGAATCATTGGATGTTTCCGGTTCTATGAATTAACCCGTTAGAAACCCATTGTAATGCTTGATCCTTAAACAAACATGTTCATTCCCATTTCATAAGAAACATGGTGTTTCACATAGGGATAGTGGGGATTGAAAAGTGATTGAGTTTTTGAAATATTTGAATCCAAGGATTATATGGATGTTTAATAAAACATGTATTTATTTTATTGGGGATAAATATTCATTGGTGGAATAGTTAAGTGTGTATAAATAAAGATAATTTTTAATTTAGTGTTTGAGATATAGTAAAATTGAAAAATTATTCACATTATAGATGTATTACTGATGAAAAACACTATGTTTTCTTATGTGGGAAATTATTTTTTAACTAGTGTATTTGGGAAATATTTTATATGAGTTCAAATTTTATCTTTTATTAGTACATCAAGACACTATAAATATGTATCAATATTTGAATAATTGGTTGTAGAGTTTAGTATAATAAAATTTATGGGTGAGTTTATATCTAAATATTTTTGTGTGGAAGCATGCAAAAAGAACAAATATGTACATATTTCAGGAGAAGACCATTGAATTTTTTTGTTAGTGATCCTCTATAAATAATAATTTCTCTTCAACAAGGATGAAAATGGGTTTTCTAGAAATGATTGTTTTCAACATAATATGATGGAGCATTTATTGTATTTGATTAATTAGGGTTGGCAGATTTTTTGTTTTTACTATCTTCATTGTTAATATTAATTGATGATGCATTTAGTGAAACTATGCATTAGAAGTATTATCATGATCCTTCATTTGTAAATGATTTTGGTGATATTTACATTTAGTTGGATTTGAATTTTATGAAACACCTATTGTAAATATTGGATTATAGGGAAAAAGAAACTCCTTTATGTGTTACCAATTTGGTGTGATTTCCTAAAAACATGCTGATATAGAAGAATAAACAAGGGATACAAAAACATGAATATGAGTCAAATTTTGGGAATATTATATGTCATTTTGTTCTATTTTGATATGAATAATTTGTTAAATGATAAATGTTAAAGCAATAATAACTATTACAGTAATTTTTTTCTTTTTTGACTTTCACTATTTTTTTTGATGAATTTTTTTTTTGGGTGTGTAATTTAAAGACCTATAAATTTTGTACCTTTTTAGCTCTACTAGGTAAAATGATATTTTTAAATGAAATTAAAGAGCTCCATTGAATTTATTATATTATTTATACTCTTCTATAGTGAATTTTTAATTTTCCCCAATAATCTATTTTTTATTCAATATTAGTGTTGGTGGAAATTATTTAATTTTTTAATCAAATAATTTTTAGTGGATTATTTTCATAAAATAATTAATGTGAATAATTTTTTTGGAATTAGTATATAATTTGTAAACAATGCAGATAATAGGTTTTCTCATTATATAATGATTGTATGTATTTTCTAGTTAGTATCCTTAATGTAGGGATTTAAAAGAGATTGTAAATAGTTCTTATGGAGTGTCCTAATATAATGTAATGTGAGTAATTTTTTAGAGATAATAAAGATTTAAATAATATGATCTATCTTTCCAAGGATAAAATTTATGTGTTTTCATATTTTTATCTGAATAATGATGACATTTGAAATATTCTTTTAATAGAATAATAGGGCATGTTTGATGGATGAAGTGTCGAGGGGTCTGTTTATTCACACTAATGAAGCATAAGGATTAGTGTGAACCAATTTTGTGGAAAAATATCACATGAAATGAACTATATTAATATTTTTACCCAACAACTATTAGGATGAATGGATATCCTTTTGAATTCCCAAAAAGACAAACCACATGAAAAGTAGTAAATAAAAAAGAGTACTACGACATAATATTTTTATAAGTTTCTCTACTGGTGTCATTTAATATGTCCTTATGGTGTCTGCATCTTGTTTGATTCCCAAATATCCACTAATATTAAAAAGAAACTATAGGGATTGAAGGAATCATCCTTAACCACAATGATATTTCGCAATAACTATATTGTATCCCTACTGGTTCACATCAATATATGTTACCAATTCTTAAAAGGTCCTCCCAACCATATTAAAAATATATATATTCTTTAGTTCTCCACACTACTCAAATAACAACAGCTTATAATCTTTCCAAAACAAATTCACTAAAATCAAATAGATATTATACTATTAGAAAATGAACATCATTATCTTAACCTCATCTCTAAATCAATCTTATTTTTAATCTTCATAATCTTTTACCCATGGAAATGCCGGATGGAATGTGTATCCATCCAATGAAGAATAAGATGTTATCCATGAACTCATGGGTATAAGATGAGTTGGCCTTAACTTTTTAAAGAATCCATAAACATTATATGATTGATTGATTTAATCCTCATGGATGTTACTAATGATTATATAAGAATGATAATTTATTTAAAACAGGATATTGAAAATAGAATAAACATTTCTTTGTGTGTAGCTCAAATAGATGTGATAAAAATGTGTCAGAATACATCTGAGTGAATATATTCCAATCGAACATTTTATGAGAAACAAACATAGTTTAACTAATAATAATGGCCACTAATTTCAAGGTCTATTAATTAAATGGATACCTTTAGATATGTATGAACATACCATGACCGTATATATTTATATGAATTGAATAAGTTCATATTTGGAGTGTTTGAAGATGATTCTCATATCAAGAATTATATATCTTTTCAAAATTAAAAAAAATGAGAGTATGATCCATGAAATAAAAAAATGGAATAATAATGTGGAATGGAGGATGATAAAAATATCAAATAATATAGAGGAATAACCAAAAGATGATTTCAACCATAGTGGTATTTATTTTACTTAAGCTATTGATTATCATTTCCCCAATGATTAATTTCATAAAGTGAAGTATATGAAGAATAAATTCCTGGAAAATCATTTAAAAACAATTACACTGAAGTAAATAATTAACATTTCATGGTTACCAAAAAAAATTTGATATATATTATTACACATTCTATGAGTGTAACGCCATATGATTTTAAATGAAGATTATGTTTGATAGTTTATGCAACATGAAACACTAAGCTTTGAAGAGCCATGATATTCTATTGAAATATTATTGTTTAAAAATGTTGATTATAACCAAGCCATTAAATTTTCCAGTATAAATATTATTAAATAATTTATGAAATAGATATACATTTTCTACTCTATATATTTTTATTGAAAAGTTATTATGAAATACGAACATAATTTATAATGAAGACATTTTATTATATAATAATATTACTTCCTTAAAAAATGCTTTGTATAATAATTATATAGAAAATATTATATTTTATTTCAAAAAAAGTACAAAATGTTAATATATAAAATTAAAATAATTTTTGAAAATAACATATCTAAATTAACATGGGGTGAATTTTTTTTATTAAAGAGTTATTTTTCATTTAATAATAAAAAATATCGATTTTTATAAAACTATCATTTCATCTGAATAAATCATTTAATACAAAACTTCCATTATATATTGGTTTTTTATTAAATGGAAAAATTTTAAAAAAAATTATTCTAATATAAGTAATTTCATATGAATTCTAAATTATCCTGACTATTCAATAAGTTTTTTTTTATTCTTGAAAACATACTTTTCAGAAAATATTTTTCAGTGCACATTGTTTATCCATTTTAATTAACTCAAATAAATGGTGGTAATTAAATATTTAAATTAAATTAATTTATTATATTTATATATTTCTCAAAAAAAATATAAATAATTATTATTTCTAGTTATATAGCTATAATAAGATAATCTACTTCCTGAAAATGCATTTCATGAAAAACCATTTTTTAACATGTTTTTATGAATAATTTTAAAGTTAATTGTAAAACATGATTATAATTTTATATCATTCATTTTATATTTTGAATAATATTATTTAATGTTATCTTATAATTTACAATTAATTTCTTTTATAATTAAAAATAAAAATAGTAAAACAAACTAGTTACCATGGTGAAAAAGTAAAATTGGAAAAGTGCGTAACCTTAGAGGTAAATAGAATTACATGTTTAAAAAAATTATTTTTTAAATGTTTAGGATTGGATAAAACATATATTCAAATCCAATACATTATTTATCAATGTTTTATTAATTTTTCTTTATATTTTCTTGTAATAATTGAATAGCTTTTGGTATATAAAAAACCTAACTCCCCTGCAATTATAGAAGGCACCTGACCTCATATCCTTTCCACATATAGAAAACCTTGTTTTTTTGAAATTACATAAATATAAATATACCATAATTTACTTACACCATAATATATTACATGTTTTTTATCATAAATCCCATCTATGGAGGATTTAGGTATAATTCTAAAGAATTTGTATGAAAAAGAGGTATCATTATTATCAGAGATTTTTTTTATTTCATCTTACAATCCCTTCAAATCATTTTGATAAATGATGAAATAAAAAAAAAATATAAAATATACCTATATTTTATTATTTTAATGGAATACAATACATCCATCTAACCATCTATCAAATTTTAATGAAATCACTAATCCTGTCAATGGAAGACTTTAGATCACAGGTTGATGTGATTAGTTTTCCATCATTTCCTCTCCTGTATGTCTATGATGATGGATTTATTATTTTATATAAAATTTATGACATATAAATTATTATATAAAATTAATATATCATATACTTTCTTACCATACCATATATTCAAAAACGATAATATCGTTCATGTGTGCAGTGTACTATCACCACACAAAGCGACGTGGCTCGATTTTTATTACCAAATCACATAAAAGGTATATTCATGTTTATTGATAAAATTGTATGGTATTTAATATATTATTATAATTATTAATAGATAAACTGTAACACACCTTCTTTCCCTCATGATCATTGAAAATTGGAAGCATTTCTCATATATATGTATCACTTACTATCAATATTGATTATAACATAGTTCAATTTTCATAACCATATTTCATGAATGGTTCAAAAAAAGTACATCTCGAAAAAAATAATTACTTCATGATTAATATAATGTATATAATGAAATAGTAACCCCTTTACCATGCTCATCACTCCAATTCCAGTTGGAATTAATAAATTGAACATCCTTATAACACATAACCTGGAAAAAATCAATCAAGTAATTCAATATTTCATTAAATAAATGAATGAAATTTTTTATGAATAACTAATTAATACTAGAAAAAAAATTTAACATAAAATATAATTGATTTTATTTTATTAAAGTATGGGTAATGTATATACCATAGATTTATGGACTCAATGAAAGGGATTTCATCTCAATTTTAGATAATTAAGGAATATTTTAATGTTATGAAACTAATACCATTTTTATGGTGTATGTAATTAATGTTTAAATATTATATAAATAATCATTTATAAATAAATAATGTTTAGTAATAATTAATTTACATAACTAATTTTTTTATGTTTTAATACTCACATAGGTGATATGGGTTTATGCATCAAAATCATATTAATTAGGATTATTTTAGGCTTGAATTTCTATTGAATGAAATTATTTGATCATTGTCCAATAAACCAATTTAATATTAATATAATCTTGTTAATCTCTAATTTTTCAAAAAAAATAATACCATTTTCCTCTCCTTATAACATAAAATGACTATGAAAACTGATTTTTTTTGAAATGCCAACATTATTTCTCTTTTTATTCAAAACAATTTCTCACATATCTGTATTTCCAATAAAATGTATTAAATTTTTTTTAATATACTAAATTTATTTGTTAAATATATTTTTAGACATGTTTTATTTTTTAGAAATAATTTTATAGGAATTTTATTTTTAGTTTCCCAATTAGGATCCTTTTTATTTTTTCACAAAAGTTTTAAAGGAATTTATATTATATGTTGTAATACATGAATGAAATTTCAATTTGTCATTATGAATAAATTATTTAAATATATATTTAAAATTTTAAAATATCATTTGAAAATAATTTTTTTCTTTAATATTTATGAAAATTTTATATTTAATGTAATGTATCTCTCAAAACCACCATTTTCTTTGTGTTATGACCATTCTATCCCTAACTAACTTTATCACTTTTTAAAGATATTTAATGATTCTACATTATGTACATATGTCTCTCACACATATACATATATTATTTCAACTTCTTTTTATGGTGTAATGCATTCATCATGATCTCTTATTTGGTTCCTTAATTAATAAATTTCCTTTTTATGATTCTAATAAATATTATGCAACCCCATTTTCTTTAAATGGGTAATTCATATGTTTATTCATAATAATTTATTTCATTTTTTCATCATTCAAAATTTTTGAACATGTTATGATGGGTGTACCCAAATATCACTGCAAATCATTGAATAAATCTCTTGTCTCATGATATTTCATGTATGGGATTAGTGAGTTAACCTAAGCCATTATGGGACTTCATCCATCATGTTATATTTTCTTCGTAGTTAGCCTTGACTCATGTTTATGGGATGTTTTTTGTTACTTCCAAAATTCCTATATTACCATGAACTTATGATATAATCTTAATTATTTTATAAATCCATTTGATTAATAATGGGCCTTCTCTTTAATGTTATCATTTTATATCCTCTATTGACACATATATTTATTTATCATGTTTAATACCTTACTGAGATTATAATAATACGCATATTTTATATGTATTCCCCAGGATATCCTATGAAGTTTAAAATGATTAAAGGGAATAAATTTCTTATTATGAAGAATAAAATTATTTTATTTTATTTTTATCTCACCTTTATGTATTATAAACCTAGTCTTCCAAAGACATTATGCCTTTTTTATCATTGTTTTATATTAATATATGTTTGTGTTAAAAATAAAAAATAGTATGCGTAAAAGGATTGGGTCTCTATAGTTGGTATCATTGGATTGTGTATTAATTTTTTTGGTGTTATTATTTGAATAATTAAGTGATATTGAGAGTTATATGTATAAGGAAAAAAATATATAGAATAATATACCAAAATTTTGTTGAAGTATATAGTGAGTTTTATCCATGAAAATAAATCCGTATATGGATACAATAAGTTATTGTGGCTCGATTACAGTTGTACCTAGAATAAAACACTAAAAATGGTGCATTTGGATTTACTCAATCCTAAACTTGTGTATAAAAATGGGTCTTTCTTCATGTCTATTATTAAACTCCATGGGTGATATTTTTTGGAAATTATAAAAATATTTAAAAACTGCGGTTAAGGACTTGATAAAATTTTGATGTTAAAAAACTTAATCGGAGATGTTACAGTATATAATAAAGACTGAAACCTAGAGACTCATTTTTGATGATATACCTACCATTTATATGTTACCCCTTCTAGGTGTTAGGTACCAAGATGTAAAACGGAAGTCGATAAGTCAATAAATTGATTTGCTTTGCATCACTAGGGAGACTTAACAACATCGAATCCATGGATATTATCCCAGTACGTTTAGAAGACCACACATGGATTTAAGAGAGCATAAAAAAAATCAAACATATTCCCTGTTCGGATCTGATGTGTGTAAGTACATTATAAGATTCCATAGACCGTTGCTCAAATAGTCTGATGTCAAATCCCTCTTGATCATCCACACACACCTGTTAAATCATCTCACACATTGTTCGTCATAATCTAGGTGCTAGTGCAATACATTGATGACCACGTCGATGCAGCGATGATCACTACATGTAAGAATATTTGATCCGTGAAGAAGGAACGTGAAGATCTTATTTCTTTAGATAATCTCTCCCATGAATTCAATAAGAGAGAGAGGCTCTCAAATCCAACATAGGAATAGTCCCATGGAAAAATCATCTCTCCTACTTATATAGGGAATATCTAAAATACTCGGAATGGGTTCTCAGGCCCCACGTATTAGATATTCAATGTATAAATATTATAAATATTTATTCATGAAAATTTAAATTGTGCCCTAAATAATATTTATAATTTTATCACTAATATTAGTATAGATATTAAATATATACTGTGTGATAATCTTGAGTCTATAACTCGAATCACCTCTCTTAAAATATTAAACGAACCAGGGATATTTAAATCTATTCGAATAATTTTTTATCTTTGTATTTACTTAATAACTTGTTAATAAATATTATAAATAAATTCAATGAATTATTGCGGACTTAAATAATTAAATACTTTATTTATTACGTGGTGATCCATAGAAAATGGATAATAATCAAACCATGTAGAGGGGCCCACCAAGTTCTATATTCACATTTCTCAGAATAACATAGATTATCAAAGAACAATAGCGTGTGACCCTCTGGGCCTTTTATCTCAATAGTATTGAATAATATTCACCGACAAAGAGGAGGGTCTAGCAACCCATCGAGGCCGCTACAGAGACTAGGTAAAGTCAAATCAATACTGACCTTCCTACAAACATGGTCTTTGTAATATAAACTATTCATTATCGTTATCACAATAAAGTATAATGCACACTAGTGTCATCATCCTTTATCTTTATTTATTTTATTTTTGGATCTGTCTGGATGGTCTTACCATCCACTACCAGGGCCATGGATTTAATAACGGTGCATCCATCTTAATCAACCAGGCCCAAAATATCTATTATTCAACTCAGAAGTGAAAAATACTTTCTTGATCATCGAACCAGTGACATCTCACCAATGACATACCCAACACAAACTACCTCACGACAAATTTTTTTCCATTATTTTTTCCAGTCATCAATTTAGTCAATTAAATGACTTACATTTATAATGATCTGATGTCTAGATACCATTAAACATGTTCGTAGATATGAACCACCAATGATACCTAAAACATGTGGTGTTCCTATTTTGCAGGTCAGTCCTCATGATCTGTACTAATTGATATCAAGAAGTACTTACATTATGAGAAGAAGTATCAATGCTTATGAGACCCGAACACCTGATAGTCACATATCATCTGTGTCCTTTCAGAATGATGTAACTGGACCATAGGACATTACTTTAAGATTATTGTCCTGGCATCTCAAGGTTCTCATTATAGTCTAGGATCTCCTATAACCCTTTGATACAACATTATTATAAGGAAATCGCCATAAACAGTGTGCACGAAAAAGAATCTACACTGTAACGGAATGATAAACACATGTATATATATATATATATATATATATATATATATATAAACTGCATGTATGTAGTTATAATCAAAGAACAACACTTATTGGGTATTTTTCACCCACTATCAACACTCCCACATTCAATAGAGCCAACTTATAACAAGTCTCAATATGCAAGCTCTCACATGAGAATCATGCTTAAGTTCAGAAATGGATTTATTTAGGGGGTCTTGTACATTGTCCCTTATAAAGACACTACTAACTGTGACTTCTCTGATTTGTGAAAAATCCATGAAGAGATGAAACATCGAAAGAATATGGTTTGTCATCTAGTGAGACCTAGGCTCCTTTACAGGCACTACTGCCCCAATATTATCACAATATACTTGAACTAGGTATTCACTTCTAGGAACAAAACCAATGTCTGAGATAAATTTATGTATCCATAATGAGTCCATCACTAAATTCGAAACTTCAATATATTCTAGTTCGACTATATAATCAGTAAACTCAACTTTATTTGAGCTTCTCCATCTCATTGAACTATTATTAAGTCAAATGATGTAGCCTGACTATGATTTTAGATCAACCTAATCTATCTATAAACTACAATTAGTGTATCATCTCACTATTAGTTCCTGATATCCTCCATAGACAAGGAACATATTCTTTGTATGTATCATGTTATTTATGATTGTTTTAACATCTTCCCAATGTATCTCTCCGGAATTGTGTTGATATCTACCCACCATGAACAAATCAAAGGTGATATCAAGCCCGGTACACAAAATGGAATAGATGATAGAACCCACTTCGGAGGCCTAATAGATTCTACTCATTCTATCAATATCCACCTGTGTTTGTGGGCATATTTTCTTTAAGAGATTTATACAATGTGACATAGGAATCAATCCACTCCTGGATTTTCCCTTATTGTACATTTAGATTACCTTGTCATTATATGTACTTTGACATAGACCAAGTAGCTTTTAAGATGAATCTCGGTAGACATTGATCCCTATAATGTATGAGGCTTCACTTACGTCCTTCATGGAGATGAATTCATTTAACCATGTCTTAACTAATTTTAAAACATAAACCTCATTTCCCATAATTATTTTTTCATCAATATAAAAAAATATGAAAATGATTGAATTACCATCAAATGTTTTATAGAAACAAGGCTCGCTTTTATTTTGGAAAAAACAAAATTCTATTTTTACCTCATCAAAACAAACAATCCCTAGTTGGGATTCCCGTTTCAACCCATAAATGGATCTCTACAACTTTCATAATATATTAGCATTCTCTAACATGAAAAACCCTATGGGTTGTGTCATATATATGTCTTCAACCAAATTATCATTCAGATAAAATGTTTGTCCATTCATTTTCCAAATTTCATAATCATGAAACACTATTATTGAATGAAATATTCTAATTTATTTAAGAATTTCTACTGGTGAGACAATTTTTTCATAATCGATGCATTGAAATTTCTTGAAACCCTTTTCAACCATTCTTTCTTTAAAGGTACTAACCCCACCATCCATGTCCAGCTTCTTTGTGAATACCCATTTTTATCCAATGGGAATTACATTAGCTGGAGGGTCTAAAAAAATACAAACATGATTTTGGTACATGGACTCCATGTCAAAAAGCATTGATTCATTCCATTTGGAAGCTTCTTTTCCCTCTACTGCTTTATTGTAGGTTAAAGGTTCAACATCCTCAATAATTAATGTGTTACCTGACTCGAGGAATGAAATCCACAATGCTCTAGTTTACTAACCTCTTGTTTTGACCTATACAATATTTGTGTCTTAGGAAAAAATTCTTCTTCCATTTTCACATGTGGAGATTTATCCTCAAACAACTCTTATGTATCTGGAGCATTAACTTCATTGAATTCAATCTTTCCCCTACTATTTCTAATATAAATGTCTTCCATTTCTAAAAATATGGTGTGTCCTATCAAAAAAATCATTTATATATCTATATATTGTTATATAATATCGTTTGGTTTCCTTAGGATAACCTATAAAGATTCACTTCATTCTTTTAGATGCTAATTTTTCACATGGTAATGTCTTGAAAAATACCCCGCACCCCTATACATGTCAGTGTGTAATACTGGGATTCATTCTATTCTATAACTCATATGTGATCCCATCAGCAACTTTAGTTGGTATTCGGTTAAATTTATATGTTTTTGTCTACAAATCATATCCCCAAAAGGATAATGGAAGAGTTGCATGACTCATTACTGATCTGACCATGTTAAGAAAAGTCTTATTCCCGCATTCACTAACACCATTCCATTATGGTGTATAAGAAGGTGTGAGTTGGGATACCATCCCACACTCCATCATGTGCTCAATCAAAGCTTGGTTAATATATTCTCCACCACGGTCTGAGTGGATATCTTTTACCTTCTTACCACGTTGGTTTTCTACTTCATTTTGGTACTCCTTAAATATCTGAAAGGGATTAGACTTATACTGCATTAAGTAGATATATCCATACCTACTATATTCATAATTAAAAGTAATAAAGTATAAAAAACCACCCATTTCCTCTACTGGAAATGGACCACACACATCAGTATGTATTAATTTCAATACTGGAATGGCTTATTCTCCCTTTCTTGAAAAAAGTTATTGGTTTATTTTCTATTGTAAACTAGTTTGACATAAATCCAAGGGTTCAAATAGAACTGTTTCTAAATACCATTATTGATGTAATATTTGTAATCAGATCTCACTTACATGACCTAGCCTGAACATCTATAGGTGGGTGGTATATGATTCTTGTTGGATGCTTTTGTCGTTGATTTCCATTACATGGTTTTCAAGTTCTATCTTGTATAAAAGATTATTAAGATATGAAATACCATAACAAATGTTATCCCTATAAAAGAAAAAAATCACATCCAAACATGAAATAAAATACCCTAATGTATAAACATGACAATGATATAATGTTCCTAGTTACCGAAGGTACATAATCACAGTGTTTTAAAACTAGAACCAAACCACTTGGAAAGGACATGTGATAGTCTCCCCCTGCTAAGGCTATCAGACATACACCATTTGTAGCTCATAGATCAACTACACCTTTCAAAATATTCTTGAACCTATTTGGTTCATGTATATGAATACAAATGTGTGAGCCACCCGACATATCCAACAAAAAATATATAGATAAAGATAGATTTCATTCATTGGAAAAAAAATTCCTAAAGTTGAAGCTTTTATTTTCTTCTTCTCCCAGGATCTGCAATTATTCTTCCAGTGACCTTTCTTGCCACATCTAAAGAAGACAGTTTCTGGCTCACTAATCTACCTCTAAATCATTAGTTTATTTGGAGGATCATGCATTGGTATTGTTGGCCTTTACATGGACTTGTACCCCTTTGCATTTCAATTATTTCATTTTTTTCACCATAAGGATAGATGAATTGGTAATTTTCATATCCTTGTCAGCATGGAGAATTGAATCCAAAAGATCAGGGAGTGTCTTTGTCATATCATTCACATTATAATTGATGATGAATGTCGAGAAGCTAGGTAGTAAAGAGGTAAGAATGAGTTCCAATACTAGTTAATGGTTCAATTAAAACCCAAGGGATTCAAGCCTATCAATATACCCAATCATCATGAATACATGAGTACTGGCTTGGTGACATTGTATTGGCCATAACTTATAAAGGGAACTTGAGATATTATAACATTCTTTCCTAGCCCTCTCTTGATATATTTCTTAGAGAAGTCAAAGCATCTTCTAGGCATCCTCATCCTTAAGAATTATCTTCATTTGGATGAAAATAAATGACCACATGATGCATTGAACATAAATTGCATCCTCTAAAAGCTTTTTTCATTTACCGTTTCCCTCCATACTTGATCCTTGAAGAGGATCAGCATGACTTTGGATTCAATAACATATAACTTCTTTTCATGGTGTACTACTATGTGTAAGCGCAAGCACCAGTCCTGGAAGTTATTATCGATCATGATATTTACATTATCCAGAATTGAACGTAGTGATGAAGTACCTTTAGTGTTACTGATATCCATTATATATCTACATCAAAAAAATTATTAGTTAACATATTATCTTGATTGCCTTTTGACATTTATGATTAATTATTTATCATTTTATTGTCTCCCTCTATTTTAGCGAACCATAGCAGCCCTCACTATTAGATTTGGAATACTATATCACAAGAGTACTCTAGTGAAAAGGATCCTCCAAACCTCACTTATAGTCTACGAACTATTGGTACATCACTACTCAGAGGGTTTCATGGTTGACACTAGACTAGACAACCACTTGACTTGTAGTTCCTTGTATTGTTGAGTAATGTCCCAGGTTCTGGAATCCAAATCTGTTTCCCTCGACATTTTGCCTCTAAAGTGATAAAGAGTTAGCTATGGAAAATCATTGACTACACACATTAGTAATATTGACACATTTCACTCATGGAAATGCCCTGGTAGTAAGAGGAACTCTCAACTCTGTCTGAAGAGCACCCCCTTCACCTAGTTTTGTTCAAATGTGAGTAATGGAAGGCAATAAGACATAATATATCTTTTGATGGAATTTTATATTTGTTGAAAAATAAAATCCTTTTCTATTTATATTTTCAAACTAGATAATCTCACTCACCCTTAAATATTCAATATAAATATATTATTCACATATTTATTAATTTTTTTCTTGTTTACTATTATATTTCATCAAGCAATAATTATACACTCACATAAAATAATAAACAATGTATAATTGTAGATCATGTAATCCGACTTGTCTGGGCATTCTATTATGATCGATCCATAATAGATCAATATTTAACCAGGGGAATCCATACCAAAGTCAATGACTGACTCACATTGCAGCTATCCCTAATTCAATGTGCTCAACTCCTTTCTTGTTTATCACCTTGACATGTTGGGGCCCGCATCTCGGATCATCACCATATAATTACAAATATAATCACACGCAGGACATGAGGTCTAGGGGTAAAAAATAAAATTAGTGCATTGGACCCACATGCCCTTATACAAAGCTGAATTAAAAGACATTTCAAATACTGTAATTTTTCTAATTAATTATTATAATCATCACAAGCATTGAATAAATAATAATATAAATAAAACCTCGCATGCATCGTTTAGTCACTTTATCATGACTAGTCGATATATATATAGTGTAATTAAATTTAAAGTGAAATATATTTAAATTGTAAATGGTTGTTCTAAGAAATTCAATTAATTTATACAAATTAAATTAATTTAGTTTTATCTGTTCCAATTGTTTTTTTTAATTTTAATTCCAAAAAATATTATATTAAACCAACAATTTAATATTAATTCTAAAATAAAATTGAACCTTTAATTGAATATTTTTCAAAAATTTAATTAATCTACTAATAAAATTTTAATTCTAAAATTATATTAGTCCATTAATTTAATTCTAATCTTAATTAAATAAATTTTTTGGACACTACTTAATATTAAACAACAAAATTAATTCTAATTAACTTAATTTAAAAAACTAAATTATTTAAATCAAATTATAGGGGTTAACTCTAGTTGGGGAAGATGTGTGACAGGACGACGAACTGTCGCGAGGGTGTTTTACTAGTGCGTGGATGAATCATGACGTGACTAGGGTGTGACTGCAGCATGACCACGAGGAAACTGCATTGAGACTTTAGTGAGACAACGATATATCCTTGGGGTATATAAAACCCCCCACTGTGGTAGTGTCCTCTAGTGAGGCATGACCAGACAGGGGTGGCCGCATACTCCTCCGATTAGGCGTGACCAGATAGGGGCAGTGGCGCGCTACTTCCATGAGGTGTGAGGGCAGAGGTGTGCTGCTTCGGCGAGCTGTGAGGATGGTGGTGAGGTGTGATGGTTTAGAGAGGCGCATTGGTACTGTGACGCTCCTGGTCCGGCCAAGATGTAAGTAGTGGGGTCCTCCAGGATGGCGCGAGCCATCACAACACCGAGGGAGGTAGGGTGCTCAGTTCCGGAGAGTCGTGAAGGGAGGGAGGCATGGGGCAGCACGTTTCGGCCGTTATGGTAGAAGGGAGTGATGAGGGAAAGGGTTCCATACTATGGGGAATGTTGTACATGGAAGAATACACATTGGGGTCTTCCATCCCTTTTTTATGTTTTGTCTTTTGATAAAAATACCCACCCCCTTTTGTTTAAAACAAGGAGAAGACACAATTGGTGTCTTGGTTTCTATCATTATTTTAATTTCTAATGTCTAAATACTTTAATAAAAAAAGAATAGACTTTAACAACATCCTAAAGGATATAATTTTTTAAATGATTAAAATTAAATAATATTTTAATATTTTATATTTTATTTATCTTCTAAAAACAAGACCACTAGAACAATTCTGTTGACTATATTTCTCCCAAAATGTGGAAGGATTACAGTACTTTGAAGAACACATAAATAAATTACAAACTCATTCTTCAAAAAATAATAATCTGAATAACACAAAACTGATTACATCAATCAAACTAAAATTTAGAAATGGCCATAACATGGCCCTTCGAAAAAAAATCATTGAACCGTCGGATCTATTGGAACCTATTCAATACCCCATAATTATATTTAATGCAATTTAATTTTTCTTTGGCTCTGAGAAACTAAAATTTGCTCAAATACCACTATAAGGTACCCAGATGGGTAGCGGAAGCCGATGGGGCAAGAAAATAAAATTTTTTCATCACTAGGAAGACCTAACAACATCGAATCTAGTGATCTTATATCAGTACAGTACAAGGACCACATGTGGATATAATAGAGCAGAAAATAATATTTGAACATATACCTTATTCAGATATGAGGTGTGTCAATCCATAGCAGGATACCAATTATCATTTCTTGAAGACTCCAACGTAAAATCCCTCTAGATAGTCCCCAGAAGCCTCTTAAATATGCTCACACAATGTTTTTCAGAATCTAGGTGTGAGTGCGGTACATCGATCTCCACTTTGGGACAACGATGATCACTGCAAGAAAGAGACTATGATCAAAGAAGAATGAACTTGAAGATATTTCTTGCTTGAGAGATTCTCTCTCCAAAATTCAATAGAAGAGAGAGGCTCTCAAATCAACCATATTAATAGTCTCATGAGAGGATACTCTCTGTAAATTATATAGGGAATATCTAAAATACCTAGTATGGGTTCCCATTTCCCATGTATGAGATATTTATAGTATAAGTATTATAAAAATTTATTTATGACAAATTAAATTACTCCATAAATAATATTTATAATTTTATCAATAACTGTAGTATATATATTAAATTTATATTTCATGATAATATTGAGTCTATAATTCAAATCATGTCTCCAGAAAATTTAAAACGAACCCAAGATATTTAAATCCATTCGAATGATATGTTATCTTTATATTCACTTAATCACTTGTAAATACATGTTATAAATAAATTCAATGAATTATTCCAATCATGAATAATTAATGAATTTATTTATAAATTCATGATCCATAGAACTTGGATAATACTTGGACAACATGGTGGGGGCCCCCAAGTTGTATATTAATATTCCTAATAATAGGGTAGATACTCAAAGCACAATAGTCTATGACCCTCTTGGACATTACATCAATAGCATTGAATAATATTCACCGACCCTTAGCGGGGTCTAGCAACCCATCGATGTTGCTATAGAGATAAGGTTAAGTCAGATGAACGACTACCTTCCTGGAGACATGGTCTATGTAATATAATCTATTCTTCATCGATATCTCAATAAAGAATAATGCGCACTAGTGTCATCATCATTTATCTTAATTTAATTTTTTTGTTGATTAGTCTAGATGGTCTTACATTCCACTATCATAGCCATGGATTTAATGACGGTGCTACCATCCTAATCAACCAGGCCCAAGATATATCTTCCTAGACAAAAATGTGAGAAATCCTATCTTGATCATTCAATCTGTGTCATGTCACCAATGACTTACCCAACACAAACTACCTCACTAGGACTTCATTTCCATTTTTCCTTGCATCAATGTATGCAATTAAATGAAATACATTTATAATGATCTCAAATATTGAGACCATTACACATGTCGTATGTTAAGTTATACTCATATTTTTTATATTTTTCTCATAGTAAATGGTTGGAAATAGAATAAGGCATGCCAACAACCAATTTCATGGGAAATGTATTGTTTTCCCCAACAGGTGTTTTATCATAAAAGGAAAAAATTCTATATATCTGGAGATTATTAGAAATAAGCTACCAAGACTCATGAATTTCAACTGGAACATAGTTGAACTTCCAAATACATAAAAATAATATAATAATGGAATCTCATGGAATTTCAAGTGTTAAATATGATAAAGAATAGAATATTAAATTTTTTACATGTTAAAAATATTGGAAAAGGAAAAATATAATATTACATAAAGTAATTGGGATATGATTTTCAATTTTAAGAGTAGGGAAAAGTGGATTATTTGCAAAGAAAACTGAAGAGTCTACATAAAATTATGTAGAAATAATGTTCATCCAAAGGAACCACTAATAGATAAATGTCATTGATTTAGGGATCATGGTCATCATCCATGTTAATTCCATAATACATGGATTAAATAATAAGGTACTATGTTTTGAAAATAACTTAACAAGAAAGAAAGATGTTTTTAGATGTTTTAATCCGGGAAAAATTTTGATGGGGTATTCTCATTAATGGAGTTATAGTTATATGAATCATGAAACATCTAAAGATCGTTATAAATTTTTTATGAATTTCCAAGAATATGTTGAATGGAACTAATGAGCAATAAAGATGATTTAATGGTATGGTGATATTATATAAAAAACAAATTATTATTTAGAAGGTAATATTTTATATGAAACTCATACTGGGGCTATTATAGTCAATTGAAAATCACTGATTTAGTGAAAAATAATGTGACAAATAAGAACTAGTAGAGGCTAAAAAATTAATTTTATAGATAATTTAAATTTTGAGGATTTCAATCATATTATTTATAATATTATAGGATCAAGGAAAATTATTATAATGAGTGTCAATTTTATTTAACATAGTTTCAGAAAAGGTAGTACATGAAATCATGAAAAGGACTCGTCACATCCAAAAAGGTTGTCGGTCATGAACCCACAATCGAATAGTGATAAGGGTAATGTTTTTACCACTAAAATATGTGATATACTGGTTAGTATGAAATTATTTTATCTTTATCAATTTTAAGGATAAATGTTATGTTGATTTCTGGAATCATATTTTAGGATCATATATTTTTTAATATTTATAATTATGAGATCCTTTCTCATATATTGGGAAATGTTTATTTAGGTTAAGTTATATGTAATCCTTCGGTATAAAATGTTATTAAACAAGAAATATTATTCAGGAAGAATACTTTTTTCTTAATGTTGAGGTAATTTTCCATGTAGGGTAATTTTTTATTGAAATATATATGATAAAATTCAACTTTGGATAATAATATAATGGTTTATAAACCCTATATGTAACTATATACTTAGGTAACTATTTTAGTTTTAGTTATTATTTAATGGTAGTAGGAATTTATTATTATCCTGGTACAGATTATTTGATCGACAAGAAGGTTATTTTAATACTTCAGGCATGAAAAATTCATCATTAATTCTAATCATTTAGAGAAAAATATATGTTAAGGTGAATATAATTAATGTATGAAATTATAAATTTTGAGTAATTATATTTCCTTATGATCTTACTCTTGAAGGTAAATGTTTCTCTTAATGTTAGAAAAGTATCCTGTGATAAAAATGATATTCATGTTAAATATTTCAAAGGCATCTTCTCGTATAAAAAAGTCTAATATTACCTCATAAATGAAAAATAATTTTAAATCAATGTTTTATCTTCCCAAAAATTTTATAATTATCTTAAAACAAGTTTTTTAAATTATTGAAGAACTAAGATCATAGCTTTACCTATTTTTAAAAGGTTGTTTTTATCACGTTTTACAATGTGTGATTTCTATTAAAAAAATTAAATTTAAAAACCCTTGATTACTAAGAACAATTTCAAATTTAATGTTGTAATTTATTTATGTGGGAAAAATTTTTCACCCTCAAATTTTAAAATAAACCTAATTTTGATAGTGTATATAGTATGAAACCCTAAAAGTAAATGAACTGGGATAAACTATTCCGGTATTATTATTTAAAAATGATCATTATAACCTAGTTGTTAAAATTAATGGTAAAATTAATATTATATAATTTATGATGTATATATACAAGTTATACTCAATAAAAATGGATTTAAAAATTCATAATAAATAAAAACTCAAATTTTAATAAATATTTTTTAATCTAAAAAAATTTGTTTCTTTAAAACATGAGTTCTATTTCTTTTTAGGAGGAAGTATTATTATTTATTATTAGAATATTTTTGGAATAATATTTTATATAATTATCCTCAGTTTTTAAATAGTCATTAAAAAATGTACATAGTTTCATTTTTTTTAACATGATTTTTTATGAGTAGTTTAAAATACCGTTTTTTGTAGATCTTTCTTTTATTTTCAATAAATAAACTAATTTAAAAGCATTATTTTATATAAATATTTTTTCTTAGTTTTAAATATAAATCATTTAATTAAGGATAATATAATTATATTCATTTGAATCATAAATTTTCATTATTTTATCATAAGTTTTTCAAGGCTAAAAGGTGGTTTCCTATAAATTGGTTTTTGGTGCATCATGTTTATCAATTTTAAATTAAAAAAAATAACACTGGAAATGAATTATTTAAAATAAATTCATTTATTATGAATTAATTTATATCAATTTCAATTCATATAATTAGGATTTCTTTTTTTATAGTTCATATAAGATCATAGATTTTTGAGAAATTTCATATCTTGAAAAAAAAAATTTCGACATATTTTGTGTGATTAATTTTAAATCGAATTATACCACATAAATCACATAAATTTGATAAAATTGATTACATATTTGGATTTATAAAAATAAAACTTAGATTATATGTTCAACATAATTTTTGGTCACAATGAATTGTATGAATAGTAAAACAACTAACATAGTGAAATATGAAAATAGATAAATTGAGTAACCTTAGAGTAAAATAGGATGTCATGTAAAAAACATATTTATTTTTACTTTATGGATGTTTTCATAGACCATGTCACCCATAAACTCAATTATTTATCAATTTTGGAGGCACATTTCTTGATTGTGACATCCCATTATTTAATAGTATAGGTATTGACAAATATACCACTCCATCTCACTGATAAAAAAATAATCTCCTCTCCAATCCATTACGTGATAAAATATTCTCATGGTTTAGATATTCCCCAACAAATTCCATAACATAATTCTATTCCTACACTCTATAGGACTAGTTTTGATCAGAAATACAATCTAGGGAGCCTTTAGATATAATCATAAAGAGGTGGTCCGAAGAAGAGGTATCGTTCTTATCTGAGAGTTTTGTTTAATTTAATCTTCCATGTAATTAAATAATTATTCAACCATGATGATTTTATTATGTATATAATGATTTTATTTCTTTAATTTAATAAAATATATCCATATATTATTACATAAAATAGGAAATAAAATCATCAATCATGTTTATGGGGTCTACCCCTTCACGAGTTGATGTAATTTGTTTTTCATAATCACCCCTCACATATGTTTGTAATGATCTATTTAATTTTTATATATGATAATAATGAAATGTTAATGGTTATTTAAAATTAATATTTTATATACTTCTAACTATATCATTCATGGAAAAATGAAAATGGCTTTCATGTGTAATTTGGACTATTTCCTCACGAAGCGATGTTACATATTATTTATAACAACGTCACAATGATGTTATATGTAATTATATTTAATGGAAAAATATGATTTTTATGATTTTATTAAATTTAGGTAAATGAAAAAAAGAACATACCTTATTTCCATCAATGTTATTGATAATTGGATATTTTATTCATGAATATGTTTAGTGTATTATCTCAATGATAGTAACATAGTTCATTTTTTATATCCATATTTCACATTCGATTTTAAATGTAACATTAATGTACAAAAATTATTATAATTTCATGATTATTATTTGATATATTATATAAAAATGATCACTTTTTCCATGGTCAATATAATGACATGGATTTTAATTTATGAGATGAACATCCTCAAAACAACTGATGAAGACATAACTTTATAATTAAAAAAATATGTAATTAAATTTAATTAGTTAAAAGGTTTATGTAAAAGTTATTAAACCTAGATAATTTTCTTATGAAAAAAATGAATATAATTTAATTATTTAAGAGAAAAAGTAGCTATATGAAATGTTTGGACTAGAGGTAAGGGATTTCATCATAATTCCCCTTCATTAAAGAATAATTTAATGTTATGAACCTAAATTATTCTATATGGTGTGTGTATAGAGCTTTTAAATATTATATCATTAAACCTTCATAATTTATTTAATTTTAATTTATAATTCATTTACCTCATTAATGTGAGTTGTGATACAAAAGTCACTATTGTGGTAAGGGTTTAAGCATTAATTCCATTTTAATTGAGAATATTTATGACTAAATTTATAGTAAAGAAAATTATATGATAATTATATATAAATTTAAAGACCCAAATCTTGACGTACATTGAAATTACATTACTTTTGTGGAATACTTAGTACATATAAAAACAAACACACAGGGACCGTAATAGTTTAGTGTCTTTGGAAACTCGGAAAATAATCTTCTAATTATGGTGAAAGATCTTCAACATCTCCCATAAAGATTTTAACCTTTTGTTTTCTTACCTAAAACATTTATTTAAATCCTGGGGGAAAGAAAACATAGAAAGGGTGAGCTCAAATTCTCAGTAAGGGTAAGAATAGAGAACATAAAACAATCTGTAAACATTTGAGTGGAAAAACATTAACATAAAATATAAACATCAAAATCATGAACAACGACATAAATCTTGGAAGTACAAAAGGCATAGATAATAAAGGAACATTAGTCATGATAAACTAGCATTGTAATAAAACATGTAATTTTGGAATCCATTAAGCCCATGTTATGATTTCCATACTTGCCAAGGCATTGCTGCCAAGACCATCTTAGTGGACAATGTCCCATTCTGAATCGAGTTCACTCCTCATTCTAGTCCTGTAACACTGAACCGGATTTAATTATAGTTCCATCCATGTCTATCTCATTAGATATAAATCTTTACCCAATGCATTTGAGGGAGATATAGGTCCCACCCATCTAATAATGAAACCATTATTATAAATCATTCATCATAACCAAAAGAATAAAATGGTTTTCGTAAACATCATTCCATCACAAAATAATCCATATAAAACAAATTGATATAATTTCATCATAAGAAAAGTAAAACCATGTAAATAATACAGAGATTATACTTGAAACATACACATATGAAATAATGTTATCTTAGACGGAAAATGGTTTTGATAAAACAATTTAAATGAATTCTTGAGGAAAATATCCTTTCTTCTTCAAAATCATTTTCCTTTCACAAAATTCCATGCAATCTTAAAAGAAAAGTATTTTGTTGAAAATAGTCATAAAATTTTGTAGAGTAAACATCATTGAAATAAGTTGTTATTAAACCGTAAAAATCCATTCAAGCTGAATAAGTTAAAAATAACATTGTTCTCATACTTTTGTCGGAAAAGACAAAATGTTCCTCATTTGGAAAACAAAATAAAGATTCCTTCCATAACACAAAGTAAAATTCAAATAGGGGTAAACATGACATTAAACATACATGGAATAATATTAAACACTTTATGAAAAACATTTTATGGGAATGGATGAAAAATTTATCCCCAGTAAATAATTACGTATAAGCAATCTCGGATAAAAATGAGATTGGAATAATTATCCATTACCTTATGTCTGATATGCTTCATATGTTTCCAAATCTCCTGTATAATGATTTAAATAATGTCATTGACTTATTAAAGAATATTTTTCATTGTTATGATATCATATATAGTTCACTTAGGTCTTTATATTACCCTTTCTTTTGTAAATTCCATGTTAAAGTACCATTTGGGGTAAAATCATTTCATTTATCGTACGAGTTTCGAATTTTTATTCTTGATATTATTACTTATATCCTGATTTAAATAATTAAAAAATTTAAAACACAATTTATATATAATATATAATCATCATATACATATATATATGATAGATCAATAAATGTAATGAAATACACCGTTCAGGGAGATGGTAGGTCGTACGTACGCATGAAAGTTGTTTTCGTTTCCTTCTTGAATTGAATGGAATTAAGTAGATGAAATTCATATATATATACATAAAACCATTATCATTATTATGTAATATATTTCATTATTATTCATTATATATACTTTATAATCATTCATGAATGGTTAACATGGAGAATGAATCTCATCGTGTCGTGGAGACGGTAGTCCGTACGTACGCACGAGCGATGATATCAATCCCATGATCGTGGAATTGTATTGAAGCGTATGTATAACATTTCAGAATCAACATCACTTTACAATAATCATATATAGTTATTCCTTACACCATTATACCCATCCAAGTAAGGTGGTGGTGGAAAACAGATTACACCACGGCGTGGAGACGGTATTCCGTACGTACGCAGGCACAGTGATTTCATTTTCTGTAGGATGGAGAGAAGGTCAAATAGGGTTGTTTCATATTTATAATAACATATCATTATATGAGTGATACTGAAGTTATTACGTCATAATTAAAAAACTAAAGAATAAGAATTAGAAGAAGAAATATAGTTGAAAGAATCAGTAACAGACATTACCTCTTCTTTGAAGCGTCTCTTCTTAACCTCATCTTCGGGCACTAAGGATGGTCTTTGAATAAGTCCAGGACCTCTAGGATGTTTCAAGGGAAGTTGAGAAGGGAAGTTTTCAGGGGTTTTCCGAGCATGAATTCTCAATGTGGTGTTAGGAGGAGAGGGAGGAGGTGCCCTTTTATAAGGGAGGAGAGAGGCACCTTTGGAAAAACTAATAATATTATTTTATTATAAAGTCATATTCAGTTTTAAATAGCTCAAAATTGATTTATTTCAAAACTAAGGTGGGTATGGTTCGAAATAATCTCATCCAATATAATTTAGACAAGTTTAGGTTTCTATTTTAACCTTATAATTTAGATTTTACTTTAAGTTAAATAATTTTTCTTTTACCGTGTCTTCATGTTTTCGTACACTATAAGGTTAATAAAAATACTATAATAATTCAAAAGAACCCCAAGTGGTTCATTATTAATATATATGTCCTTATTTAAGTCATGTTTCCAAACCCTAGATTTTTAGGAATAAAATAACAATTAAATATATAATATTTGTTTTAAAAACTATTTTTTGTCAATTTTGACACTATTTGGTACATGATTTTTGTGAAAATCATAACAGCATGATTAGTTCGAAAAAAGCTAATTAAATAAATAATAACATGCCATAGTAACCTATAAAATCAGTATAATTCATAAAAATTCTAAAATCACATTTATTTGGGTATTTATAACATCAATTATGTTAATATTACATTAATAAGGTAATTACTGCATCATCATTGTGTCATAAATAAAATTAAGTTATTTAATGTCTAAAAATTATAAATAAAATACCATTATTTAGGAAATCTTTGTATATTTCTAATTAATATTTATATTCTAATTTATCTTATGTATAACTCTATATTAAAAATGTTTTAGTTATTAAACTTAAATTTTAACTATTTTAATTCTTTTTTAAATAAAATAATAATAAATGTCCTAATCTAATCCAAGTGGACCTAAAGTGTAATATTTTATTCCTAAGGTTGTTTTTGGTCGAATTATACTTATAAAATATAATTAAGACATGTGTTAGGGTAATAGTAATATAATTTTTACATTTAATTATCTTATTTACTTTTAACCGTGGTAAATAAATGTAAAAAGTTAATATTTACCAAAAATTATTTTTATCTTATTAAACAACATTTTACTCCTTCATATTAACTGTGTCTCTCATATTTTCGAAATTACACTCACAGAAGCAGTAAAATTATGTTTTATGTGAATTTCCTAATTCTCCTAGAAGGTGGGTAAAAAACGGTGAAAAGTTCAATAAAATTTTTATATATCTACAATTATTATAAAATGACTCCAATGAATTACATTGAACATATATAGGTATTATATATATATTTTGACCTAAATTAAATTTGAATAAAATAAATATTTATTTAAATAAAAAGTCGGGTTTTAAATAGTAACCTAGTGTTTTCACTATTCATCAAAAATTGAATGTTTTCAAAAAAATACCAAAACTTCACCCTAGGCTAATTTCGATATTACGAATCCATAAATGAAGTCCATTTCAAAAGATAAAATTTATAAAATTTCACAAAGTGGGTATTACTATTCATAATCGTCTAGTTTATATAACATATCATTGTTTAGTGAAAATCAGTATTTCGTACAACACGTGCTACCGTTGAAGGTCGCAATTGCATGTAATGCATGCCAAGTCTGGGATGTGTGTAGTGAAAGATTATTTTTGGTGTAGCGTACAACACAAGACATCAATAAAATTACAAAAAATATTTTTCATAAAATATCGGGGCGTTACATTCTACCCCCCTTAAAATGAATTTTGCCCTCGAAATTCGTCGGGGTTATAAATGGTTTACTACTTGAATGTTTCTTTAATATAAACCCACATCGTAAAAAGGAATACCAAAATCAATCTTTAAAAACTAATGTATGAAATGTAACAGTTACCCAAATTAACTAATCACTGGGTTTCCACATAGGAGAACATAGGTGAAAGTATGGATATGGAAGAGAAATCTAACCATCATGTTTTGATGGAGACTGGTAGAGAACATGGCTATGAAAAAGCCAACAATCACAAAGACATAGATTTTTGATGATATAAGGAACCATCTGATTTATCCGATATAAGGGCACTAGGACAACATTTTTGGTTTTCAAGATCATTTCCCTAAAGTTGAAGAAATTGGAATTATAAGAAATACTTTCTTGATTTTGGTACAGTCTCACCATTGGTCGTTCCTTGGACAATTTCCACTTAATCTCTTAAAGAAATGAAGTTGAATTTGTCATTCATGAAGTGTTAGCATATCATGTGATAGAATGATGGGTCATTCCATTTGTCTCAAACAAAATGTTTGAAAAAGTTATCAAAAATACATAAGTCCATCTATAGTGAGATTAATCATATATGGTTCCTAAAATGAACTTATACCTAATATATCATACTGCTTAATATAATAAAACTACTTTCTACTAAGCAGGGACTTCCTATAGGCTAGTGGTAGGCGATAAAGGCCTGTCTCACTTCATTTATGGGTTCGATTCCCATAGCCTTGTCTGACAAGACGGGTTGTCGCTCGTCCTGCAGGTTTTCCTTTTTCTCAAACTACATTATTATAACATTCCATAAATAATATCAAAAAAAATTTATAGCCTTAAACAATTCTATCTGATGTCAAACATAATCCATTCCAACCTTTAAGCTTAACAAAAATACTTCTGTCCAATCTCATAGTGTAAAGAAAATGATTACTTGAGAGGTCACATAACAAGTACATGAATACCATTATTTATCCCCCGTGTATCATAAAATATATTTAGTTGGTCATATTCCAAACATTCAAAGGACTTAATCATGTATTCTATTGAAATTGAATACCCATTGAACCTTAGTGAAAACATGAATGAAGTTAAAAGATAACACTTTCCACATACCAGAATCCCCAAAATTCTATATACTCAAACCATGATATCACTTAGTCCATATATCAATCATGAGCTCATGAATACTATCAAACAATTTATTTTCTCCTTATCCCTTTATTATCCACATATCATCTGCTTTCCAAATTATTTGAATTACTTTTCATTGTTACTGGTACCATACAAAATATACTTTAAAAAACATAAGGAAGAAAAATAGTGTAATAATCCTTAGATGTCTCATTATTCCATAGTACCATGAGATTACTTATACATCATTACTCTTGATAAAAATTTAATCATTCCACTACCTCGTTGTCATACTCAACATTACCAATAGTGATCGCATGTGACTTCCCTTTATCCTTTTCCTTAAGCGGTTGCTCACGTTAATCATCATTAACCCTTGGATTAGGGCATTGATTATCATAATCCCCCATTTCCTTGCACTTGAAGCATTGAAGTGTTGGTGGGGCGTTCTCTATAGTCCTTTCTCTATTCACATCATTAGCTACCTTTTTTCTCATTACTTCGACACTCAACATCTCAATGACCTTCTTTTCCACACTTGAAACATTTTCTATTACCTTTTAGATGATCTCCACCATGCTTCTTTCCACACATTGAGCACAAAGTAACATTCATCTTATTTTCACCATTGTTCTAAGATATTTCCTTGAACTCCATCTTTAGTTTCATGTCAAAACCATGAGATGGATATGTTACACCATCATACTATTCTACATTGATAGCACAACACACATTTTCTTCATAGCTACTGAAGTCTCTTATAGCTAATGCCCTTCGAAGACTTGGTTTTAAGCCACTGAAAAATAGATCAACTTTACTTTCGGGTTGGATGATAAAGCAATATTCATACCTTGCAAGTCTTGTAAAATTCACTTCGTATATACCAACAGATTCATCATCCTTCTGCTTAAGCTCAAGAAACTCCTTTTCCATCATTGTTATAAGAATATGTGTGAAGTACTTACTAAAAAACAAGTTCTTGAACTCATCCCATTCCATGGACTCAATTTCATCTCTTTGCCTCGTATTCTTGATAAGATTCCACCATTGATCAGCATCACCTTCCAAACGATATACTACTGAGATGACTTTATCTTCCTTAGAGCATTGTAGAACTGAAAATATCTTTTCAGTGGTATTGATCTATTGTTCATCCACTAATGGATCAGAACACCCGCTGAATGAAGGTGGACGCTGCCACATCAAGGATTCAACAGAATGATTCTCCTTTCTCTGCTCATTTTTAATTCCCTAATGATTCATATATTGTGTAAGTATAGAAATACGATTGTTCACTCCATCTCCCATAACATTTGTTTGTTCAGGAGGAAAATCATTGCATCATCCATTACATTGATCAACATGGTTCCTTTGGGTTCCAGCCATCGTCTAAAACCCAAAAAGAATAGTTTGAGGAAAACTTGATGATAGGGAAAACAAAAAAATAAAGGGGGATTAACTTCCATATCTAACATCCTAGGTTTAATTCCAATATCTTTACCATAATTCTAAGACTATAAGCTATACGTATACTTATCCTTATTGACATCCCTATACATACCTTAGAAATATCTCTAGGGATCTCACTAATGTTCTGGCATCCTAGTTTCCAAAGGTTGACTAAACCTTTCCTCTGATAACAAATGTAGAGACCCAAATCTTGACGTACATGGACATTACATTACTTTTGCAGAATACTTAATACATAACAAAAACAAACACACAAGGACCATAATAGTTTAGTGTCTTTGGAAACTGGGAAAATAATCTTCTAATCATGGTGAAAGATCTTCAACATCTCCCATAAATATCTTCCCCTTTTGTTTTCTTACATAAAACCTTTCTTTAAATCTTGGGAAAAAGAAAACATATAAATGGTGAGCTCAAATACTTAGTAAGGGTAAACATAGAGAACATAAAATAATCCATAAACATTTGAGTGGAAGAACTTGAACATAAAATATAAACATCAAAATCATGAGCAACGACATACATCAAGGATGTACACAAGGCATAGATAATAAAGGAACATTAGTCATGATAAACTAGAATGGAAATAAAACATGTAATTGTGGAACCCATTAAGAACATGTTATGATTTCCATTGTAGCCAAGGCATTGTTTCCAAGACCATCTTAGTGGACAATGTACCATTCTGAATTGAGTTCCCTCCTCGTTCCAGTCCTGTAACACTGAATCAGATTAAATTACCATTCCATCCATGTATATCTCATGAGATATAAATATTTACCCATTGCATTGGAGGGATATATAGGTCCCACCAATCTAATAATGAAACCATTCTTATGTGTGCCACAGCATAAACATAAATCATTCATCATAACCAAAATAATAAAACGGGTTTCATAAACATCATTCCATCATAACATAATCCATATAAAACAAATGGATGTCATTTCATCATAAGAAAAGTTAAACCATTTATTTCATAGAGATATTATACTTGAAACAAACACATATGAAATAATGTTATCTTAGATGGAAATTGGTTTTGATAAAACACTTGAAATGAATTCTTGAGGAAAATATCCTTTCTTCTTCAAAATCATTTTCCTTTCACAAAATGCAATGCATTCTTAAAAGAAAATTATTTTTTTGAAAATAGTTATAAAATTTTGTAGAGTAAACATCATTGAAATAAGTAATTATGAAACCGTAAAAATCCATTCACGCCGTATAAGTTAAAAATAAGATTCTTATCGTACTTTTGTCACAAAAGACATAATATTCCTCGTATGGTAAACAAAAGAAAGATTCCTACCATAACACAAAGTAAAAGTCAAAGAGGGGTAAACATGACATTAAAAATACATTGAAGAATATTAAACACTTTATGAAAAACATTTTATGGGCAGGGACGAAAAATATAACTCCAGTAAATACTTACGTATAAGTAATCTCAGATAAAAATGAGATTTGAATAATTATCCCTTACCTTATGTCTGATATGCTTCGTATATTTCCGAACCTCCTGAATAATAATTTAAATAATTTCATTGACTTATTACATATTCAAGTTCATTGTTAAGTTATCATATATGGTTCACTTATGTCTTTATATTACCCATTCTTTTGTAAATTACATGTTAAAGCACCGTTTTGGGTAAAATCGTTTCATTTATCGTACGAGTTTCGAATTTTTCTCTTGATATTATTACTTATATCTGGATTTAAATAATTACAAAATGTAAAACATGACTTATATATAATATATATTCAGAATATACATATATATATATATGATATATTGATAAATGGAATGAAATACACAGTTCATGGAGACGGTAGGCCGTACGTATGCATGAATGCTATTTTCGTTTCCTTATTGAATTGAATGGAATTAAGTAGATGAAATACATATATATATACATAAATCCAGTATCATTATTATATCATATAATTCATTATTATTCATTATATGTACTTTATAATCATTCATGAATGGTTAACATGGAGAATGAATCTCATCGCGTCGTGGAGACGGTAGTCCGTACGTACGCACGAGCGATGATATCATTCCAATGATCGTGGAATTGTATTGAAGCGTGTGTATAATATTTCAGAATCAATATAATTTTACAATAATCATATATAGTTATTATTTTCACCATTATACCCATCCAAGTAAGGTGGTGGTGGAAAACAGATTACACCACGGCGTGGAGACGGTATTCCGTACGTACGCACGCGCGGTGATTTCATTTTCCGTAGGATGGATAGAAGGAGAAATAGGGTTGTTTCATATTTATAATAACATATCAGTATATGAGTGATACTGAAGTTATTACTTCATAATTAAACACCTAAAGAAGAAGAAGTAGAAGAAGAAATATAGTTGAAAGAATCGGTAACGGACATTACCTCTTCTTTGAAGCACCTCTTTTTAGGGAACTAAAGATTGTCTTTGAAGAAGACCAGGACCTCTAGGATGATTCTAGGGAAGTGGAGAAGATAAATTGGCAGTTTTTGGCCGATCTTGAAGGCTCAATGTGGTGTGAGGAGGAGAGGGAGGAGGTTACCTTTTATAAGGGAGGAGAGGGGCACCTTTGGAAAAACTAAAAATATTATTTTATTATAAAGTCATATTCGGTTTTTAATTGCTGAAAATTAATTTATTTAAAATATAAGGTGGTGATGGGTCTAAATAATCTCATAAAATATAATTTAGACAAGTTTAGGTTTCTATTTTAACCTTATCATTTAGATTTAACTTTAAGTTAAATAATTTTACTTTTACCGTGTCTTCCTGTTTTCTTACACTATAAGTTTAATAAACATACTATAACAAGCCAAAAGAACCCCAAGTGGTTCATTAATAATATATATATCTTTATCTAAGTCATTTGGACGAACCTTGTATTTTTAGGAATAAAATAACAATTAATAATATAATATTTGTTTTAAAACATATTTTATGTCAAATTTGACACTATTGGGTACTTGATTTTTTTGAAACTCATAACAGCATGATTAGTTCAAAAAACGTTAATTAAATCAATACTAACATGTCATATTAACCTATAAAATTATGTTAATTCATAAAAATTATAAAATCACATTTATTTGGGTATTTATAACATCAATTATGTTAATATTTCATTAATAAGGTAATTACTATATCATCATTGTGTCATAAATAAATTAAATTATATAATGTCTAAATATTATAAATAAATTAAAATTATGTAAGAAATATTTTTACCTTTATAATGAATATTTATAGTCAAATTTATCTTATGTATAACACTGTATTAAAATTTTTTAGTTATTAAACTTTAATTTTAACTATTTTAATTCTTCTTTAAATAAAATAATAATAAATGTCCTAATCTAATCCAAGTGGACATAAAGGGTAATATTTTATTACTAAGGTTGTTTTTAGTCTAATTATACGTATCCAATAGAACTAGGACATGTGTTATGGTAATAGTAATATCATTTTTACATTTAATTACCCTATTTACTTTTAACCGTGGAAAATAAAAGTAAAAAGTTACTATTCAAAAAAAATTATTTTTATCTTATTGAACCAAATTTTACTCCTTTATATTAACCGTGTCTCTCGGATTTTCAAAATTCCACTCACAGAAGCAGTATAATTATGTTTTACGTGAATTTTTAAATTCTCCTAGGAGGTGGGTAAAAGACAGTTAAAAGTTCAATAAAATTTTTATATATCTAAAATTATTGTAAAATGGCCCAAATGAATTACATTGAACATATATAGGAATTATGTATCAATTTTGACCTAAAATAAATTTAAATAAAATAAATAATTGTTTAAATAAAAAGTCTGTTTTTAAATAGTAACCAAGTGCTTTCACTATTCATCAAAAATTGAATGTTTTCAGAAAATTACCAAAAATTCACCCTAGGCTAATTTTGATATTACAAATCCAAAAATGAAGTCCATTTCAAAAGATAAAATTTATAAAATTTTAAAAAAGTTCGTATTACTATTCATAATCGGTTAGTTTATATAACATATCGTTGTTTAGTGAAACTTAGTTTTGCGTACAACACACGCTACCGTGGAAGGTCGCAGTTGAATGTAATGAAAGACACGTCAGGGATGTGTGTAGTGCAAGCTCCTTTTGGTGTAGCGTACAATACAAGACATCAATAAAATTAAAAAGAATATTTTTCATAAAATATCAGGTTGTTACAAGAAAACACATTAATTTTAGTCTCTTATGTTCACTCCTGAAATTTTCATGTAATAATATCATTTTCCTGTCTTTTTTACTCAAAATAACTCAGAAATATGTTTTTTAAGAAAATACCAATTAATTTGTCTTTTCGGATGAAAATTATTTCTCTCTCATACCCATATTTTCATTAAAATGTTTAAAATAATATTTTTAATAGTATAAATAAATATTATATTTATAATTCTAAAATTGTTTACTTCTTACAAGATTTTTTAAAAACAATCATATTTTCTCTTTCCAAATGAGTGTCCTTTGGATTTTTACAAAAGTGTGAAATATTTTTTTAATTTTTACTACATGAATAGAATTTACCACATCCATGACCACTCAATGCATTGAATTTTCTTTTAAAATATTATATGCTACATTGGAATGAATATATGTCCTTCAATATATGATAAAGTTTTGGATTTTAACTAGGTTATATCTCTAAACTACCTATTTTAGTGGGTTATGAAAACTCCCTCCCTAACTCAATTTCACTATTTTTAAAGTCATATAATGATTCCATGTTATATATATACATTTTTAACGTATATACATAGATTATTCTACCTTCATGTATGTG
The DNA here is from genome assembly GCA_963277665.1 of Viscum album. Lineage (NCBI taxonomy): Eukaryota > Viridiplantae > Streptophyta > Magnoliopsida > Santalales > Viscaceae > Viscum > Viscum album. The sequence goes on from OY728138.1 coordinate 2,136,838,962, forward strand.
ATAATATATTCCTCAGATCATTTACCAAGTTCCTTCACATTGAAATTTACATTGATTTTGATATGAGGAATGAATATAAATCCCATTTTCCTTCCGTGGGTATTTAAAATTTTTATATCATATGATGTATTTCTTTTTATGAAACACATTAATCGTGAATATTATTTGATTGAGTCCCTAGATAAAACTCCAATCCATTGTGTAAATCATTAATCTCATGAGACATCATGTATGGGATTATGGAGTAAACCCAATCTATTATGGGACTTCATCCACAACATGATATTATTTAAGAATTTTTATTTTTCCCGTGTTTATGTCGTGAATTGTGTTGCAACAAAATTTAAAATTTTACAAGGATCTTATGATACCATGTTTTTTATGATATGTTTCTAGGTGATTAATTAATAGCTTTCTCATTTCTGTTATCATTTTATACATTTGATTTATATGTTATGCTTCTTTATAAATTTTGTCCTATTACTGGTATTTTTAGCTCGCCCCTTCTATATATGTATTCCCTAGGATATCTCAAAGCATTCCTCTAATAATTTCGTGAATGGTGATTAAAATTGAGTGTATAAAATGTAAAATGAGGGAAATTTCCCTCAATATAAAATTTTAAGGATAATATATAAGTGGTGAACCCCCAATCAACACTATATCACACCCACATAGAGATATATATAATAAAATTAATCTCACAATTCATGTAATTAAATAAAAATAATAGTATCCAAAATTAAATTGAAAATGAACGCAAGGAAAAAACTCCACGATGGCTCAATCTTCAAATCTATAAATTCATTGATTGATCACTAGAACTCCAATGGAAAGTGAAAATGAAATTTATGTATATGTTCCATGACAATAAAATGTACACTCAATAAGATCATACCCACTCTCATTGGTGAGAATGTGACAATTTTAATAGGGATTCACCGTGACATAGAAAATAGAACGTACATTACCCAAAACATGTCAAAATTTCATTCTTTGCCCCACCAAGTATCACTTATCAAGTAACACATCTAATTTAGTATGATAATTTCTATAGAAAAAAATTTGAAGGTGTCCCAAAACTAATTCCCCTCAAATTATACTTTCTAACACAACCAACATTATATATATTGTGCCTCTATACCTACCTACAGGATTTGGTTGGGTCCCAACCCTACCAACCCCACCCTTAAAATTTACTACACCATGTGTTAGAATCAGAGAAATCCACATATCCCCGTCACATATCCATACTTCCCTACCCGATATGGTTCATATCATAACACTTGAAACCCCAACCTCCCATATGACCCATTATAACATGCCTATATTAGGGTAATAACACATCATACCCTCATCATTATCTAAACACCACCTTATAGCTATAGAGTAGTAGGGTATCATGAATGGTAAGAACATCAACCCCATTCCCTCGCACTACCACATTCCCTCGCACTACCACATATGTCTAATAAATAGATTTATCACTAGGAGTTACTCTAACTATTCAATTACCACAAGGAATTTCTAATAATAATTCCATAAACATACCATACTATTAAATGGAGAGAGGTGAATAAGGGGTAAAAAATCATCAAAACTCACTAACATTGATATTAGGGAAACCACCCAAAACCCAATAAATTTGTGAATTATTAATAATATCTAATACATATGGGGTTTGTACAAAAATAACATAAAAATACATAAATAGATAGTAACCCTCTAAAAATTCATAAGATTCAAAAAAGAACAACAATAACATAACCTATGATATTACCACAACACTTGATGACATCTACCACTACTCTCCATTACCACTAAATGCAACCCACCACACTAAAATTCAACACAAAAAACGGATGAAACTCTTATTCATTCATTGATTCAGTCAATTCCAATATTAATAGTTATAAAATAATTTCTACTTATTGATATATTCAATTCAATGTTTAATAATAACCAATTTGTAATCACTCTCTGTATTCAATTTCAGCCACCACCTATCATTTTAGCTATTTAATTATTACTATCCATTTCATGAAAATAACGCAATACCCTATTTGAAAGACGTAGAGATGGATTATGAATCTTTCCATAAAGTTCTTGATGTGTTGTCATCATCTCTGGTTCTCCTGAGTATTGCTCCTATCTTGTTCTCAGATCTAATGTGCCATTCATTCTTAATCCCTTGCGAGCCACCTTCTAGTCATCATAGGTATGATACATCATTAGAGGAAGTTCCATGTTGATTCTCATTCAACCATAAGGGTTTTAAAAAAAATTCAGAGATTTGTCCTGAATTTTATTCTTTTTTGGATGGTTGATTCCCAACATTGGATATTTATGTTGCAACTTTTTTTAAACCATCTGATCTACTCTAGTGGACTCTAGTATCTTGATCTGGTATAAAAAAGATTCCTCCCCAGATTTTCCAATTCTTTGATAGATCTTTGAATCATTCCACTACAATTATGTTTACATTTCATAATTGTAAATCCTTTTTCATTTTTCTTTATTGGTGGGTTGACATTTTTTTCTTCTTTATTCTATATCCTCGATATGTAGTTTATTGGAGGTTCTCTCTTCTTCGGGGGTCGATGGATTATCATTTGGAGAAAGACACTTCTAAAAAGGTCATTTGGATTTCTATTCTTAGTTTTTCGCTCCCTTTTATATCACTTGGATTCCATAGGGGCATTGGGAATGCCTTGGGTTCTTTACCTTATGATGATCTACAAAGTCTTCATCTGGAAGATACAAGAACACATAGGGTTTCTGCGGAATTGGAATTATTATGGGCTCTTCCATCCATTTTTCTACTCAATGTTGAAAGGATGTCAGAATGTCTTCAAACCTTGGTTTACCCTTCTCCACCGATCGTTTGTTCTAGATGTCATCTTCATGGATATTTGACTACTAAATTAAGGATGTCCAAATAGTTGAAATCCCATTTTTAGTCTAAGAGCCTCAGTGCCCCTGGACCCACCTAAGAGAAATATGTTGTGATTTTCAAGATAATACATTTCCAAAAGGTTAAGGGAAAAGTGTTCTACTTCTACCCTCTCCACGGATTTGGGAATCCTCGTAATTCTCTTCTTTTCCATCTGCTATGGATTCAGACATTTACTGTCATGATCTGGTTCTGTTTCATCCCATTAGGTTTTCCATGACTTCTATGCCTATCATGTCCCACTGGTGTAAAATTCTTTATTTCTTCATTAAGATGTTTTTTGACTCTTCCCTCTCCTCCCATATTGTATCTCACTATCAAGGACATGGAACCACATCTCTCTTTAGATAATATCTAGAAAAATGTCACTTTAGTACCTTGTCTTTATTCTTCCAATGGTGATGTGGTATCCTTGGTCCCATATTCAATAAAGAAACCTCCTTCCAATATAAATATTTTTTATCAAAGAGTATTTCTTCTCCTCCTAGATATATATATTCACCAAATGTTTTTTGAAATAGATCACAATCTCAATCACAATCCAAATAAAATCAATGGTGGATAAGAAATTGCAACACCAAGAGTCTAGGGACAATTCCAGATAGCTTTTACTTTGAGGATTAATATCCTCATTTGGATTTCTCATAGTTTGGGATCCTAGGTGAAATTTTATTTTATCTCCAACGAGTTTCTCCTCCACTCATTTTCTTTGGTTGTAGTTATAGAACCTAAACAAGTCTTGTTAGAGATAAAGTACATTTCATTCCATTTGAGAGCACAAGGATCTTTTAAGGGATATATAGCCAACTCTCATATTTATATTTTCAGGATAGATAGTGTCTTTTTTGAATTCATATCATCATTGGATCAATGTATCAAAATAAATTACTCAATGGGAGATAAAGTGTTCTTTATTTTTGTGTTTTATGATAAATTCAAGTATCAATCCTGCATGTCATGTTGGGATGTACTAATCTCCTTCATTCAAGGTGATGTCTCATGGTTACATAGAGGTGATTTCATAATTGTATCCAATGTCGATGAGAAATTTTTTTTTTGAAGATTCCTAGGAAGATAATGTTAGGCATTAATATTGATAATATAAAACAATGGTCTCTTTGATGTGGGTTTATTGGGAGATATGTTCACGTATTTCAAAAATATGTGTGGTAACAAAACGTATTAGAGACCTATCGATCTATGTCTTGTCAACGGAGTGATGATTTCTGCATTCCTTGACATCCGAGTTCTTCAGCTACATCATAGTTTATCTGATCACTGTCCTCTCTAAATAACATTGTTGGGTAAAAGTAATGATGAGTGGTTATTCCAAATTTTCCTCTTTATGGGATGATAATCCAAACATCGTTGTCTTGGTATGAAGGTAATATAATATTAATGTTAGTGGTAATCCATGGAATTACTTCTATAAAAACATGAGCCATCTCAAAGTCCTCTTGTGTTCTGGGAAAAAATGACTTCTTTCTAGAGATCTTGAAATTTAAAAAATTAGAAAATCTATTCAGATACTAATTTCAATTCCGTATAACGTTTGGGATGGTGGAGTATTTGTTGATTTGATGTGAAAGAAAGATAGTCTGGAAAATATGTTGTTGAATCAAGAGCATGGTTCCCATGGGAAGTCGATAGTTAAATGGATTCATGAAGGAGAAAAAACTCAGGGTATTTCAATTCATGTATTAAGGAAAAAGATAGATTCTAGAATCCAATATTGCACTTAGAGGATGGATGATATTCAAATGATTGATATTTGTTGGGTATTTTGATGATTTATTTTTTAATGTCTCTTTTGGCTTGTGAAAACCCAGGCATGGAAGTGGCTATTTGAGTGGAGCCACTAATTTATTTGACTTGATCCCAAGATCAGTGTCTAGATAACTTAACAAACTTATGTAGGATATCCCTAATGAGGAGGTTGTTCTAAAGGATCATTGGACTATTGATCCTGATAGTCCCCCTGGGACGTATTCTTTTCCTATAACTTTTTAAAGGTCTTCATGGTACATTGTTAAGTGGAGCTTGATAAAAGTGACAAAAGACATTTTTCTTGGTGTCCATCTCCCCTGTCTAGTTTATGGAACTAAGACGGTTGTGGTTCCCATTATCAAAAATCATCACTAATTATACCATTAGATGCCTATTATCCAATGTAATTTTTCTTATAATTTCCTAGATATCATTCTAAATGCAAGTCTTACATTATTCCAACCAAATAGAGTTCTTGAGGATAGACATGGTTTTGTAAAAGTATGATCTATTTAAGAAGTTGTTCCCATGGCCTAAGAAGTTATTATTTATATTATCTTGGATATTTGTGGAATAAATGTTCTGGTCAAATTAGATATGAGTAAATCTTATGATACAGTTGATAGAACTTTACTATCAACTTACTTGCAGGCATGTGTTTCTCTGTTTGGGTGACTAACTTTGTGTTTGGTTGTTTTAGTAATCCTTGGATGATTCTTTTATGGGAAATCAATTTGGATTCATAAAAATTCATTGAGGAATGAGACATGGGGATCCATTCTCCCAATATCTCTTTATCATTTTGAATGATTTTATCATTCACTATATTACTCATTAAATTATTATGTGCAAGATTATACCTTATTGTACTAATAAGGTTAATGGGAGAATATCTTATATAATTTTATCTAATGACATTATCATTTTCCAAAATGTTTTATAAGGTCCATTTAGTGGATTAATGAGTCTTTATCGGTGTAATACTCCTTGAGTAGAAAAGTTTTCAATATGGAAAAGGTGACATATTCATGCCTAAATATTGTTTTGTGAGATGAAGTCAGTTGTTGGTATCCAAGGTGGTCATGTTAAAATGGTATTTTTCAATGATTTACCTATATTACCCTATTTTTCTCTATACCTCCATCATAATACACTCTGATATGATTGCTTACTAAAATTTGGGATGCATATTTAATTCTAAAAACAAGTTCTTATCATTTGGTGGAAGAATCACATTGACCCACTTAGTCTTACCCTCAATCTCTATGAATATCTTGTCCTCTATGAAGGTTCAAAATGGTGACTTCCAACATTGTGAGTACTTTGATTTCAGTAAATTTGGATTGTCACCTTTAAGGTAAGCTTCATCAGGCTTAATGGACCAGGATGTCTAAACCTATTATAAATTGGGTCCTCAACTAAAAATGTATTTTGGGTACCATGAATGGTTATCTAGCCAAACATCCATGGAAAATAATCATGGATTATTCTTTATGGATAAAATATATGGTTAACACCTATGTATGAGAAGGGAAATTGTAAATATACAATCCCCCACAATTTCAGATATTGATCTTTTCTCATGTATAGGTTCTTCAAGAGCACACTTGATGGATAATTGGCTTGAGCAACCTCAGTTATTGGCTTCACAACTGGTTGGAGAATATTATTGGGTTTCAGGGTTTTCCTACATATATCATCTGCTTTAGGGAGACCAGTGCCCACCCAAATCACAATCAGACCACCTGGGATGATAGACATAAGGTCCTTTTTAACAATATTGTAATGAACTCTGACCCGTGTAAATGTTTTTGCATAGAATCTCTAGCTGGTTCCTTTTCCATCCAAACATATAATAATTTTCCTATCCTTTGATATTCCACAAGACAATTGCGGTGGTTAGCTATGGATTGTGGAACATACTTAATTGTTTCCTTTCATGGTGTGGCTTGTTCAGAATATTGCATTACCTTCAGATCTTAATATCCTTGTGTAAGGGGATAAGAATTGCTGGTAGATGTGACTACCACAGGGATCCAATTATTGAATCTATATAGAATCTATTTTTCAACTGTGAGTGGGGTATGTTCTTGTGGACCACATTTGGGAAATTTACAAGCTGGTCCAACTGGTATCTTACCACTGAGACCTTCTTTCAGTGTTGGTTCCATGGTGAGTACATATCCAGCATTGAGTGAAGGGCCCGAGATGTGATTCTATCTACTAGATACTGAATTTCCTGGTCTTCTAGAAACAAAATTCATCACAAGTAGCATGTTTGTTTATCTATAGGTATTCTTTTCAGAACCTGAAACTTAGTACTTCATTTATGTATTCTATCTAATGAATTTGGAATTTAACCCTCCTTCTTCCACCTATTTCCATCTTCTTACCCCCTCAAAAACATTCCAACTAACTAATGTTCATGTATTTGATGGAGGCCTCCCACCATGGAATACAAACTTAATACCAATGGTTCTTCTGGTATGGGTATCAGGCATGGTGGTAGAGTTGTGATAGATTCTATAGGCTCTTGTTTGGATTCCATTTTATCATTTTTTGGATGTGGTGATTCCCTTCTCAAAGAGGTTCACTCCATGTAAATAGTTCTTCTCATATGTAACCAAAGACATATCCCTATTATGGATATGGAGACATATTTTTCAACAATATTCAATTCACAATCAGATAAATCTCATAACCCTTGGTCTAATGAGTTTCTGGTAAAGAGATGCAAGGTCCTCATGAATAATCAAATTTACATCATTTATACTAGGTGAAATGGTAATATCTTTGATGTCTATATTGCATCTAGAGTGTCTCATTAGGATTGTATGCTCACTTTTTATAGCCTTGATCCTTTACAATGGAGGGAAATCACACTATGGAGGATGATACTCTTGGGTTTCCATATTTTAGTCCACCTAAACTTATTTTTATCTTTTTAGGATTTTCATCATTTTCACTTCAAATAAATAAAAATTCATTTGTTGGTTGATTATTTCTATCCATTTCCTTAAGATTCCAAACCTTCCAATTTCATGTTTTTAATTATAGAACATATTCCATTACCACTAAAACCCCATAAAAACCCTCAAAAACAACAAATAAACAACATTTTTATAATAAACCCAACATACCATGCCAAATAAATCACTATATCTCAACTACAGTTAATCAATAACCAATTTATGACCCAGAAAAACTAACCCTCAATATATCCCATTCCAAACAATAGCAGTTTCACTACCCAACCCATTATGCATCATAACCATTTAGGACCTTAAATCCTTGATCCACAACAAGACCTAAACAATATCAAGAATTATAGAAAACTAATCAATATAAACCTAATGGTATATTTTATATTTTATAACTAACATAATTCAATTTGAATATGGATTTCATATCATTTCTTCATCTCATTCATTGTAATTTTTATTAGATTTAAATATTCACACAATAACAAATATTATGCATAAATCTATGATAAAAAAACATGAATGGAGAATTAAAATAGAAAATCACAATAATGGTACACAATTCATTACAAGTATGACATGAAAATCGCAATAAATTTTAATTTCTACTTAGGGAACATTAAAGTAAATAAAGAGGTTAATAGAAAAAAATATGACCCCACCCTTCCATTTGATTATAGTTACAGTAATTAAAATAATGATCATTTCATACATGAAAAAAAATAAATAGAAATCTTTTACCCCCTCCCTCAATCATGAAAGTACAAATCACTATATGAAATCTATGAAAGAAATAGTTGATCCCTACTTGTAATCACTTAGGGGAACTATAGAAACCAATTGTAAAAAAATACACTACAAAACCAAAATCTCCAGGACACCAAAAAAACTCAAATCTAAAACCACAGTCCATATTAATGAAGTGGAAAAGATAAATTAGCCACAAATCCAAGGATGAATTGTGAAAAAATCACCTTAAATAAAATATAGTTTATATCCCATGGCGAAGGGTTGAAGCCACAAAAGAGGGAATATAATACAACTAAAAATTCCACATAAGTATCATAAGTGTTGAGAGAGAAAGAGAAGAATAATTGAGTTTTGAATGAATTTTAAATTTTATACACATTACATTAATTAAAATACCATGATAAATCACCCTTGATGATGCTATAGTGAATAAGATTTTAACCCCAACTATAATGAAAAACATGGTTCTACATGGGAATAACCTCTATTACAGTTAGCCTCTAGATTCCATGTGAAATATATCTTAAACAATCCTATATAATTGGGGTTAAGATGAATCAAAACCCATGTCCAATGTTTTTAATACCCCCCAAATCATTAGATACACTAGAAAATACCATTTACAACCTATATAATACAAGTTCATTGATTGTGCAATGAAAGAGTACCCTCAAACCCACTGTTTTTTCATTCATCCCAATGCTGATTCTATTCCAAATTCAACATAGCAAATAAAACCCATAATCCCATGAATCTTCACTAAAGTACCCCTTCTACACCCCATGGCTCTCAACTATATCGCATCTCAAATCTAAAAGATTTAATCACCACTTCTAACAGATATCTCAACTCAAAATTACCCCTGATAACTGTATCTACTCAATTCAAGCAAATTAATGGGATGGAAGGTCTATGATGATATATTATATACTTCTCAAAATATTATTATCCTTGAGAATAAAAAAACCTGGATTGGAAAGGAAAGGGTCAATGTACAAAAAACCATCATGAGAGATACCTCTTAGAAACCTCATTTGGAAAGAAATATGAATAAGTCATAAAAATAATAAGGTTATACAAATAAAACGCACCATATTCATATAAAATAATTTTTGGAGAATATACCTCTCAAACAGAAAAACTCCACCAAAAAAACATAATCAATACAAGGAATAAATAAATCCCATCAACCAGATATAATCCAGACCTAAAAACATCCCAGAAAAACCCAAAAAATCAAGAAAACATAGGATACTAAGTATGCTTCTAAATATCATGTTCCAAAATAATCTATTCTAAATCACTAAATATCATCAACATATAGATAAAGGGAATAAATCACTTATGTATGAAATTCTCTTGACAATATTGTATTCTCAACCAGTCATTCTTCTAACAATGTCTCACTATGGATATCTATATCCACCAAAACAATGACATGAGAATCATTGTGAAGATACAAATGGTGACGGAACACATGTTAGAGAACATGAATCATTTACAATTATTTTGTAATTTATAAATAATATGTGACTTTTTAAATATCCACAAATATATTTGAACTCCCAAAAATTTTGGGATAAATATTAATTCTTTGGAAAAACCTTTGTTTCCTCTATTGAGAGGAAAATCTCAAGATAAATTGTCATATACCCTCAATATCCTTTACTAATTTCCAATAATTAGGAGAGAAAACACATAAATCATGAAACATTGGCATAAAAATTATATTCATAGGAAATTAATCCCTCTATAGTGTAAGATCCAGGAACAAAAGACACTTTACTTGTGATCATGTTTGGTGTGACACATGGGTATAAGTGTGCCTCACTGTATTGAAAAGGATTCCAAATACCATCATGGTTCTAATGGGTGATAGTGGGGAGACAAAAATTTGTAATAATAAATACATTTCGGAATAATTCATCTAATCTCAATAGATGTAATGTAAAAAAATTGTAATGATCCAAAAGTACTCATGAGATACATACCAAATGATATCTATATGTTCAAATAGTCACATATAAGAAATAAATTTCTCCTTGGGGCCATTAATATAGGTCAATAAGAAAAATGGATAAATGGATCCCTATATCATCATGGAAGAACAACATAAGTCATCTAAAAATAACTACATAATCCATCCCATGCACCTATGGGGCATCCCAGTTCACTAAGCCCTAACCGCATGCATGTCCCTTATATAAATTCAAATAAATAAAGCCTGCACCCATCTCGAGGGGCCTAGATACGGTGTGGTTATAAAATCAGTAGGTCATGTCCTATGGTGTCCCTATCTTATATGAAAAAATATACCATTTTATGGGAAACGTGAATAAATTTAAAAAAAACACACATCACATAACTCACTTCACTTATGAATAAAATATATAAGGGATCTTTTTATAATGTTATCCATCACTAGAGTGGAATGATTAATAAAAGTTATTTCATTCTGAAGGAACCCTTGGTCTCCCATCCATTTCCATACTACACAAAATTACATGAAAACTATTACCACCTGCCCTGTCATGCAAAACATGTATTCATATCTATATAGTCCCATAATGAAATTAGAATTTCCCATAGCACACCAATAGATATTTCATAATTACATTATAATTAAACTTGCTCACTCATTTTAATCTTACAATATCTATGTCTTAAGTTATGGAAATACTCCTACTTCAATAGTCATAGTTCATTAGCACCAAATGTGAGTTATAGCCCCCATCATATAGTCCCACAGACCATCACATGTTTAACTCAACAATGAGAAACTCCTATGAAATTATGGTCATCACCATCCCCTATATTGTAAATCAACAAAGGCCTCCAAAAACAATGGTTCTTCATAACAAACTAATTTGGTCATTATCCTTTGTGAACAAGAACCAAAAAATTCTACAATCCAACCATAGTGAGCATAAATCACAATACATCCTTGGAAACAAATATGGAATACCCCATTAACCACATTTTAATAACATCTGCCATCAAATAGTGGTCAACATCACCCAAGGTCTCATGATCTATTCCTTACATGTTCCCACATATAAAAAAACTATAGGTTTACATTAATCATATCAAATAACCAAAAAATCCTTCCAAGGTAATCACAAAACCCCATTTCACACTATACCTTCTATAAAAGCCTCAAACATACCTTGTCTGACATGTGCATACTCATCATCACAACCCATGAATAATAGTTAAATAAAATATGTAACAAAAAAAATCACACCTTGACCACCCCCACATGCCAATTTAGCATGTCACACATATCAAAAGTATGATAAGGATAAATATTGGCACTATCCCAACCTCAAATTTGGCATATTTTGTTGTAAATTAGAAGATCAGATAAATAATTACCCCATGTTACCTCATATAATGAATGAAACTAAAAAAATATTGAGAGACAAGGGAGATCTAATTCTTATAACCCTATGAATGAAAGAGATGAATATGCATGGTATTCCCTAGCCGAATAGCCTCTCCCCTCCATTTTTCATATATATTTTTTATTTTATTTTTTTAGAAGAAGGAATTCATGGCATGAACATAAAGTATATCCTACGAAATACTTGAGACAGATGGACTCTCCCCTTTTTGACATTTTCAGAGAATGAATATTTGTATCCAACATCCATTTTTCCTTCAGGATATCCAGTTAAACTAAAACATCACTTCTATAAATTTTGAACCTCATAACACCTATATTCCAGTATCATATATTTGTTTTTGAATTCTTTTAGTGGATTCTCACATCCCACAAGATCCACGATCTTACATCCTCACCACCTAATTGTAGCCCAACCCCATAAAATTTATCCACAAGATGACCACAACTCTCACTCATTCCAAACATACTTTTTTCGACTTTCCATTACAATGAGATGAAAATTAAACTGTATACTCAAATTTAATACATCAGACTACGCGAGATAGTCAAAAAACATTCTAATTACATCTATACTGCTCTCCAACTTACGAAACACCTACCCAAATTTCATTCCAACAACTTTACTAATATACAAATGCATCCACACTAGCCTCACCCAGGCACAAACATCCAAAAAATCACATATTGTCAATCCTTAATCTCATAATATGAACATTTCTCATCTACATCACATATTATTACCATTTGATTATGCATCAGAATAGATTCTCAAATATCGTTCATTACACATGATTCCCAGAAGATCATACATCATATATAATTATTAAAAATGATACCTAATTTAAATTTATCTCTTACTAGACATACACAATTATCCATGATATCATATTAACTAACATCTAGTTAATCCACCATCCATATGTACCCATCAATAGATAGTTTCTTTCATAGAAAAAAACCTGATGAATACAATCAAACTCATGGAATACCTATAAACATCATCCACTCCTAGACCTTATCTGAACTTATCATCTCTGCCTTATGCAGCTAGCATGTAGACCATCTACCTAATGCATGTAGTCCTTATGTATTATTACATTCTATTGGTCAGTACCCAATGTTACTAGTATCTACCTCCCTTCCATATGTATTCATATGCTAGCTACCTCTTCCTTGTACATCCATCAATGCTACTTCAAATCAAAAATTTGGACTTCATCCCTAAATCCATGCTATCTGATATGTCTTGCAGAAAAACCTCTCCAAATCCCCCTTTTGTCCACATGATGAAAAATACTTTCGTGTATGTTCAAACTAATATAGAATGTCACATAGAATCCAACATTTGAGTAATATAATTAATTACCCAATCCTATTGGTCTTCTGGAGTCTCTAACCAAACTGCCCTACTAATACCCATAATGCTCTCACATCTGGTTACCCAAAGAACCATTAACTATCCCAAATGATACTAGTTCTTGGAATAATAAATTCATATCCATATTGTTCAGTTCATTTATCATTTCATGCATCTATGCCTCTGAGAAATAGGTTATCCTAAAATGTTCAATTGTACCTTAATGGAATGCCACAAAACATCCCTCAACTATATCACCAATAAGATTTCATATCTTTTTATAGTAGGTGAGAAACATGATAGATCCATGAAAATCTCATCATAATCTTTAAAAATATTTATCCCTATTGTATGTGCATACAATTGTGTGATGAATCATCCCTCAAAGACCGTGGGAAATTTTTCACAAATAAAATTATCTCGAATTCCATCAAAATTAATCTCTTATGCCTGTATGTATGTACCTATATGTCTCACCAGGTATTTCCTAATCCCATATGTATATAAGTGTCCAACTTCACCATTATCCCTACGAATGTATCAATATAATCAAAAATAGTCTTCATTGACTATTTCCAAAACACTATTCTTTATGATTGACCCTCAGCCTGGAAGAAATTGATGTTCTAAAACTAATACTGCCACATTATATATTCCATTGATAGATCAACTCCTGTAGATCCTTGTTCAATTATCTAAACCACTTGCACTAATGATGAACTTTGTTTCTTATCATGTTATTGACCTATGCCCACTACTCGCCACGGTTGTCCCTCCCTTTTAAGAGCCCCCACATATGTACCATTCTCATCCCTTAACTCAGGGTCCTCATTTAGTGCATTCCCTTGATAAATCATATTATTTTCTCCTTGACAATCCACTAAATCCCATTTAGGTGGAATCATTCTAAGAAATAAATACCATGATCAACATGAATAATAATTTTCATGATATTTTAGATAGGGGAAGTGGTAATGGGTATAACATATCATAACCATAATGCTTCTCTAGTGCACCCATGTCATATATCATCTGGTATCATGGCCCCCTAAAAACCTATATCCGAGTCAAGAACCAAATATATCTTATATAATTAGGATCATATATCAATAAAAATAAGAAACCGAATATTATGCTTCTAAAGTAGTATGTCACATCGAGGTGATATAGGAAACTAATTTTTAATCTATTAATGGAAATTTAAACAGTTCCCCTTTTCATTTACTCCATGTTCCAAGAGAAAAGAAAAAGCTTCCACATTTTTCATGTGAGTCGAAGTCCCAATCAAGATTCATGATTTCCCACCTCTTTCCACTAAGGCCATGATTCAAAAAAATAACATCCAATACATCCTAAAATGAATAAATTAACTTATCTTTAATAAAAAAACTAGAACAATGAAATCCAATTTACCCTGGATACGTGGACATCACTCCATGAGGGTTCTTTATAGACATACAACGAACCCACTATCTTATGTTTTGACACATTACTTTTCGTTATTCTACCATATCCCATATAATTGATTGATTTCAAAAATAACCTTTTATAACACATTGAAAATAGTTCTATGATGTTACTACTTTATAACTGGCCATCCAATGATACAACTTTATAATGTCCCAAACTGAGAGCTAAATAACTGATGTTCTTGGTCAGTGCACCACATTGTCTTAGATAAAAATCCATGTATTCTAAGGGACTACGTCTAGAAGCGGTGAACTAATGGTTGATTATGGGTCGACTGTACCCTTTAGAATAATAAAAATGGTAATAATAATAGAAATATGGATGTGTTAAACCAAAATCAATGAAATAAATGTAATGTAACAAATAGTAATTATAAAAGAAAGTACTATTCTGATACATACCAAATAATATTTATTTATCTAGATAGTCAAAAATAAGCATGAATGTTTTCCAAGAGGACAATAATATATGTTCATAAAAAACATCCATAATAACACTTCAATCATCATAAATGATCCAAATTTCAAACTACCAAACACTATTTCATCCTTCCCTCACATCTATATAATATACCTCCTCACTAAGATCCAAACAATGAGATTTATCCCTTAATCTCAAATCCATAAATTCTACACTCTTCCTGAAGGGCCTATGTAGGGGTTGAGTACGAACTCAGCAGTCCATGACTAATGTTATCTTATGATTACATACATATATACACTAATATATGAAAAAAAATTAAAACCATCTTATAAAAAAACTACTTCACTTTTGATCAATAACAATAAAGTATTCATAGTCAATCATACTAAATGAACCCTCAGTCTCCCATCGATTTCCATAAATCACAACATCAAATTACCTTTTTAACCACATGAATAACCTCTCAACACCTGAATGCTGCTCCATGAATTTTAATCGAGTAATATGATATCCTAAATACTTGACTATAGACCTATAACATAACCATAAAATATGCACATATTTAATTACTATCATCATAAATACCTAACATCCTAAGGAATAATGAGAACCTCTTATAAACTAATTTTCATCATAGTCCCCTTTTCTTTATATCTACAGTGGCCTCCTCCCACAATGAGTGGACAAAACATACTCACTAGGCCCTTGTCTTATGTGAAAATAACCCCAGTGGTGGTATTGTCCAACCATCATGAGAATTAATCACAAAAAATATATGGCCATAACTATAGTAAACCACCGTTGAAACCTTCGATCCACATTTCCAAAGGTCCAGTGATCAACAAACCCTACGGAATCACTATCTATGACACATGAATTCCCTTAAAACCAATATAGCTATAAGCTTACATTAATAATTTACAATTACAAGAAACATCCTCCTAAACCAACCATCAATCCCCATTATATGAAACACCTTCTATAGAAAAATTAAACACACCTTATCCCACATGTGGGTACCCTTCGACACCACTTAAGAATAATATATAAATAAGATTAGTAATAATCCAGACACACCCTTACCACCCCAATCATTGAAATTTACCGTTCCCCACATATTACATGTATAACAAAGAGATAGATTGGAACCACTTAACTTATAGTCATAGAAGTATTGTCAATGAATATCATCATTTATTTCGGCTTCATATGTTGAAAATCAAAAAAACAAGTTAAAACATTGACAACAATGTGTACTGGTGTTAATGAAGAAATACCACAAAAGAAGAAAAAATCACAAAAGATGGAAAAATAATTTTTAGAATAACTATAGAAAACATAATATAGTGAATTTCAATAAATTTTAGGGATGATGGAGACAAAATCCTTAGAACCCAAATCATGAAGGAGAAGAGGATCTACACTGCTCCATGACTAAATGAACTTTTCCCCACTATATTTCAATTTTTTTCCTTAAAGAACCGATTCCTGGGGTGATTATGTAGTTTATTCCATTAAACCCATGAACTAGAGTGTTTATACCCTATCCAATATTTTCATGATCTGAATACTATATTCATGTTTAAAATTTCTATAACATATACCCATCTTTCCCTTCGAACTATCTGATTCACCTGGACCCTCCCACAGGTTACTCTTAACCCACATAACACCTAAAACCTTAGTGTACATTGTTTTAATTATGATTTATGCATATTATAAAATCCCAAAATATATAGGATCTTGAAAATAGTGATAAATCCACTGAAAAAACATGATCATAATCCATCAAACATAAAGACCAAATTATAAGCACCTAATGTCAATCACCCCAACGTCACTATGAAATATTAATGAATAAAAATAAAAATAAATACAATGAAAAATAACTTCTGGACCAAATTTGACCTACTAATTGAATCCAATTACAGAAATATGGAAAGGAAAACTCTCTCTGAGTGATATATTTATTTTTTACTCATCAATTTGAATTTTTGGATCATATCTCATTACTAACACAACCTCAAAAAAGATGACCCATAAAACTAAAAACCAAAAAATACACCATTAAAATATGATATTTTTATGTACGGAACATCCTAGAAAATAAATATTGAGAGCTAATCCTATCACATTCTCTTACCTCAATGATTACCCACTTATTAACCATTAATCCATTTTTTCAAAATCATGTATTTTCCATAAAGAATATTTTCAAATATATATATTTTTGAAACATAAATCAAGGATTTAAAAATAAAAAAAATTAAATATAAATAAATACTATTAAATTAATGTTATTCCATCTTAGGTAACACACACCCACACACACTAAATTCTGGATTTCCAAAAACTAGTGTAGGATGAAATTGTTATAAATAGGCTATGTATCAACATCCCAAAGGAATAATTTTTGATAATTATTTAAATTAAATTTATTTTTTTAAAATGGGAATAAATTTAACTCCATGAAATATACTCACATTTGGACTATAAAACGAAATTCTTCCATCTTTCTTGACTACTATGGAAGAATCAACTTCCTTGATGATAAATCGAACACCTCACTGTAACCTAGAAAACCCATGAATTATGTATAATTTACATCATAAGATCCCTATAACACAAAAAAATGAATTTCTTTCATCTCTATATAGAATTCATGGATCTAGTAATAACAAGATACTAAGATCAAAACTGATTATCAGGTGACCACCTTACTCCTTATATACATTGACCTCAGGATCCATAACTTAATGTACCAATTTTTACGGTTAAAGAAATTGAATTTATACTCTTCTCATCAACCTTGAAAAATCTCTTGCTTCCACCCAAGATAACAACCCAATTACTTCCTCCCTCTATCGAATATCAGACCTCATGGTATAATCAAAATGTCATTCCATTATGCCCATGTCATAATGGAAGTCCATAATATATAAAATTATGGTATAAAAGTGGGATATAATATTTGAAAAAGTGTAATCCCATTTCAAAAAATTTAATATATTATATATGAAAAAATTCTACAGTACCACGAGTATGAACACTCCCATAATAATAATAAGAAATTTATCCTAACAAACATCTTCTGGATGATGATCATTAATCTTCCACTACATCCTAGCAACCCTTTATAGTGTACCAAGAATTAGGGAGACTTGAAATTGAACTGAGGAGATTTCCAACACTAATATTAACTTATACTCTTAAATAAATTCCTCCAATCTCAATATCTGCACAATTTTCTAGATCATAGAAACAACATACTACTTAATCTATAAAATCACTTTATTATATGACTCCCACTATAAAATTCCGAACATAATGTCCAATTTACACTCTATCATTATATTTTTAATCCTATAATAGTATGATACAATATTAGTGTAAGAAATTAATCCACATATCTAAACTTAGGAAACATATATATACATATCATAATAGAAAAAATAATAAATAATCCCTAAACCTCAAAAACATACTCATTATCCACAAAATTTCCATACTATCCTGATTGATCCCATCCCCCTCTTCATCCACAAAAAATAATTCAGGGATAATGGGATTAATTTCCAAAATATACCCACTAAACAAGATTAAAAATCTATTATGCATAACATACTTCTTGAATCTCGTGATTTTAAAACATTTTAAATAATTTAAATATAAAAACAATTTAAATTATTTTCCAATGTAATTTTAATTATTCCATGCCATTTAAATGAAAAAATATTTTTTTAATGTAACATTAAAAACATTTTAAAAATTTATCCTACCTATATGAAAATAAAACTGAACACCAGTTTATAGAATTTTATTTCCAATGTCGGCATCAAACATGAAAAAATTAAGAAATTGACACATAATATTTCTCAACATGATACTATACAAGATGAAATAATCTTTAAAAATAAATAAGTTACAATTATGATTTATTTTTGTAACAACCCTAAATTTTATTGTACATTATCTCTTTAATCTAATTCAATCGCTTGGGCTACATGAAATACCGAGATTAAGCGCATCACGACCTATCAAACTAGCCATTTTAAAAGCTGTTATGAATAGAATTAACCACATTTTGAATTTCTTATATATATATATATATTTAGTAGAATTTTAATATTCATCTTTTGTTTTCTTAGAAATAATATAAGGAAATTTTAAAATTTTTAGATAAAAGATGTATTTTTAAAAAATGAAATTTTATAGTCTTTTAATGGAGAACCTTTTTTAAATACAATATTTTACACTTTTATAAATTCAATTTAATGAAATTAAATTTTTCTTTAGAATCATGACATAAAAATTTAGTATCAATAATTTTTGGATCTTATCTGATAAATTTATATTTTGATGAACAGTGATTAATTCAAAAAAATTATTAAAAACAAATTTTTTCATAGACATAATTTTTAGTGTTAAATTATGAATTTTAGTCGTTTTAAATTATAATTACAGTATATTTTTGTCATTTAATATAATGTCATTCATTGGATATAATTTCACATTTAAATAGTACATAAACACATGTTAATCTTTTGATAGTTTTTACTTCTTAAAAACTGACTTTCTAGTTTTTACAATGGGAATTATTTTTAAAGTAATTAATTCTACTCATTTGTTTTGAAATTGATAAAATAGACATATTTTTTGGATTTGGAATATCAAAATAAGTTTAGGATGATGTTTTTTTATTTTTCTGAAAACGTTCAATTTTTGATGAATTCTGAAAAACAATGCATTATTACTTTAAACCAACTTTTATTTAAAAATTTATTACATTTTTTAAATTTATTTTAAAGTCAAAATAGATACATAATACCTTTATTTGTTCAATTTAATACATTTGAGTCATTTTTTAATAATATTATATGTATAAAATTTTATTGAATTTTTTAACGTCTTTTACCCACCTAAGAACATTTACAAATTTTCATAAAACGTAATTTTACTGCTTCTATGAATTTATTTTCAAAAATCTGAGAGACACAGTTTATATCAGATCAGTAAGTAAAATTTGGTTCAATAAGATAAAAATAATTTTTGGTGAATAGTAACTTTTTGAATTTTATTTACCACAGTTAAAAAAATAGTTTAATTAAAGGAAAACATGATATTATAATTACCCTAACACATGTCCTAATTCTATCAAATAAGTTTATTTCGACCAAAATCAACCTTAGGAAGAAAAATATGATCCTTTTGGTCCACTTGGATTTGATTAGGACATTTATTATTATTTTACTTAAAGAAGAGTTAAAAGTGTTATTTTCATAGTTTAATAACTAATCCATTTTCAATATAGGGTTATACATAAAATATGTTTGACTAAAATTATTCATTATAAATCGAAAAACATTTCCTATATCAGTTTACTTAATTTATAATTTTTATACTATAAATAATATATTTTATTTATGACACAATGATGATGCATTAATTACCTTATTAATGAGAGATAAAAATAATTCTTATTATAAATATAAAAATAAATTTAAATTGATTCTTTTGATGTATTCCAGGAATTTTCTAGATTAATATTACATGTCATGGTTAATTTAATGTGTTTTATTGAGGTAATAAAGTTTTTAATTTCACAAAAAAAAATACTAAATAATGTCAAAATTGACACAAATAAGATTGTAAAACAAATACTATATTATAAAATGATATAATATTCTTAAAAATATAAGGATCATCCAAAGAAAATATATAATGATACCTATGTAATTAATTAATAATATGAGGTTCTCTTAAAATTTTATAGTATGTTTATTTTGGATGTAATAAAAAAATACCAGAAGACAATGTAAATGTTAAACTATTTAACTTAGAGTAAAATCTAAAGGATAAATTTAATATGGTTACCTAAACTTGTCTAAAACATATTTTTTGAGATAGGATCGATCCATCCCCACTTTTTACTCGAAATAAATCCATTTGGGGCCATTATAAACTGATATGATTTCATAATAAAATAATATTTCCAGCTTTTCCTTAAGTGACACTGGCCTCTATTATAATAGGGTACCTACCCTTCTCTCAAAATGACACCTCTAAAGCCATTATTCTCAGCCAAACCCTACTAAAATATATTCCCAACTACCTTAAATTCAACATAGAGGCATTTCCTTGATCATAAATCTTACTTAAGGAGCCCTTCTATTCAAATCAAAAGGAAGAACCCCACGAAAGGGTAATTATTTCATCAAATATTTCAACGTTCTTTTATTCTTCCACTTCCTCTCTCATAGTTGTTTCCAAACCAAAATAATAAATCCAGTACCGTCTACATACTGTTCTGTTATTATAAATATGGAACAACCACATTAATTATCTTATCTATCCTATGATTGAAAAAGTCACCATATGTGCTTATGTACGACTTACTGTCTATACGTCGTGGTGTAGTTTGTTATTCAACACTTAATTATTTTAAGGAGTATAATAATGAGTTTAATTGATGTAAATAATAGATAAAACATTTTAATTATTATGTATATATAATATTCCAACCAATTACATATTATTTCTCCATCAATTGAATGATTTGGTCGCTCATGCATACGTACATCTTTCCGTCTCCACGATGAAATGAGATTCATTTCTACGTCCACCATTCAAAAATGATTATAAAAATATTTATTATTAATATGTTTGTAATATATGACATAATAATTCTACTAGATATATATATATATATATCTCATTTCCTCTCTTCCGTTTAAAAAGGTATGAAAACGGAAACCGTGTTTATGCGTATGTACGGTCTACCATCTTCATAAAAAGTGTTTTCCATTTCATATATATATATATTATACATATTTATATTCTTAATATATATGATACCTAAATAATGTTTTATATTCTAGAAGCAATTAAATCATGATATAAGTGATACGATCAAGAATAACAATTTAAAACATTTACGATAAAGAAAGCGTTTATTACCTGAAATATTTGTTTAACATAGAAATTATTATAAAATGGGTAGTATAAAGCAATAAATGAATAATTTATAATATCATAAATATGAATATGGTTTGGGTATAATTTAATAACATACTATAGTCATTATACATGAGGTTAAACGTACCCCTGACCAAAGGAAAGTACACGGTTAGGGTTAATTACACAATATCATTATTAACCAAGATTTTTTATGTTTTTGTATTTACTACGACATATTTATTATCCATGTGAATTTTCCATAAAAAGGTTTTTAAAAGGAATCATTAATTATTTTATAGTATTTAATATTTAATTAGATCATCATTTTAAATGTTTTTTGAGATTCATATTTCTAAATCTATTTAATTAATTTCCATGTTTTCAAAATTAATTTTTAAGGATTTATTCATTTGGACATTATTGTTTTAAAATATTAATTACATTCAAAAGATTCAATGTGGTATGAGACACTTTGATTCAAAAATACCATTTAAATTACTTCCTTTATAAATGTCTGACATTAAAGTGATTTCACAAAAATAGGATATTTCTCTCAAAGATTTTTACTGATCATTTTCCACTATGTCAACATACTTTACTGGATATTATTTTTTATTGAGGTTGATTTATTATAGTACAATATTCTATGTTGTATTGAATGAGTTATGATATTTTCTGATTCTGGATGTCCTATTTTTATACCATTAATGATTTATGGATAATGTATTGACATTTCACATTATATTTTTAATACGAATGATTAGGTTATGTTTCAAAAAATTTATATGAGGAATGTATTGGACTCATTATGTTCCGGGAGGAGCCTGCTATAGCTCTTTGATGCATCAGTAGGTATCATGATACAAACTAGTGTCTTGGTAGAAGGCCTTGATAAAATCATATTTTATGTCTTGGTAGAAGTCCTTGACTATGTGGTTATGTTGTCCGGTATTATAAATTCATCATTATGAAATTATCTATTGATTTTTCAAGTGATTATTCGACTAGTAGAATATCCATGTGAATAGGAAAATGGAATTATTTGATTTATATTTTCTATATTATGCTAAAGTTAAAGTTTAAAAATATTTATTTAGTCTTATACCTTGACTTAAATGTTTATTCTTATTTATAGTTGTTTTCTCTATATTATTATCCATATGGAGCATCTAATCTCACTCCATTATTATGTTTTATTTTTCCCAATATTTGAAGAAGTGTATTATGATTGAAATGTAAGGCCAAGCTAAAGGAATAATGGAAATTTCAAAGTATTATTTATGTTGTTTTTTATTTTCAAAAATTGTAATGTAATGTTCATATATGTAATATATTTTCTGAGACTGCTAAACTGATCGGTACTTTTGGATTTGATTCCTTATAATCATGCCAATGTATTAAAATAATGAACCAACTATGGGAAACTGTTCTCTGGGTCTTAATGTTGGTATCAGAGGAATTTTATTACAAACCATGGAAACTAGATTTAGATAAACTCTTATTTTGTAACATTACCCTAATATAGACTTTGAGAATTAGTATCGACGAACTTCTATGAATTTTTATAATTTAGAGTTTTTGTGAATTTTCAAAGCAATACATCCTTGTCTAGATACGAGCAGGTTGAGGTGACTCCAGCACAGATGTACCTAAGAGTGAAAACTCTGTTAAGGAATTTTGGTCGGGACCATGGGTATCCTAGTACACAACAACGGGCCTTTCTACACTCTTGGATACGACACTCCCGGGGTATATACTTAGGATAATTCACATTTTTTTACAAAACATTATAAAGGATTTATGAGTAAATACCTCCTCCAAGAAAACATTTTTTTAATGATTATGGATAATATAAATAAACTGCTCAATTTATGTTAGGTATTTTACATGTTTGGAATTATGCATTGTGATTCATAAAAAAACCTAGTGTATGCCATTGTTTAGAAATGGTGCCCAGTAGAAGGAATTAGAATTCCCATAATATTCTTGATCTAAAGAGTATGAATGGTCATATATTTTAGGGTGTTAAACCAAAATTTAGAAGTGAAATAGTCTCCCACATATTCTAATCATATGAAGAAATAGTATTACGTGTTAATAAGATAAGTAAATAATACTCTCAGTCCTATGGCTTTGAAAGGAAGCCAGAGAAGAATAGGATGGTAGAGAGAAATATGTGTAAAGGGAAGAAGTAAGAGAAGGATTTTCCAATATGTTATAATAGTAGAAAGAAACACGTTGTTAAATTCTTGAAGGGAATGGGAATTTGTTATAAGTGTAGAGAAAAAGGAAACCATGTATATGAGTGAATGGGTAAGAAAGAGTTTTCAAATGTACAATTCTTCATCTGCAAGGAGTTGGGACACTATGCGAATCAATTTCCGAATCATTAGAGTATACCATAAATGATTCTATTGGATAATAATAAAGTTATGATACTACCATGGATGAAGAGGAATGACTATTGTTATT
Source organism: Viscum album (assembly GCA_963277665.1). Classification (NCBI taxonomy): domain Eukaryota; kingdom Viridiplantae; phylum Streptophyta; class Magnoliopsida; order Santalales; family Viscaceae; genus Viscum; species Viscum album. The sequence continues at coordinate 2,136,863,498 of OY728138.1, forward strand.
ATGGTTTTATTAAGGAATTAAGTTATTTTAGTGTTGTATCAATGATTTACTGGTTATAATAATTAAGGAATATATAAAGATTGTACTGCAGTATTATTCCATTAATGATTTGTGATATTATGGTACCAAGAAAAGTGAATCAATAGCAAGTTAAACCTTTTTAAAAATACATGGTCAAAGGGAATATGAACCTCAATATGATCCAAATACTGAGATATTTATTTGGTAATAAGAGATGATTGATTTGGATAAATTATATTTGATATTATTGACTACCTTGGAACTAATTAATGGTTTGTTTATTCCAAAATTATTGGAGATTACAACATTTTTTGATTTAAAGAGTATATACAATATTCTATGTTTTACAAAAGGAATAAATATGTACAAACATATTAAAATATGGTTTTCTGGTAATTCATTTTATTACCACATTTTAAAAGAATACATGATTAAGGTATTCACATGTATATTATGTAACCTTCCATATAAATTTTAGAATGTGAGTTCGGACAGAAGAATTGTGGATAAGTATGAAGGAAGGAATGGATTAAGTTTCACATCATATTCTATTGTTTTGATTATTGAATTTCTTGAGATTATTTTTATAAATTATAAAAAGGACAACCTAGAGGACATGCGACAACATGTCGCACTGGGCAAGGCCGTGAGAGTTGAACCCGCAACTGAAGGGTGACTAAGGTGTTTCACCTACCATTGGCTTGCGTGATGTCTTAGTTTTTATAATGTAGTTTTTTTAATGGTATTACTGATGAATTATAAAATCATTTTTTATCCCTATACAATTAGGTTAAATAGAATATTTTCAGTTCTATTATCTTTTTGTAGTGAAAGATGATTTTGTGAATGAAATTATTTAAAGGATGGAACTCTATTTGTTATGTATTTTTTTTTCTTATTCAATGAAAAATTAATTACTAACATTATGGAAAGGAACATAAAACCAAAAATCAGTCATCCTAATACCTTTTGTTTTTTTAAACCGAGGATATTTAAATCATCATAGATTTACGGCTTTGAGGCCTTCAATTATCCATTTATTTTTCACTTTTTTGTGATTAATGACCTCAATCACTCCCTATATATATTTACATTTTCCCTCTAATTGTGTTTTTATAATTTTCACCAATGTTCTCTTATTCAAAACACTAATTTGGTGTTGAATTTTTCATTTCCCTTTCCCTCTTATTAAGATTAAATTTTATTAACACTATTTCCGATGTAGGTTTTCAACAATGGTATTTTTTTTAACATTTTATTTTTTATAATAATTTAAAATTACAATGAAACAATTTTCTAAAGGAGGGGAGAATGTAACACCCCAATATTTCATAGTACATTATCTCTTTAATGTAATTAAATTGCTTGGGCTACACGAAACACCATGTTCAAGCGCATCATGACCTATCAAATCATCCATTTTAAAAGCGGTTATAAATATTATTAACCTAATTTTGATATATATATATATATATATTATAATTTTTACAATAATCTTTTTTGTTTATTAGACATTATATAAGGACAAATTCAAATTTTCATATTAAATACGTATTTTTAAAAAATGAAATTTTACCACCTTTTATGGAAAAACCTTTTTAAATACAATATTTTATTCATTTATATATTCAGTTTAATTAACCTAAATTGTTCTTAAGAATCGGGGCATAAAAATTTTCTTTGGATAATTTTTTGATACTTTTCTGATAAATTTCATATTTTGACGAATACTGAAAAATAATAATTTTAATTGGAAACAACTTCTTTAATAAAAATAATTTATTTTGATAAATTATGAATTTGAGGGGTTTTAAAGTATAATTAGATTATATTTTTATCATTGAACATAATTTAAGTCATTTGATGTAATTTCACATTTTAATTATACATAAAAAAATGTCAATCTTTTGATAGTTTTTACTTCTTAAAAACTTTCATTCTAGAATTGACAATGGGAATTCATTTTAAATTAATTAATATAAATCATATATATATAATTTGATAAAATAGACATCATTTTGGATTTTTATTTTCAAAATTATCTTAGGTTGAATTTTTTGTATTTTTTCTGAAAAATATAAACTTTTTGTGAATAGTGAAAACTGTGCGTTATTGTTTAAAACCGACTTTTATTTAAAAAATTATAATTTTTATTTAAATTTATTTTAAAGTAAATTTAGATACATAATACCTCTATTATTTCAATTTAATTCATTGGATTCATTTTATAATTATATTAGATGTATAAATTTTTGTAGAAATTTTTAACCTCTTTTACCCACCTTCTTGGCACGTTTGAAAATTTGTATAAAACATAATTTTACTGCTTCTAGGAATTGAATTTAAAAAATATGAGAGGCATAGTTTACATCAGTAATAAAATGTGGTTCAATAGGATGAAAATATTTTTTGATGAATTGTTTCTTTTGATTTTTACTTACCACTGTTAAAATTAAATAATGTAATTATAGTTAAAAATGATATAATAATTACCCTAAAACATGTACTAATTCTTTTGGATAAGTTTATTTCTACCAAAATCAACCTTAGGAATAAAATACGATCCTTTTGGTTCACATGGATTAGATTAGTATATTTATTATTATTTTATTTAAATATGAGTTAAAAGTGTTAAATTTAATGTTTAATAACTAAACCATTTTTAATATTGGGTTATACATAAAATAAATTCAACTATAAATATAAAATAGAAATCTAAAAATATTTATTATATCATGGTATTTTATTTATTGTTTTTAGACATTAAATAAATAAATATTTTATGACACAATGATGACGCAGTAATTAATTTATTAATGAATGATTAAAATAATTGATATTATAAATATCAAGAAAATTGAAAATTGATACTTTTGATACATTACACAAATAGTATAGGTTAATTGGACTTTTTAGTGTTTATTTAATGTATTTTTTTCAAATTATTCGTGTTTTTTTACTTTCACAAAAACAAAATACTAAATTGTGTCAAAATTGACATAAATGAGTTTTTAAAACAAATAATATATTATTAAATGATATAATATTCCTAAAAATATAAAGTTCTACCAAAAACATTATACAATTATATATATTTAATTAATTAACCACTTTAGGTTCTTTTTAATTTTTATATTATTTTTATTAACCATGTAATATAAAAATTCAAGAAGACATTGTAAAAGTTGAACTGTTTAACTAAGAATTAAATATAAAAGATAAGGTAAATATGGTGAAACAAACTTGTATAAAACCAATTGGTTGAGAGGGTTTAGACCAATACACACCTTATCCTATAAATAAATCCATTTGGTTCCATTATAAACTGAAAAATATTTTATTATAGAATTATATTTCATGTTTTTCTTAAAGTGACTCTCACCTCTCTTATAAAAGGGTACATACCCTTGTTTCAAAATCACACCTCAAAATCCATTTGGATCATACAACCCCTGATCAAATATCTTCCCAACTACTCTAAACACACCCTATAGGAATTTATTTTATCATAAATTTACCATAAGGAGACATTTGTTTCAAATCTAAAGGAAGAACCCGAAGAAATGGTAATTATTTCACCACCTCTTTCAATGTTCTTTTCTTTATCTACTTCTTATCTCTTTGTTGTTTCCATACCAAAATATTAACTCAAGTACATATAATGTACTATGATGTAATTATAAATATGTTACAACCATATTCATTCTCTTATCCATCCTATGAATGAAAAATCACCATATGTGTGGACGTACAGCTTATTTTCTCCACGTTGTGGTGTAGTTTTTTATTCAACACTTCCTTATTTTGATGGGTATATTAATGTGTATAATTTATGTAAATAGTCAATATAACATGTTTATTATTCTGTATATATAATATACCATCCTATTACATATTATTTCACCATCAATTGAATGATATTGTCGCTCGTGCATACATACGGATTACCGTCTCCACGATGTTATGAGATTCATTTCCATGTTCACCATTCTTTGATGATTATAGAAAATACATATTATTAACAAGAATGTAATATTTGAAATAATAATGATTCTTTAAATATATATATATATATATATATATATTTACGTATATCTCATTTACTTACTTCCGTTCAATACGATATGAAAATAGAAAAGGCATTTATGAGTACGTATGGCCAACTGTCTCCATAAACGATGTTTTCCATTTCATATATATATCTATTATGCATATTTATATTCTGAATATATATGATATGTAAATAATTTTATATATTCAGGAAGCAATTAAATCATGATATATGAGATATGATCAAGAATAACAAGTTAAAACTTGTACGAAAAAGAAAGTGATTATTATTGGAAATATTATTTTAACATAGAAATTATTATTAAATGGGTAGTATAAAGCCATAAATTAATAATGTATGATATCAAAAATATGAATATGGTTCTTTTATAACTTAATAATATACTATGGTCATTACAAAGGAGGTTAAAAGTACCCTCAACCAATGTAACGTACAAGGTAAGGTTTAATTCCACAGTCACATTATTATCCAAGATTGTTTCTATGTATGTATTTACTGGGACATATTAATCAACCATGTCCATGTTTCAAAAATATGTTTTTAAAAGGAATATTTTATAATTTTATGGAATTTTTCCTTTAAAATTATCATTATTTTAAATGTTTTAAAGATTTATGTTTCTAAATCTATTTAATTAATGTCCGTGATTTAAAAAGGTTTTTTTAGGATTTATTCATTTGGATATAATTGTTTTAAAATGTTAATTGTCGTCAATTGTTTCAATGTGGTATGGGAAACTTGGAATCAAAAATATATTTTAAAAGACTAGATTTATAAATGTGTGACTTCTAAATAATTTCACAAAAAGGATATTTCTCGCAAATGTTTTTACTGATCATTTTCAACTATGTCAACATACTTTACTGGATATTATTTTTGATTGAAGTTGATTTATTATAATACAATATTATATGTTGTATTGAAAGAGTTATGATATGTTTGACTGTGGATGTCTTATTTTTATACCATTCATGATTTATAGTTAAAGTATTTACATCTCATATGCTAGTTTTAAAACAAATTTTTATATTACGTTTCAACATTTTCATATGTGGAATGAATTGGACATAGTAAGTAAAAGGTGGATCCCACTATAACTTCTTGATGCATCGATAGGTCTAAGGATACAAACTAGTTTCTCAGCACAAGGCCTTGCAAAAATCTTATTTGGGGACTTGGCATGAGGACTTGACTATATAGTTATAATTTCCAAAATTATGCATTCTATCATTATGAAGTTAACAATAAAAATTACATGTGATTATTCGACTAGTAAAATATCCATGTGAATAAGTAAATGTAATTATTTGAATTATATTTTCCATATTATGATGATGTTTATTTTTAAATTACTTTTTTTAGTCTTATACATTACCTTAAATGTATATTCCTATTTATGATTGTTTTCGCTATATTGTTATCCTTTCTGAGCATATGATTTATTATATTTTATTTTTCCCAAGATGCGAAAAATTGTATAATGAATGATTTGTAGGGTTATGCTAGGGGAATAATGGCGTCATCAAAGGATTATTAATGTTATGTTTTATTTTAGAAATTGTAATGTAACTTTCATATATATAATCTATTTACCAAGACTACTAAACTGATTGGTCTTTTGGAAATTTATTCCTTGTAATCAATCCAATGTATTAAAATAATGCACTGAATGTAGGTAACTGGGGTCGAGGAGTTACAATTTAATTACAGGATCATTTTAATAGTTCAACAAGTTTAATTTTAGATTTCATTAAATCTATATTTGAAATAGAAAATTTCACTTTTTTAATGAAAAATTAGTTTCAATATGTACATTTCTATAAGAAAAAATCAATAAAAGAACATGAAACATCAACTTAAATATAAAAAATAAACCTTGATCAAAATTCATAGATTTATCTCAAAGATATTTAAATAATATTTAGATAATTATCTCATTATAGTTTTGGTTCAACATAATTTCCTAACATTATAGACGATTAAACATTCCTGAAATAATATTAAACTAATTTTTTAGCCACTAATGTGAATTTTTTTTCGTTCTCTAAAATTTTCAAACTAACAAATCAATGAAATTTTAATTTATATTAAATGGGGTAACCAGAAAAATATATCAGACATTATCTTCCTAACATGTCACCTGGCTATAATTTCAAAATTTTATATACGTATATCATGTTATTTCGTTCAAATCATATAACCCTATCATTATCATTTTACTAATTACATATTCCGAATTAACATAAAAACAAGAGAATCCAAATTTAATCATAAACTGCTTTAAACAATATAATGTTGAAAGAATTACTTTTTTGAGATAAAAAATTTTCTATGCCTATTAAAAGATAATTAATTAAAATTTAAAAAAAAAATTAACCAGTAAAAATATATTGACATTTCTATATGATATTTAAAACATGTGTATTTTATTCGATCATAGTGTTTTATTTTATTAACATATAAAAATTTAATATAGATACATACACATTCATTAGAATACACAGGGAAGATGAAATCATGAAATAAATCAATCATATCCACAAAACCTAAATATTTTGTACTTTGGGAGGCCTTCACTCACCAATATGGTAATGAAATTCACCACTTAAAGAACTCAACTTGATGGGGGATGAGTATTATTCACTTTATATTCTTGAATACATAACATACATAACCAATATAAGACAAATTCCAAAACGTGACATCTTAAAATTCATTCAAATTCATTCAAGTTGGATAATTTAAATAAAAATATCACCCCATTAGAAAATATTAACATATAATTATGATGCACATACCTATGCTAGGTCTCTGCACTACAAATATTACCACTCCAAATGGGTTCTTTGTAGTCTGAAAATCTATGTTTCAGATCACAGCGAACCTAAAATCCTATTTTCTAGTGGGTCTCCATGACCTATGATATGAAACAAGATACCATGGTATCCTTTTCATACCTACTAATGAAAAATCCTTAGTGCCTAATTCAATTGTTGAATATATTTATAAAATATCATCTATGACAACATTGTTTCATTACCACCCCCTCTTTTGATACCCCACATTGGTTAGTGGGGAAGACAAAGAGTGACCCTCAAAGCCCACCTCTAATAGGCCTTTTTTTGTGACTGGCATTGATGGTATAAAATATACAATTAGAGGAAAATACAATCAATGAAAAATTTAACAGATAATAAATTAAATTTGATCCACAAATAAATAACACATCATATATATAAGAAATATATAATATCATAAGGCATTTTATGATATAAAAATATGATTCCAAAAAATTAAATACCAAAAAAACCCAATAATGGAAATCAGATGAAAATCCAATAACCGTATTAATATTACCGAACTATGTCTCTGTAGCCCTATTGGGAACAATAAATATAGTTAATATATATTTTGGGAGATCAAAACATGTATACTAAAATGGATAAAAAACAATGTCTCTCATGTAAATGTGAAAAGAGAATACTAGTTTTTTAATGAACTAAAAATAGAACTAGCAATCACATTAATAGGAAAAATATCCATTATTATACCCTCTAAGGTATACTCACCACATAACGTATCCAATATATGTATATAATAAAAAAATAATAAAATTTCAAGGCAACCAACAACTACATCCCCATTTATTTTCAACACTTACTCTAAAAAATGGAAAATATTGTTCATTCATCAGTGTCTTCTTCATGTGGATGAGGTTGCAAGCGAACATACCCCTCCCTAAAAAGGTCGAACATCTTGTGTTGGAATCATAAAAGTACACTTATCTATATCACATAGTGGTTACTAATTACAACATATGGGTTGGTATGTAAACCTTCAGACCCAAACATCATATATGACCCAACATCTTGTGTAGGCATCAGGGGAATCCATACATCACAACCTCTAGCTTATTCATTTGGAACATTATAAATGTAGAGTAATAGGGCATCATGAACATTATAGAAATAAAATTTGTTCCACCCACCTTCCAAGAATAACTCCGACTATAAATTACATAGTCTTATCCTAATAAGAAACCACAAATGGTGTATTCATAACTTATATTCTCCACAAACTATTTCATTACCACATACTACTATTGGAAGGAGAGTTGGGAATATAGGGTGGCAATCCGTCCTCCCGTGCTAACATGGATGTTTGGGAAAACACTCATTACACAGAAAAAATTATTTTATTAGTAAGAAAATCCAACATGGGTGGTTTATATATATAAATCACACAAAAATGCAAGAATAGATAGACACACATAATATCATCTTATGGTTCAACACCAAAAAAAATTACCCTATCATATGATACAACCACATCACCAAATTAATTTCCAACAAACTGCTGCCACCAATAAATGAAATTCAATACACTAAACAACCAAAAACCTAAACCATGAAACATTTCAATAATAATATATTTATCCAATTCCAAATTTACGTGTTAATAATAAAAATCCAATTTTCGAGATTCCACATACGATGTTTAATAAAAAAATCATTCACAAGTACACCATATATTCAATTTCTACCACTGTCCAATCATTTTATAATTTTCATTATTAATAATAATTACCACCAAATTTAATCCAAATAAATTTTATTTTAATTATTATAAAACCCTTAAAATCTAGTTTGAAAATTAAAAATTTTTATGTCTTCCTTTATATACAACACTGAGATTTAGGGAAATTGTGTTATAGTATAGAAATATTATTATTTAAATGTGGTCATTATAACTTATATACTGAATTTTTGGATATGAGTGTTTAGAAAAAATAATTATGTTTATTTATAATGTTTCTACTCAATATAAATATTCCTATTAATTATTATATGGTAAATACTCAATTTTTAGTAAATTTATTTTATGCCACAAAAAATCCATTTCTTAAAAAAGTTGGTTGTTTGTTTTTATTTATAATATTATAAAACATTTTCTAACCATTAAAAATTTTATTTTGTAAAATTAACATCATTTCCAAATCATAATATCAAAAGTAACATTCTTTTTAATTTTGGGTTATTATTTAGATGACTGATTATTTAGCAAATAATGAAAAATACAAAATTTTTAAACATTTTAATTTTCTTTTATAAAATCAAGTAATTCTATACAAATTATAATATTTATTTTATATTAATGTTAAATAATATCAATTTTATTTGTAATAAAATAATTACTACAATTTTAATTAGAAACATTCATGGATTTAATATATGTTTTTTTGGCATAAAATCATCTTTTTCTTAAAAAAATTTGTTTCAGAGAATGATGATTTAAATTATTTTATAATTTTTTTTGAAATTAAAAAATTTAAAATTTAATCCATATTTTCATTCATGTTATTAAAAATTCATAAATATTTCCCTTTTATTTTTGGTCTTTGTGGTTCGTAAAAATAGTAAATATTTCTCACCCATTTAATGTTAAAACTGGTAATGAAAGGTTACAAAAATGGGATAAGAATTTAAAATAGCCCTTAAAAAATCGATAAATATTTTTTATTATGGTTTGAATGTTCTCATCCATGATTTTATTTAATGAAAATTTTGGCCTTTTTTATAATTAATTATATATAATTTTATGTAAAGAGGAGTACAAAACGTCACACACTTTTCCTCTAAAAACTCTAATATTTTGTAATGAGGATGAAAAATAGGATATTGTGGTTTATAAATTTTCATTAAAAAATATAAATAAATTATGATAGTAATTTCTTTTTAATTTATTATTATGGTATAATTAACTTAAATTCATACAAAACCTTAATAGAGTGTTAATGTAAGTAGTTGAAAAAATCACAAATAATTATAAAAACCTTAAAATAAATAATTTTGAATGAATTGTGGTATTAATTAAAATTTAGTGGTAATTATTAGGTATATTTGATGGTTAATGGGTCTATATAAATTACAAATAGAGGTATTCATATATTTAAAGTCAATTTCAATGAATAGTATCAAAAATGAACTTAATGCTACTTAATGTTATGTAAATTTTATTAAATACTATTAAATAAATAATATATTCAAATATGGAATGGGGAATAATATAGAGTGTAAAATTTCATTCCTTCACCATTTTTGATGAGTTTTTATAATAAAAGGTAATTTTTATCCCTTATGGATTGAAAAATATGTTAACACAATGAAAGAAAAAAAAGGTAAATGGGGTGATAAAATAAGTAAATAATGGTAAATAAGATATAAATAGTTTCCTAAAACGTATTATATGAGTTTAATTTGACCTTATGTAATTATTTAATTTGAACCTAATAAAATTTTAAAACATTATTCTTTTAATTTATAATTATAATATTTTAATGTTTTGAAAAATTAAAAGAGTTCCCTTTCCATTCATTATGAAATGGAAATCATCCTCTCTCATGTTTACACCATATATAGATACCTATCAGGACAAAAGACTAAATAAATGTCTTATAAAATTCTCATTCCATGAATTTATGGTTATGTTATTCGTAAAATACCATTCTATGAATACTTATTATGGGATCTAAATGAAATCTACTTAAGAAGTGGTAATCATCCTACCCGACCACTTTCAATTTATTTATATTTAATAAACCTTTAAATCTAGGGTATTAATAAATAAATTAAAAATAAATTATATTTAATAAAACAAATTACTATTATATGTATCAATCATTTTCTACATCCTCCCCATAAATTGGAAAATGAAAAGTATCGCTCTTCTAAACTTGTGGTCTATCACATCCACATGGAAATATTATTTATTCCCCATTAGAATAATTCATGTTTTTTATTATGAGATATTTAATGATTATATGTTATATTAATGATATAGTTATAAATATGTAATTATATTATCTTATCTAAAATATTACCTTTATAAGCCATTGAATGTTGATAATGTCAACAGGGAATTCATGCGGACTACAACCTCCACGAATCGATGAAATTTGTTTTTAATTTTCAATTTACATTGATTATGATAAAGATAGATTTATTGAATTTTGATGATATTTATGATATTATAATGATTCTATAAAGGTGAATTATTATTAACCATTCGTTCAATAAATCCATTGAAAAGTAAAAACACCAATCATCTGTGCGTTCAAACTACCGTATTGATGAAGTGATGTATTTCATTTCCTCAAAAAAATTTTATAAATAATTATAAAAGTTTATTTAATGAATATATATGAAACAAATTTTATGATTTCGATTACATATCTGATGAAACCATGACCAGGATGACAGTACCAAATCCATCCAACAGAAACATACATGAAAAAAGTAGTTATCACCCAATATATCAATTTTAATAAATAATTATGAATAAATTATTAATAATATGTTATGAGAAAATAATATATGTTATGATAAGTATGATTATGGATTGAGAAAATATTTATATTAAATTTATTTTTATTATATATGTTGTATAGATGCATGTGATAACAAATAAAAATTATGGTAATAGATTGATGTTTCAATCTAATTTTCCATGAGATTAATTATACTTGAATTTCCACTGATGGAAATTATATGATACTTACCAAATAAACACCAATATGTTTTCTTATAATCTACTTATTTCTATAATTTTAATTTTTTAGTAATATTTTTCTTATTTTGGTACTCTAAATGGTTCTGAATGTGTTTTCATAAAATAAAATCTTATTTATCATCTTATGGTTGGAAAAACATTTTCCCCATATTTATGTTTTTTAATAAATAATAAATAATGATTCTGAATATTCTTAAATAATGTTATAATGTAATTTTTACACATTTTTTCAATTTTTACAATAATTTTTAAATTTAATCTTCTTATCATTTTTTAAATAATGTACTTTTAATCGAACTTTTTAACAATATATTTATATTAAATATTACAATATGAATGGAATTTACCATAATCGTGATCAATGAAAATTATGAAACAATATTTATATTATTCTAAGTTTCATTTAAAAAAGAATATTTTCCTTAATAATATAGAGAAAACATTAATTTTAAATAATTTAATTCAAATTGAAAAGGGTATTTTCCCCACTAAAGATACCAACAATATTATAAATAAATTTTTAATCTATGAAAAAATCTTTCTATATCAATAATGTTTTACTAGAGATATGATCTAATAGAACCATCCTTTTTAACTCTCTAAATGGTTTTTGATTATGATGATCTGATTTTTATGAAACCAAAATATTTTTCATTTGTTTTTCTCTTATAAAATTACGGAATGTTTATGAGACAAATTTACTTTCCATTTATTATTATATTATGATATGATTAAAGTTTTATGATCATTAGAAACACATGTGTATAGTTTTAATTATTTTATAGGACACATTGGAATTATATATCCCTCAAATGAATTCTGTAATAATGAATATATCAAGAGAAATTATAAATTTGACTGTGAATAAACCTGGTTTAGAAAGCGACACTATACGAGAAAGGCTCAGTCCGAGACAAAGTCTCTGACTATTTATTAAAATAATGAAAAAGTACAGCGGGCAAGCATAACAAACAAGAGCACGCAGTTACATGTCAGAAATCATACCCATCACCATAGTCGTCACCATCACCAAGATCAAGCACCTCATCTGCGGTGGACGATTCCCATTCTGAACTTTTGTACTGCTTCAGTATCTTCACATACTTTCGTCTGAGATTTAATTTTTCCAAATACAAAAACTCCTTATAAGAAATCATCCCATTGCTTTTACTAATATAGGATCTGGTAGACATCGGCTTTGGGATAGAAGAATAATCTTTCCGCTTCCTTCTTCGTGGTGGGGCAGACACAATACCCTCATTCCCCGCTACAACCTTTTTTCCAAACTACACAACATCACTAAAAGAAGCTCAGCCTCGACCATCATTCTCCTTTTCACTGTCAGATATGTCCCCCCATTTCTCAGGGACAACCACATTCTGGTAGCCGCCATTCCCACCATGCTCTTTCCCAACAAGACTGTAACGGTTAATCATCGCTAAACACTGTGGCTACACCACAGGTCCATGGTCTTCAATCATCCCATTCTATAAAACACATTCTCCAGAAATAGCATCTTGTGGATGCATCCCGCCTGGAAACTAACCTTCTTCATTCCATGGAGAAGCCTCTCCAAAAATTCGCCCTTGATCCAATCCCTTATCACAAATCTTGCTTCCATTCTGATCACACACCAAATCCATACCCATCACCCCACTGCCCTGCTTAGCAGGTGTGACAGACATCCAGCCAGGATCCAAACCAGGATCAATCTGTCCCTGACCCTCTTCCAATTCTTCATTCATCATACCAGAGAAACAATTTCTGACTTCAATACGCTCCACCTGTTGAATATGTTATGTCTTAAACCCAGTAGAATCCCTCACCCATCCACCATCCTCCTCCGCAGAAGCCTCATCCTGTAAGGCCAAAGCAGATCCTTCTACAGCCTCCTTCCCCCTCACTAGTACCAATTCTTGGCTTTTGATCACTCCAACCAAATGCACAAACTGCTCCACTGCATGAGGCACTCCAAGATCATTCTGAAGTCTTTCAAAAACCCCATAAACCCTCGGGTTCAGAGGCTCATTAAATCATCCCATCTGCCTCCCAGCCAGTGAACAAGGCTCAATTCGAGCTTCCTTACCTAAAACTTGCTTCCCCTTCTGAACATTTAATGCCATCACTTCTGTAGCCTTTGGGGCCAAAACCTCCCATGGAACCACCCTCCTGCCTCTGCAATTCTCCCTCAAATGTCCATCCTTAAGACACCGAGAGCAGTAACTAAACCATGACTCAAAAACAATGAACTACATACATCTAAACTCCTCACTCACAGCAATAAAGATCGACTCAATCGTCGGTTTCAACAGATCCACTTCAATATAAATTCGTGGCAAAATTGGATGACAAACCACCCTAGTTCTATTGTCCGAACATAAATAGCGACCAACAAGATTTCCCAGCATGCGAATAATTGAAGGATTCTGAAATGGAAGTGGTATTTCTATAAATCATACCCAAATTTCCATCATTGAGGAATCACGCTTCATATAAAGATCTTAGGACCATCTGAAGGGCATGAAGCGACAACCGTCACAGGTACGCGGGGCAGAGGACCAGGCTATGATCAAATCTTCCTCCGACTCAAAGAACACCATTATGTGTTTCGAGTCAAGAAGACCGATTGTGGTGCGCTTCTCAAGATTCCACAATTCGAAAATAAATTGATCAAATCAATCCACATGTGGACGTCGTTTCTTGAAGCGAGCTATCAGCGTTAGATTCAGGAGGGACGAAGCATCATTGAACTCCTGATCCATGACCAAGAGTTGCGGAATCCCTTCATATAACTCACGAACTTTAGGGGAGAGAAACATTTTAGGGAATGAAGGCAGAAGATCAGGCTGTGATAAGGGAAGAAATCCTCGATTTCTAGAGGGCTGCGGGAATCCCTCCTCCACCGCAGGAGGAGGGAGCTGCTCGAGGGCCATCGCCGCCTACAACGGCCATTCCCGAACCCTAGTGTCTCGAGCGCTCGCCATCATCTGATTTATATGTTTACATCAAGGGACACTATACATAATTGTTGGAATGAGATTTAACCTTAAATAAGGATATAATGGAATAGGTAGACAAAACAATCAAATATTATATACTTGGATGTGATCCATGACTAAGGAATTTATTTTCTATTCTTATGTGTTTTCTAAAAACATATATCTTATAGTTGTGATTTTTTCTCATGGGTGATGACTGAATATTTATTATTCATGAAACTTATGATATACATATTACAATATGGAAAATCTTTAAGGCATAATATATCATTAATGATCTCTAATTTATTGTTTTTTATTATTGTAGGTTATGATCAAGTTCTCATACAATTATGGTTGTTAATAATCATGTATGTTCATTGTTTCATATCTCATATGTTTACCATTACTATGAAAATGAGATCATATTTCCTGATGATTCATTTCCCCTTGTTATTAAGATTTTTTTTATGTATGGTATATATAAGAAATATACAATGTGACATGATATTTTTGTTACATACTAAAGGTCTTCAATGAAATTTTAATATTATGTCTCTAGTCTCCAAAGAAAATATAACTTTTCTTCTAGAATGGATCATAATGTTATGTAAAGAAAATTCATATAAAATAATGTATTATCTATGTAAGTTTTTATTTGGTTGCATCCATTTATATTTGAAAAAATGTTTATTTACCATTTGAAACTAGTATGAAGAAAATTTAATGAGAACAATTAGGATAATCATGATTATAAAATAACATCATGATGTTTTCTAGAGGTACAAATTAAGTGGTTTTCATAGAAATACATCATGGTACAGATACTATAAGTGGACATAAATTTTTATCACATCCATCTATGGGTAATAAAACCAAAAAATTTAAGTAATTTATATCCCGACTATAATTTTTATACATGGTGAACGAGACCTTACTAGATTCATTCTTTTACACTCATAGGGGATATGTTTGGGTTAAATCACATTTTTCTTATTAACCATTATCAAAGATTTTAATTGATGAAAAAAAGGATAGGCTAGGTTAAAAAGAAGTTTTCATTGATTCAAGAGATAATATCATGATTTATAAATTATATGAATGATTTTTCATTATTATATGGTTTCTCACTATGATTATTATTTCTCACCCTATGATTTTTTTATACAATGGATGGAACCAAAAATAAAATTATTGTCTATTAATTAAATGGATAATGAAATTATATTCATCATTATAATTAAAATTAAATGGGATCTATAATGTTGAATATTTTTATTAAACCTCACCTATTATCACATTAAGTTATTAAAAAACAACATCGATGAGATTTCAGAACAACCTAATAAGATAAAAATGTTTTTTCATGGGAGTATAATTGATGAATACAATTAAGGGACAAAGATTAATCTTCATACAAGTTATGTGTGTGGTAATAAGAATCCAAGGAATTATAAAAAAACTAAATATAATATACTTTATGTGATGAAAATAAGGGTGTAGAGAAACTAAGTATTGCGAAAAATGATGATTTTTATGGGAAAAAATATAGTTCAACCTAATTTTCTATTTCTTTTTCAATATATTATGATTAGGGAACATGGGAATTATCTGATTTAATTCCATAATCCCAGAGCTATATCCTTGAATAAAGAATGAACTATGTTATGATAATCATTTATAAGGAATGATTTGTGTGATTATGTTATATAAGTGTTTTATCAAGGATATGTTTTTTTACCATAATCACATAATATATAAGTATTTTCTATCAGTTTTTTTCCTTAATGATTTTCAACCATATTTTGAATGGTACTGATAAATGAAAAAAGTGGTTTATTTTTTGGGTGACATTTTATGGAAAACAGATGAAAGAGGGAAAGTTAACCCTTATTAAATCCTTAATATTGAGATAATAATATTTCTTTCATATAATGAGTTTATTGATATTGATAAATTACATTTTATAGTATTGATGACCTTTAAAATAATTATTGATTTGATGAAAAAGATATATATAATGATTGATTATTTCCTTTTTTCATTTGTGGAATATATTAAATAGTATGTGATTTTATTAGAGAATACTGATAGAGTTAATTTTTTGGGAATAATATTTGTTTTCCTGGAAGTTTTATAGTGATTCGAATTATTAAAATATTTTAGGAGAGTGTATGATAATTGTTTTCACATGTTTGGTATTTTACATTATTAGATAAATCTTGTTGGGAGGGGGTAAATGCTAAAGTTTTTCTTAAACAAAATATGTGATCAAATAGTTAAAAAAAATTATTTCAAATTTGTTCATATAAATTTTTGTGTAGTTTTAAGATTTAATCATTATGTAATGGATTTAGATGAATCTTGAGTGTTATTGTTTGGGTTTTAGATATTAATTCATAATATTTATTCATAATGGATAAATTGTGAAAAACATTTTTGTTTTGGTAATTATTTAAAAATTTAAGGAATGACTTTTCATTCCTCTGACAAATTAAATGATTATTTTAGTGCTTCATGAATGAAAATTTCATCTAGAATATTTATTCCATATAGTAATATATATAAGGAAAATAGATTAATGCACAAATAAATGATACAATTATGTTTATGAAATATAAATATATAAAGTATCTTATTTTATTATATTTATTGATAGATAAGGAATCACTAAACTTTTAGAAAATGATCTTGATTCAAAAATATTATTATTTTAGCATCATTTATAATGAATTTATGATATTATAACCCCTCAATGAATTATGTTTTTATGGTCATTAACTTTCTCATGGCCTCTTCTACATCACACTCTATCAATATTTTGATGTTATTTTTATCCTCAATGTTTATATTATAACTTAAAATAAATTTTATCCTTATTTGGGATCCATATTTTGTGTTATTTCATATATCCTTTATTATTTCCACTACCTTTTTCCAATTTTTAATAATCAAATGGTATGATATGGGATTTTGAAAAATGAATGCTCATGTGTAGAACAAGTTATTACTAATATCAACCTATGATGATGTGATTTATTTAATGTGAAGATAAAGAAACACCATAAATGTTTTTAAATAATAAATTCTATTTCTTTCTTCACAGGCCCATGGTTTAATCTTGGAATCTTTTGATCCTTTGGCTTTGATGAAGAAGAGTGTTTCCTTTAAAGAGGTTCTTTATGGATCTTCATCTCTAAACAGTGATGGTATGTCCAGAACCTCTAACATTAGTAGACATGATAATGGGGGTTTTGTTGTTACTGTGGATCTAGTGGCTCTACAACAGTGAATTGACCTTTGAAAATTCTCAATCATGGGTCATGTATTTTATTCTAAGGGTGAAAAGGTGGTATTTCGGTGATCATAAGAATAAGATATCTCATTATTGGTATAAGGCCCCATCCTTAAACCTTACTTAATCATGAATTAAATGAATAATTCACATAGAGGACCTTTTCAGGATTAGAGTTTTAGAGAATTATGTCATACCTATTACCTCTCAAAAGATTACATAGTAGAAACTTCTACTAAGTTTCCATAAAATTAAAAAACTCTTAAAAAGAAACATGTCTAGTTCCATGTTTCAGATAGCATGTCTTTCCTTGAACCCATCCTTGACCCTATTCATCTTTAAGTCCTGTGGAAAACATTTCAAAAACATAGGATGAGCATAAAAATCCCAGTAAAGGATACACAAAGAAGGAAAAATGTTAGTTTTTTCAAAACAATAGTTAAACCATGAATACTTTACCAAAGTAATACTTTTCACCTTTATGAAGTAGTAAATACTATTCATGGAATAAAAGACCATTACTTACCCTTTTGTAACCAAAAGATTACCATAAAACCCATATAAAGAACACATAACATATAAAGGTAACTTGGGACATAAACATACTTAAATGGAATAACCATACAGTCGACTTCCATACATACTTAATGGAATAGCCATACAGCCAACTTCCATACCCAATACATTGGAGGTTATAACATAACCACCCATCCTGGTATTCACGGTACCACCCGTCATATGGTTTATCACGTAACCACCCATAAAATGTCCAAGTACCATCATTACACATAAAATATTGAAAATATAAACATTTTAATAACACCATTTCATTTGCAATCACAATAAGTAATTCCAAGATATTGAATTAATCAATCCATTTTCAAAAACCATTTAAAATAGATTTTTGAATCAAAGTGTCCCATACCACTTTGAAGATTTTAAAGGAATTATAATTTTAAAACATTAATGTCCAAATACATAAATACTGAAAACCATTTTGAAAACATGGATGTTAAAGATAAAGATTTAGAATAATGAACCTTTAAAACATTTAAAATGATATTTTTGTTAAAGAGTTTTTAAGAAAATGAGAGATACTTGAATAAAAATAATTGGGGAATAACATTTAATCTGAGCTTTATAATATCATGAGAATAAAGGGATTCATGATATAATATATCAGGACAGTATACACACCATATAAGAGTGAATTGGTGCATAACAACAATGAAGTCTCAATGGAAATGTAAATTGAGATGAAATCCATTATAAAGAGGGTATCCTTAAATTAAGGATAAATCTATCACATAATTATATGTGAGAAATATAAATACACCCAATATAAGTGGATATTATTTGTGAAACAATCAAAGGTCATTCACACATAATCATGGAAAAACAAAACCAATGACATAGGTATTTAACTCAATGAGATGAGATTGGGTTATTATTTCGCATACAAGTTCGTAAGAATTTATCAATGTGATGAATATGTGTAGAAATATTGTATCTACAAAAAGTTTGTGGAACTTACAACATAGATATTCCACACATAATACTGGCATAATAAAATCAAGAAGTACAGGTTTAACCCAAATAATTGGAAGTGGGTTAAGAAGTTCCCCTATAGAAATCCAACAGCCTAATGGCGTCACATTAAAATTCAGAAAATGAGTTGATGAGAGAGAAAATGGTATCTCATCACTTGGACATAAAATTTACATAAATAAGGATATAGAAGAACATATCCCAACATAATAGTATGATAATTAAAAGACATAACAAAAGATGTATTTTAAAAAGAGGAGGGTGAAAGGTACCCTTACCGAGTTGGGTAACTTTCGAAACGTACTCCCCATGGAAGAAGGGTCATACAATGAAGATGTAAATACCCATAAATTAAATTACATTACACAAATATTATAATAATGGGCAGTACATACACCACTCAATGGAAATAGTGGCAAACGTAGCATAAATGTCACGGGAATAAAAGTGAGATGAATAATCCCTTACGAAAACTCGGCAGCTTAACGGCGCCACATAAAACTTCAAAAAATGGATTTATGAGATCAAATACGGTCTCTCATAATATGAACATAAACATTACAGTATGATAAATATAAAATAACTTCCCCAAACATAAGAAAGATGAACTTAAAATAAATGACATAAAAGAGAGTACTTAAAAAAAGAGAGAGGTTAGATCCCTTACCTCGTGTCCGACATGACTCGATCGTTCTTTAATCTCCTGAATAATAAAATTTGGTCAATTTATAATTTCATAAGTACCTACTTTAAAGATTATTATTCAGTTCATATCACATATTATAATGTTATAATAATTGGTTATTAAAGTGAGTTCATATCAGACATTTTTTTCGATGTTCGGTACATGAGTAAAAATTGAACTTGTTGGAAAAGGATTTTCCATGTAGTTATAGGTACATCATATCCAGAATAGTATTTATGTTTTAAATATCATATATATCCAGTATATATTCATTTTATACTATTCCATATCATTTGGAAAAAAATTAAAAGCACCGTTCATGGAGACTGTAGGTCGTACGTACGCATTAACGCTACTTTCATTTATTGTCATATTAATGGAATTAAAACAAAATGAGAGATATATATATTATAATTCAAGAATGATATCTATAATTTAGATTTAATATATTAAATATATATCCATTATATATATGTACTTATAATAGTACATAACATTTGGAGATAAGAAATGAAATGTACCGTTCATGGAGACGGTAAGTCGTACGTACGCATGAACGCTACTTTTATTTATTTATTTTTTTGTATTCAATGGAATGAAATGATAATTATATAAATGTATATTATAATTCAAGTAGGATATAATATTTAATACCATTAATTCCATCCTTAATACGTCCCACATATGGCATTAATGAATCAAATCACTTTGAGGGGGTGGTAGTCCGCACTTCCTAAAATGAAGATATCATGTTTACCCATAATGGAAACCATAAAGGTATGCCATAAATGAAAAATAAAGAAGCTTAAGAAAACATAAACATATTATATATCATATATAAATATAGTGACATTTTAATGGCCACCTTTTAAGGTGTTAAAATAATATTGAACAATCATCGTTTTATGAGGCAGTAATTCGCCATCCATAGAAACAGTATGTTCTTTAACCGTTAGATGAAGGTGTGTGAAAGTGTAGCTCGAATACTTCTTATAAAAAAATCCTTGTATTTATAAGATACTGGTGTTGTTACAAAAAATGTAATAAAAATATTTTAGGGGTTTTGAGAAGCAAAATAAGACAAAAGAACACAAGGGAAGACATTGCCTTTAAATCGGGTAACTCTCTTTGATTTGAGCTCAAAGGCATCCTTGGAAAGAATTATGCCCAAATTGAGGCTTAAATGATGAATAGAGGGATGTGGAGAGATGAAATGGGCAGGGTATTGCCGAGCCAAAGGCTTGAGAGGTATGCGTAAGGTGGTAGAGGTGGGGGCCTTTTATAAGAGGAGAGGAGGGGCACTCTTGGAAAGTTATAAAATATTACTTTATTATAAAATGTTTTTCGGATTCAAAAGGTCCAAAAAGGATATCTTTCGAGGATAAGGTGATACAGTTTCAAAATCCACCCATACAATAGGTTTGTGACAAGTGTATAACTTATATTTCACCCTATCTTCTCATTTTATTTAAATCGTTCATTTATGAGGTAATCACTACATCATCACGGTGTCATAAATAAATTAATTTATTTAATGTCTAAAAATTATAAAAAAACTATCATGATGTAGGAAATCGTTTTATATTTCTAATTAATATTTATAGTAAAAAATATTACTTGTATAACCCCATTTAAATTTTTTTTTAGTAAAACAACTCATGTTTGTGACATTTTTATTTTAACTTTAAATAAAAAGTTATATATGTCATTTTCATACCAAAGGGGATCCATGGGGTCCCAAAGTTGAGCCATGGATTTTCTTGGTCGGTCATTACACTTCCAATGAGGTTAGGACATGTGTCTAGGTCATTTCATATTATTAAAACATTATTTTTACCTTAAATTACACTAATTACCTTTAATTGCGATTAATTAAACTTAAAAGTTACTATTCACCAAAAATTATTTTAATATCATTGAACCACATTTTAATCCATAATGACAACCATGTATGTTGTATTTTTAAAAATCAAAACATAGAAGTGGAAAAGTTTCATTTAAACGAAAAATCAGTTTCTTTAACTACCACTTAGTAGTTTCACTATTCATCTAAAATTGAAGTTTTTCCGAAAAATACCAAAAATTCCCCATAATCTATATTTGATATTCTGAATTCAAAAATGATGCCTATTTTACAAAATTAAAAACATATAAGTTACATTAATTAATTTAATAATTAATTCCCGCTTTCAGAGCAAATAGTGTGTTTTTATGAAACAATAAGTATCAAAATATTGACACTAGTTTAAGTTCAATTTCCAGATGAAATTAATTCCAATGACCACTATTGGATTAAATGGTAAAAATATATTCTAATTTAACTTTAAAACCAATTCAAAAGATAATCTAATCATATAAATAAATTAGATTAAAAAGATGTTGTGAATTAAAATACAACATTTTTCACTATTCATTATAAAATGAAATTTATCGGAAAAATACCAAAAATTTACACAAAGTAAATTCTGATATCCCGATTATAAAGAAGAATTTTATTTTGTCAAATATAACACATAAAATTGTCAAAAAGTGGATTTAAAAGAGGTTCATCATCAAAAGGTGGTTAATCGACCTTTTAAAGAATATTAGAATGTTTACGCTTAAAATTGGATTCATTCGCATATTTAATCCTCTAACATTTATTCTAAAAAGTAAAAATATTTGACAAACATATATAATCATTTTTTAGTTAGTTCTGTTCATTCCCTCCATTACAATGGCTAGGCATTAACTACAATTTAAAATAATATTATTTTATTATTAGAGTGCAACGTAAGATTTCCAAGAAACTCGTTGTTGTGTATTGGGGACGCCATCGAGCATAGTGTCCCCTTTAAAGTTATATTAATATTTTATTCACAAATATGGATAAATGTGAAAATGTCATATTCTTTATTTACCTGGGGTGTTAAATCCCTCCCCCCTTTTGAAAATTGTGTCCTCTCAATTTTAAATTTGGGCTTGTAAACTTCATTGAAAATCCCACATCGGAACAAGAGTCAGTAAAACAGTCACTTTAAAATAAAGAAAGAGAAGTAAAAAGTTCACCTGAGTTAACTCATACTAGGATTCCATGTAGGAAAACATGTATATGGAGGAAAAAACAAAGGGTCGTGTTCTGAGGGAGAGTGATAGTAAAAATGTCTAGGAGAAAGTTAACCATAAGAAAATAACAAACTTGTGATGGGTTAAACGGTATTCGATTCCCCAGTATGAAAAGTTAACAGACAACATTTTTGTTTTAAGTTACTCTACATTGAGGAATTTATTTTTGAGCTTTACTAAATCATAATGAAACATACTTACTTGTCACGTAGACTTTCAACTTTTACTAGATTCCTTAATCAAACTCATATTTTCTCCAAAAGATGAGTATTTAGGAAGACTTGTTCGCATTAAGAGTACAATAATCAACTTCTTGAGAATCAACTAATCCACAAAAGAAAACTACATATTTCCCATGTCTTTAGACAAATTCCAAAACCAAAAATTGTTAGAACAAGATCCAAAAATGAATAATTCTTTATTAAAAAAGAAAATTTATTCTAAATCTCCAAAATTTGTCCAACAAACCCAATGTTCAACGAAACCATTAGATAAAAAATTGGTCCATAAAATTATTCAAAGTAAACCAAACTAAGATTGAAACCCAAATATTTTAAGGATTTAATAACATAGTCTTCCAAGGTACAAATTAACATTTATCTCCAAATAACATCAGTTTCTATTAAAGTATCATATTGAAAAGTAATTAACCTAATCACACATCATCCATGATAGGTTAATAATTTCCATAGATAACCCAAAATAAACTTACTATTGATTCCTAAAATCATCTAACTAAAAAAATTTGTCAAACTAACCCGGGAATTCATATTGTCTAGTGGTAGGAGATAAATATCAGTCGCACTTTGGTTGTGGGTTCGATTCCCACAGCTTTGTCCGACGTGACGGGTTTTCACACGGTCTGTGAGTTGTCCTTTTTCCAAAACTACATAATTTTTAAAACATTCCCCAAAATGAGATAAAATATTCAAAAATAATAATAACATATTTTAACCTCAAGTTTATCTCATGCCTTTCATTTTCCATTATAACATATAATAACCCATAATTACCTCAAAAGTAAGAATCATATAAACCCTAATGGTTACCTTTATAATTATTACCTGAACATCCACATCGATTGGTCATCTCGTACAAAATGCATTACAGAACATACCAAGGTAGAAGTGGTTGATCATGACTCCTTGATAGTTGGTTTAGAACAACCATGAGTTTCCTCATTGAATCCCCCATTTCATCCAGTCTCTTAATCAGAGAACCACCATAGTTTCCTTCAAACCTATTGTCACTTTGGTGCTTGCAAGATCCATCCATTCACTAAAAACAGAAATTTCAGTGTGATTATATCAACAAAACCATAATGTACTAATGAGGAAGATAAACACTAAGATATACTTACTCGTTCACTTTATCAAAACTAGGACTCTTTCTGAAATCCTAACCATTATGGTATTGTCACTTATGCTTAGAGAATACCCTAACCTCTAAAGTCATCTAAACTGACCTCTGATACCAATTATAAAGCCCCGGCCTTAAACCTTACTTAATCATGAATTAAATGAATAATTCACATAGAGGATCATTTCAGGTTTAGATTATTATAGAATTAGGTCATAACTATTACATCTCAAAAGATTACATAGTAGACACTTCTACTAAGTTTCCATAAAATATTAATAAAAAACTCTTAAAAAGAAACATGTCTAGTTACATGTTCTAGATAGCATGTCATTCCTTGAACCCATCCTTGACCCTATTCATCTTTAAGTCCAATGGAAAACATTTCAAAAACTTGGGATGATCATAAAAAGCCCATTAAAGGATTCACAAAGAAGGAAAACTGTTAGTTTTTTCAAAACAATATGTAAACCATGAATACATTACCAAAGTAATACTTTTCACCTTTATGAAGTAGTAAAAACTATTCATGGAATAAATGACCATTACTTACCCTTTTGTAACCAAAAGATTACCATAAAACCCAAATAAATAACACATAACATATAAAGGTAACTTGGGACATAAGCATACTTAAATGGAATAACCATACGGTCGACTTCCACACATACATAATGGAATAGCCATACGGCCAACTTCCATACCCAATGCATTGGAGGTTATAACGTATCCACCAGTCCTGGTATTCACGGCACCACCCGTCATATGGTTTATCACGTAACCACCCGTAAAATGAACAAGTACCATCATTACACATAAAATATTGAAAATATAAACATTTTAATAACACCATTTCATTTTCAATCACAATAAGTAATTCCGAGATATTGAATTAATCAATCCATTTTCAAAAACCATTTAAAAGACATTTTTGAATCAAAGTGTCCCATACCACTTTGAAGATTTTAATGGAATTATAATTTTAAATCATTAATTTCTATATAAATAAATACTGAAAACCATTTTGAAAACATGGACATTAAAGATAATGATTTAGAATAATGAATCTTTAAAACATTTAAAATGATATTTTTGATAAAGATTTTTTTAACAAAATGAGAGACACTTGAATAAAAATAATTGCGGAATAAAATTTAATCCGAGCTTCATAATATAATGAGACTAAATGGATTCATGATATAATATGTCAAAGGATAGTATACACACCATATAAGAGTGAATTGGTGCATAATAACAATTAAGCCTCAATGGAAATGTAAATTGAGATGAAATCCATTATAAAGATGGAATCCTTAAATTAAGGATTAATCTATCACATAATTATGTGTGAGAAATATAAATACACCCAATATAAGTGGATATTAAGTGTGAAACAATCAAATGTCATTCACACATAATCATGGAAAAACAAAACCAATTATATAGGTATTTAACTCAATGAAATGAGATTGGGTTATTATTTTCCATACAAGTTCGTAAAAATTTATCAATGAGATGATTATGTGTAGAAATAGTATATCTACACAATGTTTTGTGGAAATTACAAAATAGATATTACACACATAATCATGGAATAATAAAATCAAGAAGTAGAGGTTTAACCCAAATAATTGAAAGTGGGTTAAGAAGTTCCCTTATAGAAATCCGACAGCCTAACGACGTCACTTTAAAATACAGAAAATGTGTTGATGAGAGGGAAAATTGCATCTCATCACTTGGACATAAAATTTAAAAAAATAGGGATATATAAGAACATATCCTAACATAGTAGTATGTGAATTAAATGACTTAACAAAAGAACTCTTTTAAAAAGAGGAGGGTGAAAGGTCCCCTTACCGAGTTGCGTAACATTCGAAACGTACACCCCATGGAAGAAGGGTCATACAATGAAGATGTAAATACCCATAAATGAAATTATATTACAAAAAGAGTATAATAATGGGCATTAAAGACACCACTCAAAGGAAATAGTGGCAAATGTAGCATAAATGTCACGGGAATAAAAGTGAGATTAAAAATCCCTTACGAAAACTCGGCAGCCTAACGACGCCACTTAAAACTTCCAAAAATGGATTTATGAGATCAAATAGGGTCTCTAATAATATGAACATAAAAATTACAGTATGAGGAATATAAAATAACATCCCCAATCATAATAAATATGAGCTTAAAATAAATGACATAAAAGAGAGTACTTAAAAAGAAATAGAGAGGTTGGATCCCTTACCTCGTGTCTGACATCACTCGATCGTTGTTTAATCTCTTGAATAATAAGATTTGGAAAATTTATAATTTCATAAGGACCTACTTTAAGGATTATTATTCAGGTCATATCACATATTATAATGTTATAATAATTTTTTAATAAAGTGAGTTCATATCAGACGTTTTTTTCGATGTTCGATACATGAGTAAAAATTGAACTTGTTGGAAAAGAATTTTACATGTAGTTATAGGTACATCATATCCAGAATAGTATTGATGTATTAAATATCATATATATCCAGTATATATGCATTTTTTACTATTCCATAGCATTTGGAAAAAAAATTAAAAGCACCGTTCATGGAGACGGCAGGCCGTACGTACGCATGAACGCTACTTTCATTTTTTGTCATATTAATGGAATTAAAACAAAATGAGATATATATATATATATATTATAATTCCATAATTATATATATAATTTAGATGTAATATATTAAAAATATATCCATTATATATATGTGCTTATAATAGTACATAACATTTGGAGATAAGAAATGAAATGTACCGTTCATGGAGACGGTAAGCCGTACGTACGCATGAACGCTACTTTCATTTTTTTTGTATTCAATGGAATGAAATAATAATTATATAAAGGTATATTATAATTCCAGTTGGATATCATATGTAATACCATTAATTACATTCTTTATACATCCCACATATGGCATTAACTAATCAAATCACTTTGAGCGGGCGGTAGTCCGCACTTCCTAAAATGAAGATATCGCGTTTACCCATAATGGAAACCGTAAAGGTATGCCATAAATGAAAAATACAGAAGCTTACGGAAACCATAAACATATTATATATCATATATAAATATAGTGACATATTAATTTCCACCTTTGAAGGTGTTAAAAGAATATTGAACAATCATCATTTCGGGAGGCAGTAATTCTCCATCCACAGAAACAGTATGTTCTTTAACCATTAGACGAAGGAGTGTGAAAGTGTAGCTTTAATAAATCTTATAAAAAAATCCTATTATATTTAATATACTTGTGTTGTTACAAAAAAAAGTAATAAAATGATTTTAGGGGTTTGGAGAAGCAAAATAAGACAAAAGAACACAAGGGAAGACATTACCTTTAAATCGGGTAACTCTATTTGATTTGAGCTCAAAGGCGTCCTTGGAAAGAATTATTCCCAAAGTCAGGCTTCAATGATTAATAGAGGGATGTGGAGAGATGAAATGGGCAGGGTTTTTTCGATCCAAAGGCTTGGGAGGTGTGTGTAAGGTGGTAGAGGTGGGGGCCTTTTATAAGAGAAGAGGAGGGGCACTCTTGGAAACTTATAAAATATTACTTTATTAAAAACTATTTTTTGAATTTAAAAGGTCCCTAAAGGATATATTTCAAGTATAAGGTGATAAGGTTTCTAAATAAACCCATCCAATAGGTTTTTGACAAGTTTAAGACTTATATTGCACCCTATCTTCTCATTTTATTTAAGTCGTTCATTTATGAGGTAATCAATGCATCATCACGGTGTCATAAATAAATTAATTTATTTAATGTCTAAAAATTATAAAACAAATATAATGATGTAGGAAATATTTTTAGCTTTCTAATGAATATTTATAGTAAAACATATGACTTGTATATCCCCATTTAAAAATTGTTTTAGTAAAACAACTCATGTTTGTGACATTTTTATTTTAACTTTAAATAAAAAGTTATTTATGTCATTTTCTTACAAAAGTGGCTCCATGGGGTCCCCAAGTTGACCCATGGATTTTATTGGCCGGCCATGAAACATCCAATGTGGGTAGGACATGTGTCTAGGTCATTTCATATTATTAAAACATTATTTTTACCTTAAATTACACTAATTACCTTTTATCACGATTAATAAAACATAAAAGTTACTATTCACCAAAAATTATTTTAATCTAGTTGAACCAAATTTTACTTATTAATGACAAAAATTTATGTCAGATTTTTAAAAATCAAATCACAAAAGTGGCAAAGTTTTATTTAAACGAAAAATCAGTTTCTTTAACTAGCACTTAGTGGTTTCACTATTAATCTAAAATTGAAGTTTTTCAAAAAAATACCAAAAATTCCCCCTAAGATATATTTGATATTAGGAATTCAAAAATGATATCTATTTTACAAAATAAAAAACATATAAGTTACATTAATTAATTTAATAATTAATTCCTGCCGTCAGAGCAAATAGCGTGTTTTTATGAAACAATAAGTATCAAAAGATTGACACTAGTTTAAGTTCAATTTCCAGATGAAATTAATTCCAATGACCACTATTGGATTAAATGGTAAAAATATATTCTAATTTAACTTTAAAACCAATTCAAAAGATAATCTAATCATATAAATAAATTAGATTAAAAAGAGGTTGTGAATTAAAATACAACATTTTTCACTATTCATTATAAAATGAAATTTATCGGAAAAATACCAAAAATTTACACAAAGTAAATTCTGATATCCCGATTCTAAAGAAGAATTTTATTTTGTCAAATATAACACATAAAATTGTCAAAAAGTTGATTTAAAATAGGTTCATCATCAAAAGGTGGTTAATCGACCTTTTAAAGAATATTAGAATGTTTACGCTTAAAATTGGATTCATTCGCATATTTAATCCTCTAACATTTATTCTAAAAAGTAAAAATATTTGACAAACATATATAATCATTTTGTAGTTAGTTCTGTTCATTCCCTCCATTACAATGGCTAGGCATTAACTACAATTTAAAATAATATTATTTTATTATTAGAGTGCAACGTAAGATTTCCAAGAAACTCGTTGTTGCGTATTGGGGACGCCATCGAGCATAGTGTCCCCTTTAAAGTTATATTAATATTTTATTCACAAATATGGATAAATGTGAAAATGTCATATTCTTTATTTATCTGGGGTGTTACAATTGGGGCTTCGGTAACTAGAGACTAATTCCCATAGGGATTGGTTTTTTCACGTAAGTTATCAATCAAGGGATGCTTTCAATAAGGCATTGAATATCAGTAATCTAAACCTCAAACATGGTACTCAAAGAATACGTTAATGGAATTTCAAACTTAATCCATTGAATCTAAAGCTAACCAAAGATCATATTTTGTTCAAATTCTACAGTTTGAAATGGATGTGTTGGCATCCCAAGATCCTAAATTATCTATCTTCTTGCATTGGAACTCCAACTAAATGGTTATAAATCCCCTGTATGAGAATCTTGGGGTTTTTCTAGAATCTATGATAATGTTAAAAAAGAAATAAAAAGACCAAATAGTATCACATTTCTTGCTAATTGAAATAAATCATAATTAAGTGTTGAATATGAATGGGTTTCTCACTTTTGAGATGTCTGTAAAAATTTTGGTCATTCGGTTTTCAACTGTAGAATGTTACATATGATAGAGAATGTGTTACCATAAGGAATAGATTAGAAAAAATTAAAACTAGAAAAAAATTATAATAATGTTCTTATGGAGAATTATTGGCTTTCAATAGCTAGTCCCTCTAATATTATGGTCCCTCTAAAAAATCAGGGGTGGATATTACTAATGAAGTTGAACAAGTGTAGATTCTTGATTTACCTCACCCTCCATCTAGGTTGGATCTTGGATTAAAAATATAGGGTGTCCAAATCATATTGAGGATCATAATTTGAGTTTTTCCCTTTTACATGAGGTTTTTCAGTTTTTTTCATATGAAAAAGTAATTGGATGGAATTTCCATGATGAAGGATCTGGGAAAAGATATAAATAAGTTGGATATTTCTTTACCTAAAGGTGAAGAGCTCACTTGGGTCTCCACTAAAGTATCATTGAAACCATTACTCTCTACTTCCGTAGGCTTTGATGCAACCCTCAAGGTTGTATTTGTTGACTCCAGTACCTCTGTTCAGAAATTGGTTAGTATTGCTCTTGTTTACAAATATCTATGTGAACATTCTAACCCGTCCATTCTCGAAGAGGTAGTGGTTATCAAAAACACAGACTGGCCCACTTTGAAGACAACCATGTAAGCAGATGATGCTTATATGTGGGATATGTCTAATGTATGTTTGGACCCAAACATTTCATGTCTCGATAGTAATTACAATAGATTCATAAAATTTAAATGAAAATACAAACATCTTTGATATAAATGACCTTCTTAAAGGAGATTATTTTCCTAAAGTAAGGGTTGGTATTCATACTGAATCAAGAAATCAGAAAGTTATTGTGGTGAAAAAAGGGTCATCCAACCCAGGTCATATGTTAAAATGAGTATTTTCTATTGGAATTTCTAGGGACATTCTATCCAAGGAACCAAGAGGTCCCTAAGTTTCTTCAATCAACATCACATGCCTCTTCTTATAGGCTTGTCTGAACCTAAGAGAGTTTTCTCTCCCAATGTTGTTGTAACATCCCAAGTAAATAAGGAGTAATAAATTTTTATATTTATTGATATTTATGATTTAAATATTAATTTTATTTTAAATGGAATGTTATGTTTGATGGTGTTCCCTATAACCAACAACATGTTTCTTTGAAATCATTCACTACACAAAATTTTGAGTTATACTTAAAAATAATAATATAATATTACTATTTTCACTAGTAGTTAATGTATAATAGTTTTATTAGAATGAATGAACAAAAAACACTAAAATATGATTACCCAAGTTTATTAAATGTTTTTAAATTTATCTAATAAACGTTATAGTCATAAAATGTGAATGAATCCAATTTTAACCATAAATACTTTAATATTAATTTAAAGGCTGATTTACCACCTTTTGATGGAGAGACATTTTTAAATCTAGTTTTTGTAACTTTTTTATGTTCTATTTGACAAAATAAAATTATTCTTTAGAATTTGGACATCAAAATTTACATTGGGTAAAATTTTTAAATTTCTCTGAAAAAATTCATTTTTTAATGAATAGTGCAATATACTGCATTTTAATTCAAAAATTCTTTTTAATCTAATTTATTTATATGGTTAGAATATGTATTTAATTTCTTTTAAAGTGTAATTAGATTATATTTTTTCCATTTAATAAAATTTTGGTAATTGGAAGTAATTTAACTCTTAAATTGGACATAAACAAAGGTAAATCCTTTGATAGTTATTATTTTTTTTAAACACGCCTTTGATTTTGACAAAAAAAATAAATTTTCAATTAATTTCTGAAAATTATGTGTTTTTTAATTTTAGAAAATTTGATTACATATTAGGAATCATGAGGTCTAAATTTATTAAATAGGTAACTTTTATTTTTAGACATTATGAATATTTACTTTAGTAAATACTTTATTTACCATGGTGAAAAGATAAATCTGGTAAATAAGGGTAAACAAATATTATAATAATAATATTAAATTTCAATTAAATGTGTCCTAATACTATTGGTTGATGAATTTCCAACCATATGAATCCTTGAGTCGATTTTTGGACCCCATGGAGCCACAATGGAGTGATAATGACACTTTATATTAATTAATTTACAGTAATGACAAAGATGACATAAAAATATTTAATTTAGTAAATCAATTTTTACATGGGTTAATATAAGTTATCTCAAAAAATATAAATATTAATTAGAAATATAAAAATATTAAATATCTCATGATATTTTATTTATAATTTTTGACATGTAATAAATTAAATTATTTATGACGTAATGATGATGCAGTGATTAACTTATTAATAAATGATTTAAATAAATGAGATTATAAACCATAACAAACCATCCAAAACCTATCATATTCTTAATGGATTATTTTATATTCAATAATATTCATCTTATCTTGGAATTTTATGTTTTTTGGAACTTTTGAAACCGAAAATTAGTTTATAATAAAATAATATTTTCAAACTATCCTAAAGAGCCCCTCCTCTCCCTTATAAAAAGTCATCAACTCAATACCATTACTCACACCACTAAATATTCTTGTATTGTCCATAATATATCCAATTAATCTCCCTACATCCATATGTTCCCCCTAGAATACTTAACATAGGTAGAAGTCTCTTCAAGGAATCCTTTTGGATCAAACCCAAGGGAGTAACCCGATTTAAAGGTAACGTCTTCTCTTAAGTTCTTTTCTATTATTTTACATCTCCAACCCCCTAAACTAACTTTATTATTTCATTTTATAAAACACCTGGTCTCCTCAATATACTCGGTTGTTTTTATGAGAAGGATTAGTACTACCATTCAACACACCTCTAACTAATGGATAACAACATTCTGTTTTAGTGGATGGTGAACTATTGCCTCATGAAATGATGATTGATCAATTATCTCCTATCACATCTCATGGTGACCATTAAGATGGAACTATACTTATATTTTATACATAATATATTTATATGGTGACTATGCATTTGTATTTCAAATTTATATCATACCTTTACGGTTTTCAAAATTAGTAAATACGATAATTTCATTTGAGGAAGTGCGTACTATCGCCCCCTCAATGTGATATGACTCGTTCATTCAATACATGGAACATATAAAGGATAGTTTTAATGACCATATGTAATGTATATAAAATATTATGTTATAATATAATAATAATATACCAATGTATAATTATGATGTAATTCATTTTAAAATGAAAAAAATGAAATGGTAGTTGCGTTCATGCATACGTACGGCTTACCGTCTCCATGAATGGTGAATTTAATTTTCATATATCAAAATGATATGGACTATTCTAAATACATATATACCAAATATATAGGATATATATGATATGTAAATCATGAATAAAATTATAGAGATAATGAAATTATGACCACATGGACAATTTAGGATTGTAACAAGTTCATTTTAAACATAAGTTCCGAACATCGACTAAATGTCTGATATGAACAAAAATAATTATCTAATATTTATAGCATGGTAATAAGTTATATAAAATTAATAATAAACTTGAAAATGGTTTTTATGCAAGTACAAATTAACGTAAATTTATAATTCAGGAAATTAAATAATGAATGGGTCAAGTCGGGGACATGGTAAGGTAACTTCTAAACCAAATTTCCATTCTTTAGGTTTAACTTGTACTTCTGGATTATGTGGTGCTCTGAATATGTGTGAAAGAACTCTGATTGTTTTTGTAACACCCCGAGATTTTATGAGAAATAATCTATATAATTTCTTTGATGTCTTGTGTTGTATGCTACACTAATATTGTCTTATGCAATAGACAACACTGTATTAGCTTGTTGTATA
This sequence comes from Viscum album, assembly GCA_963277665.1. Lineage (NCBI taxonomy): Eukaryota > Viridiplantae > Streptophyta > Magnoliopsida > Santalales > Viscaceae > Viscum > Viscum album. The sequence continues at coordinate 2,136,897,614 of OY728138.1, forward strand.
TGAAACATTATTCTTAGCTTGGGTTTCACGCAAGAGTTACCTTCTCCAATAGTGTGTGTTGTACGCAATACCGAGTTTTAATAAACAATGATATATTATTATAATATTTTTAGCAACTAGCCGCTATGAATATTATTAACCAAATTTTAAATTTTTTTGACATTATAATTCATCTTAAAAATTTTCTAGAACATGGTATGAGAACAAAATCAATTTTTCGTATAAAGGAAGTATTTTTAAAAAAAATACAGTTTGCCGCCATTTTATGGCGCAACCATTTTAAATCAAATTTTTGACAAGTTTATAAGTTCAATTTGACAAAGTAATATTCTTTATTTTGAATCAGGATAAAAAAATTCATGTTTGATAAATTTTTGACGTTATTCTAATAACTTTCATATTTTGATGAATAGTAAAAATGTGCTAAATTTTAATTAAAAACATCTTCTTTAATAGAGATGATTTATATGGTTAAAATATAATATTTAATAGATTTAATGTATAAATAGAATATATTTTTACCATTTAATATAATATAAGTAATTATCATTAATTTTACATTGAATTCATAGGTAAAAACATTTCAATCTTCTACAGTGTTTTAACTTTTTAAACTCGTCTTATCAACCGTAAGATTAATTTTAAATTAATGTCTGCAGCTTATGTGAATTGAATTTGGAAAAATGTATTCCATATTTGGAATCCTTAGGTCCATATTATGTTAATATGCTACTTTTAATTTTTGGACGTTATGAATAGTAACCACGGTAAATTTTATTTACCACAGTTAAAGGTAAATCAGGTAATTAAGGGTAAAAATAATATTATAAAATGACACTACACTTGTCTTGATATCTTTGGTTGATTATATTTTTCTATATAACATAATTGGGTCGAAATGGAATCTTTTGGAAACCACTTGCATGAGATTAAGTCTCTTAATTTAATTTATTTAAAGGGATGTGAAATATGTCTCACTCAAACATTATTATTTAAATTATTTTTAATATAAATTTTTAGTGAATATAAATTGGATTATAAATACCCATTTTATGGATAAAATATTATTATTCATCATGGTGATATATTTGAAATTTTCAAGAAATATATAATTACTTTAATAGCTTATACATTAATGATGCTGAAATTATTTATTTAGTGAGAAATCAATGATATAATTTTTATTAAAATAATAATACTCATAAAAATGACCAGAAACTTGACGAAACCATATTTTTATAGTATATATATACCCTAATCATCCAAGGGACGACTTGTGGACCATTTGGAGCCTTATAAAACATATTAGCACATTTATATTATTTTATTTTAAATGATGTCAAAGTTGTCACCTTCATAATATAATGAATATAACAATTTAAATGTTGTTATTTTAAGATGATAAATTATATTAAAAGTATTCCAATGAAATATATTAGATTTATCTCCATCATAGTATTTTATTTTTAATTTTTAAGCAACAAATAAGTATATTAATTAATTATATAAAAATGTTTTAGTAATTATCTTATTAAGAGAAATATCAAATAAATGGTTTAAAAATATTAAAATAAATATTTAATGAACTAATTAATGTAATCCACGAATTCTATATATAAATATTCCATTTTATAAATCTATTAAACATTTTTTTTCGAATATATATTTTGTGTGGATGTTCTTAAATTCAAATAAATGAATAGTGTCAAAATTGACACTATTAGTATTATACAAAAATACCATATTTTTAAATTGTTTAAAAATGTAATATATATTTAAAAATTTAAAATTTAAATTTATATTGTCGAAAATTTTATAAAGTATCTAATTATAGAAAATTAACTACACATAAGTAAGCATTCATAACCATTTAAAATTTAGAATATCTTTACCACAAATAAAATCAAATAGATTAAATAAGGATAAATCAAAATGATAAGTTTTAAAATAAATTGAAAACATGTATAAATATTATCATTTGATGCTATTACCACCCTATCACATCTAATCATCGAAGTTGAGTCATTTTGGAGGTTTTTATGGCGGTTGGGTTTTATTATAAATTAATATTTTTGAGGTTTCCAAAAGTGCCCCTCTCCTCTCCTATATAAGGGCACCTCCTTCCCTTTCCTCTTTACTCAATTTTGAGCCTCCAAGATCATCCAAACCCTGTAAATTCCTCTTCTCAACCTCTCTAGTTACATTAAATAGGTGATGGTATTCTCAAAAGTCCAACTCTATTTCCCTAAGAGGATGTTTATAGGAGTCACTTTGAGGAAGATGTAATATCTTCTACTGATTCTTTCAAATTTATTTTTTCTTTTATATCCTCTTATTTAGTTGTTTCATTATAAAGTAACAAAATCAGTATCAATAATATACTTTTATGTTATTATTAATATGATTCAAACCAATTTCAGCTTCTATCAATCCTACAAAAAACGAAATCATCGCGCGTGCGTACGTACAGAATACCGTCTCCACACCGTGGTGTAATCTGTTTGTCCACCACCACCATACATGTATGGGTATAATGGTAGAAATAATAAATATATATTATTATTATAACATCATACTAATTATGAGATATTATTTCATCCACTCCAATTCCGTTCAATAATTATGGAAATGATATCATCGCTCGTGTGTACGTACATATTTTCGTCTCCACGACGCGATGAGATTCATTCTCCTTGTCAACCATTCAAGAATGATTATAAATTATATATAACAAATAATCATGAAATATATGACATAATAATTATACTCTAATTTTTTATTTGTTATTTACTTAATTCCATTCAATTTAATAAGGAAATGAAAACAACGTTCATGCGTACGTACAACCTACCATCTTCATGAACAGGGTATTTCCTTCCATTTATCGATCTATTATACACACACACACATATATATATATATATTACCTAATATATATTATATATAAATCATGTTTTACATTATGGAAGTAAGTAATCATGATATAATTAATCATATGAATATTTGGAAGTCAAAACACGTACGACAAATGAAACGATTTTACCCAAAACACTTCTTTAACATAGAATTGACAAATAAACGGGTAATATAAAGTTGTAAGTCAATCATATATGATATCATAAATATTATTATGTTTCTGCTAAAATTTAATAATATGTTTAAACCCACTATATAGCAGTCTCAGACACATATGGAATAAATTGGACATATGGTAAGGGATAATTTTGCAATCTATTTTTTATCTGAAATTGTTTATATGTAAGTATTTTCTGGGGATATATTTATAATCCATTTTCATGTTTTAGAAATATGGTTTTATAAAATGTTTAATATTATTCCATATATGTTTAAATTAATTTTTACACTTTTTTGACTTTTACTACATGGTATGGAAGGAATATTTTTTTGTTTACCGTACGGGGTACTTTTTAACATTTCTGTTAAAAGTACGAGGAGAATGTTCTTTTTAACTTTTATGGCATGAATGGATTTTTACAGTTTTATAATCCCTTATTTTCATGAAGTATCTTCTATAATATTTCATAATTATTTTAATCAAAATATTTTTCTTTTAAAATTGAATGGAATTTGGTGAAATGAAAATGGTTTTAAAGAAGAGAGGATATTTTACTCAAGAATTCATTTCAAGTGTTTTATCAAAACTATGTTCCATATAAGATTAAATTATTTAATATTTTTATGTTTCGAGTATAATGTATCAATTATTTACATGGTTTCATTTTTCTTATAATGAAATGATTTCCATTTATTCTATATGGATTATGTTATGATGGGATGATGTTTAGGAAACCCATTTTATTCATTGGGTTATGATGAATGATTTATGATTATTTTCTAACCAAAAAAAGTATGATTTAATTATGAGATGGGTGGGACCTATATCTGTAACACCCCGAGCTTCCACAATACGCTTCTCATTCAATAATGCAATAGTTTGCATTATACGCAACTTCGAGTTCTAAAACATCGCGACTAATCAAAGTAGCCGTTATGAATAGTAATAACCACTTTTTAAAATTATAGAAATTTTATATTTTAAAATGGGCTTCATTTTTGGATTCAGAATATTGAAATTAGCCTATGTTGAATTTTTGGTATTTTTCTCAGAACTTCTAATTTTTTATGAAAAGTGAAAAATACTTAAAAACAACTTTATTAATAAAAATAATTTATAGTGATAAATTATACTATTTAGTGGTTTTAAAGTATAATTAGAATATATTTTTACCATTTTATCCAATGGTGGTCATTAGAATTAATTTAACATTGAAATTGGACATAAACAATTACCAATCTTTTGATATAAATTGTTTCTTAAAAACACGCTATTTGTTGTGACAGCTAGAATTAATTATAAAATTAATTAATTCAACATATATGTTTTTAATTTTTTAAAATAGACATCATTTTTTAATTCTGAATATCAATTATATCTTAGGATGAAATTTTGGCATTGTTCTGAAGAACTTCAATTTTTGATGAATAGTGAAAGCACTAAGTGGTAGTTAGATAACTGATTTTTCATTTAAATGAAATATTATCACCTCTGTGATTTTATTTTCAAAAATCCAACATACATGGTTGTCATTAAGAAGTAAAATGTGGTTCAATGAGATTAAAATAATTTTTGGTGAATAGTAACTTTTAAGTTCTTAATCGTGATTAGAGGTAATTAGTGTAGTTTAAGGTAAAAATAATGTTTTAATAATATGAGATGAGCCTAACACATGTCCTACCCTCATTGGATGTGCCATTTTTGACCAAGACAATCCATGGGTCAACTTGGGGACCCCATGGAGCCACTTTAGTTATAAAATGACATAAATAACTTTTATTTAATGTTAAAGTAAAAAATGACACAAACATGAAATGTTTTACTAAAACAATTTTTACACGGGGTTATACAAGTAATATTTTTGACTATAAATAGTCATTGGAAAGATAAAAAGATTTCCTACATCATAGTATTTTTTTATAATTTTTAGACATTAAATAAATTAAATTATTTATGACATCATTATGATGCAGTGATGACCTCATTATTTAACGATTTTAATAAAATGAAAAGATAATGTACAATCCAAGGCTTTCACTTGTCCAAAGACTATTGGATGGGTAGATTTCGAACCCTTATCACCTTATCCACGAATTATATAAGTTTGGGACCTTTAGAATCCGAAAATCATTGTATAATAATGTAAAATTGCCTTACTTTCCAAGAGTGCCCATCCTCTCCTCTTATAAAAGGCCCCCACCTCTACCACCTCATTCACACTTTCAAACCATTTGTCTTCGCCAAACTCTGCCGAAATACTCTCCCAACTTCCCCCTCTTACTCCTAGAAGCCACACTTTGGGCAGAAATCTTCCCAAGGAAGCCTTTGGCTCAAATAAAAAAGAGTTACCTGATTCTGAGGTAATGTCTTCTATAATGTTGTTTTGTTTTCTTTTTCTTCTCCAACCCCCTAAAATCTTTTTATTCATTTCTTTTGTAACAACAACAGTATCCTCAATATACTAGGATGTTTTTATTAGAAGTATTCGAGCTACACTTACACACACCTACATCTAATGGTTAAAGAACATACGGTTTCTGTGGATGGCGAATTTCTGCCTCACGAAACGATGATTGTTCAACACTCATATAACACCTTCAAAGGTGGCCATTAAGATGTCACTATATTTATATAAGATATATAATATGTTTATGTTTTACTTATGCTTCTGTATTTCTCATTTATGGCATACTTTATGATTTCCATTATGGGTAAATGCGATAATTTCATTTTAGGAAGTGCGGACTACTGCCCCCTCAAAGTGATGTGAATCGTTAATGCCATATGTGGGATGTATAAATGATGGAGTAAATGATATTATATATGATATTATACAGGAACTATATTATACCTTTATATAATTATGATTTCATTCCATTAAATACTAAATAGAAATGAAAGTAGCATTCATGCGTACGTACGGCTTACCGTCTCCATGAATGGTGAATTTCATTTCTTACCTCTAAATGTTATGTAATATTATAAATGCTTGTATATACTGGATATATATGATATATATGATACCTACATCATGAACATAATTCTGGATATAATGGATATATCACCACATGAACAACTTGTAATTATAAGAATTTTATTTTTGACTCAAGTACCTAAGATCGACAAAATGACTGTTATAAACTTAAATAATTACATAATGTTCATAACATGGTAATAAGGGATATAAAAAGGAATAATGAACATGAAAAAAGTTCTTAAGTAAATAGGAATTAACTCTAGTTTATTATTCAAGAGGTTAAATAACGGTCGAGTCAGGACAGGACGCAAGGTAAGGGAATTTCCTAACCTAACTTCCATTCTTTGGGTTAATCTCCTACTTTCAAATTATGTCATGATATTATTATGTATTATTTTGTATTTTTACTTTTTTATGTGTACCTATAGTGAATACACATAATAGATCTATTTTATTTTAAAAATGATCTTTTTAAGGACTTCGTCTCAATCTCCTTTCACTGAGGCATATTTGGTTTTATACACAACTTTCTTTTATATAGTGTATAAACCCCTTTGACTTTTACATTTTTTCAAAAGGAATCTTTTTTATACAAAGCATTTTACTAAACGACAAAAAGGGAATGTTTTTCTTTCCGTGCATATGAGGCGACAATGACTTCTCCGCCGTCGTGACCATTATTTGAGTTTCGGCTTCCTCTACAAGCCATCACTTTTTTTAATGAAAAATAAATACAATGTTTTAACTTTCTTTTATTTTGGTATTGAAAATGGTTTTGAAAGCGTTTTTATTATATCAATGTGTTGTATTGAAATCTTGTGATTTAAATGTGGAAATGTTATGTTTCATTTATGCATGTTTAATGTGATACGGTTATGTTATGGTTTATGATATGTTTAAACCTATTCATATGAGGAATGCATTGGACTTAATAAGTGACGGGTGGAGCCCACTATAGCTCCACGATGCATCGGTAGGTCTCATGAGACAAACTAGTGTCTTGGCACGAGGCCTTGACCAAATCTTATTTGTGTTCTTGGCACGAGGCCTTGGATACGTGGTTATGATAGTCTGGCATTATGCATTCCATCACTATGAAAGTGGTTATTGATATTCCATGGGATTATTCGATTATTAGAATATCCATGTGAGTAAGTAAATGGAATTATTTAATTTTATTTTTGCCATATTATGCTAAAGTTCAAGTTTAAAAAGGATTTTTTTTAGTTACACATTGCCTTAAATGTTAATGATTATTTATGAAAGCTTCCGCAGTATTGTTATCCTTACTGAGCATCTGAGCTCACCCCTTTCAATGTTTTAATATTTTCCAGGGTGTGAAGAAGTATTTTATGAATGACCTGTAGGGATAGTCATAAGAGGATATGAGTTTGGACTATGGAGACTTTGTTATTGTAGTTTTTCACCTTATGATGTAATGAAACATTTATGAATGTATCTAGTGTTTCCAAGGCTACTAAACTAATCGGTCTTTCGAGACTGGATCTTTTGTGATCATGCCAATGTTACGAAGTAATGCACCGACTCTGGGTAGCTGGGGTCGGGGCGTTACAGTTTGTATCAGAGGCAGTTTAGTACTAACCTTAGAAGCTAGATTTAAATAAACTCTGATTTGAGAACATAGCCCGAAGATAGACATTAAGGATTAGTATAGAAGAACTTCCTAGAATTTTGGTATTATAGAGATTTTGTGAGTTTTCCGAGCAATACATCCATGTCTGGATATGAACAGGTAGAGGCGGCTCTGGCACAGATGTACCTAGGGGTAAAACCCGAAAACACCGCTTTGAGCTAGACTCGAACGGGAACTGGTGCACGACAACGGGCCTTACTGCACTCTTGGTTACGACACTCCTGGGGGCTATGCTTAGGATAATTCTCATTTTCGTTAAAAACCACTATGAAGGGTTATGATTATATACTTCCTCAAAGAAAACATTCCTTTTTATTATTATGGATTATATCCATAAATAGTTCAATTTATTTTAAGTATTTTATAAGTATGGAATTATGTATTTTGATTCATAAACTAATCTAGTTTATGCCATTGTATAGAAATGGCGCCTAGTGGAAGGAATGGAAACCGTATCAATGCACGCACTCCTTGTAGGGATTTTCCTCCTGCTCAAGATAATTATTGTGGATCTGGAGATACAACTGGTGCTAATAAACTTATTACCATACTGGGACAACTCACTCAAGTTATGAATAATAACCTTACTCGTATGGATCACCCTGATCCACAATGTGAAGGATCAATGTTAGACCACTTCATGAGGCAACAACATCCAATATTTAATGGGGGTACAAATCCATTAGTAGCTGAGCAATGGATAAACACCTTAGAGAAAATATTCCATGCCTTGGGGAGTAGCGAAAGGGAGAAGGTTATCATGGCAGTTTACCGCCTCACTGGAGATGCCGATCAGTGGTGGTCGATGATTCAAAACACAAAGGAAGATGATGACATATAGAATATGGAATCGAGGGAGTTCAAAGAGCTTTTCTTAGAAAAATACTTTCCTCATGACCATCGAGCAGATATGGAAAGGCAATTTCTGAGTCTGAGACAAAAGGATGATGAGAATGTTGCAAAGTATGAGGCCAACTTAACAAGGTTGGCGAGGTATGGTGCAGATTATAGACGTTACCCTAGAAGTAAGATTGATCGTTACTTTGATGGGTTAAAACCATTTCTCCATAGAGATTTAGTATCACAATCTTTCTCAACATACGAAGATATTGTCTCATGTGCTATCAAGAAAGAAAAGGAATTCTCTAAGTCTTATGACAACAAAGTAAAGCAAGAGAAGAAGAGAATGGTGGAACAAGAGACAGATAAAGGGAAAAAGGGAAAGAAGGATTTTCTATTATGTGATAATTGTGGGAAGAATCACCCTGGTACTTGCCTAAAAGGAATGGGAGTTTGTTATAAATGTGGAGAAAAAGGTCACCAGGCGCGTGATTGTAAGGGAAAGAAAGAGCCTATCAATGTTGAATGCTACAATTGTAGGGAAATGGGGAATTATGCAAATGAATTTCCTAAGAATCAGGGAAACTTACCTCAGAAAAGGCCAAGGGATCAAGGACAATCTTATGTTGTTAATACAGTTGAAGCGGAATAATTAATGTATTGGTGCTTTTGGACTCATGGATTATATTCTGGTTATTAGAATAATGTGATATATATATAAGGATTGCACTGCAGTACTTGTTGTTTCAGTAAGGTTTTAATATGATGAAGGTAATCATATTTTTAGTATGTGACAATAAGAGAAACTTTACTTTGTTTGGGGAATCTGATAAATTGATTTTGGAATTAAGAGACCTTTTAGAGAAAGTCTGGACAGAGGTATTTTGGATAACTATAAAGGTTGGAGTGGATTAAGTTGATCTTTGGATAGTATTGTTTAAGGTTAAAAAATTTATGAAGATTATTTTTGGAATATTATAATACTATAGTTTTAGGAAAAGGACAACCTACAGGGTGGGGCATAACCCGTCACGTCGGACAAAGCTGCACTAATCGAACCCACAACCATAGTACGACAGGCCTTTATTTCCTACCACTAGCCTACAGGAAGTCCCTGGTTATTACAAAATAATTTTACTAATCTAAATGGTATGTGTTAACATTTGGAACCTTATATAATTAGGATAAATATAATATTTTTGAGTTCTATTATCTTTTTGAGTGAAAGATGAGTTGAAGGTTGAAACTCTAATTGTCAAGAATAAATATATATATACCTATCTCTTATTCAATGAATAAATTAATTCTTAAACTTTAGTAAAGGGATATTAAAACAAAAAAATGTGTTATCCTAATACCTTATGTCTTGTTGAACTGATGATATTTTAAATCAACATAGATTGAAGGCTTTGAGGCCCTCAATTTGGTAGTTGATTGTGATTGATGACCTCAATCACTCCCTACAAATATTTACGTTTTTCCTCCAATTATATGTCTCTAATTTCCACCAATGTTCTCCTAATCGAGATCATAATTGGGTGGTGACTTTTTCATTTCCCTTTCCCTCTTATTAAGGCTAAATTTTATTAATCTTATTTATGATGTGGGTTTTCCACAAAGGTATTTTCTATTTTCAACCTTTAATTTTCCAAGAAAAATTTCAAATTGTGAGGATGCAATTTATTGAAGGAGGGGAGAATTTAACACCCCGAGCTTCCACAATAATCTTCTCATTCAATAATGCAATAGCTTGCGTTGTACGCAACTTCGAGTTTTAAAACACCGCGACTAATCAAAGTAGCCGTTATGAATAGTAATGACCACCTTTTAAAATTATAGAAATTTTATATTTCAAAATGGACTTCATTTTTGGATTCGGAATATTGAAATTAGCCTATGTTGAATTTTTGGTATTTTTTTGAGAACTTCTAATTTTTTATGAATAGTGAAAAATACTTAAAAACAAATTTTTTAATCAAAATAATTTATAGTGATAAATTATACTATTAAGTGGTATTAAATTATAATTAGAATATATTTTTACCATTTTATCCAATGGTGTTCATTAGAATTAATTTAACATTGAAATTGGACATATACAATTGCCAATCTTTTGATATAAATTGTTTCTTAAAAACACGCTATTTGTTGTGAAAGCGGGAATTAATTATAAAATTAATTAATGCAACTTATATGTTTGGAATATTTTAAAATATACATCATTTTTGAATTCGGAATATCAATTATAGCTTAGGGTGAAATTTTGGCATTGTTCTGAAAAACTTCAATTTTTGATGAATAGTGAAACCACTAAGTGGTAGTTAAATAACTGCTTTTTCGTTTAAATGAAATATTACCACTTCTGTGATTTGATTTTCAAAAATCTGACATACATGGTTTTCATTAAGAAGTAAAATTTGGTTCAATGAGATTAAAATAATTTTTGGTGAATAGTAACTTTTAAGTTCTTAATCGCGATTAGAGGTAATTAGTGTAGTTTAAGGTAAAAATAATGTTTTAATAATATGAGATGAGCTTGACACATGTACTACCCTCATTGGATGTTCCATGGCCGACCAATACAATCCATGGGTCAACTTGGGGACCCCATGGAGCCACTTTAGTTAGAAAATGACATAAATACCTTTTATTTGATGTCAAAGTAAAAAATGACACAAACATGAAATGTTTTACTAAAACAATTTTTACATGGGGTTATACAAGTCATATTTTTTACTATAAATAGTCATTGGAAAGCTAACAAGATTTCCTATATCATACTTTTTTTTTATAATTTTTAGACATTAAATAAATTAAATTATTTATGACATCATTATGATGCAGCGATGACCTCATTATTTAACGATTTTAATAAAATGAAAAGATAATGTACAATCCAAGGAATACACTGGTAAAAAGACTATTGTATGGGTATATTTCGAACCCTTATCACCTTATCCACGAATTATATAAGTGTGGGACCTTTAGAATCCGAAAGGCATTGTATAATAATGTAAATTTCCTTACTTTCCAAGAGTGCCCCTCCTCCTCTCTTATAAAAGTCCCCCACCTCTACCACCTCATTCACACTTTTAAACCATTTTTCTTGGCCAAACTCTGCCCAAATACTATCCCAACTTCCACCTATTACTCCTAGAAGAATCACTTTGGGCAGAACTCTTCCCAAGGAATCCTTTGGATCAAATAAAAAAGAGTTACCCAATTTTGAGATAATGTCTTCTCTAATGTTGTTTTGTTTTATTTTTCTTCTCCAACCACCTAAACTATTTTTATTCTTTTATTTTGTAACAACACCAGTATCCTCAATATACTAGGATGTTTTTATAAGAATTATTCGAGCTACACTTACACACACCTACATCTAATGGTTAAAGAACATACGGTTTCTGTGGATGGCGAATTTCTGCCTCACGAAATGATGATTGTTCAACACTCATATAACACCTTCAAAGGTGGCCATTAAGATGTCTCTATATTTATATATTATATATAATAGGTTTATGTTTTACTTATGCTTCTGTATTTCTCATTTATGGAATAATTTATGATTTCCACTATGGGTAAACGCGATAATTTCATTTTAGGAAGTGCGGACTACCGCCCCCTCAATGTGATGTGAATCGTTAATGCCATATGTGGGAAGTATAAAGGATGGAGTAAATGATATTATATATGATATTATACTGGAACCATATTATACCTTTATATAATTATGATTTCATTCCATTAAATACGAAATAGAAATGAAAGTAGCGTTCATGCGTACGTACGACTTACCGTCTCCATGAACGGTGAATTTCATTTCTTACCTCTAAATGTTATGTAATATTATAAATGCTTGTATATACTGGATATATATGATATATATGATATCTACATCATGAACATAATTATGGATATAATGTATATATCACCACATGAACAACTTGTAATTATAAGAATTTTATTTTTGACTCAAGTACCTAAGATCGACAAAATGACTGTTATAAACTTAAATAATTACATAATGTTCATAACATGGTAATAAAGGATATAAAAGGAATAATGAACATGAAAAAGGTTCTTATGTAAATAGAAATTAACTCTAGTTTATTATTCAGGAGGTTAAAGAACGGTCGAGTCAGGATAGGATGCAAGGTAAGGGAATTTCTTAACCCAACTTCCATTCTTTGGGTTAATCTCCTACTTTCAAATTATGTCATGATATTATTATGTCTTATTTTTTATTCTTTTTGTGTACCTATAGTTAATACACATAATAGATCTATTTTATTTTAAAAATGATCTTTTTAAGTACTTCGTCTCAATCTCCTTTCATTGAGGAATATTTGGTTTTATACACAACTTTCTTTTATACGATGTATAAACCCCTTTGACTTTTAAATTTATTCAAAAGGAATCTTTTTTATACGAAGCGTTTTACTAAACGACAAAAAGGGATTGTTTTTATTTCCGTACATATGCAGCGACAATGACTTCTCCTCCGCCGTGACCATTATTTGAGTTTCGGCTTCCTCTACAAGCCATCACTTTTTTTAAGGAAAAATTAATACAAAGTTTTAACTTTTTTTTATTTTGGTATTGAAAATGGTTTTGAAAGCGTTTTTATTATATCAATGTGTTGTATTGAAATCTTGTGATTGAAATGTGGAAATTTTATGTTTCATTTATTCATGTTTCATGTGATACGGTTATGTTATGGTTTATGATATGTTTAAACCTATTCATATGAGGAATGCATTGGACTTAATAAGTGACGGGTGGAGCCCGCTATAGCTCTTCGATGCATCGGCAGGTCTCATGAGACAAGCTAGTGTCTTGGCACGAGGCCTCGACAAAATCTTAATTGTGGTCTTGGCACGAGGCCTTGGATACGTGGTTATGATAGTCTGGAATTATGTATTCCATCATTATGAAAGTAGTTATTGATATTGCATGGGATTATTCGATTAGTAGAATATCTATGTGAGTAAGTAAATGGCATTATTTAATTTTTATTTTTGCCATATTACGCTAAAGTTCAAGTTTAAAAAGGCTTTTGTTTTATTTATACTTTGCCTTAAATGTTAATGATTATTTATGAAATCTTCCGCAATATTGTTATCCTTACTGAGCATCTGAGCTCACCCCTTTCAATGTTTTAATATTTTCCAGGATGTGAAGAAGTATTTTATGAATGACCTGCAGGGATAGTCAGAAGAGGATATGAGTGTGGACAATGGAGACTTTGTTATTGTATTCTTTCACCTTATGATTTAATGAAACATTTATGAATTTATCTAGTGTTTACAAGGCTACTAAACAAATCGGTCTTTCGAGACTTGATCTTTTGTGATCATGCCAATGTTACGAAGTAATGCACCGACTCTGGGTAGCTGGGGTCGGGGCGTTACAATATCTCCCTCCAATGAATTGGGTAATGATTTATATCTCATGAGATAGACATGGGTTCAATGGAATGTATATCCGCTTCAGTAATATAGGGCTGGAACGGCAAGTAAATCTCATTTAGTAATACAGGGCTGGAACGACAAGTAGACCCGGTTTAGTAATAGACATTTTACACTATGATGGTCATGTAATAAATGCCTTGGATACTTTGGAAATAATATCATGTGCTTAATGGTTTCTAAAATTACATATTTGATGTTTCTTTGTTATATATTCCTTATATACTGCCAAGATTTATCTCATTACTTAGGATTTTGATGATTTATGTTCATGATTTCACGTTCAAATGTTTATGGATTGTTTTATGTTCTCCATATTTAGCCTTACTGATCATTTTACCTCACCCTTTTATGTTTTATTTTACCCTAGATATAAATAAATATTTTAGGTAATAAAACAAAATAGAAAGATATTTATGGGAGATGTTGAATATCTTTCATCGTGATTAGAATATTATGTTTCAAGTTTCCAAAGACACTAAACTATTACTATCCTTGGGTGTTTGTTTTTGTTAGGTATTATGTATTACACAAAAGTAATGTAATGTCCATGTATTTCAAACATGGGTCTCTACAGTTGGTATCAGAGGAATGGATTAGTTAACCTTTAGAATCAAGGATGTGAAAACCTTAGTGAGATCCCTAGAAAAATTTCTAAGGTATGTCTTGGGATGTCACTACGGTTAAGTATATGTATAGGTTTTAGTCCCAAAATTATGTTAAGTATCATATAATTAAACCTAATATGTTAGATATTGAACGTATTCCCCCTTTATTATTTTGTTTTACTAGTGTGATTTTTTCCTCTCACAGTATTCATTTTGGGTTTTAGACAATGGTTGGAAGCTGATGGAACCATGTTGATCAATGTAATTGGAAATGCAATGATATTCCTCTTGAATAAACCATTTTTATGGGATATGGAGTGAAAAATCTTATTGTTATACTTACACAACCTATTAATCATTCTGGACTTCCAAATGAGTATAAAATGGAACAATATTCTATTGAGTCTTTCATGAGGAAACGTCTACCTTATTTCAATGGGTCTTCCGATCCACTTATTGCTGAACAATGGATCAGTAAAATTGAAGATATATTTTCCATACTTTTCTGTTCAGAACATGAAAAAGTCATTTTGGATGTTTACTATTAAGAAGGTCAAATAGACCAGCGGGGGACTCTAATTAATAATACAAGTCCCCAAGATGAAATTGAATACATGGAATGGGATGAGTTCAAGAACATGTTTTTCAATAAGTACTTCCCCTGTATTCTTCGAACAAATATGGAAAAGGAGTTCCTTGAGCTTTGGAAAAAGGATGATTAATTTTTTGGTATATACGAAGAGAATTTTACAAGGCTTTCAAATTATGCATCTGGATTTATCATTCAAACTGAAAGTAAAATTGATCGATTCTTAAATGGCTTAAAACTAAGTCTTCGAAAGGCATTATCTATAAGAGACTTCAGTAGTTATGAAGATATTGTCTGTTGTGCTATCAAGGTAGAATTGAATGTTGGTGTCACATATCTATCTCATGGTTCTGACTAGAAACGAAATATGCAGTTCAAGGAAAAATATCAAAAGTATGGTGAAAAGAAGACAAATGTTTTGTTATGCTCAAATTTTGTAAAGAAGAATGGTGGAGATTGTCTTAAAGGGACTAAAAATGTGTTAAGTGTGGAAAAGAAGGTCATCAAGTAGCTGAGTGCTGAAGTAATGGGAAAAGGTAGATAACTATGTGAATAGAGAAAAGAATATAGAGAATGCACCACCAACACTTCAATGCTATATGTGCAAGGAAATGAGGCATTATGTTAACCAATACCCTAATCCAAGCGTTAATGATGATCGACATCAACATCCATTTAAGGAAAAGGACAAAGGGAAGTCACATGCGATCACTATTTGTGATGTTGAATATGACAACGAAGTGGTGGAATGAATAAGTGTTTATGTAACGTGATTCCGAAATAGTGTTGTGGAATCTCATTTTTAGTATCGTGGAATATTGGAATATCTATATAATGGTTTATTGTGGTTTTCAGTAATTATATGGTACCAGTAACCATGAAAAGTGATTGAAATTATTTTGGAAAGTAGATGATATAGGCATAATGAAGGGATAAAGGTATAATGAGATGTTTTATAGTATTAATGATCTCATGATTGATAAAATGACAATGTGATATCATGGTTTTAGTTTATAGAATTTTTGGAAAATTTGGTGTGTGGAAAGGTTTAATTTTGATGGAATTCATGTTTTCACTAAGTTTCTATGGTAATTCATGTTTCAAGAGAATACATGATTAAGGAATTCACATGTTTTGAATGTGACCAACAAGACATATCTTTTGATATATGGGAGATAAATGATGGTATTTACATGCTTGGTAGATGAACTCTCTAGTAATATATTTCTTTACACTATGAGATTGGACAAAAGCATTTTGGATAAGACTAATGAATGGAATTGATCAAGTTAGATATTAGATAGTATTGTTTAAGGCTAACACATTTTTTTCTAGAATGTGATAATACTATAGTTTTAGAAAAATAATAACCCGTAGGACGGGTGATAACCCATCACGTCAGACAAGGCTACGGGAAATAAACCCACAAACAAAGTGTGACAGGACTTTATCACTTACCACTAGCCTACAAAAAGTCCCTGGTTTGTAGAAATTAGTTTTACTTTATTAAGTGGTATGATCAATGAAGTATAAGTCCAGTTTTCGGACCATATACAATTAATATCACCATATATGGACTTATGTATATTTAATAACTATTGATATCCTTTTGTTTCTGATAGATGGAATGACCCATCATTCAATAACAAGATCTGAAAACACTTCATGAATGACTAATTGAAATTCATTTCTTTAATATATGAAGTGGAAACTGTTCATGGAATGAACAATGGTGAGATTGTACCTAAATCAAGTAAGTATTTCTTCTAATTCAAAATTATCAACATTAGGGAAATGATCTTGAAAACCCAACATGTTGTCTTAGTATCCTCATATCTAATGAATCCAATGGTACCTTAGATCATCACAAATTTATGGCTTTGTGATTATTGTCTTTTTTCATAGTCATGTTCTCTACCACTCTCCATCAGAACATGATGGTTAGATTTCTTTTCCATATCCATATTTTTTACTATATTCTCTTATGTGGAAACCAAGTGTTGAGTTACTGTTATGTTTCTAACATTAATTTTTAAAATAAATCTCTATTATTCCTTTTTATGATGTGGTTATATATGAAATAAGCTTTCAAGTAGTAAATTATTTACAACCCCGACAAATTTCATGAGCGAAATTCATTTTAAGGGGGTAGAATGTATCACCCTGAGATTTTATGAAAAATAATCTTTTTAATTTCCTTGATGTCTTATGTTGTACGCTATAAAAAATATTAGATTACTATATATGAACCACTATATTAGCTTTCAGTATATGAAACACTATTCTTAGATTGTGTTGCAGATAAGAGTGACCAACCTCAATAGCATGTGTTGTACGCAATACCGAGTACAAATAAATAATGATATATTATTATAATATTAGTATGAACTATCCGTTATAAATAGTATTAACCAAATTTTTAATTTTATAACACTATAATTCATCTAAAAAATCTTCTAGAACATGGTACAAGAACAAAATCAATTTTTCATATGAAGGATGTATTTTTCAAAAAATACAGTTTTTTCGTATTTTTATAGCGCTCCCATTTAAATCCAATTTTTGAAATGTTTATAAGTTTAATACGACAAATCAATATTCTTATTTTGAATAATTATACAAATTTTTACGTTTGATAATTTTTTGACATTATTATCATAACTTTCTTATTTAGATGAATAGGAAAAATACGCTAAATTTTAATTAAAAACAAACTTTTTCATCGAGATAATTTATATGGTTAAATTATAATATTTAATGGTTTTAAAATATAAATATAATATATTTTTACCATTTAATATAATTTAAGTCATTATAAATAATTTTACATTGAATTCATAGTTAAACAAATTTCAATCTTTTGTAATGTTTTAACTTTTAAAACCTATTTTCTCAATAGCTGGATTAATATTAAATAAAATACTCCAACTTCTCTGAATTGAATTTGAAAAAATGGATTCCATATTTGGAATCATTAGTTCAAAATTATGTTAATAGGATTCTTTTTATTTTGGGGCATTATGAATAGTAACTATGGTAAATATTATTTACCACAGTTAAAGGAAAATCAGGTAATTCAGGGTAAAAAAGTATTTTAAAATTACACTAAAAATTTTCTTGATATCATTGGGTGATTATATTTCTCTCTAAAACATACACACATAAAAATGGAATCTATTGAAACCCACTTGGTTGAGATTAATACCTTTAATTGATTTTATTTAAAGGAAAGTGAAATATCTCTCACTCAAACATTATTAATTAAATTATTTTTAATATAAGGTTATACAGAATATAAATTAGATTATAAATACTCATTTAAAGATAAAATGTTTTTATTAATCATTGTAATTTATTTTTATTTTTTAAGAAATATATAATTACCTTAATAGCTTATACATTAATGATGTAGAAATAATCTATTTAGTGAAAAATCAATAATATAGTTTTCATTAAAAACCAATATCCATGAAAAGGACTAGCAACATGACCAAATCTTATTGGTCGAGTATATGTATACACTAAGAATCCAAGGTTCTACTTGTGGACCATTTGGATCCTTATAAAACAGATTAGAACAGTTATATTATATTATTTTAAATGATATAAAAGTTTGAACCTTCATAATTTAATGAATATAAAAACTTAAATGTTGTAATTTTAAGGTGATAAATTCGATTAAAAGTATTATTATGAAATATATGAGAGTTAGCTTCATCATAGTATTTTATTTTTAATTTTTATGCAACAAATAAGTATATTAATTAATTATAAAAAATGATGTAGTAATTACCATATTAAGAAAAATATCAAATAAATTGTTTTAGAAATATTAAAATAAATATTAAATGAACTAATTAATGTTCTCCACAAATTTTATAGATATAAATGACATCTTAGTAATCTATTAAATATCTTTGTTCGAACATATCTCATTTGTTGATTTTATTTAAATTCAAATAAATTAATAGTGTCAAAATTGACACTATTGATATTTTATAAACATAACATATTATTAAATTGTTTAAAAATCCCAAATATATTTAAAAATTAAAAATATAAATTTATATGGTCAAAAAGTTCATAAAGTATCTAATTATATATAATTCACAACACATAAGTAGTCATTCATAACAATTTTAAATTTATAATATTATTACCATAAATAAAATCAAGTAGATTAAATAAGAATAAATCAAACTGATAAGGTTTAAAATAAATTTCAAACATGTCTAAATTTTATTGTTTTATGGGATTACCAACATATCTCATCTCATCTATTATGTTGAGTCATTTTGGAGGTTTTTATGTGTGTTTGGGTTTTATTATAAATTAATATTTTTGAGGTTTCCAAAAGTTCCCCTCTCCTCTCATATATAAGGGCACCTCTTTCACTCATTTTTTATCCTTCATGCTCGTCCAACCCCTTCCAATTCCTCTTATAAACCTCTATAGTTACATTATATAGGTTCTGGTCTTCTCAAAAGACCATCTCTAGTGCCCTAAGAGGATTTTTAAAGGAGGCACTTCGAGGAAGAGGTAATATCTTCTACCGATTCTTTCAAATTTATTTATTCTTCTACTTCCTCTAATTTAGTCATTTCATTATAAAGTAATAAAATATGTATCAATAATTTACTGATATGTTATTATTAATATGAAAAAACCCTATTTCACTTTCTATCCATCCTATGAAAAATGAAATCACCGCGCGTGCGTACGTACGGAATATCGTCTCCACATCGTGTTGTAATCTGTTTTTCCACCACCACCATAATTGGATGGGTATAATGGTATAAATAATAACTATATATTATAATTATAAAATCATACTGATTTTAGATATTATATCATCCACTCCAATTCCATTCGATAATTATGGGAATGATATCATCCCTCGTGCGTACGTACGGATTACCATCTCCACGACACGATGAGATTCATTATCCATGTTAACCATTCAATAATGATTTTAATGCTTATATAAAAAATAATAATTAAATATATGAAATAATAATTATAATGGAATTATGTATTTTCTATTTACTTCCATTCAATTTAACAATGAAATGAAAATAGTGTTCACGCCTATGTATGACCTACTATCTCCATGAACGATGTATTTCATTCCATTTTTCAATCTATTATATATATATATATATAATATTATGAATATATATTATATTTAAATCATGTTTTACATTTTGGAAGTAAATAATCCTGATCTATGTAATCATATGAATAATTAAAAGTCAAAACACATACGACAAATGAAATTATTTGACCCAAAACACTTCTTCAACAAGGAATTGACAAATGAACGGGTAATATAAAGTCGTAAGTGAATCTTATATGATATAATAAATAATATTATGGTTTTTCTACAAGTTAATAATATATTTAAACCAACTATACATGATTCTTGGGCACATATAGAAGAAATTGGACATCAGTTAAGTGATAATTTGGCAATCTCATTTTTATCTGAGACTGTTTATACATAATTATTTTGATGGGATATATTTATCATCCAGGTTTTGGTTTTATAAATATGGTTTCATAAAATTTTTAATATTATTCTGTGTATGTTTGAAGTCATTTATAAACTTTTATGACTTTTGCCACAAATTATGGAAGGAATCTTCCTTTCATTTACCAAATAAGGTACTTTTTGACTTTTCTAGTAAATGTATGAGGAGAATGTTTTTTAACTTATACGACATGAACAGATTTTTATGGTTTCATAATGCCTTATTTTCATGAATCTTCCTCTACAATATTTAATAATTATTTTCAACAAAAACCATTTCTTTTAAAACTTCATGGTATTCTGTGAAAAGAAAATAGTTTTGAAGAAGAGAGGATATTTTCTTCATGAATTCATTTCTAGTGTTTTATCAAAAATATTGTCCATATAAGATGAAATTATTTAATATTATTATGTTTGAAGTATAACGTATCTATTATTTTCATGGTTTTATTTTTCATAGGATGAAATGATATCCATTTATTCTATATGGATTCTGTTATGATGGGATGATGTTTATGAAACCCATTTTATTCATTGGGTTATAATGAATGATTTCGGTCTATTTTTTTCACATGAAAATATGATTTAATTATGAGATGGGTGGGACCTATAATCACCTCCAATTAATTGGGTAACGATTTATATCTCATGAGATAGACATGGCTGGAATGGCTAGTAAATCTGGTTCAGTAATAAAAGGCTGGAACAGTAAGTAAATCTGGTTTAGTATTACCGGGTTAGAACGACAAGTAAACCTGGTTCAGTAATAGACATTCTCCACTATGATGGTCTTGGAAGCAATTCCTTGGTTACTATGGAAATAATATCATGTGCCTAATGGTTTCCACAATTACATGTCTAATGTTCCTTTGTGATGTATGCCTTATATTCTACCATGATTTTTGTCATTACTTAAGATTTTTTTTGTTTTATGTTCATTTTTTCACATTCAAATGTTTATGGATTGTTTTATGTTCTACATGTTTACCCTTACTGAGAATTTGAGCACACCATTTTATGTTTTATTTTCCCCGGGATATAAAGAAACGTTTTAGGTAAGAAAACAAAAGGGGAAGTTCTTTATTAGGGTTTTTGAAGATCTTTTACCATGATTTGAAGATTATATTTAGAGTTTCCAAAGACTTTAAACTATTATGGTCCTTGGGTGTCTATTTTTGTTATGTATTAATTATTCTGCAAAATTATTGTAATTTCCATGTACGTCAATCTTGGGTATCTACAGTTCGACACTTAATATCCACTTATATTGGTTGTATTTATGTTTTTCATAATTAATTATGTAATTAATTTATCATTAATGTAATGATATGATCTTTGTAATGGACTTTGTTTCAATCTCCTTTTATTGAGGTATATATTGTTTTACATATGAGTTTATTTTATAAAGTGTATAAACACCTTTTAATATTCTTTTCTTTCAAAGGGAATATTTTTCTACAAAGTGTTTTACTAAATGAAAAAAGTAACTTTTTTAACATTTACAGTGACAATGACCTCTATGCCACTGTAATCATTATTTGGATTCATCTATAAGCCTTAAAGGTTATTAAAATGAAAAAGAAAACACTTTTTCTATTTTTGGGAGTTTTGGTATTGAAAATGGTTTTAGAAATGGATTGATTATTTAAATATCTTAAAATTATTTCTTGTGATTACAAATGAAATGGTATTAGTGAAATTTTTCTATTTTCAATCTTTTATGTGTTATAATTTTATAATGGTACATTGAAATTTGATGGGTGGTTACGTGATGAACAAAATTAGAGGTAGTGCCATTATAAACCCGGATGGGTGGTTATGTTATAACCTCCAATTCATTGGGTATGGAAGTCGGTTGTATGGCTAGATCATTTAGTGATATGTGTGGATGGGGACCGTATATTTATTCCATTTAAGAATGTTTATGTCCCTAGATAACTTTATATGTTATGTGTTCTTTCTATGGGTGTTGGGGTAATATTTTGGTAATATAAGTGTATGAAATGATATTTTATTCAGTGAAGAGTGTTTAAAACTCTATAAAGGTGAAAAGTATTACTTTTGATAAAGAATTCATGGTTTACTTGTAGTTTGAAAAAACTAGTTGTTTTCCATCTTTTCTTATCCATTACTGGGATTTTTATGCTCATCCCATGTTTTTGAAATGCATTTTACTGGACATAAAGATTAATAGGGTCAAGGATGGAATCATGGAAAAGTCATGCTATAAAAACATGGAACTATACATGTTTCTTTTTTACGAGTTTTTATTTAATGATAAAAATGGAAACGGAGTAAAATTGTCATCTTTGTAATTTTTGAAATGTAATGTAATTATTGTGGCCTAATTCTCTAAAACAATAATCCTGAAAATATCCTCAATGGAAATTATTAACTTAATTCAATATTATGTAATGTATTAGGCTGGGGCCTTAACATTGGTATCAAAAGTCACTTTAGATAACTTTAGAGGTTAGAGTGTTATTTAAAAATAAGTGATATAACCAAAATGGATAGAATATTAGAAAGAATCATTGTTATTTTAAAAAAAAATTGAATGAGTTTTAGAATTCATGAATATGTCTATCTTAGTATATACCCTACTCATAAGATATTATATGATGATTTTAAAGATATACTAACACTAACAATTTTTTTATTACATGGTTGTATCTAGTAGGAACCAAAGTAACGTTGGATGTGATGAAAATTGTGACAGTTTTTTGAATAAACAACGGAATGAAGTGGGAGATGCATTGATTTTTTTGGTTATTCTCAACCAACATTCTAGAGTCATGATTGATGACCTAAACCTTGGTCATATTATTCATGTTGATTTTTTTAGTTTAGTCACTCATTTTTTTAATGGAGGATTTCTTACTAAAGTATTTAATGCATAGTTTCATTCTCTTATTCTAATGGTGGAGAATGATAATGAAATCCACCTCATTGGGAAATTACATAAGTAAAAACGATTTATAAAATCATTTCCAAAATATACTCTATGAGTATGATCTCAATTACATACATAATTGTCTCCCACAATCATTTTTTTGTTAAGGGTAGATCCATTCAAGATTGTCTCATTGCTACCTATGAATGTCTTAACCTTCTTAAGAATCCAGTTGAGGTTGGCAATATTTCTATCAAGCATGATGTTAGAAAGGCATTGGACACATCGAGAAGGAGTTTCATTTGTAAAATTCTTTATAAGATGAAAAAACATGGATAATGGATCTGGAATAATGTTCAATTATTAAGATATCTACATTTTAGGAATTGAATAGTTGTGTTTGATCTATGGATGATGATATTTTTATATGCATTAATTATAAGATTTATTTAGAATACTATTTCATGTATATGTAAACATGAAGATAGATATATGAAAATGTTATTTAAGGATGAAAAGTCTTTTGTTTTTTGGATATCGTTATAAGGATCCCTTTGGGTTTATATGATCCTTGAATTTGAGGTAATTGACTGTTATTAATTTTTGAGATGGAAATGAGAGGTATGAGGTAACATTCGTGGTTAAAATATGTTATTGTTATTTTTTATAAATTTATATCAATTTTGGAAATGTTATAAAGTTATATCATTTTTAAAAAAGGATAACACGTAGACCGTGTGACAACCCGTCGCGTCAAAAAAAGCCAACAAGAATTAAACCCACAACCAAAGTGTGATTGGTATTTATCACCTCCCACTAGACTAAATGAAGTCCATATTTAGTATTACTTATTCATTTGAGTTAAATAATATTATGGATCAAGAATAAGTTGATTTTGAAAACATAAGTTTTATCAAATGGATATTCTTTGTATAGTAAAAATGTTTGGTGATTAAGTGATAAAGGTTATTTTGGAAGAATCTAGGTTTTATTTAGGACATATGGCTATTCATGTTAATTATGGAAATTATTAACCTATATTTTAGAATATGTGACTCTGTTAATTACCTTTCAATATGATACTTTAAGAGTTTCTGATTATTTTTCTAGATAAATGTTAAGATTTTTGTGGAAGACTATGTGATCAAATTATTCAAAATTTCAGGTTTCAATATTAGTTTGGATTATTTTGAAGAATTGTAAGGATGTTTTTCTATTGAATGGTATTTTTTGGATATTGGTTATTGTTTTTTGAATTTTGGAGATTATGAGTAGTATTTTTTTTATTAAGTATTATCTTTTTTGGGGGTTATCTGATCTGGTGCTAACCATTTTGGTTTTGAATAATGTCTAAAGAAAAGGGAAATATATAGTTTATCTTTTGTGACCTATCTGATTCTATAAAAGTTGATTTTAGTGCTTCAGGTGTGAGCAAGTCATCTTGAATACTCATTGTTTGGAGAAATGATTAGTTTTTGGTAGAAACCTGTTAAAGGATGAAACTCTATTTGAAATGTAAGTATATTACCTTATATTCTTAGTCAAACTCATAAACAAAATCTTCAGCTTCACAAAAGAAAGCCTAAAAACGATTTTTGTTTATTTTTCCTATTGGGAAACCAAAGATAGTTTAACCTATCACAATTTTGTGGGTTTTCTTGTTGTTAACTTTCTCCTGATCATGTTTTCTGTCACTCTCCATCAGAACATGACACTTAGTTTCTCCTCCATATCAATTTTTTCATAGAAACCAAGTATGGGTTATCTCAGGTGAACTTAGTACTTCACTTTCATTATTTTAAAGTGATATTTTTGTTAAATATTTTCTGATGTTGGACTTTCAATGATGGTTTTGAGCCCATTTTTAAAATTATGAGGATGCAATTTCCCAAATAGGGGAAGGATGAAACATCCCTGGTAAAAAAAGATTAATACATTTTCATATTTACTAGTATTTGTAACATAAATATTAATTTTACTTTAAATTGTATTCTATGTTTGTTGGCATACCCAAAAAGAAACAATGATTTTCTTTGAAATCATACCTTGCACACAATGTTGAGTTATACTGAAAAATAGTAATATATTATTATTATTTTAAAAGGTAGTTAATATATAGCCATTGTATTAGTGGGAAAGAGAAAAAACTAACTGAAATATGATTACACATGTTTATTAAATGTTTTTATATTTATCTAATAAACATTATAGGCTTAATATGTGAATGAATCCTGTTTTACAAAAAAATACCCTAATATTCTTTAAAATGTCGATTTACCACCTTTTAATGGCGAACCCTTTTTAAATCTAGTTTTTGTTAATTTTTTATATTTTATTTGACAAAATAAAATTCTACTTTATAATCGTGTCATCAAGATTTTCTTCGGGTAAAATTTTGGTGTTTTTCCTATAATGTTCATTTTTTAATGAATTGTTAGAATTACATCATTTTAATTCAAAAATGATTTTTAAAATAATATAATTATTTGGGTTGATAATATATTTAATTGTTTTTAAAGTGTAATTAGATTCTATTTTTTCTATTTAGTCCAATGTTTTTCATTTGATGTAATTTCACTCTTAAATTAGACATAAACAATGGTAAATCTTTTGATAGTATTTATTTCATAAAAACACGGTTTTCTTTTTGATAACCAGAATTAATTTTAAATTAATTTCTACCACTTATGTGTTTTGAATTTGGAAAAATTGATTCTATATTTGGATTCAGGAGATCAAAATTTTTTAAATAGGTAACTTTTATCTTTAAACATTATGAATATTTACATTAGTAAATATTTTATTTACTATGGATAAACGGTAAATCTGGTAAATTAGGATAAGAAAATATTATTAGAATAATACTAAATTACCCATAAATGTTTCCTATTACTATATTTTCATACATGTCTGACCATGGGAGTCCATGGTTCTCTTTTGGGACACGATGGAGCCACATATAAGTGATAATGACACTTTATATTAAATAATTTAAAGTAATGACAAAGATTACATAAGCATATATCTTTTAGTAAATCAATTTTTAGAGGGGGATATACAAATTATCTATTTGTCTATAAATATTCATTAGAATGCTAAAAATATTTTCTTATTCATAATATTTTATTTTTAATTTTTAGACATCAAATAAATAAAATTATTTGTGACACAATGATGATGTAGTCATTACATAATTAATAAATGATTTAAATAAATAAAATTATAAAATTTAATAAACTATACAAAACCTATCCCATTATTTTTGGATGATTTTATTTATAACATGATTCATCTTATCTTCAAATTTAATGAGTTTTGGACCTTTTCAAACTGAAAAGTAGTATATTATAAAATAATATTTTCAAACATTCCTAAAGAGCCCCTCTTATCCCTAATAACAATCCATCACCTCTTACCCATTACTATAACCTATGAAGACCCATTGCTCATTCACAACCTACCCAATTAATCTCCCTACATCTTTCTATTCCTTCTAGAAGCCTTACCCTGGGTATAATGCACTTCAATGAAGCCTTTTTGATCAAACCTAAGGGAGTTACCCGATTAAAAGGTAATATCTTCTCTTAAGTTCTTTTCTTTTGTTTTACTTCTCTAACCCCATAAAATAACTTTATACATTTATTTTTTAACAAAAACAGTATCTGAAATATTCTAGGTAGTTTTTATGAGATTTAATAAAAAAACACTTCTACACACTTCCATATAATGGATACAAACATACTATTTCTGTAGACATCGAACTACTGCCACACGAAACGATGATTGTTCAATTATCTCCTAACACCTCTCATGGTGGCCATTATGATGGAACTATATTTATATTTGATATATATTATATTTATACTATCTCTAGGATTCTGTATTTTTCCATTATATCAAACCTTTAGGGTTTTCATAATGGGTAAATATGATAATTTCATTTGAGAAAGTGCATACTACCGCCCCGTCAAAGTGATATGACTCGTTCATTCCATAAATGGAATATGTAAAGGAAGTTGTTAATGAAAATACATAACATATATAAAATATGATTTTATAATGGTATAATAATATTCATATGCACCATTTGGTTTTCATTCCGTTTAAAATGTTAAAAATGAAATGGAAGTAGCGTTCAAGCGTATATACAGCATACCGTCTCCATGAATAGTGCATTTAATTTTCATATATCCTAATGATATAGACTATTATAAATCCATATAAATGAAATATATATGATATATATGATATATAAATCATGAATATCATTCTAAAGATAATTTAATTTCAACCCCATGGACAGTTTATAATTATAAGACATTTATTTATTACTCAAGTTCTGAACATTGACAAAATGTCAAATATGAACTCAAATAATTAACTAATTATAATAGAAATGTAATATGTGATATAAAATGAACAATAAACTTGAAGAAGGTTCTTAAGATTGTATAAATTAACTTATGTTTATTATTCAGGAAATTAAATAATGAACAGGTCAATTCGGACACGATGTAAGGGAACTTCTTAACCCAATTTCCATTCATAGGGATAAACATATACTTATCGATTATGTGGTGCTAAGAAATTTTTTGAATGATTTATGATTGTTTTACACTTAATATTCACTTATATTTTGTGTATTTATGTTTTTTCACACTTAATTATGTAATAAATTAATCCTTAATATAATGAAATGATCTTTGTAAGGGACTTTATGTCAATATTCTTTCAATGAGGAATATTTTGTTTTATACACAACATTCCTTTATACAGTGTATAAACAACATTTACTTTTCATTTAATTCAAATGGAATCTTTTTCTACGAATCATTTTACTAGACTACAAAAGGATTATTTTTAACATTTGAGGCGACAACGACCTCTCTACCGCAGTAATCATTATTTGGCGTCCTCTATAAGCCTAAATGTTTTTAAAATGAAAAAGAAAACACTTATTTTATTTTTGGGTGTTTTCATATTGAACATAGTTTTTGAAATGGATTGATTATTTCAATATCTTCAAATGATTTCTTGTGATTTAAAATAATATGTTATTAGTGAAATATTTATATTTTCAGTATTTTATGTATTGTGATTTTATAATGGTATTTGGACGTTTGATGGATGGTTACATGATAAATAAAATAACAGGTGGTTTCGTGAAAAAATAGGATGAGTGTTTGTGTTATAACCTCCAATGCATTTGGTATGGAAGTCGTCCGTAAGGTTATTCCATTTAGTGATATGTGTGGAAGTCGACTGTATGGTTTTTCCATTTAAGTATGTTTTGGCCCCAAGATACCTTTATGTGTTATATATTCTTTATATGGGTTTTATGGTAATATTTTGGTTAATAATGGGTATGCAAAGATCTTTTCTTCCATGAATAGTATTTACTACTCCATAAATGTGAACATTATTACATATGATAAAGTATTCATGGTTTACATGTTGTTTGTAAAAAATAAAATTTTCCTTCTTTGTGTATCCATTACTGATATTTTAATGCTCATCCCAAATTTTTTAAATGATTTTCACAGGACATAAATATGAATAGGTTCAAGGATGAGATTAATGAAAATTCATGATTTCTAAAACATGGAACTAGTCATATTTCTTTTTTTAAGAGTTTTTATTTTATTAAAAAATGAAAATAGGGAAGAAGTGTCTGCTTTGTAATTTTGGAGATGTAATGAAATAGCTATGGATTAATTCTAAAAAACATTAAACATGAAAATATTCACAATGTTAATTTTTAACATCATTCAACACTATTTAATGTTTGAGGTCGGGGACTTATGGTGGCTAATGTAGAGCATTTGGGAATTCATTTTAATAAATCCAATTTGTGGGTGTCTGAGGTCAAATCCTTTTGGTCTTGGAACACTGTTCTTTATATGAAATTTCTCTGGTTGGAAACGGTGATAATAATGTCTCATGTGCCTTCATTTACTTTGGTTCTCATCGAATTTGTTCCTTTATTTATGCCCATTACTATTACCCGGATCACAAAAGTTTGTGGGTGGATATTGGATCTATTAACTCTGCAACTACTAGCGCCTGGTTCATTCTTGGGGATTTTAAATCGATCGTGGATCCATATGAGAATATGTGTACTTTGAATTATTCTATTTCATCTAGGTAATTCAATGATTTTATTGAAAAAAAATGAGATGATTGAGGAGAATCTGGTTGGGGAAAAATACACTTGGTATAATATATTTTCGTACAGGTATGTCACAATAAAGATTGATAGAAATTTTGTTAATGTAGCATGTCTATATTATTAGGGATATATTTCTTATACTATGTTTCCTAGTATTAATTATAATCATCAACCCATATTGGTTGATCTTGTGGATTGAGTTCTCAAATCTACTCTACCCTTTAGGATCAACAAATCCTATATCATGCATCTTGAGTGTAGGACAATGGATAAGTAGACTTGGAACTCTAGGGGATACAAGAATAATGATTTTTATTGTGTTATTAGGATCAAATTTTCCAAAAGAGACTTGAAAATTTGGTGCAATGATTGTTTCAGCTCTCTTGATGTTGAAATCAACTCCCTTGACAGTTCTCTTCAGTAATTACAAGAGAAAATGACTATGGATAACTTCAATGATGTTGTACTTGGGGAAACTAATATTGTCTCCAACATGAATAGTCTCTTGAAACTTAAATATTACTTGTAATGGGATGAATTTAGGGAAAATTTGTTGAATTATGGTTATAAAAATTCTAATAAAAAAATATTTCTCTTCAAAAAATCAGGATTGTTTTGAAGCCTTTATCCTTGATTTCAAATGGGGATCAGATTATTGATAACATGAAGGATCACTCGGAGAATTTAATCTATTACTTTAAACATCAATTAAATGGTCCACCTTCCCCTTATGATCATGTGGATGGTATTATTCCCATATATGTGATTCACAAAGATAATCAGAACCTTATCTCTATTCCCTTGGTGTTTGTAATTCTGTAAGCCATCTTCAATCTCAAATGTGACAGCTCACTTGGTCTGGATGGTTTTGGGAATCTTTTCATCTAGACCTTTTGGGATATTATTCAAGTTGATGTTTTTATTTTATTCACTCATTTTTTTAATAAAGGTTTTTTTACTAATGGATTAAATTCCCAGTTCCATTCTTTTATTCCAAAGGTGGATAATGCCAATGAGATCCACCTCATATAGAAATTACATTAGTCAAAACCATTTAAAAAATCATTTCCCAAATATTCTCTATGAGGATGACCTTAATTGCATCCATAACTATCTCCCACAATCATTTTGGTTTTGTTAAGGGTAGATCCATTCAAGATTGTCACATTACTACCTCTGAATGTTTTAACCTGCTTAAGAAGCATGTTAGGGGTGGAAATATTTCTCTCAAGATTTATGTTATAAAAGAATTTGACACAATGATATGGGGTTTAATTTGTAAGATTCTTCATATGTTTAGTTGTGATAGTGTCTTCATTTCTTTGGTCATATTGTTTTGGGTATACCCACATATTTGTTCATATTAATGGGACCCCCGAGAGCTATTTTGACTATTTTTCAGGTGTAAGGCTAGGTGACCCCTTTCTACAATCATTTTTTCGATTACTAAGGACCGTCTTAGCAGATTCCTTTCCACTAGGGCCATTAATGGAAAAATTAAATCATTATGTGCTAGTAGAGTATTAGTTGATCCAACACATTTTTTGTATGCTGATGACATCATACTCTTCACCCAAGGTGATATAAGAAATATCAATAATATTAAGGGGGCTCTTTCACATTATGGGAGGGTTATTGTTAGGATATTATCTAGAGTAATTACTTTTTTTATTTTTTTAAGGAATGTACCAACCCATAGGATGAATGAAATTATCAGGTTTTTGGGTATTCAAGAGGTTGTTTTCCCCTTTTCTTAAATGGGGTTTCCTGTGTTTTGGGAGTGACCAAAATTCTCCTAATTCATGGACATCTTTGTCATGGTCAAAAGACATCATGAAACCTGGAAGTGTAAATATCTCTCTACGGTTGGTCATGTTTGTCTAGTGAATACAATTTTTATTTCTATGTTTGTTTACTCCTTTATGGTGTACAAATGGAAAATTTCTCTCATAAATAATATCAATTTGTTTATCAAAAATTTTATTTTGAGGTGAAACATTATTTAAAGTTATCAATCGTATCAGGGAGTACTTGTTGTAAGCCTCATGATACAGGGTGATTATGCATTAAGAATCATAGATCCTTCAATGATTCATTGCAGGATACTTTTATATGGAGACTTATTAATAGTGATTTTGTGGATCTTTCCTTCCTTTCGACTGTGTTCATGCATAGGCTCAAGAATTTAATTTATAGTTATATTAATTCCTTGGTTGTGCCTCTTCATAAATCCACTATTTCTTTTATTAATTTCTATTCCAGATGGTTAGTTTCAAGAAATTATTCTCTCTCTTTTAGGAAGGTAAATTAGATAGGTCATATCATTATTTATTCCCTTGATGACGAGGTGGGAAAATTGTATTCCTTTATTACCATAATAGGCCAACTTGAGAATATGGAGGGCCTCCTTAGCCATGTTATTAGAACGATTAATTTCTACTTTTTTCTAAAAGATGGGATTTTTGGGTATGTGAACTTGTTTACTAAGGTATTTAGACATAGGAATTGTTATAAAGGAATTATTATTCTTGAAACATGGATGCTCAATGTATGTAAGACGTGTACAAGAGAATTATTAGGCCCTATCTTCCAATTGTTTCCTAGAGGGTGGATCATGGGAAGGTTCAAAGTGATTATTATCTTCAATATTTCGGTATTTCCATATGCTCCTCATGGTTTCTTTGTCACTAGAACATGGGTGATGAAAATCAATTATTCCAATTTTGTTTCACTACTTCATCAATGTGGAAGGCTATTGCAGAAATTTTTGAAGTCACTCTATCTCAGGTGGATTCTATTAGGGGGCTTCTTCAAGGCTGACACAACCTAGTTTTGTCTCCACAGCTATTTTTTCTTTCTCATGTCACTATATCTAAACTGGTTCACTTAATAAGGAATTCTAATAATAAAACTATCCATGATAGGTTTTCTCTCAAGGTTGGGGATGCACTGTCACCGATTCTTGCTACTGTCTGAGAAGCTTGCACACTGAAAAAACACATTTGATTTAATTCGGTGCATGACATGTCTGTTCTTACCTGGGTTGGTGTAAAAGGTAATTTTCGACCCCCATATAGAATATTTGAAGTCTTATAGAAGGAACATGTTGATTGTTAGCTCATGGTTAACTCCATTGGGGCCTCACATGGTAATCTATGGCCCTCTGTTTATAGTGTTATTTTTAGGAATCACTTGGATGATTTCATTGGCTACTTTCATGGTTTTTGTGATCTTTCCTCATAAATTAAAGCAAAGATTCTTGGAATTATCATTGTAGTGGAGCAAGAAAGGAGTTGAGGATGGAATTACATCGGAATTTAGAGTTATTCTACCATTATTGTTTCTGCCATCAGGATGGGACTGATTCATTTTTCTGGGAGGCTCACCAATATATGGATTAAATTCTTGGATTATCTTTCCTCGAGGGATCATATTATCACACATATGTATCAGGAGGATAATGAAGTGGTAGATGGTAATTTAAATTAAGGTATAAATGGTGTTGATATTTGTGGTATGATCAGTTACCTGATGATCTTTTTCATTTTGTTATAGTGGGATCAAGGTAAATCTTCTACTTTTAGAATTATGTAAGTCAAAAAATTTTGCTTAATAAACGAGCCTCACTTTTCTGGGAAATGTATCATATTATCATAAAAACATATATGAATAATTTCTGCGATAATATATATATATATATATATATATATATTTTATTAATTCATATAAAATAAGAATTAAATTTTTATTAATGTCATTTTATTCTGTAAATAAACTGTTTCTTCGAAAAAAAATGTGTTTTTATTATTTTTGTGTGTAATTATTATAATAAATTTTCATAAAAATTAAAAAATTTATAATATTAAATTTATATAATTTTTTATATAATCATATAAAAATTAAATAATAGTAGAATGTTTTTACTTTCTGAAGTAATTGATTTTTCAGTGAATAGTGAAAAATATTGATTTATCAAATAATGTCATTTGTTTTCATTAGAACAAGTTTTTTAGAAGTAAAATTATATGATTGATTTATTAATGAAGAGATTTTTATCCATATTATTTATAATAAAAAAATTAATTTAATTTTAATCATAAAAAGTCATGAATTTGTTATATGTTACATTTTGGGATTAAAACCAATTTTTCAAAAAATTAGATACTAATTTCATTTTAAAAATTTATATAAAAATTGATTTTATCCTTTTTTAGAAATTTATTCTTTATAAATGGACTCCATATTTTAAATCCTGAGGATAAATTGATTTAAATAGTGTCCATTTAATTTTTTCATTATTAATAGTTAATAATGTAAATAATTGTCAAATCGTTAAAGGTAAAACAAATAAAATATGTAGAAAACTATGTTTCAAGACAATAAAAATACTATAAAAATTTACATGAATTTAAAATATTAGTTGGGATCTTCCATAATCATACTAAAAGATAAATTTTTATAATTTTTATATTTTTATATTAAAATGAATTTTATATTATTTTATATAATGTAGTATACGATGTTTCACTTTTATATCTTTTAAAAACACTATATTTTTTCATGGTAATATATAGAGGAAATGATATACTACAAAATATTACTTTTAATAATAAATAGTTATTTTTTATATTAATTTAATATTAATTTCTGATTGGTTTATAATTTCCTTAAATCCTTATGTTTTGCTGACATAGTTATTGTTAAAAAAGTAGAACCATTTACATAATAATTTTCAAAAACCAAAAAATAAATATTTTTTAGATTGATAATGGTGTTACTTGAATCTTATGGGTAATTATAATTTATAATTTATACTGAAATTTTATATATTTTAAATACGTTGATACCTTCCAAATATTATATTAAAATTAAATTAATTGTCCTACATATGGTTTTAAGGATATTTTATGTTACAAAATACATTATTAAATAATAATAATAAATTCAAAAATAATGAAATTTGTCAATGATGATGTTATATGTTCCTTAATTTCATACATTGGCCATTATTTTTATTATTTGTACCTTTTGATTAAATTTAGCATTCATAATTATTGATAAGTGTGTTGTTATGATTGAGGAAAAACGCTCAATGAGGGGTTAAACTAAAGGTAAATATGCTTAAATGAACAAAAAAACATGACTAAATAAAATTATTTTATTTTATTTAAATTATATATAATATTTAATTGTCAGTTAATAAAATTTTAAAACACATTTCCTTGAATGTGACTAAATAATATCTTAATGTATTGAAAAATTATAAGGGTTACCATTCCATCTCTTATAAAAAGACATTCCACTCTGCTCTTTATGTCCCATTCATCTACACATATCACGAAAAACCTACCCAATTATATTTTTAACATCCCTATATATGATTTATTGTTGTTTTTATTTATTAAAATAACATTCAATGGGTTATTAAGAATAGATATAAAGGAGGTATATAGAAGAAGAGGCAATCATCCTACCTGAATTCTTCCCATTTATTTCTTCTTATAACTCCTCTATATTTTTATTATTCATAATAAAATATGAAATTCAAAATATTAAATCACAATATTAATTTTTATTATTCTGTATCAACCATTTTAAAAATACATTCAATCAAATGGGAAATGAAAAGTATCGCTTGTGTTAGTGGGTAAACTACCGCCTCCATGTAGCTGTATTTCATTTTACATAAACATAATTTATGGATGGTTGTTATTATGAATTTATTTTTTGTATATTATATGTTTGAAATAATTTTACCTTTTTAATTTTATTATCTAATTGACCTTATTAGCTTTTAATTTATTTAAAAATGATAATGTCGATCGTGTATATGTGTTGACTACCGCCTCTACAAAGGGATGTGATTCCTCTTTTATTTTCAGTTTACATGGATGGTAATACAGATTGAGTTAATCAATACATATGATAAATATGATTGAATAATTATTATGGGAATTTTAATTAACATTTAATTTTCTCTCTTTCGAACCATTGAGAAGTGAAAACATCATTCAAGATTATGTATTAACTACAATCTCTAAAAAGTGACTTAATTATTTTTCATAAACTCTTTATATATGTAATTATAAAAGTTTTTATGATGAATAAAAATTATAATTACATCATGAATAAGAATCTAGAGAGGATTAAACCATGACCAAGTTTTATTTACCAGAACTATATAACTGAAATATACATGAAAAATGAAGCAATTGTACCCTATAACAATGATTATAATAGACCTGTTAATTAATTGGTGATAAAATGATATATATAAATCATATATGGTTTTACAAGTATGATTATAGTTCATGACTAGATTTAGGAGAATTTAATATTTAATACTCAGAGGTTTTAATTTATATACGTTAGTACAAGACATTTGGAAGGTGATTTATATTTCAATATTATTTTAATTGAAATTGATAATTATTAAATTTCAATTGAATGATATTATTTGATCATTATCTAATAAAACCCATCAGTTGTTATTATCAAATGGTTATTACTATAATTTAAATTATTTGGTTAATATTTTATCTCTTTGAAAATCATAATTATTCAAAAAAAAATGAAAACATGAGCTCATTTCTTCTCTTTTTGTTGAAAACCATTGCCATTAATATCCATGTTTTCAAAATTGTTTTCATAAATATTTTTTATTATAATATTATTTTTAAAATTATATTATACACATGTTTCACTTTTCACAAAAAATTAATTAATTTCATTCAATTTTTCATTTTCTAAAAAAGAACTTTTTACTGAAAGAATGATCCAAATATTTATTTTATCGATTATGAGTTAGACGTAAATTCCCACTATCCTAACCTTACAATTCTTTGAATTTGAATTGAATACTTTCAATGGTTATTCTAAATGAATGTTTTTTAGTAATATTTTCTTAGCTATTTTTATTTTAAAAAATGGTTTTCAAAAAGAAAATATTAATTTCTTCAAAAACATATTACAAAGATATTTTAAGAAATTTTACATTTATGATAAAATCATTTCATGTTAATTATGATTTACTTGGAATATAAGACAATTATAAAAATCCTTAATATATATATATATATGGAATTTTTTATTTTGAATATGATGATATATTTATGATACATGTTTGTTTCCATGGGTTTATTATGGTGAAATGTTAAAATTTATATGAAACTCACAACCTTTCAATGATTTATACTATAATTTGATGAATAATCTTTTATGATTTTTTCACACAAATATGAATAGTTTTCATTATGTGATTGATGGACCAAAAATTAATTATCCCTCAATTAAATTTTGTATATAAGGATATCTTATGAGAAAAATAGAACTATAATGGGGATTGAACCTAAGGGGAATAAGGTTGTATATTATATTAATTCTCTTGATACTCCAGGCATGGAAAGGTTAATACTCCATAATTTTCATTATCTAAATCTGATGTGGGTTAATATCATTATATAGTATTCCCTTGGTCTTCATCACATTAGACCACATAGATGTGTCTCTCCCCTTATCAGGTATGCACTTAATTTTATCACCTTTTTATATAAAAATCTACATTATGATGATAATGGGGATTGAACCTATTTCAAGAATGTAATTTTTCAACTTTTATAATCTTTGGAGTGATCTTTGACTAAGAATATATAGAAACCATTTGAATATATATATATATATATATATATATTAATATTACATAAATTAAATGCATATTCAATAAATTAAACAACAATACATTCCTTAATAACAAATAGTTATACTTTATCTAGAAACAAGGATTTATAAATATTTGGTACATAAATGATCTAAATAATTTCTGATTAATTTTTTCATAAATAACACCCTTTATAAGCATATAATACATAAAAAATATCAAAATACAAGGCAACGGGAAACATAAAAAATTTCGATCATAAATGCTTAGTAAGGGAAAACATAATATTAAAAAATAAAAAATCATAATTGATCCTATGATAAGTATAAGTGTTTGAGAAAATGAGTAAGACTTATGAAAATCATATCTAAATTGTAAAATATCATTACTCATGAATCCCAGTGTATAGAGTTTTCAATAAAAATTTAGGTAGTATATAATAATGTGGAATAATAAATAATAAATAATGATCCATAAAAGCATATCATAATCATAATAGATATATTTTTTTAATACACATAAGAATAGAAAATCATTTACTTATTCAAGGATTACTACTCAGACAATCATAGTGGATTGGGTTCACTCGTTAAAATATTCTCTTAGTCAGGGTTCAATCCTAGGAAAATTTTATCATAACAATTCCTTTACAAAAAAGGGATTTTTAGCCCTTCTGGCCATTATTATATCTTGAGATATCAATCATTACCCATTTCATTGTAGGGCTCTATAATTCTCTACCCACTGCTAAATCACTAAAAACAATACATAGGTTTGTCATAAGATTATAAAATATTCATCATATAATCAAATTATAACTCTTGTAAAGTATATGGGAGTCATAAAAATTCTGTAAAATCAATTACAAACCATCCTATGAAATACTAAATATTCTAAAATTGATTAATTTACTCAATTAATAATTATAAAAAACAAAGGATGTTGAAATGGATTATAAAACCTATAAAACATCATTAAAAAATTGTTAAGGAACATTCTATAATCATTTTTAAATCACACATTTAAAATATAGAAAAACATAAAATATTAAAGGATAAATTTACATTAAAATCAAACAAGGAAAATTTTATTATATTCCCTAAATAAAAGGGTATTCTTGATTAGGGATAAAGTCTTCAATGCTATTTACATAAAAAAAATCCTTTCATATTGTCGTTAAAAAGTATGAAGAACCTTGTTGGAAAAAATTAGATTTATTTAAAAAAATTAAAAAGAAAAACATGGGTAAAAATTATCTCAATAAATATTTATATAATAGTAAAAATATTCTTGAAAAACTATAATATATAATTTGTACACGGAAGAAATATTTCCTTACAGAAGAGAAATTCAAAGGTAGTTTTCCAAAAAAACAATATTTTAGGATTTTTGAGTAATTATATATAGGAAAGTGAAATGAAAACAATAAATCTATTTAAATGACTATACTAGAGTAAAATAAATAATAAACAGGAGAGATATATATTTTAATTTCATCGTTATAAAATTTAATCATAAACAATCACGAAAAAATGATATTTTAATGTAAAAACCTTGTGTTTTAATAATTAAAAAATTTATATGTATATGATGATATAAAGTCATATTTATATTAAAGTACATATCATAAATCAGGATTTTTAGAAATTAGTATTGAGTAGTATGTACACCATAGAGATAAGTAATTAGTTTCGAATGATATATAGAGACAAAAAAACCATTATAACATTCTTAAATTTTAAATCAAAAGAAATATAATGAAATTATATTATATTTAAACTAACAGACAATGAGTTTCTTGAACATGTAAAAATAAATTCAATATGTCTTAATCTCCCTATATAATGGAAATTATGTTTTTTAAATATCAAATGAGTCTCGACAATATGAAAATGAGACAATGAAATCCTTTCCTCAAGTTCAATTTTTATCAAAAGCACAATAAAATCGTGTATAAAAAATTTAAATGTTTTTACACTTATAGAAAAACCGTATTAATATGTATAATATTATATAAAATCCACTAATATCATTTCAACCAATTTTTATTGACAATTATTAATTAATGTCTCTATTTTGGTTGTTAACTACATTATTTCTCATGTATGTTTTAGTTCATCAATTAAATTCATTCCAATTTGATCACAGTTTACTCATCTCTATAATTTTAATCAATATATTATCATTATATATTATCATTTTAGAGTTATTTAGAACCATTTATATAATGTGGAGATGTAAAATTAATTACATTTCTACTCCGATATGGAAATCTATAACTACGCCCATGCGATGCTTCGTTTTTTATGGATAAATCAAAATAAAGGTAAATATTAATTAATAACTAAAAAATAATTATTCTAACATAAATATAATATAAAAAATTGAATATTTTCTAATAACATAACATGAATGATGGTGTTTGAAAAGGTGTTGTATCCCTACATGAAAATGTTATGCCATACTTATGCATGAGTGATACATTCATCTCCTATTAGATTGGGAAGAGGTTTTTACGGTATTTTCGTCAAAATAATAAAATATAAGTATTCTTACGATACAATATTCATAATATTTTCATGGATACTTCAATTTTAGATAATGTATAGGAACAAATAATATTGAATGTTCTTTGTTAAGATCTATATCGCTTCTTTGAGAGACTTCCATTATATTACTACATGGAAAATTAGTTTTATAAGTTGAAAAGAATTACTATGATGAAGGAAAGGATTATAAAAAGGGTTTCGAGTAGTTTTTTTCTAACACATAAGGCATAATTGAAGTTAATATTCAGTGATAGTAGGATCCCTTTAATAAGTGTGTAGAGGGTCACACACAGAATTTCATAAAATATTTCAATAATTGAAGGTCAATTTCATGATAATGTCACTAAATATTTATAGGGATATAAATTGAAAATAAGATAGGATTGAAATATTTTCAAAAAATAGTAATCAGAAAAATGTGGGTGCTAATAAAACCTTTATCAAATGGTTTAAATCCTAGGTCACGACATTTTGACGTTAACTGGAGTAACAAAATTTTACTGTTATTACTATACCCTATGAGAATTTTTTTTGTACATATTAAATTAAATTAATATTGTTACTAACAATATGTATTCCCTCTTAATGTATTCAATTTATATATATTGAAAAAAATAATTTGAATTATGTTCACAAATAACAATGAAAATCCATTTTTATAAAATGAATTCTTAAGCCTAAAACCTAATTTACTCGCATTACATAACATAAAAAATTAATTATTAATTTTT
This sequence comes from Viscum album, assembly GCA_963277665.1. NCBI lineage: Eukaryota > Viridiplantae > Streptophyta > Magnoliopsida > Santalales > Viscaceae > Viscum > Viscum album. The sequence continues at coordinate 2,136,938,358 of OY728138.1, forward strand.
TTAGAAATATAAAATCTATAAATATCATTATAATAATTAAAAAAATTTATTAAATTAATTTATAAAGAGGAAAACACATTGTGTGCATAAAAATAGTATTTCTAGAAAAATATGTTTTGATGCTAAAAAATAACTTATACCATAATCAATATGAATTATGATTCCAATTTAATTTTTATTATAATTAATAATTAAAGTAGTCCTATTTTAATTTATGATCAATTTCAAAAAATAAAAGTTTTTTTACTTGAATATAAATTAATTGTTTTAAAAAAATATTTATTTTCACTTTCCGAGAAATATAAATCATTTCGGATTTATTCTAAAACATCACCATCTGAAAAGACTGAATTTATTATTTTAGAAATGTTATTATTTAATATATTTTTTCAAAATTTCAAGAATTTAATTTTTATTCTCTTAAAAAAATATACATATTTTATGAAAACATATTTTTAGAGAATATTTTGTTTTTGAAAATTGGATAATTATTAATAATAAATTAATCAATACCTAATAATTAATAATACCGAGTATTTATTTTTTTCCTAAGGGGTTTTTTACTTTTAATATATTAAAATGTATTAGACTATTGATAAATTTTTTTGATTTAATAGGTTTGATGTTCCATGTATGGAACACTATCAAATACATCATGTTTCATTTCAAAGGAGAAATGTATAAAATCATGGGTTGTATACTTTTCTGCATCACATCCTTTGGTTCTTATAAAGCCTCAAAACATTTATGATTCCAATTTAAATATGTAACATGTGGAGTCCTCTTGTTTTTCAGAACATTAGATCTAAAATATATTATTTCTACTAGTTTTCTTCATCAAAAATTTCATAATCATGTGGTATAACCTATGAATTTATTACCTTGGAATGATCAATAATGTACTTAATTAGGATTGATATGTGGAATACATCATGAAAATGGGGGATGTTCAATGGGATTTCCTAGGGATAATCTATCTTAAAACTCTATCAAGAATCTAGAATGGAAAAATATACCTAGGGAATATATTTCCATTCCTTATCATTCTTATAATCTTTTTCCTCAGAAAAATAAAAAGGAATCCATTCTCACTAGAAAAAAATTCATGATGAGGCTTATGCTTTTCATCTTTACAATTTTATCAAATCTAGTTTTACTTGACATTATTCTAAATAGATCATACTAAATCTACCATTTCTATATATAGCCTAAACCCCCCAAATATCATTATTTCTCTAACATCATCATATCATTTTCAATGTTTTACACATATTTAAATAGAGGTATTCATTGGGATATAACTAAATTCTTGTGTTAAATATATTATTGTTAAAAAATTTCCTATAGAAATATTTTGATCCCAACCACCTTGTAAATATAGATTATATGGAATAAACATATCCTCCATTATTTTATGGGTGATCTTAGACTGAAAATATATTTAAAGATGATAATATATGCTATAAAATAAAGTTATCTAGAGTTTACTAAATACTTATTAAGAAATTCATTGAAATCCTAATAACAAAATGAAGTAAAATAAAATTTGGTACCCCATGTAACCTTACAACTTCACTAATGTATATCATGTAAAGTTGATCAATAATTAAATATTATTTTTGATAAATAAATTGTTCTGACTTTATGAAACAATTTACTATAAACAAATCACATTATTACACTTGGATGTTTTGTGGAGTCCAACAAATAAATCCATAATGATTTTTTCCCGTATTCATTATAGTATGGATAATCAATGTAACATCCAATTAGACTTATATATCATTATCATAACATTTACATGTACCAAGAAAGGGTAAACATACTCCACAATATCCCTCTTTGTGTAGTTCTAGTAGAAACACTCTTTTAGATATCTATGTATATCCATGCTTCTATGATAAATATTGAATGATGAGCTATGTGCTTCTTCCAGTAGTTCCTTCGTAACTTATTGTATTGATGTGAAATATACTATGTTCTTGAACATTATCATTATATGAAAATCATGTATGAACTCAATAAAAATTCTCACATTCATTTACAACTCCATATCCTATGTTTTTTCCTCAATAATATTTACATAGATAGATGGTTGATTGGTCATTTGATAATGCTGCGATTTCTCTACTACATTAAATATTTCGAGTTCTATCCTTTTAAAATACATAAATATTGGATATTTTTTTATCCTTATCATTGATAAGTTATCAATAACATTTTGACTCAAATAACAATCAACCTTACTCTCCTTTCTTTATTGTTATTCTATTTATTATTCATAGTATTTTATTTACTAGAAAAAATATCATTGGTGAATATTAAACTCTTTCTTAGTGAATATTAACTATAAAATATTAATATTAGTTTATATATAACACATTTCATTATAAATATAATGAATTAATATCTTTAATGGAAATTATACAGCTAATAAATCCAAATAATGAGACAAATAATTTTTCACATAAAACTTCAATTAGAATATAACATAAGCTATCAATAAATCATTGTTTGTGATAAAAATACCAACCCTTGATTTGATGAATCCCTATACCTCCAAAACCCTTCTCTACATTGGGATAGTTTACAAAATAAGAACACTGACCAACCTTCCATTTATTCTCTTTAATTATTCTTCAAAGACATCTACTCAAATGAATATAAGTCCCCTTCAATATGATATGACGATTTGATTATATATTTATGATAACATCTTAAAAAAGTGTCCATAATATCTTCCTTATCAAGAATAAAATTATATTTCATTTAGTGTGGTGGGTCTAGGAGAATTTTTAACATCTTTTTCCAATTATGGATCTAACAATAAACCCATTATTGATATTATTATACCCAACAATGAATATTTTTTCAGCCCAAATTCAGACATGATAATTTTCCATAGGACTTCTAAATTATTTGGTTCTTTAGTATGATCATATGGTTATCTTTATTCTCTTCATTTATTTTAAAATATATAACAACATAATATATAATGACTTCTAAAAACTAATCTTGGTAATATATAAAGAGTATATTAATTAAATAAATGAATATGGAAGGAAAATTAGTTAGATAAAATTAAATAATAATATATTCATAGTGTCAAAACCTTAAAGAGAAATCTATCATTCCTATGTGTTGTTATGAATTGATAGAGAATTCTATCTATACTGACATCCAGGATAATTCTCCACTAACCCAAACAACATTATTTATCTCCCTCAGTTGGCTACAAGCACATGATAATGTATAAATACACATTGGGAATTATTTATCCTATAACAGAAAAATAATAATCAAATTAGAATTTGGAAGCATCACCACATATGTAAATATATACAACCATAGCATAATATAAAAACTAAAAATAGAAGAATTGTACTAAAACCCATCTCTTGGTGGTCCAAAACCACCCACCATATCCCAAGACACCAACACTTGTTATCCTAAGAAAAAACCCACCGAGGAATACAATTAGAGCACGAGCACCTTTTATAAGATCATAAAATTAGAAAAATATTAAATGGTACATGTAAGATGTGAAATATAAAGACCCTTATGATTCCACTAAGGAGCCTATTCATTTTCTTCATAACGAAAGTAAAAAATAGAAAGACAGGGGTAAAATGTAGACTATATAGATTTTATTTTAAAAATAGAGTATTATACATTGAAAATTCATTTTACAAAACAGATGTGTAAAATATTCCTTTCAAAATTTAAAATCATGAAATTTCCCTAAATAAATTTTGAAATGATCTCCCATTATATTTTAAAATCAAAAAGGAAAATGAAAACATCAACTTAATTTCATGATCAATGAAATATTCGATATAATTGATTCAAGGTGCATGAAATCAATAAAGAGATCAATAAGGGGTATGATTCAATCAATATAGGAAACTATGATTCTATGATGTGATGATGAATTCTCTCACATATTATGTCTCAGGAATATGGATATCATGGGTAAAACCTATATATTAAATGTATTCCACCATATTAATTATAATAAAAATACATCATGGATTATCATTGTGCTTAAATATAATATCACATGTATTAAGAAAACATATTCCATGAACACCCACATTATAGGCTGTGCGTTCAAATCATGAAATAATCATGTTCTATTCAGACACACTATATGTTATGTGATTATACTATTAAAAAATTTATCTAGACCATATCATCCAATATCCAAGATCACCATCACTATTTACGTGATTTGAGAGAGATAACCATGTCACGAGGATCACAATGGGAATCGTTATCAGTATCAATCATAAGCTCAATCCCTCCACATTTATATCATGGGATCATTTTCTCAATTCACATCTCACACTCCCCCAAAATCCATCATGTGAATAACTACTTCTTCCAACACCAATAAATGGGAATTATAATAATCAAATAATCTACATCGAGGGTTAATACCAAGAGGGGATCACCATAAAGAGAAATGGGCCATAAAACACAACAAATTTCTAATTAAAACCCTTATATAAAATCAATAATAAAATTTCTTATAATACCATCTTTATTTTTCAAGTCATTATAAAATTAAAAAAATTCAATTAAATCAAGAATTTCATTCATATAAACCCAAATCCATTCAATTGATAATTAAAAATTAAAAAGTATTGACGCTATTTTTAAACACGGGTTTTCACCCTCTTTCTATATGATCAATCCAATTATCACATATCATCCAGTAATACAAATTTCCAATAGTGTGGTAAATCATACAATGATGATTATTAGTTATTTAAAAAATTCAAGAATTTGAACCCTTTATATATCACCACATATTACAACACATTTCATTCAAGTAAAACCATTTTAATTTGGAAATAAAAACTAGTCATAAGATTTGTCATTACAATAGGTATCCAACAATAACTCTTTATAAGGGAATGAAAATAAATATAGAATTTATCAATTAATAAATCCAGGAGATGTAATATATTAAATATTAAATATATTTAATAGAGGATAAACAAGATTTCACATTGAATTTCATGAAAAAAAATTATAGAACATGTGTTTGAATGAGGCATATATCTCAATATTATCAAGAAATAAATAATTACAAAATGAATAAATAGAATAGAAACTCCTACATGGAAAAATATAAAATCCAAACATAATTGATGTGATACATTTTATCTCTAATAGAGATCACTAAATCTATAAATATGGAAATTGAGATAAGAGAGAAAACACCCTAGGTCAAACAATTTATGTCAATCAACAATCATTATATAGAACAAAACTCCATAATAACCACTTGGAAGAACATCTAAAATAAAGGAGAGACATTGACGGTTGAGAGGAGAAGAACTTACTAGAATAGGATCACCATATTGATTAGCACTTCGATCTTCCATGAGAAGTGGTTGTGATTAAAAAAACTCCCCTAATAGGGATCCCAAAATTGAATATATCAAATTTTGTTTGAGTGGGTGAATTTTGCTGTTACAAAGTGGGTTTAAGGTTATTAATTAAAAATATTTGGGAATTAAAATCCAATATTACAATTTCCTATGGTTGGATGAATTGTTAGTAATAATTGTGCTTCATCTGTGTGATAGTTTCTAGATTTTAGGAATTTTTTTATGTATAGTTTCTTTAACTATATGGAAAAAATTTCCCACTTTTTCGGTTAATTGTATGGTTTGGATGCATTTTTTGTGTTTGTTCTCACAAAATCACCAACATCCCATTAATATTTCCAATTGAAGGATTCTTAATCCAATTGTTCAAAAAACCTAAAATAATGTAATGGGATGTTAAGAATTCTACTCCATAGTAAATTATATACCATAAAAGATAACATTTTGAAGGATAAAATAATATAACACAATAAATAATTTGTCACTCATCTTGTTAGGGGGATGGTCCATATATAGAATAGGGACTCACCCGATGGCTAACATCATGCCCAATTCCAAGATCAATACACCAAGATCATCAAAATATTTCAACCTAGAGAAAGATTATAGACCTAGAATAGGTCTCCCCATATTCTAATGATTATCAAGAATGATATAACACAAGAAAAAAATGTCTCTTCAATACAAATAAGTGACTTAAACAACTTTCCAAAGAGAATATAAATAGCTCGACACCAAAATAATAAAGGAGAAATACATCTAAAAAACAATAGATTTCGATATGTAATAACACTCTCAAGATCCATTTACTATCAAACATCCACAAAAAAAGGAACAAAATCGATAAGAATTTCCACCCTAGCTATGTACTCGATTTTAAACAATTATTTTTAACACCAATCCTCACCCCTTGGAGAGATCATCAAAAAAACTCTAGGAACTCTACGTTTATGTTATATCAATTAATCACAACATCCTTTTTAACTAAGTACCGTCCATAGGTTTATCCAAATCCATCATGAAAGAGTTTTAAATGGCTTGGTTAGTGCCCAATATGGCTCTATTCTCTCACAATGTCGATCATAAATCATATCAACATTATTTCCCATCCACCATGGAAGAAAAATGATACCATGGAAAAATATCCAACATAAATGATATCCAACATTTATCAATGGAATAAATCTACAAAGGAAACATAAGTTATTTTTTAAGAAAAAAATCCCCCAAACATATATATTTTTCTCAAAATATGATTTCACTCCATCACCATGAGCACAATGAACATATATGGACAAAATTAATTCCCAAAGGAAGGTTAATAAATAAATAATGTGCGTCTACATGGATAAACAACATAGGTAATAGAAAAAAACAATCCACACGATATCAACCAAGGAGAAATGGGATCCTCTACAGATATCCCAAAATATGGCACCAATATTTCTAAAACAAATGGAAAACAAGATATAAAACCCATAAAAATGAAAAACTGATAAATTTCCACACTAACGTCAAAAATAATAAACTAAAAAAAATCTACCACCACTTGGTGCTCCTCCATTATGTGAAATCCTTCACTCTGAGATCTAAAGATTGATCCTTATTATCTTTACCCATGTACTTCCTATAGTGAAGAAATGATGATACCAGACCAAAAAATCCCTTTATTGTATCACATCATACTAAAACTCTTAAGGTGATCCCAATGGAAACCTCATTTATTGACTCTCGTATCATTAAAAGACATCTTCTTCAGATGAAAAGGTGATTAAAACTAGAATCACACTATATACCTCTTCTTTCATGATAAGTCTATCTTTCCTAAACCATGAATTAAGAAATCTACACTTCATATCTTTTTTATAACTCTTCTTTACCTGAAATGTCCATTTTACAAATCTCTAAATAAGAGGCCAATTGGCACACAGTCATTGACGTTATAAGGTTGAGGTGAAAAAAATTTCTAAAATAGATACCTTTACTGAAGTCATAACCAATTTTTTAATTCAAAAAACATACTAAATATGTGAATTTATTGTTATAATCATCAATTGGTCACCCATTTTAACTAAATCCAAACAAATCAGAAACATTATCCTTTTACAAATTCTCAGTATATCACAACTAAATTAAGTATGACTTGATGAATACTTGACATTATTTCATATTGTTGATATGGAATAAAAAAATCCAACCACTAATGGATAGGTACCTAAAATAGGGAGTTTATAAACACGAACGTCCAAGTATCACGATTCTTGAAAGAATCCAAGATCCCATAAAATTCATCAATACATTTTATAGACTTAGGAGGAACCATCTGACCCGTGTAAAAATATTTTCAAATATTCAGGAAATCCATGATGGGTTTTGATGACTAGAAAGGCTCTAGATACACCACTCAATTTAGAGTTTTGTTAGATTCATCAATATTATATTCCACTTATGGAAAACATAAATAACTATCCTAAGGTCTATACCATTAGACCAATATTCAATCATTCATGATGGAAATTTTGGGAGACATTTCTGAACAAAAAATACCTTGGCATATCAACTAAAAAATTAAAAAACACTAAAACGTTGAAAAAAACAGATTTTAAATTAAATCACAAACACGTTTATCAAATAATCATACATTTCATGGAACATAATATTTTCCCATATTTGAAACACTAATAATTTCATTCAAAATGATAAATATTGGAATAAATCCATTGAATTTTCATAAATCCTTTACCATATCAAGGAAATTGTACTAATATTTCAAAACGATTAATCCCAATTTATTATTTCCAAAACCATTATCTGTTTTTATCCAGTAAAATCAAAAAATTTCTATTAGAACATTATTTATAACATAATTTTTTTTCTCATAATATGAGTTCCCAAAAAAACTTTTCATAAGAACTTACCTTATGGAAATTTAAAAAAAAAATTAATGATCTCAAAAATACATTTTTTAAGACACAAATTAAAAAAAGATTTAAAATAAAAAATAATTATTAAATTTAAAAAACCAAAATAGAGGATGAAATAGAAAACACTGAATATGTTATTCAAAAATAGGTACCCTAAAAATAAATTAATATGAGTGGGGTTATTTTGGAAAAATATGGACATGGAACCTTGTTTAGTGTCAATGAAGAAATATGAATATTATAGTATCATGGGCTGGAAAACAAACACCATCCTTAAAATATCTCTTAGAGTGAGTTTTAGGGTAGTCACCCTATTTACTATTATTTTACCAAATCGTAAAGGCTCATTGAATATAAGATCATCTCTTCATTAGAATAAGAAATTCATTAGAGATTGCCCAAAATAAAATATAATCTCATCAATAATATAAATCCCATCTTTCATTAGGAAATAAAATAACTCAATAGAATATATCAAATGCACAAATTCTTTGGAATCTACAGTCTCATCATCAACTGGTGATGATCTAGCACCTATTCACAATTTATCCCTTTATTACCTACACATACTTAATCACTTTCCTTCCATGAATCACCAATAATAAAATAAATACATTTCAGCAGGTGTACTTCCATTTAGGGAAAGTTATCCAATGATTCCATTTGTGATGCTATAACATGGAATACTATCTAAACTGATAACTATATTAATTATCCATTAACATGATGGGAATTAATGATCTCTAAATGTTGGTTATAATCACCTAGGAATCCATAATTACCTTTTTGGAATTTCTTTTCTCATAATAGAAACCTAATAATCAATATACACCACATAAACAACATCAAATAAGTAAATATATACATCAATGTCCTAATACAAAAATTTGAGTCAAAATAGTGTACCATACCTATCTCTTGGAGTTCTATGACCACCCACCATGTCCTATGACTCCCAAAATTAGCTTCTCCAGAATGAACCCATAATGGAAGATGATGAGTGAACGAGCACCTTATATTAAATCATAAAAATAGTAAACAACAAAATGGTACAAGCATAGTGTGAGCTATATTTCCTATTATGATTCCAAAAAAAGTCTATAAAGTTACATCATAAGTTATATCAAAAAAATATTATAGGTATATAATTAATAGATCATTAATATCAGTTAAAAAATAGTTTTTTAAAAATAAAAAAAATTTATTATGAAAAATATATAAAACATTTCATTTCACCATTTAAAAACTAAAAAGTTCAGGGAAATCTTTGAAAAACATTTCAAAAAATAGAGTCCTTCAAAAATGAAAAAGTAATAAAATGAAAATTATATCTATATATATACTAGATTATATACAATAAATTCAAGGTGAATAAATTCAATAAAAAGATCAATAAATGGTAAGAATCAATTAAGCAAGGAAACTCTGAAACCATGTGGTAAAAATGAACACTATCATGTATTGAGTATCATGTATATTAATATCTTTGGTAATTCCATGGTACTATTGTGAGTCATCCCTAGTAAAGAGAATTAAACTATATCATGACCAATCATTGGGATTATATCTAGTAACACAGGTCTCCGGAAAACTACTTTCACCTAAACATGCTTTCTTGGTTGCACGTTTTAATCCCGAACCATCCATTTTCTCTACAGACCCACTAGAAAGGGTATGGGTCCCCAATAAAAGAATATTTCAAGGTCATTATAGTTAATTATCTATTTCACCATTACCATTCCAAAAAGGTGACTGAGATAATAATGTTACATGGATCATAATGGGATCCTTATCAACATCAATCCTTGTATCATGCCCTCAGCCTTAAAATCATGTGCTCATGCCCACTAATAACATCTATCATTAATCCCTAAAATCTATCATGTGAATAATCCCTTATTCCAAATCCCATCAATGATAACAATAGTATCCATGTAATCGATATCTTGGGAATATTATAAGAGATGAATTTCACAATGATCTTACCAAGATGTCAAACATCACTAATTTCAATTCAAAATCCTTCCTTAAAATAAACAATTAAATGGTTAATAATACTCACATTAATTCCAAAGTCTTCGTATAGTTACAAAATATACCTTTAAAACTAAAATAATATTATCCAAATTAGGGATAAATATTTTAAAAATTCTGAAAACCTCATTATTGGTTAAAGAAAACATCAATTGGGGAAAGAGGATACATAATCCCGATAACAAACATGTTGTGTTCGCAATAATCAATGAAAACTCCCATTAATCAATCAATATTATTAAAAAATGTTATAGGATAGCCCCCTTGGTGATTCACTTGGAAAAATTAATCAATTATGAAGATTCGTTGGGATTTTATTCTTTATTTCTTGTAACTCAATTGGGCCCATTATATATGGAGTCTTTGAAAAACCTGTAGCAGACTATATGACTTCTATTGAAAACTCCACATCCTATTTTAGAGGAATACATTGAAACTGTTTTTGTAATACATCAACAAACTCACATACAACCTGAATATTTTCTATGATGATTTTATCCCCAAAAATAAGAGATAAATACCCACTTTTTATTAGAATAAATATCCATAAAATTAATGAAATTTCAATCTAATGTGTTCATTTAAACCTGAATTGATAGAAAATATTTGGTTTCTTATAATATTAAATTTTAATTACATTCCTATGAAACAGATATGGAATTTTTATAAATAAATCCTATCCATTACCAAAATATCATCAAATGTTATCTATAGTAAGGATATTAATATTTGAAGGAATCACCTTCGAAAGTATTCCAATTAGAGAAGATTGATAGACATGATATGTTTTCATAATACCATTGGAAGTATTTACTTATTTTTAAAAGTCTTGTCATTGAGGTGGTAATGTGATTCTGTAAGTAATTTTTTAGGTAATAGTTTATAGATCCAAAATCGAATAATTTATTAGTGGTTCTATACTAAATCATAAGTGAACCTTTCTACAATGTATTATTGTAAACCACATAAGTAATAGTTATCACATGAACCCAAATTTTTTATTTATTATTAAGTAGTTAATGATGTAGATAATCATCAATGACTATCACATTCAATTTTTTTATAGTAATATCTGTAATCCAAGAAAATGTATAATTGTGTTGTGGTTGGTGAATTTTTTGGAGATTTATCAAAATTTCCATCATTATATAACACCATCATATTACTTAAGAATTGGATTTCTTAATTTTATTCATTTATACACTTAAAAAATTAGTACACCTGTTAAAATTTATTTAAATCTTCTTTACACACTTATAGTAAAATATAAAACTCATATTATTCTCTGAATGGTTATTGTTGTTAAAATTTTGGATGATTTTAATTTTCCTGTTCCTATTAAAACCATGAGTTTTTATGGGTGCCTCCAATATTAATATATAACTTGATGTAACATAAAATTATTTATTCATAGACACTAATTTATATTATAGATGAAACTATTTAAAGACATATATTTCAGATATTAATAAATTTACCAATCATACATTATAGTTTACTAATAATAATAGAATTATACCTCAAATGCCTTGTAAATTTTTCTTCATAAGTACCAAGAAATTCATTATCCTTTTGGTTAATCTCACATAATTCCTTCCCCATCTTCATGCAATCAATAAAGTGGATGTACCTATTGAAAAATAAGAACCTAAAATCACTCAACATGAAGGGGCCATCTTATTAATTTTGCCTTGTATTCATAATAAGATTCCACTGTTGATCTACTTCACCTTCCAACTGATAAATAAATAATATACCATTTTTATATTATGAACAATAGAGAATAGAATTTTTTTTCAGTGGCACTAATCCATTGATAAAATTTATTATATTATAATACCCAATAAAATAAGCTAGAAAATGTATCATTAAATACTCATAAGTATGGTGTTCCTTTTCTAATTTTTAATCTCAAAATGATTCTTCACTTGATAAATTTATGTAAAATAGTTACAATGTTTTTCATTCCATTTATAATATTATTTATTTTATCAGGATGAATATCATGTTAGATTAAATGAAATTCAATATTAAAATGGTTCCTTCAAGTTCCAACCATTAACTGAAACCAGAAATATTTTTATGACCACTAATAATCATGGTGAAAAATCATATAATCAATTAAATATTTTATAGGATTTCTAAATCATGATACCTCCCTTTTAATATCAAATTCCTCAAATTTAACCTAATTTATCCCTAGATATTGTATATTCCAAAAAATTATAATGAATCATAAATAATATATAAATTAACCTAAGAATATCCCATGAGATTTTGAAATAAGGAACATACTAAGTGTCTATTAACCTAGAAAAAATGGTGGTCGGGATATACTAGACCTACTCTATTTAGGGGTATTTCCCCAGGATAAATCTATTGAAAATGAACATCCATTAATAGCATATAGATTGTAATTTAATTAATTGGGAAACCAAACTCATATATTTATCATAATACAGGATGTTCTCCCAAAATTAACTTTATACTAAGGTTTATCACTAATGTTTCCAAATCATAGTCTCCAAACCATACTTAACATTCCCACTAATACCAACTATTGAAAACCATATATTTTATACATAAATATTTTGTCATTTTATATGAATATTGAATAAATTTCATAATAATACATGTTTTTTGACTATATAGGTATATTGTATTTGGATACAAGAATACATAATGATCTGATACATAAAATATCTATATCATTTATTGTTATGTTTTTCAAGACACTCACCCCTCTTAGACATATCAAAATAAATTATTGTCATTAAACTAGGGATGGGAAACATAAACAAGTGTGATCTTAAATTCTCATTTAGGATAAACATAATAGATATAAATCAATGTTCACAATTGATCATAATATAATATTAATTGTATGATATTGTGATAAATACATAAAATAATCATATTCTTTTGGTTAAATGTTTTATCAATAAACACAACTGATAGTTTTTTCAAGTAAAATACAAAAGAAATACGAGTTTGTAATCATCACTAATCTATTATGAGTTATGAAAATATATCATAAGTGGAAGTAAAATGTTTTTTCTAATGCACATAATCCCATAAAACCATTTCTATAGTCAAGGATCACTGGTAAGACGGTCGTAGTGGATTTGTTTCTAATCCTTGGTTTCCTTAATCAAGGTTCACTCTAAAGACAATAATATATGAAAAATTTAGATACTAAATTGGGTCTAATTCTCATTACAATCCTTATTATCTCATGAGATATCCATATTTAGACAATTTATTATTGTGAATATAATTCTATACCCATCCATTAAATAATGAAAATCATTCATATGTGTACCATAATAAAATAAATGATTCATCTTATCATTATATAATAATAAATTATAAGGACACAAGTTTTGTAAACCATTCATAATTATAATAATAAACTATCAATAGAATGGATAGAGATGGTAAAAATTGGATAGCATCCTTTGGAGATCAAAATAAAAATAAATAATTGTTGTTTTAGATCAAAATTACATTAAATGATCATTAGAAAACATCTTAAGGAAAATAACATTTTCATTTTGAAATCCATTATTTAATAACTAAAAATTTCAACATATAAGGGTAAATTATTTTTTTTAATGAAAAAACTAAACATAAAAAGTAATAATCAATGAAAATATAATTCATTATGGTGTAAAAATCCAGTAATACTTTTTAGTTAAAACAAAACATCCTTTAACATTGTAAGTAAATATTCCGAAATAAATTTTATTAGAATTAAAATAAATTAAATTAAAATAATAATAATGTAAAACCTAAATAAAAATTAATTTAATAAATATTCTTATAATATTAAAACCATTTTATAAATAATTTTAAAATAATAATGGAAATGGAAGAAATGAAACCTAACCAAAGAGAAAAACACAGGTAGATTTCCATAAAACCATTTTTTTGTCAATTGGGTAAAAAATGGAAAAAAATATAAAAGAAAAACTCAATATCATAAAATACACATAGGAGAATTAATAAATTATTATTCTTTATGGATAAATACTCTAATATTTTCATTGGAAAATTTAATCATAAATAATCCCAATATAAAAAGAGAGTGTATCATAAAAATATTACCCCTTTTGTTATATCTTGATCATAATACAATCAATGCTTTAAAATATTGGGGATAATTTAATCCAAAGAAAAAAATAATCATGTAATATTATATACATTATTTTAATGTGAATATAGAATATAGATAATAAATTGGTGTATAAAGAGAACTTGAGATAAAAATCCATCCAACATTTGTCTCATTTGAATCGAAGGCCATTTTAAGAAATAACATGAGATAGATCTTTAAACCCGATGAGTATCATGAATATAAAAAATCATTATGAGGAAATAAAAACACATTAAATTTATGAAGGTTTACAATATCAAACATTTCTTATGAACTTGAATATGAGATAAAGAAACTCTCCAAAATTCTATCTTGCTTTATAAGTGCTCTAACATCCTATACAATAAAATTAATTTTATTATAATTATATCATCGTAAAATATCAATAAATATTTTAATATATATTATCTAATTATATAATTATATTCTTATTTTCCACATTTCATTATTAATGGTGTCATTTCAGGTGTTAATAGTTTCATTTTTCATGTATCTTTTTGTTCGACTGTTATAATATGTTCACTTTCAACATGGTTACACTATATCATTAATTTTAATCAAGATATAGATATAATATATAATAATTATTTATACATATATTCACAATAATCTATATAATTTATATGTCAAATATTTAATTACATCAATATTTGGAGATGGTAGTCTGTATGTATTATCGGGTGGTGTTTCAATTTTGTGATCGATGGAATGAAAGAAAGGTAAATATTATTTCATATTTCAAAAATTATTATTATAATATAAACATAATATTTTAGCATTAAATCTATCATAATAGTCAAATATTAATTGTAGTGGATATAAATGATTCATATCGCTATGTGGTGGAAGTACTTCACACATACCTTCAAGCAACATATTAATCTCACAATAGATTGATAAGTGGTTGTAAATGGCTATTCCATCACAATAATAAAATATTATTATATTTATAATATTATATTTATCATGTTTTTTTAGATAATTTTTTTTATGTTTAGAATAAATTAAATTGAATGATCACAGTTAGGATCTATATACCTTCTTCGAGAGACTTTATTTGGATTACTCTTTAACACTTGAAGGATTTATATTAGGAGAATAATATAATATTTAAGATTATGGAATGGATTCATCTATGTATTTCTATTAGTTATTTTATCATATATATTTATCAATGGTGTGAACAAGGGAGGAGAAGAGGATCCCTATTATTTGTGAGTGCAGAGAAACAAATGGAATTTCTATAATGATTTCAAAGATTTAAGGCCACATTGAGGGGAATGGGGATCAAAATTTATAGATATAATTAGTGAAAAATTATGGTAGTAATAAATTTATCCAACAATAAATTTATAGGATCGTGTTCAAATCCTACATTTATATAAAGGTTTTAACCACATAAAACTTGTTTTAACATTAACAGTGGTATCAAAATTTTACTATTTTTACTATTGACTAATACTAAAGATAATGTATTCCCAAATTAATTATATTAATAATTATCATTAAAAATAATTAATTTTTTCCATATTCATTTTCAATATGTGGTGGGAAATAATTTTATTGAGGTGCGCAATCCCTTGAAAAACCCCGTTTTCAAAAAATGAATATTTTATTATAAAATTTAACTTAATTATATTACATGATATTTAAAATAATAAAATTAATTTTAAATTATTATAATGAAATAATAATCATTATATTTCATTATAACCATTAGTAAATAGAAATTATTTTAATTTACTAATGAAAAAACACATTTCATGCTTAGAATTTGTTTTTAGAAAACATTTGTTTTCAAGACCTGAAATTAAAATTTTTAAAAGATAATGTATAATTATGATTCATATGTAATTATTTAAATTATTTATTGTTAAGGAATACTTTGGATACATTATTATAAAATTAAAAAAATGGGAAATTTACCTGAAATAAAATGACAATATTTAAAAAAATGGTATTTTTACAATTCATAGAATAATAAATCATTTTAGAAAAAATATTTAAAATTAAGAAAAAGATAAAATTGAAGTTATGATTTAAAAAATTATTATAATTTCATAAAATATTTTTAAAAAAATATCATAATGTAATTATAAATTTCCTTGTAAAAATGTGATAAAAACCATATTTGATGAAAATGTATTTTTAAGAGGTAAATGACATTAAAAATAATTAATCTTTTACTTATTATGAATTACTAAATAAATTTGAATTAGGAATAATATTTATATAAAATATTCTTAAATGTGTTATTTTTTTCATACATTCTCTCTTATGATGATTTATTGATATCTTATACATTTATCCATACATATATTATGATATCTCCCATTACTATATTTCCTTTTAGCGTGTTATATAGAATGGATTTAGCTATGGTATGTATAAGATTTTTACAATGTGAGAATATATTTTTGGGGGATGATTGAGATCTTAAATGGAATAATGTAATTAAGTATTTAGTTTCTAAATACAAAAAAACCATTATAGTTATGGAATGGATTGTAATATTATTTATTGAATATTCATATAATGTGATGTAATATCTATATATCTTTCACATAGGTCTCCTTAGTTATTACTAATCATAAAACATAACTATTAGAAACATATAACTATTCCCCAAATAAGAATACCTCTATAATTTACAATAACACCTAATACCTTGGAAAATAGGTCATAACATCTCAATCACTATGAATAAACAACTATTTAAAACCCACTAAAAATTTGACATCAATATATCTAATTACAAACAAACATACTCATTTTTATCAAGCATATTCTATATCCAAACTATTCCCCACCATCACCTCTTGATACCTTACTGTACCCACACAATGAAAAGGGTATAAAAACACACTTGGACACACATAATAGTAAAAAATTTAATTCCTAACTAATAAAATTATATTTAAGTAAGAATTTAATAACATATCATCGTATGTTGCATGATATTTTTCAACTAATTTCAATACCTCAACATAACTAGTTCATAGGCATAAAAATTTTCATTACACTTCATGGATAGTGAATTTAAACAAAAAAATTACCACATGGGTTCTCAATTTGAAGTATTTGGCATATGAACATCACAATAGATCAAAATTTAATGTAGGTATCATCAATAACAATAACAATGTTAATATTAAAAAATTGAGAATTCAATCATCAAATTTTTTTGAATTATATCCATGTTATTAACTTAATAATTTAAGACTTAATCTCCCCATAAATAAAAAATTCAGGCTAATTTAATAATCTCATAAAATAAAGAGTGATATCATATCATATACCTTAATCAAGTCTTTTTTAATCCTTGTGTGAGAACAAAGAAAATGTCGGATGATTTCCAATCAACATGACTTAAGGGAACTCCAAACACCTATATCCTAAAACCCACATTCAATACCACAACTCCAAGACACTAATTGAACTCCAATCCACTTATTTAGTCCATGTAATATCCTTAACAAGATTACCATCAAAAACGGTAGTCAAACCTATCACCACATGGATTAAATCATGCCACCCCATACTCTAGAGGCTGCTGACTAGAAGGGAGGGACTTGAGAGGTGATTGTGGGGGGAATATACCATCATATACAAGTTTCATAGTGATAAAACAAAATAAAAGAAATATATATTTGTGCACGTAGTAAATAATAATTGATAAAATAGTAGAAGAGAATAATGATCAATTTTATAAAAGTTTCCAACAAATGATTATACAATAGATTAATGCATGACATGGTGATGATACATGATGAAAATTAGTATACGATGGGATATGGTTTTCAATACAGATCAAGAATAAAATAAATACACAAAATCATCGTGGGAGATCTCCACGTGCATCCTGAGATTTATCATAGTCCTTTTCTCCTTTGTTCTAGGTACAAAAAACACATCATAATCAATAAATCACAGTCTTCAATCCTATGAACATGAATGGTATACTGAGGTACCCTAATGAAATGGAAGCCATAGTAGGATGTGAGATATAAATCTCAGTAGACCTCCACCACCAGGGTCAAGCCCAATCTAGAAACTGATCAGTAATTAAGCAGTGTGTTGGTATATCGAAGTAATAACAGAATTGAATAAATAAACAACAACCCATCTGTGTTCCTAAGGGACACCCGATGATGATATATGTTTTGGATCGTAGCTGGAATTAGAGTATGAAAAATAACTATTTATATAAATATATATAATTCATAAATTATCATTATCACATTTTTATTTATACTTTCTTTAATTATTTCTTAACTCCAGGGTTCCCGTGGACACTCGTACCTCAATAATAACTTATTCTCACACTAGAGCCTAAATCATTTACCTAGGTAATATCATATCATAATACCTATTTCAACTTATGTCGGTGGTCAAATTATTCAAAGGTAATATGATATATCAACACTAGATTCAACTGATGCTGTAGTTTGAATTAATTTCATGCTAGGCCATTACTCAGAGTACTTTATGTTAGAAGGCTCACACAGTCCCTCAAAAATCAATCATACATGTATATCATATGTCTAGTACACAATGTCTATAACACCAAAATCCATTTTTTTTAACACAATCACTAGTGTATATATACATCCGCAGTAGAATGCCAGGTTTAACACCAAAATCTTGTTTCAACACACATTATTCCAAACCATAATGTATAATTCCATGTCTAACACCCAAATATCCATTGTGCACAAACTATCACAAACCATAGTGTAGAACTCCATGTATAACACCCAATACATGATAGATCTATCACTGGAATATAATGTCATGTCTAAACCTTATTTAACCATTTATGGATATCATTAGTAGCCTAAAATGTCATGTTTAGCACCCAATCCATAATAACATTTAATTAATTCACTAAATTAATTAATCCAAGACCAATAATTAATTCAACAATTAATTAATTTATCACATCACCTTTAAATAATTTAGAAATTGATTGAACATTCACATAAGTAACATGTAATAATTATTCTACCAATTAATTATAACCAAAATTCAATTATTATTTTTATAATTAACATGTCATGTAATTATCCAAAATTCAGAATTCCCAATATTCATTCACAACCACATTTCCCCAATTAAATCCTTGTTAATAAATTCACTAGTTAATTCCCAAATCATAAATTCCAAAAATCCCACAATTAATTATCAAATTAATTATATTGTTCATCAGTTCTGAATTCCCAAAATTACACAACAATCCCAGATAAAATAATTCGTCAAATTAATTCATTCTATTTTGAAATTAATTTGCTAAAAAATCGTGCAATTTTTTATTTCATGTACATAATCAAGATCATAAATATTCATGGGAGAAAAAATATCTATTAACTATGTATACCAAAATCCTTTAATTTAAAATATCTTACTCTAACTAGGAAATAGTGGGAAAACAACATATTATCAAACCAAGAAAACATAACATGTTAATCACTATGTTTTTCTCTTGAATATAGAACACCTCCGATGGAGGGTTATTGCTACAAAAATATTATTTTTTACTCTTATAATCATTTAGACCAATTAGAATCTTCATTCTATAATTTATTTCAAATTATTCAACTGTAGTAAATAAAAAATAAACTATTTTAAAATTAAAGGCATGTTTGAGGACCCTACCAATAAGGATGGCCAAGATAACACTTTTTTGAACTCATGAAGCCTAGTCCTCCAATGAAGACACTTCTATATATATATATCCTTAAAATAATTCACATGTTCCCCATTCTATGAGAGAACACAAACACATTATATATATATATATATCCATATCTTGGTATATGCATTCACACCACCAAGATCGATTGCAACTCCCTACAACAAATCCTTGGGACTCTTAAACACTAAAAATACCTTAATAGAGGTTGAATACCAAATAGCAGTATAAACGCTTACCTAAATTCAATAATCGTACACCGAACCAACCTACACCACCTCAACTTCAGTGGAAGTTTCCAAAACATGGGCCAATCGGTCCGGAGAGGCCCTTTGTATGATCCTAAAACAAAATAACACCGAAAATTGGATCCAATAAAAACCCTAAGGTTTGACGTATTCGTGTAGGAAAATAGATAGACTGAAAATCACCCATGTGAGGATAGAGAATAAGGGAAGAGAAATTATTATTCTGAATTGAAGGAGAAATTAGTGTAAATTTGAAACCAAATGAACATGCAATGTGGAGCCTAAGAGGTGCATCGTGCGCTGCCTGGAGGGAGGGGGCTGGTGCGTGGTATGTGTTGTGCCTCATAGGGAAAATGTGACAGACTCATTTTTTGGTTTACTTAAAACCAATATTAAACTACAAAAAAGATAAAGAAATATAATTATAATAATAATCATTTTCATAATCGTTATCATCATCATCATCATCATCAGAACAATTATATTATTATTATTATCATCATTTATTAAAACAATTATTTATTATTATATTTCCCACAAAAATATCATTTAACAAATTATATTTTTAACTTTAAAATTAATTAATTTAATTCAATTTGATTAAAAAACATCATCTTTTAAACTCTTAGTATTAAAAATATCTGACCCTCCAGTTCAAATCCGGCATGTTCAATAATTTCCAACAAAAATTAGAAAACACTCAAAAAATTGTTTGCTCTAAAAACATAGGTTTCTACAATCAACCAAAGTTAAAACTTTTCATCATCAATAATCCTTTAAGAACTAATAAAACATCACCCTACTCATAGAATTCGTTATGTGTCGTTCAAATGATCCTCATGCATTTTCAAACAACAAACACACCTTTAACCGTTTTATAATCCAATGTTTCATATGACTTTAAAACCTGATCGAAAGCTAAACATCTGACCAAAACATCGAGGAAAAATATAATAGAGCCCACAAAACTAGAGAAACGATCCCATCATGGTCTCTCTAACCAATCTCTATTTGTTATTTTCCACCAAGGGTCTCATTATTTAATGGAACATTTCAACCACCACTCTCCCATGATTGGAATTTCTTAAAAGGATATGTCCTAATCATTCTATTGATGCTTCTCATATTATTTCTTCAACTCGGTGAACCCGCTTATAATTGAGTCCACTTTAGAAACTTCATCAAATAAAATAGTCGAATTTCAGTCGACCAACTAAAAATTGTCGTTCATGCTTTATTCGAAAGACATCACTGACCCAAAACCCACACTCTCGCTTAAACCGGTGACATATCCTTAAAATGATTCCATTTACAACCACATATAAAGAAATAAGGGAAACAAGCTAATCTATATCTAGCTAACCATTTTCGATGATTCTAGACTTAAACGTTTTATGCATGCTAAACAGAAAAACAACTATTTTCTTCCTAAGGAATTCATCATCTATCACAGGCATGTACAACAAAGTCCATACCCAAATTCTGCTGAAATTCCCAGGTCAAGACATCTCAAGGATACTTTAAAATCATCACGACTCAATAGGAATAAATTAGTAACCCCAAGAACCATGCATCTGATGTACAACCCAAATAAAAACCACTTATCAAGCCAAATGTCTTTCAAAACATTAGTGTGGTGTCATAATGATGTTATCATGGTTCCTCCTAGACAATGTCAACATCATGGACATGCTAATCTCATTTAAAATAGCATAGTAAAAGTAAAACTAGGTTACTGAGAATATTTGTTGAACCACTAATGGTGGAATCTTTAAAAAAACCCAACAACACATGTTTTTCCATCATCAACCAAACCCCATTTCCTCTACAGCCCAAGGAATTTCTGCTCATTCAAATACTACTACTCAATATCTTCAAAAAAATATGTAGATTCTAAAGGGTTGTGAATACTTCCAACCTCATCAAAGAAGTGATTCCATGATAGCACTAGCACATATTCCAGAACTGATGTGATGCTACCCACCATACGAGTGTCTATGCCATCCAATTAAATGACCAGTCACTCAAAATCATGCTATCTCAGAAAAAACTTAAACCTACGTGTGACTTTCAATGAACCACGATCACCTTGTCAACACATACAACCATGAGTCTACAAAATCCAAAGGCACATTATCACATTAAACTATTACTCGGATGATGATATACAGAGTCATCCATCACTAAATAAAACATTTGTTCACAAAACCTCTTAAAAGGTTGACCATTCCTAATGAATGTCAATCCTACTGAACCATGTATTCATCAATGCATATTCCCAATTCAATTTCCAAGATACAACAACCACCCATCCATATAAGGGTGTCTCTTTAAAACCCAAAAGTCTAACTAGGGACAATGGTACCCAAATGGCACCGACATTAAAAATCTCACAATGGATGAATGACTTCTCAATATATAAATGAGCTATCTACGATGGGCTATTGCATTACAAAGCATATGTGTTGAACATATCACTAGGTCACACAAAAAAATCCCTAGGCCAAAGAGTCCCTTTTTCATTTAATCCATTTCTAAAGAAACATTCTCTGGATAAATGCTCAAGTATCCTTTCCTAGGAATACTAAAGGAAACATTTAAAACTAACCTTCAATGAGAGTTTAATCAAAGGAAACTATTTTAGTTTCTAATTTTATTCCATTTATATTCAATCGTTTTTCATAATACAGCATGCACATGTTCTAGTGTTTAGTAATATGGGAAGTCATCTACCAATCCATAATGCACCCATACACTTTACAGGTGGAATTTGGATCCCATTTAATTACAACCATAAAATTATATCAAAATCAACCAATTCAATATCTAACAAGATAGTATTTCACTTCAAGAATATAATAGGGAGAAACTTGTTCGAATGTAGGAATCATGATATTTTAATCATAGAGACATGCTAATAACCATAGAAATATGACACAAGTAAAACATGTTAGTAAACATGTATCCTAGAAACATACTAGCTTGCTAAATATATCACTAAAACATTATATCTAAACAGGAATGCTAACAAAAAAACAACATGGCTTGGCATTTAGGGCACACAATCATATCTATAGGAAACCTTTGAATGCAATAACATGGAATGGCATAATTATGACATGTGAATCCCTTTTTGACTATTATAATGCATGCTATGTTTCATCATTGTCCTCACATACCTATGATAAAATAAAATAAATTTTATAAATCCAGAAACATCATAAATTACACCAATCACCCAATGTGAAATCATATCAATTGTAATATTAAAAAGCACGAACATTGATTCCCACCCATGGATACTTGGCAATTTCATGTATGTGGGTTGGTCAGTCCCAAGCACGTTTATTAACCAAGAAATGACACATTCACAGCCTCCTTTATACCAACCCAAAACAATAATACAAAGGAAAAATTAACCTATGATACCACTTAGTAACATCCCGACCCAAATTTCCATTGAAACTCATACCTAGACTAGTCGCCACATGGCCTTGAACGTGCCCCCCCCCCCATATAGTAGAGGCTGTCGAATAATAGTGAGGGTCTCGAGAGGTGATAGTGGGGAGACTATAACCTCATATTAGAGTTTCATAACATAAAAACATAATAAAAGATATAGATAGTAGAGAAAGAAGTAAATAATAATTGACAAATCAATGAAAGACAATAATTAAAATTTTAATAATAGTGGCCAATGTCAGTTTATAAAAAAGATTAATTAGTTAAATAGGGATGATAGATGATAGAAAGAATTAAATGATACATTACTACTTTCAATACATATTAGGTATAAATAAAAGACACCAAATCTCTAAGGGTGATCTCCACAAGCATACTAAGCTCCATCTCAGTCATTTGCTCCTAACTTCCTAGTACAAACATCACAAAATAAGAAATCAATCATGGTATATATTCTTTTGAACATGAATGGTCTACTAGGGTACCCCAATGCTATGGTGGCTCAAGTAGAGAGTTAGATATATAGTACGCCAGCACCTCTAGTGTCATTCCTAATCGAGAAAAAGAAAAAACAATTAAGTAGTTTGTTGGTATAATGATGTAATAACATAATTAAATAAATAAACAACAACCCATCAAGGTTGATAAGGGACAGAAGATAGTGACACCTTCTCCAGCTCATAGTCAAAATAAGAGTATGAATAGGACCAATATATACACATATATATAACACATAAATAAATATTATCACAATTTCATTTATTCTTTATTAAATATTTCTTATATTTAAGGTCCCTGTGGACACCCAAGCCCCAATACTAATATCATCTCATACAGAATACTGAAGAGTTACGAGGTAATATCATAACATAATTCATGCTTTGACTCATGTCGGAGCTCAATTTATTCAAAGGTGATATGATATCCCATAACATAATTCAACTCATGATAGAGTATGAATTATTTTCATTTGATGACATAACACATAGTAGTATATGTTAGAAGGCTCACACAGTCCCTCAATAATCAATCATACATGTATATCATGGGCGTATAATGTTATATCTATAACCCCAAAATCTATTTGTGAGAATTCAACCACTATTCTATACATACATATAGTGTAGAAATCCATGTCTAAAACCCAAATCTTATTTTTTCACACAAAATCACAAACCATAGTGTAAAATGCCATGTCTAAAATTCCAATCTAGTTTATACACACATGATCACAATACATAGTGTAGAACGCCATTTATAATACCCAAAAATACAATTGATCAACCAATGGAATAGAAAATCATGTCAAACCCTCATTAAACCAAGTTTTATATCATCACTGGCCTAAAATGTCACGTACATCACCCAATCCATCCCAAAAAATTATTTACGAGAAATGCTCGGGGCATGAGTAGAACCCATGATGCCAATAATTTATTATGAAAAAGATAAATGTCAAGTGATTACACAAGGTACAATGAGCTTTTACCAGCATGATAAAACTGAAACGAAGAACGAAAATGGGTAGAAGTACCTCAAATGTATCCATGGAAAGCCATATGTTCGCATGCATATATATGAGCAAGAAAAAAACCTCCCATGTTTGATTCCTCACCAAGAGAAACATGTAATGAAGGTATATAGTAAGTCTCAATACCAGTATGCATTCATCCCATCAAGCGACAAAAAACACTGAAACCAACATAGTGACTTGATTTCCCACTCCTTATCTAAATCTGGTTTCTTGTTCATCCACAGCTAAACCTCAAAAATCCTTGAAAACCTTTTGTAGCCTTAAATTTCAAGTACGTCACTGAAGAAACATGTCTCAATCATTTGACCCCACCTTCCTAGATCAATATTCTTTGAAATCCATTCACAGAGTAGGAAGAAACACCCATGAGGGAGAGAAAATAGCACACCCATCTGCAAAAAAACACACAAACAGGTTCATGCATTCATGTACATTTCCCATGGAAAAAACAACCCTCCCCAAGGCGTCTAGACATCCATACACAGAAAAGACCATGAGGCCATCATGGTAAACTCCTTAAGAGGAATTAAACTACCATATAAACTGAAAAAAAAATGGCAGCAATTCCAACACAAGTATTCTTTGTCCACATAAAACAATCGAGACGTAGTCTTATGTGGTGGCTATGCATAAGACCAGCCCTTCAAGCGCTAGGTTAGTTGAGGAATAAAGACTCAAATATCACCAATGAAACCAAGAATAACTCATCAAATAGGTTACCATAACCACATACAGTTGGATAACCATTGAAGCAGCAAGAAGCAGCCCAAAATCACCAATTCTAAAAATCACATCATTAATTATCAAAATTAATTAATTTGGACATCAGTTCCAAATTCCAACAATCCCATTAAAACCATTCATTAATTAATTATTAAAATTAGTTAATTGTATTTTTAAATCCTGTTTCTATATTAATCTAGCGATTATATATTGCATATACATAATTAAGAGCATCAACATGAATGGGAGACAAAATATCTCTTAACTATATAGAGGAAATTCTTTAAATTTAAAGCAGTTTCCTATAACTAGGTATGCATAAGAAAAATATATATGATCAAGAAAAATACATAATATTCTAATCACATATTTTTTTTATCTTGAAGGTTACACACCTCATATGGAGGGGTTTTATAACAAAAACACTATTTTCACTCTAAATATCATTTGTCATAATTAGACTGTTCATTATTTAATTACATTCCAATTTATCAAGGGAAGTAAATAAAAAAACAACATTTTTAAATTGAAGGAATGGTTTAGGACCCTACCTCAAAGTATTTTCAAGCCAACACTTTCTAACAAAAGCAGCCACCCACTCACATGCACACAATTATATATATATATATATATTCTTAAACTGATGCACATTTTCCACGCACCATGAGGGAATACTCACATAGAAGATATATATGTGTGTGTTTGTGTGTGTGTGTTCATATATATCTAAACCTGTGAATATGAATGAACGCCTTCGAAATCGATTGCAACACCCTACAATAAAACCCCAATATACATAAACACAATAAATACCTAAATAGATTGTGAGAAAAATATATATATATATATAATCCCATGTCTTAATTCGACAATGGTGGTCTGAATTGACCCGAACTGCCTTTACATCAGTGACGGTTGCAGAAAAATGGACCAACAGGTCCTGAGAGTCCCGTTTCAGGACCCTAAAACCAAAGGACACAAAAAAATTGATCAAATTGAAGCCTTATGGTTTGGCCTATTAATTTAGGGTGACAGATAGACCAACATTTCCTATGTGATGAAATATAAGAGAGTATAAGGCCTTACCAAGGTAGATTGTAGGAGAAATTGATGGAAATATGAACGAAATCATGCGGTACCTGGAGGTATGAGGTAGTTCATGGTGTGCATTTTGTATCATAGGGAGAAAGGGGAGACCCTCTTTTGGTTTACTTATAACCAAAATTAATCTCATAATAATAATATTAATAATAACAATAGTAGTAGTATTATTTATTAAAACAGTAATTTATTATTATTTTCCCACATAATTATCATTTAACTAATATTATTTTTAACTTTACATGTAATTAATTATTTCAAGTTATTTATAAGACACATAGAAGTTTCAAATCATGGAAATAAAATGTTCCAACCCCTGGTTATAAATTTGGCCCATTCATTAATTGCCAAAAAATTTCAAAAACCCTCATAAAACATCTCGGTCTATAAACATGGGTTTCTACATTGCCACAAAATGATGTAATGAAGAGAAATTGTGAAGAAATAAAAGGAGATAAGGGGAATAACTCACATTGGACAGACTATAGATGATCTTACATGACTGTTGTTTAAATCAATCAAGGAAGGGATAAAAGGCCATAAAAATTTTCACTGTGTCACCCAAGCATAGAG
The DNA here is from genome assembly GCA_963277665.1 of Viscum album. Taxonomy (NCBI): domain Eukaryota; kingdom Viridiplantae; phylum Streptophyta; class Magnoliopsida; order Santalales; family Viscaceae; genus Viscum; species Viscum album. Next base: position 2,136,966,204 of record OY728138.1, read on the forward strand.
AGAGTGGGGATGTGTCTCTATCTCTAGAAATAACTTGTTTTCAAGGGGTTTCAAATTTAAATCCAAAATATTAAATATAAGACCATGGTTTAGCACCCTTGACTACAATATTGTGAATATATTTTTACTCTAAACTATAGAGAAAGACAAATACTCTAATATAAACAAGTCTAACTAGAATTTGTAATAAAAAATGTATATATTTATAAGAACCAACATACCTAGGAAAAGGTTTCATTGCAACCCATTCTTCATGCTATAACCACTCTAAATAATGAGTAGCACTCGAAAGAACCACTCTATATATCTATTTTATATTTTCCCCTTATAACCAACTATTACCAAACTAACCTCCAAGATGAAATAAATGAAAATTAAACAAAGGAATAGAACACATAAAACAAAACATGTATTCAACAAGACCTCTTATATGGTAAGATAGATTACACTAAGATAATTCCCCAATCTCTACACTATAATATCTACTAATAATAAGAATCTCTTCTCAAATTGTCCCCTTCATTCATAATACTCCAATTGAAACCTCTATCTTCAAAATTTACACAACAAGACCGGATGTAAGTTCGATTATATTTCAATAAAACATCATGATGTTAGAATTATGAATTTAAATGGTTAATGGGAATATAAGTTAAAATTATCAATTTTTAAAAAGGAAAATCTTGATATGGTGTTTTCAGATATTAAATTCATGTTTAGAAATATATAAGTGACACAAGATGGGACTTCACAAAAATCGAAGATTATTTTTCTACCATTGATGGTTTATTTGTTTTTTTCCCTTAAAATGTATTCATAAAATTCTTAACAAAATCTTGAGTGCACATATAGGATCCTCCATGTAATTTTTATGGAGAAAGGCACCTCAATGGAAAAATGAATATGATTCCACCAAATTATTATTATTTTATATTTCTAAATTAATGTCATGATATAAAATCATTAAGACAGACAAAAATATTAGAAAACCCGCCAATATATTAATAGAGTAATTTATAAAGTCTTAAAATATAATATCTCTAAAAGGATTCAAAATGATTTGTGTTTCATCCCAAAAAATGAAATTTTATCAAGATGAAAAATCATTATAGAATGTTCTTATATGAAAAATGAAAAGGTTTTAGTCCTATTTTGTTATTTTATTGGTTTTAGAATATTTCCAAGGACTTCTAAATTTCTGATGCAAGGGGGATAAATGATGAAATAAGAGTAATACCTACTAATATATTGAATTCTTCAAAGGTAATAACAAATCCATCAATCTTATACTAATTTAATTTCTTGGAATATTAAGATTATTATATTAATATTTTTGGAGGCAAAAATGTTAATTTTTTTTTTCATGTATAACGACATAAACTGATGAGAGTGGGAGGGAACAATATTTGATGCAAAGGAAATATACCAAAAATAATGTATATATACCCTAAGGAGATATAATTTGAAAAAAATATGAAAAATATTATCATCAATAATTTAGTGATAAAGGATAAGATATATTTCATTCCAAGGAAAGAATATTCTACCATTTATGTTAAAAATTCAAGATCATAAACAATTTTAAATTTTTTATGAAGAAAAATATTCAACGGAGAAATATAGAACCAATAAGCTAGTCATTCAATAAAATTGTTCAAGATTATTTTCATAGTGAAAGATGTATCTAATAAATATTTTTAAAGGATACCTAAAAGGGTAACATGAATGATGATGAAATTGAGTGTTAACATTGAATGAATTAATTCTACAAGGATAGCAAGTTCAATACATGGTTTCATTATCCAAGAAGTCTATTAAGAGATAATGATAATGAATATATGACACCTGATATTAGGAATGATTATATAAAGAATTATTCTTCACATAAGAAAAATTCTCATAATATGGTTAAGGATATGATGATCATATAAGAAATATAATTGGAAGACTAATATATGATGGATCAAAGAATAAAATAGTTAATGTTCTCTAACTGATCAAGTTTTATATCTCATTGTATATAAGAAAAAAGTTGAAAAGTAAAAACAAAACCACGCATTCCAAATGATTTTAGGTTTTGAAATATAATGAATAGTGAAACAAGAAGTTGTTTAGACACTTTAGATCCTAAAATAAATGAATATATGGGTTGATTAATAAGTCTAATAAATAATAAAACCAATGAACTCATGAGGACCCACCTATTTCAATAACTTTTTTTGTTGTGATTAATGATAGCATAAAACTATTTAAGCCATAATCCATCATAATTTACTGAAATTTCTATTTGAATTCAATTTCAATTGGTATCCAACATCAAAGAATATCAAAACAACCTTGATCATGTTTGTGGATGAATTATACTATGATAAATTGTAATGAAAATTATCCCTTGGGGGAGATTAATTATTTTAATATAGAATAATTATAAATAAATCAAGTTTCTTAAATCATGACTTTTAGAGTACCCCATAAATTATTGATATTTTATTACATATTTAAACTCTCTTTAATTTCATTGTATTTTATTTTTTATATTATGTTGATTGAGTTACTATCATAAAAAATGTGGAATTATAAAAATTACTTCATTGTTTTATGTGTTTTGGGGAGTTGATTTCAGGTTATTACAGAAACCTAAAAATATGGCTTCCCAAAACCATTAAAACAGAAATTATTTGGTATAAAATTGAGTTTTCTATATGGATAACCTTGAAGATTTGATAAAATCACTTTTATTTTCTACAATGGTTTATCTCACTTAGTCTTATAGATTACAAACATAAGTTTTATTGTAATGAAGCCTGTGGTACCACCCTTTCCTCAAATAATTACTGAAGTATATGTAATGTGTAAGGTCAAAGTGGAGAAGATGACATTTTTCCAAATAAGGATGATAATTAAACTTATCAAACAATGATGGTATATTTAAGGGTGTTAAAATACATTCCATTATGTATTTGTTTCCAATTAGTAGGAGAAGATATTCATTGAACAAGGAAAAATATATGTTTTGAAAACAAATAAAAAGGGGGAAGTTGATATTACCAAAGTGATTTGTAAGCTATTAGTAGTGTTTTTTAACTAATGAGGTGAAATACATTGACTAAGGAAAAATGGGTGGTGGAATTTGTATCCACCCATTAAAGAAAAAGATTCTATCTGTGAACTCAAGGGTAAAGGTAGGGTTTTTGATTCTATAGAAACAAACCTCATACATCTGGAGAATTATTTATCTGATACATATTAATGTAAGTGACTTGTATGTACTAAGGAAGTTCACTTATTTAAAACAAGTTATAAAAATGTTTAGGTTTTTTTCTACATATTTAAATTAAAATTTTAAAATATGTTAAAAAATGGATAAAAGAGGAATTTAAAAACCTAGTGTGTTAAATAAACCATCATACTGTAACTAAGCATAATGGATAATAAATTTTGTTTTAAAAAACACGTCGATAAAATTTATTTGTATTTTTTGAAGGATAATATCATTTGAAGTGAAGATTACTTAAACACTAAAACACGAGCTTTAATATATTGTAATTATTCTAATGAAGGGATATAATTTTGTTAAAGGATGAAAAAATTAAAAAAAAATTGAAGTGTTTTGATGAGATTTTAGAAGGGTTCGGTGGGCTTGAAGGGACTTCTAGATTGAGTGATGATGTTTAGAAATTTTTAGTATATACCTATATTTTACTAACTAATGATAATATTATATGATTTATATTGGGTATAATGTATGAGTAATTTGATTCTATGGATGAAATTTAAAAAAGTAATAAATTCATCATAAAAAAAATTTCAAATTGTTATATCATTATTCTATAGACTTGTGTATAAGTCAATTATGGATTTTCATAAGGTTAATCCAGCCTGTGAAAGTGTCACTAAACTGCATATAATAAAAATTTCAGTCGAAATATGGATAACCATGAATTGTATTTGAGTCAGTTCTAAAGTAATACATCATTTTAGGTTTTATTATAGCTTCTTTATATATTTGATTCTGTGTTTGTTTAAACACCATCTGAAGCTAAAGATATATCTTATATGTAATCATGAATTTCTTATATGTAACCATGAACATGAACACATATATATATTAGTAAAAAATAATACGTAGAAAAATTTCATGAATTTAGATAGATGAAATAAAATTTTTCCAAATTAAAAATATAAATGAGGAAATAAATTTTGGTGATGATTGATTTAATTTTATGGAACAAAATAGGTAAATTTAGATGTTATAGAAGCTCTGAAAAATATATAAGACGATCAACAAATTAAGAAAATAAAAGATTAATGAAATGAAAATTATGAGATAATTACTTGGTTGGAAAAGTTTGAGCTTCTATAATTTATTATGTTGAGGAATAATATCAGTTTATGAAAGGGATTTTAATTATTTATTAAAACATAACATTAATTTTTTTTATTAAAAATAGTTTTTTGAGAAAATACAAGAAAAAAAATTAATGAATTTATGGGACATAAATTGATCATGAAACTCCATAAATATTTATTAAATATTGAAAATTAATATGAAAACACATGATATTTTATTTTATGTATTAATTTTAGAGGAGATTGTGATTAAAGATTAATAAATATGAAGATATAAGGCTATGTTGATATATGAAATATATAGATTCATGTGTGAAGTATGTAATGTTATTCACGGTAGATCCTAAGCACTAAAAATGAGCAAATAAATATATTTTATTTGTTGATTTTTTATAAATATTTGAATGATATGTTCATTAATTTTCATAGATTTATTTTGATAACACATTTATAAGTGTTACATCTCAACATGTTGTGAATAATATTTTCAAAATAATTTATCTTTTTCAAATTTCCTATTTCATGGGACATGGGAAATAGTTCCATCCACTCATATATATATATATATTAAAACATTAATTCAACCATTCCATTCACATGGAACCAACTTGGTTTACGCTACACAAAATATTAACTTGGCTTGTGATTCTTGTAATACTGACATTGCTTGCAAAAACTCTTACACAGACTTTCTGTATACTACATGCAACATAAGTGTTTTGAAAAAAAATATCATTTTATTTTAATAAAAAATTAAATGATATAATTATATCCCAACTATTAAACATAGCAATATGAATAGAAATAACTAATTTTTTGTAATTATATATAATATTTTATACAAAAAAAACATATGGATAATGACATATAAGATTTTTGATAATGTCCTTTTATGATTAAAAATACCATTTTTAGAATAAATTGTATTTAATAATAAAATTAATTTCAAAGTAATCTATAAATTTAATTTGATAAAATAAAATTAATTTTTAAATTAAGATCTCTAAATTATCTTAGGGTGAATTTTTGGGTTTTTTTTGGAAGAAAATCATTTTTATGAATAGTGAATAATACTGCTTTTTATTTAAAAACTACCTTTTTATTTAAATAATTATTAATTTTATATTATATATAAAAAATTATTTATGTCACTTTATATCAATTTTACACCTATTAATACAATATAGGTCAATATAATAAATTTCACTTTGAAAATTAATATAATTAATTAATATACTTTTGAACATCTTTCTACTTTAAAAATCTATTTTTTCTTCCCATATGGGGGATTAACATTAATATTAATTTATCCAAATATATGAATTTAATTTCAAAAAACTCACTTAAAAATTTTTAATCACTATATTATATAGAGTTTAATAATAACAAATTAATTTTTGCTAAAAAATTAGTAAAATTGATTAGAATTAATCAATGTGATTAAGGCCAAATTAATCTAAATTAGGGACTAAATCGAAATCTTAGTGGTGAAAATGACTTATACATTAGTCCAAAACCCCTTTTCTAGATATATATCTTCCATAAACATTTCATTATTGATTTATATTTGTTTGGTATGACTTTTTTTATGTAGTAACATGTTTATATTGAACTTTTTTAATAAAATTTGAAGTGATTCCTTTTCCTTCCTTATTAAAGGCCACCACCTCTCACACATAATCACACCTCAAAAACCTATTTATTTTGGAAACAACATTACTAATCTAATTTCCAACACCCCTCACTTATTGATAGAATATTTCCTTTGGTTTGAAGTTATTCTATGAAAACCTTTCAGCACAAACCATAAGGAGTTTTATAATTAAGAGGTAACGTCTTCTCACAAGTCCTTTCTTCTAATATCAGTCCCCACCCCTACACGTTATTCATCCATTATTTTTTTAAAAACCCATTATATTCAATATATGAGTATTTTTTTATTATAAGTTTTCAACTACACTTACACAAACCTCAATCTAATGGATAAAAAACAAATTGTTTATGCGTACGACGAACTACTGCCTCTCTAAACGATGATTGTTCAATTTTCATTACTGCCTCTCATGGTGGAAATTATGATTTAATATTTGTTTATATGTGTTATATATTATATTTATTGTTTATTTAGTCTTATATATTACTTTTAAAACACATTTATATTTTTTACTTTCCATTTTGTGTTAATAAGAAAATTTCATTTATGAAAGTGTGGAATACTTCACCTCAAAGCGATATGATTCATTCATAAACTAACTGGATTGTAATAAGGATGGTTCTAAATAATATATAAGACATATAAGATATAAAAAATCTACTATAATAATTATATATATTATATATACAAATATTTCTTTTAATTTCTTTTTTTTAACACGTCAATTAAAGGGAAATAACATTCATGCGTACGTATGACCTACCATCTACATGAATGGTATATTCCATGTAATAATTATATTATATATATATTATTCTAATAAGAATATATTTTCTAAAAATGATATTTATATCATTGTTTATATTTTTATAATCATGATATAATGTATAAACACCTAATATATATCAAATAAAAGACACATGTGAAGAATATAGTAAATATTACCTGAAGTGAAACTTTAACATAGTATTATTTACAAGAGAGATATATAATGTAATAATAAATAAATATGAATAAGATAATTTTTATTTTGAATATTTACAATAAATTTATATTTTTTATACATGTGGTTTGAATGAGTCTACCGAGATTCAAAACACAAGGTAAGGGTATTCAATGTCACTTTTTTATTTCCATGAGATACATGCTATGTTCACCAATATTTACATTGGTTTAATGTATGTACTGACCTTGATTTTATTATATTTATAATTTAATTACATTTATGGGTACTCACATATCCATTTTATTATCTTTCTTTCATGGTTTTTAGGTTTAATCGGTAAAATAGTTGTGTCTCGATTAGCCTTATCTGAGACTCCTGTTTTGTAATGCACCTAAATTCATTCTTGAGATGTATATAAATAAATTTAACATGAACCATCCTAAAAAATATTATTTTCCATATATTTTAATCTTAATTAAATTTCCTTTTCTTACATAGAGAGTATGATCCAATGTTAAAATGTTATAAGAGTTTATTGAGACAATCTCTTGGCCTTTTGAGATTGTTTATGTTTGTGCTTACTTTGATGAAGTATAATGATCCATCTCTAAAGAGGACTAATGAAATTTATTATCCTTTTGTTATTCATGAGTATTCAAGTATTAGTACTATATTTCTTCCCTTTGGTACATGAGATAGTAAAAAATGTATTTTTAAGAAAGCATGTATTTTCCCTCTCTTCTGTCGGTAATCTATGTTTTCTAAAAAGGGTTCCTAGAATATTCGATTATTCTCCTAAAATATTGAAAAGATATTTTACCCCATTTTTTCTTTTATCAATGTTTTCTAAGAAATGTTTTTTTCATCTTATAAATATGTCATATTTCTAACGTGTTTACTATGTAAAAAGAATTTCCGTTTTACCTCATACAACATGTATGGATTTACCTATCATCAATTCATTGATGATTTGTTTTCATTTTTAGAAGGTTAATTTGAAAGAATTTTTTTAAAATATATTTTCATGAAAATGGTTTTCATAATGTTTTCATAATGTTTTCAATATTATTTTATATGTTTTTAAGGAAAATAGTTTTCAAAAGTTTTTAGGTTTTAAATAGAAATTTTCAAAGAAGGGAGGATATTTGTCTCTTTAAATGGTTTCAAAATATCCTTCCACGTTATTTTAAAACTATGATAATATCTGTGGATGACACTAATTCAATTCTAGGAAATGATCCCATAGTCTCATTTAAATTATTTCTTTAGAGGTCTATGATGTGGTGGACTAATTCTTAAAACACATGTTTCACTTCAACAAGTTTAATTTTTTTTAAATCCTCTTCTTTTCATAGGTTATCATTTCATGAGGTGATTATTAAAACTATCTCATTTCAAATGATAGGATGATATTAAATGTTAATTATACCCATTTCATTTCATGGGTTATGATTTGATGTTTATAATACTAATATGTTTTTATGGGAAATTATATGATAAAAAAATTATTATCTTTTGGAATATATATTAATGATTTTATTATGAGATGGGTGGGACCTATATCTTATACCAACACATTGTGTAATGTTATTTTATATATGAGCTTAAAGGGTATATGGGTTGTAACACAAGCCTAAAATAATGATGGTACATGAGTTGTACCCCCAGCCTAAAAAATGAAGTTATATGGGTTGTTTACCAAGACTAAAAGAAATAGAAAACACGAGTTGTAGCCCATTACTGAAAAAAAATATGGTATAAGGGTTGTATCCCTAGCCTAAAAGTAAGAGGTTACAAAGGTTTTAGGCTAAGCCTAATAAAAGATGTCACAAGATTTTTATCCCAGGCCTAAAAGTAAGAGGGTACATAGGTTGTTAGACCCATGTTGAAGTAGGTATATGATTCGTAGAGCTAGACCAACACTTAATAAAGAACTTGGTCAGTATTCTTGAGAAACAATTTTCTATTATTATTTTAATGCCAGAAATTCTACGTCTTATTCCTTGTTATGCTTTTTTGACATATGCCATTACTTCTTTTTTGATCTATGTCTTATGAAATTGAAATATTTATTATGATCTCTAATATACTGGGTATGATATTCAAATGTTAGTATCATGTTCCATACCCTTTTGTTCATGTTATTCTTATACATTTCATTTGTTTTCCCTTATTGAGAATCTGAGCTCACCCTTTTCTTATGTTTCCTTTCCCCAAGTAATGAAGAAAATGTATTATCTAGAAGTATTAAAGATGGATAAATTTATGAGATAAGTTGAATATCTTTCTCCGGGATAGAATATTTTTATTCAATGTTTCCAAATATACTAAACTATTATGGTCCTTTGGCATTTATTTTTGTAATGTAATAAATATTTTCCTAAAATGATTTATTATTTATGTATGTAAATATTGGGTCTATAACAACCCACGATTTTATTAAGCACTAATACATAATTTAATGAAAAAAAATTACACATAATACAACCTGAATTATAGATAAGTATATTATAATTGGAAATAAGGTATATTGAGATAAATCATTAAACATAAATTATAACATCATTATTGAACCATCTAAAACATTCTTGAGTTTAAAACTAAATTGGATTACATGGGTAAAATACATAAGAAAGGGGTGATGTAAAAATCCTATTAAGGTAAAAAACATGGTGTAACATTTAGATAAAAATACATTTTAGACAAGGCATATCAGTGAGTCATAAAGGTAAATGAATAATAAGGTGTGATATAGAATGATTATCATTACATGGTAAATTTGGAAACAACATAAAACACTGAATCGTAATCATAAGTCAAGGCTAAACCAACAAGACTTCTTATTGGAGAAAGTCCCATAAATGAATCAGGTATCCCCTTTCCCAAAATTATGTATCATGATAAAAAATAATACCCAATTCATTAGAGTGGTATATAATTTTTGGAATACCCTTCCCTTTCATTTCATTCTCATGCTTATGTGTTCCACATAGATCCTAAAAATTGATTTAATTCATCATCATAATTTATTCCATGACCTGTGAATTTGGGATACATAAAAATAATTCCATAATAAAAAGGTATATGTACTTAAAAGTGAACAACTTTGATAGAAAATGACTATGGTATTCACTACACATTTGGTTCGGCATAGAAAATCGTAGGGAAAATTGAACAGTATAACAACATCACATAAATGATCATAAAAATGGTTTATGAGAAATAAATGGTTTTATTATATTTTTTACATGGATTAGATAGTAATATTGAAATGTATTTTCATGTACACATATTTATAATTAAAAAAAATAATGCTAACGATAATAAATAATCTTGAGGAAAAAGAATGTGGAAAGGATTCTTCCAAAATTTCTGTATAGTAACGGGTGTACATGGGAGGAATTAATGAGAGATAAAGGGGTATCTAAAAATTTATACATCATTATGGATGTAATTTTTAGGTTCAAAAACATATCCCATCATTAGGAATTTAAAATAATGATGGGCACAACCTAGAAGATATTATTGAGTAAAATTATGAAACATAGGATCTCATACCTTAAGAGTATGACACAAGAAAACATTAAAGGGGATTAAAGAGTAAGTGGGGTAACCATGGGATGAATTTATTGATATTAGGGAAGATTAATTTTATTCTTTCATGATTTTTAGTGAAGAAATGTGGGATCTTGGGTGGATTTATATAGGAAAAGAGAAGGAATTATATAATATTTAGCTTTTGAACTCTATAAAATAACAAATTTGAAAACACAAACCATCCCATTGTTTTTTCCATTGTTTTATCATAATGATAGAGTTTTTAGTTATTTTATTCTAAAAATGTAATAATATATTAAAATAATTCCATTACTTATGTGGAGGTGAGTCACACTTTTAAATAACTAAATTTAAAACACTAAAATAAATTAACTGTTTTGGAGGATTCATAAAGGAATAATTAAATTAATCAAGTAAACTCAAAATAACATTATTTTGAGGGGAAATCATATATTTGGCCATATATACCTATTATATCATTTTTACCTCATTTGTTGGGCATTAATATGTCATAAAATACACAACATATTTATATGATATTTATTTTTACCCAAAAAATTCGGTTGTCAATGAAAATTATGAAACATTCACTATTTGATAAATTTGATGATATGATTCCCAAAATAATATTAATTTTATCTAAATAATTTTTTAAATATGTGAATTTTCACTTTTAATATAATATTTGAAATTTATTGGAAAACACTGGGTTTTTTTGACAATAACAGTTTTTGAATCATTAAAAAAGTACATTTCACATCATAAAAATTTTCTGACCATTTATTATTAATAGAAACTATTTAAAAATAAAATTTTATTAATTTTTTTTCAAAAATCCATTAATTCCTCAAAAAATTCCTTTATTTTATTTTTAATATTAACCAAAAATAAAATCTGTGTTTAATTTAATCCAATTCAAAATCATTTATAAAGTAACAATAAAATTGAATATTAATTCTCCATTCAAACAATTATACATATTAATATTATTTTTTTCTTGTAACATATCTCTTTATTACACTTTCATATACCCTAACAGTAAGGTGCACGACGGGGAGACTTTTGCGAGGTCGTTGGAAAAACATGGTTTGGGCCGTGATATCGATGAGCTTGAAATTCTCCCATAAATGAGTTTTCTCGGTATTAAGTTATTGGGAATAATCTTGGCCATGTCCAAGGGAAAATTCCATTGATTCTATCTCCCTTGGAAGCTATGATAAATGGGATTCATAGGGTACAATCTTACTGGATGAGGCCATCACTTCCATTATCTGAGTCAATCAGATTTGTTAAAGCCATATATTTTTTCTAAACATGTGATCACTGTTTAATAGATATATTAACAATAGTAATATTATTAATAGAAATTAAAATACAAATATAAAACTAATGATGATATTTTTTTTCTAAAACTACATTACATAATAATACATTAAATTAAACCACAATGGGAAACAACATTTATAATAGGTGGGGTCATTACTGGGTAACTAAAGTTAGTATCAAAGGAACATTTAAATGAACCATTTGAAAATAGAATGAGAATACATTAGTGAGATACCTAGGTATATTTATATGGATATTTTTTGGGATGTATTTATGGATATGTATAAGGATGAGTTAACATTTAAGAAAATGTCCTGGAATTTCGGTAAAGGATAGAGTGAGTGGTTTCAAAGCAATACATCTCTATATGTATACTACAAGAGGATATACATAAAGAATAGATTTACCTAGGGTTAAAATCTCTGAGAAAATGTTACAAGATTGACTCTGGGTTATTGGGTACAATACAATAGGTATTGATGCACAACTAGTTTCATACACCCATGGGATATAATTTTGGAATTCATAAAACTAATCATGAACCCTCATGAAGGATGTATATAGAGGATGACTATGAATAACCTAAGATTAAAATAAGTTTACATTGATTTAATACGTATAAGCCATAATTTATGCACCCTATACTTATTTTTTCATTATTATATAGTTTCCCGTAATGATAAATATATTTCACACTCAGCTGTCTGGTTTTAGTCAATGGATTGTACTAGAAGGAACATGGTTAACATGTAATGTTTCAAGTGTATAAATAATGGGGATTATATGAATTGATTTAACATGAGGAAATATCATAAAATAAAATTATAAACTTAATAAGAGTATTGTATATACTTCTGATTGTATTGAGACTATAAATGTCTTGTAAATGATATGTGATGTTCTTCCAGTATTGTTTATATTAAACATACAAAGAATGAGTATATTGGGGTAGAGGATACTTAAGAAATGATTCATATTTCATATTATATTAAATAGGTATTAAGTAATAAGTTGATTAATATGGATTAATAGTTTTGTAATAATGTTGGATGAATGAAGTAATAATGTTTTGGAATTAAAAGATTATGTTATATGAATCATGAAATATATAAGTATTTTCAGTATAATTTTCCTTTAAGGATTGAAAAGGATATGTTTAATATTGATGAAGGAAAACGAAATTGATATTTTTTTTTAATTTATGGTTACCAATAATGTGATCAATATGTGTAGAAAATTGTGGTTATCTTGGATAAAGAGATGATGGATTTGGATAAAGTAGTAAGGATAGCACCAATTACCCTAGAATCGATTATTTATTAGTTTACAAAGTAGTGTATTCCATCATGGATGGAATTTATAACTTATTTGGTTTAATGATTATATCATATAACATTTGGAATAAGTAATAATGCATGTTTTCATAAATTATTTATGCTAATTCAGGTTATGACCTTGTTTCAAGAGAATATATGATGAAGGTATTCATATGTTTGATTGTGAAAACCCATAGCTAAATTGTAATATACAGGGGATCAATGTCATTTTGATTCTATGAAACCCCTATAATGTTTTGTGTTTTCATCTTCCGGTGTGGTTATATGGTTGCCCATTTATGGAAATATTAATTTAAACATTGGATGGTGTTTTTGGGAATAAAGTAACATCATACCGCATAAAGATTTTTTGATATTGGATAAACTATTATAATAATGTGGTGTTGATGAGAAATTATGAAAAATGGGAAGAAATATCATGGATCTTAGGATATGTTACTACATTGAGAATGAAAAATTCACCTTCCTTTTTAGAGAAAGAGCTAAAGTGGATCAAGGAACAACAAAGGGTGAGGCTGTATTATAATCATGAAAGTATATATTTACATTAAGATTCTTTCACTTTTTTTAAAACGATCATGAAACCAAAAATGTTATCCTAGTACCTCCTTTTATGATTAATTAGATGGTCCCTTATTTCATTTTAGAATTATATATTTCATATTGTAAACATTCTCAAGACCATTTTCTATATAACTCTATATAATAACATGATAGTTATATTTATTTCATGTCTATGTTTTCACTTCCCACCTCTATTTCATATTATGGAAACATAATTATATGTTACTTTCGATAACCATAATGATTCTAACATTCCTTTTTTAAGGGATGTTTTTGAAATTATTTTTATGATGTGGGTTTCTATTAATGAAGTATTAATCCTTTCATTTACCAAAAAAATCAACGTAGAAATTTATTTTAATTGGGGTAGAATGTAATACATTGATATTTTGTAATTTTTTTGTAATTAATTATTCTTTTTGAAATTTTGAAATTCACATGACAATAGAAATAGATAAATATATATATATATTAAACCACTAATTATATATTTAATTTCACATGTATCTTACTTGACTTTCGCTAAACATAATACAATATTGTCTTTTGAAACACACAATACCAACATGGCTTGTACTACCTGCACCACTGACTTGGCGTACGTTATACGCAACACAGTTATTACAATGAAACATCATTTTATTATTAAAATTATTTAAATAAGATTATTATAGCCATAAATTAAACTTATTTAAATGAATATTAATAACTAAATTTCATAAATTATTTATAATTGTTTAATATCGATAAAACATATGGATGATGAAAGATATGATTTGTTGTAAAGTCCTTTTATGCATAAAAATAAAATTTTCTCGATCAACCCGCTTTAAATAATAAAACTAATTTTAGACACATTAAGAAATTAAAATGGATAAAATAAGCATAATTGTTTAATTTATATTGTCTAAAATAGCTTAGGGTAAATTTCTAGTATTTTTCTGAGAACCAACATTTTTTATAAATAGTAAAAAATACCACTTTTTAATGAAAAAAAGCCTTTTTGTTTAAATAATTATTAATGTTTAATTTTACCCAATTTTTTTGGGTATCATTAGATCAATGATACATCTGTTAATACAATTTAGGTCATTGTAATCAATTTCAATTTGACATTGAATGTAAAATATTAATAAACATTTGAACTTCTTTCTACTTTAAAACCATGTAATTTCATCCCATCTAGGGGATTATTATTAATTTATTTTCGTATCATATATGAATTTCATTTCAAAATATATACACAAACCAGTTTATTCAATATAATATTTATATTATTATAAAATAAAATAAAATTATTGCCAAAAAAAATAATAAAATTGATAAAAATTATACATAATGATTAAGGTAAAATTAAGTTTAATTAGGGACAAAAATATAATATTATTGTCCAAAATGACCTATCACTTTGTCAAAAACAAATTTTCTATGAATATATCTATCATAAATCTTCTTGTATTGATTTAGGTCGGGTTTTTATGGTTTTCATTATGTAATAACTGATATACACCTAAGCTGTTTTGAAAATTTTGAAGCGAGTCCTTTTACTTCCTTATCAAACACCTCCACTAGTCCCACATTCCCACACCTCTAAAAACTCTTAGGTTTTCCAGTACGTACCCAATAAAAATTAAAAAATACCTCATTTCCTCTTATAATCCTTCATTTTGTATTAAATCAATCCATGGAATCTATTAGGCACAAACCAAAATGAATTACATGATTAAGAGGTAATGCCTTCTCTCAAGTCATTTATTTTAATTTTCCATGATTGTATAAAAACAACAACACCATAAATATAATAGTATTTTTTTATGATATTTATTCAACTTATACTTATACACACATCCATCTAATCGAAAATGAACACCCTATTTATGAGTACGATGAACTACTGGCTCACTAAACGATGATTGATCAATTTTCCTTACGACCTCCCATGGTGGAAATTATGATCGGAATTTTTTTTTCTAATATGTAATATATTATATTTATTATTTCATTATTCTTATTTACTCTTTTTTACAGCACACATATTTTTTACATTCCAGTTGGTGTTAGTAAGATAATTCCGTTTATGGAAGTGTGGACTACTGCCCCCTCAAAGCAATATGATTCATTCACACACTACATAGATTTAATTAAGGATGGTTTTAGTGAATATATCTGACATATATGATATAATAAATTTAATTTAATAAATTTAAATATATTAATATATATACTTATATTTATTTTTATTTTTTCCTTCAACACTCTAATTAAAAAGAAATACCATGCATGCATACATATACCATGTCGCCTCTATAAATTCTATATTTGGTTTCATACTTATATATTCTATATATTGTTATAATAAAAATATACCAGGAAAGTCAGTCAGAGGAAGGCCCCTGACTATTTATTAAATAAAAGAAAAGTACAGAAAACCGGTTTAAGGGTTGCCGGTACCCCTTACAGTCCACGTCACCAGGAATTTGAAATTCAAACAAAATACATCCAAATTCAAAAACTTAGTATTCAACGCCTCGATCCGTGCCCCACCTCGGGTTTCGGAACATCACACAGACACCTCGGTCCGCACAACTCGAACCACTCACACTCGCTGGATCACCACGCGCCCAGGCGGGGAGCCATCGTCGGAGCCACTCAACACTTCACCTCGACGTTGCCGGAATCGCAACATCGAACAGGGACAATCCTCACTTCACCTCTGCATCGTTGTTCGCCTTGCAAGGATCGAGCTATCACGAGTCCCAAAGTCGACTCCGTCCAGGCCGCTGGGAAAACACGCCGGACGGCCACTGTATTCACAGATCCAAGAATCCAACGACCTTGAGGGAAAAGTCCAAACGACGCAAGCCCGAACATCACCACCGTCGCAAACCATCCACTCAAATGAAAACAACATCCAAAAAGCAACATCAACCCATACTCGCGAAGACGCATGAATATAAACCACGGCAGATCGAAACCCCGCAAGATAACAAGAACAGAAGAAAAAAACCCCCCAAAAACACGCCAAAAAGGAAAGCAGGAGATCCCGCCGCCGCCGACCAGATCAGCCGCAAAAATCACAAAAACCCTAACTCACCAGAGGAGAGGCAGACCACCAAACCACCGACGCTTGAGCACACCTTCAAACGGTAGGGAAAATCACCATAGGTCATCAACAATCTATGTGGATTTCATCTCAGTTTTTTTGTTTTCTTGAGATACATGATATGTTATCCACTATTTACTTTTGTGTGGTATAAGTATATCCTAGGATTTAATTATATAAATATTATAATTAAATTTATCAATATACACATATATATTGTATAATATTTAATTCTTGTTTTATAGGGTTCAAAATTTACCAAATCTATAAAATAGTTGTCACAATTAGTCTTCTTTAAGGCTCGTGTTTTTTATACACCTAAATTGTTTTTCGAGGTGTATAAACATCCAGTTTTCATGCAATATAATGAAACATATTATTTTAATAATATTTTAATATAATTTTAATTTAATTTTCTAATATAGATAGTATGATCCCATGTAACCATGTTATAAGTGTGTATTAGGAGACTCTTATTTCTTTTAGAGATTATTTATGTTAATCATTCCATGGATGAACTTTTATGATCCCTATCTCAAGAAAAATCATGAAATTTATTATCCTCTGGTTATTAGTTATATTTTAATTTATATTTACTATATTTTTACTCGTTGGCACATAATATAGTGAAGAATGTAATTAAAAGAAACCTCAACTTTACCCACTCTTTGGTCATAAATCTATGTATCCTATAATGGTTTTCAAGAATATTATACTATTAACTAAAAATATTTAAAACACATTTTTACACATTTCATATTTTACTAATTTTTTAAAAGAAGTATTATTATGACCTTCTTAATGAGGCATTTTTCTACCTTTTATACCTTGAAAAATGAATGTTCTTTTTACCTTATACAAGAAGTACAAATTTAACTACTGTCAATTCTTTAATGATTTATTTTCCTCTTTACAATGATATTTTGTAATAAAATATTTTAAAAATCTATTTTCAAGGGAATGATTTTCAAATGGTTTTCAATAATTTTTTATTTTTTTTTAATAAAAATCGTTATATATTTTTTTTATGTTATATAGTTTATTTTTCAAAGAAAGAAAAATATTTACCTCAAAAAATGTTTCCATAATATCCTTACATATTATTTTACATCAGTGAGGACATTAATTTAGGTTACTAATTACCTTCTATAAAATTATCCATAGGTTCCATTAATATTCTTTCATTAGTGGTTTATGTTTTTATAGAATGATTATTAAGACACATTTTTCAATTATGTGGGATTTATGCTTTGGAAACCCAGTGCTTTTCATGGGGTATGCTTTTATGAACTGATTTGAAAAACTATTTGTTTTTATATGTTATTATGTGATGAAATTTTAATGACCCCAATTTCATTTCCTTGGTTATGATTTGATTTTTATAAAATTTATCCCTTTTTATGGGTTATGATATGATTAATTTATTATTATCTTTTAGAATATGTATGAGTGTTTTTATTATGATATGCATGTGACCTATATATCCCTATAATGCATTGGGTGATGATAAGTTATATATGAGCTCAAAGGGTACTTGGGTTGTATCCCAAGCCTAAAATAATGATTGTAAATGGGTTATATCCCAAGAATGAAAAAAAGAAGGTATATGTGTTGTATCCCAAGAATTAAGGTTTAAGTGGTTACAGAAGTTGTAGACCAAGCAAAAATACAAGAAGGTATATGGGTTCTATTCCAAGACTAAAAGTAATATGGGTATATGGGTATTAACAGAAGACCAAAAACAAGAAAGTACATGGGTTATATACAAATCCTAAAAGTAAAAGGGGACAAAGGTGGTTAGACCAATCCTAAATCAGGATTATAGGTTGTAGCCTATGACCAACAAGTTATAAAAGACTTAGTAAGTATCTTTGATACAATATTTTCTATTCTTATGTTCATGCCACATATTCCATGTCTTATTCCTATGAAATAATTCCATTAATTATGCTCTTAATTATCTTATGATATATCTTATGAAATTTAAAGATTTAATATGTTCTCTAATATGCAGGGTATGATCTTTAAAAAAATTATCTTGTTCCATACTAGTTTATTCATGTTAGCCTTATTAATTTCATTAAATTACCCTTAAAGAGAATTTGAGATCACCCATATCTTATTTTTCCTTTTCCCTAAAATATAACAAAACGTTTTAGGTATAAGTACTAAAGGTGGAGATCACTATGGGATATTTTGGTGATCTTTAACTAGGATAGAATATTTTTATTCCAGGATTCTAAAGACACTAAACTATTATTTTAATCCGGTATGTATTTTTGTAATGTATTAAATATTCATGTAAAAGTATGTAATATCCATTTATTTCTATCTTGGGTATCTTTAATAAGTATCAAGGTACAGTAAAATTAACATATGGAATAAATTTTATAAGTGAGATAAATTTTAGAAAAAAAGTGCCTTACTTAAAAATGTATATGAGGTATAAATTTAGAAGAAAATGGAATTTCATTATTATATGAAACAATCACATACTAATATTAAAATAAAAAGCTACTGAAGATCTTTTAAATTGAATATTGAAAGCGGTTTTCATATTCCAAATTATAGAAAATATTATTTTTGGTGACCTATGCATAAAAATATAAAGAGAAAAGAGAGAAAAGTGTTCAATACTTGACACCAAAAGGATTAATTTGATTGAAAAGAGCCCTAAACACTCAAATATAATATGATGACAATGATATTGATCATATATTGAATCATATAGATAATATTAAAATAAAATATGAAGAATGTTGAATATCCAATTAAATTCGTTATTGAAGAATATTGAGAACAAAATGAGAGATGAAACTAAGGTAATAATTACTATAATCCAACTATTTTGATTTACGTGTTGATCCATTCTGATAATGAGGTTGTACTTAATATCTAAAGACCATGGGAGATAGATTCTAAATAAATATATTTAGGTAAAAATTATATTTATGGCACTTGAATTGAGATATGTAGAGGGAATGGGTTGCATATATTATTTGTAAAGAAACTATAGCATTAAAACAATCAATGTGATAAGAATAATATAATATTTTTTGATGAATAAGATTATTATATAATCCTTGTTATCTATGTTTATGTATAAATGAATGAAATACATATATATACATTATGGGAAGCTGTGAAACTAATGGGACATAGGGTATGCAAGGACAATAGTGTGATGTTTTGATTTTAGTGTGATGTTGTTTGTGTGAATGTCCAATGGGAGGATCATATCTGTATATATAGTGAGACTCTATGAAGTAATAATAATCCATAAAACACTATAGATATAAATTTATTATAGATGAAAATAATTTATTGGTTGGATAATGAATCACAAATAGGTGTTTTCCCCTGAGATGAACCTTGGAAAAAACAATAGTCCATATTTTTTGATTTACATGAATTTCATGTGGTTATTTATTGTTGTTAAATATTTAAAGTAGATTCATTAATTCCATGATAGTAAAAATGTTTTCAAATTTATTTGTGATAAATTCATTAATTGATAAAACTGAATTTTGTGAAAAAAGTATGAAATATCATTTTCACTCAACTTCTAATATGTTTCCACTGATAGTAAATATAATTTCATATTTTTACAACCAATTTTTTATAGGTATCATCAATAAGATAAAAAATATCACATTAAAGAAAATTATATGTCCAATATTAGTTTTTAATGTATATTTCATATGTAGTTTTAAAATATTTAATGGAAAATCAAAACTCCAATTCATTTATCGCTCATATGAAAATAGTTTTAAACATTCTATATAAATCTATATCCACTCTAACTAATCTAAAAAATTAATGGACTATGATGATATATCAAAACATTATGTATCCTTATAAAATAATTCCAAATTCATCTTACAGATTATAATGTTTCGCTATGAATATTTTAATAAATCTTTCACATCCATTACTTTTCATTCAATTGTAATTTATTTTTCAACTAAAATAATCTAATTTAATAGTACATACTTAATTATAAAAAAATGTATCCTCCATATAATTGTTAAACTCATCATTATTCAACCATCATTCATGTGTGATAATAAAAATGTATACCATCCTCTATTCTAAGTAACAAAATAAAGGGTGCCTTTTTTCCATTCATATTTGTAATTATTTAATTAGCTAAATATCTCATTAATCATATATAGCATCTAAAACTAAGATAAAAAATTTTTGACAGTACCTTCATCAACCATAGCTATTATCATTAATCCCTATTAAATAAAATTCCATAACAATTATATATATATATATTTATTTATTTATTTATTTGGTGAATCTATTTATCCAAAAATATCAAAGACACGGAGCGAGATCCATTTTCTCATTTTCTCATTATCAATATGAATGTATATTCAATATAAAATATTAAAAAACCACAAAATATATTTCCATTTGATTTTTCGGATTTTTATTAAACCAATGTGCTTATTCTAAATTCATTATTTTTATTTTTATACATAATAAATTTCTATAACATTGATATAAAATTCAACATTCATATCAATCCAGTATGTACTCCAATATCCCCTATTTAATTTTGTTCCTATACCAATTTTATTTATAATTTAAATATTATCCTCTCTATTATTGACAAAAATGAGAAGACATAAATGTAATGTAATTGTAGAAACATTTCATTCTCCAACAAAAATAAAAATTTCAACTTCTACATATTATTGAATGTATAACCTAATTTACAAAATCTAAGGCTGGAAGTACATTTTTATATGAAATAAGATAGAAATTAATCATATCTAATTTTATTTGAGATAAAATTATATAGAATTATAGTGTAATTAATCTAAACAAATTATCCGTAAACAATTCATTATGTAACATTAAATTAGAAACTATATTTTAAGTTCTATTCTAGATTCTTTTTTAAATTTATCACATGCACTCAAAATGAAAAACACAAAAAAAAATTATCTCCAACAAGAATTCTTATATACCTTCATGTTAGTATTTATATTAATAAGAAATTTACATTTATTACAATAATTGATTTAGTTAACACATTATGATAAATATAAATATTTTTACCTTAACCAATGAATTTCAATGAATTTCATATTTTGTAATTAAATATTGAAATTCTAAAAGTTGTATCGTCATAACACCCCCATTAATTGACACACTATGTTGTTCTTTTACATGAATTGACCTCTTCATAATACACTACAATCATATCTTTATAATACTATTTGACATATCGAATAGATGAATCATTATATTTGTTAATTAGTCACATGATTTATAATACTCCATGATGTATTACATTCACAAATTTCCAATTTTCCCAAACACACATCTCTTTAAATTTATTTTAATGGATACAAAAACAATGATTTGGAAATAAGGTGGATCATATTGTGTTTATTAATGAGTGAAAAATGGATGTAATATAAACCAAAAACAATAAAATTTTATCCATTATACTCATTTTATTTTTTAGACTTGAACTTCCCTAAGAAGAATATCTATATTTCAAAACAATGATTTCTTCATATCTGGAATATTTTTTCACATTGTTTCCAAATAACATTTATTTTTTAAAATTTTTCAAACTTATATAAAATCCTAATTTGGATTGACCAAAAAATGAATTATTTAAAAACATTACCTACATTCTGGGATTCTACACATGGATTCTCAAGAGTATTTGGGTTACCCTCTTATGTAAACATTTCAATATCCTTTTCATGGATGTATACAAGAAAAATAATTCCTCTATTTATTTCTATTATTTAATAATTTATTTCTTTAATCATGCTTCCTACGATGTTGTTGTTCATGGAATATTTATAATATTCCATGATATAACAATTTTATACACAATATAAGTATTCCTTTTTTGGTGTAGTAACCTTCTCAGAGTTATTCATAGGTCTGCTTTATTCAATACTCTTCTTTTATTTAAAACCTAATGATAAGCCAGCTTTATATCATCTTTTCTTCTTTATGAACTCTAGTGTCCTTATTTCATTTGGAGGGTATGATATATTCCAACCTGGTTTGAACAAACAATCATCACCAAATTGGCCACAAATGTTATAAATACTGTTAATTTTTTTAATATTCTAATTATTTTCTTGAGGTGCTTATTTTCTATTTTCTGTTCATATTGACTCTTCAAAACATTTTTCTCCTTTATTTAGTATCTATTTAACTTTAATATAAATTGTTTTCCATTTAAATATTGAAGTATTTGGATAATGATAAATGTTATTACTTTCATATCTTCCAAAAAACCACCAATGAACCTTGTTCTTCTTTATTTGAAATAAAATATATCTTTCAATGATAGAATAGTGTTTTTGGACTAAATAGAAAAACCTCTTCTTTCAAAATATATTATCCCTGAAATAAAACTAGTATTTATAAAGGCTTGTAATATAAACATCACCAAACTAAATTGAATAAATAATTGGCACAATTAAAATTGAAATACATTTTAGGATAGTTAAAAAAATATATTGGACAAAGTAAATTATTTTTTAAAATTAAAAGGATTCTATTTTATATCAAAAAGTAACATTAATTATTGATAAATAATTTTAATAAATTGAGTGTTTTGGATAAATTTAAAACATTTATATAATTGATATTAGAAAATATAATTGTATAATTATACATATGAATTATATAAAATGATTAATCAATAAAAAATAATACTAATATATTAATTGTGATCCAAATAAAAAAAAATTGGTAATATACATTTTTTTCATCCCAAGTTATATGTCACATTTAAAAGCTAAATTTCTCTTATTTGATGTTCTAAATTTATTAGAGAATATTCCATGTAAATGTAAAAATTGAATAATGAATCAAAAATTTATTATCAATTAGGTGGAAAAGAATATAAAATAAATTGATAGTATAATAAGGATATTTTACAAAAACTCTTGTGGGTAATGTATTTATTCATTAATAAAATAAATTATGCATTGTAGGTTTGTGATTTTAGTGAAATATGATAAAAATATATACCATAAAATAAATTAATATTCAATTAATGATTATTATATGTGAACGAATGATTTTAGATTATTTTTATTATTCTAAAAAAAATCTAAAAACATATTTTCTATGTTTTTTGAACATATATTTGTATTAATTTTTAACATGTTTAGAAATTATATTTAATAAAATAATTACAACGAAATTAATTTAAATATACAAAAAAATTATTAATGTGAATTTTATTTTTTTAATAAATATATGTTACCCTAGTAAAGGATTATCACCATAGTAAATGTTAAATGGGTTAAAAGGGGTTTGATCTACAGGATATTTCTAAAAATATCACAAGTCATATCTCTAACATGATTATATGAGTAGATTATAAACCCACCTCATATTATAATCTAAATTTATACTATCTATTACTTTTATCCATAGATAATTATTTTAGTTTATCTTAATTGTAATATTATTTACAAATGTTCCACTCCACTCACTTATAAAATGATCCCTTAACCTCCTCACTTATCTACACTCCTTCATAACCCTATATCGAATGATCCCAAAAAAATATCTTTAAAATTTTCTTTTTTATTGACTCAAGGTTTGGGTCTCAATAAAAAATTAATCTAAAAAGGCTTTATGTGAAATTTAAAGGAGGATATCTAAAGAGAATGTAATTGTTTTATCCAAGATCATTATAGTTTTAATATTTTTCAACCATATCCAAATAAATTAAAAGAATACTAATATTATGAAATTAGTATAATTTATATAATAAATTATTATTATTTTGAGATAATTTCAATCATTTATATGTCTTCAATCCGTTGGAAAATAAAAGTGTCACTCTTGTAATGTGTGAACTACCACATCCAAGAATAATGCATTTTCATTTTTCACCATTATTTACCATTGATGGTTATAAATATGGATTAAATTGATGAATATTATATCCATATATTAATTATTATTCTATATGGATTTGAAATTATCTACTTTCTATCCCTCCATTCCATTAGAAAATGAAGATATCAGCCTAGATATGTGAGAACAAGGACCTCAAGGAATGACAAATTTGTTTTTCACTTCCATCAAACAAGGATGGTTACAAAACTGAATCTGTGTAAAAGTATTTTATTTATTACAATATTATGGTTCTATAGAAATAATATTTTCCAATATATTATACATATTTAAAAAATTGATAATTTAAAAATTTAATCATCAAAATTGATCACACTAAGAGACATTTGTTAATTTGAAACTATTTTTAATATTATATAGAACTATAAATTTTTATAAGATGTTTAACGATTAAAACACACACACACACATATATATATAAAGATGATGATATTGGGACCATGGTTTAATGATTGGAACTATAAAAACAAAATATGTGTGAAAAATAGAAATATTAACAGAAAAATATATATTTTAATAAATATTTTGAATTTAAAATTTAATGATAAATTAAAATCTATTATTATCATGAATATTAAATATTATTATGTTTATAAAATTTTTTAATAATAAATATAAAATTTTGAAATAGGATTTTAGAGTGTGTTGGACTAAGAAGAAGTCTGAGGTAAGTATTAATTTTATAATATATATTTTTATCAGGACTGTATATTTTTCAATTTAAACTAAAGGAGTTATATATACTTAATTTCATATTGCCTTTATATTTTTTCTCATTTTATTAATTCTAGGTTTTTCAAGTATTATTTTTATTTTCCCAATATTTTACACAATACTATAGAAGGAATGTATATAATAAATACTTACATTAATTCTATTATTGGTTAAGAATATACTCTTCTAAATCCATATTCCCTATTTTGATTTTAGAATATATTTTTTATAAAAATTAATTTATTTCCAAATTTTAATTTATAATAACAATTTATTTTCATTAAAAAAATTATATGGATTAATTTTATCATTTTCCATAAATTTAATTTTTGATAATCTTTACAAATCATAAAAAATAGTCAATTTTTTCAATTTTCTACTTAAAATCACCTTCCTGATATAAAATATAGTTTTATTTTATTAACTTATTCGTGAAATTGGAATGTTTTTTAAAAGTAATATCTATTTTTATTATTTGGTAAATTTTTTATCAAAAGAAAGGAATATTAATTTCTTAAAATATTTGAAATGGGATTTAATTTTTCTTAGATAAATATTTATATATTACTCTTCTTTTTCTTACATAATAATTGCTTCATTCCAATATTTCAATATTTTAAATTATTTTAAAATTAATTTTTAAAAATAATTATTTACACATCATGAAAAGTCATTTAGAAGTGAATTCTATTTCTTTTTTTCAACTATGTTTTTAAAATTTTAAAAATGTTCCCTGTAGTGAATCCCTTCAATTTTCAACTATAGTTAATAAAAGATATTAATTTTATATAAAACCATCATTTATGACTATTTTATAGTCTCATGTCATTCCATTACAAATTTATGATGTATTCTATATTATTTAAATTGTGTTTATCCTTAGTTAACAAACACCTTAAAGTAGTGGTCTCTGTTAGTCTTCATCATTCTTCTGACATTATTTTTATACTACATGTATATATTATTTTCTCCCATGTATATTGTTTGTATTTTCTCTACTATTTATTTATTTTACTATCTTTATCCCCATTTATATATAAATTTTTAGTCTAATAAATCTTGCTATGAATGTTGTTCTATTGACTAAAGAATATTCCTATACAGTATACTTGACTCAATATACATATTTATTTGATTCTAAGGCATATTGATTGTGTATTAGGTAATCATTAAATATATCATGAATAATTTGGAAATATTTAGTGACAGATGGAATATAATGTTATATATCCACTTGACAAAAATTTGGTATATATGAAATGAAAAACATGTTTTGGTATTTGGTGTATGTAAACTCATATATTTAAAACATATTGGTTGAGGAATTGATTGTATATTTATAATGATTTGGGTTTAAAAATTATATATACCCTTAATGCATTAGGATTTTCTCAATTTAAAAAATGATGGTACGAATTTTATAATTTGGTTATTTGTTATAGACTCCCAGGAAAAGAAAATGTTGTAATTGACCACTCATCAAAATGATTATATTGGCCAAAATTATGAATTCCATAATTATGGAATCGGTTATAATTTTCAATGGTAATAATAAATTTTCATTATACTTAGATATATATATTGTTCATGTTATTGAATATTGTTTGATTTATTTTTTATTATATCTCTTATATTTTTTATTCTTTGTGTATTAATGATAACTTCTATTTTTTACCACCACTTACTGGGTGTCTATGCTCAACCATTTGTTTTTTTTTCGTTCCCCATGATACAAAAAAATATATTAATGAAATAATTCAATAATGTTATAATGAAGAAAACTGTATTCAGGATTATATAAAAGTTGATCTCCCATTATAATTTAACAATAATCTATTTGTCTAGTCATATAAGACATCCAACCTAATTGATTCCATGTAATTAGGTCCTTTGTATCATATACCAATGTATTATTATAAAAATTAGATTTGGGTTACTAGATTCGGGATTGATATAGTAGGTACCATATCAAATTATGATGGAGAATTGGATATTATATTTTAGAATAATATAACAAGAGTGTGTATTATGATACAAACTTAAGGATTTATAAATTTTTAATGTATTTGAATTTTTAATCTATGGATAAATATTTATAATTATTTAAAGATAATTAAACTCATTCCAATGTTTTTAAGTGAATCATATTTGATTAAATGAAAATTGTTTCGACATATTCTTCTCTTAACTGAGTCTATAAGTGTCGACTTTGAGATGAAAAAATTATAAAAATAATAAGGAAAAATATGATTAATAATTATAGTTTTATAGAATTTTTTTTATTTACATCGTGATACAATGAAGTTATATAATTAATTGTGGATGAAATCACAGTCAATTAATTAAATTAATAATACATGAGTAGATAAAAAATGATCATCCCCCTTGAAAATATATTATCTTCTTTGTAGATAAAGTAATGAGAGATGGTTATTCTCATGGTGTTTTTTTAATGGAAAATTCAAAAAATTGTTGATATAGATTCAAAACACAAATGAGATGAAGGAGATAGAGGGTACAAAATTATATAATTTTAATGTTATTTATTTTGATAATTAATTCGTTGTGTGAAATGGGTTTATTTTTAAAATTAATTTTTATGTTTTAGATATAGGGAAGAAATTTTTTTTAATTTATGAAGGTAAATTATATTGATTACCACGATATTCTATGGTTTATATATATAATCAAGAATGATATATTGTTTATTCATTTTATTGTCTTAATCCAAATCATTGTTTACTCCTAATAATTTTTCATCATATTAATATATATTATCTAATTCCATAATGAAATAGATTTACTTTTCTAACTATTATATTTTAATGGAAGGAAACAAAAAAATTGAGAATTATTTATCATTGTACAAATATAAATATGGAAAAGGGGAATAAAAAACTTTTTTTATTTCCAGCATCTGATTTTTTTGAACGGAAAAATATTTTTACATGAATAAATATATTTGGAGTATTTTAAATTTGTATAGATACAGTACATATAGATCTAGAATGAAATGGATGTAAAGAAGCCACCAGTATCCAATATTTTAACTATAAGGATATGGTGAACTATGAGAACCAATTCCCCAAATGTAAAGGGAATTTACCTAAAAAAGAAAATAGGGAACCCCATGATTATAGAAAAAATAAAAAATTAAATTGTGTCCCCAAATTATGTAATTGGAATTATTTTAATCATATCATCAATACAACCAATCTCTTTTTTTATTCTGGATATTTGAACTCAAGGATATATTTCATTTTTGTGATGAACATTAAACCATCACCTAGAACCCTGAAGAATTAGATATAAATCCAGACACCTAGTGTGAATCTCTTTTCCATGAGAATGTATTATGTTTTATTTTATAATACATTAATAAATAACATATTTTCTAACATGGATGTTATACCTATGGTTAAATAATACATAATCCTTATTTCCATATTTCAAAATAGGAAAATATAAACTACTAGGTAAAGAATAAAATAACGTACAATGATTGGGTGTTACTACATATAAACAATGGTTTTATGTTAAAATTATTGGAGAATTTATTGAGATGTTATTATTATAGTTTTTAAGATTAAAGTATTACTTCCACTCCTGATGGTTTTTTATATTGATTGTTATATTTACTTGTACTAACCATTTTTTTAGTAAATGGATAGAGACAATTATAACAAATTTTCATTATTTTGAAAATCATATTATCTATTAAATGTTTATTTATGTGTTCAATACTAGATAAATTCATCATGGTTATTTATCATTTTGAATGTGATATAAATCTAAAAAGAAAAAATGATATAAAGATAATCAAATGATGGAATTATTATTATAAAATTAATATAAATCATGTAAATATGTTTTTTAATGTTCTCTGCCTAGATTGTAAAATAATTTCTAAAACTAAAAACATGAAGGTAAGTCTGTAGATTATTACATGCTAAATATGACTTAGTTTCCATGGTTTTCTTTCAGAAACTCATTATGATCCTTATAATGGAAATACCTAATTGAAAAAGTACATAATAAATATTACATTTCAATGTATAAACATAGAAATTGCATATTTTTATAAAATATACATCTGAGATTGTATCTATGTAAAGATACTATCATTTTTCAAAGAAAAATTAAAATTGTGTGGATGATCTTAAATTAAGTGGTGAATATAACACCCAGATATTTTAGTATAATTTTTAGTTTAAATGAAACTAGTATATATTACTACTTTAGATACACTTAATAATAATCTAATGTGAATTATTATTTTTTATAATAAGAAATTAAAAACATTAATACATATTTATGTGAAACATTTTTTATAAATTATATGACTTTTTAAATAAAAAGGGATATATTTTACATAGTAAAATACCATTTATTCTAAACAATCAATTTTGGTATATTATATATTTTTAATAAATTTAATACTTTATAAAATGATGAAAATATATATTATTAATAAAATTATAGTAATAAAATCCATAAAATGATATAATATTTCAAAAGAATAATATAACAATTAAAAACCCGAAGAAATGTTTTTTAATTGGTTTTTATTTCATATTATATTTTTTATGGGAAAGATAAATTTCCCATATTTTTTATATTGAATTTTTCATCTAGAAATATTTATAAATATTAAAAAATTAATAATAATTATTACATTAATAATAAATTGTTATGAAATAATGATGAAAT
Organism: Viscum album; assembly: GCA_963277665.1. Lineage (NCBI taxonomy): Eukaryota > Viridiplantae > Streptophyta > Magnoliopsida > Santalales > Viscaceae > Viscum > Viscum album. The sequence goes on from OY728138.1 coordinate 2,136,996,389, forward strand.
ATTTTGATGGAAGAAATAGATAATTTTTTGAAAATTGGTTTCTTATGTGCATAATTTATTTTTATATCTAATGAATAAAATTAATCAATATTGGTGAATTATTTTATTTATCAATATTTATAAGTATATTATAATATAAATTAATAGTTTTTTATTTTTTATAATATGTAATATAATAAAAATAAATTCATTTTACGTGTCAAAAATATTTTTGTTCCTAAAAACAATTATTTTGTATTGTGTGGGAAGATATTATAATTAATTTATTCCACCTTAATACATTTTATTTGATTGCATTATATTAATATATGTAATTGAAATATTCAAATTTGGTAATATGTTAATATTTTGGTCTTAAATATAAGTTACCATTGTAAAAGTTGGTCTCCATGATCAACATTAAAATTTTTAAATGGGGGTTAAACTAAGGGGTAATGCTACAAAAATGCCAAATAATATATATAATTTGATTAGATAAGAGTATTTTAGAACTTAATAATTTTAGTTGCTAAATATGGATTCTTTAGTGCCACAATTCCTTAAAAATGTCATTAATTTATATTAATGTTTTGATTTTTAACTGAGGTTCCACTCTCCTCAATTATAAAAGCATCCCCTCCCCCGTCACTTATTCACATTCTTCCCGAACCTCATTTTTACCAAAACATAAAAAATACCACCAAAAAATTAATTTTTACATCGTAGTGCTTTTAATATATATAAAATAACAACCTAAGAAGGATTTTCTTGTAATTAAAAAGATTATAACCATTGATAAGGTAGTTTCTCAAAATAGGTTGTTTCATGACCAATTATTTGAATAACCCCAAAAATTATATTATAACCTTACTAATATGATGAATTATGTATCAGTTCTATAGTGAAATGTTATTTTTTTATTAAAACTATTGTCTACCACCCTACCATATGTTCTAAAATGAAAAAATCGCTCCTGTTATATGATAACTACTACCTCTATGAAAATAAAATTTCATTTCATAACTATGCCTCATAATAATGTCCATAGAGATGAATTTATTTAATAAATATAATAACTATGAAATAATTATGATTTTTAGATATAAACAATCAACTATATTCTTTTCCCTCCCAGTCGTTATAAAATTAAAACAATGCTCATGTTATGTAGAGATGACCACATCCATGAATGACATATTTCATTTTTCATAACCACCTTGAATGGATCATTATAAAAATTAATTCAATGTACCAATACAATATTTTAGACATGAATTATTATTATTTTTGATAATTGTTCCATTATATTAATAATATTAAACATAAAGTTTCATCATAACCTTTATTCACCTAAAATGGTCTAATCGAGACACTTATTATTTTGATTCTCTTTCTAACCACTTATTGAACTATAAAAATTTTTCTGCTATATTTATAATAAATTATAAATAAAATATTATATATATGAAAAAAATGAAAAAAAAATTTACTATCGAATAGACAAAAATTTCATGTATGGAAAATGGAATATACGACACAAAAAATGATTATTTTAGTAGAGAATTAAAAAACAATGGGTAACAATAAATTATAATAAAGTGATATTTAGTAATATAAATAAAATAATGGGTTTTATTTTTATTTCTAATAAATATAAAATTATTATAAAAAATCTTAGAGTGTGTTCAACCGTGTGGAAGTCTAGGGTAAGGGTTTATTTTACAATTTAATTTTTTATCTAAATTTTTTATTCTTCGATTTCCATTGAGGGAACTGTATATTAGAACTCCCCTAAAAACCACATATAGTATTATCCTTGTATTTTATCTAGGATATTAAAGTATTATTTCCATTTTAACTACTTTAGTAGTCAATAATATCGATTGAATCCTCTAAAGAAAATTCGACCATGTTTTTCTTTTTTTTCACGAGTATTTCTCATAAATATCTATATTATCTATTTTGTTCAAGATTTTTTTTATGTACTTTAGTAATATAAAATGGTTTATTTATGAATTAGTATTAATTACATTAAAATAAATAAAAGGAATCTTGTGAATATTTTCCATACAACTCATCCCTATATTCTTTATAAAATTTAGACCAGAATCTTTTTTTTAACATTTTCTACATGAACAAATTTTATGACCATCAATACCATTATTCATTATTTTAATTAAATTATAATTTTTATGGTTTAAATGTAAAATATATTTATATATTATTCTTAAATATTTTTCTCAAATTAAAATTATCTTATTTTAGTAAATAATTTGAAAAAAAAATTCATTTCACTTATGTAGATTTTTATCATCATCTCCACATTGGATTACATAATCATATTTTATTTTACACATTAAATTATTTTATAGATAGTGTTTTAATCTTATTATTTAAATATCATGATATTCTGGGAATTGAATTATAATTTTTTTAAATATGTTACACATTATTTTAAAAAAAAAATCAGATTTGGACAACTATTTTTCTTCATAAATTACTAAATAATTACCTTTACATTAAAAAACATCATTAATGATGAATTAATAATTTCATTTAAATGTTTACCAATTTATAGTATATAACTTATTTTACACATATGGTTTATCCTCAGTTAATTTACTCATAGAAGCATTGTAATTTATCAATATTTTTTATTTTTTTTAATTTGTATTTTTCTTCATGTCTATGTTAATTTGAACCTGGATATATTTAGTATAATTTTAACCTTTCCAATACTTTTTGATCCATATATTTATTTATATATAAATTGAGAGTATAAAGACACTTATAAAGAATGTAATTCTATTAATTGAGTATCATTTTTGTTCCATATTATAGATTAAATATAGATATTTATTTACATATAAAGAATTTTGATTTTGTATTATGTTTCTTATTTAATATATGATAAATACGTTGGACATGTTTAGGGATGGTGGGGCACAAAATTATGTTTCCCCTTAATGCATTACTCAATAGGTCTAATGAGAAAATGTTTTTCTATATTTGGGGTATGTTTATTAATATATTTATAATTTGTTCACTATGAATAAAGATTATTCTCCTAGAAAATCATTGGTTGGGGAATGTTTTTTGGGAATAAATTTTAATGGATATTTCTTCATCTGGATTAAAATTTCTACATGGTTCAACATACCATGTCAATTAATTTATTTTAGATATCAGGTCGGTGCACCAAAATTTAGATGACACTAAAACATATATAATTTCTTATAGGTTGTTCAAACATAACCAATTCTATATTTTTTAGGTGTAAATGTTTTCTATTAGTCATATATTGATATTTCTGGAATTATTATTAACTTGTGTTTCTCTACTTCTCATACATAATGTTTTAATAAATTTTATATACATATATATGGATTTCTTGTTTAAGTGTTTCCCTATTAGTCTTACATTGTATGAAAAATTATTTTTAAATATTATTATATCTGTTGGAAAAGATATCTCAAGAATTTCTAGGTTCTCTTATCATGTATTATTACTTCTTATTCCACCACTATAACTCCTTGTCACCAATAAAAATCTATTTAAAAAATACCTTTAATATAATCAAATGATTTCATATTGGTCATTAAGAATTTAACTTCAAAATGTTATTAGTTACTTCTATTGAATCTGACTTGACATGTTTTATGGAATTGCATCATTTTTTACGGTAGTGGATCTAGTATTTCAATAGAGTACTAGATCATATATTTTATTTCAGTATTGGATCATTTTTTAGAGTAGTGGAATATGTTTTTTCATTGAGGAGTGGATCATTATTTTTTTTGGGTATTAGAACATGTAATTTTATTAACCAGTGGATCTTGTGTTTGATTAGATCTTTGGATATTTTTTAAGAGTAACATATCATGAATTTTAGAACAGTGTATGATGTGTTTTAGAGAAGTGTATCATGTGGTTTAGAGCAGTATAACATGTATTAGCACTACTAGAAAATAGCCCTATACCTACATTTTTGGGAAAAACCATGGTTATAGGGGTGCCTTATACCGACGGTTTCAGAAACCCGTAGGTATATGTATAGAGTGGGAACCTATACCCACAGTTTTTTAGGGAGGACTCAAGTAGTTACCAAGATTTGTATGGGATATGGAATAGAGAACATAGCTAATATATATAAGAAGGGATTGAGACACTATTGAACCATGGAGGAGGGGAATATTTAAAATGGAGAGGTCGAATGTAGTGAATAGGAGTGAGAGGAGGATTCCTGTTCTACAACAAAAATAGGTAGAGGTGTGGCATTGAGAGAGAGGAAACAATTTTGGGATGGGTTTTGTAGATAATTTTCTTTGATTTAGGGGTTTTGTCTATGATATGGAGTCCTAGGGGTGAGTTTTTATGGCTCTACCTATTTTAGGGAAGCTCCATCATGGATATGGGCTATAAAATAGACTTCTTCTTTGTGAATGGGTTATTCAGTGTGGTGTAATTAGCTATACAATAGTACCTTCCTTGTTTTATTTGATATACGGCATAGAGGCATACAAATTTCTATAAGAATAATTTATAAATCTTGGATTTAGTGATCCATCCAACTATATTGTAGTTCCTTCATTATTTATAATTTTTATGGTTTGGTGAGTGAGGTTTTTTTGTGGTCCTATGTTTTTTGAGAAAATTATAAATCCAAAAATCCCCTTTATCCCTATATTTTTTCCATATTTCATATCATTTCCTTGTAAACCCATGTGTGTACCTAGAGGGTATCTAATCTCTATTTCAGTGCATTTCGACCCCATCCTTGGTAGATCAATCTATGGAAATAGGAAGTGTTTCTTTCATCTTTACTTTACCTTATTTCCCCTATTATTATTCTCAAAAATGTTGTGGTCATGGAAAAAGTTAGTTTATATTTTATTGGTATGAATTTTCTCTATTTTGTTTTATATTGGGTGATCAATATTTTATCCTTCATTGAGGTTCTTGGTAGTGGTATATCTAGTTTTATAAGCATGAACAGTTTTTTTGGAATCTCTGTTTGAGGTAGGGTGTCCTCCATTTCTCATCTAGTTATATCAAGCTAGAGATTAGAATAACTTGTTATATTTTTGGAATATAGTATGAATTATCCTTATAAATATAAGAATTTTTTTAATTGATGTTTAAGTGTAAGGAGAATGAAATATCGTGTTTAACTATTTTGATGAAATTCAAATTGTGACTATAAACAACCAGTGACTTATTGAAAATCATGGTTGTTGAGTGGATTTTTTGTGATGTGGTATTTTCCAATATGGAATCACTTTTTTTTGGTTATTTGTTATCACCTTGAATGAAAGTTGTTGATAACTTATAATCTTCTATTGAATTGGTTTCAAATAGAATTCTAGCTTGTGTGAGAGTTCTGTTGATATAAAGAAGTTAAAGTAAAAAAATTCTTTGAGAATTTTTAAAAATGATATGTGAATGATGTAATAAGTGTTGAAATGTGTGTTTGTTGTGTGAAGTAGAATGTGATGAGAATGAGATTCGTTACATGGAATATGTGATGTAGAAAGTGGTTGGGGATGTGAAATAGTTTCAACGTGGGGAGTTTATGGCATGATAAATTTTGGATGTTTTTTATGGTGTTGTGGTTTTTTCCAATAATTATAGAATAATTCGATAAAAAATATATATGAAATTTCATGGGTTATATTGGTCAATGGGTTGAAATGATTAATGAATATATTTTTTTGAAATGTCAATTGAGCTTTAAATAGTTGTTAATAATTATTAAATGTCTGGATTAGAATAAGGAAATTGTCGGTAAATGGTTAATATAAAAATTTAATTAACTAAAAATGAAATAAATAATATGGTAGGTGGATTGGGGTTTTCTTGTGTAGTGTTTTCTATTTTTTGGTTATAGCGGATGTGGTATATTTTGTAAGGAATATCAGTGATGTTGTGAGTTAGGATAGTATTATTATGGAAAATCCAATATTTGTATTGTATTAGATATTTATATGTAAATTTTATTTCATTATTATTTATTTATTAAACCCACCCATTTCAAGAACCATGTGACACAATCCAAATGTTTTTGGTGGTTTTCTCCCCATAATTTATGTATTGAGGGTAGATGATTGAATACCCTCTCTTCCCTTCTCACTCTTCCTTGAGATTTTGATATGGAAGTGTTGTGATAGCTAGAAATAAAAAGTCTACTAGTGGTGAATTTTGATGATATTATTATATGGTTTATAGTTGTTTTTGTACATAGTTGGGGGAGGGGACATGGTTTATGTCATTCATGTTCGAGATACTCAACTATTTTGATTTTGGTTGGGATATTATGTGATAACCTAGATGTCCTTTGGAAATATTCAGCCAGATATGATGTGATGGAATATGTTTTTTTGGGGATGAGGTGTTTTAAAGTGATTTAATGTTCTAGGTAACTTCATGTGAGATATCATGTGATGTGATGTGATTACCAAAGTGTGATTGGTCAAGGTTATTATATAGAAGATATGGAAGTTATCGTATTTAATTCTTTGGTGTGTGAGAGGAAAACCAATGGGAGATCAGTGTGGGGAAACTTTTTATTGGAATGATTCTTATTATGTTATTTTACATTGATTCATAATTCGGTGAGAATTGTATAGAGGGGATGGATTTGGTTAGTTAACTTATTTAGGTTATGTTGGTTCTATTGTTTTCTCACTAGTTCATTACTATGATAATTTCAAATATAAACAAGAATATATTGGTATAATATTATTCATTATACCTATACGATCACCTTATATATAAAAAATTGTTTCTAGGTATCTAGGAGGACTTTATATACCATTAGGAACATTATATCCTCATACATTTGAAACTCCAATTTGTTAACTTCTATAGGACTTTCTTTTGAGTATTGATTAGAGGATTACATGCATTTGTTTACATTATTCATGAATTTTATGATGGTTTTGGTTATATTATTTTATATTATATCATTTAGTTTATTGATCTTTTAAATCATACCTCTTTATCATATATTATGATAGTGTTTAATGCCTTATATATATGGGATTTTAATAACCTCACTGCAACTCACGAACATTGGGCCTAATAGAGGTAGGACTCAAGGTAATTATTATTTTTCCTTAATTATTTCCCAAGGAGGGGTACGTTTTTATGGAGGGGATACTGATAGTGAAACATTGAGTATTTATTTTTATAATATCATATCATAACCTCTAATACAGTTTTGTTTCAAAATAATGAAATTTTAAAATATTTTTATTTCACCAATGACTCGTTATCCTATATGTGGTGAAACCATTCTCAAATAACATTTAAGTGGTATCAATAAGAAAATTATATCTATTAGATCTTATATTAATTAATTGTTTATAATATCAATTAAATGATTAATGGGGGTGTGGCTACCTTTAATGTAATGAAAATGGGATGTTGACCTATCATTTTTTCTTATGGTCCTGACAGGTGGGATGTTTCCATAGTGGGGATTTAAACTATTCAATGGAATAAAATAATATCATTTAATTATAAAAAAAAATTGATTAGTGGAAAATATAGTAATACCATTCTAATGTATTTATCTTAAGAAGTTTTCACAATATTTATATGAGTCCAAAATCTAAATCAAATCTTAGAGAAAATTGAATACAATTATGGTGTTAGAAAAAAATATAGAGAAGAATGTATAAAAAAATAAATAAAAAGGATTTAGAATATTAAAATGGAGTAATATAAAACCATTGATTATTATATCCCTAAATTAAATTAAATTATGAGAAACATTAATGTTTATAGATAAAACATTAAAGACTCCACTATTGTGATAACACTCATTCAAAATTCTCCAAATAGTTTTGATCAAAAAATATAATCATTAGAGGAGAGAGAGAATCTCACCATTGATGGGGTTACAAAATAATGACATTTCATATAAAATTATTAATAATCATACATTAAAAAATAACATTAATAACTAAATGGATTTTGAATCCATGATGAATCACATGTTGTGTGAAGACTAATTAGAAGAATCTAGTGATCTATATAATGATAATTATATAGATAGTGGTATCATGTAAACATGTATCCTATCTATAATTTTTTAACATATTAAAAGGTTAATATATGGTGAAGCTCCCATTAAATACTTTATATTTGGAGAAAATGGTCACTTTGTATTAAATATTTCAAAAAAGAAAAGACATGAGTTTGATATTGTTGAGAAAGAAGAAAATAATCAAATGACGAATTGTGGGATGAGATCAATTATATTGAACTAGTTTAAAGATAAAAAATAACAATAATTTTGGTAATTAATTATGAAGAGGGAGATACATACTCAATTATACAACCATATTCTAATGCCTATGAAAAAATAATTAACATCAATTAACATCCCCATAATCATGACTGTTCCCCATGCACTAATGAGGGAGAAGGTGTGATGTGTTATATAGAGAATAAGATAAAATATGTACTAGAATCATGTATATATGATAATTCCATTCTAACAAATGATATTATACATTTTATGAAATGTTATTGAACGAAATATTATTTATAATATAATTTTACCAAAGGATAATAAAATAAATTTATGAGCATAATCAATATAAGTTGAAAGCCACATATAATGAGAAGATCATTAATGATATTGAGTATAAACTCCTTGATAATGAAAAATAAATAACTGAGATATAAACAAATTAACATGTAGTAGAAAATTTTCTGAATAATATGAAATAATAATTGAAAAATATTTTTAAATCAATGATGAATTCCCTAATGTAGTAAAGGGATATAAAAAAAAGTTTATTTCATTACATGAAAAAACATTTTATAGATCTTTTTTGATTAAAAAATGTATAACAGTTAAAATTATATTTATGGGTTGTAATATGTGAATTATGAGAAACCTTTTACAACATATTATTAATAAATATTAATCATAAATGTTTCATCTTTCCCCAAATAGAATATGGTTCATAGAGAAAATTTATAATAATTTTAACATTTTTGAAATCAAATTTCAAGAAAAAATCAATTATTCATGAAGATACACACTCAATGGTTATTTTTTATGTATTGGGATATTGGTACATAAATAATGAACTTCCTAGAACAATATCTCTTTACCAACAACGAGTTTTCAATCATGGGGTAAAATATCAAAGCTGGTGGGAAATTATAATCAATGAATGAATGTTGTGAGTAGTAATATATAATTTTCTTCCAAACAAAATTGATTTGGCAGATTTTAGGAAATAGATAAAATATTTGAGAAGGTAATTTTTAGGAGAAATTTATGAATATTATTATTTTGTAACTATACTAAAATGAAAAATAGAACATAGTTAAAAATAAGAATCATAAAGAATCATAAATAATGATCTTTTATTATTTAGGCTATATTGCAAGTGAGTATGAATGGAAGTCCACATATAAATGATAGTGGTTGTTCATCACACAATATTGGAGATTCTAAATTCATAAAAACCATATAAAAACAGAATTTAGGATTCGTAAATTTTTTTATATTTTATTTCTATACAAATTAATAGCTTTGGAATAGATAATATTAAATGAAACAATTTAAAATGAAAGGAATTGATTTATGACTAAAAGATAAAACAAAATATTTTCATTGTGATAAAAAAAATTGTAATAAATGAGATTGTGTGGTATTTCCTAATAACTCGTGATCTTTCAAAATTTCTAAATACAAAATGATATTTTCCATTTTTGGGAGAACATATTGAAATTGTTTTTAAATAGTTGATATAGATAACTCTCTCCACATGAGTTAAAATGAAAAGTATAATATATAGAATAATTTTAATGGTAACTATAAAAATATAAATTTGATAAAAATCAAAAGACACAACATGGTGAGAGATCTTACCCAACAAAAAATAGATACATGATCTATTTATTACATTTTCAAAATGGGATGATAGTTTAAGGGACACACAAAATACAATAACAAATATCCATCATACCTCTATAAATTATTCATTTTAATGTGTGTAGTCCAATGAAAAAAATCTACAAAACATTTTGATTATTTCATAGATTTCAGATATGAATAAATCTAGATAAAAATATATTAATCCTAATTCAAAAATTAGATGAAATTAACTCATTTAAAATCTTTAATTAATTTGTTAAAAATATTTATTGAGCGCTAATCATGAATCTTTGATTAATCAATTGAAATTAGTAAACACTCAATTGTTTTAAATTTTATACAGAAAATAATGGGATATTGCATCATTATATAACATCATATAACCACAACTAAATGGTGTAGTTGAGAAGAATAACCAGATCATTATACATTTTGGAAGGAATTTTTTGTGATGCAAACAATTTTCAAAAAAATGTAGAGAAGTTGATTTATTTATAGTAAACCTTAAGAACATGTGTTTGTTGAGTAATGAGATCCATATGACATCATATGAAATGAAGTATAAAAATAATAAAACATTTAAGAATATTAAATTCTTTTGTGTCATTTTTTAATAAAAATAAAACAAAACAATATTGGAATGTTTGAAGAATCCCAATGGATATATTTTCTTTATGGTCTACCTATAAATTAGAAGTTGATATATATTCCAAAAAAAATACTATAAAACAAATTAATTTTTTACATGTTTGAATAATTGAAAATAATTATAAGGTTAAAGAGATAATGAATGAAGAATGATTTTCAATAAATATATCCAAATTGGAGGAGTTGATCATGATGATCCACATTCACCCATTTCTAGTCACAAGACCATAAGGAATTTATTATATTTGTAAGCATGTAGATATTATATGATAAAAAAATTGATGTGAAATATACCTTCCTAAATGGAGATCTCAAATATGGTGTGTTTATTTAACAACTAGAGGGTTTTAAGCTTTATAATAATAGTAGTATGGTAAAATGACTTCATATGTATTTTTTTATCTTGAAATGTGACCTCTAATCATAGTATTATATGATTCATGATTATTTGATAATTATAGATTTAATAAATGGGATGTATTGTATTAAACATTATGTTATGAAATTATCCCTATATGATATTATAGTCATAATATATGTTGATGACATCATTATTACATGGTAAAGGAGTATATTTGTGAATAATTATCCTTGAGATGAAAATTCATTTCAATATATTAATAATTATATCGATGTCTTTTTTTAGTATTCTTCATTGTGGAAAATAATTATTAAATTTTTAAACCCCTTGAAAAATATGATAAGGATCGCTTGAATTGGTTTTTCATAATATATTTTGTTGAAATAACTACTCATATAGCTTCTAGAGAAAAAATAATAAAGTGTGAGGCAATAAAGAGATCATACCAAAAAGAGTTTAGAAAAATCATTTCCAAACTTCTCTAAATGAAAATTTTAAGATCTGATATTATGATTGATTTGAATTTGTATCTAGGATTAAAAAATTATTTAAAATTGTAACACTATATTATAGAAAAACTAAATATATGTTATATTAGAAGTACATTTAATTCCATCCTATTATAAAACATATTTTTGATTTCAGTATTTTTGTGATGTATAGATGATGACTAATCATAGATTTCAATAATAAGATGTCCACTTCATGCTGATATTTCCTTGTTGAAATTCATATGTCATGGAATAATAAAAAATAATACTTTAGTTTAATTGATTATTGTTAAGGAAACATTTAAGAAACTACTCATGGTTGTGAATAGATTTAATAGATTAAATTGTAGAAGGAAAATATTATTGTTTATATTAACATGCCATAAAAATTTCCCTTCAAAAAAAGTTATATAAATATTTCAATAAATAAAATTCAATATTGAAGATCTACGAATAATGATATAATGTAAAATTTATCAAATGAAATTTTTCATACAGAGATTAAAATATGGAGTAAATTGTTTCGAAAGAAAAAATTGTAGAAATTTTAACTAATTCCATGGGAAAAGAGAGATTTTATAATATTATTGTAAAAACTATTTTTAATTTAACTATCATAAAACTCTATATGGAAGGCATTTCTCTATATGTATTTAGATTATTTTTCAATTAGAGATAAATATTCATAAAATTCATTATTCTATGGGGAGAGAAGCCCTCTGTGATGGGGAGTTTACATTGATGTAATATTTCAAAAATGGGGAGTATAATATAAGAAATATATATTTGGATTAAGGTCATATCATCTATATCACATGTAAATAAATATGTGACATTGAGGGATATAATTCATGAAAAAATATTATATTTATGGATGTGAGGTGCAAGGAACTTTTCAGTAGATAAAGGTTATGAATTAATTATTTTCATGATTATTGACTATTGTATAATTACTTATTGAGTTAATTTTAAATATTTTATCATATTTTGTTAGAGTATACACAAAAAATCCAATGGGGGATATTCAAGTACCCTTTAGATACATGGAAAAATTAATTTATTGTTAAATGATATTTAGAATTATTATATTATGATCATATGTTTTTAGAGGGGGTTGAAATTTTATTAAGATATTTTTCAACAATAATTATCTGAATTGGAGTTATTATGTAAAAAAATGATGAACATTATAATTATTTATTGAAGCTAATATTTATCTATATCTCTCTGTGTATGATTTATCCAAGAAATTATATGAGTTATTATAGTGGTACATGTGTCTCATTATATATCATTCACTCAAAATGTTTTTTTTTCTAAGTTAAATTATTAAAAGAAATATATAGTTTATGATTTATTAGGATTAATGTATAAGTCATCAAACATAATTTACATGTCGCTAATGACTTTTTATGAGTCACCAGAAGTAGATTACATGTGCTTTTGGACTTTTGTATGACTCATCATATTTTGTGTGTGATTCATATACTATAACATATTTTTTCTTATATATTTTAATTTGTTTCAAATATTTATGGGTAACTAGACACTTTGTTTGATTTATTCAATAGAATGTATGATTTACTCTATAGTGAATTTTTTCACAATGATGTATGATGAAAACACATGTTTATATAATTTATATTTAAATAAAATTGGGTCATCTGATTCTATAAATTATTTTCAGTGCATTACAAATAAAAAAATATGATTCATGATTTTTAAAGAATATGTGATCTTAATAGAGTTGGTATAAATGTCAAACCATGATAGAAAAATTAACGTGAGAGAATTTAAATGAAATATTCTTATTTTTTAATAATTCTAGTGAAAATGGGAATGTTCTCTACTTATCCTAAATATTAAATCAAAATTAATTTCATAGCATAATTTTAATTATGATGTCAAATGTGTTAGTTATCAAAAATATAAGATATTTAATTCTACTTTTCATTTAATTTCATATCATGCTAGGATCATATTTATGAAAATATAAACTAGGGCTGATCCATTTGGAATAAATATAACATCGCTATTGTGTTTTTTTTTTAAATCAGCAATAAATTTATTTTTTATTTATGTATTTTGTTGATTGATATAATTTGATTCTACATGTTTTTATCTTTATAGAATAAAAATAGTACATTTATAATGATACATGATAATATGACTATGGTTAATCCCCATGACAATGATTTGTGAGAGACGCATAAAAGGACATGCATGATAAAAATGGTTATATGATCATTTTTATTTATGATGGAAGTTTCAAACATCCTTAAATATAAATTTTTTGCTATAATGAATTGGATAAGGAATAAAAATAGTGGAATATATTTAAAAATTGTATTTAAAAGAGAAAAAATAAAACAGAGAAAACGTGGAGATAGCACACTACAGAATGAGACTCTATATGAATGTCAAACTATTGAGATTAAAGTGAAGTGGGTGAGTAGTTATAAAAATATGTGATCCTAATAATTATGATATATTAATAAGTATACCTTAATGTGTATACATTTTGAGTAAAATAACTGAATGTGATTTTATATTCCTTTCAACATTTATAAATTAATGCGTGTTTCATGAAAAAGTGAGATATATATATTTATAAATAAATTGTATTAAAAATAATGATGTTTAATTACTTTCTAGAGAAACCAGAATTTTGTAAAATCATTTTCATATGGTTATATATTTTTTCACTATAACATAATGGATCCACTATAAATAACATGGACGTAGTGAGATTTGGTGAACTATATGGGTAATATGAAACCCCATACCCATTGTGATTTGGTTTATCAATTATTGTGGAAAATATATAGACCCAGATACCATATAGTTTTAGAAAGGTGTAGACTCACATGCGGAGTCCAAACCTTTTGAAACAATGCTTATTCCTTTTCTCTTATATTTCATACATATATCATGAAATATTGAGTGTATATTTTTGGGGGATTAGATCCTTTAAATTCTTATGGGTTTATCTTTTAAAAAATAATCAATGTATTTTAATATCACCATTAATTAATTCCCTATATTTTTTAGTGTTGTAACTTACCCTTACAAAACATTAAATATCTTTGATATGATCATAATGCCAATGAGCTTGTACCCAAGTGGTAAGGGCTCTTACTTGGCATCCATGAGACCCAGGTTTAAAACCGGGTAGAGGTGAATTTTCTGGTACTGTAGTAGACTATTGCAGTGCTGTAGGAGTTAATGTTCCAGTACTGTAGTAGTTACTGTAGCAGTTACTATTCAGTATTGTAGTAGACAAAACTGTTCAGCCAATTTGGGCATTTGGGCCTGCGGTTTGGGCCTATGGGTCACAATGGCCTTCGGGTCATCAAAGGCCTTCGGGCCATAGGGCCATCGGGCCACGTAGACCATGGAGTTTCCCAGTTCACACAGAATAGATACTAGAGGAGGATCAGAGCAAGAAGAGTAGCAGCAACCAGAAAAAGAGCTATCTGGATTGGAAGAATGAGAGGGTATGGAAGCTACCATCGGGACCAGGCACTGTGAAGCTTTGTACATGAAAATACTAGCCACTCAGCAATGCAAGGTGGAGAGCTAGGTGATCAATGATTCAGAAGCTGGGGAGGGACAGTTCAAGTGGTCTGGGCATATTAGTGATGTATCGGGGATGGTATTCCTTTAGGCCTTCGGGTCATGTATTGCGGTTTAGTCGGGCCTTGTACCTTGGTCCTAAAGGTCATGTACGGGTTCCCCTTAAACCCTTAAAAGGGGTATTATCCATAACAAAATAAAATCAAGGCGTTCGGGCCATTTGGGTAGGGGTTTGTTATGATCATAATGATCTTACCAATTTTCATGTACTTCAGAGTAAGTTTTACATATCAGTTATATAATATGTATCAATTTTATATATCTTCAATTAGATTAAAATTTCTTATGTATAAGTTTTTAAATAAAATTATCCTTTGAATTATCTTTCATAACATATTACAAACTTTCCTTTATAACATCTCTGTTTGAACTCAAGAATCATATTCTATATGAACTGTGATATGTTAAGTATCGGTACGAAAAACCTATCTCTCTTCTAAAGGATATCACATAACAACCAGTTAGTCCAAAATTTTCATATATATTATCCATTAAATATAATTTAAATCAGTGAGATATTTTAGTTTACTAATATTCTAATCTGAGACATCTTACATATTCCATAGTTAAATCATAAAATCTGAGCAATAATTAAAGAATATCTATAGATTAGCTAAAAAATTCTTTAGAACATCTCTAGGAATTGTCATCCTATCGAACTTATCTAAAAAACCTAAATAACTATAGTGAATTATTAAAAATTTATATATCTCTTCAAAAACAATTCCTAATGTATCTCGAAACATATAAGTATTCTCTTTGGGGATTCTAATATATATTTCACTACCTGAATAGTTCATTTGTAAATTATTTATTTATAAAATAATATAATATAATTTTATAATGAAAAAAATATATGATTTAATAAAAAAATTATCATTCTGAAACTCATGATTATCCAAATATCATTTATGTATGTTAATAAATATATTTAGTAACCTTAATTCCTTGTAACGAAAGATTGGTTAATCACTACTATAGCTAAAATTATTATTTTTTTCTACATTATTACTTTTTATCAATATCCAATGAATATAAATAAATAAAATCATAATGTCAATAGTGATTTTATAAACCATATCATTTGGTTCTTATTATGGTCATCTATAAAATCATTATATATATAAGTATATTCTTTTACGAACCTATTTATCTTATATATCAAAAAATAAAAATATTAATGTATATCCCTCTATCCCTTTTACAATATCAATTGATCATCAATATGAAATGGAAGACATATTCAGTAAATATGATTCATATGACCTCTCAGATGTATCTCACACCAACGAACTACTCATTCATTCCACATATTTACATGAACATATACAGAATTTACTTCTCATTGACAAAAATAAAAATTCACATCATACCAATACAATTTATTGTTTAATAGATAATGAGAATAAATTTATAATGAATGGAAATTTTATTTATTTATGTGGATTTCTAGTATGATAAACAATATTATAATATTTTATATAATCAAGGTGAATTATTTATTATTGTTTTATTCAATGATATGTGAATAAATCGTGATAATTGTAGATAAAAATTTTGTTAGCGAAAATGGGCCCCCAAATCATTTTCATAACGATTCCTGAAAATATATAAAAAAACAGAAAAAATATTGAATAATTAGACATGTGTTCATATGAGAAGAATAATTCTTCAAACATTGTGTTTTCTTCACATATATTTTCATGAGAATCCTTAAACGAAGGCCAAATAATTAGAGAGTTTTTTAGTATTCCATAAAAATCATTCTAAAACAGTAAAAATTATAGTAAAATGAACTCAAATGGAAATATAAGAGGGAAATAAAGAATAAATGGGATGAGAGTAATATGGATAATCTATTTTACCATCAATACATGAATAAAGTTATTAATATTTATCTTTTTATATCCTTTATCTATTCAAGAAGAGTAGGAGGGGTTTTGTATAATCTGTGAATAACAAATTACATGAGGGTAGTGAAATAATGATATAGAAGTCATTTTAATGTGAAACAAATTATAAAACAAGTTTAGGATAATCATATATATATATATATAATTTTAATAGAAAATGGCTTCTCAAGATTTATTTTTTCATTTTAGGAACCATTATCTATTTTCATGTAGAGTTTAAAAATTCTATCTTTACACCATTTTTCCTTTCTAAATCTCAAAAAAATTAATTCTTTCCTAAAACTCAGTTACCATTAGCTAATTATGAACTTTTTGAGCCTCTAAAACCAACCAAATAATATTCAACTAAAATAATAAAGTAATATTTTAACACATTCTAATTTTCAATACATTTCCCATTCCATTTAAAATCCATAAAAATTTGTAAATAAATTATAAAATTTTACATGTTATAGTATGAGAATTCAGGACAAATCTATGAGGTTAAAAAATATTTATGAACAAAAGTTCATATAAAGCTTGATTTTTCTTAGTATGTTATAAACATAAAATTTGAGAACAGATCTAAGCAGATAATTGATTGTTTGTACGAAATATCTTATGAATAAGACTAATTAATATGAATAATCGAATAAAATGATTCTAAAGTCTCCAGGAAAGTAAGATGAATTCGTGAAAAGTTAGTATTTGTTACAGATCCACAGTGAATGTTTTATTTACCTAAGCATGAAATATGGTGCACATCTAGGGTCGGTCTTGAGTGGGAAACTCAAATAAAATTGAATTTCTATTTTCACTATATATATTCAAGATACTATAAAACTAAATGATAAAAAGATTTTGGTATAAAATATTAATGTAATATTAATATATATCTATCTCAATAATTATAATGAATTGAAAATATATTGAATTAAAATAAAATGATGTTAAAAAAATGTGATCCTCCTAGGAGATAACATGCAGTGAACCTTAATCATCTCTTTATCAGTTACAAATAAACTTAATTAAAATGTAATATTTTGTGCATCAAAATCTTCTCCTTCCCATTTAGTGACAAAATTTGGGAAATATTTATTATTTAATGTTATAAAAATATGTCTTGTAAATTCAACGAATAAAATTTAGCTTCATTTTCTACATTTAGAAAACATTATATATCATTTACTCTGAAAAATTATTCTAACTAGAAAGAATATTTAATCCAAGATATCAGATTACCCATGGATTTATGAATTTCATATCAGCATAATCAAAGAGGTTTATGGTTATGAATGTTATTCCTTCATATTTTTTGTCTACCCATATCGAATTGTAGATCAATTAGACAAGACTTAAGCAAGATATAGGTCCATATTCAAATAATATCTAGATCTATGAACATATTTTGAGGCCTGACTTGTGAGATTATTTTATTCTTTCATATGATGGATTACATTTCAGTCTAGCAGAATGAAATGAATCACAATATGTATTTAATCCTAAAAAAGGAAAGTAATAAATTAAATTAATTAAAAATATAGTGGAGAAAATAATAATTAAATTAAATTAGTTAAAATCCAAAATTAGTTTATTTTTTGACCTAATCTCAAAATTCTTCTAAAACCAAAAAATGTGATAATTGAACTTAAAATAACACATTTTTAGTCTTAAAAAATTGAAATTAATATTAAAATATTGAAAATAAATTCTATGTCAATTCCTCGACTCATAAACCATTCATTTCTTCAAGAATTAATTCTCAACAAGGATTTTAGAGGGAAGTAATGTAACAGTTATTAAAATTGAAATGAAAAAAAATGAGAAAAAATCAATTTCAAATAAAATTTTAAAAAATACATATAAAATAGAAATTTAATTTCTAAATATTTAATGAAATAATCCATTTAATTATTTTACATTTCCCCAATGAAAAATAATGTAAATTCCCCTTTCATTTTATTAAGTTCGTTATTCATTATTATTAATCATTTGAAATCATTATTTACCCCAATTTTTAATCCTTTCACTCATTACCCATGAAATTAATTAATTTATATTTATATTCATATCATTAGAACATGCTCCTTGTCTATAATCATATAAAGTAATTATTTTCTCTACATTATCAATATTGAAAGAATAAAAAATCATTAGGACTTACCTTAAGGGTTTAAATGAATCTCTTTCTCAAAGTTGGTTAGAATTGATGTTTAAAAATTAAGGCACAATTAGGTGGTTTCTCTATCAAAGTATAAAGAATGATATAAATATTTAATTTTTAATGAAAATATCCCCTTTAATTTATAAAATCCAACTTCTTCCAAAACTAAAGTAATGGCCATGGCCAACGTAAAATCATAATGAATTATTTTTTATACTCATGATTTTTTTATTTTCTATTTTTATAATTTTTCTTTCTTTCTAATTGATTTTTCTTTTCATTTTTATTTTTTAAATTAATGATTATAATAGACCACATGTCCACCACCCAATCACATATGATAAAAATCATAGGTTATGTAACTGTAATTTTTTATTTTGCTACATCACAACAAATTCATAAAATTTTTAATTATTTTAGTTCTTATTGTTATTTTTCATGTTTTTTATTCAATGGTGTCAAGAAAAAAACAGTAAAATGAATATAAAATGTTCCCAATTCCCATATGTATCACCCCCACACATATTATTTACAATTAATTAAATTCCTTTAACTATGACTTCATTAAACCCCACAGATTAATTTTAAAATATCATGAAAAATACTAATATGATGGTAGTAATGGATAATAATGACATGAAAGATGAATCATCCCTAATAATATCTTAATGGTCTGTACCGGCTAAACAGGTATTCATATAAATTGGTTATTTGAGGAAAATAAAATTTTAAAATATTCGCTAATCATTTTAAATGTGTTTTTTTGTAGTCATATCTTTTACAAGTTCAAATTTAAGTTATACTAGGAGACATTTCCCATGATCAGTCAATAAATATGACCAAGAAAAGTTAAGAATTACATGGTCTAAAAATACTCGGAATAATGTTATTATGATATTGTAAAATCAATATGGGATTTTTTGATAATATGAAATCAATTCAAATAATTTACAAAAATTCAAATGATGAAAATTTTTATGAAAAGATTATTTACATGAATTGACTAAATCTATCAAATCATGAGTCATCATTTTAAAATCCAGGTTTCATTTTAACCATCAAATTATCCATTTTACTCATTCAATAAAAATAAAATTTTAATATAAAACATTAAATCAAAAGATTAATATGAAAATAATGTCTCTAATATTTGTCAATTAAAGAAGGAATTCTAGTATAGGAACAAAACTCTAATTTAACTCAAAATTGGATGTCGAACTGTAACATAGATAGTTTAACATATAAAAACAAAAATATGAAATCATGTTCCAAAGAATATTAGTCTTATTCCTCCACTAGTTGGTACTTCATTCGTCTATCCTAACATTTAAAATAAATTTAATCATTTAATCCCAAGGATCATTTCATTAAAGCTAAATAAGATAAGAGGGATAAGGGATAAATGATATACTACTCTGAAAATTGAAATTTTATTTCCTAAAATGGAAATATAATGATAATTCATGGTAAGACCCCCACGTGGGACCTGATTTTTTAATTCTTATAGATGGTAGTAATAGTTTTTATCCAATTACTGACGGTGGGTGGATCGTCTTGGGAATAAACCACCACATTCGGATTTTCCCAACATTTTCTTATTTCTTCTTGGTGAGTAATGATCCATGAATATAGTACAATAAATCCATCACCTTCATAATTAGGTATAGATTTCATGGAGGGGGTAGTGTGTTGTTAGGATTATCCTATTACTTGGTTGATACTTGTGAAACACACTATTTTTCTCGTTTTGTCTCAACATAGGCTACATAAATAGAACGATCAAAGGGAATGTGAAGAGGTTTTTTTACATGAATAAAATTTAATTTTGAATCATTAGTATGTAATTTCTCTTTTTATATGTGAGAAACATCTATATTTTTTTCTTAGGCTAACCTATATGAACATCTTCATGGTATTCCTAAAATTTATTTTCATTCAGATCATAGATACCCATGTGATCCTCAATAGGTGAAGGTCTAGTTTTTCTTCTTTATTTTAGTAAAATAAAAGATTGAAAAAAACAGAAAATTTAAAACAATAAGTAGTGATAATTAAATTTTATTAAATTAAATTAGAAAAAGAGAGATCAATGAAAGATTATCTACCATATTTGGTTCTTGTTTAATCACTTATTTAGTGATAAGTTCTTTTTGGATTGGGATCTCATGGATAATGTTATGTATTCCGGATCCTCCAACCATTCATTAAATTCCATCACTTATATCACATTTTTTGTTTCCACTGATAGAGATGAATATAGTGGTTCTAAATCTTCTAATGAAAAAGGAATGGTGACATCATGTTTTGCCTCAATCTCATTCTATAAGCTTTCTTGGTCTAATTGAGAGATCACGTGTATCTCAGTAGGCAAGTATTGGTCATCATGAATCCACTATAGCTCATCATGGTCAACTTAGATTTGGTTCATCAAATGGATATTATATTTATGATATTCAATATGGATATAAAATCATTGTGTTCTTCATTATAATTATGGATAATAAGTCGAAATTCATCCTTGGGATCCTCATGTTACTTCTCAAGTTATAGTTCTGGCTGCAGTTGTATTTCATAAGATGTGTAGATATATTCTATTAGCCATTCAATTTTTTTATTCAGGCCATAAATTTATTTACAATGTTCTTATATTTGATATATTTTAATTTATCTATATTTTTTAACATAAAATTATTAGTACATGTATAAAAATCACTATTTTAATATAGCATGTATTTTTTAAAAAAATATAAGATTTTTTTGAAATTTTTTATGAAAAACGGTTTGTGCTTCCCTGGTAACATTTAAAAATTGATATTTGAGGAATTATCACAAAACCCTAGTCAATATTTTATTTAAGTAATCTGGAAATATATTTCACACCTAGGGTCAGTCTCGAGGAGGAAACTCACAAAACACCGAATTTATGTTATCACTATTTATTTTCTAACTAATATAAAACTCAATAATATAAATTAGACTGTATTAAATGTTTATTAAATATTAATATATATCTATATACTGAAGTATAAGTCAATGATAATATAATTAATTCAAAGATAATTATGCTTGATTGAAAGGGGATCCTCCCAGTAGATCTCCCAAAGTGAACATTCATCTTCTATTTACAAATTCCATATCATCTTAATGAACAAGATCAATAATATGCATCATAGTTCTCTAATTCCCGTGTTTTTAATATATGGTGCACTCAAATATTTTCAATAGTCCTCACATACACCTACTTTTTCAAGGAAAAATATTTTACAGGGGAATGGTATGCCTCGGGTGGGAAGTGGAGACACAAAGCAATATTGCCCACTAAGATCGCCCTCTGCCCAACTCTATGAAAATAAGAAACATAAGACATGATTGTAAAATTAATTGGGTTGAACATTAGATTACACCCATATGAACTTAAATGGGTCAGTTCTATATGATCATGAGTAATAGAAATTATAGTGAGAAGGGAAAAAGGCAGAAACACCGAAGATAAAAATGAAAGACTGAGACAAATAAGAAGAAGAGTAAAATATATTAAAAATTAAAAATACAATTATTATATAAACTAAACTATAATCCTATATAACATGGAAAACTAACGTTATAAATATTTTAAAAGGTTTTGGAATATATTTTTATAGGAAATATGATTGAAATTTTGGCTCTAGAATTTAAATCAAAATAAATTCTTGTGTCTGTCCAATTTAATAACCAAATTAGGAATTATTTCTTCCTCAATGTTGTTAAAATATTTCCATTGTATTCTAAATAAAAATTTCATTTAGTTCATAGAGATATTTTCTCCCATTTCAATAATTTTAGGATAGTAGAGGGCACTTATGATGGACCAGGTGAATCTAAGAGAAATGCGGAATTTGTGAAATCGGCCTCTAGACCCTTCATCTCAAACCTCGGATCCTCACCTCTTAGAAAAATTACAAGGATTGAAAGTAAAACACATGTTTCAGGTCAACAAAATTCAATTTAGTAAAGTGTTAATTTATCTTAAAATTCCATTGTGGTGCGCTTTCCGACTTCAAAAGGGGAAAAACTCTGGATATTCAAGGATCTCACTTACAGGATTGTGGATTCATGTGGATTTGGGTGATAGAAAACGTCAATGATGGGGTGGATGTATTATGATGTGATTTTCTCCTTGGATAACCAAAAATGAAGGGTGTGGAGCCTAAGTTCCACCTTCCTAAAACCTAGACTCTTAAGGGTCGATGAATGGAATATTAACTTTGATCCTACAAATGTTCATGACACATATGATCTGGTATGGATCCATATCTGGAAGATTAATTTGGTGTATTCGCACCCTCTAATTAAATTAGACATTCTATCATCTATAAGAAATCTAATTTTTAATGATAAGAAAATAGATAACCCATGATTTGGTATTAATGCAAGAATCTTAGTTGATTTTTTTATTTCTAACACCATGGTGGATGAGGGGGTGTTAAAAACAATGGATGATAACATGAATCTTGAAATCCAATAATAGAGAAAGTTAACATTTTGTATGGGTTGAAAAATATTTGGGAACTAACAAGCTGAATGTAGGAGGCATAATGGATGGACTTTTTTTCAATGCCAAAGGTCATGTTGACATCAATTGTTAGAAAAATAAATGGTAAATAAAATGTTACAAAACCTAAACCAAGAAACATCTCCAGACATTCTAAGGAAAAAGACGCTAAAATGGATTGTGAATTTGAAACTTGGCACATCCTAATGTATAAAGTGTCTGAGAAAACATCATTTATCTATTAATATAGGAATACCACTAATTCTACTAATATTAAAGGACACAGAGATGATAATCCCCTGATGGGACTCAAGAAAGACATTGCAATGGGAATGAACTCTAATCCAGAGTGGAACACAATATATCTTTATTCAAGAGTATGTAGTCCAACTGATTTGTGAACAGAAAATTACTTTTTAGAAATATAACTGAAATAAGGGTGTACACGAACACCTAAACAAGAAACCCTCAAGTGGGTTTTTTACGCATCAAAAGGGCATCCCCCACAGTAGTGGACATACACTATAAAGGTAGTGAACCCAAACTATCATGAATGGATACCTCCTCTCCTAGTTTCCCAGTCATAGAAAGAATATCCTCAATGAATTTGGTCTCCCTTCAACTATTATGAATTAGATACCAATGATTAGCCTCCAATGCACACCCCCTGACAATATAAACAAGTTCCCAAGGCTCGTCCTGATATAGTTAACACTTTAGAGACTCGGAATGAGGTTCCTCAGTAGGAGACACTAGTTTTACCATCCTCAGCTGGACATCATACTCGTGTTTTGTGGCCCAAGTACAATATAGAACCACATATTCACATTCAAGGTGAGGAGAATTTTACATCTAATTGAAATTCTTAGGGGAAAATATTTTCCCTTCCTGCTAAATCTATCTCAGTTGATAAATAGAAAACATCTGAAAAGGAATTCTCAATAGTTCCCACTTCTATAGCTACTTGAAGAAATTTTCATGAGGGGATGAACCTTGAGAAGATCATCTAAAATAATAAATTTAGTTTTTTATGTCTGAAATTCTGGTTTAATGATGCAAAACAAGAAAATGAGAAACATGAATGTGAACCTAGCAACATTGAAAAATTAGAAATGGATACTAAATATCTAATGTTTGAAATTTTTTTGGGAAAGATGAATAACATGATGGAAATAATACATTGAATGGATAAAGAAGTATAAAAATAAAGGAAATAAAAGTGGAGAAGAAATAAGGCCAATGTAATGATGGACTTAAAAAGGAGTTGAAACCATGGGCAATGAGTATACCATATTAATACTATCATGGGCTAGGTAACACCCCTATGGTCAAGGCCATTAGACATTACATAAAGACCTATAAACCCATGGTAATTGGAACTGAAGAACCAAAAATGTTAATTTAGATATGGAAAGCCTATAATTGGACTTAACTTGGGTATTATTTTGTCCCCCAAAGTCAGCACTACATAAATATGGATCATTTTTGTATTTTTACCCGTAGTAGCATTCATGTTTTATAAGAAATAAAAAAATCTCAATGTATTTTAATGAATTTGAAATATCAATTTTTCAACCTCTCTAATTCATTTTTGTATGCCACCACTTCATATATTAAAAGAAGGGATCTATAGATTGAGATATAGTATTTATCTTATTCCATGGGCTCTAAATGGAGAGGTGTTGGTTACTTCAACATTATTCTGATACCATATGAGAACATCAGAATTTTCTTTAAAAGACTTGAAGTAATTGAATTCTCATAATTAGTTAAATATTTCCAACTTACTTAAGTCCTACTTGATGGAGCTGAATTCACCCATAATAGGTACACATTTAATAGAAGGCAATTTATTAGGACGGAAAGTTGTTTTGCAAAAAATATATGATTAGAGTGAGGCCACTATAGTTTCTGGATTTACCCTCCCCAAAGATCATTATTACAAAATCCCTTAATTGTTGAGATTCCCTCTCAGATTTGAATGTCTGAACTATATCTCGATCAATTTAATAATTGTTTCTTTGATATGCCTAGAAGCAGATATATTATCATGGAATAATGGAAATGTAAACCTCTTAGGGGACCATGGTAGACCCTTTCTCCGAAGCATAATAATGTTAATTGATTTCGGAAATATTATAGTAATAAATTATTCACCCGCATTGATCATGATATTGAAACAGCTGAGGAGTATATTTCAAGATTCAAGTTCAGGAACTAGCATCAATATGCATCCTCTGGGGAAGAAATCAGTGCTTCATAAAAATTATATGTTCTTCTAACATTCGAAATTTCCTCATTTCTTCTTTAGGTAGTTTGATAATCACAAAATGGAAATCCATGCATGGAAATGTATCCTGGAAAACTGACATCTCCAAATCATTTTTGGTAGGTCCAAAAAAGTCTTAGATACATAGAGAGGGGGTGAATCAGTGTATGGATATTCCTTTCTAGATTCTTCTTACCCCAATAGATATTGACCTATTTATTAGAAGGGTAATGTCTTTTCACTTAATTTCTAATGATGATCTTGTTCTTTACTTTTTTATCTAAATATTATGCAACAAATTTAATGAAATAAAGAAAGCACAAAGACACAACAATTTTTACTTGGTTCACCCTCACTAGAATATATCCAAGAATCATACAATATAAATGTGTCGATTATAAAAAATTCGCTAAGGCTCAATACAAATAATGATCGGTTGTATATATCTATTCTATAAAAATGATCAATTAAATTACATGGTTTAGGGTTTTCTCACATCATTCCCAAGGGCCACTCTCTATGTCCCTATCTCCAGCTCACAGCTGGTGGAAAGGATCGTCATCTTCCTCATCCTTTACTCAAAGAATTTGAATGATCTTCACCCATAGTTTATAGACATGTGCGTACCTTCATTATGTCTAGTGAATTCATACTCATTTGTAGATGGATTCTCTTTTTATGTTATAATTTCATCCAATAGATGGATACAACTTTACCACATATTTAAAGGGAAATTCCTTATGAACCACTTTCGTTATGTTTACTACCTTCATGATGCTCCTACTTCATGAAGCTCAAACATTCTTTGTGAAGCACACATTCCATTAATAAACTCACATAGCCTTTGTGAAGCACACATATTTTGAGAATCATGACTAGCCTTATTGAATCTCATTCCCTTCATGATGCATATTTAGAATTCCTAAATTACATTAATTTTGTGATGCTTAGAATAATTGGATGGCTATAATAGCCTTCAAAACCATCTTTGCAAAAAATCCCTTCATAAACCACTATCACAATGATCAAAACATTCAGTTGGATTATAGCCTTCATGAAAATCTTTTCATGCAACATTCGTGACACGCCATCATGAATCTAGATATATTCCATTCTCATTGAGTATCTCTACTTTATCTGAATGGGGTAGATACCAATTTATAAGCATTCCACTAATTCCAGAAACTTATTGTCCATGTGATAACCATTTGATGATTCTCTTTCATTTAAATTATAGTGATCCCCTTGTTAAGAAGATCCATGGAAATTTCCCATTCATGGAGCTTTTCGTAATCAAATATAGTTTCCTTAAAACCCTCATACGACGTTAAAAACTGTTATGGTGCCTGATGCTCCTCACCTCCATCATTCCTGATTCTCATCATTGTTTGTGGATATCACCATTATAATTATTTGATCACTTTATAAACACTATTCGTGAATACCATATTCAATAAAAACAAGAATTTACCATATTTTAATATGTCCTTCATGAAAATCCACTTTTCGTGGTGCTAACCAAACTCCATATTTTGGACCATAAAAATTTGGAAAAAACTAGGAAATGGAATTAACTTTTTTATGCAATTTTTTGTACCACTTCCTCGGTATACATTTTTTTTTATGGATATTTTTCAACATACCATATTGAAAATCACTCTAGATACCACAAAATTCCATGGAAACCCAATTTTTCAACAAACACAATCAATATAAAAATAGTACAATGTTACCTTTATGAATTTTCCCAACAATATCCCCCTTTGGGTTTGTGGATAACTCTTTCATAATTTGATTCCTCATTGAAGATTCTTTAATATCCTATCAATATTCACTTCTTCAAATTCATATAGCAATCAAATATTTACTACAAACATACCCTATTCCAACATAATCCATGCTCATTGTGTGAAATAAGAGTATTATGGAAATTTCATAAATGAATAACTTCATTCAAAAACCTATCAACTACTATCAGCTTGAGCTCCATATATCATGACACATACTCTTGGATTGATCACTTTATCATTTTTAAATTTAAAACACCCCAATCTCATTGCTCTACCTACCAAAACTTTTCCCTGTGTCTTGAATATGACATTTTCTCCCTTTTAATATCATAATTACCCAACCCCCCTTTCAAAAATACTGATGAACATTCCTATTATCTTGGAAATAGGGTAAAGAACACATATTATAACAATAGGTAAAATTATTCAATTCATTTGGGAGAGGGGGTCACACATCAATTATTTTTAACATGGGGGAGTCTACTTGACTCCCATAGCCAATCCTAGTCTCTAAAACTTTACATTGGGTAAGGCCTCTGTTAGAATGTCTACAACCTATTGTTTTGTAGGAAAATAATCGTACATAATATCACTTTTCTACCCATTCCCCTTGATAAAATGATACTTGATTTCAATGTTCATTTTCCTTGATAGATGTATTATATCTTTTCTGATAATTATAGCACTTTCATTATCATAATGGATTATTATTGGAGGCTTCACTTCAACTCCCATTTTATCAAACTACTACTCCAACCATAATAACTCAGTGCAATATTGAGTGGACACAATATATTCGGAATCTATAGAACTCAATGAAATGAAAACCTATTTCTTTCTCAACAATGAAATACACAAACTACAAAGATAATATGTACCACCTAATGTTGATTTTCTATTATCAGTTGATACAGTCTAATATGCATCTGTATATCAAAATAACTACTTATAATATTTTTCATTATACCTCAAAACAAAATACACTATTCCCTTGATATACTAATTCATTCGTTTCAATACAAGAACATAGATTTCCTTGGGATTACATTGATACTGTGATGCTTGGAATGTAAAAATAACAATATCAGGTCTTGTCACTATCAACTATCATAGAGTACCAATTATTTTTCAATATTATATAACCTTGACTACCTTTCCCTTATTGCCCCTTGAAATTTTCAGTTTGGGCAGCCATCAGAGTTGTCATATCCATAGGATTATACATTTAAAATCTTCTCAAAACACCCGAACCATATTTCTATTGAGAAAAAAATGTGCTATACTTTACTTGTGTAACCTGTAAACTAAGGAAAATATTATCTCGCTAATCATTGACATTTCAAACTCACTTTCCATATATTCATAAAACTATCTACACTTCTATTCATCTAACCCTTCAATGATTATATCATTAATATATACCATCACTATCATCCTTTTATTACAGTCATGGTTGAAATATAGATATTAATAAACTCCACCACACTAAAAACAGATCTTATTAAAAGATTATCTACTACTGGATAACACACTCTTGGAGCCCTCTTAAACCCATACAATTCTTTATTCAGATTATTATCTTTGTTTACATCGTCATTAATGAGAAAACCATTTGGTTTCTCAATGTACACATCTTATAGAACCCCTTTAAAATATTATCATTTGGGTTCTTTGTGTTCATCACCATTATATTTATCTAAATCATAATTTTACACTTTTACATACCACAAGTTGCTTACATACTCGTTTCTACTATAAAGAAACTGTTCACTATCCTATTACACATTTTGTTCATTCACTACTATAGTGGCCTCATTACTTTAAACTAATATTACATCCTCATGTAGAATATTTTTTTACATTATCTAATAGCTTCTATGTATCTGAAAAACAATTATTTGAAATTATTTGTTTGAGTAAAATAGATAATCATGAAATAAATGAGTTTTGATCTTTCTTCCTCAATCAATCTTCTTGATGTTAGATGACAAAAAAATCAACCTTTTTATCCAATTGATATCTCCAACCTAATTATGGGATTTAATTCTCACCTTATTATGTGAAACTCCTTCTATGATTGGGCCCGGTTTTTAGACCCACAATCATTCTTTTTCTCTTTCATCATTTATTCTTATGTGGAAATTTTCAATGAGACATCAACAAAACCACTAAGCCTCCAATAAGAGAACTCTATGTAGGTAACAACAGAAAATGTTAATAATTCAATAAAAATCTATTTCACTCAATTACATCAATACATTTTAGGAAGCTATAAACCATTGACTACTTTTAAGGAATTATTCTAGATTAATTCTTCAACTCTTATGATTTATTAGTATTAATTGAAATTATGGGGAACATCACATCATCATTTTTCGTGTTCTAATACCACTTACCTATGTTAGGTATCTCCCCTTGTACCAGAAACACCTAAACACCATTTAATATCAGTTGTACACATTGTAATAGGAGATACACAAGAATCCTCTTGAAAGGGATTGTGTTTGATCATGGTGGATCAACCATTTGATACTTTCTTTCATGGGATTGTACAATTTAGGTGATTTTTCCATCCGGTCATCTTACATCTACTATTTTGGACATTGAATGGGAATTAATTTTCTAAATGATGGTTATTCTTCAGATAAGTAGATTCTATATACATGGACTTTTTCACAAGTTTCTGTCTCAATTCAATAATACTAATTTCTATCATTTATTTGTTAACAAAATTCTAATTTTCATGATTCTTTCACTGGGTAGGAATATCTCCATCTTCCATCTTATCTTAAGTATAATTATATTAGATGGATATTTCCCCTTATTTCACTTATTTCCTTATCAAACATTTAATATTGTGGAGACAATATTCATTCATTTTCCATATATCTGTTGTTTTATACTCCACAATGTTTGTTGATGTTGGTGGGTTCTTCATTGAATGTTCATTGTTCTTAGTCACAAAAAGATTAGATCTTTCCTTTTCCATCTAGGTCTGTTCAAATTCATTCCCATATAGTTGTTGTGTGGGTATCATAGGAGGTTCTCAATACATATTTCTTTTATCTATTTGTGTTTTCTCTAATACAATAAACATGTTTTTCAACTTTTCATTTTTCCATTTGGTATAGTTTTTTTGTTATACACAACTAGAGTTGGAGATCTATATTAAAATTTTGTGTATCACCATTCTTTCTCCTAGCTCAAATACCTTTCCAGATTCCCATGATAAAAACATTAAAAACATCACCTGTTGAAATCATACCTTGGTGTAAAATTTATTGGATGATGTGTGGATGTGTCCATAGATCTTCTTCCTCTGACAATGATCCCTTGAGATTCTTGACACATACACATATCATATCCCTATCATCAAACTTAATATATTTTCATGGAAATGTTATTTTGACTAGATATTATTTCATATATCTCAAGATGTTTCGTTTTATTCACAAAATAATAAATATTTCCCGCATTAAAAGATGAAATATCCTCCAATTCCTCTAAAAATTGTTTTAAATATTACCATGTATTTAACAAAAATGACTAATGATGTCATAACTTCTTAAAAATTATTTCTAGGTCTTCATCTAGTATTTAAAATATTTTTCAAATTTTTTGAACTACTGACAGCTCTATACCTATCAGGTATGTGAAGGGATTTATCAAATCAAATTTTGGTTTTTTCAAAAATGGATGGATTTTTAGAAGAGAAAATATGTTCTTGTTTCTCTTCGGAAATAACATAATTATCTCTTAATTCATCATCATCTACTAAAGGATAATTTAATCAAAAGTGAAAGAAATCCTTCATTTTAGGATTTCCTTTTGTTGGAGTAAGTTCCCTAGAAATAACTTATTTTATACTTTATGATAAAAATGTATTCATTTGATGAATATTAATTAACTCTTTATCACATCAAGATTTTTATTCTATGTATTCTTTTATGTGGTAATTTCCACAGAGTAATTGTATCACTAAAAGGTCAAAATAGTTCCCCTCTATGAGGAGAACAAAAAAGTTATATGAAACAATTCATAAATATATTTTCTATAGCCAGATTATATAATTTTAGGGACATAAATGATAAAGGATAACAGGGGTGGTCACTAATATAACTTTGAGGAACCTTCTCAAGGTGTACGCCATTGGTAATGTCCTGGAGTATATTTGGAAATCAATACCTGCCAATAGGAAATTCACATTTATAAGTGTCATTGAATATTACGATCTATGGGAGTGTGTATTTTTACTTAAAATTTAATATTAATATTAATGGGTATTATTACTTTCACACTTAGATGTATTGGGGATAGCCGTGATGACATATGTTTGTCGTGAGGTAGGATATATTGGGTGCATCATGAGTAATATTGTATTACTGAATAGTTGTAGAATGGATTTTTCCATTTTGTTCATAATGAGTGTTGATATATCAAGCCCTTTGATGGAAATGATATAGCCTAAATAAATCTTTGGCCATGGTATTCTATTTGTAACTTCAATTCTGGGAAGTCAAAGAATGAGAAATCGAGCCCCTGGGTTGATGGCAGTTTCATGAAACCCACTTGATTAGAGATATCGAGACAAATGGTTTATATTACATGGGTTGTGTTTATATTATTTGTAATTTAATTAAATAACAAACTTATTTATCTATGGTTTCCTTGGCATGTTTCTAGATGCAATCGTTGGAATTTATGGAGGTTTGCCTAATGCCACTGAGAAAGAGGCCTCAGAGGTCACACACTAAGTGTAGCTCGAATTCTAGTTAAATGATTTATTATTTAACAAGTTGAATAAAAATAATTCAAGTATTCCTGATGTTATTTTATTACATCATAGGTTGTTCGATATAATATATTGTGTGTGGAATATTTAAATATTTCTCAGTGAATAATGCAGTTAAATTTATTTTTTTAATTTATTAATAAATTGTAATTTTTCAAGGCCCAATAAATATTTAGTAGGATGGGAATAACAAGTTTAAGGGTATAGTGAGAAATACTATTAAATATTATTTTATTATATATTATTGAAACATAACTTGCAGGTGAAGCACATCTCCGGTAAATAATAATTTTTGTTATTATTTGACAAGGGGGGTTTATATGGAATAATAAAATAAGTAATAACTCTTGAGTTAATTATTTATTATTACAAATTGAATTATATTTGCGGTTATGTCTTTATTTTTAAATTTTTTCCTTAGAAAAGATATTTCTAGCCAATTCTTTGTTCACAACTAATTGGAGAAATCCCCTAGAGCCTAGAGAGTTCTTTCCTCTCCATGAATGCTCAGAAAAATGAGAAGAAACCTTATCTACTAGATCAAGTAGAATTGTTTGGAGGCAATTTTCAAGGAGATTGAAGTCGGATGATGCAAGATCAAGGATCTGCATTGAATGAACCTGGGAATCCATCAACAACATTCATAGATTCTTGGAGAACATGTGGAAACTATTATAGGACATCTACCCTTGATCTATACAATGAAATCAAGGATAACCACAAATATATGGTCGAAAAAATCAATGAAGAAAGATTCACCTTGGATATATTTCATTAATATAATTAAATTAATTATAAAAAAATATATATCGATCCTCTCTTAGGGTTTTGTGGGAAATTCCCCATTTTCTATTTTTCTTTCATTCAATCAGTGGATACTGGTGATCATCGTCGTATTGATCCTAGATTAATCATTGATTTTGGAAAAATTAAAGTTGCGAACCATCATTTCCATGCTTCCCCTACTCCCAGAACCAAAAAGTGGTATCATAGGGGGATATTATTGTTTAAAATTATTTAAATAATTTATTGATAATTTACTCTATAATAATTTTTTTCAATTCAAGTTTAATCATTATTTTTTAATCTAAATTACGATATATATTTCTTATTTTATTGATTATCATAAATCTAATGGGAATGATTAGTTTTATGAATAAAATAAAATTGAGGAACCCATCTGGAGGTTCCATGGTTCATGGTTTTACAACATTGGACTATACATTGTGTAATCGGAATTACATGCCATTAATTATAGTTCAACACATCAAGATTTAGTTTAGTAGTCAATTTTAGATATTTCACTAATTAAGCATTTATGATACCATTAATCTAACAAGTGTTAGGGTAGAAAGAACCTCTACATGTGGGGGTAGGTTATTGAATATATCTAATATTTAAAAATATACCATGATGGTAGATTTATCATATATATTATTATAGTGTCTCTTATGTACTCCTAATGATGTTGCATTTAATGATAAAAATTGATATGGAAAATACACCATATCATTCTTTAAAAGTTTATGGAATGAAAATATTTTAAATTCCTCTATTTAGAGTTACTTGTCTAAATTATGTATTACTGATCAGTAGATATTACCATGGGGTTAATATATTTTATCATATATTTAGATGATAAAAACGCATATAGAAATAATATAGTGGAGAATAAATAGAACATAAAACATTATAAAAAAATATTAAAAAATTAAAACCCAAAAGATTATGACAATTGAATCATTGATTTTGAATATAACAATTGTAAAATATAAATAAAAATCATTTGAAAAAAATGATATTTTATGAAATTTTACTTTAAAGGGTAAAAATTGAATATGGTAATTGTAAATACATTTTTTAGATGAGGGGAACACCTCTTGATAGTGATAAATAGTGAAAAATACTTATAATATCAAAGAATTTTCATCTAAAAATGAAGTTTTTTATATAAATAATTATTAAATATTCATTATTATCAAATACATTATATGAATAAAAAAATTTATTATTTGAGGTGGGATGATATTTTTTTACTATTTGATGAACTTATCACCCATGCTAGCATAATCACATCATCTATGAGTATCTTGGGAGGGAAAAACATATCTTATTCATAAATAGATTCATAATTGTATTTCATGGTACTATATATTGAGGTTTTTATAATTTATATGATATATAACATTCTGTGGTTTTCTGATGGTATCATGACTATTGAGAAATAAGAATTTATATTTTTGAAGGATTATTCATTTCAATATTTTCACTGGTTTTTTTATTTAGTCACAAGCATCACTCAATTAAGGAAATATCAAATAATGTTGAAAAAATATGGGGATATAAAATTCAGTATTTTTTATTCCTATTTATTCAAAAAAACAGTTTATTCAATTTTGGGAAGAAGGATCTTCTGAATACTTGGTATCATACATCTAGGTTATTTAGATCCAATTTTCTTCATACTTTTCCATTAGATGTATGATCTCATTATT
Source organism: Viscum album (assembly GCA_963277665.1). NCBI lineage: Eukaryota > Viridiplantae > Streptophyta > Magnoliopsida > Santalales > Viscaceae > Viscum > Viscum album. The sequence goes on from OY728138.1 coordinate 2,137,031,338, forward strand.
TGATAACAACAATGTATATATGTCATTTGTGTCCATTTCATAGATCACATATTACATTTTAAGATCACTTTATTTTTAATAATTTTGGTAATTATGATCATTTGTTTCTCTTCTTGGTTAATTTAATAAAATAGCTACTCAATATTAAATTTTCTAATATATTTACCATGATTAATTTTATGAAAAATACTATTAGTATAATATCAATTGATAACACAATTGAATACTATTTTTTGGATCCCACTATATCTCAATCTTGAGTTGAATTTTTTATCTATATTTTTTGTCATGTTCACCTATATGATCATTATCTCTGGAAACATTAACCCAAAGTGGTTGAATCTTCTTCATTACAAAATTTTGAGAATTCAGAAAAAATGATTGAAGATAATATTTAAGGGTACTTTTTATTGGGGTATCGTTTATATATTTAGGCCAACTCATGTCAATGAAAAAGCTAAAAGTCATAAAAATTATAGTTTAATCCCTAATCAAAATCCCCTAATTTTCCTTTTTTATTCTCTCGATTTAGAGTTCCTAACTAATGAATGAAATAAAACTACATAGTTTAAATCAAGGGTTGTTTAGGTTGTAGATTAAATCGATGTATTTTTCAAACAAAAAAAATTGAATAAACTATTTTTATTGATCCAAATAGTTTTTAGGTAATGGTTATATTGAGTTTGGACCTTTATTTCAGGGCTATTATTTCATGAATTGATATTGGTTCTATCACAATGGAAGATGGGAGGATCACTGATTAAAAAACATTTGTTAAGGTAATGATGTATCTTATTGCATTAAAGGATTTGTTACATTCTTTATCAATGGAGGCTAAAAATGAATACTTTAATTTAATTATAAAGGAAAACATGGGATATTTTCCCTAATTTCAAATTAAGTTGATTTTTTTATTTCTAAAAAATAAGTGAACAAATAAAAGAAAAATAATAAGGGAATGAAATATTTTAATAGAAAAATATTCCAAAAGGCAAGCCCGGATACTGAGGTTCTTATTTATGAACATGTGTTACAGAATCCTAAAGGTGGGTAGGGTTGTATGTAACTCAATAGTGAGGTAATAGAATTCACCAATTTAATAATTTTCTGAGGATCTCATGGTTTCGGTAGTGGTGCATATCATTAATCCATGGAATAGATTGGATCTCGTAATGAGAATGATACACCAGGAAAGGGGATAAAGATTAATCATTACATTTTTCATATATGTATTATGATATTATCAACTCCAATGTGAATGAAGTAAGGAAAAAAATTATTCTGGTACATCCTCTTCAATGTGATTTTTATTCTATTTTCTGATATGTAGAATGGTATTTTAGTTTATTATTAAATGGTAAGAACAATAGTAGATGTTTTATTAAGAAACATTTATGTCTAGGAAGATGAAAAATTTATTCGAGAATAATTAATTTATTGTAACTATTGAATGAATTTATATTGGGTCTATCACATACAATATTTGGGAGGAGTGGGGAATCTAAATGGGAAAGTGCATCTATGTAATTTTTTCAAGGACTGATTACCCTATTATTTTTAATTATTTGGATTTATATTTTATTATAATTTCTTAAAAATCCCCAAAAAGTGTATTTCCTTAAAAAATTAAATTTTGGTTATGATATTTTTGTTGATTACCTAAAATAATTCATTTCAATTTATTTATGAGTGCAGCAAAAATAATTGAATTCTTAACATTATTTATTTTAGGATGAACCATATAATTGGGTACTGTTGTCTTGTTTGAAAATAATTAGGTGTATATTTTTTATATATAACAATATTATAATGATTTGTGGAAGGTTATATGATGTTTTCAAATAATAACAAGGCTCTCATATTCATTAATGTGTCATTATAAAAATTCTAATATTAAATATTAGAAAATGTAGAAGATAAAAATCAACTCTATGTAACCGAAATTCTACTCTATGTAGGTGAAAAATAAAAAACAATATATATTTCATTGTTTAAAATGAATTAATCCAAAACCAATAATAAATTTTACTCTAAATATGTGATAATTTTAAAAAACATTATTTGAAGTAGATTTTTAATTTTACTCAATATATAGAATTTTCATGAAACAGTATAGATATTCTAAATAACACATCAAGTTACGAGAAATAGATTTGGTTTACGGGACATATTAATAAATACATATTATACTATATACATGTCATAATAAAGTTATATCAGAAATTGATCCCACTAGAATTTATCATGATGTGAAAAAAGGTAAAATTTGAACCCTGAAGCTTGAATTAATCTGGTCATGGTTAAGAGACAAGAATTAAGGGTACATCAAAAAGCTTATATAAAATGAAGCTACCATTTTAATGAAGTCTTTATATAACTAAATATAATATTAATTTAAATTACCAACCAAAAGTATTGGATTAGTTTATAATAAAATGAATTCTATGTTGTCCAACACTAAAAAAGAAAATATGACCCCTAGGCCCATCATTTCCACTATATGTAGAATGTTATAGTGGAAAATGACTCCACTAATAACTCTACCACCTATATATATATACCATAAATAAGATCTAAAAATTAATATATAATTTATGGTTTAGCATATAAATTTAGTCAATACGTTCATCCCTATAACATTTATATACACATGTGAATGATGTGCGCTAATATATTTTTTAATGAAACTGATAAAGAAAAATTATTATCAATAATTCCATAAAATAAAACCACTAATTAGTATCCACAACATGCCTAATAATCAATACACTTATTATATCGTATCATCATATAACCCAAACAATTATAAATCAATAAATCTATTATTCAAACCAAGAGCACTCGATTGTCCTCTTATATAGTCCTCACTATAACATATAATGGTTGGTCTATTATCCATCCATAAAAACCTCACTACTATGGGGTTTCTATCATAAATATATCTCTCTACTATTACCAACTACCCCTTTTATGTGATGTTTGGGAAACAGTTCACCTTGAGGGACTATTTTCAATTTATGGGCATCCAGACATAGGGACCCAAACAACCTTAACCCATTTTCAATAAAATATAATTTTGGGAGGTTTCCACAAATATATACTCTTAGTTTTATAAGTATCTCTCTATAGAGACTCTCTAAAAATCAAATTGTATAATAACTACCATATTACAATAATATACCACAAATATAATAAATAAGTTAGCCACACCATCATCATTAGACACCGAGTATGGTAAATGGATTAAGATACCCATAATCCGTTATATATCATTTCTATGACATTCATGTGTTAATTAAAAAAACACACACACACACAAAAATAGTCAAGGAGAAATAATAATAGAAAATATTTATACTACACTCCCACATAATAATTCCATAGGCTAGATATCAAGGAGTTAATTAACTACTGAAATATTTATTACATCTAGGGATTTAAAAAGTTTTAAAACATCTTCCAAAGTAATATAATATATAAAAACCATTTCTAATATAGTTCATCTCTCCACTACATCATTCCACATTCACTATTATACCACCACATAACCGAAAACAAATATGTGTTAAAGTTACAAAACCCTTCATTATGAAATGGAAATGGATGACATTATAATCAACCAAAAGTCTGATATGATGGAATACCAATGAAAGAATTATATTTATTATTTTTAAAAATGAAATCCAAAGATAAATGATCCACAAATAATAATAAAAATCTATGATGTACACTCAATATATCCTTTGATATTAAGATCGTATGATTAATTTTTCCATAGGTTTCTGGAGAGAATGTGGTGATAAGGTATAACTAGATATCAAAATAATGGTTTCATTCCATATATAGTCATGATTTAAATTGTGGATAACTATATGAAATAATTAAGCTCATTTTTTCATAAGGATTCACCACAACTATCATATGAAATATTTATAAAATTTTAACTTTGATTGATTCCATTAATGGAAAGATATGATTTCAATCCTTCAATATAACCATATCATTACATATGAAACCACAACCATATAGATAATGAGTTAATCCCATAACAATATCCATAGAAATTATCTCACACTTCCCATTGTATGTATTTAAGTGGTGTTATAAATCAATTAGAACCTAGTGTTTTACTTTCACATTCTTACATTTAAGAAATCTAAACACTAACATATACCCTAATTTATTCAACCCTCAGAACCACGATTTCTCTTTCGAAAAAACATACATATTTTAATACCAAGATATTACACCGAATATAGCATATAAAACACATGTATAATTTATTTGGGAAAACATTTATTGAAAAAATAACATCCTATAGAATAATACCTAATTTTCCTCATGATCTACATAACCATAAAATATCACTATTAATAATTACATCTCTCCATATCCAAAAATTATCATCCCTCTACTAGTACTCATCCACACGTCTCTCAAAATAAAATTTCCCTAATCATATAATAATGAGAGAAGTAAATATTAATAGCCTTATAACAAATATATATTATAAAATATATATTTCTTTAAATTACATAATATATTTTCAAGGAATATCACTATATGAATTCTCAATCAATTATCCAGAAACAACATTACTCTTCCTAGGGCTATATGTTATCTCAATGATAAAATATTCAAGAAGATCTACCCATATTTTCAACTATAAATAAAAAAATATTAAATTGAAGATATACCTCAAAGTCTTATAATTTTTATAAACTATAATGTGTTTACTATGAAAATCATTCATCCAATTTTTATAATAAAATTCTATTGTTAAAATCACTAAATCATGAGTGAAATAGAAATTATCATGAGAATGTAATAATCTATAACAATAAAAAAATTATTCAATCTACTTCATCAAGAAAGGTCAAAACCCCTACTAAAATATATCGTATTATATCTCTAAAGAATTACCTCCTACAATTTTAAATGAATTAGAGAATAAATTAGCTTAAATTTAAAAATCATAAAACTATATTAACATTTCTCTATTAAATATAAAATATTAACTTTCATATTTGGAGCGAAAAATAGATGTATTTTCCAAAAAAAATAAAGTATGGGCCTCCTTTTATAACTATACCTTTATATCAACCTATGTAACTTTGAAAAATTATTTGGAAGGATTCATGTAATAACTATTTGGATTTTAATTGAGCATAATATTACACAATGTAACCTAATGAAAAAAGGAAAAAATGAACCTCTCATGTCAATAATAAAAAATTATGTATCTTCCTACACAACTGGTGTTTCATGATAAACTTCAAATCCATCAAGATATGATATTCATAATATAACACCATAAAATAATAAAACTAGAATCATAAAATAAGGATAAAATAAAATCATTATTATGAGATAAAAACATATGATTGATAAACCCTAAAAATTATAATTCCATTCATTACCCTAACCATTATGAAAATAAAATAAAAATGGAAAAATATTATTAAAACTCTATCTTACAGTTTTATACATCCTTAACCCTAATATAGTGATATCAACTTCATAAATAAATATTGGAAAAAAACTATCTTATTTTATTTTTAAAAATATATCAATGTAAGATGATAGATATTTTAAAATATGTATTTACTAAAACACTATGATTATATACATTACCAAATCATTTTTCTACATTCATTAATAGATACACAGGAAAATACCCAAGTGATTCACTATATGAGATGAATCCCCACATAAAATATTCTCTATCATGAACACTCAAAAAAATTCATAGGTTATAAATGATAATATTCGATAAAAATAGAGGAAATATCATTATATATTTCTATCTAAAACTCAATCTCCTACCTTTGTATTTAAATAAGTAATATTATATATATATATATATATATTAACATAATCCATCAAAACTCTAGGAAATTCATATATATTATTTTCGTATTAAAATATTATTAAATTATACTACATAAATTTAACACTCGATAACATAATACAACTTTCTGATAAACATAAATACCTTGATCTAAGAAACACTATAAAAACACTATCCAAGTAATTAAAAATCACCCTTTGTCAATGAAAATAAGCATATGATTTTATAGAGAGCATAAAATTCATGGAATAAATAAAATTATAGGGATAAACTTCTAAACATATAAGGGTCCAAAAATATCTTATCCTATAATCATCTTGAAACAAAACACCTTAAACAACCATATCTGAACTACAGCTATGGTAGTTAATTTAAATTGATTTTAAAGATTCTATAACAAATGTTCTAACACATAAATTATGGGATAGAAGAATAAATCAATGTGAAGGACTAATATTAATTAAAAAGTAATAAATAGTTGATTAAATGAAAAATATTATTCAAAACACAATTTGTTTCTATAAATTTTGAATTAGTATATTATATTTTCAATCTATACTAAAACATCCTCTTTGTATTTCCAACTAAGATACTCTATTAACACTTAACTCAGTTCTATTTCACATAATACATTACCCCTATATTATAATTTTTTGTTGAATCTATCTTTTTCTAGGGGGGCATAAAACCTGATTTCTTATAACTGTTGTAAAAATTATTACTGAAAAATCTGATGAAACTAATGAGGGTGATAATAGTTAGACTCTTTTTAGAAATACAGGGTAACTCAAAAAATAATGATAAATGGACTAGAAATGACCCATATCACTATAAGAGAAATATATAATACATTAGTGTATATGAATTGGATACATTTTATCTAAAATAGATAAATGAAATATTAATGGTAGAAAACTCCAATGATTATTCCTAAACATGTGTTTTATTATATATTGAAAAAATTAACTCCTTCAATCATTATCAAAATTACTATACTAAAACATATATTTGAATGAAAATATCATAGTTAAAATAATTTTCCCAATATAAAGATTATATAATATCCCCATAATGAAAAATAGTGAAAGCATATAAATTTAACCATTAATAGACCATCATTAAGCACTATTTAAATGAAAATATCACAGAATTTCATTTTTCAGAAAATTAGAAGAATAATATAATAAATCCATAATCCTTACAATAAACCTTCCAAAAGAATAATGAATATTGTATATCACCAACATATCCTTATTTCACTAAACTATAAGTGGCTCAAATAATAAATCATAAATTAACTATGGAGGCCCCAATTGAATAAATCATATAACATTCACTAAAGGGTAAGTGGGGATAATTAGTGGATGATTTAATTCTTCATTTGTTTCAAACCCCCATATTTAATATTTTCATAATTAATTATAATATTTTTACAACACTTTTAACCTATTGATAAATACAATTAAAAATTAATTGAATAAATATGATCATTTTAAATTTAAATTATTCAAACATGAATGGGTATATCATTTTTATTAACTATAAACTCTCACGGCCACATGACTAACTAGTAAAATATAGTTATTACAAATGATTAGAGTATGATATTTCAATTGTTAAAATATAAAATCCTTATTTTTTTCACATACCATCGTATATATGTGAAATCTATATGAACTCAATCATCATATATGATATTCTAAAGAAAAATATTCTTTTTAATTAAATTTATTAATTTCCAGGGGTCTTATACCCTAAAATATTCAAATCATGGAAACCGTGTTGATGAGTATAAAACACTAATCACATATTAAGAATCCTTTTTTAAATATAAATATAACACCATAATTTCTAAAAGTAGAATTATAAACATCAATTGAAATTTATAATCCATAAATGGATGGTAAAAATATCTTCTAACATTAAGAATATTTTTTCTCTTCCTTAACCTTCCATTTGATTATTCACTTCTATCTATTTCCCCTACAATATGTGAAACACTTTTGTCATGATTTTTGTCATGAATTCAATATAATACTCATATATATATATATATAGGTTAAAAAAAGGATTTACAACATAGACTATGACTTTATAATAGTATTTAAAAAATATTTATTTTAAAATAATGTGAGAACTAGCTTATATTTCAAATCTCCAACATCGTAGAATATTCATTTATGTAATAATCCATTTTTCCCCTATATTTTACAATAAAATAATAAAATAATCGGTTAATTATATCAAATATGAAACCACCAATTTTCATTACACTCATACATTGTTATATAATTCCAATCCATAATGAATTTCTTACTTAAAAACTAAGAATCATGAAATATAACCAAAACAAATTTTCCTTGTTGTTAGTTATATAATGACCAAAAAACAATTATGGATTAACCTTAAGGTTTGATATAAATATCACTCTAATTTTTCCATGAATATTAATATAATATCCATTAATCATTGTATAAAACATAAATATTATGGCATAATATTTAGTTAACTAAATTATAAAGAATGTCTTTATAATGTTTAGTGAATGATGAATAAAATCATCATAAAATTTCATATATTGCAAGAAAACATAAATAATATTATCTTAAAAACAACAATTTAGTGATAAACCTTCGAAGAATCTTTTACAACATATTTAACAACCAATTAGATCATATTTGTAATTTTATTCTAGTTTCCCAATAGGCCTTGTATTCACATTAGGGGGTGAATTATGTGTGACGAAATTTTACTAAATTATAATTAATCTTAAAAATGGTTACCAAATTTTTTGGAACTAATATTACTTAATAAGATATAAATAATTCATTTCATCTCTAAACTATCACACAACTTCTACACATAAATAATTATATAGAGTAAATAGAATTTTGTAGTTTTTTACATGGTTCATCCCCATCATAGGATATATACTAATTACTATGATCTATTATTCCTCTCATTTAATTTATTCTTGTCTAATAAACTTTTTTATCAATTCTAATTGGTATGGGAAGGGATTATAAAAACAAACTATATACCCAAACATTTACATGACAACCCACAATAAATACCATTATTGAACTTGATTTATACTCATCACATAGTCTTCAGTCTACCTACTGTTATTACAAAACTAATCTAACCTTTTGAAGTATATATTCAGTATATACATGATTTTACTAAATCTAATAATTATATATCATTCCCAACTATTTCTTAGACCCCATTTATAACTTCATGAATAAAATAAATTAATTATGTATATATAATCAACAAAGATCTCAAATAATTCACATAATTATATCATTTGCTTCCCTCAACATATTAATCCTGGAAAATGATGGAAAATGAATAAAAAAACAATTTCATGCATGTCATACTTGCATAAATTATTATCTTATTTCACATTTCTAACTTTTTTTAGGTTTATAACGATGAGTATTACAATATAGGTTGTTGAACCTATTACTACTCTACTTTTTTTGTTCTTCATTTTAAAATGATGAACCATATTTCATCAAAAAAAACTATTATGTTATTCTTAATCTTGGATACAAATAAGTTTATTCTACTTTAAATCTATATTGAGTTCGTCCTTCTATTATTCTATAGTCTTTGTTCTCTTGAGTTTCCCTCTCTTTTTCTTATATCTTTTATATAGGGTTATAAAACATACGTTGTATATATATTAATATTGATATTCATTTACAATATTGATTTTGTGATCCTCTATATATGGGGTGTGTAGATAGTCACATATATAAATATTACATAATTTTAGTGGAATATTCAATGCATCTCAAAAAATGAAACATGACCAAGAGATGAAAATGTTTCCTGTCTTTAGAGAGTATATTTATAATCTACGATTACCCATTTAATGATAAGAATAATAAAAATCCATTTCAATGTAATATTCATTATTATTTTTAATAGATATATATTTAAATGAAAATTCTAAGAAATTTTTCAATCATATAAGAAATAATTTTATTCTAAAATATATATTTTATTAAAATTATACGTTTTAAATTACTAGATATATATGATATTTTTCTAAAAAATTATTTTTATGAAATAGAATTCACTTTTTATTTCATCATTATAGCGACCCAATCCCCGAAATCTTGGATCTATTTTATACTACAATTAAAAAAACATAAGATATAAGTAAATCACGTCCCAAAGAACCATACAATTTAATAGTCTTCGTAAACAATATACATATGTAAGTCAAACTTATAATGTCAATACATTATTTATAACATTATATTTTTTTTATTTCAAGGATAATAACCTTATTTCATAGAGCGTATCCTTGCTTAAGATTCCTAGTACACTTCAAGGTATATTGGGGAATAGAAACATAATAATGGTGAGATCAAATACTCAATAAGTGAAAAATACTATAGAATTACCAATAAATCAATGATAATAGTCTATATTGAAGTGTAATAAATGGAAACACATGCCATTCAAATAATTAGATTAGGAAAAATAATAATGTCACGGTAAGAAACACAAAGACATTTCATTTATTGAATGAACTAATAATGAAATCAATTCATAAATATGTCAATGTATGATATCCAAGATAAATAATAAATGAATCAAAATGACGGAAATTTTTAGTTATTGTATTTCATGTCTCAAGGACATGAAAACCTATATAGTCATGACCTTTCACAAGACAGTTTAAAAATATAGGTAGCAACCCATTTAAATTGAACAACTTATTAAACTTATGAGAACCTTACACTTCATCGAATGGATATATAAATTTTGGGCCACACCCATCACAATAACACCCCAATAAATTATGGTAAGTTTTCTTTTTATATAAATTAAATATAGTTCATTGCACGCAAACCTGAGTTTAAAAACACTCTGATCTACTAATAAGTTATTGTGGTAACCTAGATGTTAAAATAGTGGGAATGAATAGTATCCACCACATTATGAAATTTATATATTTAATATTCTTTGGAAAAAAATTTATACGTAAGATAAAAATAAATCTAATTATAAACATTAATATGTTATATTATTCTAAAGGAAGTTTACCACCTTTTGATGTCACACTTTTTTAAATCTTTATTTTTTCACTTTTATAAATTATATTTGAATGAATAATCTTCTTCTTTGGAATTGGAATATAGAAATTTTCATTGGTTTAATTTTTGATATTTTTCTTATAGGATTCATGTTTTAATGAAAAGTAAAACAAATATTTCGTTTTCTTACTATAAACTGGATTATTCATCTAAATCATTTATATTGGGAGATTATATATTTATTCGGGTTTAATGTATAATTAGATCATTTTTTATCAGTTAATCCAATTTAGGTCAGTGGAATCAATTTCACATTGAATTTGGATATAAAAACATGTCATTATATTGAACATTTTTACTTTAAAGCCCAATTTTCTCAGTCTATAAATGTGATTGATTTTCAATTAATTTATCCAATTACTATGTTTCAATTTTTACAAAATTTATTCCGTGTTTTGAATCAAAAGGTCCGGATTTATTAAATAAATCCCTTTTTTTGGACATTATGAATAATATATTTAGTAATAATTTTTATTACCATGGTTATGGGTAAATCACCTAATTAATGGTAAAAATAATATTATTTTTCATTTCTATGCATTAATGGATTAGTTAGGAGATCATTTACATAATTGTTTTGTTATAATATCACCTTATTAGAATTATATTCAAAGGAAATTCAATTTCATCACAGTTTTTTTAACATGAGAAATGTGTTAAACCGGAACCCATATAAGCGATATGTTTGTCTATAAATAGTATTTTCAAATATAAATTTTTTTTCTAAATCATGATAATTTATTTATATTTTTAGGTATTAATTATTTACCATAAATGTTGACACAATTATGATGGATTAATTGTTTAATTAATGAAATAATCAAATAAATGATATTAAAAATATTAAATTAAATATTATTTTATACAATTAATGTCATCAACAAAATTTCAATATTAATAAAACATATGTGTGATGAGTTAAAATATATTGTTCTAAAATATCATGTTTTTATGATATTTGTAAAATTTCATGTAATGAATAGTGTTAAAATTGACACTAATGATATTTTAAAGAAAATAATATTTTATTAATTTATATAAAATTATTATGTATTAAAAAAAATTCAAACATGTATAATTACCATTGTATCATTAAATTATCACTCATAATCATCCTATATTATAAATAATTCATTTTGGATCCTTTGGGAATTGAAAAGTATTTTAAATTAATTTAATATTTTTTAGTTTCTAATGGTGCCCCTCACCTCAATTATAAAGTAGAACCTTGTCCCTCACTTCATAACACCATATTGAGCATTCAAGATCATCTATGTCCTGAAAATTTCTATTCCCAACATCCTTATCCATGTTCTAGTGGTTCTGTTATCCCAAAATGTCCTACCTTGGATCCATAAGAAGTGATCTAAAGGAAGTCTGCTGAAAAAGAGGTAAACATATTTACTTACACATTAATGTTCATTTGTTATTATACATAATCTATATTTTTTGTTTAAATTATAAAGTAATAAATATCATATCATATCTATAATGATAAGTTTTTATTTTTATGTGACCATCATATACATCCTTTTATCCATCCAATAAAAATAAAAATCATCATGTGTGCATATGTACAATTTACTATCTCCACACCATGGTGTAATTTGTTTCTCATCCCAAATTTAATTAGATGTCTATAATGAGGGAAATAATTGATATAAATAATAAATAAAGCATGATATTTATTTTTTATAATGTAAATATTATCTCATTCCTTACCCTTTCACCATTAAAAGAATGATATCATCGCCTTGGTGTACGTACGACCTACCATCTCCAAGACACGATATACATTTAATATTGATTATAAAAATTTATATAATGATTAATATAATGTTTATGTACATATTATTAGTATTTATATGATATATATATATCTTATTCATAAGAAAGATGACTTTTTTGCAAAAATAGGTATAAAAATGATGTAGTTAACACCTAAAACAATGGTAATAATGAAATATTATTAACTAAACAATATAAGAAGATCCTATATGATATCATAAAATGTAAATGATTCTATAATAAACTAATAACATGTTTTAAATCATTATATAAGAGGATAGTGCACATTCAACTAAAAAAAATTACATTATAAGGGTTAATTTATTAATCTCATTATTATTCAAGATTTTTTATAATTGAGTATATATTGGGGAATATTTTCCATTCAATTCCATGTTTCATAAAATATTTCATAAAAGTATATTTATAATCAACATAAAAAAATTATGTCTCATTATTCATGGTTTACATTGTAATCTCCTTATTTTATTAGAGTGTTTTCATATATCTCAACATACATTATTTGATATTATGAATAATTGTGGTTTGTATCGTATGATATCATCTACCTTAATTTATTTTATTTTTTATTATCTATTTGACTATGGTTGAGAAATTTTGAAACCATTCATGGTTTATGGTTAAAGTATTTACATTTTGTATGATAGTTTTTCAATACTAATGTTTATATTGTTTATGTTCCACTGTTTTCATAGGATGATTTAATTAATGATATTATGTAATGGTAGGGGCCATTAATAGCTTCATGATTCATAATTAGGACTCAAGAGACAAACTAGATTACATATTAGGTGAGACCTGACCCATTTATGTATGTTGTTTTGCCCAAAGCCTTGACAGGTTTCTTATGATATTTGAAATAATGAATTCCCTCACTATTATATTAGTTATTGATAATCCTTGTGATTATTTTAATAGTATAATATCCATGTTTTTTTATATGGAATAAATTTATTTTTATTTATTCTTTCCAAATTATGATCAAGATATTGTTTAAATGGAGTGTGTTTTAGTTTTGCACCGTGAATAAAGGTTTATAGTGACTTATTCATAAAGATTTTAATTTATTCATAAACTTACTAAGAATATGATATCTCCCATTTCATATGATTTAATTTCACTGGGTTGAGAAAATGTGTATTATGACTTATATGTAGGGTTAAGTTAGGAGAATACAAATTCTCTCAATAGATTGAGTATATTGTATTTTGTAGTTTAAATTTTAATGAAATGTTCTTGTATATAATCTGGATTTCAAAACTACTAGACTGGTCATTCTATTGGGATTTATGTCTTGTATCTATTCCAATGTAATAAAGTGAGGCATCAGCTCTGGGTTACTGGGGTCAGTGTCATTACAATTGGAATGAGATTAATTTTTGTAGAAACCTCAAAAAATATATGTAAAAAACAAATATAAGGTATTTCAAGTCTAATATAGATATTGAGGATAAGAATATATTAAAATTTTATAATTTAGGTATGGAATAGATTATGTGGGTCTTCATATAAATAAATCCATATCTAAATACTATAAGTGAACATGGTTAAGGAATAGATGTACCATGGGGTAAAAAAATTGACAAGGTGCATCTGGAGTGACTCGATGTAACCTAGTAAATGACAATGGACCATACTATGCACCTGGTTTGGAACTCCTTATGGATATTTTTAGGATAATTCACATTTTTATTACAAACAATTTTAATGGATTTAAAAGTAAAAAATTATACAAATAAATTGTGTTTATGATTCTGATATTAGATATGCGTAATTATTTCAATTGATGTTAATTTATACTAGTACAAAATTATGAATTATGATTCATAAAATAAACTAACATATTCTATTTTTTAGAATTTTTTCATAGTAGAAGGAATTGAAATTGTACCACTGCACACAATCCATGTAGGTTTTTCCCTCATATGAAAGATAATGATGTTGGATATAGAGATGCAATAGGTTTTGGATAACATATAAGAATATTTGGACAATTAACATAGGTTAAGAATAATAACAATGCCAATATGGATAATCTTGATCCAAAATAGAGAGGAATTATGATAGACCACTTAATGGGGCAACAACCTCAAACATTCAATAGGAAAAAAAATCCATTTATAGCTAATCAATGGATAAGTTTTATTGAGAATATATTTATTTCATTAGGAATAAATTAAAGGGATAATGTTGTCAGAGAATTGTTTCATATATTGGGATATGTGGATCAATATTGGTAACTAATTAAAAAAATTAAGGAGGGAGAAATAGAAAATGTCTAATAGAATGATTTTAAGGGACTTTTCATGGAAAAATATTCCCCTCACGAAAAAAGAGTACATATAGAAAGACAATTCCTGAATCTAACTCCAAAAAGGAATGAGAAATTTTCTAAATATAAATCCATATTTAAAATTTTATCAAGTAATTTAATGTATAATGTATGTAATCCAACGATATATACTGATCGATTCTTTGAGGGGGTTAAAACCATTCCTCCAAAGGTCACTAGTCTCCCAATAGTTTATCATCATATGAAGATACCATCTTCTCTTATATAAAGGAAGAAAAATTATTCTCTAAATATTATAAAATTAACTGAAAAATTAGAATAATACGGTCTCCTAACATTTTGTAATAGGATATAAGGAAAATGAGAATAATATAAGATTTTACTTTCCACCCTGCAATAATGTGGAAATAATAATGATGGAACATGCCAATTGGGGATGATACTTTGTTACTAGAGTGGAGAAAAATTACACTATGATATTGGATGTAAGGGAAAGAAAAATGATACCAATGTTCAATGATTCTATTTTAAATAGATGGGACATTAGGAACATTATTATCTTAATCATCAAGGAAAATTTACCCAACAAATACCATGGAAGAAATACCATGATTTTTTGATCACAATTTTTTATTTTTAAGTTTCAAATGATGTGGTGGTAGGTACATTAAATGTCTACTAAATCATAGCTAATGCTTTATTTGATTCTGGATCATCATGTTCTATGATATCTTCCTATTTCTCCAAAACAATTAGGCATATAATTTATTATATAATGATTGAGTTTTCACTCAAAAAATCCTTTTAGAAGTCTCAATGAAAAGAAAATATTGTTTTTGAAGTCTCCTTTATCATACATAAATATGATTTACTTAATGATCATGACATAATATCTGTGGATAATATTGATATAATCCTCTGTATGGATATTTTTTCCAAATATGACGTGAAAAGTTCTTAAAAAATAAAGTAAATTGTGATTTTTTGAGTAAGATGAATAATCCATTATCTTTAAACTATAAACATAATCGTCTAATTATTTCCTAGATCCACCCCTATTAGTTATAAAAATGAAATTATTTTGGGGGAATATAAAAACATATAGGTATGTAGAATGTCATCTTCAAATTGAAGATGTTCCTGTTGTAAAGAAATACATTGATATATTTCCCTAAAAACTACCTGGACACCCCCAATAGTCTTGAATTTGAGTTTCCAATTGATTTAATCATTGATGCAAGACCAATATAATAGAACCCCTATAGATTGGACACAATAGAATTAGTGTAGAGAAAGAAACAATTAGTGGCATTTAGTAAAAGGGGATTAATTTTACCCAGTTTTTTTCCATAGGGATCTCATGTTATCTATGGATTGAATATTGATATTTCCATGAGGTTGTGTATTAATTATATGTAAATTAAACATATTATAATAAAGAAATGGTAGATTATTCCATTCATTTATTATTTATTTGACCAACTTCATGGGGCCATTTTTTTTGAAGATTGACCTTAGATGTAGATATCATCAATTGTATTTAAATAATCAATACATTTTGAAGATAAATATTTCGATGAGGTATGGACATTATAAGTTTATATTAATGTAATTTTTATTAACTAATGTACCATAAATATAAAAGGGTCTAATGAAAAAAGTATTCAATGAATATCATTCCCATTTTATTTATAGTATTCATTGATGATATTCTAATGTATTCTAAAATTTGTGAGGATCATAAAAATAACTTGAAGATAATTCTTTATACAAGCATAATGAATTATTTATATTAAAAATTAATAAAGTAAGGATTTTATATTTGGGAATTTTTTTATTTCCATATTATCTCTAAGGTTGTAATCTCTATTTATCATGTAAAGAAAAATTAAATCCATGAATATCCTACACCAATGAGAATAAATGATGTACACATTTTCTTTGTTTTAGCAGCTTACTATCGATGTTTCATTAGTAATTTTTCTTGATTATATAACTCATTAACCATGATCACACGTAAAGGGGTTATTTTTTTGGACACAAGAATGGAAATATTGTTTTTATGAATTGAAGAGAGGTTTGGTCAATGCTCTATTCTAGAAATTACCATCGAGAAATGGTACATTATTTATATATACTGATTCATCAATTAAAGAACTTGGTTATATATTTATACAGATTAATAGATTTATTACATATGAATTAATATAGATAAATACTCATGAACAACTTTGACCAACTAATTAACTTGTTTTTGCAGTAGTGATCTTTGCTCTAATGATATGGATGCATTATCTATATGCTAACATATGTGAGATATATACAGATCAAAAGTGCTTGAAATATATTTTCTTACCAAAATAAACAGATATGGGGAAAATAAGATATCTTGAGAAAATCAAGGATTATGATTTCTTAACAAAATACCACTAATGGAAGGAAAATAAAGTATTATATGTATGAAGCAAGAAGGATCATGGATTTATGATCAAAAAAGGAATTTAAAATGGATCATGTGTACAAGGATCTAGTGAATATCGATATGGGAATTTATATGAAATGGGAGACATCAATAATGTATCTAATGATTTAAAATCTGTAATTATTAGAGAAGATAAATATTTATCTATCAGATGATGAGAACATAGAGAAGAAGATTAATAATTTGAAAAAAGGAAAATTAACATTCTTTTTTTCTGAAGATGTTGTTCTAAAATTTGGAAGGAGGCCTTCTTTTCCTTTTCCTATATGTACATGGGATGAAATTACTATTTACTTTATCACAAGACCACCAAATAGTCCTAGAATGTATGATGTGATATGGGTTATCATTTATTTCCTATCCAAATATGCACATTGTATTTCAATAAGAGAATATTTACCTCTTGGTAAGACACTATATTAACGAAGTCAAATCAATTCATGGTTCACCTCTATCGATTTTTTTAATTGAGATCCCCATTTTACATTAGAATTCATAAGAAGTATTTAGAAGGCTCAAGATACTAAACTTCATTTGAACACTACCTACGCCCCTCAAACTGATGGAAAATCAGAATGGAGCTTTCAAACTTTATTATAAATTTTCAATTCATTCTCACATGAATTTCAAGGTATGCAAGATCAATATTTACCTTTGGTATAATTTTTCTATAATAATAGCTTCCATTCAAGTATTCAAATAAAAAAATATGAAGTGTTATATGGAATGGATTTTTGTTCCTTGACTTGTTGGGATGAATATTGTGAAGGAAAAATTATTTTACTAGATCTTGTTGAGGAAACAATGAAAAAGGTAAATATTATTCAAACCCATATCAAATTAACTCAGTGTAGTATATAGAGTTATGGTGATAAATAAAGTAAGGTTTTAGAATTATATATGGGGGTCATGTTTTCTTGAAGGTATCTCCCTAAAAGGTTGTTATTATATTCGGTAAGAATATAATATTAAGATCTAGGTACATCAGACCATTTTATATTCAGGATGGAATTAGTGTTGTAGCTTAATGTTTACCAATGCCTACAAGTCTATCCAATGTTCATGATGTGTTCAACATACAATTTCTATGAAAGTATATTCCAAAACCAATGCATGTTCTCAAGAATGAAGAAATATAATTAGAACCTTATTTATCCTACAGTGAAGTGGGTGTGTAGATTATAAATAATATAGAACAAGTTCAATGGAATCGAATGAAATGTCAGGTAATGGTACTTTAGAAAAATCCTAAAATTAACGAGGAAACGTGGGAACTAGAGGAAATTATGATGAAGAACTACCCAAATCATTTTATGAGGTGATATTATATAAATTTAAATGGGGAAATATTTTTAAGGAGGTGATAAGGTAATGCCCCAAGACATTATGTTATGTTTTCTTTTTAAATAAATTTAATATCTTCTATTTCATGTAACCCTGATTTAGAGCACATGTTGGTCTATTAATGAGTGAATCTTATAACCTAACCATTAAAATAGTGAGAATCGATAATATTTCCCATATTATGAAATTGAAATATTTATTATTCATCCAAAATATCTTATACACATAAGATAATAATGAATTCAATTTTATTCAATAAAAGGAAATATTACACTACATGATGTTTTACCGCCATTTCATGGAACACTTATTTTAAATATAGTTTTTTCACTATTATAAATTATATATGAAAAAATGAACATCTTAATTTTAATATTAATATCATAATTTACTATTGATGAATTTTTGATATTTCATTATATGATTCATGTTTTTATTAACATTAAAAAAATATGTTACATTTTTTTTAATTGAAATCAATTTTTTCATCAAAATAACTTATAGTGTTTGCTTATATTTTTATTTATTTTTAATGAATAATTATATCAATCATTTATCATGAAATCCAATTTAGTTCATTGAAATAAATATTACCCTGGTTTTTTATATAAAAACGGTTTCATTATTTTGAATGTTTTATATTTAAAAACGTGTTTTCTCATTCCATTAATTGGATTTATTTTAAATTAATTTATGAAATTTATAATTTTCTTAATTTTGAAAATTGGAATCCATATTTTTATTAAAAATATAAAAAATATTAATTAGGTTCATCTAATTTTAAGACACAATGATTATAAACTATAGTGATATTTTCTATTACCACGATTGAGGGTTAATTAGGTAATTGCTGGTAAAAAACAGTTGTATTTATTATAATAGTACCATAGAACATCTCACAATTTTATTTGATAATTATTTTTTATTTATAAGAATTAATGTATTGGTTATGTTATTGTATTTTTCATTTGGAAGAGAATATGGCCTTATTAGTTTTATATTCAATGGAAAAACAGTTTGTTCATAATTTTGTTTTTAAAAAGAGAAATATTTTTAATTTGGGGTTATATAAAGAATATGACCAAATATAAATTTTCTTTGGAAATATGAAATTTTTATATACATTATGGTATTTTTTTATAATTATTAGTGATAAAATAATTACTATAAATGAAGACACAATGATGATGGAGTAATTGATTAATTATTTGACGACACAAATAAATGATATTAAAAATCATAAAATAAATATAATATTATATAATTAATAAGATACAATAATTGTATAGTTTATAATTATTTTAATATTTATTATTTAATTTATGTTTTATAAATTATCATGTTTTTATGAAATTTTAAAAAAGTAATGTAATTAATGGTATAAAAACAGACATTAATGATATTTTAAAATAAATAATATTTTATTAAATGGTATAAAATTCATAAAAAATAAAATTTAATAAACATATTAGTATAAAGTTATATATTTCATAAATGAATCATTTATTAGTATTTTGATAATTTATTTAAATAATATTAACTCTCAAAATGTAACATACATGATATCATGGAAAGAGTTAGAAGGGTTAAATAAGGGTTTAAAAAAGATAAGGATTAAAAAAATAAAAACCTATATAATTTTGATAAGAATGATATATTTAGGCCATTAATAACCCTACATTATAAATAAGTCATTTTGGATCAATTTTCAACTTAGTATTAATTTATAGTAATTTAATATTTCAAGAGTTTCCAACAGGGTCCCTCGCCTCAGTTATAAAAGGAATCGTCATCCCTCACTTCTTCACACCATATTGATCATAATATCTCAACGAGATACAACCCATTTCTCCTCCCAACATCATTATACATCTTATATAGTGTTATATCTTCTAAAATACCATCCCTATATCATATAAGAATACATCTAAAGGAAGTTTACCAATGAAGAAGTAATTGTTTTTACTAACTCATCCAAGATCATTTCTTCTTATACTACCTCTATTTGTGTTATTTACAATATTAAGTAACAAATAAAGTATCATATACATGCTTATATGTTATTATTATTATGTTACAATTATATTACACCTTTTATACTTCCAAAAAACAAAATTACCCCACGTGCGTACTTATGACTTACTATCTCCATGCTGGGGGTAATTTGATTTTCATAACCGCTTTATTTGGATGGGTTTAATGATGGAAATATTAGATATAAATAATAAATATTACAAGATATTGAATCTTTATAATCAAAATAATATCCAATTATTTACCTTTTAACAATTAAGAAAATGATATTGTCACTCGTGCATATGTAGGACATGTCATCTCCACAGTGCAATGAGATTCATTTTCAGTACTAACCAATAAATAATGATTATAAAAATTTACATAATGGGTAAATATAATAAATTTTAAATTAATATCATTATTGATAAGATATATATATATATATCCTATGTATAAGAAAAAGGAATTATATGACAAAACATGCATAGAAAAATAAAACGATTAACACCCAAAAACAATGGTAATAACATAATATTATTAACTAAATGATATTTTAAGATCCTATATGATATAATAAATATGAATATGGGTGTGTTTTAAATTAGTAACATGTTTTAAACCATTATATTGTATTATAAGGCACATTCAACTAAATTAATGTACAATGTAAGGGTAAATTTAACTATCTTCTTATTATTTGGGGTTCTCCATATGTATCTATTGGGGAATATTTATGATCCATGACCTCTTTTATTAATTTTTTTTAAATTATAATTTTTATTATCCTAATTTTTTTTAAAGACTTTTATCCATGTTAAACTTTTTATAAAATTTTTTTAAATGAATGTTTTTGTCAAATGAGGTACATTATGAATTTTTATACAAAAATTTAAAAATAATATTTTTTAACTTATTCAGAATGAGATAAATATTAGTCACTCATGAATCCTTAATTTCATAAATCATTCATTACAATTTTAAAATATTATTTTCAATTAAAATTTTTACTTTTAAAACTTTGTGGCTTTTTAAATAAATTATTTCAATGTAAAAAAGTTGAATTTCTCTGAAGAGGTTTTAAATTTTTCATAGAGTGTTTTCATCTATGTAAAATATAATTTGTTGGATCTTATTATTACTTATGTTTTACACTTATTATAACATCTACCATATTTTATTAAAGGTTTTATGATTATTTTGATGAGGGATGTGTTATTTTACACCATTCACAATTTATGGTTGATGTATTCCCATTTTTTATACTAGTTTCTCAATACGATTGTGTATGTTGTATATGTTTAATTAAATTCATATAAGAAGTGAATTTTAATTAGTATGTTTTAAAAATTCCAACTATATTTCCTCAATGAATTGGTAGGCCTTTTGAGAAAAACTAGTTTGGGTTTTTGTTGAGGCCTTACCCGTTTATGTATTGTGTGTTGGCCAAAGCATTGATAGTATGTTTATGACATATGACGTTATGAATTCCCACATTATTAGATTAATTATTGATATTACAGGTGGTTATGTGATTAGTGTAATATCCATGTGATTAATTAGGTGACATATTTTTATTTTCATTTATTATTTCTATATTAAGATCAATATTATGTTTAAATGGATTTTGTATCAGTTATACATATTTCCTAAAGTTTTATTCTTATTAATTTATGATAGCTTATGTTAAATGTTTATTGTTACTATGATTTTTGAGCTCACCCATTTCCTATGATTTATTTCCCCCAAAATTCTAAGATGTGTATTATGACAGATATGTATGTTTAATCATGGGGAATATTGATCTTCAAAAAGGATATAATATATTGTATTTTATAGTTTCAATTATAACATAAAGTTCATGTTTGTAATCTAGATTCCAAAATTTATGAATTCATCGATCATTTAGGATTTGAGTATTGTATCAAGGTCATTTTAATTGAATGAGGAACTAGCTCCATATTATTGGGTTTGGGGTCATTACAGTCACTCTCAGTCCAAAACATTTCTTTTATCAAGTAGTCAATAAATAAACAATATTCCTTATCAATTATCAATATGGAATAAATAATAAGAAATTTTCAATATATAATCATATAAAAAAAAATTTCAAAGTAAATAACTAACGTAAAATGATTTATAGTTTAGAAAATAAACCTATCAATGATAAATCATATGGTTTTTTAGGGGTAATTTAAAGTTTAATGATTATACAAACTTTAATATTTCAAGTGTAATAAATGGAATAAAAGATGTTAATTTCAATACTATACATGGAAAAATAAATAATAACACACCCATATAAAGACTATGGATGATTTCAATACAAAAAACATCATGAAGAGTAAAAAATGGTTTTTGTCATTGATAAATAGAAATTTTGTAAAAATATTTTTTAAAAACAATATTGAGGAAAATATATTTTTTATTTTGGAAATTATATTTAAATTTATTTTCATTAAAAATAACATTTATAAATAATTTATTTAAATATTAACCTTTTACACATGAAATGAATGATTTGATGAATTGACAGAGGCTAAATCTATACTTTTTTTATGAGGTAAAAAGAGAATTCCTTTTTTATGGTAAAATTATCACAAGAGTCATTATTCAAAAAGAGACAAGAAGTTTCCATTAAAATATTAGTAAAATACAAAAAGGAAAAAATTTATTTAGTAAATCGTTTTTAGTGGTTAAAAAAATTTTGAAAAAGTTTTAAGAAAATAGGTTTTAAATGAAAATGGGTTTTCCAACAAAAGTGGGAAATGATGTTGGGTTTTATGAAAAACATTTTCTTAAACATTTTGAGTACCAAGGAGTGAAACAAATGGAACTATTTATTGAAAATTGTCATGAATAACAAGAGGGGAATAAAATGAAATAATTTTTTATTCAATGATAAAATAAATCCCTCTAACATAAATTCAATTGTAAAAAATCTTAGAAAAAAATTAAATTGTAAATTAATATCTTCAAAAGGCCATAACAATGATGTTAGACTCAACCAATGAATAAATTATATGTGAAAAATTTAAATCCATATAGAATAATTTTAAATTAATCAAATGACATAAAAATGTAATTACACACATAATCATACAATATTAACTACAATGAGGATGTAATGAAACATAAATAAAAAATTTTGTAATGAATTACTTTTCCACTTGGTAACACATAATTCAAATACCCTTAGCTTAAATGATTCAAATAGAAACTCAAAATATCCCAGATAATGAATTAATAATTATGTAATATGTAAAATTGGAATTCTATACACAATATAAGAAATTAGGTGCACAAAAATAAATTATTTCTTAGATAATGGAAATACACTTGAATGATAATCAAAATTATTCATGAGAAAAATAATCATTGAAAAATCCCAAGTCTCTAATAAAAAATTGAAACATTTGAATTATAAACATCATGAAGGAATAAAGATAAATGAATGTTTTAAATTCTGTGAATCTAAAATAATTCATGACATAATATATAAAAAATGAATGTAGATACACAACCCAAAATGTAAGTGGTGAAAATGACATTTATCTCACAGAGGTAAAAAGTGAGATTAAAATCCATTACCTTGAATTTCCATTTAGGTTAAAGTCCATTAAATTAATTTATAATGGTTTAAAATTTTCAATAACTTATAAAACAATTATATAAATTCTTTTTATATCATATATGATCTTATTATAATATCTTATTAACCATTAATAAAAAATATTTCTTTTTTTTTACAATTTATTATGTTAATTTCCTAGTTTTTTAGTATATTATGACATATTACTTATTGTTCTTATTATAATGATCGATGTTTATTCATATAAAGAATTTAAAACATTATTTAATTATCAAATATGTCTATTATATATGTATTTAGGATAATCCATATAGATTGACGATAAGAAATTAATTGTGTTGTTCATGGAGATGGTAGGTTGTATGTACACATTAATACTACTATCAGTTTTTATGTCACGACCCGACCTCGGGGCCCGTGCCGTGACTACCCCAAGCCCGCCTTCCATAGGCCAGGGGCTGGCGACTAGCACCAAGGCGTAAATCCCGGTAAACAGGGAAGGCATTTCCTTTATAAGTAACAACCACCACAGAGTCAGCAAGCAGAAAGTAACTACAAGTGCAGAAAAGTAAAGGGGGGCCGGAATACAAGCCCAACTGAAAGTACAACTGAAAAGGAAAAGAACAGCAACTGAAGAAAAGACGGCGGCCTCGTGTCGTCCACTGGCAATCCCATCTGAAGGGTGGGTACAGATAGCCTCCAGGCTCCTCGGGTCCCACGTCTGCTCCGAGCACGTCCCGCCCAGTGGTCCGCCTCCAGGTACCGTCCTGCTCCACGCCCCAACCGTGATCAGCGTTGTCCGTCGTCTGCATCCAACACAACAAGGTGCGGGCATAGCCCGTGCAGGGGTGAGTATAAGCTACTCAGTAAGGACCCCGAGACCCCCGAAGGTCTCCCGAAATCCACAAAGGATATAGAAAAAAAAGGAAGGTGCAATCACGAAGTAACATCTGACTCGACTTAGGTATATGCCCATACATATACCTAAGTCCCCAATTCTAGCTCTGCTCACGAGCTCAAGAACAACTCAATCCACACAGGAAATCAAGACTCAAATCCAAAAAGGAGAGTAAACAGTAAATAGTAAATCCACATAGGATAGTTCAACACAATCCACAAAGGAGAGTAACATAAGATTCAGCTCAACTAGGTATACTTTTTCAGATGACGTCAAAGATGATCATTGATCCATCTAAGTCGTCGGACCAACGATGGATCGATAGGTACTAACCCCCCCACAAAAGACCCACATAGGATCGGGCTCACACAGAACCTGTAGGCAGTGGCTCACACAGAACCGGTAGTAAGGACCCACACAGGATCGGGCCCACACAGGACCTGTAGCACTGATCCACGTAGGATCGCTGAGTGCAGTAGTCGACGCAGTCCACTGAGGATCTCTGCACAGTCGTCGCCACAGTCCACGAAGGATCTCTGCTCTGTCGTCGTCGCAGTCCACGGAGGATCTCTGCTCTGTCATCGTCGCAGTCCACGGAGGATCTCTGCTCTGTCGTCGAAGTCATAGCCAGCACTAGGGTTCACGCACACAGCGAGCTCGTTTAGGAGGGTCTGCTCCACGAGCCGAGAGGCTGATACATCAACTGACACGTAGTCCGAAGTTGATGTATCCAAATGTTCCGTATCGACAACAGGATCTCAACGCAACAGACGGCGCGTCAATCGGACGCCCGGTCTGAGAGTTATTGGCATTTTCGTCCCAGGGGCCCGGTTGGTTTTTAGGGCAAAACCAACCCGACCGTACTCCGCCTGTGTCCGATCCTCGGGCGCAGTATGCCAAAAGTTCCGTCTCACTTAGAGGAAACTACCACAGCTGACGGTACGTCGATCGGACGTCCGTAGCTCAAGTTATGAGCGTTTCCGCTCCGAGGGCCCGGTTGGTTTCGTGTACGAACCAACCTGGCCGAACCCAAAGTCTTCCGAAACCTTGAGTATAATATACCGAAACGACCGTATCGATCCAAGGATCGCGTAGCCGCTGACGGTTCGTCAATCGGAGGTCCTAGGCCCAAGATATGGGCAAAAGACCGAAGAGGGCCCGAAAACGGGGGTTCTGGTCCCGGGGCGACCCGGCCCGAACCCCCCCCTTGGTCGGCCGAACCGGGTCGACCCGAACCGGGTCGACCCGACCCGGCCCGACCCGGTTAGGCCGGGTCCGGTCCGGCCTGGGCGCGGCCCGGCCGACCGGACCGGCCGGCTCGGCTTCGGCCGAGCGGCCGAAGGGAAACGGCCGCGGGTTTGACCCGCGGCTTGGAGGAATGCGGGCCGCGTGCTGGGTGGCCGGACCGCGGACGCGGTCCGGCGGTTCGCCGCCGCCGCGGCCGAGCCGCGGCGGATTCCTCCGGCGGCGCGCCGGGCGCCGGCGACCCGCGCCGCCGCCGCCTTCCGCGGGCCGCCGGAGTTGCTCCGGTGGCCCGTTTTGCCTCCCGTCTGCGCCATAGCTCCTCCCGGGGGCCGATCTTCACTGCGGGATCAACGGATCGCCCCTGCCGCACGGTTCGTCGTCGTCCGCCAAATCCGCACAACAAAAAGATCGGCGGAGGGTTGCCGGGTCTTGTTTGTTAGACCCGCACCCTCCGCTTTAGTCATAAACTCAACGGGAGGAAAAGAAAATAACCAATCAACAATTTTAAATAAATTAAAATTGTTCCGTGATCGGGTTCTTTATTTTAAAAGAATAAACACGGGAAATAAAATATTCCAACAACCCCTACCTCGAAGTCGCCGTCGGACGTGAGGTCGTCGCGGAATCGCTCGTCGCGAAAGGAGGGGATCGTCACGTCGTCGCGGAAGAGACGTTCGTCGCACCGCGGGAAAAACGTCGCACCGACGATCTCCGGATCTAGAACAAACGGATTTAATTAATTAAATCCGTTGTCATTGAAATTAAAAATGGAGAATTAAACGATCCGTTTCTCACCTTAGTTGCCGAACGAGGATCGGTCGCGGAAGAAGAGGCGTCGCCGAAGAACGTCGCGGGTAGAGCTCGTCGACGTCGCAGATCACGGTGTGCGTCGTCGAATTCCGGTTCCGGCGTTCATCGCGTTCTTCGCGTTCTTCGCATTCTTTGCGTTCTTCGCGGGGAGGGTGGAGGCTCAGAGGATTCGCACAACGATAGCAATCCTCCAAAATAGACAAGTTTGTCTCTTTTATTAATTTGCCAACGAACGCAAACGCGTAAGTAACGACCCATTAAATTCGTTGAATTAATTCAACGAATGAAACAGCCCATTTAATTCACGAAATAAACCGCCCAATTAAATGGTCTGTTAAGAATTAAGGAAAACGCGTCGGTTGACTTTTCAGTTATTTTGACGGGTTTTCGCGGGTGCGTTACTTAGCGAAAGAAACGGCGGGGCTCGTGCGGGCCCCACCGCACAAATATCCTACCAAGAGGGTAAGATATTTCCGGATAGCACCCTATCCGCTTTAACTCAGCTCAAGTGGTTTTCAAGTGACTTCCAAGCGGCTTAAGTGAAATAAAATAAAGTTGTCTCACAACCTTTATTTTATTTCCGACTTAAAGCCCAAAATTTTAAAAACCACGGTTGAGCAAACGCAACTCCGGAAGAGGCGTTTCTAAGCAAATACCGGCGCTGCGATTTCATCGGTGCCCTCAGAATTCGATTCCGGGCACCGATTCAAAAGATAGAAAAACCCGCTCGTCCGTTCACTGAACGTACCCGAGCCAAACTTCGGAAATTGATTCCGGGCACACCGGGCCTCGGAATCAGGTGCCGTCTGAAGCTGCGCTCTTGTAAAATTCCAATGAAAATTAAGAAAAAAATTTCCTTGAAATTTGCGGGTCTTTACATTACTCCCACCTCAGGGCTTTACGTCCCCGTAAATATACATCAAAAACTAGGGGAACAAATGGGGGTACTGAGCACGCATCTGAGCCTCCCGCTCCCAAGTGCTCTCCTGGAGGTTCCCGTGCTGCCATCTGACGCGCACAAGAGGAATCGACCGCCCACGTAGGACCCGCTCATGTCGATCCTCGATCTCCACTGGGACCTCCGCAAAAGTCTCCCCATCTTCCACGTCCAGCTCCCCAAAGTCGATGATGTGCGTCGGGTCGTGCACGTATCTCCTCAGCTGAGACACGTGGAAGACGTCGTGCACCCGGTGCAACTGAGGTGGTAGAGCCAGGCGATAAGCCACCTCTCCTATCCTGCTGAGGACCTGGAAAGGCCCGATGAAGCGTGGAGACAACTTGCCGCCTCGACCAAATCTCCGTAAACCACGTCGAGGTGAGACACGCAGAAAGACGTGGTCGCCATCCTCGAACTCTAGTGGCCTCCGCCTCCTCTCAGCATATGACTTCTGCCGGCTCTGAGCTGTCCTCATCCTCTCCTGGATGATCTGGACCTTCTCTGTCGTGGCTCGGACCATCTCTGGTCCCACGAGTGCTGACTCCCCAGGGTCTGTCCAGCACAACGGTGATCTGCAGGGTCTGCCGTACAACGCCTCGTATGGTGCCATCCCGATGGTGGAGTGGTAGCTGTTGTTGTACATGAACTCCACCAAGGGTAGGTGGTCCTCCCAGCTGCGACCAAAGTCGAGAACACATGCACGGAGCATGTCCTCGAGTGTCTGTATGGTCCTCTCAGTCTGACCATCCGTCTGAGGGTGGAAGGCTGTGCTCAGATGGAGTCGCGTCCCGAACGCCTCCTGCAACCCCTTCCAAAGATGGGAAGTGAAACGAGCATCTCGATCGGAGACGATAGACGATGGCACACCGTGAATCCGTACGATCTCCTGGACGTAAAGACGTCCCAAGCTCTCCACTGAGCCCTGCTCTCTGATGGGTAAGAAGTGTGCCGACTTGGTGAGTCGGTCGACAATCACCCAAATGGAGTCGTGACCTCTGGAAGTGCGTGGAAGTCCAGTCACGAAGTCCATAGATAAGCCGTCCCACTTCCACTCCGGGACCTCCAAGGGTTGTACCAAGCCTGCTGGTACCTGATGCTCTGCCTTCACCTGCTGGCAGGTGAGGCATCGTGAAACGAACTCTGCCACAGCTTTCTTCATGCTCGGCCACCAGTGCTGTCGTCTGAGATCCTGGTACATCTTCGCCACTCCGGGATGTACCGCCAAGGGAGAAGTGTGAAACTCTCTCAGCACCTCCTCTCGTAAAGTGACTGGTACGAAGGTACGTCCTATGAAAAGGATGTCGTGCTCTGCTCCAAGGGAGAAGCCATCAGGCGCCTGACCTGAGGATATCAGTGCACGCCGGGTCTCACAGTCAGCGTCCCCACGCTAAGCCTCTCTGACCCGCTGTAGAAGTGGAGGAGAGACTGTGAGAGACTGAAGAAAGGCTGCCCCGTCTCTATCCACGAAGGATATCTATAAGGAGGCTAGCTGCTCTGTCGCCTCCTCAAGTAGCTGAATGCCCGTCCTCCTGCTGAGGGCATCGGCTACCACGTTCCCCTTCCCAGGAGTATAGACTATCTCAAAGTCATAGTCCTGGAGGAACTCAAGCCATCTCCGCTGTCTCAGGTTCAGGTCCTTCTGAGAGAAGATATACCTGAGACTCTGGTGGTCAGAAAAGACTGTGAAGCGCTCTCCCATCAGATAGTGCCGCCAAATCTTCAGAGCGAAGACCACTACTGCTAACTCCAGGTCATGAGTGGCGTAGTTCTGCTCATGCGGTCTCAACTGACGTGATCCGTAGGCGATCACGGCCCACTCCTGCATCAGGACGCACCCGAGTCCAGTCCCTGATGTGTCACAGTAAACTACGTATCCAACTCCCTCCTCAGGCAACCTCAAGATAGGGGCGCTGGTCAATCTCTGTCTCAGCTCATGGAAGCTTTGCTGACATCTGTCTGACCACACAAAGGGTTTCCCCTTCTTCGTCAAGGCTGAGAGTGGTGCCGCAACTCTGGAGAAGTCTGGCACAAATCTCTGATAGTATCCGCCTAGGCCCAAGAAGCTCTGCACCTCCGTCACGCTCCTGGGTGGCTCCCAAGCTAGCACTGCCTCGATCTTCGCGGGATCCACTGCAACTCCCGCCTCAGAGATGACGTGCCCCAAGAAGTGGACCTCACGTAACCAGAACTGGCACTTTGAGAGATTTCCATAAATATGGTGCTCTCGGAGTGTGTCTAACACAACTCGCAGGTGGTAGGCATGCTCCTCCTCAGTCGTCGAGTATACCAAAATGTCGTCAATGAAGACCACGACAAATCGGTCGAGGTATGGCTGGAAGATCCTGTTCATGAGGCTCATGAACACTGCTGGAGCATTGGTTATGCCGAACGGCATAACCAAGAACTCATAATGGTCATACCGACACCTGAAGGTCGTCTTCTTCACGTCCTCGTCTCGAACTCTGAGCTGATGATAGCCTGACCGGAGGTCTATCTTCGAGAACCACCGCGCTCCCTTGAGCTGATCGAAGAGGTCATCAATCCGTGGCAGCGGATACTTGTTCCTCACTGTCACCTGGTTCAGGCGACGATAGTCGACACACAGTCGCAAGCTCCCGTCCGCCTTCTTGGCGAACAATATCGGGGAAGCCCAGGGTGAAACACTGGGTCGGATAAACCCCTTGCTCTGCAAGTCCTCCAACTGTACCCGCAGCTCTCGAAGCTCGGCGGGGGCCATCCGATATGCTGGAGTAGATATCGGGGCTATCTCGGGGTACAAGTCGATGTAAAAGTCTACCTCTCTATGAGGAGGTAGCCCTGGAACGTCATCGGGAATGACGTCCACGTACTGGTCCACCACTGCAGGAAAACTGGACTCCGCACGTCCACTGCTCCTAGGATGAGGCTAGCCAACTGATGAGAGGTGGGTTGCACTCTCCTCCGCGGAAGTCCATCCTGTGCTGCAAAGGTTCCCTTCTCGCCGGTGAAGGTAAACCTGCTCCCGTCGGTACGAACACATCGCACCTTGCGCCTAAAACAGTCGATCTGGGCATGAACCGTGGATAGCCAATCCATGCCCAAGATGACGTCGTAAGGCCTCGACGCCGCTACAAGGAGATCCCAGCCGAAGCTCTCGCCTCCTAGAGTAAGCTCACACTGCCGGCACCAGTGCGTAATCGTCGAGTCTGCTCCCGTAGGAGTCTCTAGCCGTAAGGATCGAGCCAACGGCTCAGTCGGAATCTCCGAGCTCCGAACAAGGGCAGAGGCTATGAAAGAGTGACTCGCTCCTGTGTCTATAAGTACTGCAGCAAGGGTGGAATAGACACAGATCGTACCTCGAATCATCTCTGGCAAGTCGGGGTCGTAGGCCTCCACTGCCTGGAGCTGGGCCTGTCCCTGCCCGCCAGCTCCCTGTGGTCGAGGTGGCCCTCCTGGTGGTGGTGGGGGTAGAGCCTGGAAGCGTCGCCCACCACCCGCTGCTCGGCCAGCTCCTCTGCCTCGTCCGCCTCCTCCCTGCGGACCGCCACGGTCGACCCTCTGTCTCTGCCTGGGTGGCCCCTCCACCGTCTGCTGCTCCTCTGATCGGCGAGTCGGGCAGTCACGAGCCATGTGACCCTGCCTGCCGCAGGAGTAGCACAGCCTGCCTCTCGGAAGGCTGGCACTCCGCTGTGTGCCCCGCACTGCTGAGCCGGTGTCCTGAGGCCGTCTGCGTGGGGGTCTGGTCTGCCTAGACCCGAGAGTCATCCGTCGGCTACCTGCTGCCGAAGACTCAGCTACCTGCCGCCCTGCGCTAGGTCTCGACGCTGAAGAAGGCTCTGCCAGGAAGCTCTCGATCAAGAGGGCTCGCTCCAGTACTCCCGCCTGGGTCGGAATGCTGAGGGAGATCAGCGACGCCCGAATCTCCTGCCGCAAGCCCTGCTTGAAGGTCTGGGCCCGGAAGAAGGGGTCCCGTACCATGTCGGTCGAGTAGCGAGATAGGTCAGTGAACCTCGCCGCGTACTGAGCGACCGTCATGCTGCCCTGGCGCAGCTGGAGAAGCTCCTGGATGCGCACCGCTCGGAGGGTGGCCGGGACGAACTCAGAGCGGAAGAGGCTCTCGAAGTCCGTCTAGAGCAAGGATGCCTCATCGTGAACCTGGAGAATCAAGCTCCACCATCGTCCTGCCGCCGCCTGCAGGAGGCTCGCCGCGAGAATCACCATGAGATCCGCTGGTGTCCTCACTAGCCTAAAGATCCGTACCACCGCCTCTAGCCAGTCCTCGGCGGCCTGGGGGTCCGCCTCACGGCGAAACCTGGGCGGTCGCTGGCTCTGAAACTCATGCAGTGCCCTGAGGCGACGTGCATCGTCAGCGTCTGGCACTGGTAGCATCGGTGGCTCGGCGGGTAAAGCTACCGCCGGTGCCACTGCTGGCAAAGGGCCCTGCACCGAGGCCTCGTCGCTCGGTGGGCTGCCGTCGCGCCTTACACTCGGAACCCTAGCTGGCTGTCGTCGCGGGGCCATCCTGAAAAGGAGAACAAGAGCACCACAGTCAGAACAGTATACCTGATGAGCTGGCACAAGTAATCACAAGGAAGACTTGAGACTTTCATGAAGCAGATCAGTATACCCGGTGAGATGACACAAGTAATCACAAAGAAACTTGAAACACACACGCAATCAATGTTTTCATGCATTAAGTCGGAAATCAGGAGTCAGGGTCCTGGTGTACGGATACGTCGGCCGCCGCACCAACACTGGGCTCCCTGAACTGATAACCACACTCAATACACTAAACACTATTGCTTCATATAGAAAGAAAAGACGATCAGAGTCTGCGGTAGAACCGACCCCCTTTGATACCAATTTGTCACGACCCGACCTCGGGGCCCGTGCCGTGACTACCCCAAGCCCGCCTTCCATAGGCCAGGGGCTGGCGACTAGCACCAAGGCGTAAATCCCGGTAAACAGGGAAGGCATTGCCTTTATAAGTAACAACCACCACAGAGTCAGCAAGCAGAAAGTAACTACAAGTGCAGAAAAGTAAAGGGGGGCCGGAATACAAGCCCAACTGAAAGTACAACTGAAAAGGAAAAGAACAGCAACTGAAGAAAAGACGGCGGCCTCGTGTCGTCCACTGGCAATCCCACCTGAAGGGTGGGTACAGATAGCCTCCAGGCTCCTCGGGTCCCACGTCTGCTCCGAGCACGTCCCGCCCAGTGGTCCGCCTCCAGGTACCGTCCTGCTCCACACCCCAACCGTGATCAGCGCTGTCCGTCGTCTGCATCCAACACAACAAGGTGCGGGCATAGCCCGTGCAGGGGTGAGTATAAGCTACTCAGTAAGGACCCCGAGACCCCCGAAGGTCTCCCGAAATCCACAAAGGATATAGCAAAAAAAGGAAGGTGCAATCACGAAGTAACATCTGACTCGACTTAGGTATATGCCCATACATATACCTAAGTCCCCAATTCTAGCTCTGCTCACGAGCTCAAGAACAGCTCAATCCACACAGGAAAGCAAGACTCAAATCCACAAAGGAGAGTAAACAGTAAATAGTAAATCCACATAGGATAGTTCAACACAATCCACAAAGGAGAGTAACATAAGATTCAGCTCAACCAGGTATACTTTTTCAGATGACGTCAAAGATGATCACTGATCCATCTAAGTCGTCGGACCCACGAAGGATCGATAGGTACTAACCCCCCCACAAAAGACCCACATAGGATCGGGCTCACACAGAACCTGTAGGCAGTGGCTCACACAGAACCGGTAGTAAGGACCCACACAGGATCGGGCCCACACAGGACCTGTAGCACTGATCCACGTAGGATCGCTGAGTGCAGTAGTCGACGCAGTCCACTGAGGATCTCTGCACAGTCGTCGCCGCAATCCACGAAGGATCTCTGCTCTGTCGTCGTCGCAGTCCACGGAGGATCTCTGCTCTGTCGTCGTCGCAGTCCACGGAGGATCTCTGCTCTGTCGTCGAAGTCACAGCCAGCACTAGGGTTCCCGCACACAGCGAGCTCGTTTAGGAGGGTCCGCTCCACGATCCGAGAGTCTGATACATCAACTGACACGTAGTCCGACGTTGATGTATCCAAAAGTTCCGTATCGACAACAGGATCTCAACGCAACAGACGGCGCCTCAATCGGGCGCCCGGTCTGAGAGTTATTGGCATTTTCGTCCCAGGGGCCCGGTTGGTTTTTAGGGAAAAACCAACCCGACCGTACTCCGCCTGTGTCCGATCCTCGGGCGGAGTATGCCAAAAGTTCCGTCTCACTTAGAGGAAACTACCACAGCTGACGGTACGTCGATCGGACGTCCGTAGCTCAAGTTATGAGCGTTTCCGCTCCGAGGGCCCGGTTGGTTTCGTGTACGAACCAACCCGGCCGAACCCAAAGTCTTCCGAAACCTTGAGTATAATATACCGAAACGACCGTATCGATCCAAGGATCGCGTATCCGCTGACGGTTCGTCAATCGGAGGTCCTAGGCCCAAGATATGGGCAAAAGACCGAAGAGGGCCCGAAAACGGGGGTTCTGGGCCCGGGGCGACCCGGCCCGAACCCCCCTGGGTCGGCCGAACCGGGTCGACCCGACCCGGCCCGACCCTGCTCGGCGAGGTCCGGTCCGGCCTGGGTGCGGCCCGGCCGACCGGACCGGCCGGCTCGGCTTCGGCCGGGCGGCCGAAGGGAAACCGCCGCGGGTTTGACCCGCGGCTTAGAGGAACGCGGCCCGCGCGGGCCGCGTGCTGGGTGGCCGGACCGCGGACACGGTCCGGCAGTTCGCCGCCGCCGCGGCTGAGCCGCGGCGGATTCCTCCGGCGGCGCGCCGGGCACCGCCGCCACCGGTCACCGGCGCCGCCGCGCCGGCGACCCGCGCCGCCGCCGCCTTCCGCGGGCCGCCGGAGTTGCTCCGGTGGCCCGTTTTTCCTCCCGTCTGCGCCATAGCTCCTCCCGGGGGCCGATCATCACTGCGGGATCAACAGATCGCCCCTGCCGCACGGTTCGTCGTCGTCCTCCAAATCCGCACAACAAAAAGATCGGCGGAGGGTTGTCGGGTCTTGTTTGTTAGACCCGCACCCTCCGCGTTAGTCATAAACTCAACGGGAGGAAAAGAAAATAACCAATCAACAATTTTAAATAAATTAAAATTGTTCCGTGATCGGGTTCTTTATTTTAAAAGAATAAACACGGGAAATAAAATATTCCAACAACCCCTACCTCGAAGTCGCCGTCGGACGTGAGGTCGTCGCGGAATCGCTCGTCGCGAAAGGAGGGGATCGTCACGTCGTCGCGGAAGAGACGTTCGTCGCACCGCGGGAAAAACGTCGCACCGACGATCTCCGGATCTAGAACAAACGGATTTAATTAATTAAATCCGTTGTCATTGAAATTAAAAAGGGAGAATTAAACGATCTGTTTCTCACCTTAGTTGCCGAACGAGGATCGGTCGCGGAAGAAGAGGCGTCGCCGAAGAACGTCCCGGGTAGAGCTCGTCGACGTCGCAGATCACGGTGTGCGTCGTCGAATTCCGGTTCCGGCGTTCTTCGCGTTCTTCACGTTCTTCGCGTTCTTCGCGTTCTTCGCGGGGAGGGTGGAGGCTCAGAGGATTCGCACAACGATAGCAATCCTCCAAAATAGACAAGTTTGTCTATTTTATTAATTTGCCAATGAACGCAAACGCGTAAGTAACGACCCATTAAATTCGTTGAATTAATTCAACGAATGAAACAGCCCATTTAATTCACGAAATAAACCGCCCAATTAAATGGTCTGTTAAGAATTAAGGAAAACGTGTCGGTTGACTTTTCAGTTATTTTGACGGGTTTTCACGGGTGCGTTACTTAGCGAAAGAAACGGTGGGGCTTGTGCGGGCCCCACCGCACAAATATCCTACCAAGAGGGTAGGATATTTCCGGATAGCACCCTATCCGCTTTAACTCAGCTCAAGTGGCTTTCAAGTGACTTCCAAGCGGCTTAAGTGAAATAAAATAAAGTTGTCGCACAACCTTTATTTTATTTCCGACTTAAAGCCCAAAATTTTAAAAACCACGGTTGAACAAACGCAACTCCGGAAGAGGCGTTTCTAAGCAAATACCGGCGCTGCGATTTCATCGGTGCCCTCAGAATTCGATTCCGGGCACCGGTTCAAAAGATAGAAAAACCCGCTCGTCCGTTCACTGAACGTACCCGAGCCAAACTTCGGAAATTGATTCCGGGCACACCGGGCCTCGGAATCAGGTGCCGTCTGAAGCTGCGCTCTTGTAAAATTCCAAAGAAAATTAAGAAAAAAATTTCCTTGAAATTTGCGGGTCTTTACATTTTATATTAAAATAATGAAAAGTAAATTATATATATGTATTTTATGTTTACATTAAAATATAAATTCCATATATTTAACATGGTATTATTAAATTCATCCTTTATACATTCCATGTATAGTGTGAACATGTCATATCTCTTTGTGGGGGAAGTAGTCCAAACTTCAACAAACAATGTTATTATATTTAAAAAGAATAAAAATCCTTAAGGTATGTGTAATATAAGAATAAAAAAATTATAATAAACTTATAAATATCATATATATCCTATATAAACTGGGTTTCCATCATAATTCCCAACCTTATCAGGTTGTAATGGAAAAAATGAATGACATCATTTTGTGAGTTGGGAACGCATCGTCGCATAAAATGTATATTAGTTACCCATTAGATTGAATTTTGAACAATTTCAGGTTGAAACCTAAACATAAAAACATATCATTATATTTTGGATAATTTTATTATTATATAATCATTCAATGATATTATTTTAGGGGTTGGATAATGAAAATAAAACAAAAGAGCATGAGGAAGTATGTTGCCTCTTATTCAGGTAACAAATTTTGGTTTTCACCAAGGGGCTTACATGGATGGATTTTTTCCGAAGCGTAGGATTCAATGATAATGGTTTGGATATTAAAGATATATATAGTCAATTATTTTTCATGAAAATGTGGATTTAGATGTGTCAGTATGCTAGAGGGGTGAGTGACCTTTTGTAGTAAAGGAGGAGTGGCAGTCCAATAAATATTTGAAAATGGATTTCCAACTAAGTTTTCCCCATATCATATGGATAGAATAATAGACCAATTTTAATAAATGTTATACTAGGTTATAAATATGACCATACAATTACCTTTGGAAAATTTTCTAGATAATGTTTTCTCTAATGTTTATGATGTAGTCCATTATTAATAAATATTTTCTCTACATCATTGTAATTAATTTTAATCACATAAACTAATGTGTTTGAAAAAAAGTAGATTGAACTCATTAGAAATTATAAATTATTCCAATTTCCAAAATTCAATTCATTTATCAAAATATTAATCAGATAATTGGACGAAATTAATTTAAACATAATCTCATGGGTTGGATAACAATGCATGTTTTCAAATTAAAAAAATTCAAAAGTGTGTCATGTATTTATATTCAATTTCAACGTGAAATTGATTCTAGTTACCTAAATTGGATAAATTAATTAATAATTAATCGATTTAAACATTAAAACCAATGAATCATATAATTTATCCGTATAAATAAACTATATGTTAAAGAAGTTTTGAATTTAAATTCATTATTTATAACTATACATTAAAAATGTAACATAATTGAAAAATACCAAAAAATAAGCCTAAGATTTTATTATTTCATTATCTCAAATTTTAATATTATTTTGAAATATAAAATATATAATGATTCAAAAATATATATTTAAAATAGGTTTTCCAATAAAAGGTAATAAAATTGTTGATATAAAAATACTTAATTTTATGCCTTATTGTGTTCGTTTATATCTTATGTATATCAAACCTATTAGATGAATATAAAAAATATGTGATTCAAAATATAACATATAGATTTCCTTAATATATGTCACTAATATTAATTTAATTAATTTATTAGGATAAAACATATTTTTTGGCTTGGTTTTCTATAAAAAAATTTCATTCATATTCAATTTGTTCTTTTATTCATTTCTAAATAATTTATATCCAGTGAATTCAGTTTTTATTTCTATAAAACATATATATTAAAAGATAGTTTATTCTATTCACAACAACTAATTTAAAAAATAGGTTATATCTTATAATATTAAAAAATAATATTTTTATAATATACTGGTATTCGATAAAATGTAGCTTTGTGTGTAACCCAAATCATCGAAGAAAGTCATTATTTCATTTGACGCATGCTAAATTAGAATCATTCACATTATAAGATATATTTAATTTATTTAAAATAGTAATTATATTTTATGGTACCATGATATTATATTACCTTACACTCTTGGTGTTTTCTATCATACATGTTATCAAATTAAAATTTCTTATATCATAATTGTGGTGTCATGACCCACCGACGCCAAGATGAGGAAATGGATTGAAAACTGCTGGACCATTCCATTTTCATGTTGAAGGAGAGATAATGACCCCCCGATTCCTGCCTTTAATAGGACCCAGAGTGTTGAATGTCACCAAGGGTGTATAATCACACTTAAAAATGAAATTTATTATCCTTTTTATTTAATAGGATCGGGAGATAAAATAGAAAATCCAAGAAACTTGAAAACCTAAAAGTAAAAGTAAAAAAGAAAATACCCCGATATGAATGTTCAAAATAAGCTTATACAAGGCACAAGAAAACTCTGATGAAATGTTCTAAAAGAATGAAAAGAAGAAACAACTCCCAAATATTGAGCTAGTGATTTAAATCACGGTCTTCAATGTCCTCTTAGAAACCGAAAAGTAGTTTTATATACATAGGGTGAGTATATAGGTATACTCAGTAGGTAAAACCAAAAGATCACATGCACAAGTAGGGAGGAGAATCTAAACCCCAGTGAGAACTAAAGATTACCAAATCACCTAGCAAGGAAACTATCCATCCAACATCACCAAGTCACACTCCCTGAATAACGCAAGTTCGATAAAGTAATAGTAATAGCACATCAATATTAGGCTACCCCACACCAATTTACCTCTACTTATTTAAGACATACTACACATCATACCTCCCCCACATGGTCCACTATAGTCCCACTACTACCCAAACAACAACTTTATGGGCAACTGCCACCACTAATCCCGCCCGCAGACACCTCGGCCACAAAAAACCACTACCACACCTAAAGACACCTGGTCCAAAACAACCCCTGTCATGATCGAATAAACCTACGCCTCATCTCGAAGAAACTTGGGAAACAAACCTACCCTCACACACATAGTCCAACCACCACAACACACCATGCCTGAAGAGTCTTGGTCTATAATATACCATAGGCCATCACAGCCTGCTCGAAGAGTCTGGGGAAACCTGGGAGAGATAGAAGAAAGTAGCTAATAACCATTCATTAATAAGAATGTTGGAAAAATCACCCTCCCCCATGAAATGGGGGTGTTTATCAAGTACATCTCAACATGGGTGGTATTAAAATAATAAACACAAGAACTAAATTTATATATATAATTATACAGACACTCATTCCAACTTAATGGTTTCAAAATAAGAAAACATCCATTACACAACCACCCTCTTTACTATCTATACATAAAAAACACAAAACAACTACAACTAGATACCAACCCATTTGGGGAAAACTATCCCCTAGTGTACCCATACCTATTATCATATTTATGTGATTCCATTTAGATATTCCTTCACTACTGGGTAACTAACAGAAATTTCCACAAGCCAAGAAAAAAACTGAAGGAAAACATCCATGCAGCTATTTAAGTATTCACAATCGGTTCTCTTGTAAAGTCACAACAAAGAAATGGATCTGTGAGATTCCTTAAAGTAATGTAACCAAACCAAGTCCCAACATACATACCCACACAACCTTAAATCTATAATCAACAACTAAACACCAGGATATCCCATCCCCATCCTCGTTACCCCAAAAGCATCAAGAAGAACAACCATGTGTATTAGTAAAAGATATTAAGCGAGTTCTCATATTAACCACACCATTCATCAAGTGCCTTCATTACATTTGGTTAAACGAGGTGATCACACAAGGATTCATATTCATTGGAAAACCATTTTTTTGACCAAATTTACCTGATTAAACAGTTTCCATGTTACATCCATCAAATCATAAGATTATCCAGTAAACCAGAGGTTCATTAGTGTGCAATAAAGTACCACCAATGTCCACAAGTTTTAGTGGACATAATCCCATACAATTCATAACATAAAAAACAATATAAAATAAAATACAAAAACATCATCATCTAAAACACTTCTTCATTCTTTAGAGTCTATTTATTACCTTAGTTAAGGAATGGTTTCATATATGTCCCGAGAAGAGCATTATCATACTCACCCCACATGATACACAGTAAAGAGTGATGAAGGAAAATCCTACATTGATGATCAATGATAGAAGTTTTATCCTTGCCTCAAGAACTAAGAATGTGCAATGTGCATGAAAGGAAAATTGGAGTCCATCAAGGTTGAGTAGGAAGGGCTCCAACAAATGCGCATGATTCATCTATGGAGTAAGTCTCTAGGGCGCACTTAGAGAATGGATAATAATTATGAAGAGAGGATATGAACTTATAAAAAGGCTAGATCCTATAATTAGTGTGACTATTTTGAAGTACATGAAGTCGAACCATGGATTGACCACACATTTGGGCAGTAACAAACATTAGGATTAAATTTTATTTAAAAATTTTACTCAATGATGGTGGATACAATACTTGTGAGTTAAAAGATATCCTCTAAATAGAGAAAACCCACGTAATAGGGGTGAAGCTAGAAAGTATGGGTAAGGGTGTAATAAAGAGAAAAAAGCCACATATTTTAGAAACTGAGGGGTCTCCTCACTCTTGGGGTTTTAAAACATCCATTATGGGATTTATATGGCATTGAAAAGAGTAATAAAACACTTTTACGTCAAAATATATGTTACCAGTGCGAAATTGAAAAAAAAATCATGAAATTGGAAAAATTTTGACAAAGTGTGGGACATAATTTGGTTAGACACTATTAGAAGTGGAACTGTTTCATTGTGTGATTGTTACAGTGCAACTGTGACGGTCCCACCATCACGATGCCACTATGAATTGTGATTCCAATACTAGTGGAACCATTCGGCGGGATAATGTTTTTATTCAAAACCCTTTAATTATTAACTGATAGGACCCCGGATACCCGAAACAACTTAAATTTGGAAAGGTAATGGACCATGAGGGTCTGTTCAAATACATCAGATACCTATAAAACTATTCTCATCCTCAATAATTGAAGAGTAAACTCAAAGAGAAAAGAGGGGTCTGAACAACTGCCTTGTATGATACCTCTCAGGGACAAACCACCCTTGAGTTTTTCGAAAGCCCGAACAACCTCGATATCTAGGAACAAATATCTCTCATCTATTTACTGAACAAATATAGGTATGTTACCACCCATCTCTCCCAATCAACCACACAAAGTTATAAAGTTCACACCGCCCTGACTGATAGCTTAAGATGTCTCTTCCTCCATGTGATGATATTATCCGCTTTGGGCGGCACTAAATCACCTTCACAGGTTTAGTCGCATCCACATTAATGTGTCTTGATTAGGGATTAAGTCCTCCCCTCCCCACTGTGAGGAAATTACACAAATTCAAAGAATAATGGAAACATCTCATCTTATAGATAAAATGCTCAAGCATTACATCACAATCAAATACAAAAAAACCACAAAAAAAAACTCAAAATAGCTCTGGGTACTGGACAAGAATTTGTGCCTCCCATTCCCATGTACTCTCCTCAAGAACACCATGCCTCGAAAACACCCGAACTAAGATGACGGTTCATCCATGAAGCACCTTATTCTAAAGATCCTCAATCCCCAGTAATCGCTCCAAGAACATCACATCATCGCTGATATCTAGATCTCCGCAGTCAGGGATGTACAAATCATCATGTACATACTAATTGAGCTGATACATATGGAAGACGTTGTGTAGCCTTTGATGTCACAGTGGTAGTGCCAGCTCATAAGCCACTTCACTGACCCACCGAAACACCTCTAAGGACCTAAAGAACCTGGGAGAAAGCTTACTCCCAATACCAAACTTCTGATACCCACGCCAAGGGGAAATATTAAATAAAATGCAGTCCCCAACCTTTAAATCCTAGGTTCTCCTCCTATGATAGACATAATATGTTTTTCAGTCATGATCCTCCTTTATCCTCTAATGAAAATGCCTGACCTTATCCGTCATGCTTTGCACTACCTCTAGGCCATGAACACCTGCTTCACCAGCTTTGGTCTAAGACATGGGAAATGGAGACTACCTTCCAATGGTATAGTGGTTGCAATTGTTATAGGAAAATTCTACTAGACATTAGTGTCATACCAACGATCCCCCACCGACCAAAACACATTCCCATAATATGTCTTCCAACGTATGGATAGTTCTCTCTATATTCCCATCTATCTAGGGGTGGAAAGCAGTGCTAAGGCATAGTTGGGTTCCATAAGTGTGTTGTAATCCCTTATATACTTCTTGAAATTAAACAGTGCATCCCGATCTGAGACTGTAGACCTTGGAACTCCATGTAACCACAACACCTCATCCATATACATCTATGCTAAGGCATCCACCACACTTGACCAATTGATTTCATGGAAGTGAGATAATTTTGTCACCTGGTCTACCACCAACCAGATAGCATCATATCCTCCTTGAAAAATGGCAGTCCCATGATGAAATCTATACATATCTCCTCCCACTTCTACTCTAGGACATTTGAAGGCTTCAAAAGACCACCTGAAACATGGTGCTCAGCCTTCACCTGCTAGCACATGAGGTAATTGGCCACAAACTCTACCACTACCCATTTCACCATGAGAAACCAAAACAGGCCACTCAATATCTGGTATGTCTTGGAAACAACTAGGTGAACCTCCATGGGTGAGTTATGGAACTCACAGAGATCTCCCTCATGAAACAGTTGTGGGAAAAAATCTTGCCATGGAAAAGCATCCAATTCCGACCATCTTCAAACCATCCTTCCAGAGCATTTCCTTGGATATCATGATCACGCATCACTCCACCCTCTATGTCCCCCCACTAGGAATCCTCCACTTCTTGTACCAATGAATACTACAACGTCATCTTGAACACACATCCTATACCATCCCCCACTTCTGAATCTAGGTTTACGAAAGCCAAATCCTCTATTCCTCTCCAAGAATCTGCTAACTCCCAAACCACATCCTTAGGCGACTTCATTCTCAAGACATCAGCCACCACATTTCCCATTCCTAGGGTGTTTGAGATCTAGAAGTTGTAGTCATGAAGAAACCCCATCCACCTCCACTACCACAAGTTTTGGTCTCACTAGTAGAAGACATACCTCAATCTCTTGTGATCTCTGAAGTCCACAATGTGTTCCCCGATGAGGTAATGCTTCCAGAAATATAGCACGAACACTACTGGTGAAAGCTCCAGATTGTGGGTGGAATAGTTATTCTCTTGAGTAGGTAACTTACTAGACTCCCAAAAGATCACTCCTAACTACTGTATCAGGAAACATCCCATGCATTTCTCGGAAGCATCACATAACATTTAAAACATTACACTTCCACTAGAAACCTCAACACTAGGGAACTGACCAACATCCCCTTCAGATAACTGAAAGCCATTTAGAACTTCTCACTCCAAATGAAATCATGGTCTTTCTTGGTTAAGGCTGTCAAAGGTGCATCAACACAATAGATGTCGTGAACGAACCTATGGTAGTAACTAGATAGACCCAAAAAAACTAAGAACCACTTCCACATTC
The DNA here is from genome assembly GCA_963277665.1 of Viscum album. Taxonomy (NCBI): domain Eukaryota; kingdom Viridiplantae; phylum Streptophyta; class Magnoliopsida; order Santalales; family Viscaceae; genus Viscum; species Viscum album. Next base: position 2,137,075,542 of record OY728138.1, read on the forward strand.
TTGGGTTCCTCCCAAGAAACAATCTCTTCAACCATCGATAGGTCCACTACTATCCCCTACCAGGATATCACATGTCCAAGGATGTGAACCTCTCGTGTCAAGAACATGCACTTGTATAACTTCCCATAGAGTGGGTGGTGTCTGAAGACTTCCAAAACTATCCTCAGATGCTCAACGTGATCCTCCTCTAATCTTGAGAAGATCAGAATGTCATCAATAAGCATAACTATGAAATGGTCTACATATTCGTGGAAAATAGAGTTCATGAGACCCATGAACACGGCTGGTTCATTATTATCATAGAATGACATAACTAGGAACTCAAAGTGCCCATATCTGCACCTGAAATAATTCATTGAGATGTCACCCTCTTTTACCCTCTACTGGGGAAATCCGAACCATAGTTAAATCTTGGAGAACCAACCTTCTACCTTCAACTGGTGAAAATGGTCATGGATCATTGGGTGGGGGTAATGGTTTTTGACTCTCACCTGATTCAATCTTCGGTAGTGTGCACACATCCTGAGACAACCATATTCTTTCTTAGATAATAAGAATAGGGCACCCCATGGATACACGCTCAGTTGAATATAACCCATTTTCATCAGGTCATCAAACTGGATCTGCAACTCCTGTAACTCATTAGGTTCCATCCTATAGGGAGCCATCGCAATCAAAATGGAAATGGGTTTCATGTATTTCTTGAACTCAACATCAGGGAAAGGGGGTAGAGTCACCACCTCTCCAAGGAAGAAATCTAAGAACTCATAGATGATCCTCAAGACATCCACCATCTCTATGTCTACTGACTCCACTAACAACTCAGCTAACTAGGAAAGGAGGGGCTCCACTCTCCGGCTACTCTCGTGGAAATCCTTGTCGCCCACGAATGATACACACTGGCTGCACATATCTAAAAACACGACCCTCCTACGAAATCATTCGATAAAAATGTGTATGGAAAACATATATTCAATGCCTAGGATAACAGAGTTTGGGTGAATTTTTAGCAGAAATATATCCCTGTTGGACTAATGTGGCCCTTGCATCAGTCTCCGTCTTTGAAAAATGTCAAATAGGATGGTCTAATCTACAACTCGAATACACAACACCAGTGGTATAGAGAATCTATCTACGTCTAGGGATAATGCATGGGCTATACCAGGTTCAAAAAGGAATTGAAAAGATCCTGAATCATACAAGGAAAAGGAAAGAGTACTAAACAAGCTGATTGTTCCTCAAACGACCTCTAGTCTATTGAAACAGTTGCCTTCGTGGTGTATAAATATCCACTCCTAGCTCCTCTTACCCTCGGCCATTGACTGACTCCCCGACCATGACCTGGTCAAGGTCCCAAAGTATTGTCTTAGGGTCAGCCTCCTCCAGCACTGTCCACCCTCGGTGTAATGGGAGCTTGTTTCCCCTGATGCCGCTGTAGAAAAGGTCTGGCTAGAAATTGTTTCTATTGAGTTGGGTGCTAATCCTGCCCACCTCCAATGTACTACACTCAGTACAGGAACTGATTCCCAAAAGTTCCATGGATTTCAAATATAATGAACCTCGGTCTTAGGATTGCAGATAAAGGGAAAGGACTGGGAGACCAAATCTAGAACAACTAAGGCATGCTTCCTGTCAGCCGAAACCCAGAAGGCCCTGACGCTGGAGGCCTACTACTAACTGCCTTCCCCTTCGACAATCTCAACAGGGTACCATCTCACATGACACCTCCCATTGTGTGCATCCTCTCAACCACATCATCCTTATTCTGATCATCCATGTATGTCGGTATAGTGAGGGAGTTATAGCATACTGAAGGGATAATAGGAGTGCCTCCTCTAAGCATATTTCCTAAGACTCCTCATCTAGAAAGTGGTCCGTAGAAAAATGATGGAGGACCTTGAACATGATCCCTAATTACCTCACTGACATAATCCTCCACTAGAGGGAGAGTATCTTCTTCCTCTTCCAATTCTTCATTGTGGAAGAGAGAATTCTGCCCGGAACTCCATCACGACGTCGCTCCACAAAACCTCATCTTCCTTTTTCACCCCAAGATAGAGTGTCCCCCACCAATGTGCCACTCCCCATATCTGGATAAAGGCTAGAGGAACCCAATACTCATCTGAATCCCATATCAAGATGAAAGCTATCACAAACTCCTAGGGAACGCTTTCTGTCTCCATGTCTGAGACGCTGCCCTCGTAATTCCTGATGGTATACCACTGAAAGACATGATGTCTCTTCTGCCATTGGTATCCCTCCTCCTGTCGATCATTACTTCATTGTTCAGCCAAATCATACTCCTGGACATCGGTTTATACCACTAATCATGGACATTGTCCAGGTTTCATAGCTTCAAGTTATACATGGAATTCCTAATCATGAGTAGTGTATAATATCTATTTTAAAATTTTCTTATGGTTTTTATTAATTTTAAATTTCCCATAACACCCAAAACACCCAAGAATGAGAGTCATAATTATGCATATAACTTTCCTAAGGCCTCTACCTTGTAATCAGTGTAGCCTCAATTAGTCATTTCATAGGCCTAGATTCCGTTCATCAGATCATGGGGGTCCCTAAAATCTCGTTTCCTACCCATTACCCCCTGGCCTATGTCACGCACCATGATTTACTAAAACTGTTTCCCTACCATCCCATGAAATTATCTCTATGCCTAACCCCAAAGTGCATCCTATCTATAAACTATCATCTCTGATACCATTCTATCATGTCCTACCTTCAGCAATATGAGGAAAGGGATAACAAACTTGCAGACCATTCCTTCTTCAAGTTGATGGATAGATAATGTCCCCTCGAGTCCCACCTTCAATAGGCCCTTGAGTGGCGACGATCACCAAGGTTGTAGAATCTCATGTAAAAATGGAATGCAATACCATTATTATTTAATAGGATCAGGATATAAGATTTTAAATCCCAAAAAACTAAAAAAAATAAAAGTAAAAGTACTGCAAAAAAAAATCCACCCCCATAAACATATTCAAAACAAACTAATACAAGGGATAAGAAAACTCTGAAGAAAAGTACCAAAAGAAGGAAAACCAGCAACAAATCTCAAAGAACGAGCTAGTAAAGTCCAGAATGGTCATCAAGGTCCTCCTAGAAACCTAAAATCAATTTTATATACTAGGTTGAGTATATAGGTATATGTAGTAGAAAAAACTAAAAGTTTTCATGCATAAGTGGGAATGCATTATAATGCCTCGTGAGAAATAGAGAAAACCAAAGCACCAAGCAAGGAAACTATTCACCAGCCTTACCAAGGAACACTCCCCAAAAAACACAAGTTAGGTAAAGTAATAGTAATGGCACATTGATATTTGGGTACCCCATACAGCTTTCCCAATTGTTATTTAAGACATAATACACGTTAGACCTCCCCCACAAGGTCCAATGCAGTCCCACTACCGCCCCAACTTCAACCTTATGGGCTATCATAACCATGTATCCTGCCCGCATACACCTTGGCCACCACAACCACACATGTCCCTTCCCGCAGACACCTAGGCCACAACAACCACTACCACACCCGAAGAAACCTAGGCCACAACAACCACTGTCATGCCTGAAGACACCTGGGACTCATCCTAATGACAATTGGGAAACAAACCTTCCCGTAAACACCACGGCCAACCACCAAAACACACCATGTACTAAGTGTCTTGGTCCATAATATACCTTAGGTGGTCAGAGCCTAACTAAAGATTCATGGGCTACCTGGTAGAGGGAGTAGAAGGAGCTAATAACCAGACATGAAAAAAAAATGTTGGGAACCCCCCCCCCATGAAATGGGGGTGTTCGTTTCGGAGTTCTCAACATGGGTGGGGTGAGAAGAAGAAACACAAGAACTAAATTCTTACATATAATTAATCATACACTAATCCAAACCAATGGGTTCCAAAATATACAACCATCTCATACACAACCACCCTTGTTACTATCCTACGTGCACGAACACACAACATCCACAACTAGAGCACAACACATTTCTAGAAACAAATCCCCTAGTGTACCCATTCTCATTATCATGTTCAAGTTATTCTATTTAAATATTACTCCAATACTATGAAGCTAATAGGAGTACCACAAGCCAAGAGAACAACTGATGGAAAATAGCCAAGCTGTAATTTAAGCATTCACACGCGGTTATCTCCTAAAGTCACAACAACCAAAGGGATATATGAGATCCCTCGATTTACTAGAACCAATCCAAGCACAACATACGGCCCCACACAGCCTTAAATCCACAAAAAAACTGAACAACATGAGAATGCATCCCCATCCACATCTCCCCACAAGAATCAAGCATCAATCATAGCAACCATGTGTTTTATCAGAACAGAGAAAGGGAGTTTTCATATTTAACCACACGATTTATTAACTTCCTATTTTTCATTTGTTTAATCAGGGTAATCACGGAATAATTCTTATTCATTGGGAATCAATTTTATCGACCATCTTTATATGATTAACTAGTGTCTGGGTTAGAACGATTCAATCTCAATATTATCTAGAAAATTAGAGGTTCATTAGTGCGGATGAAAGGACCACCAACAGCCATAGTTTTCAGTTGTCTTAAGCCCATAAAATTCACAAAATAGAGACGAAGATAAAAGATAATAAAGAAACATCATCACCAAACACCCCACTCCATTCATTAGAGTATGTTTATTATCTTCGTTAAGGTATGGTTTCATCCATGTCCCGAGAAAAAAAATTAGCATACCTTTCTCACCTGATAAACAGTAATGGGAGATGAAGGAAAAAACAACATGGATGATCAAGAATAGAAGTTTTACCCACGCATAAATAACTGAGGATGCATGACATGCTGTAAAGGAAAACTTGAGCAATTCAAGGCCGAGTGGGAAGAGCTCCAGCATGGGCAAATGACTCGTCTTCAGATTAAGTCTCTAAGTCATACATAGAGAATAGAAAGGAATTACAACGAGATGATCTTGACATAAGAAAAGGACAAATCCTAAAATCTGGGAGATGATTCCTATGTACATCAATTCAAATTATGGCTTACCCATGCGGTTGGGTGGTTTCACATGTCAAAATTAAGTTTTATTTAATAATTATTCTCAGAGATTGTGGAGATAACAAATGTGAGTTATAATATATCTTCTAAATAGAGAAAACCAATGTAACAGGGTTGAAGAAGGAATGTAGAGGGGATGGTGTGATGCCATAGAAAAGGCAACATGTTTTGGTAAATAAAGGGTTGCCTGACTCTTGGGGGTTTAAAACCTCTTTTACTGGATTTAAACAGACCTAGATAGGGTATTAAAACAGTTTTACACCAAAAGATACATTACTATATCAGAACTAGAAAATCTCAAGAAATTGGGAAAAAAATTTGACAAAGGGTGGGACACTGTTCGGTGAGACACCGTAATGGTGCCACTATTTCGGTGTGCGACTATGATGGTTCCACCATCATGGTGCCGTTGTGACTGGTTCTACTGTTTTGGTTGAACTATTTGGTGGGACTATGTTTTAGGAAAAACTCATTAATGAGTCACGTATGGGTCCCAGGATACCTCAAACACTAGAAATTTGGAAATGTAATGGACCAGGAGGGTCTGAACCATTATATGTGGGGTGCTACATTTTCCTGACATCGTGAGAAGGGTAAGTAAAATATCCTCTTTCAATGAGAGAATGGGAAATAATAAGTTCAAAAAATATATAACTAGGTCTCTAAGTTTCATAACATTAGTGGAAAAATATATATATACATGGATAAAATGAATAAATATTTATATGGATTAACTAAGGTCATCAATCAAAAAAACAATTAATGGTAAATTGAACTTTGAAGGGCTTAAAACCATAAATCTATGATGATTCAAAAGTCCTTATGTTAAATAAAAAAATTATTATCAAATTATTTTATATCTGATTCATATTACTAATGATGGGTAATTATTTTACTTACTAATAATTTATGGAAATATATGTACTTGACATATTTAAATTTCCCAATTTTCAAAAAAAAATCAGATCAATTAAAAATTCATCCACTTCTTCAATAAATGGATATCAAAAAATTTAATTCAATGTATGAATCACTGAAATAAACTTATAATGGATAATAAGTCCCATAAAAAATTATCATGTTTACCAGTTTGTATCTAACTGTTTTTCAAAAACAATATGTTAAAAAAATTAATAACTCAACCTAAAAAGTAATAGTATTGGTTCTTCATTAAATTTTATTCATTAAAATTTTAAACTTAAAACAATGAAATATTTACCCAAACATTGCATAGGCCATTAGTTTTTTTTAAACCCTTGACATACTTTAGTCATGATTTCATCTTCCATGGCCCTATCGGACTTGATGGGTTGTCACCTAACAAATAGGTTGTCATACTCTAAAACCATATTAATATAATTTACCAAATAAATATGATATATATTCTTGAATTAATGTTATTAACTAAATTATATTTTAACTATTTTTTTCTATATAATCACAAAACATAAATACATTATCCATTTATTTCCTCATAGTTCCTTCCTTGTTCTAGGGTTTATTTAAAATATCATTTCCAGTAATTCTCAATCATTAAACTTTATAATCAATCTAAAATGCCTTAGGATTAATCTAGGTCATCTATTGTTATTATCTATTCAAATACTTCATAATGGTTTGTACATATATTGTGAATTATCCTAAAAGTACCCCCCTAGAAGTGCCAAACTAGGTGCACAGCAAGGAACGTTGTCATGTACCAGGTAACATTGAGTCATTTCAGATGCAACATGTCACAGTTGTTACCCCTGGGTATATATATTCCAAAATAACATCCCCATATTGTATCTATATAGGGATGTATTTCTAGGAATACCCACACAATATCTACATTAAAAAAATTATAGGTTGTTCTTAGATACTTATATTAAAATTCAACCTTACGGCTATGTTCTCAAATCATTGTTTTCCTAAATCTAGTTCCCAAGATTTATATTAAACTCTCTCTAAATCCAACAAAGAAACTTAGCCACAGAATAAAAAGATATGGGTTATACTCCATTACATTTTTATAAAATAAAATTAAATCATGTCCCAATTTACTGAATAGTTTTGTTTTCATGGTAAGATAAATAAACACATTGGTCATAGATTAAAACTGAATACAGAAATGAAAATTTGATTTTTTTTTTAATTTCAAGGAAAATATCTTTATTGAATGTAGTGTATGCTTACAAATATTTCAAGGAACACTTCAGGGAATGTTGGGGAAAGGAAAAATAATAACAACACGATCAAATTCTATGTAATAGAATAATACAGTCGATGAAATAATGCATCAATGACAATAGTCAATAATGAAAAGTAATAAGTTGAAAAAAATTCTATTCAAACAAGTATATAATGAAAATAAATACGGACATTGAGAAATATAAAAACATTCAATTTAATCAATGAACCATGAATGAAATGAATCCATAGATATATCAACTCAAAATATCATGGATAAATAATAAGTGAATAAAAATGAATGTACTATTTTTTATTGGAAATCATATCACAAGAACAGGAACAACTATAAGTTCCAGAATATCTACAAGACAATTTAAAAATATATGTAGAGTACAATTTAATTTTTGAAACATTTTTTTCTTATGAGAACCTATTGATGCATCGAGGGGATATATAATGTCTGAGCCCCCTCCCCCCATTCACTACATTCCAAAAGTGTTCAACATATCTATTAATCAATTAATAAAAAATATGATGTACCAAATATATTTATGGAATGAAGAATACATATTTATCAATATTTCCCTAGATAATAAAGTAACTATAAAATTAAACATCGTATGTAAAATTATATATTTTATGGCAATTAATATATCCATTATTAATGATATGGATAATTAGGTGAAATTAATTGTCGTATGATCATAGGAAATTGAATATTTTTAGGGGATTAAAGGAATCCTAGAAGTTAATGTCAACATTGTACTTAGCCAAATCAATAATTAACTGTCTAAAGGATGAATAATAATGGTATCAATATAAAAAATTTCATGTGGAGTAAATTGAATAATGGGTAGTTCTTTTTGATGAAAAAAATGTCTAAAAATATATTTAAAACAATCTTTAGGAAAATATCTTTTATTAAAAAAAAGTAAAAACCCATTTCCATGAAAATCACTTTTAAAAAAAATCTCATTAAAAATTTACCCTTTGAACATTATAAGGAAAATTAAAAAAATTATAGTTGAAAATTAAGTTCATTTCATAAGGTGTAAAAATAATATTCCATTTTCAAGATAACACATTATAAAAATTCCTTATTTGGAAAGCGTCAAAGTGGATTCCTTTGAAAACAGTTGTAAATGAAAAAATTTTAAAAATGAATTTAATTAAAAAATTTGGAATGGTTGAAAACATTTTTGAAAACCATTTAGGAAAAAAAGTGTTTTTATAAAAAAATTGGGTTCTCCTACTAAAGAGATAAATAATGTCTACTTTTCTGAAAAATATTTTATAAATCATTTTGGGTACCAAATATTAGAAGATCGGTATTGTTACTTGAAAGAAGTTATGAATATCTAGAGTAGAATAAAATAAAAGTTATTTATAAAAAATTATCAAAAAAAATTATATTATAAATTTATGTTTTACGAACCCCTGAATAGAATTATATTGTGATGTAAACACTATAAAAGACCATAATATTGAAAATAATCTAAAAATTATATAATTTCCCATACCACATTAAAACATTTTAATCATAATCCTCAAGATATAGTTACATTAAATTATAGTTTTAAACATGAGAATTTAAAATAATTTATTCTATAATATATCAAAATGGGTAATAGATAAACTATAAAAATATGTATGTGGTGAAAATGACATTTATCTCAAAGATATAAAAAGTGAGATGAAAATCTCTTACCTTAAATTTTCTTTCAATTGAACAACAATTAACATATTGTATAATAGTTTGAAAATTTTAAATAAATTATAAAATAACCATATTCATACTAAATATATTATATATTATCTTCTCATAATATCTTATTTCTTATTTGTTAATAATATTTTATTATCATCAATGTTTCAGGTCCTAAATGCCCAGTTTTTCATGTATGTTTTGACTTGTTACTTGTTGTTCTTCTTACATCGATCATAGTTTCAAAATATATATAATTTGAAACATTATTTATTTATAAAATATATCCATCATATATGTATTTAAAATTATCCTTAATTTTTGGAGATATGAAATGAAATGCACCATCCATGGATACGGTAGACCATACATAGACATGAATGCTAATTTCATTTATATATATGGTTAAAAGAATGCAAAGTGAATGATATAAATGTATATAATAATTTTATTATAATATATATATCATATATGTTACATAGGTTTATTAAAATCATCCATTATATGTTCTATGTATAGTATGAATGAGTCACGTAACTTTTAAGTGAGATAGACCACACTTCCACAAATGATGCTATCATATTTACAACAAATGGAAAGCATAATGGTATGTGTTATATATGAACTACATAATAATAAATAAATTATTAATATTATATATATATATTATTTTATATTATTTTCTATCGTAGTTCCCAACCGTGAGAGGTGGTAATGGAAAAAAACATATTACATTGTTTTTTGAGGCAATAGTTTTTCATACACATAAATGGTATTTATGTTCCCCATTATATGGAAGTATGTTTTTGTTCAAGTAAAAATATGAAAATAAAAACAACTGAGTATACGGGAGATTCATGTGTTTTTATTTAATTATTGTATAAAAATTTGGGGTAGATAATGGAAATAATACTAAAGAGCTAGTGAAGGAGGTTACCTCTTTTTCCTGTAACAACATTTGATTTACACCAAAAGGGATTTCATGGTTGTATTAATACAAAGTTTTAGGATTAAATATTGAGTACATTGATTTTTAGGATATATTTGGGTAGATATTGTTTAATAAAAAAGTGGATTCATATGTTTGAGGATGTTTGATTGGTGAGTACCTTTTAATAATGGATGAGGAGGGTCACTCTGGTAAATTTGGGAAAAGGTAATTAAACACACATTTTCCATTGAAAATGGATCCAATGCTATAAAAAATTTGTTCCACGGGAGTAGAGGTTCCACATATGATATAGAAATGGACTTTTGAAAAGATTCTATGTCTTTTTAGCTCTTATGATTAAAGTCCAGTCCAATGTTAAGATAATATTTCTCTTAATAGTTGTGATTAATTTTAATAACATTCACTAATAGATTAGGTCAAAAACTAATTTTACCTTATTATAAATTTTAATTTATTCTTATTACAAATATGGGATCAATTATTCCAAATTCTAATCATAGATGGGTAGGAACATAATTTAAATTGTGTCCCATATATGGGATGACAATGTGGATTTTCAAAGTGAAAATATTCAAATGTTTTCTATGTTTTTATATTCAATATAAAAGTGATATTGAATCATATGAAAAAAATTGGGTTCATTAATATAAAATCAATCAAATTAAACTTTAAAACCAATTAAAATTATAATTTAACGTTATAAATAAATTATATGAAAAAGAAGTTTTGAAATAAAATTCATTGCCTGTTAGTATTCATATAAATAAATTTATTTCACACAAAAATACAAAAAATTAACCCTAAGATAGTTTTTATGTTCCTATTTCAGATATGATGTTTATTTTTACATTTAAGATATATATTGGTTCCCAATATTAGATTTAATATGGGTTCTTCATTAAAAGGCAGAAAAATTATCTTTTGAAAAATATTGATTTTTATGAGAAATAATATGGTTGTTTTTTATTAAGCCAATAAACTCTATAAGATGAATATAAAAAACATTCGACTGAATATAAAACATATATATTTCATTAATATAATGAATTAATTTCAATTAATTTAATTTATTAGGAAAAAAAGTATTTTTATGGATAAATCTCTATAAAAACATTCCCTTAAAATTCACTTGGATCCTATATTCATTTTTAATAAATTTATAACCAATGAATTCATTTAATATTTCTTAAAACCATATATTTTCATAATTAAGTTAATATTATTCATCTAATTTAATTCAATATCTAGGTAATGTCTTATTATAATGAATATTAATACTTTAATAATATATTATTGTTCGATAAAACTCATCTTTGAGTGTAATGAAATTCATCAACGAAATATGTTGTTTTATTTAGTGTATTATAACTCAATATAAAATTCATTAAAAAAATTGTTTAATTCATTTAAAATTGTAATTATGTTTTAATTTCTTCAGATATTATATTACCTTACGAGCTTTGTGTGACATTTTGATACATGCTATTTAATATAATGTTCTTATTTTAGAATTATGGGGAATTAAAATCATATGAAAATTATCATTTTTTATTTTTCGATATTGTTTTTAAAATATTAATTTTTAGGTGAATAATGAGAAATATTATATTTTTTATAAAAACTACTATTTTTTCATATAATTTTTAAATATTCATAAATTTTGGATTAGATTTAAATTATAATTAGTCCCTTTAACTATAGATAATCCAATTAATTCCATATTAATCATAAGTATATATTATTTAGCTATAAATTCATTTTTATGCAAAAAAAATTCTTGTTCTGAAGAACAGATTTTTCATTGTTTTTTTGAACATATATAAAAATAATAATTTATCTACTTGAGAAATTGAATCTTATGAAATGGACACAAATTTTTGGACCAACATTTTATAATTTTATATTTATTTAAATTTCATTTTTTTAATAAAATTAATAGTTACCATTATAAAAGTTTTTTACTAAGGTGGATGTAAAAATGGATAATGAGGTGATAAAAATAATAAATATGGACAAAAATATTATTAAAAAAAGCTTAATTTTTATTGTATTAGTTTATTTGTATCTTACTGTATCTCATATTTTAAATTTTACCACCTTAGAGAATCCTTTCTTGAGAAATAGATTTAGTATATTTAATTGTTCTTAATATTTTTGGGAGTGTCACTCCCCACATATATAAATAAGAACCACTACTAATCACTTATCCAAAAAATATGATCATAATATATCAATGAATATATACCCTAATATCTACCCAAATCCCCTCTCTAAATTGTATTGGTATTTTTCTTGCAAACATACCAATCATAGAAGAATTAAGGTGTAAACCAAAGGAAGATATCTAAAGGGGTGGTATAAGTCTTAACCCAATTATTTCATGTTTATTTGTTTTTTCACTTCCTTAAAATAAATTATAAACATCCTAACATAATTTAATAAGTATAGATAACATATAAAAAATATAGTTTTTATGAAAATAATATTTTCTACCTCCATTCCATCCATGGGTAATAAAAACTTTGCTCGTGAATTTGTGTGGACTACCACCTTTACAAAGCGATGTGATTCATTTTTTTCACCATAGAACATAATTTGTTATAATAATGGATTTATGGGATATTTATAACATTTATTACTATATTATGACTCTATAAATATAATATATTATCTATGTATTACCATCACATTCAGTACACAATGATAACGTCACTCATGTATAAGAGTGGAAAACGGACTCCATAAAGTGATATTATTAATTTTTCAATGACAACACAAATAAATGTGTTTCAAATGATATATTCTAGGTATAAGTGAAAAATATAAAATTTATTTGGTTTTTTAGATGAAGGTAGAACATACTACTTGACCACAATCAATGCACATATGTTATTTTTGAAGTTATAAACCAAACGTCCCTAATAAGTCCAACATGAACTTAATTGATTTAGTATCTAAATAAAAATTACTAACAATTGGAATATAAGGAATAATAAAAATGTAATGGACATGAATAGTTTTTTTAATTTATATAAAATTAATTCAATTTTATCATTTACATATTTAACGGATATATGTGGTGATTAAAAAGATGATGAAATGGACATTCCAATAAAATGATAGTTTGAATATTTTAAACTATCTCTCTTCCATATCCTTAATATTTAAACAATTTCAGGCATATTATTTTTTCCCTAAAAAAATTAATGTTATTTTTCAACTATCCTATACTTTTTAAATAAATATTAAAAAGTAATCATTTTAACTTTTTCCTTACAGGTTAATTTTGTGTCTTATTTTTAGATAAAAAATTATTTTTTAATTATTTCCATATAAAAACATTCTATTCATATAATATGCCTTTTTCAATATAAATATCATGTATAATTATTTATTTTTTTCAAATAATATACAATTACCATTTTTATATTATTGTTTCATATTTTTAAATTATTTCAAATGAAAATAAAATTTATTCTCATATTTATAAAATTACTAAAAGTGGATTCAACTTATAATATATAATTTAAAATTCATGGGTTTTAGGATTAAAAGATAATATTTTATATTATTTAAACATTGTTTGGTTTTTGTACATTTTATATGATGATGGGTGAGATCGATATAACTTTGATGTTGAGTGAGATTAATATAGATCTCTAATGAATTCAATAATGTGACTGCATTAACAATATATATGTTTCTCCAAATATATATTTTATAATTAAACATGATAGTTATTCATTTATAAGTACTTTCAAGGTTTATTTTAAGGGTAATGTAACAATATTATGAAACAGTGCTTCCATTATTTATATGGTTTGTAATGAAAATAATTCATTTCATTAGGTATGAAAATTTATTAATTTATAATGGAATTATAACGATCTTTGAAAATAATAATCTTTTTTTGAGTTTTCATGTTTTTCGAAGTATCATTAAAAAATATGAGTTTTCATTTATTCTTGCATTAAGAATTTTTTAAAAAAAATTATTCTTTGGAGATAATTTCATGAGTATATAAATATTTTTTCATCTCAAATGTTGTTATGTTAAAAGAAAAATATATTTATGGGTTATCATCTATTTTCAAATGGAATTGTTAGATTGCATTATTTTTTATATCCCTTACTATGTTTTTTTCTCATCGCACATTTATAAATCGTTTTCCTAAGGATTGCGGATGTATATAGAATAAAAAATGGTCTATGGTGACACATTATAAATGATAAAAATATTTCAACAATGATATAGGAGTGTAAACATATAAACCTATTTTTGTAAAATAAAAGTACACTGAGTGGAAATTTCCAGTTTGAAATATATTTTTTCCTAATTATATGTAACTATAAACAAATAAGATCATTGAAAGATAATAAAGTTAAAATCCTATTATAAATAATTCAATAATGGGTTATAGAAGTTATGATATGTTATATTTTATATCAAATAAATTTTTTGGATAAATATAGAGTTTATGATGTTTTAGAAAGAAATTATTATGTCATTGTATTTTATGGTGATATTATGATGATATAGAATTTCAAATTCCAATGTTAATTTATACTATCAAGGTCTATACAGAATGTTAGTCCATATAGTATACAAGGTGATTATATAAATAATGTGACAGGAGAAAAAACATCAAAACTAGTAACCCAAAATGTTTTGATCAAGAATTGTGTATTTTTTGGATATGTTACCTGATTTGATATATAAAATAAATAGATTAACTTATCCAAAGTGGAATCAAAATTAACTATAAAGTTACATTTCAATTGTGGAACACTGATGAAATGAAACCCTTCGGTGTTTCTCGATTTTAAAACCTAGTGGTTGATGAATGATGAATCAATTATTTATAGATGAAAGATAATGTTTTATGATGTTAATAGATTCATAAGGTAACTATTTAAATTTATCATTTTAAATGTTAAACTAATTTTTGGTGGTATTTCATTAAAAAACCAAGAAAAAAATGATATTTATCTCAGATAGATTTTACTATTTAATGATATTTTTATTGAGATATATTTTCATAATGTCATTTGAATTAGAGTGGAATGGAAATATATTGAATTAATGTAGTATTATAATTACTATATTAACACCTATAAATAAAAATTTAACAGATTGGTCACTTATACACCAAATTTTATATTAGACCATACTCATAAAATAGATCAATTGTACTGATTATTATATCCCTGTTTATGAAGGGATTTGATTAGTCACTAGTTTGGATGTTATATAGACATTGATAAATATAATGGTAATGTTGAGATAGTGTTTGGATATTTCTATATCAAAAGGATAATAAGATTTCCAAGTTGAATGTATGTGGAAAAACCCCTAAAATATATTTTAAGGTGTGATAATTATGATTCACTATTATAATAAATATGATAAGAATATTTATAAAAAATGTATAATGAAAAATGAATGTGTTATTGATGTTTCTAGTTGGGATATTTGGATTATGAATAAAAAAAGACATGGTAATAGTCACATCAATTATGATAATCCAACAGTGAAATGTTTTCATTATAATAATTTGAGCCCTCTACAAGTGATTTTTATGAAAACTATGAGGGATAGAGATCATCAAGACTATATGAAAAAGGTTGTGTTGAAGTCATTTGGTATTATCAAAATAAATTATAGAATACCAAATCAAGTATTGTTAGAAAAAATGTGTGTTAATTCAAATTATTCTAATGTAATGTTGGATTTAAGGTCCATATAATCACTTATTAGTTTAAATTTTTCTAGTAAAATGGAAATATAACTGAAATATATTAAGACAAAACTTATGAAACAAACTCTTGATGGAATCAGTAATGTATTAGAGTTTTTTAAGAACCTTTCTATCAACAGATATCTAGTGGTATTTCATAAAAATGTAGTTTTCCAAATCATTATGGTGTTTTATACCATTTTGAGTATGGAGTGGATTTTTGTTTATCATGAGAAGATAGATTATAATGATAATGATGTTATATTCAATATTTTGACAGTGTTTCAATTTTTATAAAATAATGAATTCAAACATATTATATCTAATCAATAATATATTAAATTGATTGAAAATCAAGTGAAATTTATCTTACATGTTTAATTTAATGAAAGGTAATTATCCTTATTTGTGATGTTCTTTGGGTAAATAAATTTCCTAATTTATTTCCTAATGATGTTATAGTATTTATTCTGGATCATTAGGATAAATTTTCTATTAACATGGTTCATATTGGTCATATGATTTTAGAGCCTCAATACTAAATTTCTATAATAGATATATATTAATTGAAAAATATGTAATGATAATGACTTTCTATGGAATTCATCTACTATATCACATCACTATGGTATTCTCATATTTTTGTTTAAAATAAATATTTCTCTAATATGATTTTTTTCGATTATAGAGATCTTAATAAAATTAATTTTAGGGAAAATTACTTATTGGCTCATGTCTATGACATGTTTGATCATCTTTAGGGTTTTTAATATTTTTCCATTGTTGAAAAAAGATATGTATAACATTATCAGAAAACGAAGGAAGCTGATTTTTTAAGAAGAAGAAAAATTTACTTGGAATAGCCATTACGAGTTTTCATATATTCAATTTGGGATAAAAATGCACCATCAATATATATGGATATTATGAATAAAGTTTTCTATGTGTATTTCAATGGATTTTTTGTTTATAATATTAATAACATTATTCTTTATTCTAGAAGATATATGGATCAGAAGAAACATATCCAAATTAATTTATAGGCATTAAAAGAAAATATGTTTAAGGGAATATTAATAAAATGTGAATTTTTTAATATCATATTTATTTCCAAGGTAATATTACTTTGAATGATTTTATAACTATTGATCCGCCTAAAAATTATATAGAGGATGAGCGACAACGACCAAAAAAATACATTGAGATTCAATGTTCTTATGGGTTATCGGGTGACCAAAAAAGGTATTTTGGAAACATTGATCAGTTTTCTATCACACTCTCTATGTTAGCTCAAAATAGAGATAAATTTATCAGGATAATGAAATGTGGTGAATGATTTTATGAATGGAACAGATGATCGATGAACTTTGTGGTGTTTGAATTTCTATCTAGAAATTGCGATTTGTTTATTTACAATAATTATTCAATAAAGTTAAATTTTTTTATCTTAATGTAAGATGGTTCGGAAATTTTAAAAGATTCACATTGATTTAATCTCAATGAGAATAATTACCATATTCATAATCTTGGACATAAATTAGTGGTTTTTTATTAATTTTTTTTTAATATTGTATATAGGGTATAATGCGGAATATATTTCTTCCATAAAATTTGAAGTATATATTCACTTAAAACCAAGTTCAGCACATGGAATAGAATACAATTATAATGGATAAATAATTATAATTTCATGATTTACTAGAATCGAGTTAAAGAAAATAATGTATTTGTAACCTTGAGTTGAAACAAAAATACATCAGTAACTATGTTATGTTTGAAATAAACCCCTTTAGTTAATTATTAAATGAATTTTTAAATAAAAATTATGCCTTTATAAGAACATTATATTTTAAATCAGGTATTAGTATAATAATACATGGAGGATATAATAAATTTGTCTTAGAAGAAATATAATTGTTTGAAAATAAAGGCATACATTTTAAGGAAGGATATTTCCTAATTTTAATGTTTAGAAATATGGTATTATTAGACTTATAAATATTTCATGTGTTCCATGTTTTATTATTAAAAAAACTAATTATTGAGTGTGGTTCAAAAGTATCTATTTAATATTCTTCTTTATATCATGAAAATGTATATATACCATTAGAAATATTATTGATGTAATAGAATGAATAATGTTATTATGGATTTTGAATGTAATTTTTAACTTGTAAATAAGTTAAAGAATTAAAACAAATTAGGGATGGTGATTCATCATATATTTTATTTTACTAAGTGGTAGTGGGAGAATATATGACTATTTTTAATGGTGGTATTTCTAAAGTCATCTCGAGGTAATAATTAAATATGGATTATATTTTATCATTTGAGAAAATCTATGTATTTTAAACCAATTCAAGATATCATACCTTTTGATCTATATTCAATAATTTACCATAAAGAGATATTTAGGTTACATGGATTCACTCTCTCTATTTTATTAATTTTTTTTCCAATATTTACAGAAATGATTAATGGGGATAGAATTTAATGGGAACTGAGTTAAATTTAGTAACAATTTAATCATCAATCTAATGGATATTAATTGTTAATAATAAATTTTTTGGGGGATATGATTCGGGATTTCAATTTAAATTAACTAGGAATTGTGGATTAACATATTTTATTAGTGTAATTTTATTATAATAATGGTTCCCATTGGAGTATATAGATGGAATCATTTGAGATATTATATATAAATTAGGGTCAAACTTTAGTTTGTTAGGATGATGTTGATTAAAGGAAGATGTTGGATAGAATACTTACATAAGAAACTTTTTAGAAGATAAATATTAGTCAAAAACACATTATTATTACTCAATTAAAACATAATATTTATATAGATAACCAACGTAAATATCTCTAGTTTGATGTAGGAGATCATCTTTTTCTTAAAGTATCCCTCTAGAAATTCGTTATGTGTTTTCCAGGAAATGAAAATTTATTCAATAGTTAATTGGAATGTATGAATTTCTAGATAACGTGTTATCATTTTATAATCAAATATCAAAACCAAAATATTTTCTATAGGTATATGACGTGTTCTATGTTTTGTTATTTAGTAAATATATACCTGGCACATCTCATTTTTTGAGCATTGAAGTGGTAAACATGGAAAAGTATTATTCTTATTAGGAAAATCCATTTTTTATTCCAGATATCATAGAGATGTTATTATGAAAAAGGTGACTATTCTAGTTTTGTTTTAATGGAACAACCATATGATTGAATAAGAAACATTGGAATTAGAATAATCAATGACGGAAAAATAACCATACATGTTTATGTGATGAGTTAAATTTCAAGGGCATAATTTACATTAGAGAGGGTGAATTTGACAACCCAAATACTGTTTATAATATTTCAATTTGATAACTTAGTTATATTTATTACTATATTTTATAAATCTATATTCTCTATGATAAGCTTCCTAAAATTTTCGAATTGAAAAAGAATTAGTTTTCTCCTTAAAAAATTATTTTCATTTAATTATATGGTTTTATTTAAAAGTAAAATTTTAGATTTTTAATTTGATATAATGTGCATAATTGTTGATATCTTGAAATAAAAATAATAGCATGATTATTTTTTGGCATTATTTTGAATTTTTTGGGTGAATAACAAATTTACTAATTTTTATAAAACTATAATTTATTATCTTATATTTAATAAATAATTATACTTTGTATTTTTAAATTAATATTTACTCCTATATAAATAAAAAATTAACTATATTCAATTTAACTAATAATTCTAATTTATTTTGGTCTAATATGATTTTTAGGCTTAAAAGGCACATTTTTTAAAAATATTTTTTCATTGCGGTTATAGAACATAAATTAAAAGAAATTATTTACATTAATAGAAACATAATTTCATAAAATTTATTCCATATTTGTGATAAAAAAGTTTCAAATTTTATAATGAAAACAATTTCCTTTTTATTTATAATGAATAGTTACCATGGTAGACGTTTATCACCATGGTAAGGGTAAAAAGGGTTGATGGGGATGTAAAAGTGAAATAAAAGGGATAAAATATCATAAAAATATTATAACCTGTATTATTTTAGTTTATTTACACTCTAACCTATCTAATATTTTATATTGGGTTTATTCGGATCCATGTTCGTTGGGAAATAAATTGATTATATTTTACAGTTCTTATTAAGTTCTACTCCACTCACTTATAAAATAGAACCTCCTCTACTCACCTAACAAAAACATGTTCCCTATAGATAGTATACATATATATATATATATTATCCAAAAATCTCTTCTCTCTCTCTCTATAATAGTACATAGAATCAACAAAATAATAATTCGAGACAGATTAAGTTGTAAGACAAATAAAGATATCCAAGGAGGTGGTATAAGTCATAACTGAATTATTTCTTGTTCATTAATATTTATACCACATTAAATTATATTACAACCATACTGACAAGATAAATTAATATCTTTAATGTAATCTTTTTATGATGATGGAAAACTATTTTTTATATGTTTTCTTTCCCCTGGGAAATTAAAACATCACACTTCCCGTTATGTGGAATTTAACCACCATGAAATGATGTGATTAATTTTTCATCACCGCCTCCCAAATATGTTTATAAAGAAATATTTAATGGATGAATATTATATTTATGACATAATTATTCTTTTAGATAAATAATTTCTTATATAACTTCTTATCCTCACATTAGTTGGAAAATGATAATGTTGCTCATGTGTATATGTGGACTACCACCTACACAAATCAAATTGATTCATTTGTCATTATTAACTCACATTGAAGGTTCTAAAAGTGATTGTTTTCTAGTAAAAATATAATTAATGCATATTTTATTTTCTAGATATTGTGAAAAATTAACTTATATGACCAAAGTCAACACACTAATGTTATTTTGAGGTAACAAACATAATAAAACCAGAATGTCCAACGTGAAACTAACATGTATAGAAACAAAAAATTTGGTAATAAAAGAAGTAATATGAATAATAATAAAGGATTAACGTGAAATTTTTTTCAAGAAATTTTAAACTTAAATAAAGTTTTTTATTTAGGAAACTGAAGGACACACATGGTGAGTAAAAATACAAGTTAATGTATTTCACATTAAAATTTTGTTTTAAATGTTTTAAACTCTTTATCTTACATATTAATTTTATTAAATTGTTTTCAAAAAATTTAATATTTATTCTGGAATGATTTTTTAAATTTAATTTTCAATTATCCTTGTAATTTCATAATGGTATTAAAATGTAATCTTTATACTAATTTTCATACAAGTGATTTTTTTATTTTATTTACCAAGGTGCACATGTTTTTTAAAACATTTACTACCTAAATTAAATATCTTATAATCATATACATTATTATATATCAAGATTACTCTACAATTATCTATGGTTTTTCTATAAATTTTGTATTCATATTATTCTGAATTTTTTTTCATTTTTAAATAACTTAAAAGAATGATATTTCTTATCATTTATATAATATAACTACCATTAGTTTTTATTATGGTACATAATGAAAAAATTTATGGGTTTTATGATGTTAATTAATGACTTTATATATATTAAAAATTATATGGTTCTTGTAAATTTTATTTGATGATGGTTGACCTCAATATAGTAGTGATGATAAAAGATATTGATACAGGTCTCTAAAGAATTGGGTAAGGTGACAGAGGTAACCAGAAATAAGTTACATATAAGGGATATGATGAAATTATTCATGATGGATATTACATTATAAGGTTTTTGATAATGATGACTATGAGGATAATTTACCAGTATACCAATAAGGTTTTCCGAATCTATATTTAGGTTTTAATGGAAATATTTTTATTTCCTAAGGAAGGAATATGAACTAATCCTTAAATGAATTTTTATGATATGTTTATGATGAAAGGTATGGTTTCATATGTTCTCATGTTTCTCAAAGTTACATTCATTATTACGTTTTTTAATTAATTCTTGATTTTAAAATCCTTTTTGTCAAATTTCATTTTTAATGATTATTTCATGAGTAAGTAAATGATTATTTTGAGCTCAATTATTTTTTTGTAAAAATAAAATTATCCTTACGGGTTTTATTGAATTTTATAAATGAATAACTAGTTTCCTTTTTTACCCTTTACTACTACGTTTTCCCCATACCATGTTTTCAAATAAAAGTGACACATCCTAAAGATATAAAGAAATTACAGTAAGGCCATTTGTAAAACATCTAGAATGATGAAAAAGTGTCATGAATGAAACTGGATTATAAGTTATACTAAGTGGAAATAATCAATTTTTATGTAATTTTTATCCTATTTATCTAAAACAATCAACTGAAAATATAATAGAAATGATATAAATTAGAGAAACATTTACAAACCATTTAATTATATTTTTTTTAAATTTTTATTTCTATATAATATACATATTTCATGAATGATCTTCAACATATCTAGAAAAGTTCTTATCATATAGTAACCTTCTTGGAATATTATGAAATAAAACATTTCCTCATAAAGTTTTTATAAAGAAACATAATAAAGGGTGATATCATATTCATAATAAGGGTAAACATGGTATAAATATATTTACAAACATAATTGAGCATACTATATGCATAATGTTACCAAAACAAGATCATGATTTATGATACCAAACACAAGAAGTCATAAACCATAAAACATGAGTCATTGAATGATTATCATTAATAGAAAATACTTGAGTAATAAGAGTTTAGAAACATCAATAATTAATCATTATTCAAGAGTCAATAATATAAGTTTATTAAATAGGTTTTTGGATTAAACATAATCATTTAAATCACATGTTTAGGATACCTACTAAAACCTTCATCGCATAAAAGGATTGGGTTGGACAAACATTTTCTTTATTAGGGTTAGTATAATCACTTATATACCCCATTAGGTATATTAAAATCAATTGTGAAACCTCATGGGATTTGGGAAATTTCTCATATACCTGTTTGGTCTTAGAATAATTTCTTATGTACTTTATTGGTCAAGGGATAATAGATTGTGTACCCTCTAGGGATGTGTATAATTTACCATGTTCCTTATAAGTTCATGAGATATATAAAATTTCCTTCTGCATTTAAGGGATATAATGGAATTAATGATTTCATAATATTAAACAAATCATATATAATATATAAGAACATAAGATCATTCATAATTTGTATGAAGTTTAATTAAACTTTGATAAAGAAACCGGTTTCATGAAACATTATTTAAACATAATCATCATTAAATATCTATAACAATTATGGGGATGGTATCATAACATCAGATCCCAAAATAATCATAAAAATCATAAAATAAATATGACATAGATTAAAAATATTGATATAAAATTATTAAAAATACTCTTTTATAAATAAGATTAAATAATATTTTCTTTTTGTAACATTGAAAATTGAAAAATTCATTAAAATAGGAATAAGACTTTATTTTTAAATCCGTGAAAAAATGTAATAGTATATATATAATTATGAAAATACATATTTCTATATGATTTCTATATCACCACATAGAAATAGTCTTAATTTTAAATGTCATTTTTGTAGTTCCATTTATATTCGTGAAATAATTTGGACTATGGATGTACGTCACCTTGCTTTTACTTATGAGATTGATTTTCAATAACCATGGTGATATATGGGTTTGGGGAAACACCAACACTATGGGAATCTGATGAAAATGGGTCTATAAAATCCTTGTGTATAAGAACATGTAGACTACGAATAGTGACCAAGATTACCACCATGGTTCACGTGGATTATGGACATAGTTTTATATTAAAATCTATATGGAAAAAACCCTTGGAAAGAATGAACTTTTGTTAGGTTACCACCAAAATCCACAGAAAATGTGTCCATATATTTCTATACCATAAATACATTCTTATTTTATGGGATTAATAATTGTAATTATATATATATTCCTATAGTCGGATGCATCTTAGTGGTAAGGTCATAAAAGAATTGAAAAGAATGTCACAAGAACAAACACTAATGTATTTATTTAATTTTTTAAAGACTAGGTAAATGATCTAGTAGACTATATAAATATATTACTATATCTTATGGGGTGTATCCTAAAATTACTATACATGTAGACCATGTCTATTGATTACCTACGACCATGGTCCAAGACCGTGGTTATAACCTAGACTAAATTATGATGAAAATGTGTTTCGTAGTTCATTTGGACTATCACATTATGATATAGAAATTATTTAGGGACTATTTTAATAGTATTAAACAATGTATACTGGATCGTTTTAAATTTTTTTGAAAGGAAAATTTTTCCATTCCATAAACATATTAAAGCATTATTTTCTATCTTTTGTAACAAAGATAAAAAATGACCTTTTGGAAATGATTATAATATTCCATTTAAATAGTTGAAAATAAATTCAAATATAGTAGAATAATTAATTCATCAATCATTTAAATTAAGATAATAACATTCACAAAATAATTTTGAAAAACATTGATATAAGGGAAAATTATCCACAGCCAACAGGGGGAAATAATTGATGATTTTCTTAAAAGCGTTATTTTGGACTTTTGGAGTTCCAAGTAGGGGAAAATGGAAGTAATACTCAAATAACTCATAAATAATCATATTATATGAAAAATATATTTGTTTTATGTGAAAAATAACATATAAATTTCTACTATGTAAATTGATACATAATCAATCTGGATAAAAAGTTGAACTGTAACATAAACCCAAACCTCAAGTCCTCACATGATTTATACACAATTTAACCCCTAGTATATAGACATTAGACTTATAATAAATATATATAGTAACCATATTTATATTTATATTATTATATATAACTCCCTTATAATTTTAAATTAACAATTTACTATAAATTCCCAATTAGAATTAATATTCTGGTGTCAACTATCCTGTTTTCCACATTTTTTTGGTTTTTTGAATATGATCCTTTTACCTTTTCCTGATTTAAGAATCTAAAAAATATTAAATATTTTAAAAATATTATATTTATTGATTTTCTAAACTTTTATAACCATCCATATAATGTAGTTATTATAATTGAATTACATCACTTCATGGAGGAGGTAGTTCATGCGTATGCAAATGTGATGTTTTCATTTTTCAATCAAAGTAATGAAAGGAAAATAAAAAACACTTTAACATTAAATAATTATAATTATATGTTAAATATAATATATGTTAAATAAATCAGTATATATAACCATTAATGTGATTCTATGATGAAAACCTAAATACATTGCTTTATGGAGATGGAATTTTATACGCATGAACAGACATTGTTTTTGTTATCCTTTAGCTTAAAATGATATATAAAACCATTTTCAATTAAAATATTAAAATATTAGCATATTAAAGATAATAATATTATTAAATTATTTTGGTAAATATGTATTTATAGGAGTTAAATAAATAAATAATCATGCTATAATTCGGTTAAGACTTGTACCTTATCCTAGGATATTATCCTTTAGATCACATTGTATGCCTTAATGAATTATTATTATTGTTATAAAAAGTAAAATAATAAATAGGTATCATATTTTTTATGTTATTTGTTAATATCATGGTTGATATAAGGTTCTCAAAGCGTTTGGATAGGTGTAGAGGGTTGCTTCACTTTTATAACTGAGTGGACTGGCACCCACGTAAATAACCTTAACATGAAATTAATATAAATTCAATATAATTAAAATGAGAAACTATATAAGAGAAATTTAAATTATAAGTCTATTGAAAGCTTTAATACTCTCAAAAAATAGTTAAATATATGTCTTTGTGATATTTAAAGCCTAACCCCATAGCTTCACCTTTGCTAACCCTTTTTAACCGTTATAGTGATAAGTAATATTTTTACCATGATATTTTATTTTTAAAAAAAATATGAAATTTACTATAATAAAATTCTATATTATTAAATAAAATATTGATTTGATTTTATCGTATTCAATTTATAAAGGTATAAAAAAGAAACTCTAATACCTATAAAAAACTCGTAAAATCCATTTTTAGGGAAAAATGGATCTTTATGAATTAAATTTATTTATTATCATTTTTTAAATAGTCACAACCATGATTTGAATTTTTATTTATTCTTATCAATATATTATATATAAATTTTAGTAAGATAATTTTTTAATAGTTATTTATTTATTTTATTAATATAAAATTCATTGAACACATACAGAATAGTTTTATGAAAATATGACTATTAACATTCATTGATTTCATGATTTTTTATAACCCAAAAAAATCAATATATGAATTACCATACAAATATATAAATGTATAAAAATAATTTCCATAAGTTTAATACTCTAAATAAGAAGAAGAAACATTTAAATAAAATATATATATATGAAAACAATGTTTGTAAACATAACACATTCCGTAAACTACAAATTATTAATCTATCATTCATTGTCACTAATTCAAAATTTCAGGGATCTACCCAATTAAAATTATTAATTTTGAAATAAATTTAATAAATTTTGCATCATTCACCAAATGTATTTAATTTTATTAAAATGCATAATTCAAAAAGAATGATCAAAACTATTTCTAAATAATTAATGTTGTTTCTATAAGTAAATTTGACCATTTTTATATAGTCCATTATTTTAACAAATTTGTTTATCTATCCAATAATATATTTCATTATATATTTAAATAAAAAAATTCAAAATTATGTTATGTGTTGTGTATATCATAATCTGTCGAACGCAATAATTTTATCAAAAGGAAAATATTTTAAAATATTGGGGTGTTACATTCATCACACTTAAAATAATTTCACCCAATTTTTTTCTAATTGAAATATATAAGGATAAATTTTCATAATTAAATCCTTTTATTCCCATATATAATCATAAAATTTATGGTTTTAACACAAAATTATGACTATGTCTATGGTAATTTTTCCTTACAATATTTTCTCTTTGGAAATGAATATCTATATGTAGTTCCACACACAAAGACTTATGATCAGCCATATATACTATTAGTTCCCTACATATAAAGGATTTGGGATTTAATTCCACAAAATAGATATAAGGAACACATCGTGAACTTGAGACATGTTTTTTTGAAGCTCCAAATGAGAAGCTAATATCCTGTTAAATCAATGAAAACATTTAGGGGCCTATATATCTT
Organism: Viscum album; assembly: GCA_963277665.1. Taxonomy (NCBI): domain Eukaryota; kingdom Viridiplantae; phylum Streptophyta; class Magnoliopsida; order Santalales; family Viscaceae; genus Viscum; species Viscum album. The sequence continues at coordinate 2,137,102,385 of OY728138.1, forward strand.
GGGATCAAATTTCTCTTCATTCCAATTATCATAAGATTATTAAATGAAAATGTTCATAGAAATAACTTTTCACCAACTTTCAACTCTACATATCTCCATCAATTATCAATATAAATTTCCTCCAAATCATGTTTTCTTGGATTTTCTGATGAATTAATCTATATTTCCCTATTATTTACTTTTTTATCTTATGTCCTAATATCTTTCACCCTCAAACTATATCCCATCTTGATGACTTATTTTTATATGTGGCTTCATAAGTATCCATTAGAGTGCTCGACTGAAAGGTATTGTCCTAATAAAATTTAACTATATGAAGGTGTAGATCCCAATTACCTATGAAATATATAGATAAATAAATTAGAATAGCTTCTACATGATAAATAGTTCACTCAGACTAACCATATATATGATGATCGTATGAAGTTCTAAATCTTAACTATGTATGAAATTATTGACGAAGATTCTCTATAAATTTAAGGTAATCCTTAAATCTTAGTTAAATATAGTTAAAATTGGTACTTCTCTGAAACAATACCTACTCATTAATTCATATCCTATAAGGTTAATCAATATTGAAACATTCCATAATAAAAATGAAAATTATTGACTTCATAAGGTGATTGGATAAAATTCAAATAGATTAATGTTTATTAGATATCTAGGGGAGTCCTTCAATGATATTAATTTCTAATGTTTCCCAAGTCTATATAGATATGGTTAATAGATTAATTATATATTTATAAATCTAAAATTAATGACTGACTTGGTGATATACCAACCATCAATATACAGACTCAAAAATTTACATTTTTATTTTTTCCACCTAAAATATTATTCGAGATATCAAAAAAATTAGTTCTACGAAGTATAGATAATGATGATCCATTTTAATCATAAAAATCTCCTTTATAAATTATAGTATTTAAGGGACCATATTGGTTTCATAAATATTATCTTCCTTTAATGGTAACAATTGAACTCTTAATCATTTCATTCCATCATTTATAATTCCAAATCATCTTTTTGTACCTCTTTAATCTATACAACTTTGTATAGTTTTACAATAATTTGATAAAGAAAAAATTTTCCCCATCCTTAATGACTTTTATCTTCACCATCTAAAAATATATATGTAATGGATTTCATTCAATCCTTATTATGAAAATACTATTATGTTCTTTTTGACTCGGAGAATAAACCATATTCACACCCTAGCATAGTGGAAATGTATTGACTAGTTATAATTATTAATAAACTACACCCATATATTTTTCCATAGATTGAACACTAAGTGTGTGAATATTTAATTTATTGTTTCATGATAAGTTTATATATAACATAATTCACCATATATAATTCCTTTATATTCTCAATAAAACATTCTAACAAACAACTCTAAGTAATTTTTCTAGTAATTTTTCTCATGAAACTTCGATTTTTATGAGGTGTATGCCACTACCATATCATTCTAAATGATAGAAAATACAAATAAATTATTTTATGTGGAAAAATATATTAAAACCTCATAACCACTATAGGGATGTGTATGTTCAGTTTTGAAAAATTTCCTTCTATTCATATCCTTGAAATTGTCTTCACATTAATTTGTCTAAAATAACACGGATCTCGTTGGATTAAGATGTCCCAAGAATAACTTATTTATCACATTGGATTATCATTGGATTGAGATGACCCAAGAATGACGTATTTAAATAATTCACCATATTGGATGAATAATCAATACATATCACAATAATACATTCTCGAGAACCATAATGTTTTATTGAATTTGTATACTAAATAAAAAATCAACAAATTTCATGAAATATATTAAACATCATTCATATTGATTATATCAGATTGTAACCTTTTTAGAGATTTAATATTTAAAACCATTCTTCTTATCTTGGGAAATGGATTAATAAGATATGGTTTACTAAAATTATTAGTAATCGTAATCACGTAAGATATCAATCGATGAACATATGTGTGTATAAAATAATCTCATCGTTTTGAGATCATGATCATAACTTCTGATATAATACCCAAAAATTATGAAACCATAAAAAATTAGTGATAACATAAATCATTTTACAAAAAATATATGATTTATAAGAATTAAGAATCCTCAAAAATCATTCACGATCTATGAGAGTATATCCTTAGTAGAGGAAATCATTTTGTGTCATAAACTTATGAACTGAAATCATATATCAAGGATACCATAAAAGATATTAATAATGTAATAATAAATATAAAACCACTTATTTTCTTTCTTAGTCATGGCATAACAACCCATATACCATATTTCAATTTGGATAATTTCCTTCATACACTTTTTGGCGTAGGATAATCACCCCCATAAACTCTCTATATTAGGATAATAACCCTTGTACACTCTTGGGCTTGGGATAACCACCCATGATTCCTTTTAGCACATTGTATTTAAAAAATTATGAAATGAATTTGAGGATTAAAATGAACACACCCCTCCCATTGTAATAAACAATTCATATATATACTACAAGAACAAAATAGAGTTCATCAATACTTCATAGTCTTATTAACCCTAGTGAAAGAAATGAGTTTCAATAAATATTATAAAAACATTTTCAAAATAATCAACCCATTAAAATTATTTTGATTATATCATAATATCATATCACAAGTTAAACATAAAAATACCTAAAGGATATTGACATATATGAAGTAGACTTTTATAAATGTCTTAGCAATATTATTTAAAAAATAATAAGAAATATCATTTTTATTTGAATCTTTTAAATAAAGTTTTCTAGAAAAATTGAATGATGTTATTTATTGAAAATACTTGAAACCTATAATTATATATTAACAATGAATAAAATACCTTGTTGTGGGATAATATAGACATTTCATAAACGTTTAATATTATTCTTTTCTTGAACATTGATATGGAGGACCAAAAAGGATAAATAAAGTTGAATTTTCTTAAAAAATATTCTTTTGGCCTTTTTGAGTGTCTAATAGGGGAAAGTATAAAGAATAAAAAACCAAAAAAACATTAAGAGGAGAAATCATATTTGTATTTTCTTGGATATAAATTACATATAATTTTTAAACAGTTCAATTTAAACCAAATCAATCCTAATATAAAGGGATACTGTAACATAAACTTTGTCCACAAATGATGGATTCCTTCTTACGTACTATAACCTCACATGTAATAAATTTAGACTTATTATAAATATTTTACGAAAAAATTGTCATACATAAGTTATTATATATCATTCCACAATTATTTCTAATTACCCATTTATTAATAATTCCCTATTAAAATCAATATTAGATTGTCAACAATTCTATTTTCCAACTATATTTCAGTTTTGCGATTATGGTCATTAAAACATGGTCAAGGTTTCAAAATATATAGAATATTAATCATTTAATAAATATAATTTTCATTCATTATATAAAATTTTATAAAAAACTATGTTTTTTAGTGATGAAAAATGAATTACATCACTATATGGAGGTGGTGGTCTGTATATATAAACAAGTGATTTTAATTTTTAAATAGATTGTAATAGGGTAGTCAAGAAAAATTTTATTAATTTAGTCATAATTATATCATAAATATAATATAAATTATATATATATATATATTACCATCCATGAGGGATGTTCAAGAAGAACTAACTATATTTCATCATGAAGTCAATATTCCAAATGTACGCATGGACAAGATTTTCAATTTTCGTTGGATGCAAATGAGGTTGTAAATTTTTTTTCCATAATTAATATATAATTAATGTAAATCAAACATAATTATTTAATTATATTATTATGATTTGAATAATTTTAATAGAGGTAGAACAAGATAAAGACTTGTAATTATTTAGTTAAGATATATCCATCCTATTTTGATAGCTTCCGCTGGATTAAATCTTATGATTTCAGGGATTTTAATTTTGGTGGGATATAGACACTGGGAAATAAGGAGAGATTTTATAAGTTGGTAGGATTTATCATGTTAAATTTATGGTTCCCAATATTTGTGGATATGTGAGGACAAAAAGTTCCCTTTTATTATAAATATGAATTACACCCTTGAAAATACAGTAAATATTAAAGTAATATAAAGTAACCCTCAATGGAATTTATATCCAAAGAATCCCATTTTCAAATATATTTTTGGGTATGTAAGAAATTAGTTCAAACGATTTCATAAATATATGGTTTTGGTGATATTATATTTGTATCTATTAGTTATCCCCTTATAATGCATTTTAACCAATTTAGTGATAAGTTAAATAATTACCTTGGTAAGTTATTTATATTTACCAAATTGAAATTGATATTATACGAAATGGATGTTATGAAATGTTAAATCCATTTTATCATATTCAAGTTCTAAAAATGGAAAAAGGTATTTCTAATATCATCTCGTAGATCGTTTAAAAACCATTTTTTAGAAAAAAATGTTTCCAGCAGGATAAAAATGATTTTATTACCATTACATTATTATTAAAAACCATTATATATATATTTAATATATTAGATTTATTATGTTCAAATTTCATTAAAAAAATTATCTATAGTTATTAATTTAATTTATTAAGATAAAATATATTACTCCCATAAAAATTAGTTTCGCTGAAAGCATCTATTTTACCATAAATGATTTTATCATTATTTATAAATAATACAATATCAATTTATGAATGAAAATTAATTTTTATTATATTCATAAAAAATAATTTTCATTATTTTTAGTACTCTGAACATGAATTATTCACTCTTAAATAAAACATATATTTTAAAATAATTTTTGTAATAAAAAATTTTCATTTAACAAATATTTGTTAAACTGTAATTATTTATTATAAAATAACTATTTCCAGAATGTAATTAATTAATTTTATTACTTTTTAATTGAATTGAATCAAAAAAATTTATTTATACCATTTCTTAGAATTTGTACATTTTAAAATAATTCATTATTGAACAAAATATTTCAAAAAACATTCTCAACAATTAATGGTCTTTTTATAAGTGAATTTAAAAATTTTAACAATGCCATTTATTTATACAATTTTATTTAAATATATAATAATATATTTCATTATATATTTTAAAAAATAATTATTCACTTAATTTTGGTTTTTTATGCATCAAAAGTTTTTAGAAAAATAAAAAATATTAAAGGGAAAATATTGTACAATTTAGAGGTGGTACAAGATCACTCTCCACAATATAATCATTTGGTTGTGTTCTTATGATCTCCACTAATTTTATTTTTTGATTTCATGTTGGTGTGCTTTTAAAATAACTAATATCAAATTTTCATAAAAAAATTATCCATTTTATTTCCATGAATTATCTTCTCTTTATTACATCATAATTTATCTTGTTTAATCCTATCTGAATAAGTATCCATTTTCTCTTCTAAAACAATTAAAAATATTTATCTGAATTATATTCTAAAAATATACCAAAAATATATTGATTAGAATATATATATTATAATATAAAAAATTTATCCTTCTATGATTTTGATTATTTCTCCATGGAATAAGTGTATCTAAAGTAGTAGTACATTATTTTTCTTGTACAATTAATTATTAGATAACATCTCATCTAGATATTATTCAAAAAAAATAGCAATGATAATCCTCCCAAGTCATTCATCTTTGATCAAAATTAATTTTTCATATTTAATTCACATCATTACTACACTATCATAATCACATTTAATTCTAAAAATCCATTCAACATTGATCATTAATATTGATTTCAAAATTTCGGTAATTGAAAATCCTATATTTTATTATGAAATGACCTCCTCAATCATTTTTTATTTTTTATTCTCAAAATCAAGGATTAAAGTAATGATTAATTAATATTGATGATTATTTTATCTCAAAATAGAATATTTGGTTTCATTTTATATAAACCTCATTTAGAACATTTCATTATGAAAATCTTGACCATCCTAAATTTCACAATTTTGATGAACCTTACGATGTTCCCAATGTTTTCAATGCGACTTAATGGCATTTTTGAATTTTTAAATAGAAGTTGTTTTATTATGTTAAATTAATTTTCAATATTTATGCTAATATTCCATTACATATGGTTAAATAAAACAATTTACGTCATAAATGATGCATCTAAAGTTTCATATGCCTATTAAATGATTATTACGATGTTAGAGATGAAGATTTAAGTATTTCTAATATTCTTTAAAAACACAGTGAAATATGTGTTAATTCAAATGAACCTTACAAAAATTAGATTTAATATTAATATGTTTTATATTAGCCTTATAAATTTTCCAATGGATTATATGAAGTGACTGGAGAATCCATTTTTTCAAATGAACCATATTGGTTTTTGGGTGAAACACAAAACGTTTAGTAAAAAATCATCTAAAGTCCCAAAATAAACAATATGAACTTTTGTGAGGAAGATTGTGAAATACAAGTTGAAGCATATAAAGTTACGAAAATTCATTAAAGACCATTGAATTAAACTTAATATTCTTATACATTTTCAAATTCACAGAAACTAGAATATTCTATAATCATTCCAACACCGTTAAAATCATCTAAGAGATACCTAAAACATGTCAAATCACCTAAAATTATTATTAAACATAATTGTTATTGAAATTATTGTAATAATATAAAACCTATTAAAATTGTTTCAAAATTATTTTACATTATTTAAATACTAATATATAATATTTCTAAATAAAATTCAATTCATTCTAATTTCATCATCAAACTCCACTCCACAAACATTCATAAATGAAATATTTAACAATAAACACAAAAACCATCCAACCTATAAATTCTTTGGTTCTTACTCCAAAAATCTTCAATCATTTTTTACTCACATTATAGCTTGAGATTCTATATCGTATTTGAAGTCATATACCTTAGTTAAAATAGCTATATACATTTATTCCAACAAGCATGATCATTTTTTCATTTTTTCCTTTATCACCTTCTCGAAATCAAATGAGGTATATAGATGTCTCCCAGAATATATTCATCTATGTCTTCCAAGCTAGTATTTTAAATCATATTTAACCATTAATATACGGTTAGCATGTAAATCATATCTCTCTCATCCTCCATCAAACATTCTAAACACACAATGACTGTCCTTCATATAAATATATTGACATTTATATTGATAAAAATATAATGTCAAATTCATTAATTATATTGGGTTCTTAAATCTTCACCATTGTATTTTCTTCGATACCAAATTCTCTTATAAAGTCAATTTTATTCTTCTACCGTTCCTGAAAATAAATATTAAAGTAAAATAAGGGGAAACATTTTTCTCAAATGAAACTCAATATAATATCCGATTTTATTTTAATATACCACTTAATCCTTTCTCCCCAGTTCATGAGATATACCAATGGAAACAAAGAAAAACTAAATTTTCAAGAGAGAAAGGTATCCTTACACATCACATGAAAATGATCAATCATTTAATAAAATCCATGAATATGTTTTTATTAAATTTTATATAAATTAATAGTGATAATTCTAGAAAAAAAGATATCCATGAACTATCTACAATGTAACACCAACTATTATTCATTTCATAGATAATATTTATAAAAAATATTAAAAATATTTCTAACATTTTCTAATATTCAATAAAAACATTTAAAAAAAGTAATAAAATTTAATTCTCTCATTTTCATTTTATAATAAATCTCAATGGTAAAAAGATTTAACAAATGCCAAAATATATTTTTAACGTGTTTGAAATACCTAAAACATCAATTAATGTCAAATATTTCTATAATTTTAATTTCATCAATTTTGTATTAAAACTATATAACCTTCAATTCCATTTCTCTACATAATGTTATTCTATATAATAGAGTTCATCATGGAGAATTTTATTAATAAATCACTCCAAACATTTACAAAACTAGTTTATGATAGATTCCAACTTTGCAATTGAAATTGATATGTTTTACGGATATAATAAAATACTAGTTTAGATATAATTAGATAGATAAATATTCAATTATTTATTTGAATAAATGGATTATTCAGTTATAGTTGTTTCATTCTTCTACATTGAATAACAATAATATTTATAATAAGTATACATGTATGTAAATAAGGAGAGTGTACATAAGCTGTTTAATGTGTGAATCATGGGTGAGAATTAGATCTCATCTTAGAGGATATTTTCATTGAAACTCTAAAATGTTTAGAACTATTAATTCATTCATCAACATTGATTTTAAAAATCTATTTTTTCTTTGTGAATCCTGGATTTTATTTGCACATGTCTATTCCTTTTAGTTGGAATAGGTTTTTTAACTACAACTAAAATAGAAAATTCATTTAGTGATGATATTTCAATATTCTAATCAAATTATAACTAGTCTATCCATATTTTAATACATTCCTTTGTAACCTAATAAACATTTTTCTCTTATGTATACTTCTTAGTGGAAGCATTCTTGGCCCATAAATACACTAGTGCAATCCCTTTATTCATGAGTGTCATTTTTATGTTGGTAAAACTACAATATATTGCATAAAAATATATGAATATATCCTAAAACATCCATACAATTTCTCAACTACCATTGTGTTACCCCATTTTGGAAACATTTCATATTGTTTACTAGTTATGTTTTCAATAAATCAAATCCTTTTGTTCCTCTATTAGATTTATTTCCTTTAAGATGTTATCTTTCTTACGTCATTTTGTATATTCGTCAAAAAAAATTTTGTCCCATGATGTGAATATACCTTTAACATTATAATAAAATCTTTTAAATATAATCCACATTCTAATTATTAATGTATGGCTTACATTGTCCAATAATTTTCATTGGTTTACACTCCAAGGAAAACATGCCTTTTTCCCCCAAGCTACTTCTTCTAATGTGGTTCCAAATCAGCATATGATTTCTGTGTGGTTGTCATTCTATATAACTCTTCATTCACATAAATACCTTTTTTCAATAATCACATAAATTATCAAGATATTCAAGTATTTTCTAAGATTAATGATCCTAATTCATTTCTAAAATCTATTTTTTATATTATATTTTCAATTAGATTGGGATCTGATACACTATAATTTATGACATCTCAAATCTTTTGGAGTTAACATATTATTCTGAAATTTGGTTCCCCAATGTCCATCCAACCATAAAAATCATTAATATCCTACAAGTCTCCTTATCTTTCTTGTAGTAGAAGTTAGGGTAAATTTATACCATTGATATTTTTTAATAGATATACCATTCTTTCATATTTTATTTGGTAAAATGATCTTCATTTCATTTCTATATAAACTATTTATGATGTGGTATTTTTATTCTCATTTTATCCACCAATATTTTACCATATTTTATATTTGAACCTGAAATTATAGACAATATATCTTTATTACAAGAAAATATTCATGGATATTGGGTTAACATCATTTGATATCTTCATATGGGATGATAACGCAATGTTTTCATGATTTTTTTAAAAAATTTATTATTTATATAAGTAATCACATTTTAGAAACTTTTGTCGAATCACATCTTCATTCCATAGAGTGTAAAGATTCTATATGGGTATTTTTATGATTTCTTAACTTCAAATCCTACTCAAGTTATTTCAAATTAATAACAAAATTCTATATTTTAATTTATTTCAACCCTTTTTTACATTCCTTTTTATTCATATTAATCTAACGCCTATATATTTCTTTCCTCCTATAAATAATTTCAAATATATTTTATATTCTTTTCATTACCCTCTGCATGTACGTGTCTAACATTGTAAAGATTTTTAGAGTATATCTGATTCTTGGATAACTTCTATAAAAAAACTTAAACAAAATAAATTTCCCAAAAAGAATATTTTTAGTAACTAATAAATAAAAGAATATATTTACCTAAAATGTAGTAAAAATTATTCCCTATCTTCAACTAGTTATGTGAGATTGTTACATCAACATACCTTTTAAACCAACCTGTCGTCCATTGCATTATATTCTAACTCAAAATTTAATTTTTCATCAACTAGTCCATCAATAAATGTAATTATGTGACTGATAATATTATTAGAAACATTATTCAAATAATTCATTATTTCAATACCAAAATAACAAAGTAATAAATTAAAAAAATCCTCATAATTGGTTGAACTCAATTCCTCATAATTATTCTAAAACATTTTATATAGATGAGCAGTTTTACTACATTCAAGTATTGTTTTTCCTCCTTCACTAATAAAATTTTTATAGGTTTCAGTTCCACTTTTTTTAAAAGAATTTAGAGACTTAGTAGAAACAACCATTTTTACTATAACAAATATAGAATATGAACATTTAATTGGAAGAAATTCTATGCATTCTTCAAATATATACTTCTTTATAATTTATATAAAAACACATGAGTTTCAAAATGGACCCAACCTAAGGGAACTGTATGCTTTTATCCCACTTGAGATATCCAATATACTGTTTAGTCACCAAATATAAGGGTTGAATCAGATGTCACCTTATTTTGTATAACTCTAATTAATGTTATAAAATATTACCCCCTTTGGGTTTTTACCATATACTACTTAATAATGTATATATTAATTTTATTATCATTTACTCATCACAAAATAGTGACGTGAAATATTGAATATTGATAAAATATTAAATCATTGTGTTTTTATATTGTTTTTCCCCAACAAGTAAATCATACTCTTTTTTGTGATCATATATTCTACATGAGTCATAGATTTACGATTAACAATATTATTTTCAATTTTATTTGGTCCATGTGAGATTATCCTGAAACCATAGTGCATCCTACAAATACAAAACATCCCATTGAAAATATTAAATTTATACGTGATTTATTCTATATTATACAAGAATTAGTCTCTTTTCTACATCAAAAACACCCCATACCCAAAGATTAGAACCATGAGTATACCCCATAAAATTATTGGTATAGTTTTTACCCATAGTTTTAGGAACCATGGCCTTTTTATCCATTGGGATAGACCTATAACCATTATTTGGTCCACTAATGGGTATACATTCTTATTAAAAAAATCCTCCATTGATATTTGATCCCATCACATTCTCCCTACACCACAACGACTCTACCACTATCCTACAATATTTTTTTCTCATAATCAAAACAAATTATATGTATAAATATAAACATGTATTAATATTATATTATTTATTATTTTATTATTATTATTTTTGTGGAAAATTATATGTTCATCATGTACCCATGGTTGGGTCAAAATATGGTTATACATTTTCCAATAAAACCCCTAGGAATCATATTCCCTTGGTTTAGAAAAACCATTTGATGAAGGGTGACTTATACCATTGGTTTTTGGAGGTCCATGGTTTTATGCCCTTCTCATGAAATTTTTTTTCACACAATACCAATTCCCATAGTTTTCATAAATCATGGGTGTATGGGTGACATATGACCATGGTTTTAGGTGAATCATGTGTATAGGACCTTCTCGAAGAAATCTTTTTCCCCAAAAAACATATTCCCATGGATTACAAATACTATGGGTATATCAGTTATCTATAACCATAGTTTTGTATATTATTTTGGGTATATCCTTGTCTATTAGTAGTGATATTGATATTAAAAAACATACTCTGTCATTTTTAAGTAGATATTCCTTCTATATATGATGTCATTATATCTACTAATCGGATCTTCTTCCTCAAAAGTGTCTTAGACTGACTATAAAAATTCATGTATAACAACATGAAACTCAGTATAGATAAAAAAATCCATATCTTAGATTTCTCAAGAATTGGATATCTAGAATACCATAACATTGTCACCAATGACCATATATTTTAATTAATAAACAACAAACCATCCACAATAACCTTCCTCAACTCTTACTCTTCCTTCACTATCATTTTTTCTATCTTTTATAATATAGATTATGATAGGTTCTGTAATATTATATTCTCATCCTCATTCACTCTTCAAATTTTTCTCCTTAGTGACATGAACTAGATCAAATCAATAGAATCATGTTTTACTCTTCTTCTTCTTAGATACCTAGAAGGTTATTCTTATTTAGATATATAAAAAGTTCTTTGTTCTCTTTGTCATGATTATTGTTGAGATAAAATTATATATTCTTCCCAAATATTATATTTTGGATCAATGAATATATTTTTCATTTATTTTAATGTTTAAATTTTATGCAATAGTATTTTCCATATATTATTATTTTACATTGTATTGATTATTTTCAAGAACATACACTAATATAGCTAGTGATTCTGTGGCCTGGTGTGCTCGAAATAAATGTTTAAAATATATTAAATATATTAAATAGAACACTCATGAAATTTTCAAAAATTTAGGAATAATCTATAAACGGGTTCATGACTAAGAAATATAAGGTATACATTGAGTTCATAATAAAACGTTTAACCAAGTCAATAAATAACCATTATCAGCATGGGTAGTTTTTTGAAAATTATTCATGGGCGCAAAAATGGATAAAATAAATAAATAAATTATTTTTTGTTGATAAAACAATTAGGGATTCTTTAAATAGACTATTTTTTTATAATTATAGGGTTAGTCTCATAACCCTAAAGTCATTGGAGATCCTTTTGAGAGAGCATATAAGAATCTCTCAAGTGAATGGAAACTGGATCGTGGATTGACGATTGATGTACAAAGAATTCACAGGACCTTATCAACGATCCTGAAACAACACTTTTCTTCATCAACGATCAATATAAATCGATGTAGGGTGGTTATTGTTTTAATTTCATTCCTCGTTAATTATTTCTATATTGAAATAATCCCAATCAACAAATAGATAGATTTTGGGATCATTTGTATTGTGGGAAGGATTTTATTATAGGGATTTTATCAGGAGAATTACTTTTTATTATTCATTCATTGATTTTATTTATAATATAAATGAACTGAGATCAACAAGAGAATATATCGAGGTATTCTCAATTTGATTGTTTATATGATTTTGTCCTTTGATTCCCTATTCATTGTGGGAATTATTCATTTGGCCCACGGGTTAACATTTACAATTGAAATTGATTTTCACACACCCATTTTTTGGTGAAATAATCACAGATCATAGCTTGTGGATTAGCACGACATGACGGTGACGCAATAAAAGAGATGGAAATAGATAAGATGATTTAGATACCGGATTTTCATATTCATCAATGCATAACAAGGAATGATGAATGATCCCATTTTTCAACTGGATCGAAGGCCTGCAACATGTTAATCAATGATGGAATGACATGATGAGGATAAATATACTTTTTTTATTGAAACATTCTATATATTGAAGGTTCGAGGAATTTTCATGAAATGCATAATAGGATCTAGAATTCTTGGAAATTCAACATTACACGGTGTGAAAACCGTATATACACACTGTGCAGGCCCCCCTGAGTGCTGGCTAGGGTTTTGGGAGATACATAATTATATCATGGTGTGTGGTATATCCTAGGAGAATTAGCATGTACCTAAGAGGGTACATGGACACGGGATATAGTTCACGGGTTAGGGAAGGTCATGTACTCCCCTACATGGACATGGCCTGGAACAAAATACATAGGCTATGTTGTGTACTGGTACATGGGATCAAGTACGTGAGATAATTTCATGTACTAGCACATGGGTAGAGAAAATGTGTAGTTGATATGGTTTGTAAATATAAATAGACACAAAAACGATTGATACAAGGTCTGTTTATAAGGGAAGCGACCAGTTTCATGTATCATAGTTTGTAACCCTTCAACACACAGTGTAAATTTTTATACATGACTTAGGGAATAATTCCTCAATTTATTGGGCATGTTTATTTAGGGTGTGTTACCCTTATAATTTCCATGTGGTTTACTATGGAATCATATTTTACTCCCAGTACCATAATCCCTTTAGTATAACTACTTGGATATAGTAATTGGAATCCCTCTGTGTGGCCTGATGTGAGATCCTCTATTCATCTTCATGACCTGGTAAGAGTTTTTGGTATCATTGTGACCAACACAACGTTTGAACCGATCCTATACTTAGTGGGATTTTCTAGATTGAGTTTTCCATATCACCTCATGGCCATAGAAGTGATCATCATCTGTGTATTGTATCTCTTCAGATCTTAAAAATTTACTTCTTAATGGCGAGACCCGACCAGCACTACCTCTCTAACAGATATCATCAGTGCTATCAAGAACCTAGAGAGTGTTCTATTGGATTTTGGCTTTATGTAATCATAGAGCTAGATTCTTAGACTAGAATATAATGGTTCTAAAATACCTTTATATTTTTTATCCTTTTTTAGTATATATGGATATTCTTGTTATATGAGTTTTAGACGTATACTGGTGTAGAGAAGACTATAATTCCATTGATGTATGATTTGTGGTTTTAGTGTGTCCTAATGAGTATTTTTATAAACACCCATGTATGGGATTTTCCTACACAAGTCATTTCTTTTTTAGATGATCGAACATTAAACATAGTCCTAGAGAGACCAAGACCAGACAATTCTTATTGAGATATGATACAATAAGGTGTCATCGAGAGGATTTTTTACAGAAACCCCAGTTTTAACATTAGGTAGAAATTATATATCAGAATATTTTTTGTGAGAATTTATTTGGGCTGGTTTAATTTTTTTAATTCCTATCATAATTTGGTAGTGGAATTTAATAGTATTCATGTGTCAGGACCCATCCCATTGGGGCCCCTATCGTGACTTATCATTCCCACCACCAATAGGATAGGTGCTTGTGACTAACGTTGAGTAGGAATATCACTAACATGGAAGGAATTTGTAGTGTACCTATATATGTAGACACACACACACACACACATCCAATCCCTGAAAATGATTAAATGTAAAAACCACTGTGAAACCAATGAATTTATATATCTACATCCCACAACCAGAGTATGATAGGATGTAATTGTAAGTAAAACATAGACCTATACAAGACCACCAAAAATAATTTGTAACCAGAAGACCAAACTGTAAGAATAGATACTTAGACTACTGATTGAAAGATGCAAGACCAAACATAAGTCTTCTTAGTGACACAATGCATCATCTAGTCCAGTTCTGCAAAGGACGCCATCGAAATTTTGATCATCTGGACAAGACATGACACATGCTGGAAAATACCATATAGGGTGATTATAAAAATACTTAGTAGGACACCCAATAACCATAAATAAATATAGAAATTAAAATTATAGTCATCTCTATAAGGTTATATTTCATCATCACATATAACATGAATATCTAGAAATACTCAATTCATGAAACACAGTCTATAGGTAAGCCACAACCATAGTATATCAGCCTTAGAATACCATCTCAAAGATTTAAAAAATCACTCATTTGGGAGAAACAATTCTTGAGTCCAACAGCATTAATGATGTCCATAAAAAAGGCACTTCTCATCAAATACATTCATGAGATTGATACGCTCATAGATCTAAATATATTATGACACACATATGAGGCTCACTTCTAGAGACATGGGGTGATACCAAAAAATCAATCTAAATTAACCCGCTAAGTAGAGGATCAGTCCCCGCATGGTGTTGGTCACATTGATTGTAGAAACTACACCTACAACACAAATACAAATAGATTATCCCTCTTTTGACCACTTGGGGGTTTAAAAAATCAATCCATGAATTCTAGATGAAGGGATCATAGTCCTAGAAGTAGGAAGAAATTCTAACAAACCTTCATAGTAATAATAAAGTGAACTAATTCTAATGAAAATTTTCATTGATATGGATGAAAAAAAATCAAATCCAGGTAGAATGGGAACATGATATGTAGTAGAGGGAAAAATCATGTCCATTAATTCAATGTACTTCATGTGTAGAATGGACCATTTCATTTAAACATGTGCTTTGTAGAAGAGTACACAATGTGTTATTTCATTCTATTTTGTCTCCCTATATCTAGAGATAACCCATGTACTCCAGCTATGTTCTAGTATACAACATCACCTCGTGTTTCCATTCCCATGTACTATTAAAGAGGTTATCCCATGTACATGATCCCAACCATGCTGTGTGGGGGAGTACGTGTCGTGTAGAAAACTAGTTTACTCCTCCCCATGTCTGTTTATTCTTTTAGGTACACGTTGAGATCATCCAAGGGGGAATACATGTTCTATTCTCAAGGACAACATGACATGTGGATCAGGTTTTTTCCAAAAAACTCATCTTCTTCCTCCGCATGCCTTGGATGATTCTCTTTAGTTTGTTCCATCAATCACCATTCCATAAAACTCGATATTTGAGGTTCGATGGATATCATATCACTAAATCGACAATATTACAGCCTTCAATCGGCTTAAAAAATGAGACCAAATTTGTTCATTGTTACCATAAAAGAATGAAAAATCATCACCCATGATAATTTGATCCATTTTGACAACCACCATCACACCTCTATCAATTCATTCTGATATCGAATCCTTGGTTCAGGATCATTCATCCAAGAATTGAATGAGAAAAAATGTATTTTTCTAGAAAGTTCAAAAAGTGGGGTAAGAATGATAAATACATGGAAGAATGGGGAATCATGGGAAAATACAAAACCAAATTGTGAGGACTGAACCTCAATCAATTTCTAGGTTGATCAGGGTTTTTTTACATTATAATGAATAATAAAATCCACCAATTTTAATGTTAATCTCTTAGTAAACCTCATGAAATAGACCATCCCCCATAATGATTGATCCATAGGCCAATATATTTTTTCACTGGTCCATATTCATCATAGGAATCAGGAATTGGTGAAGAACAATAAAAATAGCATGCCCTACCATGTATCAGAGAAGTCATTGATGAAAAATTATCATAACGTCATCATTGTTGGAAAGATCACACAAATTCGGTCAGCATCGATATTCAATCTATGATTTTTCAATCCTTCATCAGTAAGGATTTTCTATATATCCCTCCAATGATTGTCCAGAGGATTCTAGAGTTATGCAGATGACCTTGTAATTTTGGCATAAAAATTTATTTAAATACTAAACAGCCATTGCATCGATGAATGAAGTAAAATACTTTCATTCAAATTATTAAGTTTATTTATATGACCACGATGGATTTTCCACAAAAAATAAAATCTAACTAATGTTACTCCACACCTAGGGTAAATCTCTAATTCTGAACATAATTTTTCCCTCATAATTCTGATCCAGGAACTAGTTTAAATGTTATTGAACTTTTTTTTATAAATGCTTGTGCATGCTATTTGATTTTTTAATATATTTCAAACATTTATTCTGAACACAAAGGGTCTCCCAATAGTATTATGCCTCAGCACTTGGTCTTAAAATTAATCCATATAATATTTTAAAAAAATAAAAAGAACATTTGGGATAATACGTTCTCCCAATCATGGGGCATTACATCCGAGAATATCCAATACAGAGTCCACTCAAAAATATTTGGGTACTGGGAACAAATCTGATCCTCCCACTCACATCTAATATTATGAATATTCTCAATCAAAAACTAGACACACAACAAAGGATTAAATCATCCAAGAAGGATCATCTCATGTTGATCTTTCATCTCCACTTATTACTCCGCAAAAAGCACTCCATCCTTGATTTCATCTCTCCCCAGCCAATAACCTGTGATTATTCATGCACGTACCTCCTTAGTTTTGACATGTGAAAGATTTCGTTTATCCAGTATAAATGTAGAAGTATGGCCATGTGGAATTCCACCTTTCCAACAACACATAGTTTCTAGAAAGAGGATATTAACATCATCGCTAAAATTCCACCCCAGGAACATCTCTATAATCCACATCGAGGTGAAACATATAATAACACAAGGTCTCCCTCCTTGAACACCAAATTATTTTTGCCTATTAGAACAAGACTTATTACATCTCTGTAAAGTCTTTATATACTCTTGGATAATCCAAAACTTCTCTATAGTATCTCATAGTAACTTTAGTCCCCTGAGTGATGACTCTCCTAGGTCAATCTAGAAATGTGGTGTCCTACAGGGTCACCTATAAAAAGCCTCAAATGGTTCCATACTGATGGTGTAATTGTAGCTATTTTTGTATGCAATCTCCACCTGTGGTAGTTGGTTCTCCCAACTACGACCAATTTGTAACATGCTAGCTCACAAAATGTCCTACAGAACCTAAATGATCGGTTCTTTCTAGCCAATTTTTTTGGGTAAAACGGTTTACTCAAGCATAACTAGGTCCTAAATGCCTCATTTAATCACCTCTCCAACACAGATGTAAAGTGATCATTGAGATATGAAACAATCATTGATTTAACTCAATGTTGATGCATTATCTCTTTAATTTACAGGTGTCTCAAGCTCTCTACTAAACTTTGATCTTGAATAGATAGAAAGTGGGCCAACTTTTTGAGTTAGTCAATGATCACTCCAATAGTGTTCTGTCTCCTAGATGTACTTGGAAATCTAATCAATATTTTCATAGATATCCCACCCCACTTCCATTATGGAATGTCAAGGGGTTGACCAAACCCTGCAGAATCATTGTGCTTATCCTTCACTAGCTGACTAGTATGCCATAACATGATAATCTCTATTGTTCCTTTCTTCATCCATGGCCACCAAAACTGATTTCGAAATAAATTTTACATCTTTTCAACACCTGGATTCACAGCTAAAGGGGGTGTATGAAACTCCCATAGAACATCCTCTCAAATATTATTGGTACCATTCTGTGCCCTCTGAAAAGAATGACATGCTACCCACCATTATAAAATATATTAATAGCATGCCCTATTGATATCTTTTCATGTAGGGAATCGCAGTTGGTATCCCCAAGATATCACACCTTGACTTTCTGTAACATTTTTGGGGATCCAACAATTGACATCAGGTATGATAATCCTTCCTTATCATTAAATAATAACTACTTTGAGATCATCTGCATAGACACCTCATTCCGTTACTGCAAACTAGATATCCTACTAAGAGCATCTGCCACCACGTTCCCCTTTCTAGGACTATAGATAATCTCCAAGTCATAGTCTTGTAGGAACTCTAGCCATTACCTCTATATCAACATAAGATCATTATTCTAGAATATATATAATTGAGAATCTTTTGATCTAAGTAGACAGTACACTACTTTCCCATTGGCTAGTGTCCCCACATCATCAAATATAATACTACCACTATTAACTCAAAATTGTGGATCATGGGTTTTTTCTCTTGTATTCTCAACTGGAATTTACCATAGGAAATCACCACTTTTCCTCTGCATCCAAACACAACCAATATTGATTCATCATGCATCATAGAACACTACATAGTCAACACCTTCTTATAGAAAATTTGATGATGGGAGTGCTCATCAAATACTGACTCAACTTCTAAAAATCCAACCAGTACATTTCTATCTAGATGAAAGGATTACCCATTCAGGTCAAAGATGTTATGGGTTTTGATATCTTGTAGAAAATAGGTATAAATCTCGTGTAATCTCCTTCTAACCCGAAGAAGATCAGAACCTCAATCATGCTCTTAAATGGCTTCCATACCAACACTACCTTGACCCTGGATGGGTCCAATCCCACTCTATCCACATAGATAACATGTCTTAAAATGTGCACTGTCTAAAAATTTAACTAGAATAGAAATATCTTTTTGTAACGATAGTGCTCTCGATGTATGTCTAGAACTATCCTAAAGTGTATCACATTCTCCTCCTCATACACCCAGTACCAATGAAATTATCAACGAAGACCACCAAGAACCAGTTTATGTATGGCTGAATGATATAGTTTATGAGCCCCATGAACTCTATTGGAGAGTTATTCATGCTAAAAATCATCACTATGTACTGATAGTGACCATAGATACATCAGAATGTTGCCTTCAGTATATCCTCGTCCCCTACTCGTATATGTTTCTAGTCTGATCTAAGGTCAAAAATCAAGAACCATTGTACCCATCTAAACTAATCAAAGAGTCCATCGATCATCGGTAGTTGATTCTTGTTATTCATAGTCACCTAGTTCAAGCGACAGTAGTCCAAAAAAATCAATCTCTCATCTACTTATTTGGAAAAAAATTGGGGCTACCCACAGTGAAACACAAGTTCACATGAATTCCTTCCATTAAGAGTCCTCCAACTGAACCCTACGATTATGATTCTCTTCAATATCTATTAGATATTCTAGTGTGTATATTTGTGTCATAATGAGGTGTAGATTAATCCATAAGTCTATCTCTCAGCAGGGAGGTAATCTTAGAACGTCTCTAGGAAATAAATCCTCATACTCCGCCAATACTGTAGGAAGCTGAGAACTCACAACATCCACCATGACATGTGTTAGTATATCCAACTGATCAGTAATCTGATGCACCCTCAAATGCATGATTGCACCCTACACTTCCTAGGTTTCCTTTTCTCCAAAATATTTAATCCATATTTCATCACTATGGACACACCACAACCTTCACATAAAAGATTCAATCTGGGAATGAATTGTACATAACTAATCTATTCTAATTACAATGTCCTAAGGCCATGATTATAATGACCCATAAAATTCAAGAGAAATTTTTTTATTAATTTTCTTTGGAATTTTACAAGAGCGCGGTTTCTGACGGCACCTGATTCTGAGGCCCGGTGTGCCCGGAATCAATTTCCGAAGTTTGGCTCGGGTACGTTCAGTGAACGAACGAGCGAGTTTTCGTATCTTTTGAACCGATGCTCGGAATTAAAATCCGATGGCACCAATAAACTTGCAACGCCGGTAATCGCTTAAGGGAACCTTTACTGTAGTTGAGTTTGTGCGGGAGAAGAAGTTAATTAATAGGGTTTAATTAAAAAGTAAATAAAATTGTTAAATCAATTTTATTTCTTTTTCAAGGTGGTTAGTTTCTCCCATGGGAAGTTGGTGGTGGGGCCCACATCCATCCAACTTCCCATGTGTGGATAATTAAAAGGGTGGGGCGCACATGAACCCCCCCACCTTTTCAATTTTTCCCTAACTCCCTAACCCCTCTTAACCCCTCACATTCCTAACTCCCCATTAACTCACCTTCATTAATATTTGACAACTTGTTGTAATTAATTTGGTGAGTTACATGTATGTTTTTGAAATTCAAACAATTGAATTTCAAATGCTTTTTTGTGTTAATAAAATAAGTTTAGAACATATTTTATTAGGGGTTGGTGTTGGGTTGTTTGAGAGCTTTTTGGAGAAAAAGCTAAGGAACACCTTCTTCCTTGACGAAGAATGCGAATAACACCGTTCTTCAACGAAGAACTTCTCCGCCGAAGAACACGGTTCTTCCGCGATGCCGTATCCACGACGCGACGTTCTTCTTCCGCGTCGTCTCTTCCGCGATGGTTTTCTGCGACGAAATCGCCGTCAACGACTTCGAATCCTCGCTTCGCGACGTCGACGTTCTTTCCCCGCAACGCCCAACCTCCGCGACGCTCGTCTTCCGTGGGTCGTTGACGAACATCGTTCCGGAACCGAGGTAGGGGAATTATTTTTAATTAATTCCGTTCATGATTTCAAGTTTTTCGATCTTTGTGGTTTTCGACTAATTGTTATCGAATAATGCGAGGGGGCTGGTCCGCACAATCACGGCCGACCCTCCTCCTTATTTCATGAATGATTTCTTTGTGGATGGTACGAGGAAGCGTGGTGTCGTCGCACCACGCGGTTTCATGCGGAAGATATGTGTGGCATCGTCGCGCCGCACCGTGGAAAGAAATTCAAGGACGTTACGTCGTCGCGCCGTGTCGAAGAAAACCGAAGATTCCATGGCCGGAGCGGGGTTGCGGTGGAGGGGCGCGGTGCCATTGCACCATGCCGGACGACAAGGGTCGCGCCCAGTTCCGGGCCGCGGAGGAGCATGGTGACCGGCAGCCAGCCGGGCCGCCGGTGTCAGAGCCGGAAGGGGACAGGCCACCACCGGTCCCGTTGAGAAGGAGTCGGCCGGCAAGGTTGGGCCGGCCGGAAAGGGGAAAGCCGGGGGAATTAAATTCCCCCAGCCAGCTTCAAACGGCCCCCCATTAATGAGGGGGAGGGGGGGCGTGGTTACACAGGGGGGCAGCCCCCCCCCCCCTGCCGAAACGGCTCGGCCAAAGGGCCGAGCCAAACAGCGCGCTGGGCACGCTGTCCCCAGCCGAACCAGCGCCTGGCCAGGCCGCACCCAGCCGGCCGGGCCGCGCCCAGCCGGTTCGGGCCGATCGGGGGGTCTCGGGCCGGGTCGGTCTGGGCCCGAAACCCCCGTTATCGGACTGTTTGGGTTCAAATGCCCATAACTCCGGGTACGAACCTCCAAACAACACGCCGTCAGCGGCGATGCGATCCTTGGATCGAGACGGTCGTTTCCGTATATCGCACACAAGGTTTTGGAATACTTTGAGTTCGGCCGGGTTGGTTCGTACACGAAACCAACCGGGCCCTCGGAGCGGAAACGCTCATATCTTGAGCTACGGATGTCCGATTGACGTGTCGTCAGCTTTGTTGAGTTCCTCTTAGTGAGACGGATCTTTTGTCTTACTCCGCCTGAGGTTTGGACATAGGTGGAGCACGGTCGGGTTGGTTTTCCCTTAAAAACCAACCGGGCCCCTGGGACGAAAAAGCCAATAACTCTCAGACCGGGCGTCTGATTGATGCGCCGTCTGTTGCGTTGAGTTCCTGTTGACGATACGGAACTTTTGGATACATCAACTCTGGACTATGTGATAGTTGATGTATCAGCCTCTCGGCTCGTAGAGCGGACCCTCCCGAACGAGCTTGCTGTGTGCAGGAACCCTAGAGCTGGCTGCGACTGCTACTGTGACTGCGACGACGACTGTGCAGAGATCCTCAGTGGATTCGACGACAACGATTAAAGCACTCAGCGATCCTATGTGGATCAGTGCTACCGATCCTGTGTGGGTCCGATCCTATGTGGGTCAGCGCTCAGTGGTTCTGTGTGATCCAGCGCCTATAGATCCTGTGTGGGTCCTATCCTGTGTGGGTCTTTGCGGGGGTTAGTACCTATCGATCATTTGTGGGTCCGACGACTTAGATGGATTAGTGATCATCTCTATCATCTTCGAAGATGTATACCTATGTGAGCTGAATCCTGTTTGCTTTCATGTGTGGATTGTGTTGTGTTATCCTGTGTGGATTATGTTTGCTTTCCTGTGTGGAATACGTATACTTTCCTGTGTGGACTGAGTTGTACTTGGGCTCAGGGGTTGGAGCGTATTGGAATTGATGACTTAGGTATATGTATGGGCATATACCTAATCAGTGTCGGTTGTTACTTCGTGATTTTATCTTTCCTTTGTGGTTTATCCTTTGTGGATTTTGGGAGACCTCCGGGGGTCTCGGGGTCCCTACTGAGTAGCTTATACTCACCCCTGCATGGGCTATGTCCGCACTACGTTGTGTTGGTTGCAGACGACGGACAGCGTTGATCGTGGTTGAGGCTTGCAGAGCAGAACGGTACCTGGAGGTGGACCACTGGGCGGGATGTACTCGGAGCGGACGGCGGGACCCGAGGAGCAGTGGAGCTATCTGTACCCACCCTTCAGGTGGGATTTCCAGTGGACAGCTCGGCGTAGCAGCTTTACTTTACAGTTGTTGTTTTCCCGTTCGAGTTGTACTTTACAGTTGGGCTTGTATTTCCGGCCCCTTTTACTTTCCGTACTTACTGTTGTACTCAGTTTTTACTTAGTGTTTACTTCTTCTGCTTGTACTTTGTGGTGCTTGTTTACTTTACAATGGCAATGCCTTCCCTTTTTATCGGGATTTACGCCTTGGTGCTAGTCGCCAGCCCCTGGCCTATGGAAGGCGGGCTTGGGGTAGTCACGGCACGGGCCCCGAGGACGGGTCGTGACAAATTGGTATCAGAGGATTTCAGTTCTACCGCGAACTATGACCTTTTCAATGTGAGGCAATAGTGTTTAGCGTATTGAGTGTGGTTATCAGTCCAGGGAGTCCAGTGTTGGTGCGGCGGCCGACGTATCTATACACCAGGACCCTGACTTCTAATTTCCGACTTAATGCACAAAAACATTGATTGCATGTGTGTTTCAAGTTTTCTTTGTGATTACTTTGTATCAGCTCACCAGGTATACTATTCTGACCGTGGCGCACCTGTTTCCTTTTCAGGATGGCCCCATAACGACAGCCAGCTAGGGTTCCGAGAGTTGAGCGTGACGACAGCCCACCGAGCGACGAGGCCTCGGTGCAGGGCCCTTTGTCAATAGTGGCACCAGCGGTAGCTCTACCCGCCGAGACCCCGATACTTCCAGCACCAGCCGCTGACGATTCACGCCACCTCAGCGCATTGCATGAGTTCCAGCGCCAGCGACCACCCAGGTTCCGTGGGGAGATGGACCCGCAGGCAGCCGAGGACTGGCTGGAGGCAGTAGTACGAGTTTTTAGGCTAGTGAGGACACCAGCAGACCTCATGGTGATCCTCGATGCGAGCCTACTGCACGCAGCAGCGGGCCGATGGTGGAACTTGATGCTCCAGGTGCACGATGAGGCATCTCTACTTTGGACGGACTTTGAGAGCCTCTTCCTCTCATAGTTCGTCCTAGCCACCCTCCATGCGGTGCGTATTTAGGAGCTTCTTCAGCTGCGGCAGGGTAGCATGACGGTCGCTCAGTACTCGGCGAGATTTACCGATCTCTCGCGCTACTCGACCGACATGGTACGGGACCCATTCATTCGGGCCCGGACCTTTGAGCAGGGATTGAGACACGATATCAGGGCATCGCTGATCTCCCTCAGCATTTCGACTCAGACAGGAGTACTGGAGCGGGCCCTTTTTATCGAGAGCTTTCTTACTGAGTCTACACCAGTGCCGAGACCCACCGTAGGGCGGCACGTAGAAGATTCTTCCGCAGCAGGCAGTCGACGGATGACTCTTGGGTCCAGGCAGACCAGACCCTCAGGCAGACGACCTCAGGACACTGGCTCAGCAGTGTGGGGCACACAGCGCAGAGCCAGTCTTTCGAGAGGCAGGTAGTGCTACTCGTGCGGCGGGCAGGGCCACATGGATCGTGACTGCCCGACCCGCCGTGCCGAGGAGAAGCAGACGGTTGAGGGACCACCGAGGTAGAGGGAGAGGGTCGATCGTGGTGGTCCGCATGGAGGAGGCGGACGAGGCAGAGGAGCTGGCCGAGTAGTAGGTGGTGGGCGACGCTTTGAGGCTCTACCACCACCACCACCAGGAGGTCCGCCCCGACCACAGGGAGCTGGCGGGCAAAGAAAGGCACAGCTCCAGGCAGCAGAGGCCTACGACCACGGCGCGCTCGAGATGATTCGAGGTACTATCTTTGTCTATTCCATCCTTGCTGCAGTACTTACAGACAGAGGAGAGAGTCACTCTTTCATAGCTGCTGCCCTTGTTCGGAGCTCGGAGATTCCGACAGAGTCGTTGGCTCGATCCTTACGGCTAGAGACTCCTACGAGAGCAGACTCGACGATTACACACTGGTGCCGGCAGTGTGAGCTTACTCTAGGAGGCAAGAGCTTCATCTGGGATCTTCTTATAGCAGCGTCGAGGCCTTATGACGTCATCTTGGGCATGGATTGGTTATCTACGGTCCATGCACATATTGATTGTTTTAGGCGCAAGGTGCGATGTGTACGCACCGACGGGAGCAGGTTCACCTTCACCGGCGAGAAGGGAGCCTTTGCAGCACAGGATGGACTTCCGCAGAGGAGAGGAAAGCACATCACTCATCAGTTGTCTAGCCTCATCCTAGGAGCAGTTGATGTGCGAAGTCCTGGTTTTCCTGCAGTGGTGGATCAGTTTGCCGACGTTTTTTCCGACGACGTCCCAGGGTTACCTCCTCGCAGAGAGGTAGACTTTTATATTGACCTGTACCCCGGGACAGCTTCGATATCAACTCCAGAAAATCGGATGGCCCCCGCTGAGCTTCGAGAGCTATGGGTACAGTTCGAGGACTTGCAGGGAAAGGGGTTCATCCGACCCAGTGTTTCACCCTGGGCTTCCTCGATATTGTTCGCCAAGAAGGCGGACTGGGGCTTGCGACTTTTTGTCGACTATCGTCGCCTGAACCAGGTGATAGTGAGGAACAAGTATCCGCTACCGAGGATTGATAACCTCTTTGATCAGCTCAAGGGAGCACGGTGGTTCTCGAAGATAGACCTCAGGTCAGGCTATCATCCGCTCAGAGTTAGAGACGAGGACGTGCAGAAGACGACCTTCAGATGTCGGTATGGCCAATATGAGTTCTTGGTTATGCCTTTCGGTGTAACCAATGCTCCGGAAATGTTCATGGCCCTCATGAATAGGATCTTTCAGCCATACCTCGATTGATTTGTCGTGGTCTTCATCGATGACATTTTGATCTACTCGACGACTAAGGAGGAGCACGTCTTCCACTTACGGGTTGTACTAGACACACTCCGAGAGCACCAGCTTTATGGTAAGCTCTCAAAGTGCCAGTTCTGGATACGTGAGGTCCACTTCTTGGGACACGTCATCTCTGAGGCGGGAGTTGTAGTGGATCCTACGAAGATCGAGGCAGTGTTAGCTTGGGAGCCACCCAGGAGCGTGACGGAGGTGCGGAGTTTCTTGGGTCTAGCCGGATACTACCAGAGATTCATGCCAGACTTCCCCAGAGTTGCGGCACCACTCTCAGCTTTGAAGAAGAAGGGGAAACCCTTCGTGTGGTCAGACAGATGTCAGCAGAGCTTCCAGGAGCTGAGACAGAGATTGACCAGCGCACCTATCTTGAGGTTGCCTGAGGAGGGAGTTGGATACGTAGTCTACTGCGATGCATCAGGCACCGGACTCGGATGTGTCCTGATGCAGGAGCAGGCCATGATTGCCTATGGATCATGACAGTTGAGGCCGCATGAGCAGAACTATGCTACCCATGACCTGGAGTTAGCAGTAGTGGTCTTCGCTCTGAAGACATGGCGACACTATCTGATGGGCGAGCTCTTTACAGTCTTTTCTGACCATCAGAGTCTCAGGTATATCTTCTCGCAGAAGGACCTGAACCTCAGACAGTGGCGATGGCTCGAGTTCCTCCAGGACTATGACTTTGAGATAGTCTATACTCCCAGGAAGGGGAACGTAGTAGCTGATGCCCTCAGTAGGAGGACTGTCATTCAGCTACTTGAGGAGGAGACGGAGCAGCTAGCCTCTTTGCAGATATCCTTTGTGGATAGATATGGAGAAGCCTTCTTTCAGTCTCTCACAGTCACTCCTCCACTACTGCGGTGAGTCAGAGAGACACAGCGTGGGGATACTGACTGTGAGACGCGGCGTGCACAGATATCCTCAGGACAGGAACCTGATGGTTTCTCCTTTGGAGAAGAGCACGACATCCTTTTCAGAGGATGTACCATGGTACCAGTCGCTTTACGGGAGTAGGTGCTGAGAGAGTATCACACTTCTCCTTTGGCGGTACATCCTGGAGTGGCGAAGATGTACCAGGATCTCAGACGACAGCACTGGTGGCCGGGCATGAAGAAGGCTGTGGCAGAGTTCATTTCTCGATGCCTCACCTGCCAGCAGGTGAAGGCTGAGCACCAGGAACCAGAAGGGTTGGTACAGCCCTTGGAGGTTCCGTAGTGGAAGTGGGATGGCATATCTATGAACTTCGTGACTGGACTTCCACTTACTTCTAGAGGTCACGACTCCATTTAGGTGATTGTCGACCGAATCACCAAGTCGGCTCACTTCTTACCCATCAGAGAGTAGGGCTCAGTGGAGAGCTTGGGGAGTCTTTATGTTCAGGAGATCGTTCGGCTTCACGGTGTGCCATCATCTATCCTCTCCGATCGAGATGCTCGCTTTACTTCCCGGCTTTGGTAGGGATTACAGGAGGCGTTTAGGACGCAGCTATGTCTGAGCACAGCCTTTCACCCTCAGACGGATGGTCATACGGAGAGGACCATTCAGACTCTCGAGGACATGCTCCGCGCATGTGTCCTCGACTTTGGTCGTAGCTGGGAGGACCACCTACCCTAGGTGGAGTTCGCGTACAACAATAGCTACCACTCCACCATCAGAATGGCACCATACGAGGTGTTGTACGGCCGACCTTGCAGATCTCCTTTGTGCTGGACAGAACCTGGGGAGTCAGCACTTGTTGGGCCGGAGATGGTCCAGGCCAAGACATAGAAGGTCGTCATCCAGGAGCGGATGAGGACAGCTTAGAGTCGGTATAAGTCATACGCTGACAGGAGGCGGAGGCCACTAGAGTTCGAGGATGCAGACCACGTCTTTTTGCATGTCGCACCTCGACGTGGAATACAGAGATTTGGCCGAGGCGGCAAGTTATCTCCACGCTTCATCTGACCATTCCAGGTCCTCAGCAGGATTGGCGACGTGGCTTATCGTCTGGCTCTACCACCTCAGTTGCATTGGATGCACGACGTCTTCCACGTATCTCAGCTGAGGAGATACGTGCATTACCCGACGCACATCATTGACCATGGGGAGCTTGACGTTGACGATGGGGCGACTTTTACGGAGATCCCGGTGGAGATCGAGGATCGACAGGAGCGGGTCCTACGTGGACGGCCGATTCCTCTAGTGCGCATTAGATGGCAGCACGGGAACATCCAGGAGAGCACTTTGGAGCGGGAGGCTCAGATGCGTGCTTAGTACCCTCATTTGTTTCCCTAGTTTTGATGTATCTTTACGGGGACGTAAAGCCCTGAGGTAGGAGTAATGTAATGACCCGTAAAATTCAAGGGAAATTTTTTCTTAATTTTCTTTGGAATTTTACAAGAGCGCGGTTTCTGAAGGAACCTGATTCCGAGGCCCGGTGTGCCCAGAATCAATTTCTGAGGTTTGGCTCGGGTATGTTCAGTGAACGAACGAGCGAGTTTTCCTATCTTTTGAAACGGTGCTTGGAATTGAAATCTTGATGGCACAGATAAACTCGCAACGCCGGTAATCACTTAAGGGAACCTTTACCATAGTTGAGTTTGTGTGGGAGAAGAAGTTAATTAATGGGGTTTAATTAAAAAGTAAATAAAATTGTTAAATCAATTTTATTTCTTTTTCAAGGTGGTTAGTTTCTCCCATGGGAAGTTGGTGGTGGGTCCCACATCCACCCAACACCCCATGTGTGGATAATTAAAAGGGTGGGTCCCACACGAATCCCCCCACCTTTTCAATTTTTTCCTAACTCCCTAACCCCTCTTAACCCCTCACATTTCTAACTCCCCATTAACTCACCTTCATTAATATTTGACAACTTGTTGTAATTAATTTGGTGAGTTACATGTAAGTTTTTGAAATTCAAACAATTGAATTTCAAATGCTTTGTTGTGTTAATAAAATAAGTTTAGAACTTATTTTATTAGGGGTTGGTGTTGGGTTGTTTGAGAGATTTTTGGAGAAAAAGCTAAGGAACACCTTATTCCTCGACGAAGAATGCGAAGAACACCGTTCTTCAACAAATAACTTCTCCGCCGAAGAACACGGTTCTTCCGCGACGCCGTATCCGCGACGCGACGTTCTTCTTCCGCGTCGTCTCTTCTGCGATGGTTTTCCACGACGAAATCGCCATCAACGACTTTGAATCCTCGCTTCGTGACATCGACGTTCTTTCCCCGCGACGCCCGACCTCCGCGACGCTCGTCTTCCACGGGTCGTTGACGAACACCGTTCCTGAACCGAGGTAGGGGATTTATTTTTAATTAATTCCGTTCATGATTTCTAGTTTTTAGAACTTCGTGGTTTTCGACTAATTGTTATCGAATAATGCGAGGGGGCCGGTCTGCACAAACACAACCGACCCTCCTTCTTATTTCAGGAATGATTTCTTTGTGGATGGTACGAGGAAGTGTGGTATCGTCGCACCACGCGGTTTCATGCAGAAGATATGCGCGGCGCCGTCGCGCCGCGCCTTGTAAAGAAATTCAAGGACGCGACGCCGTCATGCCGCGACGAAGAAAACCGAAGAAGCCGCGGCCGGAGTTGGGTCGTGGCGGAGGGGCGCGGTGCCGTCGCACCGCGCCAGACGAGAAGGGCTGCAGCCAGTTCCAGGCCGCGGTGGAGCATGGTGACCGGCGGCCAGCCGGGCCGCCGGTGTCGAAGCCGGAAGGGGACCGGCCACCACCGGTCCCATTGAGAAGGAGCCGGCCAGCCAGGTCGGGCCGTCCAGAAAGGGAAAAGTTGGGGGAATTAAATTCCCCCGGCCAACTTCAAACGGCCCCCCATTAATGAGGGGGGGGCGGTTACAAGGGGGGGCATGCGCCCCCCCCCCCCCCCCCCCCTTGCCGAAACGGCTCGGCCAAAGGGTCGAGCCAGACAGCGCACTGGGCACGATGTCCCAAGCCAGACCGACGCCTGGCCGGTCTGCCAGGTCGGGTCGCGCCCAGTCGGTTCGGGCCGACCGGGGGGTCTCGGGCCGGGTCGGTCCGGACCCAAAACCCCCGTTATCGGACTGTTTGGGTTCAAATTCCCATAACATGGGCTACGGACCTCCAAATGACGCGTCGTCAGTGGAAATGCGATCCTTGGATCGAGACGGTCGTTTTGGTATATCGTACACAAGGTTATGGAATACTTTGAGTTTGGCCGGGTTGGTTCGTACACGAAACCAATCGGGCCCTCAGAGCGGAAACGCTCATATCTTGATCTACGGACGTCCGATTGACGTGACGTCTGCTTTGTTGAGTTCCTCTTAGTGAGACGGATATTTTGGATTACTCCGCCCGAGGTTTGGACGTAGTTGGAGCACGGTAGGGTTGGTTTTTCCTTAAAAACCAACCGGGCCCCTCGGACGAAAAAGCCAATAACTCTCAGACCGGGCATCCGATTGACGCATCGTCTGTTGCGTTGAGTTCCTATTGACGATACGGAACTTTTGGATACATCAACTCTGGACTATGTGACAGTTGATGTATCAGCCTCTCGGCTCATGGAGCGGACCCTCCCGAACGAGCTTGCTGTGTGCGGGAACCCTAGAGCTGGCTGCGACTGCTACTGTGACTGCGACGACGACTATGCAGAGATCCTCAATGGATTCGACGACGACGATTACAACACTCAGCGATCCTATGTGGATCAGTGATACTGATCCTGTGTGGGTCTGATCCTGTGTGGGTCAGCGCTCAGTGGTTCTGTGTGAGCCAGTGCCTACAGATCCTGTGTGGGTCTGATCCTGTGTCGGTCTTTGCGGGGGTTAGTACCTATCGATCCTTTGTGGGTCTGACGACTTAGATGGATCAGTGATCATCTCTATCGTCTTCGAAGATGTATACCTGTGTGTGCTGAATCATGTTTTCTTTCCTTTGTGGATTTTGTTGTTCTATCCTATGTGGATTACTTTTTCTTTCCTGTGTGGAATACGTATACTTTCCTATGTGGACTGAGTTGTACTTGGGCTCGGGGGTTGGAGCGTATTGGAATTGATGACTTAGGTATATGTATGGGCATATACCTAAGCAGTGTTGGTTGTTACTTCGTGATTGTATCTTTCCTTTGTGGTTTATCCTTTGTGGATTTTGGGAGACCTTCGGGGGTCTCGAGGTCCCTACTGAGTAGCTTATACTCACCCCTGCACGGGCTATGCCCGCACTACATTGTGTTGGTTGCAGATGACGGACAGCGTTGATCGTGGTTGAGGCTTCCAGAGCATAACGGTACCTGTAGGTGGACCACTGGGCGGGACGTACTCGGAGCGGACGGCGGGACTCGAGAAGCAGTGGAGCTATCTGTACCCACCCTTCAGGTGGGATTTCCAGTGGACAGCTCGGCGTAGTAGCTTTACTTTACAGTTTTTGTTTTCCCTTTCGAGTTGTACTTTACAGTTGGGCTTTTATTTCTGGCCCCTTTTACTTTCTGTACTTACTGTTGTACTTAGTTTTTACTTATTGTTTACTTCTTCCGCTTGTACTCTGTGGTGCTTGTTTACTTTACAAAGGCAATGTCTTCCCTTTTTATCCGGATTTACGCCTTGGTGCTAGTCGCCAGCCACTGGCCTACGGAAGGCGGGCTTGGGGTAGTCACGGCACGGGCCCCGAGGACGGGTCGTGACATTGATGATTCTACCAAAATATCCTAAAAAAAATCTTTCCTATAAAAGTAAGGTCACACTGTCAATTCCAGTGCGTGATCATTGGGTCTTCTCCAGTACGAGTCTCAAAGGGTAAGGTTAGAGTCAATATATCAACTGAAATATCTAAATCTCATATAGGATAAGTTAAAATAAATGAATAGCTAGAAATTGTGTTTATCAATAGTATAGATAATGTAAAAAAGAAATAGAAAATTCCTAGATCCATTTATGGAGCCCTCTGGTAGATAAACTTGACCGCCTGCAGTGGTCCCCCCACATGTCTTCCAACACCCTAAGCCTAGAGTGGTCCACCTGTGGGAGGTGGTGGTGATAAGTTGAAATGTTGACCACCTAATGTTGGTCCCCCAACTCCACGAAAAAATCTACCACCCTATGGATCTATCTTCTTCTGTAACTATCTTTTCATTGGTGGTTTATCAACTGCCTCTCTTGTAGTTGCACGATGGGTCAGAAAATCTCAAGTGAGATGTCCCCTATCATCACATGGGTAGCACCACCGCTCTTTAGGTTGATTAGACCCACCCTATAAGCCCTGAAATACAAATACATTACCTTGGGACCTTCTGGATTGTCTCCAATGTCTAGTTCCATAACACTGATGTCTGCTCCATGATACAGTGGTTTCAACACCTTCTTTCCAACTACTAACAATCATCAGCTGTATATGCTCATCCAAGCTGATTTTGGCCACCAAATCCCACTCAATAACCCAATTATTAGAATCAAATAATTAAGGAATTACACTTTCTCTTATTTACCTATGCAATCCATGCTCAATGGCCTTAACCTTGAAGAATAGATCTCGAACCATAACCATCGACTACATTGATAGGGTGATAAACCTCGATGAATACTCAGCTAATGATATGATTCCTTGCTAGTGCTAAAGAAACACCTAAATAAACACAATTTTCCGTCTTACTGGTGATAACTTCACTATATGTAGGCTCTTGAACACTTTCCATTAAAGCTTTTCCTCATCATAAGTTTGGATAACCAAACTCCACCATCATCTTGTTGAGAAATAAATAAGGCTCGTTGTTATGGACACATTCTAATATGTTGGTGTATTTTATACTCTAAAACATCAATTCACCACCTCAAACTAGCCCTCAGTAGCCTATGGATTTTTCATGCCTTAGAATATGAGGGGTCTCTTCTACTAAAACTCATGGAGCGCACTCAGCCAACACACATCATTTGATGGTTCAATGGATATTTCATGTTTCCCAATAGGTGGTAGTATGTATTGTGAACCACCTATATGTAACATCTCTGGAACTGGTCTTAGTATTGAAGCCTCATCACTGGGGGGGGGGGGTCATCCTCATGATCAAGATGATGAATCGTAGACAGTATGCATTGCAGATGCATATTGAAAATAAACAAGATGTACCATCGTCAATAAGTATTTCTAGAGAGATGACAAGAGAAAGACATGGAAACCACAACTAATTTTTATAAGTTGCATGTACCATTTCCTTCAATTCTTCTAGTGTTCTCATGTACTGATTTGAAAATCACGTGATCAGAGTCCTGGTTTATGGAAATGTTCATGGCAGCACCAACACTAGAGTCTCAATCCTAATAGAAGAACATGAAACACATAACACTATTTCCCAAAACCAATTTAACAATATCTTAGTCCTAAAATAGAAAATAACTCCTTTAATACAACTATTTCATGATCTGTCCCTATGTGGAACGTTTCGGGACTCCACAATCATGCCTCAAATATCCTAGGGGTTGGTGATTATCACCGAGTAGGCATACCACTAACATGGGAGGAATTTCCTATGTACCCATACACACAAACACATATTCAAGCCCCCAAAATGCATAAATTTAAAAACCAATATGAAACCAATGAATATATACATCTATGTCTCACAACTAGTGTATGATAGGAAGTAAAGTACAGTAAAATCGGGAAAAATTCAAGCCCACCAAAAGGAAAATATTACCAAATGTCCAAACTATATGTAAAGTTGCTAGGATTTTTGTCTGAAATGCATAGGAACACACCTTAGTCTATATGGTCTCACAAAACACCATCTAGTCCTAACCATCCTTGGACCCTGTTAGATGGTTGATCATCTACACAAGACACGATATGTGTGGTAAAATCCCATTCATGGGTGAGTATAACAGTTCTCAGTTGGACACTCCAAAACCATAAAAAATAACAAATGAAAGTAAATTCAACTCTATAAAAGTATATTTCTACACAAAATATAATAATAATATATATATACACTCAATCCAAGACACACAATTCAAAGGTAATACACAACAATATTATATCATCCTTAGAATTATAGCTAGAATATTCTACAAAGAACTCATCTGGTAGAAAAAACTCTTGAGTCTGAGAGCACTGATGACATTCATCCGAGTGGTACTACTCATTGGGTACTATCATGAGATATATATGAGGATATATCAGAAGATATTTTGATAAATATACTAGGATCACTGTCAGGTCTATGGGTTTAAACCAAGAACTTAATAAAGATTAACCTAATAAGTATAAGATTGACATTCACATGGTTTTGGTCATATCTATACAAATAACTCCACCCATGGATTAAATATGAAAATAGGATCCCAATCATGGCCACTCAATGGGGGATTCCAACAACTCTATCTAAGAATCCAATTAAAGGGCTCATATTCCTAAAAGTAAGAAGTGATTAACACCAACCTTCAGGTAAATCATTATGGGAATGAACCCTAACAAAACAAGTCCTATATATAGAGGGAAAAAGGATGTAATCCATGTATAAATGGGTACTTTGAATTTATTAGGGAAACACTATGTATCCCTTGATTCTGGGTACTTCCCATGTAGAACAACCCATAACATTTCAACTTGTGTCGTGTAGAATATTACATGGTGTATGAATGTGTAACATTTTATGTCCCTATATCTAGGCTTTACTTGTGTACTCCAACCGTGTTCCAATACATGAAATCAGACCGTGTATCTATGCCCATGTACTAGTACACAGAGTAGCACATGTACATATTCTATTCTATGCCATTTGGGGGAGAACAAACCATTTTTGAAACCCATTTACTCCACCCCATGTTTTGGTACTCCTCTAGGTATATGTTGAGTTCATCCAAGTGAGACTACATGCCATGTATTCAAGGATAACATGCCTTATGGATAATGTATTTCTAGAATCCTATCTTCTTCTCTTCACACCTTAGCTGATTCTTCATCCTCCATTCTGTTGATCACCATGTAATGAAACTCAAGATTTGTGGTCATTTTCTCATCATATCACAAAATCAATAATATTTTGTCCTTTAATCGGTTTAGGAAATCGAATCTTCGTCATTCTTCGTTACCTCAAATGAACATGAAATTGGAACCCACCATCTTTAGATCTACTACCAAATCCACCACCACACCTATGCTAAGTCATACAGTTGTAATATTTATTATTTCTGATTGATTCACAATGAATTGGATGTGAAATAATCGATTGTGTTGGGCGGAGAAAGAAAGGAGTGATGGCAAGAGGGGGGGTGAATTGCCTTTCAAAAAAAAATTAACAAATTAAAATCAAAGTTGAAAGTGCAGTGGAAATAAAAAGGCAAGACACAAGAATTGATAACGGAGTTCGGCCAAAAACCCAGACTACGTCTCTGCACCCAACTCAACCGTTGAGAGATTCTACCGCTTGCTTTTCAATGGTTTTAGCAAGAAACCCACTAGACTTTACAGGTTGTCTAGAACCTATTACAGCTTGCTTTTAGTGGTTATGCAAGAACCCACTTGCTTTTAATTGGTTGAGCAAGAACCCACTAGCCTTCTTACAGGTGAAGGCTAGCTCACCTATGTCTCAAGACTTTTAAAAGGTAAGGCTTGACCAACCTCTTCACACCTTAAAGGTGATGTGAAAACCCAAGAGAGAGGATGAGAGAAAGAGAGGGGGTTTGTAGGCACAAACCCAATTTGATGCTCAAAATAAATAAAACAATAAAAACCGTATTTGGAGAAGCCTTGGGCGCCAATGGATGATTGGAGTTGAAGACGTGCACTCCAAATCTTCTTTGGTGATGCTCCTTAGATGTGGAATTGTGTTGGAGCAATTGGGGTTCCCTTGGAGCAATCCACCGGAGGTTCGCCAAATGATCAAAAATATGTCCGTTGGCTTCCGTATGGCTTGCTTAAGTTTCTGGGGCTTCAAGGTCCTTTATTTATAGAGGGGGAACCCTCATATGGCCTTTAGAGGTCTTCGGAGCCGTTGGAGAGGCTTTCGGAGCCGTTGGGGGCCAAGTGGACAGGCTGGTCAAAAGCCCAACGACTAGTTTGACTGGCTCCACCGGCTGACCGGTACAGGGCCACCGGTTGGCCGGTGCTTGCAAAATGGAAGAGGGCTCGGGCTCAGGCTCCACCGGCTGACCGGTGAGGAGGCCACCGGTTGGCCGGTGCTGAGGCAGTAGCTGATACTGTTCTGGCTGGGTGCCACCGGCTGGCTAGTGCTGAGGCCACCGGTTGGCCGGTGCTGAGGCAGTGGCTCAGCCTCCTGTCTGGGTTCCACCGGCTGGCTGCTGGTGTGACATCGGTTGGCCGGTGGTCTGGACAGAGGGATGCCTTCTGTCCAGGCCTCCATCGGCTGGCCGGTGCTTATCCACCGGTTGGCCGGTGGACTGATTTTCAGTCCACTTTCAATCTTTTTCCACTTCTTTCTCCTGAAATCATGCCTATTAACAAAAACACTTGAAAACAAGATTAGAACAACAAGAGGGTGATTGTGATCATGAAAATAAAACCACGAGGGGTTCGAGAGGTACAACAATCTCCCCCTATTTTGATGATCACAATCACTAAAACAAACAATGTAGAAAATGAAATGAAAAGCATGCTTTAAAATATTTTTCCCCCAATCAACCAAAAATTTCTCCCCCTTTGTGATTATCAAAATAGCTCGGGGCATAAAACTTGATTGAGGGAAACAGTTGAAAAACAAGATAGAGAATTGAAACCAATGGAAATTTGAGAAATTTGAATTGAAAGATTTGAAAGTAAATTTTGAATTAAAATTTTTGAACCGAAAATTTAATAACACTTTGAATTGAATATTTTGAAATGAAAAAATTGATACCAAGTGTTGAAATTGAAAGTTTGAATCGAAAAAAAATTTGAAATTGAAATCAAAAGGGCTTAAACGATCCTAACTCCCCCTAAATAAAAACAACAAATCATCGGGGAGAGGTTTTTGAAACCGAGACAAATTTCGGTCCGGTGAGACTCGCTAAGAGGGATTTTTCAATCCATACTTGTCTAGTGGCGGGTCTTCTCCTATAAAATTCATCGCTAAAGAAAATACTTTTGGGGCGGCCATACCGGGCATTTTTGCAATTGCACTCATAGATTAAGTGCCCGGGTTTTTTTCAATAATTGCAAAATTTAAATTGAGATCTCCCCCTTACAAAAATAGAAGGTGCATGGGAAGAGGAAGCTTGCTTGGAATATCCAAGCACTTGGGTGGTTCTAGAAACACGTTGGGAACCTAAGAGTTTGGTCAGATTTTGTTCCCCTTGGGTGAACTTAGCTAGGGATTCCCT
The DNA here is from genome assembly GCA_963277665.1 of Viscum album. Taxonomy (NCBI): domain Eukaryota; kingdom Viridiplantae; phylum Streptophyta; class Magnoliopsida; order Santalales; family Viscaceae; genus Viscum; species Viscum album. Next base: position 2,137,140,076 of record OY728138.1, read on the forward strand.
TAGATCTTTTATGGTTGATTCCAATGATTCAACATCGGGAAGGTTTTGGATTTTGAGGGACATTTCTTCCTTCTCTTTGAGAAGTTGTTCTTTTTCGGAAGAGAGTTTTTTGAAATTCTTTTTTAATGCAACAAATTTGGAAGAAAGTTCGTGAAAACCTTCCTCCAATTGATCTCTCGCATGTTGGAGATCCTCATATGACAAATGATTTAATGAATTTGAAGAACAAGAGGATGAGGAGTCGGAAGATGATACCTCATTACATGCCATTAGGCATTTATTACTGTTGTCGCTCTAGGAGGAGGAGGAGGATGTGGAGCTATCACTCCATGTGGCCTTGAAAGCCTTCTTCTTCTCCTTTTGTTTGGCCCTTTTCTTGTTGAGTGGGCAATCGGGCTTGTAATGGCCTTTCTCGCCACACCCGTAACATTTTACCTTGGGCTCGGATTTTTCATTGGGTTGAGCCTTGCGGGATTTCTTCTTCTTGTGCTTCTTCATGAAGTTGTGCATCTTTCGGGCAAGATTATCAATTTCAGAATCGCCGCTTGAAGAGGAAGAAGATGAGGAGGAGGAGCTTTCTTCTTTTTGTACCTTGAAGGCGATGTTCTTTGGAACTTTGATCGGTTTGCCTTCCTTTTCAGCTTGCCTCCTCATGGTGATCTCATAGGTCATTAGGGATCCGATGATCTCTTCTACCGGCATGTTCTTGATGTATTTGGCTTCTTGAATGGCCGTGACCTTTGGATCCCATGAGCTTGGTAGGATCCATAGGATCTTCTTGACCATGGTTTCTGCAGAAATATTATCTCCAAGAGATTTTCTACCATTGCAAACATCAGTAAAACGAGTAAACATTTCAGAAATAGATTCATTTGGATGCATGGAAAATGACTCAAAATCTTGACGAAACATGTCCAATCGAGTATCCTTCACTTTGTTGGTCCCCTCATGGGTAACCTCCAATAGTTTCCAGATTTCATGTGAAGAGGTGCATGTGGAAAATCGATTGAACTCATTTCGGTCAAGGCCGCAATGTAGAGCGTTCATGGCTTTGCCATCAAGCTCAAAATTTTTTATATCGGCTTGGGTCCATTTGGATTCATCGGGAGTAGAAAGAGTGTAACCTTGCATGACAATTTTATAAATGGGATATACTATACTTCTAAGAAAAGTAGTCATGCGGGTTTTCCAATAATTATAGTCGGTTCCATCAAATAATGGAGCACGACCCAATGAAAAGCCTTCGGGGGTGAAAGAGGTTGAAGCCATCAAAAAAAGATCTTGAATTTGAAACCGGTGAAGGTATTACTCAAATTTTGCCTCTGATACCAATTGTTGGGCGGAGAAATAAAGGAGTGATGGCAAGAGGGGGGGTGAATTGCCTTTTAAAAAAAAGATTAACAAATTAAAATCAAAGTTGAAAGTGCAGCGGAAATAAAAAGGCAAGACACAAGAATTGATAACGGAGTTCGGCCAAAAACCCGGCCTACGTCTCCACTCCCAACTCAACCATTGAGAGATTCTACCGCTTGCTTTTCAATGGTTTTATCAAGAAACCCACTAGACTTTACAGGTAGTCTAGAACCTATTACAGCTTGCTTTTAGTGGTTATGCAAGAACCCACTTGCTTTTAATTGGTTGAGCAAGAACCCACTAGCCTTCTTACAGGTGAAGGCTAGATCACCTATGTCTCAAGCCTTTTAAAAGGTAAGGCTTGACCAACCTCTTCACACCTTAAAGGTGATGTGAAAACCCAAGAGAGAGGATGAGAGAAAGAGAGGGGGTTTGTAGGCACAAACCCAATTTGATGATCAAAATAAATAAAACAATTAAAACCGTATTTGGAGAAGCCTTGGGTGCCAATGGATGATTGGAGTTGAAGACGTGCACTCCCAAGCTTCTTTGGTGATGCTCCTTGGATGTGGAATTGTGTTGGAGCAATTGGGGTTCCCTTGGAGAAATCCGCCGGAGGTTCGCCAAATGATCAAAAATATGTCCGTTGTCTTCCGTATGGCTTGGTTAAGTTTCCGGGGCTTCAAGGTCCTTTATTTATAGAGGGGGAACCCTCATATGGCCTTTGGAGGTCTTCGGAGCCGTTGGAGAGGCTTTCGGAGCCGTTGGAGGCCAAGTGGACAGGCTGGTCAAAAGCCCAACGGCTAGTTTGACTGGCTCCACCGGCTGACCGGTACAGGGCCACCGGTTGGCCGGTGCTGAGGCAGTAGCTGATACTGTTCTGGCTGGGTGCCACCGGCTGGCCGGTGCTGAGGCCACCGGTTGGCCGGTGCTGAGGCAGTGGCTCAGCCTCCTGTCTGGGTGCCACCGTCTGGCCGCTGGTGTGACATCGGTTGGCCGGTGGTCTGGACAGAGGGATGCCTTCTGTCCAGGCCTCCATCGGCTGGCCGGTGCTTATCCACCGGTTGGCCGGTGGACTGATTTTCAGTCCACTTTCAATCTTTTGCCACTTCTTTCTCCTGAAATCATGCCTATTAACAAAAACACTTGAAAACAAGATTAGAACAACAAGAGGGTGATTGTGATCATGAAAATAAAACCACGAGGGGTTCGAGAGGTACAACAGATTGTACAATAAAAGTAAAATGGAGGGTGTAGAATATTAAATACCACAAAGAATGGTGAATCAGGGGGGAAACCAAAGACCAAATTTTGGGGAATGAACCATGATCAATTTTGGTGTCGATCATGATTCATTTATGTTATAAAAAATAATCAAATCCACTAATTAAATGATAAATAACCCAACAAACCTAGTCAAATAACCCATCCTACAAACGATCGATAAATTGTACAATCTATTTGTTGATTTATCTGTATTCATTGTCGGAATAAATAATGGTGTAAATCAATTCCAAATACCATTCCCTATCTCATTTGGGATTGGTCATTAATAGAGAATGTTGGTTGCATCATTGTTGTTGGTAAGATCCTTCAAAATCTGTGGGCATTGATTGTCAATCAATGATTTCAGCATCATTAGTTGGGAAGGATTCCCCATATCTCTCTCTAAAAAATATCTCAGGGATTCCAGGGATATGTTTCCAACCTATGAATTCTGACATAATAGTCTATTTAAAGAATAATTAGCCACTACATCAATAAGTGAAATAAAAGAATTTTATTCAAATACTTTTATTATTTTTTGCGCTCACAATGAAATTTTCAAAAATGGCCCACAATAACCAATGTGATATCTCTCCTAGGGTAAAACCACCATTATGAACTCAATAGTTCCCTAATATATCTGATATAATAAATCACTGAAATTTTATTATATTTTTTATTAAAATCACATGTGCATGCTATTTCATGTTTTAATATATTTTAAACATTTATTTCAGAAACACTGAGTCACTGAATCGAATTCCATCTCCACACATGGTCTTAATGTTAATAAATATAATATTTAAAATTAATAAAATTAAAATATGGTATGTTAAATTATGCATGGTTTTTTAGTTTTGTTACACTTCAACATCATATAGGATTGGATATGAGTGCATGTGTACGGGTACTTATGTTTTGGTTTCCCATGTCAGTGATATTCCTACTCAACGTAAGTTGCTAGCCCATGACCAATTTGATACGGGGTGGGGGATTCATGGAATTTTCTACATTGGGATGGGTTATGAGAGAGTGGTATCATATGTGTGAGTTCTTTCTTGGGACCGAGTGTATATGATATTTTTTTGGGAAATTTTTTTTGTGTTTCGAGTTCAAATTTTAGGCAAGGGAATCTGGTGAGGGTACGGAGGCTGATATATCCCTACACTGGGACTCTGATCAAATAAATTTGGAATTATTACAAAAAAACATTGGATTTAGTGGGAAAAAATGGCACACGTATCATATTATAATACGTTGTGGTTTGTATGACCTTCTTCAGTCATCTCTCTGGATATACTCATTGACCATGGTACATCTTATCCATTTAATTAGTATTCTATGAAGTATTCCATCTGGGATTCAATAGCATGATCACAAGGATGATCCCCTTATTGAAAAGGAATTGATATAGGGACTAATTCCAACAATGTATCCTCTGGGTGTGGAACTAGCTATGTGGCCACCTATGGAGTAATATGTGGTTCCCGCAGTACTAGTTGCTGAGGTGCTTGAGAAGAGAAAACATTATGAGTTTCATCTAAATAGACCTCTCAGGTTATGATTACATCCTAATCTACATGTGGAAAATAACTATCTTGAGGTGTTGACCCATGTTTTTCATCTACTCAGAACCATATATGATCATATGGTGGTCCTGGAAGTGAGTCTTCTTCACGGATCAGCTTGGTGTTGGTCGGTGTTAGTGACCCGATCTTAAAAGGATGCATCTCTTACATAGATAGATTCTAATTTGCTTTTTAAATAGGATTTATCACCAGTTAAACTGAGGGTAGTACATATCCCGGACCTTCTACAGCTCCAACCAAGAAACACTACAGTAGATGAGTATTCATCAAGGTTTACCGACTTATCCTGGTACATGATAGATATGTTTTGTGACTAGTTCTTCAAGGATCGAATATTTGATCATGGTCATCCTAGATACATATGATCCAGTGTTATCCCTCTAGGATTTCCAATTTATTCTGTGGTTATATAGATAGCTTTGGTGTTTGGGTGTTTTTTTTTTACTAATTAGATATAGCAAGTGGTTTCATGTTGTGGGAAAGAAGGAGCATATACCTCAGCATTGGGGACATGATGCTAGTCCTAGTCAGTTAGACCTATGACATGTTTCAGAAAGAGATCCCAAGACAGAGATCTAAAGATCTGGGATCATAGGGTTGGTCTAATCCATCTAGGGAGAGGTGGTGCTGCTATTTTGATGGAATGGGAAATCTTGCACGAGATTCTCTAACCTGTAATTTTGATGATAGAGAGACCATGGATGGGTCATCAAGGTGTATGAAGAGGGAGTTGTTAAATGGTATTCATAGAGTAAAACATGGTAAAGTAGTTGGTTAAGTTGAATTAGGTTGTATTTTCTTTGGATTTTTACCACCACCAACCCTAAGTTGTCCAAGAGAGGCTTTGGGTTCCGATGGACATGGGCATGGACATATGTAGGTAGTTTTTCCTTATGAACGAGATGCTCTAGTATTGATTAAATATATTATTTATGTCATTTATACGTAGGATTTAATAATAATATACATAGTTTCTAGTAATTACATTCATGTCAGATACTATGTATGGGACTTATAGATTCCAGTTGAGCCATTGGCTCAACCATTATCCTTGGAGACTCCTACCGAGGAAGTCTCAGTGATTACACATTTGTAGTGGGGATGTAAAATGAATATTGAGGGGATATATTTTGTTGAGATCACCTTATAGTAGTAATGTGGCCATAATATAGAATTATAGGTATAGAATGGGTTTCCATGATTCTTTCCTATATTGACTTTTCCAGGTACAGTATGTGGTCTGTCCACAGTGATACAATCAGGTTCTCCTATGTTTTTCAAAAGGATACCTAGGTGGTTTGGGATGGACTCGTTCATAATAGGGTGCATCCCATTACTCACCACTTTTATATCTTGACCCATTGTACATTTGATATTAAGAGTTCATAATTTAATGTAGTGGTGGCAGAGTATAAGGAAGATTTCCCTGAGGATGTTCTATGTTTACCTCCCCTCCATGAGAAATACATCTACATTGATCTATAACTAGGGATGACAGAAATATCTTCTTCATCATATCAAATGGATCCCATAGAGCTTCATGAGATGAGGGTGTAGTTTGAGGACTTATAGAAGAAGGTATATGTTTGATCTAGTTTTTTACCATAGGCAGTCCATGTTTTTTCTACCATGAATGTAGACGAGAGCTTGAGATTATTTGTGGACTACCAAAACATGAATCATGTGACGATGAAGAACAAGTATCGACTACCTGTGATCAATAACCTATTTGATCAGTTGATATGGTAAAAATGGTTCTCAAATTTTTATCTCATTTCAGGCTACCGCCATCTGTGAGTACGAGATGAGGATATAATGAAGACGACATCCAGATGAATATATGGTCTCTATAAGTACATAGTGATTCTCTTTAGTAAGAAAAATTCCCTAGAAGTGTTCATGGTACTCATAAACCGAATATTTTATCCATTAATAGACCAGTTCATGGTATTCATCATAAATAATATCATCATGTACTCATCATATAAGGAGGAGAACCCAAGACACTTGATTATAGTTTGGATCATACAATGAGATCAACATATTTATATAAATCACTCAAAGTTCAATTAATTTATTCTAGTAGTCCAATTTCTAGGACATGTTATCACAATAGATGGAGTGCAATTGGACTTTTCCAAGGTTGAGGTACTATTAGCAAAGGATCCACCCTATATAGTGACATAGTTGTGGAGCTTCCCTGGTTTTGTAGGATATTAATCTAGATTCATAAATAATTTCTTCTGAATATCACAACCCATTATAGCTTTTACCAAAAAGGTGAATCCTTTCATGTGGATAGAGATGATCCCATATACTTTTAGGTTTTTTTGAATAGTTTGACGAGTTCCCCCATATTGATATTTCTAGAGGAGATTGGAAAGTACATAGTGTTTTGCGATGCATCAATAATCTGTCTTGATTTTGTTTTGATGAAAATATAAGTGATGATTATATATAATTCACCTTAGTTGGTACCACATGACAAGAGCAATTTGACCCATGATATTTAGTTATTATTGGTAGTTTTCACAGTAAGCATGTGGTGTCACTACCTAATGGGGGAGTAGTTTATCATCAATTTAAATAAAAAAGTCTCATGTGTATCTTATCTTAGAAGGATATTAACTTTTCATAGATACTATGGCATGATTTATTCAAGTATTATGACTTAAAATTTTTATATACAGTTGGGAATTTTTGTTTTCTAGAAGATTCCCATAGTAGAAAATCATTTTTGTAATTAATGAATGAGACGTCAGAGCAGTTGGCTTTATTACCGTTATCCTTTGTTGATGAAGATGGACCAACATACCTTTAGTTGATGTTTTTCACCCCTCCCCACTTGTAGATTGTCAGGGAGGCATGGCTAGGGTGTGTCAACTATGAGTCACTATGTACTCAAATATCCACTAGACATTCTCTTGATGGATTTTTTTTATGTGGGCAACATCTCATTATTTACATGGATTCATGATGGAACCAGTGACTTTGTGGGAGGTGGTTATGGTATATTTTCATATGAATCATTTGGATTTATATACAAGTGTGGAAAAGAAGTTCTATGGCCTCTAAAATCAGATTTTGTATCTAGGGATGAAGAATAGAGTTGTAGAGTTTTCCCCACAATTCCTTACTTATCATCAAGTAAAGGTTAAAAACCAAGTTCCAGTGGGTTTCGCTCTACCCTATGAAGTGATATAGTGGAAGTGCGATGAGATATACATGGACATTATGATGGTGTTACCAAGTACATCTAGGATACATGATACTATCTATCAGGTCATATAATGACTCGCCAAATCAGACCACTTCTTATCTATAAAATAATATTGTTTAGTATATGCCTTGGGATGACTCTACATGAAGGAGATAGCCTAAATCCATTGTGTTCTGTTGATGATTATTTTTCATCATGAATCTCACCTAACATTCTTTTTATGGAAGGTATTGTAAGATATTTATAGGAATCAATTATTCTTTTTCACAGTGTTCCACCCCCAAATCTATGGCCATACATAGCAAACAATTCATGTTCTAGACGATATGTTCTGAGAATGCGTGTTTGAATTTTGTCATATTTAGGAGGATCACCTACCAATGGTGGAGTTTTCGTAGAAAAAAAACATCCATTCCACCATAGATTAAGAATGATTTGAGGCTTTTTAAAAGAATCCATATAGTTCATCACTTTTTTGGACTGGCCTGGAAGAGTCATCACTCATGGGACTAGAGTTGGTGCAAGGAACTATCTAAATGGTGAAGATCATCCCAGAGTGGTTGAAGACTAGGAAAATATATCGGAAATATTATATGGAAAACTGGATTCTTTTGGATTTTGAGGATGTGGACTACATGTTCTTATGGGTTTTCCCATGATGTGGATTAAAATGATTTGGTCAGTCTGGGAAGTTATATCAGATATTTATTGTCCCTTTTCTGATATTGTGTAGATATCACAAGGTGGCTTACTGCTTAGCTCTACAACCACTTATTGGCCATGTAAACGACATCTTCCATGTTCCAAAGATAAGGATGTACATGCATGATCCATCACTCATTATTAACTTTGGCGGTCTAGACATCAATGATGGAGCTACCCATTTTAAGTACATGTTAGAGATCAAGGATCGATATAATAGGATCCTCCATCGGAAAGTGATTCCTTTAGTGTGTGTATGGTGGAAGTACATGAATATTCAAGAGTGAATAGGGTAGAACGAGTCCCAAATTCATTCTCAATACCCACATCTCTTTGTGTAGCCCTTGTTTTACCTTTTTGGGATGTAAATCCCAAAGGTAGAGATAATTTAATTACTCTAATTGTAACATTTTATGGGTTTATAATATGTCTCTTTTTAAATATATCATCTTCGAAAGCTTACCATCGTAAAAAATAATTTAAATATTATTATTTAATTAATATAGTAATATTCTAGATGTTGGGAATAGTGGGAATCAATTACAATATGTAAATTATTAAAATATTTATTACATATTTTTATAAAATTAATTCATTGGTTACCAATTAATTAGAAGTAAAAACCAATTGAATATAAAGGATGTATTTTTGTATGAAAAAATTTTATTCCCACAATGACATTTTATATTAACAACTATTACATAAATATATTAATAAAATGTATATATTATTTATTCAATAAAAAAATTTGCATTCATCCAAAAAAACTTTAGAGGAATAAGATAAGAATAAATTCAATTTTACAAATAGTAGGATATATTTTTCATCACGTAGTCTTACCACCATTTAGTGGAGAACTTGTTTTAAATATAAATTCAGACACATTTATAAATTATATTATAAAAATTAAATATTATTTTTGAAATCATAATATAAAAGTTTTCTTTGGTTTTTTTAATTTTAGGATAACTTTCATTTTTTATGAATTTTAATGAGACTATAGGAATAAATACATAACCTTCAAAAAAATTAACATGGAAATTATAGAAATAACCTCACTTTTGAAGGTATAAATAACATTTAGGAATATTATAAATGGTAAGATGATATAATTATATCATAGTATAAGTAAATAAATGTTTTTAGAAATTATTAATAATGTGTTGATATTTTTATAAAACATTAATGTTTATTCTTAATTTTATAATTAATATAATGATTTAAATAAAAATTTGTATTCATTAAATTTATTCAAAAAATAATATTTTTTTTCTTACAAATAAAAGATACCTTTTTTAGACCTTAATTAATTTTTCAAAGTTTTATGAAATCAGATATAATTTAAAAATGAATATTTTCATAATAAAGGATGATTTTAATTTAAAATTAAAATTTTAAATATTTAGAAAACTATTTACAAAAAATGGATTTATTTTTAAAATTCTACATGTTAAAAAATGGCCAGAGTAATTTTTTTTATTTTTTTGAAATGATTAAATTTTGGTGAACAGTAAAATACTGTAATTTACAGTATATATACATTATAAGAAAAAACACCATTACTTGAGTCATGGATAATGTAAGAACCATTCAATCAAACAAACATGAACTATTTACTATAATTAGTCACAATAATAAAAACTATTCATAGTCTTGAGAAATATAACAATAAAATGAATAAAATATTCAGAAAAAACATACATATCCTCTAGTATCAATTCAACTCCTCACCACCTCTTTTCCTCATACCTTAGACGATTTAATCTTTGAAAAATTTGTACCAAATAAACTTCCCAATATCATCCCCCATTTCAGATATCATTTTTCCAAAAAAATGTCCAAAACCAATACCCTTAAGAAAGTTCTCAAGGAGGTGAACTCAAAAGGTAAAATTCTACTTTCTTTTAAATCTCATTTATTTTCTTATACTTTGTTCAAATACAATATAGAATGACACATGATAACTCTATTTTCATTTAGATAAATTAATTATATCATGATAATTTATATTAATCAGGAAAATCCATCCTCTCTCTCTTTCTTTTATTATATTAATGAAAACATCAGATGTGATGTGTTAATTTACTGACATCTAGAAAGCTGAATTTACATTTTCCATTAATGACTTCATGTTTTTTTTCATAAAAGAATTTTATGATTAAAAAAAATTATAAATATTTATTACATCATATTTATTATTATTTAACCATTACATACACATTATGTTAATTAGTATATCAAAACTATTTTTTTATAGTCGAAAAAAACCACCAAAATAATCTAAATGATTATCACGGACATTTTTTATAACAATTTATCATCAACCAAAATAACAAATTGAATTATATAACCATACAATTTTATTTATGTTCATTAATAAAATTTAAATTCAATTCTAGATATCTGTTCCTATTTTATATGTACATTCATACTCATATACAAGTAAATTGATCATGGAAAAGATGGAGAAATTCTCCAAAATCAAAAAAAAATTATCTTATAAGATAACAAAAATACCATAAATGAACATAATAGAATTAAAATATATTAAATAAATATACAAAAAATTATGAAATAATTAATTAATGGATTTACTTTTATCATCCATGATGTTGAATTTAAGTGTAGAACACTTTTAAACAAAAATTACAGGTTTCTTCCCGAACCTCCTTTTTCATTCAAGTTCTGCTTTCTCCCTCATTACAACAATGTAATTATTCATTAATTTAACATAATTCTTATTATGTATCTTTATATTTTAAAAAATTAGGTATTAAAATCATTTTATCATACAATAATTGGTAAATACATGTTTTATAAGTTTCCCTTTTCAGTTCACCCCGTTAAGAAATATCGATTAAAGGGAACATCCAAACATCTTAACCACTTTAAAGTACCATGCATAATATTTTTTAAGACACCATTATCTTTCAAATATAAATATTGTCTCATATAAAACTATACTTTTTCATTTTTTGTTTTATACAAACAATTATTCATTTTTCCATTTTAAATACTCTTTACTATTTTCCATAAATCTTATTAAATAGGCTCATATCTAAATACTCTTAAGAACTATTTTTACATTTTTTATCATCTGTTGAAAATCATATATAATTAAAATATAATTTCATTTTCCTTAAATTTTCATTATTGGATATACACATTTACAGTCTAATTTTTCACAAATACAAATGATTTCATAAAATAACTCTTCTTTCCATATTAAAAAAGGGTTTTTATAATTTCACTTTTACTTTAGTGAGATTTATTACTTATTCACCACTTATTCCATGAATTTGGTTTATTTACATCCCTTTCATATGTAAAGTCATTAATACTATTATTATTGTGATATTATATGTTTCATATAATGTTATTCCTTTATAGAGATTAATATTTAGATGTTTCAAAGTGGTATGGGACACTTTGGGACGTTTAACATTTAATTTCCTCATGAATTTATAAATGGTTTCATCAAATTATATTCCACAATGATTATGATTCAAATATTTCAATGTGGTATGAGACACTATGATTTAAATATATATTCTTATTTGAAATATGAGTAATTAATTGTATTTAATAAGTTATGGGTGAGGCCTGTTATAGGCCCTTGATGCATTGGTAGTTCTCATGACACAAACCATAAATGGATTTTGGATGAGGCCTTGACAGTTTATCTTCATAGTTCTTGGATATGGGATAGATAGTATGTCTATGATTTCTGGAATATGCATTTCTTAATTATGATATTAGAAAATTATAAATCATGTGATTATTGAACTAGTTGAATATAAATGGTAATGTTTAATGTGATTATTTGTGTGGAATTATTTATTTAGCTTTTATTCATACTATATAATTATAAATATTATGTTTTAATGGAATGAGTTTTTCACCATTTATTATAGTTATATTTTTTTATGATCGATTCAAATCTATTTCTTACCCATACCAAGAATCCAATATCACCCCTTTCTTATGTTATATTTTTATTATAGGATTATAATTTGTATATTAATAATGGCATAAAGGTTTAATCTAGGAGTTCATGGGTGTTTCCAATGGATCTTCTATGTTGTATTTCATTTCATTTTTTAAAGTAATTTTTATGTTTCTAATCTAGATTCCAAAAAAAATAAACTATTATGTACTTTAGGATGTGATTTAATTGTTTACTATACCAATTTAATAACATAAGGAATCATCTCTATGAAACTAGGGTGTGTCATTACAGTTGTTATTAGAGTAAGTTTAGTAGAAACATTTGAAACTAGATTTTGAAAACATAGTTTATGTAAAATAAACCTAAGATGTACATTGAATATAATGATATAATAATATCCTAGAATTATGATAAGGTAGATGTTATGTGGTTCTTCCTAGAAATACATCCATATCTGGATACTACATGTTGACATAGTTCCATCATAGATGCTCATAGGGGAAACATCTCTGAAAAGTTGTTTAGAGCCTAAATCGGGGTAACTTTCCACTTGATAACGTGCCTTATTACGAACCTGGTTCAACACTCCTAGGGGATATTATTAGGATAATTAAAAATTTCATTATAAACCATTATGATGGATTTAAAAGTAAATATGTGACTAAAAAATCATGTTTATGATTATGAGATTATCTACACATAAATTATTCAATTTTTGTTAATTATTTCACTAGATTTGAGATTATACATTATGTTTCATAACATTATTATCTAATCCAGTGCATTCCATTGTTTAGAACTTTTACTTATAGGAAGTAATGGAACCACATCAATACATAAAATCCAAAAATTACAAATTATTGTTTCTTCAATGGGTTTAAGAAATTATTTTGATGGGAAGTAGTTTCTAAAACATTCTAATCACATGTTGAGATAATATCATGTTCTAAATATAAATATAATTTTTTCCAACATATTAATGATTTGGAGGGAATCAAAAAATATATATTACAACTAAGAAAAAGTTAGATAAAGGAGTGGAGGTAAAGATATATTTTCCAACATATGATAATTGTGGGAAGAAGCACTCTAGTACTTTGTTATGAGGAATGTGATTTTTATACAAGTGTGGAGAGAAAGGACACTATGCTTTTTAATAAAGAGGTTAAGAAAATATTTTACCATGTGAAGTTATTTAACTACAGGGATATGGGGTACTATGAAAATGAATTCCTCAAACATTAGGTGAGTATATCTCAGAAGAAGAAAAGGGAACACTGTCAAGATTATTTTACAAAATCAGACATAGACGAATGGTTAGTATGATTATCTTTGGATTAAAGAATTGATTTATTTGAGTATTTTATAAAAACTCATTTCATTATAATATTCATGAGATATATAAGGATTGTACTATCATACGTTTTCATTAAAGATTTGAAACCATGTATTGAATGGTTCCCTTAAAAGTGATTCAATGGAAATTTGATATTTTTGAAACACATGAATTGGTAAATATAAACCAAAATATGTTATTGATATTAATATAATAATAAATAGATGGTTATGGGACAATATTAGAAACAATGAAGGTGGTTAGAAATCGGACTTATTATGTTATGATTGAATTATTAGATGTTTGAATTTGTGATATATATTTTACTACCTACTAGAAGTAGCCATGTTTAATAAAGGTTTAAAAGAGATTAAGTTATTATTGTATTTTGTATAGGGCAATAAAAGATACATTATTTTTAGAATATTATGATATTTTGATTTTCTAAAATTTAGTGACATTCCTTTTAATTAATTTGATATTTAATGTGTAAAAACATGTTTTAGATTAGTCATATGATTAACTACATGTGAAATTGATCAAGTAAAACCTTTATATTACTATTAATTGAAAAAATTTAGTAACATTATTCATTTTAGTAAACATTTAAAGGTTTAAGGAATTACTGTAGTTCTATATGATTTATTTAATGTGCTTCATGAATACAAAATTCATCTTGAACATTCATTTCTATGTGTAAAGGTTGATGTGAAAATATATCGAAGCACAACTGAATGATGATATTATTCGTACAACATGGAACATAATCATTTAGAATGATTTTTTCATGTTATTATGAGGATATTTAAATGATACCTCAACTCAAGGGAAACTATGTTTTCAAAATAACGTTCTTAGCTATTTTTTCTTTCTGAGAAATCAATGGTCTTTTAACATATCATAATAATTATGGTTTAGTGATGGTTAGAATTATAATGACCATGTTCTATATCTATTTCCATCATTTCTTGATGGTTATTTTATTTATCAACGTCTATATATTCGCCATAAATAAATTTTATCATATAATAATTCATAGTTTTGGGGTGACCAATTCATTTTCTTTTTCCCTCTTATTATGAGGATATTTTTTTAACCCTATTTCAGATATGGTTTTCCAAAAAAATAATTTCCAATATCAACCTCTTATTATTCAAAAAAAATATATATTATGATGTGTAAGAACACTATTTCTACTTTAATGTCAGAATCTTTTATTTTAGTTTGGGTTTAAGTAAGTGGGGTAAAAATATTATTACACGCTATTTATTTTCTAGTACATATCGTGTAAGGTGGGTACACGTCATGTACATCCCAATACACTCCATGTGACTGTCTTTCCAGGACCTATACGGAAAAAGGAACGACACAACATGTAGTTTTAAGTACATTTCATGTAATTTTATTTTTTTAAAAATGGTGAGTAGCCTCATGTTTCATCTGATGAATAGAACCCTCGTCCAAGTTTATGAACAGTAGCACTGGGGGTTATTTTTCCTCCCATTTTTCTATATAAATTCTGATTCAAATGTTGTCAGATGCATTGGAACCCTATCAGTAAGCTCTCGATTCCACTTGATTCATTATTTTTTTTCTCTCATGATAAAGTTATTTAACCTTGATATTTTTGCTTTATTTTTATTTCTACTCCATTATAGCTTGAATTAAAGTCTAACTCTAGACATAGATAGTAACACAAAGATGATGTAGGTGGTCTCATGCCTTTCAAAAATTGTCAGGTTGATTATATGTGATAGAGTTTTGTGTAACCGTTTTTTGGTGTCACCTAATTTTATATTGACCTACGTTGTTATCTAATGTTTATTAGGTAAATGATTCAAAGTTTATAAGGCTTGTTTGAGATTATTATTCGTGTTAAGTGCTACCCATGGGGGTATTCTCCCTTGGATGAGTAACGTTAATCCATTTGGCCTAGGATTCCTTTGGGCGTGCCATTGATTTCCTTTTATGGGTTAATTGGAATGTAATTGGTTAATTAGAATTATTTTACCACATGAATTTATGTTTTTATCTATGTAATAGTTAAAGTTACATATGTTGTTTTTATGAAGAAATTCTTATACCCCGGGCAAGGCCCTGATATACGCTAAAATGAATATATACAAGTCTTTGACTATAACACATGATGAAAAGAGTATATACTAGGTTTTGACCATGATTGACTTCAAAATATCGAATATAGCTAGTTTTAATCTATTTCGGTGTTATAATACCCCATTGTGATATGGTTTAGGTTGAACACACCATGAGTGATTCTTGAATTCAACTTATGGATTTCAGGACCAGATTCGGTTATAAATATAATAATGAAATTAAATAACTAATGACATGTCTTCCAAGACAAATAATTGACTCAGATTTGGTCTTCACCCATATATGATGGCATTTTCTTCTGAGACATTTGTTGTACTTACATTTAAGTACATATTGATTACTACTTTCACTTTTATACACTGCCTATTTTATATATATATATATATATTAACATATGGATTAGCAGATATATTGGGTGGTTTCCTATAGATATTTAGTCTCACACCCTGTTTGGGTCATGATTTTGGGCCCAAAAAGATTATATTAGTGCAGGAGTTGAACGAGGAAATCACCCTTCTACCAGTATATGATTTACTATTTAGGGGAAAGAGGTCATGGGACCGAGTTGAGGCATGTGATCGTTATTAGATTTCATTGTTCTTTTGTGATTATGAAAAATATGTTGTTGATTTTTATTGAGTACCTAATTTGGTTGTTTTCTTAAAATGTAACATGGTACATCATCTTTTGTATGGAATTATTTTGGTTTTCTTATCTTTCATCCACTATAAATTTTTGTTTTATACTTTTTACTATTTTTATTATTTTATTATTATTTATTCAGTTGTGTTACACTCTGCCAATGAGGGCATAGTATCCACACTATCACACCCTAGGCCCTCACTTCTAGTCGGTAGCCTCTGGCGTTTAGTGGAATGTGCTTGAGGCCATTTTCTCAACTGGGTATGGGGCACTGGTTGAATTAAATCCTTATTTGGGATGTTACAAAGTGGTGTCAGAGGATTTATCTTCTAGTTTTTCTTACAATTTAGAGATAATATAAATGAAATTTAATTTGTTAATTAGATTTTTATGAGAGTAGTTCCCTGTGTATTAGAAAAATCTAAATTTCCTCGAATTGAATTGTGATTTTGGATTTTGAGTTATTAAAGATGATTTAATTTCATCGTTGGGGGATGCATTGGTATTTATTCTATTATTATTAATATAATTTTTGGATTTATTGTAATTGAAACATGAGGATAATAGGGTATTCCATATCATGCATCATATAGGAACTTGTTTGAAATAAACTTTCATGCATTCTTACCATGTCATTTAGAGAGCATTACTGATTGCATGCTATTGTGATAGATGTCATGCTAGATATGCATGCGTTTGTGATAGTACCCTGATAGATATTCAAACTGTTGAGATTTGTGTATTGGTACGTGATATGGTCAGATTTATATGGATGCCAAGATTTGATCCCTGAGGTGTATGGGACCTCTTGGATCAGAATTTGGTGGATCATGATTCGTCTATGTGATATATATTGTATTTTTATGTGTTAAATGTTGATTCCAAGATTTTATTCTTGGGGAATATGGACCCCATGAATCGTAATTTTTCACACCATTGCTTTATTTTTCATAAACAGGGGTTTTGAGGATGTTTATGAGGTGTAGTGTGGGGAATATCAGAAAACACGGTGAGTGATGCTATGAACAGACACCATGTGTTCTTCTTTTCGGGAAGAGAGAACTTTTCTTAAGTACACATCATTTACTCGGAATACAGGTCATGTGGTATTTCACCATGTGTCTAGTCATGTGAGAGAGACCATGGGTTTTTTGTTAGTTAGTGCCCGCCATGTTTGGTTGATACACACCATGTAGTTTTACTTAGGCGGACCATGTGTGACTCTGTCCATGTGGATATACATGGCCAGGAGGGAGAACATGAGTACACACCATGTGTCGGGATGATACATCGTGTAACTAGGATGATTACATGCCTATTCCGGTGGGAGTACATGCCTATATAATAGATTGAGGGTACATGCATTGTGTGGTTTCTACACGTCATGTACTTATTTTTGGGTTCCCTTTAATGGGGTTTCGAAATTTTTATCCCCCATTGTCATTTTTTGTCCAAAGAGTAGTTCTTTAAGAGTAGTTTTCCACATCGAGCGCAATGGTGAAATCAATAGAGTGTTCTGAGGACACCTAATTTGTTTTTGGGAGCATTATTATCTAAATATATAGGTTCTTCCTCTAGTTATAATTTTTAGATATGTCCTAAGATTGAGACCAAAGCATGAATAATCGGTTGGTTGTTAAGAACAACCAAGTTGTGACTTTCAATCTGAGATGATATGTGAGTTATCTCTCTTGACATATGTTGTTTCAGTGAGTCCCTTGTAGGATCCATATCTTATGTACCCTTTGTGAGGATCCCTATTGTAGGATGCCTCTGTGTTTTATCATTCAAGTTTCCCATGTAGGACTCCTCATTTTTCTTTTTTATCTAAGGATCCCTTGTAAGATAACTTCACCCACATTTACCTATAGGATCCCATACAGGATGCCTCTCATTGATTGACATGACCAAACACGACCTTCATAGTAGGATTTTGTTATTATCCCAAGTAGTTTGACACCTAAGGAAGTTGTCGACCAGTCCTATTTGGATATCTGTGCTTTTGAGTTGTGGGTTTTTCTCACACCTATAGATGCTTGTGTAAGGTTATTTTAACTATTTGGAGTTATTCCGTGGAAAGAAGATGTTATTGATCATCCCAAGGATATTTCATTTTTATTTTTCTTAATTAGAAATGGGATTTGAGGCCAGAAAATATGTTTTGTATGACCTAGTGCTGGGAGTGGATGCATATGCATCGCAAGAGGATAACACAAGGTAGGTAGCACGCTTAATGCTTTTTGTCTTGTTTTTTCTGAAATCATTCTGAAGTTGGTGCCACTCTACATTCTTAGTCCCTGGTAGTAATTTTGATTTATATAGGTCACACTCTTGTTTAGATGAGGGATCTTTATCTTAACCATTGATATGGGAATTAGCATTAAGGAATTCTAGGTTTAGTGGAGTATACATGCCTTGAGCATGGTTAGCCGCTTAGGAGTTCATGTGAACCTCTCTTTCCATAAGTGATAGGTGTCTTGGTATGTTCAAACCTAAAAATATTTTTGATGATGATGTGCTTTTGAGCCAGTTATTTCGTGAGACATTGGGTTCTTGGATGCGTAGTGTGGACATCTTATGAGTATTACCTAGAATGTGTTATTTTCTATTTTAAACATAGGTTATAATATGTTGACATATGCAGTTCCCATAAAATTTTAAATGTTAAAAACAAGTGTTCGAGTTAGGTTATATTGTTGAACTTTGAGCTGATGTGTTTGTTCTTAGTCATCTCCAGAGTAGAATGACCTAAAGTATTTGGAACCAAGTTTATCCCACTACTTGGGAGGACTTTCTAGGACACATGATTGTTGAAATGCTGGTCACATTAATTTCATATTTTATTCCATATGATATGATGAAGTGATTGTGGTTCATGGTTCATCACCCATACGTTTAAGTTATTTCTGAACTAGCTTGTCTGAGAGTGGTTGTTTCTTCTTATTGAAGTTTAAGACACAACTAGGTGGGGATTGTATCATAGGTTTGATTTTAATGTGTTCTTCCAGGTATAAGGATCACAATCAAAGACCATTTGTAGATGGCTGTTTCTACTTGAAGGCCTTTGAATTTACGAGTGATGATTAATGTAGTGGCATTCTTGGTAGCACGATGTTGCTACAGCATGATGTCTCCACAACCCTTGTGAGGAATTGATGATCATGGGTGGACCTCAGTGATTAAGAATGATATTTTTTAGAAATTCCTCAGTATAAAGGTGTTGTAATTGGTTTAATGAAAATGCTCCAGTAAGAGAAGTTGAGTTTCTTTCAAGAGGTCAGACAATAGTGGTTTGGATGTCTTTTTTTGATAATTTTTTAAATCATCTTATTTTTCTCTTCCTTAAAAGATGAGCATGTCCCTTATATTGACGTCATCCTGGATGCACTAAGAGAACGTAGGTTATATGTCATGTTACTATTGAAATCCTTTAGGCTAGTTCATGATATCTATCTATGTTGTGCGTTGGATGCATAGTTTTAAATGAGGCTTAGTTAACCCTGAGTTATACCTATGTTTCTATGTAGGAATACTTTGGATGGAATCAAGGATGTCTGCCCTTTTCTTCGACAAGACCTCAAGGCAGACGCCGCTCTGGGTTATGTCGATGTTCTTAGGTGGACTTTCAGAAATGTACCAAAATCTCACTTGTAACGGGGTGTATGGACCACCTTGTTTAGTTAATCAGACTCCGAGTTATTGAAAATGAGGTAGTCTCGGACTTATAGTTGAGTTTAGATGTGATTATTTGAAAAGATATAATGGTTCTAGTGGGATGGATCTAGAATTATGATTTTTCTCTAGTTATGGCATGTCCTTTTAATGGATAAATAGTTTTTATGACAGAAGAGCATAACTTAGAGACATATATGAGATTCAATGAATAGAATCATGTGATAATATGGTGCTTTGGGAGTAGGCATTGTATTTTGTTTCAATATGTTGTCCTTCTAAGTCGGTCGTTTCAGAGATAAGTCATTCGGTGATATTTTGACTTGGTATCCTTCTTGTTCTTTGTTTTTGGTACTAGTGGAAAAGTTTAAACACATCGCTAATTTATGGTGTGTGTGGTGTAAAATTCCCCAATTTTTTTAAGGAAATATTTCATCACTGATTTTGAGGAGGTTGATCAGGGTTTGAGTGTTCTTTGTAATGAGGCAACTATTATGACAAGAGTTATGTTCATGTTCACCTAGTTAATAGAAAATCATGCTTTTATCATATCTATAATGCTCTGGTGTGTGCTTTGTGGGGTTTTCCAAAAGTGTAGGTGTCATGGTAACAATTCCATGGGGGTTGTTTTTGACTGGATCCTGAAAGTTACAATCTTCCTACTAATAATGGACACCTTCACTATCAATGAGCATGAGAGATTTTACATCCATGTGAATTTTTGGTGTTCCTTAATCTCCCATTTTAGATAGGGACACCTAGTTAAATTCTCATTTTTGGAAAGGGATTCAGAGAGATTTGGGTATATATGTTCTTCTAAGCACAGCTTACCACCCCCATTTAGACAGACTATTAGAGCACATGACTCAGGTGCTGAAGGAAATGCTTCGGGAATTTATCCTAGATTTCAAGGGTTCTTGGGAGTGACACACACCCTTGGATTAGTTAACCCATAACAGTAGCTTTCCAGATACTTTTGAGATGAAACCTTATGGGTATTTGTATAATAGGCCATTCTGATCAACCCTGTGTTGGTTGGAGGTAGGAGAGGTAGTATGTTGGGACCTCTTCTATTCTAGGATACCACTGAATAGGTTAATGTTATTCAAAAGTCAGTGGATACTATGTAGTCTCATTATAAATCTTATGTTGATCATCATAGATCTCCTTTGGAGTTTGAGGTCAGGGAACGAGTTTTCTTACGTGTCTTATAGAGGTTGGGACACAAGTTAAGAAAGAGACAGGGTAAGCTTTTTCTGAGATACGTCGGTCTGTTTGAGATTTATGAGACGGTCGGGCCAGTTGCCTATAGATTTTAGTTACCTCATATGTATAGGGATATGCACAAATTCTTCCAAATTTCTCAATTGCAATATTACATTTCCAACTTGTCTTACACCTTTCATCCTGAGGAGGTTGAGTTCCAAAAAATGTGTCCTTTGAGGAGAATATGTTTTATATTGTGGATCATCGCATGAATGTTCCCTGTGACTGGTTTGTTCCTTATGTACAGTTTCTATGGAATCATGGTCGATTATGGGATGAGACATGGGAGAGGGGGACTGAAGTATGATCACACGGGCCAGATTACTTGTCTGATAATTTGTCTTCACCAACCTTAGAAGGGAAATTCAGGGACGATTTGCATTAAGGGGTATGTTTTTAAGAACCAGGTTCTTCTATCAAGGTGTGGATCTTGCCTTTTTGGTTTGGTATATGCAAGTGGAGGAAAAAGAGTATTACATGCCATGTATTTTCAATTACATTCCATGTAAGGTGGGTATACACCTTTGACGTCCCTCTACACCCCATGTGACAGTCTGGCCAGGACCTGTACAAAAAAAGACACTACAAAGTGTGTAGTTGTAATTGCATACCATGTACTTTTTTTGGCTAAAATGGGTAGTAGCATCATGCTTTTTCAGACGACTAGAACCCTCATCTGAGTTTGTGAATAGTAGTGCTAAGGGCCATTTTCTTCCTGTTTCTCCATCCAAGCTCCGATTCAAACACCGCCATATACATTCGAACCCAATCGTCAATATCTCAATTCTACTTGTGCAATTATCTGTGTTTTTTCCTCTCAACAAAGGTATCACACCTAGAACATTTTCCTCATTTTGTAGATCTACTTATTTCTAGCTTGAATTAGAGGACAGCGCTGGACAAGGAGGGTCACATGAGAAATAGGTATGTAGTCTCTTGCCTTTCGAATATTGTCAAGTTGATTATATGTGTTCGAGTGTAGTGCACCCATTTTTGGGTGTCCCCTAATTAAATATTGAACTATATTGTTATCTAATATTGATTAGGTAATTGATGAAATGATTATAAGCCATGTTTGATAATGTTAGCCTTTATTGAGGTCCGCATTGTGGGTGTGTTTTCCCTATTATGGATAATGTTTATCCATTTGGACTAGGATGCTTATGGGCATTCCTTTGATTTCCTTTTATGGGTTATTTCTAACGAAATTTTTTAACTGAATGATTTTCCCATGTGAGTTTATTTATTTAACCATTTAATAGTGTATGTTACGTGTGTTGCTTTTATAATGAAATGATTATGCATTGGGCTTCTCCCTGATACATGTTGAAGTTATTATATACCAGGTTTTGACCCAATCACATGCTAAAATGCTTATATACTAGGTTTTAAACCTGGTAGACTACTGAAAGGCTTATATAGGTGGTTTTGATCCAGTTTGGGGTTATGTTACTCCATGTTTATATGGTTTTGGTTGAACACATACGGAGTGATACTTGAATTTGACATTAGGATGTTAGGACTGGACTCATTTAAAAATTGAATAATGAAATAAAATGTATAATGACATGTCTACCAAGCTAATGAACAAGTTTGGATTCATTCTTCTCCCACACATGATTACATTATCTGTAGAGATATATATTGTGCATACTTTTGAGTATATACTATTTACTACTATCAGTATTGTACATTGACTATTATTTATACATATATATTTATATTCACTAACATAATGGTACTAATCATGGGTGGTTGCTTGCTGGGATTTATTCTCTCACCCTGTTTGGTTCATGATTTTGGGTTAAAATAGATTATATGATTTCAGGCATTGATTAGGGAAAGATCATATCTAAGTATTGTGATGCTTCTTAAATTCCATTATTCTTTTCTTATTTTTAAAAATATATTGTGGATTTCTGTAGTGTACCTATTTTGGTTGTTTTATTGTAACATAACATGGTGCATCATCTTTTTTATGTAATTATGTTTTTTTTCTTACCAGTCTTCTATTGTGAATTATAGTTTAATGTTGTTCACACTTTTTTCTATTGTATTTTTATTGATTCTTACATGTTCAAATCTTTTAATTAGGGCATATTTACCCCACTATCACACCCTAGGACCTTGCTCATAGTCAGCAGCCTTTATCGTTTGGGTTAATACGCTTGGGGACATGTGGCCCATCAGGTACGGGGAACTAGTTGAGTGGCATGAAGATCTAGGATCCTAAAATGTGAAATTTGAATATTTCATTTCTATTTTTTCATACAGTTTGGCGATGATATAAAGGAAATGTAATATGGTAATTAATTGTTCCTGGGAGTACCTACCTCATGTATAGGGAAATCCAAATTTCATCGAATTTAATTGTGCTTTTGGATTTTGATCAGTTATAGTTTATTCAATTTCACCATTAGGTGACACACTCATATTTTTTCTATTAGTGTTGATATCATTTTGGTTTTTATTTTGATTACATCTCAGTGAGATGAGGGTATGTCATCTCATGCATCATATAGTAACTTGTTAGAAATCACATGCCATGCATTCTTGTCATGCCATTTAGGGAGAATTATTGATTGCATCTTGTTGTGATAGATGTCGTGAAAGATATGCATGATGTTGTGATAATAATATGATATATATTTCTTCTGTTATGATTGGTGTATTAGTATGTGATATGTTTTGATTTGAATGGAATCCAAGCTTTGATACCTAAGGGGTATGGGGCCTCTTAGATTGGAATTTGGTGGATCGTAATTTGGAAATGTGATATAGAATGTGTAGTTATGTGCTAAATGTGATGTCTAGATTTGATTCTTATGGAGTATGGGACCCCACATATCATAATTTTTCAAAATATTTCTTTATTTTGTAAAAACAGGTGTTCCAGTGAAGTTTATTAGGCTTACTGTCTGGAAACCCAGACAACATAGCGTGTGTCTCTATGAAAACAAACCATGTTTTCTTCTGTTCGAGAATAGAGAACAATTATTATGTACACTTAGTGTACTCTGAGTACACATCGTGTGGTATTTTACAGTGTGTCCATCTGTGTGAGAGAGAACATGGGTTGTTGGTTCTTGGTTAGTTCACGACGTGTATGGTAGATATACATTGTATTGTTTTACATAGGTGGACCCCGTGTGACTCTGGCCATATAGAAGTACATGGACTAGAGGGAAAATTGAGTACATGCCATGTGTCAGGATGAAAAGTCGTGTACTTTGGTAGTTTTAATTCCTAGGATAGTAGGAGCACACTAATATGTAAGTTCTTGAGGGTACACATCGTGTGTGGTTTCTACATGTTGTGTACATCTTTTCTGATGCGCTTTAAGGGTTTTTTCGTGTATTATCCCCCATTATAAGTTTTGAACCTTGGAGTAGTCCTTTTTGAGTAGTTTTCTTCATACAGGGTAACACTGAAACTCATGGAGTATTCTAAGGATTCCTAGTTGGTGTTTTTGGGATTTTCAATTTAAATGGAGAGGTTCATCCCCTAGTTATAATTTTGAGTTGTCTTCTGAGAGTGAGAGTAGGGTGTGAATAATTGATTCAGTGTTCATACCAATATAGTTGATACTTAAGACTTAAGATGAATTGTGAGCGATCTCTCCTAACCTATGTTGTTTTAGGGAGTCCCTTGAAGGATCCCCATATTGTGTACCATTTTCGAGGATCCATGTTGTAATATTCCTCTGTTTTTTATTGTTTGAGGATCATGTGTAGGATTCCTCCTCTTCTTTTTTATCTAAGTATCTCATGTAGGATTCCTTCACTCATTTTTACCTTTAATATCCTATGTAGGATTCCTCTCAGTGTTTGGCTTGACCAAACCCGACCTTCGTATTATACTTTTGGTAGTATCCCTCATTGTTTGACATCGAAGGAAGGTGTTGACCTATCCTATTTTGATATTTTCACTTTTGAGTTGCATGATTTTCCCTCAACTAGAGACCCTTGTGTAAGGTTGGTTTAAATATTTGAAGTTATTCAATGGAATGGATACATGGGAAATCATTTGTAGGCTATTTATTTTACCTTTGGCTAAATTAAAATGGGTCTTTGTGCCTAGAAAATCTATTTTGAATGACCTAGTGGTGGGATTTAATGATAATGCTTCATATGGTGTGATCCCATGGAAGGTAGAACCCTTAAAACTTGTTTCCTTGTTTTCTGCTGCGAGATTTCTGACAATAGTTCATCTTAGGTGTTATTGTTCTTATTAGGATGTTCAGTTTTGAGAGAATACGCTCTATTTCAGAATATTGTTCCTAGTATCTTTACCCTCGATATGGAAATTAGCATAGAGGAATTCACATTTCATTATAGTAGACATGCCTCAAGCATGGTCAGATGTAGTGTAGGTCATGTGAACCTCTCTTTACATAAGTGATGGGCGACTTGGTACATCATCATCCATGTAAATGTTTGTGTTGGTGATGTACTTTTGTGCTAGTCCTTGCATGATCCATTCTGTACTAGGATGTATATAGTGGACAACGATTGAATAGTTCCTAGAATGGTTCGTTTTCTCTTGTAAACTCGGGGTAGAATATATTGGAATAAGCGGTACTTGTCGAGTTTTAAATGTTAAAAATGAGTCGTCATGTTCGGTTAAATCATTGATATTTTAGTTATTGTGTCTGTTATCAGTCAACTCCAAAGTAGAGTTACCTGAATGTTTTGGAACCATGTTCATCCCACTGCTCGGGACGAATTTCTATGACATAGGTGTCTTGACACACCAGTTTCTTTAATTTCGGATTTCATGATTTGTGATATGATGAATTGATTTTGGTTCATGGAACTGTACTCATATTTTTATGTTGGTTCTGAACAAGTGCATCTGAGAGGGGTTGTTCCTTCATCTTGATGTTTAATACACTTTTATGTGGGGGGGAATCACGTGAGTTTTGTTTAAATGTGTTCTTCTAGGTAGAAGGATCTTTATCATGAACCATTTAGAGATGGTCATTTCTACCTTAATGCCTTTGAATTTTTCATGTCTTGATTCGTGTTGGGTCTTAGTTGGTAGCACGAAGTTTCTGTACTTGGTCGTGTGTGCATCCCTTGTGAGGAACTGAGGATCGTGGGTGGACCTTAGTGATTATTCATGATCTTTTATGAAAATTCCTTGGGATAAAGGCATTGAGATCGGTTGAATGATGTTATGTCAACACAAGAATCCGAGTTTCTTTCTGGAGTTTGGATAGTATTCGATCAGCTATACTTTTTTGGTAATCATTGAAATCCTCTAAGTGTGTTATTCTTTAAGAGATGAGCATGTCCTATATCTTGACGTCATTTAGGATTCACTAAGAGAGCATTAGTTATGCACCGCAGTACAGTTGAAATATGCTGGGGTAGTTTGTTATCTATTTTTGTGTTGTGCACTGGATGCATAATTTTTAAGGAGGCTTGGTTAATCATTTGTGATACTTAGGTTTCCATGTAGGAATTCCATGGATGGAATTATGGATGCCTTCCCTTTTCCACAATATTACCTCCATGCGGATGTTGTTCTAGGTTCATTCAGTGATCTCATGTGGAATTTTGGCCTTGTACTAATGTCTCACTTGTATCAATGAGTATGGACCACCTTGGTGTGTTCCTCGGACTTCAATTTATTGAATCTGATGTTTTCTCGGACTTATATTTTTTCTCATATGCGATGCTTCGAAAAGAGGTAATGGTTCCAGTGGGATGGATTTGGAATTACTCTATTACTCATGTTATGGCATGACCTTTTATTGTATCAAGTTATGGCATGACAAATTAGGGTCACTAAGAGACATTTATGAGCTTCCGTGAATGGGATAATGTGGGTTTATGGTTCCATGGGAGTAGGTGGTGTGTTATGTTCAATACATCGACCTTATAGGTTGGGTGATTCTAAGATAAGTCATCCAGTGATGGTTTGACCCATTATCCTTCTCGTTCTTCATGTTTGGTTATAGGTGACTTGTTTAAACACATTTCTAGATTACGTTTGGTGCGTTTTAAAAGTCTGTAATTTCTTTTGTGGAAAGATTATGTGACCACTTTCGATGAGGTCAATCGAGGTTTGACCATTACTTGTACAGAGGCCACTATTATGATCCCAGTTACATTTGGGTTCACCTATTTAAAGTAAAATAATGTTGGTAGCATCACTTGAAATATATAGGGCGTGCATAGTGGGGTTTTATAATGGTGGAGTTGTCATGGTAAATGATGTGTGGGTTTTTTTGATAGGCTCGTGAATTTTACACTCTTCCTATCGATCAAGGAAACCTTCAGTGTTGATGATTATGGGAGTTTTTACATTCGTGTGATCGTATGAATGTTCAGGGTTTCATAATATATCATTTTAGATAGGGACATTTGGTATAATTCTTGTTTCTAGAAAGGGATGTAGGGGGATTTTGGTACACAGGGTTCTTCTGAGCACATATTACCAACCCTAGTTAGATGGATAGTCAGAGCGCACGATTCTGGTGTCGGAGTACATTCATCAGGAATTCCTCCTGGATTTTATGGGTTCGTGGGAGAGAACATACCCTTTCTTGATTTCACCTATAAAAATATTTTTCCGGATACTTTTCAGAAGGTACCTTAATAGGCTTTGTATGATAGACCATACCAATCACCCCTATGTTGAATGGAGGCAGGAGAGGAAGCTATACTGGGACCTCGTCTTGTCCAAGAGACCACTAAACTGGTTCAGATGATCCAGAAGTCGGTGGCTACTAAGTAGTCCCATCAGAAATAAGTTTTGGATCATCATAGATGAACCTTGGAGTTCATGGTTGGGGATCAAGAATTTTTAGGTTTGGAAACGAGGATGGGATACAATAGGATCATGGGACAATTTAATCTTTCGTTGATATACGTTGGTCCGTTTGAGATTCTGGATATGGTCGGGATAGTTTCCTATCAATTTCAGTTACCTCATAGGTACAAAGCTGAGAAAAAGTTCTTCCATATTTATCAGTTGTGACGTTAGGTTTTTGGAACATTCTCACACATTTTAGCTTGAGGAAGTGGAGTTAAAGTAGATGTGCCCTTTGTAGAGAATCTTCTTCGTATTTTGGATCATAGAAAAAACGTTCTCTATGACTAATGTGTTCCTTATGTATGGGTTCTATGGAAGCACAGTCAAGTACAGGACGAGACCTAGGAGAGGGAGACCGGTGTATGATCAGAGTGTCCAGTGTTATTATATGATTTTTTTACCCACCTTTGGAAGGGAAATTTAGGGATGAATTGATTTAGAGGTAAGTGTTTAAGACCCCAGTTCTTCCTTTAAGTTTAAGATATTTTCTTTTAGGTTGGGTTTAATTAAGTTCTAGAAAAGAGTATAAAACACATTTTATTTTCTAGTAAACACTTTGTAAGGTGGGTACATGCCATGTACATACTAGTTCTTGTTATGTGATGGCATGGCCAAGACTAATACGGAAAAATGAACTACGCATACTGTATTATTAAGTACACACGATGTACTTTTATTTTTTGTCTAAATTTTTTTGTAGCCACATGATTCATCAGACATGTAGAACCCTCATACTAGTTCACAAACAGTAGTTTTGAAGGCCCTTTTCCACTCCTTTGTCCATCTGAACTCCGATTCAAACACTGTCAAATGCATTGGAACTCAATCGATAATCTCTTAATTCCTCGGGTTCCATTCTTAATTATTTTTTCTCTCGATGATATTATCATAACATAAGTAATTTTCCACATTTTTTGATCCACTCATCTCTAGGTTGAATTAGAGGTCAATTCTGGATGAGGAGAGTCACGCAAGGATGAAGTAGGTGGTCTCATGCCTTTTGAAAATTTTCCACTTGATTATATGTGCTGGAATTTCGTAACCCATTTTTGGGTGTCGCCTAGTTTATTACTAACCTATGTTGTTATTTAATGTTGATTAGGTAATTTATTAAATGATTATAAGTCATGTTTGAGATTTTTATCCTTTATTGAGGGCCACCCAGTGTGTGTGTTTTCCCTTGGATGACCAATATTTATCCATTTCACCCAGGAAGCCTATGGGCATGTCTTTGATTTCCTTTTATGGGTTATTTAGAATGTAAATTTTCAATAAACTGATTTTCCCAAGTGATTTTATGTTTTTGACCATGTAATTGTGTAATTTACATGTGTATTTTTTATGATGAAATGTATATACACTGGGATTCACCTTGATACATGCTCAAATGATTATTTACTGGGTTTGGACCCTAACACATGATAAAATGCTTATATACCAGTTTTAAAACTAGATTGATTACTGAAATTATTGTATATATGGTTTTGATCTAGTTTGGTGTCCTATTACATCATGGTTATGTGATTTTTTTAAACACACCAGCAGTGATACTTGATTTCCACTTTAGGATGTCAGGACTAGAATCACTGATAAAGTAAATTATAAAATGTAATGACTAATGATGCATCTCCCAAGACAAATCACAAGATTGGATCTGGTCTTCAACTAAACATGATTAGATTGTCTTCTGAGTCATTTATTGTTCTTACATTTGAGTACATACAATTTACTACTTTCAAAATAGTAAACTTCCGGTTGTATATATATTAACTGATAGGTCGGCACATATCTTGGGTGGTTTCCTAATGGTATTTAGTCTCACACCTTGTTTGGGTCATGCTTTTGACCCCATATAGATTATAGGATTATAGGTGTTGATTATGTAAAGCACTCTCCTACTATTGCATGATTTTCTATTTAGGAGAAAGAGAGCATGTAACTGATCCAAGGCTTGTGATGCTTCTTATATTCCATTGTTCTTTTTTTCTTTTGGAACATATATTGTTTATTTCGGTAGTGTACAAGTTTTGGATTTTTTTAGAACATGACATATTGCATCATCTTTTTTATGAAAGGATTCTAGGTTTCTTATTTTTCTCCTTCTATAAATTTTAGTTGTATGTTGTTTACTTTTTTATGTTGTTATATTATTTTTTTATTCCACTATGTTACACTCTTCTAATGAGGGAATAATTTCCCCACTATCATCCCTTAGGCCCTCGCTTTAAGTCGGAAGCCTCTATTGTTTGGGGAAATTCTCTAGAGGCCATGTAGCCAACCAGGTACAGGGATGCAGTTGAGTGGCCTCTATATCCAGGATGTTTTATGATGATGCATTTTATTTATGGAGGGGAGAATGTAACACCACATTATTTTATAGTATTACTTTTCTAAAATTTAACTTTTTGATAGATTAAAATCTTAAAAAAAATTCAAATATTATAATTTAATTAATATTTTTATCTTATAGATGTTGGTAATGGTGGGAATGAATGATATTATGTAAATTATGAAAATAAATTTTGTAAAAGATTATAAAATTAATTCATTGGTTACTAATTAATTAAAAATGAAAACCAATTGAATATAAAGGATGTATTTGTGTAAAAACCATATTTATGACCACATTTATATATTATATTAATCCCTAATAGTTAAATATATTAATTTCATTTATATATTATATATTCAGTAAAATATGTTTACATTCAGCCCAAATTTTTTTTAGAGGCATAATATAAGAATAAATCCACTTTTACAGAAAATAATGCTATATTTTTCTAAATTTAGTTTTACCAACTTTTAGTATTGAACATGTTTTAAATATAAATTTTGAAAAATTTATAAATTATCTTTTACAAAATAGATATCTTTTTTTATAGTGTAATATCTTATTTTACATTTGCTATTTTTTTATATTTTTCTCGTAAGTTTCATTTTTGATGAATAATAATGTGAGTGTTAGAATAACAATATAAATTTTAGAAATCGTAATATGGAAATTATAAGAATAAACTCTCTTATAAAGGTATAATTTTTTTTTAGAATCCAATAAATAGTAATATTATATAATTCTATCAAAGTACAAGTAAATAAATTTTTTTGAAATTATTAATTAAGGGTGGATATTTTTATAAAACATAAATATTTATTTGAAATTTTCTAATTAATATAACAATTTTAAAAAAATTATATTCATAAAGTTTATTAAAAAAAATATTTATTTGTATTATGATTATAAGATAATTTTTTGAGACCTAAATTAATTTTTCAATGTCTTATAAAATTTGTTATAATTTTAAAATCAGTATTTTACCATTAAATATTATAATTAATAATTAAATTTATCATATATATATATATATAATTTTCATTAAATGGATTTCATTTTTGAAGTCTACATGTTGATAAATATTTTGGGTATATTTTGGGTTTTTTTTTAAATTGTTCAATTTTTGGTGAATAGTAAAATACGGTAATTTATAGTATATATACATTATAAGTAAAATACATTGTTACATGAGTCATGAATGATAAACGCACCATTAGTTCAAACTCAAATGCACTATTTACAATAATTAGTCCCAATAATCAAAACTATTCCTGGTTTTCAGCCAAAATAATAACCAAACGAATAAAATATTCAATAAACACCCTTATCCTCCTCTATAAATACCACCGCACACTACCCCCTCTCCCCACACCTTCTAAAATTTATGCCTTGTAAAATTTATAAAAAATAAACTTACTAACACATTACCCTCATGTCTAAGAGTCTTTTTTATCAATTTAATAAAAAAAATCCCTTTAAAGAGGTTCTCAAAGAGGAGGATTCATGAGGTCGAAATCCTCTTGGTTTTATTTTATTTTATTTTCAATTTATTAAATTTTATTTTCTTTCCTTCAAATCACCTATAAAAGGAGACATTATAACTCTTTTATCATTAATTTAATATAATTTTGTTATATTAATGGAATATCTATCATCACACTCCTTCCTCTCTCACTTTTATTCTAAAAATGAAAACATCACTCTTAATGTGTGAATTTATCAACATATTGGAAAATTCATTTTCATTTTCCTTTAATGACTTCAAGGATGGACATAAAAAAATTTAGTGGTTAAAAAATTTTAATATATCTATGATATAATTTTTAATATTATTTAACCATTTTATACATATGATGTTAACTAATAAAACAAAACTACATTGTGATTATCGAAAAAAACCACCAAAAAATCTAAACGATTATCACAAACCTCTTATATAATTATTCATCCTCACCCTGTATATAGAAAATGAATTATATTAGAATTTAATCTTTTTTATGATCATTAATAAAATATAACTTCAATTATGGATTTTTATTTCCATTTTACATGAACATTCAAACTCATATAAACGTAATCCGATCATATAAACCAAGAAAACGAACGCACTCAAACGATAAAATTGTATCTTATAACTCATCAAAAAGACCATAAATGAAAATAATAAAATTATAATAAATCAGATGCATATATATATAATGTTATGAATTAGTTAATTAACATAGTTAATAAAAGAACACATTCAGACATAACATAAGGTTTTCTTCTCAAATCATGATTTTCATTTAGGTTATGATTTCTCCTTATATACACCAATGTTATTATTATTTTTTATATAATACATATAAATTATTCATATATTTTCCAAATTGATATATCCAAATAATTTCATCCTTTATTTAAGAGGGAAAACATGTTTTATAAAGTCCCCTTTTCAAGTCTTCCTGTTAAGGAATCTAGACTAAGGGGAACTTCCCAACTTCTTACTAATTTTAAAGAACCATCTAAAATATGTTTTAAGAAACTATTATATATATATAATTTACCTTTTTATAAAAAACAATATATGTCAATTTTTTGTTTTATAAAAACAATTTTTCCATTTTTTTTAAAGATTCTATAATATATTCCTTAAACTGCAATACAATGGATCATTTTTATACATATTTTTAAAAACACTTTTGACATATTTTCACTTCAATTAGACATCAGTTATGACTAAAATATTCTTTATTTGTACGTGCCTTTTATTTTTAGTGATATACATTTTTACACTCTGATTTTATGATAAATACAAATTATTTTCCAAATGAACAATTATGGGATAAAAAAGGGTTTTTTCTCAACTGAGTTTTACTTCTGTGTGATATATGACTTGTTCTCCACTTATTCCCTCTATGCAATATTTTTAATTACATTTAATATATCAAATCTTGAATATTAGTATTATTATATTATATATTTCATTTAATGATATTAATTCATTAGTATCAAGATTTAAATTCCTCAATGTGGTGTGGTACACTTTGGGATGTTTAAAGATTATTTTCTTCTAGAATTTATCAAATATTTCATCAGTAAGTTTTCATATATGATTATGATTTCATTATTTCAATATGGTATGGGAAAATTTGATATAAATATATCTTTTTATGTGAAATTTGAAGAATTAATTGGACTTAGTATGTGATAGGTGGGGCCTACTATATCCCCTCGATTCATTAGTAGGTCTCATGATGCAAATTAGAAATGGAATTTTTCCAAGGCATTAATCATTTGATTTTAGATGTCTTGGATGGGACATAGATGGTTTGTTCATGATGTCTGGAATGCTAATTCTCTCATTATGATATTAGTAATTGATAAATCATGTGATTTTTCTACAAGTATAATATCTATGGTTATGTTTCATGTGATTATTTATATGGAATTGTTTATTCAGATTTTATTATTGGAATATTTTGCTCATGATTATGTTTTATTGAACTGAGTTATTCACCGTTTTGTATTGTTTATATTTTTTTATTAAATATTCATTTGTATTTCTTACCCTTAATCAGCATCTGAGATAACACTTTCCTTATGTTTTTTTTCAGGATGCAATGATGTTTATTATGAATGACATTCTTGGATAGTAATGGAGATTATAGGACTTTTCAATGTTTTTGATATATTGTATTTCCTTTCATGTTGTAATTTAATTCTCATGTATGTTATCTATATTTCAAAACTACTAATCTATTCATTAATTTGGATGGGAATTTCTAGATTATTATACCAAAATAAAAAAGTAAGGCACTGACTTCGAGAAAATGGTGTTAGAATCATTTCACATATTTTTTCATGTATTTTTTTTTCTATTATATAGATTATTTTTTAGACTAGGAACTGGGATGACATGAGATTCCCTGACTCAGTGTTCATGGAATGAATTATTGAAATATATTAAAAATTTTAAATTGCACTCACATGCAGTTTTCAAAAAAAGTGGAATAACCTCTAAATAGGATTCTTGGTCAAAAATACTAGGGAATCATCGATTTCAAAAGGAAAGGTTTACCCTTCTCATGACACAACCATAGTAGGTGCGGTTCAATAGTGGAAAATTCATCACATTCTTGGAAATGAATAAAAAAATTGAATAAATTATTTTAATTTTTCTTGTTGATGCATATATTGGGGTGTATATAAATAGATTATTATGAAATAATTCTAGGGTTATTAGAAAAACCATGGAACATTTGTAAAACCCTTAGAGAGAGTTTTAGAGAATCTCTTGGGAGAAGGAAAACCAGATCATGAATCGACACTCGATACAGAATAGATTCAAAGGATACTACTATATATCATGACACAAGCACATTCTTCATCAGTGATCTATCTGAATCGAGGTTGGGTGCTTTTAATTTTAATTTCATTCCATGTTCTTCATTTCTATGATGAATGCATACCAATAAACAAATATATTAACTCACATATCATGTGTATTGTGGGATGGGTTTTTTTCTGGGATTTTATTAGGATAATTCTTTTTAATTATTGATTTTTTAACATTCATTATAATGGAAATGAATAGATATCAACATGAGAATTGATCAAGGTCTATTATCCTTTATTATTCTTGTTCTTTTCTCCCCTGATTCTCTGTTCATAATAAATGTTCTTCATTTATCATATGGTTCAATGTTTCATGATGAGATTAATTGGTGCACACCTATTTAGTGGCATAGAAATCTGATATCACAGTTCTGGGATCAGCATGACACGATGGTGTTGCAATGATGAAGCTGGTAGCTGATCAGATGACGTAGAAACCCACATTTCCTGTGGTTCATCATGCGATAAAGAATGATGGATGATATCATTTTGAGTAAATCAAAGTCCAATATCATGAAAATATGTGATGTAATTATTTTATGATGCATGATATTTTATTTTTGTGGTGAAATGATCATTGGTTTGAAGTCCCAAGGAATGGTCGGGATATGCAGAACCATATCTACAATTAAGTAAAATTTAGAATTATATACTGTGTATATCAGATATACATGTTGTGTTGACCCTTGTGAGGGGGTATGGTTTATGGAGATTCTTAGTGAGTCCTTGAGTGATATCATCTCTTCATCTTTGTGCACTGGGTGGAGTTTCTAGTATCATTGAGACCAACTCTACATGAGTCTAGATCCTATACCTAGTGGTATAATCTAGATTGATTTGTTCGTATCACCCCATGTACTTGGGAGTGATACAAATATGTGTATCATATCTATTTATACCATTAGAATGTACTTCTAAAAGTAGACACCTAATAAGAGATACCATTCAAAGGGACTTCATAATTGATATCAAAACCAAGAGTTTTTTCTCCCATACGAGTTCTTTGTGGATTCACTGGGCTATAATCATAGGCTAGTATATAATATTTTTTAATTAACTTGAGAAGGGGTATCTTTGTTGAGTATATATACATATTTTTATTATATTGTCTTTAGATGTGTGGCTTGGTATATATGGATATATATTTTATGTATTATTTGTGATTTTGGGTGTCATATTGAGTATTGTTATATTCACCCCTATATGGTATTTTTATGAAATATTCATGTCTTGTGCAATAGTTCGTCCTTTTAATGGAGTCCTAGATGGACCAGAACCAAATGGAGCTTAGTGTAACTAGGAAAAACAGAGGAGTGTTCTGACTAATTTTTGATAGAAATTTATGTTTTTCATTCAGGATGGACTAGAGATTCTATCTCTTGGTGGTGGTCTTGTATTTGGACCTATTTACTTTCTTTTATGTGTAGTCATTCTATGGTTGTGGGATTTATATTTATGCGATTTTGGTTGCTTGGTTTTTTTACACTTCAGTGTGGTATAGAATGGGAGATGTGTGTGTAAAAATAAATTTGATAATGCCTCCTGTGGAAGTTATATTCCTACTAGGCACTAGTTTCTAGCCCGTAGGAAATAGAACGTGATCATGGTGAGTCATATCATGGGCCCCTATAGGATGGGTCACAACATAAATATTATACAATATTAGTGCGGTGATCCTCCATCTCAAAATCCATAGCAACATATTTTGAATTTTCTCCCATAATAACCTCCCATTTTCATAAATATTTTAATGTTGTTGTACTCCCATGATCATAACAATTCCTTTTTCCTTAACTTCTTATCATAACTCAATTTCCATGAATAAAAATATTCTTATTTGTTCTAAATTTATTTCTCTTATTCTTATCCTAATAAATCTCCACTTTATTCTACTAAAAAACCCAAGAAGACTCTTCGCAAATGTATTCAAAAAATGTATTTCAAAAAAATGAATTTACATATTTTCATTAGAACATAATGAAATTAGCATAGTATATCATGGATTATTTCTCTATGGTGTGAGTGAATTTAAAATTCAAATTCAAATTTTATCTAAAATATTACACTCTTAGGTACCAACCCATATTGATAAATTTATACATAATCTTAATGATTAACATTCTCAAACATTTATATTGAATCATGATTTATTTAAGATTTTATGTAAATTGATAATAGACCTAACATTATCATTTTTTATTAAAAATCCATTCATCTTTGATAATATATATGGATTTTCAAAAACCATACCTAAAAATACATTATTAATTAACAGTGATCTCCTTATTATATTCTCATTAATCATCTCCAAATATAGAGGTTACAAAGAAAAAATTATTGTTTGAACCTAATATATAGTATTCCACAACATCTCACACCATCAATCATCTGAATATTTCATTATAGAAATCTCCACCATTAGAAAATTCACAACGTCTATGAACCTTATGACATCCCCTAATTTTTTAATGTGAGTCAATGACTTTCTCATTTTTTAAAATAGTAAACATTTCATAAGGTTAAATTATATTTTTATATAAAATTCTATAAATATACTATAAATTATTTCCAATAAACCTTCTAATGTTACCTTTTCCTCTTGAATGAACCATATAATGTTACTTTGGATCTATATGGATTTTAAAATGAACCTTATGAACTCAATGAACCTATTTTTTAAAAAAAAATTAACCACAGGTCCTTCAAATTGAACCTTAAAATGTTAAAGATAATCTTTATAGTTCTTAAAATAATCCTGATGAACTCTTTGAACATTATAGTTTTCCAAATAAACCATAAAAAACCAATATTGAACATTAACATATTCATTAAAAAAATATATGATGTCCCAAAATTGACCTTATGAACATCCGTGATAAAACACATAAAGTATAAGGTGAGTCATATGAAGTTGTCAAACGGCCTTATGATGTTAGAAATGATCCTTACATAGTTCAGTGTTTTTCAAAATTCACCTCGAAATATATATTACATAATTATTCCTACACAATTTACATAATCACAATGAATTCTCAAACACATCAAATCAACTCCAAAAACATTATCAAACTTCTTAAATGAATTTTGAAATTATTTGATTAATTACAATCCACTCCATATTATTTCTAAATTATTTTTTAATATTTAAATACACATATTAATTATTTAAAACCCAAATTCACTTCCCTTTAACTAAAACATCAAAAACCACTCCATAAACCTTCATCCAATATATATTAAATCCATTCACGAACATTCATATTGCTTAATATACCATGGAATGGTTACTAAACACATCTTCCATCTTTTTATTTATTTAAATTATATCCTTATAATCTATTCAGCAGATAGAAAATTTGATCTATATTAAAAAAATTAGACAATGATTCTATCAATAATTAATATATTTCACTAATTTATATGAAATCCAGCTCAACATTCATCATATGTTGATAATTGGTACCAAGAATCTGTCGAGATAGTTGTTTCAAGTAAGCTTCCACACTTTTGTTTTCCCATAAATGTATATGATGTCTATTAATCTTCTTCATTATACTATTTTTATTTCACCCATTATATACATACATTATCATCACTTAATAATCCTATATCGATAACTATATTAACTACAAGTAAAATATCATCTTCATTACTTTATTTGTGTTCACGAGTCTAAGTTGGTAATAAATAATATATAATTAGTGACCATGTATTCCTATAAAACCAATAATAAAATTAAAACATTATTCTTATTTCACTTCAAGATCTATCCAACAATATAAGATATGATATTTAATAATCTCCCATTTATATTTTGCTAGAAATAAGTGAATCAAAAGTGTTTAATAGTTTTATATCACTCAAAACCATGAATTTATTCAATGAAATGATTAAAATCATTCATGTATATCCTTGATTACAATATAATTATCAAAATAGAAACTACTGATACCAAAAATGACTATTAATATTGAAAAAAAATGTGATAACTTCATTAAAATGAATTTTTTTAATAATCTATCATTATGTCAATTTTAACCCCATATGAGTGATCTTAATGATCGAAACATTAATATACCCAAGTAATTATATAATATCTATATAATGGTCAACTAAAATCACTAAATATACTAGACTTTACTCTAATTTAATACCAACCATATATTATATTATGTTTTTGGAACTACCACAACATATGTGTATAATTGATGTTTTTTACCCATACTCCGCCATCACATCAAACAGTTCATATTCTATCTATTTTTTACATAGAATAACCGAAGGCCTTTTTCTATTTTATTATACGTAATCCACCATTTTAAAGATGAAGGGGAACCCATAAAAAACCCATAGTCCCAAGGAATAAGGCCCGACACGACTCAAAATACATGACTCGAAGGCCCTGAGGCATACTATGCCCAATACATGACCTGTATGCCCAACCCACAGGAACTAACCTTGCCCTATCTTCTATATCATTGATCACCAAGCTCCGCACCTTGCATTTCTAAACAGCTAGCATTTCCCCCGTACAAATTTGCATGGTCCCTGGTCCCGATGGCGGTTGTCATACCCTCTCATTCTTCCGATCTGGTAGCTCTACTTCTGGTGACTGCTAGTCATGTTGCTCTGATACTCTTCTTGGGCCTACTCTGTGTGAACTAGGCTACTCCATTGTCTTTTTGTGGCCTGAAGTCCCCGAGGCCTGAATACCTTTGATGACTCGAAGGCCCTGGAGACCCGTAGGCCCAAAACGGTGGCCCAAAGGCCCAAATCGAGTGAATAGTTTCGGCTACTACAGTACTGAACAGTACCTGCTACAACACAATATGTGTATTGTAAAATCATATGTTCTTCTTTAAATGTTTCTCCATTATTATATTCATATATAATTAATGTAAAACAATATTAAATTGGATTATTTTCTATTATATCATCCTTTGAAAAAAAATCCAAAGAATAAGGGAGAAGTGGAAAAAAACATACCTCAACCTCGTGATACATATTTTTTATATACCATTATCATCATCCACATCAAAGAATAAAAATTTGGATGTTTTTTTACAATATTTATTTCTAGTGTTCCTTTTATTTGAATAAACTCACACTTTTAGATGAACTGTTAAAAACATTCCATTATAAGTTTGTATTTTATGTTAATATGCATTGATTTAATGTGTGGAGATATAATATATTTCGGGTTGATAACACTATGACTATCATAAGTTACTAATATAAGAAACCACCTCTCTCAAATTAGGTCTTACAACCGAGTTATCATATGCATCACCAAAGGATTTACTTGATTCATAACCTTATAAGAAACTTTTATTATAATTAATTTCATATAATTATTATTCTTGGTGGGACATGCAATATTATAATATTCTTAAAATAAAAATCTACCCAATATGGACTCATAATCATCAATAATTCTAGTCTAATCAGCATTTGAATAACTGAAAATATCAAGAATCGATTTTTTAACATATCAACCTAAATACAATAGTACCTTGGACATACCAAAGGAAAAAATCATTCTAAAGAGATGATATTATTTTAGAATTGTTTTTAACATGAAAATAACAAGATAAAATAGATAATTAATAGTATTAATGTTATAAAATAATGTACATTTCTAATAATTTTTTTTGAAATATTTTATTTACTTCATTATATTTACCATCATTAAAATGTTTTCTTCTAACTTCTATTAGAGTAATATAAACCAGTTATAATTCTATTTAAAATTAATTTAATATTTATCTAATATATTTCCTATGATATTTAAATAAATGATATTGTCCTTGGGTAATTTATATTCCCATGAAATATCAATATTTACCAATTAATGAAATTTCAAACTTGTTTTTTCATCTTTGTAGGGAAATTCATTAAATAAAATTCCACATTTAAATATTAAATAATATTGTCACCATAAATTATGAAAATAACCAATTTCTACAAATACTTCTTCATTTTAATTTTTCTTTTTACACTTCAGTCTTAAAATTGCACCAAACCTCGATCATGTATCAAACTTTTAGAACTAATATATTAGGGAATAACTGAAACAATATTAATCATTCTTCAATTAAAACACATGAATAAATAATCACTTATAAAAAATCCATCTGGTTAAACAATATAGACCTCTTATTCAGTCTCTCCATTCAAAAATTTAGACTTGATATATATCAAAAATATATTTTATAACCTTTTATAAATGGTTTCATAAAATATCATCATGTTTTAGAATATTTATATTGGATAAAATGAACCATCAAATCCATCATTTTGAACTCAGTGTATCCATAATGAACTAGTTTATCCTTTTTCTATTTAACTTCACCTCATTTATTATGTTGGTTATAGAACCAAATGTTTCTTTTTAATAACATTCATGTACAATGGAATCCAAAATGGAACCTAGTGGATATTATTTTCAATCTATTATTATAATTTACTTGTCATATCTTTTCAATTATG
This sequence comes from Viscum album, assembly GCA_963277665.1. Lineage (NCBI taxonomy): Eukaryota > Viridiplantae > Streptophyta > Magnoliopsida > Santalales > Viscaceae > Viscum > Viscum album. The sequence goes on from OY728138.1 coordinate 2,137,181,206, forward strand.
ATGCATCAATTCACTATTCATATTATTTATTACACCTCAGAAACATAATTTCAATACTTCACACCCTAAAATTCCTTAGAGTACGAATATAAAATAATATCTTCAATTCTTATAGGAGAAACAGAAACACTATAATCTTATCCTTACAACACAAAGATTTACAAGCCAAACTAAATTTTAATTAGAAATTCTAAAACGCCTCCCCATACTCTATTAATACGTAATGATAAACCACAAAATTATTTTTCAATTATATGATGTGCTACTACATATTTTTTTAGTTAAGAATTTCCAATCCAAACATTAAATAAAGGGACAACAAGTGTATGAGTTGAGTGATACCACATGATAAAATTGTTATAATAAAAAACACTAAATCTTAATAATTTAGTATATCAAAAAAACCAATAGTAGTAAATGATTACAGTTATTGTATCGAATATTAAATTTTCTTCATTTAGGTATTTTTCAAAAAAAATTAAAGATTCAAGAAATAACAATTTAATCCTCCTTTCATTGAATGAATGTAAGAATGAATGATTTAATTCATATTAATTAAAATATCATCTGGTGATTTAATAGTCTCTTTAAATAATAATTTGTTTAATAACAAAATACTTTTCTATCAACTGTAAGAAATGACATCATCATGAAGAGAAAACATGATGTTTTATCCATGTACACCAAAACCAATATCACATAATCGGGTATTGGTGAGTCTAATGAACCCTTATGAATAACCATTCACACAATATAATATACGTTAACGTTATTTAAAAGATTTATTTAAAATTTATATTAGGTGTTTAATTAATTATCATGAAATAATCTAATGTATAATAGTAATAAATTATATATATATATGAAAACATGGTAGGTTATCAAGTCCTAATAAGGAAATAATAAACATATTCCAAAATGCTTCAACTAATTTTGGTAACACATTTTTCATTGCAAAATTAAATTAAATATCCTTGGGTAAATTCTTCTCAAGTTATAGATATGGGAGTATAGAAAACCCATCAAATACCACCAGTGATATGAGGAGGGAATCTTGATAAAGAAACTCTCACACAAGCCAGGCCACCCCTTCTGTGTATGTACAAAAAGCCATATTACTAATATAATAGTCAACATACCACAAGTTATCTAATTAGAAAATCTATATATACATCTACTTTCGTAACCCAAACAACAATGATATTAAGTGGGTCCCAGAACTGATCACATATCTCATCATCATAAAAAACATATAAAGGGAAAACTAATAGCTTACCACTCACACAAACAAAACCATCCCCTCAGGGTATGTCATAAGACATAATTAAAATGACACCACCATAGTATTGGTTATATTTCTTGTAACTTCATCTGGATTACTAAAACCTCTCACTCAGGGTTGGTTGTAATACACATTACACCAAAAGTAATAATAATAATTAATCTTGTAGTGAAAATAGAATCATTATCCCAAATATGAATTCCAATAATAATAATCCAAAATACTAAACCTTTATTATCCTTTTCTATATCATCAAGGTTTCATTCATTAAAGTGTTTATTCACTCTACACCTTCAAAATTTTAAGGATTTATCACCCACAACCATGTTACAGGACATTATGCAACCCAAGACACAATTGTACCTAAAAAACTCACAGGAGGCACAATATACCCAAGAATACATAGATACCTATCTATAGGATAGTAAAATGGTTCAATTGAATATAATCCATTTTTTTGTATCTTACCTCAAGAAGTCAATCTTTGTAATTTAGGAAAACTCGAAATCCTTAATACTTTAATCCAAATCAAACTGGGCCAAATCATTAAACCACATGAAAAATAATCCATACAACAACACATAAGTGTTATAACGTAATAAGGGATTACTAAATTACCATTCATAAATATCCAATATAAAATATACAAGTTAATCAAAATGAAGAATAAAAACAAGTATACATGATTTATAAAATATTTTATTTCTTGTACAAGGTCAAAAAGACCAAACCAATCTCAAACCATTACATTCTAGTGTTCTCTTATAAATCCAGGTCAAAAACTATATAAATCCATTTAGTAAAATATTATCACATGCCTTAAATATTGACACTCGTCTGTTATCCAAAATACCAAAGATTATTTTCAGAAAAACCTTATTTTTTTAGAATACCACTTCAAAATTATCACTTGAAATCATCCCATTCACCTTGAAATTTCCTTCTTCATCCCCTTTAATTAGAAATATATATTCATAAAAAATTATATTTTCAAATACATATTATGAAATTAAATGAAATACCTTTCTAATAAAATCACACCACAAAAAATACATAAAGAGGGATATCAATACTCATTTGAAAATCGTTCCACCAAGGAATAACTTTAAGAATAATTCATTTATTTCCTATTAATATGCCAAAGATATCTCAAAAAAAATTATATAGAAAGATCAAAAAATTAAATAAAAATTACAATAATTAGTATAGTGATCACACATGAACAATAAATAACTAATCAAAAATATACATAGAATATTAAATTCAACCTATATTATTTGGGGTTTAAAATACATCACAAAACATAGAATCTTATATAATCTATCTCTAAATAGAATAAATATGAATAGATAAAAAATTAAATTTTAGTCAAAAACATATTGTCAAAAAAATAATATTTATATATATAAACAAAAATAAGCTCTCAATGGTAGTTGGTCTTTCCCACATTTACTAACTAGAATTGACGACATGAAAAACTAGAAACTATCAAAAAAAGATCACACCAAGGAAAGATATATATGAGTGATAATAATGAACAATCATATTAACTGTATTATATCCAAATATGGAATAAAATATTTTTTATATTTCATTTAAAAATTTTATCAATATTTTAGAATTTGTAAAAAATCACATCAAACACCTTTTTAAGAAAAACATAGGTACCAAAATGTATGACCCTTACTCATGGATGACACTTCTGTATAACCCAAAAGTACCTTTAAAATCACCAACCCTTACACACCATCCATTAAAATTGTAATATATTGGGGCCCTTATGTATTTGGGAAATTAATATTATATATCCTAGAATGGACCCTTATATATCATACTTTCTTCATGGAAATAACCCCTACATATCAGGAGAATGACACTTATGTATGATCCTTTATTATAGAAAATATCCTTACGTATCAGGAAATTACCATTATGTATCACCCATTTTCATATAAATGGATCTTACATATCTAGGAATGACCCCTAAATAATCACCCATTTTCTACAAAAATAAATCTTACATGTCACATGGTATTCCAACAAATATCCAAATACTCAATGTGTATCTTTGAATGAATATTATATATCTGAGGTTTACTCATTAATATAACATAATGCTCCCATAGTTTTCCATTTTAATAACTAAGAGGAGGACCCTAATGTATCATGAAAAGTTACACTTATGTATTATCATTATAGTTGAGTTACAAAAAACTTATATAATTAAATATGAGACTTACTTTTATATATCCCAAAGGTTTATTTTACATATCACACCTAACCATTTTCCCGATCCCTTCACAAGGTGACTCTTAAATATGAATGGTATTATTTTTTTAGGGTACTAATCCATTATTCCAACCCAACATAATATGACACATATATATTGGTATTTTACATTTACTCATGGAAAATAACCATTTTTCTTACTATTTAAAAGATAAATATTAAGTTTAAGTGCCCTTAAATAGATTGAACTATACATATGATGAGTTTTTATGTTTTTTGACCCAAAAATCTATGACCCCCACATTAGTATGAGCCAATCACATAGCCCTGTTGTACCCTATTACTAAACTCCCATTTTTTCTAAATGAACACAAACAGACCCCCTCCATATGATAAAAATTTTAAATGAACTTATGATGAAATAGTCCCATGTTAAAACCCAATACAACATCAATAGATATTTTGTATGCATTGGTAATTATCTGAAATGACTACGAATCAATTTTTTAGGTCAAAAATTAAGGTTTAATATTAAGGGAACATCATGTGGAATGAATAAGACATTATTAAAAATCTATTCATGAATTTCCTTATTAAAACATGTAAACAAACTTATGATGTAATCACTATGAATGTATATATATAACAAATAGTGTAAAAATATATTCAAAAATAATATAAGTCAAAGTAATGTCGAAGTGTTTTGGAATTATTAAATCCATAAACACTAAGGAATAGGTTACCAATAAACCTTATAGCATTTTTTATTTTTTAAAAAGAATATTAATAACATTATATACTTTAATCATAAAAAATATATTATTGATAGGTAATAATAATATATTTATTACATCTCCCCTAACATAAAATAACTATAAATATTTCCCAACACATTAAAAAAGTAATAAAAACCATGATTATCATGATAGTTGTGAAATATATTATTCTAAAAATGTTATCTCATCCTTAATTAAATTAATATAGTTATATAAAAGAAAAATATTGAAAATAGAAATTAATTTTTATATATGACAGCAACACTCCTTGGGAATATACAATGATAAGATATTGTAAGGTTTTGTCAGGTGACTTCCCTTGAATAAAAATAGTTAATGAATGGAACCATAAAGTGTTAAATGATATTAAATAAATATAAAAAATAAATTCAATGATTCAAGAAAAAAATTTATTCATTAAAAAATTCCATAATATATATTAGTAATTAATTTGGTCACTACCCAAATAATAAGTCACATAGTTTAGGACATTCCATGTGAATATATATATAATTGTTAGAATAAAATATATATATAAAAGATTCATTTTATTATATAAATTATAATTATAAATTAACAATAAGTAAATATTCAATATTGATAATAAACACATTACGTGGCCAGGTAAACTAGATTAGATCCAATAAGATGTGAAAAAAACCCTTAGGAACTCAAACAGATAAAGTATTAGGAGTATTTTAATTACATTTCGATTTAGAATAAAATATAATTCTTATTATCAAGTGACTATATAATCCACACATAAAATTTATATATATAATGAACAAAAAATCCATTTTTAAAATAATTAGTATTATAAATAAATAATGTTGTTCATTTAAAAGGAAAATATTATATTGTTTAGGACTTTCCCACATTATATTATACAATTTATTTGATTTATAGTATTTTTGTGACATAAACATATCTATATTATCTATCTAATTATTAAATTTATCCACTGGCATATTTAACCTCTCATCCTAAATTTTTTACTTCTCATCCTTTTTTATTACCGCTTTTATTCCATCAAAAACCATATCATTACTATAAAAAGGAGTTTTTCTCAATTTTTCATCCTCTTATCTTAGATTATACACATAATCTACAGTGAAACTTCCATAAAAACATTTTATTTCATGATTTACAATATTACTTTTTAATAATACAGGAAAATGATCTTGAGATATTATGTTGAAGTAGGATTAGATACAAAAAAATAATCAAAAAATTTTAAAAATCATTTGTATTTAAGAAAAATCAAAGTTGTCCTAAATATGATACATATTATAAAATAATATAGGAAATCATGGAGAAAATAAACAAGTAAAAGGTTGGAATAGAATTCCTTATAAGGTAATAAATATTGGAATAATGAAAAAATGAGATCCTAAATGTGTAAAAAGATACTATAAAGAGGATATTCATAACCATTAGAACATGGAATAAGGAACCCATCTCATAAGACCATTAACATGTGTAAACAACATAAAACATGATATAATAAACCTAATTAATGTGTCAATCCCAAGAATATCGATATAATTTATACGAAGTCGCATGTTGGATTACATTTACTCCCAAATCCCTTACACAACATCTCAAAAGATATAAATATTAACCAAATTCATTAGAGGTAAATATAATTTTGGTACCACCCATCACATAAATTAATATCATGCCTAGGTTTTCTACATGTGGAAACTTCTCTATATATAAATCATAAAAATTATCAAACCTGTGAGAATTATGTTGGTTTCATTATTATGATTCAAGTCATAACCAAAGGATAAATCATAAGGATTCGAAAAATAATAAATAATGAAATCATTTTAATGTTATTATTTGAAAAAAAACAAAATTATTTATTAATGAGTTGTAATAAAGTTATTTCAATACTATAATCTAAGTTAATGAATAATACAAATTCACTACTTTAGTGATGCTTTATGAAATAAGTAAAGAATATTTATAATGAAGAAAAAACATATTAATTTCCAAAAAATTACGATTTAACCCAGATTAATCTCTATAAAATGCAGGGTTTCTTTATAATATATTCATGGTTTAAAATCTTTTATTAGGTGATTCTATACATGATCTATGAAATGGGAAAGTTACTTTAAATGAGGATAACATAAAAGTGGTAGTTTGAAAAGGAACGAATCAACTTATATAACAATATAAATGAAAATTATATTTAACATGTTACATATTTAAGGGACATATATAAAAAAATATGAGTTTCAGAAGAATAATATTCTATAAAATGGAGAAAAATAAAGATAATGCACAACTATCAAGTCATAAAGGAGTTACAAAGGACCCCTTTTATGTTTCAAATCACCTTTTTAGAATTCCCAAATCATAGAAATAACAATAATTCTATCTATTGAAACATGGTTAAGGTAAATTGTAATTTCACATGACGTAACACATAATTAGATTTCCAATTTAAATGCAGATCCTTGCTATAAATTAAAATTATATAAAATGAGGGGGATGGTCATTTAAGAGGAATTGAATTCTTCATAACAATGTTTCATTTTAAAAATGGATTAAAACTCATAAATAATGTATTTTTTTTAATATACGAATAACTATAAATATATAAATATGGTATTACCTAAGGAATAAAAGATAAAAATCTTGGAGAATTATTAAAAATCAACAACAGAAATTAAATTATGAAAGACCCTTATATTTTTGTGAAGACATAAATCATATCCCCTGTTAATAAAGAGCATGAATTGAATTGATTTTTTATTTTTTAATGAAAATTTATGAAATTAAAAATCATTGGGTTTTAGTTACACCAAAAATTGAATATTTGTGTATAATATCAAAGCACATTTCAATATAGTGGGTTTGATCCCTAGACCCTTACCTCATGTCCAAAATTTCTAGGTACTTGAACATATTATAAAGAATAATAAAATTTTGTTTATTATAATCTATCTTAAAAACCTTTTCCAAATATATTTATTTTTATAAAATAAATATTTCACCAATTTATTATATCATCTCTACTAATGTTCATTACATTATGTTCTTCAGTGAATTTATTAGAAATATTCATTATATGTTAACTGAGTTATATTATTTTTAAAATAGATCATTACCTCTATAACAAAATATTATTATGTAATTTATTATTATATTATATCATTATTTGTTCTTGTAAAAAAATTTACAGTGAATGGACTCAAATCAGAAAATGTACATTAATATGTACTTTTTAGAGTGTAAATTTTCAATAATTGTTTATTATTAATATTCCATACATAATTTCTAGTATTTATATTCTGTAATTTTTATTATAGAATCCCATAATTTTTAGATGTGGATTTTTCATTTTTTAGATGAATATTAAATAAACTATATAAATATTGGTGTGAGGACTGAAATAGTTTAATGTCTTTGGATACCAGGTAGACAATATTCTAATTGGGTGCAATATCTTAAACATCTCGGATAAATATATTTAAATTAGTAATTTTTACAAACATACCCAAATTATAACCATTATTCATAACCTTTGGATAGGATATATAAGAAAGGGTGAGTTATGATGGACAATAAGGGTAAATAAGGGGTATACATAAGAATAAAAAACAAATAGGCATGATATAATGAGTATACTATTTGAAAACCAAATCATTTATATTATATATAATAATGTTGAGTCATGAAATAGTTATTGGTAGTTCACAAGATAATAATCATACAAAAATAATAGAATATTAGCCAAGAGAGCATAACATTATAATAATACATGGAATTGTGGATTATATATAAGAATATAAAATCATATGTAAGGGATACCAACCAATACATTCATAAAACTTTAGTCTTTGTCTATACACCCATGTACCTTCTAAGATCTTGAGATAACCTCCCATATATCCTCTTTTAGGCATCATATAGTCAATCGTGTACCCTATTTCAGGCTTCGTATAACCTATTGTGTATCATTTCAGATCATATAACATGAATCATTACCTAAGGAATTGGAGGGAGATACCAAGCCTAATTGTAAATAATAAAAATCATATTTATTTGTTTCAGAAGATCATAAAACATCCATCATATAATAAACCATAAAATCATTTGGGTTTCAAAAACATTTCACCATATCATAAACCAGGGAAAGGAGAGATGTTTCTTAATAATTTTATCATTGCATCATAACAAAAATAGTTTTTATAATAATTTTATCATGATATAACTCATGGAAAAGAAATGGGTTTCCTCAAAAAAATGAGATGATAAAATATCATAGATGTATTGAGAATGTAACATTGGTTCATAACCCAAGTAATGAATAAGTTACATCAATGGATTTCATCATAGATAGAGAATTATTATGAAATATAATTGGATAATTTATTAAAGAAAATATCCTTTCATTAAACATAACTTTTAAAAAAATATAAAATTTCAAAATCGTATTATTTAAAAATAGAATGCATCACTTATAACAAAAACATCAAAAGACATTTAAAAACTGTCTTGAGGAAATCGTCATTCCACTTTGAAAAACACGTTTTGAAATTTAAAAAATTTACAATACTATTATTTCTAAATATCCTTTAAAAATTATATAGTAATTCTATAATAAAAAATTATTCACAGGGGGGGAGTGAAACTTTTTCCCCGATGTACACATTAAAAAAAATATTACATTAACAATTATAGTCAAATCCAAATGGTCATTACATGGAAAATGATATGAATATCAATTTAAAAAAAATTGAAAAATGTTAATCATGGGTAAATATTTCATTTTGAAAAAAAATTAATAATTCTAAAGACAGTTTTGTAAACATTTTTAGAAAATATGGATTTGTAAGTAAATGAGTTTTCGATAGTCAAATGTTTTTCCTTCTTTAAAATATTATTTTTAATTATTGAGTATAAATAGAGTGGATAATGGAGAGAAAACATGAGTTATATTTAAATTACTATATGAGAATAAAATTCATCATTATATTGAGATATAGATTATATTATTTCATTATTTGATTTATAATAATGACAAATCCTAATATACGATGATATTGTAACATAAAACCCTTACCACCTTGGAATCATTGAATCGTAGTACCCATGAAAGAATAAAATTAAATGAAACATAGAATATAATGCAAATAAATAAATTCATGACATTACAGCTCAATGGTTATTTATATACACCACATAAAATAATATATTTTTATAAAAACTCATATGTCTTGAAGAAGTAAAATTAAGACAAATATCACTTACCGCTTTAGTATATTTTAATTGTAAACCATGATGAAGACCTATAAAGAAATGGAAATTTATATCTGAATAATTTTATAGAAATGAATCAAAAAAATCATGGTAATTAAATAATCCACATAAAATAAATAGGTGGTGAATATGGCATGTCTCTTATATAAGTAAAAAGTTAGATGAAAATATCTTACATATTTACTAATAATTTGAATCATAATACCTAATAAAGAATAAAATAAAATGTAACTTTAAATATGATGAAAATTATATTCATAATATAAAATTTAAAATAAACATTATATACACCACAATAATTAAACAAGTGGTGAATTTTCATATGTCTCCTAGAATTAAAGGATACTATAAATCTATTACCTTAAGTCTCAACATCCTTCATTAAATTAAAAACCAAATATATAACAATTATAAGTTTATTATAAATATATTACATATAAATAATCACAAAAACACACACACACACACATATATATATATATATAATTCCATATATTATATTATTATGACCCTTTATTACCCATTTATTGAAAATTTCTTGAAAAATCATGTTTCAGGTAATAACAGATTTGTTTTTCATATATGTTTTGATTTTCAATTTGGAGAAATTTTTAATTGAAAATGTTCCCATCATATACATAATAATAAGAATCATATAATTATGATATTATTAATAAATTATACTTTTAATACCAATCATGAAATATGGTTTTGAGAAATGAAGTATGTTATGAACGTGGAGACGATATGTCATTGATACGCATGAGTAATGTCCTCATTTTTTCAAGGACCATTATAGAAGAAAGGTATGTAATATGTTATAATTTCATAAATATCATAATATCTTAAATAACATATTATTTTTTAAAATATATTTAAATATTTCCATGATGGTGTGTGGTGATTAAAATGGATAGATGAATCGCTTCATGAAGTTGGTAGTCAACATGTACATGAACGACATTTTAATATTCTTGTGGGTAAACATTTATGAAAGAAAATTATATACAATCCTTTAATAAAGATAAATACATATTTTAAATAATAATTATTTCATTATGTCACATATAATTATTATATATTTCTTTATTATCTTCCATTGAACGCGTTTGTAAATATGAATTACATCTCTTTTTGAGGATGTAGTCAGTCGTACCCATGAATGATGTTATCATTTCCCATAAATACTAGAAAGTAATAAAATTTATATTTTATATAATGAAACTAAAAGTATAATAATTTTATTAATATAATATAAATACTTTATATCAATTATAATACTGAACTTTGAAATGGGGTAATGGAATAATGAATGATATCGATTCACGATTTGGTAGTCCCCCATACACAAGAATGATGACTTCGTAAAAAAATTTATGGAAGAGGAGAATGTTATGAGTAATTAACATAAAAAACATATCATTATATTTAAGTTACAGAATTTATTATATCATCATGGTTTAATAATAATATTAGGAGGTGCAGGAAGAAACGAAATGCTCGCTGAAGAACGTTACCTCATCTTCAAGTAACCACTAAATTTTTTAACATAATTCTTTCCTAGGATGGATTTATTCGACAAATATGGATATTAGGATAATATAATAGAATTTTTAATTTTACATGGGTTGGTATTTTTTGAACCAAAATGGTTTGAAGGTGTGAAGTAATGAGGAGAAGAGGTGGCCTTTTATAAGTGAGGTGAGTGAAACCCTTGTAATATTTTCAAAATAAAAGGGTGTACTAACATTTTTCTGATACAAAAAGAATAAATAAATATAATTATATAAACATAGAAATTATAATATCTTCATATACCCATAAAATTTATTTTAAACAGGTTTTTTATCTTCTTATGCTAATATTTTTAGTTTAACCCCCAATAAACTCATTTTTACTTTAACCATGATATTTAATCTATACTAAATTCACCATTAATTTTGATATAAAATAAAGTTGAAATTATTAGATAATATAAATTATTATTAGTCCAAATATTTAATCTTTTTTTTCAAATTCAATTCCTAGAATTATTGAAATTTAATTTAAAATTAATTCTGCAGATGCGGTGAAAAACTGGTGTTTCAAAGAGAAAATGCCTAAAAGTTGAAAATGTGATTATATCCAAATTCAAAATTAAATTTATTAAATTTAAATTAATTGGATTAATAGATATATATTTTAAATAATTTATCTTTAAAAACAATTTAACATGTAATATAACTTTATAAATAATTTAAACAAAAATGATGTTTCTAATTAAAATTCAGTATTTTTCACTATCATCAGAAAATAAATATTTAAAAAATTATATAAAAAACCACCTATGATTTTTTATGTATTTTAATTTGAAAAATTAATTTTTAAAAAATATATTTTATAAATGTATCATAAAATATTATTAATATATGTGTGAAAAATGTGATAATCCAGGTTTTTAGAAAAAACAATTTTAAGTATAAAATTTGATTTATTCTTATCTATTGAAAAATAAACCTATGGTGAAGGTTAAAATATTATTTAATATAAAATATATAAATTTTATTAAAATTATTCACCAAAATTATTTTTAAACTTTATTGAGTTATAATTAATATTTTTCATAAAAAATTTCATTTCTAGAAAAAAAATTCTTTATATTGAAACAGTTACTGTTTCCATTTATAATAAATTGGTCACCAAAGAATTTATTTTATATACATGTATAAACCATATATTTTCATTATTTAGTTAATCCTATTCATATCCAACATTCTAATGGAAAGGTCAGAAACATAATATTAAATAATATTTTTTTTATTAGTATGTTATGTTATGTATAAACATAGTGTTTCATGTAAGACAAGATAAACTGAAAGTTGTGTGCAACACCGACCCAACATATTGTTTTTTTCTAACATAAAATAAAAAAAGTTAAACATTATTTGAAAAAAAATATTTCATATGATGTTGGTGTGTTAAATTCAACCACCCTATTAATTAATTTATACCTCCAAATTCATCTTGATCATCAAGAGTTTATCATTTGAAAATTATTTTATAGAAACCCACACTATAAAAATATTTTATTAAACCCCTCTTGAAAAAGAAAAATGTATGTAAAAAATTCATAAGGAATAACACATATTATGTTTTCAAATTGAAGAACATTGGGGGAGAGTGAAGACATAGACATGAGAGAGAACATTGAAAATAAGAAAGTGGGTAATCTAGAGAAAGTAAACGTCCATAAAACAAATAACAAATGAGTTTTAAAAAGGACATTTATATCCTAAAAATTATGACAATAAGAAAAAAAATATTTTATGTCCCTTTCCTGCTTCTTTTTCATAATTACATTTTTTATAGACTGATAACGAATGAGAATATAAATATGTAACATCGTTCTATTTAATTAGTATAATCTCATCCTTTTTTTGCCTTAATAAATTAAAACATTATCTTATTCTCAAAAACAATATATTTTTTCTCATCTAATGCACAAAATAAAATCCATAAAGGAATTATAAGTCATTATTTGTATATCATGTTATTATAGAAAAAAATAGTTATCACAAGTTATGCACAAATAATCATATGCTGAAATAATACATTAATCTATAAAAGCTCATAAAATGATCAACCTACACCATTTCATAAATGGTTAAACATTTGAAGCTTCCAAAATATTAAAATGCATAACATTATACAGAAGGTCACTAAATTTTAAAAATGAACATATAATTAATGCCCAAAAAAATGTAGTAGCTCTTAACTGTCCCATACCAGACATATAAATAACTTCATCATTTGTTTTCATGAAACATTATAATAACCTTAAATATGATTGAAAATATTAAAAATATAAATTAATCATCATTACTTGAATAAAAACATAGATTATGGAATATATTCCATGAATATAATAATTATGGAAACTACATCAATGATTGAATAGTCCCCTTTTTCATAAACCATTCATCACTTCCATGTTCATCAGTACAATCCAATTTACCTTTTCCATATAAATCATATATTTATCCAAAATAATCACAATTTTCTAAATATCTAGAAAATATCTAGGTTTACCATCAATTAATAATGTGTTTTATACAAAATACAACAATCCATTAAATCAGTACTAGTAAACATAATTTTTCAAATTTTTAAAGAAAACCTTATACTAAAAAATGCTAATATATTTTATTATTCATTCAACATAATTCTTGAATTAAAATTCCTAAAAACCTGAATCATTCCACTTCCTCCTCAAACCATTATTTTGGATTATTTATACCATTACTTTGTACCTATTTTCTTTATTATTCCATTTTTAGTGTCTTCATCATTAACATCAAAACCATTACTCATACAACCATTACGATTAACTTAATCAACGTTACCCATAATACATCGATGTGTATTGTTTCCAATACATTTCACATTAAAACATTCAATATTTGATGAAACCTTAGGGAGACCATTATTTTCACCCATTTCATTGACCTAAGAGTTTATTTTTTCTCTATAATTACATTCTTGGTGTACTTCATTACCACACGAAAAAAATCTTTTCATTCTTATATGAAATATCATTTATTGGGTAAAATATCCAAATCGGTGGCCATTGTCTGGTTCCTTGGTCTAGGTCATCACATTTTCTCATCGGAACCTCCTTATAGGCTATAGAAAACCAAATAGCAGGGTGGTTATATGGAGAGATGTTGAGGAGACTATGCATAATAACCAGAGTAATTACATAAAGAAAATAATATTAATATGTATAATAAATATTAGTAACAAATAAATGGAAAGCATGCGACAATGCTAACATGTAATCAAAAAAACTATTTCTATAATAATGTGATGAATAAAATACATGTCATCCATTCATAGAAACATAATCCAAAACCAAAACTACCATAAGACCCCAAACATGGACCTGATCCCTAACCTGGCCCGGAACTCATGTGCTCCAACACAATATGAAATACAAATCCAAACATCGGGTCCCTATCCTAAACCTATTTCATAAAACAAGGAGAGTCTTATCGTCTTCCCAGATGATATGGTGTCCTAGGATGGGTGTGAGTACAACTCATTGGCCCACCACCAATGGCATCTATGTAATAAACAGTCAGTGCAATTGTGTATGAAAAAGGTCAAGTGAGACAAGAAAATAGGGAAGTATGAAAAAATTAAGTAATTAACTAATAACCATTTCAAAAATTAACTTCTTTATAATCAACCAATCAAAAATAACTTAGGCAACATTGAGAGTCTACACCAAGGCACACGGTTTACCCAAAATTTCAACCACAAGGGGGTGTTCACTAATCACAGCTATCACATACCCATTAGTTAACAAAAATAACATGATTGTTCCCATCATTTGACCCAAGGGTTAGGCATTTGAATCATTTACACTATTGGTTAAACTTTTCAAATGCCATGCTTAAGTGAAATAATTAAATTCCCCCATCTCACTAGATATATGAATTTCATAAACAATACATCATACATATTTTGTATCCTCTGCCTAAGAAGTCTGATCAATTCCACCACACTTACCATGGATCCTTATTCCATGTTGTCTCATCCAATGAAACTATTAGGGGACTAGAGAATCAGTCTGACTTCCTAACCCTTGCATTCCAAGGGTGGGGTTTATAGCCTCAGTTCGACCCAACCCATGGAATGACCCTTGGTATTTTTTCCCACACCACCATGAAATGATTGTATTCTTATTTATCTACTGAAAAAATAACATATCACAAATCATACACTACCAAAACACATATTTACATTTCATACAACAAATGAATAATCATCATGGCCTAGCACCTTAGCACCTTTACTATTTAATTTATTTGTCAAATTTAACCCATTTTTTTACAAAAGATAGACCATATAGAATATTCATACATTTCCAAGCATTAACTGATGCACACATATCAATTAAAAGCTCATGATTATTTTGAAACATTATTTTTACCCCATTAAATAATTTTTCCTTATCATGAAAAACATAAAAACATCCCCTTATGATATATATTCAACAAAGAACCTTCATCATTCAGTTCATTTCTTGAACACATTAACACACCAACATAATCTCCATAGGTTATATCTCACTAAACCATCCATCATTTCAATTATTATGGTTCCATTAAAGAATTAAAACCACATAATGTCAATAATTAATATTCAAAAAACTCTTTTTCGGTATCCTTGAAACCCCCTTTAAATCAAGGGTCTTCCTCTTTTAAAAACCAAATCATTCCCTAAGGATTTCTTTTCCATTTTTTCCCATTAAAAAAATGATTTATTATTTCTGCATGGAAGGGGATACAACCCAATATTAAATCATCTTTTGTAATCAATTGATAAAAAGAACATCTCCAAAACAATTGATCTAAACACCTCATTTCAAAACATTTCCCACATTCAAACATCAATTTAATCATTCAAAACATGGTCTGGTAAAAAGACAAAGCACATATTTAAAATCACTTTAAAATTCCCTTGTACACTTCACAAATATAACATGTAATTAAATGAGTTTACCATATAACCAAGCCAACATAACAAACTAATCATTTTCAACCCATCAGTCTCTCATTTTCCATATCTAAACATTACCTAGATCATTTCACTATTTTGAAGGTTCAACACAACCCAAGGTCAGTCCAAGGTTTGGTCTCACATCACCAAAAAAACCTGATGGGGTTTTTAGAGGGTTTCACAGATCAATATAAGGACTAGAACACTTTCCATAATCAAATAAAAATAAACACAATTGCGAAACACATTGGCATGACACCATACACATATAAAAATTAAAGAATATGGGAAAAGGATTAACGACCACCCATCTAATCATAAAATATGATTACTATCCCAAACACATTGCGTGATTAAAACACAAATTCCTTTTAAATCCCCAACATAGAATATTCTAGAAATGGTAGCGTTTTAGGGATTTAGAAGGAGAGGCATAATTCTTCAAACCCTAATATAGAAAGTTCAGAAATGAGAGGTTTTAGACACACCCGAAGCTTCAATTTTCACCAAATGGAACTCAAAATTCCCAATAATCAAAGGATAATCACCCATGATGGGGTAAGGGGTTCCTAGTTCATAAATGATGAAGTAGGGGGTCTAATGGATTTAAATTTAATGGAATAATGGAATATTATAAATAGGAAAAAAGGTAAAACCCCACTTTTTAAAGGCCGCATGATTTGGCTACATAGTTTTCCAAACTAGGAACAAACCGTGAGGCTCCCTCTCTCTAATAGAGGATATGCTGCATGTATTCCTCAGTGCACTCACACGGTTTGGAAAACCATGTGGTAACTATGTCCTAGCCACTATCAAAATGGGTCCCCAAGAAACATGGTTTCTTGGTCTAGGTGCATAGTATTCTCTTACCACTCTCCAACCATTCTTTTCAAAAATAAGTCCCCTCTTGTATCCTCATTTTGTGTTGTACACCCGCAGAATACCCCCAAATCATCCCTTACACCCATAAACCACTTAATTAAAAAAAAATTGAAAAAAAATTTCAAAAGGATGTGCATTCATGAATGGTTAGAATCATACAACCTCCCCACATTATAAAATCTCATCCTTGAGTCATACTTACAAACCATAATAAATCACTAAGACAAAAGGTAGGGGCAATGGGATCTCCTATCAACTATTGTTTCCTCATCATTCACACAAACACAACCATGTTCCAAGCACACTCGAAAAAAGGAATAGTCTTATCCAAAAGAAACATACATTATTGTACTCCATAACAATAAGTTGATGCTTTGCAAAAAAATTAAACTAACTCAATTTCATCATTACCAATATAAAAAACAAGAGAATATTCAGAGTAACTCTACTAGACCACCGCATAAAGGATACTGACAGGGTACTACATTACCTTGGGAGGGCTAACCGAAACACCCTTAGCCTGATCATCTCCATAATTAATGGCCCAAAACACATTTCACCATCACTTATGGTTTCCAAAAGTCTAATAGTGAACCATTCCTAGTGTCAATAAATGGATACATAGATCCCAATCACACTCCCTGATAGGCATTCGCCTATAACTCAAGGTCCAAAATACTCACCCCATTTATAAACATCCAAAGTAAACCCAAGGAAAATTTTCATCTCAAGAAACTAAACCAATATAAACCAAATCCAACCCATATCACCAACACCACTTTACCAAGATGGATCCAACAATAAAACTTCCACCTTATACTACGGCTCAATTCATCAATTGAACACTTTACCACTATGGTGTTCTACAATCAATAATTTATCCCTCCACAAATATCACCTAGTTTTGGGAACCTCCACTATCAACAAGGATACTACAAACAAAAAAACTCTATATTTTCAACATTCCCACCACGTATTATAGATCATCACAAAAAAATTCATGTAAAGAAAATCCAAATCTAGCCCCCATCATTACCATTGAATCAAACCAGATCATTCACCCTTACATTGTCCATACCTTAACTAATGTCAACCAATTTCTTTATCAAAACCCATTCACATTACAGAAGCACAGTGATCAACACAACATTTATTAAATGTGTATTACATTCCAGTACATACATTCCCTTTTTCCCAACTGATTTGGCCAATCTAGTCAAATCACATCATTCAATCACATCATCCATAGTGGGAATGTCGCCACTCTGCATGGACCTAACGCCTTCTCATCTCGGGTATACCTACCTCATATATTCACACCTACATAAGTCCATCTCCAGCCTTTGGTGAAACTTCTATACCATATAATTTCTTTCATTGAAACCATTTTCAGCTCTAAAACATCCACCAACGTGCCCCATTCCAGACACGTAGATCATCTCTAAAACCAGTTCGAGCTCAAGGCCATATCTCAGCATGATCCCCCATTATACCATGTCCCACTTGGCCATCCACAATGAATCCAAACATTCCCTTACAGGCTTCTCATTGGAATCTAGATGCTACTACATCCACTACATGGTCTTCTCTATTTATAAATGACCCACATACTACTCCCCACCATGGTATTATTATTATCACTTATTTCTTAATGAAATTTACAACACCTCATCTCATGTTTCGATTACAATTAGAACCTAAAAATTGGACATGATTGTCCAACTTCTTTTAGAATAAGTTAACCAACATCACCTTCTACCCATTATGTGCTTTGGAAAATGAAACCCCTATAATTTTATGTAATCTAGTCCATCTTTTTTACATCTATCATAAATGATCAATGGTGCACTCCCCACCAAAATACTCCACATATTTCTCCTAAAGATCATAGCCACTAATATCTCCCCCATCTAATTGAAACACATTCATGTTTCTAGGCATAAAACCATAACATTTTAAGCACCCTTAGGATTATTCCATGACATTATACATGATCATCACTATAGAAAAGTACACTAAGAAGTTGTCGATAAAAACCAGTACAAACCATCCATTCTTGATGTAGCCCTCTACTATGGGGACACCTTAACCTACCACAAGTGTCAATCCCCACATCCTGCCATCTATCCATCTACACTCAAACAACACAACTCAAATATGATTTCTAACCAAAACTCACTACAACATTAACACCCTATGAAACATGTCTATGACCCATAAATCTCTTTCAAATCCATGTCATTACCCTACCCTATTCATTTTTAGAATGACCTAGATGATCTAAAAAAACACATTGGCCACCACACCATTCCACAACCCAACTATCTTAGTTATAACTCGCATGTCCCATTGTGATTCTAGAACAATATGAATTTCATTTATCATGAACAACCAGTTCATCATCCCAATGTCATCATGTCTTTCAGAAAATAATCCCACATCTATATGTCCTCAAGGCCCTCAAGGTCCCACACATTCCTACGATCAAACACTAAGCTCATCTCTATATCAAATGAGTCGAACATCACTAGAGAAAGGACCAACACCCACCCACTCATCTAACCATGCCTCTTGATGTGTTAGTCCCATTAGACTTTATTAATTCTCATCCTTATTATAAAAAACACACCATCGTACATGAAATCCCAACTGTGTGACCACCACTCTAGGTGTCACTTCCATAACAAAAGTGTTAATCTGCACCTTAGTTATTCTTATCTTTATATATAAATATAAACATTGATTTACCCCATAAAATTCTATTAATGAAACATGATAGGACTCTAAATTACTTTTTATCTTCCAAGATGACCATAAAACTAGCACAATGTACTACAATACCTACCAAAAAAGAAACTAAATCATAACCATACACATTTACCACTTAAGAATGAACCCACTGTGCATTGATTCCACTTCTAATTATCCCACATGTGTTCCACATTCCAATATACCTACAACATTAGTTTAATATTCTATAAAAGATACTATAGATCTTCCAGTGTTATCTACTCATATCCACAACAAGAGTCTCCTCACCAAAAACCATCAAACTTCCCACTTATTCTTCTAGGCCAAACCCTCACTAGGAAACACTCTCTATGTTACACTTTCAATGTCCAAAACATCCACCTCTTCTATAAAAAACTAAAAGCAATATAATCCCATCAAAGACATCTCATAATAAATCACTGAAAGTCAAATGATAAAAAATACTAAACTACAGTCACATCAAGAAAAGTTCAATCTATATCTCTTTATTCCATCCATATCAAAACTCTACTAACTCACTAATCACAGTTTCACTCTAATCCCCAATCCAAAACAAACTACATCTAATGCACTGTAGAAATCATTTACTCTAGACCTCATGCTAAGAATACCCACACATATTATTCAGAACCATGATCTGTACACCCACTATAGAATCCAAAACACAACTTGCACAATCAAAACCCTTATGAGTTGCCACATTCACATTAAAAGACAATACCAAATAATATAGGGTCCCAAACATATCAATATCACAACAAGAACATCTATTTTACTATATAATGAAACCCAATAAATCCTCATAACCCATGAACTCAGGTCTCGAGGAAGGGAAATCTCACTACCCAAACCACCCATACACACGGTCTGATCCCAACAATTGGGATATCTACTTACAATATCCCTATAAGTTTTTTCTTGCTTTATCCCCTTTCTTAATTAATCTTTAATAATTAAAATAAAAAATTCTAAATTTTAAAATATTATATTTCTACTACCCAATAATTTACATTTTGGGAAACCTTGTTTTTTGACCAAAAAATTCAATAATCCATGCTTTATTCTTTTTTAAGTTCCAAAAAAATCTATTATCTACATTTCATATAATTATCAACATGAAAAATCCACAACAAGAAAAGTATAATACCAATATATGAATACCAGGGTACCATAAATCACAGGAAACAAACAGATGACCTAACAATTTTATGTTCCTAGAATGATGATTGAATTCACGAAACCTCTCTTACCAACTAGTCCAAGAGAAGAACCTACTAAATAAATTACATCACATCCTAGTTTAACACCTGATATTGAAATAGAAATCAAACATAAAATAACAAATCAAACATCTGTTCCAACCCATGGAAACTTTGTGATACCCTTAGAAATTGTGTTATAAGAACACATGAACGAGATCATTACTAGGCCCCAACAAGATCCTAGTCTCATATATACCATTCCCCAAACTATAAGAAATAATATAATCCTATGATACCACTTTTTAATGTCCCATATCTAGTGTCCACCTTATTCTTCCCTGAGTCATGTCATCAAATGACCTCAGGCACGCCTCCCCATATGCCATTGGCATCTGACTAGTTGCACATGTCTATGGTGAAAATTTTGGGAAACTATACCAACTAATCCATGTAATGCCACACCATATATCATATCAATAGTTATGTAAACCTGTAGTAAAATATAAATGGATAGTGTTCAAAAATTCCAATTAGTAACCAGACAACCCTTCCTATAACAATATCATGAATACACTACACATCAGGTAGTTATACAAACATTAACCAAAACAAACTACCATAAGACCCTTAACATGGACTCGAGTCCAAACATGGTCCTCACATCCCGGGATCCAACATGATTTCTAATTCACACCCAAACACTAGGTCTCTATCCTGAACCCATACCAAAAAAGAAGTTTGCATCTTCTTGGGTTCCCAAGTGCCATGGAGGTCCGTGCAAGGTGTGAGTACATCTCAATATCCCACCACCAACAGTGTCTCTATAATATCCATTCATTGAAATAGTGTTTAAAAATAGTCATTTTTACCAAGAAAATAGGTAAATAGTAAAACGATTAAAAATTAAACTAATAACCATTTCATCCATTATGTTGTCAAGAATCAAAAAATAAAACTAACTTATGTCACATTGGGAGTCTAATCCTAGTAACTAGGGGAATATTCACATTTAAATAAATGTGTTTTTCACATATTAGAACTATAACATACCCATTTGATAAAAAATCAATTGATTTTTTTCATAAATTTCCCCATGGGATAGGCAGTTACATCATTTACACTATGACATATGCTGGTAAAATTCCATTCTTAAGGGAAATAAAACTATATACCCCTCTCACATAGAATAATAATATCATAAAAAATACATCACACTTACCTTGGTGCCTCATTCTAGTTTGTCTCATCAATTTAATCACACATAAATTGGATCCTCGGTTTAGGTAGTGTCATATAATGAAACCATTAGTTTCAAAGAGCATTAGTCTTACTCCATAACCCATACAATCCAGGTGTGGGGATTAGAGCCTTGGTCCAACCCGACATTGGGAGGAGCCTCTATCCATTATCCCACAACACAAAACCATGTGACCATGATTATTTATCCATTTACATCAAACACCATATCACAATCCATACATAATAAATAAACATATTCACATTGCATATAGCATACCAATAAAATTCAATCTCTAACCCACTAAAAAATTTAAAATTTTCATTTCTTATCCCATTCAACCCATTTCCCTTTTTCATATGATTGACCAACTGGAAAATTAATCAATTAAAAATCCTTAACCCAATGATGAATTTAAATTATATTCACGTGATTATTTTTACACTTTCACTTTATCCCATTTAACCCTTCTTCACATCATTGAAATCATACCCTTATTCTATATTTTAAACTAATAACATTCATCATTTCAATAATTCCATGATCATGTTAGAATGAAAAAAAAATCATTATGGGTTCCATCTCACCAACCCTTATTTTATTTCAATTATAATGGTCCAATTGTAATTTTCAAAACATATCATGTAAATAAACACACTTCAACATAATCATTTGAAAACACTATCAAACCCCCTCTAAAACATAGGTCTTCCGATATGGAAAAATGAAACATTCCCTAAGGATTTCATTTCCATTTTCACCCATTAAAAATAATCATTAATCGTTTCCACATGGAATGGGACACACCCCCATTTCAAATTACCATTTTAAATTGATTGATAGAATGCCCTCTTTAAAACAATTCAGGTCAAAACTTCCTTTTAATACAATTACAATATTAAAATATTAATTTCATCATTGAAAACCATGGTCATGACCAAACCCAAATCACATATTTAAAACCTTTTAAAATCCCCTTGGTCCCTTCATTAATATAATATTTTATCAAATAAATTTATTATTTAAACACTCAGTCGTAACTAATAACAATTATACAACACCTCACTCTCAAATTTTCCTTATCTAAATGGTCAATAGTTCATTTCACCATTTGTATGGTCCGATACAGCCCAAGGCTAGCCCATGTTTTCTTCTCACATCATCAGCAAACCCAATGGGATTCATGTAGGGTATTACACCTCAATCTATGGCCCCATACACTTTCAGTAATTAGAGACAACAAAATGGAATAAGACCACACATTGATAAAACTATATAAACATATAAAACTTCCTGAAAACAGGAAATATATTAATGACCACCAACCTCATGCTCCAATATAATTACTAGCCCAAACACATCACTTAATTCAAACTCAAACACCCCTTAAATACCCAAACCAGAATGTTTTAGAAGAGTGTATTTTTAAGGATTTGGAAGGACAATAGGGATTCTGTAATCCCTAATTTTGAAAATGGAGCAAATAAGTGTGTTATAATCACTAAGAGATTTTATGCCCACTGAACGGCACTATAAATAACAAAGAATCAAATGGAGAATCACCAATGGAGGAGGAATGGGCCACTGGTTCATCACCCTTGTTACAGGGGTTGAATGAGGTGAAAATTAGGGAATAAATATATAGGATCATGTGTTCAACATGATAAAACCTCACTTTTATAATGTTGCATGTTTTGGCCACATAATATTCCAAACAGTGCGCCAACCATGTGGCTCCCTCTATCCAAGTGGGTCCATGCCACAATATTTGGTAGGAACACCCACATGGTTTGAAAAAATCTATTTTAACCATACAATAGCCATTTTACAAAAGGTTCCCCATTCCATGTGGTTTCTTGGGCTCAGTGCATAGTTTTCTCTAACCATCTACCAAAAGTGTGATAAATGATTTTTCGCCTCTTTTATGCTCCTTTCATTTCTCATACCCCTAGAAACACCCCCCCCCCCCCATCATCTCATCCACCCAAGAACCACCTTATTAAACAAGAAAGAGGTTGTGTAATGGAAATTTAAACTAGGAAATTAATTTATGAATGGTATGGATCTTACCAAGTGCCTCTTCCCATATTTTAAAATATATAGGAAATTGATTCTTCTTTTCACAATGGTTTCCATTACCTAAACTATCTTCAAACTCTATCCTTGTCTTTATTGTTGAGTCAAAGAGTTGGTTTAGGTCTATTTTTTTAATCACATATCATGATAACTATTCAGAATAATCACAACATCCTTTGCTCTTGTAATCATTCAATTTGGAAACACATCAATAAATTTTCCATCACATTCATTGCTAAACCATTTCATTCTGTTTCTCACTATTTACTAAAACCAAAAATCATAGTGTGAGAAACTACATTAATAGTGGTAAAACACATAATCATGAAAACTAAATTATATGATATATAAATGACACATTATTTTTTTAAATTTCATAGAATAGGTTAATATTAGGATATGCATAGACATCATCTATTTAAATCTTTCATGAGGTTCTATAAATAATTTGTGAATTTATATAGTATATCCCCTAGGTAAGTCACACCACATTTTCATAAAGGTCCATTATCATACACAAGGTGATGATCATGTCTACTTCAATGTGACCTTTAAATAGTAATTACCCCTAAGTATCTCACTTCCTGATCCACATCCACTTATAGTATCTTGATGGTTATTTAATTTATTAGAAACCAATTTATATTTCTTTTACTAATATTCAAGTAAAGTATCCTATACTTCAACTCATCCTCAAACTTATACATTGAGACATACCTATACATATTCTTATAAATATCCCAAGGAATCTCACTAATGTTTTCTCATCCTATTTTAAAAAGTGTAACAAATATATTCTTCTAATACAAACTATATGTACTTAGTATCATCATGCATGGAAAATATATATATTTTGATGAATATTCAATACATTATATAAAAACATGTCTATGGACTGTAATATTACAGTTCTATTGGATAAATGGTATACAATATTTTAATTTGGTGAAGGATCTTCACAATTTCCCATAAATATCCTCTTGTTTATTGATTTTTACTAACATAACCTACTTAAAACCTTACATCCTAACCTGGGGAAATTAAACAAATGAAAGTGTGAGAGAGGATGCTCAGTAAGTTTAAAAATGGAATAAACATAAGTATAACAAGGACATATGGTTATGAAAAAATTTGGTTGTTAGGAAGACATAAATCATATGAAAATCAAATAACTTTGTCCAAGAGAGAATAACATTTGTATAATACATGGAATTTTGGCATACACATTAGAATAAAAAATATCACTTCTGGGACACCTACCAAAACATTAAAAACATGTTTTTCAGGGGATAACCACAAGTGTACCCACATTGGTCTTGGGATAACCTCTCATGTAACGTATTTTAGACTTGGGATAACTTCGTGTATACCATTTTCTGGTCTTGGGATAAACTCTTGTTACCCTTTGACCTCATATGACATTAATCATTACCTAATTAATTTTAGGAAGAAATAGGTACCACCCTTCACGTAATTACAATCATATGTTTGTGATCCACTTAATCAAAATAAACCCATCATATCATAAATAATTAAATTAAATGAGTTTTGTAAAAATTTCATGATATCATAACCTATATAAAATAGACATATTTAATAATAATTTTATAATTTTATCATATCAATACTTGTGAAAAAATAATTGGGTTTCATAATAATTTTCTCTTATAATAACCAGTGGAATAGAAATGGTTTTATTAAATAACAATAAAATAAATACGATTTATTGAACAAATAATAATAAAATAATTGGTTTATAACCCCAACTGAGAATAAGATATATCAAAGGATATCAACTTAGATAAATAAATATTTTTAAAGATCATTCGAAAATTTTATTTAAGAAAATAAAATTTATTTTGAAATAATTTTTAAAAAAACATAAAACATTTTAAAAATAACTTCCATTAAAAAGCCTTGATGACTTTTAAAGGAAGTGTACAAACCAGTTAAAAATATTTACTAAAGAAAAAACCATTCCATTATGGAAAAAAATTAAAACATAAATTATTTTTAAAATAATATTCATTTAAAATAACATTGAAAACATTTAGTAGATTCATAAAAAAATAACTTTCTTAATAGTGGGAAATTAACTTCAATGAGTATATAAGTGAAACAAAGATTCATTTATCATTTTTGGTAAAATAAAAAAGGAAATTTTTTGGAAGACATCGTAAAGATTAATTTAAATAAATTATTAAAAATTATAAAATTGATAAAAATTTATTTAATAAATATTATTAATAATGTCCAAAAAAATGAAAACGTGTTTAGAAAACATCAATTTGGAAGAAAAAAGGGGTTTTGACCGAAGAATGATGATTTTTCTGGGAAAAATTATTTTGAATTATTTTTATATAATGTGATAAAAATGAAGTAAAAAATGTATTATAATTACATTACCATAATATAATAAAACACATGTGTTTCATGAGATATAGATAAAATTATTTTAGCCTTTCAAGCATAATCTTGAAGAATTCTGATATACAATGAGATTTTAAAATAAAACACTTACCATTATGGAAGCCATCAATCATAAGACACATGAAATACAAAAATTAAATTAGACATATAATATCATGAAAAAAATTAATTCATGACATTAAATTTTAAAGAGTTTGTATATACCCATAAAAATATGATAGGTTCATAAGAAAACATATGTCTCAATGAAGGTTAATTGAGATAATTATCCCTTGTCGTATTTGTATCTTTTGAATTACAATCACTGTGAAAGAGAGATTTGGAAATGGATATGTATATCAAAATAATTTTCTTGATAAGGTTCATGAAAAACATATATGTTAATAATATACACCACATAAAAGAAATAGGTGGTGAATGTTGAATGTCTCAAAAAAGTAAAAAAGAAAGACCAAAATCCATTAGTTTTTTATATTATTTTGAATCATATGATCTAACAAAGGAAAAAAACCAAATGAGATATTTAATATAATGTAAATAATATTATTTATGATATAATATTTCAAGGGATTAGTATATACACCAAAAAAATAATTGAGTTGATAATTTTCATATATCTCTCAGAAATAATAGAGAGAATAGAAATCTCTTACATTAAGTTTCAATATCCATTGTATATGTTCAGACCACCTATATAATAAATATATAATTTTTACAAATATATAAATAATACATGTAAATATATATATATAATACCATAAATTTTTTTATTACCCTTTATTGCATTTTTATTTCCAATTCATGGAAAATCATGTTTTTTATAATAATCTCTTTGTGTTTCGTATATATTTTGATTTTTTATTTTAAAAACTAATAATATGATAACAGTTAAATAATATCCTTAATAATAATCCTGAAATGATTATAACAATTATATATCAATTATACTTCTAATAGATATCTTGAATGATGGTTTTTAGAAAACTAGTATGTTACGAGCATGGAGACGGTATGTTGTATATACACATGAGAAACATTCCCACATTTCGATGAACATTATGAGAAACAGTTAAGTAAAATAATATCTTGAAAAAATGATAGCAATATTATAAAAAACTATTATTACATGAAATATATGTACAAATATCTTCCATGTGGCATCATGATGAAAATAGAGAGTCATATCACTTCATGAATGCAAAGTCAACACGTACAAGAACTTTGTTATCATCATTTAGTGAGTGAAAAGGTAAGAAATAAAATGATATGTTATCTATTAATAATGATAGATATTTAATGAATATGATAATCAATTATTATATTTCATATATATTTATTACCATTATCCTTATTATATTCTATTTTATGTGTTATTGAAAACAAATCACATCACTTTGTGATGCTGTAGTTTTCCATACACATGAACAATGTTATCATAAACCCTATGTAATGGAAAGTAAAAAAGGTATATATGATATAATAAATCTATAGTTATAATTATTATATCAATATCATATATTTACTTTATTTCCATCATCATTCCCAACTTTGATAGGTGGAAATGAAAAAATAAATTTCATTAGTTCATGTGTCAATAGTCCATTGTTCACACAAATTATGATTTCACAACGAATTTTATGGATGAGGGGATGGTTTTATATAACACCCATAATATAAAAATATATAATTATATTTAATATAATAAGGTATTAATATTATCATTCTTTATTAATAATTAAATTAGTTAGAGGAAGAAATAAAATAAAAACAGTCATTGAATAATGTTACAACTTCTTTCGGTAACCTCCTTAGGTTCACAAAAAAATCTGTTACAAGTTGGATATCTCCTAAAAAATCTTCTATCATTATTTTATGGATTTTTTAAGTGATTTGGAATGGTATTTTTTAAACCAAAATGGTTTTATTTTGTGAATAATACATGATATGGGGTGGCATTTTATAAGTGTGGTGAGTGAAATACTTGGAAAATTTTGAAAATAAAAAGGCCTACCCTCTTTTTTTACATGATAAATATAACTCCTCTACATTAAATGTTAAATAAATATTCATTGAAATAAATAATTCACATGGGATATATTTTCATGTTTAAAGTTTTATAGAATTAATCCATCATTAATACATAATTTCCCACAATCATATAAGAGGATAGGACAAAAATAGTATCCCTTTTTTTCTAAAAATAAAAATTTTAAACAAAAACATGATTTATATTCATGATAAAAATATTCATGACTTATTCCTTTCTATTAACCATCCTTATACCCTATAGGGAACACTTCAAAAACTTGGTATCAGCACAAAAATGTTACAAATGGATATAAAATAAGGAATGAAACTATTATGCAATGAATATTTTAAACTCAAGAAAACAGTTTCACAAAATCATAATTTTCAAGCATTAAAACATAAACTCTTTAACATACCTCATGAAATAATAAGATTCCTAAAAATAAATGATAGAAAATATTAATCATAAATGTAACTAATGGAATCCATATCATACTTTCATTATATATTTCACTACTAAAACAGGATTAACCTTAATATTTATGTCTGGAATACCCATCGTAGTATATTCCTTAAATCTCTTAGGATAAACCCTATCATTTAACTCTATCTCATTACCCAATGCATTGGGGAGAAATCATGGGCACACATACCCTCAAATTATCTTGAAACCACCCATATAAATAATAAATCTGCAAGAACCAAAAAAACACACAATACCTAAATCATGCATAAATGAAAAATAACATTTCCACATTACAGTCACAATATACTATTCTAAGATATTTACATAATAAATCTCTTCTCAAAACCATTTTCAATACCAAAATTCATGAAAATTGGATATAGTATTTATATTCCTTTTAAAAAAATTAAGTATAATATATGAATACAAATATAAAATAGTTGTTAAGGTGAAAATGAATTTTTTGTCACCGTATACATTAAAAAAATTCATTTTTTGTTTTGTATAGAAAGTAAAACACTCCATATAAAAAGATTCCTTTTAAAAAACTTTGAAAGATATCAAGATATAAATAAAATATAAGATAATAATAATTTATTTCAAACATAATATTTTAATGACAGTTATAAACATTCATGTTTCATCCTTTGATATCCGTGATCCGCTCTCGATGGTATTTGTTGCCGAAAAAAGCATCCGAACTCAAGGAAAAAAATTCACCTATATAAGAAAACAAATATTATGTTATTAATGCAATAATGAAAGAAATTAAAACAGTAATATGAAAGAATACATTAATATGGAAATGTGAAACTAAAATATGAAATTTTAAACTCAAATGTTTTCATTTTCAAAACAATGAAAGGGAATAATGTAAAATCAAAATGTTTTTGATTGATTTATCTCATTTAATATATACTGATTCTTTATCTAATAAAAAGACTTACAGGTCACACCGTGTGTCAGTTAGATTGAGGTGCGATCGATTCTTACACGTCACAAATCACTCGTGGATCGTTGTCCTAAAGTATCAAGACAATCCGAATGCGTTTTCTCGGTTTGCCGTATGTCATTGGTGTTGTTTTCCAAAGTTTATCTCAATTTGAAACTAATATCAGACACTTTTAGCCATACCGGTCACACCGTGAGTCAGATTGAGGTGCGGTAGATTCATACACGTCACAAATGACTCATGGATCGTTGTCCTAAAATATCAAAACAATCCGAACATGTTTGATCGGTATTCCGTATGTCATTGGTGTTGTTTTCTAAATTTTATGTCATTTTCCAACTGATAACAGACACTTTTAGCCATACCGGTCACACCGTGCGTCGAATTGAGGTGCGGTCAATTTGTACACATCACAAATGACTCGTGGATCATTGTCCTAAAGTTTCAAAACAATCCGAATGTGTTTGCTCAGTATTCCGTATGTCAGTAGTGTTGTTTTCTAAAGTTTATGTCATTTTTAAACTGATATAAAACACTTTGAGCCATACGGGTCACACCGTGCGTCGGATTGAGGTGTGGTCGATTCGTACACGTCACAAATGACTCTTGGATCATTTTACTAAAGTATCAAAACAATCCGAATGTGTTTTCTCGGTTTTCTGTATGTCATTGGTGTTGTTTTCCAAAGTTTATCTCAATTTGAAACTGATATCAGACACTTTTAGCCATACTGGTCACACTGTGCGTCAGATTGAGGTGCGGTCGACTCATACACGTCAAAAATGACTCGTGGATCATTTTCCTAAAGTTTAAAAACAATCTGAACGCGTTTTCTCGGTATTCCGTATGTCAGTAATGTTGTTTTCTAAAGTTTATGTCATTTTGAAACTGATATCAAACACTTTGAGCCATACGGGTCACACCGTATGTCGGATTGAGGTGCGGTCGATTCGTATACGTCACAAATGACACGTGGATCGTTTTCCTAAAGTATCAAAACAATCCGAACGTGTTTTCTTGGTTTTCCGTATGTCATTGGTGTTGTTTTCCAAAGTTTATCTCAATTTGAAACTTATATCAGACACTTTTAGCCATACCGGTCACACCGTGCGTCAGATTGAGGTGCGGTCAATTCGTACACGTCACAAATGACTCGTGGATCATTGTCCTAAAGTTTCAAAACAATCCGAACGCGTTTTCTCGTTATTCCGTATGTCAGTAGTGTTGTTTTCTAAAGTTTATGTCATTTTGAAACTGATATAAAACACTTTGAGCCATACGGGTCACACCGTGGGTCAGATTGAGGTGCGGTCGATTCGTACACATCACAATTGAATTGTGGATAGTTTTCTTAATGTTTCAAAACAATCCGAATGCGTTTTATCGGTATTCCGTATGTCAGTAGTGATGTTTTCTAAAGTTTATGTCATTTTGAAACTGATATCAAACACTTTGAGACATACGGGTCACACTGTGCGTCGGATTGAGGTGCGGTTGATTCGTACACGTCAAAAATGACTCATGGATCTTTTTCCTAAAGTATCAAAACAATCCGAACGTGTTTTCTCATTTTTTCATATGTCATTGGTTTTGTTTTCCAAAGTTTATCTAAATTTGAAACTGATATCATACACTTTTAGCCATACCGGTCACACCGTGCGTCGGATTGAGGTGTGGTCGATTCGTACATGTCACAATTGACTCGTGGATCATTTTTATAAAGTTTCAAAACAATCCAAATGCGCTTTCTTGGTATTCCGTGTGTCAGTAGTGTTGTTTTCTAAAGTTTATGTCATTTTAAAACTGATATTAGACACTTTTAGCCATACCGGTCACACCGTGCGTCGGATTGAGGTGCGGTCGATTCGTACATGTCACAAATGACTCGTGGATCATTTTCCTAAAGTATAAAAATAATCTGAACACATTTGCTCAGTTTTCTGTATGTCATTGGTGTTGTTTTCCAAAGTTTATGTCATTTTCCAACTGATAACAGACACTTTAAGCCATACCGGTCACACCGTGCGTCAGATTGAGGTGCGGTCGATTCCTTCACGTCACAAATGACTCGTGGATCATTTTCCTAAAGGTTCAAAACAATCTGAATGCATTTTCTCGGTATTACATATGTCATTGGTGTTGTTTTCTAAAGTTTATGTCATTTTCCAACTAATAACAGACACTTTTAGCCATACCGGACACACCGTGCGTCGGATTGAGGTGCGGTCGATTTGTACACGTCACAAATGACTCGGGGATCATTGTCCTAAATTTTCAAAACTACCCAAACGCGTTTTCTCTGTATTCCGAATGTCAGTAATGTTGTTTTCCAAAGTTTATGTCATTTTGAAACTGATATAAAACACTTTGAGCCATACAGGTCACACCGTGCATCGGATTGAGGTGTGGTCGATTCATACACGTCACAATTGACTCATGGATCGTTGTTCTAAAGTTTCAAAACAATCCGAACGCGTTTTCTCGGTATTCCGTATGTCATTGGTGTTGTTTTCTAAAGTTTATGTCATTTTCCAACTGATAACAGACACTTTTAGCCATACCGATCACACCGTGCGTCGGATTGAGGTGCGGTCGATTCGTACCCGTCATAGATTCTCAATAAGTGTAAATACAGATATCAATGACCATATAAAGATAACATAAGTATTAGTAATTCACCTTCATTGTCCTATTTGTTTACATTCTTCCATCAGGTACGCTACCCATTCATTTCTAAAGACATTTATATCATCTTCTGAATAGGAGTTTTTGCGACAGTCATAGTAGTACTGAAAAAATATAAATACACAAAGGATTAATAATTATTTTAAATAAAGTAGTAATTATTTTCAAAAATACCTCTTCAGGGATGTTATTTTGTTCATGAAATATGATCTCTTTCATAAATTTACAAACATAATAACCGCAGTCCTTGTCATTTGTTTGTTTCGGACACTGCAGAAACATCAAGAAAAATAAGTAATCTATTTTGATATGTATTTGGATAGTGAAATATAATTATATATACCCAGATACTTCTCCATTTGTAGATCTTGTGGGAATTGTCGTCCTTATGCCCTGGATTCATTCCATCCTTTAGACGATATTCATACACCGCCCTATCATAACAAAATTGTCATTAAAATATAATATAAATTATATAACTAGATATTTAGTTCTAAAATGTTGGATCTAGTGTATTACAAATTGACAATCGCCATCATGTGTGGTCGGTTAGTTGGATATCCATGTAGTGAATCCAGAAAATAAATCTTCGGAGTATCCAAATTGACTGCAATGTGCATCCAATGTTCCCTAAAAACACAAAAAGAAATAAGTACTGATAGAAATGAAAATATAATTGATATGATTAAAATGTAGAGTTTTACCCTTGCATCGTTGGTATTAAAAAGAGCATGTCAGTCGTAATTCTTCTTTGAAACGTTCTGAGAAGATTTGACATCAATTCAGCCTGAACATTAGAATCTACTTCTCTTAGTTGTGTAGAAATGGTGTGAGGACTAACGAGTCCAAATTTGTATTCATGGTAAAATCCCTTCAATTGTTTTTCATATATACGCCTGTGAAAAATATGAGATGTATTTATCCATAATTATCAAAGTATATCAGCATCTGTAAAATCAAATCATGAAAACATACCTCATGTATACATTTATAACTGAGGCGCCTAGCCAGTCGTATGTGATGATCTCAGAAACAGCGTCTGCACTAACGAAATCTAATGTTTCCTCTCCGTACATATCTTTTTCACAAACAATTGTATGACTATTTCCATCTTTCATTTTCGTATCCACATGAGCTTGCAATGCTATTAAATGTGGATATAGAACGGGCGGGGTAAACGCGCTCTCAGTAGATCGTTTTGATCGGTTGGTTGATCCAATGTTGGAGCCTCTCTTTCGTTTTAGCTTCTCCATTTTAACCTTCTGTAAAAAAAATCATCGTTTCAGCCATTTTCTAATTTAATTTTAAAGGTTCTGCTTGAAAAATGAACTGAAAATGAATACCTCCTGCTCGATATGTTTTTTTACAAGATTCGACGGCCATGCAACGAATGTTCCAACATCTTTTTCCACTGTATGAATGTTGTCATCGTCATTTGGAACGGGTAGCTCGGCACTCGGCTCATGAGCTACGTTAATCGACACTTTGACATGACCTCTTGGAAGTGGTCTGGAGTGTAGTGTGTCATTCTGCATCTTGAACACCGTATCCCTCGCTACAAGGCGATGGGTGGGAGTTGACAGAT
Organism: Viscum album; assembly: GCA_963277665.1. NCBI lineage: Eukaryota > Viridiplantae > Streptophyta > Magnoliopsida > Santalales > Viscaceae > Viscum > Viscum album. The sequence continues at coordinate 2,137,215,628 of OY728138.1, forward strand.
ATAAATCACAGTCATTTTCACCCTGCAGAATATCATTACATGAAAGGTATCAGTGTCTATGTGATTCACATCTCACAAAAACGAATATTATAACATTGATTACCTCGGTTAAGTTAGGTCTTTGAGGGGAATGGCTCACCTCAAAGCTGGTGAGGGGTGGATCTTCTCGTGGGGGTTGTTCTTGAGTTGTTTGTTATCTTCGCCTATCCTACATCAAACTCTTTAGCATCTCTCCCTGAGTTTGTATTAGTTCTTCAAGGGTAGCTAATTTATCTCTCATTACATTCAATTCTTTAGTATTTTCATCCTCTTCTTTTTTTTTCTTAAAATATGCCCGGGGTGACACCCGAAAACCCACACCTCTAATGCAGCCATACTGTTCTTCCTGTTTCAAGGCCGTTGAAAGTATGTCTGCATCTGGTGCGGGTTTTATTGATTCCTGTGACTATGTCAAATAGAAAATATGAAAAAATAAGTAAGCATTGTTATGTAATAGTGATTTAAATCAAAACAAGTTTATATTGTGTCATACTTACACATGTTTCCCACACTTTTTGTGTGTTTTCATCTATCAGTTTCCCCTCTTTATTAACACGAGCCTCCTTCCATAGCACATGGCGTGGAATGGAATTGACTTGAGATTTTTCTTCATCAATCTGCATATAAACAGAGAAACATGGTTACAGTGTTGTTTTATGTCACATAAAATTATTACAGTACTTTTAAAATACATACCAATTGTTTTTCAATTGAAGCATACCCCAACCTTGCTTTACAGTAGGGGTACGCTGGTTTTGCTGCCCGTTCCTTATTTTCAGCACTCAGTTGCTATTTCATAAATAAAAACCTATCAATCAACGTGATGAATACAAGCAACGTTACAAAACGTGTAACCAAACACAATGTACCTGAAAATTCTGTTCCGCACGACGGTTTCAAAACGCATCCCACGTTCCTTGGGATATCAAGTGTGCATAAAGAGGAGGCGGGTGCGGCTTGATTTTCCCTTCGGCATCTTTCAGATAATTTTTTGTTAAAATGGTGTGAAAGCCTCTATGAATCCTTCCTGCCAGTCTTAAAACATATTCTTTGTGCGAAACATCTACTATAAATGCACTCTGCAAGAGATGATGAAGGGTCAATATTTCAATATTTTATTTTATTTTAATAAATTAAATTGATGATATCGTAATGTTACCGTAATCTCTTCCCTCATTAATGTTTTTAACCCGCTGACAACATGGTGCCACGACTCTACGTCAATCGGCACGCGTTGTCGAGTGACGATTCCAACGTAGCTACTAAACATGGCTTTGTTGGGATTTACATGCTGGAATCGTTTATTCCATCCCACCTCATATTTGATGCCTTTTGCTTTTCCCTTGAGGATTTTTGCTAAAACTGTCAATCTACGGTGCACCTGTTTTTTTTGTGTCGATGGGGTTTCATAGCCTACCATTTCCTCAGTTTCTGCATCATCATTATGTATCTCCGAAGCACTAGCATCGTCACTGACACCAGCTGCAACAGGTTGAGAGACCTGTTGTACGTCAGCAGTGGAACCAGCTGCAATAGGTTGAGAGACTTATTGTCTTTCATTGGGTGCATCAGCAGGTGAAGAAGTCATTATCTGCAGAACTGGTTTAAAATTTAATTTAGATCACATAAAAGCAGCAGCGAACAGATAATAACATAATGTAACACAATCTATATTACAATAAATATCAATAACCTTATTATTGAACTCCCTTTTTTTAAAAGGCTGAAGGGATTTGACCCCTCTATCAACTATCCATATCCCTTCATTGTGGTCTCCTCTTACATACAAAACATCGTCTATATTGGGACCACTGCGAAATGATTGCGAATTCCCAATGAAAGGGTCATCTTCCGTTGAATTTTCATCTGACCCTTCAGTTGTTTTGGTCGATAATAGAACAATTGACCAGTTTCGGTTTGCGGGATCTGGAACATAAAATACTTGAACTGCTTGTGATGCCATTATAAATGGTTCGTCTTTATCCCCTTCCTTACTGAAATCAACTTTCATGAATCCCAAATCATCTATTTTAACAGCACTCCTGTTATCAACCCACTTGCATTGAAATATCGAAACTTGAAATTTCGTATAATCCAACTCCCATATTTGTTTGATGATGCCAAAGTATGACATATTCGCATAAATTGGATTTATGTCCTTAGCACCGGAAACATGCATCGCTTCAGCCACAAGTGTAACCCCACTATTCTGCATGGTATTGTCTTCATCATGTTCATTAGTATAAAATGTATAACCATTAACTACATAAGCATTATAAGACAATGCATACACACTTGGTCCTCCGGCTAGCCATCGAAGTCGTTCGAAAATTGACTCTAGATTTCCATCTGACTTCTTAAAAATATGATCTCGAAACCATCCTATAAACTGTTGATTATGTGTATCTGATATCAATTTTTCAGCCCTTGATGGATTCAAATGCCTAATAATTTCTTTGTGGATTTCAAAATATGGGTCAACGTCGAAACTGTTATGCAAAACATAAAGGTGGGCCTTCTCCCGATATATAATATTGATTGTGACAACCTTTCTTCCAGAAATTCCTTCACCCTCAAGCCACCCAGTGTGACGAGATTTCGGTAATCCAATGCTTTCCACACTAGACAAGTATTCAGTATAGAATTCAACGGCTTCCTCAACAATATATCACTCTGCAATACAACCCTCTGGCTGACTTCGATTTTTGACATACCCTTTCAAAATATTCATATACCATTCAATGGGGTACATCCATCTGTAATGTACAGGACCACATAGTCGAATCTCTCTAAAAAAGTGGACCATCAAATGAAGCATCATATCAAAAAATGAAGGCGGGAAGAACATTTCTAATTCACATAATATGACGGAAATTTCTTTTTCCATAGCTGGCAATTTCGCCGGGTATATAACTTTTCTACATATAGCTTTGAAGAAGAAACACAGTTTCGTTAATGTATGGCAGACATTCTTGGGAAAAATGCAACGTAAAGCAATTGGAATGATATTTTGCATCAAAACATGACAGTCATGTGATTTCAGACCTTTTAACTTCAAGTCGCTCATTGACACAAGGTTACTGATATTTGACGAATACCCCTCTGGAACCTTTACATCATTCATGAAGTTGAAAAACTGATATCTCTCCTTCCTGGAAAGAGTGTAAGCATCAGGAGGAAGAAATGTTCGTTTTTTACCCTCCACTGGTGCCAACTCTTCTCGTATTCCCATCTCAACCATGTCCAACCTAGCCTTAATTCCATCTTTTATTTTTCCAGATGTATTTAGCAACATGCCGATAACACTGTCAAATACATTTTTTTCTACATGCATAACATCAATAAAATGTCTTACATACAGACAATTCCAGTATTGTAATTCAAAAAAATTGATCTCTTTTTCCAACCGATTTTCGTAAGGTTTTTCGAAGCCGGTTTACCAAAAGTAGTGTCCACATTTTTAACTTTCTCAAACAATTGATCGCCTATTAGTGGAGACGGTGTTGTACGTTCTTCTGAACTTCCATCGAATGATGTCTTCCAAGAACGGTACTTATGTTGTCGCGGTAGAAATATGCGATGTCCTAGAAACACGGTTTTCGATGAATGTTTCAACCTAATTGATTGTGTACCTTCTTCGCAAACGGGACAGCCATGAGTTACTTTAATGCTATATCCTGACAAATTTCCATAAGCAGGGAAGTCATTTATCGTCCCGTACAACATGCCTCTCAAAGTGAAATCTTCCTTTCTGTAAGCATCATACAATGTAACACCTGAATCCCACAATAATTTCAAATCTTCGATCAATGGAGCTAAATAAACATCAATATCATTACCCGGTTGTTTTGGTCCTAATATAAGCAGAGATAACATGATATATTTTCATTTCATGCATAACCACGGTGGTAAGTTATAATTTATCAACATAACCGGCCATGTACTATGACTTTTGCTTTGAAAACCAAAAGGATTCACTCCATCTGTAGATAATGCAAGACGAAGGTTTCTCGACTCATTTCCAAATTCAGGATACTCGGGATCGAATCTCTTCCACTGAGGAGAGTCTGCCGGGTGACTTAGTATCCCATCTTTAACTCTTGTATATGCATGCCATGTTAATTGTTCTACAGTCTCCTCACTTCCATATAGGCATCTAAACCTTGGAATGATTGGAAAGTACCATACAACTTTAGTAGGGCTAGATTCATCTTTCTTGTATCGAGAAGCACCACACTTTGGGCATTCATTAAGTGATTTTTGGTCCTTGCGAAACAGTATACAGTCATTCGAGAAGGCGTGTATTCTTTCAGAGATCATACCCATAGAGCGTAGCATTCGTTTGGCATCGTATGTTCGGCTCGAGAGCTCATTGTCTTCTGGGAGCATGTCATTCAAGAGGGCAAGTAGTTTCGTAAAACTGTCGTCACTCCACCCATTATCTGTTTTTAAATTATACAGCTTCAATACGGCTGACAATGCTGTATATTTAGTGAAACCAGCATATAATGGCGTCTTTGCACAACTATTTAACTTCTCAAACAATTTTGGGCAATCACGAAGTTCATCTTCGAAGGTCCTTGTCATTTCCTCAATACGATCTTCATCATCATTCACATCTGTAATCACATACTCCATACGGTCATCTTCATTGTTCATGTTTGTAATCATATCAGATGATCCATAAAACACAGTGTCACCCCAGTCACTACCTACATTCGTTGTTTCCCCGTGTTTATTCCAACATGTATAACTTTGATCTATTCCGTGACAGATCAAGTGTTCTTCCAACTCATCTGGACTAATTTGTTTTGAATAAAAATAGTGTAAACACGGACAAAGGATTTGAGAAGAGTCACGTGCATGATCTTTTGAAAACTTGATAAACTCTTTCACGCCTTCTTCATACTGTTTTGTCAACCGATTGACATTAATCCATTATTTATTTATATTCATCCTATTTTAAATCCATAGGATGAGTATATAGGTTAGGGGAGAAGGAATATGAGTATAATTTAGATATTAAACAAGATACTTAAAGGAAATAATGTGACCCTGAAATGACTACGTCTAGAATGTTGTGGATCTTGAATACATTCTCTGACTGATTTGGAGAAATGACTTCTCAAACCTTTTCTGGATAACCTAAAACTCCTTCCAAGGAAATAATGTGACCATGAAACAATACTTCTTAAACAAAATATGGTGAATTTATAATATTTTAATAAAGACAAAGATCTCTAAAAACACCCAAAACAACCTCCAGATTATCGGAGTACTCCTCCTATATAATGTAATACGCGGCGTGACCACGGCGTGACCGCGGCGTGACTGTGGCGTGACCGTGGCATGACCCCGGCGTGACCGCGGCGTGACGGCAGAGGAGGAGGAGGCCGTGGAGGCACCGACGGAGGAGGAGGAGGCCGCAGAGGAACTGGCGGCACCAGCAGAGGAGGAGGAGGCATCGGCGGAGGCAGCGGAGGAGGAGGAGGAGGAGGCAGCGGCCGCGGAGGCACCGGCGTGACCGCGAGGTTACCGCGGCGTGACCGCGGCTTAACCGCGGTGTGACCGCGGCGTGACCGTGGCGTGACCGCGGAGGCACCGGCGGAGGAGGAGGAGGTCGCGGAGGCACCGGCGGCACCGGCGGAGGAGGAGGAGGCATCGGCGTAGGTAGCGGAGGAGGAGGAGGATGAGGCTGGTGGAGGAGGAGGAGGAGGAGCAGGAGCAGAGGAGGAGGAGGCGGTCGCGTTGGAGGAGGAGGAGGCGGTGGCTGTAGAGGCACCGGCGTGACCGCGGCGTGACCGCGGCGTGACGGCGGCGTGACCGCGGAGGAGGAGGTGGCCGCAGAGGCACCGGCGGCACCAGAGGAGGAGGAGGAGGCATCAGCGGAGGAGGAGGAGGCCGCGGTGGAGGAGGAGGCATCGGCGGCAGCGCAGAGGCAGGGCGGAGGCAGCAGAGGCAGCGGAGGATGAGGAGGATGAGGCCGGTGGAGGAGGAGGAGGAGGAGCAAGAGCAGAGGAGGAGGCGGTGGCCGCGTCGACGGAGGAGGAGGCGGTGGCCGCAGAGGCACCGGCGTGACCGCAGCGTGACCGCAGCGTGACCGAGGCATGACCGCGGAGGAGGAGGAGACGTGGAGGCACCGGCAGCACCGGCAGAGGAGGAGGAGGCATCGGCGGAGGAGGAGGAGGCCGTGGTGGAGGAGGAGGCACCGGAGGCACTGGCGGCAGCGTGGAGGCAGGGCGGAGGCAGGGCGGAGGCAGCGAAGGCAGTAGAGGAGGAGGATGATGAGGCCGGTGGTGGGGAGGAGGAGCAGGATCAGAGGAGGAGGAGGCGGCCGCGGCGGAGGAGGAGGAGGCAGCGGAGGCAGCAGAGGAGGAGGAGGAGGCTGCGGTGGAGGAGGAGGCACCGGCGGCAGCACAGAGGCAGGGCGGAGGCAGGGCGGAGGCAGCGGAGGCAGCAGAGGCAGTGGAGGAGGAAGATTATGAGGCCGGTAGAGGAGGAGGAGGAGGAACAGGAGAAGAGGATGAGGAGTCGGCCGCGGCGGAGGAGGAGGAGGCGGTAGCCGCAGAGGCACCGGCGTGACCGCAGCGTGACCGCGGCGTGACCGCGGCGTGACCCCGGCGTGACCGCGGCTTGACCGCGGCGTGACCGCGGAGTGACCGCGGAGTGACCGTGGCGTGACCGCGGCGTGACCACGGAGGAGGAGGCGGCGGAGGAGGAGGCACCAGCGGAGGAGCAGGAGGCATCGGCGGAGGAGGAGGAGGCCGCGGTGGAGGAGGAGTCACCGACGGCAGCGTAGAGGCAGGGCGGAGGCAGGGAGGAGGCAGCGGAGGCAGTGGAGGAGGAGGAGGATGAGGCCGGTGGAGGAGGAGGAGCAGGAGCAGGATCAGAGGAGGAGGCGGCAGTCGCGGCGGAGGAGGAGGAGGCGGCGGCCGCGGAGGCACCGGCGTGACCGCGGCGTGACCGCGGCGTGACCGTGGCGTGATCGCGGAGGAGGAGGATACGTGGAGGCACTGGCAGCATCGGTGGAGGAGGATGAGGAATCGGCGGAGGAGGAGGAGGCCGCGGTGGAGGAGGAGGCACCGGAGGCAGCGCGGAGGCAGGGCGGAGGCAGCGAAGGCAGCGGAGGAGGAGGAGGATGAGGCCGGTGGAGGGGAGGAGGAGCAGGAGCAGAGGAGGAGGCGGCGGCCGCGGCGGAGGAGGAGGAGGAAGCGGAGGAGGAGGAGGAGGCCGCAGTGGAGGAGGAGGAGGCCGCGATGGAGGAGGAGGCACCGGCGGCAGCGCCGAGGCAGGGCGGAGGCAGGGCGGAGGCAGAGGAGGCAGCGGAGGAGGAGTAGGATGAGGCCGGTGGAGGAGGAGGAGGAGGAGGAGGAGCAGAGGAGGAGGCGGCAGCTGCGGCGGAGGAGGAGGCGGCGGCGGCTGCGGAGGCACCGGCGTGACCGCGGCGTCATCGTGGCGTGACCGCGGCGTCACCGCGGCGTGACCGCGGCGTCACCGCGGCGTGACCGCGGCTTGACCGCGGCATGACGGCGGAGGAGGAGGAGGCCGCGGAGGCACCGGCGGCACCAGCGGAGGAGGAGGAGGCATCAGTAGAGGCAGCAGAGGAGGAGGCGGCGGCCGCGGCGGAGGAGGAGGAGGTGGTGGCCGCAGAGTTCCCTACTCTAGGTGGATATATATGGATACTTTCCTTGACTGGTCTCTATATGAAAGAATTCTAAAAGGCTCCCTCACCTTGCAAAGATATATTATTTCTAGAAAATTGTTTTGTGGGAGAAATAATTAATCATATATAGTTGATGTCACTTTTATATCATATGATTCCTTACTCATCAAGATAAATAGACAAGAACCAAAACCTAAGAGGCCTCAGGCCTATCCAAATCTCTAGAAGTGATGACTTCCTAGTGCTTATTGGAAAACTATGGAAGTGTCGACTTCCCACATGCACATCCCCCTCCCCATATCTCCCCCAGCAGACTCCTGCACATACCCCCTCCCATCCACCCACTACACCCCCCCCCCCCCCACTTGCACAACTCCCCTCCCCCACCCCCACCTTCACACCCCCCCCCCCCCACTTGTACACCCCCCAACCTCACCCACCAATAGACTCCCACCTACCTAGACCCCCCCCCCCCTCCCACTTGCATATCCCACCCACCCCCACCCCCAACCTGTACACCCCCCACCTCACACCCAATAGACCCCCCATTATACGCCCCACCTACACATGTTCACCCACTGCACATCTCCCCCACCTAAACACCCCCACCTGCACACCCCCCCCACCCACTACACCCCCGCAGCACATGCACCCCCCCCCCCCCCCCACATCAAATAAAATTGATTCACACAAATCATGATAGTTGAAATATAGAACAAAAACAAAAAACAAAGCAAATTACAATTATTGGGCATAGCATACCGCACAATAGAGGAGGAGGAGGCCGCGGAGGAGGAGGAGGTTGCGGAGGCACCAGCGGAGGAGGAGGAGGTCGCAGTGGAGGAGGAGGCCGCGGCGGAGGAGGAGGCACCGGTGGAGGAGGAGGAGGCACCGGCGGAGGAGGAGGAGGCCGCGGTGGAGGAGGAGGCACTGACGGCAGCGGCGCGGAGGCAGGGCTGAGGAGGAGGAGGATGAGGCCGGTGGAGGAGGAGGAGGAGGAGCAGAAGCATAGGAGGAGGCGGCGGCCGCGGAAGAGGAGGAGGAGGTGGCGGCAGCGGCGCAGACGAGGGCTTCTGCGAGAGCTTGATTGTGTGCGGGGAGGAGGAAGAGGACCCGCAGGTTTTTAACAAATCCGCGGGACCCTTTATCAGCGCTAGTAAAAAGCGCTGATAAAGGGTGTATTTATCAGCACTAAAATGAAAAGTGCTGATAAATACAACCTTTATCAGCGCTTTGTTAGCGCTGATAAATAATCCCTTTATCGGCGCTAAAAACGCAATGATAAAGGGGCGGGACATTATCAGAGTTGATAAAGGTGTCCTTTATCAGCGCTGATAAAGGCCCGACCCTTTATCAGCGCTAAACCGTTAGCGTTGATAAAGGGGGGTGCAGGCCTTGCCCAGTTTTGTGGTAGTGACCCCCTCGATGAAAGACCCTTGAGGACCTTGTATTTGGACATTTGGTAAGTCTAGTAGCACATAGACATGTAGAGAGTGAGGATGATAGTTTTGGGAAATGATTTGAGGATATATAAAGATATTTTTGTTGAAATTGGTTTCTGGATAGGTTTTGTTTATACTTGAGGAGAGATGGGTTCATGTGAATAATTTATGGATTATTTTATACTAAAATTCAAAAACATTGAGGAACCATTAAATTTTAAAACGTTGGATTGTAATTAATGTCGTGTAGTCTGTATGGGGTCATGAAAAAACTCAAACAACCATTAAATGTTGCAATTGTTTTGGTTTGTTAAGTTTTTACCTTTTAACATTAACCCTTGCCAAAATTTATCCTATGAAAATATAAAAAAAATTACCATGGTAAATTTTTATACCTAAAAGATAAATTGACCTTACAACATAATTTATACCTTATGATTCAAAATATGGAATCCATGTTTTTTATTCAATTTGGAGATTTGGGGAAATTAGATTTTGAATTAATTTTTCCAAAAAAACTAAAAAAGGTTTTTAAAGTGAAATATTCAATAGATTGAATTGTTTTTATATCTAATTTCAATTATAAATGGATTAAAATTACCAAAATTGTATTAAATAATAAAAAAAATCCAAATATACGTTAAAATAAATTAATATTTTGTTCTATCAATTAAAATAAATTATATGAAAAAGTATTTTTGAATTAAAATATAGTATTTTTCATTATTCATTAAAAAATAAATATTATAAGAAAAATAACAAAAAATTTATCCAAACTAAATCATTATGTCTCGATCTCAAAGAAGAAGTTTTTTTTAAAAAAATATACATATAAAGGTTTCAAAAACTAATGTTAAAATGGTTTCTCCATAAAAGGTGTTAAAACAGCCTTTAAAAAAATTAGAGCTTTAATGCATAAATTGGATTTAGTATTATTTTAGGCCCATAAAAATTTATTTGAATAAAGTAAAAATAATTAATCAACACGTGTAAACATATTTAGTAAGTTCTATTAATTTCTCACATACTCTTCAGCTAGGCGATAACTACCATTTAAAATATTAAAATTAATATTTTATTATTTTTTTATATAAACCAGTCTTGTATACAACATAAGATTTCAGAGAAGCCCATTGTAGTGTTTTAGGTACACTATTGAACATAGAATCCCCATTAAAGTTAAATTAATATCTACTTTATAAATATTAATATATGTGAAAATTTCTTATTCTATAATTACCTAGTAAGTAACATCCTTCTCCCTTGTGGAAATTACATCCTCTAAATTTTATTCACTTATCAAATAAGTTTTGGTATTTATCCCTCATATAATTTTCATATATACATGTTTCCTCTTCAAGAAATTGTTTTTTTTTCAAATAACCATAACCTTATGTGTCACCTTATACAAAGACACTTTCACTATGTGGTTAAGAATCTGGTCTAGTTGTTCCTCAAAAGGAAGATTCTCTTCCAACTAAACTAATTCTTGACTAAAAACGTGAGTTGAGTCCGAAATATACATTATTAACATTGAAACATGGAAGACATTATGTAGCTATAATAAACTAAGAGGTAAAGAAATTTAGTAGGAAAATGATCCATCATTATCTTTGATTTCATAGGGTCCAATGAATCATGGACTTAGTTTTCCCTTCTTACCAAAATTCATCACACTTTTCCGTGGAGAAACATTGAGAAATATATTATCACCAACACACAAAAAAAGATCCTTCCACTGATTGTCTGCATCACTTTTCTTCCTTCTCGGGGCTATCTTCATATTCTTTTAAATAAACTGATATTTTTCTACCATATATTCTACCAATTATAGTCCCATCAACTTCCTTTCACATAGATCATTCAAAAAAGCTAGAGTTCGACACCAATTTCCATATAATTCCTCAAATGGTGTCATATGTATACTGGAATGAAGACTATTACTATAAGAAAACTCCACCAAATAAAGATGTTGATACCAAATTCTATTCAAATCCATTGAACATGCATTTAGCATATTCTCCAATGTCTCAATAGTTCTTTGTATCATCCCATCTTATTGAGGATTAAATGTTGTACAAAAATTTAATTTTGTTCCCAATTACTTTAGATGGAAATTCCAAAAGATAGATGTGAACCTGGGATCACGATTAGATACAATGGGGTGAGGAACTCCATGAAACCATAAAATCTCAATAATATAAAATAGAGAAAATTTATCTAGATACAGAGTATCTCTGATAGGAAGAAAATTAAAATATTAATTCAATAGATCAACAATAACCCATCTTGCATTGTTACCTCGATATGTCTTCAGTAATCCCACTATCAATTACATATATATAGTTTCCAATTTACACTCTAGAACTAACAAAGGCTGAAGCATCCCCTTGGAAATTATCATTTTGATTTATCCTTTTGACAAGTAGAACATGTTATAGTAAAGTAATCTATTTCTATTTTCATTCCATCCCTCTAGTAAAACTCTTAAATATCTTTTTACATCTTAGTAAAATCAGGATGAACTGAAAACAGATAATTATAATCTCTATATAACAACTCTTTATTCAACTTTGGATCATAGGCCACTCATATATCCTACCTAAATCTCAAAACACAGGATTTATAAAGGTTAAATTCAGGTAACTTACCCTTCTGAACTAATTCTTCTTATTTTCTACAACTCACAATCTTCCTTTTTTACTTGTTCAATTCTTTCTACTTGAGATTATTACAAGGACACCTGAAACAAAAGATAGGAATTTTCTACACCAACAACTTATAATAAAAAATTCATCAAATCACTAACCAAAGGATCGCATTCCAAATTTAATATGGTAAATGTAGAATTACTTTTTCAGCACAAAACATAACACACATTTTTTTCTTTTAATGGATGGTAATGAATCATGAAATCATTATCTTTGATTAATTATAGTCATCTCCTACATCTCATCTTCAATTATTTCTGATTCAATATAAACATCAATCTTTTTTTCCAATATATATTTCACATATCACTCCATACAGTTCACGCCTCTAAATATTTAAAGAAAAAACAACAAAAGATAATTTTAAATCATGTGTATGGTAATTTAACACATGAGTTTTCAACTGATGTGAAGTTTAAGAAATTACCTGATCATTTTTCATTAGGACATAACCATGTCTTTTTAGTGACACATTATTGTAGATAATATATTCACCATTTCTAGAAGGTAGTTACAAATAATGGATAATTCACCAATCTTCTTTTCAATTTATGTTAACAATCAATACATTATTTTGTCTAGATAAACCTCACACCTTTTTGAGTTAACCTAGTCAGTGAGCTAGATAACTGTGAAATTTTTCCAATAAAAATTTACTAATAGCCTACTAAACCAAGAAAACAACAAATCTAAATTATATTTGTGATTTCTGACCATTCATCAACAACATTTGTTAATGTAGGATCAATTTTTGTTCCATTTTTAGAAACAATGTGGCCAAGGAATGAAATTTTTTGCATCCAAAACTCAAACTCGCGGAATTTTCCATATGGTTTCTTTTCATTTAAGTTTTACAAGAATGTTTTAAATTGCATTAATTCTCCTGTTTACTTTTATAATATATCAAAATGTAATCAATAAAAACAATAACAAAATTATCCAAGAACTTATGGAATATCCTATTCCTAATATCCATGAATACGTAAGGTTCATTAGTTAACTCAAATAGAATAAATACAAATTCATAATGGCCATATCTATAATGAATCATGGTCTTTGGAATTTTTTCTTCCTTTACATTCAACTGATTGTACCCCAACCACATGTCATCCCTCGAAAAATATTTTTCTCACAGGAGATGATCAAACAAATCATCGATATGAGGAAAATGATACTTGATCATAAAAATGATGTTATTCAGTGCTCTATAATCAATGAAAAGTATCATTGAACCATGATTCTTTTTAAAAAACAAGATAAGATTAACCCATGGTGAATTGATAGGTCGAATGAAAACATTATATAATAACTCCTACAATTTATTATTAAACTCTAAAAGTTCAATTTGATCCATTAAGTAAGGGGGTTTTGAAATTGGATTAAAATTAGGAACTAATTAAACTATAAATTCATCATTCTGATAAGGTGTAATACCAAGAAACTCAAAAGTAAGAACATCAAGATATGCAATTACCACTGGCACATAATTATTCTAAATAGTTCATTTTTTTCAACAATATGTACAAGATAACATCACATTCTATCTATAACAGTTTCTCAACTTCATGATATGTTATCAATGTTAAGGGTTCATTATTTTACACAAATTGAAAGTCTATCTAAAAATAAAATTCATTATCTCTACATTCAATCATATAATGGTAAATAGAATTCCAATCTATACCTAGAATGACATCAAACTCTTCTAGAGGAAAAACAATATGGTTTGTTGGTAGATTCTTTCCATATACAATAATAGTAAGATTCTAATAATTTACTTTGGACTCAAAATTTCCACCATGTGTTTTTACTATATGTTCTGGATTCAATTATTTTGGTGGAATTTCTAATTTTCAAGATAATTTCTCAGAAACAAAAGAAAGTGTATACCCTGAATCAAACAACGCATTGAAATAATCTGAGTAAACAAATAATGTACATGATACCACTTCATTTTATGACCCAACATCTACTGAAGTAATTTCAATTGATTGAACCACACCATTATTCTTATAGTCTAGATGCTTCTCTTCATTTTAGTTCATTATCATACACTCATTTTCATGATGAACGATATCATTGAACTTAAAACATTTTATTGAAAGTAAATAATATTTTTCTTTACATTAAAATTATCTTTTTCATCATAGTTATGAGGAATATTTTCCATTTTACCTCATCAAAATCACCTATCAAAATTTATAATGCATTCCCTAGTGTTTTTTTAATATAATATTCACAAATTGTAAACTCAATTTTCTTACTATCAGACTTTTTATGATGAATTATTCTCTTTCTTCTACCACCTCGACCTATTATTCTGTTTTATGTAAAAGAAAACATAAACATCAAAAAACTCTATTTCCCCCTTCTACGAACATCTATTAAGTGTTTCGTAACTTTTAAAATCACAAAAAACAAATTCCCTTGGATACTTTTTCTTTAATCCTGAGTATAAATTTTGGATTTTAATCTCATGATCCATGATAAAATTTGGAGCATACCTTTCCAGTCTAGTGAATTGTTCATTATAATTAGACACTAAGTCATCCTCTTTCCTCAATTCGAATATTTTTTTCTACACTATGTAGAATCACCTTAGGAAAATATTTCTCAAGAAACATATTTTTGAATTTATAACAATCAAGAGAATCAGTCTCCTTACTATCTTGGATATTCTTAACCATTGAACACTATTGATCGGCTTCACCTACAAAAATGGTAAACAAAAAGACTAAACTTTTGGTTGTATAAACACCCCATTACATTGAAAATAATTTCTAGGGATTTAATCCACCATTCAGCTAGCACAGGTCAGATGACCTTCTGAAGGATACTGGAGTTTCATCATGAATTTCTACACTACTAACATGTTCCACAATGGTTGGTATGGCTGATCTCATGCCAGGATACCACCACCATTTATATTATAAAAAAACAGTGACATCACTATAACAAACTATTTATTTATTACTTTAACCATCTCAGGTTGCTTCTTCGGAAGGTTTTTTCCCTTAAGATTACATCCTAGCACAACTTCCCTATTTCCTTTGTAGAAAACCATTCTCAAAATAAATATCCTAGACGAATCCAAATGGTAATATTTTAAATTTATATTATCTCAATTCGAACATAAAGTAAAAAAATTCATTTATGAATATTCTATTAATAATATCCTACCCCTAATGTTAACTAAACTGATCTATAATACCAACTATAAGGCCCCATCCTTAAATGTTGCATAAATCATGGGTTAAATAAAAAATTCACGATGATGATATTTTTAGGTTTATATTTTTAGAGAATTATTCCATCATTAATACATAACATCCCATAACCATATAATAGGATACTACTAAAACAGTATTCATTTTTTTTAATCTTGAATATAAAAAATAATTTATATTCTTGATAAAAAGCTTTTTGTCTTCTTCTATTCTCTAATCCATCCTTTTACCCTATGGTAAATATTTAAAAAATATGGAATGAGAAAAAATAGGTCATTAGGGTATCTAAAATAAGGAATAAAAATTTTAGTCCATGAATTTTCTAAACTCATGAAACCATTTCAACAAAATCATACTTTACACCGATAAAAACATAATCTCTTTAACATAAATCATGAAATAATAATATTTGTGAAAATAATTATTTGAAGACATAAATAATAGAGGTAATTTTTTTGTTACATATAATACTTATATCATAGCTTTCTCAACTACAAATGTAGTAACCTTCATAGTTATTTTTGGAATACACATCACATTGTATTCCTTAAATCCTCTAAGAGAAACCCTATTAGTTAAATCTATCCCATTAAACAATGCATTAGTGAGGTATCCAAAGCTCGCCCTCAATCAGTTTATCATGGAACCAAACATATACATAAGAAATTACCATGAACCAAAACATAAGAACAAAACATAAATCATGCATAAATGAAAAATACTATTTCCACAATGAAATCATAAGATATCATTCTACGATATTAACATAATCAATCCCCTCCCAAAACCATTTTCAATAACAAAATACATGAAAATGGAATTTGGTAATTATTTTTCTTCTAAAAACAATAATGATTATAGAGTAATAAGGATATCAAATTATGGTTATGGCTGAAAATAATTCATTTTTATTATATACATTAAAAACATTCCTTTTTTTCATTTTTTATGGAATGTCAAACACTCAATATAAAAAAATCCTTTTAAAAATAATTGAATGTAATTCTAGAAATAAATAAAATATTAGATATTAAAAATTTATGTCACACATAATATTTGAAAAAAATAATCAATATGTATATGTTTAACCTAAAGAATATAAATTAGGTTATGAAATTCCTTTAACATGAGTCTGACTTTTCTTGTATATTATTTATCTTTTTCTTGGATATCCCCACCTTGAAAGACCATTGAGGACATTGGATTTGGACTTTTAGTGTGAACAGTAGCACTTGGATACGGGTAGAGTGAAGATGAGAGTTTTGGATAGATATTTGAGGATATACAAGGCTTTTTGGTTCAAAATAGTTTGGTGGAGGGGTGATATTTATACATGAAAAGTGGTCTGTTCAAGTGATTAATTTAGGGATTATTTTATACTAAAATCCAACATGTTGTGGTGGAATTAAATTATATGACTATTACTTGTAAGTAATGTTTTATAGATTGTTTAGGGTCAAGCCACACCTCAAACGGCCATTAAATGTTTCAATTTTTACGTATGTTATATTTTTACATTTTAACATTAACCCTTGTCACAATTTTACCTATAAAACGGTAAATAATTTAATTTTCCATCGTAAATTTATTATATATAAAAATGAAATTAGCCTTACAACATAATTTTTAAATTATGGTTCCAAATATGGTATCCTTTTTACCTAATTAAATTCATAGAATTTGTAAAATTTTATTTCAAATTAATTCCACAGACAAATCTAAAAAATGTATTCTCAAAGAGAAATGTTCAAAACATTAAAATGTTTTTATATCTAATTTCAATTTGAGATTGATTCCAATGACCAAAATTTAATTAAATTAAAAAAAATATTCTAAATATACTTTAAAACCAATTAAAATAATAATATTATTATTTAAATAAAATTGATGAAAAATCAGTTTTGAATTAAAATGCAGTATTTTGCATTATTCACTAAAAAATGAATTTTAGAAGAAAAAATCCAAAAATATATTCAATCTAATTTTTTTTCCCATATACAAAATAATATGTTTATTTTTAAAAATAGAATAGATGAAGGATTCAAAACTAAATTTAAATTGGTTTTTTCATCAAAAGGATGTAAAATGAACTTTTAAAAAATTCTAGAGCTTTTATGCCAAAAATTGGATTTATTATTATATTACACCAATAGATTTTATTGGAAAAAAGAAAAAAAATTAAACATGTGTAAACATAATATAGTTAGTTTTGTTCCTTCCCACCAATATTATGTCTATGTGATAACTACCATTAAAAATAATAATATTAATACTGTATTATTTATCCAAATAACTCAGTCTTGTGTCCAACATAAGATTTTGAAGAAACCCATTATTGTGTGTCGGGTATGCTATTGGACATAGTTTCCCTTTTAAATTCAAACTAATATCTAATTTATAAAAATCAACAGATGGGAAAATGTCTTATTCTATAATTACCCAGGATGCTAAAATAAAAGACTCAAAATGGTGTATTATTGATACCTATACATTATAGATTCTACATACTAACAAAAAATAGATATTAGATACTTTATAAGTCATTTTAAACCTTTTTATTTTAGAATAACTCAGGTAAACTCATTTTTATCTTAACCATGGTAATTAATTTTTAATGTTTTCACTATTTGTTAAAAAAAATGAAGTATACCTTATTGTATATAATAAATTATTATTTATTTTAAATATGGAATCCATTTATCAAAATTAAATAAAAAAAATTTGAAAATTTTGTTTTAAAATTAATCTTATAAAATAGATGAAAATCCTAGTTTTCAAAGATAAAATGTTCAAAAGCTTAAAAAATCTACATCCAATTTCAATTTGAAATTTATTAAAATTAAACAAATTGGAACAATAGATATATAATTGAACAATTTTAACTCTAAAAACAACTTAATTTATATATTAACATTATAAATAAATTAATCTAAAATTAAATTTCTCTTAAAATTTAGAATTTTAATTATTAATAAAAAAATTCCTCATTTTAATAAAATTTAAAAAATTAACCTTAACAACATTTTTATAAGATGATTTCAAAAATTTATTTTATTTTTTCTTATAAATTTTCTAATTTTTTCAAAATAAATTTAAATAAGTGTGAAAATATAAACAAACCACATTTTAAAAATATATTATTTTAGTGTCAAATTCGATTTATTCATTACTATTATCTAGAAATACTATAAAATGAAATTTAAATGTCGAATTGAATATATAATATATACATTTCATTAAAATAATTTACCAATAGTGGGTTTTCACTTTATTAATAAAGAACATGTTTTTACATAAAAAAAATTTCCATAGAAATATTTCTATAATTTTCAAACAGTTTTTATTTTCATTTCAAATTATATGATCACCAAAGTATTTGTTTTATTTATATTTCAAACAAATATATTTTCATAATTTATTTCATCCTATTTATTCCAATAATTCAAATGTTTTGGATATTACCATCATATTAAATTTTAAATATTATATCGTATATCATGTTTCGTTTAAGCGCAGTGTTGTGTGTAATGCAATCGAAACATAGTGTTCCATATAACACGAATTAAATGTTTTGTTGTGTGTAACAAAAAATATTAAAAATTTAAAATTCATTGGATAAAAAATATTTCAAAAAATATCATGGTGTTACATTTATTTTTCATTTAATACCATTTTTATAAATAAGAACCATGATTTTTCAACCCATGCTAGTCAGTATGGAAAATGAAAGACAAACATCATCGCATAGAGTCTGTAGTCAAAAACACACAGAGGAAACAATCCAACTTTTTAGAATAAATTGAATATATAAAATAATATCTAATAATAATTAATTTTTTTAATAATATTATAAATATAGAATTATCATAGTAAATAACGTTTTTCAACCATACGTGAAAGATAATGGAAAAAAATTGAACAAATCATTCTTGGAGGCGGTCGTACACGCACACACATGATGAAATTTTCATTTTTCACATAGATTTTAGAGGATGTTATAAAATGGTTTTTCCATTATTATAAAATCATATAATATATTAATAATACAATTGTTATCATAGTCTCATGGATTGAAAAGTTTTCGGGTGGTACAAGTGTAATTGAATTATGAATGTGTGCTAAAATATATTAACAATCACTATTGATGTTTTCAATTGGTCACCATATTCATGAAAAATGTCTTCGTTAATTATAAAAATATAAGATTATAGGATTTAGTTATATGGTTGAGTATATAATATGGATGAGTTTGGGTCAGTTCCAAGGGGTGTTGGAAGAGTGGAGAGGTTGAGGGGTGGTGGTTTCTTTTATAATTGAATAGATAGTCATTTTTGGAACTTGTGAGTATTTAATTTAATGATATCACATGATTCACATAGAATATGAAGATAAAGTAGGTAATAGTTTATTTTTTATGATATAATTTCAAGAAACACACAAGAAGACTTTTCCACACATTTTTTAGTTATGTTTTTATGTCATTTACTCTTACATTTTTATTTCTATCATTTTTTAATGAGTAAATAATTTTTTACTTTTGTATTTCAATTTTTATGCCTAAATATTAAAATAGAAATATAATATACTTTTAACTAAAAAATTATAAATATGAAATCCAATTTATCAAATTAAAATTAAATATGTACGAAAAATTATTTTTAACAATAGTAGGGGAAAATGTTTTTATAAAAGGTGTTCTATTAAGAATATGTTTTAGGTTTAAGATATAATTGTGAATTTAAAAGATTATTTTCGTAAGTAAATTAAATTTATTATCTAAATATGATATAATTATAATTAAAATAATTAGAAAACATAATTATAATATGTCATAATTTTATGAAGAGAATTATATTGAAAACATATTTTCTATAATCATTAGATAAATTTTATAAAATTATTAGCTTGTGTTTTATATATCAACAGAGAATTTTAAAATAAATAATTTTACATTAAAAAATATATTTTTTGTATATTAAAATAATTTTCAAAAAGTATCATGTAATTCTTGTATAAAAATGTCACAAATGTGATAATGTTAGTAAGATCTGTGTATTCCACTATTTGAATAATATTATTATTTTAAAAAAATAAAAAAATACATTAGTTGAACTATTAAATGATAAATTAAAAATTATGTTTAGTTTAAAATTCAAATATATTAAATTATTAAATTTAGATTTAAAAATAAAATTCTTAATATAATGAAGAACATATTTTACTGAAAAAATGATTCTCTAAATCATTTTTGTTTTCTTAGTATTATTTCATATCAAATTTTAATTTAAAAGAAGTAAACATAATAGTTGAAATATAATAATATTTTAAAAGTTTCCAATTTAATCTATCAGGATGATATATATAATACATAATAAAATGGTTCTTTGAAGAAAATGAAATATTAATTTTTTTATAGATACACCTTAATAAATCCCTTGAAATTGAATACTTTATATTTTATAATATAATTTTACTTCTCCATTATTATTAAAATAATTATCTGAATTATATATATAAGAAATATTATATTTTAATTTAAATATTTATAATTATATGAAACACATAAATATATATATCAATAATGTTTCAATATCATATATTTATTTCATTGTGTGATATTTTAAATAAAATTTACTACTTAACAATAAAATGCTTCATAATAAAAATAATATATTTGAATAATCCCTATATTTAAAACATCAATATTTGAAATGACCATATTTTTAATGACCATACTCATAGATACCATATTTTTATCAAATATATTTTGTTTTTATATATAGGATTACTATATCATTTGTCCATTCCTCTCTCACTTCAAAAGAAATAGTTATTATTTCACATTATAGTTTTTTCATAATTTTTTCATCCTTCTTGTATATCTTCCTTGTTATAGTTTTTTGGGGATATCAATGATCCTAAAATTTAAATATTTTCCAATGGATTTCCTAAGAATTAATATTTTATTCTTTTTAATCTATTTTCACTTATTGATTTATTTGTTTTTAATTATTATATTTTACCCAATGAGAGTAATATTTCAAGATGTGTAATATTTTTTTTTATATAACGTTCAAATTCTAAATCAATAATGTTTTTTAGTTTAATTTATATATCATATGACCTATTTCCAAATCAATTTCAATTTGTTTAAACAAATAGAAATAAAATGTTTTGAATTACAAACATATCATTTTTTAAATTAATATTCTTCTTAAAAACCTGGAGTGTTACAGTCTCCCTAGATTAAATAAATTTAATCCTCATAATTTTTTTTACTCTTATCAAATAAATATAGGCGACTATATTCTAAAAAAAATCTTTATTTGGGATCTATCTTCTGATATGAAACTAACCATATATTCTAAGGTAATACCAAATTACATACTATTTCTCAATCAACATTTATTATTCATACAATCATGAACAACACTATGTATATGAAATACTCATAAATTATCAATGACATACCTCCCATAAAACAATTTGAATCCCCAAGGCATTAAAATATTGTGATATTATATATTACACAACAAAATTACATTTATTTTTTACCTCAACTGTTTTAACTAGTAGTTTAGAAGGTTACAATCTAATAAATAGATATTATAGTCAAAAAAAATTAGATAAGCATCACTAAAAAATACCTTGTATTACCTTTTTTAAAATTAATAACCAATTTCAATACTCTCGAGATCACATTTCTAAAAATAAATCAACAATTAATTACCTCAACAATAATATTATCTGAATCCTAATATTTTTCAAGACCATAATAATTTGTTCCTAAATAGTTTCCCATAAAACATAATCTTTTCATAAAATAACATTTATATGTTATTGATTACATTTAATATATGTTTTAAAACCATTAAAGAAGAACTATTTATGATAAATCCTTATATGTTCCACATAAACCTCATAAATTTTATAATATACTAGAATACCATCAGCAAATATTAGTCGCAATTTAAAAGAACTATGATTATAAAAAAATATTATGGTATCAAACCCATTACCTTATGTAATAGTAAGAAAGCCAAATTTTATATCATAACATGAATATACTAAGATTATGAATCACTTAATCTGGCTCCCTAGTTTTGTTTAAATACCCTTATATTTTTAGCAAGGCATCAATCATATCTTATGACAAGGAAGAGAATGGAATGAAGAAAATTTTCTTTTTAAAAAAATAATTTATGTTATTAAAAATCAATGTTGTAATAGTTACACCATATAATTGATGATCGGTGAATAATATCAAAGCATGGGTCAATGAAGGGTGTTTGAGAGGGAAACAACTACCGCGTGTCTAAAAGTGCTATTCATTTCCATTTAACATCATGAATGATTAATTTAATTATAATTAAATATTATAAGGAAACATAACCATATATATTTATTTTATTATGTTCTAATCATCATCATGTGACACCAATTTATTATATTGTATTCAAATATGTTCGTTACTTAAAGTTATTTGATCGATTTCTAAAAACAAATCAAGGTATATTTACCAAGGTAAACGTGTTGTAGAATAGTTTCATAATATATATATATATATATATATATATATATATATATATATATCTGTGTGTGTGTGTGTTCATTATAATTCCATTATCAAATTATTTATAATTTTAAATAATTTTTCCCAGAATAGATTCAAATTATAAAATATATTTTGATACTTCTTTTTTAGTGGTTAAATTTCTGGTAAATGTTTTTCAAAAATATATATTATGGAATGTATAATATTATAATTCTATAATGTTAATGTTTTAAGAAATAAAAATTATATATATTACATACATTTTTTATTCCAACCATGTTTGTTGGTGAGGAAAATGAAAGACAAACAACATCACATGGAAGTTGTAGTCCACAAATATACATAGACGATGTGATCATTTCATAATAATAGAAATAAGGTATAAAATATTATATTTTACAATTTTATAATCATTAAAATCTCATAAAAATTCTTCTATATTTGTAAATAACCTTTTGAAACTGTCTATAAAAGGTGGTGATGGAAACCCAAACACATTTGTGATGGAGGTGGAAATCCACACACACATGGAAATAATTTAATTTATCTCAATGATTTTGAAAAAATTGTAAAATAGATGTTACATTAGTATAAAAACAAAATATAATATTAAAAATATCATTTTTATCATAGTATATTGTTTACTATAGTTTTTTAGTGGTATATGTTGGAAATAATTAAGAATGTGTGGTGGAAAATATTGCCTCTCTCTTTTGAAATTTTTTAGTTTTCACTAACATAAGTAACCTTACATTGGACTTTCATAATGATAATAGATTCTAGTTTGTGGGGATACATTTTATAAGATACTAAGGTAGATTAATGGTTAAGCATAATGTTATTTGGCTGTTTTTAGAGGTGTAGGGTTGTGGGTTCCTCTTATAGTTGAATAAAGGGAAATTTTTTGTGAATAAAACACTTTGATATAAAGAAATAAATTGGTTCACACGGTATGTGAATTAAAAGTGGATAATAATAGATTTTGGGAAAGAGTAACGTCCGTAAAGCCTCAACCACATATTTTTACACATGTTCCAAAAAAAAAATTAAGTCACTCACTCATCATTAATATATTTACCATTTCTTTTTTTATGCCGAGGTAAATAATTTTTTCTTAAGTAATTTATTTTTTATGACTAAAACTAAAATGAGACTTTTTATATATTTTGAACATAATGATTTTAAATATAAAATAAAATGCATCAAAAAAATATTTTTTTATGGAAAATTAATTATTACATTATCATTCAAAATCGTATTTTATATAATTGGAATTATTAATCATAAGTTTTCTATTTAAAATAAAATAATAAATATTATTTATTAAGATGAAATTAATATTTTTTATTATTAAAATCATATATAATTAATGTTACATTTATTCAAAAACATAATAAAGTTTGTCAAAATATTAGTAAGAGAAAATGCACGAAAAAAAATTTGTTAAAAAATTACATAAATTTTCTAAAATGGTGAGGGTTTCATATAACAAAAAAACTATATTATGATATGTGATTTAACTTTATAAAATATATTCATTATCATAAAAATGAAATAAAAACAGTGATTTTAATCTTGTATAATAATTTCATAAAAGATATATTATTAGTAAAATTATTATTTTTCAATATTCAACAAAATTTAAATTATTCTAGAAAAATATAATAAATTTGTTATGGTAATATTGACTAATGAATTCAGAAATTATCTTCATTTTATAAAATAAAAAATCTAATTTTTTAAAGTTAATTTTTAAAATAATATTCTATATATAAAAATATAATTTTGTGCAAAAATGTGTTTTTAAAAATTAAGTAGTATTAAAATTATTTTGTATAGAATTATAATTTAAAATATTTTAATAGATAATATTATAAATAATAAAATTTTAAATAAAATTCAATTTAATATGTTAAGATGAAATATATAATATTTAAAAAACCATTCTTTGAAAAAAAAGAGTTATTAATGTTTTACTAAATGTTCTCTAAAAAGTACCATTAACTTTAATTATTTATATTCTAAAATTTAATTTTAATGAAAAATTGGTATAAAAATAATTATTTTAATATTATATATATACATCATATCATATTTTAATATTAATATTCATATTTATAAATAATTTATATATATATATATCATATTTTCATATCATATTTTTATTTTTTTGGGAGTTTTATTATTTTTAATTTACCACTTAATAATGTAAAACATTTCCATAATTTTAGTATATATGAAAATAACCCATATTTGAAATAAAATTATTTACAATGATCATATTTTCAATTACCATATTTAGAATGACCATATTTTCAACGTTAATGTTTCATTCATATATATATATATATATATATACATATATATATATATTTGTTAAATCATTTTTTCATTCCACTCCCACTTCATCTAGTATAGTTCTTATTTCATATTATGGATTTTCACAATGTTTTCTCCTTTAATTTTGATCTTCCTTGTTATTGTTTTTCTAAATTTGTGATCCTCAATGATGAAGATGATCCATGTAATTTTCCAGTGTTGAGGTTATCTTCTCATATATATTTTCCCCTATTGATTTTTACACTTTTAATGGATGGATTTTATCCCTGGTGAGTAATTGTTCATTGTATTCAATAAGTAGTATTATGTTATTTTGTTGTAATTTTTCACTTATGAGTGAATGATGTGTTTTTTTAATTCATATATTATATTAATTTTTTTCAAATCAAATCCATTTCCTTTAAACAAATTGAAAATATTGTTTAGAATTAGAAATATCGGGTTTATAAAAAACAATATACATATAAAAAAATTATGAAATTAAATCATTCATTAGAAACATATGAACTTACCCATCACTATATTCTTAGAAGGATTCAACTTATAAACAATACCATATTAAACTATAAGCATTCATTTTTCCTTACATAGAATAATTATTCTTAGTATCCTTTTGAAGTTCATACTTTAATTATCCTCGTTAATTAAAAATACCACATAGTCTTTAAATTAGTAGTTATTTAACCTTTTTGGTGCTTTATCTTCCTCATTTTTTGTGTTTCCTATATAGATATTTACATTATTATTGATCATATTTTATGGCGATATCATCATTAGATAAAGAACATATATCATTAGAATATTAATTAGATATCCTATAAATAGAATTAAATGAAATAACATGATTCTTTTTTCTATGCTATATCATCAGTATTTTTTAATTGAAACTAATATTACCGAATATATATAACAATATCATCCTTAAAATATTCATAAATCATTTATCTCTCTATAATAACAACCATCATTGAAAGAAACTTCTAATGAAGTTATCTCAATATTCCTTTTACAAATATAGAATTTTCATTTATTTAACCAAATGGTTTCTGTTTTTTATAATATTAGAGAAGTAGTGGTATATTTCCACAACACTATCATTTTGAATCATTCTATAAAATGAATATTCGATCATGTAAATTCCAATTTTTTTATTTTAAAATTTTCAGCAACTTGATTAGTTCATATAATGTACTACATGTATCTCAAGTGGTCATACAAGCATTGATGTGATCCTAAAATTTTATAATAATCAAAAATAATTAATAAAACTCATAAAATATTTATCAACCTTACTTATAACCAAGGTGATATTTTCAGATTATGATAACATATATTATTTCTCTAGAATAGTATAGTGTGCAATACTTATGTTTTAAATGAATAAAACTATCTTGCCTTTCTATAATCCATAATAATTACCTTTTCAAATTATTGGTTTCTTAGGATTTAGACGTTTATCTTCTTCTTGGTATTTCATCAAAAAAAATATCTTAACCTTATTTTTATTAATGTTTATGATAATATATTATCTAAAATTAGATAATATATCCAAGTAGAAAATATCAAAAATATATACCAAATGTAATGTATCAATACTGGAAAATATATATCACAAAATATCCCAAAATGGAAATTAAATAATTCCAATAATTATATTCATCATAGTTAGATTTAAAAAAATAGGGTGTTGAAATTTCTATATTTAAAACAAATGTAATGTAACAAGATTGAAAAAATTTAATCTTTTGAATTCTATGATATTTCATAACAATTTTGTATAATATATATACTAATGGGTTTTATGAAGTTATTAGAACCAAGAAATAATAAATAAAAACATATGTAGTATAAGAAAATGATTTATAATTTCTTTAGAAAATATCCATTCCAACATTCACCCCCCTTAAATAGAGAGGATTGTGGATATGCATAGATATTCTCACATTTGAAATGAGTGATAAATTTATAATATAATTATCTTTTCCCTCATAGTGCCAAAACCATATTTTATTTGATAAACAATAAATAAAAACTACTTCCAACAACCTTTTTATATGGTAATTATAAAACACATAATACTTTTCAAATTCAATTAGTCACAACCATGTGTGTGATTATTGTTTATATAACCATTGTTAATCCCATCGTTAAAATAAATTCATAACCAGTGTTTGAGTTCAGTGATACAACTCAAGAAAATAGTTACATTACCATAATAATAAAATATATTGATAAAACAAAAATATATTGACCACAATAGTTGAGAATTTATGTTCTTGGATAAAAAAACTAATGATTTGATCAATCAATGATCTTTTTGAATATTTATGTCTTCGGTAACAAAAAATAATCATTATTTCATTAGATGATTATATGAATTAATAATTTAATTCCTAGTTTTTGTTATTCTTCTGGTGTTTTCTAAGTCTCATTAAATAATAATTTATCCTGTAATAAACTTCCCATTTATTATCTAAATCAAACAAATTGATAACTATAAGGATTACTTATTTTAATTTTAACAATCATGTATAAGGATCAAAGTTTACTTCTTCCAACAACATTATATTATAGAATAATGTATAACTATATGAAATATGAAAATTTACTATTATATTAAAATCACTATGAATCATCTCTTTCTCTTTGTTTCAGATTTTCCCTAGTATGTAGAACCCATAAGAACATTTCAATGTTATATTCACATGGGTGTACATTTTTTTATAGACTCCAACCAATTCTATTATAGTGATGTATCATGACACCCTTTTGATTAATTTTTTATTAATTAATTGTATTTTCCATGATGATTGTGTCATCCTATGGATATGGGTCTATATTTTGATGTTGTTTATGTCTTTCTCAAGAATAATAACTTGTTTAAAAAAAATATCTCATTATAAATGCACACAAAAAACTCTAATTGAGGTAATTTCTGTTCAATATATAAAAAAATATTTATTTATTTACATGACTTCAAAAAATATATTGTTGTAAATAAATATTATATTTCATTTACTATTCATCTTTCCTTTCAAATCATTCAATTACACATAAAAATAAAAAAACCTTTTTATCCGATCAATAGAAAATGTTTAAGTATTTATATAAAAATTAAATTATAATTATATGATGATAAAAAATAAAACAAAATATGAAAAAATTTAAAGAGTATTTTATCACCTAGAACATTTCATTCCTACAATGTTTTCACTATTCGTGATAAAATACATAGTAACATGGAATATTTGACTTGTAAAATATTTTATAGGGTCTAAAAAACTTATTAGGGATTCATTCCATTTAAATAATATTTAGATATTTATTTATCATTTTTAGATCTTTTTGGATGACATGATTCTAAAATATTAATCTCAATATATTATAAAAATAATGAATCAAACAAATTCAAAAACTATAGAAATATGATTAAAAAATATCATTATTAGAAACTTTTTTATCATCAAAATAATTCATTCAGCATTTAACATAGTTTAATTAAGTCTTTGTAATGATTATAAGAATTATAACTCAACAAAAATAAAAAAAATAGATTTATTAGACATATCTATGTTCAAAATATGTTAGTTTATACTATATGGAAATGCAGAACCAAAGGGAGGGAACTCTAATAGATACCCTCAAAATTCAAACATTGGATAACAATCATGAGTTCACACACATTTATTTTAAGGCCCAATAAAATGTTAGGTGTGACACTAGATACACTGATAACTATCCCATATTACTAAAAATCATTTTTTATATTTTAATATTAATGAATAATGTTATGAATACTCTAATAGACTAGTAGAAGATGCAATAAAAAATGATTTCAATAATTTTTAAATAAAACCAAGAAAACCATATTAACTTATAATTAACTTGAATAAATCTAAAAATAATAAATAAAGTAAACATGTTTTCATAAATAAAACAAAGAAATATAATCTATAACTGTTTTATAATTAGTGTAACCATAAATATAAAGGGTAAAAAGATAATGAATATTAACTAAGGGTATTTAACTAATATTTCCCATGTAAATAAATGACTAAATTTAGGAAGATAATACACTAATTTTGGCTAAACATCATTAATCTAATAACAAACCTCTAAATGTAATTTGAAATTCCATGTCAAACAACATGGTTAAATCCAACTTAAAAAATATTCTATTATTAATTATAGAAACACACATTTTATGGGGTATACTATATACTATTGTGATGTAAAATTATTTTCTTGTTTGATTTGTATTTGAATTTATGTCATGTATACTCGAAACTATTATTTAATATAAACTTCACCATCAGATGACTACATTCATTTTTTTAAATCATTTTAATACTATTAATTCTATTCATGGAATTATATATATTTGACATAAAAACAATGTGATCTATATTTAATCATCAGTAATAGAGACAGTGAACTTATCACCACATGTTGATTTATATTTTATTAGTATATATATATTGAGATAAATAATCTAAAATAGATAATTTATTTGAATCTCTACATTATTGAGTGAAGAATATGTTATATTTCATTTATTATATCTAAATCACATCCATAAATTTCTTATTCTCATTATAGTAACATATATAATCATTTTCCCCCAAAAGGATAACTGATGTTTCTTAGTCAATGAGAATAATTCCTTGATTATATGAATCACTTTCAATCATCAAACTCAATGAATACGGGTTTTCAATATTTCACCCCTGAAATAAGTATTATTTATTTTACTTTTTATTATTTAATATATTACTATCACTCAATTATTTAAATAAAAAATCATCCTTCATAAATATCACTTCAATACCATAATCTCTAGTCTTTTACATACGATGTATGTTTTGTATTAAACAACCATTAAAATAGTCATTTTTTAACATCATCATTATGTCACTAGATTCCATGGATCTGACAACTTTTATTTTAGGAAATCCATTATTCAAAAATTTAATAAAACACCATTTTTTTAATTCTTTAAACTCTATAAATAGAATTTTACTCCTTTAAAGTTAGATGAATAACAAATATATAAAATCTAAGTCCATTCATTTTATGTAGAATTTAGTACATATAAACAAAAAAATAAATATCCATTTCCTTATTATTATTCTTATAAAATACTTTTAGTTATTTCAACACTTTTTTGTATTCCATTAAGATATTATTTCAATATTTCCCATAATGAACTGATTGGTCACACCATCCACAATTTTATTTAATAGCTAAATTATATTAGTTAATTTTAATTGTGAAGTTTATTTCTACTTCAAAAAATTGTTTATCATATTTTTTAATCATTTTCTAAGGTATATTTTTCCAATTCATCCCAAAAACAATTGTTTCATTGAACCAAAAAAATCCATAACACCTGTCTAAAACCACCAAAACACCAACAATAATCATTAAAATAAAATATTCATCAAGAAACAGGCCTCTATATTCTCCAAAGTACTTTCTATTTTTTTAACTTTTTACTATTATTATTTTTATTTTTAATTGAATCAAAATTATTATTTGTTTCAAAACTTCCACAATTATTTTTAGAAACATCATAATATTTTATTCATTTTTCATAAATTTTTTGAAATTTTAATTTATGTTTTTAGAAGAACCATATTTATGTAATGATCATTTGGATACTACACTCATAAAATCTTTCCTCTATAATTTATCTCTAATATTATTCTTATTAAATTTAATACCTTATGAATTCATGTATTTAGGTTCTTTATTATTGGTATAATTAAAAAATTTCATTTATGTTTAATATTTCTTATAACATCCCATTTACATTTCACAATCTTCTCACATACATTCATAAAAAATTAACATAAACATCATTAAATATGATTCAATTTCAAAAATATATATTTTATTTTTATTTTTATTTTTATTTTTTTCTCTATTAAATCGTTTATCTAATTTTCATTTCAAAATTAAATAGTCAAACCTTAAACCTACTTCACTGGAAACAACACCGTTTCATCTTATGCTTTCTCATACATATTTATTGTTTTAGGCACCTTTACCAGAATCTTATTCACATAATATAATTTTATATAAACCTATAAAAACTAAATAAATTACTATTTCATAATCAATTTCATGTATGTTTCTAATTATTCTTTATCATTAGAGAAAATTTATTTTTTTATCTTAGAAATTAATAATTTCTCACTATGATCATAAAGTGATGAACAATATACACATTCACTATCAACGATATCTTATTCATTAATTTGGGATAATGTATTTAAAAAATTAATTCTTGATAAATTATATTATTTACCTTTAAAAAGAATAATTTAATTTTTTTAATTTCAAATTATTCCTCCCTTGGAACCTATTTAATGACTAAAAATCACCACCATCATTATCTTCTTTTAGCCCTATATAATTTGTGAAAATGAGGCTAACTACTCCACAATTGAAACATTTCAATGAAAACATACCAAACTAAATTATTTTTCATTTAAAAAAAATATTTTATATAATTGGATTATTTATTATGAAAATTTACATAAATAAATTTATTTGAATCATAAGAATTTTCATCTTCCTTGACCTCCTCATGATTGTTATCATTATTTATATATTCTTAAGAAATTTATTTCTCAAACTTAATTATATTCATAAAATAACCACATTTCCCTCATCTCATACAAAATTGATAAAACTTTTATTACATATAGTGTTCATGAATTCAAATCATGATCCATGAGAAATGAAAATTTTATATCAACCCTATCTGGTAAAATATGAAGTATCTTCTTTAGAATCATAGAATCTTCTAGATTTTCTTTAAAAAAAATTATAAGTATTGTAATATTATTTTATCTAGTAAATAAATCCTAAAATTTTGATATTTTCTATATATAAATATATTCGAGTTGGGAATTAATATTTGGATCTATTATTCCTTTTCACCCTTTATGAATATTATCTATCATTTCCAAAACACCGTTCTATTTCTTATCCCAATAACATTTATGAATTTTTTCCTATAAGTGAGGATAATATGAAATTGGTTTTATATCCATAATAATCTATATTGTTCCTATAAATAATATCCACCGAAATAAATTTTTAATTTTTGTGAAATTATAAGTTATAATATCTACCATATTTATACCAAATGATAATAAATATATAACTAATGTCTATATCTATACATTAAAATATTCATCATTAGATGGGGAATAAAAATTTCAATTAATTTAATATATATTAACCATTTTAGAAATAAAATTCATAAATTAAAATTTTATTGAATCACATCAAATAAAAAAAATAGTAATAACACAACTTCTAATTGATAAATTGGACCAATTAAAAAAATATGGAGTCCCCAACTAAATATATTACAAAAAATTCAAAGGGGTTAAATTATTGAAAGGTTTTTAAATTTTTTTTTATTTTTACAAACCATTATTCAAGAATTTATAACAAAATAGATTAACATTTTACTAATTCTAATCAATATATAAATATAATAAAAAAATCGGCATACTGCATGTTATAATTTATATGGTTATCCAATTAAAAGTGAACAACTACATACACAGCATGAAATGGAAACATACTCATCCAAATGATTCATTAGGAAAAATTAGAGTAGATAAGAGAAACAAATATGATCTATCACTAATTATAATAATGTCTACTAACATTTTTTGGAAATCTCATTCAAATGTGTATTCAAAATTAATCCAATATGCATGGATGATAAGCTATTATCACATCTTCTACTACATGAAACAAATATATTTCAATAATACTTATTTTCTATAATATTTACATATAATTATTTTTATTGTTTTATTAAAAACACCAATAATATATTCATAATATTTCTAAACAACTAAATTTGAACATATCTTTATTCCAAATAGAATCAATAATATCAAACTAAAGATATCATATTTCATTAGAAGATAAAATAATTTTTCAATTTGTATAATAATATTCTCACATAAATCTAATGTTTCTTGGGGTAATCCACATCTCTCTATCTCTCTATCTTATAATTTTTGAGACACTTCCCTCATTCATATTCTCATTAATTCTATAGAATTGTGAAATATATAAATAAATTTTAAAAATCACAATATAATGACATTCATTATCGCATAATGTTAGCGATTATAAAACTATCATACATTGAATATCTAAAATACCACTTTCATTTCAAATAAGATTCATCTTACATTATTTTATTATGATATTATACCAATCTAAAATTAATTTTGTACTTCAAAGCCAAGAATGAAAATATTAATCCACGATACAATTGTCCTATTGTGATCTATAAGATGAACACAAATGAATCAGGAGATACCCTTTCAACATGATATAAATTCCATTATTATCATCCAAGTAGTATTCATACCCAACCATAAATTATTCTGTAGTAATTAAATTTAATGGTTGATGTTTATCTAATCAAATTATATATTAAATCATCATAAATATTTTAGAATGATTGTTTAAAACATAGTTAGATCTTGTATACACCACCATATCTTTCCAAAATCATATTAAACACATCAAATATGTTATAACTCTAAATAGGATATTATATAACATAAATATAAAAACAATAGGGAACATAATGATCACCCAATCATAGTATACACTATTATCTCACTCACATAAATAACAAAAATAATAATTAACGAACAAGATACCTATCACCCATATAGATTAACAAAAATATATATTATAACCATAATTCAACATGATGAATAAATATAGAACCCACACATTTTTTGAAATTTTTGATTCTATAACTCACATTTGATTTCTACCAATCCAATCTACCCTCTAGGTCAATACACTGGTGTTTATGTTTGTGTTCGTATTGTATCACTTCATAGTAAACATTGTGATGGAATTTTACAAATTATATAACTATATGTAGATACACCACTTTTTCCTATGTATAAAACTTAATAATTTTTAATAATTATATATAATTACTCACTGTATATAAACAATATTTTTATACCCAACACTTGCAATCATCATGATGAGAAACAACATGACAGAAAAATTCATAACCATAAAGATACTATTCAGGGAGGATTTTATTAATTTACTATTAATTATATGTTAAAAATGACTTTATCAAAAAACAAGGGGACTTATATTTCTATTAATTTTCAATAGTGTACTTCACATACTACGTTTATGTAATAATACTACCTTAGTAACCAATAAAATCCTCACCATTGCCTACTAATGAATCCTTCCTATTACCATCTCATTGATATCATTCAATCAAGACCCAACCCCACTAGGACTATTCTTAATTCAATATTGAGATTGATAATGACCCCCAAATCAAATATTAAATAGGACATGAGTTGTAATGTTTCTCCAAGTGTATATTATCACCAATATATAAAAGTTAATTCAATTTTAGAAGATTTTTTACATTTTAATGTATAATGAAAATTTAAATTCCCAATCAAAATACATTAGTAATATATAATTAAATTCATATCATTCCCTTAATTTTGAAATAAAAAAAAATTACCACAATTCAAAATAACACCATTATTACTCAATTAATGTATAGTATAAAATTCATTCACTATATAGATTCTAATTTCAAGAGTTATTGTCAATCGGCACCACCACAAAGTACATCAAGAAGATCTAAAAATAGTATATATAAATCAAGGGTAAACAAATAAATATATTGATTTAATTCCCTATAGAAACTCCCATGAATCAATGTGAAGTCGTCATGTTAAGGAATCATTGAATAAATAAAATAAAATAATTAATTATCCATAAAAAATAAAACCACCACTCGTTATCCATCTCAAGCCTCATAGGTAACACACCTCCTGTAGCACAATATCATATAACCCCCACCAATGAAAATCATCCAAACTAGAATCTAAACCATGTATAATCAACTACCATTTCTAATGGACCATACTATATAATATTATGGTGGGACATTTTATCACTTATATCTACTCTCATTGTTACATGGTATCTACCATTTGGGGCTCTCCACACCATAACACTCCTCTTATTGATTGTAATATATGGGAACTTATCCACCCATAGTGTCTCTATCTATTTTCCTTTGTATAATCATATTTTGTCTCCCATATCATCCCCTATCCATTGTAATATGACATTTGGTTTGTGTTTTACCCATAGAGACTCTATTTGTTTCTAGGTGTTCACCTATAGGGACTTTCCCCACCTTAACTAGAATCGTTGTCACAATATCACCACCACATAGCAAATATCATATCCATTTTATAAACTTCCTAATATAACTATACATAAATTTATATATATATATATATATAATAGGGTGTAAATTACCATATCTCTCATTTTTATTACACCCCAATATAGTTCTTCCAAAAATAATATCCTAGGGAGTTTATTATTAATTATATCATTCCTCATAAATTGGGAAAAAATGTTCCCTAACCAATTCATTAACCATATAATATTAGTAAACTTCCTAAAATATTATCAATTTATACACCACATCCATACTCATTTCCAAGTATCATATCACATAATATAAAACAAGATTTCAGAAATTTTCATGGACTTGAAACTATATGGAATGACCATATATCCAAGTAGAATGACCTATGAAAAAACTATACCATATTTTTGTATATTACATGATGAATATATGACATCACCTATATTTGGAATGTCCCCCATTTTATTCATTATAGTTCTCTTGTAACCCATCTCCTCCATGCCTAATTTTATCCTATTAATATAGGGAGAATTAATAAGGTTTCATGACCTTCATTTAAAATTAGCAGGACACATTCCAACATTCGTAAAAAAGATATTCTTAGAAGAGAGAGAATAATTACAAGTTTACAAATAATTCAATCTAAAAAATAACTACCAAAACATAATAAAACAATTATATATCAATTGTAATCAAATTTCATTTTACAATTCAAAAATAACAAATAAATCCAGATACCACCCCTTCTAAGAATTTCATAAATTCTTTCTAATCATATCAAAAAAATGGTTAATTAAATATATCTCATCATATATAAATTTATGGAAATTAAAAAAAATGAAATAATTACTTTTAAAATATTTTTAATTACCATGTTTTAAATTCTATATCTCAATTTAATAATCATTTCAAATATTCATTATAAATATATTTCCCTCAATTTTTTTTTATAAATAGGAAACATATCATTATATTGGGTTATCACAAATTATAAAACCATATAAATATAATTAATGTCTTCATAAATTATTATATAAATTTAATAAATAAAAATTTTGTGTCACCTACCTAAATTCTATGATGATTGATATGACATAATCATAGACCCTCATTTGTTTTATCTCATCCCATATCCACATCACTTTGCTGATTCATCAAAAATTTAATTCTATGAATTCTATCTTGAAAGTAGATAATATATAATTCATAAAATAAATAAACATTGATGGTTTATGGATTTATTAAAAGAGGTTAATTGATCTCTTCTCTATAAAAAATTCTATTAAAATTGTCAATTAACACTTTTCTAACATTAATATATAAAAATGTAACATTAAAAGTTACTTTCTATGTTATTAATCAAGTTACTCAACTAAAATATTTATCTAACTAAATCATCTAATATCACCATGTAATAATTAACCATATGATATTGTATATTAGTTCACATTATTTATTTATAAAAGTAAATCAATAAAAACGAATTTCTTAAATAAATTAATTTATCATTCAATCAAAGAAATCACTATTAAATGATATTATTCAAAAATTATAACAATTAATAAATATTACCAAAATTACACCAAAGAATAAATATCATGTCGTAAATACAATGAACTTCCCAAAAAATATTTCCAATGAATATTAAATTCATCAATTTCCCCTCTATATTCATAGGGACCAAAATCACCTAAAAATACAAAAAAAACCCTAAAAATTGATTTTTTAGGTCTCAAATGAAGTATGAAAAAAGTGAGGTGAGTGGGATAATAATTAAAATTAGAGATGAATTATAATGGGTTAGGTATTATACCTACCCTAATATATTTATTTATTGATATTTTTTAATACATTTGATATAGTTCATGCCATTCATAGAGGATCTATTCACCCACACGGTGGATGAACCATTTAAAAATATTAATTATTTTATGATTTAATTCACTTAATAAATATGGGTTAGTGTGATTAAATAATTATAAAATAACAATACTACACTAAATAGTGAAATCGGTCTAGTTATTCATGTTAAAACAAATTGTATCCTTCATTTTATTGATATAAAAAATATCTAAGATTTTGGCTGTTTTTGTTTCTTTTTTCCATAAAGTGGTAAAATGAAGAATAAATATGGTTATTTTTTAAATAATTGGATTTTTATATGTACTAATATTACCAATCAAATTAAAATTAATATTTTAGGGTGCCGCATGCGTTTATCATAAGTTATTATCATTGAAATCATATAGAACATTTTCAATAATAAGTGTAGTAAAACTTTGAAAAAAAATATAAAAGATGATTGATGTTATTTATGTTCCAATTGTAAAAAAATTGGAATTGAGATTATGGGGAATATATTTATAACCTAAACAAATTAAATTTTCATGATTTTTAAATACCCAAATATAAATAATGAAATTAAAATAAATATAGGAAAAATAAATTTTTTTATGTAAATGGGGATAATATGGGAGAATTGGAAAAGTATTTTCTAGTTATATTTTTTTAGTTTCAAATAACCCCATGTTTATATAGCCAAATAAAAAATAATTCTATATAATGTATTTGTATTTAAAAAAATATGCTTTCAAATTTTTTTCATAACTTTTTATATGTGTACATATAAGTTATATTGAAAATATTTTCATTCATTATGATACATCATATGATGAAAAATATATCTTGAAGTTATTATATGAGACTAACATTAGAAAATTTATGAATGGAAAT
Organism: Viscum album; assembly: GCA_963277665.1. Classification (NCBI taxonomy): domain Eukaryota; kingdom Viridiplantae; phylum Streptophyta; class Magnoliopsida; order Santalales; family Viscaceae; genus Viscum; species Viscum album. The sequence goes on from OY728138.1 coordinate 2,137,253,605, forward strand.
ATCATGATGTGTTATAAATTAGAGAAATAAATAAATAAATAAATAAATTTAAAAATAACGTTTCATTTCATGTTCATGTTGAAAATGATCAACTACCAGAAAGGGTCAGAGCATGACTTAAAACCCATGATCATAAAAATTTATTAACAAAAAGTAAAATGGTGGGTGATTACATGAGGTAAAATGAGTTTGTACCACCAAGATAAAAAATAATAGGAAAAGGTACCAAGAAAAACCTATAAGTCATCCCTGAGAGGGTGAAAGAGCTCAGCAAGGAAAGCATCAACCCCAATGCTCGCGTCATCATTGAAATATTCTTACTAAATCCAATGGCCTTCAATCATACTTGTGTTTGTAGAGGAAAATTGATAGAAGCAACATAATTTTTTCAGGTGTAGATTCTTCATGAAATGATGGATCAAGAAACAATACTTCAGGTAGGAATTGATGAAGGCTTTAACTGCGCTTTCAAATCCTGAATTGTAGACTTTAACTGTACACAATCATGTTCATGTTTTACTCTTGCAGGGTCATACATTTTCCATATATTTGAGCATGCATTGGGTAGTCTGTAATACCAGATTAAAGCGCCTCATACATCTTGTGTCATCATCAAGCTGCATGTGGAGAATTCATCCACCAGAACTTATGGCACAACCTATAAAAAATTATAGGATCCAATGTTGTGCAAAACTGCAGTTAGTGTCTTAAAAGGAAATAAGTGAAAGAATACTGCATAATAATGTAGATCGTGAAGATCAATAGAAATCATCATGTAAATAAAATGGTCAATTGCAAAGAAAAATACTCTGGAAGTGTAGCCTTTCGGCTATTGATTGCAAAAATTCCTCCTCAAAAAGGATAACATGATCATGATCATCATGATAAGTTTCACCAGAAGCAAGACATAATTACTGACGGAAGGTATAGTAGAATCCCATCCACTTCTCAAGATACATAATTCTACAAATGAAGAGTATCCAGATGATATCCCCTAAAGCATGTAATCTATCATGGTGAGTGCCTGATCATTTGATCCCTCGTTCGGTCATAATGCTTCATAGATAACTCAGCATAAAAAAAAAAGATCGAAATAGTACAACCACAACATCTCAAGGACAGAATTCAGAACCATATCTATGGATCAACATCCTTGTAGAGACTCATCCACATCCATGTATTCCCAATAAAGTTGTAAAAAATTAAAATCAGGGTCTCTATCAAGTTAAAACTCCACCCTATAAAACATCCGCTCTCTGATACTCAAATACTCATCTAGGGTTATGTCCTTGTTATTATATATTCTAAAGGACTGTCTCTCTTTTCCCTCAATCTAGGGTTAAAATTCTTCCTTATAACCCTCCTTGATAACATGAGTGCAATTCCTGGTCTTAATAGCATCCTCTGACTCCTCTGAATCCGAAGGCGAGGAGTCATCTTCATCTAATAAGGAGGAGGGATCCCCACCAACTTCTAACTAAGTAAGGATCACAGGTTTTTTAAATCTAATACTTTAGGATCTAGTGACAATGTTTCTCTCCAACTTATAATAATCAATATGTTTTTGATTCTTCTTAGAGGGTGGGATAATAATTCCATCCTGGTCAACAATCATCTTCTTTCCTTTTTTTAGCACTCGATTGCAAATACACATCCTCAATTTGACATACATGATCAAGTTCATCTTGATTAGGTTCACTAAATTCATATTGTGTCTTATGTTTTTCCATATTAATATAAGGTGTGACTTTTGAGGTAATAAAGGTAGGATTTTCATTATTAACAACATTCACTAAGCTAGAGGAATCATCCACAGTAGGGCACAGAGGTTGGGGCTGTTGGGAATGAACGACCACATCCCTATTTGGTGTGAGCCTCCTTGGGGCCTCTTTAATAGTTTAATTTTTTTAGATGATCATATTTTTAACACTCCATGCTTCCACGGTATTCTTCTCTTTGAATAATACAATAGCGTGTGTTGTATGCAACTTCGAGTTCTAACACACACCATAATCAATCAAACGAGACGTTATAAATAGTAATACCTACATTTTGAAATTTTATAAATTTTATCTTTCAAAATGGACTTCATCTCTAGATTCAGAATATCAAAATTAGCTTAGGGTTAATTTTCGGTACTTTTCTGATAACTTTCATATATTGATGTATAGTGAAAATTACTAAATTTTAATTAAAAAAAATTAATGGAAATAATTAATAGTGACAAATTATGGATTTGAGTTAATTTAAAGTATAATTAGATTATAGTTTTACCATTTAATCCAATTTTGGTCATTGTACATAATTTCACATTTAAACTGGACATAAGCAAGTGCCAATCTTTTGATAGTTATTATTTCTTAAAAACATGCTTTTTGTTTTGACAACAAGAATTAATTTTAAATTAATTTATGCCACATCAGTGTTTTGATTTTAGAAAATGGATTCCATATTTAAAATAAGGAGGTCAAAATTGTGTAAATAGGTAACATTAATTTTTATACATTTTGAATAATTACTTCGGTAAATATTTTATTTACCATGGTTAAAGGGTAAATCCAGTAAATAAGGGTAAAAAAATATTATTATAATAATATTAAATTACCCTAAAATGTGTCCTAACCCTATTTTTTGATACATTTCCGACCATGGGCATCTTTGGGTCTATTTGGGGACCCCATGGAGCCACTTGTAAGTGACAATGACACTTTATATTAATTGAATTAAAGTAAATACAAAAATGAAAAGAGCATATATCTTCTAGAAAAACAATTTTTAAATAGGGTTTTATATGTTATATTTTAGACTATTAATATTAATTAGAATGATTAAAATATTTCCTATATAATGAAATTTTATTTAGAATTTTTGGATATTTAATAATTAAATTTATTTACGACACAAAAATGATGCAGTATTTTTTTATGAAAGAATAAAATAATTGGTATTATAAATGTTAAAATAAATATAATTTGAAACTTTTGATGACATCCACAAACTTTATTAGTGAATATGACATGTTATAATTTCTTAAATTAATTTTTTTAGAATTAATAATGTTTTTAAGACTTTAACATGAATTAATTATTAAATAATGTCAAAATTGACATAAATGAGTTTTTAAAACAAATATTTTATAATTAATTGATATTATATTCCTAAAAATCTAAGTTTCATCCAAAGTACTTATATAATGGTATTTTTATCATTAATTGACCACTTGGGGGACTATTGTAAGTATATAGTACGTTTATTAACTATATAATATAAAAATACAAAGAGACATGGTAAATGTCAAACTAATTAACTAAGAGTAAAAAACAAAAGATAATGTTAATATAGTGACCCAAACCAGTCATAAACCTATTGGTTGAGTGTGTTTAAACCTATCCCCACCTTAACCTTTAAATAATCCACTTAAGAGCCATTATAAACCAAATATGAATTTATTATAAAATAATATTTCTAGCTTTTCTTAAGGTGCCTCTCACCCCTCTTATAAAAGGGCACTCTACCTTCCCTCTAATTTACACCTTCAAAAACTTTTGGCTTGGCCAAACCCAGCCCAAATATTCTATAAACTTCCCTCACTTCAACCTAGATTCCTTTGTGTGATCAGAAAGACAACCTAAAGATCCATTTTGATCAGATCAAAAGGAAGAACCCGAAGAAGAGGTAATGTTTTCACCACCCTCTTTCAAATTCCATTCTTCTTCCACTTCTTCTTTCATTGTTATTTCCATTATAAAATAATAAATCTAGTATATTCTATACACTATGTTTTAATTATAAATACAGTACAACCATATTCAGTATTCTATCCATCCTTTTAATGACATATCACCATACGTGTGTACGTACGGCTTACCATCTCCACGTCGTGGTATAATTGTTATTCAAAACATTATTATTTGGATGGGTATGATAATTATGTGTAATTGAAGTAAATAGTAAATATAAAATTATAATTATTATGTATAACATCCAATTATATGTCATTTTAATATCAAAAGAATGATATTGCTGCTCGTGCGTACGTACAGACTATCGTCTCCACGAACGCGATGAGATTCATTCCCCTTCATATCCATTCAAGTATAATTCCCATTTGATGATTAAAAATAATTTTTAAGGACTTGATATCATTCTGGATATGAATAAGATACAACCAATCCATAAGAAACATGGATAATGTAACAAAACATATAAAAGAAAATGAGTAAGTTAACACCCGAAACGACGATAATACTTAGATATTATTAACAATGAAATATTAAAAGATCATATATGTTATCATATTAATGTATATGATTATTTTATAATTTAATAAAAATTATTTAACAATTATACAGGAGGTTAAAATACCCTCAACCAAGTAAAAGTACAAGGTTAGGGTTTATTTCACAATCTCATCATTATCCGAGGTTGTTCATATGTAATTATCTATTGGGATCTCTTTATCATCAACATCCATGTTTCTTAAACTGTATGTCAAATCATTATTAATATTTTATAGACTATGGGTTAAATTAATTTATATGCTTTTTTTACTTTTTATAAGAAGTTTATAAAGAAATATTTATGTCATTTTCCAAACAAGGTCCTTTTTAACCTTTTCGACGGAATTAAGGTAAGATTTGTTTTTATCTTATACAGTGGGTGAGGCTATTTTCCGCCATTATAAAATCTTCAAAGCATCCCTTACAATATTATAAGAATATTTTCAAATTAAATGTTTTCTTTTATATTTATGTGACTTTTAAATGATTTCAAAAAAAGATATATTTCTCTCAAATAGTTTTGATTTCATCGATGTCTACATCCTTTGATGGATTTAAGCTTTTTTGAAGTTGATTTATTATGATACAAAACTTACATATTGTATTGAAGGTTTTGTGATATGTTTTACTGTGGATTTGTTATTTTTATACCATTCATGGTTTATGAAGAAAGTATTGACATTTTTTATGCAAGTTTTTATACGACTGTTTATGTTATGTTTAAACCTGTTCATATGAGGAATGCATTGGACATAATAAGTGATGGGTGGATACCGCTATAGCTTCTTGATGCATCAGTAGGTCTCATGAGACAAACTAGTGTCTTGTCACAAGGCCTTGACAAAATCTTATTTGTAGTTTTGGCACAAGGCCTTGACTATGTGGTTATGATAGTCTGGGATTATGCATTCCATCATTATGAAAGTGGTTATTGATATTGGATGTGATTATTTGATTAGTAGAATATCCATGTGAATTAGTATATGTTATTTTTTGATTTATTTCTACATTGTTATGCTGAATTTCAGGTTTAAAATGCTTTTGTTTTAGTTATACATTGCCTTAAATGTTTATGCTAATTTATGAAAGTTTCTGTTATATTTTTATTCTTACTGGGTATCTGAGATCACCTATTTCTATGTTTTATTTTTACCAGGATTTGAAGAAGTATTTTATGAATGAACTGTAGGGATAGTATGAGGGGATATGAGTGTGGTCTATGGAGACAAGATGTTTTTGTAGTTTTTCACATTATGATGAAATTTAAACTTTATGAATGTATCTACTGATTCCAAGGATACTAAACTAATCGGTCTTGTGAGACATGATCTTTTGTGATCATGAAAATGTTATGTAAGAATGCACCAACTCTGGGTAACTGGGGTTGGGGAGTTACAATTGGTATCAAAGGAAGTGTAGTATAAACCTTGGGAGATAGATTTAGATGAACTCTAATTCGAGCACATATCCCTAAGATTGACATTGAGGATTAGTATAGAAGAACTTCCAAGAAATTTGGTATTGTAGAGATTTTGTGAGTTTTCTGAGCAATAAATCAATTTCTTGATATGAGTATGTAGAGGTAGGTCTCGCACAAATGTACCTAAGGGTAAAACCTGAAAACACTACTTTGAGCTAGAATCGAACGGTAACTGGTGCACGACAATGGGCCTTGCTGCACTCTTCGTTACGACACACCCGGGGATATGCTTAGGATAATTCTCATTTTCCTTACAAACCATTAGGAAGGGTTTATGAGTATATACTTAATCAAATAATATTTTTTTATGATTATTGATTGTATCCGTAAACTTTTCAATTCATTTTAAGTTTTTTACAAGTTTGTATTTATGTATTGAGATTCATAAACTAATATAGTGTATGTCATTGTTTAGAAATGGAGACTAGTGGAAAGAATAGAAACATTATCAATTCATGCACACCATGTAAGTATTTCCCTCCTGCTCAAGAAAATTGTAGTGGAGCTACTGATACAAGTGGTGATAATCAACTTATTACCATACTGGGAAAACTCATATAGGTTATGAATAATAACCTTACCCGTATGGAGCACCCTGATCTGCAGCGTGGATGATCAATGTTAGATCACTTCATGAGGAAACAACCACCAATATTCAATAGGATTACAAATCCATTAGTAGCTGATAAATGGATAAATTCCTTAGAGAAAATATTTCATGTCTTGGGGAGTAGTGAAAGGGAAAAAGTTATCATGGCGGTTTACCGCCTCACTGGAGATGCTGATCAATGGTGGTCATTGATTAAAAACACAAAACAGGATGATGAAGTATGAAATATATAATGGAGGGAGTTCAAAAAGATTTTATATGTAAAATACTTTCCTCATGACCATCGAGAAGATATGGAAAGGCAATTTCTAAGTCTGAGACAAAAGGTGGATTAGAATGTCACAAAGTATGAGGCTAACTTCAGAAGGTTAGCAAGGCATGAAGCAGATTATATACGTAACCCAAGGAGTATGATTGATCATTTATTTGATTTGTTAATACCATTTCTCCACCGATCATTAGTCTCACAAACCTTCTCGTCGTACGATGATATTTTATCATGTGCTATCAAGACAGAAAATGAATTCTCTAAGTCTTACGACTTTAAAGAAATGCACGAGAAGAAGAGATCTGCTGATCACTCTGGTAATGGAAATAATGGGAAGAAGGGAAAATTTTAATATCCATCCTATAGTAAATATGGGAAGAAACACCCTGGTACTTGCCTGAAGGGAATGGGAGTCTATTAAAAGTGTGGTGAAAAGGGCCATCGAGCTCGTGATTGCAAGGGGAAGAATGAAGCTACTGATGTTCAACGCTACAATTGTTGGGATATGGGACATTATGCAAATGAATTTCCTATGAATTATGGGAACTTGCCTCATAAAAGTCCAAGGGATCAAGAAAAATATTATGCTATCACTACTGCTGAGGTAGAAGCTCCGAAAGACGTGGTGGAAGATAATTTAATGGTTTCCTCAAGTTTAGAAAATGATTTTTTTGATTCTAGATCATCGCATTGTTTCGTATCTTCCTAGTTTGCTAAGAAATTTAGATATTTCCAATTTGATTTAACAAGGGATTTTTAAGTCAAAACTCTAAAGGGAAGTATCATTGCAACCAAGTTTTGTGAATCAGTCCCCATTAGAGCACATAAATGTTCTTTATCTGCTGATCTCATCATCATACCCATGATTGAATTTGAAATAATCCTTGGTATATATTGGATTTCAAACCATGATGCGAAGATCTATTGTATGAATAAGGAGGATACAATTATTGATGATGATGATAAAGAACACCTTATCTTTAGAGCAGAATCATCACCACCTGATTCTTATCTAGATACACCCCCAGTAGCTCAACTAAATTCAATTATCAGGGAGGAATATAATGAAATAATTTTGGGTGAGGAAAGGAATGTTCAAATAGACGATGTACCTATTGTGAAATAATATGTAGATGTGTTTTCGGAAGATTTACCTATAAATCCTCCAGAACAAGAAATTCAGTTTTCCATTGATTTAATTCCTGGTTCAAGGCCTATATCGAAGACCCCTTATAGAATGGCCACTTTGGAATTTGTTGAACTAATGAAAAAACTAAGGGAATTGATTAATAAGGGGTTTATTCTCCCTATTATATCTCCATGGGGATCCCCTGTCCTTTTTTTAAGAAGAATGATGTATCTATGAGGTTATGTATCGACTACAGGGAAATCAATGTTATAACAATAAAGAACTAGTATCCCCTACCTCGCATTGATGATTTATTTGACCAACTCCATAGAGCTCAATGATTTTCAAAGATTGACCTTCAATCTGGATACCATTAGTTGTGTGTGAATAAAAAAGACATTACGAAGACAGCATTTCAAACCATGTACGGGCATTATGAGTTTACAGTAATGCCTTTTGGGCTGACTAATGCACCCTCTATATTAATGGATCTAATGAACAGAATTTCCAAGGAATATCTCGATGATTTTTTAGTGGTGTTTATTGATGATATCTTGGTATACTGCAAAAGCTACAAAGATCATGAAAATCACTTGCGCATTATCCTGAAGACTCTTAGAAGACATGAATTATATGGGAAGTTTAGCAAGTGTGAATTCTGGCTTCATAAGATTTCTTTTCTTGGCCATATTGTCTCTAAGGATGGATTCTATGTTGATCCTTCTAAGACCAATGCAATCCAAGAATGGCCAGAACCGACGAATATAACTGAGGTACGCAATTTTATTGGTTTAGAAGGATATTATCGGCATTCTGTCTAGAATTTTTCCCAATTGGATAACCCATTAACGAAGCTTACATGTAAAGGGGTTAAATTTATTTGGACAAAAGAATGTGAAGAATATTTTGAATAACTGAAAAGAATATTTTTTAAAGATCTTTTATTGAATCTACCATTGGGGAATGATGGGTATGTTATTTATAGTGATGCTTCAAAGAAATTACTTGGTTGTGGCCTTATGCAGAATGATATAGTTATTGCCTATGCATCATGACAGCTGAAAAATCATGAGAAAAACTATCCTACTCATGATCTTGATTTAGCTTCTATAATCTTTTCTTTAAAAATATAGAGACATTATCTCTGTGGTTAAAAAATGTGAGATATATACCGATCACAAGAGTTTGAAGTATATTTTTCACAGAAAGAACTCAACATAAGGCCAAGGCGATGTCTTAAACTACTCAAGTATTATGATTCCACTATAATCTATCTTCCAGGGAAGGAAAATAATGTGGAAGATTCTTTGAGTAGAAAGGATCATGGAGTTTTGAACAATATGAGAGTTGAAAGGGATCCAATTTTCATGGATCTAGTAAAGTTGGATATGGGAATAACCATGGAAGGTGAAAGATCGATACTTTTTCAATTGGTTTCCAAATCATCTTTACTAGAAAGGATTAAGAGTTCTCAGACCAATGATAAAGAATTTAAAAAGATGATTAAGGTTGTGAATGATGGGAGATTGATTGAATTTGTGTATGAAGAAGGAATTTTGATAATTGGGAAGAGACTTTGTGTTCCCGATATACCTGATCTAAAAAGGGAATTGTTGGATGATGATCATAGTTCCAATTTCTCTATACACCCTAGGAGCACCAAAATGTATAGAGATTTGAAGGAACATTTTTTGTGGGACAACATGAAGAGGGAGATTGTTGATTTTGTGTCAAGATATATGGTTTTTCAACAAGTGAAAGCAGGAAGGAAACATGCTGGAGGAGTCATGAAACCTCTTACCATACCTGGGTGGAAATAGGATAATATCATGATGGAATTTGTTATGGGACTACCAAAGACTCCTAGAAGGAACGATGCAATATGGGTCATTGTTGATCATCATACCAATTCAACATGTTTTATTTCTATAAGAGAAGATCTACAACTTGAACGTCTAGCAAGACTATATATTAATGAAGTTGTGAGACTTCATGGATTACCCCTATTAATTGTTTCTGATAGAGATCCATGTTTTACTTCAAGATTCTGGAAAAGTCTTCAGAATGTTCTAGATACTGAACTTCTTTTGAGCACTTCCTACCACCCCCAAACTGATGGACAATCAGAAGGGACTATTCAAACCTTAGAAGACATGTTTATATCATTCTCACTTGACTTTCAAGGTATGTGGGATCAATATTTACCTCTGGTATAATTTTCCTATAATAATAGCTTCCATTCAAGTATTTGGATGGCACCATATGAAGCGTTATACGGAAAGAGATGTCACACACCAACCTGTTGGGATGATGTTGGTGAAGGAAACTCATAGGCCCATAAATGGTGGAGGAAATGATGTAAAAGGTAAAGGTAATCCAAAACCACAACAAAGCATCTCAAAGTAGGCAGAAGAGCTAGTTTGACAATCGAAGGAAGGATTTGGAATTTTAGGTAGGAGATCATATTTTCTGGAAGGTATATCCATGGAAGGGTGTTATACATTTTGGTAAAAAGGGTAAATTGTGTCCTAGGTACATAGGACCTTTCGAAATTCATGAACTAATTGGGGTTGTATCTTACCATTTGGCAATGTTGCCAAGTCTCTCCAAAGTTCATGACGTGTTCCACATATCAATGTTGAGAAAATACATGCCTGACCCAATGCATGTACTCAACTATGAGGAAGTAGAACTTGAACCCGATCTATCTTATTGCGAATTGCCTATCGATATTCCTGATACAAGAGAACAAATTCTGAGAAACTTGACTACTCGCCTGGTAAAAGTTCTATGGAGAAACCATAAGATGGAAGAGGAAACGTGGGAAACCGAGGAACTTATGATGAAGAACCACCCGAGTATTTTCATGTTCTAGTATTCTAGAAATTTCTAGGATGAAATTATTTGAAGGAGAGGAGAATGTAACACCCCAAGCTTTCGCGATACACTTCTCTTTGAATAATATAGTAGCGTGTGTTGTACAAAACATCGAGTTCTGACACACACCACAACCAATCAAACTAGCCGTTATGAATAGTAATACCTAATTTTTGAAATTTTTTAAATTTTATCTATCAAAATGGAATTCATTTTTGGATTCTGAATATCGAAATTAGATTAGGGTGAGTTTTTTGTAACTTTTCTAATAACTTTCATATTTTGATGAATAGTGAAAATTACTAAATTTTGAATTAAAAATAACTTTTTTAATCAAAATAATTAATAGTGATAAATTATGAATTTGAGTGATTTTAAAGTATAATTAGATTATATTTTTACCATTTAATCCAATTTTGGTCATTGGACATAATTTCACATTTAAACTGGACATAAGCAAGTGTCAATCTTTTGATAGTTACTATTTCTTAAAAACACGATTTTATTTCGACAAAAGGAATTAATTTTAAATTAATTTTTAGGACTTATGTGGTATTAATATAGAAACATTGATTCAATATTTAGAATCAAGAGTCCCAAAATGTTTAAATAGGTAACTTTTATTTTTATACATTTTGAATAATTACTTCGGTAAATATTTTATTTACCATGGTTAAAGGGTAATTCAGGTAAATAAGGGTAACAAAACAATATTATAATAATATTAAATTACCCTAAAATGTGTCCAAACAATATTGGTTGATACATGTCCGATGATAAGCATATTTGGGTCTATTTGGGGACCCCATGAAGCCACTTGTATGTGATAATGACACATTATATTAATTAAGTTAAAGTAAATACAAAAATGACAAAAGCATATATCGTCTAGAAAAAAAATTTTTACATAGGGTTATATATGGTATATTTTCGACTATAAATATTCATTATAAAGCTAAACCATTTCCTACATAATGATATTTTATTTATAATTTATATAAATTTAATAAGTAATTTTATTTATGACACAATAATGATGAAGTATTTTACTTTTTTATGAAAGAATCAAATTATAAGTATTATAAATGTTAAAATAAATACTATTTGGAAGTATTGATGACATCCATGAATTTAATTGGTTAATATGACATTTCAGGATTTCATAAATTAGTTTGGTTTGAATTAATAAAGTTTTTATGACTTTAACAAAAATTAATTATTAAATAGTGTCAAAATTGACATAAATGAGTTTATAAAATAAATATTATATTATTAATTTATATTATATTCCTAAAAATCTAAGGTTCAGCCAAAGGACTTATATAATGATAGAAGTATCATTAATGTACCACTTATGCGTCTCTTGTATGTATATAGTAAGTTTATTAACTATATAATATAAAAATACAAAGAGATAGAGTAAATGTCAAACTAATTAACTAAGAGTTAAAACTAAATGATAGGGTCAATATAGTGATCCAAACCTATCTAAAACCTATTGGTTGAGTGGTTTTCAACCTATACCCACCGTAACCCTTAAAAATACACTTAGTATCCATTAGAAACTGAATATGAATTTATTATAAAATAATATTATTATCTTTTCCTACGGTGCCCCTCACCCCTCTTATAAAAGGGCACTCCCCCTTCCCTCTAATTAACACTTTCAAAGCCATTTTTCTTGGCCAAAAAATTCCCAAATACTCTCTCAACTTCCTCAATTAAATTTGGCGGCCTTAGTTTTATCATAAATCCAACCTATGGATCCATTTTGATCAAATCAAAAGGAAGAACCCAAAGAAGAGGTAATGTTTTCACCACCCTCGTTCAGGTTCCTTTCTTCTTCCACTTCTTCTTTATTTGTTATTTCCATTCTAAAATAATGAATCCAGTATAATATATATTCTATGTTGTTATTATAAATATGGTACATCCATATTCAGTAGTCTATCCATCCTTTCAATGACATGTCACCATATATGTGTACGTGCGACTTACCGTCTCCACGTCGTGGTGTAATTGTTATTCAAAACATTATTATTTGGATGGGTATGATAATGATGTGTAATTGAAGTATATATTAAATATAACATTATAATTATTCTGTATACCATCCAATTATATATTATTTTAATATCAAATGAATGATATTGTCGGTCGTGCGTACGTACGGACTATCGTCTCCACGAACGCGATGAGATTCATTCCCCATTGTATTTATTCAATTCTAATTATCATCTGATAATTAAAAATAATATTTAAGGACTTTATATAATTCTCGATATAAATAATATTCAACCTATCCATTACATACTTGGCTTATGTAACAAAACATATAAAATAAAATGAGTAAGTTAACACCTGAAACGACGATAATACTAAGATATTATTAACAAAGCAATGTTAAAAGATCATATATGATATCATATTAATGTATATGATTCTTGTATAATTTGACAACAATTATTCAACCATTATAAAGGAGGTTAAACTACCCTCAAAAAAGGAAAAGTACAAGGTATGCTTTTATTTCACAATATCTTCATTATGTGAGGTTGTTTATACGTAATTATCTACTGGGATCTCTTTATCATCCACATCCATGTTTATTAAAATGTATTTCAAATCATTATTACTATTTTAAAAACTATCGGTTAAATTAATTTATACCCTTTTTAGACTATTTATAAGGATTTTATAAATAAATCTTTCCGTTGTTTTCCAAACATGGCCCTTTTTAATCTTTTCGAAATAATTAAGGTAAGAATGTCTTTTTTAACTTATACGTTGGGTGCGGCTATTTTCTGCCGTTATAAAATCGTTTAATCTTCCCTTACAATCTTATAAGAATATTTTCAAATTAAATGTTTTCTTTTATAATTATGTGACTTTTAAATGATTCCAAAAAAGAGATATTTCTCTCAAATAGTTTTGATTTCATCTATGTCAACATCCTTTGATGGATTTTAAGCTTGTTTGAAGTTGACTTATTATGATACAAAACTTCCATATTGTATCGAAGATTTTTATGATATGTTTGACTATAGATGTGTTATTTTTATACCGTTCATGGTTTATAGAGAATGTATTGACATTTCATATGAAAGTTTTAATAGGAATGTTTATGTTATGTTTAAACCTATTCATATGAGGAATGCATTGGACTTAATAAGTGATGGGTGGAGCCTGATATAGCTCCTCGATGCATCAGTAGGTCTCATGAGAAAGAATAGTTTCTTGGAATAAGGCCTTGACAAAATAGTATTTGTAGTCTTGGCACAATGCCTTGACTATGTGGTTATGATAGTCTGGCATTATGCATTCCATCATTATGAAAGTGGTTATTTATATTGCATGTGATTATTCGATTAGTAGAATATCCATGTGAATAAGTAAATGGAATCATTTCAATTTATTTCTGTCATATTATGATGAAGTTCAAGTTTAAAAGGCTTTTTTTTAGTTATACAATGCCTTAAATGTTTATTCTTATTTATGAATGTTTCCCCAATATTTTTATCCTTATTGGGCATCTGAGCTCACCCCTTTTTATGTTTTATTTTTCCCAAGATGTGAAGAAGTATTTTATGAATGACCTATAGGGATAGTATGAGGGGAAATGAGTGTGGTATATGGACACAAGATGTTGTTGTAGTTTATCACTTTATGATGTAATATAAACATTATGAATGTATCTAGTGATTGCAAGGCTACTAAACAAATCGGTCTTTCGAGACTTGATCTTTTGTGATCATGCCAATGTTATGTAAGAATTCACTGACTCTGGGTAACTGGGGTAAGGGCCTTACAATATTGAGATGAGTAAAAACATCATATAAAAAATGGTAGAAAACTAGAAAAATGTCATATATTTTAGAGAAAACTTTTCATAGGATGATATAAGTTTTAATAAAATTGAATCTTTTTTAATCATTTATGTTTTCATCCATGTAAAAAAATAATAGTTGATCAAATTAAATATTTTATAGAGAAAATTATGAAACATTAATGGATTATCAAATATTTTTAGGGAAATATTGTAAATTTAAACAATAAGGTAAAGGTTTTTCATTTTAATATTGTGCATCCTACTAAAAATCAAATTTTTAGGATTTATTAAATTAAATATAAAATCAAAATAATTTCTATGAAAGATATATGTTTGTCTAATAAAAATGGGAATCATTCAATGACCAATATGAGACATAGATATAATAAAAATCGTGGTGAGAAATATTAAAATTATAGAATATTTTATTTGGGTTATAAATATTTCTAAAAAATTTAAACTCCAAAATAGGATAATAATATAAAAATGGGTTAAAAAGTAATTTTTTATTGTACCAAAAATGAAATAAAATTTATGGTTAGGAATATACACCCATTAAAAAGGAAAAATAATAAATTTCTATACATGATAATACATGATGAGTCTAGTATTAGACTATATAATAATGGATGTAATAATGATTAACTACCCAAATTATATTTGTCTAAATCAATTAAGAGAGCAATATTACTGGGATATTGGATAACTTTATCATAGGAGACACATTTTTTTGGAGTTTAAGTATTTGAAAATAAATAACAAGTTGATTGTTTATAAACATATTAATTTGTTCTAACATGGAGAATAGATGCCTAAAATTCCTTATCTATATAAGATTATGTTGCTAAAAAAGTTACGTGAAAACAAAATACTCTATTTGTAAGGAATGCAAATTATATCAATAAAAATGTTTGAGGGACTTTTTATGAGGTTTGGAATATTTATACACATATTTTGGAAATATTAGTATCTTATCCCAATCAAAATAAATAGGGGGATAATCATCTCACAATTCATATATATCAAGATAATAAATATGATAAATAATATTATTTTTTATTGAAAAATTCCAACAAAGTGAAATTTTAATTGATTTTAGATAACTGGTTGATAAATAATAAGACATTATAAAATGATGTTGAAACTCATTTTTCCTTTATAAAAACTATAAGGGATTCAAAATAGGAAAAATTGATATAATATTTTACTAAATTAGATTAATTTATATTCTTAATATATTATAAATATATAGTTATGATAAAGAAAAAACAAATATATGATTGTACAAATAAATTAGTTATAAATTCACCCTTAAATATAGTTTTTCATTAATTATTTTTTAATGTAAACTTTAACAGGTTTAACCTTTTAATATTTTATTAACTATATAATGTGGTGTATTTAAATTTTTATTTAATGGGGTATCAAATTTGGAGGTTGTAAAATATATTTCAAATATTTGGGATAATATTAATAAGTTTTGAGTTAAGATGTCAACTTTATGATATGTTGGAATATTTAAAATCTTCTTCAATATATATTGGTTTCTGGATTTTATTTTCTAATCATATTATAAAAATAAATTCCATAAAGGTGGGGAGAGATAGTGAAAACTTAAAAGTCAATAAAACACCCAAATGAGAAATTGAAAGAAAATTTTACTGGGGGAAAAAATAAATAAAGGGTTGGATTCAGGTTAAATATATAAGGGTATATCACATCCAATTTTATTTGTGTCCTTTTATTTCTAACCATATTTCATTTTATTTTATAACTTTTAAAATATAAAAAATTCTATGTGATTCTATTAGATTTACATGGGAACAACATTTTATAAAACAAATAAATTGTTATAGTTTTATATTACCTTGAAGATACAGAAAAACTAAGAAATCATCTTCATATAACAATGTATTTTATTAAAACATGTCATAATATTCACAACAAAATATGAAACATGATATTAATAACTATAAAATAGAAAAAGATAATGATATAAAGCTTATTTAAGATAATAATTTGCAAAATAAATTTCTAAAAACTTACTCCAAAGATGATTGGTCCATGTAACAGAACTATTTTGGAATGGAAAGTTCATTTACCAAAGAAGTACAAGGTAAGGCTTTATTTCACAATCTCATCATTATCCAAAGTTGTTTATACGTAATTATCTTCTCGAATCTCTTTATCATCCACATCCATGTTTCTTAAAATGTATTTCAAATCATTATTACTATTTTATAGACTATGGGTTAAATTAATTTATACGCTTGATTGAATTTTTATAAGAAGTTTATAAAGAAATCTTTCTGTTGTTTTCCAAACAAGGTCCTTTTTAACCTTTTTGATAGAATAAAGGTAAGATTTGTTTTTTAACTTATACAGCGGGTGCGGATATTTTCCGCCATTATAAAATCATCAAATCTTCCCTTACAATATTATAAGAATATTTTCAAAGTAAATGTTTTCTTTTATAATTATGTGACTTTTAAATGATTTCAAAAAAAGAGATGTTTCTCTCAAATAGTTTTGATTTCATCGATGTCAACATCCTTTGATGGATTTAAGTATGTTTGAAGTTGATTTGTTATGATACAAAACTTACATATTGTATTGAAGGTTTTTTGATATTTTTTACTATGGGTGTGTTATTTTTATACCATTCATGGTTTATGAAGAAAGTATTGACATTTCATATGCAAGTTTTAATTCTAATGTTTATGTTATGTTTAAACTTGTTCATATGAGGAATGCATTGGACTTAATAAGTGATGGGTGGAGCCCTATATAGCTTCTTGATGCATTGTTAGGTCTCATGAGACAAACTATTGTCTTGGAACAAGGCCTTGAAAAAATCTTATTTGTAGTTTTGGCACAAGGCCTTGACTATGTGGTTATAATAGTTTGGAATTATGCATTCCATCATTATGAAAGTGGTTATTGATATTGCATATTATTATACAATTAGTATAATATCCATGTGAATTAGTAAATGGAATTATTTTATTTTATTTCTGCCATATTATGCTGAATTTCATGTTTAAAAGGATTCTGTTTTAGTTATACATTGCCTTAAATGTTTATGATTATTTATGAATGTTTCCACTATATTGTTATTCTTACTGGGCATCTGAGCTCACCCATTTCTATGTTTTTTTCCCAAGATTTGAAGAATTATTTTATGAATGACCTGCAGGGATAGTATGAGGGGATATGAGTGTGGTCTATGGAGACAAGATGTTGTTGTAGTTTTTCGCTTTATAATTTAATGTAAACTTTATGAATGTATCTAGTGATTCCAAGGCTACTAAACCAATCTGTCTTTCGGGACATGATCTTTTGTAATCATGCTAATGTTATGTAAGAATGCACCAACTCTCGGTAACTGGGGTCGGGGCATTACAATTGGTATCAGAGGAAGTGTAGTACAAACCATGGAAGCTAGATTTAGATAAACTCTAATTAGAGCACATAATCGTAAGATAGACTTTGAGGATTAGTATAGAAGAACTTACAAGAATTTTTGTATTGTAGAGATTTTGTGAGTTTTCTAAGAAATACATCTATGTCTTGATACGATCATGTAGAGGTAGCTCTGGCACAAATGTACGTAAGGGTAAAACCCGAAAACACCGCTTTGAGCTATAATCGAATGGTAACTGGTGCACGACAATGGGCCTTGTTGCACTCTTGGTTACGACACTCCCAGGGGATATGCTTAGGATAATTCTCATTTTCTTTACAAACCATTATGAAGGATTTATGAGTATATACCTACTCAAAGAATATTTTTTTATGATTATGGATTATATCCGTAAACTTTTCAAATCATGTTAAGTGTTTTACAAGTTTGGATTTATGTATTGTGATTCATAAATTAAGATAGTGTATGTCATTGTTTAGAAATGGTGCCTAGTGGAAGGAATAGAAACTGTATCAATGCATGCACTCCATGTAGGGAATTCCCTCCTGCTCAAGATAATTTTAGTAGAGATATTGATACAACTGGTGATAATTAGCTTATCACCATACTGGGAAAACTCACTCATGTTATGAATAATAACCTTACCCGTATGGAGCACCCTGATCCGCAGCATAGATGATCAATGTTAGATCACTTCATGAGGAAACAACCACCAACATTCAATGGGATTAAAAATCCATTAGGAGATGAGCAATGGATAAATTCCTTAGCGAAAATATTCCATGCCTTGGGGAGTAGTGAAAGGGAAAAGTTTTCATGGCGGTTTACGGCCTCACTGGAAATGGTGATCAATGGTGGTAATTGATTAAAAACACAAAGGAGGATGATGAAGTATCAAATATGGAATGGAGGTAGTTCAAAGAGATTTTCTTTTTAAAATAATTTCCTCATGACCATCGAGAAGATATGGAAAGGCAATTTCTAAGTCTGAGATAAAAGGAGGATGAGAATGTCACAAAGTATGAGGCTAGCTTTACAAGGTTAGCGAGGCATGAATTAGATTATATAAATAACCCAAGGAGTAAGACTAATCATTTCTTTGATGGGTCAATACCATTTCTCCATCAAGTATTAGTCTCACAATCCTTCTCATCGTACGATGATATTTTCTCATGTGCTATCAAGACAGAAAAGGAATTCTCTAAGTCTTACGACATTAAAGAAAAGCACGAGAAGAAGAGATATGCTGATCACTCTGGTAATGGAAATAATGGGAAGAAGGGAAAAGTTGAATATCCATCCTACAGTAAATTTGGGAAGAAAGACCCTAGTACTTACATGAATAGAATGGGAGTCTGTTACAAGTGTGGTGAAAAGGCCACCGAGCTTGTGATTTAAAGGGGAAAAAAGAAGCTACCAATGTTCAATGCTACAATTGCAGGGATGTGGAACATTATGAAAATGAATGTCCTAAGAGTTAGGGGAACTTACCGCAGAAAATTCCAAGGGATCAAGGCCAATATTATGTTATCACTACTTCTGAGGTAGAAGCTCCCAAAGATGTGGTGGAAGATAATTTAATGGTTTCCTCAAGTTTATAAAATGATTTTTTTTATTCTGGATCATCGCATTGTTTCATATCTTCCCAGTTTTCTAAGAAAATTAGATATTTCCAATTTTATTTAACGAAGGAGTTGTATGTCAAAACTCTTAAGGGAAGTATCATTGAAACAATGATCTTTGAATAAGTCCCCATTAAAGAACATAAATTTTATTTATCTGTTGATCTCATTGTCATACCCATGATTGAATTTGATATAATCCTAGATATGGATTGGATTTAAGACCATGATGCGAAGATCTATTGTGAGAAGAAGGAGGTTACAATTTTTGATGATGATGATAAAGAACACCTTATCTTTAGAGCAGAATCGTCACCACATGATTCTTATCTAGATCCACCCCCAGTAGCTCAACTAAATTCAATTATTAGGGAGGGAGAGAATGAAATAACTATGGGTGAGGAAAGGAACGTTCAAATAGAGGATGTACCTATTGTGAAAGAATCTGTAGATGTGTTTTTGGAAGATTTACCTGGACATCCTCCATAACAAGAAATTGAGTTTTCCATTGATTTAATTCTTGGTTCAAAACCTATATCGAAGACCCCTTATAGAATTTCCACTGTGTAATTAGTTGAACTAAATAAACAACTAGAGTAATTCATTAATAAGGTGTTTATTCTCCCTAGTGTTTCTCCATGGGGAGCCCCTGTCCTTTTTCTTAAGAAGAAAGATAGATCTATGAGGTTATGTATCGACTACAGGGAAATCAATGCAATAACAATAGAGAACTAGTATCCCCTACCTTGCATTGATGATTTATTTGACCAACTGCATGGATCTCAATGATTTTCAAATATTGACCTTCAATCTGGATACCATTAGCTGTGTTTGAAGAAAAATGAAATTACAAAGACAACATTTCAAGGCATTATGATTTTACAGTAATGCCTTTTGAGCTAACTAATGCACCCTTTGTATTAATGGATCTAATGGACAGAGTTTCCAAAAAATATCTCGATGATTTTGTAGTGGTATTTATTGATGATATCTTGGAATACTCCAAAAGCTACGAAGATCATGAAAATCAATTGTGCATTATTCTGAAGACTCTTAGAAGACATGAATTATATGGGAAGTTTAGCAAGTGTGAATTCTGGCTTCAGAAGATTTCTTTTCTTGGCTATATTGTCTCTAAGGATGGATTCTATGTTGATCCTTCTAAGACCAATGAAATCCAAGAATGGCCAGCACCGACGAGTATAACTGAGGTACGCAATTTTATTGGTTTAGAAAGATATTATCGGCGTTCTGTCCAGAATTTTTCTTGATTGGCTAACCCATTTATGAAGCTCACATGTAAAGGGGTTAAATTTATTTGGACAAAAAATGTGAAGAATATATTGAAGAACTGAATAGAAGATTAGTCAATGCTCCTATATTGACTCTACCATCTGGGAATGATCAGTTTTTTATTTATAGTGATGCTTTAAAGAAAGTACTTAGATGTGTTCTTATGCATAATGATATAGTTATTTCCTATGCATCATGACAGCTGAAAATTCATGAGAAAAACTATCTTACTCATGATCTTGATTTATCTTCTATAATATTTTCTTTGAAAATATAGAGACATTATCTCTATGGTGAAAAAAATTGAGATATATATTGATCACAAGAGTTTGAAGTATATTTTTTACAGGAAGAACTCAACATGAGGCAAAGGTGGTGTCTTGAACTACTCAAGTATTATGATTACACTATACACTACCACCCAGGGAAGGAAAATAAGGTGGCAGATTCTTTGAGTAGAAAGGATCATGGACTTTTGAAAAAAAAAATGAGAGTTGAAATGGATCCAATTTTCATGGATCTAGTAAAGTTGGATATGGTAATAACTATGGAATGTGAAACATCGATACTTTTTCAATTGTATTCCAAACCATCTTTACTAGAAACGATTAAGAGTTATTAGACCAATGATGAAGAATTTAAAAAGAAGGTTAAAGCTATAAATGATGGGAGATTGAGTGAATTTTCGTATGAAAAAGGAATTTTGAAATTTGGGGAGAGACTTTGTGTTCCCGATATACCTGATCTAAAAAGGGAATTGTTGGATGATGATCATAGTTCCAATTTCTCTATACACATTGGGAGCACCAGAATGTATATAGATTTGAAGGAACATTTTTGGTGGGAAAACATAAAGAGGGAAATTGCTGATTTTGTTTCAAGATGTATAGTTTTTCGACAAGTGAAAGCTAGAAGGCAACAGCCTGGAGGAGTCATGAAACCTCTTCTCATACCTGAGTGGAAATGGGATAATATCATGATGGACTTTGTTATGGGACTACCAAAGACTCCTAGAAGGAACGATGCAATATGGTTCATTGTTGATCGTCTTACCAAGTCAGCACATTTTCTTGCTATAAGAGAAGATCTTCCACTTGAACGTCTAACAAGACTTTATATTAACAAATTTGTGAGACTTCATGGAGTAACCCTATCAATTGTTTCTAATCGTGTTCAATGTTTTACTTCAAGATTCTGGTAAAGTCTTCAGAAAGCTCTGGATATTGAACTTCGTTTTTGCACTTCCTACCACCCCCAAACTGATGGACAATAATAATGGACTATTCAAACATTAGAAGACGTGTTTAGATCATTCTCACTAGACTTTCAAGGTATGTGGGATCAATATTTACCTCTGATATAATTTTCCTATAACAATAGCTTCCATTCAAGTATTTGGATGGCCCCATATGAAGCGTTATACGGAAAGAGATGTTGCACACCAACCTGTTGGGATGATGTCGGTGAAGGAAAACTCATAGGCCCATAACTAGTGGAGGAAACAATGGAAAAGGTGAAGGTAATCCAAAACCACATCAAAGCATCTCAAAGTAGGCAGAAGAGATAGTTTGAAAACCGAAGGAAGGATTTGGAATTTTAGGTAGGAGATTATATTTTTTGGAAGGTATCTCCATGGAAGGGTGTTATACATTTTGGTAAAAAGGTTAAATTGTGTCCCAGGTACATAGTACGATTTGAAATTCTTGAACGAATTGGGGTTGTACCTTACCGTTTGGAAATGCTGCCAATTCTCTCCAAAGTTCACGATGTGTTCCACGTATCAATGTTGAGAAAATACATGCCTGACCCAATGAGATGGAAGAGGCAACGTGGGAAACCGAGGAACTTATGATGAAGAACCACCCGAGTCTTTTAATGTGGTAGTATTCTAGAAGTTTCTAGGATAAAATAATTTTAAGAAGAGAAGAATGTAACACCCCAAGCTTCCATGCTACGCTTCCCTTTGAATAATACAGTAGTGTGTGTTGTACACAACTTCGAGTTCTAACACACACCACAACCAATCAGACTAGCCGTTATGAATATTAATGCCTAATTTTTTAAATTTTTTAAATATTTTATTTCAAAATGTACATAATTTTTGGATTCGTAATATCGAAATTAGCTTAGGGTGAATTTTTGGTACTTTTCTGATAACTTTCATATTTTGATGAATAGTGAAAATTACTAAATTTTTAATTAAAAAAAACTTTTTTATCAAAATAATTAATATTGATAAATTATGAATTTGAGTGATTTTAAAGTATAATTAGATTATATTTTTACCATTTAATCCAATTTTGGTCATTAGACATAATTTCACATTTAAACTAGACATAAGCAAGTGTCAATCTTTTGATAGTTATTATTTCTTAAAAACACGCTTTTTGTTTTGACAACAGGAATTAATTTTACATTAATTTTTTCGAATTATATGGTATGAATGTAGAAAAATGGATTTAATATTTAGAATCAGGAGGTCAAAATTGTGTAAATAGGTAACTTTTATTTTTAGACATTTTGAATAATTACTTCGGTAAATATTTTATTTACCATGGTTAAAGGGTAAATCTGATAAGGGTAACAAAATAATATTATAATAATATTAAATTATCCTAAAACATATCCTAACCCTATTGTTTGATACATGTCCGACCATAAGCAAATTTGGGTCGATTTGGGGAACACATGAAGCCACTTGTAAGTGATAATGACACTTTATATTAATTAAGTTAAAGTAAATACAAAAATGACAAAAGCATATATCTTCTAGAAAAACAATTTTTACATAGGGTTATATATGGTATATTTTCGACTATAAATATTCATTATAAATATTAAACAATTTACAACATAATGATATTTTAGTTATAATTTTTAAAAATTTAATAATTAAATTTATTTATGACACAATAATGATGATGTATTTTCCTTATTTATGAAAGAATCCAACAATTGGAATTATAAATGTAAAATAAATATAATTTGAATGTTTTGATGACATTCACGAATTTTATTGGTTAATATGACATTTCAAGATTGCATAAATGAATTTATTTCTAATTAATAAAGTTGATATGACTTTAAAAGAATTAATTATTAAATAGTGTCAAATTGACAAAAATGAGTTTTTAAAACAAATATTATATTATAAATTTATATTCTATTTCTAAAAATATAATGTTCATCCAAAGGACTTATATAATGATATAGGTATCATTAATGGACCACTTATGGTTCTCTTGGAAATATATAGTAAGTTTATTAAATATATAATATAAAAATACAAAGAGACAGTGGAAATGTCAAACTAATTAACTAAGAGTTAAAACTAAACGATAAGGTTAATATAGTGACCCAAACCTATCTAAAACATATTTTTTGAATGTTTTTAAACCTATCACCACATTAACCCTTAAAAAATCCACTTTAAAGCCATTATAAACCTAATATGTATTTATTATAAAATAATATTACTATCTTTTCCTATGGTACCCCTGACCCCTCTTATAAAAGGGCACTCACCCTTGTCCCTCTAATTAACACTTTCAAAGACATTTTTCTTGGCCAAAAACTGCCCAAATACTCTCAACTTCCCTCACTTAAACCTGGAGGCCTTAGTTTTATCATAAATCTAACCTATGGAGCCCTTTTGATCAAATCAAAAGGAAGAACCCGAAGAAGAGGTAATGTTTTCACCACCCTCTTTCAAGTTCCTTTATTCTTCCACTTCTTCTTTATTTTTTATTTCCATTCTAAAATAATAAATCCAGTATCTTCTATATACTATGATGTTATTATAAATATGGTACATCCATATTTAGTAGTCTATCCATCCTTTGAATGACATGTCACCATATATGCATACGTATGACTAATCATCTCCACGTCGTGGTGTAATTGTTATTCAAAACATTATTATATGAATGGGCATGATAATGATGTGTAATTGAAGTAAATAATAAATATAAAATTATAATTATTCTGTTTACCATACAATTATATATTATTTTAATATCAAATGAATGATATTTTCGCTCGTGCGTACGTACGGACTTCCGTCTCCACGAACACGATGAGATTCATTCCCCATCGTATACATTCAAGTATAATTATAATTTGATAATTAAAAATAATATTTAAGTACTTCATATAATTATGGATATAAATAATATACAACCTATCCATAACATACATGACTTATGTAACAAAACGTATAAAATAAAGTGAGTAAGTTAACACCCGAAATGACGATAATACTAAGATATTATTAACAAAGCAATGTTAAAAGATCATATATGATATCATATTAATATATAAGATTATTTTATAATTTAATAACAATTATTTAACCATTATACAGGAGGTTATACTACCCTAAACAAAGGATAAGTACAAGGTAAGGGTTTATTTCACAATCTATTCATTATCCGAGGTTGTTTATACGTAATTATCTAATGGGATCTCTTTATCATCCACATCCATGTTTCATAAAATGTATTTCAAATCATTATTACTATTTTACAAACTATGGGTTAATGTCATTTATACCCTTGTTTTTATTTTTATAAGATGTTTATAAAGAAATCTTTCCATTGTTTTTCAAACAAGGTCTTTCTTAACCTTTTCGAAAGAATTTAGGTTAGAATATCTTTTTGTAACTTATACGACGGGTGCAGCTATTTTCTGCCATTATAAAATCGTCGAAGCTTCCCTTACAAGCATATAAGAATATTTTCAAAGTAAATGTTTTCTTTTATAATTATGTGACTTTTAAATGATTCCAAAAAAGTCATATTTATCTCAAATAGTTTTCATTTCATCTATATCAACATCCATTTATGGATTTTAAGCTTGTTTGAAGTTGATTTATTATGATACAAAACTTCCTTATTGTAATGAATATTTTTATGATATGTTTGACTGTGGATGTGTTCTTTTTATACCATTCATGGTTTATAGATAAAGTAACGACATTTAATATCCATGTTTTAATACTAATGTTTATGTTATGTTTAAACCTATTCATATGAGGAATGCATTGGACTTAATAAGTGAGGGGTGGAGCCCGCTATAGCTCCACGATGCATCAGTAGGTCTCATGAGAAATAATAGTTTCTTGGAACAAGGCCTTAACAAAATAGTATTTTTATTCTTGGCACAAGGCCTTGACAATGTGGTTATGATAGTCTGTAATTATGCATTCCATCATTATGAAAGTGGTTGTTGATATTGCATGTGATTATTCGATTAGTAGAATATCCATGTGAATAAGTAAATGGAATCCTTTCATTTTATTTCTGCCATATTATGCTGAAGTTCAATTTTAAAATTATTTTTTTTATTTATACATTGCCTTAAATGTGAATGCTTATTTATTAAAGTTTCCTCTGTATTGTTATCCTTACTGGGCATCTGAGCTCTCCCCTTTTTGTGTTTTATTTTTCCCAGGACGTGAATAGTATTTTATGAATGACCTGTAAGGATAGTATGGGGGGATATGAGTGTGGTCTATGGAGACAAGATGTTGTTGTATTTTATCACTTTATGATGTAATATAAACTTTATGAATGTATCTAGTGATTCCAAGGATACTAAACTAATCGGTCTTTCGAGACGTGATCTTTTGTTATCATGCCAATGTTATGTAAGAATTCACTGACTCTGGGTAACTAGGGTCAGGGAGAGACAATATTGAGATGAATAAAAACATCATATAAAAATGGAAGAAAACTAGAAAAATGTTATATGTTTTAGAGAAAACTTTTTATTAGATGGTATAAGTTTTAATAAAATTGAATCTTTTTTAATAATTTATGTTTTCATCCATGTCAAAAAATAATAGTTGAACAAATTTAATATTTTATAGAGAAAATTATGAAACATTAATGGATTATTAAATATTGTGAATAAAATCTTGATAATTTCAATGATAAGCTAAAGGTTGTTCATGTTAATATTGTGCATCCGACTAAAAATAAAATTTTTAGGATTTATAAAATTAAATATAGGATAAAAATATTTTATATGAAAGATAGATGTTTGTCTAATAAAAATGGGAATCATTCAATGATCAATACAATACTTGGATATAATAAAAATCGTGGTGAGAACTATTAAAATTATAGAAGATTTTATTAGTTTTATAAATTTTTCTAAAAAATTTAAACTCCAAAATAGTATAATAATATAAAAAATGTGTTGAAAAGTAATTTTTTATTGTACCGAAAATGAAATAAAATTTATGGTTTTGAATATACTCCCATTAAAAAGGATAAATAATAAATTTCTATACATGATAATACATGTTGAGTCTAGTATCAGACAATATAATAATGGATGTAATAATGATTAACTACCCAAATTATATTTTTCTAAATCAATTAAGAGAGTGAGATTACCGGGATATTGTATAATTTTATCATAGGAGACACATTTTTTGTGAGTTTAAGTATTCAAAAATAAAAAACAAGTTGATTGTTTATGAACATATTAATTTAGTCTAACATGGGGAAGAGATGCCTAAAATTCCTTATCTAGATAATATGATGTTTCTAAAAAAGTTATGTGAATACAAAATACTCTATTTGTATGGAATGAAAATTATATAATATAAAAACGTTTGAGGGACTTTTTATGAGGTTTGGAATCTTTATACACATATTTTGGAAATATTAGTATCTTACTCCAATCAAAATGAAGAGGGGGAGAATCATCTCACATGTCATATACAAAATAATAATAAATATGGTAAATAATATTATTTTTTATTGAAAAATTCCAACAAAGTGAAATTTTAATTGATTTCAGATAATTGGTTGATAAATAATAAGACATTATAAAATGATGTTGAAACTCATTTTTTCTTTATAAAAACTATAAGGGATTCTAAATAATAAAAATTGATATAATATTTTACTAAAATAGACTAATGTATATTCTTAATATATTATAAATATGTAGTTATGATAAAGAAAAAACAAATCTATTATTGTACAAATAAATTAGTTATAAATTCACCCTTCAATATAGTTTTTCATTAATTATTTTTTTAAGTAAATCTTAACAGGTTTTAACCTTTTAATTTTTTATTAACTACAGAATGTGGTGTATTTAAATTTTTATTTAATGGGGTACCAAATTTGGAGGTTGAAAAATATATTTCAAATATTTGGGATAATATTAATATGTTTTGAGTTAAGATGTCAAATTTATAATATGTTGGCATATTTAAAATCTCCTCCAATCTATATTGGTTTTTGGATTTTATTTTCTAATAATATTATAAAAATAAATTCCATAAAGGTGGGGAGAGATAGTGAAAACTTAAAAGTCAATAAAACACCCAAATGAGAATTTGAAAGAAAATTTTACTAAGGGAAAAAATAAATAAAGGGTTGGATTCAGGTTAAATATATAAGGGTATATCACATAAAAGTTTATTTGTGTCCTTTTATTTCTAACCATATTTCAATTTATTTTATAATTATTCAAATATAAAAAATTCTATGTGATTCTATTAGATTTACATGGGAACAACATTTTAGATACAAATAAATTGATATAGTTTTATATTCCCTTGAAGATACAGAAAAACTAAGAAATCGTCTTCCTATAACAATGTATTTTTTTAAGACATGTCATAATTTTCACAAGAAAATATGAAACATGATATTAATAACTATAAAATAGAAAAATATAATGATATAAAGCAACCTTAAGAAAATTATTTGCAAAATTAATTTCTAAAAAATTACTCAAAAGATGATTGGTCCATATAACAAAACTATTTTGGAATGGAGAGTTCATTTACCAATTAAGTTTTTTCTCATTGAGGAATTATGGTTCCTTATAAATGATGCTCTATTCTCTATTGTGGTGAAAAGAACCTCAATATGTAATAGTACAATATAGATCATCTATAACATTAAAATAAATTCCCATATGATAAAATTTATCATATTCATGCAGTTGTGTTTCTTAATTTTCAATGAAAATACTATATTAAAATTGAAAATTAATAACTAAAATTTTATCGTTAATTTCATGAATATAATTTTGAGCACCAAAATTATAAAGTTATAAATTTTTTCCCTCATAGAAATGAAAATTGATAATTGGATGATCATATCATTGGGGGTAATGTGTTTATGGGTTCTTGATATGGTAGGAACATATCATTAAATGAAAAACATATAAAAACATGAAACATTATATTTTCGCTACCAAAAAATATATTGCTTAGAATATATTGCATAAATAAAATTCCATTAAACACTTGATTTGGAAATAAACTTTCAAGTGATATGATGATGTAGTTTTTTTAAAAAAAATCTGTGAAAATACATAATAATTTATATGATATGTGTAAAAAATTGATTATTCATGAATTATAGAAACTTTGACAAAATTTATTTATTGATAGAAATAGAGAATGATTTCAATAATGGACTGAAATTTTCTATAATAATAACTAAAAGAGAAGTATTCAATATATTATTTAATATTCTTTTTTAAAAAATAAATGATTAGAATTATGAGTTAGTATAGATGGTTATATAACATGTTTCACTATTATAACTTAATGAAAATGATAAATAAATGATAATATAACATTACCATGGTTATCTTGAGGAATAAAGATAATTTTGCATCCAGGTTGGATTTTTTAAAAAAACTTAATTTGCATATACAATTTTTTATATATTGTTCTAAATATGGAAAAAAATATTTTTTAGGATAGAATTAGTTTTGGAAAAACAATCAGCCCCTCATATTTGGTTAATAATAGTCATGAAAATTTTTAATAATATTATTGTTTTGATATATAAAATAATTGTATACCAAACATAACATAACATCATAATCCATGTAAAAATACAATGTATAATTATAAATTCCATGATTTAAAAAAGAAAAGTTTCCATCATACTATATGATATTATATTCTATGTATATAAATGTCAAAAAACCCATATGATCATCAATAATACAAATTACTTCTACTAAATGCATCGATGTTTGATAGAATAGAATAAAATTTCTACAAAATGAATCTTGTTTTTTAATATATATGAAAATTTTTAAAATATAAATATTTTTGTAGAGAAATTTTTAAAAAAAAAATAAACTTAATATATCATTATCATAACAAATGGTTTTGGAGTTTTCAGATACATTAGTAATGAAACATAAAAATATTATCTATTTTTGGATTACATGAAGTAGTGTTGCAATTTTAACTCCACATAGCCATAATAATTTTTCAACTCAATCCACTATGTGATATCTACCCGATAGAGCTATGAGATACATGTTTGGGTATCATAATCCTTACATTGAT
Organism: Viscum album; assembly: GCA_963277665.1. NCBI lineage: Eukaryota > Viridiplantae > Streptophyta > Magnoliopsida > Santalales > Viscaceae > Viscum > Viscum album. The sequence goes on from OY728138.1 coordinate 2,137,283,760, forward strand.
GAATCTTATAAGTAGTTATTTAATTAATCATAAAAATATTAAATAATTAAAATAGACTCAACCAACTCCATGATTTTTTATATGGTTTCTGCATTATCATAGATTTTAAAATTTAATAAAATAAATCAAGAAATAAATCATAAATTTAATATGTAAAAATTTTTCTCCCATGATAGTTTTATCCCATCATGAGATAAATTTTTAACCTAATTTTATTGTGATATCAAACTTTGAGCACATTCATAGTGTGGGAGTGAATGAATGTGTGACAAAAACATCAATGGACACCTTATGGTAGAGAGAGTATGAAAATATTCAACACATTAAACTAAAAAACTTTAGTTAAAATATAAATAATTTTGAAATGGGTAAAAGATACAATATGTAATATATTAATTATTTCATCAAAAAAAAGTTGATGAAGAATATAAAACAGTTTTCAAAAAAATCAAACAATTTAACGACAATTTTTGTTCAGATAGCTCTAATTTTATATATATTTTTATTGATACCTTTAAAAATATTATACTTATTTCATTTCTTATTGAATCATTTAGTTATTCAAGTCATAAAATATATACATCATATTTTAAATACCCTTATCTAGTATGTGATAATTACTTTGAGTTTTTGTTGGTTCATCATAACAAATATAAGCTATCATATTATTTATGCATGGTTAGGGAATAGATAGACAGGTTTCTATGATAACATTGGACCATAGAAAATTTTAATTAAATAAAAATTTATATTTTATTGAAATAATGAATAAACATGTGGGAAAACCATGTATTTAATGAAATTTTTATCAATAAAGATTGGATATTTTGGTGCATAATTAAATAATTACGAATACTAACCATTACCATAGTTTAAAGATCCAATATTTCATTATCAAATACATTTTTTTTATTTGAATATTATTAAATTCCTAACGCAACTTTTCAGTGACCTAGAATAACTATTGGATGATATTTCTTGATTTTCAAAATGAATTTTTATTCCTTTTAATGGATTAGATTGATAATTCTAATATTATGGCTAAAGTATTATACACCCATTTTATTAATTATTTTCAGTAATTTATATCCCTTATATCCCTATCCAAAAAAACATTATACTTACACTTAAAGAATTATATCTTGAATTTTTAATCGGGGAATTAGTTTATAGAATTTGAGATATTCTCTTACAAATATATATAATTATGGGTATAAAAAATAAGGTAGGTGGCTTAAATCCTCACCTATAATTATTTTTTATCAATTAATATCTTATTGATTTATTTTTTATTAAATTATGCATGTAGGGTAAATTTTATTAATTAAATTTTGTTTGTATGTATTTGAATTCATAATTAAATATTTTATTTTGAAATCATTTATTTCATATCAAAATCATGGATTTTGATACAATGATAAATTTTTAAATTTATTGGAATTTTATTTTATTTTATAAAATCAAAAATATTAATTTTTATTAAATTTATTTTAAATTTTTAAATGATTTTTTAATTTTAAAAACAATTAATGAAAATTATTTGAAAGATAGAAGTTGGGATACTATGGTTTTTTAATTGATGTAGATATTTAAAAATGATAATGATGATAAAATAATTTTGTCAGCATTTTGATAACAATTTAATGATAAACATGGGTATGTACAAGAATAATTTTGATAGAAGTAACCTGAACCAGGGGTAAAAGAACCCTGGAATGGGTTAGAATTATCACGTATAAAACTGAAATTTTCAGAATGATATTTTAATACTAAATTAATATTAAATAGAAAGTAGTATGATCATATGTTTATTTTATATTTTTATCATAAAACTAATATTCTTTTAATTTTCTTTACATGTAATAATTTTGATATTATAGATATAAATGAGTGATTTTATACTTATTATAATGGGTTTATGAGTAAAATGTAAGGTGACACATGATTTATAATACTTTTAGTGACATGGATAATTTTTTTATTGAAGAAAATAAATATTTTATTTACAAGAAATCACATTGTATAAAATTATTCAATTTCAAGGTGTTTAAGTTTTCTAAAAAGGAATTTATTTAGACATGTTTTTATTGATAACACATTAAAATTCATGGTAATATTTAGAGAAATTCTATTGCGTATTTTCTTACTCACCCATTATATTTCATTATTACCAAAATTAAAATATTAATTTTTTATTTGAAATAGTCCATAGTACTTGTGTTAGAGGAGTGGTCTGTTGGTGTTTAGACACATTTATGATAGAGGAATTGGTCTTTCCATGGATCATAGTAATCTGTTTTATGTTTGTTTTTTATCAAAACCTTCTGTATGGTTTGGTATTTTCTATATTAATTTATTTTATTCAAACACTTTTAAAGATGTTATTTGGTTTTGATTTACAAATAGTTCATTTCATGAATCTATGTTTAGTTTTATTTTCATGGAAAATAATACTATATAATTTTTTATATTTCATCTTATGATGCTATTTTCTCTATATGGTGATAAGGGAGAAAGAAGGATGACATGTGATTTCTATATCTTGGGTATTAATAATGTTATTTAGGTAAGGGATATAATAAAAATATTTAATCTTAATTGTAAATAATCCTTGGAAAGTATGAGATATAAATAGATAATTTTGATAGGGAATGAAATATCCTTATACAAATATATATCTAACCTTTTTATAATGAATATCAAGTTAATAAATACATTTAAATACAAAATGAGATTTATTAATATATTTTAGAGATTTTCATTGTTTTTCCATTGATTAGTATCATACCAATGAAAGATCAAATTATCATTTTGTATATGAATAATCATAGTAATAGATAAATATGGAAAACCTTTTTTATATATTTTGAAATGAATTCATTCACTAAGAATTGTTTTGAAAAAAACAGTTTTATTGATTCTATATATTTTAAAAGTTATTTTAGAAATATTTTGAAAAAAATAGATTTGATGAAAATCCATCTGAAGGGTTTCTTGGAAAATATCATTTGAGGAATGATGTAAAAAAATATCAGAAAAAACCAAATATATTTTTATGAAAAACTAAAAGTTATTATGAAATATTATAAATATTTTTCTAGAATAATTTTGATAAATTTTAATACTGATTTATTGTAATGAGATTTTTTGTTTTTCATTGATAAGTGATAATTTTTTAACATTATAGAAATAAATATTTTCAAAACCATATTTATTGGTTGGGAGATGATAGCATGGGATATATTCAAATCTCTTGAAATTTTTATTCATATTATCTATGTAATTGAAATTTCATTGAACCAATATAGTTTCTAAGAGAATAAATTATTCCAACATCCAGGTTTTAAAGATTTATTCATATCACCACCATATAATAAGAATTTCCTTTATGAACACTCATTCGTAATTTTTTATATCATAATGTTTTGTTATTTTTCTTTATTTTGTCTGGTTATAGAACATTCCAATATTCCTCGTTTTGATATAACAATATTTTCAAAATGTTTATAGATTCATTACCTGATCGGATGCCCTATTTTACTAGAATATGGAGATGATTCTTTGAAGTTGGAACCTTTAATTTTTAGTGTGGTTTTAATTCAAATGATGATTAGGGATGTTTTGATTCAATTTTCTCTAGATTGATACTCATTCATGTGTCTCTATAGAGGTATATAATGAGGGATTGGAGATGGAGTGATTACTTAGCTTCCCACATATAGCTAACCTAATTATGGTAATTATTTTGGTTTATTTTAATGGTGGATATTTTTTTGGAAATTTTGGAAATTAGTCATATTGTAAGATCTCATACTTCTAATGAGGTTCTCCTTTGTTTAAATATTTATTTTAGTCTCTTTAATTTGAATAATGTGATGTTTATAGAGTGTATAAGGATTCTCAGGGGTTTTTTAGGGGAAGGGGGTTTCAGACATGATAGAGGGGTGAATGTGTCTAACTAGTTCTTGTTCTATTATTGGTGCATGGTTGGTATTAACAGTTCTCCTTACTCATGTTTTCATGGAGGTAGGGTTCACAATTTATGAAACTGTGAAAGGGGGAAGTCCAGTTCGTGTGGGCCTGGAAAAATCCACCTTTACGGTTTCTGTAAGGGTTTCTAAACCATGTGGGATTCCCAAGAAGCAATACTACCTAGACCCCTCTTTAGTAGAGGGTGGTTCACAGCTGGTTCATGATTTTTCCAATCTGGTTAAAAAAATAAAGCTCCCCATTAAAATAAAGAAAATTTACATTTCATCCATCAGGCCTCAAGTGTTCTAACTCAGGTTTCTCCACCATTATTCATATTTCAGAAAGGATGAGGAGATAAACCATCATAGGCTTTCCAAAGATCGATTTCACATTTTAAAAAGTAGTTTAGAGTGTCTTTGGTGTGGATAGAATCTCAAGGTGAGTCCAATACTGTAACGACCCAAAAATTTCATTAATGGAAAATCCATCTTGATCCAGTTAAATGTTTCTTTATGCTTTTATAAGATGTCAACTTCTTTAGTTTAACGTTAAGATTTGTGACCGTTACTTTTATAGCCGTTGAACAGTGATCATCTGGGTAGTTTAAATATAAGGCTTTAACGAACCAATTTTCTACTCAGACAAAGGAAGCGATGGCCTCATCCAGTAGAATCGCCCCTTACGAAGCCCATTTGTCGGAGCTCGGAAAAGAGGTGGCGTCTTTGGGCTTTTCCCTTGACCAAACCCAAGCTAAGCTTCATCAAGTCAAGCTCGAACGTGATCGTCTACGGGAAAAATGGAAGTTGATAGAGATTACCACTCGAGCGATGTTATCCGAGCAACCCCAAGAGTCTGTCACCATCGCACACCTTACCCTTAGGTCTTATGCAGCTATTTTAAGGGGTTATGTAACAAATAAGTAGCACCATGTTCGTGTACATTATTTTTTTTATATAATAATGAATATAATTTCTAGTCATTTTTGATGCCTTGTAATTAGTTTTTAAAGTACAAACGGTGTTTTTAGTTATTATTTAATTAAGAATTAAATTAAAGGATTTTTGAATTAAATAATATTTTAATAAAATATTATTATTAATATTAAATTAATTTTTATTAAATATAAATGATCTTATAATTTTATGAATGCAATTAAATTTTTTATTAAGGTTTGAAATCCATTTCTGTCAAAACCCGTGAATTTTTTATAAATGTCGGTTTTTATTTTAAAAGTAAAAATTAACATATTTAGAAAATTATTTAGATAAAATAAATATTATTTTTGGAATCAGGACGTTTAAATTATCCAACGGTGAATTTTTCATAATTTTCTGAGACAGTCAAATTTTTGGGTAAAAATTAAATACCATTTAAATATATAATGTGTTTTATGACATCATAATGACCCAATGGTGATATAATAAAATACCATAATCCTTATGTTCGGCCAATATGTGTTTTATCATTAAAATAATGAGGTTTTGGGTTTTTTTGACTCACTTTTCAAAGCATTAATGGAGCCCTCAAGACTTATTCAACACTTTGCCTTTTTAAATTAATTTCCATGGGAGTGTGACTCACCTCCACATAAGCAACCCTAATTTTTTTAATAAGTTCGGACCTTGTCCTTGTAAAATATTGTTTTCCTCTTTCCTTTTCCAGAAACCATGGGCAAATACCATGGGATGGTTTGTGGTTTGGATTATTTTAATATAAGGGGTCCCAAACCTAAATAATAAAGAATTCTCTCACCTTTCCTATATAAATCCACCCAAGCTCCCACTTCCTCCTCACCCAAAGCCCTTGAAGTTCGTCAAACCTCTGCCCTACTCTCTCTAGAATCCTCTCAAGGTTCCCCAAGCTCCCAAGAAGCCTCTCACAAGCCTCTCTCTAGCCTTTGGAAGCACACTTCCAAGTAAGGGTTTTTTCTTCCTTTCTCATTTTTTTTCAATTTTCTTTAAGTTGTATTGCCCTTTTAATTTCATTTATGAATGTTGGGGTATGGTTTCTCACCTCTCCCATACTGCCCTCTTATTGTTTGAATGATGGGAGACCCCTTTCTCTCTCATTAAATGCCTCCCATGTACACCCGTTACTATGCCGAAATTCCGAAAGGAACCTTTTTCTCCTCTTTTATATTCAAGCAATACTTTTGTATCATGAATCTAAATTCCTTTTCAATTGTTGGGACATGTATCTATATGACCTTCTTACTGTACATTACATGTAAATATGATGAGGAACCCCTTTCTCTCTCATCATCCTTTTTATGAATTCTTATATCATGCCGTTACGCTGCCGAAATCACACCGATTTTCTAAGCCAATATCATTGTGTAGTGAATACCATGCCCATTTCTCCATCAAGGGTATTCACCTTTATGCACATTTACTTATTGATTGTAAAGTTTCATGTATGAATTCCACATTCCTTTATCGTGGAATAAATGATTATGTTTTATGAATCCATGTTTTATGATCCATGTGGCACACTTATGCATGAAATGAAATGTTTAAGAAGGGTGCGCCCTTTATAGCGCTCCAATGCATTGGGTAAAGTATAGTATCATGATACGTCATGTGCAATGAGTGTTGACTCATGCTAATTCAAGTGCAACGAGGGTTTACTCGTGATTCAAGTGCAATGAGGGTTTACTCATGCTCCATGTGCAATGAGCCTTGGCTCATGCTAATTCAATGTTAAGTGTTGTTGCCACATTTCCATGTTATGATTATCATGCTTTATCATGCCTTTATGTTCATGTCTCTCTTATGCTCTATTGATATGCCTATTTCCTAACATGTATTGTACTCCTCATGTTATTCATTATGTACTCCCTTACTGGGCTTTATAGCTCACCCTTTTCTTATGCATGTCCTCAGGTTATCCCATGCAATGCTAAGTACGAAGGAATGTAGTGGTCATGTAAAGGAAGTTTTCAATAAGGATGTTGTATTTCAAGTTTAAAGTTTTTATGTAATGATCCTAAGCCCCAAAGACACTAAACCTCTCGATCTTCTTTGTTGTATCAAGTGAAGTTTTATGTAATAAAGCATGTTTAAGTTGTAATAAAAAGCAGGGTTGTCATAGTTGGTATCAGAGGCAGGTTTAGTTATTTTTGGGATTAGGAAACCCTAGTAAAGCCTTAGATACAAGACTAAGAATAATAAAAACATCCCTAAGTTTTGGTAAATACTAAGTAAGTGTTTTATCAAACAAATACATCCCTGTCTGGATACGAGCAGGTAGAGGCGGCTCTGGCACAGATGTATCCTAGGGATAAAACCCGAAAACACCGCTTTGAGCTAGACTCGAACGGGAAATGGTGCACGACAATGGGCCTTGCTGCACTCTTGGTTACGACACTCCCGAGGGATATGTTTTGATAAATTCACAATCTTAGTATGAACCCTTATTAAGGGAAAAATGCCCCTAAGAATATATGTTAGAAGGAAGATCATGAAAAGCCTGGATTGAATCCTATAGACTCATGAGTTGAAGAGATTAAAGTTTATTTATAAGTCATCAACTTTTGTCTTTGGATTACCCTTTATGTGTTACCCCTAACTTTCCTTTTATTCCATCCAATGGCCGGTAATAGGAGAACTCGGGCTAACAACCGTTGTGAAGATCAGTGTGATGATTGTACTTATGAGATGCCCAATCCAGTGGGAGCGGGAATCGCGAACTTTGTCACACTTCTCTCTCAGCTAACTCAAGTTTTGTATAGAAACACTGGTCAAGAGGAACGTTCAACCCCCCCCCCCCCCCTAAGAAAGAACAAGTCGCTATTGAAAGCTTCATGAGACAAAGGCCTTCTACTTTTAGTGGATCATCTGATCCCACGATTGCTGAACAATGGATCAACTCCATTGAAAAGATATTATCCATCCTCCAATGCTCTGAAAAAGAGAAGGTTCTCCTGGAGGCTTATCGTATGGAGGGTGAAGCTGATCAATTGTGGACATTGATCAAAAATACGAAGCCTGAGGAGGAGATCGAGGCTTTGGAATGGAAGGTATTCCGGAAGATGTTTTTCGATAAATATTTTCCACGCACCCTCCGTCTTAAGATGGAAAGGGACTTCCTTTCCCTCAAGCAGAAAGATGAGGAATCTGTGGGAGCGTACGAGGCAAACTTCACAAGTCTTGCACGATACGCTTCCGGCTTTGTCGTTACCCCCGAATGCAAGGTTGACCACTTCTTTGGTGGGCTGAAGCCTAGCTTGCGGAAAGCATTAGCGATCCGTGACTTCGACAGCTATGAGGAAATTGTCCGATGTGCCCTCAAGGTTGAAATGGAGATCGGAGAATCACAGGGGTATCATGGGGACAAGAAGCGGAAGGTGGACTTCAATGCTGGTGGTCCGATGGATAAATCCAACGACGCTAAGAAATTCCAGCACCCCACTTGCCAAAAGTGTGGAAAGAAGCACCCTGGAAATTGCCTTAGGGGGACAAGAAAATGCTTCAAGTGTGGAAGAGAAGGGCACCTAGCTGTAAACTGTCAGCAAGAAGGACCCGCGGCTGCGACAGAGGGGAGGAACGCTCCGTTCGAACCTCAACGCGTTGTTCAATGCTTCAAATGCAAAGAACCGGGTCATTTTGCGAATCAGTGCCCTAATCCAAGGGTTATCGGAGGCAATCAACAACCTCCAAGACAGCAAGGAAGAGGTTTTGCCATCACTTCTGCCGAAGTGAACCCCGACAACGAAGTGGTGACAGGTACGCTAGTTATTCATTCAAGAATAGCGAACGTACTTTTTGATTCAGGTTCTACGCATTCTTTTATATCTCAAAAGTTTAGTAGAACAATCCCTGCACCACCACAAATCCTGGAAGTAAAGATGTCGGTGAGTACGGAAAATGGGACAATCATTGCATCCCATGAGTATAAGTCCTCCCCTGTTATAATATGTGGATTGAATTTCCCGGCGAACCTCGTCATACTCCCTTTGGTGGAATTTGATGCAATTCTTGGCATGGATTGGCTTTCCTTATATAGAGCCAACATAAATTGTCGGGAGAGGGAAATCACACTCCATATGGAGAATCGACCCCCGATTCTTTACAAGTGTTAGGAGGAAGATGAATCTCCTTTAGCTCCATCATCTCAAGCATGGATATTACTGCCTTATGAGCACGCATATCTGGCTCAGATGATTGAGTCCAAGGAAGAAACCACCCTTGAAGAAATGCCTATTGTGAGGGAATTCGCTGAAGTATTTCCCGAGGAACTTCCTGGTCTTCCTCCAAGAAGAGATGTTGAGTTCTCAATTGAACTTATACCTAGGGCGCTACCAATATCCAAGACTCCATATAGAATGGATGTTGTTGAGCTTGAAGAGCTGAAGAAACAACTACAAGAGAATCTGGATAAAGGGTTTATACGCCCAAGTGCATCACCATGGGGTGCACCAGTCCTCTTCGTCAAGAAGAAGGATGGGTCAATGCGGCTTTGCATCGATTATCGTGAACTTAACAAAATCACGATAAAGAACAAGTATCCTCTCCCAAGAATCGATGACTTGTTTGATCAGCTGCGTGGAGCACAATACTTCTCCAAGGTCGACTTGCGGTCGGGATATTATCAAGTAAGGGTGAAGAAGGAAGATATCCCCAAGACTGCTTTTCGTACAAGGTACGGGCACTATGAATTCATAGTAATGCCTTTTGGACTCACCAATGCTCCAGCAATATTCATGGACTTGATGAATAGAGTCTTTAGAGATTACCTAGATAAATTTGTGGTAGTCTTTATAGATGATATTCTAATATACTCCAAAACCAAGGAGGACCATGAGGAGCATTTAAGAACTGTACTGGAGACTTTGCGCAAGGAGAAGCTCTATGCCAAGTACAACAAGTGTGAGTTCTGGTTGAAGGAGGTCTCATTCTTGGGCCATATCATCACAAGCAATGGGATATCTGTGGACCCCTCCAAAACAGATGTAATTGAGGGATGGCCGAGGCCAACATCGGTAACTGATATCCGTAGCTTCTTGGGGTTAGCTGGATATTATCGACGATTTGTGAGAAACTTCTCACGATTGTCCAACCCTCTTACCAAGCTAACTCGAAAGGGAGTAAAGTTTGCTTGGAGTGATGAATGCGAAGAAAGCTTCAAGGAGTTGAAAAGGAGGCTTATCACTGCACCTGTGCTCACTTTACCCACAAGTGGGGAGCTTTTTGTGGTATTCAGTGATGCTTCGAAGAAGGGCTTAGGATGTGTGCTGATGCAGAATGATAAAGTGATATCCTATGCCTCAAGGCAGTTGAAAATCCATGAGCGAAACTATCCAACGCATGATCTGGAGTTGGCGGCGGTGATCTTTGCCTTGAAAATCTGGCGGCATTATCTCTATGGAGAGAAATGTGAGATATATACTGACCACAAGAGTCTTAAATATATATTCACACAGAAAGAGCTTAATATGCGCCAGAGAAGATGGACAGAGCTCATAAAGGATTATGACTGTTCAATACATTACCACCCTGGGAAGGCGAACAAGGTGGCGGATGCCCTAAGTAGAAAGGATCCGGCAATTCTATCAATGATGAGAATTGAGAGGGATCCAATCTTCTAAGACTTGATGAAGATGGACGTGGGAATCATAAAGAAGGGAACATCATCAATCCTTTCACAAATGATTGCTCAACCATCTCTTTTGGAAAGGTTAAAGGATGCTCAAAAGGATGATGCGATAATCCAAGAAAAAGTGGAAGCTACCAAAAAGGGAAAATCCTCACAGTTTAATGTTAATGAAGAAGGAATTGTGCGGTTTGGGAAAAGACTATGTGTCCCATCAAGTTCGGAGCTGAAGAAGGAACTTTTGGATGATGCACATAGTTCAAATTTCTCTATTCACCCAGGGAGCACAAAGATGTATCGAGATCTCCGAGAAAACTTTTGGTGGGATAATATGAAGAAGGAGATCGCCGAATATACATCAAAGTGCCTGGTGTATCAGCAAGTGAAGGCAGAGAGGCAGAAGTATAAGGGGATGATGCAACCATTTCCCATACCAGAATGGAAATGGGAGAACATCACCATGGACTTCGTCACTGGACTTCCAAGGACATCCAAAAGCAACAATGCAATCTGGGTTATTGTGGATCGTCTTACAAAGACTGCACACTTCATTGCTATTCGAGAGGATTTCTCTTTGGATCAGCTGGGACGGATATATATCAGGGAAGTGGTACGGTTGCATGGAGTACCACTATCTATTGTGTCTGACCGAGATCCAAGATTTACCTCTAAGTTTTGGAAGAGTCTTCAACATGCTCTGAATACTGAACTGAACTTCAGTACGACCTATCATCCTCAAACTGATGGCCAATCCGAGCGGACTATCCAAACACTTGAGGATATGTTGAGAGCGTGCTCAATGGACATTAAAGGAGGATGGGATCAACATCTTCCTCTAGTTGAGTTCTCTTATAATAATAGTTTCCACTCGAGCATCCAAATGGCACCATATGAAGCCCTGTATGGGAAAAGGTGTAGAACACCGGCATGTTGGGATGAGGTCGGTGAACGTAAGCTGCTTGGACCAGAAATGGTCGAAGAAATGGTGGAGAAGGTGAAAACCATTCAGCAGCATATCAAGGCAGCCCAAAGTCGACAGAAGAGTTATGCAGATAATCGTTGACGAGACCTTGAGTTTAAAGTCGGAGACATGGTGTTTTTACGCATATCTCCGTGGAAGAAGGTCATGAGGTTTGGAAAGAAAGGGAAGTTAAGTCCAAGGTACATCGGCCCATTCGATATTCTTGATCGTGTTGGGGCTGTGGCCTATCGACTAGCACTTCCACCTACTATGGCCAAGGTGCATGATGTCTTCCATGTGTCCCTCTTAAGGAAGTACATACCAGACCCTTCACATGTACTCTCTTCCGAGGTGGTACAATTAGAAGACGATCTTTCTTATGAGGAGCAACCAGTGAAGATCTTAGATCGTAGAGAAAAAGTTCTACGAAATAAGATAATGCCCCTCGTCAAGGTGTTGTGGAGAAACCACAAGTTTGAAGAAGAAACTTGGGAGTCAGAGGATATGATGAAGCTAAGTTACCCACATTTGTTTTAGTGTGGGAAAAGGAAAATTTCGAGGGCGAAATTTCTTAAGGGGGGAATGTTGTAACGACCCAAAAATTTCATTAATGGAAAATCCCTCTTGATCCAGTTAAATGTTTCTTTATGTTTTTATAAGATGTCAACTTCTTTAGTTTAACGTTAAGATTTGTGACCGTTACTTTTATAGCCGTTGAACAGTGATCATCTGGGTAGTTTAAATATAAGGCTTTAACGAACCAATTTTCCACTCAGACAAAGGAAGTGATGGCCTCATCCAGTAGAATCGCCCCTTACGAAGCCCATTTATCAGAGATCGGAAAAGAGGTGGCGTCTTTGGGCTTTGCCCTTGACCAAACCCAAGCTGAGCTTCATCAAGTCAAGCTCGAACGTGATCGTCTACGGGAAAAATGGAAGTTGATAGAGATTACCACTCGAGCGATGTTATCCGAGCAACCCCAAGAGTCTGTCACCATCGCACACCTTACCCTTAGGTCTTATGCAGCTATTTTAAGGGGTTATGTAACAAATAAGTAGCACCATGTTCATGTACATTATTTTTTTTATATAATAATGAATATAATTTCTAGTCATTTTTGATGCCTTGTAATTAGTTTTTAAAGTACAAACGGTGTTTTTAGTTATTATTTAATTAAGAATTAAATTAAAGGATTTTTGAATTAAATAATATTTTAATAAAATATTATTATTAATATTAAATTAATTTTTATTAAATATAAATGATCTTATAATTTTATGAATGCAATTAAAATTTTTATTAAGGTTTGAAAGCCATTTCTGTCAAAACCCGTGAATTTTTTATAAATGTCGGTTTTTATTTTAAAAGTAAAAATTAACATATTTAGAAAATTATTTAGATAAAATAAATATTATTTTTGGAATCAGGACGTCGAAATTATCCAACGGTGAATTTTTCATAATTTTCTGAGACAGTCAAATTTTTGGGTAAAAATTAAATACCATTTAAATATATAATGTGTTTTATGACATCATAATGACCCAATGGTGATGTAATAAAATATAATAATCCTTATTTTCGGCCAATATGTGTTTTATCATTAAAATAATGAGGTTTTGGGTTTGTTTGACTCACTTTTCAAAGCATTAATGGAGCCCTCAAGACTTATTCAACACTTTGCCTTTTTAAATTAATTTCCATGGGAGTGTGACTCACCTCCACATAAGAAACCCTAATTTTTTTAATAAGTTCGGACCTTTTCCTTGTAAAATATTGTTTTCCTCTTTCCTTTTCCAGAAACCATGGGCAAATACCATGGGATGGTTTGTGGTTTGGATTATTTTAATATAAGGGGTCCCAAACCTAAATAATAAAGAATTCTCTCACCGTTCCTATATAAACCCACCCAAGATCCCACTTCCTCCTCACCCAAAGCCCTTGAAGTTCGTCCAACCTCTGCCCTACTCTCTCTAGAATCCTCTCAAGGTTCCCCAAGCTCCCAAGAAGCCTCTCACAAGCCTCTCTCTAGCCTTTGGAAGCACACTTCCAAGTAAGGGTTTTTTCTTCCTTTCTCATTTTTTTCAAATTTCTTTAAGTTGTATTGCCCTTTTAATTTCATTTATGAATGTTGGGGTATGGTTTCTCACCTCTCCCATACTTCCCTCTTATTGTTTGAATGATGGGAGACCCCTTTCTCTCTCATTAAATGCCTCCCATGTACACCCGTTACTATGCCGAAATTCCGAAAGGAACCTTTTTCTCCTCTTTTATATTCAAGCAATACTTTTGTATCATGAATCTAAATTCCTTTTCAATTGTTGGGACATGTATCTATATGACCTTATTACTGTAAATTACATGTAAATATGATGAGGAACCCCTTTCTCTCTCATCATCATTTTTATGAATTCTTATATCATGCCGTTACGCTGCCGAAATCACACCGATTTTCTAAGCCAATATCATTGTGTAGTGAATACCATGCCCATTTCTCCATCAAGGGTATTCACCTTTATGAACATTTACTTATTGATTGTAAAGTTTCATGTATTAATTCCACATTCCTTTATCGTGGAATAAATGATTATGTTTTATGAATCCATGTTTTATGATCCATGTGGCACACTTATGCATGAAATGAAATGTTTAAGAAGGGTGCGTCCTTTATAGCGCTCCAATGCATTGGGTAAAGTATAGTATCATGATACGTCATGTGCAATGAGTGTTGACTCATGATAATTCAAGTGCAACGAGGGTTTACTCGTGCTTCAAGTGCAATGAGGGTTTACTCATGCTCCATGTGCAATGAGCCTTGGCTCATGCTAATTCAATGTTAAGTGTTGTTGCCACATTTCCATGTTATGATTATCATGCTTTATCATGCCTTTATGTTCATGTCTCTCTTATGCTCTATTGATATGCCTATTTCCTAACATGTATTTTACTCCTCATGTTATTCATTATGTACTCCCTTACTGGGCTTTATAGCTCACCCTTTTCTTATGCATGTCCTCAGGTTATCCCATGCAATGCTAAGTACGAAGGAATGTAGTGGTCATGTAAAGGAAGTTTTCAATAAGGATGTTGTATTTCAAGTTTAAAGTTTTTATGTAATGATCCTAAGCCCCAAAGACACTAAACCTCTTGATCTTCTTTGTTGTATCAAGTGAAGTTTTATGTAATAAAGCATGTTTAAGTTGTAATAAAAAGCAGGGTTGTCATAAATACCCCCGCTATATTTTTTTATAATGTATTTTAGAATCTCTCCACTTCTTTGAAATCCCTAAAACCATTTTTTCTTGTGGTTTTTAGGTTAAGGAATTTAAATTGGTTTGATATAGAATCAATGGTTAAGGTTGAGTGAACTTTTTTCTATGGGATCATAGTAGGTGGCCTAAAAGTTTATCCCATAGTCATGATGCACTATTATTATGTGTATGTTGTTGTTCTCAAGTGTTGTTTTGCGTACTGTTTGGATTGGAATGTTAGAAATGTTAAATTCATTTCTTAAATGATGAATTGAACCCCTAATGATCCTAAAGGGGTGTATTGATGTTGAATATCCTTAAAAAAGACCTCCCGTGGGATATGTCACTCCATTGAACAAGGAAATTAGGGTATTAAATAAGGAATTAATGAGTTAATAAGAAAGATACCATAATGAATGTGTTGGAATATTATTGTGAAATATTATACGTTATTAGTGATGTTAGTGTCTAGTGGTGAACATGTTATAAATGGGAGTTTGGTATAATGTGAATGTGGTAAATGGTTTATGAGATATAAGAGTAAATTTCATAATGATGTTATAGGTTCTAGTAAAATATATGTTAGTTGGAATGTGAATGGTATATGTGATGAATGGGTTATTATTTTCGAATGGAATATGAGTTAATAAGTTATGACATGTAAATGGAATATGTGATAAATGATGTATTTTTGTGAATGGTAAATCTGTTATGGGTAAAGAATCATTTTCACAATGATTAATTGTTTTGGGGGAGTTTTTATTAGGATATTCCCATGTTTTGGCCCAAATGATTCTCTAGGACCACTAATTTATTGGAAGTGTTTGAGTTCTAGACATAGTATCTATAATCCTAAAGGATTGTAATGGTTTAAAAATGGACTGATTCGCCAAGTTGAGGTAATGTACAATGACTGATGCTCCAAGGTAATTTAACTAAATGAGTTTATGAAATGGTTACCCATGTGAGACACTAAACCTAATACTTATGTGTTGTTTTCCTGACTGGAATAGGACAATGTTATATTTTTGAATATGGGGAAAATTTAGAAAATAATAAAATGAGTGGTAAATTTAAATATTGACTGATTAATTGTACCTATTTATTTAGTTTCATCCCATTATCTTGGTGTACCTCGGCATAAACCTTTGTTAGACTTGATATTTTGTAGACACAATTGTCGGTGGCCTGTTGATTTGTACTTAGACACTTCTTGGGCCACCATTATATTCCCAAGTAGACTTTATGCTTGCATGTTAGGACTAGAGAAAGGGCCATATTCTAGATGGTTGATTTTGGCTTGGG
This sequence comes from Viscum album, assembly GCA_963277665.1. Taxonomy (NCBI): domain Eukaryota; kingdom Viridiplantae; phylum Streptophyta; class Magnoliopsida; order Santalales; family Viscaceae; genus Viscum; species Viscum album. Next base: position 2,137,299,837 of record OY728138.1, read on the forward strand.
GTGTTCATGGTTAAGGGATCCTGACTTGGATCCATGGAACATTTTGGGGATTCTTCAATTTCCATTTATTTTGGGTATTTCATTACTCATAGAACTATATTACAAGACATAACATATATACTATTTGGTTATATTCTTGAAAATAATGTTTGGAAATGAAATATGGAGTCATGTTCACTATTTTCTTGTTTTTGTTATTTTTATTTGACATTTGTGGTGTATTACTCTAGTAAGGAGGGAAAAGTATATCCATGTAATTTTTTATTCACTCTCTATTCATCTGAAACCTATGGAATATGGGGAATCATTCTAGAGGTCATGTGGATACCCGGATCGAGGCACCATTTTAGTGGCACCCAGGCTGAGGATGTTACAAAGTGGTATCAGATAAGGTTTCCTTTTCTATTTTCATATAATTTGTTAATTATATATTGAATATTTTTATGTTTTATTTCTTAGAAATGATATTTTTCATGGGATTATCTGACTCATGTGTGAGGAAAAACCCGTGTAATCAGGGTGGTATTGTTGTTATTGATGTTTTTTGTTTTTACAATTGGATGTTATTTCATCGTGGGTGGTGCACATGTTGTGTAATATGATGTTTTATCTCTATTTTAATCATTTACAACATTGGAATAATATTTTTATACACATTTATCATTTTAAGAACATAATAGTTTTGGTTACATGCATCATGATAGGAATGTACAGGGGGAAAGGATGTAGGTTGTGAATGGACGAAATGATTTTCATCTTATTTAAGAGTATATGAAACGGTTCCTAATAAAGATATTTCAATTGGATAAATTGATGGAACAAATATAACAGTTTAATATCCATATAATGAAACGTTTTAAATGGTTTAAAATAATATTCCTTTTTATTTAGTTGGAAATATGAAAATGGATCTCAGAATCAGAATGAATTATGTTGTTGAATATTAAATGGTTAAAAAGGTTGTTTATTGAAAAGTTTTGCGTTATGTGCATTATTAATTCCATGTTAACCATGACCTATGGATTGGATGGTTGAGGTTAGTGTTAGTGATATGACTAGATTCATTGATATAGTGTATGTGAAATGGATTGTTTGGTGATTGCAGAGATCCTTCTTCTGTAAAAAAATATAAAAGATATGTGTTATGTGTTTGAGATGTGTGATTGGGATTATAGAGAGATTCCACTATAAATACAGGTGATGGTTGGGAGATATGAGGATATCGATGAGAGTTCTCCTCTATTAAATGTTGAGTCAATAAGGTTTTCCTTATGACTTTTCCATTCCTTCTTGTTTTGAAAATCACAAACACCTTATCTTTAGGAAAATTGCTTTTATAAGGAAAATTGCTTTTATAAGGAAAATTGCTTTCTTAAGGAAAATCGCTTTTAAAAGAAAAATTATCCTTATCATATTTTCATCCATATTTTTCTTAAGTATGAGATTCAGATTCATTTTCTCGGAATCGTTGAAACATTGATATAAAGCATTCTGTTTTAGGATTCGGATTCTGGACAAGAACTATAAGGAAGTTTCATTCCGAATTCCGGATATGAACTCTGACTAAGTTCTATTCCAGATTCAGGATACGAATTCTGAAGAAGAATTCTCATTACGAATTCTAATGAAGAAATCCCATTCCGAATTCTCATTACGAATTCTGAAGAAGAATTCTCATTATGAATTCTAATGAAGAAATCCCATTCCGAATTCTCATTACGAATTCTGAAGAAGAATTCTCATTACGAATTCTAATGAAGAAATCTCATTCTGAATTCTCATTACGAATTCTGAAGAAGAATTCTCATTATGAATTCTCATGAAGAAATCCCATTCTGAATTCTCATTACGAATTCTGAAGAAGAATTCTCATTACGAATTCTAATGAAGAAATCCCATTTCGAATTCTCATTACCAATTCTGATGATGAATTCTCATTACGAATTCAGATGAAGAATTCTCATTCAGAATTCTCATTCCGAATTCACCTATTAAATAGAATCTGATCATCTTTGTTTTATACACTCTGAATTTATTCACTCCGAACCTTCACTCCGAAGTTTTCATTCTGAACCTTTATGTTAGAGTTTAAAATGATGTCGTACATTCTGTTACATTTGTTTTGTTATAAAACGATGTCGTCTGGTTTGTTTTAAACTAACCGTTGTCTAAGTGACACGTGTACAGGTCCCTCCGATCTTTAAGGAAAATATGACCGTTGGAGAGGGAGCCGACCTTACCTATAAATAGGAGCTCATTTGAAAAAGCTCAGTGTTGATAGCTGATGAAAGTGCTGAAAGGCTGAAAAATTTGCTTGAAGTGATTTCTAGAGAGAGAGGCTCTTATTAACTCTCAAAGCTTCGTGCGACTCCGAATGTTCGTGATTACATTCGAGGGCTTCTGGGGATAGGAAGACAGAGGTGTCGACTACCTTGAAGTTCGAGGGCTTCCTTGCTGAGGAAGACAGAGGTTGCCAACTACCTTGAAGTTGATGGCTTGCGGGGATAGAAAGACAGAGACTCTGATCTTCGTATCGAGGGCTTACCCTGGTGTGGGTAAGACAGACTTGCTTGAAAGTATAAATCAAGGGACCTTTATCCAAGGTTGTTGGATACCCTTCTCTTTGGGTTAAAAGACTATTATCTTGTTACTTGTAGTTTAACTACTTGTTTTATTTCCGCTGCAATTTGTATCTTAAGGAAAGTATAACTTTCTTATACTTCCTTACTTACTCTGATTCATTTAGATTCTATACGCTTTAAGGTAGAATCTCATATTGTAATTGTTTGTTAAGTTTCAATCTCTGGAACCATATTTCCGGAACCTACTTTTGGAATCACTTTCCAAGTTTAGTTCGGTGTTAGAGGTGTTGTGAATTTTCTTAGTTTAACTTTGTTAAACTTAGCCTTTTCCTTTACTTAAGGAAAACATAGTTATTCTTAACTAACTTTAAAGGTTCCAAAGGAATTTTTAAAGTATACAATTCACCCCCCCTCTTGTATATTGAGCATCTCATACTATATTTCGATCCTACATTTGGTATGAGAGGTTGGAAACCTCTTACTCTATACCAATCTTACATTTGGTATCAGAGCAGGTTACTGAAATACTTGTACTCACATACAAGTTTTTCTTGCTCACTTTATCCTTCCGAACTTTTTCATTCTGAATTTGTCCATTCCAAAATTTTCCCATTCCGAACTTTGTTATTACGAATCTTTTGCTACTAACAAGTTTGTGTGCAAAGTTATTTTTAGTATGGCAGGAATTAATGTTGGATCTATTGACAATCTAAATCCTACAAGACCACCTATATTTGATGGTAATGAATATGAATACTGGAGAGATCGTATGAAGACATTTGTTATCAATACTGGAGTAGACAACTTTGTCATGCTTACTGGTGATTATAAAATTCCTGACAAGGAAGTCAGAACCTTTACTAACCAGGAAAAGCAAAAATATCAACTCAACTATAAGGTACGCAATACTTTACTATGTTCAATGAATAGAAATATATATAGCCAAATTTCTTCTTGTGAAGCAGCTAACTGTATATGGAAGAAGTTAGAAGTTACACACTTTGGGACTTCCAAGGTGATTGAGACTAGAAGAGCTATGCTTAGAGCTGAATATCATGGCTTCAATTTTCCTTATGGAGAACCTATCTGTAAAGTTCAACAAAGATTTATGACCATCGTCAACAGTCTACAATCTATGGGAGAGAAAGGTTTAGATGATGAAGCTCTTGTGGACAAGATAATTGATATTATGCCCAATGAGTGGGAATCCAAGAGAACAGTTATAGATGAGAACAGGAAGGTCACTCAAATTACTCTTGATGAATTATTTGGAACTCTTCTACAACATGAAACAAGAATGAAGAGAGATGCTGACAACATCAAGAAGAAGAATGGAAATGGTACTGTTGCTTTTACTACAACGTCGAATCAGATGAAAGCTAAGACTCCTGAGAGAGTAACCAGATCCAAGTCTAAGAAAGTCATTTTCCAATCCGAATCTAGTGAGAGTGAAGTCTCAGAAAATGAATTAGCCAATCTTGCTCGAAGGATGAACAAGATAGATGGGCAGAGAAACTTTCAATCCAAGTATAAGAAAAAGGACAAGAAAGATAAGAAAGATGGAGAAGTTACTTGTTATTAATGTAAAAGAGCTGGACATATTAGACCAGATTGCCCTATGCTCAAAAAGAAAGAAAGGAAGGAAAGACATTCAGACAAGAACAGGAAGAAGTATTATAAAGCTAAAGCTAAGAAAGTTATGAAAGCTAAGGACACCTGGAGTGCCAGTGGTGGTGACTCTTCAGATGAATCTTCTGATTATGAATCTTCAGGACAGAAGAATCTTGGTCTTATAGCCAGACTACCGATTGATAATCATTGTCTTATGGATAAGGTACGAAATGCTGAATCATTGACAAATGTTTCTTTAAATCCTAATGATAGTAAGTATTATAACTCTTCTGATGAAGAATCATCTTCTGATGAGGAAAATACTTTACCTACTTATGAAGAAGTCTCTAGGTTTGCTAAACTTCTTGAGATTGAGAATTCCAAACTCAACAAGAAACTTGATAAGGCAAATTCTAGGAATTCTATTCTTAAAAAAGAGATATCAGATCTTTTTAAAGATCTTGATAAGAAAAATACTGATTTTGAAAATATTTCAAAAAATCTTGAGGAAGTAAGTTCTGAGAAGAACAAACTTTCTAAAGAGTTAGAAAAAGTAATTTCTAATAAAAATGTTTTCGAGCCTAACTCTAGTTCAAAAACTAATGATTTTGAGGATAAAAACTTGGTTGTAAATATGAAGTCCGAAATTTTTTCCTTAAAGAAGTGTTTATCAAACTTTACCCATGGTAAGGAAAATTTTGATAAGATGTATTCTCAAATATGACCTTTAAGAAATAAATCCGGATTTGGTTATACCCATGCAAAACCAGTTTTCAGTAACAATTATTTTGTTCCTCAAAGTGCCCCATTTTGTACTAAATGTCAATGTGGAGGTCACTGGGAAAAAAGTTGTTCCTTAAACAAAACCCAATCTCTAGGTTTTCACAAAGCTTACTTTTCTAAGAAAATATGGATACCTAAAATTTTATTGTCTGGAAATCTCGGATCCAAACAAGTTTTGATTCCGAAAGTCTAATTTTCTTCTTGATTTCAGGATAATAAAGAAAGTACCAGCAACAATACATGGTACATGGATAGTGGATGTTCCCGGCACATGACTGGTAACAAAAGCTATTTTGAAAAGATTATCAAAACAAAAGGAGGAAAGGTAACTTTCGGAGACAATGCTAAGGGAGAGATTGTTGGTATTGGTAATATTGTTCTTTTAGGTAAAACCTTGATTTCAAATGTTCTTTTTGTTAAAGGTCTTAAGCAAAACCTCATTAGCATAAGTCAGTTATGTGATGAAGGTTACCTTGTGAATTTTAGGAATGATAAGTGTTTAGTTCACAATTCCAAGGAAGAATTTATTCTCTCAGCCAATAGGCAAGAGAATATCTACACTTTGAATCTAGAAGACCTCAGGAGCCAAGATTTACCTTGCCTATGTGCAATGGAAGATCATTCTTGGTTATGGAATAGAAGACTATGACACTGTAATATGAGAAACCTATGTAAACTTTCTAAGAAGAAACTAGTTAAGGATCTACCGGAGCTTAGATTTGATTCTTCTAAAGTTTGTGATCCTTGTCAATATGGAAAGCAACATAAATCTAGTTTTAAGTCAATCGGTGAAGTCTCAGCAACCGATGCATTACAGTTAGTGCACATGGATATTTTTGGTCCAACACAAACTGGATGTATTGGAGGAAAATACTATGTGTTTGTTCTAGTTGATGATTACACTAGATTTACTTGGGTCTATTTTCTAGCAAAGAAATCTGAATCTTTTTCTTATTTCAAAAGTTTTAGAGCTCAAGTTAAAAATGAGAAAAACCTTCCATTGAAAACTATTCATAGTGATCATGGAGGAGAATTTCAAAATTCTGATTTTGAAACTTTTTGTAGTAAAAAAGGTATTACTCACAATTTTTCAGCACCTAGAACTACTCAACAGAATGGTGTAGTTGAAAGAAGAAATAGAATTCTTCAAGAGATAACTAGAACCATGTTGAGTTAATATTCTATTTCTAGACATTTCTGGGCTAAAGCTGTAAGTACTTCTTGTTATACTATAAATCGAGTTTTGATTAGACCTTTTCTTAATAAAACTCCTTATGGGTTATGGAATGGTAGAAAACCAAGACTTTCTTACTTCAAGGTTTTTGGTTGCAAAGTATTCATTTTGAATACTAAAGATAACTTACATAAATTCGCACCAAAATCATATGAAGGGATTTTCTTAGGTTATTCCACAACCTCTAAGGCTTATAGAGTTTTTAATAAAAATACTTGTACTGTTGAGGAAACAGTGCATGTGAAATTTGATGAGTCTGATCCTTTTGTTTTTAAACCATCTCAACTTACATCTTCGGATGTGTTTTCAAAAACTGATTGTCAACCTTTGATAGAAGAACCTTCTGATAAGGAAATTGTTCTAGAAGATACTTCTGAAACATTTACCCCAGAAGACTTTCTACCCTATGTTGATGAACAGGTTTTACAAAACCCAAATCAGGTGTTTCTTAAGAATCATCCCAGTGATAGTATCATTGGTGATGTAAATCAACCTGTAAGGACTAGAAGTTCCTTAAGAAATGAAAAAGAACATCTAGCATTTCTTTCCCAATTAGAACCTAAAAGCACAGATGAAGCTTTAGGTGATGATGATTGGATCAAAGCAATGCAAGATGAACTAAATGAATTCGAAAGGAACAAAGTCTGGACCTTGGTTGAAAGACCTAAGGAAACTTCTGTTATTGGAGTAAAATGGGTTTTCAGAAATAAATGTGATGAAAATGGAGTCATTGTTAGAAATAAAGCTATACTTGTTGCTAAAGGATATAATCAGCAAGAAGGAATAGACTATGAAGAAACCTATGCTCCAGTAGCTAGACTTGAATCTATCTGTATTCTACTTGCTTTTGCAGCATTCTTTAATTTCAAACTTTATCAAATGGATGTGAAATGTGCTTTTCTTAACGGTTATGTTCAAGAGGAAGTTTTTGTTGAACAACCTCCTGGCTTTGAAGATACAAAACATCTGGATCATGTTTTTAGACTTACCAAAGCTTTGTATGGCCTTAAACAAGCCCCACGAGCATGGTATGATAGACTCACTGGATTTTTGCTTCAAAATAACTATGTTAAGGGAAATGAAGATCCAACCCTTTTTATAAATAAAGATAAGAAAAATTTTTTGATTGTTCAAATTTATGTTGATGACATTATATTTGGTTCAACTCAGCAATCTCTGACTAACTCTTTTGCTGGTCTAATGAAATCTGAGTTTGAAATGAGTATGATGGGTGAGTTAACATTTTTCCTTGGTTTTCAAATTTCTCAAAAATCAGAAGGAACCTACATATCTCAACATAAGTATATTAAAGATCTTCTGAAAAAGTATGGTTATGACAACACTAAGAGTATAAGTACTCCCATTGGTACATCAAACTCTTTAGATCTTGATGAAGCTGGGAAACCAGTAGATCAAACATCTTTTAGAGGTATGATAGGAAGTCTACTTTACTTAACAGCTAGTCGACCGGACTTAATGTTTTCAGTATGCTTATATGCAAGATATCAATCCAATCCTAAGGAATCTCACTTAGAGGCAGTAAAAAGAATTTTTCGCTACCTTAAGGGAACCATGGATCTAGGATTAATCTATACTTCTGGAAATGACTTTGTTCTAAAAATCTTTTCTGATGCTGACTTTGGTGGATGTAGAATGGATAGAAAGAGTACATCCGGAACTTGTTATTTCTTAGGATATTCTTTAGTTTCTTGGTCATGTAAGAAGAAACATTCTGTAGCACTTTCCACTGCTGAAGATGAATATGTAGCAGCTGGAAGTTGTTGTGCACAAGTGTTGTGGATGCAACACACACTCACAGACTATGGCTTGAGTTTTACTAAAACTCAAATTTTGTGTGATAACACAAGTGCCATTTCCCTAAGTAAGAACCATGCACATCACTCCTGTGCAAAACACATAGATATTAGGCATCACTTTCTTAGGGATCACACACTTAAAGGAGATATTATTCTTCAGTTTATCGAAACGCAAGATCAACTTGCTGATATTTTCACAAAATCTTTGCCTTCTGATAGACTTGAATATATTAAACAGAAGTTAGGAATGATAACCGTAAGGTAATATTTATTAATTAACTTTCTGTTGAAAAATTCTCCTTACAGTAATAAACTCCTTTTCATAGGGGGAGTACATTTGATTGTTTGTTTAACAAAGTTTTTCAAAATTTGTTTTCAAACTTTTCGGAACGAATATTTCCGGAATGGAACTTCTGGAACTAAAATTTTCCAAATTGGACATTCTCGTACATAACACTTCTGTAATGGAAGTATTCGTATAGGAAATTTCCGGAATGAAAATTTATGTACTGGCAGTTTCATAACCAGATATTTTTGTACCAGTTGTTTTTCGTACTAAAATTTTTTGTAAGGTATTTTTTCGTACTAAGTTCTTCGTACTGTTTTTCTTCTTAATTTTGTTTTTCGTACTGTGTTTTTCGTAATTATTTTTTCGTACTAAGTTTATTTTTCATAGTTAAATTTTTGAGAAATCTGTCATTACGAATAATCCTCCTAAGCCAATCCGAAAGCTATGGTTACCCTACTCAAGTTTTCATAGTCATATTTTACTTGCTGAAATTTTCTTGTATTATGATTTCGGATTATAGTTTTGTTAACTCTTTGTTTTAATAAAAAGCTCAAAAAGATCGGATTCAAGCTTCCAACCGTCAGATCTGATCTCATCTCATTCCAACCGTTAGATTAACCGTGGAAGGTGAACTGTCATCTCGTTGCCTATATAAAGGGGACCCAAATACTCGTCCCACGTCGATCTCAAAGCTCTCGCGTCCCGAATCTCTGCCTCTCTGATTTAAGGCCGTTCCGAACTTCAGTCTTCTCCGTTCCGAACTTCTCAGAGAACTTCAGATCCGAATGTCTGCAGAGTTAGCATCTCAAGAAATGTCATCTACTAAGCCTATTTCTCAGTGGTTAGTTTACAGAGAAAGGTTAGTTCATCCGGTTTTCTTCAACAACTATGATTACCTTATCTCAAAGAACATCAAGTTGAATAGCTGGGAAGATGTTGCGGTATCAAAAACCGGGAATCAAGATGAAGTATATTCAGACTTACTTATCGAGTTTTATGAGTCAGTTTCTTTCTTCAAGGAAGATAATAGGGATAAGTTCTCTTTTAAGTCTTATTGCAAGACTTACAAGCTTTCTCACACCAAGGCCGCAAGCCTGGTAGGATTGTCTTATGAAGGAGAAGAGGAATTTATTTCCCATGTTTTACCGGACTCTAAGGGTAGCTTCGACAAGGAAAAAGCCTTAGAAACTCTCAGACTTGCTGATGACAAGGCTCCGAAGATTGCAAGTCTTTATACAAATTTCTGGATTCTGGAGTTATGGGTACAAGGACTTATCGTACCGAGGAAAGGTGATAAAGACAGCTTGAAGAAGAGTGAGATCTATATCTTAGATTTCCTGATAAATCTAAGGAAGTTTAACTTGATGAAGCATATTCTTCTTACTCTTGAAAATTTGAAGAAAGGAAATCTGAGAGCTCAGATTATTATGTATCCATCAATCATCTCCAAGTTAATTGTTCGGTGCCTTGAGTCTTTCAAGGAGGCTTGCAAATCTAAGCCGAGAGTTTGCAAGATCATGCTGGTCAACGATGGCACTCTTAAAAGAATGAATGTAGCTTTTGACAAGAAGTCTGGAAAGTTTATTGATCTACCTGTTCAAGAAGAAGTGGCTCCGAAAGTTGCTGATCCGGAATCATCTAAGCCAGTAAGGAAGAGAAAGCTGAAAGAAGTGGAAGTACAATCAGAAAATCCTAAGTCTAAGGAAGTCCACTCTGCACCACCAAAGCCAAAGAAGAAAAAAGCCTATCCTGATGAGGTTGTTCCAAAGTGGAGAGATGATAAAGAGAAAATGAAAGAAGGGGATCCGCAGTTCGGATTGGACCCTGCGGAGGCTAAGGCTTTGAAGGATAGAACCGCTGATGAGCTTGAAAAACAAGCAAAACAAAAGAAGCTCAAGAAGAAGATGTCTGAGGCTGAGGTAGCTCATGCCTTGTTAAAATTCAATGAAATGGTTTCAGCAACTATTCCAGTTCCGAGATCTTTCTCCCTGGAATCTCTACCTGAGACTCCAGGAAGGAATTTCGCTGCTCCGGAAGAGGCTGTTGCTAACAATTCTGAGGAAGTTGAGCAAGTGGAACAAATAGAAGAGGGTGCTGAAGGAAGTGGTGAAATCGGAGATGTGCTGAAACAAGTAGATGATTACAAGGGAACACCTTCGGAACACTTATCACTCCGGAATTCAGAAGCTGAATCTTCGAAGTTAGTTACTCCTGCAATAGAAGAAGAGAAAGGAGAAGAAGAAGTTGCTTATCATGGAGAAGAAGAACAACTTTTACATGATATTTCTCAGATTAAAAACGTAGAGGAAGGTATTCAGGAAGTTGCTGATGAGGAATATAATGTCGTTCAAGTTTCTGATAGTGAGAAGAGAACTCCATAACAGGATTCTATTCCGAAAAAAGATAAGGGGAAACAAATTCTTGATGATACTCCGAGTTCACAAGAGAGGAAGAGAAAGGAAGCTGGTAGTTCTTCAAAGAGAAAGTTGGAGCTTATTGAGGAAGAAAACTCTCCAAGCAAAATTTCGGATTCGGAGTCATCATCATTGGGGCATGATTTTGTTGTCTAGTCTTTACAGAAGTTGGTAGGGACCATTCCGACCTTTTCTAGTATTGACTCAAGATGCCAGATGCTCCAACATGCCTTAAATCAGAAAACTGACTCTGTATCTATGGTTATGGATAAGTGCGTTGAGATTGAGGCTCAGTTCAAAACCTTCTTTGTTGGTTACGAAGCCCATAAAAGATCTTGCAAGAGGATGACAAGTTGGTCGAAGAAGAATGTGGAAGAAATGAGGTTGCTTGATGAGTTTCAAGAAAATGTTAAAGATGCCTTTGAGACAGAGGACAAGAAGATAAACGGGCTGACTTCCTCCTTTGAAGAAAAGATGACTGAAGAAAAGAACTTCCGGATTCAAGAAGTCAGGGATCTGAATGGGAAACTGAATTCTGTTTCTCAGAATTGGAAATTTTAAAGAGATCATCGGATCAATTTTGAAGAAAGGATGAAGACTAAGGAAGAGAAGATCAAAGCTCAGGAAGAGAAGATCAAAGCTCAGGAAGAAAAGCTGAAGGCTCAGGAAGAAAAAATTGAAGCTCAATCCGAAATAATAGTTGCCTTAGAGAAGCAAGATGAAGAAGATCATAAAGACCTGAAGAAGATCAAGACTATTCTTAAGGGGCTCATGTTGAAGGAGAAAGATCTGAAATAACCAAATCTGATCTTTTTCTTGTATTTTTTTGTTACTGACATTCCAAATCTAATGAAATTTGTGTATCTCGTTTCCATTGTTGTCATTACTAATCTTTCAGGTACTTTTTTATTTTTTTTCCATTCCCTCCAATTCTTTTTGAAAATCACAAAGGGGGAGAAGGAAAATATCCTTAAGAAAAAGAAGAACTCTAATAAGAGTTTATCAAAGGGGGAGAAAGAAAAAAATACCCAAGGAAAAAGAACTCTAATAAGAGTTTGTTTAAGGGGGAGTTTTTCTTAATGAAGACCTTCTTATGAAATATCACTCCGGAAATATGAATATGATCCTTAGAGTTTCAAATCCTAAGGGGGAGTTAGTCGTATTCATCTATATCCTTAAAACAAGGGAGATAAGCATTAATTTGTTTCTTTCTTCTTAGAATTTTTTTCTTTCGTAAGGATGTTTGTGCTTTCCAAAAAGGGGGAGATTGTTGAGTCAATAAGGTTTTCCTTATGACATTTCCATTCCTTCTTGTTTTGAAAATCACAAACACCTTATCTTTAGGAAAATTTCTTTTATAAGGAAAATTGTTTTTATAAGGAAAATTGCTTTCTTAAGGAAAATCGCTTTTATAAGAAAAATTATCCTTATCATATTTTCATCCATATTTTTCTTAAGTATGAGATTTGGATTCATTTTCTCGGAATCGTTGAAACTTTGATATAAAGCATTCTGTTTTAGGATTCGGATTCTGGAAAAGAACTATAAGGAAGTTTCATTCCGAATTCCGGATATGAACTCTGACTAAGTTCTATTCCAGATTCAGGATACGAATTCTGAAGAAGAATTCTCATTACGAATTCTAATGAAGAAATCCCATTCTGAATTCTCATTACGAATTCTGAAGAAGAATTCTCATTATGAATTCTAATGAAGAAATCCCATTCCGAATTCTCATTACGAATTCTGAAGAAGAATTCTCATTACGAATTCTAATGAAGTAATCTCATTCCGAATTCTCATTACGAATTCTGAAGAAGAATTCTCATTATGAATTCTAATGAAGAAATCCCATTCCGAATTCTCATTACGAATTCTGAAGAAGAATTCTCATTACGAATTCTAATGAAGAAATCCCATTTCGAATTCTCATTACGAATTCTGATGATGAATTCTCATTACGAATTCAGATGACGAATTCTCATTCCGAATTCTCATTCCGAATTCACCTATTAAATAGAATCTGATTATCTTTGTTTTATACACTCTGAATTTATTCACTCCGAACCTTCACTCCGAAGTTTTCATTCCTAACCTTTATGTTAGAGTTTAAAACGATGTCGTACATTCTGTTACATTTGTTTTGTTATAAAACGATGTCGTCTGTTTTGTTTTAAACTAACCGTTGTCTAAGTGACACGTGTACAGGTCCCTTCGATATTTAAGGAAAATATGACCGTTGGAGAGGGAGCCGACCTTACCTATAAATAAGAGCTCATTTGAAAAATCTCGGTGTTGATAGCTGATGAAATTGCTGAAAGGCTGAAAAATTTTCTTGAAGTGATTTCTAGAGAGAGAGGCTCTTATTAACTCTCAAAGCTTCGTGCGACTCCGAATGTTGGTGATTACATTCGAGGGATTCCAGGGATAGGAAGACAGAGGTGCCGACTACCTTGAAGTTCGAGGGCTTCCTTGCTGTGGAAGACAGAGGTTGCCAACTACCTTGAAGTTGAGGTCTTGTGGGGATAGCAAGACAGAGACTCCGATCTTCGTATTGAGGGCTTACCCTGGTGTGGGTAAGACAGACTTGCTTGAAAGTATAAATCAAGGGACCTTTATCCAAGGTTGTTGGATACCCTTCTCTTTGGGTTAAAAGACTATTATCTTGTTACTTGTAGTTTAACTACTTGTTTTATTTCCGCTGCAATTTGTATCTTAAGGAAAGTATAACTTTCTTATACTTCCTTACTTACTCTGATTCATTTAGATTCTATACGCTTTAAGGTAGAATCTCATATTGTAATTGTTTGTTAAGTTTCAATCTCCGGAACCATATTTCCGGAACCTACTTTTGGAATCACTTTCCAAGTTTAGTTCGGTGTTAGAGGTGTTGTGAATTTGCTTAGTTTAACTTTGTTAAACTTAGCCTTTTCCTTTACTTAAGGAAAACATAGTTATTCTTAACTAACTTTAAAGGTTCCAAAGGAATTTTAAAAGTATACAATTCACCCCCCCCCCCTCTTGTATATTGAGCATCTCATACTATATTTCGATCCTACATTTGGTATCAGAGGTTGGAAACCTCTTACTCTATACCAATCTTACATTAAAGGCACGTGAAACCCTTTGTTTTAGAGTAGTGAATGAAAAGTTTAGTTTTTTTAGAACCTTTCTCATTTAAGGAATTTGTGAAGAGAAATGTATTGTGGGTAGGGTTGAGTACACTTGAAATCACTTGAGAGTTCTTAGTTGTAGCACCCTCTAATGTCTGATATAATATTTGGAACTTAGTTTCGAGAATGCAGAATGATGTAATATGAAGGTACATGGGAATTGGGTATCCCTAGTGATGTTATCAGACACCGTGTATGGGTGGTTTGGGTAGTGAGTGTTCCTCAGTTTTGAGTCCATGTAGAGATTTGATGTTCTTATATAGATTTTTTCCTTTTTCTACCATTGGTTAGGCTATGGCTTTGAGATTGAGAGGTATCATCTTATAAAATGGATGTGGTAATCCTTGTGGGTTGTGATCATATGATTTATATGGGTTTTGAAATAGATGCCTTGGATAATAGTGTCATTTTGGTGGTTTTTTTCTATGGGCCTGGTGCCTATAGTAAATTCTTCTTAGGTGTGTTGGACATAGTGTGTTTGGATTAGGGTGTGGAGTTCCCCCTGTGAGTGGCTACTCAATAGAATAATGACGTATATATATTAGATGGAGAGCATATACACTTGTTACCTCAAGCCCTATCATACTGTGTTCTTATAGTTATACCTTATAGGGTGACCTGTGAGAGGGTTATGCCATGTTCTGACCACTCTTTGGAGATTTAATCATAGGTGGATGTTTTGAATTTGGATAGTGATGCACGTAGAGTTATTCCAAGTGTTGGTATGGTGTAGAGTAAATTTTCGGAAGGTCAATGGAGATGGATACGTGACTCAAGTTGTGGATATGACTTTACAGCCTTGGGAAAATCAGGGGTGACCATGAGAGATGTTATCCCAGTGCTGTAGGTTCCATGGTATATGAACCATGGGAGATGGTTCAGAGCTAGAATTAGAGAAAATTGATCAACCTAGAGTCTTGTTGATTTTATGATTCTGCATTGGTTTATTTTTCAAAGATGAAATTGTGTAGTTATGGTTGGTAGTATGGTTCGTTTCTAAGGTAACGATAGTTATAATACCTGACATAATGGTGTTGGAAATTTTTTATGGAGGAATTTTTTTGGATCTTGGTGGATGGGGAAAAGTTATAAAATAATGGATGAAAGTTTTGTTATGAAAGAGACACCCAAGGATTTGGGTGTTCTTTTAGTTGGTATTTTTTGTCTGAATGATTGGGATGTTTTAACGGAACATTGATAATCCCTCGAGTCTGATGAGGATGATGGACTAAGAGGCATGATTAGTTTTGTTAGTGTCCATTGGACCTAGCTCTAATGATGTACGATTCAGGAGATCATTAGTTGAGACGAACTGGTGACCATAAGGAGTTTAATATCCTCTAGGGGTCTTCTAAGGATTGAGTGTTGGGCACATTATAGAGATACATGATGCTACAAAGATATGTATACATCTGGTCGAATATAAGAACATATTGTTTTCCAAAGAATCAAGTGAGGAAAAATTGGGGATGTTGGAGACCGATTGGTTTTTGATCATTTTATCTATATTGTTTTTCATTGGTATAGTTACGTAAGAACTCGAGTGATGTGGTGGAGGTAGTGCCACCTGAAGCGAGGTTCTTGGGATCATGGTGAGTTGTTGAGAAATCATGGAGAGTTCAGTGGGGAACCCAACATATATGTGGTGGATGGGTGTTAATGAAATTTTGTAGGGTAGGGAAGATCCAGACTATCAATTGGTCAAGGTTCCTGAGTAGTGGGAGGTGATATTTGTGATGGAAAATTTTGGGTGTGTTCGTCAATGTCATCTTAGAGTAATTATAGGGAGTTATGATCAATCCTAATATACTGGCCATATCCCAGGTATGATGAGGGAGATCTGAATTTTCACCTAGATACGTTGATATATTTTTTATGGATATGTGGTAATTTAGATGTTATGATCATGGGGAAGTATTTGTGGAGTTTAAGGGTGGGAAATACACCATAGATTATATATGGGTGAGGTCCTTGGGGTGGATTGAATGTTGAAAAAAAATCAGGAGGGTTCGATTCTCGGACGTCGGGAAAGGGGAGATGATAATGTTTGTCTTATTGTTCTAGAATAATATAGTCATTTGTACCTTTGTTTTGTGGGTTCATATCATGATTGAAGTGTGATCACTGGTGGCTGAAATTGATGTAAGAAAGTGATGACAACAATGCCCCAAATGAAAGGGTGATATATTAGTAATGATTGTGTGCAGCAAACCATGGAGTTGATGTGATGGAATGAGGGTTCCATTGTGAAATTTGTTAGGGGAACATTTGGTTTCATTATGAAATGAGAGGTGGGCCTATGATGTGGTGTCTTGTCGAGCCAAGCATTGGATTTGGACTCAAGATGGTTTTTAAAATAACCTAAGATGCCTTTGTTAGAATTGTTGGTTGATATGGAAATTGAGGGTTTGTGCTAAAAACTCATAATAAATATATAATTGGATTAGGTATGTCTATTTGGGGGAACTATATATGTCTTTTTAGTTTAATGAATCTAGGATATGTGAAGTTGTGAAATTCCAATGGTGAAGTTGAGAATTTACAATATGATTCATCTAGGGACAGCTCAACTTAGATAGGTAAAGGAATGGAAGTTGTGTGTTGTAAACCAAATATGGTGGAAGATTCATAGTCATAAGTTCATTTTGAAATTTTAATTGGGTTTTAAGGGAATAAACATGTTTTCTTATGTTGATGTATGGGCTGTATATGTGTTTGTATTAAGAATGTTGATGGGTATTGTGAACCACGATGATTTATGAGAGAGTAGTGGATACCTTTGTGATTGGATTTTACCAGAATTCTGAGAATAACCCCAGTTGGTTCCTCGAATTATAGTGATACTCATTATGTAAGAAGGATCCATAGGCAGGTTAAGTGGTGGTGTGTCAATAGTAGAAGATGGATGTTTTGGGATTAGCCAGTTGATGGTGGAACAACACAGTATAGTAAAAGGAATGAAAGTGATAGGTTATGAACCACCTCTAGCTTGATGTTCTTAATGGAAAGTGTATTATAGAAATTAATAAGATATTTAGAGATTTCAATTTGTTCTTTTCCCCAACTAGATGGTGTAGGTAATTACTTTTATGTTTTTTCAATTTAAAGGAGATTTACTAATAATGGGTTATGTTCTTATGGATTTGAGGGTGTGGTGAGTTAGGAAAATGAGTTAGGTTTTTTGTGAAAGATGATTTGCAGTTGTAGTGAAATTCTTAGATAGTTGAGGTCCAAACCACTAGAAGATGGTGGTGGCGAGATAAATTCTATGGTGTAGAGAACTATAGTGGGAAACTTGTTAGTTGATGATGGGACCAGTGTTTCAGATTGTATGGATTCGAGTAAGTACCATTCTGGTGATTTCTCCTTGATAACATGAGTTCTCTTGTGTTTTATAAGTTAATTACCTTGATATTTTTTGTTGTGTTTTTGGATGTTTGATTATGAAATTTGACTATTTTGTATCGATTTGTGGACTAATATAGACTTGGAAATGTGGTTGGAAAACCACGTGCTTTTTTTTGTTTGATTCAGATCTTAATTCGTTATTAGACTCCTGAAAATATGGTAAGACCAATACAAGATATTTATTCCATGAGTAGTGGAGATAAGTTGAATGATGAAGTTATGATTGGATCATCCATGATGGTGTGATTTTATATACAATTTTTACTTCAGTTATGAGTTGGGAAGTGTTTTATTTGATTTATTATGAGGTTCTTACTGAATATTTTTAGCTTTCGTCTGATCTTTCCTTCAAGGAGAATCTGGATTGTAAGTTGGATCATAGTGAGAAACTCTAGTAAGGAAATAATATTCAGTTGGTTCTAGTGTTATTGTAGAATGGTAATGTTTATGAAGATACTTCGGAGAGGTAGATATATATAAGGTTCATGTGGGCCGATATGTTTACCTTAAGGGATCATTGATTCTTGGGAGTGAGGCTCAAGGGATTTCCATTATAAGGTGGGGAGGTTGTAAGATCCCTGACATCTAATGAGGTATTCGTACAATTAAATTTTTACTTAAGCCATTTTAATTTTGTTAATGATATGTATATCAGTTGTAAGAGGAGTCTAAGTGGTGTTTTTTGTGGGTGGCGGAATGAGATATTGGTGAAATTGGCCATACAGTTTATGTTTCATGGTCAGTACATTGTTATTAGTAGTGGTACAACCTAATAGTTCGTTCATGGAGGTAGGTTCATAGTTTATGAAACCGTTCAAGGGGTAAGTCCAAGTTGTGTGGGCTTGGACTGATCCATATTGAATTATTACTATAATGTTTTCTAAACTTTGTGGTCTTCCTAGGAAGATGTGTAACCTATCCCCCCCCCCTCTTGGATAAATGGTGTAGCATTGTTAGAGCTATATTTGGAAATTTGTATGACCAAACTGTGCACCCTCTTAAAAAGGTGGAAAATATAAATCCCCCCCAGGCCTTAAGTGTTCAATCTTGGGTTTCTCCATCATTCCATTTCAAGTATAATTGTTTACTAGAAACCCCTCCCTGGCTTCCCAAGGACCAATCTCCCTCATTTCAAATCTATTTGAAGGTTTTTTTCTATGGATTGAAGATCCTGGTAAGTCTTTCACTCCTTTATCTTCCTTTTCTGGACTAGGGCTTATAAATTCTCTCATATTATTCTTAATCTTTGAACCCCTAATTTTAAATTGTTTTATAGGTTGACGATTTTAAAGGGGTTTATTTTGAATCATATGTGAAGGTTGAGTGATAACTCATTTATAGAATTGAGGTAGGTAGTCTACAAGATTATCTCATAGCAATGATTCCATATTATTTTGTGTATATGGTTATGTGCATGTGCTTTTTATGATTTCTATTTGATTTTTCATGAAAAAAATGTAAAATTGATTACATAAATGGTGAATTTATCTACTCATACTCCCTATGTGTGGCATTGTGTTTGAAATGGTCGGACTATGGGTTGCAAATGGGGTGTGTAACACCTTTGAACATTCAAATTGCAGTGTTAAACAGGGAAGTAATGAGTTAATAAGATATATTCCTTAATGAATTAGATGAAATGTTGACATGAACTATGAACTGAGATTAGTTAGGTTTGTTTGTAGTGGTTTACATTTTATAAGGGGGCGTTTCGTATAATGTGAATGTAGTAAATCAGTTATGATATATAAGTGGTAAATGTGTTAAATGAGTTATGGGTTGTGGTAATATATGTGTTACTGTGATAAGACATGTGAATGTGACATGAGATAAATTGGTTATTATTTGAAAATTTCATGTGATTTAATGAGTCATGGCATGTCAATGGTATACATGTCAAATACAGAATGCTCATGAATAGTAAATTTTTTATAGTTAATGAAGAATGTGCAATAGCATAATGGTAGTGTGGTTATTGGACTAATTCTTCCTTCACATGTTAGATAGACTTATGATCTAGGCCCACCAATGTTTTTCATAGGTTAGGGTACCAGACTAAAGCTCTAGGATACTAATGGATTCTATTGGTTTTCACTTGGACTAATTCTCCATGGTGAGGTCTTGAACCTGGACTATTTTTAAAATGTAATTTAATAAAATTGGTTTTTGATATGGATTTCCTTGTGATATAAGGAACCTAACCCTTATGAGTTTTATTTTGAACAACCTAATATGAATTTAATTTGATGAATATGATCAATATTTGTAACAAATTAATAAAGTGGAAAATTTGAATATAGATTTATTGAGGGAAATTTTTTATTTAGATGCTTTAATTTATCTTATTGTACTTCTTCATGCACCATTGTTAGGATAGATATTTTGTAGAGACCATTTGTAGTGACATACTTAGTTTTAATCACAACCTACTCAAACCTCCACTAGGTACCCAAGCCGACATCAAGATTTTAGATGAGGACAACAGAAAGGGTCATATGCTAGATGGTTGATTTGGTATTGGGATATGCATGGATGGGGGATCTGGACTTGGTGTTAGGACACAATTTAGATATTATTTAGTTTTTCATTATTTTGGGTTTTCTTAAAGCATAGAACTATATGACATGGAATAACATATTTACTATTTTTTATGTTCTTGTACAGAGTTTTGGGTAATAAAATGTGAAGAGTTTTACCATTTTCTTGTTTACTTTATTTCTTTTTTTATCTATTTTAAATTACACTGGTAAAGAGGGTTTACATTACCAATTTAATAATTTAGACCCTAGATACTAGCCATCATCATTTGGAGTATGGGGAGGTGTGCCTAAGATATTGTAGTTAAAAGATTAGGTCATCGGTTTAATGGAACCCCAGATGAGGATTCTACATATATGAAGTGTGATTCTTCTTCATTTACTCGAGTTGTCATACTTTTTTTTATTTGTTTCAAAATAGTTTTTCAATTGTTCCATTAAATTTCCTTTTATATGTGTTCTTTGTTCCCATATCAACTTAATGAGAAAATTTTAACACCAATTAATTTTGTGAAATATTCTTTTCTCATTAATTTAATATTTTTTTATATTTTTTATTTCAAAAAATACATAATATATATTTTTTATATGAAAGAAGCAATTATGGATTGAATCATATAAAATTTTATGATAACATTGTTCTACATGAAACACTTTGATTTTATTTTTTAACACCCAACGCAATTTTTTCCTTTTGTTAGACATAATTATATGTTTTTTTGATAGCTTGTGTTACATGCAACACTGCGTTTCACCAAACTAAAATATACTATTAATATTTTCATTATAATATTATTATTCTTACCACCTCGATATTGGAATGGAAGTTATGAATAATATTTACTAAAGTGTCAAAATATTTATTACACATGTATATAGAATGAATTATTTGGTTATCAATGAGTTATAACTTAATATAAGAACAACTTTAAAATAACGAAATTCATTTCCTAAGATAACTATTTTTTTAACTTAAAAAACACTATTTTATCACAATAAATTAAAAAATAAAATTTTGATAATTTTTTTAATTAATTTATATATTATCATTTCAATATAAAAAATTACAATCATCTAATATATTTGATTTTAATTATATAAGAAAAAAAACCAATTTTATGAATAAAATGATGTATTTTTCAAGAAGGTGATTTTACTTCATTTTAATAGTGAAAAAGTTTTGAATATAATTTTTGAAACTTTGAAAAAATTATTTTAAAAAATAAATATCATTATTTAAATTTTAATATCAAAATATACTCTAGGATTCTTTATTTATTTTTTTAAGTAGTTTCATTTTTCATGAATAGTGAAAGAACTAAATTTTATTTCATAACAATTTTTACATATAATTTATTATATCGATAATTTATAGATAATTTTTTTAAGATAACTTTATTATCATTTTACATAAATTAATACAAATTAGGTCATTGTAATAAATTTCACATTGAAATTTGATATAAAAACATTTTAAATTTTTTAAACATTTTTTCTTAAAAACCCACATTTGCGACACATCTCTAAAAATAATTTTAAATTAATTTTTTCTACTTTTGGGATTATAATATGGAAAAAAATTATATATTTGGAATCATCATAATTTATAATTTCTAATAAGGTTAACATGATTTTTTACCAAATTTATTTCTGTGTGTAATTAAAATTAGTTATAGCAATTAAGGTAAAAATAAATTCACTTTATGTATAAACTGTAATATTAAAGGGAACAATGACCTAGAAAAATGTCAAAAATCTATTTTTAGGAAATAATTCAACTAATGATACACTTTAATCTAAAATATAAAATTATTGGCAGAACATGATGTTAGAGAGACCACTAAATATTGTTTACCTTTTTAAATTTTTAAGACTCTCACTCCTCCCCCATTATTAAATGCCAGTCACATCGTCACTTCATGAAACCTATGGAGCCCTTTTTCTCAAAAACAACCTACGAAAATATCATCCCAAATTCCCTTCATTCAACTTAGAAACCTCCATTTATGCACAAAGTCAACCATGGAATCCCTTTTGTGCAAAACAACAGGAGTTACCCAAAATAGAGGTTGCATCTTTCCAAAATATCTTTTGTTTTATTTCATTCTCCAATAAATCAATTATTATTATTACATGATTATAAAATAAATTATCTATCCTAAATATAATTATATTTTTTTATTATTTTTGTTTTAAAAACACCTTAACACAGGTCTATCAAATGTGTAATGAACTTACCATTCGGGTGTATGGTAGAATACCGCCTTGTGAAATGGTGTTGTTCATTTTTCATTTACCACCTCTCATAGTTGGTCATTATGAAAAAAATGATTTATATGATATATATGATATTTTTTATTTATTGTTTATTTTGAAATTAATATATAAAATATATATTCATACTTTCTATTTTTTGTAAATATGGTAAATTTGTTTGTGGACATGTGGACTACCGCCTCCTCGAAGTGATGTGATACATCCACACATTACATGGAATGCATTAAGGATAGATGTTGTGAATCTATATTATATATATGACATAATAATTATTCTATAAATATAATATAAATATATACATATATTATAAGGCACCTTCATTAAAACATTACTTAATCTTGAGTTAAGTTAAGAATTCGACATTGAGGATATTTTATGGTTTAGAGTATTAGAGAAATAATCTATAATTATTATATTACAACTTTAATATTACAAATTAGAAAATTCTACTAAATCTAAAAAAATTTTCAATAATAAAAGTCCTTAAATAATAGATGATATAATTTCTTGATATAAATATTCTTCAATTCTTCCTTTCTCTTACCCTTCCTTATACCCTTTGAAAAACATTTCATAAACATGGGATGAGAATTAAAAGCTCAGTAAGGATTATAAAATATTGAAAGAAAACATTAATCCCTCAATACCTACAAATAAATAAAATCATACTTTTCAATCATAAAACATAATCTCTTTAACATACCTCCTGAAATAATAATATTTATGAATAGAACATAGAAATGAAAAATCATAAAGGTAACTTGTGACATCCATAACATACTTACATTGTAGCTTTCATAGCTACATTGGGAGTTATGTTTGGAATACCCATCATAGTATATTCCCTAAATCACTTATGAGAAACATTAATTTTTTCCACTGTCATGTTACCCAATACATTAGAGATCTATCTCTGGATCACCCACCCAGGGTTTATCACGGAACCACCCATATACGTAAAAAATTCCCAACAACTATAACATAATCATAACACATAAAGGAAAGATAAAATTTCCACATTTCAATGACAAGATATCAGTTCAAGATATTGAAATAATAAATCAATATTCAAAACCATTTTCAATACCATAATACATAAAAAGGGTATATAGTATTTATTTTCCATTTGAAAACACTTTGGCTTGTAGAGGAAGCCAAATATCAAATAATGCTTATGGTGGCGGAAAGGTCATTATCACCGTGTATGTTAAAAAAACAGTCCCTTTTTAGTTTAGTAAAATGATACATATGATAATTATTCCATTTGAATGAAATTAAAATTCAACAGGGTTTATACACCGTATAAAATCAAGTCATGTATAAATCAAAATATGCCTTAATGAAAAGAGATTCAGACGAGGTCCATTACCTTGAGTCTGAATCGTCACGTATGTTTCTTGTTTATCTAGAATAATAAACATAAGTTCATTTATACATTATTCAGAACATTTTTCTTGTTTATTAATCCTTTTATATCACTTATTACCACATTATAAACAATATATAATTATTTAAGTTAATATCTGTTAATTTGTCGATATTTGGTACTTGAATAAAAAATGAACCTATTATAATTACAAATTGTCCATGAGGTAAAAAGTACATTATCTATAAAATTGTATTCTTGATTTAAATATCATATATATCTAGTATATATTTATTTAAAATAGTATTTAACATTGGGATATATGAAATGAAAAGTACTGTTCATGGAGATTGTAAGTTGTATGTACGTATGAACTCTACTTTCATTTCTTTTTCATATTTTAATGAATGAAAACTAAATGATACATAGGTATATTATAATTCCTGTATAATATCATATTTTATATATGTTTCCTATGTTCATTAACACCATCTATTATACATTCAATGAATGCCATGAACGTGTCTTATCACTTTGAGGGGGCGGTAGTCCGCACTTCCTCAAATGAAATTATAATATTTTTGCGTTATGGAAAGAAAAAAGGTATACTGTAAATGAAAAATACAGAAGTATAGATAAAATTTTAATATAATATATATCACATATAAATATAGTTCCATAATAATGGCTACCATGAGAGGTGGTAGGGAATAATTGAATAATCATCTTTTCGTGAGGTAGTAGTTCACCGTACGCAAAACCTGTATGTTTGTATCCATTATATAGAGGTGTGTGGAAGTGTGGTAAGAATAATTATCATAAGAAAATCCTATTATATTGATGATAATGTTGTTGTTATAAAATACTATAATAAATAGTGTTTAGGGGTTGGAGAAGGAAAATAAATTGAAGAAGCTTGAGAGAAGACATCACCTTAAATCAGGTAACTCCATTTGATTTAAGCTAAAAGGCCATATTGAATTTCCTCATGTAATATCCCAACCTCAGAAGCCTCTATTTGAGGAATTATTTTAATACATTTGAATGAACACAAGGAAACAAGTCCCAAAGAACCGATCAGTTTAGTAGTCTTGGAAAATAAATTACATACATGAACTTCATAATACAATTTGAAACATAAAATAAATCATAGATAACCCTTTTGGAATTCCACTATTCTCCTAAAATAAACCTTCATATATATCATAATACACTTCTTGGAATCCTGTGAAAATAAAACATAATAAAGGAGTGAGCTCAGATGCTCTGTAAGGATAAACAATATAGTGGAAGGTATCATAAATAATCTAAAATGTTTATAGCAAGGAAAAAAATTGAAATACAAGCCCTTTAAACATAAAATTCATCATAATATAGAAAAGATAAATCTGATAATTCCATTTACATATTCACATGGATATTCTACTAGTTGAATAATCACATGTAACATTAATACCTAATCTCATAATGATAAAATGCATAATGTCGGTCATCTTAACCACAAAGTCAAGGCCTCGTGCCATGACCCTAAATAAATATTTTTTCAAGGCCTTGTGCCAATACACTAGTTTGTCTCATGAGACATACCGATGCATCAAGGAGCTATATTGGGCTCCACTCATCGCGTACTATGTCTAATACCTTCCTTATATGAAAATGTTGAAACATAACATAAACATTTGTATTAAAACAAGCATATGAAATGTCAATACATTAACCATAAACAATAAATTGTATAAAAATAGAACATCCACAATCAAACATATCATAACTTATTCAATACTATATGGAATATTTTATTATAGTAAATCAACCTCAATCAAGTATAATATCCAATAAAGGATGTTGACATAATTGAAAATAATCTATAAAACTCTATGAGAGAAATACCCTTTTCATGAAATCATTTAAATGTAACATAATTTATAAAGGAAGTAATTTAAATGTGATATTTTAATCAATTTTTTCTATACCACTTTGAAACTTTTGAATGAAATTAACACATTCAAAATAATCATGTCTACAAAAATAAATCCTTAAAATCGTTTTGAAAACCTGGACATTAATTAAGAGATTTAGAAAAATAAATCATTAAAAACATTTAAAATGAGGATATAGTTAAAGAGTCCCTTCCAAATATTAATTTTTAAAACATTTTAATGAATCATATACATATATGATAAATATTTCCCAGTATATACTTACAGATAAAAAAACTTAGATAATAATGAGATTGTGAAAATAACCCTTACCTTATACTTTCCTTTGGTCGTGGGTACGTTCAACCTCTTGTATAATGACCATAGTATTTAATTAAATTATACCAGAACCATTTTCATATTTATTAGATCATACTTTATAAATTTATGGCTTTATACTACACATTTAATAATAATTTCTATGTTAAAATAATATTTCAGGTAATAATAGCTTTCTTTATCATACGTGTTTTAACTTGTTAATCTTGATCATATCAATTATATAATGATTTAATTGCTTACAGAATATATAACATTATATATTTATCATATATATTCATAAGATAAATATGTATAATGGATAGATATATGAAATGGAAATCTCCATTTATGGAGAGTGTAGGTTGTTCGTATGCATAAACGTTGTTTCCATTTTCATATCATATTGAATGGAAGTAAGTGAATAAGATATACGTAAATACATATATACATATATATATATATATATATATATTATCATTATTACATCATATATTACAAACTTATTAATAATATATATTTTAATAATCATCGTTGAATGGTGAATGTGGAAATGAATCTCATCACGTCTTGGAGACGGTAAGCCGTACGTACGCACAAGTGATGATATCATTATATTGATGGTGAAATAATATTTAATTGGATGTTATATTATATATAAATAATAATTAAAATTTTATATTTATTATTTACATCAATTATACACATTATTATACTGAACTAAATAATGAAGTGTTCTATAAGAAACTACACTATAACGTGGAGATGGTAAGTTGTATGTTTACATGTATGGTGACTTTGTCATTAATAGGATGGATAAGGTAATGAGTATGGTTGTACAATATTTATAATAAAATCATAGTACGTAGAAGATACTGGATTTATAATTTTGGTATGGAAACAACAAAGAGAGCGATGAAGTGGAAGAATAAAATTACATTCAAAGAGGTGATGAAATAATTACCTCTTCTTCTAGTTCATCCTTTTTATTTGAACAAAAGGTCTCCTTAGGTTGGATTTATGATAAATTTAAGGCCTATATGATGAATTGAGGGTATTTGGAAAGATATTTTAGCGGTTTGGGGCTGAGACAAAATGATTTGGATGTGTGATTTCGATACAAGGGGATGTATCCTTTTATAAGAGAGGTGACGGTCACTTTAGGAAAATCTAGAAATATTGTTTTATTATAAAATAAATTTAGGTTTATAATTGCTAGAAAATGATTTATTTAGATCATAAGGTGTATGTGGGTAAAAATCCTTTCAACCAATAGGTTTTAGACAAGTTATGTAACAATATTAACCTTATCTTTTAGATTTAACTCTTAGCAAAATAGGTTAACTTTTACATTGTCTTCTTGTATTTTTATATTACATGGTTAATAAACATACTATAAAATGTCAAGAGAACCTCAATTGGTTCATAAATTTCATATATATCATTATATAAGTCATTTTGATGAACCTTATATTTTTATTAATATTATATCATTTAATAATATCAGATTTGTTTTAAGCACTCATTTATGTCAATTTTGGAACTATTTAGTAATTTATTTTTCATAAAGTCATATAAACATTATGAATTCATAAAAATATATTTAATCATCCTTAAAAAGTCATATTAAACTATAAAATTCTTGTAATTCATAAAAAGTCGAAATTTACATTTATTTTAATATTTATAATTTCAATTATTTTAATATTTCATTAATTAGTTAATTACTGCATCATCATTGTTTCATAAATAAATTTAATTATTTAATGTCTAAAAATTATAAATATAATATCATGAAGTAGGAAATATTTTTATTTTTATAATTAATATTTATAGTATAATTCATCATCTTTATAACCCAATATTAAAAATGGTTTGTTTATAAAACGTTGAATTTAACACTTTTAACTCTTCTTTAAATAAAATATTAATAAATCTACTTATCTAATCCAAGTGGACCAAAATGATCATATTTTATTCCTATGGTTTATTTTGGTTGAAATAAAATTATCCAATAGAATTATTACATGTGTTAGTGTAATTATAATATCATTTTTATCATTAATTACTATGTTTAATTTTAATCGTGGTAAATAAAATTCAAATGTTACCATTCAACAAAAATTAATATCATCCTATTTAACCATATTTTACTTACTTATGTCAATAGTTTCTCTAAATGTTATTTATTTCAATTCAAAGAAGCAGTAAAATTATGTTTTCTAGAAATTTGCAAATGTTCCTAGAAGGAGGGTAAAAGATATTCAACAGTTCAATACAATTTTATATATATAATATTATTATAAAATGACTCCTATAAATTAAATTGGACTAATATAGGTATTATGTATCTATTTCTACATTAAAATAGTTTTAAATAAAAATAATTATTATTTAAATAAATGTCGGTTTTAAACAATATTGCACTATTTTTCACTATTCATCAAAAATTGACAGTTTTCAAAAAAATACCATAAATTCACCCAAAGATAATTTTGATATTAAAATTTTAAAAATAATGTCTATTTTTTCAAATTAAACATATAGGAGTTTCATTAATTAATTTAAAATTAATTCTCATTGTCAAAGCCAGAATTCTGATTTTGTAAAATAATAACTATTAGAAGAATGATATGTGTTTATGTCCAATTTAAATGTAAAATTACTTCCAATGACCAATATTGGATTAAATGATAAAAATATAATCTAATTATACATAAAAACTATTAAAATTTATAATTTAACACTGGAAATCATTTTGATTAAAAAATTTGTTTTCAATTAAAATTTAGTATCTTTCAATATTCATCAAAATATGAAAGTTATCATTAAAAAACAACAAAAATTTATCCAAACTAAATTTTTATGTCCCTATTATAAATAATAAGTTTATTTGGTCAAATTGAATATATAAAAGTGTAAAATATTAGATTTTAAAGGTTTCTCCATTAAAAGGTGGTAAAATTGCATTTTTTTTTTAAAAACGTATTTTATCTTAAAAAATTTAATTTGTATTTTTATTATTTCTAAGAAATACATAATTAGTATTTTAAAATTATATGGAGTATATAATGTTCAAAATTAAGTTAATACTATTCATAATTGCCTTTTGAACGGCAAGTTTGGTAAGTCATGGTGCACTCGAACTCAGTGTTGCATGTAGCGCAAGCTATTGAATTACTTTAAAGAGATAACATACTATGAAATCATGGGGTGTTATATTCTCCCCTCCTTCAATAAATTGTTTCCTCATAATTCAAAATTTTTCTTTGAAAATAAAAGGTTAAAAATTGAAAATGCCTTTGTGGAAAACCCACATCGGTAATAGGGGTAATAAACTTTAGTCTCAATAAGAGGGAAAGGGAAATGAAAAAGTCACCTCTAAATTAAGATTTAGAAATAGATAACATTGGTGGAAATTTGAGACACATAAATAGAGAAAGAATTAAATATTTTTAGGGAGTGATTGAGATCATCAATCACAAACAAGTGAACTATAAATAGAAAATTGGGGGCCTCAAAGAAAAAAATATTTGATGAATTAAAATATTATCGGTTCATCAAAACATTAGGTATTAGGATAAGAAATTTTTCATTTTAATATACATTCCCAAAATTTAAATAATTAATTTCTTATATAATAGTAAAAAAAATACTTTACAAGTAGAGTTCCATCCTTTAACTTATATCTACCACAAAATCATCTTTCACTCTAAAAGATAATAGAACTCAAATACATTTTTTTATCTTAATCATATACGGTTTCAAAAAAATGAATTTATAATTCATCTATCATATGATTTAAAAAACAACATTATACAGAATAGTACATCACACAGTCCAATGGTAGGTGATGCACCCTGGTCTCCCTTCAGATGTGGGTTCATGTCGCGCGGCCTTGTCGGATGCGACGGGTTGTCGTCTAACCTTTGGGTTTTCCTTTTTATAAAAAATCCAAAAATAATCTTATGAAATGTTGTAACCTTAAACCATAGTATCCAATGTCCAACTTAATCCATTACAACCTTTAGACTTATCCAAAATACTTGTGTTCAAACACATAGTCCAAAAAAATTTAAGGAAGGTCAACATAACATAATTAAGATCTCTTTTTTTTACATAATAACATGTGAGTATCTTCATCGAGTAATCTATTAAAACATTCAAACACCCTGAATTACCATAATACCTTATTCATTACATTCATACTCTCTTATTCCTTATAGAATACTAGATATATTCCTTATATCCAAAAATATTGAATACTCAAACAATTTTGGAATAAAAAAACCATTAATCAGTTACATAGTAATAAAGAATATCCAATATAATTTATCCAAAACAACTATATATTATTCCAAATTTACTACCTCAGTATCAGGACCATATTAAGGTTTATCTTCCCTTCAACGATGTATTTTCCAAAATGTTTAACTTGATATTGAGTCACATTTATTAGAACCATATAATCTCAAATCCTAAATGAAATAGTATTGCAGTATAATCCTTATTTATTTTCATAATTAATATAACCAGTACATCATTTATATAACACTAAAATTACATAATTCCTTATTAAAAATACAAGAAAACTAAGTATTCCTCTTCATCTATGATAGTATCAAAACTAGATAATTATCCAATAGCATCATTTAGGGTATACTCTGATGATTGGGACATTGATTCATGTTGTTTCCCAAAACAAGGTAGATGAAGCATTATACATTTGAAAACTTTTTCTTACCCTTGAAATCATTTACATGGGTTCCTTTTTCTCAAAATTTATAACACACTGAAAATACCTTAAAAAATTTACCATGGTGATTCTTTCCACAATTATCACATATGGGAAAATCCTTCATTCCCTTCTTACCTTTATCCATCTTTCTCTTTACTATTTTCTTCCACTCTAGCATCCCTTCAGAGCCATAGGACTCAAAGAATTTGTTACTTATCTTATTAACACATTATATTATTTCTCCATATGATGAGAATATGTGGGAGATTATTTCTATTCTAAATTTTTGATTAAGACCTTGAACGATATGATCATTATTACTCTTTGGGACATGCATATTGTTGGAGTTCTCATTCCTTATACTGGGCACCATTTCTAAATATTGGAATACACTAGGTTAGTTTATGAATCGCAATGCATAATACCAAACATATAAAATACATAATGTAAATTGAAATGGTTATGCATATAATCCATAATCAAAAAAATGTATTCATTTATGAAGTATTTACTCATAAATCCTCCATAGTGGTTTATAAAGAAATTTTGGATTGTCCTAAACATATCCCCTAGGAGGGTCCATACTAAAAGTGAAGTGAGGGACATTGTTGTGTACCAAGATACCCCGGCTCAAGCTCAAAACTCCTTTTCGTAGTTTTCACTCCAAGTTACATCTGTTCTAAATCCACCTCTACCTATTTGTATATAGACATTGATGGATTTTCTTGGAAACCCCACATAATATTTACACTACCAATATTTTTGGATGTTATTCTACACTAATCCTCAGTGTCTATTATAGGGTAATGTTTCTTAATCAAGGTTTATCTGAATCTATTTTGAAGGATGTCTATAAACTTCCTCTGATACCAACTGTAATGCCCCAACCCTAGAAGCCTAGAGTCAGTGCATTATTTTAATACATTTGCATGATTACAAGGAATCAATTCTTGAAGGACTAATCATTTTAGCAGTCATGGAAAATAGATTAC
Organism: Viscum album; assembly: GCA_963277665.1. NCBI lineage: Eukaryota > Viridiplantae > Streptophyta > Magnoliopsida > Santalales > Viscaceae > Viscum > Viscum album. Next base: position 2,137,331,295 of record OY728138.1, read on the forward strand.
ATACATGAACATCACAATACAATTTAAAACATAAAATACAACATAGATAATACTTTTAGAATTCCATTATTATCCTAGCTTAAACCTGATTATAAATCATAATACACTTCTTAGCATCCTAGGAAAATAAAACATAAGAAAAGGGGTGAGATTAGATGCTCATTAAGTATAAAAAATATAGTGGAAGCTATCATAAAAAATCATAAACATTTATAGAAAGGTATAAAAATTAAATACAAGCCCTTTAAACATAAAATTCCTCATAATATAGAAAATATAAATCAAATAATTCCATTTTACTTATTCACATGGATATTATACTAGTCGAATAACCACATGTAACATTAATCTCTAATTTCATAATGATGGAATGCATAATTTCGGTCATCTTAACAACAATGTCAGGGCCTCGTGCTGAGACCTTAAATAAATATTTTGTCAAGGTCTTGTGCTAAGACACTAGTTTGTATCATGAGACCTACCGATGCATCGATAAGCTACAATGGGCTCCACATAACACATACTATGTCCAATGCATTCCTCGTATGAAAATGTTGAAACATAACATAAACATTCGTATTAAAACTGTCATACAAAATGTCAATACTTTAACCTAAACCATGAATGGTATAAAAATAGCACATAAATATTAAAACATATCATAACTAATTCAATATAATATGGATACTTTATTATAGTAAATAAACCCCTATCAATATTAATATCCAATAAAGTATGTTGACATAGTTGAAAATAATCAATAATACTCTTTGAAAGAAATACGCCTTTTCAAGAAATCACTTAAATGATACAAATTTTATAAAGGAATTAATTTCAAATATATTTTTGAATCAATGCATCCCATACAACTTTGAATCTTTTGAAATATATTAACACTTTAAAACAATCATGTCTACGTAAATAAATCCTTAAAATTATTTTGAAAATGTAGACATTAATTAAAATTTTTGAAAAAAAAATCATTAAAAACATTTAAAATGATGATATAGTTAAAGATTACCCTCAAAATATTATTTTTTTTAAAAAATTAATGAAACATGTAAATATGTGATAATTATTTCCCAGTAGATACTTACAGATAAACAATCTCGGATAAAAATGGGATTAAGGAAATAACCCTTAGCTTACACTTTCCATTGGTCGAGGGTACGTTTAACCTCATGTATAATGACCATAGTGTGTTATTAAATTATACCAGAACCATATTCATATTTATGATATCATACTTTATTCATTTAGGGCTTTATACTACCCATTTAATAATAATTTCTTTATTGATATAATTTTTTGGGTAATAATCACTTTTTTTATCATACATGTTTCATCTTGTTATTCTTGATTGTATCACTTATATCATAATTTAATTGCTTATTGAATATAAAAAATTCATTATTTATCATATATATTCAGAATATAAATATTTATAATAGATATATATATATGAAATGGAAAACATCATTCATGGAGATGGTAGGTCGTACGTACGCATAAACAATGTTTTCGTTTTCATTTCATGTTGAACGGAAGTGAGTAAATGAGATATATGTAAATATATAAATATATTTAAATTAGAATTATTATTTCATATATAAAATACTTATTAATAATAAATATTTTTATAATCATCGTTGAATGGTGAACGTGGAAATGAATCTCATCGCGTCGTTGAGACGGTAAGTAGTACATACGCCCGAGCGACGATATCATTATATTGATGGTGAAATCATATGTAATTAGATGATATATTATATATAAATAATAATTAACATGTTATATTTATTATTTACATCAATTATACACATTATTATTCTCATCCAAATAATGAAGTGTTGAATAACAAAATGCACCACGACGTGGAGACGGTAAGCCGTACGTGCTCACGTATGGTGACTTTGTCATTCATAAGATGGATACGATAATGAATATGGTTGTAACATATTTATAATAACATAACAGTATGTATAAGGTACTGGATTTATTATTTTGGTGTGGAAACAATAAAGGGATAGAGGAAGTGGAAGAAGAAAAGAACTATAAAAGAGGTGATGAAATAATTACCTCTAGTTCAGGTTCATCCATTTGATTTAACAAATGGGTGACTTAGGTTGGATTTATGATCCAAGTAAGGCCTCCTGGTTGTGTTGAGGATAGTTGGGAAGATATTTGAGTAGGTTTTGGAGTATCTAAATGGATTTGGAGGTGTGATTTTGAGAGAAGGTGAAGTACCCTTTTATAAGATAGTTGAGGGTCATTTTAGAAAAAGCTAGAAATATTATTTTATTATAAAATCATTTTCAGTTTTTATGGCTCAAAAGGGATTTAAATAAAGGATAATGTGTGTATGGGTATATTCCTCTCAACCAATAGTTTTTATTGATGTTTATTTCACTATATTAACCTTATATTTTATATTTAACTTTTAGTTAAATAGTTTAACTTTTATAATGTCTTATAGTATTTTTATATTACATAGTTAATGAACATACAATAAAATTCCAAGATAACCTCAAGTGGTTAATTAATGGAACATATATCATTATATAAGTCATTTGGATGAACCTTATAGTTTTATGAATATTATATTATTTAATAATATAGTATTTGTTTTAAAAACTCATTTATGTCAATTTTGATACTATTTAGTAATTAATTTTTCTTAAAAGCATAAAAACTTTAAATTTTTAAAAAAAATTCATTGTATCATTTGTAACATGTCATATTAAGATATAAAATTCTTGTAATTCAACAAAAGTCTCAATTTAATTTAATTTTATTATTTATAATATCAATTATTTTAATCTTTCGTTAATAAAGTAATTACTTCATCATCATTGTGTCATAAATAAATTTTATAATATAATTTATAGAAATTATAAATAAAAAACCATGATGTAGGAAATATTTTTATCTTTATAATGAATATTTATAGCCTAATTTATCTGATGTATAACCCTATATTAAAAATTGTTTAGTAATTAGAAGATGAATTTATCACTTTTAACTCTACTTTAAATAAAATAATAATAAATTTCCTAAAATAGTCCAAGAGGACCAAAATAATCATATTTTACTCCTAATAGAGATTTTGGTAGAAATAAACTTATCCAATAGAATTTGTACATGTGTTAGGTTAATTATAATATCATTTTTACCTTTAATTACCCTATTTACTTTTAACTGTGGTAAATAAAATTCAAAAGTAACTATTCACTAAAAATTATTTCATCATATTGAATCATATTTTACTTACATATGTCAACTATGTCTCTCGAATTTTTTTAATTCAATTAAAATAAGCAGTAAAATTACGTTTTATGCGAATTTCCATGTGTTCCAAGAAGGTGAGTAAAAGACGTCAAAAAGTTCAATATAATTTTATATATCTAATATTATTATAAAATTACTCCAATAAATTAAATTGTAATGATATAGTTATTATGTATATATTTTGAATTTAAAATAAATTTAAATAACTGTTATTATTATTTAAATAAAAGTAGGTTTTAATCAACAACGTTGTGTTTTTTACAATTCATTAAAAATGAAAGTGTTAAAAAAAATAAAAATATTTACCCAAAGATATTTTTGATATTACAAATTCAAAATGATGTCTATTTTTGAAATATTAAAAACATAAGAGTTTCATTGATTAATTTAAAATTAATTCTCGTTGTTAAAACCAGAAAATATGATTTTTAACAGTAAAAACTATCAAAAGATTGATCTGTGTTTATGTCCAATTAAAATGTAAAATTAATTCTAATGTCCAATATTGGGTTAAATGATAAAAAATAATCAAATTATACTTTAAACCATTCAAATTTATAATTTAACACTATAAATTATTTTTATTTAAAAAGTTGTTTTCATATAAAATTTATTATCTTTGACTATTCATCAAAATATGAAAGTTATCAGAAAAACACCCCAAAATTATCTAAACTAAATTTTTATGTCCCGATTATAAAGAAGAACATAATTTTGAAAAAATTAATATATAAAAGTGTCAAATATTGGATTTAAAAATGGTTCTCCACTAAAAGGTTTTATAATTGCATGTTATAAAAATACTTATTTTATAAGAAAAAATAAATTTGTTTATATATTATGTCTAAGAAATACAAAATATGGATTTTAAAATTATATGGTATATATAAAATTAAAAATTCAGTTTATACTATTCATAACATCTTTTTTAACAGCTAGTTTGGTAAGTCGTGTTGTTCTAGAACTATGTGTTGTGTGTTGCACAAACTATTGAATTACTTTAAAGAGATATCATACTATGAAGTCCTTGGTTGTTACACCTTATTCCCAAGTAAAGGCTTCTATAAGGAATATAGGGATGTTTTTAGCTTATTTGGGTAGATTTTGGACGAGCCAAGGGTGCATGAGAGGTGTCAGTAAGGGTTAGAGGTGGTGCCCTTTTATAAGAGGGAGGGGCACTTAAGGAATATCTGGAAATATTATTTTATTGTAAATTTTTTTTAGTTTCAAAAGGTAATAGTGTAATTTATTTCAGATATAAGACTTTGTTGGGTTGGAAACCTCTCAACCAATTGGTTTTAGACAAATTTTGGTTTCAATTATAACCTTATCTTTTAGCTTTAACCCTTAGTTAACTAATATAAATCTTACCATGTCTTCTTGTATATTCATACAATATAGTGAATATAGCTACTATAAAATTCCAATAGAAGATAAAGTGTTTTATTAATGATATTTTCAACATTATTTAAGTAATTTGGATGAATCATAGATTTTTAGAAATATTATATCATTTAATAAAATAATATTTTCTAAAAAACTCATTGATGTCGATTTATATACTATTCATATCATGTATTTTAAAAAACTCCATAAAAACTTGATTATTTCTAAAAACCTTCATTAATTGAAATATAAAAATTTATAATTTTCACTAAAATTCATCGATGGAATTCAAAGTTTCAAAATAAATTTATTTTAATATTTATAATATCATTTTTTTAATCATTCATTAATTAGGTAATCACTACATCATCATTGTGTCATATATATATTTTTTTATATGATGTATAAAAAATATAAATAAAATATAATGATGTAGGAAATTATTTTACCTTTCTAATGGCTATTTATAGTCAGAATTATCACTTAGATAAACCCATATAAAAATTGATTTTTTGAGAGATACATGCTTAGGTTGTATTTTCCTTAATTTTAAATTAAAAGGAATGAAATGTCTTTTTCACACACAAGTGGCTCCATGGTGTCCTCAAATCTACCCATGGATTCCCACGGTCGGAAATATATCATCTAATAGGGTTAGGACACATGTTATGGTAATTTAATATTATTATAATATTATTTTTTTACCCTTATTTACCAGATTTTACCCTTTAACCATGATAAATAAAATATTCATCGAAGTTACTATTCATAATGTCTAAAAATAAAAAGGAACCTATTTATACAATCTATACCTCATGATTCCAAATATGGAATCCATTTTTTCAAATTCAAAACACAAATTTTATAGATATTAATTTAAAAACAATTCTCGTTGTCAAAACCATAAAACGTTTTTTAAGAAATAAAAACTACCAAAAGATTAACACATGTTTATGTCCATTTTAAAGGTGAAATTAAATCCAATGACCAAAATTGTATTAAATGATAAAAATATACTCCAATTACACTTTAAAAAAATTAAAAAAAATAATCTAACCATATAAATATAACAGATGAAAAGATAGTTTTGACATAAAAAGCAATATTATTCACTATTCATTAAAAATGATCATTATCAGAAAAATACCAAATATTTTCCCAAATTGAATTTAAATGTCCCAATTCTAAATAATAAGTTTATTTTTTCAAATGTAACATATAAAAGTTATGAAAACTAGATTTTAAAAGGGTTCACCATCAAAATGTGGTAAAACTTTCTTTTAAAAATATTAGAGTATTTATGCTTAAAATTGAATTCATTATCATTTTAACCTATAAATTTTATTGGATAAGTGAAAAAACACTTGACAAACATGTTTAATCATGATATAGTTTGTTATGTTCATTCCCTCTAGTACAACAGTTAGGACTTAACAACCATTTAAAATAATAATATTATATTATTATTATTTTCAATACGACTCAGCATTGTGTGCAACATAAGATTTCAGGGAAACACATTGTTCTGCATCGAGTAGACCATCTAACATAACATCCCCATTAATGTAAAATTAATATTTAATTCACAAATATTAATAAAAATATGAAAATTTCATAATCTTTATTTACCTAGGATGTTACATCCGTCCCCCCTTTTGGAAATTACATTCTTGAAATTTTACTCACTTATCAAATAAGTGGAGGTATTTATCCCTCATAGAATTATAAGATTATCATATTTTCCCTTCACCCTATATGGTGTTTCCACAAACCCATTACCTGAGGAATTACCTTATTCCACAACACTTGCCCTATTCAGTCAAGAATATGGACTGGTTGTTCCTCATAAGAAAGTTTCTCTTCCAACTGAACTACCTCTGGACTGAAAACATGAGATGGATCCAGTACATACATTCTCAACATTTAAATATGAAAAACATTGTGTACATGGGACAAAGGTGGAGTCAAATCCACTCTATAGTAAACTAATCCAACATTCACTAGGATTTAATAGGTTCTAATGAACCTCAGACTCATTTTTTCTATTTTACCAAACACATCACACTTTTCCATGGAGAAACATTGAGAAAGATGTGATCACCCACCTCGAAAGAACGATCCTTCCTCCGGTTATCTGCATAACTTTTCTGCGTGCTCTGACCTATTCTCAAGTTCTTCAGAATTAACTGGTCTTTTTCTACCATCTCTTCTACCAATTCTAGTCCCATCAACTTCCTTTCACATACTTTATCCGAAAAAGTTGGATTTCCACACCTATTTCTATATAATTCCTCAAATGGTTCTATCTGTATGCTGGAATGAAAACTTTTATTCTTATAATACTCAATTAAACAAAGATTTGGGTCCCAACTTCCCTAGTAATAAATTGAACAATCTCGTTGCATATCTTCCGATGTCTAGATTTTTCATTATGACTATCCATCAAATTGCAGATGAAAAGCTATTCTAAATTTTAATTCAGTGCCCAAAGACTTCTGAAAGCCCTTTCAAAAGTTAGAAATGAACCTGGGATCACGATTAGAAACCATGGACAGAGGAACTCCATGAAACCTAGATATCTATTTAACATACAACTGATAACGTTGATCTAAAGTCAATGTATATTTAATTGGATGTGAATGAGAAGATTTAGTCAATCAATCAACAATAAACCAGATTTCATTATTACCTAAAGATGTATTCGGAAATCCCATAGTGAAGATAATGGATACATTTTCCCATTTCCACTCTAAAATTGGTAATGGATGAAGCATCCCTTGTAGTAATTGTCACTCTACTTTAACATATTGACAATTGAAACACATCCTAGTAAATTCATTAATATCTCTTTTTATTCCATCCCACCAGTAATACTCTCAAATATCTCTATGCATTTTATTACTACCTAGATGAACTGAAAATGGATAACTATGATCATCACATAATAACTCTTTCTTCAACTGGGAATCACAAGGAATGCATAATCTCTTTCCAAACCTCCATACAATGTCTTTATCAATATTAAATTCAGATAACATACCCTTTTGAACCAAATCTTTCTTTTTCTGCAACTCGCTATCTTCTTTCTATGCATGCTTTATTCTATCTTCTAGATATGATTTCACAGCCACCGATAACAAAACAGAGGAATTCCCTACACCAACAACTTCCCATCAAAAATTCATCAAATCAAAAACCAAAAGATCTCATTCCAAATGTAGCTTGGTTAATGTAGCATTACTCTTTTGGATTAAATTGTCATCCATTTTATTTTCTATTCCTAGATGGTAAGGGATCGTGCAATCATAATCCTTGATTAATTCTACCCATCTCCTCTATCTCATAATTAATTCCTTCTATGTGAATTTATACTAAAAACACATGTGATTAGTATATATTTCAGAATTTACTCCATACAAATGATGCCAGTAAATTTTTAAATCAAAAAAAACATCAGCTAATTCCAAATCATGTGTAGGGTAATTAAACTCATGAGGTTTCAATTCATGGGAAGAATAAGCAATTACATGATCATTTTGTATTAGAACACAACCCAGTCCTTTCAACTAAGAATCATTGTTGATAAAAAAATCACCATTTCTGGATAGTAATGCCAATACTAGAGCATTCACCAATCTTATTTTCAATTCCTAAAAATAATCGTCGCATATTTTTTCAAGATAAATTTTACACCTTTTCATGTTAACATAGTCATTGGACAACATAACCTTGAAAAGTTTTCAACAAACCTCTGATAATAACCTACTAAACCAAGATAACTGTGAATCTCAATTACATTTGTGGCTCTTGGCCATTATTTAACAAATTTTGTTTTAGCAGGATCAATAGTTATTCCATCTTTAGAAACAATGTGTCCAAAGAATGAAATTTTTTGTAACCCAAACACACACTTACTAAATTTCCCACACAGTTTATCTTCATTGAAGGTTTTCAAAACAACACTTAAATGACTTTCATGCTCCTATTTACTTTCAGAATATACCAAAATATCATCAAAAAACACAACCATAATAATTTCCAAGAATTCATGGAAAATTCTATTCATATGATCCATGAATACAGCAGGTGCATTGGTTAACCCAAATGGTATAACTAAAAATTCATAATGGCCAAATCTAGTACAAAATGATGTCTTCAGAATGTATTCTTCCTTTACTTTAAACTAATGGCACCCCAAACTCATGTCAATATTCGATAAATAATGAGCTCCCTAGAGATGATTGAAAAAATCATCGATATGAGTCAAAGGATACTTTTTCTTTAAATTGATATTATTCAAGGCTCTATAATAAATGGAAAGTCTCATTGAACCATATTTATTTTTAACAAAAAAGACTGGAGTACCCCATGATGATGTGCTAGGTCAAACGAAACCATTATCTAATAACTTCTACATTTTCTTCTTTAAATATAAAATTTCAATTTGAGTCATTTGATAAGGGGGTTTTGAAAATGTCTTAGAATCAGGAACTAAGTCAACTATAAATTCAACTTCTCGGTCAGGTATTATACCAGGAAACTCATCAACAAAAACATCAAGATACTCATTTACCATTGACACATCATTAATCTAAACAGTTCCTTTGTTTTCAAAAATATGTTCAAGGTAACATTTATTTTCATTTTTTACTAATTTCTCAGCTTCCTGATTTGTTTTCGAAAGTAAGGGTCCATTCATGTACAAAAACAGAAATTATTTCTAAAAAGAAACCTATTTAGCTCTATAGTCAATCTTAACATGATAAATGGAAAACCAATCCATACCCAAAATAACATCAAACTTTACTAGTGGCAAAGCAATAATTTTTTCAGGTAGATTATATTTTCAAACTAGTACTATAAGGTTATTATAATTTCTTTTTGTCTCAAAATTCCCTCTATGTGTTTTTACCACATGTTCAAGATTCATATCTTGAGATGGAATTCTGAATTTACTAAAAAATTTCTCTGAAATGAAATAATGTGTAGATCCTTAATCGAACAACCCATTGGAATAATCTGAATAAAAAAACATTGTACCTGATATTAATTCCTTTGATGGCCCAACATCTAATGTAGTATTTGAAAAAGATTTACCACACCTTTCTACTTTTACTCCTGCTTCTTTCCTTAATTTTAGTTCTTCATTAGATATGAATTTTCCTAATGAGCCACTTAATTTCACTTAAAACATTTTACTAATTCTAAATATGATTTTCTATTACTATTACCCTGATCTTTTTCAATGAAATTATGAGCCTTATGTCCCATTTTACCACATCGATAGCGCTAATCATAATTCAAAAGGCATTCCTTGTGTGCTTTTTACCACAATTTTCACAAACTATAAACTTAATTTTCTTACCATCATACCTTTTTGAAGAGTTATTAACATTTTTCTGCCACCTCGACCTCTTATTCTATTGCTTGTTAAAGAACACCTCATTATCGGCAAACTCTATTTCCACCATCTCCGTACATCGACAAGTTTTTCATAATTTTTTAACTCATGAGAAGATACAAAACTTCGAGACTTTGGATTTAATCCTAAGTAAATAATTATTTATTTTAATCTAAAGATCTCGTGTGAAATTTGGAGCATACATTGGCAGTCAAGTGAATTTTACTTCATAATCTACCTCTGATTCATCTTCCTTCCTCAATTCTATGAATTGTTTTTCCATCCTAATTTGAACCACCTTAGGAAAATATTTCTCATGAAATACACCTTTGAATGCATCCCAATCAATATCATCAATCTCCTCACTATCCTTTATATTTTTAACAATCAACCACCACTGATTGGATTCACCTTCAAAATGGTAAGAAGTAAGACTAACCATTTGATGCTCTGATCACCCCAGGACATCGAAAATAATTTCAGGTGATTTAATCCACCATTCATCTAGAACAGGGTCATATGATCCTATGAATGATGGAGGGTGTTGCCTCATGGAATGCTCCACTACTATCATGCCCATATGTGGTAGATATAGATGATCTTGTTCATGGATACCACCACCATTTATAGCTTGAGTCAATTGTTTCATCACTCCAACAAACTGTTCAGTTTCGATTCTGTCCATCTCAGGTTGATGACATGGAAGTTTTTTTTCCTATTGATGTCATTCCATCATAACTTCCATGTTTCCTCTACGGCAAACTATTCTGAATACAGCAAAATCATAGGTGAGGCAACATTTTAATCTTCAAATGAGATATCATTTCAATATTACCATAAAGTAAAAATAATTTCAAGATATTAATTTACCAATATCTTAACTCCTAAATTTGTGTAAATAGACCTCTAATACCACCTATAAGGCCTAACCCTTAAAACATTACTTAATCTTGAGTAAATTTAAAAATTCTACATTGAGGATATTTTACGGTTTTGAGTTTTAGAGAATTAGGCCATAACTATAACATTACATCTTAAATATTACAAAGTAAACACCTCTACTCTAATAAATTTATTTCTCAATAATAAAACTCCTTAAATAATTTAATAATTATTTTCTTCATATAAATATTGTTTAATTATTCCATTCTCATACCCATCTTTATTCCCTATGAAAAACATTTCATAAACATGGTATGAGCATAAAAATCTCACCAAGGGTTATAAAATAAAGAAAAGAAAAAATTAATCCATAAATACATACTAACCAATAAAATCATACTTTTCAATAATAAAACCTATGCTCTTTAACATACCTCATTAAATCATAAGATTTATGGACTGCACATAGAAATCAAAAATCATAAAGGTCACTTGCGGCATTCTTAATATACTTTTATTGTAGCTTTCACAACTACGTAGGGAGTTACGTTTGGAATACCCATCACAGTATATTCCCTAAATCTCTTAGGAGAAACATTAAGGTTTCCCTCCATCACATTACCCACTGTATTGGAGAGCTATCTCAGGCTCTCCCGCCCTAGGTTTATCGTGGAACCACCCATATACGTAAGTAATTTCCAAGAACCATACCATAATCATAACACATAAAGGAAAGATAAAATTTCTACATTACAATCACAATATATTAGTTCAAGATATTGAATCAATAAAGAAATTATCAAAACCATTTTTGATACAAAAATACATAAAAAGTTTACACGGTTTTTTTATTTTGAAAACACTACTTCTTGAATAGGAACCCAAATATCAAATAATGCTCGTGGTGGTGGAAAGGTCATTGTCATCATGTACATTAAAAAGAAAAATTCCCTTTTTCATTTAGTAAAACACTATGTATAAAAAAGATTCCCTTTGAATGAAATTAAAATTAAAAGGGGTTTATACACCGAATAAACTCAAGTCGTGTATAAATCAAAATATGCCTCAATGAATGGAGATTGAGATGAAATCTCTTACCTTGAGTTTGACTCGTCACATGTGTTCCTTTTTCATCCTGAATAATAAACATAAGCTAATTTGTAGTTGATTAAGAACCTTTTTCAGGTTTATTATTATTTTTATATCACTTATTAACAAATTATAAACATTACATAATTATTTATGTTAATATCAGTTATTTTTCTAATATTTGGTACTTTAGTCAAAATGTACTTGTTATAATTACAAATTGTCCATGTGTTCAAACGTACATTATCTCCAGATTTTTATTCATGATATAAATATCATATATATCCAATATATGTTTATTTATAATAGTCTATAACATTTCTATATACGAAATGAAAATAACCTTTCATGGAGATGGTAAGTCATATGTATGCACGAGCGCTACTTTCATTTTTTCATATTTAATGGAATGAAATCTAAATGATACAAAGGTATATTATAATTATTGTATAATCTAATATTTTATATATGTTACATTAGTACATTAATACCATCATTTATATTTTCCATATATGGCATGAATGAGTCATATCACTTTGAAGGGGTGGTAATCTGCACTTCCTCAAATGAAATTATCATATTTTTAGGTTTTGGAAAGCATAAAGGTATGATGTAAATGAAAAATATAGAGGCATGGAGACAATATAAATATTATATATGTCACATATAAATATATTTCCATCATAAAATCCCTAATGATAGGTGTTAGTGAAAAATTGAACAATCATCGTTTAGTGAGGCAGTAGTTCACCGTACAGAGAAACAATATGTTCGTATCCATTAGATGGAGGTGTGTAGAAGTTTATTTCAAATAATTATCATAAATAAGCAAATAATATTGATTATAGTAATTTTTTTATAAAATATTATAATAATGAGAGTTTAGGGTGTTGGATAATGAAGATAAATAGAAGATGATTGAGAGAAGACATTACCTTAAATTGGGTAACTCCTTTTAATTTAAGCTAAAAGGAATTATTGAATTGCCTTCTGCACAAGGTAATGATTCTAGGAGGAAGAGTGTGATGTTGTAATCTTATTTGGGTAGAGTTTAGATGATCCAATGGGGCTTGAGATGTGTGAGTAAGGGTTAGAGGTGGTTCCCTTTTATAAGTGGGAGGAGGGGCACTTAAGAAATATCCTGAAATATTATTTTATAATAATTTTTTTTGTTTTAAAAAGGACAAAAAGTCATTTATTTCAGAGATATTATGCTTTTAGGTCTAAAACCTCTCAAAAAAAGGTTTTAAACATGTTTTGGGCTCATGTTAACCTTATCTTTTAGTTTTAACCCTTAGTAAACTAATTTGACTCTTACTAAGTGTTATTTTTTAAAAAGGTTGTGGTCGAAGCCTTAATTTATTATTTAAAGAAAATAACTCTTTATAATGGGTAGAGGATGGCCCATTACATTTCCCAAAGGCCTAAGGCCAAGTGACCAGAATACTAGGCATGAAAGCCCATTTTTTGGCCCAAAGGACCCCTCGGTGAACAGTACTGCTACAGTACCGACACAGCTACAGTAGCTGCTATAGTACAGTCGCCACTCAAGTTGTTCATTAATGATATTTTAAACATTATTTACATCATTTATATGATTATTATATTTTTAGGACAACAATATCATTTAATAAAATATTATTTTTTACAAAACTCATTTATCTCAATTTATATACTATTCATATCATAAATTTTAAAAAATTAATAACAACTTGATTATTTCGAACAAATTTAATTAATTCAATTATAAAACGTCATACGTATCCCTAAAATTCTTGGATGGAATAGAAAGTTTCAAAATAAATTTATTTTAATATATATAATCTCATCTATTTAAATCACTCATTAATAAGGTAATCATTACTTCGTCATTGTGTCATAAATATATTTATTTATTTGATTTCTAAAAAAAATACCATGATGTAGGAAATATTTTTATCTATCTAATTACTATTTCAATTAAAAAATATCTCTTATATAACCCCATATAGAAATTCCAATAATAAAAGAAACATGTTTAGGTTATATTTTCCTTAACGTCAAATTGAAAGTAGTTAAATGTCATTTTCAAACACAAGTAGATCCATGGGGTCTTGAAATAGACCGATGAATTCCAATGGTCAGAAATATATCATCCAATAGTGTTAGGAGTTTTGGGGCCACATTTTTTTTAATTGTATTTGTTGTCAATGGGTGTTAGTTGATGTTAGTGATGATCAACATGAAGAAACGAACTCGCCAATGTGAAATAGAGAATGGAATTCAGATGATTGATTCACTGATCCTAAGTGTTGTTTGGAAGAAGTAAACGAAAATGATAAGAAGAGGGTGTGAGGAGGCATGTAATTTCAATGTGGCCATGAATTTCAATGCATAATTTGTTTTCTACTAAGTACTTTTATAAGACTTGCCTAAAATAATAGGGCCCACCAGCCAGCCTCATCCTGAGGCTCATGCAGGACCACAGTGTTCGACCGCCCCCATAGGGAAGTTAGCCCAGCCAGCCCACATGTGGCACATGGGGGTCATGTATAAGACCCAGGGTATGCATAGTGGGAAATAGATGTGTGCCCGAGGAGGAAGATTGTGCACTAATAGCACGCCCATGAATAACTGGTGTGGGGCAGCACCAGAGGGGGTAGAGGAGTAATCTGGGATGATGCTGATGTAGCATGTTATTTAAAGAAGCCGAAAAAGACACTGTGTTTCTATATGGGACAAGGATTTAGAAATTTAGAAGCAATCCTGGTCATCCATTTGATCTCACTGAGATCTCGGCTGAAAATCAAATCCCGTATCCAGCAATATAATCTAAGCCATTCAATATTCATTTTCCGCGTGTGGTTGAATTAGAGTCATCAAATCTATGACCGAGGGTCGTCTTCAACCTCTAGCCACCCAATGAGAATAATTACACTAGAGAAGATACCAAACCTCCATGATCGAGTCTCTGGCTAGTGTATAAGAACAAACCCATTGCATGTGCATCATTAGAGAAACATGATACCATGCATGCAACAACGTTTGTTTTCATGAATCTAAATAACAAAGAATGAGCATTGACTAAGGAAAAGATGTTTCTGAAGTCCATGTTGTGACGAGATCTCAAAGATACATGATCTTTATGAATGAATGTTTTCATACACAAGAGGATGATTACAACGTGAAATCAGAAACAATCGAGAATCTTGGTGTATCTCATGACTATGGTCATAAGAATTCAAAACTGTGATCTTCGTGCAATATCACGAGGATTTAAGACATTGAAAACATTTGATATCTACGGATAAAAATGGTACCCACCAATTAGAGAAGAGGGTGCTACTCCCAAGCCTTCGAGAGATTCTATTTTTGTGAAACAGATTCTCTTCATTCTTCAATTACGAAAGGGGAAAGCATGATCTGTGAACCATTATGGTTCACGAGGAAGAGAAAGAATTGAAAATCGTTCTGGTTCGCAAGGAATAAGAAGTGGAACCGCATACCGCTTGGGTACATGGTGTAGGTGGAGATGCAAACCGTTATTGGTTTGCGAAGAGAGTTCCTGAAAACCATTCTAGGTTTGTGAGGAAATGGTACCATGTACCATTATAGTTCTGTGGAGAGAAGGTCCCGCAAACTAGCTCTATTTTGGCGAAGTGGAGAACAGCATACCACATGGTACGTAAAGGGGGACCTCACTCTCTATTTTTAAGAGTTCCATGCATCTCATGTGTGTGGAGGAGACGAAAACTATCCTATTTCGCAAAACATAGCATGCACACTCTGTGAAAAGAATGACTACTTACCCTCAGTGTGAAAAGGTAAAACACAAATATGATAATAAACCCAATATAGTTTGTGTGTTTAAAGAACAGGTGGAGATCACATGCATGATGCACATGCAAATCATATGCATGATTTGAGACTCCCAATTGTGCAAGAATAAACCAAATAGTGGACTACCCTCATTTTTTTTGAATAAGATTCATGGATAGACATATACATGATTCATAAAATTTGAATGAAATAAATATAGTTTTGGGTGTGCACTTGAGAAGAAGACAAACTAAAGTTAGTACATTCATGCATTCTTCATTTGAATAAATTCTTGGCATCATGTGTGTGAATTTGTAAAGAAAGAATAATTAAAAGGTGAAGAGAATCTCTTTTCATGATTTCATATGTGAATTCATTTAACGAAAGAGCCATAGTTGTGGGTTCACATTTGTGAATAGTAAGAAGAAATAAAAGAATGGGAAGAGTTAATTTAAAGACTACATGCATGGTCTCATTCATACATGTGATGAATGAATAAGAAGTGATGATTATGATGATACCTAGTGAACTATATTTTTCAGTTCTTGAACAATCACGAAAGAATTTGTGATTCTTTTTAGGAATAATAAGAAGTCTTTATACATCTGGTTGTTGAACTAATGAATAAGATTGAATGTTAAAGAAAATCAACTATAGACCTTGATGTAAGAAAAGTATCATGATGAATAAGGGACAAAGACTTTTAGGCCAATCCATTAAAGGAACCTTCATGTCCATATACTTAGCTTGAATTTACCTAGGGAAGTGAGCCAGGGGGAGTCAACGGAAGTGATTCAAGGGAAGAAGTGAGTTGTCCCTAATCTTTTATAATGGCAATTTGCTTGGGACAGAGTGACTGTACATGAACCTTATAATCAACAGCTATTGAAGAATTGTGGAATTTGATACGACTAGAAACCTATCGGCATATTCTCCTTGGATGTATCCCTTAGTGGTGAACAAAATAAAATGGTTGTGTTTTACTTCTACATTTGAATGTTATAATTACCTCACAAATCCATCATATAGTTTTAATTAAGTTCATACCAACATTGTAACAAGATCCAATAAATGGAAGAAAATTTTGACACTCAGATTTACCCCCCCCCCCTCAAGGTGACCTAGGGTCCTTACATTAGAATCAAATGGAAATGTTTATGTATGTTGGATACTCCTTAGTAATAGTATTCAGAAGAGTATTTGATTATTTATTTCTTCAGTCAACAATCATGAGTAGTTTTGATGTATGTTTTGTTTTCTCTAAGGATAAGTCCTTACCCAACAAGACCATGATGGACAAGAAAAATAAAGTGAATAAGAAGTTGAAGAAGTCTCTCATTCCCAATGAAGATTCAATGTCTGGTTCTCCATGTCGTTCCAATAATGAAGAAATATTATACATGGGATGTAAAGAGAATGTGGATCAAGTTTCATCCAGAGAAAAGGAAGAAACATCTATCTCATTTTCAGGTGATCGTGAGAATTTAAGAACCTATCTAAATGATATTACTGAAGAAATAGATTCTTATATTGGTAGAATATTTCAATGTATGAAGTCTAAGATCACATGACTGGGAAGAAAAGATAATAATATGTAGGAAGTCTTGGAAAAGAATGTTTTTGAATGTTATAAGATCTCCAAAAGAATTGAAGCCTTTAAAGAGAAAGAGGGAGTCAATAAGACTCTATAGGAAAAGATCCATGTGATTAAAGATGAGATGAAAATAACACTAAATTCAAGGTTCTAAATTTGGAAGAAACTTCCAACACATTCAAGGAACATGGCTCGTTATCTCAAAAAAATTCAAGTTGCATTGAGATGGGGTTGAAAGATTTAAAAAGTATTTTGATGAGAAGATGATCATGATTGAATATCAGAAGATTATCCTCAATATGGAATGTCTTAAATTGGAATCCCAGTTGACCAATATTGAGAAGATGCATATTGAGACTTCCCAAAAGAATGAAACAGTTGATTCTAGAACTCAATTCTCATTGGACAATTCTAAAGCTGAAATACCACCAACATGTGACAACAATATTTTGAAAACTTTTGATTATACATCCTATGAAATAGTGTCTGTTTCTATTCAATTCACACTAGAGGATTTTAAATCCAAAGACCTCCAACATGGGATAATATGATCATGATTTCAGTTAGTCATCTATCACAAGTAGCTGAGAAACTTAAGGTAATATCAATACCAACTTGTACTATTCTTTCTATATATTTCTCTACTAAAATTTTAGGTTGGTAAAAAAATTCTAAACTAGTATCGATGAGGATAGGTGAGGAATATAATCCTACCACCATGGATAGAGTGGATAGGAAGAAGAATCTAGAAGATGGTTCCCATGATAGAACACATCAAATTAAGAAGAAGGGCCAACACCCTTATACAGAAGATATAAAGAAGACATGATTTGTAGGTCAATGTTGGTGCTGAAATAAATTTGAGCATTGTACAATGGATTGCTAGTATAGTTCTTTAAATGAAAATGAATAGAGCGAGCCTATGTCAAAAGGGAGAAAACAAAAGAAGAAAAAAGAAACATCAATAGATCTTAAAGCATCTGTGTACCATAAAAATATTTGGAATACTAGACAACATATATGGTATATGAAAAGGGATTTTTAACAAGAATAGACCATGATAATATCAACATATGTCCATATCTAATAAGAATATAAGATCACATAAGCCATCTAAGAAAGATGAATCTACCTTGGGAAGAAATCAGACGACTATTGCAAAAGGAAATTATACCAAGAAGACTCCATGAAGGAAAGGTGATAGGTCCTTGGATTCAAAGTCCAAGAAGTTGAAGAGTGGTACATCCAAAGGAATTCATAAAAATAATTACACTCTAAAGAGTCCATATGGAAAATCCAAAGATACTGGCATAGTTTCAAGAGACATACTGGTTATCTGGCCTAAATATTTGGATAGAATGAGAATGAAATGAGACACACAGGCTAAAGCTAGTACAATAGTAAATAAGAAGATTCCACATGAATATATAGTAGTCTTATATGTGAGGTCCAAAAAGGCTGGTCACACTGTTAAGAATTTCAGTTCATTTACTCCAGCCTAAGAAGAATTAATCAGGAAGATGAAATTTACACTAGGAGATTCTTATTCTTTGGAATCTCTTGAAGAAAGAAGACTCACACACAAAGAGATGGAAGAAATCTTGAGATACAAAAAACCAAATTCATAACTAATGATCAAATTTTTAAGTGTGAGGAGTGGAGAAAATAGATAATAATTGTTGAGAAAATAATCTCAACCTTCTAGATCATTTTGAAGAAGCAGGAAGGATCAACCTTATTCCATTAAAACTTTTTTATTGAAAAAATTATATAGGGAATTTATAGTGAAGTAAGAACTCATGGGGAGAACCTGAGAGGTGTTCCCTTGAAGGGGAGACACATAGAAGTTACCAAAGTTATTATTTCAATTATGTATCAACCTCAGTTGGTATCAAATTAAATTACTCTGAAGAGCATGTCATAGGAAAAGATATGTCATTTCACAATCTCTCATCCTTGTTTACTCCAAATAAAAAATATTTTACAAAGGGGGGTAACTAAATTAGTCATTGGAATAACAAAATTGGAAAGTCCCTTGAATAGAAGTACATGAGTTATCATCATAATAAGGAATTATGATCAAGGGATAATGGAAAGATTCGTTGTCAAGATCTAGTCCTATTGTTTTCTACATTGAGCATTGATCAAGTAGACTAAGAGTGAAATTATTGAAGGCACAAATGTTTAAGTATCAATTGATACCCTCTATACTATAAAAATTGTATTTCGTGTCAATAATTAGGAGAGAATGTGAAATGAAAGTTGAAAAGTGAAAGGGATAGAGCAGATAGAAGACTCTCATTTTGACATTGACATGATCATTTTATAGAACGTTGAAGTATTGAAAAAAAACACAAAGGGGGATATTGTTGGGACCACATTGTGTTTAAAGACTGTATTTTTTGTAAATGGGTGTAGGTGGATTTCAATGATGATCAACATGAAGAAAGGAACCCTCCAAAGTGAAATGGAGAATGGAATCCATATGATTGATGAAATAATCCTAAGTGTTCTTTTGAAGAAGTAAAAGAAAAGGATAAGAAGAGGGTGTTAGGAGGCATGTAATTTCATGGTGGCCGTGAATTTTAGTGCATACATTGTTTTATTAGTAGTATTTTTATATGACTTACCTAAAAAATAGGGTCATCCAACCAGCCTCAAGTTGAGGTTCATGCAGGACCACAGGGGTCGACCGTGCACATGGGGAGGCCAGCCTAGCCATCCTACAAGAGGCAGATGGGGGAAGTGTATAAACCCTAGGGTATGCATAGTGGGTGCTAGATGTGTGGTTTAGGAGGACGAGTGGGTGCTAAGAGAGCGCTAGTGTGGAGAACTGGTGCAGGGTGGCACTGGAGGGGGGAGAGGATTAATCTGTGACGCTGTTGAGGCGGCTTGTTATTTAATGAATCCAAAAAACGTGCCATGATTAAATGTGGGTCATGGTTTTAAAAATGTTGATGCAATCCATACCATCCATCTGATCTCACTAAGATCTCAGCTACACATAGCATCCCACATCCATAAATATAATCAGAGCCATTTATTATCCCAACGCCACGTGTGGTTGAATTGGAATTGTCCAATCTTCGACCGAAGGTACTCTTCATCCTCTAGCCACCCGATGCGAATCGATGCACCAAATAAGCTATTGAACCTCTATGCTTGAGTATCCGGCCAGTTTATAAGAACAAACCCACTTCATGTGCATCATCTGAGCTACCTAATACCATGCATGCAACTATGTTTTTATTATTTCATTGATATAACAAATAATGAGTGTTGGTCAAGGAAAATGAAGTTTCTGGAGGTCATGTCCTGACAACCGCTCAAGAAAAAGAGATCTTCATGCATGACTCTTCACATACACATAATAATGATTACAACATGAAATCAGAAACAAATGGGAAACTTGATGTATCTCATGGATATGGTTTGAAGATTTCAAAACTGTGATCTTCATGCAATATCACAAGGATTTTGGACACGATAAACATTTGATCACTATTGATAAAAAGGGACCCATTGATCAAAGGAAAGTCTGCTGCTCCCAAGCCTTTGAGAGCTCCTATTTTTTAGAAACATAGCCTCTTCATTATTCTAGTATGAAAGGGGAATGCATGATCCATGAATTGTTCTGGTTCATGAGGAAGAGGAAGAACCACGAACTATTCGGGTATGCAGGGATGAAGAAGAGAAACTGCATACTGCTTGGGAATGAAAAGTAGGTGTAGCCGCGAACCATTCTTGGTTAACAAAGAGTGTTCCTACGAACCATTATGTTTTCATGAAGAAATATTTCCGTATACTATTTTTGTTCTGCAAAGTGAATTTCATACAAACTAGATCTATTTCGGTGAAGTGTAGAACCATGTACCACATTGTACGTGAAGGAGGCATGGACTCTATGTGTGTAATAGTTCCATGAATCCCATGTGTGAGTCAGAGCTACAAATCATCCTAGTTCATGATGGAATCTTGGACACTCTATTAAAATAAGGGCTACTTACCCTCAGTGTGAAAAAGGAAAACACAAACATGATAATAAACTTAAGACAGTTTTTGAGTTTAAAGAACAAGTGGAGATCACATGCATGAGGCACATGAAAATCAAATGGATGATTTGAGACTCCAAAGGTTGAAAGAATAAACCAAATAGTGGACTAAACCCATTTGGTTTTTGAAAAATATTCATGGATAAACATATACATGAGATATAAAATTTCAATGAACTAAATAAGGTTTTGGGTGTTTACTTGAGAAGAAGTCAAATGAAAGTGAGTACATGCATGAACTCTTCATTTGAATAAATTCAAGGCATCATGTGTGTGAATTTGTAAAGAAAGAATAATTAAAAGGTGGAGAGCATTTGTATTATTTCATGCATAAGGGAAGACATTTATAGAAAGGGACACAACCGTGGGTTCACCTGGGTGAAGAGTAAGAAGAAATAAAAGAAATTGAAGAGTTGGTTTAAAAACTACATGTGTGGTCTTATGCATACATGTGACGAAGGAATTAGAAGTGATGATTCTGATGATGCCTAGTGAACTGTTTTTTCAGTGCATGAACAATGAGAAAAAAATTTGTTATTATGGAAAAGAATAATAAGTAGTCTTTGTACATTAGTTTTTTTCACTGGAGAAGAAGATTGAACGTTAAATAACATCATATTTGGACATCGATGAAAGAAAAGTGTCATACTAAACAGGAGACAAAGTCTTTCATTCCTATCCATTGAAGGTACCGTCATGTCCATAAAATGAGCATGACTTTTCCCATGGTAGTCAGCCTAGGGGAGTCAACAGAAGTGATCTGAGGGAATCAGTGAGTAGTCCCTGAAATTTTGTAAAGGTAGTGTTCGTGGCACAAATTGATTGTACGCGAACCTTGTAATCCACAAGTAGTGAAGAATAGTGTAATTAGGTACCAACAAAAACCTATCGGCATATTCTCCTTAAATTTAGTCCATAGTAGTGATCCAAGTAAAAGTGTTGTGTTTTCCTTTTGCTTGTGATTTTTTTTAATTACTTCACACATCTATCATAAAGGTTTAATTAAACTCTTACCAATGTGGGAACAAGAACCAATAAACGGAAAAAAGGTTGACACCCTGATTCACCCACACCCCACTCTATGGGTTACTAGGGTCCTTCAAGGATATGTGTTGTTGTAATTTAATATTATTATAATATTATTTTTTTCCCTTATTTTCATGATTTACCCTTTAAACATGTTAAATAAAACATTTACTGAAGTTTCTATTCATACAGTCTAAAAATAAAAAGACCTATTTACAAAATTTGGAACTCCTCATTCCAAATACAGAATCCATTTTTTCAAATTCAAAACATATAAGTTTCAGAAATTAATTTAAAATTAATTCTCGTCTTCAAAACAAAAAATCGTGTTTTTAAAGAAGTAAAAACAACCCAAATATTAACATGTGTTTATGTCCAATTTAATGGTGAAATTACATAAAATGACCAACATTACATTAAATGATAAAAATATAATTAAATTAAACATTAAAACTAATTAAAAATAATAATATTACCATATAAATAAAGTATATGAAATGAAAGTTTTGATTTGAAATGCAGAATTTTTCACTATTCATTGAAAAATGAACTTTTTCAGAAAAATAACAAAAAATTATCCAAAGTAAATTTTGATGTCCTGATTCTAAAGAAGATGATTATTTTGAAAATTTGATCATATAAAAGTGACAAAAAAATTATTTAAAAAGGGTTCTCTATCAAAAGGTGGTAAAACAATCTTTCAAGAATATTAGAGTATTTATGCTTAAAATTGGATTCAACCTCATTTTAAGCCCTTAAATTTTATTGGATAAATATAAAAACATTTAACAAACATATTTAATAATAATATATTTAGTTCAGTTCATTCCCACCAGTACAACAGCTTGGTGTTAACTACCATTTTAAATAATAATATTATATTATTTTTATATTCAGTGTAACTCAGCATTATGTGCAACATAAGATTTTGAAGAAACCCATTGTTGTGTGTCGGGTACGCCATAGAACATAGCATCCCCTTTAAAGTAAAATTAATATTTAATTAAAAAATATTAATAAAAACGAAAATATCATATTCTTTATTTTCTTTGGATGTTACATATATACATATATTTCATTTACTTTTCATTATTTAAAAATATGACAAGAAAATGGAAACAAAATTCATGGTGTATTTCATTTCATATTTATATATTTTATATATTAGTAAAAATACATATAAAATTAATATATATGATATTTATACTATGTTTTACATTGTGGGAATAAGTAAATCATGATCTATGTAAGTGGACCAAGAATAACTAGTCAAATCATGTATGAAAAACAAATCAGTTATTAACTTAAACATAACCTAAAAATGGAATTGTTAATAAATGGGTTATATAATTTCATTATAAATTCATATATTTTATTATATAAAATAATATTTTTTTTGGTTGATATATAAAAAACATATAATTATTATATAGTGGGTATGAATGTTCATATAGAATTTCAAGACGTAAGGTAAGGGGTTTCTCATCTCACTTTTATTTCGATGATACATAGGCCTTATTTGCCACTTATATCTTCTATGAGGTATATATAATGACCATAAATATATTATATTATTATCATACATACCTTTATGTGTATTTAAATATCTATTTTACAGTATCTCTTTCATGATTTTTATGTTACCAAATTGATAATGTAATTTTGTCTCAATTTTCCTTCTTTGAGACACATGTCATCTTATGAAGATATATTCTTCTATGTGGTGTAAAACATTCCCCATGGAATGTTAAATCATGAATATAAAACTTTTCATGATATTTTAAGCATCGTGTAATGATAATATTTTATGTGGACACTGATTCAAAGTTAACCAAGTGGTAGCAGTTTATTGCTACAATCTCCTCATTTATCATGATTTTCATGGTTATTCTTCCATTAGTGAAATCTTGTGATCTATATCTCATTAAATCTCTTGAATTTTCTTATCCTATGATTATTCATGATATATTCATTTATTGATACTATTTTCCCACTCTTTTCAACTTCTGATTATTAAGAATGTGTTTTTAAGAAAATATAACTTTATCTCTCTCATTGGTCAGAAATATGTGTTTATTTATAATCATGATGTCAAAAAGGTTTTAATTTTTTCAATGAATTGTTAATAATTATTAAATTTATTATTAATGAAAAATTATTCCAAAATATTTTAATTCATTCATTATCTGTTTTAAGATTATTTTTTGAGAAAATTTTTTTTAAAATGTTTGCATTCATTATTTATAAGTTTTGTAAGAATATTTATAGAAAAACTATTTCAAAATGTTTTCAATCATTCATTATATATATTTGAATTTATTTTCAAGGAAAATGGGATTCAAAAAATTTTCATGTTTCCATTATAAGTTTTCAATGTAATTGTTTTTCAAAAAAAATTCATGTTTCTCTTATATTTTTTCAATGAAAAACGATATAAAATTTTTTTCTAGCTTCGTTTATAATTTTTTATGATTATTTTCCAAGAAAATGCATTTTAAAAAGGTTTTGTGATTTAAAAATAATTTTTCAAATAAGAAAATATATTTCCCTAATGAAATTTCTTTGAATTTTATTTAGAAATTATTTTCCATTGAAGATGTAATATGTTTTTTGTACTCATGCCTTTTCTAGTGATATGATCCTAGGGTTCCATTCATATTCTTTCTCTCAATGGGTTTTTCCATTGATGGATAACTTTTTATGAATCCCTTTCCGATTTCACGAGTTATATTTTAAGGAAACCCTTTTCTATTTCATGTGTTATATTCTATGGAATCCCTCTTCTTTTAATGAGTAATGATTTAATAAATGATTATGAAACCTACCCATTTTCCACATGTTATGATATGATGAAATACTTATATTACCCATTTTATTTCATGGTATATTATATGATTGTTTGTTATCATTTGTAACATGTATGTATTATTTCATTATGGGGTGGGTGGGACATATATCTTTATCCAATCTATTGTAAAAGATTATCATATCATTAGATATACATGGTTGGAATAGGGAGAAACTTGGTTCGGTGAAAGGATTTGTCCACTAACATGGTCTTGGGTGTGAACCATGACTACTATGATGGTCAAGAGAGTGAACTATAACTACTAAGATAAATTGGGGAGTGAACCCATTCCACAAATATGAACTTCTAATAAATAATAGACTAATATAGAAATAATTTGTTTATTATTATGTGTCTATAACAAATTCTATATCGGATTCCTATGTTATGTGCTCATGGATTATGCTCTTGATTAAATTATTATTAAAGTTTCATGATCTTCCAATTATTATTCCATAACTATTTTTTATGATATTTTATATTATTGGTGTGATATAAATATGTTATTCTCATGTTCTCAAACCCTTATTCTTATGTTATGCTTATATTTACTCTTCTTGGGCATCTTATCTCACCCATTCTTATGTTTACTTTACCTAGTTTATGAAGAATGGTTTTTAAGTATAAGTACTAAAGGGTAAGTTATTTTTGTGAAACATTGTAGATATTTCACCTTATTAGATTATCTTGTTCTATGATCCAAAATACAGAAAACTATTATAGTACGTTGGTATATACTTTAGTAATATGATAATTATTCATCTAAATTCATGTAATATCTCGTTATGTAAATCATGGGTCACAATAGTAGTAATCAAAGTAATTTTTTAGTTAACCATTGGAAAGGAGGATTAAAAAACTTTAGTGAGATACCGAGGGATATTTCTAAGAATATATATAGGAATGTCTCTAAGTATAAACATAAGGATTCATCTATTTAAAAAAATTCACAATTTAGAAATCCTATAATATATTTTACTTAGTTTTGTGGTTTCCCAATATTATAATGACTCTCACACACTAGGATTTCTTGTTTTAGTCAATTTAAGAAACCATAAAAATGGTTTAATGAGTAGTGTGATAGACAATATGTTTATGAGCAGTCAAATGTGATGATGACTAGAGTAAAGGATGTTCTGATCAAGACTAATATATTTTCATTGGATATGATTAACATTATCTACCTTTACCTGATTTAGTACTCACCAAAGAAGAGAATGAATGTGATAGGCCCAAGATGTGTTTTATTTTTATTTTTTTTCAATCGATTAATATTATGAAGTGATAAATTATATTGAGAAAGATGATGGGTGGAAATATTGATTAAATAATGTTTTCAATTAGATCCCGAACATCTGGTTGATTCAATACGAACCATCATGTGGGGATATTAATAAAAAGTCCAAAGCTAGTAGAAATTTATGTCCCAATCGTAATCAGAATGGGGATTGTACTCATGTGATATCTTTTATTATCAATGAAGTTTAATAAGAAAATAAAATCTCCTCACTTTTTTCATAATAGATAATCGGTCTTGTGGTGTCAAAAGAATTACACTCCCCTTAGGTCTAGTTTTAGAGAAGACTGTAATGAAGAATTGATCAGATTCACACATTGTTTGAAAAGAATGAATTGTTCGAATTTTGAATACATCATGTAAGAAACAAATTTTCATCAGAATCACTATGAATTCGATTTTAAAAAATTATTATTTCTATGGGAGAATCAGAGTCTATATGATTATGAATAATTAATTAGAATGATGATTTGATGATTTTTATTTCACATAAATCACAAATTTATTAGAGTACTTGTGATGCGATCTTGATGGATGAAAGTGAAAAAAAAGGTGTTCCTAATTGTACTCATATTAATTGCTTCTGGGGGAAGTGAAGAAATAAATATTGATGATCACATTTAAAATGACTGTGTCAAGATGAAAAGGAATGGGTGTTGGTGATATTTTTTAGGCTCAAAAATAAAAATATTTTTTGAGGCTGAGAAAGAAAAGGTTCATACTTAATAATTCGTACTCAAAATAATCAAACTCATAAAGATCATACTATAGAAAATTGTACTTAGGAATATTTGTAATTAAGTATTGTTACTAGATTTAAAAAAATAAATCTATCATATTCATAATACCATCATACTGAGGAAGATATGTTTTCAACATGTCCGATTGAAAATGAATTCAACTGATGCCGGTGAAAATTGTAATGACAAAAACCGATCAACAATAGTGTCAACCATTTAAGATGGTTGAATGATTTTTCAATGGAAGGATTTTTATGTTAAAGATGATGGAGTAAGATAAACATTGAATTTTTTTAAACATGTTGTCTCTTCAATTGGGTCAATATCCATCATATCATGGTTTAATTAA
Organism: Viscum album; assembly: GCA_963277665.1. Taxonomy (NCBI): domain Eukaryota; kingdom Viridiplantae; phylum Streptophyta; class Magnoliopsida; order Santalales; family Viscaceae; genus Viscum; species Viscum album. The sequence goes on from OY728138.1 coordinate 2,137,359,045, forward strand.
TTGGTTCTCTTCTCAAATGAATAAACATAATTACTAAAGAACAAAGATGGATATGTTGTCGAGGAGGGAATATAATTCAAATAGTATTTTTCATTCCAAAGTTGGTACAGATATTTTCATTGAATAAATCATATTAAACAAATCCAAATCAGATATTGAAATCAAATAGGTGATTGATATTATTTTTTTAAGAAGAAGTGATGATTGTATAAGAATTGTGAAAATTGGAGAAGTGTTGATGAAATCAAAATGCACCAAATATTTTAGGGGAAATCAAGATTTGGGTGAATTTTTTTGACTGGGAAAGGTTTTTTGATTCCACCCAAAACCACTTATGGGACATAAATAAAAGAAGAATTTTACTTTTTATTTTTTTTGAATGATTTATTTTTTCACTGCAGAAAAGATATAATCTCTGAGTTTTAGTTAAAAGAATAAGTTTCTGTATTAAATTTTGATGATTTTATTACGGACTGAAGTGGAATAAGAAGATACAGTATTGTAAAACATTATTTAGTTGATCATCGTATTATCATACTGTGATAATTGTATTTGGATGATTATCATACTTGTGTTATTAATCAAATTTGTATGATAGTCATATCATGTTGGATTATCGTATTAGGATTTCCATACTGGGATTTTCTGAGTGAGGAACAAGTAGGCCTACATTATATTGATCATACTCAGAAAGTACAATATCTTTTCATATTAGGAAATTTTACTTGGAAAAATTTGACATAGAAGAATCGATCTAAGAGAATCGTACTGGGAAGAATGTTATTAGGGAGAATATTACTCTGAGGAATCAGGCTGGGAAAATAGTATTGGGAAAATCAGACGTCATTTTGCCTTAAAAATCCTAGAAGTTCTTACCTTTTTCAGTTTAATAATGTTAGGATTCATTTAAAATTAATACATTTGTGAAGTTTAAATGAATCATAGGTAATATGAATTGTTACACAAACATTTTATTATCTTATTTTTGATAAAAGGTTTCGCACATAATTTTTAGATTGTCTTAAATGTACTACATAAGTAAAATAGAATATCCAATTTGTTGTCATCCAGTGATTTTTTTCTATTAGATTTTTCATTATTGGTTTTTCTCCAAACCATAAAAATTACGTAGATATTCATATTGAATATTTATCCTTTTAAATACTTTTGTTCATGTGTTTTTTTATTTGTTTTCAACAAGGAATGGAATCTTTAACAGGAATCGAAGGTTGTTTCAAAGAAAGTAAACACAAAAATAAAAACAATAATTGATTCACCACTTACCCTATTAGTAATACAATTATAATAATTGGGCACTCATAGAAATAGTTATGGGGAGTTCAATTAATGAAGACCATCAAGGAAATATTATTCATTTTCCTTTATGTTGAGAATGTTTAAATAAGCACCCATGTTAATGTCTTAGAGGAACATAAAGATGTTTTGACTATGGAAAAGAAGGAAACAATGAAATTAACTACAAAGGAAAGATGAGGATATCGGTAAATGAAATTGATGGAAATATTTTCCTCCTTACAGTACTATCAACAGTTTAGTTTTTTGTGTGTGGAATGAATGGAAATTATGAAAATCAATGTCATAAGAGGAAAGATCCTAATGGTAATAAGAAAGGTGCTATGAGTAATGGTTATATTTCTGATAATGATTAGACTGCTGATTAAATTTGAGAGGAAATAGTTATTAACTTACAGGATGAGGTATCTTTGTTATGTCATAATTATAAACATGAATAATTAATGTTTTTATATATTTGGATTCAATAATTATTCTATATAAATTTGGAAATATTAAAGGATTTTTTATTTTTTATTTTTATCTTAGTATTTAATACAATATGTTTAATAGTTCCAATGGAGTGGAAAAGTGATTTGATAGAAAGGTAATATTAATAGTAAATATATGATTATGGTATGGGTAACCCTTAATATGTTCCTCATATTAAGATAATGATGTTTGGATAAAGATTTTTTGGATATGAATATGAAAATTTTATAGTAAACATTACCTTATAAATGATTAAAGATTTCATTACAAGGTAGTTAATTCTATCATTGATGAAGTTAAAATCAATTTGAGATTAAATAAATATATCCAATAAATATTGGAATAAGAAAAAATGTATGTAATGAATGGGGATTTATAGTAATAACCACGTTTCTAGAGAATATATGATAAATTTATTAACAATTTTTGTATAAAATAACCAATAACTACTTTATGATATATGAGGGATCAATGCTAAGATGTTTTTAATAAATTTATAGAACTTATTTCTAATTTTTTGAAATTCCATATTTTTAAAGGGTTATATGGTTAACTATTTATGGAATGGTTTTTGTTAAAATTTCGATGGTGTATTAGAGATTAAAGTATTATCTCTTCATATTAGGATGTATTCATAATTGAAATCTTTTGGTAACCTTTTGTTAGGAAAAATATAGATAAAATGGCTTATCATTCTATTTATAGAACTCATGGGATGCTAATGCTTTAGGAATGAAACATTAACCATCATTTATTGGAATATGAGATGAATTGTAAATTGATCAATAGAAAACAAAGTTTTATGTTTTCCTAAAATCATGTAAGTATAACTTCTCAGGAAAATTCTACATCATTAGGAAAAATGGTGTCAAAATAAAATTTGGTGCCGTTATCATCATTTTTTATGATATCAATGGCAGTTTTCAAACCAATTAGGGTTATGGATTTGAGATCATTAAAATTATATTAACCATGTTATTTATCACTCTAAATCATTATATAAGATATAGATTTCTATTCCAGGTCCATATTTTTACATTCAATATATGTTCTTCTTTGTGTAAAACAAGTTACGAGTTACTTTAGGTAACCATTTACGTTCCAACTTTCCCTTTTTAATAGAATTTTTAGTATTCATTTTTATGAGATGGGTTTCAATTAAGAGAACATTATAGTATTAAAAAATTGAAAAACAATATGATTTTTTGGGAGAAATTCATTTTAAGGTGGGTAGAATGTAACACTGTGAGTTTTTTTAAAATATTTTTTTCAAATTAATTTAATCTTTTAAATATTTTTTATTTCACACAACACTGAATATATTTTTTATATATGAAATCACTATGTTTTCCATGTATTATACACAACACTCATTAAACCTGAGCTATAAGAAATAAACATATTATCTTTCAAAACTAGTTTTGGATTTTGTTACACACAATGTTGAGTTCCTTAGAAATATTTCACTACACATAAGGATGAGTTTTAATGAACAACAATATAATATTAATGGTGTTATTAAAATATGACTATAGTTACCAACTAGCCATTTCAATAGAATATACAAATAAGATTTAATAAAGGGTTTAATATTATTTAGACATGTATATAAAATGAAATATTTTGTTATCAATTATTTATAAATTATAGTAATAACAATTTTTTAATATGGACATTTTATTCATAATAAAACTATTTTTTCCTATTTACAAAAAAATTAATCTAAATTAGTAAAAAAAATTGATGATGTTTCTAATTAAATGTATATATTAAATATTATATTAAACATTGGTCACTAATACAATATATTTTGTAGGCATTAGAGGAGAAAAAAAATCCAATTTTATAAATTAGAAGATGTATTTACCTAAAAGGTAAATTTATCACCTTCTAATGTTGAACATATTTTAAGTCTAATTTTATAAAATTTAATAATTTTTATTTGAAAAAATTATTATTGAGTAATATAAAAATTTACTTTTAATTTATTTTTAATATATTTCCAATAAGTTTTATTTTTTGATGAACACTAAAAAACAGTGAATGTTAATTCATAACTACTTTTTCATGTAATTTATTTATGTTGATAAATTATATTTTAATTTGTTTCTAAAGAAAATTTAGATCAATTTTACCCAATTTAAAAAATATTGTTCATTCTAACCATTTTAAAATTGAAATTCTATATAAAAACATTTTAATCTTTTAAATATTTTCGCTTAAAAATCCACCATCACGACACATCTACATGATTAATTTTATATTAATTTCAGCCACTTATGGGATTAGAATATATAAAACTATTTTCCATATTTGGAATAATAATAATTTATTACTTATATTAATTAATTATTAATTTTGGACAAATTTTATTAGTGAAAGAAATTACAATTAATTATAGCGATTAAAGAAAAAATGAGTTTACTTAATGGTTAAGATTTACTATTAAGGTGAAATATGACCTAGAAATTTAAAAAAATTAAATTATATAGCCATATTTATATAAACTATCATAATTTTTCTGAAATGGAATATTATTTTAGGTACATGATTTATGGTAGACCTCTTAATAGTGTTTACCTTTTCATATTTGCAAAAAATCCCTTTTTGTTCCATTATAAAAGGGAACTCACCGCACTCACTTATTTACACCTAAAAATCCCTTTTAGTGGCCAAAATCTTACCAAATATCCTCCAAACCTCCATCAATTCAAACTATAATCATCCCTTTTGAAATAAATACCTCGAAGGAATCCTTTTGGTGCAAACCAATAGGAGTTTCCCAAATAAGAGGTAACATCCTTCCAACAGATCTTTTGTTTTAATTCATTCTCCACGGATTAAATTCTTCTTATTACATGGTTTTATAATAAAATAATAATATATTAATATAATGAGATGTTATTTTTATTATACGTACACCTACACACAATTCCATCAAATGGGTAACCAACTTACAGTTCTTTTGCACAATGGACTACAGCCTCATGAAACAATGTTTTCCTTTTTTCCATTAAAAATTCTCATAGTTGGGAATGATTATGTAAATAATGTCTTTATATGATATATATGGTTTTTTTTAATTATTATTTAAAACATAAATTCTTACCTTCCATTTTGTGGAAATATGATAACTTCCTTTTTGGATGTGTTGACTACCGCCTCCTCAAAGTGATGTGATTCGTTCAAAATTTTCATTGAATATATTAAGGTTGGGTTTAGTGATAATATATTATATATTTTAAATAATAATGTTAATATAAGGATAATATTAATATATATATATATATTCGTATTAATTACTTTTATTTATTGAAAAAATATGGCATGAAAATGTAAACAAAGTTCATGCGTACATATGGAATACTTTCTCCATTAAAAATATATTTCATTTATTATTTATATTTATTATAGATTATTATAAATAAATGTATAAGGAATAAATATGATATTTATAAAAAAAATTACATTCTTGAATTAATGAAATCATGATCCCTGTAAGAGGAACCATAAAAAAAAAGTCAATTCACGTACGAAAAACAAAGTCGTTGTTACCCAAAACCTAGCCTAAACATGGAACTGTTAATATAAGGGTAATATAATGTCATAATAAAATAATATATTCTATTATATATAATAATATAGTTTAGTATTATATTTTGAATAAAATTATATTTATTATATGTGGGATTTGAATGTATACAAATAAAGTCAAATATTAATGTAATGGTTTTCTTGTCTTATTTTTATTTCAATGAGACTTCTGACTTATTCACCACTTGTTTATTTTGTGTGGTCTATATACTGACCATTAATATATTATATTATTTATACCCTTTTGTTTATGCTTATTTACATATCCATTTTATGATCTCTCTTTTGTGGGATTTATGGTACCAAAGTTACCAAATTGGTAATGTAATTTTTTATCAATTTTCCTTCTTTGAGACACAGGCCATGTTGAGAACCAATATTCTTCTATGTAGTTTATACATTTCACTTTGACATTTTATATCACAAATATTATTATTTTAATGTTATTTTAATCCCCATTTATTTTTATTTCTTCATGGGGATTATGATTTGAAGTTACCAATGCGGTAAAAATTTATTTCTACAATCTCATCTTTTTTAGGGATTTTTTATTATTATACATCAATTGATTAAATATTATGATCCATATATCAATAAATCATGTCAATTTTTTATCCTTTGATTATTCATGATATCTTCTTTTATTGGTTCCATTTTTTTAAATTTTTTTTAGATTCATTTATAATTTTTCAAGTTTATTTTCAATGAAAATAATTTTCAAATAGTTTTAGGTTTTAAAAATAATTTTTCATAGAAGAATATATTTTCAAAAATATAAAATTTTAAATATATTTCAAAACAATTTTCCATGTAAGATGAAATCTTTTAGTGTTACTCATACCTTTTCTGGGGATATGATCCAAGGGTCCTATTCATATTATCTCTATGAATAGTTTCTATTTTGATGGTTGGATTTCTATGAATCATGTTTCTCTTTCATGGGTTCTATCTTAATGAAACCCTTTTATCAATCATAGGTTATATTTATATGAATCTAGCTTATTTTCATGGGTTATATTTTGGTGAAATGATTATGAAACCTGTCACTTTTTGATAGGTTGTGATATGATGTAATCATTATGATACCCATTTAAGGTCATTGTTAATTATATTATTTTTTATGATCTTTTAACACATTTATTTATGATTTAATTATAAGATTTTTGGGACCTATATCTCCCTCAAACTCATTTGGTAAGTATATATATCTCATGATATACACATGGATGGAATGTAGAGTTAACTTAGTTTAGTAAAGATCTTTATCTGCTAAGATGGTCATGGGACAAAACTATGAATACTAATATGATCAAGGGACTAATCAATGACTACCAGGATGGGTTTGGGAGTGATATAATTCCACTAAGTTGTAATTTGAGTTAACAATCACTACTATAATAATTCTTTTTATATGATTATGTGTATTCCACAAATTCTATTTCGGATTCCTCTGTTATGCTCTTAGTGATTATGCTCTTGATTCCATTATGGTTAAATAATTATTAAATGAAAATATTTATTCCATGACTCATTAATATGAAGTATTAAATGTATTTTATTATCATATAATTTTATTATCATGTTCTCATACCCATATGCTCATGTTATGCTGATGTATTTCCTTTATTTACCCTTACTGAGATTCTAAGATAACCCTTTCTTATGTTTCTATTCCCAATGTAATGAAGAAAGGTTTTTATGTGATGCACTAATGGGGAGGATCATTTTGTGAAATATTGAATATCCTTCAATAATTTAGAATATATTGTTCCATGATTCCAATTACAGTAAACAATTATAGTCCACGTGCATGTTCATTTGTAATGTGCCGAATATTCATATAAATTGATGTAATATCTCGGTATATTAAGCCTAGGTCAATATAAAAATAATTCTAGTGAAATTTATTATAAATATCATGATGATAAAAGTATTATATAGATATAATTTTTTAAATTACATTAGGATAAAAGTTTCACATTTTTTCTTTTGGAGTAGGTTATGTTTAGCTATAGTTTCTAATTTAATTTTTTTTTTGATGAAATAGATGATTCAATCACACTTGTCTCTAAGATGCCATTATATATTTTTATTTTTTAAAAGGTGGTACTTTTATAGAATATATGAAAAACATTATATTTCATATCATTTTAGGTTTGGAATTACCCTTTCTCGGTCTATGTTTTTGGTGGGTTTTCTTCTTTTTCGGGGTTTTAACACAAAAAATTTTCTTTATATGGTATAAATTCAATTTTTTGGGCTTGTTGTTTTATTAATCCTAGATAATACCATAATATGATATTATTAATGAACAATTTATACAAAAATATACAATTTTTTATTTTAGGTATAGTTTTTTATATTGGGTAGCAAGTGTTGTGAGTAGCTTTGAAAACAAGCATTTATTCATTTTTTTGGTGGTTTTTGTTAATTAGTATATCATATATTACAAAGTTATTCTTGTTAGAAGTGAATATAGTAAAAAATAGGTGTAAAATACTTATAATTATATACTAGAAAATCTATTTTATATAGTGGTGATGTTAGAATCCATGAAGCTAGGGATTGGTTAGAAGGAAATCCTCATGAACCAACCTAAGATACATCTGATCCGGGTACGCTAAGCAGCTAGTGGCATGGAAAGAGTAACATTGTTTATTCATATGTTCTAGGAACTGTTTATAAGGCATCAAAAAATCCTAATTATGAATAATTTCACCTAAGAAATCCAAAAGTTTACTTCCACATGAAAGTCCTACTTGACAATTATCTAAGTTAGATTAACATTGAGATAAGAAATTATCATTTCTATAAATGAAAAAAATCAAAACAATGAATAAAAAAAGTAAAAATATAGTAATCTAGTCATTTCATAAATATATATAACATATTTAATGATAAATAATAAATATATTACACAAACACACTCATAATGACCAAAATATGTAGCTTTCATTGGAGGTTAGGTACACAATCTCTTAATTGGGTAAAACATTTTCAAGATATCCCATTAATATTTTCCCATTTACTAAAATTCACAATAATACCCTATATAAAACAATTATTCATAACATATGTGAAGAAAACATACAAAACGGTGATATCATATGATCAATATGGTTAAAAAATAGAGATATGTCTGCGTAACATGAACATAAGTGTATGAGAACATGATCACTACAATTGAAAACCATATCCTTCATATCAATGATCATAATATTGAGTCTTCTAACAACGAATGGAATTTCATAAGACAAGAATCATAATGGAATAAAAGAATATGAGTAGTTGTAGCATAACATTTTTAGAAGATATAATATGTGGTATACACATAAGAATAGAAATTTTTGGTCAAGTTTATCAACCAAGATATACAAAACATGTTAGGATTGTTCTAATAACCTGTGCACCTACTTTGGGATCGGGATAACTTTACATTTCCCCAATTAATTTTGGGAAAGTGATAACATCATGTGTACCCCGTCATTTCAATCTTGGGATAACTTCTTTTGTGCCCCATTTTTTGGGATTAGTAAAACCTCGCAACTATCCTTTGAGTACATAGAACCTTAATAATTACCTAATGCATTGTATGAGTATATTAGTCCAACCAATCACATAATGAAAATAATATATATAGGTTATAAGATCATAAATAATTCATTAAATAATAACCCCTTAAATTAAATGGGATTCATTAAAAGTTCATCATCTCATGACCAACGGTAAATAGAAAGGTTTTGCAATCATTTCATCATTTTATCATATCATAACCCATAAAAAGTATACTTCACTAAAATCCAATCATTGTATAACCCATGTAAGATAATTGGGATCTATATACATATTGTCATGAAAAACATTCAAATAATGAATAATAATGTTTTCCTTTATTCATATCCCCAGAAAAGCATAAGTTAAATAGAAGGATGTCATCTTTTATAGATAATGATTTTGAAAGATCACTTGGAACATTTCTTATTGAAAATAAATTCTACTAGAATATAAATTTTTTAAACAAAATAAAAATAAAAATAATTGAAAATAGTTTTCAATTTAAATAATCTTGAAAACATATATGTGAATCTTCAATGAAAATGATTGAGGAATATTTTGTTCTTTTCATTTCCATTAAAAAATAACCCTTTCAAATTTTTTGAAAAAAACAACGAACATTATTTGAAAATGATATGAATATTTCTTTTGAAAAAAAAAATTTGTAACAAATAAAACATTGTTAATAATTCCATGAATATATAATTTGAATAATGTTATAGAAAATTTTGAAAACATTTTGTGAAAACATTTTTTTGGAAGAAAATGTTTTTCCAATCGAAGAGAGAAGTGAAGGTATTTTTTCTTAAAAACATAATTTTGAACTCTTTAGTCTATAAAGATATAAAAAATGGGAAATATGTATTATAATTAAGATAACATATTATTGGAAAATTAGTTAGTTTAATTCGAGATAACTCATAATATTTTATCACTAGAAGCATAATCATAAACAATCCCAATAAATAATGAGATTATATCCTAAAATCATTAATACTTTAGTAACACTACCTTGTATGCCCAATGAAATTATTTACAAATGAAACATGTAATATAATTAGGCAAAACAAATTCATTATATTAAATGTAAAATGGTTTGTGTATTCACCTCATAAAAGAAGACAGGTGCATAAGAGAACATATGTCTCAAAGAAGATAAATTGAGACAAAAATCGATCAACGCTTTGGTAACATGTGAAATGTTAAACTCTTGAAATATTATTCCACAAATTAACATGTAAATCACAATATATTTAATAATAATAATAATAAAATAAATTCATTATTCATGCCATATAAAATAAATCGGTGGTGAACATGGCATGTGTCTCATAGAAATAAAAATGTGAGAAGGAAATCCCTTACCGTAAGTCTCAACTAACTTTGTACTCATTTGAACCTCTTGTATGATAAATATAGGTTTATTAAACATATTTTATGAATATAATTTATATATATAATTATATATAGTTTTTAATAATATTATTTTATTAATTTTTTTTAACAATTCCATGTTAGAGTCACATTGATGGTAATAATTGCTTTTTTCATATTTATTGATTTCTTATTTTAGGTCCTATTACGTTGATCATTGTTCCTTTATAACATGAAATGAATATCATATTTATGCATAAATTATATTTTTAATTCCAATCATGAATGATTTTTTTGATAAAAGAAGTATGTTATGATCATAGAGATGGAGTGTCATATATTCGCATGAGTCGCGTTTCCATTTTTCAATGATCATTATGGAAATGAGGTCATTAATATATTATATTTTCAAAAATATCCTTATATAATAAATACCATGATATATTGTAAAATATACTTATATATATAATCCATGCGGTGTGGTGATGAAAATAGAGTCATGTCGCTTCGTGAAGATGGTAGTCCACATGTACATGAATAACGTTATAATTTTTTCATTAGTGAAAATATATGAAATAAAATGATATGTTATCTTTTCATAATTATTAATATGTATTTAATACCATTATTATTTCATGTATAATTCATTTATTTATCTTTATTTTCATCCATGTAAATCATTAGATAAAAACGAATCACATTACTTTGCAAGGTGGTAATTCTCCATACACAAGAGTGACATTATCGTTGCCCCTATGGAATAGAATTTAAAAAAATTATATATAATATAATTATAACATATTTAAAATTATTTTATAAATATCATATATATATATATATACTTTATGTACATCATTATTCCAATCCTCGATAGGTTGTATTGGAAACATGAATGACATAGGTTCATGAGGAGGTAATTCACCATACACACGAATAATGATTTTTTAAACCATTTTATGGATGTGAGGATTATTTTATTTCATTACCATAGCATAAAAACATCTCATTATGGTATTAATAGGAGTAAATATAATATAAACGTGCATTTATGAATGTTACCTCTTCTTCAGTTATCTTTCTTATTTTCACACCAAAATGATTCCTAGGATTAAATTATTCCCAAACTAAGGATTTTAAGATATCATGAGGGATTTTTTTGATTTTTTAGGTCTTTGTGGAACCTAAATGGTCTAATATTGTGAATAATATAAGGGATTGGTGTCCTTTTATAATGAATGTGAGTGGCACACATGTAATTTTATAAAAAAAAAGGTTTTCCTAAGTATTTATAATTACACAAGGATCCAAAATGGATTATTATCAAGAATTATACAATATAAGGTTTATATATTTCTATAAAATAGATTTTAGAAAAAAAATTAGATCATTTTAACTGTTATATTTTTAGATTAACATCATTAAAAACCCATTTTTACCTTAACCGCGGTAATTAATTTTTTTAGTTTCACTGTTAATTTTTGTCTAAAAATATATTGAACACATCAAATAATATAAATTATTCCGATTGAAAACATGGAATCCAGTTTTTGAGATTCAATTCTCGTATGTTGAAATTTTTAATTTATAATTAATCTCAAAAACTTGATGAGAAAGTTGGATTTAAAAGAGAAAATGTTAAAAATCTCACAAAGTTTTTCTATGCAATTTCAATATAGAATTGATTCTAATGGAAAAAATTATAATATATATATATATAATTGAAAAAATATACTTTAAAATTAATATAAAATATAATTTAACTTCATAAATATTTAAAACAAAATAGATGTTTTTAATTAAAATTCAGTATTTTACACTATTCAAGAGAAAATTAATCATTTCATAATATTCTTAACAATTTAACCCCAATAAAATTTTTATATTCAAATTTCTAAAATAGTTTTTTATATTTTAAAATAAATTTTCTAAATGTTTCAAAAACCAATTTTAAAATAAGTGCACAAAAAAGTGAAAAAATAGTATTTTAGAAGAATATAATTTTAAGAATAAAATTAGATTAATTATTATCTATTATCTAAAAAACACATAAATTAATGTTAAATAGTTTCTTTAATATATAATAAATATATATTTCTTTAAAATCGTTCAATTTTTTAAAAAAATTATTAAAGTAAAATGTTTTTTCCCAAAAAGTAATTTTTTATTAAAATATTACCTATATTATCATATATTTATTATTTTAATTTATAATTAATTTTCCAAAAAAGATTCCATTTTAATTAAATTTATATAACATGTATTTTTTATAATCTATTTCATCATATTTATACATTCCATTCCAATGGTTATTTGATAACTATCATATTAGTTAATAAAATTTTAATAATATATTATGTTTCTTTTAAACTCAATATTGTGTGGAATATAAGATAAAATTAGTGTTACATGTAGTGAAAGATAAAATAGGTGTTTCAGGTAACAAAATATAAACATATAGTTACATATAACATGAAATATTAAAAAGATAAATTTTGTTTGAAAAAATATATTCACAAAATGTCATCGAGGTGACATTATTTACCCTTAAAAAGAATTTCTGCATTGAAATTAACAAAATTTCTACAAAAAATTGAGGTTAATTTAGCCTCATTACATCTATAGGTTCCCATATATCTTTATCAAGTTGGTGGTTTCATAAAAAAACATTGACCATGTGAGTGGCCTTATTTTAAATAACATTCTCTATTTGATACATAATCTCTACCATTTATTCCTCTTAAGAAATATCATACTCTAATGATGTGACCTCTAAGTTCAATAAATTTGATGTAAAAGGTATATTCATCCTCAGTATATTTACATGGAACACATCATGAAACTGAAAGGTTCTACAGAAAATCTATATGATAAGATACTATCTCGGTATGATTATGTATTTCAATGGGACTGGTACACCAAGATCATGGTTTTTCCTTCTTTATTCCGTGGATAAATTAATAGAAATACCTTCTTACCAATATCAATTTCTAGATCACATCGATGATTATCAACATGAAATTTCTTTCAGATTTGTGTTGTTATTAGATGATGATGAGTAGATCTAACCATATTTCTAAGACCTTAGAATATCTTTTAGGGTTTTAATTATTCTCTTAAACTAACCATCTTTCTAAGGATGACACATAGTGACAAACCACATATCCATATCAAGAGAGTGAGGAATACTACAGCCAAACATCATGGTAAACTCTGGATTCTGATATAATAAAATTGAATTTAATACTCTATGAAACCTTACTACCTTTTTAATATATATTATGGAATAAAAATTCAAAGGGAAATCTTTTCTATTTGTAATGAAGTGTGACAACTTCTTAAGTGATCGAATATAACCCATAACTATCTAAATATTAAATATAAGATAAACCATAAAGGTTATAAGTAACATTAATCATATATCCAAAACGTGTGAAGGAATTCCTCCTCAAATAAATATGTAACTATATATAAACCAAAGCGCTATATTTCCATATATGTCTCTTAAAATATCATTAGTCGAGATAAATATTCATCACAAAAAAAATAAAATGAGTGTCAATGATTTGAAACATATGATCAACCTTAAATTAATAAACACATGGTGATATCCATAACTCTTAAGTTAATCATACCTAAATATATTCATTATTAAAAAATATAAATCCCTCGTTATTCTTTAAACATGCTATTATAAAATACAAAAATATTTCCATTGGAATCGTAGGTTCATCCATGAACAGGTAGATTATATAATGCGATTTCATTATTCTTGAATTCATGAAATGGGAGGTTATAATATAAAATTTCACAAAAGCATAAACAATAATATTTTTATTGTAATGATTCATAAAAGAATAAAATTACTCACTAAGAAAGTATGAATATTGTTCCCTAATTATCATTATTCACTTAAACTATTATATTTTCAAAAGTTTTCTCTTTTTTCAATTCACCCAAAAGGTTGTTCTGTATTTTCATTTTCATTGTCCCTTGGATTTGATCAGTGATTTTCAAAATTCCCATACTCCATCCATTTTTAATAGTAGGGTATGGGTGGTTAATTGTGTGGATTTTATCTCTATTTGAATTATTATCATACTATATCCCATGAATTTAGCAATTAATATCCTGATGATCATAACATACACACATAAAACATTTTCTGCTCACCTAAGACAATTTCATCAATTATTATATCCATATTTTTATCATGAAGGAATTCCCATCTTCTTATTTCCAAGGTTCTTATATTTTCATTTGGACTCCATTTTTATTTTCTTATAAAAACTATGATATAAATAAATAAATATAATCAACATTTAAACCATTATAGAATATTGATCAATATCATTATATCTAAAAACATATCTTATATTAAAACTTCTTTATAGACTTGGTTTTAATCCACTAAATAATCAATGAACCTTAATTTACGGTTGGTTGATAATACTATAAGGGTACCACATAGGTCTTTTTAAATTTTCCTCATATGTACTAATGTATATGTCATCCTATTTATTTAGTTCAAGGAACTCCTTCTCCGTATTCATATGGATAATACAAGGAAATTACATATTGAGAAATATGATCTTGAACTCATCTCTATCTATAGACTCAATATCATCATATTGCATTATATTCTTAATAAAATTTCTTCATTTATCTGCTACACCATCCAAATGATATATATCCAAAATGAAATTATCCAACTATAAGCACTTAAGGATGGAGAATATATTTTCAGTGGTGTTGATCTATTCCTCTATAACTATTGTATTAGAAGTCCCTCTAATATAAGGTGAAACATTCCTCTTGAAAGACTCAACATAATTTTTTTCCATCAGTTTCTTATTTGTAACTCTATAATGACTCATAGATTGATAAAGGGTGTCTGATCATAGTAATAATAATTTTTATTCCAGCTCCAATAACATATGGTTTCATATGAGGATAATATTTTCATTTCTAGTTGAACTCATCATTGACACAGTTCCTTCAGGATCTATCCATAGACATTAAACCAAAAGCATAGTGTAAGAAACACTAATCATATTGTGGAACAAAATAATCATGAAAAAATCATATAGGGTGTCTAAATCATGAAAACTTATTTTAATCTATAATACATTAGTCTTAATCTTGTAAATTTGTGGGAATTATCTATTTAAATCATTCATGATGGTTTGTAAAGATTTTGTGATTTTTAACATAATATTGCCTAGGAGTTTCAAACCAGTTGTACAAAAAGTCCCACTTTATGCACTATGTAATGATTGATTCAAGAACAACACACCCTTCATGGATTTATTACCCACAGTACCTCTCTTCCAGACCCACATCCATTTTTAGTATCCAGATACATATAAAAATTCATTAAAACTACATCCTCTATCTTTTAAAAAATACCCAATACATCTGCTAATAGTTTTATTCATCCATATATTTATCCATAGATACTTCCTTAGATATATCCATATAAATATCCCTAGGGATTCAACTAATATTTTCTCATAATATTTACCAAAGGTTAATTATGCCTTTCTTTATGATACCATCTATGGAGACCTAGTTTTTTTTAAATGATATTACATGTTTTTAGATGAATATTTTGTACATTAACCAAAAAACATGCCTGAGAACCATAGTAGTTTACTATATTTTAAGATTAGGTAGAAATTATCATAATTAAGTAAAATATCTTCAACATATTGCATAATGATCTTTCCTTACAGTACACATTACAATCATGCACAACATAAAAACTTACTACATAACCTGAGGAAAGGAATGAAAATAATGGGTGATAAAAGATGAATAATATGGGTAAAAATGGGAGATGCATAATTTTAACAAAACATAATGGTATGAGAGAAATATTACAAAATTTTAAAACCATATCCTATATATCAAATATCATAATATTCTGTCATGTCATAAAGATTAGAAGATCATAAGACATGAATCACAATAAAATAAAATAATGTGAGCTATGAGGGCATAAAATTTTAATAAGAGTTGTTATTTTGGAATATACATATCCATTGAAAATATAATGTCAATGATATTTCATAGGACATTCATAACATGTTAAGAATTATTTAATCGGATGTGTGCCTGCTTCAGGCTTGGAATAACTAAACATGTACCCTATTTTTTGGATCAAGATAACCTCTCATGTAACCTCTTGTTTCAGTCTTGGGATAACCCCATGTGTAACCTCTTGTTTTTGGATTTGGATAACATCATGTATACCCTTTGATATCATATAACATTAATCATTGCCCAATACATTATATGGAGATATAGGTCCCACCCATAAAATAATGAAATATTATGTATGTGTACCACAAGATTATAAAAAATTCATTATATGATAAAACATGAAATGAAATGGGTTTCATAAATATTTCATTATTTCATCAGATGTGGGAAAGATATAATTTTCATAATCATTTCATCATTTCATCATAGTGTAACCCAAAGAAAAAGTGAAGTGTGTTTTATAATAATTTTATCATGGTATAACCTGTAGAATTGATATGATTTTTATAAACATATTATCATGATAAAAATTTAAAATAATGAATAATAATGGTATCCTTTGTTTTTATCCATTTAAAATCATAACTTACAACAAATGATTTCATCCTATATGGATAATGATTTAGAAAGGTCTTTTAGAACATTTCATGATAAAAATAACTATTATTTGAAAATTTATTTTTAAAGCAAAAAATTCATAAACAAATATAAAACGAATTTTAATTGAAAATTAAATTGAATAAATTATAGTATTATTGAATGATAATGGTGGTAGAAGATTATTTTTATGTCATACTTGTTTAAATAACGATTCCTTTCAAATTTTCAGTAATATCCATATAAACATTGTTTGGAAATCATTATTAATATTCATTTGAATGTATTTTGTAAAAAGTAAAAAATAGGAAAAAATTTATATAATATATAACTTCAATAATGTTAAGAATTTTTTTGATTTTTTTTATAAAAAAGTGTTTTGGAAGAAAAAAGGGTTTTTGATTAAAGAGAGAAATAAATATGCTTTTTTATAAAAACATTTTTTTGTTCTATTTAGTATATAAGTTGAGAAAAATTTAAGGAAAAAATATATTCTCTTTAAATAAATATATTAGAATAAAATTAATTAGTTTCTTGAAATATATATCATATTATTTTAATATAGAAAGCATGATCGTAAACATTCAGAATAAATTTTGAGATTGTATCATAAAACCATAACAATTTTACAATTATTGAATCCTAATCCCCATAAAAGAATAATAATAATTGAAGCCTATAATATAATGAAAATAAATAAAAAAATATTATTAAATTTCAAAGGTACTATATATATACCTCTTAAAATAATATAGGTGTATAGCATAAAAAATGGCTCAATGAAGGAAAATTGAGACAAAATCAATTACCGCTTTGGTAACTATTGAACCATACCCCTTTTGAAATGAAGGTCCTAGATTGGATATGTGAATCACAAAACAATTCATGATAGGAATAAAAATAAAAGGTTATTATTCATGCCACATGAAATAAATAGGTGGTGAACATGACATTTGTCTCATTAAATTAAAAAAGTGAGACGTATATCCCTTAGAGTAAGTCTCGAATTCCCTCGTACTAATTAAAAAATACATTATAATAAATATATGTTTTTTAGAAAACTATTAAATAAAATTAATTATATATATGATACTATATATTATTTACTTATGACATTATATTACCTATTTATTAAACATTCCATGTTAATGTGTTGTTTGGAGTAATAACCGCATTGTTTTTCGTATATGATTGGATTTTTTATTTTTGGTAATATTACATTGATCAAGCTTTCCATATATGAAAAATAATAATCATAAAATAATTAACATATTTGAACATGAATTATTCTTTTAATACCAATCCGGAAATATGGTTTTGAGAAATGAAGTGTGTTACGATCATTGAGATGGTTGGTCATACGTATTCATGTGTAAGATTTCCATTTTTTAATAATCATTATAGATAGAGGTGAGTAATATATTATCCTTGAAAAATTATAATAATATCATCAATAATATTTTATTCATTAATTATACTTATATATATCATCCAAGCGGTGTGGTGATGAAAAGAAATTCACATAGCTTCATGAGGGATGTAGTCCACACGTACACGAACAATGTTACCATCTTTCAGTGGGTGAAAAGGTATGAAATAAAATGAAATATCATCTTTTTAAAATGATATATACGTCATTAATATCATTATTATTTCATGTATACCACATATATTTATTCTTTTTATTCTCTATGTAATGAATTATTGAAAAATGAATCACATCATTTCGTGAGACAATAGTCCATCATACACACGAGTGACATTATCATAACCACTAAAGAACGGAATGTAAAAGGTATGCACAATTTAATTACTATAGATGTATAATTATGTTAAGAATATCATATATAAAATTAATATCCATAATCATTCCAAATAGTGATATATGGTAATGTAAAAACAAATATCATTGGTTTGTAAGGCAGCAATCCACCATACACATGAATAATGATTTCGAAACCCATTTGATGGATATGTGGATAGATTCAGGTTATTTTCATACCATAACAATGTAAAGATAAATAAAAGTTACTTTGGTTATTATATAATTATGGTTTAGTAATAATTCAATAATGTGCATGGAGAAATTAAATAAAAAAGTTCATTAAAGAAGGTTACCTCTTTTAAGGGTATCCACCTTATGATAGCAGAAAAAGCCTTCCTAGGTTGTCCTTATTCCAAAACTATGGCTTATTGTTTGATATGAGGATTTTTAAATATATTTTCATTGTTATTGTATAATCCAAAACTGTTTTAATGTTTTAATAATTGAGCATAGGGGTGGCCTTTTATAAGATTGGTGAGTTGAACATTTCAAATTTTTATACAACAAATAATTATACACATGTTTTGACATGAAAAATAATAAAAATTGGTCTATTATATATAATTAAACATTATAAGATATAAATATTGATAGAAAATATTTTTTAGAAATATGTTTATGTCATTTTAACTCCCATATTTTTATTTTATCCCTGGAAAACACATATTTTTCTTAACCGTGGTAATTGGTTTTTAATATTTTCTTATTATATTTTGTTCAAAAAATATCACATTATTAGATAATATAAATTAAAAAAATTAAATATATTAATAAATAGTTTTCTTATTAAATTTATTAAGGTGGAAAATTTTAATTTAAAATTAATCTTGTAGATGCGATTAGAAAGGGGGGTTTTAAACACAAAATATTCAAAAACATAAAATGTTTTCACATCCCATTTCAATATGGAACTTATTAAAATGAAATAAATTTTATTCAAATATATGTAATGAAAAAATTGTGAATTTAAATAAATTTAAAACAAAATATACCTTTATAAATAATTTAAAAGAAAATGAAATTTTTAACTAAAATTATGTATTTTTAAATATTATTCAGATAATTATCAAAAAATTTACCCTAAGATAATTTGGTAAGATAATTTTAAAATTTTATTTTATTTTTTGAAATAAATTTTATAATTTTTTAAAAAATTAGTTATAAAATAAGTTGTCAAAAAAGGTGAAAATTATTTTTTGGAAAAATACATTTTTTATGAGTAAAATTGGATTAATGGATGTTTCTTATCTAAAACATAAAAAATGAATGGTAAATAGTTTATTGAACATATAGTATATAAATTTATGTTAAATAATTCCCAAATTATTCTTTTTAATTTTTTTATGTAAAATGAGTTTATATATATATATATATATTCAAAAAAATATTTACGTTATTTTCAAATATTTTTTATTTTCATTTTTCTGTTGTTGGTCACAAAAGAATTCATTTTATATACATTTGTAAACCATATATTTTTATAATTTATTTAATCCTATTCATAGCCACCATTCCCATTCCTAGTTGACAAATATCATATTAAATAATAATATTTTGAAAATATTTCACATTTTTTTAATCTTTGTGTTGCTTATATTATATATTAAATTCATTATTCCATATAAATAAATCGAATATTAGTGTTTCATGTAATTAAATATATTGAAATGATTACATTTATTTGAAAAAATTTCAAACAATATGTTGGTGTTAGAAAACATGGCTCGAAATAGATAAATAAAATTGGAACATCCAAAAAAATATCCACAACAATAAAACCCTATTATTTTTTATGAAATTCATTGCAAACCATAGAATAGATGAAAAAGGAGAAGTTCTAACATTGAATAATAAATATGTGACACAAAATAAAAAAATTAATCTACAACTACCCATCGCCATAGGTTGTGAAAAATAATCCTTTTCGTGGAACATCAGTATGCCGAAATAGAAATATGTGGATCATCTGTTGAGTATACAAAAAAATTATATAGAACATGTAATATGATATGAGTGCACAAAAAAATCATCACTCTATAAATAATATTTTTATTTAGATCTATTTCATTATAATTTTAAATGAAATAATAAATTTAATATACTCACATTTATGAAAAATCAAAAGAAATATTATCATATAGAAATCTGTAGATCATCTGTTGAGTACACGAAAAAACTATAAAAAACATGTAATATGATATGAGTGAACAAAAAAAATTCACTCTATGAATTAACCGTATATTTAAATCCATTTCATGATAGTTTTAAATAAAATAACAAATTTAATATACTCACATTTATTAAAAACTATAAAAATATTATCATTACATGAAATCATTTCATTAAAAAAAAATTACAACTTCTAAAAGTAAAATTATCTTCAAATAAATTTATAAAAAGGAAACTTATTTTTTAATAATTATTTTTAAAACCTTTGTTTGAAATGTCTAATGAATAAGAAAAACATAAGAAATGTTCAAGACTATAAAAAAACATTTTTATGTTAGATTAATAAGATTCAATTAATATTTGTAAAGGAAACCTTAAGGTAAATAAACACCAATAATTTTTAACACGACCAAGAAATGGTAATCATGGGAAGACATATAATCCCGTGATGCAATATAAGAAAACAAAATATTAAATCAATATAATTACCACATTATGTAATTCACTACCAAAAACTAAATTTTACATTATCCTAGAATAACTAAGAGAAATACTCCCATAAGTGGAACATATTCCCATCAAAGGGACACTAGTTAGTGTATAATCATTACAAGTGTAGTACTCATACCTATATTTCTCCTATGTGTACACATGGTTTTCCATTAAATGAAATGGAGGTGAGAAAATAATATTTTAAATGAGGTCTGTATATATAAATAACTATAAACACAAAACACCCTCACCTCTATATCTTCTTGATACAGCATCCCTGTTTTATAAATAACAACATATATAGAAACATATAACTACAATATTTCAAAAATGGAAAAAATATATTAATCTAACATTTTTAAATCCAGCAATAATGGGTACACATCAAGGGTAGTTATATATATATGAAATATTTTAATAAAGGTGCAATCATGAATTTGAAACATTCTATAAGAAAACATGTTATGAAATCCAATTTGAAGACCAAATCACATTTCGTCATTAAAGTAACACAACCTCTAAAAATAAAATAAAAATAAAAATTAGTGGAATCTGTACACACCCTTAGTTATAAAATTTTATTTAAAACTCAATGTTTTATTTCATTTACAAATTTCAAATGAGACCACCAATTTAATCATGACATCCATTTATAAATAACCTACAAGGAATATGTCCTTTAAAACATTAAAAACAAGGAATTTAAATGACTAATCCATCAGGGTTTAGAATTCCATGATCTACGCATGGAGATACCTACCTCAATACTTTTTTAACTATCTAAGGTGACAATCTGCCATAATAAGGCACCAAAACCCCTTAAATAATTAAAATGGCCAGTTAACTATAGAAATCATAAGTAAAAAAATACGTAATTAAAAGAAATATAACACTATAACCAGACTATTGTTGTAAGGAAATATGAAAAGTAGAAAAACAATTTTTATAAGTTAGTTCACATAACAATCCCTAGAATAATCATCTACAATTCACGAATAAAACTAAAAAAATAAATTCAATAAAGATAGGTAGGGGAGGGATATGGTTGGGATATAAAAGGTTCAGAATTGGAGGAATATAGTGGATTAAAAGGATTTAATTTCTATAATGACATAGTCTTTTTCAATGATATTTTTTCCTGAATAAATAATTATTACATATTATATAATATTAAACACATAAGAATAAAGGGAAACCAACACAAATTGTTATCATTAATAGTTATCATTTCATTATTAATATATTAAACCAATTAAAATTTTAAACATTATAATTATATATAAAATATAAAATAGAATAGCTAAAATGATAAATTATTTACCATCCCATTCGGTTAGAATCATCTCTTCCACATAAAATTCAATTGAAATGAAATAAAAATATTAGTAAAACAATAAAAATTTTAATAAATGAAAATATAACCTTATGAAGAAATTTTAGTGATTTTTGAGTGAAATAATGAAGTTGTATTAACTGGTAATGAAGGGAAATGAGACATTTCGGATTCAATCATTATATAACCATTGGTCACACATGATTGTTGGTAAAATATTACCATTGGTCAATATGATAGTTAGTCAATATAATAGTTAGTCAATATGATATTTAGTCAATATGATCATTGGAAACTATACCTTTTGTTGATAATTTTACCATTATAATAAGTATATATAAGTATTAATTAATTCATATATTAGATACCGAAATGAGGATCGATGGAATCAATAAGTAGAGTCGTTTAGTTTGAAGACTAGTTATAAGATCTTGAGAAGGAGGTATCATCACTGGGGTTCACCCTTGATCAAGACCAATCTATTCTTCAACAAGTGAATCTTTAATTATATATCTTATAGGATATGTTTAAGAAAGTGGAGATTTCCACACGTTCATTGTTAGTCGAGCCACCTCAAAAAACTACTATAATCGTGCACCTTACCCTTGGGGTGTATGCTAGTTTAATAAGGGGCTACGTTTCCATGCCATAGTTATATAATCTCTAAATTCATTATTATAAATAAACTATTTATTTGATCAATTCCTATTAATGATATTTTTTCTTACAAAAATATATGTTTAAATAAGATTAATATACTTGTTTTATTTTTGGACATAAAGAAAACAAAATTTCATTTTTATATAAAATATATACTCTTTTTTAATAAACTCAATTATTCAAAATAAATATTTTTAATAAAGTAGTATTTTGAAAAACTATCTTCTAAAGGATAAAATAATTTTATTATGGCCTGGGAAATTTTTAATATGTGTCAGAAATTTGATTGTTTGTCAAAAGATTCAATTTTTTTTATAAATGATTATTCTAATTAGTAAAAGTTAAAATTATAATAAAAAGGGAATTATTTTAGAAAAATAAAAATATATTTTAAATTATCACCATGAAATTTGTTTGGCAAGAATTTTTGAGAATTTTCAAAAATACATTATTTTTTAGTGAATAGAAAAAATTCATTTTGGGTTTTCAGTATATTTAAGACATCATATTTATGTGATAATGAAATTATTATTATTAAAATACAAACCTAACCCTAAATAATGTTATTGTATTAATATTAATTATTTTAACATATTTAATCAATTTCAAATACTATATGAAGCTTTTTAATGTAAAAAATGAAAATTTACTATTTAAAAAAATTGCATTATAGAATCATTACTTTTCCATATCAAAATAATTAATAAATAATTATTTATGTTTATGGTGTACTAAAATATCATAAAATTTGAAAAGAAAATCAACAATATTAGAAAAAACCCATGTGTAAGACAGTGGTTTTTTATTTTCCCCAACCTAGATTTCCAAGACCTATATTTAGAAATTATTAAACATTTCCTATACTTTTTCTATAAATACCCACCCATCTCACAATTCTCATTCACTCCTAATCCATCCTCTATGAAGTTCTAGATATATATCCATCCCTAAAGTCCCCCAAGTTTCATCAATCCCCCAAGGTTCTATCCTCAATTTTTAGGAACAACTCTTCAAGTAAAGGGAAATCTACACTTCTCTTTCTATTCAAGTTCCATTTTTTTGTTTTATGTCTCTTAATTATAAAATTAAGTTTTTTCACTTAATATCATAAAATTACTATAATAATATATTTTTATCAATGGTTTACCTTGGTTCTTTCTCATTTTAACCTTTTATAAAACCACTTTTATACCCATAATGTTGTTCAATTTACTTCTCAAAATTCTCTCATTTACAAGAGAAATTCACTTTTCCTTTTTTTTAATACCCCATCTTCTTTTTTTAATGGGTATTCAACTAGATGTAAATATGAATTTTTTATTTAGTATTTACATATATGATACTTAATTGTTTTTTTTAAATGACAAAATGATCATGTCATTAATCAATTTTTTCATGTCATGGCTTCGACAAGAGAACTACTATATATTCTTCAAGGGTTATTAATGAAATGATATGTTATGATATATATGGATAAGATGTAATTATTACATAGTAACAATTATAAATGATATCATTCTAATGAATTACTTAAATAATGTAATCTCAATAGATGAAATGTTTTATGATATATTTGTGAATAACCAAGGAAATTGTTATTTATGACACATTGGTGATAAACCATGGTGATATAGTTATTATTGTCACATTTAAATGTTTTATTAACACTTCCATTTTATGATTCAAATTTATATTATTATTTTATATCTCATATTCATGACTTATTTTTATGGCTCAGGTTATTATTGATATGTGTAATGGTCACATTATTTTGTCATTCTTGCTTATTCCCCTACTGGGTGTTATTCTCAACAATTTCATTTTATATATGTCCACATGATATGAGATGAAATAAAATTAACATAGGTTAAACCCATAAATAAGTAGTAAAATTGTATTTAAAAGTATATTTTATTTTTTTATTTATTATTTACCTTATTTCCAAGAAACTGAACTTTAAAAGATCATATGGTTGTACCATGTAATGAAAAGTTATGTAAAAATGGGGGATTCCAAAGTTGGTATCAAGGGAAGTTTCAGTTATTTGTGGACATTAGGTCTTGAAAACTCTTAGAAAAAACCTATATATAATTCAAGATATTGGAAAACAACCTAGTATTTTGATAAATATTAAGTAAGTGGCATTTGAAAAAATACATCAACTTTTTCGATACTATGAGTGGATGTGGCTCTATAATCGATGTACCTAGGTGTGATAAGTGAAAACACAACATTGAACAAGGATTGAAAAATAATTGTAGTATCAGAATGGACCATGTTGTAAACCTGGTTTAAAACACTCATGGGATATGTTTGGTTAATCATAGGATTCTATTAAACAATTATAAAGGATTTATAAAAAAATATAATATTTTTTATAAGAGATTAATAACATATATAAACATAATGTTTTAATACCTAAACACCCATTAGAATTATAAAATTCTAAAAATTAACAAATTTAGATGGATGATGGAATTGAAAACATCATGAGGATGATGAATTAAATAAATTGAGTTGTGAAGAATAACATGAATCACGTCAAGAGACTAGATTCAATTTGAAGGGAATAAATTTTTATTAATTCCATTATGCATCAAAAACCATGTCCTTTTAGTGGATCTACAAACCCATTTATTACTAAACCATGGTCAGATCTATAGAAAAGAGCATTTTAGTGCTTTTTTTTGATAGATAGGGAAATTCTACCTAAAAGTATACCGCATAGAAGGAGAAGATGATCAATGGTGTAAAGTTATAAAAATCACAAAGCTAATATAGGATATCAATGATGTGGAGTGGGAAGAGTTCGGGGGAATATTTTTCAATAAATATTTCTTATTCTTGATGTGAACAAAAATGAAAAAGGAATTCATAAATCTAAAGAAGAAGGGAATGAATCAATGGGATGGAATGAGATGAAACTTACAAGTCTTTCACATTACACCTATATAATTTTTATGAATTCTAAGGGAAATTTTGAAAGATTATTCAGTGGACTAATACCCCATATGTAGATGAATAAATAAAATCAAGACATCAAATGAAATGATGACATAGTTTAATGTTCCATGAATGTTAATTTAGAGTTTGGAGATATATATTTTTCTCATAAATATAATGAAAATATGATTGAAATGGATCAAAGAAAAAGGAATAATTTTAATAATGGTAGAGGAGGAAATAGAGTTTAACTTTCCGTGTGTAGAAATGGTGGGAATATATATTCAGATAATTCCTTTCATAGTAGTGGAATGTTATAAATATGTAGAAGTTATGGGAATATAACTTATAACTGTCACGGTGAGGTTGTGCTTCAACTTCTAAACAATAATTAAAAATGGAAGATGGTGTAGAAGCAAGGAAATATTCATAGTCTTTAATGGAAAACCTATAGTTATTTTAAAAGGAGTGATATCTCAGCCTATGTTTTTTCTATAAGAACCTCCCATAGACTTCTTTATAGAGATAATAAGTTAATAAGAAGAGGGAATTAAATGTGTAAATATAGAGAATGTTCACATTGATTTGAAATACATTTATATATTTATTAAAGAGTCTCATATAACTCCCTAATAAAGAGAGGTAATGTTCTCTGTTTAACTCATACATGGATCCATGAAAATATCAAAGAGACCATATAGAATGGAAAATACAGAGTTAGAGGAGTTAAATAAAAATATTTGAGTTATTTTAGAGAAGGTATTTATACAAAAAAGTGTGTCTTATTGGGGAGGACCTATTATCTTAGTAAATAATAAAGATTTATCAATATAGAAATGTATTGATTATATAGAACATTATGGGATCACAATGAGGAGCAAGTTTAATCTCCCAAGGATTGATGATTTATTTGATCAGTTCCATGGGGGACATTTCTTCCCCATTATTGACCTCCAATATAGGTGACATAAATTTAGGGTAAAGAAAGAATATATTTAAAATACTAATTTCCAAACAAGATATGGGAATTTTGAGTTTTTTGGTTTTACCTTTGGATAGACTAAAGGTTTAGATATTTCTACATATTTTATAAGAAGAGAACAAAACTACTCCCTAGATAAATTCATGACAGTTTTTATTGATGATATTCTGGTTTATTTAAAATTATCTGAGGAGCAAGAGGATCATCTAATAGTAATTTTGGGATATATGGGGAAGGAGAATCTAATTGTAAAATTCAGAAAATGTGAATTATGATTACAATAAGTTTAATTCTTGGGTAATAGTGTAACAAATGATGGAATCTCAATTTACCAGGAGAAGACAAAGGGTGTAGTGGAGTGGACTCATCCTACAATGGTAACTGATATTCATAGATTCGTTGATTCAGAATGATATTATAGGAGGTTGGTGAAAACCATTTCATGACATTATAATCCACCAACCATGTTAACTATAGAAGTGGATATGTACATCTAGAAAAAGTAGTGTGAATAATGTTCCCAATATCTGAAGAATATATTAGGTGTTTCACTTGTTTTAACTCTACCCTCTATAAGAGAAGTATTCATTATTTATAGGGATTCCTCTCTAAACTATCTTGGGTTCTAACTCATTCAAAATGAAATTGTGATTTCATATGAATCTCAATAGTTAACGTCTCATGAGAATAATTATCCTACGGATGACATGGAGTCAAAGATAGTTATTATTTATATGAAACTTTTCATCCACAATATTTTTTGGGGGAAATGTGATCTATACAAAAACCACCAAATTTGAAATATAAAATAATGAAAAAGGAACTAAACATGAGACAACTGAGATGGTTGAAAATTATTCAAGACAAAAACTATTCATCTCAATATAAAAATGGAAGACCAAACAATTTCACTAATTCATTAGGAAAGAAAGACTATTTTCATGTAAATGATGATGATTTAAGGAGATCCATTTATCAAGGACCTAGTAAAATTGGACATGTTAACCACAAGGGAAGAGACATCATCCACACTACCCCAATTTATTTCTCAATGATCATTATTGGATAATATCAATAAAGATCATATAGAAGTTACTTTTTTACAAAGGATAATAGAGTCTATGAAGAATGGGATGTTTCCTGAGTTTAATATTGATAAAGAAGGTGTATTGAAATTTTATACAATGTTATGTGGTCCATTTATCCCGAGATAAAGAATTTGATGATGGATGAAGATGATAAATATACATTTTGTATAAATTCTAGAAGAACAAAAAACTATAGTTTCCATTGTGATAAATATTATTGTGATAATATGAAAAGGGATATTTTTAACAACACTGTAAGGTTATTTGTGTGTCATAAATTGATGGAGGAATGATGCCTGCTTAAAGGAATATTGCAACCAATACCCATACCAACATGGAATTGGGAAAATATGATTATAGAATTCATCACTTGTCTCTGAATTACATAAAATAGAATCAATATGATATGTACTATAGTTGATCATCTCCCCATGGTTTCCCATTTCATTGATATTCGAAAACATTTATCTCATCACCAACATGAAAAAATATACATAATAAAAGTGGTGAGGTTTCATGGGGTTCCACTTTATATCATTATTGATCATGATCCAAGGTTCACATCTAAATTTAGGAAAATTATTCAATATGATAGGAATAAATAATTGAGTTTTAGTATGGCATATCACCCCCAAACTGATGTCTAATTTCAAAGAACTATTCAGAAACTTGAGATCATGCTGAGAACATGGTCAATGGAATTTAAAGTTGTATGGGTCAAAACCACCCATTAGTTGAGTTCTCGTACAATAATCTCTTCCACTCAAGTATTCAAATGGAATGTTGGTAAAAAAAATTAATCCATATTTCACATTACATAGGTATCCCATGAAATTTGAAACCTTTCTAGGTAAATAACGATAAATCAAGAAAATTAATTAAGGGGTATTTAAAATATAATACAAAAAGGGTATACATTTTAGTAAATAATTTCCCCATTCAATCAATGTTTGGATTTCATGGTGAATATCGTTCAATCTATATAATCACACAATGGTGTTCACGTGGAATGGTATTAGACTAAAATATACAATCATATATTGGGGATGATAAGGAAAGAAAAAGTCTATGATGGATCATTCTATATAGAGATATTAATTCCACTATAAAACTTATACATAGGAACATAAACAATTAGATGAAAAGAAAAATCCATGAGGAATATTGAGAGTGAAAGAATACATATTCATTGCTAACAATTTGGGAGGTTAGAAACAATTTTAATGGATTAATGCAGTTATCTTGGTGATTATCCAATAATGAAATTAAAAAATAGGATTTACATGGTGAAAAAATTTAAACTCTAAATAATGGAATGATAAAAAAGAAGTAGTGAAGGAAACATTCATGGAATTGGGATATCAATGTAATGTAAATAAAAAACTGTATATTCTAATTATGTATTAATGATCATAATGTGATTATGAATTGTCTAAATAAAATCTTCCTATAGTGTCAAACCAGTTACACAGTAAGGTCACGCTCATTGTTGATCATAATAATGGATAGAATATACCTAGAAAACTATTTTCGTCTTTATAACCATTAGATGAATCTATTCCAAAAAAAATCCACTAATAGTATCCAGACAAGTATTTCATTTCTAGAAAAACCACACACACTTTTACAAAACCTTGACCATTACAAAAGCTTTTGAACATATTATAATGACTAGTAACGGTGATGTCTGAGTGTTAAATAGTTAGGTAATTA
This sequence comes from Viscum album, assembly GCA_963277665.1. Classification (NCBI taxonomy): domain Eukaryota; kingdom Viridiplantae; phylum Streptophyta; class Magnoliopsida; order Santalales; family Viscaceae; genus Viscum; species Viscum album. The sequence continues at coordinate 2,137,389,197 of OY728138.1, forward strand.
CATTTCGGATTTTTGATATCGATTTATATTAAAACAAGAATGAATGAATAAAGATCATAAATGTACTAGGAATTCAGCGGTGATAAACCCTTGTTTTGGCATGTTAATGACTTAGGAAAGGGATATAATTTGAGAGAATAAAAAAATCACCATTAGAACATATCCCATTGAAGATAATACCGTTGAATAAAAGTAATGGTAGTATAATAAATGAAATTTAAAAAGTCAATATATAAAAGTAATGATTTTGAAAAGGAAAGATTATAATCTAGGAAACACTCACATTGGGAGGATGCTTCTTAATGTTGTATATGGACTCATTAAAACCATGGAAACTCTTTGGTGATAATATTATGAATGTAATTGAGATAAAAATAGTTCACAATGGCTTTTGTGGAATTTGAGGAGGGAATGGTGGAATTTATACTTGGGTGGTTTAAAGGGTTCAAATATAGCTTATTTTATTATATAAGTCAACTTCTTGGGGGTGACATCAATTGCAACCAATTTTATAGATTATTACTAAGTGGGAGAAAGTTATTAGACATCAATGGAATTCCCAAATTAAAACACACCTACCAAAAAACCCATTTAATGTGCAATATCTAAAAAAATATCTTAAAATTACGATTTTGGAATAAAAAATGTAATGTGTCTGTTTATAAATGAAATTAATATTTATAAATTTATTTTTTGAAAATATATTATGTCATTTTGTTTAATAAAATATTCCAATTATTTTTTGTTATGCTGACATGATAATGATGTCATAAAGTGGTAGTTCTTTGAAAACCATCTATTTTCACTTTTACAAAATCAAATTGTTTAGAAAAAAATACCAAAAATTCACACTAAGATTATTTTTATGATATGATTCCAAAAATAAAATTCATTTTATCAGAAAAATTATCATATTTTTATAATTTTAACTACTAAAAAAACTGATTCAAAAAATATCAATTTTTATAGAATAATAAATATTATACATGTAATAAAAATTACCTATGGATTAATTAAAATATATTATAATTTAGAAAGTTTTTTAAAATATTATTTTATGAAAATAAATTTTATTTAAAACATATATATTTTCCATGAAACACATTTTTAATATAAAATATCTCCAATCTTGAAAAATAATACAATTTTTATTATATTTTTAAATAATCCCTTTACTATACGAAATTGTTATTTTCTATGATGTGTAATGTTATTATGAAATGTAAATTCTATTCTATGGGATAATAATAAAACATTCATTATAAAATAAGAGTTATATTAATATGATAAAGCAGATTTTGGGGTATTACTGACTGAAAATTACTTTTTTTATTAAAACCCTTTTAAGGGATAAGTCACAAACAAAAAAAGTTTTTTGAACAACAACATACGACCAGAGAAAACTACAAGACCTACCCCACCATATAAATAGTTCCATGAATACAAGCCTTCACCAATGCAAGACCCTTCTGTAAGCAGTCCTGTGCAGAACTGCCCGAGCACAAATTGATGGTGAATCCATACCCTCTCATGAATCCAAATCCAAAAGTCCTACACTGATGAAGGCTTCATACCCTGATCCCCTTCTAGATTTTGTCAAAGTAGAGTGCTAGAAACAAGCACCAAACTTCACTACAATGTCAAACAACAAGAGGGTCCAAAGAAATGCATAACTCACACAATCATTTCTCTCAAACCAACCGACCAAAACCACCATCTTTAACAGAGTTATTAAATAGAAACATGATATTTACTGAATCAATTTCCCTAAATAGTTTTCATGATAAGAATGAAACTTATAATTATTCTACCTCCAACAACGGATTCTCAAACGTAGAATCCAGCTGGTCCTTGGACTGAATTTACTCATCAATGATGATATTTCCATTGTTGAACCACCTACCAAAATTGAGTCAAGTTTTTCAAAACATTAATATTTCTCATCATTGAAAGATACCTCTAAATACCTCCCCAATTATAAAATAAATGGGAATTTATTATAGTGTATTTCATCATCAAACAACCCAAAACATCTAAAAGGTATAATTCTATATGGGTTGTTTTCAATCATCATACAAATTCATCACACTTCATCTCTATTAGAGAATATTCCTCTTTGGATTAACTCTCTAGGATTTACATTAAGGATATAGTAAGGTTTTATAGAGTACCACATTCCATTGTATTTGATCATAATCTGAGGATTACCTCAATGTTTTAATAGAGTTTTCTACAAGCTCTTGATATAATGTTTATTTTCAGTACTTCTTGTCATCCTCTGACAGTTGTTCAATCGTAGAGAATAATTCAGACCCTAAAGGATATAATATGATTTTCTTATTTTTATTTCAATGGTTTTTGGGATCAACACATTTCTCTTACTGATATTTCTTATAACAATATATTTCACTCAAGAATTCATATAGATCCATATGAATATTACTAAGGAAATAAATATAGGACTCTGACATACTATGATTATATTGGATAAATAAATCTATTGGGACCTAAATGATATGAATAAATGTAAAAGAATTTTATAACCATTCAACAACACATAAGTGTGGAAAAAAATTGATAGAAAATTTATGCTTATAATCATCAATAGGACTTGGAATTTTATGTTTGTTACAAGATTATTTCAAAAAACAATCCCTGTAATAATTTCATGATATTTTTAAATAATATAAAACTAAGACCCAGGTATATGATTCCCTTTTAAATTCATGAATGTGTTAGGAACATATTTTATGAGTTAGTGCATCCACTGAACCTCTATAAAGAATATAATGTGTTCCATGTATATCTCTTGATAATATAAATAAAAAACCATAACTTGTACTAAACTTAAAAGTCATAAAATTGGAGAATTATATTTATTATATGAAAAATCTATTCAATATTATGGATTATAGAGAATAGGTTCTATGAAATAGGACCACTCCCCAGTTTTGTGTGGAAACCACTAACTTGAGGAATTTAATGGTGAACTTGAGGATGTAACGAGGAAGATGTATCCATATTTTTTTATACCAATGTGATGTAATTTCAATGTTCAATTATCCTGGTATAATATAAACCATTGAGATTATATGTATTATTATTTTTTCAAATAAATTTTATTTCTTTGATATTATGTGTTACAACAAACTTTGATTTTTAATGAACTCTGATATACTGTTCATATTATTATTTAAACCTAACCATTATAAGATTTTCATTAAACATTATAGTACTAATATGAGTAAAACGTATTTCAAAAATTATTTATAATGGTTTTATATTAGGAATATATGTTTATAAATATGCACTTAATTTTTAGTAAAGTATTTCAATTCTTCGAAAATATTTTTTTTTAGAAAAATTATTTTTATTTCTTTTTGAGAAAAAAATAATAAACTTAAGGTTTTATAAAATTAATTATAAAAAACTAAATCCATTTTTAGAATAAATTTTTAAAAATTATTTGTGGAATAATTGTTTATAATTTTCTCTAAAGATTAATTTTTCAGTGAATAGTGAAAAATAATGATTTTTATTAAAAAAAAAATCATTTAATGAATTTATATATATTAATAATGATTAAAAAAATTATTATTCAAATAAGATAAATTATTTTATTATTAAAAACAATTATGTCATTATAATCAAATTAATATTAATTTTTTATGATAAAATATTCTATAATTTTGAAAACAATTACATTAGAAGACAATTTATTTCATAACTCATATGAATATAATTTTAAATTATAATTTTCCACTTCAATGAAGTGATTTGGGATAAATTTATTCCATATATGGAATCATAATAAGTAATATTATATAATATTTTTAAATTAATTTTTGTTCAAAATGAATAGTAAAAATAGAAAAAATTAATTATTTATGTTAACGATAAAACAGGTCTACCAAGGATTAAGCATAAATAATATGGGGTAAAATAACCTAAAAACTTTTCTAATTCTTATTTAATGGACATATTTAGAAATTTTATCACATAAGTTATGAAAATGAAACACTTTTTTTCCTTTTGGAATGTCTAAAATATGGGTAAACCATTTTCCATTCAAAAATTACAAGTATGTCCACTCCCCTACTTATAAAAGTCACCCCTTTCCTATAAACTTCACAATTATATAACCATTTGGTTTATATAATCCCTAAAAAATATCTTCCCCACTTCCCTCCATATATCCTATATTCCTTAGTTTTATTAAGAAACCACCCTAATAAGGATTTAGGAATTAATATAAAGTGGTTCTCTGCAGAGATGAGGTTCGAACATGTATAAAAGATGTATAGATTTAAGGTAATGGATTTCTAGACTACATTTTATTTATAGGACTTATATTCCATATTAACCCATCATTTCTTTTGTATAGTTTATATACTTTTCAATTGATATTTTATATCATAAACAGACTTATTTTTATTATATTTAATGTTTCATTTGATAATTATTCATTATTGGGTCTTACAGTTCAAAGGTTACCTAAGTGGTTAGGTATTTATGATACAATATCATTGTTTATAGAGATTTTTTATGATTATGATTATGATTAAGAAATATTATTATATATATATATCAAGATCATCATTTATTTTATTTTACTCTAGTAATTTCATGAAATCACATGTTTTCCATTTTTCCCTCCCATGATTAATTCAAGTGTCCCAAAGAATGTTTTTTTAAATAAAAATTATTTCTCTATTTTTTCAAAAATCATTTACCTTCATTGTCCATGTTTTATAAAAATTATTTAATTAAAGGTTTTATTATTATAAAAAAAATATAAATATATTTTTACCCATGTTTTACTTTTTTTCAAAATGTTTTTAAAGGAATCTTCTTATTGTTTTCTAAATTAGGTACTTCAGACTATTATAGAAATGTTTAAATCAATTTTAATTTTAACATTTATGACATGAATGGTGTTTTAAAATGTCATGGCCCCTCAATTATTTAAATATTCGATTATATTTTTTGAATTTTATTTTCTTAAAAAATTATTCCCACAATGTTATATGAAATTATATTTTTTCCATTGATATTTTCCAAGTTGAAAGGTTGTTTTAATCAATAAATAATCCATGTGATCTTTCAAAATAATTTTTAATATAATATGACATACTTTGATGATGTTTTTTATTTATTGAAGATATAATACATTGACCATCATTATTATTTATCTGAATAGTTTATGATTCTCATGAAAAGTTGTTTATGAATACCATTTTTTTCATGGGTTCTAATATGATGAATGTTTTATGATTTTATGGAACACTTATGTATGGGTTTCATTATTTAATGGTGTTTATATAATAACCAAAGATGGTGGTCACATTAAAACTAAGTATGGTGGTTATATTATAACAAAGGATGGTAGTTAATTATAATCATGGATGATGGTCATGTAATGACATGGGATAGGTGTAACAAATATCTCATTCCAATGCACTAGGAAAAGATTAATATCTCATGGGATAAACAAGACTATAATGTGGATTGAACCAAGTTCGTATGTTGATTTGTCAACTATGCTAGTCATGAGATTAAACCTTTACAAATATAATGGTTTAGGGAGGGAATCTATTGCACAATGATAGTTTTTTCATTGATATTTTACAAAGAATGAAATGATTTTATATACCAATGTATAAGAAAAAAAATTCAATTTTATATGAAAATGTTATTATCTCATGGATGATGTTTCTTAATTCTATTATTATTAATGTATTATGAAATTACAAGATGTATGTAGTGACCTATGTTTATGATCTATGATATGAAGGTTATGGTTTTAATATTTCATTCTCTTATAATCATACCATTATGATCATTTTATGTTGATATCTTCTTTTCTTACCCATACATAGAATTCTATCTCACCCATTATTATGTTTATTATACCTCAATTATAAAGAATAGTATAATGTTTTATATTTATAAGAAGGATACTAGTGATAAAAAAAATAATTTGGAGATGATTTAGTTCACAAGGGAACTAATTTTTTTATGTATACAAGATTCCAAAGGTAGTGGAAATATAAAATTTTATCAATGATCATTATATTTTTTAATGGATATTCTTTTAATAAGGTGTCATATATATATATATATATGAGAAGTGTTGGTATTTAAAACCAATTAAATTTAAAGGCCAATAAAAGGATAAATACCCTCACAAGTAGGAGACTTGAAAAAGGATGAAAGGCCCATAAGTGATTTTACTAAATGGGTACCCATATCACCAATGTGATAATTCATCAACAAAACAAAAAATACAACAACATTTTCACCAATGAATCATGAATACCTCAATATTGGTAAATCCAAAAAAAATTATCTTTTTTACTAAAATAATAATATTGATATTTTCATTACCCAAAAAATCAAATAGGAAAAATAAAATAATATAAAATGAAAAATAAAAAAAATACCACTAGTACTCTCTACATCAGTATCAAGTTTAGTAGGTTGATACTAAGAATATATTAATTAGGTATATCCATCCCTACTTATTTTATGTGAAAAAACTCAATATAATCCCTTGAGATTGCCTAAATGGCCGTAAATATAGTAGATATATGTATATTCCTAAAAAAAATCCATTAATAATGTAACTTAATGCACTAATAGCATACATGGGGCTTAAACCTGAGAAACTAAAATGATAAGAAACTTCATTTTCTATTGATAACTCTACTAACCTAATCAACCATATCTCACATTATTTGAATACCACTAAAGTTTCCTTATATAGATATCGGTTTTTAAAAAAACTTAATCCCACTGTACGCTCCTTCCATGAAAACTTCATCCATGATAGTCTGCTCCACCTCCTCTATATAATAATGATAGAAAAAAAAAGAAACTCAAAAAAAACACGCTAATGTCATTAGATAAGAGGGGATAGCATGTATCTGGGTCACTTTTTCATCATCTCCCACATCTCCCCTTATAATAATTTATCTAAGGTATTCTTTTTTATTCTTGTTCTGTTGATAGTGAAATATTCCTTTTATTCTTTATTTTTCATTTGTGATTTTTGGATTTTAATAGGTCTTGTCCTTCTTTAGACCACTATTTTGTTTCCTTCCCTATTATTACATTATCATTTATTTCCTGGGTTTTTTTGGTGTCAACCAGTATTGTTTAATTTTCCTAGGTCATAATAACTATTGATTCCATCCTAGAGTGGCACTTCCAGTTATAACCATCCATGATCCCTTCTTTAGTGATTCCCTCAGTTTTCAATATTAGGTCTCCCATCCCAAATAAGACTTGAATCTTCTTTTATCTTGCAGTGTTTTTATATTTGAGGGATCAATTTGGGGTGAAAATGGAGATAGTTTATTTTATGTAAGGTGATAAATATGGTTATGGGATTTACGGGATCCCAAAGTGGTTTTTTATTCTTCATTTGTTTCAAAATCAAACCATTAAAATTTTTCATATTTTTACTCTTTTGGGATTTGATACATTATTTCGATTGGAATTTATAAGTATGTTTATATTGTGTTATGGTGGTTCATGTATGGGAATGTGTAGTGGAATACATTATTATGGTGGAATCCTTTTTCATTTTTCATATTATTATTAGTTGTTGTCTAGATTCTCAGTTTTCCATGGATGTTTGTGTTATTGGGTTCCCCACAGTGGTCTTCTGTACAGTTTTAGGGTGTCTTAGGTGTTTATTTGTGATGTCATTTAGTGTTCAACTGTGTTTTGGTTTTTTTTTAGGATTATTGTTCCTTGACTATCCATAGATATTTTTTGACTTGATTGATTTTTTATAGAGTGAATGGTTTCTAGTTAGCTTCTATGATGGAATATTTTGAGAGGTCTACCGATGAAGGTGATTTATGGTGTTTTAAATGGTTCAATTTGTTTCTCCAATAGGTAGTGAATTTGGGTTCAGTGTCATGTGGGTTGAGTATTCAGTTTCATGTATGATAGGTTTGGTTATGCACATAACATGTAGATCTTGAGGTGTCATACATTTAGGCATCTATCCCAAATAAGTTTTGTTTCCATCTCTCCCCTTTATAAATTTCAATATTTCCATTTTAATTTTGAATATTTGATAGTTTTTTTGTTCTGATATTTTTTGATTGGATTATGTGTGGTTACCACTTAACCAAAAAGTGTATTTAATGAAAAAAATATTGATTTTGAGGAGATGGATATCATAATTAATATAAATTCTAATGAACTAGGAATTAAAATAATTGTCCAAGCCTAGAACAAGTAGATAATGTATTGCCACATTGAAACGATGTGTGTACACTCTACCAATAGAGATACAAATCTCTTTCCTTTAACACATTCATGGTTTCAGAGAAGTATTACTTCCACAATAATGCCCTAAAACATTACTATAAATGATTTTTCTATGGATTAATCTATTTGATAAACTTCCATTAGTTCCAACTCAGAACCTTGAACACAATGATAGAAAAATTAATCTTACGTGACTTAAAATATCAAATGGTTTAAAATATTTTCTATATTCTCTAACCATTATAGTACATCATGCGAACCTTATCTTCCATATATGAGATGGGGATTCAAATTCTTAAAATCATTAACATAATATCTAGATTAAGTAAGAAGAGGAAGAACACTATACTAAATGGATTACATGGATGAAACAACAAAATCAAACATAAATTGATCAACTAGATGACATATATGTGGTGAGCCACCGATATCTCCCTCTGGAGTGTCAATAATGACATGGTGGTGGAATACTTTTAAAGAGGATAGATCACAAAAAATTCAAATTTATTATTAAGATTTAAATCATTTTAAAACAAAATAAAAATTATAGAGTTAATTGCATAATGTCAAGAGGATTCCAATTGCACCATAAAAAATCCAACATTTAGACCTTAAAATATAAAATATAAGAAACTACTGAATTACTTCGTTATGAAATCCCTTTAATAACCTATTTATGAAAATTCCAATCAAAAATTGAAGGCATGTTTAATATTGAAAATCACTAAAATCAAATTTTTAGAAAATTCAATATTAAAAACCATTAATTAAACCCAAAATTAATTTCATTAATAATTGCAAAGGTACATTCAAAAAAATTTACAAACCCCACTATTTGTTAAAAAAAATTACTGAATGAGTCTACACATTATTTATAAATCCAAAACATTTGATAACAACTAATATGTTTTGAATTTGATTATTTTAATAGATAACACCATGGTTTCTATTATAAAAATGTTAATTAAATCAACCCAAATAAAATTAAATATCCATAGCAAAAACTTAATTTATCTTAAAAAAATAATATAATAGATTATTAATAATTTATAACCATGAGAATCAAAATATAAAATTTTGAAAAAATCTATAATTTTCAAGGTTATGTTGTATGGCCTTAAAAAATATTAGTTAACCATATTTAGTCCATTGAAAACTATCTATATTTGTTTACACAATCCACATATATTTTTCTAGATTTTTCATAGTAAACTATGTGACCCTAGGTTACTTAGCATTTTAAGTCCAAAATGTAGACTCTCAAAATAACTCACAAATATCTGATAGAAAACATAAATAACAAAATAGAGACTAAAACATATCAAAAATTGTTTTCAATAAATATTAAATATGATATGACTAAATCCCATTCATTACTAGAAAAAACATTTCATAACTAAATGTGGTGATTAAACACCAACTCATAACTAAACTCTTGAGACCAGACAATCTTATATCATTTCTGCTAGACTCCAAAAATAACAACTGGTATGTGGTTACATTTTTCAAGAACTATTATGTTCTACCCATGATTTGGGAACCTGATCTAACCCACAAAATGCATTGAGGAACATTCTCAATAATAATGGGTTGGCCTATAGTTCTTTGGGACTTAAAAAAAATTTCATTAGAAATAATTTCTACTAATAAAGTAGTAATAAAAAAGGAACATTCACCTAGAAGTCATGTCTGACCATTTCATATTACTGGTAATTATGCACATTAGAAATAATAGGATAACTAAATAAACCAAATAAAATTACTAATAAAATTTTAAATATAACATAAAAACAATAAATGAAATCCCTAGAATATCCTAAAATTATCAACACCTATAAAAACTATACTTTCAATAAAACTCCAATGAAATAAAGAAAAATAAATCTACATAACATGTGTTAACATGAAATAAAAAATCTATGATGATAAATATGAAAATAATAACAATGATCCCATAACTAACAATGTCCACTTTTCATGAAAAATACTTATTTTCTTAGTACAAACAATGTACATGCACCAGACCTCAAAGATTGGCACTCACTTCTTAGAAAAATATGACATATATCTATGAAATGATAGGTTTGATGAAAATTCACATTAGGTATCATCCTCACACCCCATCTATAACCATTAAAGTTCAGTACAGTTCATGAAATTATAAAATAAAATGTTAAATATAATATTTTAACTTTTATTGAAAAACAATTCCCTTATATCATCATATGAAAATATTTCATTAAAAATATGAATATTACACCGTTAACAAATAAGGCAAACCTATATAAATTTCATAAAAGTAATCATTTATTAAAATAAAATATTTTTTGTTCTATAATTTGAATATACCCATGTATATTAAAATCAATGGAAATCCAACCCTTTATAAAACCCTTTTAATATTTTTGATTAGAAGGTGCATTTTTTATTTAGAAATAATGAGTAACTGGAAATAAGAATCAATAATAATGTCAATAATGATAGTAAAATGATCCATAATAAATAATAATAAGTAAATTATTGTATAAATATCTTAATAAAAATCATTGTAACATAATCATGAACTAATAATCATGGGAACACATAAGAGACTTTAAGAAAATATAGGATAACACAATATTTAATTCAGCTAACTGGTACCTAATTTGATTTATTTCATAACAGTCATTATTACCCTAACATAACATAACTGGGAGTAAAACTCCCCTAAGTGGAACAATATCCTAACTTAAGGCCAATATTCCTTACATAATCTCAACAAGAACAATAATTATACCTATATTTCTCTCTTAGCTACTCATGGTTTACCTTGACTTGATATAGAGGTGAAAATTCATTATATATAACACCAATAATATTTTTACTAATGAAAATAAATATAACACTCCCTCTCTATTATAACACCCTAAGATTTTATGAGAAATATTTTTTTATGTCTAATGTTATACGCAACACCAAAGGAATCTTTCACATCACATAATACGGACTTGGCTTGCATTACACGCAATCGCGACCTTCCTCGATAGCGTGTGTAGTACGCAATACCGGGTTTCACTAAACAATGATATATTATTATGGACTAGCTGTTAGGAATATTATTAACTAAATTTTGAATTTTATAACATTATTATTCATCTTACACATTTTCTAGAACCTGGTAAGAGAACAAAATATATTTTTCGGGTAAAATAAGTATTTTTCAAAAAATGTAGTTTTCCCGCCTTTTAATGGAGCACCCACATTAAATCTAGTTTTTGAGATGTTTATAAGTTCAATTTGACAAAATAAAATTCTTGTTTTTAATCAGTATATAAAAATTTACTTTAGATAAATTTTTTATATTTTTCTGATAACTTTCACATTTTGATGAATAGTAAAAATACGCTAATTTTTAATTAAAAACAACTTTTTCCATTGAGATAATTTATATGGTTAAATTATAATATTGAATGGTTTTAAAGTATAAATAGAATCTATTTTTACCATTTAATATAATTTATGTCATTAGCATTAATTTCACATTGAATTCATAGGTAAAAACATTTCAATCTTTGGCAATGTTTTAACATCTAAAACCCGTTTTCTTAACAACGGGATTTATTTTAAATTAATTACTGAAACTTATGTGTTTTGAATTTTGAGAAATTAATTCCATATTTGTAATCAGTGGGTCCAAATTATGTTAATAGGCTACTTTTTATTTTTGGACATTATGAATAGTAACTATGGTAAATTTTATTTACCATAGTTAAAGGTAAATCGGGTAATTAAGGGTAAATATAAGATTATAAAATTACCCTAACACCTGAAAAAATCTTATTGGATGACTAAAAGTCGACCCATGTCACCTACGGGTCTTATTACATTCATTTAATGGACTTTATTCTATGAAAATAATTTAATTATTGTTAAAACCAAAGAATGTGACAACATGTCGCTTTCTTAAATCTTATAAGTATAATAATTTTACTTCAGTGATAAACTTAATGAAACTTCTAACATGAATATTCTCCAAAAATATAATACAATTATATACATCATAGATATTTATTTAGAATTTTTAGGGATTAAATAATTATCATTAATTATGACACAATAGTGATGTTGAAATTATTTTATTAATTAAAATATCAAATAAATGATTTTAAAAATATTAAAATAAATATTATATAACTATGTAATGTGCTCCACTAATTTTCTAGATATATATGACATTTTATCAATCTATTAAAGCTTTTATTTCGAACATATCCTCTGTATATATTTTATTTAAATTCAAATAAATGAATAGTGTCAAAATTGACACTACTGTTATTTTATAAAAATAACATATTATAAAGTTGTTTAAAAATCCCAAAAAATATTTAAAAATTATAAATTAAAATTTATATGGTCGTAAATGTCATAAAGTGTCAAATTATGGAAAATTAACAACACATATGTAATTATTTATAATAATTTAGAATTTATAATATTATTACCACAAATAAAATTAAATTGATAAATAAGGGTAAATCAAGTTGATAATGTTTAAAATGAATTCCTAACATGTCTAAATTTTATTGTTTTATGATATTAAAACCCTATTTCATATTATATTTGGATATGAGTCATTTTGGAAGTTTTTAAGTGGGGTTGGGATTTAATATAAACTAATATTTCTTATATTTCCAAAGGTGCCCCTCTCCTCCCTTATAAAAGGGCACCTCCTCCCTCTCCTCCTCACACCAATTTGAGCCTTCAAGCTCGGCCAACCCCTGACCATTTCACTTCCCCACTTCCCTAGAAACATCCTAGAGGTCTTGTTCTTCTTCAAAGACCAATTGTAGTTCCCTAAGAGGAGGTCTCAAAGAGGCGCTTCAAAGAAGAGGTAATGTCTGTTACCGATTCTTTCAACTTTATTTCTTCTTCCACTTCTTCTTCTTTAGTTGTTTCATTATGAATTAATAACATAATTATAACTCATATACTTATATGTTATTATAAGTATGAAAGAACCCTATTTCACCATCTATCCATCCTACGGAAAACAAAATCGTCGCACGTGCGTACGTACGGAATACCGTCTCCAAGCCGGGGTGTAATCTATTTTCCATCACCACCTTACTTGGATGGGTATAATGGTGCAAATAAATAACTATATATGATTATTTTAAAGTGGTATTGATTCTGAAATAGTATACATACAATCCAATACAATTCCACGATCATGGTAACGATATCATCGCTCGTGCGTACGTACGGAATACCGTCTCCACGATGTGATGTGATTTGTTCTACATGATCTTCATTGCATAATGACTATTTAAATGAATTGAATGAATAAATATGTTATATAGTACACTAATACCATTCTGGAAATGAGGTATCTATAACCTAAAGAGAATAATAAGAATTTATTCGACAAAACACGCATAAGAACAAAAAGTAATAAACACCTGAATAACAAGTAGTAATGAAATATTACTTATAAAAAGCTATGAATATGACCATATATGATATCATAACAATAAGTATGATTATGGAATAAGTAAATAACATTATTTAAATCATTATACCGGAGGTTCGGACACTTATGAAGCAAATCGGACCTAAGGTAAGCGAAAATCTCGCAATCTCAATTTTTATCCAAGATTGTTTATACTTCAGAATTTACTGGGGAATATTTATCATCCACATCCATGTTTCTTAAATATTTAATATTATTTATATACTCCTAAAATTCTTTAAATCCAATTTTACCCTTGGGTGAGTTTTTATTAAAAGATATTAAAGGAATCTTTTGTCGTTTTTCGTACGAGGTACTTTTTTACTTTTCCGGCCAAAGTACGGGAAGAATGTTTTTTTAACTTATAAGGCCTGAATGGATTTTAGAACATTATTTCCATGAAGCTTCCTTTAAAAGTTTTCATGTTTATTTTTCATCAACTTCTTTTAGTTTAAAATTGTATGACATGTTAAGAAAGGAAAAACGTTTTTGAAGTATAAAGGATATTTTCCTCAAGAATGGAGTTCAAGTGTTTTATCAAAATTATTTTCTATCTAAGATAATATAGGGTTATGTTTATATCCCTATTATTACATTGATTTTATTATGTTGTGATGGAAATATTTTTATGAATTCATTTATCTTATATGAATTGTTTTATGATGTCACGATGTTTAAGATTCCCATTTTTATTACATGGGTTATGCTATGATGTATGGTTTATGATTTTGTGGCACACATAAGAATGGTATCATTATGATATGTGTGGGACCTATATCTCCCTCCAATTCATTGGTTAAATATTTTATATCTCATGAGATAGACATGGCTGGAACGGCAGGTTAAACCGGTTCAGTGAAACAGGACTGAAATGAGGAGTGAACTCGGTTCAGAAATGGAATTTTTCCACTAATATAGTCTTAGAAATGAGTCTTGACTAACAAGAAATGATTCTCTATGATTATGTGTGTATGAAACAAAGTTTCATGTTTTAAGTTATGATTATTGGGATTACATTTCACTACCATGATTTATCCCATGTTATGAAATTATGATCTCTTTTGCAGGGTAAGATTTCCAAAATGTTATGTTCTTATGAATTTGATGTGATTGATATTTCTTTTGTTTACCCTTACTGAGCATTTGAGCTCACCCTTTTGTATGTTTTCTTTCCCCATGTCAGGAAGAAGGTTATTAAGTAAGATATGCTAAAAAGGGATATAGATATGATGAAATAAATGGGAGACAGTGTAGATGCTTTATGAACCAGTTTTTTATGTTTCCCAGTTTCTAAAGTCACAATACCTATATGGTCCTTTAATGGTTTTGTTATATGTTGTAATAAGTATGATTCAATTTTGAAGTATTAACCATGTATGTAAAGTATGGTTTGCTATAGTTGGTATTAGAGGAAAGGTATAGTCAACCTTTGGAAACTAGGATGTGAAAGCCTTAGTAAGAAACCTAAGGATATGTCTAAGCATAGAACACAATCTTAGTGTTTTAGAAATGGCCATGAACAACCTATGATAAGGCCTTAAGTGTGAAATTTTATTCTTGATTATGTGGTTTTCCTATTATAATTAGTGTTTCTCACACTATTCTTCTTGGTTTTAGTCAATGGCTGGAACCCAAATGAATCGTGTTAATGTGGAATACGACGGGAAATGCAATGATTGTCCCCCTGATCAACCAAATGTTATGGGAGCTGGAATGAAAAATCTTATAGCCATGCTCACACAACTTTCTCAAGCTATGAATCATGCAGGACGTCCAAATGAGCAAATGAAGGAGCAACATTCTGTTAAATCCTTAATGAGGCAGCGTCCACCTTCATTCGGCGGGTCTTTTGATCCATTAGTGGATGAAAAATGGATCAGTACCACTGAAAAGATATTTTCAGTTCTTCAATGTTCTGAACATGATAAAGTAATCTTAGCAGTGTATCGTTTGGAAGGCGATGCTGATAAATGGTGGAATCTTATTAAGAATACGAGGCAAAGGGATGAAATTGAGTCCATGGAATGGGACGAGTTCAAGAACTTATTTTTCAATAAGTATTTCCCTCGTATTCTTCGAACAAAGATGGAGAAGGAGTTTCTTGAACTGAAGAAAAAGGATGATGAATCTGTTGGTACCTACGAAGAAAATTTTAGAAGACTTGGAAGGTACGCTTCCGGAATTATTATCCAACTTGATAGTAAGATCGATCGATTCTTTAGTGGCTTAAAACCAAGTCTTCAAAGGGTGTTATCCATAAGGGACTTCAATAGCTACGAGGAAATTTTTTGATGTGCTCTCAAGGTTGAGATGGAGATTGGTGTAACCCATCAGTCACATGGGTTTGATAAGAAGAGGAAAATGGAATTCAAAGGAAAATCTAAAGACCACACTGAAAAGAAGATGAGTTTTCCCTTATGCTCAAAGTGTGGAAAGAAACATGGGGGAAATTGTCTTAAGGGGACAAGAAAATGTTATAAGTGTGGAAAAGAAGGTCATTGGGAAATTGAATGTCGAAATAATGGGAAGAAGATGTCTA
Source organism: Viscum album (assembly GCA_963277665.1). NCBI lineage: Eukaryota > Viridiplantae > Streptophyta > Magnoliopsida > Santalales > Viscaceae > Viscum > Viscum album. The sequence goes on from OY728138.1 coordinate 2,137,405,510, forward strand.
ATGATGCAAACAAAGGAAGGGATACACAGAATGAACCTACTACACTTCAATGTTTCAAGTGCAAGGAGATGGGGCATTATGCCAATCAATGCCCAAATCCAAGGGTTGATTATGATGATCGACATCAACAAACTCTTAAGGCCAAAGACAAAGGAAAGTCACATGAAATTACTATCGGCGATGTGGATTATGACAACGAAGTGGTGAGAGGTACACTTACCATCCACTCTAAAGTAGAAAATGTTTTATTTGATTCTTGAACCACCCACTCTTTTATTTCTGAAGAATTTTTTAAGGGTATCGCCGTATTACCTCAGCAATTAGATGTTGAGTTGGCTATGAAAACTCCTAATGGAAGAACAGTTTCATCAAAAGTTTACAATTCTTCTCTGATTGAAGTTTGTGGGAAAGTGCTTCCTACAAATCTTGTGATCCTTCCTATAGTGGAATTTTATGTGATTCTTGGAATGGATTGGCTTTATTTATATGGAGCTCATATCAATTTCCAAAGAAGGGAAGTCACATTTCATATTCCAGATCAATCTATGATCATCTATCGATGAAAGGATGAACATAACCTTTTAGTGGAAATTTCTTCTATATTATGGGTCTTGATTCCACTAAATGAAGGTTATTTATCTCAAATGGTTGGAGAGAAACTCACGATTAATAATATTCCCATTGTACGTGAATTTGATGATGTATTTCCATAGTAATTGCCTGGTCTTCCACGAAATCGTGAAGTTGAGTTTTCAATAGAACTCGTATCGGGTGCTTTGCCTATTTCAAATACACCTTATAGAATGGCCCCAATTGAGTTGTAGGAATTGAAGAATAAAATCCAAGAGAATCTCGATAAAGGATTCATACGACCTAGTGCGTCACCTTGGGGAGCACCTGTTCTATTTTTTAAGAAGAAAGATGGATCAATGAGAATCTTCATTGATTATCGAGAACTTAACAAGATCACTATCAAGAACAAATATCATCTCCCATGCATTGATAAACTATTTGACCAACTACGCGGAGCTCAATACTTTTCCAAGATTGATCTTTGTTCAGGGTATCATCAATTAAGGGTCAAAAGGGAGGATATACCAAAGACGGATTTCCGTACAAGGTATGGACACTATGAATTTATAGTGATGCCATTTGGTCTTACTAATGCCTCTGTTATCTTCATGGATCTGATGAATAGAGTCTTTAGAGACTATCTTGATCAGTTTGTTGTAGTCTTTATAGATGATATTCTTGTCTATTCAAAGAGAAAGGAAGAACATGAAGATCACTTGAGAATTGTATTAAAGACCTTAAGAAAGGAGAAGCTTTATACCAAATTTACCAAGTGTGAATTTTGGCTTCAAAAAGTAACATTTTTGGGTCACATAATCTCAAAACAGGGGATATCTGTGGATCCAGAAAAAACAGAGGTTATCAAAATATGGTCGAGACCAACAACAGTAACTGAGATCTGAAGTTTTCTTGGTTTGGATGGATATTATCGATGTTTTGTGAAAGCTTTTTCACGATTATCTAATCCACTCACCAAGTTGACTCGGAAAGGAGTAAAGTTTGTTTGGACGGAGTATTTTGAAAAGAATTTCAAGGAGTTGAAAAGAAGGTTATTTAGTGCACCTGTGCTCACACTGCCTTGTAGTGGAGAAAGTTTTGTGATCTACAGTGATGCATCCCAGAAGGGATTGGGGTGTGTTCTTATGCAAAATTATATGGTGATAGATTATGCCTCATGATAGTTGAAAATCCATGATCAAAATTACCCAACTCATGATTTGGAGTTATCTGCGGTAATCTTTGCATTAAAGATTTGGAGGCATTATCTTTATGGAGAAAGGTGTGACATTTATACTGATCATAAAAGTTTAAAGTATATTTTCACACAAAAGGATCTGAATATGCGCCAAAGAAGATGGTTGGAGCTAATTAAGGATTACGACTGCTCAATTCATTACCACCCTGGGAAAGAAAACAAGGTGGAAGACGCATTAAGTCGACAAGACCATGCTAACTTATCCATGATGAGGATCACAAAAGATCCAATATTTATGGATTTACAAAGGATTGATCTTGGAATTTTAATGGAAGGGGAGAAATCTTATCTTTCTCAAATGAATGTTCAACCATCTATACATGTGAATATTAAAGAGGCACAGAAATAAGATGTCGAGTTAAAAAAGTAGGTGAGAAATGTTCCTGAATTCAACCTTGATTGTGATGGGATAATAAAGTTAAGGAATAGGGTTTGTGTTCATCTCATCCCCGAATTAAAGAAGGATCTGTTGGATGAGGCTCATAGTTCTTCATTCTCTATTCATCCTGGAAGCATGAAGATGTATAGGGACCTGAAAGAGTACTTCTGGTGGGATGGCATGAAAAGAGATGTTGCTGAATATGTCTCTCGATGCTTGGTTTGTCAACAAGTTAAAGCTGAGAGGCAAAAGTATAAGGGGATGTTACAACCATTACCCATACCAGAATGGAAATGGGAAAACATCACTATGGACTTTGTCACTGGACTTCCTAAAACATCCAAAGGAAATAATGCTATCTGGGTCATAGTTGATTGTCTTACAAAGTCTGCACACTTCATTACTATTAGAGAGGATTTCTATCTAGATCAGCTTTCCAGGATATATGTAAAGGAAGTGGTAAAATTGCATAGAGTAACACTTTCCATTATATCTGATCAGGATCCGAGGTTTACCTTGAAGTTATAACAAAGTCTTCAGCATACTCTGGATACAGAGTTGAGGTTCAGCACTGCTTATCATCCTCAGACAGATGGTCAGTCTGAGAGGAAAATTCAAACTCTAGAAGATATGTTGAGATATTTCTCTATAGATTTCAAAGGTGGTTGGGATCAACACCTACCTTTGGTGGAATTTTCTTATAATAATAGCTTTCAATCCAGTATTCAGATGGATCCTTATTAAGCTATCTATGGAAATAAATGCAGGACTCCAACTTGCTGGGATGAAGTTCGGGAAAGAAAGCTATTAGAACCTGATCTTGTTGATTAAATGGCAGAAAAGGTCTGATCTATTCAACAACACATTAGAGTAGCTCAGATTCGACAAAAAAGATATGCTGACAACCGAAGAAAAGACTTAGAGTTTGAAGTGGGTGATAAAGTGTTCTTACGAATATCTCCCTGGAAGAGGGTCATGAGATTTGGAAAGAAGGGAAAGTTGAGCCCTAGATATATCGGTCCTTTTTAAATTATAGATCGTGTTGGGAAGGTAGCTTACCAATTGGCGCTTCCACCGAATCTCTCTCAAGTTCACGATGTGTTCCATGTATCTCTCCTGAGAAAGTACATACATGATCCTTCACATGTACTCAGCTCAGAATTTGTACCGCTGGAGAAAGATCTTTCTTATGAAGAACAGTCGATAGAGATTCTGGATCATAGCGAAAAAGTCCTACAGAACAAGACCACTCACTTGGTGAAAGTTTTATGGAGGAACCACCAATTAGAAGAAGCTACATGGGAACTTGAGGATATGATGAGGGAGAGGTATCCTCATTTGTTTATAATGAAGTGACGAATTTTGAGGGCGAAATTCATTTTAAGGGGGGTAGAATGTAACACACTGAGATTTTATGAGAAATATTTTTTTATGACCTATGTTATACGCAACACCAAATGAATCTTTCACAGCACACAATACGGACTTGTCTTGCATTACACGCAATCACAACCTTCCTCGATAGCGTGTGTAGTACGCAATACCAGGGTTTCACTAAACAACGATATATTATTATGGACTATCCGTTATGAATAGTATTAACTACATTTTTAATTCTATAACATTATTATTCATTCTACACATTTTCTAGAACATGGTAAGAGAACAAAATATATTTTTCGGGTAAAATAAGTATTTTTCAAAAAATGCAGTTTTGCCGCCTTTTGATGGAGCACCCACATTAAATCTAGTTTTTTACATGTTTATAAGTAAAATTTGATAAAATAAAATTCTTATTTTGAATCAGGATATAAAAATTTACTTTGGATAAATTTATGATATTTTTCTGATAACTTTCATATTTTGATGAATAGTAAAAATATGCTAATTTTTAATTAAAAACAACTTTTTCCATTGAGATAATTTATATGGTTAAATTATAATATTTAATGGTTTTAAAGTATAAATAGAATATATTTTTACCATTTAATATAATTTATGTCATTATCATTAATTTCACATTGAATTCATAGGTAAAACATTTCAATCTTTGGTAATGTTTTAACTTCTAAAACCCGTTTTATTAACAACGGGATTTATTTTAAATTAATTACTGCAACTTATGTGTTTTAAATTTTGAAAAATGGATTCCATATTTGGAATAAGTGGGTCCAAATTATGTTAATAGGCTACTTTTTATTTTTGGGCATTATGAATAGTAACTACAGTAAATTTTATTTACCATAGTTAAAGGTAAATCGGGTAATTCAGGGTAAATATAAGATTATAAAATTACCCTAACACCTACCAAAATCATATTGGATGACTAAAAGTCGACCCATATTACCTAAGGGTCGGATTAGATTCATTTAATGGACTTTTTTCCATGAAAATAATTTAATTATTATTAAAACCAAAGAATGTGACAACATGTCACTTTCTTAAATCTTATAAGTATAATAATTTTAATTTAGTGATAGACTTAATGAAACTTCAAACATGAATAGTATCCAAAAATATAATACAACTATCTACATCATATAAATTTATTTATAATTTTTAGGGATTAAATAATTATCATTAATTATGACACAGTAGTGATGTTGAAATTATTTTATTAATTAAAATATCAAATAAATGGTTTTAAAAATATTAAAATAAATATTATATGAACTATTTAATGTTCTCCACTAATTTTATAGATATATATGACATTGTATGAATATATTAAAGCTTTTAGTTTGAACATAACTTCTGTATATATTTTATTTAAATTCTAATAAATGAATAGTGTCAAAATTGACACTATTGTTATTTTATAAAAATAACATATTATAAAATTGTTTAAAAATCACAAAAATATTTAAAAATTATAAATTAAAATTTATATGGTCTAAAATGTCATAAAGTTTCAAATTATGGAAAATTCACAACACATATGTAACTATTTATAATAATTTAAAATTCAGAATATTATTACCACAAATAAAATTAAATTGATAAATAAGGATAAATCAAGTTGATAATGTTTAAAATGAATTCCTAACATGTATAAATATTATTGGTTGATGATATTACAACCCTATATCATCTTATATTCAGATATGAGTCATTTTGGAAGTTTAAAGTGGGGTTGAGATTTAATATAAACTAATATTTCTTATATTTCCAAAGGTGCCCCTCTCCTCCCTTATAAAAGGGCACCTCCTCCCTCTCCTCCTCACATCAATTTGAGCATTCAATCTCAGACAAACCCTGACCATTTCACTTCCCCACTTCCCTAGAAACATCCTAGAGGTCCTGATCTTCTTCAAAGACCAATTGTAGTGCCCTAAGAGGAGGTCTCAAAGAGGCACTTCAAAGAAGAGGTAATGTCTGTTACCGATTCTTTCAACATTATTTCTTATTCCACTTCTTCTTCTTTAGTTGTTTCATTATGAATTAATAACATCATTATCACTCATATAATGATATGTTATTATAAGTATGAAACAACCCTATTTCACCATCTATCCATCCTACGGAAAATGAAATCACGGCGCGTGCGTACGTACAGAATACCGTCTCCACGCCGTGGTGTAATCTATTTTCCATCACCACCTTACTTGGATGGGTATAATGGTGAAAATAAATAACTATATATGATTATTGTAAATTGGTATTGATTATGAAATATTATACATACACTCCAATACAATTCCACGATCATGGGAACGATATCATCGCTCGTGCGTACGTACGGAATACCGTCTCCACAATGTGATGTGATTCGTTCTACACGATCTTGATTGCATAATGATTATATAAATTAATTGAATGAATAAATATTATATATAGTACACTAATACCATTCTGTAAATGAGTTATCTATAACCTAAAGAGAAGAATAAGAATTTATTTGACAAAACACGCATAAGAACAAAAAGTAATAAACACCCAAATAACAAGTATTAATGAAATATTACTAATAAGAAGCTAAGAATATGACCATATATGATATCATAACAATAAGTATGATTCTGGAATAAGTCAATAACATTAATTAAATCATTATATTGGAGGTTTGGACACTTACGAAGCAAATCGTACCTAAGGTAAGGGAAAATCTTGCAATCTCAATTTTTATCTGAGATTGTTTGTACTTTAGAATTTACTGGGGAATATTTATCATCCACATACATGTTTCTTCAATATGTAATATTATTTATATCCTTCTAAAATTATTTAAATCCAATTTTACCCTTCGGTGACTTTTTAGTAAAAGAAATGAAAGGAATCTTTTTTTGTTTTTCGTACGGGGTACTTTTTGACTTTTCCGGCCAAAGTACGGGAAGAATGTTTTTTTAACTTATACGGCCTGAATGGATTTTAGAACATTATTTCCATGAAGATTCCTTTAAAAGTTTTCAAGTTTATTTTTAATCAACTTCTTTTAGTTTAAAATTGTATGACATGTTAAGAAAGAAAACAAAATTGAAGTAGAAAGGATATTTTCCTCAAGAATAGAGTTCAAGTGTTTTATCAAAATTATTTTCCATCTAAGATAATATAGTGTTCTATTTCTATCCCTATTATTACATTGATTTGATTATGTTGTGATGGAAATATTTTTATGAATTCCTTTATCTTATATGAATTGTTTTATGATGTCACGATGTTTAAGATTTCCATTTTTATTACATGGGTTATGCTATGATGTAGGGTTTATGATTTTGTGGCACACATAAGAATGGTATCATTATGAGATGGTTGGGACCTATATCTCCCTCCAATGCATTGGGTAAAGATTTTATATCTCATGAGATAGACATGGCTGGAATGGCAGGTTAAACCAGTTCAGTGAAACAGGATTGAAACGAGGAGTGAACTCGGTTCAGAAATGGACTTTGTCCACTAAGATAGTCTTGGCAATGAGTCTTGACTAACAAGAAATGATTCTATATGATTATGTGTGTATGCCACAAATTTTCATGTTTTAAGTTATGATTATTGGGATTATGTTTCACTACCATGATTTATCCCATGTTATGAAATTATGATCTCTTTTGTTGTGTAAGATTTCCAAAATGTTATGTTCTTATGAATTTGATGTGATTGATATTTCTTTTGTTTACCCTTACTGAGCATTTGAGCTCACCCTTTTGTATGTTTTCTTTCCCCAGGTCAGGAAGAATGTTATTAAATAAGATATTCCAAAAAGGGACTATAGATATGATGAAATAAATGGGAGATAGTGTATATGCTTTATGAACCAGTTGTTTATGTTTCCCAGTTTCTAAAGACACTATACCTATACGGTCCTTTCATGGTTTTTTTATATGTTGTAATAAGTATGATTCAATTTTCAAGTATTAACGATGTATGTAAAGTATGGGTCGCTATATCTATAAAACCCCTTAAATGAAAAAATCACTATTTTATCAATAATAACGTTTAAAGAAACATAAAATAATCATTCCCCCAATTGGGACAGTTACCTTACACTAACTTTTACAAAACAAATAACAAGGGGAATACTTCATGGATATTTTAACATCATCAAAACAACATTATAAAATGAAAATAAATCCTTTGAAACAATATTTATAAAAGAAAGATATGAAATATTATTTAAAAATGAAATCATACAACATCATCAACGTATTTGAAGAAATAAAAGTAACACAAATGAAATTTCATAGGAATATAAAGTCACCCTTGATTGTATATATTTCAGTAAAATGAAAAATTATATTTCCTATAAATTATTTTAGAGTTTAATCACATCTTTAAACATAAAATCTTTTCGAAAGAAGTATCTATGTAATTTCATCAAATACTTCACTTGCAATATGAAATGTGTAAAAATTCAATACCATAAAAAAACATGAAACCACATTGATCCCTTAGATATTTAAAGAAAATGTATAATTATTTGATAAGAAACTAATAAATTCAAATATTATATCCTTTAATGTATTTAATAATGAGTATGTAAATGGCCCAAAAATCATGATTTAAATTTAAAATCTATACATGGAAAAACCTACCTCACTCCACCAGATTTACTAATCATGATATGAATCCACCATAATAGGGAATGAAAACTCTTTTATGGATTAAAAACCCCAATACAAAGATAAATTTTTTTAAAATTGTGTAATAAAAAATGTTATGACACCATAACCTTTATAGTTTTATAATATAAGAGGAAAATAGGAAAGTATTTCAAGAGGGAGTTTAGATCACATTACCTTGATTAATTATCATAAAAACATGAATATGAACATAGAAATAATGTTATGCGGAATACTAAAAGATTAGTATGTTGGTTGGGATGTTCTATTGTTCGAATTAGAGTAATTAAAGGGCCTTAAATGCTTTAACTAAAATGGTCTTGTTAATTGGGTAAACTCATAATTTAAAATAATCTAGATAGGTTTTATAGTTTTTTTGATTATTAACCATATAATGTTTTGACTATACAACCCTCACATGATGAGCCTGGTCAGTAAAACACTATTTGGCCACATGGATTCAAAGGTTTTTTTTAACCATACATAAAAGTTCCATATATAAGCATACTCATTAATTTTTGACCACATGGTTTTGAAAAACATTAAATAACCTCTAAAAATTGTTACATGAATTTCATGAACGGGCCACAAAATTTTTACTAACCACTCTAAAAACGTGTTATATTCATATATACCATGTTTCTTCTAAATATTAATAAAAAATTTCCCAAAATAGAGATCTAAAAAATCATTAAATAAATATAATAATAAGGAAAATATGGATAAGTGTGAGACAATATCAACCATACATTTTAATTCCTCAATACCTCTAAGTCCAAGAAAGTGTAGTTTAATTCTTATATATGGGATAGGTCATCATATAAATTTTTAGAGATGGAAACAGAGTTGAAATTCATGAGTTTCTTAATTTTTATGAATTTTAAAAACATTGTACTCCCCTACTTTATCATGAAAGATTAATATTAATGAAATATATGATGTTTCTAGATATTTAATAAGAGAAGAAAATAATTATTTGGTATATCTATTATATTAATAAAATCAATTTGTAACATATATTTTTGAATATTAAAATCATATTTCTTAAATATTGGAGATGATTCTTTTACTCAGTTAAATATAAAGGATTGTCATATTCAATTTATCTCCTTATTTTTATGTAATAAATAATGCAGTAGTTCAAAAATATAACATGTTATGGGATTTGAGTGAACATGATTTTATTTCATTACATATAGGTTGTATAAGTGAAACTTTGGATATATTATAAAGAAAAATAAATAATAATATTGTGGTGGAAAAAAATCTACAGATTAAAATTTATCTCAAATAAAGATCTATCATCAGTGTAATAACTTTGGCATTTCATGGTATATGAGATAATATTATTCATGTAATATTATATTATGTAACCAGAGTAGAATGTTGGGTCATTAGTGATTTTTATCATTTTCAATTAGGAATCTTATATAGGGTCTTATAAATAGACATATGGATTGAGTATACTAAAACAATTCTATAAATTATAATTCTCTATGTTAGTATAGTATAATAGAAAACATATGGTAATATAAAATTTAGAAGAATGAGGGTTGAGTTTTTACAATGTATCATGCACCTAAGGATTTTATTATTAGACCCGTGATGATATACTTTATATGCCTTACATTATATACATTAATCTTTTTATTAATCAATATATGAGTTTATAATTCATTTGAATTTTCATCAGTAATGTGTTAAATTTACTTGGGTGTTGTTTTAAATTATTTTTCCATGAATATTTGTATACCCTTGGGGGAAAGGAATGAATGATATTTTAAATAAAAATGTTAACCATTTTTATTGGATGTGTATAAATGTAGTGTGAGATATTATTTCTTGAAATTAACATGTATGATATCATCAATGGAATGAATTAGTTATTAATTTTATGTTTGGTATTAAACCCTCTTATTTAATTTCACTATAATGGAGTAAAAATGTATATTGTTTAAGGAATGACTTTAAAATAAGTATTAATATCCCACCTGTTTAGGACTAAAATTATTTATAATGTCAATTTTATGGTTTTTTTCTAGAATGAGATAATAAATGGATTATTCAAATTTATCAATAGATGTGGATAAATATCATGAATTGTTTTTGGAATAATTTTCAAGAGTTCCACTGATGGAAGTTTTATAATTTTTCACCAACCAATTTCATATAACCAGTTTGATATATTTAACATTTTTTAAAATAAAATCTAAAAAGGTTTGAAAACTAAAATTCTAACTTGATTAAAGTGAGGAGAATTTAATTATTTAGTATATTTTTTACCTTTGGAAAAAAATTCGATTTTTCATGAAATTGTATTGTAATTTTTAGTTATACATATAATATAATATTTTATATCAAGTGGTTATATTGAAAAAATAATATCTAGAATAAGTCATTGATTTACTCAAAAATATTATGATAAATAAATGTTTTATATTATAACATATGATCTATATATCACTAGAAAATGGTGATATATGAGGATATTTAAATTAGTTCCTTCCAAATACATTAAGAACTTTATGAATTACAAAATATAACATTCAAAGCTACTAATGTTCTTATAGACCTCTTAGAATTTATGTGAGATCTATTCAATATATAACATGATAATTTTTCAACAATATGTTTGGTTGAAATATAAATTTAGTTGATATTTGAATCAATCCATGAAATACATTTTAAAATAATTTTATAAAATTTATTGTAATAATATTTGTTTAAAACATGTTATGAATTTCATTTCTATATTTGAGTAGTTCTGTTCATGGTTAATATGTCTTTGAATAAGGAATCACAGTTTTTCATAACTTATTAATGGTTCTGATATCGTGGGAAAGGGTAAAATAGTTATTAAAATTTGAATCACTCTCACCTTGTCTAGATATTGCCAATATATTATTTGTGATTTCCCATAATTTTATTTTCATAAGAAAATATTGACCTGAAAGCATGTGAAATTCGATTGGATTTGAATCTTTTAGGAATCATTTGAGAAATATAACAAAGTGTATACGGTATCTCTAGTGTAAATATTTTATAAATATGGTAATGGATTTTTTTTTTGTACTATGATATATTTGAAGCTAGTTTATGATGTGTGGTCATGAAAGGAAATAATGTGTTAGATTATAGATCTATAAAATTAAAACAATATAAAAATAATGGTCATTTCCATGATTTTTAATTCACTCTTTTCATACATATTATGAAAGGTTAATGAAATTTCCTTTTAAGTAAAATGATTACAGTGTATTCAAATAATAAAATGTTAAATATTTATTTCATTACCTGAATTAATATTATGGTATGAAACGTTTGAATAATATCTTTATACTTTCAATTTTAAATTTTCCAATGAGATGGGAATTTAGAATGAAGTGGATAATGATTTGATTTCAAAATCATGGAGTCAAGTTGTGAATAAAGAGGAAATCTTATGGAAGTTATAAATATTGATAGACAATTTTTATATAAATTGTTATGGGTAAATAAGTCAAATGATATTTTCATAGATAATTTTCACTTATATTATTTTGGATGAAATGGATCAAAAAATATCATATTATAATTGTAGAAGGATTTGAGAGTATAAAATTTCTAGAAGCACCCTATAAGTGTGGTTTCTAATAGCCAGATCAACTCCCAATTTTGAAGATTGATAATTTTTACCGATTTGATTAAATGTGTAATTTGAAAATAAATTTCATAAATTTTTTTAGTTTATTCATCCTCAATAAATAATGATATATCATTATATTATTTTTCTAATTAATGTGACATGAAATGAATAAAAATTAACTAGTTTAGTTTCTTAATGTTAAACTTTATATTATTTATATGCTAATATTAAATGAAATATTAGGTTATAACAATCAGTTCATTTGCTAATATAATAGAGTGAGAACATCTTGATTGATTTATTTATTATTCTTCAGTGATACCTAAGAAATTATAATGAGAATTAGGTAGTTATATACCAAATTACCAAGTCCTATCTTGTCATAAATAATTAATAAATATATTATTTGTGGGTTTTTGGTAAATTTTTATGTAATGTAAATAGTTTAACATTATAAAGTTCCTAAATATATCTGATCATATTAGAATATATGTTTTCCTTCAATTATTTGGATGATAATTTCCAATATGATAGGTAGTAAATTAAATATGAGTATGATTTAACATTATTACATACATGGAAAATCAGAATGGATCATAAAAAAATAAAAGTATATGTTTTTATATTTTTTGATTTAATTTAGAATAATATGGGAGGATCATATTTCATTAGAGTAATTTTATATAACATGAATTCTTATGATTCAATTTTAAAGGAATGGTTTTAATCATTGTTTAGTAGACATTTCTGATCACTATAATAATGGATTGGGATGGGGGAGTTATAACACCGCATATATTATGAAGTATGGTTTTTAAAAATATATATATAATAATGTGTATGTTGATGGTTTTCAACTCTTGGTTGGTTTGGAAGAGGACCAGGGTCGTTATTTGAGGATTTGGTTAGAGTGCAGGATAGATTTTCAGAACATGTGGCCCATAATTCTACAGTATAAATAATTTACACAAGATAGATTCTCAAGGGGAAGTTTAATTCCAAAGAGTAATTTTATTTTTTTATGAATCCTTTGATCATTTTTCAATCCAATGGTAATTATTTCTTGGTTCCACTATAGAGGTGGGAGTTATATTGTAGACTAATGTGTATGGCTGTATTGTTTCCTAGTGTGGGGAACTGTATTGTGACACATGTTATCATTCTAAAATAGAACCCTATATAGTTTAACTATATTAAAAATTTTATTATGTTTGATTAAAATTGTTTTATATTACTTATAATGCCCCCTTTGGAATTTACCAATCCACACAACCAAACCCCCATATATTTGGGTTTATCCAACTCTAACTTTCATCAATCCCTCAGTTGAGCTCAAAGTGATGAACTATCAATCTTATGGGATTTCTAGAGTTTATTTTAAGCTTCATAAACAATCAATTCTTGATTTTTATCACTTACAAATCATTCTTCAAAAGATATCTATAATTTTGAAAATTATGCTTGGTTTTCTAAATTCTCTTATTGAGGTTTTTTATCTAAATATAATCAAATATATTGGTCATGTAATAATGAGGTTCATGGTAGATAAATTTATCCTTCCTTTAATATGTGTTCATGTGTGACATGATTTGCAAAGATTGGTGAGTATTTTTTAACACCTCACAATAGAATTGAACTAGAATTTAATTAGTGAGAATGACTTATTTATCCTATGAAAGTTTCTCTCAAACCATTACACTGTGTCCATGGTTACCCATGGCCAATTTCATTGGTAAAGTGGTGAGTGATATCAGAATTGGATCCCATGAGGGGTTTCCTTGAATATGACTCAATATGAAGAATCTAGTGATTCTTCATTGGGAATTTCTTGGTAATTGAAATCACGTTTAGGAGATAGGATAGTGTGTGTTTGGATAGATATTAGACTTTTACATAGATAGTTATCTTATTTAGTTACCCATAAGGGATAGTGACTCTATAATATTCAATTTCATGCATATGGGAAGAGGGTCTTATCATATATTTTCAAGGCGTATAATTCCTTGAGTGTGTGTAGACCAACGAGTAGAATAGAACTTCTATGACAAATTCCTATGGGATATTTCATTCACCATCATTATGTGATATAACTAATGACATTTATTTTTTATTATTTTCTGACCTCCATCCTATATATTTTTATCTTAGTTACTATATATTCACCATTTAAATTTTAGTATGTTATAATGATTTACCTTTCATTAGTTCCAATTTAAGTGGAGGTAGTGATAACTCATTCACATTCAGGGTTATTATACCAAAACAATTTCACAATCATAATAGATTAAAGTAATAGTATAATAATAAAAAATTCAACATAATTATGTAATATAGTTGTGAGAGAATGTTCACCTAGATTATACTGTTGTGATAATTCATTCATCGATATTTTTATGGGTTAGTGGTATCTTGTTAACTTTTAATCTTTTTTTATCTTGGTATCATGTAAACCTTGGTATTGTTATATTGGTGTAATTTCCACCTTGGTATTGTTACGGTGGTAGCACACCCATCTTGGTATTGTAACAGTGGTTGCCTATCTACACATATTGTTACATATCAGTGTTAACATATTCCCCTTATGATGGAATTATAGTGATATCCCATTTACTTATGACTGGGATGTGGTGGTAAACCATTCATCCATAGTCAATGTGATAGTGATACCTCATTCACCTTATTATGATGGTGATAAACAATTCATCTTATTTTGATGGTGATAACTAGTTCACCTTATTATAATCATGCTCATAGAAGGTTCCCCTATTGAATGAATATTGTGATATCCCATTCACATACTCATATGTTATCTATGGTGATTGCATATTTATTCAGTCTATTGTTGATAGTGATAGCTCATTCACCTAGATTATTGAGGATAGATATCATACAACTTTTATATACAACATTCATGTTGATGTATTATTAAATTAGTGTATTTAGGGTAAATATTTTATTTATTTCATTTAATAGTGATGATCTAACATTGGTAACACCATAACATTCCATAATTATGCAATTTAGGTATTATTTTAGCTATTGTGTCTATTAGTACCCCAATATTGGAATGTTTATATGTTATTATTATTTTTTACCAAGTTATATTGTAAGTAAACACATATCTATTTGGAGAATTATTCATGAGCTTGTTGATGGTGGCTTTAAACGTTCTAATCACACCATTTACAAGAATATCAGAGCATATGTTGACTTCATTGTCCATAGTTCAGGTATGGGAAGTTTAAATATTGTAAATAATTGATCTAGGGATTCATGTTAGGATTATGGAAATATTAATGGGTGGTTTCCTGATATTAGTTTTTTTCTTTATACATTATTTTCTATAGTTTGGATCTTTTATATATGGATAGCACATTGGGTGGTCCTACTCTTGATAGGTGCCTTGAATAACGTTACACTATATGTCATTTTCTCACATCACATAATGATATTTACTATAACTGTATTATCAATTTAGTTTCCATTTTAATTATTATACTTCGGATGATTGTTTTTACATGCTAACTCCATTATTTTTAGTAAGTAGAGAGAGATTATATTATCCCCGTAAGTGGTTTATCAACCCCCACTAGTAGTCATAAGACTTTTTCATTTGTAAAGGAAAACATAAAGTCATATGGATGTATAATCTGACGTATTCACAGTATACTAAGAAAATTATGATACAAAAATTCTTTCTATTGGACTAGTTTAGTGTAATAAACAAATAATTTAATTTATTTAATCATGATGAGGATTAAAAATATGAATAATGAATACTAATATTATAAAAACCCATTTATGATGAAACTTGGAAATTTTATGGTTGTAAATCAAGTACTCTTACATGTTTCTCCTTATTTGAATCTTCGAGGACTTGGGAAATAAGAAATATTTCCTCCTTAATATGTGAAACATTTTCAAATTAGTAAAAAAATGGGATAAATTGAAAATCAAATTTTATTCCACTAACTCACAATCATGTTCATGATATATTTCATTTGATGGGCTGTTAACCAAATCCTTTATATATATTTTTATTGGTAGTTGGTTTACCTATAACCAAATGTGTCTATTTTCATACAATGAATGTGGGTTATAGAGTGATAAGAGAGCATTTTAATGGGATTATGTATAACATTTGTGTGAGTGTTTTAGAACTATTTTAGAGTCTAATAAGATTTATTGGAGATAAATAATCACCTGTAGTAATAATTAATGTATAATTTTGTGTATGATGGATCTTAATGACCTAATAAAGTTGAAAAATCATATTGAGAAGATAATTATAACTCCATAATACCTATAATATTTTATTAATTTTATTTTAAATTAATTCTTGGATAAAAATTTGTGTTGGTACCATTTTATGACAAATTCACAATTGTTTAATGGATAATGACTAATATTTGTTAACATTATAACAAAGAAGCCATTAGATATTATGGAATACAACATCTGGTTCACGGTTAAACAACTATAATATATAACATTGTATTTCATTAAAATAATGGTAGTAAAAAATTGATAATTAGCTACACCATTACATATTCATGTATGATAAACAGCTATAAAATTTAATGATTCTTGATTTGAATTTACAATATTTGATTTTCCTCCACTGGAAATCAATAAATACCTGAACAAACCTTAACCATTCCTTGTCACATTTGAGTGTGTTATTGAAGGGTTTTATTCAACAGACAATGATTACCTATTAAATATTATATAGACCACTCTGAAAGATAGAAATGGGTTATTAGATTTTATCCATCAATTATTCTACTTATTTTATATCTCTCATATCTCTCAATTTTTTGAGGATTTAGATATCAAAAAAAGAATCTTGATTAATAATAAAGGTATTTGATGATATCAATTGAAGAGTTAAAATGAAATTCATATCTAAATTTCTATATATATGGAATTTTAAAAATCCCATCTATGACAGTTAACTTCAATATTTCCCTAGGATGAATTTAAATTCTATAAAGACCCATATTTTATGCATTATTATTATTTTTTAAATACATTATATTATTTTAAAAAAAATTGATATGACGTATAAAATTTAAAATTTTATATCCTTATAATAGATTTATTAGATTATTGATCATCTATAGATATATTACTTACCCTTATCAATGATTTTGGTTCAAAACTAATGTTTTTAGAAATTTAGATATCATTGGAAATTAAGAGATTTATTTATTTACATATTTTTTGATATATTGTTTAATAAATAGACAAAAAACATTATATATTTATAGATAAGGATGGAATGGGAAGCTATATTAATATAGTATAGGATATTTTTTAGCTAAAATGTGATGTGGTGTGGTTTAATTAGCAGGTTTAATATGCGATTTTAATTGAGGGTTCAATAATTTAATTTGTCACTGTGTTTTAGTATTTAAGAAGATAATCAAATTTAAAATTTATGATTGATAATTTTTTTAATCAATTAAATGTTATTTATATAACACTTGTTTTTTATATAACCAATATATTATTTTATCCTTTACATACTTTACATTAGAACCTTATTTTATGGTTTACAAATACTGTTGAATAAGGATGTTTTCGACGCTTTCTCCTAGGCGCGCGCATCCATTTTCTTGAGTACGACATGTGCGGTTTTGTTACCCCGCATTCCCTCTTTCCAAAGGCAGGCAGCATCTGTTCCTTGTTCAGGGATGTTTTCTCCTTGATCGAAACGGGATGATGGGATGTCTGTTATTTCTTCCATGGATTCCTCCTCGGAACTCGTCACCTAGTACGGGTCTCCCTCATAGATTTAAGTCATGTTTCGTGAATCTCGTTATCAGTACCATAACTTCTTTGACACTGGTTAATTACACTACTTCCTTTAGGAAATTCCATGGGGTCTTGAAATGGTAGCAACCTTCGGTCAGAGTAGACGACAACATCAGGCATGTCGGGGCATCTCTAGGTGTGTGGACATAGGAGAACTTGTATTCTTCCTCATAATAGGGCATCTCAAGAGTGTATAACCCAAGGCATCACATGCCGAATGTGGGGAAGCATATGCCAGAGGCATGTCTCTAAGGTTTTACTCAGCTTACCATGTTTAACACAGGCTATGTCGTATGATTAACGTCTTGCGGAGATGTTTACACCAAAGGAATGTCTTTCGAGGATCTCCTCAGGCATCTCATGTTTATCATGAGGTAGGCTGCGAGTTTAACGTCTTGAAAAAATGGAATGAGAGCGATCAGAATGTCCCATAGAGATGGATCTGATTGGTACGTCCCAAGGAGGGAACACTAGGAAGATGGATGGATCAGAACACCCAATGAGGACGGATCCTAGGTGGTGAGACCCATGGAGGGGATATGTCACACCGTAATGGCTGATATGAACACCACTGAGGGTGGATTAGGGAGAGTGCACCCCAGAATGGGGAACACCAAGGTTTACCATTGGATGGGATTGAACCTCATAGAGGTTTCCTACATACCCTATGTAGATGACAGGGATCAAAACCCACGTAGTTTGAAGGGGTGATTAATGAGGGTGTGCACAAAGAACAAAGACCCGGAGACATGCTGGGGATTATGTGTGGATAGCTGCCCAAGTACTGCTTGGAGCAGTGAGGAAGTGTATGGCATAATCCCACCAGGATGTGGCGGCCCAGGTAAGAATCATGATGGATGATGGGGATTTGAATGGAGTGTAGGGGGATGAGATGGGACCATCATGAAGATGGTGGTAGTGTTGGTCTTGAGCCTTGAAGAGACTTCCTACATATCCTTGTTGCGGGAAATCAAAGTCTGCGTAGTTGGTGGGACAATGGGACACCTCAGGAGGTGGCCCATGAGAATGGATTCACGTATGGGACCTAGAGGAATTGTAACCTCTGGGTTGGGGAATAACCTTCCTGAGACACATAGGCTTGAGGGAGAGATCAGGATTAGACATGAGTGATGGGCCTGAGCCTCATGGAGGCTTCCTACGTATCCCCATGGCAGGGAATCATAGTCTGCGTAGTTCATCTGACGAAGGCTTACCACCGAATGAGTTTGACAATGGATTAACACTGAATGAGGTCGTAATGGCTTGCCACTAGATAAGGATTCCAATGACTTGCTACTGAATTGGGTCACAACGGTTTACCGCTGATTGAGGTCACAACGGCTTACAACTGGATAAGGATGTCAACAGCTTACCACTGAAGGTGGATCTGGGGTCCAATGGTTGTTGGGCTTGAACATCATGGAGGCTTCCTACGTATCCCTGTGGTAGGGAATCAAAGTTCATGTATTTTGGGATGGTGTGGGGATTACACTCTAGGTTTCCCAAGGTATTGGTGAACCAATGTGAAGGGGGTCATAATGACCAATGGGTGGTGGGATTGAGCCTCATAGAGGCTTCTTACATACCATTCCTTGATATGGATCAATGTTATCATAATTCGGGATGGTTTGGAGCTTACACTCTAGGCTTCCCAAGTGTTGGTGAACCGACGTGAAGGGGGTCGAAGCGACCAATGGGTGGTGGGATTGAGCCTTGTCGAGGCTTCCTACGTACCATGCCTTGACATGGATCAATGTTCTCGTAGTTTGGGATTGTGTGGGGATTACACTCTAGGCTGCCCAAGTGTTGGTGAACCGATGTGAAGGAGGTCAGAGCGACCAATGGGTGGTGGGCTTGAACCTCATGTAGGCTTCCTACGTACCATGCCTTGACATGGATCAAAGACCATGTAGTTCAGAATGGTGTGGGGCTTACACTCTAGGTTTCCCAATGTATTGGTGAACCGACAATAAGGGGGTCGGAACGACCCATGGGTGGTGGTCTTGAGCCTCAGGGAGGCTTCCTACGTACCCTGCCTTGGCGAGGATCAAAGACCACATAGTTTAGGATGATGAGGGGCTTACACTCTAGGATTCCCAATGTGTTGTTGAACCGACATTAAGGGGTTTAGAATGACCAATGGGTTGTGGGATTTAACCTCAGAGAGGCTTCCTACATACCCTAACTTGGCAAGGATCAAAGACCATGTAGTTTAGAATGATTTGGGGCTTAAACTCTAGGATTCCCAATGTGTTGGTGAACTGACGAGAAGGGGGTCGGAATGACCAATGGGTGGTGGGCTTGAACCTCAGAGAGGGTTCCTATGTACCCTACCTTGGAAAAGATTAAAGACCACATAGTTCAAGAAAGGATGTGGGGATTACACTCTAGGATACCCAGGTGCCGTTATGGAGTAGCAATGGATGGATAGGGATTACGCAAGGAAGTTGCTCGGGTGCCACTATGGAGCAGAAATAGTAGATGGGCCTTACGCAAGGAAGTTTCCCGGGTGCCGCTATGGAGCGGAAATAGTAGATGGGGATTATGCTAGGAAGCTGCACGGGTGCTGCTATGGAGTGGAAATAGTGGATGGGGCTTACGCAAGGAAGTTTCATGGGTTCCTCCATGGAGCGGCAATAGTGGATGGGGCTTACATAGGGAAGCTTCCCGAGTGCCGAAATGGAGCAGCAATAGTGGATGGGGCTAATGCAAAAAAGCTGCCCGAGTGCTGCTATGGAGCGGAAATAGTGGATGGGGCTTATGCAAAGACGTTGCCCGGGTGCTGCTATGGAGGGGAAATAGTGGATGGGGCTTATGCAAGGAAGCTTACTGGGAGCCGCTATGGAGCAGCAATAGTGGGTGGGGCTTATGTAGGGAAGCTGCTCAAGCGCCGCTATGGAGAGGCAATAGTGGACGGGGCTTACGCAAGGAAGCTGCTCGGGTGCTGCTATGGAGTGGAAATAGTGGATGGGTCTTACACAAGGAAGCTACTCGGGTACCGCTATGGAGCGGAAATAGTGGATGGGGCTTACGCAAGGAAACAGCTCAGGTGCCGCTATGGAGAAGCAATGGTGGATGGGGCTTGAACAAGGAAGTTTTTCGGGTGCCTCTATGGATTAGAAATAGTGGATGGGGCTTACTCAAGGAAGCTACCCATAATTTCTACCCCATGTATGGCCATGGGGGCATCCCAACTCATTGGTGGGTTAAGGCCTTCACCAATGTTCTAGCGTAGAAGAAGGATAATTCCAAGGGCATTGGAATCAGTCCGAACAAAGGTAGATGGAGAGTGTGAATTACATGCCCGACATTCGGAACCTAATGAGGGTGTCGTGGCGATGGAGGATAGCTATTGACCGTGGAGAAAATGCATCATCCACATCACATTAGCCTAAAATGGGGACAAACAAATGAGGGTCGACTACTGACCGTGTTCGAGACACAAGACCTATCACAAAATGTCATCCAAAATCTTTAGGGGCGTTGGCCTAGGATGGTAGGTGAGCCGATGTGGCATGGGACCAGGCCGTTAGGGGCTCCCTTCAGACATGGAAGTGGATGGAGATCCGAATGAAGGATACGCCAAGCATGAGGTGTAGCGATGGAATGTTTGAATGGATTCCAACACTCTTGAAATTACGCCACTGTAATCATGGAATTTGGAATCTTATGCTTTTCACATAAGGAATCTCTTATTTGGAACAAGAGGCATCATATTATGGAATGATAGGAAGTACTATAGTTTATAGTCATGAAGAGAGTACTTCTGGTATCTCATGCTTGGAGGATAAGGCATCTCTTGTTTGGAGCAAGAGGAATCCTATGATTGGAACATAGGAATTACTATAGTTTATAGTCGTATAGATAAGACTATTGGAATCTCAGGCTTGGAGCATAAGGCATCTCTTGTTTGGAGAAAGAGGTGTCCTGTGTTTGGAACATAGGGAGAACTATAGTTTAGAGTCATGTAGAAAGTACGATTGGCATCTCATGCTTGGAACATAAGGAATCTCTTGTTTAGAGAAAGAGGTTTCCTATATTTGGAACATCGGTAGAACTATAGTATAAAGTCATATAGATAGGACTATTAGAATCTAACGCTTGGAGCATAAGGCATCTCTTATTTTGAGAAAGAGGCGTCCTATGTTTGGGACATAGGGAGAACTACAGTTTAGAGTCATGTAGATAGGACTATTGGCATCTCATGCTTAGAGCATAAGGCATCTCTTGTTTGGAGAAAGAGGTGTCCTATGTTTAGAACATAGGGAGGACTAATGTTTAGAGTCATGTAGATAGGACTATTAGGCATGAGGCGCTTGGGAATGGATGGTGTTGGGACTTACGCAAGGGTGGGCCTTTCTGGTTCAACCTGGCATAGGAGTCAAGTGATTGGGTTTGGAGGAGTTGCTTGAGGAATTGATTGACTCAAGGTACTCAGGGAATTGATGATGAGAATCTCAACTCACGACATGGGAATGAAACCAAGAGTAATATGTCCACTCAAGGTATTTAATGGTGTGTGGAAGAGTATCTCAAATCATGGTATTCCATAGGAGGAAGGTGGGTGCACATAAGGGCAGAATGGAAAATCCCGACATCCTGACACGAAAAGTTCATCGTGCGTCTCTCCATTTTTCCTGGGGTCAGAGATGGTAGCGAAGGGACCGGCCCAGAGGGATGGTACTGCAGCCCGGCACTGACCCCGAGCAGGGGTGAGGGGGTGCATCCCCCGCGGTATTGACCGGTGGGCGCGAAGGTAGGAGCCTCACAAAGGATAGGGCTTCACGAAGAAGAATTGTGTAGAAAAGGGGCTTGGGGAGCATGTGGTCTCTTGAAGCATAGACTCGTGGAGAATAGACTCGTAGAGCATCCCCGTGGAGCATGGGCTCACGGAGCATAGGCTCACATATAATTGGCTAACGGAGTATAAACACGAAGGAAGCTACTCGCGGAGCATGGCCTCGTGGAGCTGCTTCGTGAAGGAAAGCGGAGCTCCGCGAGCCAGGAGATCGGCTGCCCAAGTGGAGAAGTGGTTATCTAGAGAAGGGGGTGAGAAGTGTATTTATAGGGGAGAGGCTTCGTGGAGTAGAGCTCTATCGGCGCGATGACGGTGCTTTCTCCGCGGCGGTTGGCAAACGTCAAATATGGTCGCAGAGCATCCCGCCTACTTGCTTCACGGCGGGTCTTCGCAAAGCGTCGCGAACGTAAAATGAGTTCGCGGAGTATCCCACCTCCTTGATTCATAGTGACGCTCCACGATCGTGGAGGAGGGCTTCAAGAATGGGCTTCACGAACCATTTTTCCTGCCCAACTCCAAATGTCCATAACTCTTAATCCGTAACTCCATTTGGGCCCTATGACCTACCAAATCGAAGCCTGCGAAAAGGGCTATGATCTTTGAACATGTATGGAAGCATCTAAAAAAATTTAGGGACGTGTTTTCCTATGCCAACAAAGGATTATTAATGAAAAATAAAAAAATTAGGAGTGTAGAAATGTCAAATAATTAGGTTAAGAAACTATAATTTAATACATTTTTAAATAATATTTTTTTATACTTAAGAAATTTTATAATGAATTGATAATACTAGATTAATTAGGAAGATGATTATATTGATAAATAAGATAATAAGATTCTGACTATATTTTTTTGAGCTTATTATTATTGATATAATATTATTTAAATGAATAAAATAAATTAATAATTGATTTATGATTAATAATATAGAGAAAATTATTATAAATGATTATTATGGAAATTATATTAAATAATGAAGATAATGAATGATGGTATATATAATTCCACTTATTGGAATTATAATTTATTTATCTTTTAATTTATCATTATTTTATTTTTCAGATGAAAATCCTTAAGAATGTGTATGATTAACAAATATATGGGGTTAAACCACATGAAAATATTTTTAAAACATTTTTATTAAATAAACCTCAAAATTTTTTATAATTAATGTGCTTCCTTCTACCCAGTAAATTGATATAAACCTTGTATTAAATTTTAAAATAATCATTATAAACCCATAATATTTTTACATTTCTCATCTAAATGATTGTAAGACTATATCAATTTCCTATATAATGTGGTCCATGGAATATTAACATAATTAATTTATAAATATAATAAATTAACGGTATATTTTATCCCTAAACCCAGACATCAATTCTTGAATACCAGCAGTTTTTATAAGTATCTATGTTTTTGCACTAGAATCACTCATGCATTTGTTAGGTTTTGTTTAAAAAAATGTTTATATAATAACTCATATTCAATTAGTTTTAGATTAGTAGCTAGTAATTAATGTATTATTTAATAGGAGGAATGATTTAATAAATATTATAATAAATTGATATTAAACTCCCCCTTTCTAGAAATCCATTCATAAACATGCATATGGAATATGGTCTTCAATAAATATTTCAAAAAAACGATCCTTCATAAAAAAAAATCAATGCTTTTCCCTTTCCTTTTTATATTGTTTGAATTATATCATCAACTTATAAAATAAATTATATTATAGGTTTCTTCTATATGTATTATAATGATTCCCTCAAAGTCTATCTCATTTCTCCTACACAGTCATGGGAAATTTTATTTATAATTTTTTATCATGTATTTATCCCTCAAATAGTGTAGAATTATTAATTCAAATAACTAGATCAAAAGGATTTAATTTGAATCATAATTAATAAATTAATTTCTATAATTATTCTTATAATATTATTCTCAATATTTTCTTCAAACTCAAGAAAATATCATCCAACATATCTCATTGAATATTTTAAAAAAATTATCTCCTTTTTATATTTTAATTTAAATAATCACCAAATTAGGCTATGAAAAATCCTCAAAAAAATATCAATTAATATTTACTAATTAAATATATAAAATTTATATAGCTAATTAAAACTCATTATTTCAGTAAATATAACACATACAGAGACTTGAGAATTATTCTTTAATAATTACACAAATACAGATCAATATTATATATCTTTCGCAATCCTTATTATTTATATAATATTTTCATATCATCTCAAATTCATGTTAGGAAATGATTGGATAACAATTAAATAACCTCAAAAACCATTATATGACCATTATTGAAACTCTTTTATCACTTACTTATCTCTTATAACACAATTATACAAATAATTAAAACATCATTCAATAGTTAAAAATTATTTGGGTAACTCTTATACTATTATAATTCACTACTGTGAATTTATTTCATTTCGAACATCTCCATAACATTAAAAAATAAATCTTTTAACAAGTTAGTACATGACCTTCATAAATCAATGGAAACTATTTTATATACTTCAAATAACTCTTATATTCTATTTTCATTACTCTTATATTTCTCTAAAAAAATTATTTTCAAATTTAAACTCTACGGATCAGCATCAATATCCAATTAAACCCCCGTTAGAATGTTATCACGATAATTCAATTATCATACAATATAGTTCAATTATAAATATCCTTCAAGTATCACCAATAAGATTTAATCCTTCATTATAATCTTTTAAGTATAAAAAATCATGTTATTTTCTTATCTCAGTATGGTTACCCATCATTATTATTCCATTTACTTATTTAATTTATATATTTCCTTTATTGAATTCTAATATCAGATAATTTGGAATGATAATGAATTAACATGTACTATAAATATTGTTTTTATTTTAAATAAATTGGATTATTTATGGATTTTATTTATTAACATGGGTGATTTTATAGTTAAATTGATCTTAATAGGACATTTTGAAATAAAATAAAATAAATAATTTTATTCTATGATTGAAGCACTAAAATTGAAAATATATTCTATAATATATATCAGGTAGATATTCTATATATAGACTATTTCTCAAGGAATGGTGTTTCATTTGTTAATAATGTTATGTGTGTAAATTTTAATTATTTTTCTATAAATATATCACATCATTCTAAGAAGATTATTTTTTATCGAAATTGTGGAGAGGAGGTGGGTGGTTTTGAAGAAATTATTCCATATTAATAAAGTAAGGAATAATATTGTACCAAAACTAAATTCATGTTTTACATTTTGTATTATAGTATAATGTATATAAATTAATTATTTTTTAAAGAAAAAATAATTATTATGCATAAAAATTTATAATAATTTAATAAAAAAACAAATTAAGACTATTAATGCATGATGGAAGTCATTATTATCTTTAACTCAACCAACAGCCATTCATAGTGACATGGAAAACATGTATACTCTAACACTTTTAACATGCTCCAGTTTTGGTTGTGATGATACATAATTAGATATTCCATTTTGATAGTGGTGGTTGTTCAGTGAAAACATCTATATGAGAGGTAATGATAAACTAAGGCATCCAGAAATATATAATATCTTATTTCATCCCATGTAATATTCATAATTGAGATCAATGTTTATGGATGAAATATTTGAGTTGAAGGATTCCAACCATGGGGGTCCTCAACACTGGTGTATAATAGGCGGTGAATGTTTTAGTGATATCCAACGAGGACTATGTACTTCTTAGATTTTTTCTATGATTTCATTATCATGGGACTCAGGAAGAGCTAATAAGTGACTATATAGGTGATTAATTTTTTATAAGATTTTCTAAAAAATATTTATTGATTCGTTGTAAACATGGAAGTAGTTTAGTACATGACCTAGATAATTCAGCATCCCCATCATTTGGGTCATATGGATTAAATAAAATTGCAAACACCATTTTCCATGAGATAAACTCAACAAAACAACCTATTCATATGGTGTGAAGGATACATAATTATCATGGTGATATCATGGATTAGGTATAGGCAATACCTCTAAGGATGTAATTTAGTGGGTGGGACCTATCCATTTGGTTGAACAATTCTTTTTGAGAATCATGGGCCAAATTTTCATAGGTTTAATTAAAGGACTACATATCAGTGGCCTAAAAAGTATTTTTTATCACATGGAATTAATAAACTATACATCATTAGGGGATGAGAACCACAATTTATCATTTAAATTCCTTGAAAAATGTAAAATTTTGGTTTGAAGTTTAAATTTAACATATTTGTAGTCTATTTTAATTATATTCAATATAGAACATGATGGGGAAGTTATGAATTCCATTTAATATCATTTCATGGGTTAATTTAGGATTTGGAAAAATTTTCCATTGAATTTGATGATTAATCGATCCTTGAAAATTCTATGTGTTCTATTGTCTTTGTTTTCACATTTATAATGTAGTTGTATAATTCATTAGATACCTTAAGTATACAAAGAATATGGTTTTCAGAACATATTATTATATATTTTGAAATGTGTGTATATAAAAAATATTATTGTTCGAACAACGATGATACACATATAGCATCTTATGGAATAAAAGAACAAGTCTTAGACAATAAATATTTGTGTGTATCAATATTTCATTACAACATCGAGTTTGACTATTTTTATTGATGATTTTTTTATTATCTTTTATTAGTTTGGGAAAGATATGAACTTAAAGTTATATCTTAGAGATGAAAATTATGGTTTATATATACTCAAAATATTCAACATTTTAATGTCATAATGTGATTTCCCTACACTTCACATTATCTTTATTATTTTAATTGTGTGTTATGTATGGCATAGATTTTAGGTTCAAGTTTTACAAGTGTGTGGACATTCCAATGGCCTTTGTGAACATGGTATATCCTTAACTTTGATGGGAATCTTCAATTACATTTCATTTTATTGACCTAAATAATATTGCTGAAATACCATGGTTTATATCAAATATGTTGACCTATGAAAGACATTAATAAGGAATCATTTTGATTAATTGGAATGATGTTTTAGTGATACACCAAAAGATACTGGGTGATTGTGTTATAAATAAATTCAGTGATATAAAGTTGTGTTTTTTTAGATTATTGAGAATTGTGAGATTTTTTAACGTCTATAGGAGGATCATACATCAAATATATCTATATAGAAAATTATTTTATATAGTTTCTGTTATTATAATGATAAATCGGTCAAAATTTGTTAGTTTATCAAATTTATCACAAGTGTCTAACAACATAACAATAAAGATAATTAATTTTATAATCTAATAACATGATGAGTATATAAAATATTCATAACCAATTCATGATTATGACGCGACATTATGATACAAGGGTATCATGTTGATGGTCCACTCGATTTTACTACAAAACTTTTGATGATGAAAACTAATGTTCTGTAAAAAAAATACATTTTCATTATTTTGATGTTTTATTCCAATAATTCTTACCAGATGATGGTTTTCATTTGGGATAAATTAATGAGACAATAAGGATAGAAAATGGGTGTATTTGGGTCTCATTAATAATACTAATTCATATATGATCCTCCATGTGATCATTTAATTAGTGATTTGTAGGGTTCAGTCTTCTATGTTTGAGTGATCCCCTGTTTACAATAAAAATACATATTCTCTATAGTGTTTAATAACATATTTATGGTCAAAATTTTAGATATTCTTTTCATGAAATATAAAATTACGTTTTCTTACTATTTAAAACGTGATTTATTATTGAGAATTTTAGTTATTAACTACTAAGATTAGTAAATATTATAAGACATCGACCATAAACATAACATATTATATTTTTTTAACTATATTTCACATATTTACATTCCCAAAGATCTTTCATTTTATAGTTTTATAACAATAGTTCGTAACTCATACATATCACCCCACAAGAATAAAAATTGAGTACCATTAAAATAGTATACATTTCATTCAAAAACAAAAAAATTTAAACAAAAAACTATAGTATCATTTCTCTTACAAATATTCATAGAATTTAACCTAACTTCCTTCTTCCTCTTACACATCCTTATAACATTTAGAAAGCATTTAAAAACCTGGTATGAGCATAAAAATCTCAGTAAGGGATATAATAAGAAGGAAAGAAACCATTATTTGATGAATATGTATAAACCTATGAAATCATTTCCACAAAGACATAATTCTCAAAAATAAAGAATCATATACTTACATTGTGAGACATGAGATTTCCATAAAACATAAAAAATATAAATTGGGAATAAGTGTATCTTGGGCCACTAATTACTTAAATTTTTAACCGTCACGGCTACCTCATGATTTATAACCCTCACAGCTAACTTATAATGTATCCCTAATAGATAACTTATGGTGTAACCATCGTAGTTACACTTGGAGTAACCATACAGCTGACCTCCAACTTACACATACCTAATGCATTGGAGGGACATATAGCTCCCACCCATCGTTATAAAACCTAATATCTAAAACATAATCATAAAACATGAATAATTTCTTAAAAACATTACTTTTGAATTCTGTAAAAATAAAATTTTAAAAGTGGATTTTAAATGGAATGTCTCTTATAAATAACTTATAACTGAAGTGAAAATTAATTGAATGAAATGATTATGTGTATACACTATAAATCCACATAATAAAATATAATATAAACAATAATCATTAAAGAATATTCTTAGTACCATATAATCAATGAAGTGGAAGGATAACCCAAATAATTGAAATTGGGTTAAGAATTCCCTTACCTCATGTTTTTCTTACTTAAAAATTGTTTAAAACTACTGTATAATGGTTAAAATAGTGATATTAAAATTTTTCAGAAACATATTGATTTTTATAACACCTTATATGATCATTTTACAACATCATTCCACCCATTAAATAATAATATTTTGTTCTTTCCACAGTTTCGAGCGCGCTTTTTAAATGATTTCCTAGGTCGGTTCATAAGGTATTTCCTTGTTGAATGGAAAAAAAACTACATAAGTGGAATGAAATGGTATTAATATGTTTCCATGATATTAAATGATATCATAAATAATTATGGCTATATTGTATAAGGATGAATCAATAGATAAATCATTACTGATATCTATTTAGATCATTTTGGTGGTTCTTTGATAATCACGAACTAGTTTCATTATATAAAATAATATTATATATATGTGTGTTAAATCCAGAACATAAAAGATGATATATCATAAACTTCAAAAACTTTTTTAACTTTTAAAATAATTTTACAACTGTATTTGAAGTAATTAACAGAAATTGAAGGATCATCATCCACAATGTCGGTAAATCGACACATCACAGTCAATGTTTTTCAATTTACAATAAGAGGAAGAGTACAAGAAGAATGATGATTAATTTTTCCATAGACATGATAAAAATATAGAAGATATTTAATAATAGAGATTTTGTGTCGTTTTGATAAGGGTAGGAGAAGTTAGTATAAGAAATGAAAATTTTTAAAAAGAAAACACAAGAAAATGAAAGAGGATTGTTACCTCTTGGTCTGTTCTCTTTGAGATCCTCCTTAAGGCCTTTGGTTTTGGCCTTTTGGTGAGACCAGATGGTCTTGGATGTGAGGAAGGGACTTGGGAAGGGGATTTTTCAGAATTTAGACAATTATCAAAGCTTGAGAGCTGTGAGAACATGAGGGGGTGATGGTGGTATTTATAATGGAAAAGAGGAGGGGTTTCCATTATTTTAATAATTAGTTTAATATTTTTTCTCAATACTATGAATATTAATGATTCATTTGACCCCAAAATAGTAAATAAATCATGTGAGTTAGAACCTAGTGTTATTACATCATCCATGATTCTGGGATAATGATATTTAAAGATAATGTATATATATGGTATATTACCGTATTTTACTATTCCTCAAACATTCCTGAATTTCAGAAATATACCAAAAAATAAACCTAACCATTTTTCAATGTATATAATTCAAAAATAAACTACCTTTTCAGAAAATATTTATCTAAATATGATTAACTTAATTTTTAATTTAAATCATATTTCATTCCAAAAATAACAATTTTAAAACTATAACTGGTTTTATATCACCATGAAAAATTAATCAAGATCTGATTATCATATAACCTTAATAAAATTAAATAATAATATAATATTCTATTTATAAGGGTCATATTACTATTTATAAAGCTATGTTACAATTCGCAAAGAAAATTAGGTTGGTTTTATGAGACTCTAAAAAACATACTGATCACAACAATAGGTGTCTGTTTTTTGAAATTAAAATCATAGAAGAAGAAAAATTATGTTTAATGGATAGTTTATATTATCTAATTTAAAAAGAAGTTTCATTATATAGGTTTTTAGTGTTTCATGAATTTCTATTTATTTTTAAAACCTTCGCGTGTTATATTCTTCCCACCTTCTAGAAATTGTGTCCTCACTATTTTTTTAATATAATTGTTAAATTGGTTAGGTTACCTTTCCCCCATAGCATTTTAAATTTTATGTGTTGCTTCTTCAACCATGTGTTTTCTCCAAAAAATATTTTCCTTGTAGATTACCTTATTTCTCAATAATTGTTCACTTCGATCAAGAATCTGAAGAGGTTTCACTTCACAGGAAATGATTTCTTTCAACTGAACTACTTATGGGCTCAAAACATGAGATGAATTTTAAACATAAATTATCAACATCGAAACATGAAAAACATTGTCTACCTGAGATAAACTTAGAGGCAAAGCTACTCGATAGGAAAAATGTCAAATATTAATTAGGATTTGATAAGGTCCAATGAATTGTGGACTTAGATTTCATTTATTACCAAAATACATAGAAATTTTTCATGGTGAGATTCTAAGAAAACAATGATCACCTACCTTTAATGAAACATCTTTACTTAAATTATCTACATAACTTTTCTTCCTACTCTAAGCTATCCTCATCTATTTTTTGATCATTGTCACTTTCTCATCCACCTCCTCTACTAATTCTTCTCCCATCAATTTCCATTCCCTGACATCATCCTAAAATATTGAAGTTTGACACCGCATCCCATATAATTCCTCAAAAGGTACCATCAGTATACTAGAATGAAAACTGTTATTATAAGAAAATTAAAGTAAATAAATATGTTGATACCATATTTTTGGTAATCCATTGAATAATCTTGAAGCATATCCTCCAAAGACTGAATCATCCGTTCTGACTACACATATGATTCAGAATGAAAGCTATACTAAAATTCAATTATTTTTCCAAAAACTTATGAAGGCATTTCCAAAATTTATAAGTGTACCTGGGATCATGGTCAGATACAATTGAAAGAGGAACAACACGTAACATGACAATCTATTTGAGGTGCATTCAAGAATACTGATCCAAATACATAGTATCATGAATAGGAATGACATGATAATATTTAGTCATTCAATCAATAATAAAGCAGACAACATTGTTACCTCAAGAATTATTTGGTAGTCCAAAAATTATTATCACGACCAGTCTCTCGGGGCCCATACCATTACTACCCCAAGCCCGCCTTCTACAAGCCAGGGGTTGGAGACTAGCACCAAAAGTCGTATCCCCAAAAACCGGGAAGGCATTGCCTTTATATCTTGTAAAAAGACTCAAACAAGCACACAACAAGATATAAATACAAGTAAACTGTATAGTAAAAAGAGTGGTGAAAGTAAGCGGGGCCAGAATACAAGCCCAACTATAAAGGTACAAGTACAACAGGAAATACAATACAACTGAAGAAATAGAAAGAAGGCTATAGGGTCTTCCTCTGAGGTTCCTACCTGAAGGGTAGGTACAGATTACCTCCTCAGAACTGCACGTCCGCCCATCTCCTTTGCGTACCGACATGTCGTACGGTCCACCTCCGGGCACCGTCCAGTCCTGGTACCCTCAGTCTCTATCAACACTGTCTGTCATCTTCCCCAAACACAACAAGGTGCGGGCGAAGCCCGTGTAGGGGTGAGTATAATGATGCTCAGAAGGGACCCCGAGACCCTAAAGGTCTCACTAAATCCACAAAGGATAATCCACAAAGCATGTAAACCAGTGACAACCCTACTAAAGTATATTCCCATTCATATACCTAATTTTTCAATATTACCCATCTCATTCATGAGGAAACACAAGGCCCAAATCCTTGGCCAAAGTACAACTATTCCATGAAGGAAAGATTACCAAGAAGGTAAGTACCACATAGGTATGTCACACAGAAGAATACCACAAAGGTGTCACCCCAAAGGTAAGAACCACACATGAACACCACACAGAAGAATACCACAAAGGTATCACCATGAAGTTAAGTACCACACAGGTATTCCACAAAGAAGAATACCACCAAGGTATCACCACAAAGGTATAGAACACAAAGGTATAGACTCATCTCGCACCAGGTATAACTTAGTTACATTAGTATAGATGATTAGATTTAACTTATAATTCATCTTACTCTATTAAAAGGCAGACACACATAGGATCCTTAATCATCATCAGACCCATAGAGGATCACAGTACATCGTCATACCCACACAGTATCCTTGTACCTCGTTAGACCCACACAGGATCCTAGAACATCGTCAGACCCGCACATGATCCTAGTACCTCGTCATACCCTCACAGGATCCTAGTAAATCGTCAGACCCATGCGAGATCATAGTACCTCGTCAGACCCACACCTGATCCTTGTAAATCATTAGACCCACACAGGATCCTAATACCCCGTCATACCCACACAGGATCCTTGTACATCTTCAGAACCACACATGATCCAAGTACCTCGTCATACCCACACAGGATCCTTGTACATAATCAGACCCACACTGGATCCGAGTACATCATCAGACCCGCATAGGATCCCAGTACATCGTCAGACCCACACAGAATCCTAGTACCTCATCATAGCTAGCTACAGGGGTCCCTCACTAAGCTCTCTTGTATCTGAGAGGGTCTAATACTCAAGCCATTGATTGATACTCCAACTGCCTCGAAGTCTCACGAAGAAGTATCGCAAAGTACCACCATGTAAAAGCGGTCCCAATGTGATAGACAGTGCGTCAATAGGACGCTCGGTTTGTATGTTATTGGAATTTTAGTCCCAAGGGCCCAGTTGGATTCATTTTTTATCCAACCCAGCCATACCCCAACTTTATCCAAAACTAATGTGAGGTATACCAAAATAACCCTCTCAATCCTAGGTTTCTGGTGCCACAGACGTTTTGTTATTTTGACACCGTATGAGGGAGATATGTCAAATACAAGATCCCACAATAATAATATTAATAATATTATTGGGTGTTTCGTGGACCCGAGCCACGAACCATAATTTAATATTCAACATTAGAAATAAATAGACTACCTTTATGATAGGATCACATCCCTTCTAAAATTAAGTCAATAAGAGGTCGCACGCAGGAATTATAGAGGGCCAAAGATTTAATAATATTAATATATTATTATTGTTTGAACATTTTGGGTACCCGATCCAAAAACCGGAAAAAGGAATCCAATATTGGACTCATAATTTCTATCTCAAAGTTAGGGTCACACTACCATTGGCGGTTTGTGAAACTAAGGTCGCATGGATAAGTTACAATTGAAACACGGTTTTCCCAACATAAGTAATAATAACATTATTATATTATTTTTATTTTTATTTAACAGTTTTTTTTCATCAATCCCAAAACCCACGTACAATCTACCAAAGCACTCATGTTCAAAACACAACCCTTAATTCCCTCCTCCTCTATTTATTTCTCTTTTAATTTTATTTCATTTCATTTCAACCCTTTCTCTCTCCAATCTAACTCCTTCACATTTTTTCTCCTCCTCAAATTCACACCTATTCTACCACCAAACACAATCATCACATCCACCAGATCCTCCGCCTCTGACCTCACTTTCCTGAACCATGCACTACTGCGTCGATCACCCATTCAGCCACCGGCCGCCCCACCTAACTTTCACTAGCCTAACCCTTCGGCCTCACTACCTTCGCTCAACCGCAGCAGCACGTCGCACCGTCTACCTCACCCGGAGTCACCCCTTTAAGACTCACCAGAATCATACCGTCATGTTGCCCCTTCTTAAGCCCACTGTACCTTCATTCTAAACATGAAAAAAAATGATTTCATATTCGTGATCCTCGGGTCGAGGGCTCCGCGTCCATATATCGCGCTCAACAGAATATTGTGTTTCCAGAGCCAATAAATATTTGTCCACCTCCTTCTGCGAGTCATTCCGAATTCATTCCATGCCAGAAATATTAAACGATTACATATTTGTGATCCTTGCATCGAGTGCTTCACGTCCATATATCACACTCAGCAAAACTTCATGTTTCCAGTGCCAATAAATATTAGGTGTTAAATAACGCATGAATAACGCTCAAAGAATGAAATAAAATGATCATGGTATATGTGTGGATCGATGGTTGTGTTTGTTTGGCCATAATCATAGATAATCAAGAATATGGGGAATCAACAAATAGATATGTATCAACCCTCAAAATAAACCCCCTACCTTGATGTTCGTTGGATATTTTTCACGGAAGAAAATGAATACATTGACGTTTGTTGCTCCTACACCACGCTCTAAATCTGAGCTTGTACATCATCCTCATTCTTAATTTAGAGGATGTTCTTTGATGGGGGTTGTTCTTCCACCGACCAAAATCTCCCAAAATCTACCCCAAAGGCTCTCCCAAAGGCTCTCTCCAAAATCTCCCATTTTCCAATGATCCCCCCAACTAAGAGGTGAAGATCCACTTATTTAATTAGTAGAACAATTAATTTTTTTATCATTAAATTGGGAGAATTCTAAGGGTTTCCTCACATTAAAGGTGAGTTTGGGTGGTCCCCACCACCAAGAATTAAAAGGATAGGTGGAAGGATATTTAAAATAAAATATATTTATTTTATTTAATCCTCCATGAGAAATGAAAAACCAACTTCTTCTCTCTACCCACTACTATCGAGGTTAAACCTTCCTTAAGTGAATCCTTATGTTGTGAGTTCAACGGTGTCTTCGGATTTTTAATCCAAGAACCAGTTCAAATGTTATAAAACGCCATTCACACATTTACTGAACATACCCCAAAAAAATTTAGAAAATTATTATCAGTCACCTGCTGCTCTCTTCGGTTGTGGTTAGGCTTTTCTAAGGTGAAAAAATCCCTAACGAACCCAACGGTGCTCTCATATTTCCAATCCAAGTTAACAATTAAAAGTTATATATTTTGAAATAAAATAATTTTCACTTAATTATTTTATTTACGGCCAAAAACTAACTTTCACTGGTGGCCCGTGCATGGAAAAAGTTAGTATCTGCTTAAATAATGAATTCCCTCATGAGTTCAGTAGTGGTCTCGTATTTTCAATCTGAGCTACCATTTGTACATTATAAGCATTTGAAAAATACAATAATTTATTTAATAATTGTATTTACGATTATTCCATTTTTGGGTTTTCCCATAGGAGGCTTGTGTTGAATAAATATAAGTCATTCCTAGGGTAAAACCTCTATCTTGAATGCAATGGTGCCCTCAGATTTTTGAACCGAGTTACCATTTAGGATTTATTCCACTTTTTCAGGAAAACTACTTACGTGCGCTAATTAAAACTCAACCAAACTTTTATGGATCATTTCGGGCACTCCGTGCATCGGAATCGTGCTCTGTTAGATTTCACGGTCTTGAAATAATTCCATAAAATTAAAAAAAAATATGGAGTTTCTGGGACATTACATTCTCCCTATAATAGGGCTTTACGTCCCCGAATGCCACAATAAAGGTAAAACCCCCAAAAGAGGGTACTAAGCATGAATCTGAGACTCCAACTCCCATGTGATCTTCTGGAGCTTCCTATGTTTCCAATGTACATACACCAAAGGTATTGATCACCCATGAAGGACTCTCTTATATCGATCCTCAATCTCCCCTGGAACCTCCATAAATGATGCCCCATCGTCTAAATCCAGCTCGACATGGTCGATGATGTGAGATGGGTCGTGCACGTATCCCCTCAGTTGGGATACGTGGAAGACGTCGCGCACCCTCTCTAATTGTGGTGTAAGTGCTAAGCGGTATTCCACCTTGCCTACCCTCTAATGGATTAGAAAATGACTAATATACCTTGAGGATAACATTCCCCCTTGGCTAAATCTCTGCAAACCTCATCGAGGTGAGACCTGTATGGAGACATGGTCTCCCTCCTCCTGTCGACATAAGACTTCTTCCAACTCTGAGCAGTTTTCACTTGCTAACAAGTGAGACATCATGATACAAAGTCTGCCACTGCTTTCTTCATCCCTGACCACCAGTACTGACACTAAAGGTCCTGGTACATCTTCACCACACCATGATGTACCGCTAGAGGGGACGTATAGAACTCCCTCCACACCTCCTTTTGTAGCTCTATGGGTACCATGGTACGTCCTCTGAAGAAGACAACGTTCTCACCACCTTTATAAAATCCTTTAGCTATCTTCCCTAAGGATATTTGAGCACATCGAGCCTCGCAGTCAGCGTCCCCACACTGCGCCTCCCTGACTTGCTGAAGAATTCGGGGAGTGACTGTAAGAGACTAAAGAAAAGTTGCGCCATCTCGATCCACAAATGATATCTGTGAAGTGGCTAGCTACTCTTTCACCTCACTCATCAGCTGCAGGCCAGACCTCCTGGTGAGTGTGTCTGCTACCATGTTCCCCTTCCCAAGAGTATAAACTTTATCAAATTCATAGTCCTAGAGTAACTCTAGTCACTCATGTTGGGAACTGAAAACTCAAAACTTCTACTGCCATGAGGGTGAGGTGGGATGAATCACAAGTGATCAGTCATACCCCCCCTATACAAGAGTTTATACTATGCTTCATGGGTTTCCTTTTTTGCCGACTAAGGAAAACCACATCCCAAAGTTGTAGATAAACCACAACTGTTTTGCCTAATAAAGTCAATATGAGTATGAATTGTGGATGTCCAGTCAGACCCAAACTAACGTCGTAAGGCCTTGTTGCTTCCACCAAGAGGTTACAACTAAAACTCATTCCTCAAGGGTCAAATCACATCGTCGGTGTAAGTGTGAGTATCGAGTCTCTTCCCAATGTTACCTCTAGAAGTGAGGGTCAAGTAAATTATTTAACCTAAAACTCTAGGTCTTGGAAAAGATTTTTGGAAGGAAGGAATGATTGGTACCTATGTATATTGATATGGTATCTAGTATTAGACACATACCATACTTCGAATCATTCCTAGAGCCCTTGGGTTGCACTCCTTGACCGCATGTAGTTACTCTCTTTCCCTGTCCTCCTACTCCTTAAGCCTAGCAGGGACAACAATAGTGGTTGGTTGTAACATGTCGAAATGTACACCACCTCATGCTGCTCCCCTAGATCTTCTTCCTCATTTGTAGCCCTGCAGATTCATCTGTCCCTAACACTTCTTCTCTTTGAAACATTTTTACATGCCCAAGTCTCTGAGACTGGAACCGGTTTCCTGTTTTCCCACTACTGTAATTCACTAGCTATATCACTCAGCCAAAGAACATTCAACCACAAAGTTACTCTCTAGCACCCCAAAATAAGTAGGAATGCAAGGAGGAATAGTGTTGTCTTGTACATCCTTAAACACACTACGCTTGAAAGTCTGATCCCCAACACACAGATCTTATTGTATTCATCGAGTTCCCAGAATGATTGGTAGGCCTCGATGAATACTCACCTACAAACATGTCATCCTACCGAGCTATAGAAGCTTTATAGA
Source organism: Viscum album (assembly GCA_963277665.1). Taxonomy (NCBI): domain Eukaryota; kingdom Viridiplantae; phylum Streptophyta; class Magnoliopsida; order Santalales; family Viscaceae; genus Viscum; species Viscum album. Next base: position 2,137,443,837 of record OY728138.1, read on the forward strand.
ACTCTCATCCACCTCATCAAGAAAATGATCAGCTGCCTATGAGTCGGGATCACCTAGAAACCTAAGGGGTATCTGATGCTGAATAACGTGTAAGACACTAAGCCTATATGTGTCCTCTACCAATACCACCGGTTGAAACTACTGAACAACAGGTAGTGATATAGATGACACGCTACCCGAAGGTACTATCTCAGGTAATGGTCCCTGTATTGAAGCCTCATCACTATGTGGACCATCCTCATGGTCTCTCAATGAAAAATTCTAGTTGCTAAGATCACCAACTGCTCTACTGGTGTCTCAACTAGGCTAAAAACTCTAGAAACTACCTCCATCTAGACCTCAACTACGTGGGAAATTGTCTCACCTTGAAACCTTTGAGGCCTCTACTATTGGAACTCATTCAACACGCTCAGTTGGTGTGCACCATCCGCCTGTGCGACTGGTGGTATCTGCTGCCCAACAGGTAGTGGTGTTGCTGGTACACCACCCAAAGGTGCCAACATAGTAAGAGGGCCCTGCACTGGAGCCTCGTCGCTCTGTGGGTTGTCATCGTGTACTCTCTTAGGAATACTAGCTGGTTATCTACATAGCAGCATCCTGATAAAGAACAGGTGTTCCACGGTCATTTAGTTATACCTAGTGAGCTGACTCAAGAAAACACAAGAAAACTTTTCAAAACACACATGCAATCAGTGTTTTCATGCACTGATTCAGAAATTATAAGTCAGGGTCTTGGTGTATGGATACGTCGGCCGCCGCACCAACACTAGATTCCCTAAACTGATAACCACACTCACTACACTTAACCCTATTTCTGTTAAAAATATCATAGTCTATTTTTATATGGTAGATCTGGATCCTTTGATACCAATTTGTCACAACCCATCCCCTGGGGCTCGTGTCATGACTACCCCAAACCCACCTTCCATAGGCCAGGGGCTGGCGACTTTCACCGAAAGGCGTATCCCCTAAAACCAGGATGGCATTGAATTTTTATCCTGCAAACACACTCAACCAAACACACAACAAGATTCGAACACAAGTAAACTATATAGTAAAATGAGTGCTGAAAGTAAAAGGGGCTAGAATACAATCCCAACTGTAAAGGTACAAGTACAACTAGAAATACAACACAATTGAAGAAAGATAAAGACAGCAATTGGGTCATCCTCTAAGGTTTCTACATGAAGGGTAGTTACAGATCACCTCCTCATCACTCCACGTCTGCCCATCTCCTCTGCGTACCAAAAATCCGTATGGTCCACCTCTGGGCATCGTCCAGTCCTGGTACCCTCAGCCTCGATCAACGATGTCCACTGTCTGCCCCAAACACAACAAGGTGCGGGCTATACCCGTGTTGGGGTGAGTATAACGATACTTAGTAGGGACCTATAGACCCTCAAAGTCTCACAAAATCTACCAAGGATAAACCAAAAAGCATGTAAACCAGTGACAACCCTACTTAGGTATATGCCCATACATATACCTAAGTTATCAATATTACCCATCTCATTCATCGGGAAACACAAGGTTCAACTCCTTGGTCAAAGTACAACTGTTCCATGAAGGAAAGATTACCACGAAGGTAAGTACCACACATGTACGACACACAGAAGAATACCAAAAAGGTATCACTGCGAAGGTATGTACCACACAGGTACGCCACCCAAAAGAATACCCCAAAGGTATCACCATGAAGGTAAGTACCACATAGGTATGCCACACAGAAGAATACAACCAAGGTATCACCACAAGGGTATAGACTAAAAAGGTACATACTCATATCACACCAGGTATAAAATAGGTATAGTAGTAGAGATGATTAGATGTAACTACTAATTCATCTTACTCTGTTTAGAGGAAGATCCACGTAGGATCCTAAATCATCATTAGACCCACAGAGGATCTTAGTACATCATCAAACCCACACAGGATACTAGTACCTCATCAGACCCACATAGGATCCTAGTACATCGTCAGACCCACACAGGATCCTAGTACCTCGTCAGACACACATAGGATCCTAGTACCTCGTTAGACCCTCACAGGATCGTAATACCTCGTCAGACCCACACAAGATCCTAGTACATCATCAGACCCACACAGGATCCTAGTACCTTGTCATACCTACACAGGATCCTAGTACATCTTCATACCTACACAGGATCCCAGTACCTCGTCACACCCACACAGGATCTTAATACATCATCAGACCCACACAGGATCCTAGTACATCATCAGACCCACACAGGATCCCAGTACCTCGTCATACCCACATAGGATCCTAGTACCTCATCACATCCAGCTAAAGGGTTCTCGCACTAAGCTCACTTGTCTCCAGGAGGGTCCACTCCTAAAGCTATTTGTCGATACTCCAACTATCATGAAGTCTCATGAAGAAGTATCTTAAAGGACTGAAATGTAAAGGGGGTATCAATGCGATAGATGGTGTGTCAATCAGACGCCCAGTCTGTAATTTATTGGCCTTTTAGTCCCAAATGCCCAGTTGGATTCATGTTCGATCCAACCCATCCATACCCCAACATTTTCCAAAACTTAATTGGGGTATACAAAAAGAACTGTCTCCATCCAAGGTTTCTGGTGCCACAGACGGTTCGTCATTTCAACACCATATGAGGGAGATATCTCGAATAAAAGATCCCATAATAATAATATTAATAATATTATTGGGTATTTCATGGACCCGAGCCATGAAACAGAATTTAATATTCAACATTATTCATAAATCGGCCATCTTAATGATAGGATCACATCACCGCTGATGGTAAGTCAATCGGACTTTGCACACATGAGTTATAGAGGGTCAAAGATTTAATAATAATAATAATATATTATTATTATTATTATCATTTGAGAGTTTTGGGTACCTGATCCAAAAACCTAAAAAAGACATCCAATATTGGACTCATAATTTCTATATCGATGTCAGGTTCACACTGTTGTTGGTAGTTCATGAAACTGAGGTCACACGGATAGGTTACAATTGAAACAAGGTTTTCCCAACAAAAATAATAATAACATTATTATTTTATTATTATTTTAGTTTAACCATTTTTTATTCAATTCCAAAACCCACGCTCAATCTACTAAAGCTCTTATGCACACCACACAACCCTCAATTCACTCCTCCTTTATTTATTTATCTTTTAATTTTATTCCATTTCATTTCTAACCTTTCTCTTTCCAATCTAACTCCTTCACATTTTTTCTCCTCCTCAAATTCACGCCTATTATACCACAAAACCCAAGTGCCGCATATACTGGATCCTCCACCTCCGACCTCACTCACCTGAACCATGCACTACTACACTGGTCACCCATTCAGCCTCTGGCCCCTTCACTTAACCCACAATAGTCGAACCCTTCGGCCTCGCTACCGCCACTCAACTGCCGCAGCACATCGCAAGATCTTTCTCACTCGGAGCCATGCCCTGGAGACTCAATTGAACCGCACCGTCACATTTCCCCTTCCATGGACCACTGCATCTTCATTCTAAACCCGAAAAAATGAAATTATTGCATATTCATGATCCTTGGTATGAGGGCTCCACGTCTATATGTCACACTCAACAGAATATTGTGTTTTTAGCGCCAATAAATATTTGGCCGCCTCCTTCTGTGATCCATTGCGGCTTTGTTCCAAGCCCGAATAATTAAACAATTGCATATTTTTTATCCTTGCATTGAGGTATTAGTTTCCATATATCGTGCTCAACAAAAATCCGTGTTTCCAATGCCAATAAATATTATGCATTGAAGGATGCCTGAAGAACGCGCGAAGAACGAAATAAAAAGATCATGGTATATGTGCGGATCGATGGCCATGTTTGTTTGGCCGTCATCATTGAGAATCAAGAATATGGGGAATCAACAAGTAGATATTCATCATACTTCAAAATAAACCCCCTACCTTGATGTTCGTTGGAGAGGTCACGAGGAAGAAGATGAAGACGTCAATGTTCGTTGCCCCCGCACAATGCTCCCAATCCAAGCTCATGTGTCGTCCTAATTCTTGATTCGAAGGAAGCTCTTTGTTGAAGGATTTTCATCCACCAACCAAAATCTCTCAAAAGCTCTCCCAAAAGATCTCCCAAAGGCTCTCCCTAAAATCTCCCCTTTTCCAATGATCCCACCAACTAAGAGGTGAGGAGCCACTTAATTAATTAGTAGATCAATTAATTGTTGGCTCAATAACTTGGGAGAATTCCAAGGGTTTCCTCACATTAAAGGTGAGTTCAAGTGGTCCCAACCACCAAGAATTAAAAGGAGAGGTGGGAGTATATTTAAAATAAAATATATTTATTTTATTTAATCCTCCATGAAAAATTTAAATACCAACTTCTTATCTCAACCCACTACTATCGAGGTTAAACCTTTCTTAAGTGAATCCTGACACTGCAAGTTCAATTTTGTCTTCAAATTTTTAATCGAAGCACCGGTTCAAAAGTTAGAAAATGCTGCTCACGCATTTACTGAATGTACCCAAAAAAAGTTGGGAAAACTATCATCCATCACCCATGACCCTTTCCGATCAAGGTTAGACTCTTCCTAGGTGAGAAATCCCCATCAAACCCAACGGTACTCTGATATTTCCAATCCAAGTTACCGTTTAAATGTTATGAATTTTACAATAAAATAATTGTCACTTAATTATTTTATTTACGGCCAAAAACTAACTTTCATAGTGGACCATTCCGGCCAATGATAGTATCTTCTTAAATAAAGAATACCCTTATGATTTCAGCAGTGGTCTTGGATTTTCAATCTGAGCTACCATTTGTAAGTTATAAGAATTTGAAAAATAAAATAATTTATTTAATTATTTTATTTACGGTTATTCCATTTTTGGTTTTTCTCATAGGAGGCCCACTCTGACTAAAAATAAGTTTCACCTAGGGTAAACCCGTCATCCTGAACACAATGGTGCCCTCATATTTCTGATTTGAGTTACTGTGTATGATTTATTCCACTTTTTCAGGAAAACTTCTTATAGGTGCTAATTAAAACTCAACCAAACTTTGACGGATCATTTCGAGAACTCCAAGCCTCAGAATTGTGCATCGTCAGATTTAGTGGTCTCGAAATAATTCTGTATCATTAAAAAATTATACAGAATTTTCAGGACATTACAATTACATACATGTATATATTTTCCAATTTCTACCCTAGCACTTGTAATGGCTAAAGCATCCCTGTAAGGTCCTAGATCTTCTTAAAGTATGTTTTTGTTTTTGTTTCGGCATTGGAGTCTTCTTTTTTTCTAGATAAGTGTTTTCCCAAGTCCTTGATAAGGCTCGGGGGGTGTTTTGTGGGTTCAAGACATGAAAAAGGAAAAAAGGGGATCTCTGGGAAATTTTCATGGTTTATGCATGGTTTGCAAAACCATGTGAGGGGATACCATGTAGGCAGTGGAAATACACACAGTTTTCATATGGTCTGGAAAAACCATGTGAGAAAAGGGAGTGTAAGAAAATCATGTGGGTAAACCCTTCATCCGTGAAACATTTAAAATTTACAAAATTTACATCCTATGATTTTTAACCACAACTCGGGTTTCTCCTAAATTTCACCCCCTGAAACCCTAGTGAGGAACTAGGATGACAAAAGATTCCAAGAGGTGATTCTCCTTCTATTCATGGTAGTTTGGAGTCATTATGGTTTTGGATTTAATCCCTAGGAATGTCTAATGCTCCTATTGCTACCCTTTTTCATATTACGGTTTTTAGTTTCTTTCATCTCCTTCTGATGACCTAAAAACCTCTTTTCTAGTGAGATCTAAGCTGGGGCTTCATGGGATGCTTGAATCCATATCTAAGGACATTCTTAATAGTGTGTTCATCATTATATTCAAGGTAGGTATTTTATAAGTTATATCCCATAGTTTTGTTATAGATTTGTGCATGTGTGTTGGGATTTTTCCTATCTCTTGTTGTGTATTGGTTTCCTTGATTATCATTTTTTAAATTGGGTGTCTAAATGATTCCCTTGAAACCCTCACACTCCTTGTGGGATGCATAAGGGATGACTTGAAAATTTTAGGGACACCTAGGGGGTGCGCCGGCATTTCCAAACCTAGAGAGTTGTACGGGTTAAATGATTGATTTTTGAATAATACTGCGGAACACATATCAAACATGTTTTAACGGCTGATGAGGTTGTAAATGGAATGAAGATAAATATTCCTAAGGTGATAAGGGAGATTATGTTAATTGGATGTAATAAGGGAACAAATGAACTGGTGGAATGGGTTAATACCTGAGAATTATGTGGTACACCTAAATGATTGAATGTAATATAGGGATTGTGTTATGTGATATGAGAATTTTAAATGAAATGAATAAGTGGGTAAATGCTTGTGAAATGATAAATGGGCTAAATGGGTTAATGAATGGTCAATGATGAATTTGGCTAAGGCATAGGGGTTGTTGAAAACACCTAATGGTTTAAGGCACAAGAATAGGAATTTGGCTACATGGATATGAATTGTAATTGGTAAATGTGTTAATGGGTTATGGAAAGATATTAATTCCCATGTTTTTGCATGTAGTTTGATTTCTAATGGCAGTTAATATGCTTGGTTGTATTATGGTATGGTTCTGATGTCTAGTTAAATAAGTATCTACACATGGCTTGGTAGAGTGGGGTATTGACTTGAGGTTCTATACCCATAGGCAGAGTTAGAATGAGGCTCTAAACTCCACCACAAAATTCATTCGTTAGGGAAGGGGATAGAAGCTCTATTCCCCTAATAGTTTCATTCCACCCGGACCAAGGCTTTGATGTGAGGATAATGTGTTGATGTGATATGTGTATCCCTATTGATATAGGGAGTTCATTTATTTCCCCTATGCATGGTTATTGATTTCATTACACACTTTTGTATATGATATTTATGCCTAAACCAAAATAACATGTGATAAAAATGGGATATGTAGTGAAAATGGTATGAGAAATGGAGTTGGGATACATACTAATCATTAATTAAATGAATATTGTTAACTAATGGCCCCCAAATTTCTCCTTTTCTACCTAGCCTTTATTTTTTACATGCGTGAACTATCTATTAGAATGGAAATTTTGTAGACACCATTGGTGGTGGCTTACTAAGTTTTGTACTCACACCCAGCTTGGGACGCCATTGGGTACCCAAGAAGATCTCTTGATTGAAGGTCAAGATGAGGGTAAGGCCCCTACTCTAGTGGTCCCAAGTGAATAAATCCCAACCCATCTCGGGACTCCATTTGGAAATCTTTTTATTTTGGGATTTATTCACTTAGTACCACTAGAATAGCATGGCACTTTTGAATTTGATTTGTGGCATGTACCCTTTTGGGAAACGTTTGGTTATGCATGTTTATTTGTTGTTTCAAATTGATTTTTTTATTTTTATTGTGTTATGTTGTGTGTTACTCTGGTAAATAGGGTATAGTATACCCCACTTGACTTATTAGGCCCTCACCGCTAGTCGACAACCTCTGGCGTAAAGGGAGGCACTCTTGAGGTCATGTGACGACCTGGATCAGAGCACCGAATTAGTGGCTTCTAGGTCAGAAATGTTTCAAAGTGGTATCATAAGAGTTATATTCCCTTCCTTACTACTTTTGGATGGTAGATAGGATATTAGGAAAGTGTCGGGCCTTGGTAATGATCTCATGCTGGGGAGTATCTAACTCATGTATGAGGGAATACCCAAGTCACTTTGGGTGGGAATTTTTGTTCTTGATGTGTTTGGTACAGTTGAATGATATTTAACCATTGGTTGATGTACATGTTGTGTGATTTGATGTATTTTTGGCATTTCTCTCATTTCCATAATGGCATGGGGATGTTTATTTATGCATCATTTTAGGCACCTAAGGATATATGTGGTATACGTCATTAAAATCACACATACGGGATGGGTCTGTGGGGCATAGAGAGTAGAATGAATTTTATTTCCTAGATAAATATAATGAAAATGATTCCCAATAATGGTAATTCTAGTGGTTGAATGAAAAGAACACAAATTAATAGTTAAGGAATGCTGTGTATAAAGAAATGTTGAGACCAGGTTAATGTTTTGGGTTGTGATAAATTGTAAAGGAAGATTCAGTGTCTAAAAGAAAAAGGATTTCATAATGAAGGTATAATTGTTAATGAATTTTCATAATGAAAGGTGTAAATGAAATAAAATTATGATTGTAACAAGTTGTAAAATGGAAAATGTGCCTAATAGGGAAGGAATCATGTTGTAAAAGAAGAATTGGTTCGAAGAGGTGTTGGTGAAATACATGTGATTATGTGAATTTGTTACGGGTGTAGTGTTCTATGTCTGATGACGATCGTTAGGATGGGACATGAATAATGGGTTGTTTAAGGTTGCTAGCGTGAGACTATTTTTAATCTGTGGTTAAATCCTGTCAGTTATTCTTCGAAGCGTCTGGTGAGTGATAAGTTTAAAATGAGAATGGTTGAGTTCATTAAGAGGTGTCCTCTTTGTTGTCAGTTGGACCCTCATGTGTGTGGGTTTGGGAAGTGAGAGTTCTCTAGTTTGAGACCTTGGATTTGGATTGTGAGGCATTACCGGTTGTGATATGGACTATGTGGTGTGTTTAGGGAACCCTAGGTAGGCTGTGGCCATTAAGTTTCAAGGAATTGTATGGTAATTTGAGTGAGGTAATTCTCATGGTTTATAATTGTACGGAGTGCATGATAGACCCTAAGGATTATGCCTGGGTCTTTGTGACCTTGTGAGTACAGACCTTGCAAGTTTTGTCTTGAATCCTAGAGAGTATGTTTTTCTCTTAGTGTCAATGAATGTGTACACTTATGGTGTGGAACCTATAGTATATGGTTGTTTGGTGCGCCAAGCATAGTGTGCATTAGAATGAGAGTGAGAGTTCCATTCACAATAATTTCTTTGTTCGTGTCATGATAAGTATTGTTCGGAGAGAGGACCAATGTCTTCTCCTAGCTATGACTTCATCCAAGTGATTTGGAACCATTCAAGATTCATGGTTACCTATGAGATAGGTTGAACATGGCTTCTAGTTCTTTTGGGTGAGTGTCATGCATGTGGATGTTCTGGACTTTCGTAGTGGGACTTAGAGTGTCCCATGATGCAGGTTTGGCCGTTAGGGCTCAGTGGTAAGGTTGATGTATGGTTTTTCTACTCGAGTTGTGGGTATGTGTTGATAGTCTCATGAAATCAAGGGTGACCTCATTGGAATTTATCCCAATGATAAAAGTGCCTTGGAATATGAAGCATGGAAGATGCTTCAAAGGTGGTGTCAATGCATACTAAATACCCCCAGGTTTTAGTGAATGGTATAGTTGTGCCTAGTTGTTTAATAAGGTAATCTTATTGCATGTGATCATAGGTAAGGATTTTTTTGGATAGTTGGCTCTTATGATTTCCTGATGCACTTATTTGATGATGATTAATGAGGTATCAAAGTTGTTTTTGAGAAGAAAATACTTGGGTGGTGAATGTGTGGTTATATGCTTCTGGTCAATAGTGTCACCTGTGGTGAGGGTGGTTACATGGATGAACTTGTTAGTATGAATGGTTTGGTTGTTGGGTAAGATGCAGAGGCTACCTTAGCACTGATGAGGCTGACTAACCAAGATACATGGTTAGATATGTAAGCAGGTGATGGGATATATGCAATTTAATGTTGTTTTATGAGAGACTGATGGTTCGGATGGTGTGGTCGACCATGTTCTATGGTTTTTGGCTCTCAGGGACACCTCAGAAGAATTTGAGCAGTTTGGAAATAGTAGTGCCACATGAAACATTGGTTTATGGCTGGTCGGTGATTTGTTCATGGAGTGATGGTTAAACTTGGTTTGCAATCTCACCTGAGTGGTGGTGTTAAAGTTTTGATGAAATGTGTTTGACAAGGAGGCCTAAAATTCATGACAAGTCATGATGTTCTGTAGTTTGACATTAAAAATGGATAAGTTGGTGGTGGTTTTATTTGACGACTTCTTAGCTTACCTCAGCTAGTGACAAGCATGCCCAACATCTTGACATCATCCCACGTATGTTAAGAAGCTCTAGCTCACGCTAAGAGACATGAAGATGTTTGGTTGGATGAGGGACATTATGATGATTATGCTCAAGAAAAATGCATTTTTGGAGATTGATGATGGGATGTACACCCTCGATGGCTTGGGATGAGGTCCTCAGGATGGAATGAATGATGGAAAAATTCATGGGTTCCATTCACGGAAGTTGAGAACGACCACTGGGTAGTGTATATTGTCTTATTTTGGAAAAATCTAGATAGAAATGTCTATATTTTTTGGGTTCATCTTGTGATTGAGTGTAATAAATAGTGGTTGGAACCCGTCTTGAGAGAAGTGGTAACTACACTCCTAAGGTGGATAGTGATAAGTCAAACTTGGATATGTAGAAAAGAACATTGAGTCGACGTAGTGGCACCGGGGTGCCAATGATGATTCTATGAGGTTCGTGTCAGGTACCTTTGAGAGGCATGTGGACCTTAGATATGGTTTCTGATTATCCAAGTGTTTTCTTGATCTCTAGGTGGTTTCAAGTGAATCTTGTGATGTCTGTGCTGAGTCGTGGGAGGGTGTGGTTGGATATGACAACAAGTTTGGGCAAGATAAGTTGGTTTCCTATAAATCCAATGAATATTGGGGTTATTCTCGGGTGATTTTACCTTATGTGGGTTTAAAACATCTTTATGTTGGGTGATCCTTGGACATGTGATGTGGTTTCATGAAAAGGGTGAAGCAGATGATAGTCTGGAGGGTGGTAACACCGTGATAATGGAATTCAGGAAACGACCTCAGTAGGTGAATGGGATAAAATTTATAGTCTTCACGTTAGTAAGTACCTTGGGAAGATGTGAAAGGGGTAGCGTACCATCAGTGGGATGTGGGTGTTTTGGGACAATGTAGTCAAATGTGTTCCATCCTGATATGGTAAATGTGAATGGGTGTAGTGAGAGTGTCCCACCTCAGGGATCCTGTTGTAGTAGAAATAACCTCTAGAAACGATGTTGTACCTCAGTGAGGTCAGGTAGATCTTATTCCATGGATGGATAGTGTAGGAATGTCCTCCTTAATGTCATTGAAAGTGTGATTGGATGCCTATATATGCTAATTCTCTATGGATGATTGGGCGCGGTGAGCTAGAACAAGTTAGGAAATGGGAAATTTGGGCTTAGTTCTGGTGGTCCTTCATCGATGTAGGAGGTTCCAAGTAACTGGAAATGGTAGAGATAACCATAGTGAATAAATTTTTGTTTGATGACGTGATCAGAGTTTTGGGTTGAAAGGACTCTAGTAGTCACCATTTGGGTGATTTGGCCCTGGTTGAGAGCTTTGGCATAGTTCAACTGGTCGAGTATCCGAGAGTTTTGAGTTTCATTTGTATGTATAGTTGTGGAATTAAATCTTAATGAAATAAGGTTGGAAGGTTCATGTGTTTTCCTTCAGGTGATATTGGGTTTGGGTCACCGTTAGAGTTTGAAAAACAGGGGAAAACGATGCCATGTGATTTGGTTCATGAGTTGTATAGAGGACCGAGCTGATAAGGTGTTGATTAGTTCCTCCATGATGTTGGGATGTTGTGTGATATGCTTCCATGTATTTTTAGTTAAGTTTTTTCTCCTTTAATTCCCCCGTGATTTTCTCCTGGTTGAAATGGTTGAAGTGGATGCATCATTGAGTATTTTTCACCTCATGTTTTGGTTGTAGTGAGGAAGGATTATGGGGAATTATATGCTCTTGTTTCATGTTCGATGGGATTTTTTATGTGAAATAAGAATCATGGAAAGAAAAAAAGGATAGGAAGGCCTAGTTGAATGGCCTTTAGTAATGGAAGCTTAGTAATTCCTAAAAGAGCGGCTCGAGGATGAGTCGTTATAAGGTGAGGAGGTTGTTATGTCCCAGATTTTCTTAATGTTTGTTTTTGTTTATGTTTTGTCTTGGGACTCTTTTTTTTGGTTTGATAAGTGTTTTCCCAAGTCCTTTAGAAGGCATAGGGATGTTCTGGGGGTTTGGGACATGAAAAAGGGGAAATGGGATCTTTGGGAAATCTGCATGGTTTGTGCACAGTTTGGAAAACCATGCAAGGGGAGACCATAAAGGCTGTGGAAATCTGCATAGTTAGCACACAGTTTGGAAAAATTTTCTAAGAGAAGGGTGTGTGGGCAGTAGCCTCCGCATAGTTTGCGCATGGTTTGGAAAATCATGCGGGTAAACCGTGCGGCCTGGAAACTTTTAATAAATTTGAGAATTTCCATCCCGGGATTTTTAACCCCAACTCAGGTTTCTCCTCTATTTCATCCCCCGTAACCCTAGTGACCCACTTGGATGACCCAATCTTCCAAGAGGTTATTCTCCTTCGATTATTGGCATTTTGGAGTGCCATTGGTTGCAGATTGAAGCCCCGAGTAAGTATAACACTCCCCGTGATCCTCTTTTTAGGATTAGGGTTTTTAGCTTCTTCCATCTCCATATGAAGACCTAAACCCCTTTTTTAGTGAGATCTAGGTTGGGGATTCATGGGATTCTTGAATCTGGTTTTAAAGCCATGATTAATAGTGTTTTCATCATCATATTAGAGGTAGGTGGTATATAAGTTATATCCCATAGTTTTGTTATTGATTTGTGCATGTGTGTTGGTATTTTTCCTATCACTTGTAGTGTATTGGTTTCCTTTTGTATGATTGGGTAAATTGGGTGTCTAAGTGATTCTCTTGAAACCCTCATGATCCTCGTGAGATGCCTAGGGTAGGACTTGACCATTTTAGGGCCACAAATGGGGTGTGCCAGAATTTAAGGACCTAGAGAGTGGTAAGGGTTAAGTGAATTATTGCCAAATAATAATGTGTAACTCATGTCGGACATGTTTTAACAGTTGATGAAGTTGTAAATGGAATGATGATAAATATGTCTAAGGAGATAAGGTCATAAAATGTCGTTATAAGGAAATGAAAATGGGTAATTGGGATGAAAGATATTGTGTTGATTGTTTCGTGAATATTGGTTAGAAATGTTGAAGGGGATTAGGGCATATTAAATTTTGAACATGCAATTGGTTAATGGAATGGGAAGTGGGGAATGAGTTAATAGGGGTGTAATAAGGAATGGATAAATTTTTACAATGGATTAATACATGATAATTAGGTGGTACACCTAATTGATTGAATCTAATAAAGGTATTGTGTTATCTGGTTTGAGAATTATACATTAAATTCATAATTGGGTAAATTTTTTTGAAATGATAAATGGGCTAAGTGGATTAATGAATGGTCAATGATGAATTTAGCTAAGGAATAGGGGTTGTTGAATACACCTAGTGGGTTACGGCGTAGGAATGGGAATTTGGAAACATGGCTAGGAATTGTAATAGGTAAATGTGTTAATGGGTTATGGAATGATATTAATTCCCATTTTCTTTTCATTTGTTGTGACTTCTATTGGAATTGAATATTCTTGGTTGTGTTATGGTATAGTTTTGATGGCTAGATAAATAAGCATGTGCACATGGCTTGGTAGAGTGGGGTATTGACTTCAGTTTCTATACCAACGGGTCAAGTTAGACTAATTCTCTAAAATCCACCCCAAAATGCATGCGTTAGGGAAGGGAACAAAGGCTCTATTCCCCTAACAGTTTCATTCCACATGGATATAGGCTTCGAGGTGGGGATAATGTGTTTATGTGATATGTGTATACCTAGTGTGATAGAGTCTTGTTTTATTTCCCCTATGAATTGTTATTGATTTCCTTAGACACTTGTGTATATGATATTTATGCCTAAACCAAAATAAAATGTGATAAGAATGGTCTATGTAGTGAAAATGGTATATGAAATGGAGTGGGGAAAAATACTAGTCATTAATTAAATGAATATTGTTAACTAATGGCACCCAAACTGTCCCTTGTTTACTAGAAATTTATTTTGTACTTGCATGCACTATCTATTAGACTGTATATTTTTAGTACACCATTGGTGGTGGACTAGATTGGTTTGTACTCACACCATGGTTGGGCCACCATTGGGTACTCGAGCTGATCTCTTGGTTGCAGGTTAGGATGAGGGAAGGGGCCCTACTCTAGGATGTTGAGTTTTTCATGGGATGTACATGGATAAGTATCCGGACATAGATTCGGGACCCAGTTGGAGATTTGGACATTTTTTTATTTTGTGATTTATTCACATTACACCACTAGTATGGCATGGAATGGTTGTAGTCAATTTGTGGCTTATACCCTGTTGAGAAACAATTTGTTATGCATGTTTATTGGTTGTTTTATATTTCTTCTATTATTTTGATTGTGTTCTTATGTGGATTACTCTATTAAAGAGGGTATAGTCTCCCCACATGGCTTATTAGGCCCTCACCGCTAGTCAGAAAACTCTAGCGTACAAGGAGGCATGCTTGAGGTCATGTGGTGACCCATCTCGAAGCACCGGTATAGTGGATTCTAGGTCGGGGATTTTAAAATCTCCTTCCTTAACTACCACCCTATCTTAACATATTGACATGTCGAACATTTCATGGTATAATCTAAAAAATATCTTTTCATTCCATCCCACCAGTAATACTTCCAAATGTCTATGTATATCATTGTACTATCATGATGAACTGAAAATGGAGAATTATGTCTTTACACAACAACTATTTCTTGAGCTAAGAATCACAAGGTAGACAGAATACTTTTCCAAATCTTAAAAAACAATATTTATCAATTTTATATTCTTGAAACAAACCCATTTTAACCAATTCTACATTTTTCTATAGCTCCACATTTTCCTTCTGCACTTTCTTAATTCTTTCTGAAAAATATAAATGTACTAAAACCTAAAATAAAAGAGAGGAATTTCTTAGAACTATAACTTCCAAGATAAAATTCATCAAATCAATAATCAATGGGTCATTTTCTAATCATAACATGGTTAATAATTCATGATGTTTTTGACTCAAGACATCCACCACTTTGTTTTATTTGCCTGGATGGTAATTGATCATGCAATCATAATCCTTTATTAATTAAATACATCTTCTCTGCCTCATGTTTAGTTAATTTTTAGTGAATATATACTTAAAACCTTTATGGTTGGTATATATTTCACATTTGTCTCTATATAAATGTTTCCTCCAAATATTCAATGAAAAACTGACAGCTGCTAATTCTGAATAATTTTTGAGATAATTTAATTTGTGAGGTTATAATTGTATTTAAGAATAAGAAATTACCTAATCATTCTACATCATAACTCAACCAAGTTCTTTCAAAGAATCTTGGTTATAGATGAAAAACTCACCATTTCTCAACATTAGTGCTAAAACTGTATCATTCACCACTCTCCTTTTAAATTCCCAAAAACTAACATCACATTCATCTATCAAATCAAATTTAAACCCTTTTTGTGTTATCTTAGTTAGAGGGATTCATAACAGTGCAATGTTTTTAACAAACAATTAGTAATAACCTATTAATACAAGAAAACTACTAATCTATATATCATTATTAGGTCTTTTCCATTCAAAAAAACTTTTTTGGAAGGATCAACTATCATTATATCCTTATTTAAAGTATTCCCATGAAAATAAATCATCTTCCACCAAAATTTACACTTGTGGAATTTTCCATACAGTTTCGTTTCTTTTATGGTTTGGAAAACAACCCTTAGATGTTTCTAATCCTCCTCATTACTTTTATAATATATAAGGATTTCATCAATAGACACAACCAAAAACTTTTCCAAGAACTCATGAAATATTACATTCATAAGATACATGAATAAAGTAGGTGATTTAGATAACCCAAATGGAAATAAAACAAATACATAATTCCAATATCTAGTATAGAATGAAGTCTTTGGGATATCTGGTTCATTTACATTTAACCGATGGTACCCTGACCTCAGGTGAACCTTTAAAAAATACTCTTCCCCTGGAGCTGATCAAACAAATCATCAATATGAGGCAAAGGATACTTATTGTTAATAGTGATTTTATTAAAGGATCTATAGTAAATGAAAAGTCTCATTGAACCATGTTTTTCTTACAAACTAAACTGGATCTCCCAATAGTCAAGTGTTAGGTCGAATGAAGCCTTTTTCTAGAAACTCCTGCAACTGATTTTTCAATTCAATAAGTTCCATTTGATCCATTCAATAAAGGGGTTTTGAAATTTTCAAATCATGAGGAAATAATCCAAATGTGAATTCAACTTCTCAATCACATATAACGTCGGGTATCTCATTAGGAAAAACATCAATGTTTTCATTTTACATAGGCACATAATTAATCTTTAGAGTTCCCTTGTTTTTCAACAATATGAGCAAGATAAAATTCATTTCCATCTTTTAATAGTTCCTCAAATTCCTATTATTTTATCATTTTTATGGTTTTATTATTGTATATAAACTGAAACTCCTTCCAAAAAACAACTTCTTTATCTCTACAATCAATCTTAGCATGATAAAAATAAATCCAATCCATACCCAAAATAACATCAAACTCTACTAAAGAAAAAAACAAGGTTTTTAGGATAATTATCTCTATAGAACACAACCGAATGATTCATATAATTACTCTTTGCTATAATATTTTCCCCTATTGTTTTAACAATAAGTTCTAGTCTCATATGTTGAAGTGATATTTATAATTTACTAGAAAATATCATAGAAATAATGGAAAGTGTAGACCTCGTATCCAAAAAACATTAGTAAAATCTGAGTAAACAAACATGGTACCTGATACAACTTCATTGGGTGGCCCGACGTCTACTGATGTAGTTGTAAGGATTATCACAACACCTTTCTAATTATATTCTATCTTCTTGGCATCAATCAGATCTCTCTTGGGGTAGGCATTTGCATAATGACCCATCTCACCACATTTAAAATAATTTATATATTTCTTATCTGAATTAGTCTTAGGATCATTTTCACTACAATATCATGCCATATTTCCAAACTTACCTCATTGAAAACACTTCCCCGTGTTTTAAGGCATTCCCCAGGGCTCTTTTTACCAAAATTTTCAAAAACAGGAAACTGAACTTTCTTACAATCATATTTGATTCATCGATTATTATCCACCACTTTCCATTTGGACCACTTATTCTAGTTTTTTTCAATGTACAAGTTATCATTAAGAAACTTAACTTCTACTCTATCATATCATTAGATAAGTTTCTTATTACTTTTGAACTCATGGGAATCTAATGACCTTTGATATCTTGTCTTTAATCCAGAGTAAAAATGATTGATTTTTTCTATCAAGATCCAGAATAAGATTTGGAGTATACCGTTCTAGTTGGGTGAATTTTACTTCATACATGGCCACTAAATCAACCTTTCTTTAGCCTCAATTCAAGGAATTTTATTCCATATTATGTTGAACCACCTTTGGAAATTATTTTTTAATGAAAATAATTTTAAATTCATCCCACTCTAAGGATGAAATCTCTCCTCTATCCTTGATATTATTACCCATCGACCGTAACTGATCACATTAACATTCAGAATGATAAATTAAATGACTAAAATTTTGATTATATAAACATCCCATAACATAGAATATTTTTTTAATGGATTTAATCCATCCTTCACCTCCTAATGGCTTAGAAGATCCTCTAAAAGCATGAGGGTATTGCCTCATAAAATGTTACACTATTGCCAAGTTCCTTGTTAGTAGCTCTGGTTGTTCTCTTTAATGGATGAAACTACCATTTATTTCCAATTCCAAATTAAACATTACTATCACAACCTACTCGATTCCAATTCCCATCATTCCTGGTTGCGGATTCGGAAAGATATTAGCCTCTCAGTTCCTTCCAACATCAGTTTATTTGCTTCTTTGGAAAAAACCTTTGTGAGCAGACATATTTTAGATGAAACAACATGGTAATATTTAAATTCTATACCATTTAAATATAAAAATAAGGTAAATATATTTTAGGTTATTATGTTAACATCATACTAACTCATATAGTTATCTAAACCAAACTCTGATACCAATTATAAGGCCCCAGCCTTAGACATTACATATTCTAGTTATTTAAACTAGATTTCACTTATTTGCAATCCCAATGTTATTTCAATTTATATTTTGGAAAACTAGGTCATAACTCATACATATCAACCCAAAAGAATAAAAATTTGGTACCATTAAAAAATTATCCATTTTTTCAAAAACATAAAATTTTAAACACAAAACAACAACATGATTTATTTTACAAATATTTATAACATTTAACATGACTTAATTATTCCTCTTAAAAATACTTATAAAAATTGGAATTGATATAAAAACATGGGATATGCATAAAATGATTTTTAAGGGATATAAAAAGAACGAAATAAACCACTAGTCCATGAAAACTTCTAAACATATGATGTCATTTTCACTAATACATACTTCTCACCCATAAAAAATCATATACATACATTGTGAAACATGTGATTTCCATAAATCATAGAAATAATAAATATGGTATAATTGTATCTTGGGAAATTAATTACATAATTATTTAGTCCTAATAGCTACCTTATGAGTTGAAACTCTCAGAGCTACATTAAAATGTAACCCTCATGGCTACCTTATAGTGTAACCATCGCAGCTACACTTGGTGAAACCATATGGACATCCTCCAAAATACACATACCCAATGCATTGGAAGAAAATATTTCTCCCACCAATCACAATAATTCCCAAAATCCAGAACATACTCAAAATTCATTAATAATTTTAAAAAACATTGCTTTTGGATTAGGTAAAATAGGATTTTAAAATAGGATTTTTAAAGGAAAGTCTCTTAAAAATAATATATATTTCAAGTGATAATTAATATAAAGGTAGTATTATGTGTATAAGCTATAAATACACATAATAATACATAATATAAACATAAATTAATTACACAAAATATTCTAAGTTCCATATTATCTATGAAGTGGAAGGATAACCAAAAGAATGGAAATTGGGTTAAGAATTCTCTTACCTCGGGTTTGTCTTACTTGATACATGTTTAAACCTCTTATATAAGGGTTATAATAGTGTTATTAATATTTTATAGAAACATATTGATGTTTATAAAACCATATATGATCATTTAATAACATAATTCCACCCATTAATTAATAATATTTTGTCTTTCCATGGTTTTAGGTGTGTTCTTTAAATGATTTCCATTGTCGGTTTGTAAAGAATTTCCATGTTGAAAGGAAGAGAAAA
The DNA here is from genome assembly GCA_963277665.1 of Viscum album. Lineage (NCBI taxonomy): Eukaryota > Viridiplantae > Streptophyta > Magnoliopsida > Santalales > Viscaceae > Viscum > Viscum album. The sequence continues at coordinate 2,137,463,067 of OY728138.1, forward strand.
TATAGAAGTGGAATGAAATGGTATTAACATGTTACCATATTATTAAATGATTCGATAAATTATTTTGGTTACATATTTTGAGGTTAAATAATTAGATAAATCATTTGTGAAATATTTTTACATCATTTTGGGGGTTCTTTGTTAATCACAGAAACATTTCTTTATATAACATAACATTATGTGCATATGTTATCTAAATTACATAAAAGAGAGTATATAATAAAATTTAAAAAAAATTATCCATTAAAATAATTTTGAAACAGTATATTAAGGAATTAAAGTAAATGGAAGCTACATCGTCCATAATGTCGTTAAATTGACACATCACGGAGGGTGTTTTTTATTTTTAGAATAAGATGAAGAGGAGAGGAATAATGATGATGAATTTTCTATAAACCAAAAAAAACACTAATATATATAATATTGGATTTTTCATTCCTCTTGGAGAAGGGGAGGAGAAGAGAGTATAAAAAAAGAAAATAAATGGAATGAAAACACAAGAAAATGAAAGAAGATTATTACCTCTTGATCTCTTTTCCTTGAGATCCAATTTCAGGACTTTGGTTTTGGGCTCTTAGTGAGGCCAAATGGTCTCATACATGGGTAACAGATATAGGAAGGGTATTTTAAAAAATTTAGAAAATCCTCAATGCTTTAGAGGTGTGAGAGGAAGAGGGGCTGAGGGTGGTATTTACAGTGGATGAGAGGAGGGGTTTCCCACTATTTTAATAATTAGTTTAATAATTTTCCTCAAAACTATGAATCGTACTGATTAGTGTGACCCTAAATAATAAAGATATCATTTCAGTTCGAACCAATGGTGATTAAATTAGTCGTGATTCCAGGAATAGTGTATTTAACTAATTATGTATATATATGGTATATTTCCATATTTTACTATTCATCAAAAAATCATGAATTTCAGACAAAATCCCAAAACTTCACCCTAATGAATCATCTACATGTATATTTAAATAATGAATTCAATTTTTTGAAAATAAATTTTTAATTATGATTAATTTTATTTTTAATTTAAATGATATTTTATTCCAAAAATAACAACTTTTAAACTATTACTGATTTTATATGAGCTGGAAAATTTAATCAAGATAAAATTATCTTATATCTGTAAGAATATAAAATAATAATATGATTTAATATTCATAAGGTTCATATTACTATTCATAAGAGTATGTTACAATTCACCAAAAAATCATGTTGGTTTTATCGGACCCCAAATAACTTCTTGATCACAATTATAGATATATGTATTTCAAAATTCAAATCATAAAAGTAGAAAAAATGTGTTTAATTTCTGGTGTATAACTATATTTTTAAATCAAATTTTCATTATGTAGAGATCCAGTGTTTCATGAATTTCAATTTATTTTTAAAACCTTGGTTTGTTGTAAATATACTACGTGATTAGTTTATCTTAAGATTACCCAAGATTGGTTTTTACTCTAGCCATCAAGATTATATAATATGGTTTCGATAATATATCTGGATTAATACATAAAACTAGTATTATATGGGTTATAGTAAATGGAGTATCATATTGATTTTTTTACACACCCCTGTACAATAACTTTTGTGGTGGGATTCACATGGTCGTATAGATGATTCTCCTTATCATAAGTTTAAGTTGATTTTTTGTCTCTGAGATTGAAAATATTGTGGTGTCATAACATCAGTGTATACCAAAGTGTTCATGTGTAATAGTATTGATGGTTTATTTTTCTATTTTATTTGTAATCTTTATCCCTTCTAAGACATTGGGGGTTGATCCATATTTCACTAAACACTTTTTTCTTAATTTTTATCGGTTAATTTTTATTGATTATTGTAGAAAATATTTTTTAATGTATTCTTTTTTATTGTAATTTGTTATTTTTATTCATTATTTTTCATTTATATTATTATTATATTCTTTTTATTATGTTGGACTATAAATTTAAATATCACTTATTGAAAATAACTCCAATTTACATCTCATAGCCAATTAGAGGGGGGCATGGGGAATCACCCCAATAAATTCTACTAAATGGGGAAAGGTCATGATGGGTTAGGATATTCAAAAGAGGCTAAAAAGTGGTTTTTTAGGGATGGGGTTTAAAGTAATAAATTATGAGGATTTGTTTTTAAAAATAATAATAATAATAATAATGTAGGTATTTTAGTTTAGATTATTAGTTTAGGGAAACTGGACATTGGGTTTGACACATGACACATTCATAAGAAAGGTCCATGATCATCTATTAACTTACTAATGTCCAGTTGACTCTATTTATAAGGTACAGTCACATTAGTATATTCTTCATAGAGTTCTTATATATGGATCTAGACCATTATCAGAAAACTATGACATGGTAGAGAGTATGGAGCACTCTTTCTTCAAGGATCTTCTTGCTGGACCAAGCCTGTGGATGTCCAATGGGTATCCAAGTGGTAATATAGGGTTGTGGGAGGTGATTTCCAATTTGGTGTCTAATAGGGACAATGAGGACTTAGAGGCGATCCCCAGTGAGGAATAAATTCATTCGTCCATGAATAAACTCAACCACGAGAGCACACCAGGCCCTAAAAGCATTCTAGGATCCATTTACAGGGGGTATGGGATATAGTTAATAATGACATAATCGAAGCAATACAGTACTACTTCCTAGGTGGGAGCCTCCCTCATGTGGAAAGTGCTACTACTCTGGTGCTCATTCCTGAGATCAAGGACCCCTCATATCTCATGCACTATAGGACAGTGAAGTTATGTAACTTTCCTTATAATATTCTTGCATGCATGTTAAATCCGAGGTTTTCCAATATTCTCCCTGGGTGGATATCAGTTGAGAAGCATGGATTAATGATAGGTCTTTCCATCCATGGAACAATTTCTATAGCTTAGGAGATGATATGGGAAATCAATATAAAAACACATTGATCCATCATGGAAATCAAATTGGGTATGAATAGGGCATATGAAAGGCTGTAATAGAGTTTTATCAACAGAGTTCTATTGGGTATTGGGATATCAACAAATGAAGTTGACCTCATTTTCATGAGATTTAGTTTATCGTGGCTGGTGGTTTCATTCAGGGGAATGGCCCATGGTTTCTTCAAGGAAACAAGAGGTCTATAGAAGGGAGACCCACTCCCTCTGACCATCTTTACTCTAGCATACAATACCCTCAGTTGGCTTATTAACAAAGGTCTATCCCAAGGTGTTATAATCCTTTTTAGGAGGAAGATGAATATCACAATGGTTTTTCATCTAATGTTCGTCGGTGATACTATAATCTTAATCAACATTGGTTGGGGCTCTATTCGTAGGATCAATAATATTGTTGAAGAATATTGCTACTAGAGTGGGCCAGTTATCAGTAACCCCAAAAGTAGTATATACATCACCAAAAAAAGCTCTCTCAAGTGCATTTCTTCTATATGAAACCACCTATACATGCAGCATGGTTCATTTCTTATGGAGTACTTTTGAACACCTATTTTTTAGGTATACTTTAATTTAGAGACTTTGATCACATTGTTAGTAGATTAATAAGCTGCTTCCTTAATTTAAAAAACCAATTTATATCTTTTGGGAGTTGTATAGCTCTAGTTAATAGTGTTCTGTCTACCATCCCCATCCATGAATTGGCTTCTTCCAGTGTTCCTCAAGGAGTGATGTATTATTTAGAAAATATCTTGTGTAGATTTCTATGGGATGTGAAATCTAAAGGTAAGAGACATTGGGATTCGTGGGGAAATATGTTGATGCCCATACAAGATGGTGGTATTAACATAAGGAGACTAGATAGCACAGTTTATTACTTGCATGCCAAGATCTCCTGGGAAATTTATGAAGAACAATCTTTATGGAGAAATTCCATGTCTTTTCATTAATGGGGAAGTGTGAAGGATGCATGAGGTTATGTATCTCTTATGTGGGAGAAAATTTACCCTATGTACCAGAATATTCAACTAAACTCTCAATGTAAAGTTGGCTTAGGGGATATTCTCTTCTTGCATAGAAACTGGGTTGGATCAGTTCTTGCATTCGATAGACACCCAGCCCCGCTAAACAAGGTTAAATAAGTGTTCCAACATGCTAGGTTCACCAAGTCAATTCTAGATGAGGACTAATAATCCCTTCTTAAGTCCATTGAGATCAAGGTTGAACCATAAAAATGCGTTTTCACTCCTACTTATTTAGGGGTCTCCTCCAGTAGAGATTTTCATAGGCTATTGGTAGATAAGGATCAATAGGATGGTTGGAATGGAGTTGTGTGGTTCCATAAGATACCTTCAAAGATTAACTTTCAATCATCGCACATTAGTAACATTGAAATATCTACATACGAGAACATCAAAAATATGGGTATAATTTGGGCCTCAAGGAGTCCCTGCTGCAATAATAGGCAGGAAGAGAGAAAAACCCACTTATTTTTTGAGGGGGATTGGGCTTACATGGTGTGGTCCAGCTTCGGAGGATCCATGACACTCTTATCTCATGAGAAGAATGATACCCATTTCTTGGAGATTTGGTTCCATGTTGCATCTGGTTGATAGAATAAATGAATGGTTAAATCAAATATCTTTAGTATAGGATGTTGGTGCTTGTGGCAATTCAAAAACCCAATTAGGTTTGAAGTATATGTTCCTACAACTAGTTCCATCATTGTGCAGACTCATTTCCTTTTGATTGACATGGCTTCTCTCATCATGGACTGGTAGGAAGCCCCCTCTTTTATACTTCTTTAGGACTGTGTCCCCTTGGATCTACCCTCCCTGGACAAGCTACAGGGGAATTGGGGGTGTTGGAAACCCCCTGGCTCTGAGTTCAAACTGAACATGGATGGGTCACACACAATGGGTGTGATGAAATGATGGGGAGTGGTTCGTGGAAATTTATTTCACTTCTTTATTTGGAAATGGTACTCCACTCTTGGTTGAGGCCAAGGCGATGTTCCTGGGGGTCAACCTCTGCATCCAAGAGAAGCTGTAGATAACCCAGGTGGAGATAGATTCCAGGATTCTCCATTGACTCCATTCTTGGTAAAGGATATATCCCTTGTTCTATTGCTTACATTTTCAAGAAATTTAGATCCCTTCATGGAAACAAAATCCAAGTGACCCACACATGGTGCGATGGAAATAAGATCGCGGATCACATGGCTTCCTTGGCAGTCCAGATCTCTAACAACATTAGTCTCCTTCTTATCAATAGTTTGAAACCATAGTGTGTTAATTTAATTATAGGGGATTCCCTTTCCATTCACTATTTTAGACCTCCCTAAATCCTGGGGTCTCTTTGTTGTCTTTCTTGTTTTCTTTCATTGAATAAAAATTTGATTTGGATGGATGGATATTTCTTATAAAATGATTTGTGGGCGTTCCTTATTATTATAAACTGAATCATTATAGTTTGGGATCTTTATAAATTCAAAAAAAAATTCAAATATTATCACTTTTTTATGATAATAATTGATTAAAATTTATAGAATGATTTTTTAATGTGATCCATCTAATAATATAATGTTTTACATATGTTCATGATCGTAGAATGATTGGGTAAACACAAATTATAGTGTCACATGAATTTTATTATGATAATAATGAGATCCTTATAAAAAAATATATGTAATAGAACCTTTATATATTACAATGTTGATGAATGATCTCGCTATAGATATTAAAATAACACATATTTATATTTTTTTATATTAATTGATGTATTTTTTTATAATGTAAATATTTCAATTGATTCTCAACTTGTGATTTTTCAGGATAAATGAAATAAAGCATACTTTATCATATAAGAATCTATATTTTTTCCTTGGAATATACTGAGTAACATACAAATAGTGTTTATTAATATGATATTTTCTTCGTGAGAAATTAAGATATTGATTATCTTTTTTGAAATTTCAATTTAGGTTTTGAAGTTATAGTGAATGGTATTATAAGATTCAAATCATTAGGGTTGTGACTCGTATGATAATGAAATCATGTTTTTATATATCTCGGATACAAAGACTTATCAGGCATTTGCTATTTTTATTTTATAAATGGAACTAATATTTTGATTAGTTTAATTGATAAGAAAGTTGTTATCTGAAACTAGTCCACATTGAAAATGATTGAGATGTGTGATTATTTTAATTTACAATAAAATTATTTCAATTTTTTTGAATTATAATTTATAGATTATGAATTTGAAAACATTAGAATATATTTAGGACCATTAACTTAGAAAGTTGTTTTATAGGAATATGATATGATATTTACCAGTTTACATGAAATATAATAGAGGTTGGACTACTCATTTTAAATACATGTACTTCTTGGTCATAATATTCATAGTAGAGTAACAATGAGAAAACTAGAACCATTATATATATTTATGCATTGGAGGTTGATTAAATCTAGAAGAATTTTTTTTATAAGACTATACTGGTTTAGAATTTATGATCAGTTGAGGATTATTTGTTTAATCATTAGATAACTATTTTAGTGTGAGAGGGATAATAATTATCCCTTTTTCTCAGTATTGGTTCCTTAATTATAATTATATTAATTTAAGTTTGTTGAAAAATATAGTGACCACCATAGAATATTATATCTATAATTTTCGATATAAATGAAAACTTTGACATAGAAGATTGGTTGAGTTATGTTTGATCATGAAATATTCTAAAAATTTACATGATAGATTGGGACATTATTTTAAATGTACAATTTATTTTTGATATGTGTTCCTATTATAAAACGTTCTCTCTCCAGGTAATAAGAATTTTACAATATATAGGTCTTGAAAACATTTTAACAATTTCATTAAACCTTCCATAAAGGTTATCATTAAAGGTTTCATGTTTCATGTTAGTACATAGATTTCATCAATTCCATTCATTGAGAAAAAAAGGATTGTGGAGTTGGATCACTCCATGAAGATAGATAATACTTTAATATCTTCTTAGAAAATGGGAAAGACTTAAATAAATTGGTAATGAAACGGTGTTTATAGTATAGTTGAATTTAATTTTTTTGGTAATTCCATTAATAATGTAGATAATAAGTGATTAGGATTTCAAGTATTTTTTGGTTATTTGTATATTATAAATTGATTTAAATAATTATAAATTGTTGAATCAATGAAATATTTTTAGTGTATTTAAAATTGGTTGAGATATTTTCTATGTGGCTGTTGAAAAGTTTTCATGGTCTACTCTAATTAGATATTTTGTGATTTGGGATCAATAGATCATATCATGTGTTTAAATATGGATAAAGTTGAGTTTTTACATAAAGTATTATTGACCGTTATTCTGTCAATGGTACTCATTTAATCTATTGGTTGTGGGATAGTATGTTGGTGGTTTAGAAAACATATATACATTTATATTTGATGTTCCACTCACATGGAAAAGTGAAAAAATATCAAACAAGTTATGTTATTATTAATATACATTGATATGTGTGATATTATTTATAAGAAATAAATATTATTGGAAGTGAATTTATCATCACACAAAATGGGTTTTATTATGATTTCTTTAAAATCATTGATAGTTTAAGTGGTAATATTTTAATATTCTTCTTTCAGGGTTAATAAAGAACTAATAATATCCAATTTCAATTGATATAGTTATAGAACAGATAAAATATATATTATATAAATTCTACAATTAAAATTGACAATATAGTAGTTTTTTAGTTCTTGTAATATAGTTGATACAATCCATTGTTTATCAAAACTAAAACTAGAAATAATAAAATACATCTTTTATTATTTTTTAAAATATAAATAATAAAATTCAGTTTCAGTTACTATAGTGTGATCATATATAAAAAAAATATTGAAAAAAACCAAAAATAAAAAATAAATTCACAGTATAGAAATTCAATATTTCTATAAAGAATAAAATATTTTTACATTTCACTATTTCAATACATATAATTTTACATTAAATAATTTCATGAAATTAAAAATATTATGATGTAAAATTAATATATATATATATATATATATATATACATAAAACTGGTAAAAAAAGATTAAATCTAATAGGATAAATTTTACAATCATCAATTAAACCTCATATAGAAGTGTGTGGATTTAATAAAAACAATGTAGATTTTAGTAAAAAACATAAAAAATTAAAAAACATTATTTTTAATGTTATATAATTAATGATAAAAATTAGTGAAAATGATGGATTATAAATTATAATGTTTTAAAAATGTGTCAATGACCATTTTCATTTATTTTCATTGAAATAGTTGGGATTTTGTTTATTTTTTATCATGTGGAACACATATGGAACTAAAATGTCAATTTTAATTGAAATAAAACAATTTATTCATACCACCCCACCATATTATTAACTTCTGTGTAATTAATTTCTACATATCAAAAAAGAATCACCAATCATTTTATTAATGTATCATGAAAATCTGAGTATATTTGTTCATTTTTTATTTTTTGATGTATATTTTGAACAAATATATCACTTATAAATTGTAATAACATAAATTTAGTCATAATAGCCACACCTCCTATTGGAATGACTTGTGATTAATTTCTACTTGTCTCAAAAATATTAGAGATAAGTTTTTATAGAGTTTCATTATAATGGAAGATTTTTTGTATAAATTTGGGTAAGTGATGTGTGTTTCGAACATATTTAATGATTAAAATGGAATAAGACACATTAGGTAATTATAAATCTAATTTCTTTCATAAGGATGTGATTTTTTTTTATGAATTTCAGAAGGGAACCATTAATTATTATCCTAAATTTTCATAAAAATAATATATTTTTTACTTGGTGTTGAGTACATGATTTATGTTTTGATATAAAAATCAATTTAATTAAAAAAACATAAGTTTATTTATACCAACCACACCACGTGTTCGAATTTTGGGAGATTAAATCATACAAGTCAAAAATGAGTAATTTTTTATTTTAAAAAATTACAATTACATTATTATCACCTTCGATGACCTTTGATAATATGTTTCACCTTTTAGAAATAAAACATAATTTAAAATTGAAAAAAATACTTTTTTTCGTATGTTGAATTTCAGGTATCAAAATTACATATAGTTAATTCTTTTATTCCAAAAATCAATTAGAAAACTATTTTAAAGAATAATAACAGAAAAATTATTTCAGTTTCATGGATTTGAAAGTATGACTTGTGTCTAAAACAAAAAATTCACTTTTATATGGAAAACATGTGCATTTAGTCATATTTGAGACACCAAATATGAAAATCAAGTTATATTAATTGCCACATATCAAAAATTTATCAAGTATCGTTTTTACAAAGATTCATGAAAATTTAAGAATGTTTGTTTATTTTTATTATATCAATAATTTTTTATCCTTAATTAATGCCTACAATATAAACACACACTTTTTCTCATATCAAATCCAATGCACATCAGAATGACATGAAATTGGTTTATAAAGGTCAAAAAAATAATTGATCATTTTTCTATTGTTTCATGAATATAAAATTGTTTTTTCTTGGTTTTGAGAATGTGACAAATGTTTTGAACTAAAATGTCACTATTAAATTAAACACACATACTTTTAGCCATATCAACCAAACCAAATGTTTAAATTATATGTAGCTAATTAGTACATGTCATTAATTAATCATTGTTCATTTTATAATGTATATTGACATGTTGTGTATGTTTTTTAGAGCAACTAATACAAGTTTTGAACTAAAAGTAACATTTAATTTGAAAAAAACACTTTTAGTTATACTAGACATATCACAAGTCAGTATGATATTCAAGTAGTTCCAAAATATGTAAAATAAATCATTGATCAATTTATTAAATTATCGGGACATTTTGGGCATGTATTATTAATTTTAAGTATATTATGAATATTTTGGACTAAAATGTCACTTTTAAATTAAAAACACTCACTTTTGGTCTTACAGAGTAGAACAAATGTTAAAAGAATATTTTTTCAATCCTATTATTTAATAAATGAATCATTACTAGTTTTTTATAGTTATATGAAAATGTAAACAAATATTCTTGATTTTTAGTACGTGGTGTATGTTTGAAGATATTAAACACTTTAAATGGAAAAATAAAATTTAGGTAATTTTGAATGTATTGAATTCTAGATTGATTTGAGGTTTATTCATAAGGGTAACAAATGAATCATTGATCATTTTTATAAAGCATCATGAAAATCAAATTACAATTTCCTTTTTTTTTTTTAATTAAAATTTCAAACTAAAAAGTCAATATTAAATTAAAAAGTTGAAATCTTGGTCATACCATAGACATCGCATGATATAAGGGTATTTAGTTAATTATTACAGTTCATAAATAAATAATTTATTATTTTCAAAAATTATAATGGAATATTAGTATGTTTGTTCAATTCTAGGCTTGTGATATACCTTTTTAACTAAATATCTATTTTAATTTGAAAAAAAATAACTTTAAATCATTCCTAAAACTACAGATATTGGAAAGACATGTGATTAATTCTTATATGTTAAAAATAGTCATATTTATATAGAGTTTCATGAAAATTCAAGTGTAATTTTATAATTTTGAGTATGTGACACATGTTTTATAATTTTGTAATGCTTAAAATAGAAAATACACTTTAGGTGATTCTAAAAAAATCACATTAGAATTATGTTTCTTTTATACATAAATTTCACAAATGAATTATGGATCATTGAAAAAATGACTCTTAATAATATTAGCATGTTTTATTAGTTTTCAGTTCGTGGTTCACATTTTGAAACTAAAAATTCATTTATAAATTGAAAACAAATATATTTAACCCATGTAGCCATTATAAAAAGTTAATTATAATTAAATAGTTTTTCATAGATGAGAATATATAAATTTAAAAATAACTAAATGATTAGAAACATGTCCTAGAATTGTATAATTATAAAGTAATAATAATTACTAGAAATAATATCACTAAAATTATAATAATAAAAATTCATTAGTAATTAAAAAAACTAACATACCTCATATATATATATATATATATATATATTATCCTAAAAATCATGTGACCATAATATTTTAAATAAATTGCTTGACTTTATTATCAAGTCTAACCACCTCGCAATGAAACCTGAGTATATTTTGTGTTATAAAATATCTTGATCATAGGAATTATCATTTGAAAAAGATATACTAAGTTATAAACTGATTTTGAAAGATGATAATTTCGATAGAATTTTTTTCATATAAAATTGATCTCATTTTTCATAGTGATGAATTTGGATTTAGAAAAAAAATACCAAGTAGTTATTAATAGTATAATATAATTATCATACATATACTCTTCCTCAACCATTAGGTTTATTTTAAATTTTCAATGTTTTCATTATTATGGGAAAACTAATAAGATGTCTTTCCCAAGTAACTAATATAAATTTCACTTATTAAGGAGTTGAATATAAAAAAATTAATTAAATAAAAAATAAATAAATACATTTTAAATATTTTTCGCTTATCATGGTGACTACCATCATTACGTAGAGAATGGATTAATTTCTTCACAAGTTAAAAAAATTATAATTAATAATCCTTTAATTCAATACAAATAATATAAATAAAAAATATATCATATAAGAAAAAATCAATTTATAACATACCTAAATTTTAAAAAAAATATATTTTTTCATAAAAACATCAATAAATTACATATAGAAACACAAAAATCACTTGTTATATTAACATGTTTTTACTCTTTTATTTCAAAATGGCTTGAACATTCATTCTTAAATTTTTTTATAAAGATGGTGAGTATTTTTAATAAAGAGAATAATTGATGTGAAATTTCTAAATAAAAAAAATACATTATTTAGATGAAGATACATGTTCTTGATTTCCAAAAACATTATAACACAAATTAATCTAAATTATAATTCCTAAAAAATATTTATTTCCTCATCTAAATATTTTTTATGTCAATATTATTCATAACACTGGAAAAAATATAGATTTATAAGAAATTAATCAATATTTTCAATGAAATGTTTTTTACCAACATAAATATATTAAGAGAAGAATGTTTTTATATGGAAAATAACACTTTTCACAAGATTACAAATTCAATAACCAAAATCATATTCATTTTTATATTTTTTGACACTAAAAAAATTAATGAATACAATTAATCATTTATAATATATGTTTTATGAACCCTAATAAATATGTTGTAATAAAAATTTCTAAATTCATTAAGTGAACTATGTATCCCTATATTGTGGTTTTAATGATAATAAACCAATTCCATATCATGAAAAACAATTTTTACAGGTTATTATAAAACATATTTTTTTATGATTTAAAAAAATGTTTAATAAATTAAAATGAAATTAAAATTTTATAGAATTATAGTTTATAGGTTTATCTATGTATGGAATGTATTAGTAAGAGACATTTAGTTATTAAATTCTTTACAAAAAAATAAAATTACGTCATATTATCTAATTATAATATATTTTTATTATATTGATAGTTAATGTGTATAAGAGATACAATGATTTATGAATCAAAATTGATTGTTAGTGTGGTTTATTTATGCATTTTTTGATATATATGTTTGTATAAAATATGATAGTATCATATTATAATAATAATAATAATAGTAGATCAATTATTAGATATATGAATTATGAAAATTTTCCTCGTATATTCATTCATATATGAAGATCCAAACCATTCATGCTTTAGAATTCCATTTAAACTCTCAAGACTAACAATATCATGACTTATTATTCCATGCACTATCCTTAAAATTAAATATTAAAAGTGTCTCTATTTTTTAACATTGTACCTATATGGATTTATAATGATAATAGATTTAGTATATCGAATTTTGGGGAAATGGTATCCTCATATGTATTTTTTAAACTAGTATTTGATCATTTAGATTATCTTTTGCTGGTATATTGTTTCACCTTATATCCTTATATAGGATTTTAAAACATATTTTGTATTCATTGTAAAATTATTTTCATATAAATTAAATTTTAAATGAAATTAAAATTTATCATCATGTTTCTTTATATGATTAATTTTTCATGCTTTGAAGGTTCAAAAACAATTTTGACAATATGAACATCAAGAACGTCAAGGGTATTATGTAACTCATTTCCCATACCATGATTTATATGAATCCATACAATAAAATATCAATTGATATTTTTTATTGTGTAATATACTTCCTTGTATATTATACAATAAACCTATTACAAGAAGGAAATAAGAGGGTGGTGATAGATATAAATCATTATAAATTTCCACTATAATAGTCTAATAAAATAAAGGTATTAATAGTTATTTATTTAAATATTTATATAAATGTTTCTGAAAATAATTATTACCTATGGTGGGTAAGGCCTTTGAGGGGAATTTATATCATCAAAATTGGGACATTGTAGCTCTATGTGGTGTAGTTTTTCTTACATTTAATCCTAACATTAATCCCTTTGAAGGAGATGGTGTACTATTTGACTACTTATATTTAAAGTTTCCTTTAGAGAATTTATCTCTACTATTATCTCTTTTATATACTATTGTTAATGTATATGTAGTTTTGATTTACCATAGTATAATTAGGGTTAGACTCCAAAACGGACCCATTTATTGAGACCATATTGTTCTGGATGCTTCTAAGCCACTGAATGTATATGTTCTTCAGCTATCTAAGATGAACCTTATTATGTTTAAACAATATTAAAATTGAAATGATTAATTATTCATTATAATATAATAATATATTAAATCAATGTAATTTTCTATTCTTTCATACTTATTAGTTATTACCATACATAATGTGTGTTTGAATATACTATTTTTACCTTTTTATTTACATGTTCCTATTTCTATATCACATTATATATGAGAGATAGGTCTACAGATTACGATTGATCAATAAATATATAAATATGTAAATAAAATTCATTTTTTATATTGTTTTAATTAATAAATTTAATCAGTATTTAAAATACAAACCATATGTTTTTCAGTTAATGCATACCATATCCTTGTATTAGATTAGTATTATGGTGGTTTGGATGTATGTTTTTAATTTCCTACACACATTTTCTATTTCATAAATTAATAAATATGAATCAAATTTCCTTATATATTAAATATAAGATAAAACAATATAAATTTCTATGTATCTTAAACTCTTATTTATCCCAATAATAACAAATCATATTAATTTTATTAGTTTAAAATGTTTTCATATAAATCTTATGGGTATGGTTTCAAATCACCCTCTTCATATCAAATATTATTTTTGGAAAGAATAATCATACATTATATAATACTCTTTCATTAAAAAATTAAAATGAATTTCATTCTATATTCAATTAATAAAAATATTCATGGGATAACAAAGAGTAAACACAAGTTTTGTTATTTATTTTTTTATGAAAATATATATTGTATATTTATAATTTTAAACAAATTATTAACCAAATTATTACCATCAATTTAGGAAAAAAATTATTCCATATATTTATACCAATCATCAGATCAATTTGTGTACCAAACCCAATGTAACTAATGAAAAAGTACATGTTTGGTTCAATCAGTTGAAAATAAGCATTCCAACAAACCTAAAATTTTTGACATATACTCCTCACTATAATAAATTTTAATGACACCATTATGAGACATCACTAATATATTATTTCAACCTCATTTATTTTTCTCTCTTTCCCACTTCTCAATATATTCTCAACTACAACATTTTTCTTACCAAAAAACTATTTTCCAAATTCTAATATTTACTATATTTCAAAATCATTGTTATGTTTTTCCAAGATGTTTCCTAGGTCAATAGTTTTAAAATCAGCTTTTTAACAACCATTTAAATAAAAAATTTATAATGTTTAATTATTTTATTCAATACATAATATTATAAGGAAACAAAATATATATTTAAACTAATAAAATAATATTTGTATATTTATTGAACTATTTTTTTCTTTTAATAATGAACTAATTTGACCCCTCTATCATGTATTCAGATCCCCACCATGTGGTCAACCCTAACATATATGATACAATTTATATTGGGACCACCACAAAATGATAATAATTTCCCAATTAAAGGATTATCCTTAATGTAATTTACATATGACTCGTAAAAATATTTATTCACCACCTGAGAATTTTTTTTTATTGTTTATAAAGAATAAATAATTTTACTACAACTGACATCATTATAAATGATTCATATTAATACCTTTTCTTTTTTAGAATTACTTCCAATAACCATGGTTAATCAATTTTATCCTCACTATTAGTATCAACCAATATTCATAAAAAAATGTCTATTATTTTATAATCTAACTTTTATATATTTTCAATAATTTCAATGTAAAACATAATCATGTTAATAAGGTTTTATTTCAAAAAAATAGATACATTCCTTTCATCCACCATAATTGTAACTCCACTATTTTACATCATATTACATTAATCTTGTATCATTATATAGATTGAGTAAATATTAATTACATGAACATTTTCAGTATAATACATATAAAATTTGTCTTATAACTATCCATAAATTTATTATATAAATCAAATTATGAGTTGTAAAAAATTATTTAAAATATCATATTGAAAAAACCTTATAAACATTGGATTATCAGAATTTGATATCCATATTTCAAAAATTGATGTATTTAAATTCTAAAGAATTACTTTGTATATTTAAAAATATGGTGAACCACTATCTAATTATATAAGACATAGAGTTATTATTTCTTCTTCTCTTATGATTGTAATTAAAACAACATATCTTCCAAAAATTCCTTCTCATATAATTTTCATATTATATAGAGATTTTGGGAGAACATTGATATCCACATCAAATAAGTTTTTTTAAGGAATTAAAATAATTTTTTATAGTATGTATTTATACAATACGTCCATATATGAGAAATCAATTTTTTCATATCCTTCTAAAATATTCATATATAGTTAAATAGTTTACACCCATCTTTAATTTATTAGACCATATAGTTTGATATATTTTTTCATGTAATCCATTAATTGAACCACTATATCAAAGAGTAATAATCAGCCTAACATGACTATTTCTCTTGATAAGACACATACACCTTCCCAAAATAACCACTTTTTCAAAAAGTGGTTTCCAAGGTGAGTAAGAAGGTGTAAAGAAAAAGACCCATCTAGAGCAGTTAAAAAATCAAGAGCCAATCTACAATAAGGCCTTGCTCAATGCTGGAGTTCTTGAAGTGCTCAGACAATTTTCTGTTGCAACTCAAGATTATACTCTCTCATTTCCAGATTCCAGAAGTAAAAACAATAATTCCAAAAGGTCTTCATCAGGAACATCCTCATGAAATATTTCTTCAGGAAAATTTGGTCAATGTTGAAGTATCAACTTCAGATGAGAGCCACAATAACCCTCTGTGTGGCCAAAAGACTAAGGACCAAAAGGATTCATCTTTTGTTGTAACCCACCATGGTGGTCCTCCCCCTGATGATTAATTTAGCTGTGAAAGTACTATCTGCATTATTAATTCACATTGCCTAGAAAATTCTTAAATGGACAATGCAGTAAAGATAAATATCTCTTATCTTGAGGCATTTGAAAATGTGAATCCAGTCATTTCTGATGGCTTACCGCTAGTAGGTGAAATAATTTCTCAATTAGAAGGTAGCTTGGGGTGTAGGTCATTCTCCGAACCACCCCTGGGTCATTCATCTTATAATTTGACAAATTAATTCTCTACCAATGTTGTTGAATCTGATAAAGAAACAAAGAAGCATCGGCTTTGGTCCAATCAGGTAGAAGAATCTTCATCAAATGAAAAAGAGGAATTGCTGAATATTAGAAGACAACTAGAAAAAGGTGAAATACCAGTCATGTTTTGGCCTTTGTCTGACTCTCAGTATGATATTCCAGAAATGTTGATAGAAGATTGTATTCATGATATTAATCTCAACATATGGAAAACTCTTTGTCACTTAAAAGAGAAAATATTATCTTATGATGAATATCAAAATCATGTCAAGATAATAGAAGGGTTGAAATGCCAAATTAACTTGGAATCTCTCTCAGTTTCTTGACATCCAATGGTTGAAAAGAAGCAGATATCCCTTCAACATTCATGCCTTGGAACGTTAAAAAGGATGTTCCAGTTAATTACCAATGCCGCATATGGTATTCATATTAGGGAATGTGGTGTTCATGGATCATTGCATTTCATCATGCCCCACAGTCAATAAAACCCGCCAAAAGTGGTCTCATGCAATGTTATTACCCATGGTTGGCCATAACTAACTAGTTTTGTGTGTATTTAAGGATTTCTCAAGAATATGCCTCAACAAGTTTTTCCCAAATTCAGGCATATAAAGAACAAGTTGTCAAATTACTCTTGCATAAAGAAAATAATAATATCGAACAGGATTCTCGTTTAGGGTAGGAACATCATCAAGTGACAGAAGTGTTAGAAATAATCCAATGGTCATCTGAGCTAGGTGATTTGAGTGGATGTAAGATGATGCATCTGGCCAATTTCCGGACTAAAGTCCACAAAATATAGAGAGCATTAAAAAATGTTTCAGATGTAGGAGCTCAAGAACCACCTCATCTTGCCAGACTGGGAACACTTTTAACTCAACCCTTAGGATCAACATATAGGATTCGAGGAGTTGAGCAGGAAAAACAGGAATAGACCCAGTCGACCAGACTGGGGACTTTTTCAAATTCTCAATATCTTCCTCAACAAAAGTCAGTCTTCTCTCGATTAGGGAAGAAGCCACAAGAGGAACATAGAGCCAAATTGAAAGGAGATTCCCTCCAAATTATGGTTCATCAAGAATTTCCTGAGGGATCAACCAAACAAAAGGCAATGTCTCATAAAAGACATTGAGGAAGACAGTATTGCAGAAGCGATGATAGAAGGGATGCAATGCATTATGAATCGATAAATTTCATCAATGTCATTATCACTGATCCCCCAAAACATGAGGCTCACTCAAAGGGATAAGATGAAGAAGTTCATGTTCAAGAGATTGTGCATACAGAAATGAATGAAAGAGGTGTGTGTACCAGAAGACAGAGGGTTGCCCAAGGGCAAGATATTTCTTCGTGTAATTCCCTTCCATACTCTGGAAAGGAATATTCCAAGGTAAAGGGTAAAATTATGGTTACACCCCACCCTACCTCTAGAGAAGTCTAATCACTCTCATTAGAAGAAAGGTCTGCACGGAAATAATAAGAAATGAAGGAATTTAAGAGGTTAAATGTAGATCTACTTCAAGGTAGTCTTCCTCCTAAGCATGCTGGAGTTAATCAATCAAGGTAATTTTTTACAGCTACTGGGATGGATCAAGAATATCCTCCTTTAAAAGTAAACCCTCATAGGTCCAATCCTATGAGTCATACGCAACAACAACCAATAATACTACCATCAGTGGTAGTCCTGGTCGCTACACCCATCCAAACTCTAGTTATCGCACCTGATCAGGTCCAAACTAAACCAAATGTTTCTCAGAAATTAATGACTACCATTGATTCATTAACAGAACAGTTCACAAATATGGAAGGAAAGAGTGCACATATTCAACCAGAAAAGAGATCTTACCCTGAATGGGTGGATGCAATTCCTCCCCCATCAAATTTTTCAGGTACCACATTTCCAATTTTTAATGGTTCGGGAGATCCAGAACAACACGTAACACATTTTGTTTCTCATTGTAATCCTATAATGGGAACTCCTCAATAATAAGAAGCAGTTAATCTCAGGTGATTTTTACATTCATTACAGGGGCTTGCTTTTTTCTGGTATTAAAGTTTTCAATCCCGGTCAATTACTGGGTGGGAAGATCTCCGTCAAAGGTTCCTTATTCAATTTATCTCAACATTTCCAAAGAAGACATTTTTTGATCTTACCAATTGTAACCAAAGGGGAAATGAAAGAGTTTCAGTTTTCATTGCTCTTTGGAAGGGATTAACATATTCCTTAATCTTATCACTCTCTCAAGAATAATTATTTTCAATCTGTGTGGCATATTTGCATGATGAATTACGCACACCGTTGATCCCTGTGAAATACAGAGGAGGGTTTTGAGACCTTAAATCAATCAATAATCAAATATAATACTATCTTATAATGACTAAGGCTAAAACTTGTGTAATTCCATCAGTTCTAGGAAGGAGAATAGGGAAAAAAGAGACTAATATGTTATACTTAAACAAGAACCTGTGCCTTCTTCCACTTCAAAACCATCACCATGTCAAAGGGCTCCACCTCCTGAACATCAACAACAACGACCGCCTCATCAAGATGATCAAAAAAATCAAAGGTGGAAACAATTTGAGGATTTTAAGAACAAAGTTTATTCTTTCCAAAATGAAAAAGTTCTAGGTTACTTCATCTCATCTCTTGAAAACAACCTACTTCAGTTTCCAAGTCCCAAAAGGCCGAACGTGGAAGGAGATTAAGACCTCCCCAATTATTTCCCATTTCATCAGATGTTGGGGCATCCCATTTAGGATTTTTTTGTCTTAAAATACCACTTGAAAAAGTTGGTGGATTCTGGACAAGTAAAACTGAATGGATCTTCATCCAGGGTATCATGTGTTACTGCTACTGATCTAGAGGAAGAGGGTGAGTGGCATGAAGTCAAAAGTAAAAATGCGCATAAATATGATGATTGGATGGTCAGGAAAACGATCAACCAAACTCATGCCATTTTATGAACATAATTGAATCAACCAATTGTGTCTTCTACTATGAATGCCACAGAAAAACCCACTTCATCATAAAGGAAATCCTCAAATAAGCAACGTAATTTGAAGAAAAAAGAGCAGTCAGAAGAAGACGAGCTCATGTCAAAGCCTAAGTTGTCTTTGACTCTGGAAGATTTTATGAAATCTACTTCAAAAGAATGGGAACCTCCCAACCAAACGGCACATCTTGAATTGGTTCATCAGGCAGAATCTTTATCAGATGAAGAATTGATCTTTGGTTCTGTTAACATGATTCATTTAACAGATCCTTATGCCAATGATAGTTTCGATTATGATGAGCCTAAGTTCCATGTAACTAATAGTGGAATTAGAGGAAGTTACAGAGATCTAGGATATAGGGGAAGACATGGATATTCCAGAAGGAACTATTTCAATCCTACCCTTGCTAGAACTGTATATGAGGCAGAAATCGTGGTAAATCCCTTCAGCGGGCTCAACAGGAACAAGAAAGTTCTTCCACACATTGAAGATTCGGTCCTGACACAGTTATTTTGGAAGACCGGTTATAGGTCCCACCTTCTTTCTCTCAGCAAATAGATAGACCTAGTCAATCTAATCTACTGAAGCCAGGAGTGTTTTTAACTCCTACCCTGATACAGGATGTATCTTCTGCTAAAGCATCAACTTCCAAGTCACTTGAAAAACCAAATTTTCATGATGGGAAACATAGACCTTTGGATCAAAAGTATGATGTCTTGAAACATTTGGCCCAAGTACCGGCCATGTTATCAATTCTGGATTCCTTGAATCTATCAAAAGATCTTCAGGAGGTGCTTATTGAGGCTTTGTCAAGTCCTCAAGAATTCGAAACTGAAATATTTGTGGCTGAAGTCTACTATATAGAGAATGATCCGGCAAAATGCCATGTAGTGATATCTTTTACAGATGAAGATGAAGATGATGTTGTACATGGACATATCATACCTTTGTATCTATCTAGAAAAGTCAATGATATAGACATCTGAAGAGATTTCATTAATAATGGCTCAAGAGTCAATCTCATTCTTATTCGTACACTTCATCGATTGGGCCTCACCGAATCTGATTTATCTCCTTCTCCTTTGATGTTGCAAGGATATGATAACAATGAACAAAAACATCTAGGTACAATTACACTCAAGATTCAGTTTGGAGACCTTGTATCTAATTCAGATTTCATGGTTGTTCATCAGGACACAGCCTTCAACATTTTTTCTTGGAAGACCTTGGCTACATCAACATGTGGTCGTACCTTCGTCATACCAACAATGTCTCAAATATTGTTTCAATGGTCAAATTGGGACATTGTATGGCGACAAATCCCCATTCAAAAAATGTGAATCTCAATACATTGAGGCAGAATTTTATCACATGAAGGGAAAGGAAAAATCCACAGAGAAGAAGGTCAACAAAATTAATGCTCCATATGGTTTGGAAAAGATTCCAGTAAACACATTCAAACATGTGAGTACAGATTATGTGTTTCCTATCAGTAAAATTGACGGGATAGACCCAGATCCAAACACTCTTATGGAAACATCCATAATGTTAATTACGGAAATCGAGCTAGAGAGCATGGGAGTAATTGTTGATTGGCCAAGAAATGATGAAAGCTTAAATGGAGATGTCTTCATTTCATCCCCTGAAATATAGAAATTTTATACTTCATCAACTAGGACAGAAGAATTATAGTAATACCAGGAAAAAAAATAATGATGTCGATTCTCAATCCATAATTTCCTCTCTATCAACTCAGGAAGACCCTTCATCATCAATAGGGTCAGAAATGACAGCCACTTCTTCAAAATGTTCAAATTTTTAACTCCTCCCCTGATCATGGAAATTATGATTCATCATTGTTGACGCTCCTTCCATCATAGAATCTAAAGATTGGAAAAGGGGAAGATCTGAGATTAAAATGGTTCAACCTTTGAAGAAAACATCAAAAATCGACAAAGGGATGAACAAGGAGAACTTTTCCCATAGGCCGCGCAAGTTTCCTCATAGTCGCGCAAGTGGGCTTGCGCAACGCACTTTGGCACGCAAGTGACTTGTGCGACCTAAGTAATAACTGCCCGGTAACCGCCCAGGGTCTTCTCCTGCCTATAAATAGACCCTGTGGGCCCCCCATTCGGAAAGAAGTTTTTTTCAGAAACTCGGATCTAAGCTCCCGACGCCCAAGTCTTTTCTCAAAGCTTCTGGAACACTTCTAAGGTAATTTCTTACCTAGAACGGAAGATCTAAGGAGAGGGAGAAAGGCCTAAGTGTTGAAACTCATCAATACTTGTGCGCCTGAGTGGCCATTCCTTAAGGGAAGTGGACACACTTGCGCGCTGCCTTACTCCTTCAATAGAACTTGTGCGTCCCTTTTCTGGAAGAACCTTAAGAGGATTCTAAAGGCCTTAATGAAGAGTCGCTCAAATATTACAATGTTGGTTGAACACCGCGCAAGTACCCTATACATGTCGTGCAGGTATACCTGCGCGACCAATACTTGCGCGCCCACGCAGTACCTGCACGCCTTCCAAGACTTGCACACCCTACCTTTTTTGAGTGCCCTTATTGCCCATTTTACCCCTCTTAAGCCATTACCCCTTTCCTATTCAAGATTCAGTCTTCAAGACACTCTTCAAAGCCATTTATGGCATGATTTCTTGATTTGACTTCCTTATCTGAAAGGAATTCAGTGTAATATCTCTCAAAACCTAGTGATTTACATATCTTTATGTCACTAAAGATTGAGATTTCATTCATTCAACCTCATCCTTTAAATCCTTAACCTAGGTCTCCTTTTCAGGAATAATCCCCAGTCCTAAGTCCTCCAAACTTGGGCATCCTCCTCAGGAGTAAGCCCCAAATTCTTAAAGTTCCCAAATCTGGGCATCCTCCTCAGGAGTAAGCCCCAAACCTTAATCCTTAACCTGGGCTTCCTCTTCAGGAATAAGTCCCAGTCATAAAATTGGGCTTCCTTTTTAGGAGTAAGCCCTAAGTCCCTTAATTTCTCTTAACCAGTCCTAATTTACTTTTGATTTGGGATTCCTTCTCAGGAGTAAAACCCAATTATCAATCCTCTCCTAATCTGGGTTTCCTTTTCAGGAATAAGTCCCAAATTAGAGTATTCAAATCTCCATGAAGCACATATACCTTTATGGACCCTCTTCCTGGATTTTCTCCCTAAAGTAAATCCTAATATTCATTTATCTGGGCAGTCATACATACATAAGCCCCAAACCATTTCTTATGATTACATCTTTCATGGCCCAATTGTCTATTTTATTACCAATACCTCTTGTTTCTCACACCGAGCATGAATCACGTGAGCTTAGAGAGTAAAAGTAATTATGACATCCTTCTTTGAGCCATCAATCATAAACATCATACTCCCTTACTCGAACTATATGGGTTCTGATTCCTTTTCCAAAACAAAGGATACGTAGTTAGCCCATCTACGGGTTCGATCCCAATTCTGAAATAATACATGTCCTTCTGAATGACAATAAACTTCAAGTGCCCCACTAAGTGGCTTTAAAACCAACCTGGTCATCATAATGACCAAGAGACTTTTATATAAATGTTTTGAAGGATACCATTGACCAAGAATCTCTAAATAGATACAGATGATTCTCTATTGATGAAGAACCTCGAATACATATAAAAGATTCTCTAAATTTCATACATATTTAATCATTGATTGTCAAAACTGAAGGAAAATATCATTTTATACTTGGTAATGTAATAAGGATTCACGAACATAACTTAAATCTATAAAGAGAGTCCTGGAATAGACAATAATTCCCCTCAAAAAGGTGTGATGAGTCCGACCTCCCATCCTCTCGACCAATGCAAATTCTTAAGCCTCATCAGTCCACAAGCTAATGAGCACCTACCTTTGGAAAGTAGGTCCAAATGGATGTGGAATCATTGGATGTTTCCGGTTCTACGAAAAAACCCGTTAGAAACCGATCGGAACGTTTGAATCTCCCATCCAGGAGGTCATCCCCGAATTCCGAGGGAAACAAAAAATGGTGAACACGACGTGAATCCTTAACCAAGTTAAAATGATGTTTTACCTATTTGTTAAGCCCCTATTTTAAACTCAATAAGAGGGATAACAAAAACAATCATTAACATGTGTGCTCATCCAAAATATGAAGTGGCTGAATTTATCTTGATTATGTCTGTTATATCAAACAGGCACTCTTTTCCAAGATCTTCTGTATTTCCATAATGGCTGCTCTCAAATTCACACTTGTAAATACTACTGCTGAAAATACCACTACTGCAATTCCTACTGGATCATCATCCGCTCTGAGGATGACATCACCTACTCAGCGTCTTTAACGCTGGGTATCAAACGCGCTGGTTAAGAAGTACTGTCAACACGGTACCATCCCAACTCTGGAGGCTTCCCGATAGGCCCTCCAAGTGAACAACTCACACAGGTCGTCTGGACAACGACGACCAGTGATCAAGAGGCAGGCGGTGCTGACTACCGTCTCCAACCGTTTCGGGTCATTATCCCTGAAACACAATTTCCATTCACTCCCTTACTCTGATGAAGTGAATGAGAAGGTCCCTCAGGACCTTAATTCAAAAAGAGAGGAGTCCTTCTCGAGGGCTCCCATCAACAATCACCGCTAGACTTGTGCGGCAGTGCGCCCTCAACATGATGAGGGTACCAACTCCAGGCATTCAGCTCTGGTTCCTTGAACCTGAGCAGGCAAGATGAACCGCCAGAGGCGGAATCCGGTTAACAATGGGCAGGTTCTCATCCCTGCCATCTCCGGAGAAGTCCACCAACCTAACTTGGTGGCGAACAACGAGCAGGCACATACACCTACCCGTTTTAATTCCACTGTCCAGCAGACTCGTCTGGCAGCATCACGCCAATCCCGCCAGGCAATTCCGGCGGAGTACTATAGGCAGGAACATACAGCTGCTTATACATCATTAGTTAGTCAGCAGGCTCGCCTGACTACATATGATGGATCTCGTCAACCGCGTTTGGCGAAGTGTAATCAGCAGGCACATACACCTACTAATACTAATCAAGCCTACCAACAGTCTCGTTTGGTAGCGCACGGAGAAGTCAGTCGGAAAGCTCCGATGACAAACAGGAGGCAGACTCAACTCTCTGCCCCCACATTTGAGTACTATCAGGATTCACTGACAGGAAAAGGAGGACAGGAGCAGGTACATACACCTACTCCAAGCTCGGAATGGACGTATATCCCCGTTCCGGTAGATGAAGTCACCAATCATATTTTGTCAATGGTGAAAGAGTAGAAGCAAATTCCTACTCATATTCTGGATGCTTGCCAGGATATCATAATAGCTTCAGCATCATCTCAGGGAAAGACACATAAATTTATCCCTAGCAGTGGAGTGACACATCAACGATTCACTCCGGAACAGACACACACATCTGTTCTAGTCCAAGAGGGTTATGGGGAATACTCCCCCATATCATATGGACAACAAAGTCAGGCACATACACCTGATTTGAGTGAAGATCATCAGCCTAACCTGACCATCTTTCCTGATCAGGCACATACACCTGCTCAGAGCAACCACTTTCATCAACAAGTGGTTTCCAAAGTGAGTAAGAAGGCATCTAATAAAAAGATCCACCCAGCACAGTCAGGAGATCAAAGGCCAATCTGTAACAAGGCCTTGTTCGATGCTGGAGTTCTTGAAGCCCTCAGACATTTATCTGTTGGAATTCAAGATTCTAATCCCTCAGTTCCCAATAACGGGAACATTAATTCCGAAGGTCTTCAACAGATACTTCCTCATGAAGGCTTTCTTTGTGACAATTCGGTCAATCTTGAAGTTTCGTCTTTAGATGAGAGCCACAGGAACCCTCTGTGTGGTCAGAAGACCAAGGAGTAAGAGATCTCATCTTTTGTTGTAACCCATTATGGTGGTCCTCTCTATGATGATGAATTTCGCTGCGAAAGTCCTCTCCGTAGTTGTGATTCATATTTCCTGGAAAATACTCTAGTGGACAATGTAGTGATGAGAAAGCCCTCTTATCTTAAGGAATTTGAAAATGTGAAACCAGTCATGTCTGATGCTTTATCGCTAGCAAGTGAAATAATTTCTCAATCAGAAGATAGCCCAGGGTGTAGGTCATTCTCTGAACCACCCCTAAGTCATGCATCTTCTAGTTTGATCAATGATATCTCTACCAATCTTGTTGAATCCTATTAGGCAACAAGGAAACACCAACTCTAGTCAAAACAGGTAGAAGAATATTCATTTAATGATGAAGAGGAAATGATGAACATGAGGAAAAAACTAGCGAAAAGTGAGATACCAGTCATGTTTTGGCCTTTGGCTGACTCCCAGTATGACATTCCAAAAATGTTGACGGAAGATGAAGTCCATGATATTGGTCTCAACATATGGAAAACTCTTTTTCAATTGAAGAAGAATGTATTATCTTATGATGAATATGAAAATAATCTTAAGATAATAGAAGGGCTACAACGTCAGATTGATTTGGCATCTCTATCAGTATCTCGGTATCTGAAGGCTGAAAAGCAACAGAGAACCCTTCAACGTTCATGCATTGGCACACTAAGAAAATTGTGTTAGTTAATTGCCAATGCCCCATCTGGTGTTCATATCAGAGGATGGGGTGTTCATGGAGCACTACATTTCACAGTGCTTTCCAGTCAGCAAAGCCCGCCGAAAATGGTCTCATGCAATGTTATTGCCCATGTCCGGCCACAGTCAATGGGCTTTGTTTGTAATCAAAAGCTTGCTCAAGAACAGGCTTCAACTAGTTCCTCTCAAAATCAAGCATATAGAGAACAAGTTTTTGAATTGCTCCTACATCAAGCAGGTGAGAATATTGCACAAGCATCTCGTATGGAGCAAACACGTCATCAAATGATAGAAGTTTCGGAAATCATCCAACGGTCTGTTGAACCAGGTGATAAAAGTGGATACAGGTTAATGCATCCAGCTAATTTCCGAACTAAGATTCGCAATATCAAGAGAGCTTTTAAGAAGATCTCAAACATAGCATGTCAAGAGCCACCCTAGCTTGTCAAACTGGGGACTCCTTTAACCCAACCCTCAGAATCAACAAATGGGATTCGAGGAGTTGAGAGGAAACAGCAGGAACATCCCCAGTTCACGAGACTGGGGACTCTTTCAAATCATTAATCCCCTCCTCAGAGAATTTCGGTCTTTTCTCGATTGGGGAAGAATCCCCAAGAGGAACGAAGAGCCAAATTATCAAGAGATTCCCTCCAAGTTATAGCTCTTCAAGAAGTTCCTAAAGGATTGAATCAACAAAATGAAATGTCTTATCAAAGACATGAAAGAAGACAATATCACAGAAATGTTGATAGAAGGGATGCGATGCATTATGCATTAATCAATGTCATCAATGTCGTTGTTGCTAATCCACCAGAGGAGGCTCGCTCAGGGGACTCAGATGAAGAGCGTCCTGCTCAAGAAAATGTACGCACCGATACAAATGAAGAAGGTGTGAATACACGAAGTCAAAGGATTACTCAGAACCTAGGTAATACACTTCCCTATCTCCAAAAAGTATCCAACAAAGGGAGGGGAAAGAATCATGTTACATATCCTTACTCTGGAGAAGGTCAATCGCTCTCATTAGAGCAAAGGTTTGCACAACAGGAGGAAGAAATGAAAGAATTAAGAAGGTTTAATGCAGAACTACTTCAAAGTAGTCTTCTTCTTAAGAATGTTGGAGTTCGACAGCCGAAGGAATTTTTTGCATCTACTGAGATGGATCAAGAATATCCTCCTTTATTAGTACACCCTCAGAGGTCTAATCCTACAGGTCAAGCGCAACAACGGTTGGCAGTGCTGCCATCATTTGCAGCACCAACCACCACATCTGTCCAAACTCCATTCATTACACCTAACCAAGACCAAATTCAACCGGATGTTTCTCAAAAGTTAATAACTACTATTGAGTCATTAACAGCTCGGTTAGAAACTATGGAAGGGAAACGGGCGCAAGTTCAACCAGAAAAGAAAGTTTACCCTGAATGGGTAGATTCAATTTCTCCTCCATCCAGTTTTGGAAACCCTGTTTTCCCTACTTTTAATGGATCAGGCGACCCTGAACAACATTTGACACATTACGTGTCTTGTTGTGATCCTATGATGGGAACTCCAGAGTAGCAAGAAGTAGTGAAACTCAGATGCTTCGTGCGAACCTTGCAAGGATCAGCTTTTTTCTGGTATACAAGCTTGCAATCCCAGTCAATCATCGGATGGGAGGATCTTCGCCAAAAATTCCTTCTTCAGTTCAGCTCAACTTTTCCAAAAACGACAGTTTTCGATCTTACAAACTGCAGCAAAGGGAGAATGAAAGAGTCTCTGATTTCATTGCTCACTGGAAGGGATTTCTCATACCTGAGTTTAGCACTCCCTTAGGAGGAGCTGTTGCCAATCTGTGTGGAAAATTTGTGTGACAAATTATGCACGCCATTGATCCCTGTGAAATACACAGGAGGGTTTCGAGACCTTACTTCAATCGCTCAGCAGATTGAAGATTCCCTTATACAGGCTAAGGCTAAATCTCGTGTAATTCCATCAGCTCCAGGAAGGAGAATGGGTAAAGCGGAAACCGCTACAGTTATGCTTAAACAAGCGCCTGTACCTATTTCTACTTCAAAACCTTAATCTTCTCGAAGGGATCCACCTCCTGAACACCAACAACAAAGGCCGTTTCATTCAATTGATAAATGAGATCAACGATGAAAACAATTTGAGTATTTGAAGAGTAAAACATATTCTTTCTGAAATGAGCAAGTTCCTGGTTACTTCATTTCAGCTCTAGAAAATAATTTGGTTCAATTACCAGTGCCCAAGAGGCCAAACAAGGAAGGAGATGAAGACCGTCCCAATTATTGTCCCTTTCATCAAATGTTTGGACATCCCATCCAGGAGTGTTTTGTCTTCAAAGACCTCCTGCAAAAGATGGTCGACTTGGGACAAGTCAAGTTGAAAGGTTCTTCGACTCATGTAGCATGTGTTACTACTACAGTTCCAGAAGAGGAAGGTGAATGGCAAGAAGTCAAAAGCATAAATGCACAGAAGTATGATGATTGGATGGTCAGAAAGACAATCAATCGGACTCATGCCATTTTGAGAACACAATTAAAGAAACCAATTGTGTCTTCTGCCATGAATATTGCGGTAAAACCCTCTTCGTCAGAGGGAAAGTCCTCAAAGAAACGGTTTGATTCAAAGAAAGAAAAAGAATCAGAAGAAGATGAGTATGTGTCAAAGCCTAAATTTTCTTTGACTCTGGTAGACTTTATTCCATCTAATTCAAAGCCACGGGCACCGCCCCATCAAACGGCATAGCCTAAACAGGCTAATCAGGCAGATTATTTATCAGACGAAGAGTTAATCTTTGGTTCTGTTAATATGATTCAATTAACAGACCCGTATTCTAGTCGTAATTTCAATTTTGATGAGCCTGAATTCCCTGTATCAAATAAGGGAATCTGAGGAAGTTCCAGAGGTTCAGGATACAGGGGAAGACGTGGATCTTTCCGAAGCCACTACTCCAATTCTACCCCTGCTAGCACTGTGTATGCAGCAGAAACTCGTGGTAGAGCCCTTCAGCGAGCTCAAAAAGAACAAGCAAGTTCTTCTGCCAATAGCCAACTCAGTCTTGGCACGGTTATTTTGGAAGACCGATTGAAGGTTCCATATTCTTTATCTCAGCAAGTAAATGGATCTAATTGGTCTAATCTTCCAAAACCAAGGATGTTGCCAACTTCTATCCTAATACAAGATGCATCAGCTTCCAAAGCATCTTCTTCCAAGGTACCTGCTAAACTGCATATTCCTATTGGGAAACGCAGACCTCTAGATCAAAATTATGATATATTAAAACACTTGTCCCAAGTACCAGCCAAGTTATCAATTTTGGATGCTTTGAATCTGTCAAAAGATCTTCGGGAAGAACTCATCGAAGCTTTGTCAAGTCTTCAGGAGTTTGAAGCTGAAATTGCTGCAGCTGAAGTCTATCACATAGAGAATAATCCTGCAGAATTCCATGCAGTGATATATTTTACTGATAAAGATGAAGATGATGTTGTGCATGGAAACATAAAACCTCTGTACTTATCTGGAAAAGTCAATGGTGTAGATATCCGAAGATTTTTCATTGACAATGGTTCAGGAGTCAACCTCATGCCCATTCGTACACTTCTTCGATTGGGCCTCTCGGAATCTGATTTATCTCCTTCTACCATGATGTTAAAAGGATATGATAAAAATGAACAAGAACCACTAGGCAAAGTTACACTCAAAACTCAGTTTGGAGATCTTGTATCCAATTCGGATTTCATGATTTTTGATCAAGACTCAGCTTTCAACGTCTTGCTTGGAAGACCCTGGCTACATCAGCATGCGGCTATCCCTTCATCATACCATCAATGTCTCAAATACTGTTTCAATGGTCAAGTTGGAACATTGTATGGTGATAAGGCCATGTTCAAGACATGTGAGTCTCAATACATTGAGGCAGAATTATATCACATGAAGGGAAGAGAGAAATCTACAATAAAGGAAATTACCAAAGTTAATGCTCCATATGGTTTGGAGAAGATTCCAATAAATCCATTTACACATGTGAGTACAGATTATGTGTTACCTATCAGTCAAATTGACAAAATAGGACCAAATCAAAATACTCTTATGGAAAGATCCATAATGTCAATTACGGCAATCGAGCCAGACAACATGGGAGAAATTGGTAACCTACCAAACAGTGATGAAAGCACAAGTGGTGACGTTTTCATTTCATATGCTGAAATCCAACAGGTCTATACTTCGCCAATCAGGCCAGAAGAAGTTATAGCAACATAGGAGGTGAATAATGATGTCAATTCTTAATCCATCATCTCCTCTTTATTTCCCAAAGAAGAACCTTTATCATCAATAGGGTCGGAAATGGAAGCTTCTTCTTCAAAATGTGCAAATTTTGACATCTCTTCTGATCATGAAAATTTCATTTTGTCAGCTACTATGCAAGTAGAAATGGAAGAAATAGTACATGATGAAGATGAAGAGGAAGATCTTAGAGATGCTCCTCCAGCATTTGAAGAGGGTATCTCTACCACTATGGATGAACTCAGAGAAATAAATCTGGGTACAGAGAAAGATCCACGCCCCACTTTAATTAGTGCGGCCATGACCCTTGAAGAGCAAGAGATGTATATTTCTTTTCTAAAGCAAAATAAAGATATTTTTGCTTGGAACTATACAGAAATGCATGGGCTTGATCCTGATGTTGCTACTCATCATTTGGGTTTACCAAAAGAACATCGAGGATTTAAGTAAGCCATGAGAAGAACACACCCAACTTATGCTTCCAAAATTGAAGCTGAAGTGGATAAGATGATCAAAGCTAACTTCGTCAGAGAAGTTCAGTATCCCAAGTGGTTAGCTAATATTGTCCCTGAAACATGACATTAAACTATGTCGCACCAGTTCTTCCTTGCTATATAATGTTAAACTATACAGTAATGGTCCAGTATGACCTTAAACTCCCCCTTTCGTCCAACATGATGTTAAACTGTAATGTCCCCGCAACATGACACTAAACTGTGCGGCACCAGTTCGTCCTTGCTATATGACGTTAAACTATACAGCAATGGTCCAGTATGACCTTAAACACCCCCTTTCGTCCAACATGATGTTAAACTGTAATGTCCTTGCAACATGACACTAAACTGTGCGGCACCAGTTCATCCTTGTTATATGACGTTAAACTATACAGCAATGGTCCAGTATGACCTTAAACTCCCCCTTTCGTCCAACATGACGTTAAACTGTAATGTCCCCGCAACATGACACTAAACTGTGCGGCACCAGTTCATCCTTGGTATACGACGTTAAACTATGCAGCAATGGTCCAGTATGACATTAAACTGCAACTTCGTCCCACACTACGTTAAACTGTGGAAAAGTTCCCTAAAAGGTCATGTATGACCTTAAACTACACCATGGTCATGTATGAAATTAAACTGCACCATCCATGGTCCATGCATATGACCCTAAACTATTTGAAAGTCCCTTACGTCCAGAAAGACGTTAAACTACATAATCATCAAAGGTCTTGTATGACCTTAAACTATACTTATGTCCAGCATGACATTAAACTGCACCATCCACAGTCCATTTATATGACCTTAAACTATTCTCCCTTTTGTCCAAGATGACACTAAACTGTAGAAAAAATCCCCAATGCGTCCAACATGATGTAAATGGTGTGTTATTTTGTCCTTACTGCATGACATTAAACTGCGCAGTCCCCCTTTTTGTCCAACATGACGTTAAACTGTATCATCCCCATCATCCTAACTACATGACGTTAAACTGTACAGAAAGTCCTTGATACGTCCTACATGACATTAAACTGTATTTTGTCCCTGCTACATGACAATAAACTGTGCAGCACCAATAGTCCTAACTGCAAGACTTTAAACTGCATAGTCCCTTTATATGTCCTACATGACATTAAACTATGCATCGTTAAGGTTGTTGTTACCTCTTGTTTCTCACACCGAGTATGACTCACGTGAGCTTAGAGAAAACCTCAACCATAACACTCTCTTTGGGCCGCTAACCATGTATAAGTCCCAACAACATCATTTTTTAGGTCATTTTCCCCAAGAATAATTTGATCATTAATTTATTCTTTAATTGAACTACGCGGATTTTGATCCTTTCCTTCCAGGCTAGGTACGTAGGCAACCTCCCAAGGTTCAAGCCCAAAAAAACAATCTCTTCACTTCGGTTCACCTTCATCTCATACAATGTTGATTTTTGAAACCGCCCTTAGAATCAATATCATTACATTTGATTCACTTTCGTCCTTGTTATACGACATTAAACTATACAACACTTTTTTCCAGTACAACAATAAACTACAATACTCTTTGATTTCCTCATTTGAGAGGGAACCATTATTTACATTGATTTTTCAATCATGTTTCATTTCAAAAGACTACGTGCATACATGGTAATGCCTAAACTTTTTATCTCGGGTTAAACCATCATTGTACTAAAGTCCCCTTTCACCCTTCACATGTACGAACCAAATTTGTACAAAGGGTATTTCTAGAACTACGTGGGCTTGATTCCCATCCTTATGGGATATGTAGGAACGTTCGAGTATCCCTCGAATCCAGCCCCAAGTCTTTTGGGCCTAACCCCAAATTTCACTTTCAGTCCCTTGGCTAAAAAGTCCCCATGAAAACACACACTATGTATTCATTATTATGGTCCGAACTCTATGACCCTAAACTAAGATCTCTCATACTTTCGTCCTTCACGACATTAAACTGCATTTCAAGAACTACGTATGGCTTGATTCTCATTCTTATGAGATACGTAGTGAAGTCCAAAATTTCAATTCAGGACCCATCCACAACATGATTATGGTTATCATTGACCTATGTATCTCTATATACATTGGAAAATACCCACCTTTATCTGTTATAATCCTAACCTTAAATATTTTCAGATCTTCATAACCCTTTTCATGACTTTTAGTCACAAAAATGTCAAACTTCTAAGAATTCTTTTGCCTGACTATGCAGTACGTGCCCATAGGTGGCCTTGCATAAACAGTCCACATAACAGACTTGTCAGCCGAAGGATACTATTATTTGACTATGCAGCCAATGCCCTTAGGTGGCCCTGCATAATTCAACCCCCTAACGGGTTTGTCAGATAGTGGTAACTTCATTCTTGGGAAGAATGCCTCTTTTGTCCTTATTTGTCTTAAACGACAGTATGTAGGGATCCGCAAAAAAATAGTCATCCTTAACATATTTTTCCCATATCCTTTTTCATGATCTGAAAGTATTCAAGTCTATGGTTTATTCTTCTTCCCTACGTTTGGGTTAGACCTTCGTAGGAGTGATATTTATTCAATTCTTCGATAGTCTTGTTCAGAAATATCTTCTCCATATTCAAGTACATCTTTCCATACAAAAAACTATTTACTTTAGAAAATTTGAATCTCCATAAACTTTCACTGGCTTTTAGCACTAGGAAAGTAAATTTCTGAGAGTTCTTTTGCCTGACTATGCAGCATGTTCCCATAGGTGGCCTTGCATAAACAGTCCACATAACAGACTGTTCAGCCGAAAGATGCTATTTATTTGACCATGTAGCTAATGCCCTTAGGTGGCCCTGCATAATTTAACCCCCTAACGGGTTTTGTTAAATAATAGTAACTTCATTCTTGGAAACTACTTCTTCTAATGCCTTTTAGCTCTCTTTCATATCATTACTCAGATTCAAATATTCTTAAGTCATAGCTTACATATTTTCCCTCATACTTGAGTATGGTATTATGTTTTCAGATGAGTTTTCAAGGAATTGAGTCAATTCTAATCCATTTCGGTCAAACATATTTCGACCTTAAACATTAGCCTTTGTATGTCCGACATGCATGACTTTAAACTGCCAGATTTCTTGTTTTTCTTTTCACCTCAGAGTCAAATCCTCTTTTCTCTCTGGATCCAACTCTGAGGGGGGACTTTTGTTGACGCTCCTTCCGACACAGAATCTAAAGATTGGAAAAGGGGAAGATTTGAGATTAAAATGGTTCAACCTTTGAAGAAAACATCAAAAATCGACAAAGGAGTGAACCAGGAGAACTTTGCCCATAGGCCGCGCAAGTTTCCTCATAGTCGCGCAAGTGGGCTTGCGCGACACACTTTGGTGCACAAGTGACTTGCGCGACCTAAGTAATAACTA
Organism: Viscum album; assembly: GCA_963277665.1. Classification (NCBI taxonomy): domain Eukaryota; kingdom Viridiplantae; phylum Streptophyta; class Magnoliopsida; order Santalales; family Viscaceae; genus Viscum; species Viscum album. Next base: position 2,137,497,641 of record OY728138.1, read on the forward strand.
CCCGGTAACCGCCCAGGGTCTTCTCCTACCTATAAATAGACCCTGTGGGCCCCCCATTCGGGAAGAAATTTTTTTCAGAAACTCGGATCTAAGCTCTCGATGCCTAAGTCTTTTCTCAAAGCTCCCGGAACACTTCTAAGGTAATTTCTTACCTAGAACAGAAGATCTAAAGAGAAGGAGAAAGGCCTAAGTGTTGAAACTCATCAATACTTGCGCGCCTGAGTGGCCAGCCCTTAAGGGAAGTGGCCACACTTGTGCGCCGCCTTACTCCTTCAATAGAACTTGCGCGTCCCTTTTCTGGAAGAACATTAAGAGGATTCTAAAGGCCTTAATGAAGAGTCGATCAAATATTACAATGCTGGTTGAACACCGTGCAAATACCCTATACATGTCACGCAGGTATACCTGCGCGACCAATACTTGCGCACCCACACAGTACCTGCGTGCCTTCCAAGACTTGCACGCCCCTGCCTTTTTTGAGTGCCCTTGTTGCCCATTTTACCCCTATTAAGCCATTACCCCTTTCCTATTCAAGATTCAGTCTTCAAGACACTCTTCAAAGCCATTTATGGCATGATTTCTTGATTTGACTTTTTTATCTGAAAGGAATTCGGTGGAATATCTCTCAAAACCTAGTGATTTACATATCTTTATGTCACTAAAGATTGAGAGTTCATTCATTCAACCTCATCCTTTAAATCCTTAACCTGGGTCTCCTTTTCAGGAATAATCCCCAGTCCTAAGTCCTCCAAAATTGGGCATCCTCCTCAGGAGTAAGCCCCAAATTCTTAAAGTTCCCAAATCTGGGCATCCTCCTCAGGAGTAAGCCCCAAACCTTAATCCTTAACCTGGGCTTCCTCTTCAGGAATAAGTCACAGTCATAAACTTGGGATTCCTTTTTAGGAGTAAGCCCCAAGTCCCTTAATTTCTCTTAACCAGTCCTAATTTACTTTTGATCTGGGATTCCTTCTCAGGAGTAAAACCCAATTATCAATCCTCTCCTAACCTGGGCTTCCTTTTCAGGAATAAGTCCCAAATTAGAGTATTCAAATCTCCATGAAGCACATATACCTTTATGGACCCTCTTCCTGGATTTTCTCCCTAAAGTAAATCCTAATATTCATTTATCTGGGCAGTCATACATACATAAGCCCCAAATCATTTCTTATGATTATATCTTTCATGGCCCAATTGTCTATTTTATTACCAATACCTCTTGTTTCTCACACTGAGCATGACTCACGTGAGCTTAGAGAGTAAAATTAATTATGACATCCTTCTTTGATCCATCAATCATAAACATCATACTCCCTTACTCGAACTACGTGGGTTCTAATTCCTTTTCCAAAAAACAGGATACGTAGGTAGCCCATCTACGGGTTCGATCCCAACTCTGAAATAATCCATGTCCTTCTGAATGACAATAAACTTCAAGTGCCCCACTGAGTGGCTTTAAAACCAGCCTGGTCATCATAATGACCAAGAGACTTTTATATAAATGTTTTGAAGGATACCATTGACCAAGAATATCTAAATAGATACAGATGATTCTCTATTGATGAATAACCTCGAATACATATAAAAGATTCTATAAATTTCATACATATTTAATCATTGATTGTCAAAACTGAAGGAAAAGCTCATTTTATACTTGGTAATGTAATAAGGATTCACAAACATAACTTAAATCTATAAAGAGAGTCCTGGAATAAACAATAATTCCCCTCAAAAAGGTGTGATGAGTCCGACCTCTCATCCTCTCGACCAATGCAAATTCCTAAGCCTCATCAGCCCACAAGCTAATGAGCGCCTACCTTTGGAAAGTAGGTCCAAATGGATATGGAATCATTGGATGTTTCTGCTTCTATGAACAAACCCGTTAGAAACCAATCGAAACGTTTGAATCTCCCATCCAGGAGGTCATCCCCGAATTCCGAGGGAAACAAACGTTCCGATCGGTTTCTAACGGGTTTGTTCGTAGAACCGGAAACATCCAATAATTCCACATCCATTTGGAACTACTTTCCAAAGGTAGGTGATCAGTAGCTTGTGGACTGATGAGGCTTAGGAATTTGCATTGGTCGAGAGGATGGGTGGTCAGACTCATCACACCTTTTTGAGGGGAATTATTTTCTATTCCGGGACTCTCTTTATAGATTTAAGTTATGTTTGTGAATCCTTATTACATTACCAAGTATAAAATGAGCTTTTCCTTTAGTTTTGACAATCAATGATTAAATATGTAAGAAATTTAGAGAATCTTTTATATGAATTTGAGGTTCTTCATCAATAGAGAATCATCTATATCTATTTAGAGATTCTTGGTCAATGGTATCCTTCAAAACATTTATATAAAAGTCTCTTGGTCATTATGATGACCAGGTTGATTTTAAAGCCACTCAGTGGGGCACTTGAAGTTTATTGTTATTCTGAAGGACATGGATTATTTCAGAGTTGGGATCGAACCCGTAGATGGGCTACCTACATATCCTTTGTTTTTGAAAAGGAATCAGAACCCACGTAGTTCGAGTAAGGGAGTATGATGTTTATGATTGATGGATCAAAGAAGGATGTCATAATTACTTTTACTCTCTAAGCTCACGTGAGTCATGCTCGGTGTGAGAAACAAGAGGTATTGGTAATAAAATAGACAATTGGGCCATGAAAGATGTAATCATAAGAAATGGTTTGGGGCTTATGTATGTATGACTGCCCAGATAAATGAAGAATAGGATTTAATTTAGGGAGAAAATCTAGAAACAGGGTCCATAAAGGTATATGTGCTTCATAGAGATTTGAATACTCTAATTTGGGACTTATTTTTGAAAAGGAAGCCCAGGTTAGGAGAGGATTGATAATTGGTTTTTACTCCTGAGAAGGAATCCCAGATCAAAAGTAAATTAGGACCGGTTAAGAGAAATTAAGGGACTTGGGGCTTACTCCTGAAAAGGAAGCCCAAGTTTATGACTGGGACTTATTCCTGAAGAGGAATCCCAGGTTAAGGATTAAGGTTTGGGGCTTACTCCTGAGGAGGATGCCCAGGTTTGGGAACTTTAAGAATTTGGGGCTTACTCTTGAGGAGGATGCCCAAGTTTGGAGGACTTAGGACTGGGGATTATTCCTGAAAAGGAGACCCAGGTTAAGGATTTAAAGGATGAGGTTGAATGAATGAACTCTCAATCTTTAGTGACATAAAGATATGTAAATCACTAGGTTTTGGGAGATATTCCACCGAATTCCTTTCATATAAGGAAGTTAAATCAATAAATCATGCCATAAATGGCTTTGAAGAGTGTCTTGAAGACTGAATCTTGAATAGGAAAGGGGTAATAGATTAAGAGGGGTAAAATGGGCAAGAAGGGCAATCAAAAAAGGCAGGGGCGTGCAAGTCTTGGAAGGCGCACATGTACTGTGTGGGCGCACAAGTATTGGTCGCGCTGGTATACCTGCGCGACATGTATAGGGTACTTGCGCGGTGTTCAGCCAGCATTGTAATATTTGAGAGACTCTTCATTAAGGCCTTTAGAATCCTCTTAAGGTTCTTCCAGAAAAGGGACGCGCAAGTTCTATTGAAGGAGTAAGGCGGTGCGCAAGTGTGGCCACTTCCCTTAAGGGATGGCCACTCAGGCGCGCAAGTATTGATGAGTTTCAACACTTAGGCCTTTCTCCCTCTCTTTAGATCTTCCGTTCTAGGTAAGAAATTACCTTAGAAGTGTTCCGGAAGCTTTGAGAAAAGACTTGGGCGTCGGGAGCTTAGATCCGAGTTCCTGAAAAAAATTTCTTCCCGAATGGGGGGCCCACAGGGTCTATTTATAGGCAGGAGAAGACCCTGGGCGGTTACCGGGCAGTTATTACTTAGGTCGTGCAAGTCACTTGCGCGCCAAAGTGCGTCGCGCAAGCCCACTTGCGCGACTATGAGGAAACTTGCGCGGCCTATGGGAAAAGTTCTCCTTGTTCATCCCTTTGTCTATTTTTGATATTTTCTTCAAAGTTTGAACCATTTTAATCTCATATCTTCCCCTTTTCCAATATTTAGATTCTGTGACGGAAGGAGCGTCAATAGTCATATACTATGAAATGTAGAAGTATAAGATGTAACACATATTGAAGAAAAAGAGGAATATCTCACATAATCTCCTCCATCAATTGAAGAGGCTATCTCTACCACTATGGATGAACTGAGAGAAATAAATCTGGGTACAAAATAAGAACCACACCCAACTTTAATTAGTGTAGCCATGACCCTTGAAGATCAAGATATATATACTTAGTTTCTAAAGAAAAATTGACATATATTTTCTTGGAATTATAAAGAAATTCCAGGTCTTGATCCCTATGTTTCCACTCATCAATTGGGTTTTCTAGAAGAACATCGAGGATTCAAGCAAGCAGTAAGAAGAACACACCCAGCTTATGCCACCAAAATTGAAGTTGAAGTTGATAAGCTTATCAAGGCTAAATTCATCACAGGAGTTCAATATCCCAAATGGATGGCTAATATTGTCCATGTGAAAAATAATAATGGACAAATTAGAGTTTTCATTGACTTTAGAGATCTTAATCGACATTCTCCCAAGGATGATTTTCTAGTTCCGATCACAGAACTCTTAATTGATGCAACAGCTAGCTATGAAGCACTTTCTTTCATGGATGGATATTTTGGGTATAATCAAATCCTAATGGCTTTAGAATATGAAGAATCTACAGCTTTAGAGACCCTTAAGGTGTTTTTTTCTATCGGGTAATTCCCTTTGTCCTGAAGAATTCAGGTACAACGTATCAACGTACCATGCACCATATCTTAAAACCCTTTTTTGGAAAATTTGTTGAATATTATGTGGATGATTTGGTGGTTAAATCCAGATAGTTTTCTGATCACTTGGCTGATCTGGAAATCATATTCAACAAACATCGACAACACAATTTGAAGATGAACCCCTTGAAATGTGCTTTCGGGGTAACCTCAGGAAAATTTCTTAGCTTTGTTGTACGCCATCATGGTATCGAAGTTGGTCTTGAGAAAACAAAATCAATCATTGGTATGTCACCTCCTTGAAATTTGAATGAATTAAGAGGACTTCAAGTACACTTGTCCTATATTCAGCGTTTTATTTCCAATTTGGTAGACAAGTGTTTACCCTTCACCAAATTAGTGAAGAAGGGAGTCACCTACCAATGGATCGAAGATTTCCAAGAGGCATTTGATATCCTCAAGAAATATCTCTTGAGTCCATCGGTATTAATGCCACCTATTGAAGGAAGACCACTTATCCTCTATGTGACAGCTTTAGAGTGATCATTGGGTTCCTTCCTTGCCCAAATAAATGATGTTTGGAATGAAAACAGCCTTTACTATCTCAGTCGAACTATGCTTAAGGCAAAAACTCGATATTCAAGTATTGAAAAGTGATGCCTAGCATTAATATTTATAGTTCATAAATTGAGACACTACTTGAAACATCATGAGGTCCAATTGGTATCTCACAATAACCCGGTAAAATTTATCCTTAATCTTCCAATGCTTACAGGACGTCTGGCAAGGTGGGCAAGTATTTTTCAACAGTTTGATATCTTGTATGTGTCTGAAAAGGAAATAAAGAGCCAAGCCCTAGTTTATTTCCTTGCTGAGCATCCATCCGCGGAAGATACATCATTTAATACAGAACTTCCTGATGAAGAGGTCTTCTCTATTCAAGAGAATCCTCAAACATGGTAAATGTACTTTGATGGTGCCTCCAAAAGTCCAACAGGGAAGAGAATGGAAAATCATAAACTCTACAAAGTTGGATTAGGAATAGTCCTTATTTCCCTAGAAAATGTAGTATTTCTTTATTCCTTTTTATTATCGGAAGGTGGCACAAACAATGAATCAGAATATCAAGTTCTCATCACAGGCTTGGAATTGGCACTTCAGGCACAGGTGAATCACTTGAAGGTAAAAGGTGATTCATATTTGGTAATCAAACAAATCAATGAAGATTATTCCATAAGAAAGGAAGAGTTAATCTCTTTGTGTGATTATTTCAGAGAGTTAATGGAGTAATTTCCCCCAGAAATGACATTCTCATATGTCTCGCGATCACAAAATTCCCAAGCTGATGCACTGGCTAATGTAGCCACAGCCCTAGCAGATCTAAATTAGGACGAAACAATCATCAGTATTGCCCACCATCTTGTAGTTTCACCTTTTGTTCAAATCCGAATAGAGGAAATCAATAAAATCAGTCCCATTTCTGAACCATATGGTCATACTACAGGATGGATGACACCTATCAGGGAATACCTTAAAAATGTAACACTCCTACCTGATAGAGCCGGGAAAGAACAATTCTGGAAATGTGTAGTAAATTTTACTCTTTATGATAGCCCAGATCACCAAAAAAATCTCTACAAGCAAGGTTTTGATAGAATTCCCTTCAGATGTATTAATGGTGAAGAGAAAATGGCTTTCATGAATTAATTACATGCATGAGTTTGTGGTACCCACCAGTCTGGGCAAAGACTTTCTAGTCAAATATGAAGGCTTGGATACTTATGGCCTTCAATGATACAAGATTGTGTTGACTTCACTAACAAGTGTCATTCTTTCCATGTATGTGCCAACTTCATTCATCAAACCCTAGAGTTGATTCATACATTTAAATACTCATGGCTATTTTCTACATGGGGAATGGATGTAGTATGACCTTATCCTCCGGCTACATCAAAGTTGTTTAAGTATATTCTTATTACTACTAACTTCTTTTCCAAATGGGTAGAGGAAATAACTCTTAAAGAAGTTAGTTCTAAAGGCATTGTTAGCTTCATCAAGTCTAACATCATTACCAGATTTGGTGTCCCTCATACCATACTGATGGACAATGGCACCAACTTTTGTTCATCCAAGGTGATAAAGTTGTATCAAGAATAGAACATCAAATCCAACCATTCATCTCAGTATCATGCGGTGGCTAATAGACAAATAGAAGACTTTAATAATACTCTTTCAAACATACTGCAAAAGATGGGAGATAAAGATAAGAAATCATAGCCTGATAAACTTTTTCATGCTTTATGGGATTATAGGACCACCACTCGCACTGCTACGCAGTCAACTCCATATTCATTTGTATATGGAATAGAAGTATTCTTTCCCATTGAGGTTCAATTACCTTAACTCAAAGTATCTATTTGTGATCAGTTATCTATAGATGAACAATCTCAGAAGCGATTTGATGAATTGGAATGATTAGATGAAAAAATATTGGGCACCCTACACCACTTGGAAGTCTATCACGAATTGAATAGCACAAGCTTTCAATAAAAAAGTTTTTCTTTGTTCATTCATTCAAGGAGAATTGGTATTGGTCCTCAGAACTCCAATGATACCAGGAAAGAAACCTCCAAATCTTGAGCCAAAGTGGGAAGGACCTTATTCAATACATAAAGTCTACTCCAATGGAGCTTATTCTTTATTCTCAATGGATGGAAAACTCATTACAACTCTAACCAATGAAAGATTCTTGAAGAAGTATTTTGTGTAACACAAATACACCCCATAGTCCTCACTACCAGACTTTAAACTGAATGGTCCCTTTTTTCCTTATTGCAAGACATTAAACTACATAGCCCCTCTATCATCCAACATGACATTAAAATATGTCCCCTTTTTGTCCAACATGACATTAAACTGTTCGTCCGAGATGCAAGACGTTAAACTTCCAAGCACCCCATGTCTGTGAAACATGACATTTAAACTGTGAAACAATTCCTTATACATTCTACATGATGTTAAACTATGCACATGTCCTGCAAGACGTTAAACTACAATACTTCCTAACTACATGATGCTAAACTGTACAGCACCCTTTTGTCCCACATGATGTTAAATTGTGCATATTTAGGGTTGTTGTTACCTCTTGTTTCTCACACTGAGCATGACTCACGTGAGCATAGAGTAAGCTTCAAACATAACACCATCGCTGGGACGCTAACCACGCGTATGTCCCAACACCATATTCGGGTTTTCCTCAAGTACAACTTTATCACCAATTCATTCTCAATCGAACTACGCGAACTTTGATCCTTGCCTTCTAGGCTGGGTACGTAGTCAACCTCCCGAGGTTCAATTCCAAAACCAATATCTTCAAATCGGTTCATCTCCATCTCATACGATGTTGATATGTGAAGCCCCCACCCCTCCCTGAAACCAATATATTCACATTGGTTCATCATCTTCCTTGATATATGACATTAAACTATACAGTCCCACGTTTTCCTCACTACAAGACATTAAACTTCATAGCAATGCGTCCTAGCTACATGACGCGAAACTATGCAGCACCGGTCCATGCATATGACCTTAAACTATTCGCACATTTTTCCTATATGAAAATAAACTACAACAGTCTCTGACACCCTCATCTGAGAGGGATTCATTATTGACATTGATCTCCAATCATGTTATATTCCATGGACTACATGAATACATGGAAATTCCCAAACCTTTAATCTTGGATCCAACCATCATCACACTAAAGTCCCCTTTCACCCTTCACATGTACTAACCAAATCTGTACAGAGGGTATTCCAAGAACTACGTATGGATTGATTCCTATCCTTATGGGATATGTAGTAAGGTTCGAGAATCCCTCGAACCCAGCCCCAAGTCTTTGGGCCTAACCCCAAACTCCACTATCATTCCCTTGGCTGAAAAGTCCCCCTACGAGCACCTGAATGTGGTATAAAAACCCTGGTCTTTATTCACATCATGTTTATAACAAACAGAAAATGTGTCTCCCTCATTATTGTATGAAATCTACGACCCTAAACTAAGATCTCCTATGCTCTCATCCCACATGACGTTAAACTGTATTTCAAGAACTACGTATGGCTTGATTCTCATCCTAATGAGATATGTAGTGAAGTCCAGCATCTCAATTCAGGACCCAGCCACAACATGATTATAGTCAGCATTGGTCTATGTATCTCCATCAAGCATTGGACAATACCCATTTTTATGTTTCATACTCCTAACCTTAAATACTTCCAGATCTCCATAACCCTTTTCTTGACTTCTGGTCACAAAATGTCTGATACCCGGGAATTATTTTGCCTAACCATGTAGCATGTGCCCTTAGGTGGCCTTGCATAAGTAGTCTACATAATGGACCTGTCAGCCAAAAGATGATATTTTTTGACTATCCATCCAATTCCCTTAAGTGGCCCTGCATAATTCAAACCCCATAACGGGTTTTTCAAATAGTGGTAACTTCATTCTTGGGGGGAAAACCTCTTTTGTCTTTATTGGTCTTAACGACGAAATGTAGGGATCCGCAAAGACTTCTATCCTTAACATATTATCCTCATACTCTTTTTTATGATATTAAAGTATTCAAGTCTATGATTTATATTTCCCTTCCCTAAATTTGGATCAGACCTTTACAGGAGTGACATTCATCCAATTCTTTTACAATCTTGATTGAGAATATCCTTTCCATATTCAAGTACCTTTCTCCTTACAGCAGACTCTGTGCTTTGGAAAATTTGAGTCTCCATAAACTTCCACTGGCTTTTAGCAATAGAAAAGTAAAATTTATGAGAGTTCTTTTTCCTAACTATGCAGCACATGCCCCTATGTGTCATTACATAAGTAGTCTACATAACAGACCTGTCAGCCAAAAGATGCAATTATTTGACTTTGCAGCCAATTCCCTTAAGTGGCCCTGTATAATTCCACCCCATAACGGGTTTGTCAAATAGTGGTAACTTCACTCTTAGGAAATACTTCCTCTAATGCCTTTTAGCCCTTTTCTCATATCATCTCTCATATTCAAAATTTCTTATGTCATTTTTTACATGTTTTCCCCTAACCTTGAACGTGGTAATATGTTTTCAAACAAATTATCAAGGAATTGAGTCAATTTTAATCTATTCAATCAAAGCTATTCGGCCTTAAACATTATCCTTTTTATGTCCGACATGCATGACTTTAAACTTCCAACAAAAGATAGGGTAATCATTAAATTGGGAACTTGTAAAAGGAACTCTGAACAAAAGTTGAGTCCCATCTCTCTAAACGTACATATTGTATGATTTAGGTAATATTGAGCAACTAAAGATGCCAATTTTTTGGGGTTGTTTGTAAAATCCTAGAAAAAATCAAACTATGATTACTAGGCCCATTGACTTAGGTAAAAAAATATATAAGTAATTAGCAAGAGATTGCAGGTACAAATGATTGAATTGGCAATGTTTTTTTCATTGATGCACAAGATTAGAAGAACATCCACAGATTGGAGTATCTTCTCTTTTTCAAGAATTACAAGAGGCTTTAAACATAACTTTTCATTTTATTTACGGCATCTCGAGATTCATTAGCAGCCACTTGAAGTTCATTCACTCGACCAGCTTCACTCTTTTTATCTTGATGGAGTGCCTTCTTGGCATCTGTGATGGCTTTCATACCATTCGTTTGGACTCCTTACAATGAATTTTTATGCTGGTCAAGTTCCATATTAACGACATCTAACTATTGTTGAAGATGAATATGCTGGAAAACATTCTCCTTGATCTTATGCTTCAGCTCCTTCAGCTTTGTAGCATGATCAGCCTCAGCTCAGGACACTGCAGCCTCGAATTTTCCGATATTGGTCAACATCCTTGCTCTGGTCAGATCTTGATATAACTTTTGCTCCTTCTCCCTCCTTAAGATGACATGTTTCACTACGGTATGGATCTCTTGATATCCAAAACCACCAAGTCCCAGCATGAAGAACAAGGATGATTGTCACGGGATTTTCGAATACAGCTCTTCAAGAGGAACTTCATATATGATCTTCCATATATTCTGCCATGCCTTGTGACATAATAATTGGAGAGCCTTTTTCACCTCTGAGTCTAATTCAACATCACTATCGCAGGGGGGAATATAGTCCTAGATTAATGCACTTAAGGAAGTGCCCTGTTCTACTCCTTCCCCCATGACCCTTGGTACTTCACTTTCTACTCCCGTTGGGGCTGAGGTTGAGGCTTCACCTCCAGATCTAGCAACTGAAATTGACGGTCTTGCATAGTCAATTAAAATCTTTGGTTAGTTCCAAAGGATAAAAAAAATTTATTAGCTCTCTTGAAAATTAAATATAGCCAGAAATATTATCATCTTTTACCCAATGGTAGATCAGCTGCATGATAATGCTCCTCCCCGTCTTTCCTAGCTTCAACAGGATTTTCAGGATGGATTTCTGGAAGCTCAGCCGGGTTAAGTTCCACTTAATCTAGCGTCTCTACAATGATAGGGTTTTCTCTACCCCCTTTAGGCATTGGCAGATTAGTAGCTTGCTCATACAGAACTTCACATTTCAACCAATCATGTTCAGAGATGTAATAATTTTTTTTAACAGGATGAAGGATAACAATCACGTCCAAAATCTTCTAAATCACATGGTAATTTAACATGATCTAAAATTTATTTAAAAGACACTCCAAGTTTCATCATTTAATCTAGGGATATCTCAGATTCCTGTTCAGTCTCACCAGTGGTAGCATTTAACATGTCTTCTTGGTGACCCTCCTCCTGTGACCTCTGACCCCGAACAGCTTCCTCAAAGAATATTGCGGAGTTAGCTGTAGTGGTCTCCAAATTTTTTGGTGTAGGTGTTGAACCTAAAGAATCACAGAATGGAAGTCATATGATGTGTTAATTCAACTTTCTATGAAGTATTGTTAATTTACCAGAAGTAGGTTCTTCTCTCCTTGAAGTAGCAACAGGAGCAATACTGGGAACAGAAGATGGCTCTTCTTCTCTCCTTGTTTCTTCAGAAGCAGCCAGGTCAGCATAAATTTGTGACTGTCCACCATCACCCTTCTTTTTCCTCAGAGGAGGGTCAGTCCTCTCCCTCAAAGGGGAAATCGAATAATCCCCTGTAATCCCAAGAATTATGAGCAATCTTTTCATGAGTTAGGATTCATGACTATTTGAAGGACTTACCACTACTGATGAAGTGTCCAGCTGTGGACTTCTTCCTTCGATGCCTTTGCTTCTTTGACTTTTTGGGTGTGTTGACATCTTCACCTCCAAATACAGGTATTTGAGAGTTAAAATCCCTTTCTAACTCCTTATACATGGCTTGCTGGCCTGTAGATACCTCGCCCGGCTCGCGAGGAGATTCAGCGGCTGCAAGAGCGGTGCCACCAGGGCTATACTGTGGTTAAGGGACCTCAGTTATTCCTTTCTTAACAAGCTACAGTATGAAGAAAGTAATTTTCTATTAGTAACAAAGATTTTATTGAAATTAAGTTGAAAAGAAAATAAGGAAATAAATTTACATCTCATGGAGCCACCTAATCATGCCACTCCTCATCTACTGAAGCACCAATCCCCTCAGTGGTGACATGATTAATTATTTCCTTCACCCTCTTGGTAATATTAATGGAATCATTAGTGACATATATGAGAATTTCTAGCTCTCTGATGCAAGCCCGCACTTCATCGGGGTTATCCTCGAAGCGGATATATGCAGAAGCCCGTAGATTCCCCACTCTAGGGATATGTAGTCCATCGCATAAGTCTATCCAGGTGGTTTCAGCATCAAAATATAAACTCCTCCATGGTTGGACAACCTATGGTTGTAAATATTCAGCATGTGCACCAAAAGGTCGCAAGGAGGGTCCTATAATCTAGGACTTAAACTTCTTCCCAGCTCCTGAAATCAGAGATAAAGTATAAGAAAATGAAACTTGTTGCTCTATAAAATAATGGCGACTAAATTTCCTCAATTATATAACTCACCTGGAGTTAATGGAGTAGGTATCTTGACTCTAGAAAGAGGATTATATCTGGCACAAGGCTACTTTGACACATGTCGTGCCTCGTCATCCCTATCCTGGGAATCCGGTGAATCAGCCCCGGGTGAGGAACCCAGTGAATCAGCTCTGTGTGATGAAGAATCACCTTCCAGATGAAGGGTTTCTTTCCTAACGGTTCTCTTTTTTGTCCCCACCTGAGGGACTGGATGATTCAGTACCCCTTTAGGGTATAAATCTACCCAGTTCTCGGCATACTATGTAGTCAATTGACTCGCCGCTCCAGCAACTGGTAGATCAAACACTACCCCGATTATCTCCATAGCTATCAACAACCATAGTTGTCAGGAAACAATTTGATGCTGCTCTGACCTGACATTCACAGGAGGGGATACAATAATCGGCTACAGACACTTGAATTGTCGTGAAAATCTATATGGAGAATAAGCCTCTCATATAATCTCTCCAATAATTCTGCTATCCAATACACCATCTTTGCAATCCAGCATATATAACTTCAAGTCCAGGCTAGCAGTTCCATCATCCATGAACCACCCGGTTGGCCAGTTTCCATAAGGAAAGAAGTGAAATTCCTTGAACATGATTAGCCTCACCTTTAGATCATAGGAATTGAGGTAAAATAGGGAAATTCTGGAAACTTTCTACACTAATGGCCTAAAATAACTTCCAAGAACATGTACTCCGCTCTGTACATCGTATGTCCTGAAGTGAGTGGCAATCCATCCCCACAAAACTTGGAATGGTCCCACTAAGGATACTTACCCATATAGACATGGAGTATGCTCATGTGAATCTTCTCCAAAATTGGGGTGGCCAACCCAACCATTTTTCTCTAATCCAACTTGGATTCAACAACGAAGGTCCCTGGCATGATGCCTCCCTTTGAATCCCTAACTGGCAGAATATAAACACTGATCCAAAATGCTAAAAAACCCGCCATATGGGTCTTATCTGGGATTCTTTGATCCACCTCATACCCCCACTTTTCAAACTCTCCCGCTTCCAGAGTTGTCTAGAATGTTCCAAGAGCACCCCTCTTCTCTGTTATGGGGAAGCTAGTAGGACAAGTACAAGTGGGAACCTTCTCCTTCTTCTTGATGAGAAACATATCCATCCACTTTTCTGGATTAATATCCTTTTGAGAATGAGTTTTTTTGGACTTTAAATTCTTGAGCTTTTGGAAAAAATTCAATAACTCTCGATCCAAAGCTGGAGTCTTCTCTGAATCATTCCAGGTCACCTTGGGGGGGATAAATTCATCATACATATCTCCCAAAATTGGAGCCCCTGAGATCTTGTAGACATCCCACAAGATGATTCCTTCTTCAACATGAGTCAGATGGAAAGAATTGGTTTCCAGGCTCCAGCGGCTGATTAGCTCCAGCACAAAATTATCATTCCTATAGACCTATGTCCGCCCAGCCCATATGGCTTTATATATTGCAGATCCCTTCAGATCCTTGACAAACTCTACAGAGGTTTGTCGCCCCCAATATGCCCACATCCAAGTCGGATTCACACCTCCTCTGGGATAGAAATATCAACTCTTTTTTCCATCCCTTGGATTGATCCGTCTAAGAATTTTGGAAAATAGAGGGATTGCAATGCAGATGCAACTCATGCTTATGAGGATTCAGATCTGGAGCACATGGGCTATGATGCATTATGTATGCCTTCTCCACTGTTCCAGCATTTCCAAATGATACTGCAACTGAGACATTTTCTGAAGAGAAATTGGTGTAAGTCTGAAACCAAGATTGAGGAATATAATTCTTTGCTTCTGGAATGTTGAATCTTTGTAGATGACCATGGCCATATAAAGGCATGTAGATGATCTGTGGGAAATTGGCATGATATTTCTTCAAGTACTTATCCAAATCTGGGAGAGTGTTATCGCATATATCATAATAATCATGGCCAACGGCGTTCATCATGTCATCAATTCTCTTGCTGGCCAACTCATCAGCTGATCCAATTCTTTTGGGAGCCATTGAATCTGCACAAAGATCAAACAGTTAACTTTTAAGTAAGTCTGTTTTTATGAAATACTTGTGAAGAAAACAAAAAAATGTCCAAGTCATTAAGGCGCACAAGTCATGTCATGAAAGTAATGCCACGCAGGTATTTCCACACAAGTATTTCCGCGCAAGTCAAAATCCATACTAGAGAAGCACGACACAAAGAAGAGCGAACGACCAAGGAAATGAAGACACTTGTGCGACGAGAGCTCAAAATCTTTGAAGGATGGATGCTTTGGGCGATGTGACACCCATATATAAAGGAAATCCCGCAACCCTGCATGCCAGAAACTGCACACTGGAACCTACACGCCAAAATCTACGCGCCGCAGAACCCTTGTTTATCATTTTCCTTAGAGTCAAATCCTATTTCCTTTTTTGGATCCAACTCTCAGGGGGGGATTTTATTGAAAATCCTTTCTGTCACAGAGTCCAACTAATGGAAAATGGAATACCTTAAGCCCAATGAGGGCCACCCTTTGAAGAACATCAAAAATTGACAAAGGGATAAACCAGGAACTCATTTGGAGGGAGTCGCGCAAGTATCATGCGCGTCGTGCAAGTCACTTGCACGCCACATATGGGTCACGCAACTCACTTGTGTGCCCTATTCCTTTTTTCACCCAAGGTTCCCAGTGACCTATAAATAGCCCCTGCGGGCCCCCCATTTCGGAGATGAATTTTCCAAAACTCAGATTCAAGCTCTGGTCACCTAAGTCTTTTTCTGACATCTTCCGAACACTTCTAAGGTAATTCATTACCTATAATAGATGCTCTAAAGATGAAGAATAAGTCCTAAGTATTAGAACTCATAAATACATGAGCGTATAAGTGTTCATACCTTTAGGGAAATGGAAACACATGCGTGTTGCCTTGCCCTCTCAAGGGAAATTGCACGCCAACCTTCTGGAAGCCTCTATGGATGATATTAAGGGCTTGAGTTCAAAGTCGCCCAAGTATTACCCTATATATTCATCATCGCCCAAGGTGACTCATGTCGTGCAAGTATACTTGCGCGGAAGAACAATACTTGCACGCCTTCTTCCTAGTCACCTCCTTTCCTCAAATCCACCTATCTTCTTCAAGACATGGCCTTCAAAACCCACTTCAAAGCTATTTATGGAATGGTTCCTTTGTTGGATTCCTTATCTGAGAGGAATTCAGTGGGCCTCCTTCTTAAGAGTAAGCCCCAATAATAATTTCCTTTAATTGGGTCTCCTTCTCAGGAGTAAGCCCCAATCATAATTTCCTTTAATTGGGCTTCCTTCTCAAAAGTAATCCCCAACCTTAATTTCTTTTGATTTGGGATTCCTTCTCAGGAATAAACACCAATCATAAGTCCCTTTTAATTTTAGTCTCTTTCTCAGGAGTATGCCTCGAGTTAAAATTCCAAATCTCCATAAAGTACAAATATCTTTATGGACCCTACACCTGGCCTTCTTTCCTGAAATAAGTCCCAATATTCATCTACTTAGGCCATCATACATATGTAAGCCCCACATCATTTCTCATGACTGCATCTTTCATGGAACCATTTTCAAGTTTGCTGATACCTCTTGTTTCTCACACCGAGCATGACTCACATGGTATTAGAGTGTAAAAGTAATAATGACATCTCTTTTTGGGCCATTAACCATGCATAAACCTTTCCCTAACTATGTGGATTTTGATCTCTGCCTTTGAAGTAGAGTATGCAGGAATCCTTTATAAGGTTCAAGCCCATCATTTATTAATTATTTTCCGTACCATATGATGTTAAACTATATCCTTCTTATCTAACTACGTGGGTTTTGATTACTTTCTTTTTTTAACAAGGATATGTAGGTAGCCCATCTGTGGGTACGAACCCAACTCTGAAATAATCTAGATCTTTCTGAACCACCATAAACTTCAAGAGCCCCACTGAGTGGCTTTAAAACCAGTATGGTTATCATAATGGCCAAGATATTTCTATATAATGTATTGAAGGATACCATTGACTAAAAATATCTAATACATACGGATGATTCTCCATCGACGAAGAACCTCAAATACATATAAAAGATTCTCTAAATCACATACATATTAATAATTGATTTCTAAATCCAAAGGAAAACTCATTTTCATACTTTTTGAATTAATAAGGATTCGTGAACATAACTTAAATCTATAATAGAGTCCTGGAGTATGTAATAATTCCCCTCAAAAAGGTGTGATGATCCTGAACTCCCATCCTCTCAACCAATGAATATTCTTAATCCTCATCGGTCCACAACTAATGAGAACCTATCTTTGGAATGTAGGTCCAAATGGATATAGAATCATTGGATGTTTTCGGTTCTACGAATAAACCCATTAGAAACCACTTGAAAAGTTTGAACCTTAAACAAACAAGGTCATACCCAGTTCCAGAAAAAATAGTCCCAAACATCTCCTATAATCTCATCCACAATCGAGATGTAAAATGTGTGTCACAATTAGAGATGATCGTCGATGGATCCCCATGAAGTTGTACAATATCTTATACGTAGAGAGTCCCAATCCATCTATTGATCCTTGCTATAAAATGGGTAATAAGTGGGTCTACTTGGTGAGTCAATCAATGATCACCTAGATAAAATCATGTCCCCTAGATGTCTGTGGTAGCCCTATAACAAAGTCCATGGAAATAGCATCCCACTTCAACTCTTGTACCTCTATTGGTTGTGTTGCGTCTACTGAAACCTGATATTCTGCCTTCACTTGCTGACAAGTGAGGCATTGCGAAACAAACTCCACCACTGCCTTCTTCATCTCTGGACAACAGTGCTCACACTGGAGGTCCTGGTATATATTCACCACACCAGGATATACCGCCATAGGAACTCCCTCAATACCTCCTCCCATAGCACCACCAGGACCATGGTACATCCTCTGAAGAGGATGACGTGCTCCCCATCTTCATAAAATCCATCAAGTGCATGTCAAGTGGATATCTAAGCATGTAAAGCCTCGTAATCAATGTCCCCAAGATATGCCTCACAAACTCCATAAAGAAGTGGTGGAGTGATAGTAATAGAATATAGGTAAGCTTATCTATCTCTATCCACAAAGGATATCTACAACGTGGCTAGCTGCTCCATTGCCTCACTCAGCAGCGGAAAAACAGACCTCATGCTGAGTGTGTCTGCCACTACATTCCCCTTCCCAAGAGTATAGACTATCTCAAGGACATAGTATTGGAGGAACTCTATCCATCGCCACTGTATCAGGTTCAGATCCTTATGTGAGATGATATACCTGAGACACTTCTGATCATATTAGACTATAAAACGTTCACCAATCAAGTAGTGTCGCCACATCTTCAGCGTAAAGACCATTGTTGCTAACTACAGGTCATGGGTAGCCTAGTTCTACTCATTTTGTCTCAACTGCCATGAGACGTAGGCGATCACTTCCCACACCTGCATTAGGAAACAACCTAGTCTAGTCCTGGATATGTCACAGTAGACTACATACCCAATGCCCTCTTTTGGTGGCCTCAATATGGGGGAAATCTTCAGTATCAATCTCAGCTCCTGAAATCTCTTCTAACACTTCTCCGTCCATAAGAAATGATCCCCCTTATTGGTCAAAGTTGAAAAGGGTGTCGTTAATCTAGAGAAGTCTGGTACAAATCTCTGGTAGTACCCATCCCAAGAAGAAGTCCTTCTCCCTTCGGAGAGGTAATCTAGGAAACGTCTTTTGAAAATATATCCACACACTCTGCCACTACAATTGGGAAATGAAAACTCAAAAATCCTGCTGCCACGAGTGTAAGGCTGGAATAATCAAGAGTGATCAGTTGCACCCTTCTATGCATGAGTTTATCCTATGCTATGTGGGTTTCCATTTTTTCTGACCAAGGAAAACCCCATTTCAATGTTGTAGATATACTACATCCTTTTTGCCTAAAACATTCAATCTGAGTATGATCTGTAGATGTCTGGTCCACACCCAAAATAACATCATAAGGGCTTGACTTTTCCACCAAGAGGTTATAACAGAAAATCTTGCCTCAATGGTCAGATCACACCATCAGCATAAGTGTGATTATCATGTCTCCTCCTAAAGGAATCTCCAGACGTCAGGGTCAAGTCATCGGTTTAACCAGAAACTCTGGGTCTTGAATAGGATTCACAACAAGATGGAATGATTGGTACCTATGTCTATTAATACGAAAGATAGTAGTAGAGATATACTGTA
Source organism: Viscum album (assembly GCA_963277665.1). NCBI lineage: Eukaryota > Viridiplantae > Streptophyta > Magnoliopsida > Santalales > Viscaceae > Viscum > Viscum album. The sequence continues at coordinate 2,137,516,666 of OY728138.1, forward strand.
CCTTGAATCATTCATGTAGCCCTTAGGTCACACTCCTTGACCACTTGTAGCTACTCCCTTCCCCTGTCCTCCAGCTCCAAATACCTGGTGGGGACCACATTGGGGGGGGTTGTAACATGTTGAAATGTATACCACCTCATGCTACTATCCTAAATCCACTTCCATATATACTACTCTGTAGAATCATATGTACCTATCACTTCATATTCCCGATACATTTTACACGCCCAAGTCTCTAAGACTAGCATTAATTTCCTACTTTCCCACTACTAACATTCACTGGCTGTATCCGCTCATCCAATGAACATTCAACCAAAGAGGTTATCTCTAGCACCCTAACATAAATAAAAATTCATATAGGAATAGCACTAGCTTAGATGTCACTAAACACAGCTCGATCGGAGGTCTGATCCCTGAATCACTGACCGTACTGCATTCATCGAGTATGTGGGATGGTCAGTACGCCTCCATGAAAACTCAGTTACCAACATGTTGTCTTGCCGAAGTCGTAGAAGCTATAGTGAACACTCTTCCCTTATCTTTTTATGGCATGAGACCCCATTCTCTAAGGAAGTTTCTCAAGCTTGTCCACAGAAAAGTCACCTCTTCGCAAGATCAGGGTAATTAAAACCCTATCATCGTCCTGCTGAGCCACGTAGAAGGCTCTCTACCAGGACCTCCATCTGATCAAATGGTTCCTTGGCTAGATGGAATCTCATCCACCACCTCAAGCCAGTACTTATCCGCCTATGAGTCGGGATATCCTCAGAACCTAAGGTGTATCTGATACTGAAACACTTGTAAGGAAGTAAGCCTCCATGTGTCCTCTAATGATACCACAGGTTGTAACAGCTAACCAACGAGCAGTGATATAGCTAGAACACTACCCAAAGGTACCATATTGGGATACAATCAATGTACCAAAGATTATCCAACCCACATACCATCCTCATGGTTAGGCACTAGAAAATACTAGTAGCTAGGATCACCATCTACTCTACTAGTGTGCTAACTAGGTAGAAAATGCTAGCCATAGCCTCCAGCCAGTCCTCAGCTGCTTGGGAATCTATCTCACCTCGAAACCTCATAGGACTCTGCCACTAGAACTTGTGCAATGAACTCAGTTGGTGTGCATTGTCCATCAATGAGGCTGGTGGTAACTGCTTCCCAATGGGTGGTGGTGCTACTGGTACACCACCTAAATGTGCCAACACATTAAGAGGGCCCTACACCAGAGCCTCATCCTTCGGTGGGACATCATCATGTACTCTCTTGGGAATCCTATATTGTTGTCTACAAGGCATCATCATGATAAGTAATAGGTCTGCCATGGTAATTAAGTTATACCTAGGGATCTGACTCGAAAGAAACCAAGAAAAAACATTTCTAAAACACATGCAATCAGTGCTTTTGTGCACCAAGTCAAAAATCAGAATTCAGAGTCCTGTTGAATGGATACGTTAGCCACTGAACCAACACTGGACTCCCCAAACTAAAAACCACACTCAAAACACTTAACACTATTGCTCCATTTAAAATATCAGAGTCCGAGTTATTCGGTAGAATCGACTCCTCTAATACCACTTGGTCACCAACCATCCCCTAGGGCCCGTTCCATGACTACCCCAAGCCCACCTTCCATAGGCCTGGGGTTGGAGACTAGCACCGAAAAGGAGTATCCCTAGAATGAGAAGGCATTGGCTTTAAACCTGTCCAAACAGACTAGCCATGAACACAACAAGAAGCAACCATGAAGTAAACAGTTGTAGTAAAAAGTGTGCTGAAAGTAAATGGGATGAAATACATGCCCAATTGGAATGTACAAGTACAAGTTAAAGGAGAAAATAGCTCCTGGATCATCCACCAAGGATCCTACCATAATGGTTGGTACAACTCATCTCCACTACTCTCCACGTCAGCCAATCTCATATGTGTACTGCCTGATCCTAGATCCCTCAAGTCTTAGCCTAGGTGATCGTTATCTACACAATATTCTACATGGTGAGGGCAAAGCCCGTGCAGGGTGAGTATAATAATACACAGTAGGGACCCAAAGACCCCCAAAGGTCTCATAGAATTCGACAAAGGAAAACCACAAAGCATGATCGCAATCACAAAGTGCAAGTCAATAGACATATCTCAAATAGAGTCTGAGCTCAAACCAGGTATTAGTGAAGTAAAGAAGTATAAATGATTAGTCACGAAGCTAGATCATGTTATTTTGTAAAGAGGTATTACGGCTGACCATACAGATTCGGACCCACATAGGATCGATAGGTACTAACCCCCACAATGACCCACACATGAACTGTATGCACTGACCCACATAGGATCATTGAGCGCTGACCCACACAGGATCTGACCCACACATGATCCGTATGTGCTAACCCAAAAAGTATTTCTTGGTATTAACCTATGTTTTATCTGTCTCTAACCTTCGCCTCACTGTAAACCACTGGATTCCCACTCATAGTATGCTTGATTCTGGGAGAACCGCTCGTCAATCCATCGGTCCTATTTTAACCGACACGAAGTCCCATGAAGAAGTAACCCGATGATTTGTCACATCATAAGGGTCCCAATGCATAAGATGGTGCGTCAATCGAATTATTAGTATTTGAGTTATTGGCATTTTAGTGCCGAGGGATCGGTTGGATTTGGAGTCGATCAAACCTGGTCATACTCCAACCTTCCCCAAAACTCTCGTGGATTATTTCAAAAGGACCGCCTCATCCTAAGGGTTCCAACACAACATACAGCGCGTCAACCAGATACCTGATCTATTAGTTGCATCCCTTTCAGTGAAATGGGGTTGATCTCACCTTGGTCCATCTCGGCTTGGTCGGGCCCGCAAGAATATGAAAAAGAGACCAATTTCCAAAAGGGGTCCCAATGCCACTGATGGCATGTCAATCGGACTCTTGGTTCGTCAGTTAGGGGCATTTATTTATTTAAGGACCGGTTGGGTCTGGGCCCGGTCCGACTTGGTCAGACCGGCAAAACAAAACGGGTCATGGGGTTTACCTGACCTCACCCAGGTCCGACCTATAATGTGTCAGCTCAGTTCATCGGGTCCGGCCTGTCAGGGTTGGTCCAATTTAGTTCACGGGCCCGGGTCATAGTTGGCTCAGCCCACAGAGTGGGGCTCGGCCCACCCGCGCTGGTCTGCCGAGCCATGGTTCTGGCCCAGCCCACTAGAGGGTCCGGCCCACTAGTTCGCTGGTCCTGCCCGGACCGCTGGGGGGTCCAGCCCGTTGGGTGGGTCTGGTCCGCTTGGCCGGCCCGCGATGGCTCGGTCTTCCCGGAGGCAGATTATTGCATCCCACTGGCCCTGTGCTTGCAGGGATGTTTTACAACTAGTGGGGCACTGCCCCACCACAATTAAAGGTCAGTCATTTAGTAAACCAAGGTTTCACCCATGTGGAGCATCGTAGGCCACACCACCCCTTCTTGTCGTTGCCTGCTAGCTGCGGGCGCTTCTGTCGGTCAGTGCATGTGGGCGTCACCCTTATACCGCATGGTCGGCTCAGGCCTGCAGACTTCGGCCTCCGCAATGTGCTTTCGCCTTCCCCCACTCGCGGCCGGTTTTCATGTGTCTTATCCATCCACTTCCGGCTTCCACAGACATGGCGCACCAGCGATTTCTTCCATGGGTCACCGGGCTTGCTCTGGTGTCTGTTCTTGGTGTTGTCTGCGCCTACAGCTCTATAGTGTTATCGTCGTCACAAAGTGACCCACTCTTTCGTGTTGTCGTCAAGTCGAGAATTGTTTCTCGAAGTTCACATCAAGAATGAAGTGGCGGAGGGTCTAGACCATTTTTGTTTGGCATGTTCCCTCCGTGTTACATGATATCAAGTGGGAGAGAAATTTAATTCATCAAAGACAACTTCAAAATATACCCCCTACCTGGAAGATACATTCACTGATGACGATTGAAGAAACCCCCTTCATCATTGTCATGGATTAGTGATTCAGTGGTGCTCGTCACTGCTTGCTGGAACCTGTCTCATCCTCCAAGTGGTTGGCATCATGGTACTTTATCAGAGATTCCTCGCTTGGTGATGTCGTGCCCACACTCCACCCGGAGCTCCATATAAATAGGAGAGGTGAGGGTGAGTAACTCATGTGGAATTAATGGGGTTCATTTTATTAAGGAACCTTCTTAATTCCAACGGTGCGATTACAAGAATATAGGGGGTCAATCCATTTAATGAATTTACGTGTCATTGGTCCCACCGCACATCTGTTGGAGAAAAGATAGATAAAATAACAATAAAATTGTAATTTTTTTATTCTTTAAAAATCTCCAAAAACTAACTTCTTCTCCTGACAAACTGTGGTCGAAGTGAAGCCTCCCTTAAGAAAATATCTGCTCTACAGATTCAATGATGCTCTCAGATTTTCAATCTGTGTAATGAGTCATAAGATAGAAAATGATTCCCACACATTTTCTGAACATACCTGAAAAAAAAAATTCAGAAAATTATTAACAGTCACCCTCGACCTACACCGGTCAAGGTTAGGCTCTGCCTAAGGGAAACATGTCCCAATGAACTCAACTATACTCTCAAATTTTCAATTTGAGTTACTATTTAGAAGTTATGTATTTTAACAAAAAAAATTATTGTTACTTAATTATATTATTTATGGCCAAAAACTAAATTCCATAGTTATCATGCGTCATCCAATGTTAGTATCTTCCTAAAGAAAGCATACCCCCATGAGCTCAACGGTGGTCTCAGATTTTTAATCTGAGTCACTGTTGTTGAGTTATAAGAATTTTAAAAATAAAATAACTTCATTTAATTATTTTATTTATGGTTATTCTATTTTTTGGGTTTTCTCACTGGAGTCCTGCGCCGACTAAATTTAAGTTGCTCCTAGGGTAAACCCGCTATCCTGAACGTAATGGTGCCCTCATATTTATAATTCGGTCACCCGTTTAAGATTTATTCAACTTTTTTAAGAAGACCACTCATGCACACTATTTTTAAACTTAACATTTTTTCCCTAATCATTCCAGTTACTCTGGGACTCGGAATCACTTGCCGCCAGATTTCACGGACTTTTAATAATGTTATATTTTAAAAAAACATGGAAAAATCAGGGTCTTTATAGGGAAGGAATCAAAAATTCCATGTGGATATTGGGTTATGGAGTGATTAATTGAGGGGATCACATTATCATGGCTATATGAAGAAGCAATAGCTATTAGCGTGACAATACGAAGAAGCATGAGGCGAATCCAAGCAATATGAAACACCACCCAAGGGACCTTGAAATCACTTCGTACTAACCTAGACGTCATTATGGGAGTAGGTTTTTAAAAAAAAATAGTTTCATAGGAAGGTAACTTTCAAAGCTCTGGTGCCCCACAAATTAGAGAGACCCCGCGAAGGGGTATGCTTTATTAAGTGGAGTGGCCTAGCCTAGGCATGGGGTATACATGCATATAAAGGTTTCTTTGTGAAGTGGAAGTGATTTTATGGAGTAAGACTTCATAGATCATGGGTTCCTTGAAAAGAATGGCATTGTGAAGCAATATACTTCGCGAAGCACCATGATCCTGCATTGGCATGGAGATCACATGTGCAAGGAATGTACTTCATGAAGCATGAGTGCTTGGAAAAGATCCAAGTTCTCTAAGGGAGATTCTTCCTTTGAAATGGCCTATGTGCTCCGCAAAGGGCATCCCTACATGAATAGGGGGTTTATTTGACCTATGAAAATGGTATTTCTCAATTCTCAAATACCTTGAAGATCTCATTTTTCTCAATTCTTTGCAGAGAAGAAGTTGCTTCGTGATTTTAGAGCAGATAAGGTGAATGGTTGAGGTATCCATCCTTTGGGTCTGAGGGAAGCCTAGTTTTTATATGTGAGAGGTGAAGTGAAGCTCTGACATCTCATTGTGAAGCCATGTGCCACTTGGAAATCAGAAGAAGATTGTGTCAAGTTTATCATAACTGTGTAGTCAACCGTCATCCCCTCCTCGGTACTGAGGCATCCTTAATTCTCTTAGAATCACTTGTGGAGGCTTCTGTCAATTTCCATGGGATCAAAATGGCGATCTAGTTCCCTTAATGATGTGGAGATTTCCATCTATTTCATCATAACCACAGATCCATCCACCTCTTTTAATCTACAAAGATCATAGAAGAGTCCATGGATTTGGCCTGGCCATGGTGCTAAAGGGATTCGCGCTGGCTATAGTGCTGAATGGATTTGTGAAGGAGATTCACAAGGCAACCACTTTGGAATTTGTTTCCACTTTTCATACTTTTCTTCTGCACATATTTTGGTGCCAAAAAATTACCCCCCCCCCCTCAGACATGGGGCTAAGGAGAAAAGGATGGTCTATGTCTGAGGATAGATCGAAAAAAATTAGGTAATCACAAAGCAATATCGCAAAGTAGGTTCATGATGAAAATAAATAATACATGGATTGATAATGCAGTGAATCTCACCATGTCAAGACGTTCTACGAAACTTGGAGGTCAACGCCTATAAATAGGGGAGGATGATCCCTTTTTTACTTACTTGTCTTTGTGTTTTTTGTGATCTTTCTCCCTATTTGAGAAGCTAGGAACTCTCTGTGACTGTTATTTGCGAATTGGGCCTTCTTTACTCTACATCGCACATCGAGTCTTCTTTCTCTGTGATTTTGTACTTCATAGGTTGTGCCTTTGAGGTCTGTGGTAGGGATCTATGACTTGTCTCCGCGATCAAGATCTGTGATCTAGAAAAGAAAAGACTTAAAGTCTGAGACATAATGTATTACAAAGAAGCTACCTAGGGGTCCTTGAAGACACTGCCCATAGGGTGGAGATGGCGGATAACCTAGGCATTGAGGATTGTGTGCGGGGACACTAGGACCAAGAATCTCTGGTGGAACTATTTTTCAACTTCTATAAGAACATCCCTTTGTGAAAAATACTATCCCTATACAGTTTTGGCCTGAGGGTTGATGTTCTCATTACCGAAGCATGTAGGTATTGGCCATCCTATTAGTTTAGGAGTACGCCATGCCAGTTCCAGTGGATCAAGGTGGTTTACGGTTATACTTGGAAGGATTATACACTCGTCAATGATGACATCTTATATAATCATGTAAACAACATCGATGGGGAGGTGTTTTAGCCATAGGTATCTCCCATGTAGTACCACACCATCGTGAAGGCTGCCTTGGGGAACCTAGAGAAGGGGTGGACCGATGGGTGGGATTTTCTCCAGGGTAGAAATTTCATGGATTACTAGTCCTGGGCTTATTGGGTTTGTGCCATGAGGATTTTGGGGAGGAGATGAGGTGAGTGGGCCTATAGGAGGAGGAATGGACCCCCCCCCCCCAATTCCACATTGACCAGCTAAAGAAAATGATGCCATAGTTACTGAGCAGGTGGTCTTCGAGGACCAAAACATTCCATTTTCACCATGGAGAGGTCGACATCAGCCTCTCGGACCTCCAAAAAAACTCAGAGATACCTATATTAATGGAGACGTTTGACGAGTTCATCGTAGCTGCAAATACATGGGAGGGCCCAGAGCAGATGTCGCTGTTGGAAATGGTATTGAAGGACCTGGTACCAAGAGAGGATAAGAAATCAGTGAGGGATTTACACTTTATGTTTTGGTTCAGGCGGTTCTTCAATTCCCTTGTAGATGGGATGTTCCCTGTGAGGCCTCCCACATGCCCGAAAGGGGTCCAGCATAGTAAAGATCACTCATACTGGAGACTTTTAGAGGAAATCTAGAGGTAGAGATGGGGGTTCAATGTCAGAACTGAGCAGAAACCAGTGGTTAGGTTAGTTGAGTTCATTTTATCTCTCATTTGCAACTGGATACTTCCAATAAGGGATATGATCATGGGCATATGGCTGAGCATATTAATCCTGACAGCCATGTTGGCGAAGAGGGAGCAGATCGATCTTGGAATTTTGATGCTTGCTAAGTTGTACAAAGTGTTATGGCATATTAGTGAAGGGGAGAATCCATGTAGGTTTTTCGTTCTTCTTCATCTTATTTATGGATGTATAAGAATGCTTATGGGCACCAATGAATACCTGAACCCCATTTCCCCTCTAGGTTCAGACTTCTAACCAGTTATTTTTAATGTGGTGGGGAGTTTCCCGACCAAGGTGACCCCGTCGCTGGTGCTAAACCAGGTCTAGAAGGGGGATGAGTTCAAATTCCACTCATTTCCATTTCCAATAGGTGTGTTCACTGTTGATGACCAGGGAATGGTAGATCATCATCCTACCTCCCAGCCTTTCGGGATAAAGTCCTGGTCGCGCGGGTTGATCGTGAGCCTATCTGTGAGTCATACACCCCGCACCGCTTCACAGGCCATTTCTGGTGCATGCAGAGGGTCACCCTTCTAGTATACATGGGAGTGTTCCACAAGGATCATCCATGTGTGATGAGGTGGATGTGGATCATGTTCACACATTAGGATGGGAATATGTAGAATGAGTTGTCCATTCACATAGTTGTTTATGGGTTTGTGGAAGAATATGCCATGAGTTGTGAGGCAGCCTACCTTAGGGAGATGTTGAAGCGGAGGAATGTCCATGCTAGTAGCTGGGTGCCTCCTCAACCATGAGGTAGGGTATGGAAGGAAGTCATATCATCATGTGGTGGTGGTTCTATAGTAGTGGTGAGGCTCGCGCTAATCAAGAGGTAGGCGGTAGTAGTGGACCCGAAAGTCCCAGAGGAAAAAAATCATCCAGAGGGGAGGCCACCCAAGGGGTTCCGTATAATACCCACTCAGGATCCATGGATGTGGATACACCACATAGATATTCCCAAGGATTTTGTTTTCCCAGACGCCAGGGTCATCTGGGATGTTAATAGAAAATTCCTCAACCCTTCCCAGATGTAGCACCATCTGAACCACCTCAAAATGGATCTGTCAAGGATTTGTCACACCAGGGCTAGCTTTTCATTATCTCAAGTGGAAGGGGATAAGTACATCTCCAATCTAGAAAACTTCATGCACTCTCAAGGTTATCTACGTCCAATGACAAATTGGGTGAAAGTGTGGATCAATCGAATAGTCCATCCGCAGTTATCTACCTCTTAATTGAGGGAGTGATCCCCCCTACCAAAAAAATCTGAACAGTCCTCCTGGGAGGAAGAGGCTGGTAGAGGGAGCCCCTAGAGGAAGGTGATGTTTCTAACTGAGAGTTGGAAGATTTTACTGAGGCTCTACAGGTAATCCTTAAAACATTCTCTTGATATCCTCATTCATATCACATAGTCCTTTTTAACTAACATCTGACCTATGTAGGAGGGCCACATATGCAGAACCTACTCCCATGAAATAGTAGATGAATCTATGGGAGTTTTGGGATCATCACCCATGACAATGGTGACTACTGTACCTAGAAAGGCCACAACACCTAGGGTGGTTCCCCCAGTGTCTTAAGATTTCCCAACCATATATGGGGGCCATGCCTCGGAATTATAGCAATACCAAATTGGGGGTGAGACTGAATTTTTTATCTTTGTATGTCTTCTTCGCAGAATTTTTTATTGTTATTCATTGAATCAAGACAAATGATGTATGTGAATTCTCACATGAGTAGTTCTTCAAATGGAATGGGCCACATTTTCAAGGATGATTGGGGCCCCTAGCGCTGCCTTTCCTAGGGCAATGTCGGTGGTTGTAGAAGTGGATGACCATACTGATCAAGCACCATCACTTCTGATCATAGGTAGGACTGTCAGTAGGACCGAACCTAAAATCATCGAGGTGGAATCTGACAATTGGGATCAGTCAGATGAAATGATACCTAGCCTACCCAACCAGACACCAGATGAGGATCGTACTGATGTGTTCCTGGAGTTGTTCCCCATATATGAACCCATCGACTCCATAGACTGAGATGAGATGGATTCCAATTAAGAGAAAAGCAAGTCCATCTATTGTCGGTCATGGAAGATGATTAAGCGCTTCACCGGGGAGACCCCACAAGTGTAATGGATAGAACCGATGGGGTGGCTTCATTCATGGATATGAAAACTATGTGATGGAGGAGTGGATGCCCAACGTCCTCATATGATCATCTGACAATTCATGGAAGATAAGATATGGGATCTTGACTGAGGCCTTGGTATGGGCTAGTATCAAAGGAAATCTATGAACATCCAGACACTCCAGAAGGCTGAGAATGAGATCCAATGGTTGAGGTCACTGTGGAATGAAAACTCTTCTTTGCACGACGTACAATCGAGGCTCATATCTTTGCTAAAGGCCTAGATGGTAGAGACTGAGGAATAGATGAGGAGAGCCTCCGAGGAGGTGGCTACTATCCAAGCCGATGAGGATTGGGCCCAGATCAAGGATGATGAATTACACCCCATTTCGTTCAAGGAGGACCAAGATCTTAACAGGAAACAATAGATCTTGAATGATATCATCTATAGAGTGGCGGAGTTGGGATGCTCTATTGAAGAGTTCAACCCATCTATGAGAGGGGACAATCCTTGGGCATTGTAATTTTCATAAAATCATAAATGTAACTTCATGATCTTCTTATTCATGTTAATTACATTCATGAGTTCTGTTATTTATTTTGGATTATTGCATTTCCATCACATTCGTGAAATATCTAGTGAACAATCCCTAAGCTCACATGGGTCGTGCCTGATGTTAGAAACAAGGCATAACCACATTGTTATTCTGTTTGAATATGGGAGTGACAACCAGGCTACGAGCATCCAAGATCTAATCAACCAATTTGGATTTCCAGGAAAAAAGAGGGAGTCTTGACTAGAGAATTAATTTCTCTGAGCAGCCGAATTAAAATTTTCTTAATGTGCTATAGTGCACGAGCGGGGTAATGCCATGGGAATGGTAATAAATCCAAATAGAGGGGAGTGTAATGTGTGAATCACAATACCCAAAATACAGAATGTTGTAGAGATGGTATGACAATGATGGTATAACTGTTGGAAGTGTTCAAAACACAATATCCCTATAGTGTTATCCTGAAATGGGGATAACAAACGAGGGTCGACCACTGACCATGTTCGAAACAAGGGTCCTATCACAAAATTTCATCCATTACTCTTCCAAAACATTATCCTAGGATAGTAGGTGATCCATAGGCTAAGCATCCATACTATTATGGGGTTCTTTCAGGCATGATATAGGATTAGGATCTGAATAAAGGGCACAAACATGGATGGTGGAGTGGTGGTTTGTTCTAATGGAGTCCAACACTCGTGAAATTACACCACCACGATGAAAAAACATTATGTGGGTCATCAGTCTAAAACTGGATCAGACCTAATTCTAGTCAATACCTCTCTAGTGAGGACCTATAATTCCTTAAAGTTTTACATAATACAAAGGAAGAAAATAGACACGTAGTTTAACATCGTACGATGAGGATGATGCACAGAATAGTTTACCATCATATAACCAGGACGTTGCACATAGTTTTAGGCTCATACTTCATGGAAAAAGGATATCGGTATATAGTCATGTTGAATGGACTATATGCTCCTAGTTTATGTTCATAGAGACTAGTCCATGATTGGGGCCAAGGGGCCCATAAGGGTTAATGACCCTCGGGATGGACCCGAGGTGAAATTCTCGGGTATCGCTGCGTGTCCCATTAGGATGAGAATCAATCCAAACGTATTTCTTGATCATAGTGTCTTCAGAGATGAATGTTGGTTGGTTAAATCCTCTCCGGTGAGGAATTCAACACATTCCATAATTATCATGTGGCATTCTAAACTTTTTCAGGGTAGAACTTTAGTTTAAAGTCATGTGTCAATGACATGGTTACCCAGAAAAGAAAATGTGTGGTGTGGTACATACCCCAAAAAGAATGTGGACTGTAAGAGACCACACCACACCATGTGTTCCCGATGGGATTTTCTATTAGACCATAGTCTAGAGGTAGTCTAACTTGGGTTTGGACTCAAAAGAAGGTGTTCATACATTCCTACGTACCCCATGAGGATTGGAATCAATCCATACATTGTTCTCAGTGACCTATGTTGTTTATCGTCTTACGATGGGATGGAGAGTGGAAGGGGAGATCTTAAAGGGGGAGTACATAGTGTGGCCATTATATACCCAACGTGAATGAGGCCCAAATAAGTCCATACCACACCCCATAATCCCTGGGGAAATATTAGGTCGAGATGACTAAGATGGATAAAATTGGGTTGGGCCCAAGACAAAGTGTTATGGTGTTCCTACATACCCCATTAGGATGGTAATCAAGCCAACCATAGTTCTAGAGATGTCGTGTAGTATAATGTTATGCGACAAGGATGATAGTTGGAATCTCTAAAGGGGTACATGATTCAGTAACTGTAAACCTGATGTGAATAAGGAACAAGTAGTCCACACCACACCACGTGTTCCTAGTGGGATTATTTAGACCATAGAGAAAAGGTGGCCGAATTTGGGTCGGGCCTGAGACAAAGTTTCTGAGCATTCCTATGTACCCCATTAGGATGGGAATCTAGACATACATAGTACTGGAGATGTTGTATAGTTTAACATCATGCGACAAGGAAAGTTGGATATTAGTTTTAAGGTCTTAGAGCACAGACGATAATGGAAAGGAGTAAGGGAGACACATGGTGGGGCTATTGCAAAACCCAACATGAATGAGGATAGTAGGAGTCCTTATCAGACTATGCGCTCCCAGGGGATATTTTAGGTTGGGGACCAAAAATGAAAGTTTGGATGGGCTTGAGGAAAACTGGTCAGAAGTTCTTACATACCCCATTATGATGGGAATCAATCCATACATAGTAATATAAAATTGTTTGGAAGGGTACCAACACCAGGTGAAATACTATCATGCAGGTCTAGCCCATGTACCAAAAGAAGTGGCATTTAATGAATCTTGATTTTTCTTTAGGGTGGATGCGTTTTTTAAGCAACAAACCTCATACATAGAACCCAGGGGTCGCTACAGGAGTCAATCCATATACAGACCTTGAAAAATGGAATGGTAGATGACTAATACCAAATATGATGTTCCCTCAAGCGAGGACATCACAATGTGGTGTTGTTTTTCTTCATGAATCCAGGATGATAATGTCATAGTTTAGGGTCGTATGATTGGACCAACATACAAATTTTAACGTTGCGAAACAAAGATGAAATAGTTTTACATAATGTGGGACCAATCAACATATTTTAAAGTCATATGGCTTGGATGCATACCGAAGAACATGGTTTTAGATGAAATGTTCTAGGTGTGATAAATCTTACCCAACATGAATGAGGACAAGGTCCACACCACACCGCATGAAATAACAGAGTAGAAATATCAGGACGATGGGACAAAAAAATCATAAAATATGGGGTTGGATCTGAAGAAAAAATTTCTTAGGGGTTCCTATGTATCCCATGAGGATGGGAATCAAGGCATACATAGTTTTTGAAGAGATTCATGTAGTTTAATGTCATGAGAGAAGGACGAGGTGGGTCTTAGTTTATGGTCATATAGCTCGTACAGAAGAAAGTGAGACTCTTCAAAGCTGGTGTAATCTTTGACCAAATCCCTAAGCCCATGCGAGCCATGGTAGGTGTGGGAAACAAGCACAGAGAAGGTCTTTTCATCAAGTTGAATACTATGATTTGGGAAACATTGTGAAGCCTCAAATGACACTACACCATGGATTCATCATTGTAACACGAAAACACACACTGAGGGATGACACCAAGAGTTACAAAATTCCCCCTGGACATGATGGAGTGAAAAGGATGTGATTCACAAGACCAATATTTAAGGCTTAATGGGGGTGTCATAATGATGGAGGATAACTGATGACTATGTTTGAAACACAACATTCATATCATGTGACCTGAAATGGGAACAGACAAATTAGAATCAATCGCTGAACACATTCATAATGCGGTACTTGTGTAAAATTTTCGTTCAATATCCTCAGGGACACTGTCCTGAGATGGTAGGATAGCACTGAGGCCTAGAATCCATGCCTTTAGGGGGTCCTATCTAATTTTAATGATGATGAAAGCCCAAATAAATTGAAACATAAAGCATGTAAGTGGATGAAAACGTGTTTATGTAGAATCCAACAAACCTAGGTCCTGAACCAGAGTGCTCCTTGGAACATTGGTGAGTTTCCAAAGAGGTTCGAGGGCCCCAATTTGAGAGCATATGACCAAAGAAGAAGAGTAGAGGAAAGGGGGGTTGAAGAGCTCTCAAGAGGTTGGTACGTGGCATGGAAATTGAAAACCCGATGTGAATGAGGACATAATCCCATACCACACCACATACCCCATCCTAGAGGACTTAGGCCAAAGGGATAGAGAGATAAGAAGATTTCAAAAGAATAGGGATAGACCTGAAAACAAAATGGTTGAGCATTCATACGTATCCTATGAGGATGAGAATCATTCCACACTTAGTTGTGGCAGATTTCATGCAGTTTAACATCATGTGACATGGATAGAGAAAGGAGGGGGTACCTCGATGAGGAATGGGTATGGAGTGGAGAATAACCCTACGTGAATGAGGTCGTAATCCCAAATACTCCACATCATTCATAATTCCCACAGAGAACTCGAACCAAGAGGCAGATAGAAATGATATGTGGACCTGTGATGGACACAAAGACAAATTTTATGGGTTTTCCTGCGTGTCCCATGAGGATGATAATCAAGACCAAAGTAGTTCTCTAGATTCCATTCATTTTAACATCACGCAACAAGGATGTGGTAGATCTTAGTTTATGGTTATAGATCTCGACAACAGATGACTAGTTTAATGTCATGTGCATAGGACAGATGGGTGGAAAGGGTGACTCACCTTGCCTGTCATTTGGGAGATCACAGAATGGAAAAAATGATTGAGGATAATTGCTGATCATGTTTGCAACACAGTGTATATATCATGTGACCTGGATTTAGAACAACAAATGATAATATATCAATAACCATATTCACAAGGTGATACTTGTATCAAATTGTTTTCCAAAATCCGTGATAATGTTGTCAAGATATGGTAGAAGAGCCACGGGGCCTGGCCGTTCGGGGGTCCTTTCGGATGTGAAAGATGATGGAAACCCAAATGATGGGATGCGTAAAGTGTGGTGGTGCCCATGAAATTTTACATCTTTCGGTGAGGACAATGGATAAAGGTGGGGTGTCTCAAGGGGATGTGTGTGACATGGAAAAGAAAGTCTAACATGAATGAGGACATAGAGTATGTACCACATCGCACAATACTAAGTGAGAACTTGGGCCAGGGGGCCCAAATGGTCGAGGGACCTAAGGCTGGGCCTAAAATGGAATGTCCTAGCCACCTTGCAGTTTATCTTCATGTAGGACGAGTGTTGAGTAGTTTTATATCTTTCAGTTTAGACAGATCACAAATTTTAATGTTGTGCTGTGAGGATAGTGGTGATCTTAGTTCATGTTTATAGAGATTGGACCATTATAACATGACCCTTTATACTAGAATTTCTTTACAAATTCTCTTAAGCCCATGTGAGAAATGTTCGGTGTGAGAAAAAAGTAATGAGATCAGTTTCTCCCCACCATATAAGGGCACGACAATGAAATAAAGTGATCAGGCAGGGTCGATCCCAACCAGACCAACATCTCATCTTGAGGCACACTGATGTTCGAAGGGGTATCAGAACAAAATGAATCACATCAACCAATATTTGGGACATATAGGTATGGTGATAACGATGGAGGGTGGTTTTTTTCCATGTTCGAAACACAACATCCATATCCTGTGACCTGAAATGGGAACAACAAATGGGCATCGACCTCTGACCACATTCACAACGTGGGACTTGAATCAATGTGTCGTTCAAGATCATTGGGGTCATTGGAATGAAATAGCAGGTGATCTATTTGGACGAGAATATATACTATCTGGGGGTCCCTTCAGATGTGAATGTTTATAGAGATCCAAATAAAGGGGACACATGAAGCATGAATATGCCAGCGCAGTTTAACATCATACGGTAAGGACAAAAAAGTGGAGATCCTCAAGGAGGGGGATACATGGTGCGGTAATGATAAACATGATGTGAATAAGGGAAAACAAGGTCCACACCATACCATGTGTTTTGACCCATGGGGAGATCTTCTATTTTGGGGATGGTCCTACAGATGAAATGTTTGAGCGTTCCTATGTATCCCATGAGGAAGTGAATCAAGTCATACGTAGTTTTGAAAAGGCCATGCAGTTTAACGTCATGCAGTGAGGACGTGGGTGTGTAGAATAATGGGAGGGGAACATGGTGCGATCATCATAACCCCAGCATAAATGGGGCAAAAGAAGTCTACAATACACTGTGGGCGATCATCCAAGAGAACTATACCTAGGGGGTAGTCAAATAGAATAATTTGGGTCTCGACTCTATGACAAGGCATCTGATAATTCCTTCATATCCCAAGAGAATATAAATCAGTCCATACATATTTCTTGAGATGTTGTGCAGTTTAACATCATGTGGAGAGGATGTGGGGAGATCATAGTTTTAGCTCGTAGATCTCATACCACTTTTTCTATTTATCATCATGTGGGATGAGTGCTGGGTAGTTTTACGTCCTTTAGCCTGGACGGATCACGTATTTTAACTTCATGGGGTGAAGATGGGATAGAATGGAGTCATGTGTGAATGGTCAAGAAAAATACTTCTTGAGGAATTTAGCATTGGTGGGAGAAGTTATACGCTCACCATCCCTGGAAACTAGGGAGTATGCTCCATTGGGGTAAACCTTGTGAATGATGTAAGGTCCTTCCCATTTGGGCTTCAGCTTCGGTGGAATCCTATCGGGTATCATTGGAATTCTCAGGGCCAACACCATGTCACCTTGTAAGAATGATTGGAGGTGAAATTTATTGTTGAAGTCCCTCGATATCTTGCTCTGTTGCCTCTCCATATTTTGCAGGGCATGAAGCCTATTCTCGTCGAGCACTTCAAGTTAAGCCTGATGGATTTCATCTACCTTATCTGGTGTCTGTTGATTGTAGATAGTTATGCGCAATGAGGGAAACTAAATCTCAATGGACCTGACTCCCTCCATTCCATACACCATGGAATATGAGGTCACCTGAGTGGAATTACGAGTCATCGTCCGGTAAAACCATAGAGCATTGGGGAGTTTTTATGGATAACTCGTCTTGTTCTAACCAACTATGTTTTGTAAAATGTTAGAGATGGTTTTGTTTAACACCTCGATCTACCCATTCTCTTGCTCATTATTGTGGGAGATATGGTTCTAACAAATGTTGTACTTGGCGTACAAATTCTTTAGTTCGATTTCCTGAATGTGGGTGTTGTTAATGGTGAGGATGACATGAGGGAATATGAATCAGTATATGATATTGGAGCTCACAAATTCAACGATAGACTGTGCCTTGACCACCTTGAGTGGAACTACCTCTTCCCACTTGCAAAAGAAATTCAAAGCGGTCAGGATGAACCTGTACTAATGAGCTATTACCTATGGATATGGTCCCACGACATCAATTCCCCAGACAGCAAAGGTCCAATATTACTTGGTAATCTGGAAAAGATCTAGCAGAAAATGCAAAAAAAAATTGATTTGATTTGGCATGCATAGCACCTCTTGGAAAACTTAATGCAGTCATATATCATGGAGGGCAAAAAATAACCCAATCTTTGAATATGGTGAGATATTTTGGGCCCTGTCTGATGAGACCCACAGGAACTAGCATGAACCTCTTTCATGACTTGAAAAATATCACCTCCTTGAATGAAACGGAGGAGAATCCCATCGAAACCGTGTCTGAATCGGATCTTCTCAAGACTGGGACCACTCTGGAGGGTGAACTGCAATGCGTGTCATCGAATTCACTCATGCTCAGCTTGATTTTCTGGGATATTACCATGTTTGATATACTCGATCAAAGGGTACCTCAAGTCAGGGGTCACTTCCAACACTATGTCAAGGGGACATGTGGGTCCTGAAGTGGATGCACAGGTATTTTGGTGGCATACCTGTGGGCCATCATCATTGTCTGAAGTAACTAGAGTGATGAATCTCTAATGCGCCACATGGATAGTCAAATAATCCTGACCAGGCTATCTACGAGATAAAACCAAGATGGCCAAGGCATCGGCTCGAACATTTTGTGACCAAGGTACATGAGTTACCTCTGGCTGAGAAGTCAACTAGGCCATCAGCTATCAGGTACATTATAACAGTGATACGAGCTCTGGCTTCCTGACTAAGTAGTCAGTATTGATATCTTGATGACTAGTTCAGAGCCCCCTTTCATATTAATGTGGGGAATGCTAAACTTGAGGTCCAGCTCGAGACCAGTAATGAGTGCTTGGTACTCTACCTTATTCTTGGTACATCCTTCAAACAACAGGAATGAGTATAGAAGAACAGCATGTGTTGGAGTGATGAAGATGATACCCAGGCCCACTTTGTTGAGTTTGGGATTATTGAGTCTTCTTCTAGTAGGCCTTCGGGAAGCACCATCAAATTGAATTTTCCTAAACAGAATGGATTGATCTACTAATAGGATTTCCTCATCTGGAAAATCATGATCCAGAGACCAGTCTACTAGGACTGGATGGGTGGTAACGAAGTTGGAAAATCTCTATCCCTTGATAGCCTTCTGGGGGACAAACATGATTTCGAACTGCTGGAGGATCACTGCCCAACGAGCTAGATGGCTTTTCAACATGGGGTGGTTCAGAATGTACTTCATCATATCCACTCATGAAACTAACTATACCTCATGGTTTAGAAAGTAGTGTCACAATTTCTACACTGCGAACACCAGTGAAAGACAACTCTTCTAGATAGAGGAATATATGGTCTATGTATCAAGGAGCATGTGACTTATATAGTATAAACTGTTATTTGTTCTCCCATTGTTTTTATGGGTGAGAATAGAACCAAGAGATCATTCTAAAGCAGTCACATAAAGGACCAGTGGCATTTTGTAAATGGGTTACATCCAGACTTAGGGTTGTAATATGTATTGATTGGTCTCCTAGAAATCATTCTAACACTTCTCATCCCACTAATAATTGGATCCTTTATTCATGAGAATGGAATATGGATTACACTTAAAAACCATATTTGCGATGAATCATCATTTTTAGTCTAAGTCGCATTGAAATCCTCGAAGCTCTTGAATGTTTCTTATAGGATAAATCTGACTGATGGCCTTGATCTTCTCTAGATCGATCTCTATTCCGCTATATCTGACAACGAAGAATAGAAACTTTCCGGTGGTGACCCTGAAGGAACACATCAATGGATTCATCTTCAGATGGAAATAACGGAGGAAGCCGAACACTTTCTTGAGATCCTGGAGATGATCTTGGTGTGGGGGATATTTGACCACTAGATCGTCCCTGTAGAATTCCACCAAAGTCCCAAGGATTGTCTTAAATATGGGTTGCATGGTGCGTTGATTGGTGGAACCTTTATTCTTTATACCAAAGGGAATTACCTAGAAGTATAAAGTTCCTTGTGGTTCCCTGAAGGTTGTAGAATCTTTATACTCAGGGGCCATTTGAATTTGGTTATACCAAGAATACCCATCCATGAAAGAGAGAGCATGGAACTCAGTAGTGGTGTCAATCAACATTTTCATTGCAGAAAGGGGAAATTCATCCTTCTAACAGTGACGGTTGAGATCCTAGAAGTTGATACAGAATCTAATCTCTCCATTTGTCTTTCTAATGGTAACAATGTCAGCTAACCATCGAGGGTACTGGACCTCATTGAAAAATTTGGATTTGATGATCTTATCATCCTCAGCCTTGACCATGGCACTATGAGAAGGGTGTATCTTTCTGGGAGGTTGTTTGAATCTGCAATGATTTTCTAGAATACTGAGGTGATGGATGGGGACCTGAGGATCTAGTTCTGGAATCTCAAAATAACTCCAGGAAAACAAATCATGATTCTTATTCAGGAAGTCCATGTATCATTGTTTCTCTTTGGTAGGAATAACTACACTAATAAAGGTCAGTTTTGGATCCATCTCATTACCGAGGTTCACCAGTACCAATTCATAAACTGTGGTGGAGACAACCTCTTAGAAAGTGGGAGTAGAATCTTCTAGATCCCCTTATTCACTCACGAAAGAGGGATCCTTAGTGGGAGGTGATTCTTCTTAGTTGAACAATCCCGATGGGACACCGGTGCCATCCTGGGCGGTGGTGGAGACCGCATCGGGGAGCTCCTGTACTGCTGAGACTATAGCGATAAAATATGTTGACCCGATCCCATCTGGACTTCAGCCCAAGTATCCAAACCTGATGATATCAAATCAATAGTGGTGTGTCATCTTGAGCCAGTTTATCCAAGACTAGAAAAACAAGAGATTATGATGTATTTTCTTCTCCATGGGGTGGAAATCCCGATAAATTATAGGAGTAGGGGGCTATGGGATCACCCGAGCCTGATTTTTATAGGAATGTGAGGTGATCTCCCAACTACCCTTAGACTTGGGAATGTTCTTCCCCCTTATTCCAGAAAAAACAAATCATTTCTCCATGTCTGGGGTTGTAGCCTCCAATCTATGTATTGGGAAAATGTATGCATCATCTAGGTCTATCCATGGGTCGGTTGTAGCCATAGCATATTCAACCGTGTTAGCCTGAATCTACTTGGCCTTGATCTTGTAATTTTCTGTATTTAGGTAGCGAGATTTACAATAGGTAAAAGGAGACGCATCACCTTGGAGTATTCCCACATGACCATTAA
This sequence comes from Viscum album, assembly GCA_963277665.1. Lineage (NCBI taxonomy): Eukaryota > Viridiplantae > Streptophyta > Magnoliopsida > Santalales > Viscaceae > Viscum > Viscum album. The sequence continues at coordinate 2,137,537,385 of OY728138.1, forward strand.
GGGAGTATTTAAGGCATTGGTGATACGTAGAAGGGACTGCCGCATGAAGGTAGTGCAATGGCCAACCCATCAATGCGTTGTAGGAGGTGTCTTGTCAGACAACCATGAACTCGGTGCTGAAAACCAGGCCACAGAACTGGGTATTTGGGAAAATCTTGAAAATCAGTGTATGTTCTGTCCTGTCATAACCTTGAATTTTTATGTTTGAGGGACTCAGATAATCCTCAAACAACCCCATATTATCCAATTCGGGATAAGGTTGATTCATGAGCCTGTGTCGAAAAGAAAGAAGAGAACCTCCAAGCCAATTAAATGGACAGTGATGTAAAGTGGGCATATATGCTCCTGTATGGGAGAGCCTTAATCTCCTGTAGAGAAATAGATAATGTCCTAACATTCATCATGCTCAACTGACTCAACATGGAAGGCTTCTGTGGCTACTACCTCTATCTCAAACTGGAGGGAGCTTCTTAATGCCTCAGTAAGGGATTCAATCATATCTACTGATAGAAGAAGAGCCTCAAGGATAGAGAGCCTAATAGGAATGCTTCCAAGATGCTTAAGTATATCATACATCCATGTCAAGCATGAACTTTTACTAACAGGATGTCGTTCAACGATAGAAGGTATGATGGGCCCTTTTGGATGAACCGGCGGCCGGCTGATGCTGGGAATGTCTCGTTGCTCACTCTTTGAAACATGTGAAGCTATTACCGAATGAGGGATAGATGATTTAGGCTGATCAACAATAGAACGTGGCTGATTTTAGAATGATCGTGGTGGCTATGCCTGATCAAGTAACACAAACGGTGGTGACGGTGGACCTGGTGAAACCAGATGAAAAGGATGTGTATGCTGAGCTCTATAATGGGAATCTTGTCTAGTTTTAGTGGCATGAACAACCTAGATGAATGCACTAATTAATGCATTATGACAACTTACATAACCATAGCTCCATCGATGTTGGCATTGGCAGGGGACATTGGGAGGAACTGTCTGGAATTCCTTGTTTTCGGGACTCGTGTAGTTGTTTACCAGCTCCACGGTATTAACCAAAGCATACCATTTTTCCTCACTTGAAGAATCCTCCATCAATAGACAGATTATGGGGGAATTCTCCATCTCAGGGGGCATAAAATCACCAAGAGTATGTGATGACGATGACATTAGTGGTGGAATTCATTTTCCCTTATGTCATAGATGTCTACCCTTCCGAGAAGATAAAGGTTGAGACATTGACATAGAAGTAGTGGTTATGGGTGAAGAAGTGACTTATGAAGGATCGGGTCAATTTAGATGTGCATATATAATACCATAAGCGTAGGTTACTGCCTTATGAACCATTTAGTGGGAATATTTTTGAGACATGTGGTTAAGAACCTGGCACTAAAAAATATTTAACTTTTTCAATGGGGGAATGTCTGTTGGTAAAAGTACATTTCCTGTTGGTAAAACATTTTACCAAGATATATGTCCCTATCACTAAACTATCGGTAAAAACTCTATCACTAATTGTTTTTGCGATAGATAAAATCTTTATGTTGCAATTATAATAATACCAACAGATAATATATATGTTGGTTAAAATGTTTAACGACATATTCTAATAAAAAAATTTCTTTTGGTAATAATATTACCAACATATAATATTAGTTTACAAATTACATTGGAATAAAAATTATAAATTTTTATTTCTAGTTAAATTTTAAATTATATTATTAATTTATCATATATAATTCATCTCTTTTAATTATTAAAAAGAATAAAAATTTTGACATATGTTGAAAATTAGAAGAAAAAAAAATTATTATATTAATTTTTAAATTTAATAAAAAATGTATGAATACAAAATCCATCCCCTATCAGGATCCATCACACCCATCAATACAAAATTTATCCCCCAGCACACACCCCCATTACACGATGACCCCTCCACCACCCATGCTAGAACTATCTATCCATGCCACACTAGAAACAAGCGATCGTGAGCAAACCATCCATGAACTAGGACCAGCAAGATAGATCCTACTCATCCATGCCATACTAGGGACCAACAACTCATCCATGCCTCTGGACCACTGAGCCAACTCTAACTCAAATAAATGCAAAATATCTGCATGAATTGAAACCAAAATATAAATAGGTATAGAAAATACATTTCATAGTGATCATTTTTCATTATCCCTGTTGACATCTCAAGAATCTGGTAATAACAAGTATACCCATTTTCTCACAACCCCTTCCAACCGCATCATTCTATCCACCTCCAACATCAGATCCAACAAACTAAACCAAAAATAAAAAATCAAAACCAAAAATTTCAATTAATAGTGACACATAACTTATGGACACAAACCATTGAGAATGGCCCTAATTTCAATTAAGAGTGACACTAACTCAAAGATGAACATTTTAACACCCCAAGATTCTATGGTACGCTTCTCTTTGAATAATACAGTAGCCTGTGTTGTACGCAACCTGGAGTTCTAACACACACCAAAACCAATCAAACTAGCTGTTATGAATATTAATACCCACTTTTTGAAATTTTATAAATTTTATCTTTCAAAATGGACTTCATTTTTTGATTCGGAATATCGAAATTAGCTTAGGGTGAATTTTTTGTATTTTTCTGAAAACATTCAATTTTTGATTAATAATGAAAAAACACTGAGTTATAGTTTAAAACCGAAATTTTTATTTAAATAATTATTTATTTTATTTAAATTTATTTTAGGTAAAAATATATACATAATACCTATATAATTTCAATGTAATTCATTGGAGTCAGTTTATAATAATTTTAGATATATAAAAATTTTATTGAACTTTTCGCCGTCTTTTACCCATCTCCTAGGAGAATTTGCAAATTCAAATAAAACTTAATTTTACAGCTTCTATGAGTGGAATTTTTAAAATCTGAGAGACACAGTTAATATTAAGGAGTAAAATTTGGTTCAATAAGATAAAAATAATTTTTGGTGAATAGTAACTTTTTTAATTTTTTTTACCACGGTTAAAAGTAAATAGGGTAATTAACGGTAAAAATGATATAAATATTTCCCTAACACATGTCCTAATTCAATTAGACTAGTGTATCTCAACCAAAAAAACCTTAGGAATAAAATATTATCGTTTAGGTCCACTTGGATTAGATTAGGACATTTATTATTATTTAATTCAAAGAAGAGTTAAAAGAGTTAAAATCAAATTTTAATAACTAAAACATTTTTAATATAGGGTTATACATAAGATAAATTCACTTCCTACATAATTGTATTTTATTTATAATTTTTAGACATTAAATAATTTTGTAATTGCCCAACCCCCTTGGCCATTACATTTCCAAAATACAGCTCCACCAAAACAGTGGCACTGGTCACGGTGCCACCGTGACGGTGGCACTGTGTCCTCACATAGACCTCTGTTTTCTTTTTCCAGTCCCGCTCCCACAACATACTTTTTTGGCGTAAATTAATTCTTTTACATTTTTAAAGCCATTTAAAGCCCATAATTAATTCCTAAAAATCCTGAGAAACCTCCCTAATGGGTGGGGGTATTAAATAACACCTTAATATCATCGTGTGTAACTTCCCACCCACGTAGGAAACCACGATCCGACTTTCCAGGCATTCAAAATTCCATATCCTGTAATAGTAGGATCTCCCCTTTATATCTCCCGCTAGAGTTTCATCTTTTTTTTCTTCCTCTCGGCTGGATTTCATTATTCTTCCTAGTGTGTCTGGAGTTCCTCTCTTCTTGTTCCTTGTGGTGCACCTCTACTAGATCTTTCTGCACCTCTTGGACTTCACGAAATTCCTCCCCTGCAAGCCGTGCATCCCTTGTTCTTGGCGCATGGAAAAAAACTTCGATCCTTGATCAACCATGTAGGGATTTCCCTTCGTCTCTCCTTTCTGTGTATCATGTGGGGTGGGTACATTGTTGTTCCTATGGGAATGGGTGAAACCAAACCTTAATGAAGATAACAAACTGACTTTAAATAATGAAGGGAAGGGGTGTGAACGATGTGATGTTGTTCTGTTTTTCTTCTCTTCCTTGATTCTTATGTTGTGAACTGTTGGGCTATGCTCCCTGAAAATCATGGTCGTTGGTGGTCTTTCCTTGCACACTAATGAAACCTTGCCTTCTGTGATGATTAAATGAATATAACTTGGAAATTGGTTAATCACGTAAACTCGGTGGATTAAATGGATACCCAGTAAACATAAAGCCCTATGTGGTCACCCCGTCTAACCAAAAGATAGAAGAAAATAATGAATGATATGCTTGAACCTATAAGTTTCCCTACTCTGTTTTGGTAGTAGGTTTGTTGTTCACTTTTATTGCTTATGGGGTGATGTGGGTGAGGATGTGATCCTCTTGGTTGGGATTATGAAACTGTGTGGTTTCTCTGCTTGTGATACGAATTGGGGTGGAATCCTCTACTATTGGTATATCATTGGTTCATGGTTTTAGGGATGTGGGGATGTATCTTGAAGACCGCTTTGGTTCTAGTACATTGAGGGAACTCACTTATCCCTTTGTTGTTGTGACTTCACAAGAGAACCGGGTGTGAATGCTTAAATTTCTATTTGACTATTTCTCTTTTTCTGACTTGTGGTTATGCCTATTAGTTGCCCAGTAGTGCATAATTTACTTAAATGGGATCACTTGAACATGCAGCTAGGAATGGGTTAAACGGGGAATTGGTTTTGGGAATGAGTTATGACTTGGCCGTGAGTGTTGTGGCTTCTTTTATGAATGAATAGTAACAAGGGTGTTTGTGCTTAGGTTTTGGAACCCTAGGTTGGGATGAGTGATTGTTACCAATATATATAATTGTAGTTTTATGTTTCTTATTTGCACCCCTCCCAAGTTGAGCACTTGGTGCCGAACACCCCCATTTCATGGGGGAGGGTGTTTTTTTTTTCAACACTCCTATGAGTGGCTGGTTATTAGATCCTTTTCTACACCCTTTCCTGAATATCCCAAGACTCTTCGGGTAGGCTGTGACGGCTTGAGGTCCATTATAGCCCAAGATTCTTCGGTTAGGGTAATTGTGGTGGTTGGCCCAGGTGTGTGCGGGCAGGTTGTTTCCCAAGAGTCTTCGGGATGAGGCCCAGGTGTCTTCGGGCGTGGAAGTAGTTGTTCTGACCCAGGTGTTTGCGGGTGTGGTTACGTGTGGTGGTTGTGGACCAGGTGTTTGCGTGCGGGATGTGTGGTTGTGGACCAGGTGTTTGTGGGCGGGATGTGTGGTTGTGGCCCATGTGTGTGCAGGCAGGGTGTGGCAGTGGGACTGCGGTGAGAATGGCAGGATTAGTTCGATGCATAGGATGTCTTCAATAATCAGTGGGAAAGTGGTGTGGGGTACCCAAATATCAATGTGCTATTAATATAAATTACTTGACTTGCTTTATTTGGGGAGTTTTCCTTGGTGAGGCTTGGGTGGATAGTTTTCCTTTCTAGGTGCTTTGGTTGTCTCTTTTCTCACAGGGCATTAGAATATCTACCCACTAGTACATGAGAGTCTTTGGTTTTCCCTACTGAGTATACTTGTATGCTCACCCTACATATATAAAACTACTTTCAGGTTTCCATGAGGATTTCAAGGATCGTGTGGGACCGTACTAGCTCAGACCATGGGGCAGTTGCTGTTGTCGTTTTCCTTTTGTTGGTACTTTAATTTTGGAGTTCTTGGGACTTTTATCTTTTACTTTTGAACATGCATATGGAAATGGTTTACTTTTGGATTTACCTTTACTTTCAACTTTGGTGTTGTTGGGGTTGTTATCTTATCTCTCAATCCTATTAAAAATAAAAATGGAAATGCCTTCCATATTGTGTGTGATTCCATACCCTTGGTGCTATTTGCCACTCTAGGACCTATTGAAGGTGGGTCTTGGGGGTCATTATCTCTCCTTCAACTAAAAGAAGGAATGGTCTGGAAATCTGTTGTCCCTTCCCTCCTTTTGGTGAAGGTGGGTCGTGACAGAATGTTATCAGAAGAAGAGGTTGAGAGATAGGATGGAGTCTGGAGTTAGGCATAGTGAGTATTTCATGGGGTAGTAGGGAAACAGTGTTGGGTGATCTTGGTGCATGAAATATGCCAGGGAAGACTAGCTAGGACACATGATTTTAGGGCCCCTCGTGATCTGATGCAAGGACTCTAGACCTACCGAATGACTAAGTGAGGCTACGCTGATTGTAGGTTAGAGACCCTAGGAAAGGTAAATTCATCATAATGAATTTTGTTCTCATGTTTCTGGGGTGTTATGGAGATTTAAAATGAATAAAAAGTCGAATAAAAATTTAAGAACAATATTTTTCACTACTCGGGCATAAGAATTCCTTGTTTACCTCGCAGCTATGGCACCTAAGAGATGACCACGAGTAGTGCGGGCGATCAAGGCCTAGGAGGTTGACTTGGCCGATCGACAGAGGAATGACCGAGAAGAGGAGGATGGTCAGTGGTAGAAGATGATTCGTGCCTTTCAGTGGCAGACCATCGAGAAGTATGAGGGCATCATCTCTGACGTGGAGACAGAGAGCTAGCTAGAGGAGTTGGTGATATCTTTCGGCTTGATCTGGGCTCCGATGGAGTATTGGGTTCCTTTGGCTGTGAGCTAGATGTGGGAAGTGGCACGTCAGTGGTGGACACTTTATCTTGTGGAGAAGAGGGAGGCTGAGGTGACGTGGACTAATTTTGAGAAGGAGTTCTGGGCGGAATTCCTCTCTTTCACGATGAAGGCTGAGAAGAGGCAGGAGCTACTCTCCCTCCAGCAGGGGAGCATGTCAGTAAGAGAGTTGGGGATCAAGTTCAAGGATCTCCTCTTCTTTTCTCTGAACCACTTTCCGGATGAGGAGTATTGGGTGAGACGTTTGGAAAAGGCACTTTAACCTTCTCTCCAGTATGTTATTACTCCCTTCACCCAACCGATGTACTTGGAGGTCCAGAAGAAGGCTAAAGTGGTGGAGAGGACGCACACACTGGGAGGTGTATCATGATAGGGAATCCAGTTTGGTTCGTCGAAGGGGAAGGTCCTCAGTAGCAAGCCTCCAACATCAGGGCCCTCTAGGTTCCGACCAATAGGGAGTAGGCCTCAGCAGTTCCAATTCCGATCTCCTGTCCCTCGCCCTTTCTTTTCGGTCCCAGGGCCGAGATTATTCATCTGTGGAAGCCATGGGAACCTTCAGAATCATTGTCCAGACAAAGTACAATACGGCAGGGATGGGCAGATTCAATTCCCACCTCAGCAGCAGCAGTTTCCAGCTAGACCCTTTCAACAGCAGCAGTAGGGTCAGTGAGCTCCCCCTCCTCCAAGGGAAAACGTTGCAGAGGGAGGCCGACCTCAGGGTGCTCCTCAGGGACCTCGACCTGAACATGGTTGGGGAGGTGGCTGATAGCCAAGAGGTATAGGAGATGGGCGTGGGAAGTTTCACGCCGCGGAGGCAACAATTCTAGCAGGGCCATAGGTCATTTGAGGTACGATCAGCTTGTTTAGTACCCTTGCTTATGCCTTGTGTGATACAGGATCTTTGCACTCCTTTGTTGCACCCAATCTGGCCCGTGCTCTGGGTTTAGACACTGAGAGACTTCTAATGCCCCTGGTGCTAAGCACAGCAGTCGGAGGTCAGACCGACTTGTTTTATGTTTTTCAGGGGTGTAGACTGGTGATAGGGCCACATCAGTCAGTCGGGGATCTTCTATTGTTGCTGATACATCCATACGATGTCATCCTAGGCATTGACTGGTTGTTCTCTGTATGTGCCGTCATCGACTGCTTCTGAGTAAGGGTCATGTTTTCATACTTGTGCGGTCGACGTGTAACTTTTATCGATGAGCGGGGTGGCCAGAAGAGCAGAAGGCGCGAGGAACCCCTCCTTTCCTTGTTAGCTAAGCTATTAGTAGAGTCAGTGGATGCATAGATGGTGGAAGTTCTAGGGGTCATCAGTGAGTTTATGGACGTCTTTCCTGAAGAGGTGACAACTCTACCCCTTCGACATGATTTTGAGTTTGGGATAGACTTGCAACCAGGTGACCGTCTGATTTTGATAGACCCCTACCGGATGGAACCTTCTAAGTTACGGGAGTTGCGGATTCAGATTGACGATCTAATGAAGAAGGTTTTTGTTCGGCCAAGTGCGTCACTGTGTGGTGCTCATGTCCTATTTGCGAAGAAGGTGGATGGTGGTCTAAGACTATGCATAGATTACAGGAGGCCGAATCAGGTGATGGTCATGAATCGTTACCCTTTCTCGAGGATATACGGTCTCTTTGATCAGTTGAGGGGAGAATATTGGTTCTTGAAGATCAATCTGCGGTCGAGATATCACCAGTTGAGGGTGAAGGAGGGCGACATTTCTAAGACAACCTTCAGGTGTAGATACTGCCACTTTGAGTTTTTGGTCATGTCATTCAGCGTTACGAATGCTCCAGCTGTGTTCATGGGACTCATGAACTCCATCTTCCGAGAATACCTGGATCGGTTCGTAGTCGTGTTCATTGACGACATCGTGATCTACTCAAGATCAGAATAAGGATCACGTTGTACACCTGAGGATGGTTTTAGAGGTCCTCTGATGGCACCAGCTCTATGAGAAGTTGTCTAATTGGAAGTTCTGGATAAGATAGGTGCACGTCCTTGGGCACGTGGTGTCCGAGAAGGGGATAGCAGTGGACCCATCTAAGGTCGAGGCGGTTGTTTCATGGGCAACACCGAAGAATGTGGAAGAAGTTCATAGTTTCCTCGGGCTGGTAGGTTATGACTGGAGATTCGTACCCAACTTATCTCGAGTTGCATCACCTTTGACGACTTTGACCAAGAAGGACCAGGCTTTTGTGTGGAATGAGCAGTGTGAGGCAGCCTTCATCTATCTGAAGGAGAAGTTGGTTAGTGCCCCAGTGCTGAGGTTTCTAGAAGAAGGGGCGGCGTATGAGGTGTTCTGTGATTCTTCAGGGAAAGGCCTCAGATGTGTGTTGATGCAGTGACAAGGGGTGATCTCTTATGGGTCTAGGCAGTTACGTTCCCATGAGCGTAATTATGCCACCCACGACCTGTAGCTTGCGGAGGTCATTTTTTCACTAAATTTGTGGTGGCATTACCTCCCAGGGGAGCGCTTCGTGGTCTTCAACAATCACAAAAGCTTTAAGTATATCTTCTCCCAACAGGACCTGAACTTACAGCAGTGAAGGTGGATGGAGTTCCTTCAGGACTACAACTTCGAAATTTCCTACACCTTAGGAAAAGGGAATGTGGTGGATAATTCCTTGAGCAGGAAGTCGAAGAAGGATGCGGTTCGAGAGTTGGCAGATGCTTGGAAGGCGATGGAGGAGTTAGCTACCCTACACCTGGATGCAAGGATGGATGGTGGTAGAGGTTTCCTGTATTAGATGACAGTGTATTCTTCTCTACTACATCATTTGGAGGAGTCTTAGTGGGGAGATGTAGAGAGTGATGTGATGCATGACCAGGTTAACCAAGGTGATGCTCCGGAGGGGTGGACGGAGGATGGTTAGAATCCGGTGCCTTTCTGAGAAAAGATGTTTGTCCCAGAGGCGATGCGCGAGAGAGTTCTTAGTGAGTTCCACAACTCACCCCTAGCAGTGCACCTGAGAGTTTCCAAGATGTACTAGGGTTTTAAGGGTCAGTTCTGGTGGCCTGGGGTAAAGCAGGAGATGGCGGAGTTCATGTCCAGATGCCTAGTGTGTCAGTAGGTGAAGGTTGAACATCGTGTTCTAGGTGGTTTGCTGCAGCCTTTGGATTTCCCCGAGTGGATGTGGGGTCACATCTCAATGGATTTCGTCATGGGACTGCCCAAGGTTCAAGGAGGCTGCGACACTATCTGGATAGTGGTGGACCGGTTGACGAAATAGGCTCACTTTCTGATGATCAAGTAGTTGAGTGCAGTGGATGCCTTAGAACGGAGGTACGTGGATGACATGGTGTTATTGCATGAATTTCCGATGTATATAGTCTTAGATAAGGATGCACGGTTTACCTCACGATCCTGGAGAATATTGTAGCATGATTTTGGCACCCAGCTACATCTTAGCACTGCTTTCCATCCTTAGACATATGGACAGACAGAGTGCACCATCCAGACGTTGGAGGATATGCTGCAGGCATGTATACTGGATTTTGGGGGATCGTGGGTGTGACACTTGCCTCTGGAAGAGTTTTCCTACAATAATATCTATCACTCTACCATTGGCATGGCTCCATTCTAAGCCTTGTATGGGAGGCCATTTCACTCACCCATGTGTTGGATCGAGGTTGGGGAATTAGGTGTTCTGGGCCCGGAAGTGGTGTAGAGCATGACAGAGAAGGTGCAGCTTATATAGGAGAGGATGAAGGCGGCTCAGGACCACCAGAAGTCGTACGCTGATAATAGGATGAGACCCTTGGAGTTTGGGGTTGAGGACCACATCTTCTTGAATTTCTCCCCTCGGCGTGGACAACGGAGTTTTAGTAGGGGGAGTAAGCATTCTCCCATATTCATCAGATTCTTCGAAGTGTTACAGCGGGTCAGAGAAGTGTCTTATCAACAAGTGTTACCACTGCTGCTACTGAGGATACATGACGTATTGCATGTGTCACAACTCTGACAGTATCTACACGATGATTCAAACGTCCTCAACTGGGTAAAGTTGGATATTGAGGATGATGTGACCTTTTTAGAAAGACCAGTGAGGATCGAAGGTTGTGAAGAGAAGGTGCTTCGTGGGTGAACAATTCCTTTGGCTCGTGTGTTGTGGAGACACAGTGGGCTCGAGGAGAGTACCTAGGAAATGGAAGCGCAGATGCATGCCCAGTACCCAGAGTTGTTTTATGTTTTGTTCAGTTTTGTTTGTATTTGGTTGATGGAATGCTTTACCTTGTTAACTATGGAATGTGCAGTTTTCCTTTTCTGTGGATGTGTGTGAAGTGTCATGAAATGTGGGGATGGGAGGACCTAATCCCTAGTTAAGATGCATTATATTGGATGCGCCTAAACTCGTGTGGGTGAGTCAGTGCTGTCCAAAGCGGATAATATCTTAACATGGAGGAAGGGAAACCCCTCACCCACACGACAGGATGGTTTAATCTTTTTTTGTGTGGTTTCTTGAGGGAGAGATGTTTCTAGATGTCAACTAGGTTCACTCTTGAGAGGTATCTTTTGAGGTGGTTGTTTGGACCCCTCTCCTTTCTTCAGGTCTGGTTTTAATTCTCGAGGGTGAGGATAGTTTGAGAAGTATCTGATGTAATGGCCTGGACCCCCTAGCCATTACTTAGCCAAAATACGGCTCCACCAAAATAGTGGCACGGGCCACTATGGCACCGGTAACGGTGGCATTGTGATGGTGACAATGTAAAGGTGTCACCATAAGGGTGACACCGTGACAGTGGCACCATAAGGGTGACACCGTGACGGTGGCACCGTGTCCTCACACGGCCCTCCGTTTTCTTTTTCCAATCCCACTCCCGCAACATAATTTTTTTGACATAAACTAATTCTTTTACCTTTTTGAAGCCATTTAAAGCTCATAATTAATTCCTAAAAATCCCGAGAAATCTCCCCGATGGTGGGGTATCAAATAACACCTTAATATCATCGTTTGTAACTACCCAACCACGTAGGAAACCACAATCCGACTTTTCAGGCATTCAAAATTCCATATCTCGTAACAGTAGGATCTCCTCTTTATATCTCTTTCTAGAGTTTCTTCTTTTTTTTTCCTTCCTCTAGGCTGGATTTTGTTATTCTTCTGGGTTCGCCTGGAGTTCCTCTATTCCTGTGTCTTGTGGTGCGCCTCTACTGGAGCTTTATACACCTCTTGGAGTCCACAGAATTCTTCCCCTGCAAGTCGTGCATCCCCTATTCTTGGCGTGTGGAGAAAAACTTCGATCCTTGATCAACCAAGTAGGGAATTTCATTCATCTCTCCTTTCTATGTATCATGTGGGGTGGGTATGCTATTGTTCCTATGGGAATGGTTAAAACCAAACCTTAATGAAGATAACAAATGGAATTTAATTAATGAAGGGATGGGGTGTAAATGATGTGTTGTTGTTCTATTTTTCATATCTTCCTTGATGCTTATGTTGAGAACTGTTGGGCTATGCTCACTAAAAATCATGGTTGTTGGTGGTCTTTCTATGCGCACTAATGAAACCGTTCCTTCTGTGATGATTAAATGACTGTAACTTGGAAATTGGTTAATCACGTAAACTCGGTTGATTAAATGGATACCCAGTAAACATAAAGCCCTGTGTGGTCACCCCGGGTAACCAACAGAAAGAAGAAAATAATGAATTATGTGCTTGAAACTAGAAGTTTCCCTACTCTGTTTTGGTATTAGGCGTGTTGTTCTGTTTGATTGCTTATGGGGTGATATGGGTGAGGATGGGATCCTCTTGGTTGTGAGTCTGAAACTGTGTAGTTGCTCTGCTCGTGATACGAATTGGGGTGGAATCCTCTATTTTTGGTATATCGTTGGTTCATGGTTTTGGGGATGTGGGGCTATATCTTGAAGCCTGCTTTGGTTCTAGTTCTTTGAGGTATCTCACTTATCTCTTTGTTGTTGTGACTTCACAAGAGAACCGGGTGTGAATGCTTAAATTACTATTTGACTATTTCTCTTTTCCTGACTTGTGGTTATGCCTGTTAGTTTCCCAGTATTGCATAATTTACTTAAATGGGATCACTTTAACATGAAGATAATAATGGGTTAAACAGGGAATTGGTTTTGGTAATGAGTTGTGACTTGGCAGTGAGTGTTGTGGCTTCTTTTATGAATGAATAGTAACAACAGTGTTTGTGCTTAGGTTTTGGAACCCTAGGTTGGGATGAGTTCTTGTTACCTATATATATAATTTTAGTTTTATATTTCTTATTCTCACCCCACCCTAGTTGAGAACTTGGTGACGAACACCCCCATTTCAGGAGGGAGGGTGTTTTTTTTTCCAACAATCCTATGAGTGGCTGGTTATTAGCTCCTTTTCTACTCCCTTCCCCAAATATCCCAAGACTCTTTGGGCAGGCTGTGATGGCCTGAGGTCCATTATAGCCCATGATTATTCGGGGAGGGTAATTGTGGTGGTTGGCCCAGGTGTGTGCGGGAAGGTTGTTTCCCTAGAGTCTTCAGGATGAGGCCCAGGTGTCTTCGGGCATGGCAGTAGTTGTTCTGACCCAGGTGTTTGTGGGTGTGGTCATGCGTGGTTGTTGTGGACCAGGTGTTTGCGAGCGGGATTTGTGGTTGTGGCCCAAGTGTTTTCCAGTGGGATGTGTGGTTGTGGCCCAGGTGTGTGTGGGCAGGGTGTGGCAGTGGGACTACGGTGAAAATGGAGGGATTGGTTTGATGCGTAGGATGTCTTTAATAACTAGTGGGAAAGTGGTGTGGGGTACCCAAATATTGATGTGATATTATTATACATTACTTGACTTGAGTTATTTGGAGAGTGTGCCTTGGTGAGGCTTGGGTGGATAGTTTTCCTTGCTAGGTTCTTTGGTTGTCTCTTTTCTCACTGGGCATTAAAATGCCTCCCCACTTGTGCATGAGAGTCTTTGGTTTTCCCTACTGAGTATACTTGTATTCTCACCCTACATATATAAAACTGCTTTCAGGTTTCCAAGAGGATTTCAGGGATCATGTGGGACCGTACTAGCTCGGACCTTAGGGCAGTTGCTGTTGTCGTTTTCCTTTTCTTCGTACTTTAATTTTGGAGTTCTTGGGACTTGTATCTTTTACTTTTTAACTTTCATATGGGAATGGTTTACTTTTGGATTTACCTTTACTTTTAGCTTTGGTGTTGTTGGGGTTTCTATCTTATCTTCTGATCCTATTAAAAATAAAAAGGGTAATGTCTTCCATCTTGTGTGTGATTCCATATCCTTGGTGCTAGTCGCCACTCCGGGACCTATTGAAGGTGGGTCTCAGGGGTAATTATCTCAAATTCAACATAAAGAAGGAAGGGTCTTGAAATATTCTATCCCTCCCCCCCTTTTGGTGAAGTTGGGTCGTGAAAAATTTAATTTATTTATGACACAATGGTGATGCAGTAATTACCTGATTAATGAAATATTAAAATAATTGATATTAAAAATATCAAAATAAATGTAATTTGAGACTTTTTATGAATTACACTAATTTTCTAGGTTAATATGACATATTAGTATTGGTTATATAAATTTTTTTCGATGTAATAATTCTATTATGAAATTATCAAAAACAAAATACCCAGTAGTGTCAAAATTGACATAAAAGAGTTTTTAAAACAAATATTATATTATTAATTGATATTCTATTCCTAAAAGTATATGGTTTGGCCAAATGATTTATATAATGATAGTTGAATCATTAATGGACCACTTGGGGGTCTCTTGGAGGTATATAGTAAGTTTATTAACTATATAATATAAAAATACGATGACACATGGTAAATGTCAAACTATTTAAGTAAGAGTTAAATATAAATGATACGGTTAATATAGTGACCCAAACCTATCTAAAATCTATTGGATGAAAGGATTTAGACCCATACCCACCTTAATCTTTAAATAATAAACTTTGTAGCCATTATAAACCTAATATGAATTTATTATAAAATAATATTTCTAGTTTTTCCTAAGGTGCCCCTCACCCCTCTTATAAAAGGGAACTCCCCTTCCCTCTAATTCACACCTTCAAAGCCTTTTGGCTCGGCCAAACCCTACCCAAATATTCTCTCAACTTCCATCACTTAAAACTAGAGGCCTTAGTTTGATTAGAAAGCCAACCTAAGGATCCCTTTTGATCAAATCAAAAGAAAGAACCCTAAGAAGAGGTAATGTTTTCACCACCTTCTTTCAAGTTCCTTTCTTCTTCAACTTATTATTTATTTGTTATTTACATTATAAAATAATAACTCCAGTATCTTTTATATATTGTGATGTTATTATAAATATGGTACAACCATATTCAGTATTCTATCCATCCTTTGAATGACATGTCACCATACGTGCGTACGTACGGCCTACCGTTTCCACGTCGTGGTGTAATTGTTATTCAATACATTTTTTTGGATGGGTATAATAATGATGTTTAATTCATGTAAATAATAAATATAACATGATAATTATTCTTTATATATGATACAACATCCAATTATATATTTTTTTAATATCAAAATAATGATATTTTCACTCATACGTACGTACGGATTACCGTCTCCACGAACGCGATGAGATTCATTCCCCATCGTATCCATTAAAGAGTAAATTTTATTTGATGATTAAAAATAATTTTTAGAGACATGATATCATTCTGGATATGAATAATATACATCTCATACATAACAAATATGGATCACATAACAAAAAATATAAAGGAAAACGAATCCGTTAACAACTGAAACAATGATAATACTAAGATATTATTAACAAATCAATGTTAAAAGATCATATATGATATCATATTAATGTATATGATTATTGTATAATTTAATAACAATTATTTCACCATTATATAGGAGGTTAACCTACCCTCAACCAAGTAAAAGTACAAGGTAAGGGTTTCTTTCACAATCTCTTCATTATCCGAGGTTGTTTATACGTAATTATCTACCGAGTCCTCTTTATCATCTGCATCCATGTTTCTTAAAAATGTATTTCAAATAATTTTTACTATTTTATAGACTATGGTTTAAAGTAATTTATACCCTTGTTGACTTTTTATAAGATGTTTATAAAGTAATATTTCTGTCGTTTTCCAAACAATGTCCTTTTTAGCCTTTTCGGCAGAATTAAGGTAAGAATGTCTTTTTTAACTTATACGGTAGGTGTGGCTATTTTCCACCATTATAAAATCGTCGAAGCTTATCTTACAAGATTATAAGAATATTTTAAAAATTAAATGTTTTATTTTATAATTATTTTACTTCTAGATCATTTCAAAAAAAGAGATATTTCTCTCAAATAGTTTTGATTTCATCTAGGTCAACATCCTTTGATGGATTTTAAGCTTATTTGAAGTTTATTTATTATGATACAAAACATCCATATTGTATTGAAGGTTTTGTAATATGTTTGACTATGGATGTGTTATTTTTATACCATTCATGGTTTATGGAGAAATTATTGACATTTCTTATGCTAGTTTTAATACGAATGTTTATGTTATGTTTAAACCTGTTCATATGAGGAATGCATTGGACTTAATAAGTGACGGGTGGAGCCCGCTATAGATCCTTGATGCATCGGTAGGTATTATGAGACAAACTAGTGTCTTGGCACAAGGCCTTGACAAAATATTATTTATAGTCTTGGTACAAGGCCTTGACTATGTAGTTATGGTAGTCTGGCATTATGCATTCCATCATTATGAAAGTGGTTATTGATTTTTCATGTGATTATTCGATTAGTAGAATATCCATGTGAATAAGTAAATGGAATTATTTCATTTTATTTTTTCCATATTATACTGAGGTTCAATTTTAAAAGGTTTTTGTTTTTGTTATACATTGCCTTAAATGTTTATGCTAATTTATGAAAGTTTCTGCTATATTGTTATCCTTATTGGGAATTTGACCTCACCCCATTCTATGTTTTATTTTTTCCAGGATGTGAAGAAGTATTTTATGAATGACCTATAGGGATAGTATATGGGGATATGAGTGTGGAGACAAGATGTTGTTGTAGTTTTCACTTTATGATGTAATGTAAACTTTATGAATTATCTATTTATTCCAAGGATACTAAACTAATCGGTCTTTCGAGACTTGATATTTTGTGATCATGCCAATGTTATGTAATAATGCACCGACTCTGGGTAACTGGGGTCGGGGCATTACAGTTGGTATCAAAGGAAGTTTAATACAAACCTTGGTAGCTAGATCTAGATAAACTCTGATTAGAGCACATAGACCTAAGATGGACTTTGAGGATTAGTATAGAAAAACTTCCTATAATTTTTGTATTGTAGAGATTTTGTGAATTTTTCAAGCAATATATCCCTGTCTGGATACGAGCAGGTAGAGGCAGCTCTGGAACAGATGTACCTAGGGGTAAAACCCGAAAACACCACTTTGAGATGGACTCAAATGGGAACTGATGCACGACAACGGGCCTTACTGCACTCTTGGTTATGACACTCCTGGGGGATATGCTTAGGATAATTCTCATTTTATTTACAAACCATTATGAAGGGTTTATGAGTATATACTTCCTCAAAGAAAAAATTTTTATGGTTATGGATTATATCCATAAACTGTTCAATTTATGTTAAGTGTTTTACAAGTTTGGATTTATGTATTGAGATTCATAAACTAATCTAGAGTATTCCATTCTTTAGAAATAGCACCTAGTGGAAGAAATGGAAACTGTATCAATGCACGCACTCCATGTATGGATTTCCCTCCTACTCAAGATAATTATAGTGAAGCTGGTGATGCAACTGGTGCTGATCAGCTAATTACCATACTGGGAAAACTCACTCGGGTTATGAATAATAACATTATCCATATAGAGCACCCTGATCCGCAGTGTGGAGGATCAATGTTAGACTGCTTTATGAGGCAAAAACCACCAACATTCAATGGGAGTACAAAACAATTAGTAGCTGAGAAATGGATAAACTCTTTAGAGAAAATATTCCATGCCTTGGGGAGTAGTGAAAGGGAAAATGTTGTCATGGTAGTTTACGGCCTCACTGGAGATGTTGATAAATGGTGGTCATTGATTCAAAACACAAAGTAAGATGATGACGTATAAAATATGGAATATAGGGAGTTCAAAGAGGTTTTCTTAGAAAAATACTTTCCTCGTGACCATCGAGCAGATATGGAAGGAAAATTTCTAAGTCTGAGACAAAAGGATGATGAGAATGTCGCAAGGTAGAGGCTAACTTTACAAGGTTAGAAAGGTATGCAAGAGATTATATATGTAACCCAAGAAGTAAGATTGATCATTTCTTTGATGGGTTAAAACCATTTATTTGTCGATCATTAGTGTCACAATCCTTCTTGTCGTACGAAGATATTGTCTAATGTGCTATCAAGACAGAACAATAATTCTCTAAGTCTTACGACTTTAAAGAAAAGCAAGAGAATAAGAGATGTGTTGATCGCTCTGGAAATGGAAATAAAGGGGAGAAAGGAAAATTTGATTATCCATCCTATAGTAAATGTGGGAAGAAACACTCAAGTACTTTCTTGAAATGAATGGGAGTATGTTACGAGTGTGGTGAAAAGGGCCACTAAGCTCGTGATTTCAAGGGGAATAATGAAGCTACTGATGTTCAATGCTACAACTACAGGGAGATGAAACATTATACAAATGAATGTCCTAAGAGTCAGGGGAAATTACCTCAGAGAAGGCCAAGGGATCAAGTCCAATCTTATGCTATCACTACTAATGAGTTAGAAGCTCCGAAAGACGTGGTGGCAGGTAATTTAATAGTTTCCTCAAGTTTAGAAAATGCATTATTTGATTCTGGATCATCACATTGTTTCATATCTACCTAGTTTGCTAATAAAATTAGATATTTCCAATTTGATTTAACAGGGGAGTTGTCAGTTAAAACTTCTAAGTGAAGTATCATTGCAACAAAGTTTTGTGAATCAGTTGCCATTAGAGCACATAAATGTTCTTTATCTACTGATCTTATTGTCATACCAATGATTGAGTTTGATAGAATCCTTGGTATGGATTGGATTTCGGACCATGATGCGAAGAGTTATTGTAAGAATAATGAGGTTAAAATTTTAGATGATGATGATAAAAAACACCTTATCTTTAGAGCATAATCCTTACCACCAGATTATTATTTAGATCCACCCCCAGTAGCATAACTAAATTCAATTATTTGGGAGGAAGAGAATGAAATAAATTTGGGTTAGGAAAAGAATGTTCAAATAGAGGATGTACCTATTGTAAGAGAATATATTGATGTGTTTTGATAATATTTACCTGGTCATCCTCCAGAACAATAAATTGAGTTTTCCATTGATTTAATTACTGGATCAAGGCCCATATCAAAGACCTCATATAGAATAGCCACTGTGGAATTGGTGGAACTAAAGAAACAACTAGAGGAATTGAGTAATAAGAGATTTATTTTCCCTAGTGTTTCTCCATGGGGATCCCCTGTCCTTTTTGTTAATAAGAAAGATGAATCTATGAGGTTATGTATCGACTATAGAGAAATCAATGCTATAACAATAAAGAACAAGTATCCCATACCTCACATTGATGATTTATTTGACCAACTGCATGGAACTAAATAATTTTCAAAGATTGACCTTCGATCTAGATACCATCAGTTGTGTGTGAAGAAGGAATACATTCTGAAGACAACATTTCGAACTAGGTACGGGCATTACGAGTTTACAGTAATGCCTTTTGGGCTGACTAATGAACCATCTGTTTTCATGGATCTAATTAACATAGTTTTCAAGGAATATCTAGATGATTTTTTAGTGGTATTTATTGATGATATATTTTTATATTCCAAAAGCTATGAAGACCATGAAAATCACTTGCGCATTATCCTGAAGACTCTTAGAAGATATGAATTTTATGGGAAGTTTAGTAAGTGTGAATTCTGGATTCAGGAGATCTCTTTTCTTGGACATATTGTCTCCAAAGATGGAATCTCTTTTGATCCTTCTAAGACCAAGTCAATACATGAATGGCCAGCTTCGACGAGTATAACTAAGGTACGCAATTTTATTGGTTTAGCAGGTTATTATCCGCGTTTCATCCAGAATTTTGCTTGATTGGCTAACCCATTAACAAAGCTCACACGTAAAGGGGTTAAATTTGTGTGGAAAAAAGAGTGTAAAGAATTTTTTGAATAACTAAAGAGAATATTAGTCAATGATCTTATATTGACTCTACCATCATGGAATTATGGGATCATTATTTATAGTGATGCATTGAAGAAATAATTTGGTTGTGTCCTTATGCAGAATGATAGAGTTATTGCCTATGCATCACAATAGCTGAAAATTCATGAGAAAAACTATCCTACTCATGATCTTGAGTTAGCTGCTGTAATATTTTCTTAGAAGATATGGAGACATTATCTCTATGGTGAAAAATGTGAGATTTATACTGATCACAAGAGTTTGAAGTATATTTTCTCATAGAAAGAACTCAAATGAGGAAAAGAAGATTGCTTAAACTTCTCAAGGATTATGATTGCACGATACACTACCACCCAGGGAATGCAAATAAGGTGGCAGATGCTTTGAGTTGAAAATATCATGGAATTTTGAACCAGATGAGAATTGAAAAGGATCCTATATACATGGATCTAGTAAAGATGGATATGGGAATCACCATGGAAGGTGAAACATCAATGATTTTTCAAATGGTTTCCAAACCATCTTTACTAGAAAGGATAAATAGTTCTCAAACCGATGATGAAGAGTTTGAAAAGAGGATTAAAGCTGTCAATGATGGGAGATTGAGTGACTTTGTGTATGAAGATGGAATTTTGAAATTTGGGAAAATACTTTGTGTTTCCAATATACCTGATCTAAAAAGGGAATTATTGGACAATTCTCATAGTTCCAATTTCTCTATACACCCTGGGAGCACCAAAATGTATATAGATTTAAAGGAACATTTTTTGTGGAACAACATGAAGAGGGAGATTGCTGATTTTGTGTCAAGATGAATGGTTTTTCAACAAGTGAAAGCTGGAAGGTAACAACCTAGAGGAGTCATGCAACTTATTAACATACCTGAGTGGAAATGGGATAATATCACGATGGACTTTGTCATGGCACTACCAAAGACTCCTAGAAGGAATGATTCAATATGGGTCATTGTTGATTGTCTTACCAAGTTAGCACATTTTCTTTCTATAAGAGAAGATCTAACACTTGAACATCTAGCAAGACTATATATTAATAAAGTTGTGAGACTTCATGGAGTACACCTATCGATTGTTTTTTATTGTGATCCTCGTTTTACTTCAAGATTCTGGAAGAGTCTTCAGAAGGCCTTGGATACTGAATTTTTTTTGAGAACTGCCTACCACCCTCAAACAAATGGACAATCAGAACGGACTATTCAAACCTTAGAATACATATTGAGATCCTGGTCACTTGACTTTTTGGGTATGTGGGATCAATATTTACCTCTGGTAGAATTTTCTTAAAACAATAGCTTCCATTCAAGTATTCAGATGGCACCATATGAAGTGTTATACGGAAATAGATGTCGCACACCAACCTGTTGGAATGATGTTGGGGAAAGAAAACTTGTAGGCCTAGAACTGGTGGAGGAAACGATGGAGAAGGTAAAGGTAATCTAAAACCACATCTAAGCAGCTCAAAGTAGGCAGAAGAGCTATGCTGACAACCAAAAGAAGGATTTTGAATTTCAGGTAGGAGATCATGTTTTCTTTAAGGTATCTCCATGGAAGGGAGTTATACATTTTGGTACAAAAGGTAAATTGAGTCCTAGGTACATAGGACCTTTCGAAATTCTAGAACGAATTAGGGTTGTAGCTTACTGTTTGGAAATGCCTCCAAGTCTCTCCAAAGTTCACGATGTGTTCCACGTATCACTGTTGAGAAAATACATGCCTGACCCAATGCATGTACTCACTTACAAGGAATTAAAACTGGAAGCCGATCTATATTATTGCGAAGATCCCATCAGGATTCTTGATACAAGAGAACAAGTGCTGAGAAATCGGACGACTCATCTGGTAAAAGTTCTATGGAGAAACCATAAGATGGAAGAGGCAAAGTGGGAACCTGAGGAACTTATAATGAAAAATAACCTAAGTTTTTCTTGCGGTAGTATTCTAGAAATCTCGAGGACAAAATTATTTGAAGTAGAGGAGAATGTAACACCCAAAGCTTCCACAGTACGCTTCTCTTTGAATAATACAGTAGCGTGTGTTGTATGCAACTTCGAGTTCTAACACACACCACAACCAATAAAACTAGCCATTATGAATAGTAATACCCACTTTTTAAAATTTTATAAATTTTATATTTCAAAATGGACTTCATTTTTGGATTCGTAATATTGAAATTAGCTTAGGGTGAATTTTTGGTATTTTTCTGAAAACATTCAATTTTTATGACTAGTGAAAAAACACTGAGTTATAGTTTAAAACAAAATTTTAATTTAAATAATTATTTATTTTATTTAAATTTATTTTAGGTGAAAATATATAAATAATACCTATATATGTTCAATGTAATTAATTGGAGTCAGTTTATAATAATTTTAGATATATAAAAATTTTATTGAAATTTTCACCGTCTTTTACCCATCTCCTAGGAGAATTTGCAAATTCCAATAAAACATAATTTTACCACTTCTGTGAGTGGAATTTAAAAAATTATAGAGACATGGTTAATATCAATGAGTAAAATGTGGTTCAATAAGATAAAAAAAATTTGGTGAATAGTGACTTTTTACTTTTATTTACCACGGTTAAAAGTAAATAGGGTAATTAAGGGTAAAAATGATATTAGTATTACCCTAACACATGTCCTAATTCTATTGTACAAGTGTATCTCGACCAAAAACAAACTTAGGAATAAAATATTATCATTTAGGTCCACTTCGATTAGATTTGGACATTTATTATTATTTAATTCAAAGAAGAGTTAAAAGAGTTAAAATAAAAGTTTAATAACTAAAACATTTTTAATATAGTGTTATAGATAAGATAAATTCGATTAAAAATATTCATTAGAAAGATAAAAAGATTTCTTACATAATAGTATTTTATTTATAATTTTTAGACATTAAATAATTTAATTTATTTATGACACAATGGTGATGTAGTAATTACCTAATTAATGAAATATTAAAATAAATGATATTATAAATATCTAAAAAAATGTGATTAGAGACTTTTAATGAATTCCAATAATTTTATATTTTAATATTACATATTATGATTGGTTATATAAATTTTTTTTGATGTAATAATGATGTTATGAAATTATCAAAAACAAAATACCCAATAGTGTCAAAATTGACATAAAAGAGTTTTTAAAACAAATATTATATTATTAATTGATATTTTATTCTTAAAAATCTAAGGATCATACAAAAGACTTATATAATGATATCTGAATCATTAATGGACCACTTGGGGGATTCTTGGAGGTATATAGTAAGTTTCTTAACTATATAATATAAAAAAACAAAGAGACATGGTAAATGTCAAACTATTTAACTAAGAGTTAAATATAAATGATAAAGATAATATAGTGACCCAAACCTATCTAAAATATATTGGTTCAATGTATTTCGACTCATCCCCACCTTAAACTTTAAATAATTCACTTTGGATCCATTATAAACCAAATATGAATTTATTATAAAATAATATTTCTAACTTTTCTTAAGGTGCCCATCACCCCTCTTATAAAAGGGCAATCCCCTTCCCTCTAATTCACACCATCAGAGCCTTTTGGCTCGGCCAAACCCTGTCAAAATATTCTATCAACTTCCCTAAATTAAACCTAGAGGCCTTAGTTTTATCAAAAATCCAACCTAAGGATCCCTTTTGACCAAATCAAAAGGAAGAACCCGAAGAAGAGGTAATGTTTTCACCACCCTCTTTCAAGTTCCTTTCTTCTTCAACTTCTTCTTTATTTGTTATTTCCATTCTAAAATAATAACTCCAGTACCTTTTATATATTTTGATGTTATTATAAACATGGTACAACCATATTCAGTATTCTAACCATCCTTTGAATGACATGTCACCATACGTGCGTACGTACAGCCTACCGTCTCCATGTCGTGGTGTAATTGTTATTCAATACATTATTATTTGTATGGGTATAATAATGATGTGTAATTAATTTAAATAATAATTATAACATGATAATTATTCTTTATATATTATATACCATCCAATTATATATATTTTTAATATCAAAATAATGATATTGTCGCTCCTGCGTACGTACGGATTACCGTCTCCACGAACGCGATGAGATTCATTCCCCATCGTATCCATTCAAGACTAAATTTCACTTGATGATTAAAAATAATTTTTAGAGACATGATATAATTATGGGTATGAATAATATACATCCCATCTATAACAAATATGGCTCACATAACAATGAATATAAAGGAAAACGAATCTGTTAACAACCGAAACGATGATAATACTAAGATATTATTAACAAATCAATGTTAAAAGATCATATATGATATCATATTAATGTATATTATTATTTTATAATTTAATAAAAACTATTTAACCATTATAAAGGAGGTTAACCTACCCTCAACCAAGGAAAATTACAAGTTAATGGTTTATTTCACAATATCTTCATTATCTGAGGTTGTTTATACGTAATTATCAACTGTGACCTCTTTAGCATCCACATCCATGTTTCTTAAAAATTTATTTCAAATCATTCTTACTATTTTATATACTATGGGTTATAGTCATTTATAACCTTTTTGACTTTTTATAAGATTTTTATAAAGTAGTCTTTCCATCGTTTTCCAAACAAGTTCCTTTTTAACCTTATCGACAGAATTAAGGTAAGAATGTATTTTTTAACTTATACGGCGGGTGCGGTTATTTTCCGCCTTTATAAAATCATTGAAGCTTCCCTTAAAATATTATAATAATATTTTAAAAGTAAATGTTTTATTTTATAATTATTTAAAATTTAAATGATTTAAAAAAAGATATATTTCTCTCAAATAGTTTTGATTTCATCTATGTCAACATCCTTGGATGGATTTTAAGCTTATTTGAAGTTTATTTATTATGATACAAAACTACCATATTTTATTGAAGGTTTTGTAATATGTTTGACTGTGGATGTGTTATTTTTATACCATTTATGGTTTATAGAGATATTATTGACATTTCTTATGCTAGTTTTAATACGAATTTTTATGTTATGTTTAAACCTATTCATATGAGGAATGCATTGGACTTAATAAGTGACGGGTGGAGCCTGTAATTTCTCCTCGATGCATTGGTAGGTCTCATGAGACAAACTAGTGTCTTGGAACAAGTCCTTGACAAAATCTTATTTGTAGTCTTGGCACAAGGCTTTGACTGTGTGGTTATTATAGTATGGAATTATGCATTCCATCATTATGAAAGTGGTTATTGATATTGCATGTGATTATTCGATTAGTAGAATATCCATGTGAATAAGTAAGTGGAATTATTTCATTTTATTTTTTCTATATTATTTTGAAGTTCAATTTTAAAAGGCTTTTGTTTTTGTTATACAATTCCTATAATGTTTATGCTTATTTATGAAAGTTTCCTCTATATTTTTATCTTTACTTGGCATTTGAGCTCACCCCTTTCTATGTTTTATTTTTTCAAGAAGTGAAGAAGTATTTTATGAATGACTTGCAGGGATAGTATAAGGGTATATGAGTGTGGAGACAAGATGTTGTTATAGTTTTCACTTTATGATGTAATGTAAACATTATGAATGTATCTAGTTATTCCAAGGCTACTAGACTAATCGGTCTTTTGAGACTTGATATTTTGTGATCATGTCAATGTTATGTAATATTGCACCGACTCTGGTTAACTGGGGTCATGGCATTACAAACATGTTATAGCATCTCCATCCTAAATGGAAAAGAGATTCAATCAAAGATGAAACATAATGCCTTAAAATTTCAAGAGATAAATCAACCAATATCATACACCAAAGCATTCATATGTTTTGGAGATTAAATTTTTAATACCAAACACAAATTTGATAAAAGTAAAAAATTAAAAACATGATATAGTATCCGCAAAATGATATTAGAATATGGAAATTATCACCAGTAAATACAATCTAGATACTTCTATTTGTAAATCTAGATATTGGAGGCTTCGTATTTACAATAAAAAACTTTCAATCAAAATCTAAAATGCAATAAAAAGATTATATAAAATCAAGATTCATGATCATAAACATGATATTGAAAATTGAAATATAAGAATAAAAAACTTCATCTTCAAATTCAGGAAAATGAAATTTGAAATTTGAAATTTAAAATCCATAACTTAATATTCAAAAATGGAAACTAGATACATACAATTTTGATATCTAATTCACTTAGAAAAACATCTATAAATTGTGAAACTATTAACATCTATAAACAATATAAGGTTGATGCGCCTGCAGGGTTCTCTACCCCTAGACATTTCTCTAACTGGCAGGGTTCACGTTGACTATGTGGCTCACAAAGCAGCAAACCTTAAGGCATATACTTCTATTGGTTATCTTATCAATGCATATGTGGTTCTAAACATCCTCCCCTATCTGATCTTCACATTTTGACTGAAAAGATGATTTGTTTCCTCAAAACATCTTCTGATGGATGGGCAATAAGTCTGTGTTCTTGTTACTGGAGCTTCAGGACAAATTGGTTATGCTCTAGTCCCCATGATTTCATGAGGGGTTGGGTGTAGGCCATCTGTTAATCCTCCACGTGCTTGATATTGATATTTCTTCATAGTCGTTGAATGGGGTGAAAATAGATTTGATATATGTTTTCTTTCCACTACTGAAGGGTGTTTTTGCTACAACAGATGTGGGTGAGGCATGCAAGGGAGTAAATATATTCATTACGGTTAGATTCATTCTATGGAAGTAAGGCATGGAAAGAAAATATGTGATGTCAAAAAATGTATCCATTTACCTTATGATCTTGAAAAGTATGTCGCACCAAACTACAAGGTTATAGTTGTTTCTAATCTAGAAAATAATAATGCACTGATCCTTAAGAATTTTCACCATCTATCCCTAAAAAAACATGACATACATTACTATACTAGATCAAATGGGGCACTGGTTTAGATATTTGAGAGATTGGGTGTTGAATTTTCTGATGATAAATAATGTTATAATATGGGGAAATCACTCTTCAACTCAATACCCTGATGTTAACCATGCCATAATAGGATAAAATCTTATCCTTGAGGAAAATTTTTGTATACTATAATAAATAAATTCATATAATTCTATGTGCAACAATTTTCTCATGATCTAAAAGATGTGCAAACACCTTAAAAGGACATCAAGGCTAGATTGATGATTATGGATAAAAAAGAAGAATATGACATGTATAGTGGAGTTCACAAATTTTACTATAAATATAGATATCCAAGATATTTTTATACATACAGAAAGAATATACATATGTTCTGTGTCGATATATATAATTCCAACTCTCTAAAATAACATAGGAAGGTGTAGAAAAACAAACCTCATAACTGTTAATTATATCTTCTTGATGTGTCCAAACAAACTAATTCTTCTGTTAAAGAGGCTCAAGAGAATCTGACTTCATACATTAAATTATGAAATAAAAATTACATAAGATAAAAATGAAGAGATTAAGGTAAAGAATAAAAATGAAAATTAGAAATACAACTATTCAGGAAACTCATTTTTCAATCCTGAAACCAAGTAGAAGTAGTTTCATTTCATGTGAAGGGATAATTGCCTTAAAAAGTGTTGTTTTTTGAACCACCTAAAGGTGGAATATTTAGTTCCAAAATACTCATAAAAAGAAAAATATATATTAAAGGACCAATGACAACTATAATAGTGTGTTATTTCATTACCATTTTCCCTGGTCCTTCTAAAGTTTCAAACAATTAACTATTTGAAACAAATGAGTAGGTAAGCATAAGTAGAAAATTCAACACAAAATGAAATTTACAAACCCAAACATATAGTTATGAGAAAATAACAAAGATAGACAGAAGAACCTCTCATTATGGTTATATATAACTCATGTTCCCAATCAAATTTTACTATAGAAGAAGCTAACATAGGAACAATAATTTTTCATACTTTACTTTTTAGAATAAGAATTACATATGTAAAAAAATTAATATAATAAGGGATAGAATATAAAACAATGGTAATTGGAAATATAATTGCTAAGGGTAGATTAATTTTCATACATGAAACCAAATAGAAGTAGTTTAACTTCTTTTGAATGCATAATGACCTAAAAAGTGTCTTATTTCTGAATATTTAGTTGATAGAAACTCATATAAAAAAATATAATATTAAAGTCACGATGACCTCTATATCAGTTTTTTATTTAATTACCATTCACTGAGATCCTTTTAAAGTGTCAAATAATTAACTCTTAAAATCAAATGAGTATATAAAAACAAGTAGAAAATTCAACATTAATGATCTGATCATACTTGACGGGATATATGTTTAAAGGTGGAAAAAGTTTTAAAAAACATATTTAGAAGACTCTCAAATCAGTACAAAATCTGCATGAAATGAAACAAAATTAAAGAAAAGAAAGTAAAAATGGAAATTAATAATCTTTTAAAATGAAAACTAAAGGATTAAAATAGTTAAAATGGAAATTAAAAAGTGTTTAGTCAAAATTAAAGAGTAAAAATCCATGATATACAAAAGAAAACCCAGTTTAAAGGAAAAAAGAATTAGTCAAAAGACAATAGTAAAATATATTATCCCTACGGAACTAAATACTAATAAAATGAAATTTTTTAATTCATTGATGGTGTTAAATTAAGGTATTTAAATGATGATAGATCTATATCATTAGATCTAATTTGTACTATATCATGAAGTAAAACTTCGAGCACCAAATTACCATGGAATCCAGAGTGGTTGGAAATCCCCAATTGTTAAAGAAGTATATTTTTCTCAATGTGCTCAAAGAATCATCAATTTTTTGTTCAGGATATAAAGTTGTTCATAATGAATTTAAATCTACCTAAAGGTGATGATAGTGATGATGATCCTTACTAGCCTTGAGTATTAAGAGTCAACTAATCATTCTATGCCATACTAGTACCCTAATGTAGTTCCATACCAGCACCCTATAGGACACTGCTAGTATTGAGTGAAATGATCACTATATTTTGATTCATACACCTTATATAGACCTAATGATATATCATATTGAACAAAATATCATGTTTTACATTAAATTTATGTTTCACCATTCTGATTATTTCATCCTATGCTAGAATAGAGACATTAATGATCCCTAACATACATCAGTCCTTCATAGTTGGTCTTTAGCAGCATCATTGAAAATTGGATTTCACATCATAGTTAGGTAGCATATATCACATATTTAATTGTACATTTGTTCAGTATTAGTTCTATATACACTTAATGCTCAAGTGATTATTTTCGATTTTGTCGAATTTAGGATAATCATTACAACTAGAGTGTTTTGGTATCCCACCTCTGCATCTGTTTCATTGTTCCATTTCCTTATTCCATAAACTGAACATATTACCCACTATATAGGAGTAGTGAGAAATATTGTATCTGTTATAATTCATAAGGGAGAATCATATTCTAAATGGCACTATAATGGTAAAATAAATAAAAGAGTAAACCAGTGTTGTTTTAATGTGGTGAATAAGTTGTGGAAGGAAGGTGACTTTTGTGTGGGAATAAATAAGTCATTTTTAATAGGTTTTAAAATAAGTAATTTTTTAAAATCATTAAAACAGAATGATAATAGGGTTTAAAATTAGGAAAATACTTCCAAAAGGGGAGTGTGGGGTCCACTACATAAGATAAACACTTTATCCCTATAAAAATGATACCTTGTAGGAAAAATCACAGGGGTTATCATAGTTAGGTAACCCACTTCATACTTGTAAAATAACACTACAACATGACAATGGATCAATGTCACTATTTAACATTTTATAGTTGTTAAAGTCCTGGTAATGTTTTCATAATGATCATATTGAATTTTAAACTATTTTAAACAAATAATTAGTTGTAATAAGTGTTGTAATTTCTTAAATCAACTCAGAAGGGGTGGTTATTGGTTATTGAAAGTAACATGATTCCTGTTGTGAAAGACATGAAAATTGTTATGTATTTAAACTTTGAAATGTGTTTAAATACTATGTTAGAATTTTTATAAGCCTTGGTAACGATTTCAAGATGATCATAATGAATTTTAAACAATTTGGAGAACATAATTGGTTGTAATATGTGATGGAATTTAGCCCCATGGGCGCGGCCAAGTGGTTGCGCCCTGTGGTGGTCTTTTAAAAAGTCTTCAAAAAGAGTGCTAGAATTTTTTAAAACTACTCATGAGTTGTTTGGTTAAAAAATAGAGTGTTTGGTTTGTTAAATGTTAAGCAGAAATTTTCATGAGTTTAAGGTGAATTATTGGGAATGTTGGTTTGTTGTTTCCTCTTTAATTAATATTAGTGGAATGGACCATTCTCTTTCTTAACAAAGTTAATGAAAATCCATATAAAATATTCAATCTCTAAAAAACATAATATTTAAATTTTTAAATTAATTTAATGAAATATGATATACATCAATTGCATTATACAACATCATCTTGTGCTTCTTCATATTCCCATGTCTCTGGTGACCATCTTATTAGAGTTATCTCAGTAATTTCCATGAAGAAACCCTGCCTGGAAAAAACAAAAAACAAGTCATCCACATGCATCTCTAAAGAGTTTTTGAGTTGTATGATTGTACAAATGGAGACATATTGTACCTGAATATGAGGTGAAATTGATATATTTTAGTTTTCGGTTTCAATAAGAGTCCAATGGAACCAACTATTATGTTTACTTGTTTGTATTCAATTTATTTTTGGTTTTTTATTTAGTTCTATTCAGGCTCTCCATCCATCCATGGTTATTGATACAGAGGTGTTTAGAGGGTGAAACTTTAGTGGAGGAACCATGCTTTGAATACGGCTCAATCAGTTAGTGTCAAGAAAACATACCAAAATAACTCAAAAAACACATATAATTTACCAAACCCTATTTCATATAAATTTAATCCATGATTTTAAATAATCTAGGGTTATTTCCAAATGAAAGAAAACAAAGTGTTAAGGTCATGAAATCACATCACCAGTACCAATGCTATGTAAATTTGAATCTATGAAACGTGTAGCCCATGTAAAATCATAATTTAAATATTCTTAGGTGACTCACAAGAACAAACACCTAAATGGACAAAGATCAAAAATCAAACCACAAAGAAATTTGATCTTGTGAAGTAAGCAACCATGATAGTTTGTGAACTATTGTTGTGTTAATTAAATGATCAATGAATAGTGATAGTTAACATTTAGAGAGATAATACATAAACAAAAAAAATACAATTAAAAATTTAATAAAATGTTTAATTTTTAGTATAGAATTAGAAAAATGATATAGAAAAACAATAAGATGCAAAAATAAGATGTAGTGGAGGGATTTGGGGGAATTATGTGGGTTTAAGTGATGCAATGAAATTTTAGAAATGATGGCACCTACAATACTAGAATATGGATTCATTTTGTGATTTGAACAATAAGAATCCTTTAATGTCGAATCCAGGCAAGTGAAACCCTAATGTTTTTGTCTGTCGTGCATCAAAAAATAGTGAAAATGAATTTTACAAGCCTCAAATGGGCGTAAAGGTAAATTTTGGATGCCCTTAACATGGACATGGGTCATGGAATTGGATGGTCGAAACACCATGAACTTATTATCATCACATTTGGTAACCTATTGGTTGTAGATCTATGAGGCAGACATGTCTAATTATATAGAAACCCTGAAAAAATAATTATTTGGATCTACATTGGAAAACAGTAAACCATCAGCTAAAAACATATCAGGTATTTTGAGGGGTTTGAGGCATTTGGGACTAACGGAAGGTGCAATGTTTGAGATGGAAATCTTGTCAAGGTAATGGGATGTATTTTCCATCAACCTTACCTTTCTGGAATTTAATTTGAGGAAGCCATACGATTAGGGTTTCAAGCCATTCGATTCGATGGGTTGAATACACTAGGAGATAGTAGAGTTGATGACTGGACATGGAAGAGGTAAGGATATGATGGAATATCTGGGTTCTGGATAGCGTATGGGGGAGGGGATGTTGAACTCTTGGGAATCATAAAATGATTTTGGTTCTACTCGCTGGGAGAAGAAGGGGAAATGATAGGGTTTTAGGTGTACATATTGGAGGATAAGAAAGGGTGTGGTTTCCACTCACTAGGGAATGGATGAGACTGGAAGAATATGGTTCTGGTGCCGCTCGAAGGTGGATTGAAATAGACAAAACCCTCGCAATGAAGATTCTGGAACGTGGGATATCGAGCATGCATGAGTGACTTGTAGAGTATCTCATAATCGCCAATGAATTGAAAATTAATAATAATTTTTTCAAATTAAAAATATTTAATTTATAATAAATTTAAATATATGAAAAAATATGACAAAAAAATAAAATTTCAATATGTTACTAATTACTTAATTTATTGTTTTATAATAAATATTAAATTTTAAAAAAAATATATTTGTTTTATAATATAAATTAAAATGTAAATTATTTATATAAATGTAAATTATGTTTTTTATTAATTATTTATTACTTATATTTCAATTATGTTTATTAATTTTTTATTGATTATCATATTTATATTTATTATGTTTATAAAATTCATATATCAAAATGATTTTAAATTTTTATATGAAGTATTTAAATGTTTATTAAATGAAAATCATTATAAAATATAATCACTATAGATACATAGAGATAATTTAAAATTAAATTAAATTAATAATATATTTATAACAAAACTGTAAATATTGACTTTGGCCATAAAAATAATAATCTATATAAAAAAATTGGTTTCTTTTAATTGGTTATTATCATTGAATGGTTTATTGTAATAGATTTTATTGATGGTAAAAGATTTTGTATTAATGGTTATTATTAATAATAGATTTATGTGTTTGTAAAAAATGTTGGTAATAGTATGATAAATCAATAGATTTAACTATTGGGAAAATATTTGTTGGTGTTAAACTATCGATACCAACAGATAGATCTATTGGTAAAAATAATGGTTGGAGCTTTAAAACAATACAAATAAAACTTAATATCTATTAGAATTGCTCATTTTTACCAACAGATATATTATCTGTCAATAAATTTCTGTTGGTATAAGTCATTTCTTTAGTAGTGTGCTGCCACTCACCTTCGCAATAACTATCATTGTCATGTTGTATGAATACACATGCCGCATGTTCCAGGGATAGGCCTAACTTAACTATATTGTAATCAACCTAGTCATGATGCTAGTATTTAAATACATAACACTTCTTGAGGGTGTTCTCCAGGATCTGGTGATAGGGTCAGTAATTGGGGAGATTAGTGGTCTCTGCCTCTTCGAGCCTCCTGCATTCCGGCAACCATAGAATTCCCTGTTACAAAGAACATTGGAAATAACTAGGGACACGAGCCATATTAAAAAATTAGGTATGGTTACTTCTATCTAGGAAGGGGGATCTAGGAGTCTGGCCTAAATGAGGGGCTATAAGAGATTGTCAAGGAGGTGCAACTTGATTATCTCACCTAGGTGGTGGTGGTGCCTTACACGGGGGTGCCTGTCGATTCTGAGGTGGGAGTTTCTGGGTCGAAGGCTATGCCTGAGGTGGAGGGCCTCTGTAAGGATTTGGAGCTAGATCCACAGGTAATATCTTCAACAACCCGGGGCCTCTATTTGTGATATCAAGGCAGGCTCGGCCTTAACAACTCTTCTCGTGGGAACTACAGGGGGCAACAGACATGCATGCCTGGCCTGCTGCAAGGCTTTCTCTAGATGTCGAGCTTTGTCTGATAAATCCCAAAATTTCCCTGGGTAGTTTTGTGTGATGTGCGAGGGGAACAATTTAGTATTTACATTCCCCACACCAATCATCAATAGTTGTTCCTGGTTCATCAGTATATTGAGTATGTGAGGAATTTCCACCGAGCGACAAAGTCTGGGATGCACTTGTTACGCCTCAGCTTACACTTGAAGAGGTCTTAAATACTCGTCTTCCCAGTGGTAGAGCTGAACTGGTAATGAAACTTCCTATGAAGATCCTCCCAGCTGGCTACTGGCCTTATTGGTAGATTTATGTACCAAACAAACATGGATCCTTCCAATGTTTGTATGAAACACTGAAGTTTGGTAGCCACCAGTTGTGCTGAAGTTCCCTACATGGGTCCACACATTGAGATGAAGTGGACCAGATGCTTCAGTGGATCGCCCATCCCATTGAAGGGGGAAAAGGTAGGGTTTTTTAAATTAGGGGTGCTGGTATATCATCCACCCATTCCGGATATGGCTTTCCATCAGGAATAATTTTCACATATCAAATTTTCAAATCCTCAAGGTGGGAAATGAATGCTGCCATTAGATCATATGGGTATGGATTATGGTCATATAAAGGATCCTTGACCTCCAATTCATTGGAAAGTTCTTCAATATTATAAGTAGGCCTAGCGGCTTGTAGAATGGCTGGCGGGAAGATATGTGGGACTGCTGGGGGAACAGCCTGTGGAGTGGCTAAGAGAACATGAGCTGGGTCCTGAGGATTATCACGTAACTTGGGAGGATATAGCGATGCATATCGAACCATGTTTCCATAAGCTCTAGATTCTACCCTGTCTATATGGGTGGGATGGTTAGGGTCCCCCAAAGGTAACTCGCTAGGGGGAGTGTGTTCCAGCCCCTCCTGCCCCGTTCAAGGGTTACCATTGTCTGGTCGCTGCTTCACAGCACGTTCAGCGAGAAGGTCACCGACCATATTTTTATGTTCCATTAGATTTTGATGCGAAATGACTTTTTAAGGACCATAATCCATCTTCTACACTGAGCTAGATGGGTCAGAGGGTTTGATGGCCCCAAGAGGCTCTTTTCCCTTGTTGGGATTTTTTCTGAAGGATAATGACTCAGTAGGTACAGGAAGACCTAGTATATTTATTTTTTGGTGAGTGACCCTTCCCAATATATCCAATAGGTTTGGAACACCACCATATGGTAATTTATCTTCAAAGAGATCTAGCTTGTACTCTCCCTCTGATAGGTCGGCCATGTTAATAGCGGTTGTACCTGAAGGCATATCCTAAATATCACATGGAAAGTTAGAATACCATCAGATAGAACAAAAATAAAGGAATATATACTACCCCCAACCATGGATCTGAATGTGGGGGGAAGCCTCCTTGATAATTCTACAGAGCACTTTATAGCTCTAAATTCATCGTTGTTGGAGGGTCTGATGATGACTCAGCGACTCAGGGTGCTGGGCCATACGTAGCGCTTCCATGTCAACCATGAAAAATTGTGGGAAAATATTTTCAAAGTGTTCCTGACTCTTGGGGTTGGACACATGCCGCTGACAAGGGAAGAATTGCGTCTCCCAGAGGGTTTGGTGAAAGCATAAGTGATTCTGGTGCACTGAAGTTCGCAGTTGTGATTGTCCAGAATATGTCTGTGAAATAATCTTATG
Organism: Viscum album; assembly: GCA_963277665.1. Taxonomy (NCBI): domain Eukaryota; kingdom Viridiplantae; phylum Streptophyta; class Magnoliopsida; order Santalales; family Viscaceae; genus Viscum; species Viscum album. The sequence continues at coordinate 2,137,572,653 of OY728138.1, forward strand.
AAAGAATGTCACAAAAGCTCCTCGGATTAAACTAGGTATTTGGACCTTGGTTTCCCCATTCATTTAAAGGAGTCTACTGAGGGACTAGTAATAGCACTGAATCAGACTGCTGAGATGATAGGCTATTTAGGGGAGAATATGGCGAGTGATCTGATAGGCCACTGTTTCTTGGGCTTTTTTCTTGAAGAATGCAACGACTGAGCCACCACATCCTGGTAAGATGGGCTAGTGACCACATCTTCCCATGCAGGGGATGCAGTTACTGACGGTGGGTAATGCTATTGTTCATCCTATGTTGGTCCCTAGAATAACTCTTTGTGATCTTGTGTTGAGGTATATAATGATCTTGTTGACGATAGGGAGGATTGCACAGATAGGCCCTAGATGGAGGAAAAATATTTCTCCTCTTGAATATATCTTTAGAGGGAGGAAGAAATCTAGTGGACCTCAATTTTTGGAAGGATGGGGTTTATACTTCTTGTTCCTATCTTATACCTTGACATAGTGAATTAGGGTGAGGGTTTCATTTTGTAATCATATTCTACATCGGAACATAAAATGAATTTAGGTTTAATCACAGTCTGAAACTTTTTAGTATTCTTCCTTTGTTAGAGGTGACCCACCCTCCTACCCCAGGATGGTTCATTAGGACAAGGTACGTTTTTAGAATGAGGAGGACCTACGGCCGAACTTATTCTGTGTTGTATAGGAATTCTGCCTGGGTGAGTTGGGGTGGGAGGAGAACACAGACAAATTTCAAATGGAACACGAGGAGGGAATCCATGTCCACTAGTTGGTGTAGGAGGTAATCCCTAATGGAAGTGTTGGACCAGGTAGGACCTCTACTAGAATTGGTGGGATCATGGTCAGTACCTCCAAGCTTGTTTCCTTTAGTAGTGATGGTACGAGGGGGGTCGTTGTACTGGTCAAACTGAACACGGGTAATACCTACGTGTTGGATGCCAATGAAGCGAGGCAGAACCAAGATTCTATGATTTTTGGGGTGAGGAGGACCTTTATTGTTTGTAGTAAGAACATGGGTAATACCCCCACGTTTATGGTTGACTGGGAAAGGAGGATCTTCGCATCGATGACCTGAGATAGGAGGAACGACTCCATACCTATAATCATGGGTTTTAAAGAAACCTCCACACTGGATGTCAGTGCGATGGGGAGGGAATTCTATTAGACTGATGGAGGTATGGGGAGGATCTATATGCTAAGCTTGGGAGTTGGGGGGACCATTTCTCTCATTGGTGGTGGCATGGGGAGGACCTCCATGTTGGATTTTTTCACCACAGGTCGGCCCTTGATAGGAGATACCTGTGTCGGCCACCAAGAGAGTTGTCCCAACCTACCCGTGGGACAATTGGCACCTTGATCTGGATCAGTTGTATAAGTTCCTTTGTTCAGTATAAATGGGGAATTGATGATATGCGTCGGCAGTGGCACGTGAAACTATAGTCGGTGATGATGATTCCTCCAGGAGGTCATCATCCTCAGCTTTCACCCGATGTTAGTGTCTGGCTAACCGAACTGGGGCCGGTGGTGTAGGTGTATAACTCACATGCTCCTCAGCAAGTGGGGTCAGGTGGTGGTGCTGATGCGGTCAGGTGGGAGCCCTCCTTGGCTACCCCTAGGATGGGATCACAGTTGGGTTGGCTCAGACTTCCCTCACCTCATTGGTGTAAGGGAGTGAGTTATGAAATCATTCATGGGAGAGGAGCCCGAAACAATTTTAGGTTGGTGTGGGGAGAAGTGATCCATGTGTGGTCCTTAGGGGAAGTGATTAGGGTGAGGTGTAGAATCCTCGAGGTCCTGTCAGGCCATATCCCAAGTAGGGATAATCTCTTATTTGTCTTATCATTGTATGAGGTCATTAATCAACCTCCTCTGAACGAGTTTATATGGTGAGATGAGGTGTAGGTTCCCAGAAACTGGGGATGTGGAGTTCATCGAAGAAGAGATGGGGTCGCATGGGATTACAACATTGGTGTTTCCCAGAACCCTACGTCATTAGGTGGGTGGTGACCAGTTTCCATTCATTACAGCCCATGTCCTGGAAATCAGAAAGATTCAACCATTATTGCGAAATGAAGGAAAGCACCGTCTAGTGCCCCAGTTCCATTCTGTCTTACCTGGTTGGTAAGAAAGATCCACACAGACAACATTGTTGACTGGGATGTCCAACGTTCAATTGTCCCAATCTTTGGTTAGTTTCACACCAAGACCACTATTTTTATAGCAGGACCTAGTGCCAAGTAGATGGATCTGGTGACATTTTTATCCACTGATGTCTCGAATGCTACTAATATCCTCATTTAGGAGAATAAATTCACGTTGGGTTCACTGTTTCTATTTCTGATGCTTTCGTCGGGGTGTGCATCCATCTGTCGAGGATGCACTACGTTGTTTCCCCACATTCCCACTTTCCAAAGGCAGGAAACATTCATCTCTTATTCAAGAATGTATTATCCTTGATTGAAATGAGATTATGGGATTTTGGTCTCCCTTTCTATGGATTCCTCCTCAAAACTCATTACCTAGTCCAGGTCTCCGTTAATGATTAAGTCGTTGCTCCTGAAAATTTTCCTTGGTTCCATATCGTCATAGATTCCGGTTAATTTAACATCTTCTGTCAGGACATTCCAAGGGGTCATGTTAGGGATAAAACCTTCGATTGGGGAAGTAGTCATGTTGGACATCGTTGGCGTGTCTGGACATTGAAACACTTGTTTGTCTAGGTTTCCTCCCCTTATGATAGGTCTTCTCAAGGGTGCAGATTACTGAGTTATCCCACTTCGAGTGTGGTGAATTATATACCATACGCATGTCTCTGAGGTTTTCCTCAGATTCCCATGTTTGACATAGGGTATGTCATGAGTTTAACATCTAGCGAAGACTGATAGGACTGAGCAGAACATTGATGGGAGTTGATCAGATGGGTGCAAACCCAAGAGGGAGAACTTAGGTGAGTTACTGGATGAGTAGATCAAAAATTCCAATGAAGATGGATTCAGGGATACATAGGTCCCTATTAAGGGAACTATAGGGTTTATCGTTGGCTAGGATTGAACCTCATGGAGGTTCCTACGTACCCTTTATAGTCAACAATGATCAAAACCTATGTAGTTAGATTAGGTGATGAATCAGAGGGTACAAAAAGCACAATGACCCAGATACATGCTGGGGGTTATGCATGGATAAAGAACCATCGCAAGAGGGACACTATTGGTTGTATGGTTATGGATCATGTAGGTCTTATACATGGTTAGCTTCCTAAGGAAATGGAATAATATCATAGGGATGTGGTAGCCCAGGTAAGAATCAGGATGGATGATGGTGGTTGAACGAAGTGGATGAGATGAATGGGATGGCACCGATGTGATGGTGGAGATGATTTTGGGATTGACCCTTGGAGATTCTTTCTGTGTATCATTGTGGCAGGGAATCAAATTCCACGTAGTTCGGTTGGGTTGATGGGACACTAGAGGAGGTCTTCTGTGAGAATGGACGTATGGATGGGACCTGAAGAAAGTAGAACCTCTAGATAAGGGCATAGTCTTCTAGAAACACAACAGCTCGAGGGAGAGACCAGGATGGGACATGAATGATGGTATTGAAACTCAAGTAGGTTTCCTACTTATACTCATGGTAGGGAATTAAAGTCCATGTAGTTAAGGATGTGTCATGTAATAGAGGCATGTGTATAGGCCAGTAACCCAAAAACATGCTGGCACTTATGCATGGATAGAGGCCTGAGAGTTGGTCTGATGTCACTAAGGGATATAGCATGTATGTGGGTCCCAACAAAGGGGTCACTGAAATTTACCAATGATTGGGGTTGAACCTCAGGGAGGCTTCTAACATACCATGTATAGGATACATGGATCAAAACCCACATATTTTGAATAGGTTTACCATTGATTGGGGTGGAACCTCCGAAAGGCTTCCTACATACCCTTTCTATGAGATAGGGATCAAAACCCATGCAGTTCAAAAGAGTACAGTTTAATGTCATGAGGGACTAAAGGGGAGTACAGTTTAATGTCATGTAGGAAGTGGTGAACCGATTTGAAGTGGTAGGGACCTATGGCTGTTTGTCTTGAACCTCAGAGAGGCTTCCTATGTACCTTCCCTCTAGAGGGAAAAGATCAAATTCCATGTAGTTTGTAAGGGGGTCTTGTGGATTACATGATAAGGCATCCCAGGGAGGATTCAATGGTTGGTAATTACTCTAAGACCATGTGAGTCATGCTCAGTGTGAGAAACAAGAGGAAACAAAGAACTGATGATCATATTGGAAAATGTGCGTCTGTGAGGAATAGAACGGGGCTTACACATGGATAGAAACTCAGGGAGAGGGATATTGGGACTTACTCTAGGATTGATGCCCGATAGTGATAAATCCCAATGGGAGAGGGAAATGTTAACAAAGGTCCTTGTTCCCATCTCTCCTCTAGTCTTTTCTCACCAAAGAAGAAAGAAGGAGCAAGGATTCCACCTCCCATATGAAAGGACAGGGATTAAATCAAGATAGTTTCCCTTCCCCGCAGACAGATGCCACTGTAGTAAAGAGGATATCATTATATGTGAGGAAGATCTCACTATAGTGGAGACCAGTGGGTATGGATAATGTTTGAGACAGGGCTCCCTGTGTATATGGCATGGGGAGAGGCTATAGTTTAACATCTTGTGCTGAGGACGATGATTCTTGGCAGTTTAACATCCTGTAGCTCTGGTGATAAGGAGTCACTCCTCGCCCCTAGGACTGACATAGCTGATACCCACCCACACTTGGGGAATGAAATTCATCATCAATGCTATGTGAATATGGTGTTTTTGAGGGATCCATTTAGGGGCTCACATTATCACCGCTATGCAAAAAATAAAAAGTGGTTAGCATTCCTATGTGAAGAAGCATGAGTTAAAGCAATGCAATATGAAACACCAATAAAGGTACCTTGAAATAACTTCGTACAAACCCATATGTCCTTACAAGAGAAGCAACGGTGCCCCACAAAGTGGAAAGACTCCACGGAGTGGTATGATTCACGAAGTGGAGTGGACTATCCAATGCATGGAGTATACATGCATACAAAGGGTGCTTCTTGAACTGTAAGTTCTTTCGCAGAGTAAGACTTCACAGAGAATGGGTGACAAGAAAAGTGTTGCACTACAAAGCAATATAATTCACGAAGAATTATTATTCTTCCTTTCCATGGGGTTTACATGTACATGGAATAGAATTTGTGAAGCATGCATTCTTAGCGAAGACCTGAGTTCCCTTAGGGAGCTCCTTCTTTTGTTGTGTCATGTGGGCTCTGTGAAGGGTATCACTGCTTGAAGAGGGGTCATATTTGAGATAAGGAAAAGGTATTTCAAAATTATCAAATACCTTGAAGAGATCATTTTTATCAACGATTCATAGAGAAGAATTTTCTTCACAATTTGAGAGCGGATAAGGCCAAAGGTCAGGGTATCTGTTCTTTGGGTGTGATGGAAGACTAGTATTTATAGGCGAGAGGTAGCATGAATCTTCAACATCTTGTTCCAAGGCCACGTTGAACTTTTTGATTGGAATCAGATTGCATCAAGTTTTTCATAACTAAAAAGTTGACCTTCATACCCCTCCTCAGTGAAGAGGAATCCTTAATTACCTCCACAATTCTCATGGAGGCTTCTGTAAATTTCTAAGGGATTGCAGAGGTGATTTGGTTCCCTCCATGGTGTGGAGATTTCTGTCAATTATGTCGTAACCTTGGATTCATCTGCCTCTTTTACTCTACGTTGATAGAACAGGAGTCCATGGCTTTGCGCTGTCCATGGTGCTAAAGGTCTTTGTACTGGCCTTGGTGCTAAAGGACTTCACGAAGGATCTTTATGAAGAATCCCCATTGGCATTGGTTCCATCATTGTGTCCTTTTCCTCTATACATGTTTTTTAACCAATAATGAGATTCTATCCATCCTTGAATGAGAAATTATAAAAATACATTTAATTGCATTACTATATGGTGTTTTTTATATAATATTGTTACCCATACTATTTAAGGAAGAATTCATCACAGAAAAAATAATCTTTTGTTTAGAAAGTCCTTAATTATCCAGTTTCTATTTATTTTGAAAAATATATAGAGATTTAATTTATCCAGTGTTCGATAGGGACTAATAATTGAAAAATATTATTTAAATTTAATCATATTCTAGGATATATAGCACACTTTTTTATTCTAGTTTTTTTATTTTCTGGTCAATTTCATGATGATAACATGTTTCTTCCCATAATATCTTGGGTTGTCTTATTTTTCATTTTATATATTTTCTGGACTAGAGTATCTCACTATTTAATTATGTTCTATAGAATTTTCAATAGTTTAACATTGGAATTCCACTGAAATATCCATAGGATTTTTCTCATATTTTAATATTCCATGGTCTTTTTAAATCTCAATTATAGTATCATTCTAGTTAGAAAATAAGGTAGAATATTTTATGTTTTCATGTCTTTTGATTTTGTATACTTTAGGTTCCTAGAGTAGTGCATTTTTAATATGAGTGGAAACATTTTCAATAGGAGTGGATATATTCCTAAAATTTCCATCATTCTCTAAGTAATTATGAACATGAGGATGAGAATTCATAATGACTTATTGATTATATTTCCCATGAAATTATGTAATTTCATTATTAGTGTATTCTATTAGGTTACAAGGGGATTTTTAGAGAATTTAATCTGAATTTTTTCTTACATAACAAATGATATCTGAAATCTATTAGGCTAAGAAATGGTCATATTGATTTTTCCCTCATTTTCTTACTCTAACTTATATTGATTTTGACCATATATGTTGACAGTTTGAGTATTTGGGAAGATTTTAATGATTCCTTCATTGAAAATCATAGAAATATTGATGGTATTATTATGAAAAGAATTTCAGTTATGGTTATATATAGAATTTTGATTTATTTCGGGCAAATAGATTACAACACCTTCATGATTCTCAGATAATATATTGAATTTATCATCTTGTAGATACTAAAAAAACCTCATAATTTTAGGATCAATTTCATGAAAAATTATGTCATCCACATTGTCCATAATTCCATTTTATCCCACACTTCTATCAAGAGTCACTGCAATAGTATTCAGATTTTTGGAAGGTCTAGTTAATTCATTCCCTCTTTCTTCAACATCATCAAGAGAAAATGAAGTTATACCATTGATATTATTTCTGTAAAAATTATTTGATTACTTTTTCACCCATTTCTATGTGTCAATATGTTTTATAGACTTACCTTTTTCCAAAGTAATAGAATTTCCTTTCTTATTTCTATTTTCATCATTCCATGAATTATCATCATATGGTGGATTTAATTACCTCTACATAACCATGAAATCTATAATGGAATCTCCTATAATTCTAAAAACATCATGAAAAGGATGTACATATTCATACTCCACCTTTTTATCATATTTTTAGTCATTGATAATGAAATTGATCATATCAAGAGGATTCACTTCTAAATTAGAATCAACCAAGATTTTTGGAATATTGACCAAGTTCACCATTAATACTATTATTATCAAGATTCATAGGGATTCTAATTAAATCAGTAATATAATTTAGAATTTTAGGATACAAAAAATTATACCATGTAATCTAACAAAAATTTGGGCTGTAAAATTCCTTTGGTTGAAGGGGTGGAAATTAACATCCCAGTTAGAGATCCTTATAATTCTAGGTTTCAGATAGACATTCCTAACATTCTGCATAGCGTCATGGGCATCCTTACTCTCCACAATGGTTGTAGAATAATCCTTATCCGTATTGGAATCATCTACATTAACATCTTCCCCAAAAAAGTTTGGTCTAAGATATATGTTCTTTATAGGACCACAGTTTTCCACCCTTAGAGTACAAAATAAGCCTACTAATAAATAATTTTCATAGATAAAGCCTTTGTTGAAGGGATTCCAAATTTATGAAAAATTACAAGTCACAATACTCTATTTTCTACAAGAAAAGGTCTATGAAGACCATACTTGACAGTATCCATGACACAAAGAGCCACCACAAAAGATATTCCTTTAAATTTCACTAACCATGGATCCCCTACAGGTTTTAGTTTTCCAACTGATTGCTTCATGATTTTGAAAGATTTACAAATATCATCCATGAAGTAATTATCCCAGTCCGGATGAAATGAATCCATGATCCATGAGAGGGTTATATCTAAGAAGAGTCGTCATTGAAATCTGACAGAGGTATTGATAGATTTATCAAGAGAAACATCTTCAAAAGGAGAATGAGATCAATATTTTTCAATTTTCTCATGGTGTCACAATAGTTCTTGATATAACTCTTCTATATAAAATAATTATTTCATTATAATTTAGATATAAAATAGTGGTAACAACATTTAATTAATATTAATTGTTAATTATAAATAATTATATATATACTAATATTTTTAATAACATTATTTTTTTTATAAATTATGAAAATTTATAAAATTTTAGGTTTGAATTATTATGTCAAAAATGTTAAAAGTTATATATTTTTCATTATATATATATAATTGATTATATAATCATATTTAAAAATTTATATGTTTTTATTTTTATGTAATTCCAATAATTTTTATTACAAATCAAATTATTTAAATTTCATGTATTAATATTATATATATATATATATATATATATATATATAAATTTAATATCATAAATCTGGCCATAAATACAAATATATATATATAATGTATATAGTATTATTTGAGGTGAAATAAAAAAATCATATACCATTTCATGTGTACCTATATGTTTACATATGTACACACACACATTCACGCATTACAAGATACATGTGAAGGTGAATCCAAAAGTCCCTAAAAATAAGATTGTGTGTGTTTTTTTGACATATATACTCATTAATTTAATACTTTTTAAGATTAATATTTGGTCGATGAAAAAATTAGCATAGGATATAGTTACCATTTATCATTTCTAAATAAATAACTAAAAAAAATTAATTTTATCAGAACTCAAAAAATCCCTAGTAAAGGTTAAATTTTGTTATCACTTAATTTTAATACTAATAAAATACACTTATATTTTTTCTTTATAAAATTTTTGATAAATTTTAGACATTTTTAAAAAATCTATAGTAATGAACTGTGTTGACATAATATCCTTCTATATTATGCATTGCACTTGAAGAAAGAGTAGAAAAATATCACTTCATCCACTACATTTATGTATTTACCTCGATTCACTTCAATTTATTCTAATGTAACACTTATAATGAACAATATAAAGTTATTAAATATTGTCTTTATTCTATGAAATATCTCATATGAAGTATTATTCTCCCAAGGGATCAATAAAATCAAATTTATTCATTTATGTTTCCACTTACACGACTTCCTTCAAATAGTGATGAGAGATGCCACATTCGATGATAAATTTTTTTCCCATGTTGTTCACAATATGATTTCAACTTTTTTTCAACACCATTTATAGTAATGTTCTCATTGATAATAATATATTATTAATATTTTTCTTTTATATGTAATTATAAAACTCATAAGAGATGTATTCTCAGGGATTCTATGACTATAAAACCGTGACCATTCACCTAGTTTAATTCAAAAATATTATCCAAAAAAATATTCACTCAATAAAAAAAATTCCAATAAAAATATGATACACCATATTCAACTATAATCATTTAATAAACAGTGATTCATTACCCATAATATGTTATAAGAAATTTCATGGGAACATTATATAATAGTTTTAATCAAATCTATATGATTTAAAGAATTTCTATTCTTCATGAAGAAGGGAATTCTCAATAATCTCCTCCTTATATGGTCACCAAAATTCTTCTCTTAATTTCACCTAATATATTGACTTTTGTATATTGATTTTAGATATGATAGATTTTCATTGATTATTTAATTAACATATTCCAAAAATTAATATGAAAATATATTATCTTTTTCTTCTAGAAAGATGCAATTGTTCACCTTGAAATACACTTGGTATAGGTTTTAAATAGTTTCTATATGAATACCAAACCTTAAAACCTTATATAATCAAAATTATTTAGAATTTATTTTTTTATTCATTGGAAAAATCTATTTATGTTTATATTTTTTGATAACTATGTTATAAATCTTACGTATAAACCATATAGTCTACATAGTGTTCACGTCCACTCAATATCCATTTTTGAAACAGTATATACCATTTAAAATTTGACACCTTTTCTTTTCATAACAATTATTTATGAATTTCAACTTGATATTTTCTTTGTCCATACTAATACAGACACGGTGTGAAAAATATTTAAAAACATGTTATGAGTAAAAAAAATAGTAAGAGATATAAAAGTAATAAATACATTATTCTAGTGAGAGGAGTGAACACACATATTTTTTTTAACTTTTTTAGATTACCCTTTGACCATATAAAATCAATAACCACATGGGGAAAACAACTCTCGAAGAAACCCTCAAAACCCATAATAAGAAAATTGAAACACTAGTAGATATATTAGGGAATTATATTAATAACCTATAATGAATCATATTTTATCTGGTTTTATTTTTATAAATTAATTGTGGAAATTAAGAGACTAGGAACTGAGATGGAATGTTATTCCAAGACCCTATGTTCCCAAAACAATTCATTGAAATTTTTTATTTTTTTAAAAAAGTAGACACATGGTTTTTCATTAAAACTAAAATAACTTCTAAATAAGTGCACATATCATAAATCTAAGGGAACCATTGAATTTAGAGTAGTTAATTTACCTTAGGTGGATCCTAAGATCGATCGGCATTGGTCGGTCATGAAAGTTAATTTTTCGATGTAATCATCATTAAAATATTTTGATAAAAAAAATTAATTTTTATTCAACATAGATGTTTTTTTAATAGGATATTGGAATGGAATTTAGGGTTTACGAAAAACCTAAAATTACTCATATTCAAATATTTGAACCTCTAGAGACAGAATTGGAAATCAACAATGGATCGACATAACCTCAGTTTCGACAGATCAAGGATTAGAGAATGACAATGACGCAACATCCCTCTTCATCAACAGTTCTTCAAACTCCAGGTTGGGTTTGCATTTTTTATTTTATTTATGCCTATTATTTATCCCTACGATTAACTTGAATCAATAAAAAATATATTTATTCACAGGTCATGTGTATTGCTAGATGGTTTTATTATTGTGGGATTTTTATTAGCGGGGTTGATTAGATTGAAGATTTTCATGCTTCGTGATTACACATACGGAATGGACTGAATTCGGAATGAAAAAACATTGAGGTTATTTCTAGAGGTTGTTACATTTGTTTTTTGTCCCCCAATTATCTTCATTGTCTTCCTAATTTTTTATGAGATGATCATTGTTGCGCCTTTGATTCATTTTGAAACAACCCGAGGGAGAAGATCTGATGCCACAACGATACTGTAGTGGTGCGATGGTGAATGTGTGGTGAAATTATGATAAGGTAGTTTCCTATAGTAGTGCAGGGTGGTGGTTCATGGTGGTTCCTAGATCATCAGCTCTGATCGGGCCTGGTAGGTTGTCGGCGGGGCTACCAGAGGTGAAGGAAAGATGCGGCCTAGCAGGGTCGGTCCAGTCAGAGTGTGAGGTGGAGGTAGAACGCGGTCCTGATAGAATAAAGTCTAGGATGGACCGTGTGGGAGAACATGGCTAGAGTGGGGGCATGGATGGTGACTAGGGATATGACTAAGGGTTCCACGTATGTGTCTAAGGGTCCACATGGAACCTGCGATGGCGCAGGACGTGGGGGAGCCTACCGATGCGGTGGTCATCTGCGTTGAATGTGGTGGTGTTGTGTGGACTAAGAGAACACAACTGGGTATGCCACATGCGAGAGATGGGGGTGGCCCCACATATAGGTAGGGATATATTAATCGATTTAGTCTAGCAGACCACTGCCCTGTGGTCCGGGCCAGTTTAGTTCGGGCCGAGCCAGTTCAGATAGGAGTTGGACTGGACTCGGGTTAGACTTTTTCACTAAAACGGGCATAACATTCCAATAGAAAATCCTTTTCATGATCTATTTGTAGGGTTGGGACCCTTGAGATTAGGTGGTCCTTTTGATATGGGTTGGAGGTATTTTAAGCATGGAACAATATAGGTGGAGAGTTTCCCTTTATTCTTTCCTCGAGGGTTTAGTATAGTATTATACCCACATCACGAGATAGTCGTCCTCTTTTGAGGTCGAGTCCCTAATAGAGTTATGGTATCCCTCCTTGGGACTAGAGAGATCCTATATCACTCCTGATGGATTTTTTTGGTAATTGAAATGACCTTTGAGAATAGGGAATTAATCTTCATTATTGTGGGTCGTATCTATAGGGTTGTTGATATTCTATGAGAAGGACCCCCTATGTTGTGGGCTAACACATATTGGGTTTTTTGTATTATCTGATAAGGATCCCCTAAATTATGGTATAATACATATTAGTTTGTTTTTATTATCTTGTAAGGATCCTCTCCTTGTATATAATGATCTTTTACAAGTTTATTTATCTTTGTGCAGGGCCCAAATTAGCAGGGCATCTTCGCAAGAGTTTCTAATGATATCTTGGTGTAATGTGTGATTTCTCCTGGAATGAGTGCACCTCAAGAAAAATCATGTGGTGGAGATTGGTTGTAAATTAACTATTTACATTGTGGATGGTTATGAGTATACCTTGATATCCTTGGTAAATGTGTTACAGACATATACATGTGTGGAGATGACATTACTTCGTGTATTTCCTTTTTGATGTACGTCATTTATTTCTTATGTGTTTTTCTTCATGTATTTTCATTGTGGTGTACTTATTTTATTTCATTTGTGGTATAATTTGAGTACTTCCTTTTTTGTGAACTTTGTTTTCTTCTTAGTGGTATTGCTTTGTGGTTTCAGGGAGTCATATAGAGTATTGTTTTACTCACCCCTGTATGGGAATTTACTGCATGTGTCATTTCTTGTGCAGAAGATCGATGATTTGATAGAGTTCTAGGTGGACCAAGACCAGGTGGTGATTAGAGAGTTTTGGCAGATGAGGTGTTCTCCTATTACTTCAAACAAATATCTTACACATACCCATTAGGTAGGGATTTTTGTGGATGATTTTCAGGAACTTGTGCTTTCACTTTTACAAACTCTTTCTTTTGGTGGGATTGTATTTTGAACCTATTTCCCTTCCAGTTTCATATTATTGTACACTATAGTATGGATCTTAGTTTTTACACTCATTTTAAACATATTGATTTTACATTTCACCATTTCGGTCTTAGAGATGTGTGCGTGTGTACAGGTACTTAGGAAAATGCCTTCCATATGTTGGATATGGATAATTAGTGTTAGTCACCATCCCATAGCTTATAGGAGGATGGTTTGGGGCATTAATAGAATGGGACCCCATGTTATGGGTCATGCCCGAGTGGTATCAGATCTAGGTTCAGTTCTACTTAATGAACTGAAGCCTGTGAGGTTGGTTTGGGGGGATAGTGTCGAGTGTTTTGAGTTCATCTTTAAGGATAGGTAATCCAATGTTGGTGATGTGGATGATATATCCATAGACCATGAGTCTAGAAACCTAGTTTTCAACTCAGTAAATGAAAAAACTGATTGCAGTGAAAATAGTGGTACATGCATCATATTGGATTTGGGTGTGTTCTCATGTACTTCTTGATTCATCTCACCAGGTGTACTCTATTCATCATTGTACGTATTGTTCTATTTTAGGATGCCTCCACATAGATATCTAGCCATGATTCCATTGTATGACTACAAGGACGTTCTTCCTAGAAATGAGGCATTGTTACAGGGGCATGTATCAGAGATAGAACCTACGAGTGCTTTACCCGTGATACCACCACCCTTCAAGAAGTAGTTACTTCCAGTGCTTTTGGTTGAGGATGAACAAAGGATGAATGTGTTTCATAAGTTCTAGAACTATAGACCTCAAAGGTTTCAGGGTGGGAGGGACCCCTAGGTAGTTGAGGTTTAGCTAGAGGTAGTTACACATATCTTCCACCATGTGAGGACATAATCTGACTAGATGGAAGTCTTGTCCATGAGTCTTTTTTAGGGATCAGCGGGGTGATGGTGGATCTTAGTGACCCAGATACAAAGTGAGGTGACTCTCTCTTGGGAAGACTTAGAGTTTCTCTTAAGTGAGGAGTTTTTTCCAGGTACGTTGCGATAATTGTGCATACAATAGCTCCTACATCTGCAACAGGGCAATCAGAATATGGTAGAGTACTCGATGAGGATTACTAATATTTCTATCTACTCCATGGATATGGTGTGAGATCAGTTCTTCGGAGATCAAACCTTCAAGTAGATCTTACATCAAGAGATCAGTTAATCCATGATATCCCTTCTCATTCCTACATATTCTATGATACTAGAGTTATCTCTACTAGTGGAGAGTTTTCTAGTGGAGCAGATATGAGAAGTGGGAGCTACCAACAAGCACCTAGTGGAAGACAAATCTGCATTTGGTAGTCATTAATTGTCTTAGGGACCCAATTAGGCTTGGAACTTCAAGATACATCCCCAAGATACCAGTTCAGTGGATCATGGATCCTAGGGAAGCACAATTTAGCCTAGAGATAGACAGTGTAATACATGTGAAGGTTAAGGGAATCTGGCATGAGATTTCCTAACCCAATGTACAGCTAATTAGGGGACGATCGAGGGACCACCAAGGAAGAGTAGAGAGAGGACTAGGGAGGTCCATAGGGTGACTTATGTGGAATTGGAGAAAGTAGGTAAACATTAGGTGGAAGGAGGTTTGACCTATTACCATCTCCACCCCCATGTGGTCAACGCCATTCTCAGGGAGCTAGTGGACATTGATGAGGATAGATTCAGGTGATAAAGGATTATGACTCCAAGAATCCAAGGGTGATTAGAGATATGATCTATGTCTTTTCCACCCTAACTATAGTTTTTTGAGACTCGAGTTCCATTCATTTAATTATTTCTATAGACCTTGTTTAGGGTACAAAGATTCAAGTTGAACTGTTGACTACACCCTTAAGATTATAGAATCCTATGGGAGGGGATTAAATAATCACACACAGGTGATAACAGTTTGAAATTACTCTTGGAGGTGAGAGGTTTTTTTTGGGTTCTCATGGTAGTAACATCAAGGACTTATGACGTCATTCTTAGTATGGACTAGTTATCTATAGTTCACAATCAAGTTGAATGTTTCATGTACAGAGTGCGGTGTGTCCTGATTGATGGTACCACAAATTCTATTTTTTGTTAAAAGGAAATTCATGCAGTGTATGATGAACTTACTTATAGGAGGGTGCAGTAAATTATTCAACAGTTGGATAGCCTTACCCTCAGTGCGGTTGAAGATATGAGTCCTCAGGTTCTTATAGTGAGGGCGAAGTATGAGGACGTATTTTTTGAGGATGTTCCTAGGTTACCTCTTCCTAGGAGGTATAATTTTTTATTGATTCCTACCCCTAGACAACAATGATATCTAGACCTACATATCAGATGGATCTCACAAATCTTCGTGAGTTTAGGGTGCAGTTGGAGGACTTACAGAGTAAGGGCTTCGTGAGACCCAGTGTTTCACCTTGGGCAGCCCCGTTTATTTTTTCCAAGTAGGCATATGAGTGTTTGAGGATATTTTTGCACTTATGGCACTAGAAACAGGTGATCTTGAAGACCAAGTATCCACTACTAAGGATTGATGACCTCTTCCATCATCTTAATGGAGCGAGGTGGTTCTCAAAGATCGGCCTCAGCTCGGGTTATCACTAACTACGAGTACAATATGGGGATATGTAGAAGATGACCTTCAGGTGTAGGTATGAACATTATGTAAAGACTCATAATTTCCATGTATATTATTTTTTAAATAAAATGTAATTTTAAAAGTCGACAAAAATTTACGGCGAGTGATTCTGAGGCCTGGAGTTCCCGGAATGAATTTATGTACTTTTTTCAGGTATGTTCAGTAAAGGTGTGAGTGGTTTTTTTTAACTTTTGAACTGGTACTCAGAATTGAAATGTGAGGGCACTATTGAACTCAAAACACCAGTATTATCTTAACAAGACTTTCATCTCTAAGGTAGTTGGTCGAGGTTGAAAGTTAGTTTTTGGGTTTTTCATGGAAATGATAAAATAAAATAAACACACGTTTTATTTTATTTTTTTGCAACCAACCTCCTTGTGGAAGTTGTTAGGGGGGACCACCAGACCTTAACTTCCCATGAGAGGTTATGGTGGTGAGAACCACCTAAGCCTAACCTCCCATGAGAGGTTATAGTGGTGGTGACCACCCGGGATTAAACCCCCCTTTAATTAGGAGAAAAACCTCAACTCCCTCATAAATGTAGGATAACCTCTCACCCCCCCCCCCCCCACCCTCATTAATGTGGAGGAGCCTCTGACTTCCTCCATATTAATTGTGCCAATGCACATATCTTTATTATGAAAACTCTCCTTTAATTAATTAATTCATTTTTGAATATTATGCCAATGACTTAAGAGATATTTCAATCTATGACTTTGGGCTACATATTCATTTGTTGGCAAAAGAGGATTGGGAGAACTTGGGGGAAAGAACTCCAATGAAGAATGCTCCACCAAAGTAGAAGGAAAACCTCCTTCGACCTTCTTCCTCAGGACTTCTTCCGATGTGGTATATCCTCATATATGGTAAATCGATAACCGTACTACCTTCTTTCCCCAACGACATCAAGCGAACGAGGTAAGGTTTAATTGTGTTTGATTATTTATGGGATGTTATAGGGTGGTTGATTGATATTCATCTATATTACATTATTGATAATTCATTGAAATTCAAGAGGGAATTGAACCACTTTCTACCACTATAAATGCAGTGGGTGTGGACCAAACGAACATGGCCCGACCTATCCTTCGTTCTTCTTTCATGTGTACTTCGAAATGGAGGAAGGCGACGAAGTCAACGAAGGTGACGAAGCCAAAGGTGCCACCACCCGCGGCCTCCGCGGCTCGCGTCACCCCGCGGCATTCTAGTCTCACGGTAGAACCGGCCCTACACCCTGACTTCGCGCCCCAGCCAAGCCACCCCACACGCTCTGTCCTCCCGACCGAACCTGCATTGCGCCCCCCACGGCGCTCCGGCCTTCCCGCCGAACCGGCCCCGCGCCCCAGCTAAACCACCCTCGTCGTGGCCCTCCAAGCCACCCCAGCTCGCGCCGCCCACTGGCCTTCCGAGCCTCCCCGGATCGCACCACACACTGGCCATCCGAGCCACTAGGCTCGCGCCACCTCCGGCCCTACGAGCCACCCCGACCGAGCCGACCCGTGGAATCATGCCCTCGCAGCCACCCGCGGCCCTCCACGACCCCTCACGGTTTGTCGAACCGGAACCAGTGGGCCGGACCAACCCAACGGGTAGGGCCACCCTGCGGTCTGGGTCGGTCCGACGGGGTCGGAGCGGACCTGGTCCCACTATGACCCCCTTTTACTTTCTTTTGGTCATATCTTTGGCACCATACATCTGTTTGACAAACCATCAGTGGCGTTGGGAATCTTGGAGTGAAAAGATCCCATTGTGTATATTCCATAGAGTTTTGGATTGAGATGGGGAACAGTCAGGTGTGGGTGAGAACGAATCCAACCAGGACTTCAGGACTAAAAGGATAATAACTCACAGACCGGGCGTCCGATTAACGTGCAGTCTATTACATTGGGATCCCTATGATGTGGCGGACCTTTGGGATAATTCTTAGTGGGACTTCATGGTAGTTAGAGTATCCACTAGTAGCTTTTGGAGCGGATCATCCTGGAGATGAGCGAGCTTAGTGCGGAGACCTAGTGGCTGGCTGAGACTTGAATACTACTGAACGTTTGACTCATAGTGACTCGAGAGGCCTAGTGGGGAGCACCTTGGTGACGCAGCAGACCCACGGTGGGGAGCCCCTTGGTGGCGTGACATACCCAAGGTACTCGAAAAGAGAAGTACCTCAACAGTTTTTGAGGGGGATTGCCTCTATGTGACGTGACAGACCCATGGTGGGGAGTGCCTCTGTGTGAGGTGGCAGACCCACAATACTCAATAGGAGAAGTACCTCAGTAGTCCAAGGTTAGTGGGAAGCACCTATGTGTGACACGGCAGTCCCACTGTACTCGATAGAGGAGGAGTTCTCTAGCAGCCGAGGTGTTCGATGTTGTGCTCGAAATGTTACTTGTCACTACCCCTAGAATAAATCCTAGTTTGAGATGAGTTAGAACCTTTGTTTTTTAATCATGATTGAGATGGAATACTTGATAACTTAGGTATATGTATGGGAATATACCTATGTAAGGTTATCTGTTGATTTCATACTTTTTGTTTATCCTTGATGGATTTTGTGAGACCTAGAGGGTCTCGGGGTCCCTACTGAGTATCATTATACTCACCCCAACACGAACTATGCCTGCACTTCATTTTGTTTGGTGCATACGACGGACAACGCTGACTGAGGATGAGAGTACCAGGTCTGGATGGTACCCAGAGGTAGACCTTACAACGAGTTGGTACACAGAGGAGACGGACGGACGAGGAGTGCAGAGGAGGCGATCTGTTCCTACCCTTTAGGTAGGAACCACAGAGGACAACCCAGCAGATGAATTTCCCTTTATTCAGTTTTATTGTATCATGGTTGTACTTGTACATTCCAGTTGGGCTTGTATTCTGTCCCCTTTTACTATCAGCACTCTTTTGTTATACAGTTGACCTGGTGTTTCGTCCAGCTGTGTGCTTGCTTGTGCGTGTGTTTATAGGTTATAAAGGCAATGCCTCCCCAGTTTGAGGGAATTACTTCTTTGGTGCTAGTCTTCTACCCCTGGCCTATATAAGGCAGGCTTGGGGTAGTCACAGAATGGGCCCCGGGGGACGGTTCATGACAAATTGGTATCAAAGGATGGTTCTACCGTAGAACTTAGGACTCTGATATTTTCTATGAAGAAATAGTGCTAAGGGTAATGAGTGTGGTTTTCAGTTCAGGGAGTCTAGTGTTGGTGCAGTGGACAACGTATCTATACACAAGGACCCTGACTTCTGATTTCTGACTCAGTGCATGAAAACACTAATTACATGTGTGTTTTCAAAAGTTTTCATTATGATCTTTTAGTCAGCTCACCGGGTCAGATCACTAGGTATAACTTTTAACCGTGGTGCACCTATTTCTTATTAGGATGCCTCCACGAAGACATAAATCTAGATTCCCCAGAGTTTTATGCATTGGTATCCCACCGAGCGATGAGGCCTCAGTGTAGGGCCCTTTTCCAGTAGAGGCACTGGTGGAGGCTCCAGTGGTACCACTCCCCGGTGGGCCACTGAGGCCACCAGCCCCATAAGCAGATGGTTCACACCACGTGAGCGCATTTCATGAGTTCTAGTGCTAGTGGCCATCCAGGTTCAGGGGAGAGAAGGACCAATAGGCGGCTGAGGACCGGCTAGAGGATGTGGTGAGAGTTTTCTGACTGTTAGGGACACCAGTTGATTTCATGGTGATCCTTGACGCCATCCATCTATAGGCAGCATCAGGAAGATGGTGGAGCTTGATGCTCCAGGTTCACGACGAGGTGACACTTCTATGGGTAGACTTTGAGAGCCTGTTTTGGGCAGAGTACGACCCAGTGACCCTTCGCGAAGTGCGCTTACAGGAGTTCCTTCATCTACCTTGGGGTAGAATGATAGTAGCTCAATACTCAGTGAGGTTCACTGACTTCTCATGCTACTCCAATGATATGGTACGAGACCCATTCTTCAGGGCTCAAACCTTTGAGATGGGACTCAGGCGGGATATTAGGGTTTCATTGATCTCATTCAGCATCCTGACGTAGGCGGGGGTGTTATAGATAGCCCTATTGGTGGAGAGTTTTCTTGCTGAGTAGTCACCAGCAGCAAGACCCAGTAGCAGTCATCATATAGAGGAGTCTTCTGTATCTGGCAGCTAACAGATGTCACAGAGGTCTAAGAGGACCAGACCTATAGGTGGACAACTGCATGAATCAGGATCGGTTGTGCGTGGAACCCGAAGTGGAGCCTGTCATTCCAAGAGTAGGCAGTGTTATGCATGCGGTGGGTAGGGTTACATGGATCATTACTATCTAACCCGCCATTTAGATGATCAGCAGACAGTCGAAGGACTACCTAGGAAGAAACCAAGGTTCGACCAAGGAGGTCCACCGGGAGCAGGCAGACGTAGTAGAGGAGCTGGTTGTGCAGCTGGTGGTTGGAGAAGATTTGAGGTGTTACCGCCACCACCACCAGGAGGTCCACCCTGATCTTAGGGCGCATGTGGAAAAGGGATAGCTCATCTCCAAGAAGTTGAGGCATACGATCATGGCACTCTGGAGATGATATGAGGTACAATCTATGTCTACTCCACCTTAGCTGCAGTACTTGTAGACACAGGTACCAGTCATTCTTTTATTTCCACTGACCTCGTTCAGGTCTCAGAGATTCCAACGGAGCCGTTGGCTCAATCCTTACAGTTATAGACTCTTACTATAGTAGATTAGATGATTACGCACTGGTGCCGGTAGTGTGAGATTACTCTAGGAGGCTAGAGCTTCGGCTAGGATCTCCTAGTAGTGGCGTTGAGGCCTTATAATGTCATCTTGGGTATAGACTAGTTATCTACAGTCCATGATCATATTTACTATATTAGGTATAAAGTGTGGTGTGTCTACATGGATGAGACTAGGTTTACCTTATCCAGTGAGATGGGATCCTATGAAGTGCAGGATGGACTTACCCGGAGGAGGGTGCAGCCGATTACATATCAGTTGGATATCCTTACCCTCAGAGTTGTTAATGCGGAGAGTCCAAGCTATCTTGTAGTGGTGGACAAGTATGCGTATGTTTTCCCTGATGATGTTCCAGGTCTACCTTCTCATAGAAAGGTGGAATTTTACATTGGCTTGTACCCCAGGACGACACCGATATCTACACTAGAGTATCGTATGGATCCCATAGAGCTTTGTGAGATGCAGGTACAGCTAGAGGTCTTGCAAGGGAAGGGATTCATCTAGCCCAGTGTTTCTCCTTGGTCAGCCCTGATTCAATTTACCAAGAAGGCATATGGGAGCTTGAGGCTTTGTGTCGACTATCGGTTCCTTAACCAAGTGACCAGGAAGAACAAGTACCCACTCTCGAGGATTGACGACTTCTTTGATCAGATAAAGGGAGCACGATTGTTCTCGAATATGGACCTCAGATCAGGCTATCACCAGCTCAGAGTGCAAGACAAGGATGTGCTGAAGATGACCTTCAGCTGTTGGTACGGCCACTACGAGTTCTTGGATATGCCATTTGGCATGACCAACACTCCTGCAGTGTTCATGGGACTCATGAACAGGATCTTTCGGCCATACCTTGATCGCTTGGTAGTGTTCTTCATCGATGAAATTCTGATCTACTCAGCTACTGAGGAGGAGCTTTCCTATCATTTACAGGTAGTACTAGATACACTCCAAGAGCACCAGCTTTATGATAAGATTTCTAAGTACCAGTTCTAGATCCAAGAGGTTCACATTCTGAGACATGTCATATCGGAGGCTAGATTTGTAGTAGATCTAGTGAATATTGAGGCGGTACTCTTTTGGGATCCACCCAGGAGTGTGACGGAGGTACGGAGTTTCCTAGTTTTGGATGGATATTACCGGAGGTTTGTGCCAGATTTCTCCAGATATGCAGCACCAATATCATCCTTGACGAAGAAGGGGAAACCCTTCATGTGGTCGGAGAGATGCAAGAAAAGTTTTCAGGAGCTGAGGCAGAGGCTAACTAGTGCCCCCATCTTGAGGCTTCAAGAGGAGGGCATAGGGTACATAGTTTATTGTGATGCATTAGGGACTATACTTGGATGTGTCATGATGTAGGAGCGAGTAGTGATCACATATGGTTCTCGACATATGAGATATAATGAGAAGAACTACTCTACCCATGACTTGGATTTAGCAGCAGTGGTCTTCGCCTTGAAGATGTCGTGGCACTATCTGATGGGTGAGCATTCTACCATGTACTCTGATCACAAGATTCTCAAGTATATATTCTCTCAAAATGACCTGAACCTGAGATAGTGACATTGGCTTGAGTTCTTCCAGGACTATGACTTCGAGATAGTCTATACTCCTGGGAAGGGGAACGTTGTAGTAGATTCACTCGGCAGGAGGTCTGGTATACAGCTTCTAGGTGAGGCGACAGAGAAGCTGGCTACTTTACATATATACTTTGTGGATAAAGATGGAGAAACCTTTCTTCAATCTCTTATAGTCACTCCCCCACTTCTTCATCAAGTTAGGGAGGTTTAGTGTGGGGACGCTGACTGTGAGGCACGACGTGCTCAGATATCCCCAGGACAGGCACCTGATGGATTTTCTGAAGGTGGGGAGCACGTCATCCTCTTCAGAGGACGTACCATGGTACCAGTGTCACTTCAGAAGAATGTGTTGAGGGAGTTCCACACATCCCCTCTAGCAGTACATATAGGAGTGGAAAAGATGTACCAGGATTTTCGACGACAACACTGGTGGCAAGGAATGAAGAAAGCAGTTGCAGAGTTTGTTTCTCGGTTCCTCACTTGTCAGCAAGTGAAGGCAGGGCATTAGGTACCATCAGGATTGGTTCAGCCTTTAGAGGTCCCAGAGTGGAAGTGGTATGGGATATCCATGGACATCATGATAGGAAATCCACGTACATTCAAAGGACATTACTCTATTTTGATGATCTTCGACCGACTCACCATATTGGCCCACTTCCTACCGATTAGAGAGCAGAGTTCAGTAGAGAGCTTGGGATGCCTCTATGTGTAGGATATTGTAAAGTTACATGGAGTACCCTTGAAGATTGTCTCCGATAGTGATGCAGATTTTACTTCCTAAATGTGGAAGGGGTTGTAGGAGACTTTCCGGACACAACATCATTTGAGCACCGCCTTCCATCCTCAGATGGATGGCCAGACTGAGAAGACCATTCAGACCCTCGAGGAATGCTGCGTGTTTGTGTCCTCTACTTTGGTCACAACATGGAGGATCACTTATCTTTGGTGGAGTTGTATTACAACAATAGATATCATTCCACCATAAGGATGGCACCATTCGAGGCGTTATACGAGCGACCTTGCAGATCACCTTTGTGTTGGAATGACCCATGGGAGTCAGCACTAGTTGGACCAGAGATTGTTTGGGCTACCACAGAGAAGGTGTAAATCATCCAGGAGCAGATGAAGACTGCACAGAACAGGCAGAAGTCATATTATTATAGGAGATGGAGGCCTCTTGAGTTAGAGGATGGAGACCACGTCTTTTTACAGGTCTCACCCCGATGAGGTCTACGAATATTTGGCCGAGGCAGCAAGTTATCCCTGAGATTCATCAGACCTTTTCATGTCCTTAGCAGAGTTGGCAAGGTGGATTACCACTTATCTCTTCTAACTCAGTTGCACTGGGTGCAAGACATCTTCCACGTATCCCATCTGAGGAGATACGTGCATGACCATTCTCACATCATAAACCATAGTGATATGGATGTCAAAAATGGGGAGACTTTTATGGAGGTTCCAATAGATATTGAGGATTGATATGAGCGGGTCCTTCATGGGTGGTTGATACCTCTAATACTGGTTCTTTGGCAACAAAGGAACCTCTAGGAGAGCACATGGGAGAGGGAGGCTCAAATGGGTGCTCAATACCCCCATTTTTTTACCTAGTTTGGGTTGTGTCTTACAGGGAAGTAGATCCCTGAGGTGGGGAGAATGTAAAGACCCATAATTTCCCTGTAAATTTTTTTAAATAAATTGGAATTTTACGAGTCCACGGAAATTTACGACGCATGATTCTGAGGCGTGGAGTGACCGCAAGGAATATATGAACTTTTTTTCATGTATGTTTAGTAAATGTGCAAGCGTGTTTTTCTAACATTTGAACTGGTGCTTGGAATTGAAATTTTAGGGCACCATTGAACTTGCAATACCAGTAATCGCTTATGAAGAATTTCACCTTGATGACAGTTGGTCGAGGGTGAAAGTTAGTTTTTGGGATTTTTGTGGAAATAATAAAATAAAATAAACACACATTTTATTTTATATTATTGTAACCAACCTCCTTGGGGAAGTTAGTGGTGGGTACCACTAGACCTTAACCTCCCATGAGAGGTTATAGTGGTGGGAACCACCCTATCCTAACCTCCCATTAGAGGATATGGTGGTGGGGACCACCCGGGATTAAACCCCATTGAAACCCCCCTTTAATTGGGAGAAAAACCTCAACTCCCACATAAATGTAGGAAAACATCTCAACCCCCCCCCCCCCCTCATTAATGTGGAGGAGCCTCTTGACTTCCTCCACATTAATTGTGTCAACGCACATGTCTTTATTGTTGGTCGAAGTAGTTTACTCAAGAGGGGAGGGGTGAATTGAGTAACTATAAACATTTCTGTTATAAAAATATTGTTTTATGAGAAATGGTTTTCCCCAAAAAAATAGATACAACCCTATTAATCAAGGCTATACTGTTCTAAGAGTTTTACTATTTAAACAACTCCGTAGAAGATTGATTAACTCTTAGTAATCTTAATATGTATTATTAATATTACTTTTGAAGTTTTCCTACTAAGTAAAATTAGTTATAACTTCTTACCAAGACTAACTATCAAAGTGAAATTAGAGTTTTCTGGATTATGTAGTAAAACAGAGAAGACTAAATTAAAATAGCACAGCGGATATTAAACAAGTGGTTTAGTCTCAAGCCAAGACCTAATCCACTCCACTTGGTGATCACCTGCCACCAAGAAGTTTATATAAATAAACTTTGATCTACACCCTATATTGGGGTTAACAACAGTACATAGACTATCCAGGTCACACAGGGACCTCTTCCACAGTTTTAGTGGGTAAACATAAATAATAACCAGCCCACACAAGGGCCTTTTCCATAGTTGTCATGGGTAAACAAAAGTATAAAGAGTTTAGTGTAAGGATTTAGAAATCCTCCAGTTTAGCACAGGAGTCAGTGTGTGTATGGAATATACAGAGTACATTCACTACTCAAAAGTAAGTAAAATAATCACTGAGAGAGAGTAGATATGATTTTACAATGCTCTAGTGATTTGAAGTGCAGCTCTAGACTCCTTTGATTAATCAGAGATTCTTCTGAGTCCTTAACTAGTTTTTGTCTTGAAAAACAGAGTTTCGTAATTCAACTTGTGTTCTTCATGAGTGTTGATAATGTGAATATGTTCTATGGATTCCAGTGTACTTAGTATGTTCTTCAGTAGTGTCAGATTGCATGTATGAGACAATGCTTTCTTTGAAAATCTTGCAATGTGTTCTTCCTGGTCGTGCTCACAGGTTTGTTTTTCATTCAATATCGTGTGTTGTGGTTGTTGGGAACTCTACACTATTTATCTTCGAATGCTTGTATTTTAGCCGACAGGTTACATGTGTTTCATACCTCATACCTCATACTATGTCTATAAATAAACATTGATTATGTTAGTTCATTAAAGGAATCAAATATGACTGTTTAACATTAAATTGGAAGATGAAAAAATAGTTTAAGAAACAGTGTCACAGTATGTTATGAAAAAAGTGTCTCCTTCACATGGTGTCTGAGTGTCATGGTCTGAGTGTCACGATGTCTTTTTTACAGTGTCTTGCTCACGGTGTCTTGCTCATGGTGTCTTGCTCATGATGTCTTGCTCATGGTGTCTTGCTTACGATGTCTTGTCTTCACGGTGTCTCGCTCACAGTGTCTTGCTCACAGTGTCTTGATTACGATGTCTTGTCTTCACGGTGTCTCTCTTTATGGTGTCTCACTTACGGTGTCTGGCTTACTGTGTTAGGATTCATGGTGTCTTTCTTACGGTGTCAGGCTTCACGGTGTCTGGCTTACAGTGTCTAGTTTCACCGTGTCTTGTACTTAAGAAAATAACAGTATTTAGACTTAAACAGTAATATGCAAGAAATGGATTGAGCTTGAACATTATAAAGAATGAGTGAAATTGAAACATAAATACACATTATTGGATATAATTTAGAAGTTAAATAGGTTGAATGAGATATGTGATCATTGATGAGATTTTTGATCATTAAAACATGATTAATACATGAGGAGTCCAACATTTATTATGACAACTCTCCTTTAATTAATTAATTATTTCTTGAATATTATGCCACCGACTTAATAGATATTACAATCTATTACTTTGGGCTACCTATTCATTTTTCTAAAAAGGAATATTGGGAGAACTTGAGAGAAATCTCTACAATGAAGAACGCTCCGCCAACGAAGAACGCCGACCTCATTCGACCTTCTTCCTCGGGACTTCTTCTGACCTGGAACTTCCTCGTCTATGACGAATCGATGACCATAATACCTTCTTGCACCAACGACCTCAAGAGAATGAGGTAGAGTTTAATTGTGTTTGATTATTTTGGGGAAGTTATAGGGTGGTTTATTGATATCCTTCTCTCTTCCATTCTTGATAATTATTTGAAATTCAAGAGGGAATTGAACCACTTTCTAGCACTCTAAACGTGGAGGGTGCGGGCCAAATGAACATTTCCCGACCACTATATTGTTCTTCTTTGATGTGTACTTTGAAATGGAGGAAGGAGACTAAGGAGACGAAGGTGATGAAGGCAATGACGCCGCCGCCCACGGCCATCGTGGCCCTCGCTGCGTTCTGGTCTCCCGGCCGAACCGGCCACGTGCCCCGGCTCTGCGCCCCAGCTGAGCCACCCCACTGCGCTCCAGCCTCCCAAACGCACCGGCCCTAGGCACCCCGCGGTGCTCTGGCCTACCCGTCGAACTGGCCCTGCACCTCGATTGAACCGCACTCGTCGTGACCCTCCGAGCCGCGCCGGCTCGCGCCGCCCACCGGCCATCCGGGCCGCCCCAGCTCGTGCCACCTACTGTCCATATGGGCCACCCCGGATCCACGCTTCCGTCGGCCCTCCGAGCTTCCCCATCTCATGTTTCCCAGTGGCCTCGTGCCCTCACATCCACCTACGGCCCTCCGCGGCCCTTCGCGGCCTGTCGGGCCGGAGCCAGTGGGAAGAACTGACCCAATGGAAAAGGCCACACTACGGGCTGGACCAGACCCAGCAGGTCATGCCAGGTTGACCTGATTCGGGTCAGCCCAGGCTGGGTCGGGCTAGGTTGGTCCGATCGGGCTGGACCGGACCCGGTCCCACTAGGACCCCCATTTACTTTCTTTTGGCCATATCTTTGGCAACGGACATCCGTTTGACAAACCGTCAATGACGTTGGGAATCTTGGAGTGAGATGGTCCCTTTGAGTATATTCCATGGAGTTTTGGATTGATATTGGGAACGGTCAAGTTGGATCGAGCACGAATCCAACCCGGCCCCCAGGACTGAAATGCTAATAACTCACAGACCGGGCGTCCGATTGACGCGCCGTCTATTACGTCTAAATCCCTATGACATGGAGGACCTTTGATATACTTCTTAGTGGGACTTTGTGGTAGTTGAAGTATCTACCAGTATCTTTTGGAGCGGTTCCACCCATAAACAAGTGAGTTTAGTGTGGAGACCTAGTGGTTGGCTGAGACTTGATGACTGCTGACCGTTTTACTCAGAGTGACTCGACAGGCCCAATGGGTAGTGCCTTGGGGATGTAGAAGACCCATGGTGGGGAATTCCATGGTGACACGTCAGAACCAAGATAATCGATAGGCAGAGTACCTCAATAGGATTTGAGTTGGAGCGCCTCTATGTGACGCGATAGACCCACAGTGGGGAGCGCCTCTGTGTGACGTAGAAGACCCACAATACACAACAGGAGGAGTACCTCAGCAGTCCAAGGTTAGTGTGAAGTGCCTCTGTGTGACGCAGTAGGCCCACTGTACTCGATAGAGGAGGAGTTCTCTATCATCTTAGGTGTTCAACATTGTTCTCGAAATGTTACTTGTTACTACCCCTAGAATAAATCTTTGTTTGAGCTGAGTCAGAACCATTGTGGTTTCCTCATTATTGAGATAGATTACTTGATAACTTGGGTATATGTGTGGGAATATTCCTAAGTAAGTTTATCATCTGATTTCATACTTTATGTTTATCCTTGATGGATTTTGTGAGACCTAGAGGGTCTCTGGGTTCCTACTAATTATCATAATACTCACTCCTACATGGGTTATGCTCGCACATTATTGTGTTTGGTGTAGACGGCAAACAGTGCTTACTAGGGATGAGAGTTCTAGGTCTAGACGGTACCCAGAGGTGGACCTTAATATGAGTTGGTACATAGAGGAGATGGATGGACGAGGAGTGTTGAGGAGAAGATCTGTACCTAGCCTTCAGGTATGAACCATGGAGGACGACCCAACAACTAACTTTCCCTTTCTTCAGTTGTATTGTATCAAATTTGTACTTGTACATTCCAGTTGGGAATGTTTTCTGGATCCTTTTACTTTCATCAATATTTTTTTATATAGTTTACTTGATGTTTCTTCCAGCTGTGTGCTTTCTTGTGTGTGTGTTTACAAGTTATAAAGGCAATTCCTTACCTTTTTTAGGGAATTACACCTTTGGTACTAGTCTCCAGCCCCTAGCCTATGGAAGGTGGACTTGGGGTAGTCACAGCACGGGCCCCGGGGGATGGGTCATGACACATTATGAGTACATGATGATGTTGTTTTTCATGATGAAATCCCTAAAAGTGTTCATGGAACTCATGAATAGAATCTTCCAGCCATACATAGGCTGGTTCAGGGTGGTCTTCCTTGATGACAATCTATTGTACTCGGTACTCAAGGAGGAGCATGTGAGACACTTGAAGATGGTCCTAGATACACTCTGAGAGCACCCGCTTTATGGGAAGCTCTAAATGTGTCAGTTCTTGATTCGGTAGGACTATGTTTCTAGGAAACATCATTTCAGATGATGGAATCGTAGTGGATTCAGTGAATATTGAGGAAGTGCTTGCTTGGGAGCCACCTAAGAGTGTTACCAAGGTGAAGAGTTTCTTGGGATTGGATGGTTACTATCAGAGGTTAGTACCCTACTTTTCTAGAGTATCTTCACCCTTGACGGGTTTGACATGGAAGGGGCAGCCGTTTTTTGGATAGAGAAGTTCCAGGAGTGCTTTTAGAAG
The DNA here is from genome assembly GCA_963277665.1 of Viscum album. Lineage (NCBI taxonomy): Eukaryota > Viridiplantae > Streptophyta > Magnoliopsida > Santalales > Viscaceae > Viscum > Viscum album. The sequence goes on from OY728138.1 coordinate 2,137,601,830, forward strand.
ATGATACATAGATTTAAGAGTGCTCTCATCTTGAGATTACTCGAGGAGGGTGTTAGGAATGTAGTTTTCTATGATATGTTAGGGACCGGGCTTGGTTTTTTCCTGATTCAGGGGACACCTTTGATTGCCTATGGTTTTTTCCAGTTGATACAAAATGAATATAAATATGTGACCCATGATCTCAAGCTAGTAGCGGTAGTCTTCACAGATGTGGAGACACTTCCAGATAGGAAAATAATTTATCATCTACTTCAACCAAAAGAGTCTCAAGTATATCTTCTCTCTGAAGGATATAAACATGAAACAGAGGCTATGGATAGAGTTCCTACAGGACTATGACTTTGAGATTATCCATACTCCTTTGAAGGGGAACTTTGTGGTAGATGCCCTCAATAGGAGATCCAGTTTGTAGTTGCATAGTGTGGCGTCAGAGCAGTTAGACATGTTGAAGATATCCTTTGTGGATGGACATGGGCCAACTTACATTCATTCGATGGTTGACACCCTCCCCCCCCAACTCTTACATCTATTTATGGATTAATGTCATGGGGATATTTACTATGAGGCCTTATGTGCTCACATATCCATAAGGCATTCCCCTAATAGATATTTGAAAGGTGGGGAAGAAGTTGTTATTTTCATAGGAAGCATAGTAGTGCCAGTGGAGTTGCAAGAGGATGTCTTTGGAGAGTTCCATACATCCCATTTGGTGATATATCTAAGTGTGTAAAATATTTACCAAGACCTCCAACATTAGTTCTTGTGGCTGGGGATGAAGAAGGTGGTGGCAGAGTTTGTTTCTAGGTGCCTCACTTGTTACCAAGTGAATGATAATCACTAGCTTCCAGTGGGAATTAACCAACCCCTTGAGGTGCCAAAATGGAAGTGGAAAGGTATATAAATGGAATTTGTGATAGGTTCACCATTAATGTCTAGGAAACATGATTCCATACGGGTGATCATTGACCGACTCACCAAGTCGGCCCACTTCCAATCTATCTATGGGTAGTGTTCTGTAGAGAGATTGGGATGCCTCTACATGCGGGAGATAGATTGAATCCCTAATGTTTTTTCAAAAATAGTCTCATATCATGATTCTAGTTTTACTTCCCAGTTTTAGAAGGTATTCCAGGAGGCATTTGTGACTCAACTACACATGAGCACACCTTTTCACCCACATACGGATGACAAGACTGAGAAGGCCATTCTTGTTCTAGGGAACATGATATGTTATTCCACTCCAAATCCATTTTTTGGTATTTTCAAAATACACTTTAAGGTAAAGTGAGAACATCACATTCAATAAGATTCCACCAATCAATCACCTAGACAATGAAGTACAAAAACATGATGCCGCAAAAACCACCATCCAAAATTTAAAATTCCGAAAAAATAGGCCATGTTCCCATCACCTCAGTACCCTATATATTAGGTGGCCCACTGCCTTGAGATGCACCCCCTGATGTTACCACATCTCCGGCAAGAATCCATCTAAGGCTGTTATCATCATAGAAATCCCACCTTGTTGTCGCTTTATCTTCGTCATCACCATCAACACCGACGTTTGGCACCACATAGAAGAAATTTTCACCAAAACAAGAAACCTAATATGACATCAAAATTTATCTATCATCATACCAAAGTATCTCACTCAAATATTAACAACAATTTTTCACCAATTTAATTGAGGAAGAAATGAAAATAAAATTTGACCCGCAATAAACCGAAACCACAATAAAATACTGCCTCATGACATGTCAAGTGCACCAGCAGCTGCCAAACCACAAATCCCAGAACCTAAAATATTATACTGCTCTAGATTCGACCAAGAGAGGTACCAAGGAATTCAAGGTCATATTAGAGTTGAGTGATAGAGGTCTCTGATGGACGCCAACTTCAAAGAAAATCTGTATCTGGTATGACAGAAGAAAGTCGATTCCTAAAGAACCTGGAAACCCATTGACCATCGGACCACATAACCCAAAATCTCTTTGAACTGATGCTCTATCTCTGGCTTGTAGAGGTGCAGAGGAATAATAAATCATGGCAGGGTGAGACTAGCCGATGACATCTGCAACCAACAACTGATGATGGGAAGACCAAGATAACAGAGGAGGAAAACACATGGCATCGAGCCCTAGAGAGAAGAAGTGAGAGATCCATCAGAAAGATGGATGAAACGAGAAAGAAGAATATTATCAGAGAGAAGGAAAGTTGAATAATAGGAGGATGGGAGATCCATCATCCCCGAAGGGCAACCAAAACCCTAGGAGGAAGAGAAGAGATCCAAAGAGCCCAGATAATGGGGCACCTATTTGAAGCTCATATATGTTAAGTTCTTGAATCCAAGGTTTTTTCCATAGTTGGGAGGATCACCGAGCTCTAGTGGGGTTTTTTTAAACAATATATACCACACAAACATTAGTATGGTTCCATTTGAGGCCATGTATGAGTGACCTTTAAGGTCACCACATTGCTGGACTAACCTAGGAGAGCAAACCCTCAAGGGTCCAGAGTTGGTGCGGGATACCACTAAGAAGGTAAAGATCATCTTGGAGAGCATAAGGACCACACAAAGAGAGAATAATGCATATGATGACAAGAGATAGAGGCCTTTAGAGTTTGATGAAGGAGGCTATGTGTTCATTTGGGTCTCACCTAGATTTGGGTTATGGAGATTTGGCTGGGGCGATAAGTTATCTCTAAGGTACATTAGACCTTTTCTAATTCTATGTAGATTTGGAGAAGTGACGTATTACCTAGATCTATCCTCGTAGTTGAAACACGTACATGATGTCTTCCACATGTTGCAGCTGAGGAGGTATGTGCATGATACATCACACTTCATTGACTAGGGCAAGATGGGCATTGATGATGGGGAGACTTTTTCTTAGTACCTTGTGTATATTGAGGATTGGAAGGATTTGACCCTTTTTGGGTGGTCGATTCCTCTAGATTGTGTTCGATAAAAGCACGAGAATCTCTAGGATATAACATGGGAGTGGGAGGTACAGATTCAAGATCATTACCCTAGTTTGTTTATATACCCATGTTTTGGATTTTGGTGATGTAAAGCCCTAAGGTGGAGAGAAGGAAACAACATGTACTTTCTCAAATTTCATTTGAATAATTTAATTGGGAAAATTTAGAGACTAGGCACTGATACAACATATGATTCTGAGGACGGGTGTTCCCAGAACAATTCGTTGAAAAATTTTCAGTTTCTAATAAATTACATGGTTAGTTTTTATTTAAAATTGGAATAAAATATAAATGAGTGCCTGAATTAGAAATTCAAGATCACCATTGCATTTAGAATAGTAAATTTACCTTAGGAGGGGCGTAACATCGACCGACGTATGACGACCATGAATGTTAGTTTTTGGATGTAACCATCATTAAAATATTTTGATAAATGTTTTTTATTGAACGCATAAACTTTTTACTTTTAATAGGATCTTGGATAAGAATTTAGGGTTTACTAAAAATCTAGAATACCTCTAATTCAGAGAGAAGAACCTATAGAGAAACCACTTTAACATGATGGTGGATCGACACAACCTCATATTTGAAGAATCAAGGGTCGATGAATGACGATGATGCAGAATCTCTCTTCATTGAAGGTGGTTCCAACTCAAGGTAGGGTGTCCATTTTTATTTGATTCCTCCACATTCATTATCCCTATGATGAACATCAATAAAGTGATGAATGGATTGATTCAAAATCTGCCCATATTTTAGGTTGGTTTTATTCTTGTGAAATTTTTATTAGCATGGTTTATTTGATTGAACATTCATATGATTCGTGATTATTATTATAGAAAGGATTGTGGCCAGAATGAACAAAAGTCCAAAGTTCATTCCCAGGGTTATTTCATGTAATTTTCACCCCTGATGTTATTTGTGTTATTAGTGATATTTTTATGAGTGGAAAATTGTTTCAACTTCAATTATTTTCATAAAAACCTGTGACTAAAGATATGATGCCAGAACGATACTGCAGAGGTGAGTCAATGAAAGTATGGTGCAATTCGGCTGAGGAAGCAGCTTACGGTGGTGGTGAACAATGGTTCCCAGAGAGGAAGCACCAGTCGGTCCTAGAATGCTACTAGCAGGGTGGATGGCGGTGTAGGAAGGATGTAGCAATTCAAGGCCTATCCAAGAGGAGCATGAGATAGAGGCCGAATGCAGTCCAGACAGGACTTCATGGGAGCTCGTGGTTAATGAGGTTCCATGGGCGGTGAATAGGGATGCGGCAAAGGGGGTCGCGTAAGTATATGAAGGTTTACTTGGAGCTCGTGGCGGCGTAGACCGAGGGGGGTCTGGTGGAAATGGTGGCCATCCATGTTGAACATGGTGGTTCCTCGTTGACTAAGAGCACATGACTAGGTCAGTCGTGTGTGAGAGATGAGGTCTGGCTCGTGCATGTAAGTCGAGAAAGATGAACCGAGATGCTCCAACAGCCTAGCGGGTTGTGTCTATCAGGCTAAAACCCAACAGCATAGCGGATCGGGCCTAGTAGGCCAAGCCATCTTGGTTTGGGCTGATCTGATTCACTTCAGATGTAGACAATGCTCGAGCCACACTTTTTCACTAAAATTGTAATGACATTTGAAGGGAAGGTCAATTTGATGAGCCATATGTGGAGTTAAGACCCTTGTGATGAGGAAGTACTTTTGAGATGAATTGGAGGATTTTATCTTGGACAAGTATAAGAGGTGAGTTTCCCTTGGTCAATTCCTTGAGGGTTTTGTATAGTATTACATCCACATCACTGGATAGTAGTACCCTTTAGAGGTCGCATCCCGAATAGAGTTACGGTATCCCTCCTTGGGACTGGATAAATCATCTATCACCCATAATGGATTTTTGTGGGAATTGACATGACCACCAAGCATAGGCTAATATTCCTCAATCTAGTGGTCTGTATCGATAGTGTTGTTAATATTTTCGGAGAAGGATCCCCTAGGTTGCGAGCTAATATAGATTGGGTTGTTGGTATTCACTAACAAGGATACCGTACGTTGTGGGATGATATAGATTGGGTTTTTTTGGTTTTTCTCTAGGAAGGATCTTATATCTATATATTATGATCTTTGACCAGTTTATTTCTCTTTGGGTGGAGCCCAAGTTAGTGGGACCTCTTCACGAGAGTCTCTGATGGTATCATGGCACGATGAGTGAGTTCTCCTGGAATGAGCATGCCTCATGCAGAATCCTATAAAAAAATTGGTTTTGAATTACTTATTTATTTTCTAGATGGTTATGAGTATACCTTTCCATCCTTGGTATATGTGTAACAAACATATACCTATGTAGATATGATCGTACTTCATGTATTTCCTTTTTGTTTTTCTTTGTTTATTTCCTTTGTGTTTTGCTTCGTGTATTTATTTTGTGGTGTACTTCATGTATTTCCTTTGTGGAGTACTTCATGTATTTCCATTGTGGTGTACTTCGTGTATTTATTAGTGGTCTTAATTTTTGTTTTTGGGGTTTCCTACTCAGTATTGTTTTACACACCCCTACACAGGATTCGTTCACACGTGTTGTGTCTTGAGAAGATGATTGATTCATTGAATGAGTTCAAGGTGGACCAATACCATGTGGTTCATAGAGAGATAAGACAGACAATGTGTGCTCCTACAACTTCAGAATGCTTTCTTACACTTACCATTTAGGTAGGGTTTTCTGTTGATGAGTTTCAAGAACTTGTGTTTTCACTTTTATAGACTCTTTCTTTTCGTGGGATTTTATTATGGACCTATTTACTTTTAGTTTCCTACATTCGTACTCTGTGGTTGGGATCTTAGTGTATGCATGCATTTTTTACATGGTGTTTTAACATTTTAGCAATTTTTTTCTTAGAGATGTGTGCACGTGTACATGTACTTAGGTAAATTCCTCCAATTTGTGGGATATGCCTACTCGGTGCTAGTCGCCAGCCTCCAGCATATCGAAGGAGGGCTTGGGGTAGTCACAACATGGGGACCTTTGGGACGGGTCGTGACATAACCCTTTTTCAGTCATGTTAGAATTAAATAGATAACAATTAAATCCTTTGAATAAACCTCTCTAGTTAACTCCCTTCTACTTTACTTTGAATAAAACGAACATTACACATTTCACTAGAGATCAATATTTATCTCACTCGTTGTATAAGACGTATTATTATCACCAACTTTATAAACTGTATCAGGATCACACATGATCAAATATAATTATAATGAACTATATCATGAATAAAACATTTTTATTATTCACTATTTAATCATAAAACCCTTTAAAAACTCTTTTCAACACATAGTAAAACACTTTCATATATCAAAATACCCATTCCTTTTAAAAATCCCATTTTCAAAAATAAAATTCCTTAGAAAAGGGAATAAGGGTCTTTATTTGATGAGAACATGGAAGAATAAAAATTATTCCATGCATCATTTAATGGGTCCAGTGGTGGGAAGATCCATTTATGGAATATATGTTAAAATAGAACATCGATTTTTTCCATTTTAAAATAAATTCAAAACATTCTGTATGAAATATATAACAATATTCCTTTTGAAATACATTAATGGGATGTCAAAAGATACATAGTAATTAATTTGTAATTTATTTATGTTAATATAAATACATCTATAAAATAATATTATGAATATGGTCATAGAGGAAAAATATTTAGAATATAAATATCTAAAATAATTAAAACTAGGCTTTAAGGTGAAGTGTACCTTACTATGAGTCAAACTCATTATGTAAGAAATTTATATTCCATAATACTAAACTTATGTTAATTATTTAATTCCTTAATAAAATTCTAAATAATTATTATTAATTTTATTTTTTATTACAAGATTCTATTAATTTACTTATTCAATTAATTTCACATCATACGTTTTGATGATATCTGTCTCATATGTCCATAATGACTTCCAAAGGTTGTCTATGATCAAATGGATCATGAGTATATATTTTATATAATATTAATATTTTTATAAATATAATTTTTAATCATTAATAATAATCATAGAATCAACCATTGTAGGTGGTTATGATAAATGAATTATGTAATAATCATAGAGACAATAGATCATACATGCGCACGAGAAATGTATCCATTTTATGGCACACAAGAGGAAAATAAGGTAGGTGTTATTTGTCATGACCCGACCCGTACCGGGGCTCAAGCTGTAACTACCCCAAGCCCGCCTCCATAGGACAGGGGATAGCGACTAGTGCTGAAGGATCAAAAAACTAGGGGAGGCCTTTGCCTAAGAAATTGTACGCACACACACAACAACTCAAAGCAAAAGTGCAGAGAAAAGAAAGAAAGATACAACATTTCTACAAAAAGGGAAACCAACATAGATGCATCGATCTCTAACCAGTACAAGTAAAGTGCTGAAAGGTACTAACAAGTAAACTGAACAGTAAAAGGGGAAAAACACACTCCCAACCCGAAAGGTGCCACAACCCAGCAACAGGTAAAACAGAAGTAAACCACTGGTGATCCACGCCCAGAAAGTCCTGCTACAGCCACTGAATGTAGCCCAAGATCATGTGTCCTCTATGCTCCTCTATAGTATCGACCGACCTGTCCGTCGTCTGCAAGGGCACACCAAGTATGGGCAAAACCCAAGTAGGGGTGAGTATGAAAAATACTTAGTAAGATACCCCAAAAGCTCGAGGAAGCAATAAGGGGAGTACTAAAATGGTGAGCAGTAGACAGAGCAAAGAACGATGTAAGAGTGAAATAGAGAGAGAGAGTGCAGCTCAACCCAATAAGATAAAGGAAGAAGACTTGTCAAGATGCAAGGAGCTAGAGACGGTGAGAATATGAACTTCTCGTCAAGTCTCCACTACCTATAGCAAGAGAGTAGACTCGTCCAACCAAGAGTATCTATACAAGGAAATCATGTGGCATACCCCACACGTCTTCACCCCTCCTAGAAGGAGAGTAACCGAACACAAGGAGTGGGAACAACAGTAGGGTGTATATATAGATATATGCTCAATGAGAAACCTGAATGAGTGTGTAAGCGGATCTCTATCTCCAATCTCAGCCCAAGAAGAGTCGCCAACAGTTCAAAGGATATCCAAAACTGAACCCAAATGTCCCGCACATCAACCTAGGAGGTACAATTCAAAGGGTCTCAATCACCACACCTTGATACTATTCTCTCTGGGCATCACTGACTCACCCGCATGGATTTTAGGTCGCAATGCAAGGACGCGTCTCGGTGGAAAAAATGACCCTCGTTCTCATATGTCCTAAGGTCATGTCGAATCTATCACATCATCGATCCGTACAACCAAGGATCCCACTCTAGTATTCATGGAGAAAAAAATTCACTGACTAACCTCATAGATAGGGACCGAGTCTGAAATGACAACGGGTGACCCACTACCCAGCCCTGCTGAAGGATAAATCATAATACATCATCAGGAGACCCACTGCCTAGCCCTACTAGAGGGTAGACATGGAATAAGTCGACAGGTGACCCACTGCCCAGCCCTGCTGGAGGATAGACCCGAGAGAAGTTGATAGGGGTCCCAATGCCTAGCCCTGCTGGAGGGTAGACCTGGAACAAGTCGACAGGTGACCCACTGCCCAGCTCTACTAGAGGGTAGACCTAAAACAAGTTGGCAGGTGACCCACTGCCCAGCCCTGCTAGAGGGTAGACCCGGAACAAGTCGACATGCGACCCACTACCCAGTCTCTGCTGAAGGGTAAACCCGGAACTACTCTGGCCATCCCAACTGGATGGTACAACACTGGTCAAAAAAACATGGAGTGGGTATCATGCAACCACCCAACTCCATAAAAAATCACATAGTAGAGGTTTAGTGCCCGTTCCATCACTGGGTGTCACTAGCACCACTACTGTGTGTAGGTTCGGAGTGCGACAAAGGAACCTCCAACCAATGCCCTTTCATGTTTCCACATTTAATAAGATCATGTAAGAGGCTCTGCTCCCCTAAAAAGATTACACTGTTGTAATCCTCATGAAAAAACACTTGAGATAGACTACTTACTCGCTGGAAACGGTCTCCTGATGAAAAATTTGTTCAACGCCGCTTCATGCGCATATGGCATCTTATGGGGCCCACACCTCGGTTCCGAAAGAGTTTGGACGAACTGCGCCACTGTGATGCTCACGGAAAAGCACGTTGAATCGACTATTCATACACCCCAAATGGTCACCTAATGAAGAATTCATAGTATGTTGCACACAGCTTAAGAGATGGCGCGTGGAGCCCATGCCTCAACTCTGACTTCAACGCTTGAAACCAACCTGTTCAATTTCGCCTCGATGCCAGGGTCACAACGCTGTTGACGGCGCCTAAAACGGACTCTGGATGCAGAAGCTTCAACTCCCCGCGTTATATGCAAACGAGGCCTTGTGGGGCCCGCACTTCGAGACTGAATTTAGGTGGGTGGATTGCGTCGTTTAATCCCCTCGAAAAAACACTCAGAAACGAGTACTCAAACACCCTAAACGGATGTCGGGTGAAAAAGTGGAGTTCCACCGTAAAATGTGCGAACTAGGACCTGTGGGTTCTGTACCTTGTCTCCAACCCGAACGCTTTAGAAAGCATCTCAAAAAGTCTTCATGAGGACTGGGGTCACACTGCCGCTGACGGCACGTCAATCGGACATCCCAAGCAGGAGTTAGGTCCAATGCAATAATTAATTAATTAATTAATTAATTAATTATTCGTGTTAAGCGTTTCGTGCCTCCGAGCAACGAAACCAAACCACAAAGGTTCCAAACGAACTTTGGATGCTCCATCTCAACCCAGGACCATAGTGCCTCTGACGACACGTCAAACGGACGTCGGCTCGTGAAGTGTGTCCATCGCAGACTTTATTTAATAATTTATTATTATTAAATTAAAACTCTTTGGGTCACCCGTCTTCGGGCACAGAATACAAAAACCCCAAAAACCATTTATAAAGGGTGCCTCGCCAACACGATTCCATATCCTCAGACGGTGCGTCAAATGGACGTAAGGGGGCCTAACCGGGCCGGTTCACCCCGGCCAGCCCGGTCCGAATCGCCGGCCTGCGGCCTGCTTACCACAGCCAGCCCAGCAACACCGGACCCGAGCGGGTCCAGTTTTCTCTACAAAAACCAGCCAACTGGCCGGTCTTTCGTGTTGCGCAGCAGGACCCACATACCATGGGTCCTTGTTCGCGGTTTCCTCCCCCGAGGTCAGCTCCTCGGGGGCCTCCTCCTTTGACCGTGACAGGCCAGTGTCGGCTCCCTCAGGTCCTCCGCCTTCCACAGCACGCCGCCACGCTACCCCGAGTCCGCCACACCCCGCTGGCTCCGGCTCGGACCTGTCACGCTACCCCGAGGACGTCGCCTCACACCGTCAGCCCAGCTCTCCTGCCGGCTCTGCATGGACACCCCGCTGCTCGCTCCGCTGAACGCCCCCGACCTGCTCGGCCACACCCACTGGAGCCTGCAACTTCGGCTCCTCCCGACTCACCGCCGTTGTCTCATCCAAATCCACGCCTCCGATGATGCTCCGCCGCGTGCTACACTGCGGCCGCCGCACGCAGCCGCTGGCCGCTCCTGCCAGCCAACACCGGTGGTCCCTTTCGTGGACCACCGGGACCTCATCGGAGGTCTGATTTCGATTCCGAGTCCAGAATCTGGGTGCTCGGGATGAGGTCGTCGCAGCGCCGCCCTTCGCTCTTTAATCAGTCAAGGTTCGCACCCGTCCAAAAATGGGTACGTAGAACGCCCATGAACGAGAAATTAAAAGTGGCTTGAGGCTCGGGGCTCGGACGATGGTCATATTCATTCGGCCATCTCCCCAAATTCTAGAATTATAGAATTTAAAACGATGAAAATTGATGAAAACTCCAGAAATTGACGATGGTGCAAAAATTCACAAGAACCCTACCTCGATTTCGATGTGTGTCGTAGGCGATGCATCCGTGAGGCTCCACCTTCGAACCATCGAGGTTTTGGCAAAGATCGCTCCTCGATCCGGTGAAGAACGGTGAAGAACAGCTAGAGAGAGAGGGAGGGAGGGGAAGAGATAGAGAGATATAGTGAAGAAATGGGTTCTCCCTTCAAACACTTAGTGAATTTATAGAAATTCACTAAAACTCTCCCAACAGGCATGGATTCTGAAACCTCCACACCCACCCATTTTATAATGTGCCTAGGAAAAACGCCACATTTCAAATTCAATGGAAGTCTCATATTTCCATTCCGAGGCTTCATTTGAAATTTATTTGAAAGGGACTCCAGCAATAAAAATCACAAAGTCCTTAATTCAAAAAGACGGGGTTTTCCCCTGGGTGACATCTCTCACAGCAGGCCCACGCCCGTAGTTTTTACACCCCACCTAGGGTAAACGGCACGCTCTGGGAACAACCGTTCTCTCGGAATTCCGATCTGAGCTACCATCTAGGAGTTATTTAGGTTTTAACTATTAAATGAATAATTTTATGATTTATTTATCCATTTAACACACCGCCAATGGGTGAGGGGTCCGAAAGTCCCACGCTGACTAATTTCATGTCGCGCCTAGGGTAAAAACCATGTTCCATACCCAACTGTGGTCTCATATTTCTGATCCAATCAACCGTCTAAGATATATCACATTTTCTTTATTTAACCACTTGTGTGTAAAATAAAAACACTCAACATTTTTATATAATTAATTCCAGGCACACCGAACATCAGAATTGCACACTGTCTGAACGCCCTGCTCTGGAATTATATCAAGAAAATTTTCAAAGTCTCAGAGTCCCAAAACCTGGGTTCTTATATTATTCCCTCCTTCATGATTTTTGTCCCCGAAAATCAAAACTATGAAAAACAACTCAGGATACAGAGCTCACACCTAGCTCTCTCACGCCCATAAAAACTTGCACAACACCATGCTAACACAACACGCGAACCAAGGGATGGTTCATAATTATAAGTTCTTCTACTCTCGAGGACATGTTTAGGAATATGCACGCACCTCATCAGCTGCGACACATGGAAGACATCGTGCACCCACCTCTACTATTGGGAGGATAGGGAAAGACAGTAGGCAACCTCACCATCTCTTGCACGATTCCCAAACAGCCCAAAGAAACTCAGGGGACCTCCCTGGCCGAACCTATACTTTTCATGATGCAACCGAAATCATGGTTTGTTTCTGGAACATGGTCTCGTGATTCCCTCCTTTAGAATACCCATCTGGTGAAACACCTAAGGATATCTGGTCACGCATGTTGTCACAATTGGTGTATCACGACTAAGACTCTCTTACATGCTCAACCAGTGAAGGAGTCGGCTTCATCAACTGGAGACAAGCCGTACCCTCCTACAGAAACTCTAGCCAGCACTGTCGTCTCTGGTTCAAGTTTCTATGTGTGGGGATGCACCTGAGAAACTGGTGGTCTGAGCAAACCACAAAGCGCTCTCCCCAAAGATAGCATCTCTATATTCTCAGGGGAAAACTACCACCACCAGCACCAACACAGGGTTACACCGACGCCTCACGTCACCCTCGGTAACCCCTCGAGCAAGGAGTTAGATGAAAGAGTACCTCACGCAGTGTCTAACAAGTTCTTCTAAGAAAAGTATAAAAATACAAAGAGCGTACCTCCTATCATCTCTTGCGCTGCAGGATTGTAAACAACCACAGTAGACAGCCACCTGTGGTCCCGTCCATCAACTCCCGGAGCCTGACATGGGCTGCCTTGTGGTGGTGGAAGGACCTCGAAACGTCGTCTTCCAACCACAGTTATTCCTACTTTCTGCCAACACTACCTCCCTGGGGACCACCCTGTCCTCACCTGGGAGTTCTCTAATCATGACATTGCCTTTGTCGTGGGGGTTCACCTAACAACTATCTGGAAAACTCAGCACATTTGGTCGAGTAGTCTCACACCATGTGATCTCGCACATCACAAACATATCACTAGTCCCCCCTGAGCTATCTCAGTGCTCTACGCTATACCCAACCATGTGCCTGAGTCTCATCAAGGGGAAACATCCAGCGTCGAGGCCCTACCAATTGACATCCATCTGCCAGAAATTTCTCTGTCACCTGTGCCTGCTCCAACACCCTGAGATGGGTGAGGATGCACAAGGGCACTATGCTGGAACAAATCTCCTCTACAAAGATCTCGTTCAAACTTATGTGCTCGAAAGTTTCCATCATGGACCACATCCAAAGATTACTGAGTAAGGTCTGTGAACCTAGTCCTGTAATCAACCACTACCATCACTCCCCACTAAAGCTCCAGCAGTTCCCAAAACTGTAAAAAAAACATACGTAGGAGGGGTTTTAATCCTCACAAAACAGCTTCTAGTAGTCATCCCATGAGGGTACCAATTCATCATGCATCTGAGTAACCCTAGCTCTACTAACTCCAAACTACTTGATGGAAAAAAGAATGGTTGTTAAGGACACCATCCAACCTGTTAGTGTCCGAACATTCCTGAATAGGTGGACCACCGACTCTAGCCAACCCTTCACTGCCTGAGGGTATGGATCACCATGGAACCTCATCGGTATCTGGCGCTGGAACTCACGTAGCACGCCCAACCCATCCTCATCATCGGGCCTCACTGTCTTTGATAACTGCTACTCCACAAGTGGAGGTTCTACTGCCTGTCCTCCTGGAGAAAGGGTAATAGTATGATGGATCCGGAACTGAGGCCTTGTCGCTCACAGAATATTCGTCATGAACTAGAGCTAGTATCCTTGTAGAGACCCGAAGCTTGATGTACATGGACATTACATTAGTTTTGCGGAATACTTAATACATAACAAAAACAGACACACAAGGATCGTAATAGTTTAGTGTCTTTGGAAACTTGGAATATAAACTTCTAATCATGTTGAAAGATCTTCAACAACTCCCATAACGATCTTCCCCTTTTTGTTTCCTTACCTAAAACCTTTATTTATTTCCTGGGGAAAATAAAACATAAAAAGGGTGAGCTCAAATGCTCAGTAAGGGAAAACATAGAGAACATAAAACAATCCATAAACATTTGAAAGCAAAAACTTGAACATGAAATTTAAACATCAAAATCTTGAGCAAAGACATAAATCATGGAAGTACATAAGGCATATATCATAATGGAAAATCAACCATGATAAAATATAATGGGAATAAAACATGTAATTGTGGAAACCATTCATCACATGTAATGATTTCCATAGTAGCCAAGGCATTGCTGCCAAGACCATCTTAGTGGACAAAGTCCTTTTCTGAATCGAGTTCACTCCTCGTTTCAGTCCTGTAATACTGAACCGGATTAACTTACCGTTCCATCCATGTCTATCTCATGAGATATAAATCTTTACCCAATGCATTGGAGGGAGATATAGGTCCCACCCATCTCATAATGAAATCATTCTTACTTGTGCCACAACATAAACATAAATCATTCATCATAACCCAAAGAATAAAAATGGGTTTCATAAACATCATCCCATCATGACATAATCCATATAAAAAAATGGATATCATTTCATTATAAGAAAAGTGAAACCATGTAAATCATAGAGACATTATACTTGAAACATACACATATGAAAATAATTTCATATTAGATGGAAAATGGTTTTGATAAAACACTTGAAATGAATTCTTGAGGAAAATATCCTTTCTTCATCAAAATCATTTTCTTTTCACAAAATTACATGGAATATTAAATAAAAAGTATTTTGTTGAAAATAGTCATAAAATCTTATCGAGTAAGCTTCATAAAAATCAGGCGTTATGAAACCGTAAAAAAAAATTCACACCGTATAAGTTAAAAAATAACATTTTTCTCGTACTTTTTCAGAAAAATCAAAAAGTACCTCGTATGGTAAACAAAAGAAAGATTCCTTCCATACGATGTGGTAAAAGTAAAAAAAGGGTAAAAATGACTTTAAACATACATGGAAGAAAATTAAACATTTTATGAAAACATTTTTAGAACATATGGACATGGATAATAATCATAACCCCAGTAAATACTTACAAATAAACAATCTCGGATAAGAATGAGATTGGAATAATTATCCCTTACCTTAGGTCCGATATGCTTCGTATGGATCCAAACATACTGTATAATTATTTAAATAATGTCATTGAATTATTAAATAATCATATTCATTGTTATGATATCATATATGTTTCACTTATGACTTTATATTACCCGTTCTTTTGTAAATTCCATGTTAAAGCAGTGTTTTGGGTAAAATCATTTCATTTATCGTATGTGTTTCGACTTGTCGTTCTTGATATTATTACTTATATTCTGATTTACATAATTCTAGAATGTAAAACATGATTTATATATAATATATATTCATCATATACATATATATTATAGATCTATAAAAGGAATGAAATACACCGTTCATGGAGACGGTAGGTCGTACATACACATGAACGTTGTTTTCGTTTCCTTATTGAATTGAATGAAACTAAATAGATTACATACATATATATATATACATAAATCAAGTAGAATTATTATTTCATATATTTCATTATTATTCATTATATAAACTTTATGATCATTCATGTATGGTTAACATGGAGAATGAATCTCAACGCGTCGTGGAGACGGTAGTCCGTACGTACGCACGAGCAATGATATCGTTCCCATAATTATTGAATAGAATTGGAGTGGATGGTATAATATATCAGAATCAGTATGATGTTATAATAACCATATATAATTATTATTTACACCATTATACCCATCCATAGGTCTTGGTGGAAAAACAGATTACGCCACGGCGTGGAGACGGTATTCCGTACGTATGCACGCATGGTGATTTCGTTTTCCGTAGGATGGATAGAAAGTGAAATGGGGTTTTTTCATATTTATAATAACATATAAGTATATTAGGGATACCGATGTTATTAATTAATAATGAAACAACTAAATAATAGGGAGTAGAAGAAGAATGTAACTTGAAGAAAACGGTAGAAGGTATTACCTATTTCTCGAAGTGCCTCCTTTAAACTTTCTCTTAGGGCACTAGAGTTGGTCTTTTGAGAAGACCAGTACCTATATAAGGTTTCTAGGGAAGTGTGGAAGTGAAATGGGCAGAGTTTGGCCGAGATTCAAGGCTCAAAATGGTGTGAGGAAGAGAGGGAGGAGGTGCCCTTTTATAAGGGAGGAGAGGAGAACCTTTGGAAATATAAGAAATATTAGTTTATATTAAATCCCAACCCCATTTAAAAACCTCAAAAAATGACTCAATTAAAATATTAGATGATATAGGGTTGTAATATCATCAAACAATAAAAATTATACATGTAGGGAATTTATTTTAAACATTATCAACTTGATTTATCCTTATTTAATCTATTAAATTTTATTTGTGGTAATAAGATTCTAAATTTTAAATTGTTATAAATAATTACTTATGTGCTTTGAATTATCCATAATTAGATAATTTATGAAATTATAGACTATATAAATTTCAATTTATAATTTTTAAATATTTTTGTGATTTTTAAACAATTTAATAATATGTTATTTTTATAAAAAACAATAGTGTCAATTTTGACACTATTCATTTATTTGAATTTAAATTAAATCCAAACAAATGATATATTCAAACTAAAATATTAATAGGTTCATAACATGTCATATTAATCTATAAAATTAGTGGAGTACATTGAATATTTCATATAATATTTATTTTAATATTTTTAAAAACATTTATTTGGTATATCTCTTCATAAAATAATTAGTACAAAATTTTTGTATAATTATTTAATATACTTATTTGTTGAATAAAAATTAAAAATAAAATCCTCTGATGAAGATAAATATCAAATATTTTATAATAATAATTTTACTCGAATTTATCATCTTAAAATAAGAACATGTAAATTGTTATCTTTGTTAAATTATGAAGGTGACAACTTTGGAATCATTTAAAATAAAATATTTTAAGTGTCATAATCGCTTTTATAAGGATCCAAATTGTAAAATATTATACCATTGGATGATTATGGTTTACATTTACATGACCAATAAGTTTTGGTCAGGGTTTTGGTGCCTTTTATGGTCACTATTAGTTTAATAAAAACTATATTCTTGATTTTTCACTAGATAAACAATTTCTGCATCACTATTGTGTCACAATTAATGATAATTATTTAATCCTTAAAAATTATAAATAAATTCATATGATGTAGATAATTTTATTATATTTATTTAGACTATTCATTTTCTAAGTTTCATGAAGTTTATCACTAAATTAATATTAATATACTTATAAGATTTAAGAGAGTGACATGTTGTCACTTTCTTTGGTTTTAATAAATTATTTTCAAGGAAAAAAGTCCATAAAATGAATCTATTCCAACCCTTAAGTGATATGGGTCTACTTTTATTCATACAATATAATTTTTTCAGGTGTTAGGGTAATTTTATAATCTTATATTTACCCTTAATTACCCGATTCACCCTTAACTATGATAAATAAAATTTACCGTAGTTACTATTCATAATGCCCAAAAATTAAAAGTAGCTTATTAACATAATTTGGACCCACTTATTCCAAATATGGAATCCATTTTTCCAAATTTAATACACAAAATTTTCAGAAATTAAATTAAAATTAATCCCATTGTTGAAAGAAAACGGGTTTTTGTTTAAAACATTGCAAAAAATTGAATTGATTTAACCTACGAATTCAATGTAAAATCAACGCTAATGACATACATTATATTAAATGGTAAAAATATATTCTATTTATACTTTAAAACCATTCAATATTATAATTTAACCATATAAATTATCTCAATGAAAAATGTTGTTTTTAATTAAAAATTAGCGTATTTTTACTATTCATGAAAACATGAAAGTTATCAGAAAAGTATCAAAAATTTATCCAAAGTAAATTTTTATATCCTGATTCCAAAGAAGAATTTTATTTTGTCAAATTAAACTTATAATCATGTCAAAAACTAGATTTAATGTGGGTGCGCCATCAAAAGGCGGCAAAACTGCATTTTTTGAAAAATACTTATTTTACCCGAAAAATTTATTTTGTTCACTTAACATGTTCTAGAAAATGTGTAAGATGAATAATAATGTTATAAAATTCAAAATTTAGTTAATACTATTCATAAAGGCTAGTCCGTAATAATATAATAACAATATATCATTGTTTAGTGAAACCCGGTATTGCGTACAACACACGCTATCGAGGAAGGTCGCGATTGCATGTAATGCAAGCCAAGTCAGGGTTGCGTGTAGTGCAAGACTCCTTTGTTGTTTTGTATAACATAATCCAACCATATTTCATTTATACATTGAATATATATATATACATATATATATACACTCAATGTTGCGAACTTGAAATTGTGTGTAACAGGATCCAAGAATAGTGTTGCGTATACTGCAAGCTAATATGGTGTTGCGTATAGTACAAGCTAATCTTGGTGTAGTGTACAATAAAAGGAATTAAAAAGAATATATCTCATAAAATCTCGGGGTGTTACATTCTACCCCCCTTAAAATGAATTTCATCCTCAAAATTCATTGGTATTATGAATTATTTACTATTCATAGAAACCCACATCGTAAAAAGGAATACTAAAACTTAACTTTAAAAAAGAAAGTTAGAAACATAACGGTCACCCAATGTAACTCAACATTGGGTTTCCACATAGGATAGTATAGGTGAAAATATGGATATGGAGTAAAAATCTAACGATCTTGTTCTGATGGAGAGTGGTAGAGAACATGGCTATGAAAAATCCAACAATCACAAAGCCATAGATTTGTGATGATCTAAGGTACCATCTGATTCATCAGATATAAGAGAACTGGGACAACATTTTTGGTTTTCAATATCATTTCCCTAAAGTTAAAAATTTTGAATTCGAAGAAATACTTGCTTGATTTTGGTACACTCTCACTATTGTTCGTGCTTTGAACAATTTCCACTTCATCTCTTAAAGAAATGAAGTTGAATTTGTTATTCGTGAAGTGCTAACAGATCTTATGATATAATGATGGGTCATTCCATCTGTTTCAAACAAAAGGTTAGAAAAAGTTATCAAATATACATAAGTCCATCTATGGTGAGGTTAATCATATACGATTCCAAAAATGAACTTATACTTCATATATCATACCACTTAATAAAATAAAACTAGTTTCTACTAACCAGGGACTTCCTGTAGGCCAGTGGTGGGTGATAAAGGCCAGTCTCACTTAGGTTGTGGGTTCGATTCCCACAGCCTTGTCCGACGCGATGGGTTGTCGCCCGTCCTGCTGGTTGTCCTTTTTCTAAAACTACATTACTATAATATCCCATCAATAATATCAAAAAAAGTTATAGCTTTAAAAAATACTAAATTATATCCATCATAATCCATTTCAAATCTTTAGGGTTATCCAAAATAATTTTGTCCAAGATTATAGTATAAATAAAACAATTACTAGAAATGTCATTTACCGAGCATGTGAATTCCTTCATTTGTCCCAGATATATCTTTTTGATCACATTACAATCATGTGAATACCTTAATCATGTATTCTCTTGAAATATGAATTACCATAGAACCTTAGAGAAAACATGAATTTTGTCAAAAGTTAACTCTTTACACATACAAAAATCCCAAATAAAATCTATATACTCAAATCATGATATCACTTTGTCCTTTTATCATCCATGAGCTCATGAATACAATCAAACATCTCATTATCTTCTTATCCCTTCATTATGCGCATATCATCTACTTTCCAAAAATATCTGAATAATATTTCATGGTTACCGGTACCATTCAACATATACTTTCAAATACTTTAGGAAAAACAATAGTGTAACAATCCTTATATGATTCTTTATTCCATAGTACCATTAACAATACAACATAACTCTTGATAAACATACAATCATTCCACTACCTTCTTAAACAATTGACTGAGCTTCAACACTTCTTTAATCTCATATATCATTTGTAGTCTCCTCGTCATCATCCACATAAATACTACCCATATGACCATGCTGATTCTCTTCATGAGATTTTCCCTTAGGGCATTGGTTTGCATAATGCCCGTACATTCCACATTTAAAACATATAATCATTGTTGATGTCGTAGCAATACCATTATCCTTGTCCATGGTGTTAACTAAACCTTTTCCTTTGCACTTACTGGCTTTGTGTCCTTCTTTTCCACACCCAAAGCATCTTCCAGTTCCTTTGAAACAATCTCCCTGATACCTCTTCCCACATTATTTACATGAGAGAAATTGAACTTTCTTTCCTCTATGATCATCATGAAACTCCATCTTTCTCTTATTATCTGAGTCGGGAAACTTACCAAAGTTGAGATTATTGATCATATTATGAGATTTCTGATTAGGAATAATAACGATGTTTGGACTTCCAAATCCCGTTTCATTTGGTTTCTCATGAAGAATATCATTCCATTGTCCATCATATCCTCTATTATCGTGAATCTTCCTGTTTCCAGCCATTTTCTAAAACCCAAAAAGAATAGTGTGAGAGGCAAAAATCATGCTAGGGAAAACAACATAGTAAAGGGGGAGTACCCTCAATATCTAACATCTTAGGTTAAATTCTAATATTTTTACCATAGTTCTAGTACTATATCCTATACATATACTTATCCTTAGGGACATCCCTAAACATACCTTAGAAATATCTTTATGGATCTCACTAACGTTTTCGCATCCTAGTTTCCAAAGGTTTACTAAACCTTTCCTCTGATACCAACTGTAGAGACCCGAAGCTTGACGTACATGGAAATTACATTAATTTTGTGGAATACTTAATACATAACAAAAACAGACACACAAGGATTGTAATAGTTTAGTGTCTTTGGAAACTTGGAATATAAACTTCTAATCATGTTGAAAGATCTTCAACAACTCCCATAACGATCTTCCCCATTTTGTTTCCTTACCTAAAACCTTTCTTTATTTCCTGTGGAAAATAAAACATAAAAAGGGTGAGCTCAAATGCTCAGTAAGGGAAAACATAGAAAACATAAAATAATCCATAAACATTTGAAAGCAAAAAATTGAACATGAAATTTAAACATCAAAACCTTGAGCAAAGACATAAATCGTGGAAGTACGTAAGGCATATATCATAATGTAAAATCAACCATGATAAAATATAATGGGAATAAAACATGTAATTGTGGAAACCATTTAGCACATGTAATTATTTCCATAGTATCCAAGGCATTGCTTTCAAGACCATCTTAGTGGACAAAGTCCCTTTCTGAATCGAGTTCACTCCTCGTTTCAGTCCTGTAATACTGAACCGTATTAACTTACCGTTCTAGCCATGTCTATCTCATGAGATATAAATCTTTACCCAATGCATTAGAGGCAGATATAGGTCCCGCCATCTCATGATTAAATCATTATTACTTGTGCCACAACATAAACATAAATCATTCATCATAACCCAAAGAATAAAAATGGGTTTCATAAACATCATCCCATCATAACATAATCCATATAAAAAAATGGATATCATTTCATCATAAGAAAAGTGAAACCATGTAAATCATAGATACATTATACTTGAAACATACATATATTAAAATAATTTCATCATAGATGGAAAATGGTTTTGATAAAACACTTGAAATTAATTCTTGATGAAAATATCCTTTCTTCTTCAAAATCATTTTCTTTTCACAAAATGCCATGGAATTTTAAATAAAAAGTATTTTTTTGAAAATAGTCATAAAATATTATCAAGTAAGCTTCATGAAAATGAAGCGTTATGAAACCATAAAAATTCATTCACGCCATATAAGTTAAAAAATAACATTTTTCTCGTACTTTTGTCGGAAAAGTCCAAAAGTACCTTGTATGGTAAACAAAAGAAAGATTCCTTCCATACGATGTGGTAAAAGTAGAAAAGGGTAAAAATGAATTTAAAGATACATGGAAGAAAAGTAAAAAATTTATGAAAACATTTTTAGAATATATTTACATGGATAATAATCATAACCCCAGTAAATACTTACAAATAAACAATCTCAGATAAGAATGAGATTAGAATAATTATCCCTTACCTTGGGTCTGATATGCTTCGTATGGATCCGAACCTCCTGTATAATGATTTAAATAATTTCATTGACTTATTACATAATTATATTCATTGTTATGATATCATATATGTTTCACTTATGACTTTATATTACCCGTTCTTTTGTAAATTCCATGTTAAAGCAGCGTTTTAGGTAAAATCATTTCATTTATCGTATGTGTTTCGACTTGTCATTCTTGATATTATTACTTATATCCTGATTTAAATAATTCCAGAATGTAAAAAATTATTTATATATAATATATATTCATCATATACATATATATTATAGATCGATAAAAGGAATGAAATACACCGTTCATGGAGACGGTAGGTCGTACGTACGCATGAACGCTGTTTTCGTTTCCTTATTGAATTGAATGAATCTAAATAGATGAAATACATATATATATACATAAATCCAGTAGAATTATTATTTCATATATTTCATTATTATTCATTATATAAACTTTATTATCATTCATGTATGGTTAACATGGAGAATGAATCTCATCGCGTCGTGGAGACGGTAGTCCGTACGTACGCACGAGCGATGATATCATTCCCATAATTATTGAATATAATTGAAGTGAATGGTATAATATATCAGAATCATTATGATGTTATAATAACCATATATAGTTATTATTTACACCATTATACCCATCCATGTAAGGTGTTGGTGGAAAAACAGATTATGCCACGGTGTGGAGACGGTATTCCGTACGTACGCACGCGCGGTGATTTCGTTTTCCGTAGGATGGATAGAAGGTTAAATGGGTTTGTTTCATATTTATAATAACATATCATTATATTAGGGATACTTATGTTATTACTTCATAATGAAACAACTAAAGAAGATGGAGTATAAGAAGAATGGAACTTGAAGAAAACGGTAGAAGGTATTACCTCTTTCTCGAAGTGCCTCCTTTAAACTTTCTCTTAGGGAACTAGAGTTGGTCTTTTGAGAAGACCATAACCTCTATAAGGTTTCTAGGGAAGTGGGTAAGTGAAATGGGCAGAGTTTGTCCGAGCTTTAAGGCTCAAAATGGTGTTATTAAGAGAGAGAGGAGGTGCCCTTTTATAAGGGAGGAGAGGGGCACCTTTGGAAATATAAGAAATATTAGTTTATATTAAATCAAAACCCCACATAAAAACCTCCAAAAATGACTCAATTCGAATATTAGATGACATATTGTTGTAATATCATAAACCAATAAAATTTATACATGTAGGGAATTTATTTTAAACATTATCAACTTGATTTATTCTTATTTAATCTATTAAATTTTATTTGTGGTAATAAGATTCTAAATTTTAAATTGTTATAAATAATTACTTATGTGATGTTAATTATCCACAATTAGATAATTTATGAAATTATAGATTATATAAATTTCAATTTATAATTTTTAAATATTTTTGGGATTTTTAAACAATTTAATAATATGTTATTTTTATAAAATAACAATAGTGTCAATTTTGACACTATTCATTTATTTGAATTTAAATTAAATCCACACAAAGGATATATTCAAAATAAAATATTTAATAGGTTCCTAACATGTCATAGTAATCTAGAAAATTATTGGAGTACATTAAATAGTTCATATAATATTTATTTTAATATTTTTAAAACTATTTATTTGGTATATCTCTTAATAAAATAATTAGTACAACATTTTTGTATAATTATTTAATATACTTATTTGTTGCATAAAAATTAAAAATAAAATCCTTTTATGAATATAAATATAAAATATTTTGTAATAATAATTTTACTCGAATTTATCATCTTAAAATAACAACATGTAAATTGTTATATTTGTTAAATTATGAAGGTGACAACTTTGGAATCATTTAAAATAAAATATTTTAAGTGTCATAATCACTTTTATAAGGCTCCAAATGGTCAAATATTAGACCATTTAACGATTATGGTTTACATTTACATGACCAATAAGTTTTGGTCAGGATTTTGGTGCCTTTTATGGTCACTATTAGTTTAATAAAAACTATATTCTTGATTTTTTACTAGATAAACAGTTTCTGCATCACTATTGTGTCACAATTAATGATAATTATTTAATCCCTAAAAATTATAAATAAATTCATATGATGTAGATAATTTTATTAGATTTCTTGAGACTATTCATGTTATAAGTTTAATGAAGTTTATCACTAAATTAAAATTAATATACTTATAAGATTTAAGAGAGTGACATGTTGTCACTTTCTTTGGTTTTAATAATAAATAAATTATTTTCAAGGAAACAAGTCCATAAAATGAATCTATTCCAACCCTTAAGTGATATGGGTCGACTTTTATTCATCCAATAGAATTTTGGCAGGTGTTAGGGTAATTTTATAATCTTATATTTACCCTTAATTACCCGATTCACCTTTAACTATGGTAAATAAAATTTACCGTAGTTAGTATTCATAATGCCCAAAAATAAAAAGTATCTTATTAACATAATTTGGACCCACTGATTCCAAATATGGAATCCATTTTTTCAAATTCAATACACAAAAGTTTCAGAAATTAAATTAAAATTAATCTCGTTGTTAAAAGAAAACGGGTTTTTGTTTAAAACGTTGCAAAAGATTGAATTGATTTAACCTACGAATTCAATGTAAAATCAATGCTAATGACATACATTATATTAAATGGTAAAAATATATTCTATTTATACTTTAAAACCATTCAATATTATAATTTAATCATATTAATTATCTCAATGAGAAAAATTGTTTTTAATTAAAAATTAGCGTATTTTTACTATTCATCAAAACATGAAAGTTATCAGAAAAGTATAAAAAATTTATCCAAAGTAAATTTTTATATCCTTTTTCGAAATAAGAATTTTATTTTGTCAAATTGAACTTATAAATGTGTCAAAACTAGATTTAATGTGGGTGCGCCATCAAAAGGCGGCAAAACTGCATTTTTTGAAAAATACTTATTTTACCCAAAAAAATTGTTTTGTTCTCTTAACATGTTCTAGAAAATGTGTAAGATGAATAATAATGTTATAAAATTCAAAATGTAGTTAATACTATTCATAACGTCTAGTCCATAATAATATAATAACAATATATCATTTTTTAGTGAAACCCGGTATTGCGTACAACACACGCTATCGAGGAAGGTCGCGATTGCGTGTAATGCAAGCCAAATCAGGGTTGTGTGTAGTGGAAGACTTTTTTGTTGTTTTGTATAACATAATCCAACCATATTTCATTTATACATTGAATATATATATATATATATACACTCAATGTTGTGAACTTGAAATTGTGTGTAACAAGATCCAAGAATAGTGTTGCGTATACTGCAAGCTAATACGGTGTTGCTTATAGTACAATCTAATCTTGGTGTAGTGTACAATCAAAGGAATTAAAAAGAATCTATCTCATAAAATCTCGGGGTGTTACAATCCTGGCTGGCTATCATTGAAGAGACATCCTGAATCTGATCAAGGAGTACTGCGGTCAAATGAGCATATATATATATCAATATAGATGGGGAGCTGACTCAAGAAGGACAGTCAAAGACTCAATACTATATGATTCATGAACCAAATTCCCTACAACAAGTGTCTCAGGGTGCTGAGTCGACAAGCGGGTTATCGGGGTCCTCGTAAATGGATACGTCGGTCATCACACCATCACTGGACTCGATGGCCTGAGAGCCACTCTCGAGACACGTTGACACTATTTCCCCAAAACTCAACCAATTCCTTTTTAGGGATGTCCGAACATCGCCCCAAGGAATGAACCACCTCTGATACCACTTGTCACTACTCGACCCGTATCGGGGCTCGAGTTGCAACTACCCTAAGCCCGCCTCCATAAGCCAGAGGCTGTAGACAAGCGTCGAAGGCTCAACAAACTAGGGGATGCCTTTACCTAAGAAAATGTACGCACACACGCTGCAACTCAAAGAAAAAGTGCAGAGAAAAGAAAGAAAGATACAGAACTGCTACAAAAAGGGAAACCAACATACATGCATCGACCCTTAACCAGTACAAGTAAAGCGCTGAAATATACTGACAAGTAAATAGAATAGTAAAAGGGGAAAAACACGCGCCCAACTATAAAGGTGCCACAAACCGAAAACAAGTAAAACAGAAGTGAACCACTGGTGAGTCACGCCCAGAAAGTCCTTCTACGGCCACTGAATGCATCCCAAGCTCTTGTGTCCTCTACGCTCCTCTGTAGTCTCGACCGACCTGTCCATCATCTGCAAGGGCACACCAAGTGTGGGAAAAGGCCAAGAAGGGGTGAGTATGAAAAATACTCATTAGGATGCCCCAAAAGCTCAAGGTATCAAAAAGGGAAGTACTAAAATGGTGAGAAGTAGACAGAGCAAAGAACAGTGTAAGAGTGAAAAAGAAAGAGAGTGCAGCTCAACCCAACAAGAGAAAGGAAGCAGACTCGTCCAGATGCAAGGAGCTAGAGACAGTGAGAAGATGGACTTCTCGTCGAGTCTTCATTGCCTATAGCATGAGAGTAGACTCGTCCAACCAAGAGGATTTAGACACATAAAGCACGTGTCATACCCCGCGAGTCTTCACCCCTCCTAGAAGGAGAGTAACTGAACCAAAGGAGTGGTAAAAACGGTAGGGTGTATATATATATATATATGATCAATGAGAAACCTGAATGAGTGTGTAAGGGGATATTTATCTCCAAGCTTAGCCCAAGAAGAGCCGCCAACAGTTCAAAGGATATCCAACACTGAACCCAAATGTCCCTCACATCAACCTAGGAGGTAAAATTCAAAGGGGCTCAATCACCACACCTCGATACTATCCGCTTTGGGTGGCACTGAATTGCCCACACGACTTTTAGGTCATGATGCAAGGATGTGTATCGGTGGGAAAAACACCCCTCGTTCTCATATGTCCTATGTTCACGTTAAAGCTGTCACATCGCTGATCCGTACAACCAAGGATCCCGCTCCGGTAGTCATGGAGAAAAAAAGTCACTGACTAACCTCATAGATAGGGAATGAGTCTGAAATGCAAATGGCTGACCCACTGCCCAGACCTACTAGAGGGTAGACCTGAAATAAGTCGACAGGTCACTGCCCAGCCCTTCTGGAGGGTAGACCCGGGAGATGTCGACAGGTGACCCACTGCCCAGCCCTACTGTAGGGTAGACCAGGAACAAGTCGACAGGTGACCCACTACCCAGCCCTACTGGAGGGTAGACCCCGAACAAGTTGACAGGCGACCCACTGCCCAGCCCTGCTGGAGGGTAGACCCGGAACAAGTCGAAAGGTGACCTAGTTCCCAGTCTCTACTAGAGGGTAAACCCGGAACTTCTCTGGACATCCCTACTAGATGGTACAACACTAGTCAAGAGAACACGGAGTGGGTATTATGCAACCAACCAACTCCAGAATAAATCACATAGTAGAGGTTCAGCGCCCATGACATCACTGGGTGTCACTAGCACCACTACCGTGCATAGGTTCAGTGTGCGTTAAAAGAACCTCTGACCAACGCCCTTTCATGTTTCCACATTTAATAAGATCACTTAAGAGGCTCTACTCACCTGAACAGATTTCATCGTTGTAATCCTCATAGAAACACATGTGAGATAGACTAATTACTCGCTGTAAACGGGCTCCCGATGAAAAATTTATTCAACACCGCTTCATGCCCATACGTCGTCTCATGGGGCCTGCACCACGATTCCGAAAGAGGTTGGGCAAAATGGGCCACCATGATGCTCACAGAAACGCACGCTAAATCGACTATTCATACGCCCAAACGGTCACCTAATGAAGAAGTCACAGTATGCTGCACACATCTTAAGAGACGTCCCATGGGGCCTACGCCTCCACTCTAGATTCAATGCCCAAAACCACCCTGGTCAATTTCGCCTCGATTCTAGGGTCACAACACCCTTGACGGAACCTAAAACGGTCTCCAAATTCAGAAGCTGCAACTCCCTGCGTTATATGCAAATGGGGCCCTATGGGGCCCACACTTCGAGCCCGAATTTAGGTGGGCATATTGTTCTGTTGCAATCTCCTCAGAAAAACACTCAGAAACGAGTACTCAAACACCCTAAACGGATGTCGGGTGAAAAAGTGGTGTTCCACCATAAAATGTGCGAACTAGGACCTATGGGGCCCACACCTTGTGTCCAACAAGAATGCTTCAGAAAGCATCTCAAAACGTCTGCATGAGGACTGGGGTCACGCTGCCACTGACGGCATGTCAATCGGACATCCCAAGCAGAAGTTAGGTCGGACCCAACAATTAATTAATTAATTAATTATTCGTGTTAAGCGTTTCGTACCTCCAAGAAACAAAACCAAACCACAAAGTATCTGAACAAACTTTGAAATTTCTATCTCAACCCATGACCACAGTTCCTCTGACAGCACGTCAAACGGACGTCCGGCTCGCGAAGTGCGTCCATCGCGGACTTTATTTAATAATTTATTATTATTAAATTAATCTTTTTTGGGTCACCCATCTTCGGGCACAGAATCCAAAAACCCTAAAACACGCTTTAAAAAGAGTGCCTCACCGACACAATTCCGCAGCTACAGACGGCGCGTCAAAAGGACATGTCGTTTAGAAGATACGGCCCCCCGAACGCAAGGGGGCCTAACCGGGCCGGTTCACCCCGGCCGGCACGGTCCGAATCGCCGGCCCGCAGCCCATCCACGGGTCCGGCCCATCACGCCGCGGCCCGCCCAGCAGCACCAGACCCGATCGGGCCCGGTTTTCTCCACACAGACCCACCAACTGGATGGTCTTCCGCATCGCACAGTAGGACCCGCATAATGTGGGTCCTTGTCTACGGTTTCCTCCCCCGAGGTCAGCTCCTTGGGGGCCTCCTCCTTCGACAGTGACAAGCCTGCACCCGCAACTTTTACACCTGCCTAGGGTAAATGGAACACTTCGGAAAAAACCGTGCCCTCAGATTTCTGATCCGAGCTACCATCTAGGAGTTATTCAGGTTTTAACTATTAAATGAATAATTTGATGATTTAATTATCTATTTAACACACCGCCAACGGGCGAGGGGTCCGAACGTCCTGCGTCGACTCATTTTATGTCGCGCCGAGGGTAAACATGGAGTTTCGAACCCAACCGTGGTCTCAGATTTCCGATCTGATCAACCGTCTAAAAGATATCAAATTTTCTTTAGTTAACCATGCGTGCGTAAAATAAAAACAGTCAACATTTTTATGTAATTAATTTCGGGCACACCAGACTTCAGAATTGCACACCGTCTGAACACCCTTCTCTGGAATGATATCAAGAAATTTTGAAAAGTCTCAGAGTCCCAAAACCTGGGTTCTTACATTATTGTACCTACAATAAATTATAAATATATTATAAAGAACATATTATTTCATTTAATCCACTCATATATAAAATTTGTGTGATGTTTTAATGAAAAATAAAACACATCAAATCACAAGGTGGTAGTACACATGTGCACATGGGTTGTGATTTTTTATTTTTTGTTGGATGGTAAAAGAAGAGTTAAAATATTTATTTACCACTACATAATTAATTTTATATCATATATTTCTCATTATGTTATTTGTATACATATTTATTTCTAACAATAATAGTCAGTGATGAAAAATGGTATACATCAACTCATGGGATAGTAGACATCATGTACACACGAGTGATGTTTTTATTTCTCATTTGGTGGTTATGTAGACTAAAAAGGGTTATAAAAAAATATAATAAATTAAAGTATATTAAATATATTAGTGTTAATATTTAATCATGTATGAAGAATATTTTAAGGATGTATAATAGTATATTAAATGAAAACACTCGGTTAAGAAGAATGTCTCTTTTTCAGAACACATCATTAGGTTTATAACTCTGGACTTCTAATGTTGTTATTTTGATCAAGACAAGAACTATAGGACATGTTTTGGAATTTTATTAACGTATTTGGGATTGCAATTACCAAGATATGTGACACTTGAGGTGTTTAGAAATGATGAGAGAGTTTACCTATTATAAGTAATGGATAGAACACACTTGAAATTTTTCAACATATTTAAGCATTATTATGTCATTTTCATGGAAAAGAGTCCCATAAATAAATACATTTCTAGACAAAGTTGTTAATGGTAGAAATATAGTCTTCAAATAAAAATTAATATGATATTTTTTGGACTTATCAGTTAATTTTATGCTAGGTTAACCTGATCAAAACCTTTACTATGGCGGCACATTGTTTACCAAAACTACTATTCATAATGACCAAAAATACAATTTATCTCATTGATAAGTTTATAAATAATGACTAAAAATAAGGAATCCAGATTTTTAATAACAATTTTTATAGGTATAGAAATTATTGTGAATAAGAGTGAAAAAGAAAAAAAAACCTCATTTCTGAAAATTGCATTTTTAAGTATAAAAATGAATTAACTATCATTACATGCATGACAAAAACCATAAAATTAATGGTAAAATATTTTGTTAAATATATAAATTCTATAAGTTTCAATAAAAAATAATCATTAGATATTAATATTATTTATTGAGATAAAAACTTATTTCTATCATAAGAACATTTTCTAGAAAAAAATCTATCATTTTAAGCTAAAAAATGAACTTATAGAAAAATAAAGTATAATTATAATTTATATGTAATTTATTATATTATTTATAATTATAGGAGATTTATATTACTTTATTATCAAATTTAAAATATAATGGGAGTGTTATATTACTTTATTTAATGAAATTAATGATCATTTAATAAAAAACAAAATTTTTCAATATTCACTGAAAAATATTTTTTTTTTGAAAATAAACAAAAAAAGTCATTCTGCGATAATTTTTGAAAAGTGATATAAAAAAATATTTTCATTTTTTAAAATAAAAATTTTAATATTTTGAAATTATGATTTTATATAAAACCATATAATACAAAAAAAATTAAAATGAATAGAACTATTTTCATTTTGATTGAAAATTTAATTAATATTTTTATAATGAATATAAATATATAAAATAAAATTCCTGGATATTAATAAGGAATGAAATTAATTTAATATTACCTAGATTGCAAAATTCATTCCCCCTTTCTTATATTGGTTATTCAAAATTTTATTCGCTACCCAAACAAGTGGGATATTTTTTCATTCATAGAATTTTATAATTCACATGTTTTTTCTTCACTAATACAGTTTTCAACAGAAATATAACTTAATGAATCGATTTATTCCCCAACACCTACTATCTATGATAATGAATCTAATCTAGTTGTTCATTATATATAATATTCTTTTTGAAATGTACTACTTCGAGGCTCAAAACATGAGATTCATCTAGCACATATTTACTTAAAAATGAAACATGAAACACATCATGAACCTTAGATAAACACATAGTCAAGGGAACATGATAAGAAAATAATCCAATTTTAACCATAATTTCATATCATAAATTAAACCTTGAACATAATATTATATTTTTACGAAAATTCATAACACTTTTCCATTGCGACACTTTAAGAAAAACAAAACAACCTACATTGAATGAAATATCATTCCTCTAGTTATTTGAATAACAATTTTATCTAATTTTAGTGGATTTCATGTGATGATAAATCATATTTACCTACTCAACCATTTCCTATAACAAATACAGTATAAAAAAACAACATGTTACCTACTTTATCCTAATAAGATGGAGTTTAACACCACATTCCATATAATTCCTCAAATGGTTCCATATGTATACCAAATTGAACTATGTTATTATCAGAAAATTAAAATTATGAATGATATTAATCCCAAAATCCTTTGTAATATATTGAATAAAATTGAATCATATCTTACAATGTCTGAATCATTTACTCTGACTCTCCATCTAATTGAGGCTGAAAAGTTGTAATAAAATTAAATTCAGTACCCAAAGACATCTATAGGCCTTTTTAAAAATTAGAAGTGAACCAAAGAACATGGTCAGATACATTGAATAGAGGAACTCCATGTAACCTGATTATCTTCTTGAGATATATATGATAAAACTAATCAAAAGACACTCTATCTTGAATATGTATGAAATTTGAATATTTAGTCAATTGATAAATAATAACCCAAATGACATTATAATATCAACATGTATTTAGAAATCCCACCATAAAATCCATAGATATATTTTCAAATTTATACATTGGAACTAGAAAATTTTAAATAATCCCTTTTGGTAAATATCATTTTACATTAACCTATTGAAGTTTAAAACATTTTCTAGAAAACCTTTCAATATCTTTCTCAATTCCATCCCACTAGTAATATTCCTGATAGTCACTTCACATCTTAGAAATACTGAGTGAAAAAAAAATAAAGATACATGATCTTCACATAATAAATAATTTTTCAAATGGGAGATAGGTTAAACACACAACCTTTTTGGAAATCTAAAAACACCTTCCATGTAAAAGTTAAATTTAGATAACATTCCTTTCTTTTCAAAATCCACATTTTCTTAAAAATGATGAACTTTCATACAAGCTATCTTAATTCATTATAGTAATTATAGTTGCACTGAAACCTAAAATAATATAAAATAGGTTCCTATATGTACAATTTATATGAAAACATTCGTTAGATTATTTACTAAAGGATCATGTTCCCAATGTTCCAAGGTTTATGATGCATTATTTTTTTGACTCAAAGCATTGAATACCTTTTTCCCTTTAAATGAATTGTAATTAATCATTTAATAATAAAACTTTATCAGTACCATTCATATTTTTTCTTCATTTTTGACATTTTATATCTTAATATATACTTCAAAAATTTATGGTCATAATACATTTCACACATTACTTTATATAAATGAGACATCTACATTTTTAAAGTATAAAAATCATTGTAGATAGTTCCAGATCATGTGTTGGATAATATTTCTCATGAGGTTTCAATTTACATGAATAATAATCAATTAATTGATCATTATACACTATAAATCAACTACGTACCTTCATATATGCATAAATAAATATAAAAAACTAACCATTTTTAAACTATATGTCGAAAACTAGAGCATTCAAAAATATTCTTTTCAGTTCCAAGAAATAATCATCAGACTCTTGTATCCTAATGAATTTATCTCCTTTTTGAGTTAACGTAGTTATTATTATAGATATCCATGTAAATGTTTCAAAAACATGATATAGATAGATTTCACTTTCATCTTTAATCAATTTTTTTACCTCTTGATTTGTTATCAAAGATATGAATTCATTAAATATAACGTTATTAGCTCTAAAAATATCATAGAATGTTAAAATAAAATCTAATCCATAGAAACTAATATCAATATGTACTATGGGGATTTTGACATAATCATTCAAAAAATTATCCCATTGATAATAATTTGAAGATTTATATAAATCTGGGTTACTTTAATAATTCCACCATATGTTTTCACCAAAATTTAAATCTATATTTCACAAGGTTATATTCCCATCATACTTTCAAATTTCTCAATAATTAAGGGATATAAATATCCTAAGTCAAAAAATTTATTGTTATAATTCGAATAAAAAAGTAATGTACCTTTCAATAATTCATTATATTAACTATCATCTACCATTGCAAAATAAAATGATTTTTCCCCCACTTTTTAGTTTCAATTTTTATGATTTACACCCAATATAACTTACTTAGGATGTGTTATATAAAAATTCTACAACTCATTTAAATAAAAACATCTCACCATTTTCTAGATATCCCATAACCCATTCATGGATTTTTTATAAATTTTTTATTTATAGTAATGAGCCCCATAACCGAACATTAAATTGTCATAAAACTATCTATATATTTTTAAATGTTACATAAAATATTTTTACCACACATGGAACATATTGGGTGCTTACCTCTACATTCATTAGATTAATGCTTCTCTATCACTTTCCACCCTAACCAATAATTACACTTATATTCTAGAGGAACACAGGTGTTTTTAATAACCATCTCAAATTTCTTAGATTAGTTACAAACATTTCAATGAATATTATATTATCATCAGTAAAATTTTATTCATAAATATGGTTTCAATCATAATTAAATTCATTTAATTTTATTATCAAATTCCAAAATAAAATACAGTGTGTATTAAGACAATCATGAAAATATTTCTTTATAAATGGATACTAAACCTTATTCTGTTTACATTAATTCCAATAATTCTTCTCCATTATAATTCAAATAGACATAAAAATATATATCTCTAGGAAATGATTCTTAAATGTATCATATTCCATGTCATCTAGATCATATATCTCACTCTCTATATTTCTTAACCAATGAACACCACCTATATTATTCACCTTCAAAAAGATATATAGAAAGAGTTACCTTTTTAAATTTTGGACATCCCATGAATTTGAATATCTTTTTCAAATCAATAATCCATATTTTATATACCACTATATATAAAGTTACACTTGGAGTTTTTTCTGAAATGATTCTCTATAATGGACATGTTCCTTTTTGGTAAATATGTTTTCTCTCTAACATGGATTCCACCAGCATTTATTGTCTATTTCATCATACTCATCAATCAAGTATAATGCTCAATTCATATTCCAACGATTCCATGCTACTGATTTAGAATGAAATTTTCTTATTGATAAATTCTTGCATTATCTTCCTTATTTCCTCTGTGGAATGCCATTCTAGATAAATTTATTGCAGATGATATGACATGGTAATATTAAAAAAGTTATATAATTTCAACTTAAATATAAATCTGAATCTATCAATTTTATTCTATTAACATTATCATAATTTATAATGTTATCTAAGTCTTTTCTCAGATACTAACTATAAGGATATGGCTAGGAATAAATACCTAATCTAGTGAATTTATAGTTGAATTAAATTTATAAAATTATTGATGATGTTTTTGGTTTGTAGTTTTAGATAATTAGTCAATAACTGTTACATAAAAAGACTATACATTACAAAGTGGACACATACACTCAGAATCTATTTTTACTACAATATAGAACATATAAAATGAAAATCATTTTCTATTCATGAAAAAACATCATAAATTTAACTTGAAATCTTATTTATTTTTATTCTTTCTTAAACACTATATAAACATTTAAAAATGTGTTATGAAAAAAATATCTATGAGGGAAAAACGTTAGGAATCTATTAGTCCTGTTAAAAACAATAAAATTGATAAAATGTTTAGATTTTTCACATTACTCTTTGAATATATAAAATAAATCTTATCCATAGGGGAAAAATTTATTCTCAAAGAAAATATTTAAAACCATTGCATGTAAATTGAAATGATAGTAGGAATCTTAGATAATTATATTCATAACATGTACTCAGTCATGTAACTATTCACTAGATCCTAGTAAAATCCATTGGAGAAACCACCCAGTTAACTCCATCCTTATTTCATTTAGAAATGAGAAACATTACCAAAAATTCATTAGAGATTTATACTAGTATCACTAATTATATAAGCTATATTAGGATCACCCATGATATCGGATATATTAGGCCCACTTGTTATCATATATAAATATCAATTACCATATCATTAATGATACATTTTATTCATTCAACTTTTCATTATAAAACCCATGAAAAAATATTTTGAACCCATATAAAAACACTTTTAGATTTCAAAATAACCTTTACCATTAAAGGTCAATTTTCAAAATAAAAATACCTATAAAAAATTTAAGAAGTATTTTTCATTGAATAAATTATTGAATATTATAAAGAAGACCAAAAATAAAATAAATTTTATAGTAGAGGTAAAATCCATCAACATTGTATATGATAAAATTTAACATTCCTTTTTTCCTTTTTTAAATAAAGTCAAAAAAAATATGTATAAAATATATCAAATTATTCTTTTTGAAAACCATTCAATGAAAGTAAAAAAATATTTCAATTTTAATTTAATTATATAAATATTAATACATCCATAAAATAATTTTAATAATATGTATATAGAGGGAAACAATTATAAAAAGGACTCTAAAACATTTATAACAAGGTTTTAAGGTAAACTGACACTTACCTCAAGTCTTACTTGTCATGTACATTCATTATCTTATAGAATAACAAACTTTTGTTAATTTTTTAATTAATTGTTAATATTTTTATGTTTATTATTTATTTTTTTATTTATTACCATGTTATATTAAATTAATTGATCAATTAATTTCACATCATACATTTTTATGATATTCGACTCATATGTCTAAAATGACATCAGTGTGATGACTATGATCAAATGGATCACAGGTATATCATTTTTTTATTATTAATATTTTCATAATTATAATATTCATACTTTAATTATTCATTTAAAAACAACCATGAATGATGGTTATGGAAAATTAATTATGTTAAAATCTTGTAGGCGGTAGGTCGTACGTACACATGAGTAACATTTCCATTTTTCAAAAAAAATGAGGGAATGAAGGAAAGTAATATTTTATCATTAAAAAATAATACTTATATCATAAATATCATTTTATTTCTTTAAATACACACATATAAACAATCCATAAGTGGTGGAGATGAAAAATAAAATGTGTTGGTTCAGGAGGCAGTATTCCACACATACACATGAGAATAATTTTTTATTTTTCATTAAATGTTAAAAAATATATTTAATATATTAATAAACCATTATAAAATGAAATTTATTCATATAAATCATATTATATATTTTTTATCCATCATTATGACCAAACATAAGTGTCTGTGATGAAAACTGAAATACATCGTCTCACGAGTTGGTAGTTTGCACTTATGCACAAAGGATGATTTTATTTTTCATTAGATGGTTATGTTGTTGGAAATAGGATATAAAATAAACCTAATAAAATTAAGATATATTTATGAAACTGATGTTATTATTTCATCATGTTTGAATAATATTTTATATAGGTAGAATAATAAATAAAATGAAAATGCTCAGTTAGAAAATATACCTCTTCTTCAGAAAACCTCCTTAGGTTTACATGTTTGGCCTTCTATGGTGTGTATTGTGATAAATCCATGGCCTCTAGGACATGGAGAGGGTTGTTAAATAGTTATTTTTTAGGTATTGGATGATTTGAAAAGAAAAATAAAAGTCAAGAACATAGTATAGGGGTGTTCATTGATAAGTGAGGGAGAGTACACACTTTGAATATTTCAAATGATTTAAATATTAATAAGTCATTTTCATGGAAAATATTCCCATAAATAAATTTTTTTTATCCTAATGAGATAATAATCTAAATACATTCATCCAAAAATAATTAAGTTGAGATGTGGTGGCCTTATCACTTAGTATTAATCTTGGTTAACCTGATTAACCCTTTTACTACAGTGACACATTTTTTACTAAAGTTGTTATTCATAATGATCAAAAACAAAATTCACTTAATAAAAAAAATTAAAAATAAGAATTTGAAATATATAATATGTTTTTTCATATTATATTACAATAATAGATTGAAATGTTTTTTATTAAGCATTAAAACACATTGAAAAAACCATTTAAAAAATTAATTTAAATTATAAAACTGAATTTACTTTCATTCATTGCAAAGTAAAAATCATAAAAATTAATGTTGAAATAATTTATTAATATTTAATAAATAAATTCATTTAAAATATTTAATAAATATATATTAATATATTTTATTAAGATAAAACACATTGTGCACATAAAAATACATTTTTGATAAAAAAATTGTGTTCTTAAGATTAAAAACGAACTTATACCAAATTCATGTATTACATTGATTACTATGTAATTAATAATACATTTTCAGATTAAATGAAAATTATATTATTTTAATATTAAAATTTTAAAAATAATGGTACCTATCAATTACTTAACTTAATAAAAATAAATGTCTATTTTACAAAAAATCATAATTTTTCAATATTCACTAAAAAAATATTCATAATGTTTCCAAAAATCCATTCTAAGATAAGTCTAAATTTATGATATAAAAAATGATCATTAATTTTTAAAAATAAAATTATAAAAATTTTATATTATATTTTTAAAGAAACCCATATTATACATATTAATGAAT
The DNA here is from genome assembly GCA_963277665.1 of Viscum album. Taxonomy (NCBI): domain Eukaryota; kingdom Viridiplantae; phylum Streptophyta; class Magnoliopsida; order Santalales; family Viscaceae; genus Viscum; species Viscum album. Next base: position 2,137,640,015 of record OY728138.1, read on the forward strand.
TTAATAAGAAAAAAGTGTTTCCTTTTATTAAAAACGTAATTAATATTATTATAATCATTATAACTATAAAAATTCATTACATTAAAATTATTATATAATTGAATTTATTTAGTATTTAGTTGTTTTCAGAATCCTTCCATTCATTAAAGAGATTCATGATTGGCCTTTGACAAGGCAACCCTTTAGATTAAATGTATCCTCAAGTTTAGGTTCATGAAGTTAACCCATTCCCAAAAAGGTAATGGTGAAGTATATCTATATAATGAAATACTGTATTCCTTATATTTTATTTATTAATCCAATACTTTATACATCCTTTTTTTTATTCTATTTAATTACCGAATCTAATTTTACTATCAATAAGGACATTCATATTCTTAAATATATTTTTATTTCGGGTCATGTGGGATGGGAACCCACTATTGAGGTTCTATGTTATGCAATTTATTTCCCTACATATAAATCTCTACCAAGATAGTCTTCTCCTTTTCCCTATTTTCCTTCCATTATATTCCTAGATTATTGATTCATAGGAAGATTTCTCTTCATTTTCAAAGTCATATTTTGTGAGATCATACACATCTTCTACAAATGGATAAAAACTATTTATGTAGGGGATTTTTTTGATTATTTTGATACCATTCTTCTTTGGATCAATTATATTATTTTTTACTTTTTAATTTTCCATAATTTATATTTTTAACAAAATCTATAATAGTTATAACAATATACATGAAAATAATTTTACCTTCATGTTGCTGACTCATGTGAGATTAACATCTCAAATATCCCTTTGACTACATGAATTAAGTAATTGTATGAAAAATATATCCATATAATTTGAATTTCATCATAATAATGATTTTATCATTTAATTTTATCCAAACGTTTGTATCTTTTGTGTAAGGTATTGACTATTGTAGAAATATTGTGGATTTTGAATTTTCATACACATTTTCCTTTATTTGACAAGTTTATAAAATAATACTTCTATGGATTTATTGAATTCACATCTAAGATCAGTATATGACATGGTATATGGTCATTTATGATTTTCTTCAAAGTATTTATTATTCTTATCGAATTATCTAAAAGCTATTTATTTTAGACACCATGAATGACCTATTTTTCTTTCCACTATTTCTTTTTCTTCTACAGAGAGATTATATTTTATTTACACAACATATTATTCAAGGAATTCCATAATTTTCATCATTTATTCAATATGATTATTAATATAATCAATAATTTTTTCTTTCTATTTGATTTATACACTAAAATCCAAAACTAAATCATATGTAACTTTAGCATCCCTAGGATACTCTATAATTTTTCTAATCATGAAATTATCACTATTGGAAATGGGTGTTTTCCCAATGCTTTTATCCTAATGGTTTACAAAAATTGTTGGGAATGTGAGGCTATACCAATATTTTAACAAAACTGTTTGTATAGGCCTATTTGTAGGAGCCACTACCAACGGTTCTAGAGAACTGTTGGAAAATGATCATTTGTAGGAGGCTTTACCGATGGTTCTACATAACTGTTGGGTAAAGCCTGTTTTTAGGGGATTTTACCAATGGTTCTATATAAACCATTGGGATAGGAACTCTTTCCCAACGATTTTTAAAAACCGTTGGGAAAAGATTGCCCCAATTAGTATCCCCTCCTCATTCGCGAACAGAATTGAATGTGCCGCAGTAGCAGACCATCCTCGCTCGACTTCCCCCATCCGAACTACTAAATCTACATTAGATCCATCTCAAATCAGGTATTTTTTTTTCTTTCTACACTTAAAATATTTATGTGTTACCTTATTATTATTGTTATTCATCTAATATTTTAGTTTTGTGTTTTGATTTTGATGTGTATGTTTTTTTTTCTGTTTTGATTTAACCTAGATTTTCTTCATCCCATCAGATCCATTTAATTAATTAAATCTTTAACCCACGGTCATAGGTGGGGGGGGATGTTTGGGGTGAGGGGGGTGTTCGGGGGGGGGCTATTGGGGGTGAGGGGGGATGTTCGGGGGGGTGGGGGTTTTCCGGGTGGTGCAGGTGGCTGTACGGGGGTTGGGGGCTATCCGAGGGTAAGGGGGGTTGTTTGGGGTGGGGGGATGTCTGGGGGGTGGGGGAGCTATCTGGAAGGGGGTGGGGGTTGTCCGGGGTGTTGGGGGAATGTCTGGGGTGGGGGGGGGGGGGTTGTTCGGGGATCATGGGAGTTGTCCGGCTGAGGGTGGGGGTTGTCCGATGTGTTGGGGGATGTCCAGGGTGGGAGGCTATCTAGGGGGGCTGTCCGGGGTGAGGGGGGGTGTCCAGGTTGAGGGGGCTATCCAAGGGTGGTTGGGCTGTCCGGGTGATACATGGGGTTGTCTGGGTGGTGAGGGGTGTTGTTCGGGGGGTGGGGGGGTGTTGTCCATGGGGTGGGGTGGTCTTCTGAGGGTGGGGGCTATTCGTGGTGGGGGGGGGATGTCCGTGGGTTGGGGGGATCTCCAGGGTGAGGGGGGCTGTCCGAGGTGAGGGGGGGATGTCCGAGGGGTGGTTGGGTTGTTCGGGGGTGGGGGGTTTATGGGGGTGGGGTTGTCTGAGGTGGGGGGTGGGTGTCCGGGGTGGGGTGGGTGGGGCTGTTTGGGGGGTGGGGGGGCTGTCCGGGGGTTGGGGTGCTTTCCGGGGTGAGGGGGCTATCTGGGGGGGTGTGGGCTGTCCGGAGTGAGGGGGGTTGTCCAGGGGGTCAGGGGGGTTGTCCGAGTGGGAGGGGGCTATCTGGGTTGAGGGGGACTGTCTGGGGGGGGTGTCCGGGTTGGGGGGGGGCTTTCCTGGGGGTGGTTGGGCTGTCTGGGTGGTGCGGGGGCTGTCGGGGTGGTGCGTGGGTTATCCAGGGGGTGGGGGAGTTGTCTGAGGTTTGGGGGGCTTTCCAGGGGGGCTTTTTGAGGTGAGGGGGCATTGTCCGGGGGGTTGGGGGGCTGTCCGGTTATTGGGGGGCTGTCCGGGGTGAGGCCCATATTTTACCATGAACTATAACCCTCTCATGTCCTATGATGTTCTAATCTATTGTATAACACTTCTGAATGATCAATCTCTTCATCCTCCTTTTATTGGAAAATATGATGTGGTGGCCATATCGAACAACAATGTTTCACTATAGACTACAAGAATATGATTCTATCTTCTAAGAAAAATTCTAATGGTTTATATATGCATGGTTACAGAGAAATTATCCCTTGAACTAATAATTTTTACCACACCATAATGTATTCATGGTTTATACAAATTAAGTTCTTATTTGATAAAAACATGATGATAGATAGTTTTAATTATGACTATGTAGATTTTTGATTTATTAAAGATATCAAATAGTTTTTCAATAATTTTATTTGTTTTCTGATAGTGATTTAGATTCTCTTATTTTAGTCGTTTTTTGTTTATAATCATTGGACTAGTAATTCATCTAATTAAATTTGGTTCACCATCTGTAATGGCTAGTGAAATATTTCTACCAATAAGGATTTATAAAACAATTAAGAACCTCTCTCACTGATAAGTCGCTTGGATCTACACCGAAATCAATGTTTTAGAGGAAGTACTATATAAAATTTGGATTTGAAATGGATCAATGGGGGTTTATCAATCCAAGGCACGGTGTGGCCGGTTTCACTCTAAATGTCTCTATTTTGTTTAACGGTCAGATGCATACCGAATGACATCGAAATTACTTGAAATGACACAAAAACACCTTAATTATTATTCGTGAGATGTTCGAAAATATGAAACGTCATTCAGATGCATGGTTTGCGCGACACGACTGAATATGGGTTTTTAAGGTGTTTGGCATGCTTGAAAAGCATGCGTGGGGTGGCCAAACTAGCTAAACGACCTTGGAATGCCATGAAATTGGATAAAAAAAAGGGTGGGTGAATTGTGAAATGTTCGGCTAAACGACACGTCAATCGGAGGTGTCGTGTGATAACAGTGGCCGAAAATGCACTCTACATGTCGTAAATGGACAAAACATGCGTTTAACGGTCAAATACATGTCAGACGACATCAGAATGACTTGAAATCACACGAAAACACCATAATTATTATTCGTGAGGTGTACGGGGAGACGACACGTCATTCGGACGCGTAGTTTGCATGTCACAGATGAATATGTGTTTTTAGGTGTTTGGCGCGCTTGAAAATCATGCGTGGGGTGGTCAAAACTAGCCGAATGACCTCAAAATGCCATGAAATCGGATGAAAATGAAGTGTGGGTGGATTTTGAAATGGTCGGCCAGACGGAATTTCAATCAGAGGTGTTGTGTGACTGTGGTGGCTGAAAACGCACTCCGCATGTCGTAAATGGCCAAAACATGTGTTTTACAGTCAAATACATAACCAACGATATTGGAATGACTTGAAATCACACGAAAAAGCCCTAATTATTATTCTTGAGGTGTACGAAAAGACGACACGTCATTCAGATGTGTGGTTTGCACGACACAACTGAATATGTGTTTTTTAGGTGTTTGTCGCGCTTGAAAAGCGTGCATGAGTTGGTCAAAACCAGCCGAAAGACCTCAGAATGCCATGAAATCGGACGACAACAAAGGGTGGGTGAATTGTGAAATGGTCGACCGTACTTCATGTCAATCGGAGGTGTCGTGTGACTACGGTGGCTGAAAACGCACTCCGCGTGTCGTAAATGGCCAAAACATACGTTTAATGGTCAAATGCATGCCGAACGACACCATAATGACTTGAAATCACACAAAAACACCCAAATTATTATTCAAGAGTTGTACGAGGAGACGACATGTCCTTTGGATATGCAGTTTACACAGCATGACTGAATATATATTTTTTAGGTGTTCGGTGCGCTTGAAAAGCGTGTGTGGGGTGGTCAAAACCGGCCGAACGACATCATAATGCCATGAAATCATACGACAACAAAGTGTGGGTGAATTTTGAAATGGTTGGTTAGACGACACATCAATCGGAGGTGTCGTGTGACCGTAGTGGCCAAAAACGCACTCCGCATGTCGTAAATGGCCAAAACATGCATTTAACTGTCAAATACATACCCAACGACATCAGAATGAATTGAAATCACAAAAAAACACCCTAATTATTATTTTTGATGTGTAATAAAATACGACACATCATTCGGATGCACGGTTTGCGCGACAGAACTAAATATGTGATTTTTAGGTGTTTGGTGCGCTTGAAAAGTTTGCATGGGCTGGTCAAACTAGATGAATGACCTCGGAATACCATGAAATCAGACGACAACAAAGGGTGGGTGAATTGTGAAATGGTTTTCCAGACGTCACGTCAATCGGAAGTGTCGTGTGACCACGGTGGCTGAAAACGCACTTCGCGTGTCGTAAATGGACAAAACATGCGTTTAATGGTCAGATGCATTCCGAATGACATAAGAATGACTTGAAATCACACGAAAACACCATAATTATTATTCGTGAGGTGTAAGAGGAGACGACACATCATTCAGACACGCATTTTGTGCGGCATGGCTGAATATGTGTTTTTTAAGTGTTTGGCGCAATTGAAAAGCGTGCATGGGGTTGTCAAAACCGGTCGAACAACCTCAGAATTCTAGAAATTGGACGGCAACAAAGGTTGGTTGAATTGTGAAGTGGTCTTCTAGACGGAACGTTAATCAGATGTGTCGTGTGACCGCGGTGGCCAAAAACGCACTCTGCGTGTCGTTAATAGCCAAAACATGCATTTAACGGTCAAATACATGATGAACGACACCAGAATGACTTGAAATCACATGAAAACACCATAATTATTATTCTTGAGGTGTACGAGGAGACGACACGTCATTCGGATGCGCGGTTTGCACGGCACGGATGAATATGTGTTTTTTAGGTGTTTGGCGTGCTTGAAAAGCGTGTGTGGGGTGGTCAAAACCAGCCGAACGACCTCAATATGCCATGAAATCGGATGACAACAAAGGGTGGGTGAATTTTGAAATGTTCAGCTAGACAACATGTCAATCGGAGGTGTCGTGTGACTGTGGTGGCTGAAAACGCACTCCGCGTGTCGTAAATGGCCAAAACATGCGTTTAACGGTCAAATGCATGCCGAAAACATCATAATGACTTGGAATCACACGAAAACACCCAAATTATTGTTCATGAGGTGTATGAAAAGATGAAACATCATTCGGAAGTGCGGTTTCCACAGCATGACTAAATATGTGTTTTGTAGGTGTTTGGCGCGCTAGAAAAGTATGCGTGGGGTGGTCAAAACCAGCCGAACAACCTAGAAATGCCATGAAATTGGATGACAACAAAGGGTGGGTTAATTGTGAAATGATCAGCTAGACACCACATCAATCGTAGGTGTCGTGTGACTGCGGTGGCCGAAAACGCACTTCGCGTGTCGTAAATGGCCAAAACACGTGTTTAACGGTCAAATGCATGCCGAACGACATCATAATGACTTGAAATCACACAAAAACACCATAATTATTATTCATGAGGTGTACTAAAAGACGGAACGCCATTCAGATGTGCGGTTTGCGTGGCGCGACAGAATATGTGTTTTTTATGTGTTTGGCGCACTTTAAAAGCATGCGTGGGGTTGTCAAAACTGGCCGAACAACCTCAGAATGCCATGAAATTGGACTACAATAAAGGGTGGATGAATTTTGAAATGGTCGGCTAGACAGCACATCAATCGGAGGTGTCATGTGACAGCGATGGCCAAAAACGCACTCTGCATGTCGTAAATGGCCAAAACATGTGTTTTACAGTCAAATACATACCCAACAACATCGGAATGACTTGAAATCACATGAAAATAACTAATTATTATTCTTGAGGTTTATAAGAAGATGAAACGTCATTCAGATGCATGATTTTCTTGGCACAACTTAATATGTGTTTTTTAGGTGTTTGGTGCGCTTGAACCAGGTGGTGTCGTGTGTGGCATGACATACCCAATAATTGCAGTTTTATTTGTTTTATATTTTCATTCTACAATTCAAGTGTCATGATTATATGAATCAACATAATTTTAATTCATCATATCCACTCCTTTTATGATGTTATTTAATCAAATCGAGGCACAGTGTGGCCGGTACCACTCAAAATGTCTCACTTTCATTTGAAATGGACACGATTTTAATTGAAAACAATAACTAGCAAACGGAAAACTGACCAAATGATTTAATATTGTATTAATACTTTAGTAAAATAATATATGGGTCATTTTTGATATGTACGAGTCAACCCTGCCTCAATCCGAGGCACGATGTGGCCGGTACCACTCAAAGTGTCTCACTTTCATTTGAAATGGACAACATTTTAAGTGAAAACAACAAGTGACATGAAAAAAAATTGATCAAACGCATTTGGATTGTGTTGATAATTTATCACAATGATCCATGGATCATTTTTGATGGGTATGAGTCAACTCCGCTTTAATCTAAGGCACGGTGTGACCGGTATCACTCAAAGTGTCTCAATTTTGTTTGAAATGGACAACATTTTAAGTGAAAACAACAATTGGCATATGGAAAACCATCCAAACAAATTTGGATTGTGTTGATACTTTAGGAAAATAATTCATGGGTCATTTTTGATGTGTACGATTCAACCCCGCCTTAATATGAGGCATGGTGTGGCCGTTACCACACAAAATGTCTCAATTTTATTTGAAATAGACATGATTTAATGTGAAAACAACAAATTGCATACAGAAAACCGACCAAATTCTTTCAGATTATCTTGATACTTTAGTAAAATGATAAATAGGTCATTTTTAACGTGTTAGAGTCAACTTCACCTCAATATTAGGCCCAGTGTGGCCGGGATCACTCTTAGTGTCTCTTTTTTTTATAATGGACAACATTTTAAGTCAAAACAAATGACATACAAAAAAACCGACCAAATGTATTCAAATTGTGTTGATACTTTATCAAAATGATACATGAGTCATTTGTGACGTGTATGAGTCAACCCCATCTCAATATGAGGCACGGTGTGACCGGTATCACTCAAAGTGTCTCTCTTTTATTTGAAATGGACTACATTTTAAGTGAAATCGATAATTACCAAATGGAAAAACTGATCAAACTCATACATATTGTGTTGATAAATTAGGAAAACAATCCATGGGTCATTTTTGACGTTTATGGGTCAACCCTTCCTCAATACGAGGCATGATGTGGCCGATACCACTCAAAGTGTCTCACATTTATTTGAAATGGACGGGATTTTAAGTAAAAACAACAAATGGCATACGAAAAACTGACCAAACACATTTGGATTGTGTTGATACTTTTGCACAATGATACATGGATCATTTGTGAAGGGTAAGAGTTAAATTTTCCTTAATATGAGGAATTTTGTGGCCGGTATCACTCAAATTGTGTCACTTTTGTTTGAAATGGACTACATTTTAAGTGAAAACAACAAATGGCATACGAAAAACCAACCAAATGCATTCGGACTGTGTTTACACTTTAGGAAAACGATCCATGGGTAGTTTGTGATATGTAAGAGTCAACTACGCCTCAATCAGAGGAAAGGTGTGGCTGGAACCACTCAAAATGTCACACTTCTATTTAAAATGGACAACATTTTAAGTCAAAACAACTGACATACGGAAAAACGACCAAACGTATTCGAATTGTGTTGATACTTTAGCACAACGATCCATGGGTCATTTTTGATGTGTATGAGTCAACCCCGCCTAAATATGAGTCACGGCGTGACTAGTATCACTCAAAGTGTTTCTCTTTTATTTGAAATGGACAACATTTTAAGTGAAATCAACAACTGGCATACAGAAAACTGATCAAACGCATTCAGATTGTGTTGATACTTTTGGAAAACGATCTATGGGTCATTTTTGATGTGTATGAGTCAACCCTGCCTCAATCCAAGGCACGGTGTGATGAGTACCACTTAAAGTGTCTCACTTTTGTTTGAAATGGACAGGATTTTAAGTGAAATCAGTAATTGGCAAACAGAAAACTATCCAAACGCATTCGGATTGTGTTGATACTTTAGCACAATGATACATGGATCATTTGTGATGGGTATGAGTCAAACCCGCCTCAATCTGAGGAACAGTGTGACTGGTATCACTCAAAGTGTCTCACTTTTTTTTTGAAATGGACAACATTTTAAGTGAAAACAACAACTGGCATACAAAAAATCTTCATAAGGCTACACATAGATTCTTTATATTAAGGGAAATAAAATAAAATATGTTCTATTGGTCATATGTTATTAGAATAAAATATTCACAAGGAATAGATTGAAACACAATGGGTCATAGTATATATTGAAAAACATGAATTATATTAGGAATGAGTCTCGACATCCCATGATGAACATGCACCAACAATCATGTTCTAATTCTCAATCATGGGTCATTAATTCTATAAAATAACATACAACAAATAAATATCATATAGTGATTTCATATGAAACCTATAAACACTCAAACATACAATATATTAAATTGGTCAACAAGGCTACACATAGATTCTTGAAAAATAAGTTTCAAAGTCTCATAAAAATACCCCAATGGTGAGGAATACATATTGTGACACCATAGCCCCATGGATATCCTCAATCCCATCCTCAAACAGTGGGTTCTAGGACTAAACCAAAGTCCCTTTGGGAACCCAATACCAAAGACTTAATTGAATATTCATACCCACTACCCAAGATGGGGATTCATCTCACATCACATCCAGGAGATCAAATTACAATTAGCCACATACCCCCTTATTCTAATTGAAAAGTCTATGAAAAACATGTAGGCTATTCTAATAACCCATCTCATATGTCGAGAGTGGCTAATGTTTCCCACAAACACATCAGGAACCATTTATTTCATTTGAATTTCTAAATTTCTAAATTTCTAAATTCTGGAATGAATTCAAAATTTTGAATACTTTGGAAGTGGATTTTGTGTTGGTGTTGTTGTAGGTCTGGAGAGGGAGTGGTGTGTTGTTGTGGAGCTGTTTTGTTGCTGGTCTAGAGAGGAGGGAGAGGGGCCTACTGCTTTGGAGTTGAGAAAATGTATAACAACGGTTTTAAAACTGTTGGTATAGATTCTATAATATAACTATACCAACGGTTATAACAGAACCGTTGGTATAGCCTTATGTCTTTCCATATCCCCTCTATACCAACGGTTGTAAACGATTGGTATAAGTGTAACACACATATACCAATGGTTTTCAAACCGTTGGTATATGTTATATTTAACACACATATGCCAATGGTTTTTAGAAAACTGTTGGCATACCTTCTATTTTGACACCTATACCAACGGTTCTCACAGAACCGTTGGTATAGGCCTATTGTCACTGCATACTTGTCCATGGTTTAGGAAACCATTGGTATACTATATACAAACGGTTTTCAGTCCTTTACCAACGGTTGTGAACCGTTCTTAAAGTGTAAAATTTGAGTAGTTTATATCTTCATGTGGAACAATATATTTTTACCATTCCTTTAGCAATCCATAGATATTCTGGTTTTTTTACCTTGGATGGCCAAATCTTCATGTACTCCTTTGGTTTATGATTTTAAGTCATTGAGTCCTTTAGGTTGGTCTTAATCTTCAGTTTTCAATTTTTTACTTTTTAATTGTTTCCACCCTAAAATATTCCATATATAAAATGAATTAAAACCCATCATCCTCCAAATATTTTTATGCATCTTCATCTTCTTTAATTAAAAATATTTTATGCTAAATAATCTTTCCGGTTTGATTTTATAATTAAAAGAAACGTATCGAGGGGGATTTGCCTACAATTTTATTGAAACATCGTCTTTTACTCCATTATCCATCTTCATTAACAACATAATTTAATATTTATAAAATTTACTAAATTAAATCATGAAAATAGTATCATCCATTCATACTTATATTTTTCATCCACGATTTTTATTTCAAAAAGTGAATGAAACATATCACTAACATTTTCCCTATTTCCTAAAATATCATGAATCTATAGAATCTCCATGTAATTGAAGAAAATTTCTTTTCATGATTGGTTAGATGTACTTTATGGTTTCACTCTTATTTCATGAGCCACTATCTTAGAATCAAGATCATCAAAAAAATATTTGTGATATTACTACTTAAGAGAATATGCCATGTAATATTAAAAATGTGGTATTCAAATAAATATTTTATTAAAAATATCAACATATTTATCTTTTCTCCTTATCCACGGTTGGTTACTATATCATCAAAGAAATAATTAGAGAAAAAATCAATATTTTCATTTTGGATTATCTTTAGATATTCTAATTGTTATGCATCACTTTTATTTTTTTTCTTCTTTCATCTTGTTATCTATTTCTTCAAGATTGGAAAAAATTTCACAAATGTATTTTACTGATGTAAAAAACATGACAATAAATTTTTTTGGTTTAATAAGTCTCTAGATATGTAATTTTTCACCCTTGCCTCAACATTAATAAGTTTCATTTTTAATTCAGTCATTAACATTTATATACCATATCTAACATATATTCTATTAATAAAAAAACTAAGTTACAATATATATGATGTGACATGTCATTTAATTATTTCAAATATGAAAATTATATCCATATAATAAAGGAACTATTTTTTCATTAACAATGTTCTTTATAGTATAAATCACATGAGGACTGATTCATCTCCCTATAACCCTTTAGGTATGATACCACTTGTTACAACCATAATCCTAATACAATATATAATATAGGGTGAATTAAGCTATCAAATTCACTATTCATTCCACTAGATCTTGTTCACATTTTAGTGAGAAAAACTCAAACCCATCATTATTTTTAGATTACATAATAACCATATAAAGAAATAAAATATATGTACCCAAATTTTTTGCTTGTTTACAATAAAGGTCTAGTATATGAATCATATGATCGAACTGTATCAATGTACCAGGGGTCAGTAGTACTCAATGTATGCATTATAATTGTTTAGGAAAGACAAACGATCAATCCTAGGGGAACACCATTATATTTTCTCTGATAAAAAATTTGAAGAAAGGAATAAAAAATAAATTCAAAATAATTATCAATCATAATAAATCATTGAAAATGATACCCCCATACCAAAAAAAGTGTTTATACTATTCATTTATTCCTTCTTTAATCTCTTAGTCTTCAATAGAATTTCTCTTGTAGTATTTCCTATTATCTAATTTTCCATATCTCCTAATACTCTTATATCTTTTTTCATCCAATGAATCATAAAATGAATGATAGATTCATTTATTTATTCCATACCATAATATGTTTTCGACCTATTACTCTTTATTTAGGTTTATAGAAACTTCCCATTAATTACACTTTATGTTGTAAAATTCAACTATACTCCTAAAAAATCACGAATGAATGCGAACCATTTTTTAATTTTCTATATTCACCATAATCATATAACACCTTCCACTATTATAGTTTTAACCTCATTGTAAATTTTCATATGATGGTGGGATGCCCTATATAATGGTGTGCTTTCAATCATACAACCAACTTCACATTTCTCACCCACAATACGTATTTAAATCATGGAAAATCGATCGGGTGATCTTAAAAATAATACTAATCAATAAACATTTCATGGAGTAACACTATGAATCATAGTACATAAACCTAATTTAGTGCTAAATAGCTATGCTCTAAACATTCAAAGATCCTACTACTTTCCCATTGAAAGATAGAATCTCTTGGTTCCAACAATCATATTTTATGATATACAAACAATCATATCTTCCTTGGCATAATCCTCCTAATTTAGATGTGACTTCTTACATTATAGTTGATATATCCTCAAACAATTTTACAGAAAACACCTCAATTATCATGAATACTATATATCTGTGTGAACCTCCTTTTATTTCGAAAAGTTGTAGTAGGTCATAAATCTTACCTGTGAGAATCCTCAAAAGCCCAAAACTTCCAAACTTTCATTTATCAAGTTTATCGTGTGTCCAACTTCTTCCTATGTGAAAAGTGATGAATCAAATTTATAATAGAATTAATCCTTACATTTCATAGAATAATTTTATGTATGATTTTTTTATTCTTATGTTAAATATTTTTCATCAAAAGTTAGTTGAAGTTTTTTATTTTTACATCTTGGTGTGGCCATAAATACAACAGTGCAATAGCCATTTAATAAAGAAATGATAATAGATAAAATATTATAGAAAGAGAGAATAGCCCTAAAATTTTATGACTTTTCAATTTTTTTGACTTAAACTCCATTTGTGATGTGACTATTGTACTCATGTCATGATCTGTTCTTATTACATAAAGAATCTCTCAAAATTATCTAAACTTCTTTACAAATAGCTATAGTCACTTCAAGCTACATCAAATAACTTATAATTAGCTCCCAATTGAAAAAAGGTTCAAAATAAGAATCTTAAAAAACTACTAGTCGTACTCCTTCCCTTAGGAAATGATTTTATTTATGTTCATATTCTTAACTTAAGTAACTATCTTCAATTTATACCCATGAATTCTTCAGGAATTTCGTTTCAATATTTTCGAATTTATTTTCCTTCGTATTATTGTTGAATTTTGGGACTATTTGAATTATGTTCCCTTTTATTATACACTTATAAATTATTTATATCCAATGTATTGAAATTTTATTTTCTTGTACTACCCTTCACTCCTTTCCTCTTTCCATACCTCCTTCGATATTTTTTGAAATCCTTCCTTTTAATTATAATATTCTTTATTGATATTTAAATATGGTCACTTTCATCATTAGTCATATATAATTCATCAATACCAAAAGTGTACGTATATAATATATTAGAATATATAAACCAAAATAACATTTTCTTGATATTTTTTTTTTTCAATAATATTTTTAATTCCATATATAAGTTTTGGAAGAATTAGGTTAAAATATATCTAAATTTATAAAATTGATAATCCAGACGTCGCGTTAGATGATGGAACCACGAGAGAACACACCTCTCTTTGGTCAATGGAGAAACCCTAATCCAGATCAGAGATCCTTTCCGGATGTCGTTTCTGGGCGAGAACAAATGAGGAATGTTCAGGATGATTCGAAGATTGCATTTCTTGAGCCGAAGCAATTTCGACACAAGGTCCTTGATGCGATTTCATTTTCTAAGGAAGAGGTCAACTTACTGGCTTGTTACCTACGTTTTGTTCTTGTTGGAAAATTTATTAAGCGCGGGCCTTCTTTATTCTTCCTAAGTAAAACGTTGGAAGATCTTGGTTTTACGGCATTCCATGTCAGTCTCTTGAATTCATTGCATGTGGTTTTTCGTTTTTTTCTGAAAATGATTACTATCGGCTGTGGATGAGGAGCTCGTGGTCCTTAGGTGCCTGCTTCATGAAGGAATTGAAATGGTCCCCTGATTTACGCACTGATATCGAGCCTCCCATTGCACCTATTTGGTTGGGGTTTCTGGGTCTGACTCTCCATCTCTTTAAACAAGAAGCTCTTTTTGTGATTTCTTGTCTACTTGGGAAACCTCTCAAACTTGATTCCACTACTAAAAACCTCTTGCAACCCCCTATTGCTAGAATCTGTACTGAACTTGACATTTCTAAACACATACCATCTCAAATTTGGATACAAAATGGGGACACTGGGTTTCTCCAAGAGGTAGTCATTGAAAACCGCCTAGACTACTGCTCTAAGTGTCTTAAAATTGGACATCCTGCAAAGGAATGCAGGACCAAACTTGACACACCTCCTCTCAATCATTCAATTTGGATTAATAAAGGTGAACTCATGGGGACGGATTCTGCTTCTCCAGGGAATGAGGATCCTTCTAATAAGGATGTTACGAAGTCTAATTCCCACTCCCCTACTAATAATCTTACTGAAGTTGAAGTTGTTTCTCATATTGTACAATTGTGTGAGGAGGTTTCACACAATGAACCTGAGAATCCTGCTGCAATAACTGATGCTCCTCAACATCTGCATGAACAGGATAAGAATAAACAGTCTGACTCTAGTGATTCCTTGCAGGAAGATCCTGACCAAGCATCTCAGATTGAGGAGACCTTCTACAAGTCAAGTTATAGGAATGGGAAAAACCAATGGTTGACTCAGATGGTTTCATCATGCCAAGCTACAAAAAAAACTCGAAAGCAAAGAGACTATTCTCACCTTGAGAGAACTATAGTTACAATATCCTTTGAGGCATCTAGGAAGGAAAACCTGTTATTCCTTCACAGCCGGAGATTATGTCACCTCATACTAAAAATATTTTGGATGATTCTGACAATAATGAGGAAGAGGAACCTTCTGTGAGGGATGCCTATAAATATTATGATGATGCGAGTGAAGAATTAGAAGTCTAGATGGAAGCGCAAGATGATATTGTATTTAAAAGATACAAGAATAAAGAAATTTCTGTGGAGAACTACCTTCAAATAAGAAAGTGTATGTTCATTTTGATGGTGGAGAAATTTAAACAAAATCCTGACTTTGATTTCAAGACCATTCCTTGGAAATGATTCCCATTTTTCCTGCACTTATATTCCTTTTGACATCAGCAGTTGCCTTCACATTGATGGAGATGATTCTAGATTTTGCAGTGCCCGAAACTGGACTTGCAAGCTAATAGTTTCATTGCTGTTCGTTTTTTCTGGATCAGCAACACCTCTCTTATGTGATTCTATTTACATAATTCTTTGGTGCGACTTAGGTGTTTCTTGTGCGGGAGGCTGTGATTTTGTCCTGATATTCTCCAGTAGCTTGAAGATTGCCAAGCACTTGTTCTGGCTCCATCTCGAGAGCTTACATGGCAGATTGAGAAGGTCATTACAGCTGAATATTCTAGAGATCTGGCTGTATTGAACCACAAACCTCTTTAGGCCTCTGTCATTGCCACTCCTTATGTGATTATTTGGGCTTTGAAAAGACAGGATTTTATGGGAACTGTTATGGAATGTTTTTTCAAACTTGGCTTCATGGAAATTGCTACGTTTGGTGGATCTTCTCTCAAAGTGTACTACCTTACAGCTGAGTCATATGGCGGTTTATATACTGTTGGCGATGGAGAGCTTGTGGCCTAGGCCGCCCAGGGAGATGTGAGATGCCTGGGGTTTTTCAATGTGGAAGCGCGCGGCTGTGTAATTAATTGATGGTAGTAAGACTTTCACTTCGTCCTGATTTTTTATGTTCTGGTTTCTCAGCTGCAGATTGGATCATGGATCTGATGGCTTTTTTCTGTGTAACCTTTCACTGCTTCTTATTGGTTCACACTCTTTGCACCTCATGTTTCCACTGTAAACTTTATTTTCTTAAAATAAATTTGAGGGATATGAGCTGGGTGACCAATTCATGTCTCCATTTGTAAAAAAAAAATAATGTTTTTAATTCCAAGAACAAACAATCATAGGAAACCAGTAAGTTTATCCATAAAATATTTTGTAAAATATTTAATTTCATCAATGATTAACTTCATAATATATCATTTCATTGAAAAGGTGAATAGAACTCCTTTAAAAGGTTCTATATTATCTAAGAATTCTCCTAGGCTTATCATACCATTACAAAATTTCTGATTTGACGGTACAATTTTTTCAAAGTTTCATTCTCATTCATGTTCACGTCTTGATTTTCAGAACATAACATCCCAATAACGATCCTTTGTATTTCTTCCACTCCATGATGTGTAACATTCAAAACTCTGTAATTTCATATTTTCACTTATATTTCATGTCATGGATGAAAACATTATACTAACATAATATAATAAAATATTAATCTATTTATAAATAAAAAACATTTCATATAATAATGAAAAAAATTGTATATAAATCATGTTCATGAAATAAGATTTTACCATAGAAGTCCAATGATCATTGCTAATATTCTTTAAGTACTATTCTGAATTTACAGTAATTTCAGTCAATCCCATAAAATTATGGTGGATTTTGTAGCACCATAAATTACAAATTCCATATTTATCCATAGAAAAAGATCCTTCCCCTCATCTTTTTTAAGTCTGAGATAACGGTCTGTTTAAAAAATATACTGCAAAAAGATGATGTTATGATAAAAAAATTGAATCTGGAAAGGTAACAATTGGGCAAAAAATTATTAAAAATGGACGGTTCTAATACCAATTATTTTTAAAATTACATTGTTTATATATTTTATGAGGGGGATTAATTTAAATATATAAATATGAAAGAGATTAAAGAATAAAACTATATAACATGGATATTTCCAGTGGCATGTATCATTACGATCTAAATCCATTCTTAAACCCTTATTTGAATACTTGAGAAATTTATAAAGTTACAAAAATGATCATGATAGTACAATAAAACCAGGTTAATCCAATGCTAGGGTTTTAACAATGCTTGCTAAAAATATTGTTAAAGACCCCATTTGTAAGCGCTAAAAAAGTGTCATTAAATGGAGTCTTTAAAATTGATTTTTAGCACTATTAACAAGGGTCTTTAATAGTGCTAAAAACTTCTATTAAAGGGGGGATTTTATCCGCACTTTTTTACAAGTGCTGATAAATGAGGTCCTTTATTAGAACTTATAAAAAAACGATGATAAAGGGGTGGTTTATCACCTCTTTCTTAGAAGTGATGATAAAAGACCCCCTTTATCAGCACTTTTTTTAAGCACTGATAAAAGTATACTTCAAAAGAATTATATTTCATTAAAAATATTATATTGATATATAAATATAATATATATTTTTTAAAATATGTTTTAGATAACATAAATAGGCATTTACACTTAATATATAAGATATTTAGTAAAAATGAATTATAAAATAACTAAAAAAATATTTTTAAGTGATACATTGATTATTATTACTGAGTAATAGTCATCTAATATCAATATGAAGATAGAAAAAATAAAAAAATTAAATAAATATCTAAAATAAGATAAAAACGTAACTCAAACTGAAAACGACTATAACTTTTGATTCAGGAGTCCGTTTAAGATCTACCACATATCAAATCAAATCATGTAATGAAATTTATTATGTAGTGACAAAGGTTATACCCTCTTTTACAATTTTTGATACAAAAAAAACCCATAAAGCCTCTAAAACTGAGTTTTTAGTCGGGGTACCATGATTTTTTAACATTCGATGGATTTTCAGCCTTGTTTAAGGGGGTATTTTTCCCTTTTACAGTGGGGTTGAATTTATTTCTAGGTATTATATTCATATTGATAATATGGCATTGAAATTTTATCAATTTCCAAAATGTACTATTATTTATAATCAAATATATAACAATATATACATATTTTTATATATTCAGACATACAAATTTAATTTTTTAAATAAATAATTAAACATATTTACATATAAGATATATTTATTAGTATATAAAAATTTATATATATTTATATATTTATAATTATGTAGAAACAATTGTAACGAAATATATATAAATATATAGATATATCATAAAATGTTAAGAAATACATTATAAGTGGATAGGAAAAGGCTTTTATGTATATGTTGGAGGTCTAAGGTTTGAATCTCCCTGAAGGCAGGGTGCACGCGGCGGTGGGAAATGGGGGAAGCTCCAATGAAAGGAGGGGGTGCGAACATTGATGAAGGGGTTGTGGGGTGTGGAATTTTTTTTATTATACCCTTTATCAGTAGTGCCTTTATCAGCGGTGCCTTAATCAGCACTAAAAAATATCGGTTAAAGACCCCTTTTATCAGTGTTTTTAGGGTTATTAAAGGGGTCTTTTAATAGCGCATTTTTAGCGATGATAAAAACATCGAGCCTTTACTAGTGATTAAATTATCACCACTATTTTAGCACTGATAAAGGCCTATTCTAGTGCTATTAATTGAAATTTTTGTAGTAGTGTGACTTTTTTTTATGAATCAAACCACATTATACCCTAGAAATTTTATAAAATAGGCACAAACACTACACAATTATTTTTTATCAGGTGGAAAACCAAATTAAAATATACCTATAGTGTCCTGTATTTTTCCATGTATTATTTTTGAATGTTATATGGATTAATTTCAAGACCAGACGATGAGATAGAGTTCGATTCTAAGGCTCAGTGTGACCAAAATAAATGTTTGAAATATATTAAAATTTTAAATAGCACGAGCATGAAATTTTCTTAATAAATTGAATAACATAAAAATAGTTTCCCGGATCAGAAATATGATTGTAACATTGTGTCTAAAGAAGTAGATTTACCTTAGGTGAGACCTAACATCCGCCTGCATTGGTCAGATGTGAAAAGTTGTTTTTTGAAATTTTATTGAATAAAATAAATTGGAGATTTATTTTATTAATTTATATTTCATTAACAAAGCGACAATTTATTTTTAATAAACCCAGAGGTAGGGTTCCTGGGTTAAGCTTATAACCATAGAATTTCCTAGAGGCTATGGAGAGAAACTCTAGAGAATTCTCTCAGTGGTGAATGATGATAGAACCTTGGATCGAAGATTGACGATTCTCATTATTGATGGATCTCACCAATGGTGATGACGTGGCAACTAATCATATTCATAGAGTGATCCAAAGTAAAGGTACAATGTGATTTTTTAATCTTTCCTTGGTCCTGGATTTAATGATGAACGTGGGCCAACCAATGAACATGTTGATCCATAGATCAATCATTCTTGAAGGATGGACTTTAATTGAGGGGTTTTATTAGGGTTAATTTATTGAGAATTGTTTTTTATTTCTTGATCATTCTTATGGGAATGGATCTATGCTAGAAAGAAAAATATCTGAGGTTCATTCCTTGGGTTGTTCATTGTTTCTTTTCTCCCCTGATTTTTTCCCTCACATTTTTCATTCTTCATTATTCATTGGTTCTGAATGATTGATCATTGTGCCTTCATATATCAGTGAAAAGATCCGATATTAATGATCTAGCATTAGGGAGACCTAGAGGAGGTGCAACGGCTATGGATACAGATGAATCAAAGTGATTTGGGAATACCTGTTCTTTGAATGTTTCAAGAATGGATGAACAAAATCGGATTTCAATGATGGTTGAAGACCCGAAACTCGCCTATTTGGTGTTGCAATGGCGAGATGATCCTGAATTTGCAGTTTTGAGGAAAATGGGCCATTGGATCTAGATCTGGAGGATCAAATGAGGAATGCATCAAAAGAAGATGGTTTCTGGACAATTGTGAAGAAAATGTCTTGTAACATGAGTTTACACGATGTGTGGCCCCCTCTGAGCGGCGGCTAGGGTTTCAGGAGCTAGTTGAATGGCACATGGTGTGTGAACCTTTCACACAACATATAGACCCATCCTAGAGACTTGGAGTGTATCTTGGGAGATATATATACATAGGGTGGAGTATTATGGTTTCCTAAATAGTGGGTACCCAACCACATGACTTAGCATGGACCAAGTGCACAGACCACCCTATGTACTAGTACACGAGTAGAGCTACATGGGTTGACACCATGTACTGGAACATGGATAGAGTACATAGGTGGACACCATATGGAAGGACACAACTTGTGACCCTTATACACGACGTGTTCCCATATTCTATATAACATGTTCTAAAAGACACAAGCCGTTGTACATGGTCAGTACCTGGGGTCTAGGGACACGTCGTGTGACCCTACTACAAGCCATGTATCCCTTCCAACATAGATTGATCTCTTGTCCACTATATATTGGACAATTTTTGTTAGGGTTGGTACCCTTGATCGTTTACATAAAGGTTGATGAGTATAGTTTCCTACTCATAGAAGTATGATCTTTTTAGCAAGACTTCTCAGATTGAGTTGTTGGACCCCCCCAGAGGGTCCTAGAGCAGGATCCTCAATTCATTCTTCATGCCCTAGGTAGTGTCCTTAGTATTGATGTGGTCAAATTCACTAGGTGTCAATCCTCTACTTGAAGGTTAATCTAAATGGATTTTTTGGTATCAAATGATGGCCATGGCTCTAATCCTCATATATGGAATCATATTCTCTTTAGATCTATCAATATATCTCTCCCATGAAGGTTCACGACGAACAATACTTCTCAAATGGATGTCATCAGTTCTATCGGACTCAAGTGTGTTTTCTATCAGATGAGTGCTTCATGGAATCATTGGACTGAATCTCTAGTGTTGGTATACAGTGGTTGTGACTTGCATTTAAACTTTGTGTTTGTATTGAGGATATCTAAATATTCATGTTATTTGTTATGTAGAAATATAATTGTGTATAGATGATTGTATATTTCATTTATGTATTAATTTTTGGTTTCAGGTATCCTAATAAGTATTGTTATACTCACCCCTACATGGGATTTTCCCACAAGTGCCGTATTTTGTGCAGATGAGTCTCTTTTTGACAAATTCATTGGTTGACTAGGATAGGACAACACTTTGTGAGTTCAGACAAGCAAGAGTGTGTTCCCACGACTATAGATAGATGTCCCGGTACCTTTGCGTATAGGGTAGACTTTTTGGTTTACAGAATTATTTTTGGTGGGCTTGTATTCTGGCTGAGTTTACTTTATTGCACTTTACATTCTTATCGTACTCTATTTGGGATATAGTGGTGTGCATGCATTTTGTTCTTAGCAGTTTTTACATTTCATCATTTTGTGGGCATGGAGATGTGTCTGTGCATACAAGTATATTGGAAATGCCTCCCATGTACGGGATATGCCTACACGGTGATAGTCACCCTCCCCTGGCCTATTATATGCAGTCTTGGGGAGTCGTGACATGGACCCAACTATGATAGGTCATGACATAGTGGTATCAGAGGTTGTCTATTTTACTATAGAACCATGAGTCTGTGAGATTGATTTGGGGAAATAGTGTAAAGTGTTTTGAGTTTATCTTTTCAGCCAGGGACTCTAGTGTTGGTGCAGCGGCTGATGTATCCATACACCAGGACTCTAATAACCTTCTCTTTTAACACTACCACAAAAACAGTTTTTCACAGCGCCCCCCTTTATCAGCGCTAACGAAAAAGCGCTGATAAAGGGGGGTCCCTTTATCAGCGCTTTTGTTAGCGCGGATAAAGGGCCCCCCTTTATCAGCGCTTGCTTAGTAGCGCTGATAAAAGGGGGCCTTTATCAGCGCTTTTTTTAGCGCTGATAAAGGTTCGGCTTCAAAAAAAAAATTAAAAATATATTAATATATAAATATAGTTATATTGTTATATAAATATAATATATAATTTTTAAATATATTTTAGATAAGTATAAATGTACATTTACACTTATTATACTTAATATTTAAGATATTTAGTGAAAATGACTTCTTAAAAAATTAAAAAAATATTTTTAATTAATATTTTGATAATCATTATGGAGTAATAGTCATTTAATAACAATTTGAGGACTAAAAAAATTAAAAAAATTAAAAAAAGATCCAAAATATGTTGAAAACGCAACTCAAACTTCAAACGGCCATAACTTTTGATCCGGGTGTCCGTTTGAGCTCTACCACATATCAAATCGAAGCCTGCGATGAGCTCTACGTCGCTGTGACTCGAAGGGACCCCAGTCAAGCGTTTTTACAGGCCAAAAGAGGCCCAGAAGGCCTCCAAAACTGAGTTTTTTATCGGGGTACCCAGATTTTTTAACATTTTGTGGATTTTCAAACTCGTTTAAGGGGGTATTATTGGCTTTTCTTGGTGGGGACTCAATTTATTCCAAGGTATTACATTCATATTGATATTATGTCTTTGAAATTTCATCCTTTTTTATAATGAACTGATATTTATAATCAAATATATAACTATATGTACATATTTTTTATATATTCGCACCTAAAAATTAAATTTTTTAAATAAATAATTAAACATATTTACATATAAAATATATTAGCTTTATCTAAATAATAACTAATATCCATTTTATTTAGAATACCAATATATGAATATTTATATACCTATATATTAATCTAACTATATATATATATTAATCTAACTATATATATATTAATCTAATAACTATATATATATATTAATATAACTACATATATATATATTAGTATTACTATAAATATATATATTAATATCACCATAAATATATATATTAATATCACTATATATATTAATATAACTATATAAATATATATTCATATAACTATATATATATTAATATAACTATATAAATATATATTCATATAACTATATATATGTTAATATAACTATATATATGTTAATATAACTATATATATATATATGTTAATATAACTATATATATATATATTAATATAAATATATATTACTATACGAATAAATATAACTAAATATATATATATATATAGATATAGATATATATTAATACCACTATATATATATATTAATATTACTATATATATTATAATATAACTATATATATATATTAATATAAATATATATTACTATACGAATAAATATAACTAAATATATAAATATATATATAGAGAGATATCATGAATTGGAAAAAAAATCAAAATAGAGTAGTGGTAAGGGCTTAGGCGCGCAGGGGGGAGGTCTCGAGTTCAAATCCTGGTGGAGGCAGTGGTGCGCGCGCATGGGGAATATTGGAGCAAGCGCTGTTAAAGGGTGGAGGGGGGTGCGTGGGGTGCGTGGGGTGTTGTATAGGGGCCGAAAAGCGCTGTAAAAGGGGGGGGGGGGGTTCAAGCGCTATAAAAGCCCCCCCGATTGACAGTATTTTTTAAATTTTTAATTTTTTTTTTTAATTTTTTTAATTTTTTTTAACTTTTATCAGCGCTAAAATGAGAGCGCTGATAAAGGAAGCGCTGATATAGGACCCCTTTATCAGTGCTAAAAAAGCACTGATAAAGGGGTACTTTTATCAGTGCTTTTTTTTAGCGCTGATAAAGGGGACCCCCCTTTATCTACGCTGGCTTTATCAGCGCTTTTCTAGCGCTGATAAAGGCCATTTTTAGCGCTGATAAAGGCCGTGTTTGTAGTAGTGTAACATGGAATATGAGAACATTGGTCTCCAGAAAAATAATGGTAAATGCATCATATAGGAATGGGTTGTGATTCCATGTCCTTCTTGAGTTAGCTCTTAAGATATTACTCATTGACTGTGGTACATCTTGTTTTCTTATAAGATGCCCCCGAGATGCATAGTAGCTAGGATTCAATAGTTCAATCATGAGGATGACCCCCTCAGTGATGACACTTCGATATAGGTACCAGTTCTCCAGATGTTACCTCTATGTGGTGCACCATCCATACCACAACCTATGTAGAATCACATGGTACCTGTAGTACTAGTAGATGATGAGTACATGCTGAGTGTGCTTCATGAGTTCCTGAGATAGAGACCCCTCTGGTTTCGTGGTGATCCCAAACCTCATTCGGCTGAGGAATGACATGATAAGGTGACCCTAGTTTTCAGTCTAGTTATGACACCTACAGATTAGATGGTAGTCTTGGTGGTGAGCCTTCTACATGGATCAGAATGGAGATGGTGGAGTTTAATTATCCAGACTCATGAAGAGGCAACACTTTTATGGATAGTGTTCATGCATCTCTTTGAAGAGGAGATCTCACAAGTTACACTAAGAGCTGTGCATATACAAGAGCATCTGCATCTCCAAAAGTGTAGAATGACCATGGATGATTATTCATTGAGGTTCACTAACCATTCCAGTTACTCAATGGATATGTTTAGGGATCAATACTTCAAGGTATGGACCTTCAAGAAAGGTTTTCATAGAACCATACGAGCCATCGTTTTCCCTAAATGAATTTTTACATATGATGGGATGATTGATATTTCATTGGTGGTTGAAAGCTTCATGGTTAAGCAGGTACAGTCGGTGGTAGTCAACAATGGGAGAGGAGGTGCATATAACTCAGAAGTATGGAGCCAACGTCTATCATAGGGATCCAAACAAGGGGGTCATGTGAGGAAGAGATCATAGGATAGAGGGTCTGTAGTTCCAAGCTCATAGGGTGGGTCCATTCTACCAAGGGAGATGTGGTTCTATTCGTGTGACGGTAGGGGATATCTCACTCCATATTTTCTGACACGTCGTGTTGTGGATAGGGAAATAGTGGATGAACCACCGAGGTAGAGATAGTGATAAGAGTCTCCAAATCAACATTGTGGTGGTTGTGGGGAGGAGTTGGGGGGAGAATCAGGATGTGGTTGGCGTTACGATGTGCTACCACCACCACCCCTAAGAGGTCAAATCTAGGCTTAGAGAGCTGGAGGATAAGGGTAGGGACAACTGCATGCAGTCGAGGCATACGAATCAGGGGCTATAGGAGTGATTTGAGGAATAATCTATGTCTTTAATACTTTAGCAGTAGTATTTATAGGCACATGTTCTAGTCGTTATTTTCATTCCACATATCATGTTCAAAACCTATAAATTTTAGTTGAACTATTGACTATCCCCATACGCTTGGATAAAACTAGCAGGGAAGACTCAATTATCACAAATTTGTGCAGAAAGTGTGACTTGACCATTTGAGGATAGATTTTCAGTTGGAAACTCTTAGTGGAAACATTGAGGCCTTATGAAATCATTCATGGGGTGGATTGGTTACCCAGAGTCCATTCCCATATTGATTGTTTTCTGTGAAGGGTGTAGTGTGTCCTCGGTGTTGGAACTATTTTTTTCTTTTTTGATGTAAAGGAAACCCTGAAAGAATAAGATTGAATCATGCATAAGAGGGTGTAGATGATTAATTATCATTTGGCTTGCCTGCCCCTCGGTGCAGCTGATGTTATGAGTTACCGGTTTCCTGCAGTGGTGGCGTATTTTGGGAATGTCATCCCTGGATATATTCCAGGATTACATCTCCACCGAGAGGTAGACTTCTAAATTGAATTAAATCCTAGGAAGACACCGATATCATCACAATCATATAGGATGGATCTCGTAGAGCTTTAGAAGTTGATGGTGTAGTTGGAGGACTTGTAGAGAAAGGGATACATGAAACCCAATGTTTCACCCTAGGAGACCCCAGTTTTGTTCTCCAAAAAGGCAGACGAGAGATTGAGGCTATCTTTGGACTACCGGTGCTTGAACCAGGTTACTGTGAAGAAAAAGTATCCACTACCATGGATTGATGACCTACTTGATTAGTTAAGAGGGGAACGATGGTTCTCGATGGTTGACCTTTGATCAGGATATCACTATCTATGAGTACGAGATGATGATATACCAAATATGGAATTTAGATGTAATTATGGTCACTATGAGTACTTAGTGAATCCATTTTTCTTGATTAAAACCACAGTTTTATTAATGGGAATCATAAACTAGATATTCTAGCCTTATTTAGATCAGTTTGTGGTAGTATTCATCGATGATATCCTTGTGTACTCAGCGTCTGAAGAGGGGCATGTGAGACACTTACGTATGGTTCTTCACATACCATAATAGAAATATCTCTATGAGAAACTCTTGAAGCACCAGTTCTGGAATCAGGTAGTCCACTTTCTGGGACATGTTATCTTAGTGGATGGAGTGTTTGTGGACCCAGACACGGTTAAAGTATTTTTAGCATGGGAGACGCTGAGGATCATGATAGTGGTGCAGAGCTTCCTAAGGCTAGTAGGATATTACTATAGATTCATACATGATTTCTCTATGATACCATCACCAATGAAATATTTGACTCAAAATGGGAATCCTTTTGTATGGAGAGAGAGGTGCTTATAATCTTTTCAACAGTTGAGGTAGATTTTGATGAGAACTCCAATCATAAGACTAGGGGAGGATGGTGTTGAGTATGAAGTGTTCTATGATGCATTGGGGATCGAGATTTGTTATGTATGGATGTAGAGGAAATTAGTGATTTACTATGGTTCATGCTAATTGAAACCACATCAGTAAAACCGCACAACCCATGATCTTGAGTTAGTAGTGGTAGATTTCGTATTGAAGATATGACGACACTACTTGATGGGTGAGCGGTTTATCATCTACTCTGATCACAAGAGTCACAAGTATATATTCTCTTATAAGGATATAAACTTTATATAGAGGTTATGGATATATTTACTCTAGGAATATGACTTTGAGATTGTCTATACTCATGGGAAGGGGAACTTGGGGGTCGATACTCTCTGCATGATATCTAGTTCGTAGTTTCTGAACATGACATTAGAGTAGTTGGCCTCATTGCATTTCTCTTTAGTGGATGAAGATAGATAAGATTACCTCAAGTCAATGGTTGTTACCCCTCCACTATTATAGTGATTTAGGGAGGAAGTCCTCAGAGATACCAACTATGAGACTATACATGATCATATGTCCATAGGTCATTCTCCTGATGGATATTTGAATGGTGGGGAGAATTTCATCCTTTTAAGAGGACGTATGATAGTACCAGTGGCATTGTAGGAGGAGGTTATAAGGGAGTTTCATACATCCCATTTGAAAATACATCTAGGTGTGGAGAAGATGTACTGGGACCTCCGATGCTAGTTTTGGTGGAAAGGAATGAAGAAGGGAGTTGTAGAGTTTGTCTCTCAATGACTAACTTATCAGCAAGTAAAGGTTGAGCACCAGGTTCCATCAGGTTTAGCTCAACCCCTTGAGGTTCTATAAGGGATGTGGGATGGGATGTTGATGGAATTCATAATGATTTTACAACATATGTCTAGGGAACACCATTACATCTGGGTGATCGTGGACTAACTAACCATGTTGTCCAACTTTCTAGCTATCCGAGAGAATAGTTTAGTAGAGTGCTTGGGATGCCTCTACGTTTTGGAGATATTTCATGTCCATGGAGTTCCATCAATGATTTTTTCATCTCATGATGGTAATTTTACATCCTGGTTTTGGAATTGATTACAGGAGTAATTTGGGACCCTGTTACACTTGGGCACAATGTTTCACCCACAGCCAGACAACCAGATGGAGTGGACTATTCAGGTTCTGGAGGACATGCTATGAGATTGCATGTTAGACTTATTCCATTTTTTGGAGGATCACCTACCTCTATTGGAGTTCATGTATAAAAACAACAACCATTACACCATTGGTATGACACCATTCGAGGCCTTGTATGGGAGACCCTTTCGGTTTCCAATTTTCTAGACTAACCTTGCAGAGTCAGCACTCATGAGCCTGAAATTGTTGTGAACTAATACAGGGAACATGCAGATCATCTAGAAGTGGATGGAGACTTCGTAGATCTTTACAAAGTCTTATATTGATAGGCAGGGAAATCCTTTTTAGTTCGAGGAACATGACCATGTTTTCATTTAGGTCTCACCTTAACATGGATTACATAAATTTTGATGGGGCGGAAAGCACTATCTGAGATTCAATGTACCTTTTCAGATACTATGTAGAGTTTGAGAGATGACATACCACTTAGCTCCACCCTCATAGTTGGATTGAGTACATGATGTCTTCCATGTTTCATAGTTAAGGAGGTACGTGCATGAACCATCACAGGTTATCGACTAGGGCAAGAAGGAAATCGATTATGGAGTAACTTTTGCTGAGTACCTAGTGGAGATTCTGGATTGTAAGGAGAGGATCCTTCATGGTCAAGTGATTCCTATAGTACATTTCCAGTGACATCACATTAGTCTCTAAGAGAGCACATGGGAGCGGGAGACTCAGATTCATGCTCAGTACCCACATTTCATTGAGTAGCTTTTGTTTTGTCTTTTCGAGGAAGTAAAGCCCCAAGTTGGGGAGAATGTAATATATTAAATTTTTTCCATTTGTTATTTTTTTATATTATATGGAATAATTCAGAGACTAGGAATAGAGATGTTGTGATATTGTGAGGCATGGTGAGCTTGTAATAAATTTCTAAAATATATTAAAATTTTAAATAGCACGTGCACATAATTTTCATGAAAAATTGGAATAACATCTAAATGGGTGCTTGGATCAGAAATCTAAGGGAATCGCTGTGTTTAAAGAATCAACTTTCCCTTAGGAGGGGCCTAAGGTTGGATGGTGTAGGTCAACAGTGACAATTAGTTTTTATATGTTTTAATGAATAAAATAATTAGTAGATTTATTTTATTTCATTCTATTTCATCGATTTAGTGATTCATCTATGAAATATTTTTAATAAACATATAGGTAAGGATCCAAGGATAAGATAATAACCTTTGAATTCTCTAGAGCCTCTTGATAGAGACCCTGTAGAATTTTATCGGTGGTGAATGACGATAGAACCATGGATCGAAGATTGATAGACGTTGTTCTTAACAGATCTTGCTAACAGCGATGAAGCTACAATTGATCTTCTTCAGCAAGCGATCCAAATCAAATATAGGGAATGTTGTTTTTATTTTATTTTCCACATTCTTTGATTCAATGACAAACGCTGACCAACCAACAAACAGGTAGACCCATATATCAATCTTTCAAACGGGATGGGCTTTAATAGAGGGATTTTATCGGGGTTTGTTGATTGTGAATTGATTTTTATTTCTTGATCATTCATATAAAAATGTATCGATGATGGAATGAATAATGGTCAAGGTTTGTTCCTTGGGTTATTCATTATGCCTTTTCTCCCCAATATTTTCCTTCACGTTCTTCGTTCTTTTATCTTCATGGGTTATGAACGATTGATCGTCGGACCATCGTTTCATGGAACAATGATATGAAAATGAAGATGAGGCATTTGGGGGACAAAGAAGAGGTGTGATGGAAATAGATATGGACGAATCAATGCGATTTAGGAATACTAGTTCTTCAGATGATTCACAAGCGGATGTAACAAGTCGGATTTCGGAGTAGATTGAAGGCCCAAAACTTATTGATTCCTTATTTTTGATGGTGAGATGACCCTATATCTATAGTTTCAATTGGAACATACCATTGTATTGAGCTCCAAAGTATTGGTTGAGGCATGCAGAGGAAGGAGATGGTATATGGAAAATCATGAAGACCACATTGTGTAACCTAGGGTTACACGATATGTGGCCCCCTATAAGCAGTGACAAGGGTTTTAGGTGTTGGATGAATGACACACAGAGTGTTTCCATGTCTAATGGTATATGTAACCCTCCTAGAGACTCAGTGTGTATCTCAGGAGATACATGGAAATGGGTGGAGTACATAGGTGGCCTACACAGCCTGTACCACGCCACATGTCTCGTCCTGGACCAAGTGCATGGACTACCCCATGAATTGGTAGATGCACATAGCTATATCGGTTGACACTATGTTCTGGAACATGGACAAAGTACATGGGTAGAACTAAAATTGAAGATAATGGCGTGTGGCCCTTCAACACGACGTGTACCCATCTTTTAAATGACATGTTCTAAGTTACACAAGCTATTGTACATGGATAATACCTGAGGTCAATGGATACGATGTGTGACACAACTACATGTTGTATATCCCTCTCTACATGGATTGAATCTATTTTACAACATATCTTGGACATGTTTTTAGGGTTTGTACCCTTGATAATTTCCCTGAAGGTTGATGAGTATTTCTTTCTACTCAAAGGAGTATGGTCCCTTCAGTAGGACTTACGGGATAGAGTTGTTGGAATCCCCCCTGAGAGGCCAGGACCAAGATCCTTTATTCATTTTTCGTTCCCTAGGTAGATTCCTCAGTATTTACATAACCAAATTCACATGGAATCGATCCTCTAATTAGGAGGTTAATCTAGATGGAGTAGTTGGTATCACCCCATGGCACGAGAGATAATCCTCACCTGGGGTATTGTATTCTCTTCTAATCTATTAGTGTATATCTCTAGTGAATTTTTTTTGATGAACAATATTTCTCAAATGGACATCATCATAGGGATTGGACTCGGGAGTGTGTCTTCTTGGATGAGGGAATCGTGGAATCTTCAGATTGAATCTCTAGTGTTGGTATACTATGGTTGTGAATTTCATCTAGACTATGTGACTTGGATAGAGTTTATATGGATATTCTTGTTTTATTTTCCGTAAACATATACTTGGGTAGATATGACTATATCTTTCCTTTGTGTATTTCATTTTAGTTTTGGGGTGTTTTAATGAGTATTATTATACTCACCCCTACACAGTATTTTCTCGCACGTGTCTTGTCATATGTAGATGAGTGACCTTTTTATGGATTATTAAGCATACCTGGACTAGAAATATCTCTGTGAGTTCAAACAGGCCAGGGTGTGTTCCTAGAGATATAGACAGCAATCCCATTGCCTTTTTTGAAAGGTTGGAATTCGTGGTTTATAGACCTGTTTTTGTGTATTCTGGCCCAGTTTACTTCCCTACACATTACTTTCTTATCATACTTTGTTTGGGATATAGTGGTATCCATGAATTTGTTTCTTAATGGTTTTTAAATTTCATCATTTTTAGGGCTTAGAGATTCATGTGTGCGTACAGGTACATAGGAAATGACTCCCTTATTAGTGATATTCCTATTCAGTTCTAGTCACCAGCCCCTAGCCAATTAGAGGTGGGCTTGGGGAGTTGTGGCATATTTCCCACTAGGACAGGTCATGGAAATACCTTTTTAGTGTATATAATCATTTAAAATAATATTATATTTATATTGTAATGCATAAAAAATTTATAAAAAATAAAACACCATAATATATATTTTAATAATTATGAAAAATAAAGAATGAAAAATTATAACCATAAGAATAAAATTTCTTTTGGGTGTTTTAAATTCACTTTACACATCTATAAGTCCATGAAATATCATATGAATGATTTAGTATTCATCCAATGTTCCTAATTCTTCTTTTCATTATCAATTTCCTTTCGATAGTTATCTCTAATGAATTTTCCTTATAATAAAATTGCATATTGATTATAACATATGAGATTTATGTTTTCCCTAACTAACCTTTCCTATAGAATCATTGCGATAAGTTTACAATATTTCATTTTAAAATAGTATAACATTATTTTCATAAAACCTATCTAATTTAAGTAATGGTATAATGTTATTCAATATTTTTCTACTCCTTAATATCATGATATAATAATATCATTTATGATGATATTTAATTATACAAAATATTAAAATAGTAATATTATCATTTATTTATGTTACTCCATTGTTTAACATTATGTAAATGGAATTATCCTAACTTAATGATAAAAAATAATAATACACTAACATAAAAAAAATCATTCTTATATAGTTCTCAATCATAACATGTATTAAATTAACATTAAATTGTTCAATAAATATCCTAGAATTTTAATAGAGATCAATTATTCAAAATATCATTAAGATCATGATAAATCTATAACATCTACGGTTATAAATACTATCTCTTTTTTACATAAAAACATGGAAATCAAGTATGAAAATGATTTGGTATAGAATAAATTAAATATTTATATAGAATCAATAACCAATATTCAATCCAAAATACATGAAAATAGATTATAGAGTTTTATGATGGATACAATTCCATTCTATAAGCCTTGTCTCCTTTTCCTTGTTATTAATTAACATTACTCAATCATGGGGGAGAATTGTATCCTTTAATATCACCTTATAATAATTTTACTTACCTATTTAATTAATACTCTATGTTTTTTTACATTTAAGAATAGATTATACAATTGAAATAAAAGAAAATATTTTCATGAAGTGGTTTGTTTTTATAATAGTTTTAGGTATTATAACTATTTACCAAACAACACTACAATACATATGAGTAACTCTAAATATGTATGTGTAAACTATCCATGTGAAACATATTGTACTTATATGTATTATATCCATACAAATATATTTTTTATTATGAAAAAAACTTTTAGGGAAAAGTGAAAAACCAGTCCAGACACAGGAAACAAAAAAACAACATGATATGAAATTGCCGAATCTATGAGTTGCAATTTGAGACTTTTAGAGAACTTACCTCTGAGTAGAGTCTATTAGATGTTGGGATCCTTCTCATCCCGATAAGCATTGAGAAGTTTTAAAAACTATAAACCATCTTATCCCATGTTTTTATGATCTCTTCCAAAGTATTCTTCTGCTCGTTGAATCCACGTGCCAAAATTCTGAGTTGTTTATGGCCCTATGCACCCTTCTTCTTGGAAAGGTTGTTCTGGAACTGCCTCCCTACTAGCTTATGAAGTTCCTCTTGTGTAGTAATGACCTCCAAGATCTTATTCGACAATTCTTCATTATCACTGAAGATAGTTCCCCCCTTGTCACATTCCATCAATTCACTCCCACTTTGAGGAATGTTTGGTTCAATCATCTCATTTCTTGCATCTGCTAGGTCAGTTATAAATGATTCCCCTATAGGTGGTTCAATCTCCTTTGCAGAATATATCCCCACCTACTTGGGAGCCTTTTAAGGAATTGGACCTTTGCTTGAGGATCTGGTGACATGAGGGATAGGTAAACAGGAGTAGTCTTTTTTTCTTCTACAGCCTCCAAGAGTGCTTTATGAACCCTTCTGAGTCAATGATGGTGTTTTTACCTTTATTTGAAGAGAATATAATGTATTCCTCTATAAGTACCATGTAATTTGGCTCAACATTGGAGTCTAATTCCAAATCGCATTCCTCCTGGGAACCCTCCAATCACGAAGTAATGATCTCTCCATGATCAGCCTCTTATGCATCCGTTACCTCCACCACATGGGGCTCTTCACATTCCAACACTACGAAATGGTTAGGATAAAGAGTATCCATTCCACTGAACTTCACTGTATCAGCATAATATGTACCAGTCTGTGAGACCTACTCAGGAAACTTTGAACCTCTAGGCTGCTCAAATCTACAGCCCATGTACTATAAATGCTTATTTGTGTCTTCCCAACCCACACCGTGAATCTGTCTGCCAGCACTAGGAATAAAATCTGTTAATACAATATATTCGATTGTTTTACTGTAGAATTATAGCTTCCTGTCTAAAAAAACATCCAGTTGGGGGAACCTCTCCTCAAACCCAACCTCGCACTCATACAATGCCACCCCTGATCCACTTGAAAAATAACCAACACCCAAATCCCTTCTCAAACAATCAATTTTTTTTGAAAAACCATGGATCTGGATCTTTAGGGATTACTTTATTCACTATGTTTTGAAAACATTCCATCCCCATACTAGGAGGTACCTCAGCATGGAGAAGGACCTTCCATATCGAATCCTCGCACAAAGGTTCCTGGGCACTATAGGTCACCATAGTAGTGGAGGTCTATGGAATGGTATGTACTATATCTATTAAGACATCCACACACCACTTCTAAGTCCCTGATAAACCATATGCATGAACAAAAAAAACCTCACCAGTCACAACCAAAGTTGGATGCTCTTCGGGCATCAAGGGAGGTTCAAATAGACACACTCCCAGGGCCCTTTTGTGACCATTAAGATAATAGTTCCCTTGCCAAAATAAAGAGGAGAATAACTTCATCCATGTTTCATAAACAAAATAATTGGTCATATCTTTATTCTCCCTCAATCAAAATCCAAACCATGTTTGGTGGGGTCCTTGAGAGTTTTATTTCAATACAAATGCGCACCACGATTGGATGCTTTAGGGTATATGTCCTCTAATCAGTGGACATGAAGCGACTAATGGAATTACCAATTGATCATAGAAGAGTTGGATTCTGGAAGGGCAGGTGGAGACCAGGAAGTTAAAGCCATGTTGACACCATGGAGGGGTCATGATTAATGTTATGGTCGAATGACCAACGAAGAATATAAAAATTAAATCCACGAACAGATCTTCCAGATCTTGACCAAGCCTACATGAGATCATCCTCATCGGAAAAATGTAAAACATCTGTCTTAGCCCCAGGAGACCGACAATAGCTTGTTTACTTAAGCCCCATTCCCAATTCACATACCTTTCCAACATCTCCACCGGAGGTTAACACCAGACGAACTTCGTCACCAGGGCCATAGAGAGCAACGATGATAAATCAGTGAATTATTGCGATGAAATTGGGACCACTAGTTGACCATGGAGGATTCCAGGGACCTTTAGTGAAATGTTGATGCTGAGGAAGAGAAGGAGGGTCACATTATCAGAAGACCAGGCACCAAGAACCTAGGTTTGAGGCCCCTCCCCTAGAGGAGGAGGGTCCCCCAAAGCCTCCATAGTCGCTAGGGCATCACCCGTCCATTAGAGAGGAGAGTGGTGAATCAAAAATGTGGGTTGATATCCTTGATTCCTATGTATGATATCATACATTAGAATAATATGGAAATTTATGATTGATCTATGACTTCTAACATCATATATAATAATAGCATTATCAAACATATGAATAATTTTTCATATGAAATATTCCATACAATCAAACATTGATATAGAAGAATAATTACCAATTCTTACTAAATATGTAAGAGTGATACCTTCATGCATAATATACTAAGATAATTTTTTTTAATTTTAAACATGATAAATTCATAACATATATTCACAATTAGATACATATAAATACATGATATCATTACAAAAAAACTCATCCATGACATGAATAGTGTATTTTTTTGAGTATTGAATCATAGGATATTTCTAGGTATGGTGGAATACCACAACTTTATAACAATATAACTTTTTTAAATTATCACAAATATCATGAAATTTAAACAATAAATTTTATATATTTCATAAAATATAAACTTAAAAACTATAATAATAAAATCATTTGTTAAAAGTTTCATTACAGTACTTTTTTTATATCAAAAATGAGTTTTACATATAGAAGTAACAAAATATCATTTTCATAAAGTGTGAATAAAAATTGAGTGAAAGGTTCACTGAAATGGAAAATAATTCATTTTTCAATTGGATTGATTGAATAATAATATTGAAAAATTCGAATGAAATAAATAGAAAATAAATTATATAGAAATAAAGTATTAATCATTTTTCATTAGGGTCTTGTTTTGGATGATTGGATAATTTTTTTCTACTTATTTAGGACCATTTTTAGAAGAAAATTTTATTGAGTCCTTATCAAAGTGTTTCTATTGAGATAAATAACTAAATGTATCTTATGAAATACTAACAACAAGATTTTTTTAGGTATTCTCAATAAAATTAATTATTCATAATTGTTCTTATAACATTCTAGAATCCTATTTAGAATATAAATAACTTCCCCTATCTAGACTTTGGTAGGTTGAGATAAGGTAGAAGTAACACTTTATATAGGTATATGTTCAACATTTTTCATTACTTGAAATTCAACAAATTTTTTATAGGGATATTGGTTGTTTATACATCCCTTATCTATTGAAAGGTAGGATCACAAATGTACCTCTCATGAATATACTTATTTAAAAAATATATAATTGGGATCTTTATTTAGGTAGTCTATTTTGTGAAACTATACTCAAGACTTTAATTCCTTTGACCACTTATAATCATATTCAAAACATGTCTAACAAGTAAATGATTTCAGATTTAGTAAATTTAAGCATCACTCTATAAACTTTACTTAGTAAATACATATAATCCTTTTACATTTCATAAATTTCATCTATTCCAACATATTAATAAATAAAGTGATCAATTTATTATTCTCAATATTATTAATATTTTCCATATAACTTATCCAAGTGTTTCTTGGGATAAGAAGCCATTGGGTGACTAATAGTTAGTACCCTACACTTATTCTTCATATCTTCCTTTTGTTATGACATCTATATATTATATTGTTCATTATATTTTACAATATATTTTAAAATTTCAAAATTGTTTCTATGGAATTTTATCATATTTATGAAGGTAATCCACTATAGAAGAAATTTTTTCTTTTTAAACCACTATTTTATTTCCATTAACAATTTCTTGGATTATTATATAATATTTCTTCTTTTATTTTTTAGAAGTCGAATATTCTGTTTTAGATTTATAAAAATATAGATCACTATTATTCCCAATAATCATATTTTATCTATCAATAAAAATTTTGAAATTTTAATTTAGAGTTGTTTCTCATTCTATTAATAAGTGTATTTATTCATTAATTTCATCAATAGTTTTCTATAAAGTTTCTACAAAAACAATTTTTGTGTGGTGAAAATTTATTTCAAATTGAATAATTTTTAATGATTTGTATATTAAATCATTTTATAATATAACTAAAAATGAAACAATGTAGAATATACAATAATTCCCATTAGAGGCATTGAATTTTCAAAATTATTTTTCTTAGGTTTTAATTTTTTTGGAAGCAATAATTAATTACCTACTAAATTCCTATAATTTTTTTATATAATAGTATCACAATGTAATGCATCAATTAATTCATTAAATATAGTCAAATAAATGTGGAATTTAGAGTATCCAATATATATTTAATAGGGAACACCTATCTCAATATGATATTTCCCCTTTAGTAAATCATTTAGATCTTTCATCAAATCCCTGAGCGTAATTTTAAATGTGCCACTAGAAACTAATTCAATAGGTCTAGATCTATTTATTTTTAAACATTTATATTTTTTTTCTATAAAATATTCCAAATCATTAGTTTCATTTTAATTTTTTTAAATTCAGAAAATATTATTGTGGTGAACTCATTGAGTTTTAAATCAAATTTATGATCTTATTCTTCATCAACAGTTGGTGATCAAATATTCTCATCCAGAACCACCTTTTCTATCAACATTATTATTACATTTACATGTTAATTAAAATATTCATCTTTAAATTTTTTATTTTTGGTCTAACCATTTTTAGTTTCAAAATCAGGTTCATTAACATTAATAGATTATTCCATAGTTCCAATCTAAACATCCATATTCAAACAAATTATATTATTTTTATTAAATAATCAATATCTAAAGTAAATTATTTTTTAATAATTTGTGGCATCAATTTATATAGTATATCTTTATTAATAAAATCTATATTAATATGAAAAGAAAATGAATAATAGTTATCATAAAGTTCAGAGATACTTATTATATTTTTCTTTAACCCTTTAACTTGGAGAACTAGTACTCACCCATGCATATGCACAACATTAGGATTAATGGTTTTTATTTAATAAGAGAATGTTATTTGTATAAGTTACTAAGAAATAGTAATGTTAAATATTTTTTAATCACAAAGTATTGATGCATAAAAAATGGAATAGGAGTTGATAAAATATAGACACACCCTTATCATTCTTGGAAAACGACTAATTCTAACAGTGATGGAACATGATTGAATGGGAGAGGCAAAAATAAGATACAGATATGAAATAGAGGTGGTGGTGGATATAGAGGAAAGAGGTGATATTGATATAAATAATGGAATAAATAATATAGATTTTTAGGGCTTCTAGATTCTTACTGGACTTTATGGGCTTGCAACGATGCATGGGTGAGGATTAGTAGGAAACATGATCAAATTTCATATGGTATCATTGAAAGATGATCGTTCTCTCAAGAGAAAAATGGACTGGAAGATTCAACAATCTTGAAGTTATTTCGGTTACCATGACAAACATTGAGGTATCAATCCCAAAATCATGTTGATGGGCATAGAGGAGTCCACAATACTACATTACTCAGGTTAAAATACCTTCAATATCAATGAACTACATCATCATCTATTCATTCAAACCATATATATTCCATTTTGTTTCCAATCACCTCCACATTAACTCATGTTGGTAGTAACATATGAGATTTAAAGTTTACATCTGAAAAATAATGTCAAGAAATTTAAAATTGAAATTGGAGTTGCATCAATGAAGGAATGGAACTTCCTTCACAATCTATAGTACCGTGATCCTACTCCACAGAATCAGACAAAAATGAAATTTCCCTAACATTTGAATGTCCACCTTCATCGGTCAATGTCAAGAGAATTGGGTTGTGGTTTTTATGGCTTACATTAACAGAGACTAATCAAGGGTAAGAAGAGCCTTTAACCACTTGAAAAGACCTAACAACATGAAATTCAATTTAAAAAATATATGAAGACATATTGAATATTGATATAGCATGAGAATCAATATCACCCTTTTATATAGAATTAAAATCAATATCACTATTCTATACAAATTCATTTCTATATAAAAAATATTTTAATATAGAATATGCAAATAGAAAATATATCATGTTGACATAAACATGAATTAAAAAAAATAAAAAAATATACATACCTATGGATAGAAATAATTATCTCCATATAATATAGTTCATGACACATGCTATATTTTTGGAATGTGTGTGTTCTATATATGTAATCATACGATAAGTGTGAATTGACACGTCATGTATAAAGAAGAAAAAATGAAAATAATATGTTTGCACAAATGAAATTGAAAATTCATTACTGCTGATCATCCACGTTGCATGATTTCTGTAAAATCATTTTTAGAAACAAATTAATAAAAGTGGAAAACAAACCCCTCAAATTAGTGAAACCAAAATAGAAATCTGAATATATATTCATCATAGAGACTAAGAAGAATTTGGAAAAAAATCATTCCAAATGAACCAATTATAATGAATATCAATGTGAAGAACAATAATTAAATTAATATAAGTTTCAATGCATAACCTAAAACATTCCACAATTGATGTTTATCAATGGCCAGTTCCTGCAAAAGGTACAACTTAATCATCACCTATAATTCCTCATGGGTCGCAACTGAAGGGAAAATGGAAGCTGCAATGCCCTGATGTTTGGATAGAAGGGAATCTAATGAGATTATCATGTACAATCTCCATGGGATACACATATCAAAAATCTCAAACAATTGGATCAAGCATTATTCTGATACATGTTTTTTTACCTATAACTGGTTTTATCCAGCAATAGAAACTGAATAAAATACAATAAAAAATCATTATAACATCTTATATTTCATATTTCCTGTGTCTTTTGAAAATGAGAAGTGAAACATTTTCCAAAACCAAATAGAGACCAATTCACGAGAAAAACATCATTATAACATCCTATAACTTAATTCTACAACATTCAAGAAGTAAAGGCAGAACATCAATCGTTACCTGTCTTAATAAAGTCAAAAAGGCCAAAATCTATGAGCTTCATATCAACTTCATTATTTATAAATGCGAAAATTAATTTCTATTAAAAAACAAAGAGAACAATTAAAATTAAAAAAATATAAAACTAAATAAAAAATAAGAGTTTCATCACCATTGGTCATCCCCGTTGCATAATCGCTGTAAAATAATTTTCAGAAAAAGACTAAAAAAATTGCAGACAAACCCCTCAAATGAATACCGTCAAACCAAAATAGAAATCTGAATACATATTCATCATAAAGACACAAAATAATTTAGAAAAAAATCATTCCAAATAAACCTACTATAATGAATATCAATGTGCAGAACCACAATGAAATTAATATAAGTTTCAAGGCATAACCTAAAATTTACCACATTTGAAGTTTATCAGTGGGTGGTTCATATAAAATATATAGATTAAACATCACTTGAAATTCCTCATGGTTCATAACTGAAGGGAAAATGGACGTTGTAATGCCTTGATGTAGGGATAGTAGGGCATCTGATGAGATTAGCATGTCCAATCTTCTTATGATACGTATATCAGAACTCTAAAACCATTGGATCAATCATTGTGATGATACATGTTTTTTACCTATAACTGGTTTGATCCAGCAATAGAAACAGAATAAAATATGATAAAAAAATCTTTATAACATCTTATGTTTCTGCTTCCCTATGTTTTTTTAAAATCAAAGATGAAATATTTTCCAAAACAAAACCCAGAACAATAAATGAGAAACAAGTATTTTTAACATCCTATAAAAGAATGATGTGTCATCCAAGATGTATAGGTGGATAACCAAATCTTAAATGGCTTAATAAAGTCATAAAGGCCAAAATATATGAGCTTTATATAAGATTCTTCATTTATAGATGTAAAAATGAATTCCTATTCGACAAGAAAGACAATAGTTACAATAATAAAAATATAAAACTAAATAAAACAAGAATTGTTTTGGTTTCATCAATTCTTACCTTTTTCTTTAGGTCACAGTGTACAACACATAAAATATTCACAATAATGGATCAAGAGAAGGATGGGAAGATGAAATATGTCACTATAATCCATGAAGAAGTGCGAATTGAAATTTCATGTATAAAGAATAATAAATGAAAATAATATGTTTTCAAGAATGATATTCAAATTTTTTTACCACTGATCATCCTCGTTGCATGACGCTTTAAAATCATTTTTTGAAACACATTAATAAAAATGGGAGACAAGCCCCTCAAATGAATACAATCAAAATGAAGACACCATTAATAACATATAAAATTTATATTTTAATTATTGAATTTAATATCAAAACATAAAAGTTTTCTATTGTTGAGTAATCATAAATTATATTGCAAAAATTTAAGGTCCTAAGAATTCCACCTAAAATCATTGTTCTACATGTCACTAAACCAAAGAAAACTGGATTTATTTTCATTTTCTGGATTTTTTAATTTGTGATAATCTTTAACATAGAAAATATAATACAATATGCAAGGTGAGACATACTACATTGTTTCCTCACCAAGGGAAGAAAATGATGTTGTAGTATATGAATGGCTATTCAAAGTATAGAATTTTCCAAGACTAACCGGCACAAGTCCATTGACAGCCCATGTTGCGCATATATGAGGAATTTGAGTCATGAATG
This sequence comes from Viscum album, assembly GCA_963277665.1. NCBI lineage: Eukaryota > Viridiplantae > Streptophyta > Magnoliopsida > Santalales > Viscaceae > Viscum > Viscum album. Next base: position 2,137,681,542 of record OY728138.1, read on the forward strand.
TATATGAATAACAAATACTTCATGTAAAACATTGAAAAACTGTTCATGCACATAAAAGTGGTAAAGAGATAGATAATAGTTGACACAAGGAAACTGTGACACAAGAAAGATAGAATTTTCATTGAAATGTATATAATTTTTTTAATCGATCAAAACAAAAGGTAACCTTAAAAACCAGGACCTTAGATCTGCATTTCTCGTCCTCTTCATCATCTTCATCAATATCATATAGATATCTGAAGAGATATTTGAATCATATTTCCATTGAATCAATGAAAAGACAACAATACAAAAAAAAACATGTGAGTCGTGAATGTATATGAATGAAAATCATTCATGTGAAACCATTAAAAAATATTTAGGTGCATAGTTGTGGTAAAGATAAAGATAATAGTTGAAACAAGGCAATGATGACATAAGAAAGATATTACTTGGATTGAAATGTAAATAAATTTTTTTTGAATCGATCAAAACAAAACTTAATCTGCACAACTAGGGTTTGAGATCCGCACTACTCTTCCTCTTCGGCATCATCATCACTGTCATAGAGATATCAACAGTGATATTTGAAACATATTTCCATTGAATCAATGAAAATACAACTATATAGAACTGAAACATGCAATATTGTGTGAATCTTGGTTGACTAATCTCTTAACATAAAACAACATCCTTGGAAGAATTTTTAATGTTATACTAATTTAAGAATTTACACGTATCAAAATCCAAAAATTTAAATAACTTATGAAATGTCTCATGTTAACAAATTTGGATTTTTTACAACTCATCTCCTAAAGCACAGCTGGATTCTCTTTTCAAAAATGTGAAAGAAACCTAGTGTGATTGAGTAGATAAATCGGTGATCATACTATTCACATAGATACTAATATACCAATCATTAAAAAGGGAAATCAATTTGACTGGTTTCTTATCCCTAAAATGATAAGAAACATCAGCACATCTGTTTTTCTATTTATTTAGAGATATCTATGGAAGTGGGGTGCACTGAAATTATTTGTGATTTTGCTAATACAGAATGCCACTGAAAATTTATATTTGAATTATTGAAATGTATATTAAAACATAAAAGTATCATACACATGAAAAAACAGTTCCTTATAAAATAAATGTTCTATGGGTTAGTAAACCCAATAAAAATAGATTTATTTTCATTTTATTGATTTTTTCATTTGTGATAATCTATAACATAGATAGAAAAGAAGTTATAGTATATTAAAGGATGTTCAATGTATATAATTTACCAAGAATAACCTGCAAAATTCCATTATCAGCCTATGGTGTGTATATATGGGAACTTTGAGTCATGAACGTATATGATTGACACATCCTTCATGTGAAACCCTGAGAAAATGGTCATGAAAATAGAAGTAGTAAAGAGATAGATTATAGTTGAGACAAGGAAACATTGAAACTAGAAATTTATTATTTGGATTGATATGTAAATAAAAAATTGTGAATCTATCAAAACAAAAGTTAACCAGCAATACCAGGGTCTGAGATCTGCCATGATCATCTTATTCATCTTCATCACTTCCATAACTACCAATTTCAGAGCCATTATCAGTTGATTTATTTTTCACAACTTCACACCTTTTCTAAGAAATGTTTTACAACTTAAATATCCCAACTATGTTCCACGAGGCTCATTCTTCCTGTCAGATAGTGATTGTAATTCTATGGATGAAAAAATTGCATTCACCATGTTTTCACACAGATTTAGAATTGGGAAACACATACCATAGATGATGGAAATCACATAATGGAAACCAGAGCATGGAAATTGGAAAAATCATACCCTAGAAAACTTTAATTTTAGGGAGACCGAGCCAGAATAGGTGGAGGGGGATCAGGGAGAGGAGCATGTTGAGGGTTAGCGATGAAGAGCAGTTGGATTTGAAGAAACATGAGTCAGAGTAGGCAGAGTTGAAGGAGCCTAAGGTAGAGTATCTTGAGGCAAAGGATCCATAGGTGGAGCACTGAAGGTGGTGGATCCGGAGGTGGAGTAGTTAGAGACACATCAACCAGAGGTAGAGGAGCCTAATGCGGAGTAGATGGAGGTAGAGGAGCTGAATGCTGAGTATATAGAGTAGGAGAATGTGGAGACAGAGAAGGAGGATGAGAGGGTTGTGGATGAGGGACCAAAAGAGGGAACCCTAGTAGGAATTCAGTGGTTCTATGCGGGTAGCATTGGAGGATTGGAGGGAAATCAGGAGAGGTACGGTGCAAGTGGTGGTCTATGGAAAACCTAGCTTGATACTGGGTCAGGGGTTATGAGTATGTCAGAGACGAAAAGGGAGTGGTAATGCGCGAGTGAAAGCATATATTGGAGGGGTTAATTATAATTGGATATGGGATTTTGGTGACATGGTGTATTGAGGAGGTGACACATAAGCAGGGAAACACCCAGGTTTAGTATATATAGTAGATATTGTTTTTAGCACTAATTCAGTATTACCGAAAGAACCAACCCATTCTATTTTTTCTTTTTCATTATCTACAAATTTGACATAGGCCATATTAATCTTTGATAAATATTAGATATTTGAAAAATCTATACTCATATGTTTTCAGAATCCACTAACCATATACCATTTAACATGGCTATTTTTGTTGTTCCTTCATTATAAAAATTTAAAAAAAGTAGATTTTTTAGTTTCCATAATCTTTTGGCTCTAACTACGTTATCAATTAAGTACTTTAGTAACCAAATATTATTTATTTAAGAATAAATTACATCCTCAAATTTAGATAATTTTTTAGAAACAAATTCATTCATAACACAAAAAATTTAAAGATATTTAAAAACTACTATCATTATTATAACATACTGAAATTTAGTAGTGAAGAGAAAAAAATCTTAGAAATTATTTTTTTACTAGAACAAGGAATAAAGTAATTAATATAAAGATTTTAATTTTATCCATTTATTCTTATCATTTTTTACCATTAGGATGAAGTTCATTAGAAATGATTTTATATAGTTATTCACGTACATGGGTAAATTTTCTTGAAACAAACATTAAAGTGAAAAAATCAAAAAAAATCTTTTACTCTGTAATCTTTCATAACATATGAATACTTAGATTTATCAAATATATATATATCCTATGAAAAGAATAGAAAAATAATTTTTTAGAAATAATTCTCTCACAATATTTTATTATGGGACTATTTTCTTTAATTAATGAATCTTGTTTTTATATGAGATTGAATAAATATTTATAAATATCATAAAAGTATAATAATATGATTTAGTTATAGAAAAGAAAAAAACAAACTCTTAAGTATGATCCAAAAAACTCATATTATATTTTTTTTGTTTTGATTTCTCATCTTCAAAGTTAGAATGTGATTCATTACTAACATTATTATATTCACTAAAAATATTATTCATATACCTCCATCACTTATTTTTATTAATCTGATATGTTTTATTGTTTTTTATTATTTTATTTTCTTTTTATGTTGAGGTGAATCATGTTTGATTTTCCATATATTATTTCATTCAAAACTTTTAATCTCTTTTGAATCACCTTCATTCATTTTAAATATGTCGAATAATCTTAGGAAAATCATTTAAACTCTTGTAAAACATAATGAATATTTTAAAAAATTTATAAAGTTTATAGCTAAAATTTAAGCTACAAGATTATCCTTCATTAGATGAGTTATAACACACATCTTTTGATTTCTTCTCATCCTTTGACGCAAAAACAGTAATATTAACTCCATCATTTCTAATCAAATTTTTATCATAAGATTTAGTATTCATTTAGACCTCATAAGTGTAATAACCCATGTAATGAAAAAATAATTCTTAATAATATTTATTATTCTTCTCTAATTATGTAGTTATATTCATTATAATTATATTTAATAAATCTTAAAATAAAAAAAATGGTTTTATAAATACTCGTTTTTTATAAAATTCAAATTAAATGTTACATTTTTAAATTATCAAATTTGGATTTGATAAAATGAATTTAATTTTTAAATTCATAATTTCAAAATTATCTTATGAGTTATCTTTGATAATTATAAAAAAAATTATTGTTCATTGGATAGTGATAAATACTAATTTTTTTTGGCAATTTTATTTTATTTTTAAGTATTTAGAAGGTAAAATCATGTCTTGTTCTATTCTTCAATTTTAAAAATTTTATTTTGATTTTATATAATCTACTTATTCTTTTAGAAAATTATTTTTTTACTTTATTTTTTTATAAAATCATTTAATATTTAAAAAAAGATATTTTCCTGAAAAACATTTTTTTTGTTTAATTTTTTTGATTAATTTTAAATAAAATTAATAAAAATATGAATTTATAAGTTTGAAAAAAGTATTACATATTTATAATAAGTGGGTAAATATTTATCAAATAGGACCGTTTTATTTTTTTTAAAATATGAATAGTATCTTTAGAAACTTTTGTTACCATGGTAATAGATAGATCATGTAATTTAGGTTAAAAATGAAATAATAATAGCTATGAAATAACCTAAAAAGTTTACTAAATCTTATTTTATGAGTATATATGGACCATACTAGTCAAATATCTAGATTTATGTTCTTTTGGGGACACTTTGTTGAGATTATATCCTTTATAGTAATTTCTTAAAAGAAATGTCAAACATGTAGCAATCGTGTTTTTAATAAGTTTAATATTTTTAACATGATGTTATCTAGATGTTATGTTCAAATATAAATTTTAATTTAAAATATAATGTAATTATATTAATCATGGTCATTTTTTTAAAATTTTTGTTGAATAAATAATTACCTTAAATAATTTCACAACACTGAAGGAGTAATTATTTTATTAATGGAAAAAACTAATTACTGATATGAAAAATATTATATTAATTATTATTTCAGATAAATAATCTAATTAAAAAATTATAGAATATTATTTCATGTTATGAATATAATGAAATATTTTTTTCTCTTTTTATATGTTTTCTTAATAGTAATGCTTTCAATGCACTAAATAGTATTGAAAATTAACATTATGAATATTTTATTGTAAAAAATATTTTATTAAATGATATAGCTTTCCTAAAGATCATAAATTTATCCAATTGATTAGGATGAGGTGTGGAATATCAACCCCACACCATATATGGATATTTGTTATTACATTATTACTATATTTATTCTTAATTATTAAAAATCAATGATATCATGCTAAGATAGAAAAGAGTTAAATGGATGTTAAAACCTAAATATAAGGGTATAAATATAGTCAAAACATTTATGATTTTAGTTTTTTTGAAACTTTTACACACATATTCATCTCATATAATAAATAAATCACTATTTACGAATTTTTAATTATAATTTAATTTATATTAATTTAATATGTTAAAAAATTCTAAGAGTTCTCATCGCCTCTTTTATAAAAGAGAAACATTAGTTATAAGTCCTTCAAATATAAAACCTTTTTTGGTTAAACTAGTGCCTAAAAAAACTCTAACTAGAATACCTACCCACACTACATATATGTTTTAGTTATAATACTAATCTTATAGGTGTTAAGGTATTAAGAAAATGAGTTTTACCAATGAAGAGGTATAATTTTTATATGTATGTTTCGGTTTTTTTTCTTCCACGTACATAAAACCCTATTCAACCAGGTTAAAATAATAAATTGAGTATCCTCAATATAATTTGATGTTCTTATTTTATTTTAATGATCAATAATAATCTTATCTTCGATAAAATGGGCAATGAAACCATTATTCATGTGTACGGAGAACAACCGCCTCGTGAACCGTTGTAATTTGTTTCCATCACCATATATCATAGATGGATTATAATGATGCAATTAATTTTTATATATTATATCAGTTACTTATTTATAGTTAATTAAATATAACATATAATTTATTTTCATACCATTGTTTTTATAGAAATGTGATTTCATCATTCATGAATACATGTGGACTACCACCTCCACAAAGCGACGTGATTTATTTTCCATCACCACATCAAATGAATTATATATATATATATATCTATGTGTGTATATATATTTAAAATAATTAATATAGTTTTTATAATATTATTATAATTTTTTAAATATTAAATGATACTTACCTTCTTTCCATAATTACCATTCACAAATTTGAACATTACTCATGCTTACAGACGATCTATTGTCCCCATGATTATCACATAGGTCATTTCACATAACCATTCTTAATGGATGGATTTATATGTATAATTATATTTTAAAAATTATTATTATATCATGATTATTTTTTTGGAGATGATTTAATAATAACCTCTTTGATCATACTGAACATACCGAAGTCATTTTCAACATATGTATCGAATATCATCAAAACTTATGACATGAACTAATGTGATTAAGTAATTGTATATAACATGGGAATAAGTGATGTTAAACTAATAAAAAGTCATAAAATGATCTTAAAAAGGTAAATAATTAAGCTATTTTAATTATTCAATAATATAATGAATGTTGTTGATGACTTGGACATCGGGTAATGGAATTTGTTTTACAAATTATACTTTTAATGTCTCCCTTAATAGATACTTTTTATTACAGAACCATTTTTTTCTAAAAATTCTTTCATAAATATTTTTATTACTATCCTATTATTTTTTTATAATCATTTTTACTATGTTTATATTTTTACACAATTTTTTGAAAGGAATCTTTCTATCATTTCCCAAAGGAGGTGCTTTATTACTTTCCTGATAAAAATACTGCACTAATTTTTTTAAACTTAGAGGGAATGATCATATTATCCCACCATCATGAATCCATAATGAGTTGAATTTTTCTTTAAAATATCCATGGTTATATTTAATGAAAATGGTTTCATTATGATATGTAATGTTTTCCAATTTTAAAAATTCATTTTAAAAGAAATGGGTATTTTTATATCCAAAAGTGTTTTTATTTAATATCATTTTTAATAGGGTTTAATGATGAAAAGATATGAGAATAAATTTTATTTATTCATGATATGGTACTTGATAATTTTATAAAAAATGGCTAATCCTAATAAAACTTTTGTGATAGGTTAATCCCTATTATAACTCATGGATGACCTGATATAGCTTATATGAAGTGTTGATCCCCATTATAGCTCATGAAAAATGGGTGAGCCAGATATATATTATATGACGGGTGATCCCTATTACAGATCTCTAATGAATTAGGTAATTATTATGTTCTCCAAATAATTAAATTGGTATGAAACATTACGATTATTTCATTTGAAGTGGGTTTGAAAGGGTTTTTTAATATGATCCTATATGTTTCCAAAAAGAGGTTTTTATTTCCATGATATGGGTTTTAATGGTTTTCATTGGGAAAAAAGTGTGTGTTTTTAATGTGGAAATGTTTTATTTCATATGCTCAAGGATCTTTGAGGGAAAAGGTTTGTATTTCATGGGTTTTCATGTTTTTCAATAAACTAAACGATTTCTTCTTTTTTATATCCCTTACATATATTTTTATGATCATCCAATGTTTTTTAAATGTTTCTCACAGGTTTTATAGATGAATAAGAATAAGGAAGATTTCAGTTTTAAAATTATAAATACTTTTCATGAAAATAAATCAATTTTTAATAGTTTGGTTTGGTGGAAAAAATATATACTGAGTATAATTTACCACTTGTAATATATGAGTTTACATGGTAATATTTCGTCATAATTATCTAAAATTATATACTAAAATGAACCTAGCAATTATAAGAAAGTAAATTCAAGCTCAAATGTTTTATAATATGTCAATATTATAAATAGGTGCTTAAAATTGGTATCATAAGAGGGTTTATACATCCTTGAAGATTATTATGTTTTCATCAGAGTTTATACTAATAGGGATTAATACCATCGTGGGTATATAATTTTATGGGTTTTCATATGTTCAATGTCTTAAAAAAACCAGCTGATGTTTTAAGTTATTAAATTTTTAAGTGACTAATAGTATTTTTTGTGACATTGTTTTGAGGTAATTACGTGTTATTACATTTTTGGATTCAAGATTAAAGGTAGGAGATTACATTTGAGGGTAAATCTTTTATTTAATGTTTAATATATTATGTCTTCTTTAGTATGTTTCTTGAATTAGTAAGAATGTTATAAGAATTGATGTTTTAGGAAATGGAAAACCCACAGGATGGGTATCAACCCATTGCATTAGGAAAGGCCATGAGGTTTGAACCCACAACCAAAGGGTGACAAGGGTGTGTTACATACAACTGACCTATGTGATGTCCTGGTCAGTATGACATATTCTTTTTTGTTAAATGATTAGATGGATAAATATTATGTTTATTATATGAACATATGTGTTATCCTATAGATAACCATGGGATAGTAAATTGATTCATTGTTAAGTGATAAATGTTATTTTAGAATAAGATGATTATAATTTTTAAAACCATAATAGGATTACGGTAAATATAATATTAAGGGATTTTATTTTTAAGGAGTAAAGGTTAAATTATATTTTGGTCGCATGTGGGAATTTATTACGTACATATAGTGATGTGGGTGAATTATGTAAATGATTAAAATATGTTGAAGATTATATTATTTTGGAAATTAAGGTTTCAATATAATACATTATGAGTGATTGATGTTATTTTGGGAGATAACTGGTAAATTTTTCTTGGAAGACTATGTGATCAAATACTTCTTATTTTTTGGATTAGATAATTTTCAATATTTTGTTTTCTAAATAATGTTGAGGATAGTTATTTTTTTACTGATCATTTCTGAACATCACATATTAGTATTATATTTATATTTTTAATGTAGTTTTTTATTTGTTTCGAGCTTTATTATTTTTGAGAAATATCTTATCATGTTCTAACAATTTTTGTTTTGGTCAATGCCTGAAGATAAGAGGAATATATTGTTTTTTCTAGAATTTTGTGATTTTTAGAAGAAAATTATAGTTCTTCAAGCCTTATAAAATCATCTTTAACTCTAATAGTTTGGATAAAATGATTATATTGTGGTGTAAATTGATTAAAATCTAAAATTATACTTTTGAAGTATGTATATTTCCTTATTTTCATAGTAATTATGATAAAGTAATTCCTCCATTATAAGAAAAGGATTTTGAAATAAATTTTTTTTGTTCTGATTATATTATAGAGAAATCAATGGATTTCTAAGTAATCATGGATTTATGGTTTTGTGATGATTAACTATCTCATGACCATGTTATCTATAAATCTCTATCAATCATTGGGAGTTAATTTTCTTTTCCACGTGCATGTTTTAATTTCTCATTTATGTTCTTATACTAGGAAACATAGTATGTGTAACTCTAGGACACTTTCATACTTTCTATTCCCTATTTTCAAGAAAAATCTTTATTAATCCTTTTAATGATGTGTTATTTTAGAAAGGGTATTTTGAAAAGTCAAAACATAGTTATCGAGACCGAGTTCAAAATTGTGATGATGAAATGTTCAGGGGGGGCAATTTAACTGCCATGGTAATGATGGAATGAATAATTTTATTATATATTAGTAATCCCAAGTTATATTTTTATATTCATTATAAGTATATTATATAATTAATAAAATCAAAAAGGGAATGGTTTTATTATAACTCATTTTTTATAAGATTTTATTTAAAAGTATAATTTTTAAATTTTTAAATTTTAATTTGGGAAAATGAATTTCATTTTTAAATTTATCATATAAAAATTAACATACAATGATATTTTGATAATTTTATGAAAATATTGATTTTCTAATTAATAGTTAAAGAAATATTTCTATTGAAAACTATTTTTTATTTTAAACTATTCACAAGGTAAAATTATGTTTTGGATAATTTAAAATTTTTAATTATTTATTTTTTAAATAATCCTATTAATTTTTTGAAAATGATTTTAATATTGAATTTAGTATAAAAACATTTTTTATTTAAAAAGCACATTGTTCCAAAAAAAATATATTTTCATTGTGTCTTTCTAGATTAGATTCAATTAAAATTCTGAAACATCATTATTTTGAATTTTTAAAAACTTGATTCGATATTTTGAATCTATTAGTACAAATTTAATAAATAGTTCACTTTTATTTTCAAATAGTATGAATAGTAACATTAGAACTTTTTATTACCACGGTAAAGGGTAAATTAGGTAATTTAGTTTAAAAGTAAAATGATAAGAACTATTAAAATACCCAAAAAATTATATAAATATTATTAGATGAGTATATATCGACTATAATCATCCATGATATGAATTTATTACCATTGGGTCCACTTGGTTGAAATTATTTCCATTATAGTATTTTATTTAATGAAATTTCAAACATGTTAGACTCTTATTCTTAATAAGTGTAATATTTTTAAAATTGAGTTATCCAAATGATATGTTCAACCATATATAGACATATGAAATCTAAAAGAATTTTCTTAATCATCATAATTTATTTCTAATTTTTAGTGATGAAATAATTTGATTGAATGCTTGCACGACATTGATGAAGTAATTAATTTATTAATGGAAAAATATAATAAATGACATTAATGATAATAAAATAAATATTATTTGAGATAAATGATGTGATCAATGAAGTTTTTAGATGAACGTAACTTGTTATTTATATAATAAAATATGTGGTCAAAATTTTATATGTTGTCTAGGTATTATTAATTTTTATCTAATGAATAGTCCTAAAAATTTTCATTATGGATATTTTTTATTAAATAATATACTATTAAAAAACCTGAAATACACAACTTTAACCTTTATTAGTAATATAGAAAATAAATGATAAAAGGACTTTATTAGCACTTTATTTTTATCATTGATAAAGGGTATCCTTTATCTACCCATTTTATATCACTGATAATGTTCTCAATCGCTCACACGAGTCGCACATCGAAAAATCATATGTTCATTCGCAACATTATATATGATTCTACCGCAACATAAAGCAAGAAGTTTGCTGCTGTGATGGGCTCCCACATACACACTCTACTAACACCTATATGTGCATGGACCTCCATGCATTATTCCATGTGGGCCTTGGCCTACCCTATGAATCTTGCGGACTTTATCTCACCCACATACATAGGTCATGTCCTACATGACCCAACCCACCTCCTCATATAGGCCACAACCCCAATTTTGTATATATAAAAATAATAATAAACCAGTAAATCATTATAAGTAATGAACATAGTTAAATATTGAAATAATTAATGATATAAAAAAGTAAAAAGATTAAATTTTAAAAAAATTATCACTTGAAAATTTATTAATAAATTTAGTATATATATATTTGTATTATAAATATAAATAAATAGTATATATTAATTCAAAAGGTTTAGGAGATAGGAGAGCTTGCCCCTAAAAATTAATTAAAAAGAATAAGATGGTAGTGGGAAAAAATGGGGTCATACAAAGCAACATGCCCTCATCCAAAAATGAAAATTACAAGTCCACAAAAAGATCATTCCCATAATCATTATCAGAGTCCTCAGCGTCGTCTGTAGTTCCCCACTCTAATTGAGGGTTATTTTTTTGAAGAGCACAATGTACTTCTATCGGAGCTTTTGTAGCTCCAAGGCGAGACCTCTAGAAGATGAACCGGTAGACCCACCATGCCCACCCACCACATCAGCACGAACACATCCTCAACCATGGTTTTTTGGGGGTCAAACCCCACTGCCAAGTCATGGAATTTTTCCTGGAACCTTCAAGATCGTCTCTCTCCTATAAAGAAGGGACTTCATCAGTACTTACTGCTTCATCCCTTTTCTTCAACAGACCCCCGCACAGAGGGGGGGTCAGAGGCAATCACTGTATTCTTTATTACTGGATTAGGTGACAACTTCTCTTTTCCCTCTATCTCATATGGAGTCAAAGCTCATTCTTGGGATAATTCCATGTCAAATTCATCTTGAATATCATGCTCCGGTCCATTAGAATCAGTACCAACAACAACATGCTCCATCTCTCCAGTAACACACTATGGCACAATAAATATTTTCTAATTGTATCAAGTAGCAGACAATTAATCGAATGTAATTTGATTTCTCAATTTAAAATATATCGAATGTGTGTTACAGGGATTTCAACCATAAATATATGCAATTAATACATTTTTAAATACAACACCCAAACACATAATATTTAGGGAATTTATTCAATTTTTATTATTAATTTTAGATTTATATTTTTTAATATAATTTATTTAATATATATTATGTTTATAGTCTGTAAGTTTTACCATTTTTAAATTTTTATTCAGTGTAAACTATTTTTTACTTATTAATATTTTTTTCCAAATTTATTCATTGTTAATATTATTTATTTATTAATAATTTTAATTTTTTTTAATATTTCTTTTAATTATTCATTTTTAATTTCTCATTATTCAATATGTTTGTAATTTTATACATTCTAAATATGTACATATACATGTTTATTCAATAAAATATAATGTTTTTAATATGAATTTATTTTAATTAATTAATATGTATTCATTTCTATTTTTACATATATAAAAATTCATTTTTAATTTTTTCTTAAAATTATCATTATATTTAATAATAGTAGTTAATTTTTTAAATATATTGATTCTTTTTATTATTTATTTCATTAATAGATGATATATATTATATAATGTTATTTTTCAATTTAACATAAGTCAAACTTGTACACACACACACACATTGATTTCACACAAACTAACATTAACTTAATTAATAAAATATTATATAGAAACACGTACACTAAATATTTATGTAATTTATTTAAATTTGAATATAAATTTTAGAATTTCATTTATTAACATGATATATTTAATATATTATATCTTTAATCCATAAATGTTATTTATTTATTTTTAATATTATTATAGTTAGAATTGTTTGTTCATTTTTTAAATTTTTTATATATTTTTTATAAGTTAATCATTTTCTAATATTTATTTGTACTTATTTATTAACCATGTTTTAATATTTACAATATATCTTCATCTTAATTTCAATATATATACCCGAGTTTTATTTTTTTAATAATTTTCATAATTAATAAAACCTATCCATTTTTTCCAATATTTGTAATGTATACTCATTTTTGACTATTTAATTTCAATAATTTTTTACATTGATGCATTTATTATTATATATTCATTAATAATGTTAAAAATATATTTTTAAATTAATATTATTAAATAAATATATTTATAATTGTATAATTACTATATTTATATAATTATATATTTATAATTATAAATAATTAATTATAATTTTTTGAAAAGTATTTATATAATTATAAATAAGTAATTATATATTCAAAAAATTATAATGTTATAATATAAATATTTATATGTGGAATATATTTACTGTATTTATATTTATATATATTAAATATATATTATTATATAAATGTATATAATGATGTACACATATTTATAATTATAAAATTATAATAAATTTGTCTAAATAATGAATATATTTACTATATTTACATTTATATTAATATTTATTTATTAAATATATTTATAATTATATAAATATATATAAATATAAATATATTTATAATTATATACAAATATTTATTAATATATTTTCAAATATATTAATTTATAATTATAATTATAAACACATATTTACTATATTTAAATAATTATATATTTATAATTATAAATAAATAAATTTAAATATTTAAAATTATTTATATAATTATAAATAAATAAATAAATATTTCAATAATTATAAAATCTTAATAAATAAATATGTATAATGAATATGTTTAATATACCAGGAAATTTCAGGTATGTAGTAAACTCAAGTCTGAAAATTTATTAATGAAAATTAAAGTGTAGAAGGAAGACATAAAACCATGCGGCACATAAAGTACCACCAACCTAGAAAGTTGAAAAAATGCCCCCAAACCACTATAGTCCTGAAGACCCACCCATCATCACCGATATACCTCTTTTAGGCCCAACAACCTCTATCATAAGGACTCAAAGGCCCAGAGACACCCACACCGATTGATGTGACCATGATGGCAACAAACAACTGCTTACCCTAAAGACCTCATGCACCTAGCCACATTAATGTGGGTGGGTAACATCACTCTACCCGAGATCATCATGGAAGAAGCAGAAAACACTAATGACTCTCAACAAGATATTCACCTGAGGATGTTGTCATTCCCTTCTATGCCATTGCATGTATGAATGTGGTCATACATAATGTTCGTCACCAAAGGTTCCTGTCTGTGCGTCCTCAATGGGAGTTTCACACTATTGGTGTCCCATACCACCGATAACCTATTGAGCCCGAGATCATTACACTCAATGATGTCTCAAAAAAATGATTGTCATCTACCAGCCTCTATAAAAACTATCATCACATCAGACAAAACCATAATCCCAAAACATATATTCTAAAAGGCCAAAATGGAAAGCCCCATAGAAAGCCCAATACCCCTCCAAAATAGAGAAAATTCACCACCCAACAATGTATCCAAAGTAATCATATCCCACTCTTACTCCCGATATCATCCCCACATGTTCCATGTTCAACAACCCAGACACATCCCATGGTCTACACCCCATTCGTGTCCAGAGCAGGTGATCATTATGATCAAGTAATATCTTCATCGAAGCACCACAAGAACCTCAACTCATCTCTCAGCCGATGTTACAACAACCACTCCTCGAACACATCAGTCACCTCCAGGGTCCCACACCCAAAGAAAAAAACCTTTCTATTTCTTACATCACATAGCTGTCACGTACGCTTTCACCAACATCAACATGTCATTTTTAGAATCCCTAAATCACACAGCCTTGGATCTATATAGCCTCACCATTGGACAGGGCTCCTTACCCCTCTAACCGCCATGAAATACAAGATTCCTTCCATGAACATTTGTTGGCCTCTTTCAGGATCCCACCCTGCTATCAATGTGGGTTTCTTACCCTAGAATTCCTTCATCAGCAATGAAAAAAACATGTTCTACATACATCATTCCATTGTTCACCCCTCCAATATACTCGACTTTTGATCTCCATCATCTCAAAATTAGACCAATATTCGATGTTGATTCCCATCCATCATCCTCACACTTCCTTCTTCATCAACTCTCGACTGGACGAGAGTACACTTTCCCCGATAGAGTAACATTTTCTATCAGATATAGATTTACTCGCCAAGATTTCACCTCCAATTTCACAGGATTCATCTAGATGGTGGAGGTCACATGCTGAAAACGTCTCAGAATGTCAAAAAATTTCTTCATATATCATTTTTGGGTTGCTCGTGTAATCCCTATTGAAATATAGAGAGAGATGCTCTTCAAATTTGAGAGAGTGGATCTCGATGAAAATGATATCGGGTAATGTATTTATGTTGGGTATCACACCACTGCTGAAGGGATCCATCATTGTAAGATTTGTGGGGAGACTGGGCTAGGGTTAATAGTAGTTTCTATTGGTTTTCATCCATTACTTTCAATGATATCTAACTACATTTACGATTCGTTTGATAGGATTTTTTATAACAATGTGTTAGGGTGGGCTGAATTTTAAACACTATACCCCTTCCCTCATTTCCTTTTTTTTTTCAGAGTTTCCAATATTGGTTAAGTCATTATATAAATGTAAATATAGACTAATTCCCACATCCCACCTATTTTATGTAATTATAGGGAAATAACTCCTCAAATCCCCCATATTATTATTTTATAAGGGTTTTGTAGTTTGATTCTCTAGGAAATGATGTCATGAATTATATTCTCAAAATTTCATTATATTCTCTGAATTTATTAGATGATTTTCATTTATATTATGAACATGAAATATGTCAATTCAAATATCAATAGACAATAATGTAATCATGATTAAAATTTCTTCTGTAGTGGCATCTTAATTAGTGATTATTTGTTTATTTTTTACCATTTTTTCTATAATTTATAATTATATTTTATATAATTAGTAATAATGGTTGTATTATTGGTAATTATTAGAAATTTTATGGGTTCACTATACTTTTATTAGTGTGTTGGTATTTTTTGTCCTTTTATTTAAAGTGCCTTTAACTAAATAAAAACATGTGTCATTTTAAAAAAATTATTAGAATATATTTGAATTGATTTCATTTAATTTGGTTTTTAGGAATCCATATATTGAAATTACGCAGTTTTAATATCTGTTTTTAATTTTAATTTTTTTTATTGGAATGAGAACAAATGTTTTTCATTTCATTTATTATATTGATTAATCTTTTATTTACAATAATATGGTACGGTTCTTTATTATTTTTTCCTAAAAAATAGTGTTATTTAGTTTGAATGAATTAGAGTTTGTATAGATAATGGTTTTCTTTAAGGATGTGTTTCATAATAGAGTTTTTATAATCATGAAATATATCCTAGAAAATCTAATGAAATGGATTTTGAGTATACTATAATGTGTTTTTATGTATGTGATTTACATTAAGAATAATGAATTCATAATGGTTCTATTGATGTGTTTTGAACCTATTATAATTGAATTGTTTTTATGATTCTCAGGTTAATTTTTTTTTTAATTTTTGTATTTTTTGGGTTAATGTATATTTATAATTTTCATGTATATATCGAAATTTAAATATTTCTATGTATAGTGATTTAAAAAATGGAAACTTTTTAGTATAAAGTACTCTTAAATTATTTATGAAATTATTATTATTATGTAATGCAATGTTTTTGAGACATAGTTTATGTTGGTTTCTTCTTGAGTTAAATAATAAAGTGGGTTTTCAAAGTGTAGAAAAGTAATTATTATTGGTTAAAGTCCCATTTTTATACATTAATCTTATTATTATTTTCATATATACATAAATTTTTATCCAATGGGATATTTTAATGTGTTATAAAGTATTTATAAATTAATTCTAATGATGCACTTATTATTTAGGAATCATTACTCAGAAAAAAGGTTTTAGGGCTTTTGAAGGAGAACATTTCTTTGTTTCTTTTGTTTCAAGTTTTTCTTGGAATGAAATGATATTCTTCATATTTTAAGAAACAAATGTGATTTTTCTTGACCCATTTTAGGTTCAATGTCTTTTTTGGGAGTGTAGTTATTTAAAAAAAATCATTTTATTATATTATAATTTAAAACACATTTTTTATTTGGTTAATATAATCAGGTAGTAATTTTTTCGGTCATATAAAAATGGGTATGGTTATGATTTCATTCATTATGAATGTTTTTGGTTTCAGTAATAATTTATATTAGTTATAATTAAGTTTTTAGTTAGAATGTTTTTGGGTTATTGAATTTAGTATGGAATTGATTATATTAAATTATTTAGTTGATGTTTGAGGGGGTATAGATTGGTTCAAGATTCATATGGGTTTAAAAATTATAATTCAAGTTTCGACCATATGTGATATTATAAATGGGCATACTGGGTTTGAATTTTTTGTATTATTCTTATGAATTATGAAAATGAAATACCTAGCTATGGAATTTACATGAAATTTTAGAAGTTTTATAAATAAACATGTGATATCATGAGTAAAACTAATTTATTTTTTATAATCTAACTCACACATCTATTAGGTGTTTTTAGTGTGTAAAGTGTATCAAGAAAGTTAAAAGATATAATTATGAAATACAAGCATCAATATGGAATTTAGAGTAGATTAATGGTCTATTATAATTATTACATGTTTAATTTATATTATTTATTTTGATTAATACATGTAAAAATTATTATTATTATTTGGATCTAGTATGTACCATTAGGAATGGTTTGAGTGTTTCCAAGAAAAAGTTATAATTTAAAAAAATTATCTCAGACACATATAGGATTAAAAGATAGTTGAATAATTTATTAATGTTTATTATAATCTCCCCTAACCATAAAAGGGGTATAGATTATATTAATAATGAGAATTAACTTTTAGATATAGTTGTGAATGTTTTGACTACTATATGTGGGAGATAGCTTAGAGTGATTTGTGTCATTGTTAGTGGTGGAATCATAATGCTTTGTATCTCAATGATATGAATTCCATGGTAACCAAATTTTCTAATTAATTTTTATTAATGGAAATATTTTGTGTTATTTTAAAGGAAATTGGACATTGGTTTTGGAATTTGTAGAATATGTAAAATCTACCAAAGATTGATAAAGAAAATATTTTTTTAAATGGGGTTCATCAATGGGTTATTGTACAATAATATTTTTTGGTATTCTTATAATATATAGTCTATAATAATATACAAAAATTGTGTAACATGGAATCCATCATTACTTATGTCATCAATAATAATTTCATCCATTCATTTCCTAAAATTACAAGCTTTGTGACCCTTTGTCAAAAATTCAATGATTAAATGACTGTGTATGTTATGAGTAGATATTTTTAAACAAATTTATAATGGTGGGACACAATTAAATGACATTTAATAACAATAATTTACTAGAGAAGTATTTAGTAAAATAACTAATAAATTTTGTTTACTAACATGTTTATTACCACATTTATTCCAACACAATATCAAATCATGAACATTAACCAATAGCCACATGTTTACTAGAGGTTGGTTCTTATAATATCACCCTTCTGTCAAAAGATAACTTATCATGATTCATAATTGATAACATTAAAAATTTGGGATCCCATTATTATAATTATATATAAAATTCTACTTCAATTATGAAAATATTTTTTATTTATTTATTTTTATACAAAATAAATATTTTATGAGCCTAAGAGGATGAATATTTATCGAAAATGTATACATGCTAATAATATGATTTTTTATTACAAATATGGAGTTAAAAAGTTCATCATGTTTTCAATAGAGTATGCATAAAACCATTATGAAATCCTTTTTCTATGTTTAAAATTTTGTTATGAAATAAAAATTAGTTTTCAAGAGTTTCAATAACATTTGAGCTATCATAGAATAGATCAATGTTATAAATGTTGGTCTAAATATGGGAAAAAAATAATGTGAAAACTCATAGGGATGAAACTATGGTTTATGGAGCATTTCATATGAAAAAATTATAAATGATGAAGGATAATGTATGAAATAAATTATTGGAAATATTTATTTATCATGGATTATGATATCCCAATTAATTAAATTCTAGGAATCTCTCTCAATAATGAATTATGTTATTACTCATGTATTTTTTTTGGAAAACTATCGGGTTTACGGCCTTTTAAACAAAGGGTTTAATGGTGATAATATCATCTTTTCCTTACATATAAATGACTATTTGAAACCTCTCTTTAAAAGAGTATTTTATAAAATTTCAACTTTAATATTTTTGTAATATAATTTAAATACTAACGAATATTGTTTACCTGTAGAAAATATGGGAATATTGATTAAAATTCATCTAAAATACTTACATAAAACTAATGAAATTTCATGAAAAAATAAATGTACTAGGAGACCATTGTATAACAGTTTTATAAAATAAACAACATTGTCTGCTTTATTGATGTGGTTGAATTTGAAATCTATTAGAAGATTGAGTGACACTAGCTTTATAAACTACATGATCTCCTAAATGATATTCAAAAATAAAAAATAAAATTCCTTGGAAAAAATAGATGTTAAAATTTTTTTACGTTCATTATCATTATCTATAAACATATACATGCTTGTCTAAATGTTTTCACATTATTTTATAAGGACCATGAATCAACCATTAAATTCCCTAAGAGTAAAACCAATCAAGTAAAGGAAGATGAATCTGTTATATAGAAATATATATGGTACTTTAATTTCATTAAAATATTTATAAGACTTTATTGATTCCAAGAAACTATAATAAAATTAACTTGTCATAAAAATACACGAATTAAAGATGAAAAACAAAGTTATCCAACAGACTCTACTTGGTGGGTGAAAATAGATTATAAGTATCCTGAATTTAGAAATTAGTTGAGAAGCTTCGATCTTGAGTTATCTACATGTAGAATAAATTATTTTTTAAATAAAGGGTAGTACTTGTAATACATGGATAATTATGTTGGTAAATTATAACTCTATTCCATGGTTATTCATGAAGTGGAAATACTTTATGTTGTCTTTGTTTATATCTAGACCAAAAAAATAGGTAATGATATTGATTTATATTTGTATCTATTGATCTATGATCTGAAATTTATCTGAGATACATGAGTTATAATTTATGATGCTCATAGAAGTGAAGAATTCACAATGAGTTCCATGTTGTATTAGAAGATAAATTATTTTCCTATATATGGATGTTTTTCATTCTTGTGAATTAAAGGAAAGTTGGGGTGTCCTATTTGTGAATAATTATCATTCTCAGTTTAGTTGAATCATTCATCATAGATTTTTCTTAGTATATTATACTTTTTACCTCAAAGAAATAAATATTGATTCTAGGTGAGAGAATTCAATGGGAAAACTGAAAAAGGTACAACACTATCTACACCGAAGGTTGACCAAAAGATCGATTAAGTAAAAGATATTGACACCATTTTCATTAACATTTTTTAAAAAATATTATGAAAACATATTGGAAAATGAGTTGAATTTTCTTTGAATTACCATGCTGTAATTTTTTGTACATCATAAATTTTCTTAATGTCATGAATATAAAAAATTGTATTTGATAGTGTTTATAAGGCCCCAACCTTAAACCTTACTTAATATTGAATTAAATGAATAATTCACATTGATGATCTTTTTAGGTTTAGAGTTTTAGAGAATTAGGACATAACTATTACATCTCAAAAGATTACAAAGTAGAAACTTTTACTAAGTTTCCATAAAATAAAAACTCTTAAAAATAAACATGTCCAGTTCCATGTTTTAGGTTGCATGAATTTCCCTTGATCCCATCCTTGACCCTATTCGACGTTAAGTCCTGTGAAAAACATTTCAAAAACTTGGGATGAGCATAAAAAACTCAGTAAGGGATACACAAATAATGAAAACTGTTAGTTTTTGAAAACAACAAGTAAACCATGTATACTTTATCAAATTAATACTTTTCACCTTTTCGAAGTAGTAAAAACTCTTCACTGAATAAAAGTTCATTACTTACCTTTCTGTAACCAAAATATTACCATAAAACCCTTATAAAGATCACATAACATATAAAGGTAACTTGGGACATAAACATACTTAAGTGGAATAACCATAAGGTCGACTTCCACACATATCACTTAATGGAATAGCCATTCGGCCAACTTCCATACATACTTAATGGAATAGCCATACGACCAACTTCCATACCCAATGCATTGGAGGTTATAACATAACCACCCGTCCTGGTATTCACGGCACCACCCGTCATATGGTTTATCACGTAACCACCCGTAAAATGTCCAAGTACCATTATAAAATTATAACACATAAAACCAATATAAAGGAATGATAACATTTCCACATTTCAATCACAATATATCATTTAAATATATTGACATAATAGAATCATTTATCAAAACCATTTTCAATACCAAAATACATAAAAGATTATATGGTATTAATTTTATTTTAAAAACATTACGGCTTGTTGAGGAAGCCAAAGATCAAATAATACTCGTGGTGGCGGAAAAGTTCGTTGTCACCGCGTACGTTAAAAGAAACATTCCTTTTTGTCATTTAGTAAAACGCTTCATAGAAAAAGATTCCTTTTGTATAAAAGTAAAATTCAAAGGGGTTTATACACCGTATAAAATAAAGTTGTGTATAAAATGAAATATGCTTCAATGAAAGGAGATTGAGACGAAGTCCCTTACAAAGACGATATCCCTGGTTTAAGGATAAATCAATTACATAATTATGTGTGACAAATGGATACACCAAATATAAGTGGATATTAAGTGTAAAAAAATCAGAGGATATTCACACATATTCATAGAACGACATATTCAAGGAGTATAAGTTTATCCCAAAGAATCAAATTTGGGTTAAGAAGTTCCCTTGCAAAAATTTGACAGCCTAACGACGTCACTACAAAATTTAGAAAATTAATTGATGAGAGATAAAAAGGGTATCTCATAACATGGACATAAAATTTAAATCAATAAGGATATATAAAAACATATCCCAACATAATATTATGTGAATTAAAAGACATAACAAAATAAGTCTTTTAAAAAGAGGAGGGTGAAAGGTTCCCTTACCGACACGGGTATCTTTCAAGACATGCACCCCGTGAAAGAAGGACAATAAAAAATTGATGTAAATAATCATAAATGAAAGTATATTACACAATGAGTAAAATAATGGGCAGTACATACACCACTCAAAGGAAATTGTGGAAAATGTAGCATAAATCTCACAGGAATAAAAGTGAGATGAAAAATCCCTTACGAAAACTCGGCAGCCTAACGGCGCCACATAAAATTTACAAAAATGGATTGATGAGATAAAATAGGGTATCTCATAATATTAACATAAAGTATATAGAAAGAGGAATATAAAATAACATCCCCCAACATAACAAAGAGGCTCTTAAAAGAAGTGACATAAAGGGGAGTACTTAAAAAGAAAGAGAGAGGTTAGATCTCTTACGAAAATTCGGCAGCCTAACGGTGCCACTCAAAACTTCCAAAATGGATTGATGAGAGAGAATAGGGTCTCTCATCATATGAACATAAAAAATTACAGTAAGAGTAATATAAAATAACATCCCAATAACAAGAAAGATTATCTTTAAAAGGAATGACATAAAAGAGCGTACTTAAAAAGAAAGAGAAGAGTATGACCCCTTACCTCGGGTCCGACTTGACTCGATCGTTCTTTAACATCCTGAATAATAAACTTGAGTTAATTTATACTTTCTTAAGAAACTTTTTCAAGTTATTTATTCCTTTTATATCAATTATTGACATGTTATAAACATTATGTAATCATTTAAGTTAATAATGTTTGTTTTGTCGATATTTGGTTCTTAAGTCAAAAGTGGATTTCTTACAATTACATGTTGTTCATGTGGTCAAAGGTTCTTTATATCCAGAATGACATTCCTGATTTGGATATCATATATATCATATATATCCATAATATACATGTATTTATAATATTACATAATCATTTAGAGGTAAGAAATGAAATGCACCGTTCATGGAGACGGTAAGCCGTACGTACGCATGAACGCTACTTTCATTTCTATGTCATATTAATGGAATTAAAACTAAATGAGAGGTGTGTATATTTTTAATTCCAGAAATATATTCATCATTTATATGTAACATAAATCATATATAATAACTTTAAATACATCCTTTATACATCCCACATATGGCATTAACGAATCAAATCACTTTGAGGGGGCGGTAGTCCGCACTTCCTAAAATGAAATTATCGTGTTTACCCACAATGGAAACCATAAAGGTATGCCACAAAAGAAAAATACAGAAGCTTAAGTAAAACATAAACATATTATATATCATATATAAATATAGTGACATCTTAATGGCCACCTTTTAAGGTGTTATATGAGTGTTGAACAATCATCGTTTCGTGAGGCAGAAAGTTGCCAACCACAGAAACAGTATGTTCTTTAACCGTTAGACGTAGGTGTGTGTAAGTGTAGCTCGAATAATTCTTATAACAACATCCTAGTATATTTAAGATACTGGAGTTGTTACAAAATAAATGAATAAAAAGATTTTAGGGGGTTGGAGAAGCAAAATAAAACAAAAGGACACAAGTGAAGACATTACCTTAAAATCGGGTAACTCCCTTTGGTTTGAGCTCAAAAGCTTCTTTGGGAAGACTTCTGCACAAAGTGAGGATTCAAGGAGTAATAGAGGGATGTGAAGAGGCAAAATTATCAGGGGTTGGACGATCCAAAGGCTTTGGATGTGTGGGTAAGGAGGTAGAGGTGGAGGCCTTTTATAAGAGGAGAGGAGGGGCACTCTTGTAAAGTTACAAAATGTTACTTTATTTTCAAAAGAGTTTCGGATTTTAAAGGTCCCACATTGATGTATTTCAAGGATAAGGTGATAAGGGTTCTAAATATACTCATCCAATAGGTTTTGTACATGTGTAGGTCTTAGATATTACATTATCTTTCCATTTTATTTAAATCGTTAAATAATGAGGTCATCGCTGCATCATCATGATGTCATAAATAATTTAATTTATTTAATTTCTAAAAATTATAAAAAAATACTATGATGTAAGAAATATTTTTATATTTCTAATGACTATTTATAGTAAAAAATATTACTTGTATAACCCCATGTAAAAATTATTTTAGTAAAACATCTCATGCTTGTGTCATTTTTACTTTAACATTAAATAAAAAGATATTTATGTCATTTTACAACCAAAGTGGCTCCATGGGGTCCCCAAGTTGACCCATGGATTGTCTTGGTCGTCCATGACACATCCAATGAGGGTAGGACATGTGTCTAGGTCATTTAATTTTATTAAAACATTATTCTTACCATAAACTACACCAATTACCTCTAATCGCGATTAAAAACTTAATAAGTTACTATTCACCAAAAAATTATTTTAATACCATTGAAACACATTTTACTTCTTAATGAAAACCATGTATATTGGATTTTTAAAATTCAAAACACAAAGGTGGTAAAATTTCATTTAAATGAAAAATCAGTTTTTTAAGTACCACTTAGTGGTTTCACTATTCATCAAAAAATAACGTTTTTCAGAAAAATACCAAAAATTCACCCTAAGCTATATTTGATATTCCGAATTCAAAAATAATTTCTATTTTACAAAATTAAAAACATATAAGTTGAATTAATTAATTTATTAATTAATTTCCACTGTCAAAACAAATAGCGTGTTTTTATGAAACAAAAAGTATCAAAAGATTGACACTAGTTCAAGTCCGATTTCAAAGTGAAATTAATTCCAACGACCACTATTGGATTTAATGGTAAAAATATATTCTAATTTAACTTTAAAACCAATTCAAAAGATAATATAATCATATAAATAAATTAGATTAAAAATAGGTTTTGAATTAAAATACAACATTTTACACTATTCATTAAAAAAATGAACTTTATCGGAAAGATACCAAAAATTTACACAAAGTAAATTTTGATGTCCCAATTCTTAAGAAGAGTTTTATTTGGTCCAATAGAATGTATAAGAGTAAACACAACTATATTTAATGACGGTTCGCCATCAAAAGGTGATAAGTGAACCTTTAGTGAAAACTAGGGCATATACGCCTAAAATTGAATTCTTTTAATATTTTAAGCCTTTATCCTTTATTGGATAAATGTAAAAACATTTAACAAACATATATAATCATATTTTAGTTATTTCTATTCATTCCTGCCAATACAACGACTACGTGTTAACTAACATTTAAAATAATATTATTTTATTATTAGAGTGCAACGTAAGATTTCAAAGGAACTCGTTGTTGCGTATTGGGTAAGCCATCAAGCATAGCGTTACCTTTAAATTAATATTAAAATTTTATTCACAAATAGGGTTAAATATAAAAAATTTCATATTCTTTATTTACCTGGGGTGTTACAGTGTTATTGGTATGTTACTAAAAGTTTCTAAAAAAGATAGAATCATGGATTGGAAGGACATGATTAAAATGGGGATAATGGAATGTTTTTCACTAATGAAGGGTAAAAGTTTGTCTTTTCTTCCTACACCAGCTTACACTCTATCCAGACTATAAAAATTTTTATTATTAATTTTTTTTAATGGTGTAAAATTTCTATAGGGGAATTCATAGAATATCATAAACTTTAAGTCAATGAAAAATTTGAAGTTGTATTGACTAAAATCACATAAATTCTCTATTTTTATGTGACATTTGATACCCATTACTCTAAATTGAATTCGATCTAAAAACAATAACATAGATTAACCTGAATCTACTTCTTTTTCAAGCCCATATAGAGAAACTTTATATACATAGTGAAGTTTCCAATCCATAAATGGGAGATTCTTGTAATATTATGTGATTTATAGATGTTATTTCTGCCATCATTATTTTATATAATGGTCCACCTTAGGGTTCACATGGTTAGATAAGTTCAACTATGTGGTCCAAACCATTATAGATGGATACACCACACTTAACTATATATAATGATTTAGAAATGGTGAGTGATGAATCAAATTTATCGAGAATGTTGTATTGTAGAATAATATACTATTGAATAATCTATTGAATTATATGAAAATTATATATTAGATGTTGATAAAATCAGTCTTCAATAGTATCATCACATAAGAAATCTTATGGGAGAGGGGATTTTTGGGAGAGAAGTTGTTACAATTACCATCACAGAGATAAAAAAATAATCACTATTAAATTTTACATAATACTAAATATGTTGATCGCTACACTAAATAACACAAAATAAAATATTATTCATCTTAATATATTGAGGGATGTATGATGGATGTAAAATACACATAATCAAAAATTTATTAGATGCTTAGAATATCCTATTTACATAGAGTTATCTAAAAATATAAATTCAATTGTAGAACGACTTATATGGCTAGCTAGGGAACTAAATGAAAATGTTATATCTTATATTTATTTTGTAATCAATATTTATTAATTTTATTAAAAATAACATGATGAAAATAGTATGATGAATAATTATGGAGTTACGCTCATAGAAGAGTCAATGAACATATCAGGTTACATGGATAGAAATCCAATTTATGTGAATATTTCATATTTTTTCATCACAAAATAGATATACTAGTTATATTTTACAAAATATCATGTGATGATTTTCCATTGAAAATGGATTGATAATAGGATTCTTGTGAAATTTTATGAAATGGGCTTCATAAATGTTAATTTCAGTGTGGAAGGGTAAAAAAGACAACCCATTCATAATGGATTCAAAATTAGTGTAGGTATTTTATGTCTCAAATCCAGCAAAAAAATGGTCAACTGTTCTACTAGTGATTAAAATAATTATTGGGTCTTATGAAAATATAATCAAGGATGACCCTTTCATTGGTAAATCAAAATAATTTCATAGTTTTCCCAATGTAGAAATGTTTTATATGATAGAGGGGACTACAAAGAGGGGATTTGGATTCTCTATATAGGAGCAAAATCCCTTCAACCATTAATTAAATGAAAGAGATTTCAATTAGTAGGATAAGTTGTTTTTAATATACTATTATTTGCCTTATAATATTATGTGTTCTCTAATATACTTATATAATATAAATTAAATGATTGATT
Source organism: Viscum album (assembly GCA_963277665.1). Lineage (NCBI taxonomy): Eukaryota > Viridiplantae > Streptophyta > Magnoliopsida > Santalales > Viscaceae > Viscum > Viscum album. Next base: position 2,137,708,762 of record OY728138.1, read on the forward strand.
ACTCATATAAATAATGAATTCTATACATGAAAATGTTACCAATCTTATGGAAGAATAGTCAGTTGATGTTAAAACTCTAGAATTATTATGTGATCAACACCATGTTAATGAAAACATAAAATAATGCAACATTATAGTGATTACTAACATTAAAAAATAAAAAATTAAGGGTATAAAATTTAAGGTTGTATGGAATCTACAAGGAAAAAAGGTTGACCCAAATATGTTCATGTTCATTAGTTATGTTAGGGTGATAATGAGGATGAATGTTCTAATTGATATAGATTCGTGGATCTATGCCTAACCTATACTAAAGGAACCCTTTGGAAGGATATAAATGTAATGTTAATATATACTTTATTTATTTTTCCAAAATATTATATAATTAAATGTTGATTTAATTTTCATTATTCCTTGTTGACAACATTAATTTTATATGTTTTTAGTAAGAAATATTTCTTGAAGGACACTATAAATCCCAAAGAGGATTCCAGACACTTCTTATAATGTTTCATATTAGGGATGTTGATGGGAATGTATAGTCCCACCCACCAGTTACTTATTCACACACTATAAAGTAAGAAATATGGAATTCTTTCACCCATCATGATGAAAAATAATTTTATGTTTATTTTTTAGATAATATATTATTTTATATTTTTTGTTTTTTATAAAAATATTAAAAAAATAACATATAGAATAGTAAAAGAGTACTGAAAATAAACAATAGGAACACAAACCAATGAACCCCTATCCAAATGAATGGATGGGGTAAAATTCACTATATAAGAAAAGAGAGAGTATTTTAAATTAAAAATAAATGTTTTATATGATAAGAAACAATATATATTCATTTATTTATATGAATATTCATGGATCAAAATCTGAAGCCACTTTCATCCTTAATCATGTGCTATTTAAGGAGGATCATATAAATAAAGTGGGTAAACTACTTCATGAAAACACAATAGTAGTATGGGATACATGTGTAAGTATGACATAATTTTAACTATTTATTATTTATAACATTATTAAATATATACGTGTTCATAATTTTTATATAGTTTAGATATTAGAATAAGTAGTGATTGTACTAGAAGATAAAATACATACAATATTCTTCAAGCGGTTGGAGTTGTATGTTTTTATTAGAGGTGTAGGTTTTGGAGTGTCTCCTTAAACATATTTTGAGAATAAAAAACCAAAAAAAGATACATATAAGATGATGAATGTATTTCAGGAACAAACAGATTATCTACAAGATATCATTGTTCGGTTTGGTTTGGCTGACCAATATATGAAAAATGAAAAATGTGAACTAGTAGTGTGACAAATTTCAACACACGAACTACCAAATGATCCCAAAATCATTAAGTCTAGTCATTCCCCTACACCACATACCTTACTCAAAGTTGTCAACTTTTTAATTAATATTTCTCTTAAATTTTAATAAAAAATCTTATGATAATTTTGTATTACTAAAATTCTATAGGGTAAAGTTACAAGTGATTTTTATCAATGAACACCAATGAACTACCTTATTATGAGGGTTGTAGTGTATAATATCCTGAGATACATGAAAAATAATAAATAACTCCCTAAATATCACATGAGAGTCAGAATTTCAGTATCTCAAGTTTAAAGACCTGAGTTTCATATTCCACATGATGATCCAGATATTATAATGATCAATTAATTTATTTGAACTTTCGTATAATGTCTGTCTAATCTTCTAATGATATATGAGTATATCTTTAAAAAAATTAAATGAAAATACATTAAAAGTTGAAAAAAAGGGTTAGAAGTGAGGTTTGGTATTAGAGAAAAATAAAACAATTAGGAAATAAATGTTCTGATCAATTCGATCTATTGAATCAATAATAAAAACAAAAATACATTCTAGGTGTACCTGCCCACAATATTTCAATTGAAACATATATTAAGAATACAATTTCATGTAGAAACAAAATTCAAGGATGTATATGTTTCCTACAGTCAATGTGAAGAAGAAATATTTGGAACTGTCATTTCAACCATGGTTGGTCTCATGATTTTAAATGATATTATCATGTTTGAAGGGTTGAGAGTCTCAATTGTGTGTATATATATAATGCACATTTTCATAATATGTATGTCCAAAAAGTGATAAAAATGGCCATTAAATTTAATAAATATTCATATTTTCTACAGGTGTTTATATTACTATAATATAAAGGAAAACCCCTGTAAATCACAGTTTGGATTCATTAGTCCCTATATAATTTATATGGATTAAATTTCAGTAGAGTTAACAAAAATTTATATGAAAAAATGACCCAAATGAGGCATTTTAGAAGAAAATAATAGAAAATATACTCGTTTTTATGTCTATTATATAAGGGTAAACTCTGTAATCTAATACTATAAAAATATATGTTTATTTTTTTATTACTTATTTTTTTAGAAATCACTGGATTTTTATTGTAATCAATCTAGATAAACTAAATATTTTTTTGATCCATTGAATGGATTTACATCAAACCAACATCATGTCATGTGTACTATGAATTTTTCATTCACTACAATCAATATTTTATTGATAAAATTTGAATTATATGTTTTTGTTTTTATTTTAAGAATATTTTTTTCATCATTGGGTGATCTATAAATATTGTAAAAATCATGGTATGAGAGTGGCGATTAAAAATATGAAACCTATATATTATATAAAATTGAAACAGATTTAGGTATACATAGAATTATTTAATGATCAAAACATTTTTCTAAAGAGTGTAATTATTTGGGAAAATGTATCTATAGTGTCCGAAATAAGATAAAAAAAACAATTGTGGATATCATGTTTGTGAATTTATGAGTGATATCATATAGCCTCAAAATAATAACATCACTAAATTGGTAATTTATGAAGTTAATTACAATTTAATTAAAAATACTCTTTAATAGTTTGATTGTCTATATTATCTCAATAATATGATGATTTATGAAAACTTATGTACTCAAAATAAGAAGTAAATTTATTTATAGATGAGTGTGAAGCATACATGTTGTTGGAATGTTTTTTGACATCACATTTAGGTGATTAATTAATATTTTGTGATCTAATATAGGCTATGACCATAAATATACACTAAATATGTGATTCATTACAGTCAAAATGCTTATGTATTATTTTAGATTTGTTTCCCCAGCTGAAGTATGATGGAAGAAATCAATTTGTTTCAAAATTAATGGACTAAAAATAAGGTGTCATAATGTATATAAACACCCTAAACTGGTGAAAACATACTAATTAATTTTTTAATTTTATTATAATTTAATCTAATTTTTAATTAATATACATATAATTTTTATCCAATATTTGTTTTTAAAAAATCACCCATTAGTTCAAAGCACCCATAAAATGATAAAAACTCAGTAAGGAAATTCAAATTGTTTTGATACTTTAAGACAATGGTCTATATTACATATTTGGTGTGTAATAATTAACTGCACATCAATATGAAACTCTATGTGGTTTTTATGAATTAAAGTGCATTTTTTCAAGGAAAAAGTGTCATTTTTTTTATAACACATGTCACTTTTCCAAAATTGAGAACAAAAGGTCTGATTGTTTTTATATATTTGGAAAACATTCCACAATTAAATTTTTGACATATAGAAATTGAACAAACTTTAATATAACACTTAATATGGTTGGTATGATGTGAATTACATGGTATCAATCTAAATGCATCATTTTAGTTGAAAATGAGTTCCATATAGAAAAAACTAAGAAAATGAGTTCATATTTTTTTTAAAATTTAGGACCATAAATTATTAGGACCTGTATGATTTGACAACATAGAAATATAACACTAGATGTGGTTTTTATAACTCTATGTGTGGGTTTTCAATATTCAAGTGTCATTTTAGTTTAAAAACACATCAAATAGGGAAAACCAAGAAAATGAACTTGTATTTTTTAAAACCATAGAAAAATAGTTTATATTTCAATTGTAGAATATATAAATAAAACATCCCATCAATTCTATACACTATGATACCAATATGACTCAAAGGTCATGTTTTAAATAGAAATGTTCAATTTTAGTTTAAAACATTATTTATATCACTAAAACATAGAAAACGAGTTAATATAGTTTTCAATTTTTTTGAAATAATCCATAATTCATTTTTCAAATGTTGTCATTTAACACACTCCAATATGACTCATGAGGTGGTTTATATGACTTAAGCCTGTGTTTCTATTATAAAACTATCATTTTAGTCTAAAACGAATTACCAATCCAAAATTGAGAAGAAGTTATCAGATTATTTTAAAACTTCTGGAAAATGATCCATAATACATTTGTGACCTGTAGAAATTGACCACATGTCAATCTGACACCTGATGTGGTTGGTATGACTTAATGTGTCCATTTTTAATAAAAAAGAGTCATTTAAATTTAAAATGTGAATAACATTACCAAAAAATAGAAAATGATTTTTGTCTTATTTCAAATGTTGTTATAGTTATCCATAATTCATTTTTTATGTGTAGTAACTAATATCATAATATTTTGATATACGATGTGGTCGATATGACTCAAAGGGTGTGTTTTCATTATAAAAGTATTATTTTAGTTTAAAAAGCGTATCACATATCCAAAAATGATAAAAAGAAGTTCATATTATTTTCAAACACAAGGGAAAAAATCTATGACATATTTTTTTACATGAAATAATTGACCACACATCAATCTAAATATGATGGGGTTGGTAGTACTCAAAGTGAATGATTACAATGTAACTGTCATTTTAGTTTAAAACACGCCTTACATATCCAAAATTGATTAAAATAGATTTTCTTTTTTTAAACATCAATAAAATGATCTATAATTCAATTTTTTGTAGTAATTGATCTCAGGTCACTCCAACACCCAACATCATGAGTATGACTCGGAGTGCGTGTTTTCAATCTAAAATTTTCATTTTAGATTAAAACGTGAATCATATATCTAAATAAAAAAAATGATATTTTATTGTTATCAAAAATTAGGAAAATGATCCATAATATAATTTTTATGTGTGGGAATTAACTGGACTTTAATCTTACACCTGATTTAGTTTTTATGACATTATGTATGAATTTTCAATATAAATGTGTAATTTTAGTTCAAATCACTTGTGACAAAATCAAAACTAATAAAAAATATTTTATTGATTTAAAACATTATAAAAAATCCAAATTCAATTCTGATGTTTTGGAATTTACCACAAAACAATACGTCACATGATTTTGTTGATATGAATCGATGTGCAGGTTTGTAATATAAAACTATTATTTTAGTTTAAAAAGCATCATATAGCCAGATCTATGAAAATAAGTTCATATTGTTTTCAATCCTTAGGAAAATTTTCCATAATTCCTCTATGACATGTAAAAATCAACTATAGATCAATCTAATACCTAATGTGGTCAATATGACTCTAAGTGGGTGTATTTAATACAAAAGTGTCATTTTAACTTAAAACAAAAATGAAATTTCCAAAAAAAATTATCTCAGATTATTTTTAAATATTTGAAAAGTGGTTCATATTTGATAGGTCAGATATATGAATTAAACTCAGATCAATATGACATACGATGTGGTCTATATGAATTGAAGTGTGTGTTTTCAATACAAAAGGTCTATTTTAGTTTTAAACACACATCAAATAGCCCAAACTGAGAAATAAAGTTGTAATTGTTTTCAAAATTCTATAAAATGATCCATATTACTTTTTCATGTTTAATAATTTACCAAACATCAATCCTATGTACGATATAGTAGGTATGACTCAAATTGTGTGTTTTAAAAACAAAAGTTCATGTTAAATTTCAAACATGCATCAAATAATCAGAATTGAACAAACACGCTTAGATTGTTTTCAAACATTTGGTAAATGATACATACCTCATTTCTTTTATGTGTAGGAATTGACTGCACATCAATATGACACATTATGTGCTCGATATAACCAGTAGTGCCTGTTTTTAGTACAAAAGTGTCATTTTTGTTTAAAAAACAACAAAAAAAAAAAACAAAAAAAAACATGTTTAGATTGTTTTCAAACATTAACGGAAAAGCTTATAATTCTTTTTTTATATGTAAGAATCATCATCATTTCAATCACACAAATTATGTGACTGATACAAAGAAAATTGTGTGATTTTAATATAAAGGTTTCATTTTAGAATAAAAAACATTGTAAGATAAAATAGACTAAATGAGTTTGTATTGTTTTCAAAAATTATAACAATGATCCATTATTCATTTGGTTCGTATATAATTTTACCACACAATAATTTGACACATGATATGGCTGGTTTGACTTGATGTGTGGGTTTTCAAAATATAAGTTTCATTTTAGTTTAAAACTTGTATCACATCAACAAAACTAATAAAATGAGATCAAATTATTTTCTCAACCTTTTATATGAAATTACATATTTAATTTACTTATCATTTTTATCCTATACTTATTTATTTCATTTTAATAAATATATTTCTCAAAGACGAACAAGAAATAATGTGATAGTTGAAGAATTATTCTAAAAAATAAAATCATCTTAATTGGACCCCATTCATAATGATGTTTTTTATCACCATAGATGAGATAAAATTAAATATTAGATTATTTTTTTTAAAAAATTGACTGACATATGAGAATAAACAATAAATTAATCTGATACACAGTATGTATGGTATTACTCAAAGTATGTGTTTTTTTAGTTTTAAATTTCTACATTGTGTTTAATTTATTTCATTTTTGTATTACTAACACAAATAATATTTTATTATAAAGGTACATTTTTTATAGATATAAGGTGGTTTCTTTAGATATAGCATGATTGTGGGTCGAGGGCCAAAAACAAAGTAACTTTGATGTTTTTAAAGGTCTGTGATAATCTGTACTTACTTATGTAATTTTTAAAAACAATGTTTAAATTTTTTATATTATAGTGTTTTATTATTTTATTTGTTTTGTTACTTTTATTTCAATTGAACTTTGAATTCTCCCATGTATTTTCTATTTTTGATACTATTTTCTCTTATTTTTGTAGTTTTTATTGCTCCAATGTGTTTTAATTTTACCACTATACTGTATCAATATGCCCTTTTATTACATATAGTAATAGTGTGGATAAAGGGACCCAATATAATAACTATAAAAAATAACTGATAAATGGATCCAAAATCCCCACTAATAAAATCTTTAATAAATATATTCTTTATCAATGCTATTAAAAGCAATGATAAATGGATCTTTTATCAGTGCTCCTAAAAACATTGATAAAGGTGGTATTTTATTAGTAATTAATGAAGCAATGATAAAGGTAGCCTTTAGTAATTATTTTTATAGTGCTGATAATTTTTAACTTTAATAGAAATTTTATTGCACTGATGAAATCCTAGAGAATCTAATTGTGATCAAATTTTTAGTTCTTTTTTTATGATGACAAATGCCTATTTTAATGCTGTTAAATAAATTATTTATAGTAATGTTTTTTAATGAAATAATATTTTTAAAAATATTAAATTATTAGAATTTATTATTATAGGTAATAAAATATCATCCATGGTCCATTTATAGGTCTTTTTTAATTTTATAGTAACTATATTAACTCTCGATTTGTAAAATTCAATGATATCACAGAAAGAGTTAAAGGGGGTAAATGTGCGTTAAAACCAAAATATTAGGTTATAAACATGTTCAAAACTTGTAAAATATTAATTTAATGTGGTTATTTTTATATAAACTGTTCTCATATTTTAAATAACACATATTTGAGTAATTTTGAATTTAAAATTTATTTATATTAACATAATATTTGGAGAAATTCAAAGAGTTCTCATCCCCCTCTTATAAAAGGGAAACTCTTCATCTCATTTATTAAAACTTCAAACCACACTTGGTTCAATAAATAAATACCCAAATCCATTTATAGAATCTTTACCCATATTCTATTGTTCTTCGTATATACATAATACCAATCATAGATGTCTTATGGTGCTATAGAAAGGATATTTTCAAAAGAGGATGTATAGATTTTATCTTCATGTTTTAGTTTTTGTTCTTATTCAAAATTCCTAAAACCTTATTAAACCATGATTAAATAATAAATTCATTAACCTATATATATTTAGAATTTATTATGTTAGTTTCATAACATATATCATTCTCCTCTAACATCAAATGAGACACATAACCATCATTTGTGTGTATAGTGGACTACCACCTCACGAACCAATGTAATTCAATTTCCATCAAAATATCACATGGATGGATTATAATACTGGATGTAGTTTTTATATATGATACTAGTGGAATATTTATCATTCTTAAAATACAATATATCATTTAATTTTTTATGTTTCAATGCGCATAAAAATGATATCATTATTCTTGTGTATGTGTGGATAACCACCTGTACGAAGCAATATGATTAATTTTTCACCACAACATCACTTAAATAATATATATAAGTATATTTAGTAAAAATAATATGTTATTTAATATATTTTTATCATAATGTAAATATTAAATTATACTTACCTTCTTTCAATAATGATTGTTGAAAATTGGAAATGTTACACCTGCATATATACGACCCATAGTCTCCATGATTGTAACATAGTTCATTTTTCATAACCATTTTTAATTGATATATTTAAAAGTATAATTAATGTATAAAAATTATATTTATATCAGTATTTTTATTTTGGATATGATAGAGTAATGATCTCTTTGACCATAGTCAACATACCGAATTAATTTTTGACTGAAGTACTGAATATCATCAAAATATCTAACCTGAACATAACTGATTAATCCATTCCATATGACCTGAAATAAGTTCTATAAAATTAATAATAAACATTTAAAAGGTTTTATATAAGTAAATAATTAACTTATGCCTATTATTTTAGTAGATAAAGAATGCACATGTCTATTTGGAGTTAAGTTAAGGGAATTTCTTTTAAAAGTTATTCTTAAACTTTTATTTTCTTTCCATGACCATATTTTATAAAAAAATTTATAAAAAATGTTTTTAATATTCTCTTAGTATTTTTTAAAATATTTTTTACTATGATTTAATTTTTCAAAAAATGAGTTGATGGGAATCTTTCTATCATTTTCCAATAAAGTTACATGGTGACTATTTTTGAAAAAATATAGAAGGAATGTTTTTTCAACTTATGCGGCATGATATTATTTTCCCAAAATCATGATTCCTAAATTATTTTAATTTTCATTTATATTATTCTATTTTTATTTTTAATGAAAATGGTTTCTTTATGATGTGAACATTTTTTTTGATTTATAAAGTCATTTAATAGAGAAAATAGTATTTTGGTATCCACATGTGTTTTTATTTTATTTTTTTAAGGGTATAATGATGAAAGGATACAAGAATAATTTTTTTAATAGTTATATGGTACATGATAGTTATATAAAAAATAGGTGAGCCTAATACATCTTATATAAAAGGTAGATCCCCATTATGGCCCATGAGTGAGCCTGATATACCTTATATGAAGGGTTGAGACCCATTGTAGCTCATGAAATTTAGGTGGTCCAGATATAGATTATATGAAGGGTGATACCCATTATATATCTCAAATGCATTGGGTAATTATTATTTTCTCTATAGAATTATATTGTAATTCAACCATAAGGTTATTCCAATTGAAATAGTTCTGAAATGGTTTGATAAATATAATTCTCCAAGTTTACAAAAGGTGGTTTTTCCCTACTATGGGTTTTAATGGGTTCTTTTACGAAAAAAGTGTTTTTTATTTGGAAATGTTTTATTTCATACTATCAAAGATATTTGGGAAAAAAATTATAAATTTCACGGGTTTTCATGTTTTTCACTAGACTAATATATTTCTTCTTTTTATATCCCTTACTGGGATTTTTTTAAACATCCAATGTTTTTAAATCGTTTTTTATTTGGTTTAAGGACGAGTAAGGGAAATTATTAGGTCAAGATTAAAATTTTGAGGACATATCAGGGAAATAAATTATGACCTTTTTAATAGTTTTGTTTGGGGGTAAAAATGAATATTGAGCACAAGGTTATACATATAATATATGGGTTTACTATGTTATAGTTTATACTAATTCTCTAAGTCTCTAAACAAAAATATCATCATTATTGTAAGAAAGTGAATTATAAATCAAAGGAACAATAATATGTAATGCTTAAAGTTAGTTCCTTACAATAATACATGAGTGTATCAATCATATTTTTTATTTTCAAATCCTTAACTATTGTAGATTTTCTAATTATTGAAAAAAATTCCTCTTCCCTGAGTTTGAAAAACTCTTAGAACTTTTAAATTTTAATATGATATTGGAAAATAAATACCCAAGGCATAATCATTATTTAAATTTCCAATTATCCATCAATTAATTAGTGTGATGTTTTCTCTATAAAATATCCCAAAATTATAAAAACATCAATTTAATGGTTTTTTATCTCTACAGTTTCACATTATCAGTTTTTCAAAGGTAGTGGTATATTGAGAAACTCTCTTAAACACATCAGGTCTTAATACACAATTAATAAAAATCAGGGACATTGAATTTAAATCATACATAGCCAGTTATTTCACTCACCAATGTTTCTTTTCACCATTAGGTACCGTATAAGGTTTTATTACCTCATATAAACTTTCAATCCCAGATTGTAAATATAAATAATATTTTTTTTCTTTTAAAAATTGTAATTATCACTATTAAAATAAAAATTTATAACCATTAACATTCCTTCTCTTAGATAATATATTATATTAATAGGAGATAATATTATACCTCCAAATGAACAATGTAATGTAGTAAAATTCATTTATCTGATATCAACATTCTGAATATTTTTAAATTAAAATGAATCCAGAGGGGGTGAATCGTGTTCTATAATTTCACCTTCTAAATTTTTTCTCTATTCAATTATATCTCTCAATATATATTCCTTTTTGGAATAGATTTTACGGTGAATATAAAGAAATGTAAAGACATGAACCAATAAGTTTTTATAGTTATTTGAGGTTTTCAAGAAACATTCCTTACTTTAATCCACCAATAATTAATGAAAGTATTGTTATTTTATTCAGATGATTTATAGGGGGATATCATGATGCAGTGTAAGAAACTAAAACTTTATGTTTATATGTTAAAATATATTTAAACTAGGATCCCCCTATTTTACAAAAAGTATTATACACATTCTCACTCTCATGACTAAATAAAGAAGTGTGTACTTTGAAAAACAATATAACAGTTCTAACTTTGTATATAGTTGGAGTAAATATTGGCATAGGAGTACAAATGATGAAAATATAAACATGAATAACTTAAAAGGGTAGCTATGTAGGATCTATAGATATATCTTTATATTCAAAATTCCAAAAAAATATCATTATTATTCCATTTTTTCTTTTTTCAATCAATATTCTCATCGTGATTGGAAGAATAATTATAAAAATTACAAAAATATTAATATTCAAAATATCACATGAATATATTTTACTAGAAAATTGTTCATATAGGTGGTATCTCTAACATTCAATCAATCTTATTTTTTTTGTTTTTCTAGAATTATATAACAATGAAAAAAATCATAGTCTGGTCTGAAAGTTATTTTTATTAATATTTTAAAAGAAAAACAAGGGATAACAAGGAAATCCCTTCAAGGGGGCCGAAAGTGGTGCATTCCCAGGGCATCCCATTGAACCACACATAAACACTCCAGGGGAAGGGAGTGTATACTATCATAAACAATAAGAGAGTCCTCCTGTCTGCCCAAACGAGCCAGTGAGTCAGCTGCAAAGTTATATTCTCTCCAGCTATGATGAATAAACCTTCCATGACTAGTTTATGTCTTGCACCTTCAAATAATGTAAGTTAGGTCCCAAGTAATCCCATAACTTCCCTGCACCGCCCTAACCAGGACCTCTGAATCAGATTCAATCTCCGTCACCTTCAAACCCCTGCTCTTGCAAATCAAAAGGCCTGAAAGAAGAGCCTGAGCCTCTGCCCTCAGGGAGTTACCAGGACCATAAAAAGCACTAAAGGAAACATACACCGAGCCCCAACAGTCTCGAAGTAAACCTCCACCCCTCATTACTCCCTCTATGCAAGAACCATTGATATTAAGTTTCAACCCTTGGTTAGGTGGCTGCCACTTTATCCAAATGCCATCCCTTCTTTGAGGCATGCAAGGTCTCCTAAGGAAGTTACAAATATCCACTGAATCCCTCCCCCCTTTAACCAAGTATTCAAGTTCCACAATGAGAGTTTTGAGCCTGATCAGGAGGAATAAAGGATACCTTTTAGAGCCTAGTCTAACCTGATTACGTGCCTCCCACAGGACCCAGTAGACAGCAACCAAGACGATGGCCCTAATTGACTTTTCCATGGCCCTGTTGTGTGTCCCCGAGAACCAGGCTGCCACAAACTCCAGACAGGTCCCATTCACTCCATCTTTAAGCGGCGAGTTTGGGAAGGAGGACCAAAAGAGAGAGGCCCATTGCCCTTGGAAGAAGAGGTGCATCGTTGACTCAATACAAGAGAATTCACAGTAGTAACAACGAGACGCCAAACAGATCCCTTTCCTCTGGATATTCTCCTCTATCGGTAGTACTCTGTTAGTGACTCTCCACACCAAGAATTTCATCCTCGTCGGAATCTCCTTGCACCAAAAAACCTGTCCCCCTTCCACCATGGGTATCTCCCTCTGAAGTAGCCTCCTGTAGTCGTGGGCAATGAACCTACCGGAAGCAGCCTCCGTGAAGCAGCATACATCCAGTTCCTCACTCATCACAATTTCTTCAAAAATGTTCAACTGGGTGGGGTTCAACGCCGCATGTATAACATCATACCTGTTGAAAGCTTCCCTGAAAGACACATCAAGATACGAGAAGCCTTCAAAGGCCACCTTCCCACCCACCCAGTTTTCATGCCAGAAACTAATATTCCCATTACCGACAATCCACCTGGAGTAACCATGCAACACCTCCATATGATCAAACATAAATTTGGCCATCCTCGTTGCACCATGCATGTTGAATTCCTCACCCTAGCCGTAATGACCCCTAAATAATTTTTCCCAAAGAGTCTCCCCCGTAATAATCTCCCATGCAAGACGCGCCTGTAAACCAAGGATAGAATCTTGGATGTCATGTAGAACGACGCCTCCTTCATCAACTGGACACACCATTTTCTTCCACAAGGCCCAATGACACCTCCCTTCTGTCTTGGAATCCCAAAGAAATACTGTAAGTATGTTTTCCATTTTATGTACCGTGCCCTTCGGGGGCTTAATAACTGAAAACACATGAATGGGAATAGAAAGAAGAACACTGTTAATTAGCATGACCCGACCTCTGAACGAAAGGAGTTTATTCTTCCAGTTAAGAATCCTCCCAAGTATACGATCCATGATTCCATTAAAAAGATGTTTCTTGACCCGGCTGGAAGATAAAGGAACCCCAAGATACAAAATAGGCAGTTGTTTATGTTTTCACTCAGTAGCCCTCTGTATATCTCTACATCTCCTTCTCGAACATTTCTCAGAGATAAAGACATTACTCTTTGAGAAGTTGATTGATTTCCCACTAATCTTGTTGTAACTAGACATAATGACTCTGAAATGACTTAAGGATATGCACCGTCCATTCATGAAAAACAGGACGTCATCAGCAAACATCAGGTGGGTGATGTTCCCCGAACTCCTTTTACCCGTGTACGGTTTCAGCTTTCCCTCTAACAAACCCTTCTTCAGATTCCTAGATAGCGCATCCTGAGAAATGAAAAACAAGGATGGAGATAATGGATCACCTTGTCTCACACCGTGAACAGTTTTGAAAAAACCAAAACTCTTCCCCATCATAGCCACCGAAAGCCACGGCGAGGAGTAACACCTGAAACACAAATCACAAAACCGCTCCTAGAACCCGAACCCCCTCATTACCTTGATGATGAACCTCCATTCCATTTGATCATAAGCCTTGTTCATGTCAACTTGGAGAATGACATTTGACCCAACCGTACGCCTGTTGATGTCCTGGACCATCTCACTCGCGATACCAACCGCCCCCTGTATGTTTCGACCCTGTATGAACCCATGTTGTTCATCCGAGACCACTTTGGGCAAAAGTTTTGAAATCCTCCTCCCAATCACCATGGCCAAGATCTTATAAGAAACGTTACAGAGGCCTATGGGGTGGAAATGACTGATGAGGATGGGGTCTTTCACTTTTGGAACAAGCACCACCCTTGATGCGGTTACAACCTTGTTTAAGAAACCCCCCCCTGAAGAAGTCTTGGATAGCGTGCACAACGACTGCGCCAATAACACTCCAGGAAAAACTGTAGAACGACGCTGGGAATCCGTCTGGACCGGGTGCACTTCCCTTGGGAATGCTCAACAGGGCCTCCCTAATCTCCTCTTCCTGGGGGAGGGAAGAGACACACTCATTATCACTGTCATCCACCAAGAGCGGAAGACCACTTAAGAACCCAGTGTCATCCATGTCATCTCTCAAAAAACTGGACACAGGTTCCCTAGCCAGAAGACTCTCGAAGTATTTCAACGCCATATTTCCAGCAATATTCACATCCGATGTGAAAGAACCATCCTCCATCTTAATATTAATCTTAGTGCTTCTTTTTTCCTTGATACAAGCTTGGAAGAAGGCAGCATTATGATCTCCTTCTCCGAGCCATCTGACCCGAGACCGTTCCTTGAAGACTCTTTCCATCTCAAGAAGTTTTTCAGCGAGAGCAACCTTCTTGTCACAAATAATGATAAAGGCGTTCTCATCCCATTCCACATGTTGAACACCCTCCAACCTCTCAATGTCGGCTTGCATACTAACAAACCCGTTAGAGTTGTCTTGTTGATTGTTTAGCCAATCCCTGATATCATGTTTAAGACGTTTGAGGTGATTCACAAGCCCTGCCCAAGAGCACTCTCTCTCTTCCTTAAGCCAAGAAGTTTCCAGCAAGTGAAAAAACCCCAGATCGCGGTGCCACTCATCCGAGTAGAAGAAGGATTTTCCCATAACCACTTCACGTCTGATTTCTATTAAAATAGGAGCATGATCTGAAAGAATACGGGATAGATGAGTGACCGAGGATTTTGAAAATAGGTCGAGGCCTTGCATGTTGGTGAGGCATATGTCCAGTCGACTCCATATGCGACCCGAACCTTTACGATTATTACACCACGTAAATTTTGAACCCATGAAACCTAAATCCATGAGCCCTGCATGCACCATGCACTCCTGAAACTCCACTAAACTTTCCTGGTTAACCCCTGTTCTGCCTTTCTTTTCTGATGGAACCGCAACCGTGTTAAAGTCCCCTCCCACAAACCATGGGAGAGAGCTAGTATGAGTTGCCTTTAAATGATACCATAATTCCCTTCTTCCCCTAGCCATAGTACTCGCATAAACAAACGAAAATAACAAGTGGACACCACCAATATCAATCTTAGTATCAATACACTAGGGCAAGATACTGACCACCTCTAACGAGATGTTATTCTTCTATCCAATCCAAATCTAGGGGTTAACATCACCTCCATGGAAGGAATTCAGGAACCCCAACCTCCTAGAAACCCCAGACAACTTTCTTGAAGCGAGTTTCGATTCCAAAATGACCACCACATACACTTTAGCTTTCCTGCCTTCTAAAGCCAAAACGTGAGCTTGGATTGAGCACCAAAGTCACGTGCATTCCAAATGATAATAGATAACATTACAGAGTGCCCTTATGGGCCTTTGAAACAGATAAACGAATTACTTGAGAAAGAGGTGGGGTAAGTATACCTTTCCCCTTGGTCATGGAGCGGGTAAGAGGTCCCGACACACCCATTTCACATGAGTTCTTCTTTGGAGACAAGATCACTTTCTTAAAAGGAGCATCATCATCCTCCAGAATAGATTCCCTTCCAGAAGATTGAAAGCCCATAGTTTCTGACCCAATGTCCCCTTGGACTAACGACACAAAAAACCTTCGTTGCTCACCAATTCCTTTTCCACTCCAGAAGCCATGCCGCTCGCAACCCCCTCCTCCACTGTATGAAAAGTAAGTTTACTCACCAAGGATTTCTGAAGAAGATCCGGTGACAGTTGAGAAGAAACCAGGATAGGGGACGCAGGGGGAGACAAATCCCGCAACACGCCGCCCATGGAGAAAGCAAGGCAAACCTCTGACTCCTTCTGAGGCTCGCACCTCTCTTCCCAGGAAGGGACCGCAGACTGAACATCCGGCATCGGCGACCGGGAGATGAGGTTCCTACAGACCGAAGAAGGAGCCGACCGCAAGAGAACAGTGTCAGCAGATGTCTCACCACACACCAAATTCGGCGTACCGTGGTTCTCTGGAAAATTTGAATTTGAACCATTACGAGGGGAAACAGTAACTTCAACATTTCTCGCTCTGTCCAAGATGGGCGGGTCAAGACCCGAAACCACCTCCGGACCCTACCGAGAGGTTCCATCTATCTCCTTACGCCGCCAACAGGAAACCTCAAGGTGACCGTGTAAGCCACAGAAGACGCAAAAGCGTGGAACCTGATGATAGAATAACCTCTGTTTCTAGGAGAAACCATCACAAGCTTCTAAAAAAACCGAGGACGGACGTTGCAAAGCCAGATCTAACTCCACACAAATTATAGGATTCGCCGCTTCTTGTAGGGTTCTAGTTTTCTCGTCAGCATAGAGGAAGGTCCCGAACGAGTTACCAACTTCCCTGAGAATTGCCGGGTTATGAAAAGGAAGAGGAAGCCCTGGAAGCGAGATCCAAACTGCATCCAAAGAAGCTTCACGGACAAAGTGACAGTCCCATGACCATCTAGATAGGGAAAACCACCAGGAACCACAACGTCTGACCTCTCTAGTCCAGGCCTTGATAAAATCTTCCCTGGACGCTAGATGAATGCAGAAAGCCACCCAGGAAAACTCGGAAACCACCGCCGGCTGAGAAAGATCCCAAGAGTCCACAAAACTCCGGAAAAAGTCCCAGGATGGTTTGTTGGGGCCAAAACGGGACACCAGAGTCAGATCATGGAAAGACGCCTCCTCCCTGAGCTCCTGAGCCGAGAGACTCACAACTGGCACCCCTGTGACCTTCTTAGCCGGGCGTCTCTCCACCGCAACGGGAGGAATAACCGGGAGTGAAACTAATGAGGAAGAAGAAAACCCGGAACAGGCCCTGGAAGCATCACCGCACAAAACCTCTTTAAAAGAAGCCTTTGCATGCGAGTCGACCCCAGAAAGCTCAGAGCAATTATCTTATATCTATTACATTTGTACGGTTAAAAGAAATCAAATCCTAAAGGACTAAAGAGTTTAGTAGTCTTGGTAAACTAGGTACATAAATGAGTTTTGTATTTCAAATGAATACACTAATTATAACATACATTATTTTTTATATAAATAAATAACATTGAGGGTTTATTTAGTCCATCTAGGTAATCCATTCATATATTTCATACTATGCATCATGGATTCTTGAAAAATATATAATAAGGGTGAGATCAAATGCTCATTAATGTTAAATTATACTGATAGTAATAATGAATCAATGATATTAATAATCATGGAATGGTAAATAATTAAAAACACAGACCATATAATCAAAATAATGAGAAGAAAGTGCATAATAAATATTGTACGGTAATATGTGGAAATGAAAGCCATTCAAATAACTAGATAAGGGTAAATAAATATGAGAATGTAAGAAACTGAAACACATTCCATTTAATAAATAAACTAAAAATGAAATGTATCAATAGATATGTCGATAAAAGAACTCATGGATGAATAATAATAACCATCAAATTATCAATAAATGAAATTCTTAATTATTGTACATAATGTTTCACTAGAACATGATACCTTTACTATCAAGATACAGTTTAAACATATCTAATTTGCGCAACTAATTCATCCCATTATACTATCAATGTATCTAGGGGATTTTATTAAATGGTCCCAAACCTGTAGGGCTTTGCAAAAATATTCCCAAACCCATATATTTTATATCCAAAAAATTACTCATATAAAATAAAGAAATGCCTTATAAAAAATTAATATTGAATAATGTATATAAATTTATCAATACTTCCCCAAATAGTCAAATAACATTCAAATTAAAAACCATATGAAAAATGGTATATGGTTTAGGCAATAATCATATCCATGAAAAATGATATGGATGTTCAGGGGAAATTCACTGTCAAATGATCATATGAAATTGAATATTTCATAGGGATGAAAAGGAAGCAAGGAAGTGAATGTGAATAATATCCTTGAAAAAATCAATCATAATCCATCCTTTTGAAAATTAATTATAGTATAAATACAACATAACCCAAGTGGAGTAAACTATAGTGTAATATTCATTGATGTATGGAAACATTATAAAATGATATTTCAAAAAAAAAAATTGAGTTTAATATCCTTTTATTCTAATTTATTTTTGAAAAAAAATATTTTTGAAAATCACTATTGAAAATATTTTCTCTAAAAAGTAACCTTTTAAATAAGAAAAATAAGCTTAATGATATGATGGCGGGTAAATCTATACAAGATATTCAAGGTCAAAAGAATATTTCTTTCACAAGGTTAATGTTTATAAAAATAATTTTTCTAGAACTCGACAAGAAGATTCCTATAAAATCATTAGTAAAAGAAAAACAGGAAAAATACTTTTTTACCAAAAAAATTTCAAAAATTTTTTGAATTTTTTTTAATAAAACATGATTTTAGAAGAAAACAAGTTCTCTAACTGAAGAGAGAAACAATGTCTGGTTTTATGAAAAAGATTTTATGAAAAATTTTGATTACCCAAGATTGAAAAAATGTTAATAATAATTTAAATTGTTTATGAATAAATAGATAAGATAAAATGAAATGTTTAACTGAATAATGGTTATATAATTTCCACAAATGGAAATACCAATGAAAGTCATTAAGGATATTATTAAGGAAAATAAAATTTAAACATTCAAAAGTGTCCCATATAACTTTGTATCATTTTAAATCATAATCCTCAAGGATTAATAACAATAAATGAAAGATTAAAATACCATAAAGATCAAATTATTAATAATATAATATAAAAAAGGGGCAGTAGATACACAATATAAATGATGTAAGTGGGGAACATGAAATTTATCTCACAGATTTAAAATGTGAGATGAGAATCCATTACCTTGGGTTTCCTTTCAGGTGAACATCATTTAACATATTTTGTAACAAACTTATATTAATTTTCTCCTTTCTTGAGAAAATTTTTCATGCTTATCATTACTTTTATTTTACTTTTTACTATGTTTTATACTACTACTAAAACAATTATGTTTACATCGAGTGTTTTTACCAAATTTGGTTTCTGTGTCGAAAAAAACTTTGGTAGGTAAAATATGGTCAAAGGGGACACTATATAATATCTAAAGAATAATATTCATGACATAATTATCATATTTATAAATAAATTATACTTTTAGAAATGATCATTTCATATATTTATGAAAAATGGATCAACGTTACAATCTTGGAGAGAGTAAGTTGTACGTACACATGAGTAATGTTATTATTTCTCAATGATCGCTATGGAAATAAGGTTAGTCACACCATATCATTATATAATGTTCATTATATCATAAATACAATATTATATAATCAAATATAATTATATATATAATTCTTATAATGAAAAAGTAATCACATAATGTTGGGGATACTATAGTCCACCCAACCATGAATAACGTTATCACATTTTATGTGTGTGAAAGGGTAATATGGGAAATGATATATATATATATATATATATATATTCAGAAAATTTATTATTTTTTTAATATGATATTTATGTTTTTAATTTCATAAATTTGTTATTTTAATCAACTTTTATATGTTTCAATTATCATGTGAACGAATCAAATCGCTTTGAGGGGGCAGCGATGATATCATATTAACACAAAATAGAATGTATTGATGGTATGTGTAATATAAGTATTAAATAAGTATTAAGAAATAATAAATATAATATATTCCATATATTAACAGTGTTTCCATCATAATGACCACCATGAGAGGTGGTAAAGGAAAAATGAACAATCATTGTTTTGTGAGGTAGTAGTTCATCGTATATAGAAACAGTATTTTTTTACCCATTATATGGAAGTGTGTGTATGTGTAGGTAAAAATTTTATAATAAAAACTTCCTAGTATATTTATTATACTATACTTGTTATTAATGTATACAAAAATAATATTTGAGTGGTTAGATTGTAACAACCCATGTATTTATAAAATAATACTTTTTCATTTCTATTTATATTTTTGAATAATATATTATTTTTAAATTAATGGGGATGATTTTTTCAATAACATAGTTGAAACGTAATAATGGGTTTCTTCGAAATCATACGTTGCACACAACTTTGAGTTATATCGAAAAATAATATAATAATATTATTATTTTAAATGGCAGTTAACGCCTAGACATTGTATTAGTGGGAATGAACTGAACTAACTAAAATATAATTATACATGT
This sequence comes from Viscum album, assembly GCA_963277665.1. Lineage (NCBI taxonomy): Eukaryota > Viridiplantae > Streptophyta > Magnoliopsida > Santalales > Viscaceae > Viscum > Viscum album. The sequence continues at coordinate 2,137,729,363 of OY728138.1, forward strand.
TTGTTAAATTTCTCTACTTTTATCCAATAAATTTTAGAGGCTTAAAATAAGAATGAATTCCATTTTAAGCATGAAATACTTTAATATTTTTAAAAGGTCATTTTACTGCCTTTTGATGGGTAGCCCTTTTTAAATCTAGTTTGTGTCACATTTATATGTTATATTCAATAAAATAAACTTATTCTATATAATTGTGACATAAAAATTTACTTTGGATAAATTTCATGTAATTTTCTAATAAAGTTCATTTTCAAATGAATAGTGAAAAATACCACATTTTAAGTCCAAATTGCCTTTTCATATAATTTATTTATATGGATAAGTTATTATTATAATTGGTTTTAAATAGTAATTGGATTAAAAATTTATAATTTAATACAATGTTGTTCATTGGAAGTAATTTCACATTGAAATTGGACATAAACACATGTCAATCTTTTGGTAGTTTTTATTTATTAAAAACATGGTTTTTTGGTTTTGACAACGGTAATTAATTTTAAATTAATTTCTAAAACTTTTGTGTTTTGAATTTGAAAAAATGGATTCAATATTTGGAATTATGAGATCCAAATTTTGTAAATTGGTACGTTTTATTTTTAGACATTATGAATAGTAACTTTAGTAATTATTTTATTTACCTTTGTTAAAGGGTAAATCTGGTAAATTAGGGTAAAGAATAATATTATAATAATATTAAACATTCCTAACATGTGTCCTAATACATCTGGATGTGATATTTTATACCATGGTCATCCTTGTGTCTTTATTGGGACCCCAGAGAGCCACTTTGATGTGAAAATTTCATTTTATAATAATTAATTTAAATTAAAGAAAAATATAACATAAACATACCATTTTTACTAAACCTGTTTTTATATGGTGCTATATAATTGATATATTCAATTGTAAAGAGTCATTAGAAATATAAAAATAATTCTTACATCTTGGTATTTTATTTTTAATATTTAGAAATCAAATAAATAAATATATTTATGACGCAATGATTATGTAGTTATTACCTTATTAATGAATGATTTAAATAAATGCGATTTTAAATTTTAAAATAAATTTATTTTAGAACTTTTTATGCCCTAAACTAATTTTATGGATTCCTATGACTTTTTATCTTTGAATTAATGATGTTTTTTTGAAACAATTATGTTTTTCTGTATTTTTAAAAATTCATAAGATGAATAGTATAAAAATTTACATAAATGAGATTTTTAAAAAAATAATATATTATAAAATAATATAATATTTCTAAAAATATATGATTCTTACAAATGACATAGATAATGTTTTAAATGTTATTAATGAACCACTTCAGGTTCAATTATAATTTTATAGTAACTACATTAACCATATAGTATGAATATACATAAATCCATGGTAATTGTTTATTTAGTTAACTAAGGGTTAAAGCTAAAAGATAAGGTTAAATTTGAAAAATAGACTTGTATAAAACCTATGGGTTGTTCTTTTTCTGACCCAAAAGAATATTATATTTGAAATAAATTTCATTGGGACCATTTGAAACCAAAAAGAAATTTATAATAAAATAATACTTCAAAACATTCCTAAAGTGCCCCTCCTCCCTCTTATAAAAGGGAATCACCCCTACACATTTAATCACACCTATAAAGACCCTTTTATCATCCAAACTATACCAAAAAATGCCTCCAACATCCCTCCCTTCCTCCTATAAGCCTTACCTTGGGAATAAATAAATTCAAGAATTCATTTTGGCTCAAATCAAAGGGAGTTACATATTTTAAGAGGTAACGAATTCTCTAAAGTTATTTTCCGTTATTATTCTTCTTCACTCCCTATTATATTAATATTTTTTGATTATATAAAAAAACTATCCCTAATATACTAGTATTTCTATGATAATTATTTTAACTACACTAACACAAACCTCCATCTAATATATATGAACATACTGTTCATGTCGATAGTGAACTACTTCCTCACAAAATGACAATTGTTCTATTTTCCCCTACCACCTCACATAGTGGCCATTATTATGGAAATATATTAATATATGATATGTAATAAATTTATATTGTCTCTATATTTATGTTTTTTTATTTAAATTATACTTTTATACATTCTATAATGTGTAAATATGTTAATTTCATTCGAGGAAGTGCAGACTACCACCCCCTCAAAGTGATATGGATAATTCATTCCATACATGGAATGTATAAAGGATGGTGTTAATGAAATTATATATTATATATAAAGTATTATATTATACTATAATTATAATATACCTATGTATCATTTAGTTTTCTTTCAATTAAATATGAAAAAGAAATTAATGTACCTTTCATGCGTACGTATGGCTTACCGTCTCCATGAATTGTGCGTTTAATTTCTTATCTCCAATTATTATGTACTATGATAAATACACACACACACACACACACATATATATATATATAATAGATATATATGATATTTAAATCATTAATATCATTCTGTAGATAATAGAATTTTGACCACATGGACAATTAGTAATTATAACAAGTTCTTTTTTGACCCAAGTACCGAGTATTGAAAAAACAACCAATATAAAATTAAATAGTAATGTAATGTTTATAACATAGTAATAAGTGATAAAAAAGAAATAATAAACTTGAAAAGGTTTCCAAATCAAGTAGAAATTAACTTAAGTTTATTATTCAGTAAGAACAAGGAACATACGTGATGAGTCAGACTCAAGGTAAGTAACATCATCTCAATATAATTTCATTGAGTCATATTTTGATTTATAAATGACTTCATTTTATATGGTGTATAAACCCCTTTTAATTTTAATTTCATTCAATGGGAATCTTTTTTCAACAAAGTGTTTTACCGAATGAAAAAAAGAATGTTTCTTTTTAACGTATGTTGTGAAAATTACCTTTCCATCACAGCAAGCATTATATTATATTTATATTCCTTTACAAGCCCTAATGCTTTTAAAAGGAAAACAAATATCATATACCCTTTTGATATATTTTTGTATTGAAAATGGTTTTGAGAATGTATTACTTATGTCAATATATTGAATTGATATCTTGGAATTGCAATGTGGAAATGTTATCTTTCCTTTGTGCTTTTTTTATGTGTTATGATTAGTTATGGTTCATGGGAATTATTTATATATATGGGTGATTACATGAAAACCGATGGTGGGTGATCCTAAGATAGCTCTCTAATTCATTGGGTAATGTGACATAGGTAAACACTTATGTTTCTTCGAGGAGATTTATGGAATATAATGTGATGGGTATTCCAAACATAACTCCTTATAGAGATGTGAAAGCTACAATGTAATTATTTTAAGGACGCTAAAATTTACCATTGTGATTTATTATTTATATGGGTTATTCAAAAATCTTAGTGTTTCTTCAGGTATGTTAAAGTTACTATGTTTTATGATTGAAAATAATGAGTTTATTGACTTGTATGTATTGATGGACTATTGTTTTCTTTCTTTATTTTATAACCCTTACTATGATTTTTATTGTCATCACATTTTTAAAAAAAAATCACAGGGTATAAAGAAGGTTAAGAAAAAATATGAATTCAAAAATATTTATATCAAGAAAATAATTCTTGTTTTATTTTATGATGTTTTATTTTTGTGAAAAAATTGGATAGATAAGAATTGTCTACATTGTAATTTTTTAGATGAAATGTAATAGGTATGGATTAATTCTCAAAAACTCAAAACCTGAAAAGATCCTCAATGTCAAATTATTGACATAATTAATATTATGTAATGTTTAAGGCTAGGGCCTTATAGTTGGTGTTAGAGATCGGTTTAGAAAACATTAGGAGATATGATATTATAAAATTAATATCCATAAATTAATTTATGGTATGATTGAAATAGTATAGAATTTGAAGATTACCATGTTGTTTCACCTAGGATATTTCGGTGTTAAGAATGGTTTTTCATAGAAGAAATAGGGCATCTATATTGAGGAGGCATACAAGGGGAAACAACCTTTCCATATCAGCATCCTAAGATGGTTAGAAATAGAATTGAACAGTTTGCTGCCGTGATGGCTTAGTTAACTCTGGTGATAAATGGTGGTTGTGTTTATAGATGATATTTTGGTATATTCTAAAAGTAAAGTGGAGCATGAAAGTCATTTAATGGTTTTATTAAAAACCTTAAAAGAGAAAAATAATATGTGAAATTCATCAAGTGTGAGTTCTTGTTATGACATATTTCATTCCTTGGTCATATTGTTTCTAAATATGGCATAACTGTTGACCCTTATTAAAAAAAAGTTGTTGAAGAGTGGCCAATACCTACTAATATCAATGGGATTAATATTTTTCTAGTATTAGTGGGTTGTTAATGGAGGATTGTTGAAATATTTTCACGGTTATGTATCCCATTGACTAAGTTAACTCAAAAAGGTGTTATGTTCATCTAGACAAAATAATGTGATGAATGTTTTTAGGAATTGAAAATAATATTGGTGAATTCTTCAATTTTGGAACTACCATTTAGAAATGGTGAATTTGTTATCTATAGTGATACTTCGTTGAAAGGATATGGATATGTACTTATAGAGAACAATCAAGTAATTGATTATGCTTCATGTTAGTTGAAACCTCATGAGTTAAATTACCTTACACCTAATTTGGAATTAGTTTTTATTGTTTTAGCATTAAAAATTTGGAGGCATCATTTGTATGATGTAATGTGTGAAATATATTCTAATAAAAAAAATATTGAAGTATATATTCACTCTGAAATAATTAAACATGAGATTGAGATGATGGTAGGAATTAATCAAGGATTATGATTGCATGATTTATTATCATCTAGGAAAAGAAAAAAAAGTGTATGATGCATTGAGTCAAAAAAGTAATTATATATTAACCATGATAGAATTGGAACAATATCCTTTGGTTTTTGATTTGATGATTTTTTATTAGAAGTTATTGGTGTGCGGAATTCCTCTTTTTTGTTTTAGGTGGTAATAAAATCATCTCTATCAGATAGAATTATGATATCCCATAAATAAGAGAGTGAGTTACAGAAAAAAGTATAACAGGTTCAAAAGGGTATGTTACTTGAATTTAACACTGATAATTTTTTTTTTGAGGTTTGAAAGGAGGTTATGTGTGCCTTATGATTCCCAGTTGAAGAAAGAGTTGTTATGTGAAGCCTACACTTCTTCGTTTTCTATTCATCCTAGAAGTACTAAAATGTATAGAGATCTTCAGGAGTATTATTGGTGGGATGGAATGAAAAGAGATATTGTTGAATACACTTTGAAGTGTTTAAATTTTCAACAGGTTAATGTAGAATGATAGTTATGAAAAGGGATGTTTCAGCCTTTTCCAATTCTAGAGAGGAAATGAAAAAATGAGTCCATGGATTTCATAGTGGGATTAGTGAAGACTTTTTTGAGGTAATAATTAAACTGGGTTACTGTAGATCGATTGACTAAATTTGGTAATTTTATTCCTATTTGAGATAATCTATGTCTAGATCAACTTTATCAATTGAATATTAAAGATAAAGCCAGGTTACAAGGAGTTCCCCTCTTCATTTTATCTGATCGTGATCCTAGGTAAAAATCAAACCTTTAAAAGGGCCTTCAGAAGTTTTTGGGTACTGAATTAAATTTTAGTACAACTTTTCATCTGCAATTAGATGGGTAGTCTGAACAAAAAATTCAGACAGTGTAAGATATGTTATATTCTTGTTCATTAGATTACCAGGGAATTTGGAACAAAAATCATTCTTTGGTTGGATTTTCTTATAATAACATTCTTCATTCCAGTATACACATGTCACCATTTGAGGCATTATATGGAAAGTGGTTTTGAAATCTAACTATTTTGGATGAAGTAGGTGAAAGGAAGTTGATGGGACCAGAATTGGTTGAAGGAAAGGATGAAAAAGTTCAGTTGATTCACAAGCACATGATAATAACTCAGAACATGCAAAACAATTATGTAGATAACTGGAGGAAGGATCATTCTTGCAAGGTAGGTCATCATGTCTTTCTCAAAGTTTCTACATGGAAAAGTGTTATGCATTTTGTTAAGAAGGGAAAGCTGTGTCCAAGGTTCATTGGACACAATGAAATCCTCAATAATGTTGGACCAGTTTTATATATAGTGTCTTTACCTCTAATTTTATCCTAGGTACACACTATATTTCATATTTCAACATTGAGAAAGTATATGTTAGATCCATATAATGTTTTGAGTCTAGAGGTAGTTCAGTTGGAAGAAAATCTATCTTATGAGGAACAACCAATCCTGATTCTTGACTGAATAGAGAAAGTGTTACGGAATTAGGAAATTAATTAGGTAAAGGTTTTGAAAAAAACCATATGGTTGAAGAGGAAACATTAGAATCTGAAAATGCTATGAGGGATAAATACCCCCACTTATTTGACAAGTTAATAGAATTGTGAGGAATCAATTCCCAAAAGGTGGTAGGATTTAAAAATACATGTATTTATAAAATAATAATTTTTCATTTCTATTAATATTTATGAATAAGATATTATTTTTACAATTAATGGGATTCTATTTCTGATAGTATACTAAACACGCAACAATAATTTTCTTTGAAATCATATGTTTCACATGAATTTGAGTTATACCAAAAGATAATATAATATTATTATTATTTTAAATGGTAGCTAATGCCTGGTCATTGTATTGGCAGGAATGAAAAGAACTAATAGAAATATTATTATACATGTTTGTTAAATTTTTATGAATTTATCCAATAAATTTTAGAGTCTTAAAATAAGAATGAATTCAATTTTAAGAATGAAATACTCTAATATTTTTAAATGGTTGTTTTACTGCCTTTTCAAGATGGACTTGTTTTAATTATAGTTTTTGTCACTTTTATATATTCTATTTTATAAAATAAATTTCTTCTTTAGAATTGGGACATAAAAATTTACTTTGGATAAATTTTTGATAATTTTCTGATAAAGTTCAATTTTTAATGAGTAGTAAAAAATACCACATTTTAACGCAAAACTATCTTTTCATATAATTTATTTATATGGTTAGATTGTACATATAATTCGTTTTAAAGTTTAATCGGATTATATTTTTATCATATAAACCAATTTTGGTCATTGGAAGTAATTTTACTTTGAAATTGGACATAAAAACATTTCAATATTTTGGTAGTTTTTACTTCTTAAAAAAACACTTTTTTGGTTTTGACAATGGGAATTAATTTTAAATTAATTTATACTACTTTTTTGTATTGAATTTATAAAAATTGATTCAAGATTTTGAATCAAGAGGTCCAAATTCTGTAAATAGATACCTTTTATTTTTAGACATTATGAATGGTAACTTTAGTAATTCTATTATTTACCATGGTTAAAGGGTAAATATGGTAAATAAGGGTAAAAACTAATATTATAATAATATTAAACTACCCTGAAACATGTCATAATACTATTAGATGATATATATAGGACCATGGGAATCATTGGGTCGATTTTGGGACCCCGTGGAGCAACTTTGATGTGAAAATGACATTTTAAAAGAATTAATGTAAAGTAAAGAAAAATATAACTTAAACATGTCCTTTTTAAAAAACTAATTTTTATATGTAGTTATATAAATGATATATTCAACTATAAATATCAATTATAAATCTAAAAAATATTTACAACATCATGGTATTTTTTCATAATTTTTATACATCCAATAAGTAAATATATTTATGACACAATGATGATGTAGTGATTACCTTATTAATGAATGATTTAAATAAATGAGATTATAAATATTAAAATAAATATATTTAATTTTTTTTTATTCCATCCACTAATTTTATGGATGATTATTAATTTTTATATATTAATTAATGAGGTTTTTTTGAATGAATCTTATTTTTATGGATTTTTAAAAAGTCATGATATGAATAGTATAAAAATTGACATAAATGAGTTTTTTAAAAAAAATAATATTTTATTAAATGAAATAATTGTTCTAAAAACTAATATTCTTATAAATGAATTAGATAATGTTGAACATGTCATTAATTAATCACTTGAGGTTCTATTGGAATTTTATAGTAACTATATTAACCATATAGTATGAATAAACCAGAAGACATGGTAAGAGTTAAATTAGTTATCTAAGGGTCAAAGCTAAAAGATAAGGTTAACTTTGTAACCTATAATTTTATAAATGCTATGTCTTGAGAGATTTTAGACCCAAAAGCATCTTATCTTTGAAGTAAATGACTTTGGGACCATTTGAAACTAAAAATCATTTTATAATAAAATAATACTTCAAAACTATCCAAAAATACCCCTCCCCCCTCTAATAAAAGGGCGTCACCCCTATCCATTTAATAACACCTATCAAACCCCTTTTCTCATACAAACTATTCCCACATAATCTCCCAACATACCTCCCTTCATCCTAGAATCCTTACCTTTTGCATAAGGAATTTTAGGAAAGCCTTTTGGCTCAAATCAAAGGGAGTTACACATTGTAAGAGGTAACATCTTCTATAAAGTTTCTTCCATTATTTTATTATTAACTCCCTATTATATTCATATTATTTGATTAAATAACAAATAAATTATCCCTAATATACTATTATGTTGATATTATAAGGATTAGAACTACACTTACACAAACCTCCATCTAATGGAAATTAACATATTGTTTCTGTGGAAGGGGAACTATGACCTCATGAAATGATGATTGTTCAAATTTCCCCTAAAACATCTCATGGTAGAAATTATGATGGAACTATATTTATATATGATTTATATTATATTTATATTTTATATATGTTTCTATTTTTTTATTTAAATCATTCATTTATTCTTTCCATAATGTGTAAAAACGATAATTTCATTTGAGGAAGTGTGGAATACCGCCCCCTCAAAGTGATATGACTCATTCATGACATAGATGTAACATATTAAGGATGAAATTAATGAACATATTTAATGTATATAAAATATGATATTATTATTTAATTATAGTATACCTATTTATAATTTAGTTTTCATTCCATTAAATATGAAAATGAAATTAAAAGCAGTATTCATGCGTACGTACGACCTACCATCTCCATGAATAGTGTATTTAATAAATTATCTCCAAATGTTATTTACTATGTTAAATACATATATATATATACACTAGATATATATGATATTTAAATCATAAATATCATTATAGATATAATGGAATTTTTACCCCATGGACAATTTGTAATTATAACAAGTTTATTTTTGACTGAAGTACCGAATATCGACAAAATGACCAATATTAACTTAAATAGTTATGTAATGTTTGTAACATATAAATAATTGATATAAAAGGAATAATAAACTTTAAAATGGTTCTGAATCAATAAGAAATTATCTTAATATTATTATCGAGGAAGAACAAGGAACATATGTGATGAGTCAGACTCAAGGTAAGGGACTTCATCTCAATATCATTTCATTGAGGAAAATTTTGATTTATACATGACTTTATTTTATATGGTGTATAAAACTCATTTACCTTTAATTTAATTTAAAGGTTATCTTTTTTTAATTAAGACTTATACTAAACGACAAAAATAATGTTTCTTTTTAACATACGTGGTGATAATGACCTTTCTGCCGCTGTGAGAATTATTTTATATTTGGTGTCCTTAACAATTTGTATTGTTTTTAAAAGCATAATAAATACCGTGTACCCTTTTTACATATTTCAGTATTTAAAATGGTTTTGATAATGGATTTATTATGTCAATGTATTGAACTGATATCTTTTGATTGTAATGTGGAAATGATATCTTTCCTTTATGCTTGTTTTATGAGTTATGATTATGTTATTGTTTAGGGTAATTATTCATATATACGAGTGGTTCCATGATAAACCTAGGGTGGGTGAGCCTGATATAGCTCTCTAATGCATTGGGTAACATGGCAGAGGTAAAAGTTAATATTTCTTCTAATAGATTTAGGGAATATACTTTGATGGTTATTCAAAACCTAACTCCCTATATAGTTGTGAAATATATAATGTAAGTGTGTTATAGATGCCAAAATTCAACTTTGTGATTTATTATTTGTATTTTTTATTAATAAATATTATGATTTTATATGGTATGTTAAATATTATAGGTTTTATTATTGAAAAGTACGAGTTTATTGATTTGTATGTATTGACAGACAATTATTTTCATTCCCTATTTTATAACCCTAACATAGATTTTTTATGCTCATCCCAAGTTCTTGAAATGTTTTTAATAGGTAATAAGGAAGGGTAAGATAAAGGATTAATTCAAGATGATTTATGTCAAGAAAATAATTATGGTTTTATTTTCTGTAGTTTTATTTTTGTGAAAAATTTTGATAGAGAAGAATTTCCTACCTTGTAATTTTTGAAATGAAATGTAACAGTTATGGACTAATTCTCTAAAAATATAAACCTAAAAATATCCTAAATGTATAATTATTGACATATATCAAGATTATGTAAAGATTAAGGATGGATCCTTATATAGATAATAGAAATAAAACTAAAGTGGTTAAGGAAAAATGTTAGCTCTTAATCAGGTAACTCCTTTTCCTTTGAACCAAAAGGCTTCCTTGGTTGGATTTATAACCAAAGGGGGGATTCAAGTTCGAGGGTAGAAATTTGGGAATATATTTTGGTAGATATATTACTAAACTATTTGGTTTTATAGGTGTTAGGAATGTGGATATGTGGTGGCCTTTTATAAGGGAGGAAAAGGACTCACTTGGTATTTTTGAGAAGAAGGTAGGTAAACCCATGTTTTTAACAAACAAAAATGTCATAAAAAAATAAAAAAACTCAAAAATGGAATGTTTTATGAACTAATTATTGTAAATAAATTGTTTTTTTAAATGTTTCTAGGTCATTTGTCCCCTAAGTTAATGGTTTTGTCCTTTAGTAAGCGTAATTTTCCTTAATAATTGTTAATAATTTTAGCCACTTTCACTAAACGTTTTGGTAAAAACAAAAGTTTGTATTATTATATATTATAAATTATTGTGATTACAAATATGGAATTAATTTTTTAAAATTCAACCATAGACATTTCATGAATTGACTTAAATTTAACCCCGTTTGCGGGACGAAAATACAGGTTTTTAATGTAAAAGCATTTGAATCTTTACTATGTTTTTATAATCAATTTCAAGGTGATGTTTATTAAAATTTCATAAATATTATTCATTGATAAAACTATGATCTAAATAAACTTTAAAAAAATTAAAATTTTAATTTAATCATATAAATTAATTAGATGAAAATGCACTTTTGAAATTATATTTAGTATTTTTAATTACTCATTAAAAACTTTAATGTTTCATAAAAATATAAAAATTAAATATAACATAATTATTATGTTTATATTTAAAATATAAAGTTTATTATTTACATATTAAATAAATTAACATTTCAAAATTCATATTTAAAATGGTTTATCAATTAAAAGGTGGTAAAATTGGCTTTATAAAAATATAGTGTTTTTATGTGTAAAATAGAGTTTGTTCTAATCTTATGTCAATAAATATTTATGGATGATAATAATAAACATTCCATTCAATATATAATATATATATTTCATTAAAATCATTAATTAAGTTTAATTATATATTTTTATTAATACAAAACTCCTTTGGAAGCATAAAAATAAAAATATTTCTTTTTATATAAAATTGGTTATTATTTTCATTTATCACTAATTGGCATACCATTAATTAATTTTATATTTATATAAACCATGAATTTTTATATGTTAACAATATTAATAATCACTAACATAAAGACCATGTTATTTCATATTATATTAAATAATAATATTTTAACAATACTTTGTCACATGGTGAAACTGGGTCTTGTGTCTTACACAAGCTATAAGAGAAGGTAACTATTGCATGTAACATAGTCTCTAGAGGAAGGTCTCCATTGTGTTTAATGAATTAAATCTCAGTGTTTCATGAATTTAAATTTATATAATCTTTTTTAAATAGTAATATATTATAAATTATCTTGATATTATATTTCCTTATGTGCTTGGTGTCGTGTGCTATACACACTATCAAATACTGGGTTCTTTGTTTTGATTGTTGGGGTGTCACATTTTCCCCACCTTATTTAAATTGTATCCTCATAATTTAATATCGATCATGGTTATATATTGTTTGAAACTTCGTAAGTTTGAAATCCCACATTGGGAGAAGGGTTCATAAGTTATCCTTTATAAAAGTGAGAATGGAAAGTACAAAGGTCGCATGGACTAGCATGTAAATAGGTATTTATGTAAGAGAACATCAGAGGAAAGTAGAGACATGTACATGGAAGAAAACATGTAAAGATTTTTAAGAAGTGAATGGGGTCATCCATCACAACAAATTGTATAATCAATATAATGTTTAGGTCCTCAAAGCTATATATCTGTGGCGATTTAAGAGACTACCAGTTCAATAAGAAATAAGTTTTTAGGATAAAATTTTATTTCGAAGTCATTATCCAATATTAGTTAATTATTATATTGACCATGAATAAAAGGATATATTCATACTTGATAGGTTTCAATTTCATATGAAAAATCCTAAATTTTGGTTGTTCTTTGATCAAATTCTAATTTATCCCTTTACTACCAGAAATTAATTTACCAATAATAAATTTTTTTATGCGTGAAGTAATAAAAGAAATTTTAAAGGATCATATGTCCTATAAAAGATAGATATGTCTAACTAATTGTCTTTAATAATCTTTCAAAACCAATATGGTTTATAGATTACTCTCTAATCCTGAAAATTGATACTATTGGTTCATCAATAATATTTGTTCATAAATTTTTTTTAACTATAAACAATGGAAATTTAACAAATACATATCGTAGGTTTTGGTTTTCATGAAACCTGTATCATCCTTAGGTTATGTTGTAACATCCCAGATCCTGGTGCCCCATAATGGGTGCCCCGAACCCGGTTGGTCACATGACCTCAAGCGCATTCCCCCAAATGCCAGAGGCTGTCAACTAGCAGCGAGGGCCTAGGACTGATAGTAGGGAAACTATGCCCTCATTTTTCAAAGTGTAACGCTACAGAATAAATATAAAAATAGAAAAGAAGCAGCAGTAAACAACATAAACCTGAAATGGACAACGGAACTGAAGTAAAAGATAACCAACATTCATATATATGATGATGAAACATGTATCTAATCTAAGAAAACAACCAAAACAGGATACACTGCAATCTAATATAGTGCAAAAAGGTAAAAAGTATATAAAAACAAAACCAAAGAAGTGTAATCGGAACTCAGCAGCATCGCAAGCCTAATCTCGGTCCCATGCTCTCCTACTCCTCTGCAATAATCATGTACCAGTGTTGGGACCCTTTCCCTTATTAACACCTGCAACAATATAATCTGTTTGGGCCCAAGACATGACCCAAACAGGGTGTGAGAAATAAATCCCAGTAGGCAACAACCAAAGGCCCATCCCCAACTGTCAGTGAAAATGTGCAACAATAGTGTGAAATAATGAAATGCAGTAAACTAAGAAGTAGTCAAAAGAAACCATTACTACCAGTTATATTGAAATTTTAATAATTATTTAAAAATTCTATATAACTGAATTATGAGTTTTCCCAAGACCCAGCCTCGGCCGAAAATCTCCTATACAGTGCCACAATAGAAATCATAATAGGCTATCAAACAGGTAAAATATAATAATAGTAATACCAAGCATGTACTTTAGCTTGGCAGGTACAACCTAAAAAATTACCACAATGAATATTCAAAGTAAACATTGTCCTCATACATGTGAATCCTTAACCTCAGGCAACCAGAATCGAAACTCTCAGGTGACTGCCCTTAGGCATAACAAATATTTTTCTCAGGCTTACGATATATTTCCCTTAGGCATGAAAGCTACTGCCCTCAGGCTAACCAAAACCTTTCCCTCAGGCTAAACAAACATTTCCCTCAGTCATTCCCTAGTAAAAATAAACAACTGGGATGAGCCCAACACATAAGTGAGAAATTTATATATTTACTCTCATGAAAACTCAAAACATGCTATAAACACAACATTCCCATGAGTATCCTGTCTAAACAACTAAGCAAGGGAACTGCACCCTCGGGGTGGCCTTGGATCAAAGCAGCGATCCCAAATAGTAGTTTTTACATAATCAAAAGATTACCTATGTAATTCTAGGAATCTAAATAGTCATGGACTTAGCCACACGACACCCCAAACATGGGCACATGGAACAACGGTACAAAAAATCAACTCAATAGTTGGAATCAAACACAAGACCACCTAGCTCAATCTCCTCTGATCGATATACATGAAAGGCACCTCCCAAAACAACCAAGAACGATGTATATCTGAGATAAAAGACTACCCGTTATAACCCAAATAAATTCCTTTAGGGAAATAAATAGAAGGAGAGGTTCAAGAAGAGAAAATATCTCACCCACGTGGTTCAAACGAGATCGACAGCGGAGGAATCAGAGTCCCAGTGAGCGTTCGGGAGCTCCTCCAATCCCCAACTTCCTCTCTCGCGACTCCTGGTGCTTTCTATGCCTCCTATTCCAAATGAGGAGGCTACTGCCTATTTTTAATGAAAAAATAACTACACGATGTGTACTCTCAAGTACACGGCATGTAAATTCCATTTTTTAAACTGTTCTACTGGCGGCTTCTTTCCACCACCTCACTATTCATCCACCAACTTGATTACATGAAGTGTACTATCATTCATCTCGTGGCTACTTTCATTGCCTTACTATTCACCTACCAACCGATTACACGACGTGTATTACTAAGTACATGGAGTGTAGTTTTTTTTACACCCTTAATCACCGACAAGCCTACACGCCCTATATTCTCATTCCACATGACCAAAGTACATGGCGTGTGTACAAAAGTACACGGCATGTACCCATAAATTTGGGATTTTCCCCACATTTCTCTTGTTTTCTCAAAAACACATAAGGAAAAAGGAAAAGAAGAAACCTTTACTTGAAGAATAAGAACCGGGTTCTTAAAAACTTCCCCTTTAAAGAAATTCGTCCCTGAATTGCCCTTCCAAGGGTGGTGAAGATAAAGCTGAGAGAAACATTGGCCACTGAGCATGTACGTCAGTCTCCTACTCCCAGGTTTCGTCCTGCACTTGGCCTTGCTGCCATTGCACCCATATGAGAGAAACTGACAGGCCTTGGAGAACCTTCATGCTCTTATCAAAAATAAAAATCAGATGCTCCTCAATGGATGTATCGACCAGAAGTTCAACCTCCTCAAGCTGAAAAACATGAGACAGGTCATAGTGATACTGGCGCAGTTGAGATACATGGAAGACGTCGTTCATGGCCCGATACCTCTGTAGTAACTACAACCGATAGGCAACCATCCCGACTCTCTCCAAAATCTCAAACGACCCCACACATCTCCGTAAAAGTTTGCCCTGTCTCCTGATCTGCCTATGTCGCAACCTCAGTGAAACACGAAAAAAAACCTGATACCTAACCACGAACTCCAAGGGTTGTCTGTGGTGATCAACATAAGATTTCTGATGAGACTGTGCAGTATCCATCCGCTTCTGAATCAACTGGACCTACTCTAAAGTCTCCTGCATGAGACGTGGTCCCAGTAAAGATACCTCACTTGCCTCCAACCAACACAGGGGTGATTGGCATGGCCTACCATATAAAGCCTTGTAAGGTGCCATCTAATTAGTTTCTTGAAAACTATTATTGTAGGAAAATTAGACTAAGGGTATGTTCTTCTCCCAAGAGCCCCCAAAGTCTAGGACGGATTCACGAAACTTGCCCTCCAGCACCTGTATTATATGCTCTAACTGGCCATTGGTCTGAGGGTGGTAAGAAGTGCTCAGAAGCACCTGTGTACCCAGTGCCCTCTGAAAAATCTTCAAAAAAAGAGATTAAAAACAAGCATCCCCATATGAAATGATAGAACGAGGGAACCCATGAAGATGTACTATCTCTCGGATATACAACTTCCCGTGCTCATCAACAACGAAGGTCTCCTTGATCATAAAAAAGTGAGAGACCTTTTTAAGTATTTCCACAATGACCCATACAACATCATTGCCTCGAGGTGACCTCAACAACTCAGTCACGAAGTCCATCGCGACATCATACCCTTTCTACTCTGGAATGGGTAACTGTTGTAACAGTCTGGCTGGACTCTGATGCTCCGCCTTCACCTGCAGACAGATGGAACATCTCATTACAAAACCAGCTACCTCTCTTTTCATACCTGGACACCAATACTAATGTCTCAAGTCACGGTATATTTTGGTAACTCTAGGATGCACTACCCAAGAAAAATCATGAAATTCCCACATCAAATCATCGCGTATATCTCATGGTACCCACAATCGTCCATGGATACATAGTACTTCGTCATCACCTATCGTCCAACCAGGAGGAGGGTCCCCACTTGCCACTGAATCACGTAGAACTAGGCCTTCTGAATCTGATAGCTGTCTCATACTCACTCTATCCAGGAGGGTAGAAGTCACAGCTAAGGATGAATGATAGGTTCACCCCTGACTATCATGTACCTCCAAATGCATCTCCAAGAACAAATCCATAATCTTTCACTCACCACTGGCCTCCTGCACTGCATGTATCTAATTCCTCCTTCTCAGTGCATCAGCTACTATGTTACCCTTATCAGGTGTATAGGCGAGCTCAAACTGAAAGGACTGAAGGTATTCAACCCACATTCGCCGTATCAAATTCAGGTCACGCTTGGTAAAGATGTATTTAAGAATTTTGGGGTCCATAAACACCAAAAAATATTCTCCTAAGAGATAATGTCTCCAACAGTGTAACGCATGAAAAACTGTATCCAACTAGAGATAATGCATCAGGTAATTCCTCTCATGTGGCCTCAACTGCCGAGACCTGTACACAACTACTCGATCACCCTGCATCAACACTACTCCCATCCCAATACCCAATGCATAACAGTAAACTATATAGATCTTCCCTTTCTCTGGAAGTATCAAAACTGGTGCTGATGTCAACTTTCCCTTCATCTCTTGAAAGGCTGTCTCACAAGCTTCTGACCAAATAAACTTCATACCATTCTTAATCAAACCTGACAATGGTGCTACGAAGCAGGAGAAGTCATGTATAAAGCGCTTGTAGTAACCATCTAGCCCAATGAAACTTCATATTTCAACCACGTTATTCGGCTGCTCCCAGGAAACTACTGCTCTCACTTTCTCTGGGTCTACTGCAACTCCTGCCACTGAAATAATATGACCCAAGAAGTGAATCTGGTCTATTTAAAAGTGGAACTTTGAGAGCATAACATATAATTGATGATCTCTTAGTGTACTCAATATGATCTCAAGATGGGTAGCACGATCGTGTTGAGTGTGAGAGTACACCAAGATATCATCCATGAAGACTACCACAAAAGAATCCAGATATGGGTGGAACACATGATTCATCAGAGCCATGAAAACTACTGGAGTGTTTTTGAGTCCGAATGGCATGACTATGTACTCGTATAGACTATATATTCTCTAAAAGTCTGTAAGTGGTATATCTGATGGTCTAATGTGCAAATGATGATATCCAGATCTCAAGTCAATATTCAAGAACACTCGTGCTCCTCAAAGTTGATAAAAAAGATCACCAATCCTTGTAAAGGGATATCAGTTCTTAACTGTCATCTGGTTCAGCTTCTGATAATCCACAGAGAGTCTGAGGGTACCATCCACCTTCTTAATGAAAAGGACAAGAAAACCCCAAGGAGAAGTACTGGGTCAGACGAAACCCTTTACCTGCAACACCTCCAACTGCCTCTTGAGCTCCTGCAATTCTAGCGTAGCCATCCTATAAGGAGGAATGGGAACCGATGCCGCTCCTGGAACAAGATCAATAGGGATACCCACCTCTCACTTCATAGGTATACCTGAAACGTCATCTAGGAAGACATCCTTGATACGATTTACCACTGGAGTAAAATCCTTCTGACAAGTTCCCCAGTCATCCAGATATAAAATCGCAATCTAGGCTGTCAGTCCACCTTGCCCATGATGCTTGGGTCTGGATCGGCTCTCCAGGACATCCCATTCTCCCTTGTATAGAAAATCTCTGCCCTCTGGTGACGTGAAACAAACCCTACGACGATAGTAATCCACAAAGGCTCGGAAGGGTACAAACCAGTCCATCTCAAGAATGAAATCATAGCCTGTCATCTCATGATATCATATGAAGAAGAAACACAGAGCCCATGGCTATCCACAATGAGCACACATATAAATCTATGTGTAACACCAGTATCAAAAAGTACTAAAGATAAAATAGAAGAAACTAGAATTGTACCTCTGATAGTGGAAAGTCTAGAATCCTACTCCTATTGGGTCTGTTGAACAACATATGCCTACCCAGTGTTGTGGCCCTGAGACCCAGCCTCGGAACCCTGAGCTGACCCACCCTGCTATCTCTGAGATCCCAGTGTATGGCTACCACAACCACGACCACCACTTCATCCTGAACATCCTAACG
The DNA here is from genome assembly GCA_963277665.1 of Viscum album. NCBI lineage: Eukaryota > Viridiplantae > Streptophyta > Magnoliopsida > Santalales > Viscaceae > Viscum > Viscum album. Next base: position 2,137,747,924 of record OY728138.1, read on the forward strand.
TATTCCAATTCCCTAACTGGTAATAAGATGCTGGCCCTACTCCTACATGCATAATCTGTACAAAACCCCTCTCACAAGTCACTAGTGGAAAAACCCTACAAAAACACTGAAGATGACCCATCTTGCTGCAATCTTGACACTCTACTGGATCATGTGGACACTGAGGTCTCTTGTTCCCCTCTTTACCATACAGGTATCATATCACCTGGCCACTTGAAGAATTCTTCTAGCTAGTACTACCACCTTGAGAGAAATTCATCTACCTCTTTCTCTTGCTGGTGGAAATAGTACCAGAGACCGGTGTTGAACTGACTGGGTCCACACCACTAGCTTCCCGCAGGTTCCACTCAGTAATCATCACTTGGTTCAAAATAGCATGCACTGTCGGCAACCTGAAAACATTCACCAATTTGTAGATGTCATACCGAAGACCATCCTCTAATCGTCTAGCCCTCAAATTCTCATCACCCACCAGAACAGGTAAAAAACACGGTAGCTTGGTAAAGTGGGAAGAATAGTCTATCATTGACATGGAACCCTGCTGCACATTCATGAACTCTCATGCTCGATCTTCCCTTAGCGTCTCTAAAAAGAAAAATTCAAAGAAGACTGCCTGAAAATCATCCCACACTATGTCTCAATGATTCTCAGTCTGGGTGGTAACATCCCACCATCTTTTTGTGGAATCACACAACATGTATGTAGCGAGCTTGACCCTGCTTCCAGGAGGTGTCTCCAGATTCTCGTAGATCATCATCGTAGAACACAACCATGAATCCGAAGCCTGTGGTCCTCCATCCCCTAAAAACGTAGGCGGATGTTGTTGCTATAATATACATATTAGCTTTGCCATAGATGGGGAAAACAGTAGTGCTCCCTGGAAGGTCTCCATGAACTTCATAAAGCCTTCACAGACTAGCGCATTCACGCCTATATCTGGTATAACGGCTGGAACCACATCTGGAACTACTGGAGGATCCAATGGTAGCCCATGTATTACTGTCTCTAGAGTATAATCATCACCACTCTCCTGACGAACAACTCATGGTCGTCTTGATAGCATGACTCTCCAAGGTCAAACACATGCCTTAGATCAAGATCTTCAAAGAATAAGAACTGGAAACGTAAGAACAAAATAGAAGAAATAAAACATTCATGTTTTACAAAACAAGACTACACAGTGTGTATAATAACTACATGGAGTGTTCCCTTAAGTCTTTCAAATGGGCGTGTACTTCTTCCATAACTGTTCGTGTAACATCCAAAATACACGGTGTGTTTTCCTTACCCAGGGCATGTACATGAATTTTCTTCCCCTGCCCGAGTCCTTCAACATGGCTAAGCCACATGGTCCTCTTTAGAGCAAAGCTACATGGCATGTTTGTTCCAGACACGGCATGTATGCCACCCTATTTCTCCATCCACATGACCAAGTCCACACGGTCTCTCACCGGTCATGACTACACGGCATATCCCATAGGTTCACGACTTGTACTAGACCGGCTTTACCGACCCACGTTGTTCGAGACACAGTCGGATACACAGCTCACACTACACGGCGTGTTCCAGAAAGACACGACGTGTACATGAAAAGATAACACCGACCCGTGTTGTTAGATACATGGCCGGATCCCAAGATTACACTACACGACGTGTTCATAATTGACACGGCGTGTATAAGCTAAGATTTCTCCATCTGTGTCGTTAGTGACACAGGCAGACACTGGGTCAACCCTACAAGGCGTGTGCAACTGGTACACAGCGTGTTTCCCCCAAGAATTTTTCTATCCCATGTCTCAGAACACACGACCTATGACACGGTTAGAGACTACACAACATGTACATAATATACATGGCATGTACTTAAGATAACAGTTTTTCCCAAATAGAAGAACATAGGGCATGTAGTCAAAACTACACGGTGTGTTTTATGGGTTTTCCTAGACAGTAAGACTCAGAAACTACTCCAGAGTCCAAAAAAAACTGAAACGAACACTAAAGTGAAAAATTCTGATCTGTGAGGGCCCATACTCCCCACAAAGAAAAGCTTGGAATCTTATACTTGTCATAACAAGGTAAACAGGTCGACGATCCACCAAATTCCAATTGATGAGGGCCCATACTCCTCAAGATCCAAAGTTTGATGGTCATTCAAAAAACATTACATAACAATACCCTAACAAATAGCAAGTATTTTATCAATGAATCTATCACAACAACATGCATTTTATATCACAACATCTATCACAAAAAATGCAATTTTTAATGCACCTACATGGCATGGAAACTATGCATGACATGTGATTCTATCATTTGCCTAAATGATGCATGTGATGGCATAACCTCAAATGATTAGGTTGAAACTAAGTAAAACCCATGTATAAAATATAAACAACACCACACAAGTGCATCACCAAACGGTGAAAATCAAATCAACTGTAAAATTTCAAAATAGAAAAATTGCAATAAAATAAGGTAGATTGGATTTTCCCTGTACACTATTTAGCTACTATCGAGCACAACTTATTTCCAAGAATATAATCCCTTATATACCTGGATATGGAACCAAACAGTAATTCAAGGGAAAAAAAATCCTCTAATACCACATTGTAACGTCCCATATCCGGGTGCCCCACAACGGGTGCACCGAACCCGATTGGTCACATGACCTGAAGCACATTTCCCCAAATTCCAGAGGCTTCCGACTCTCAGTGAGGGCCTAGGACTGGTAGTGGGGAAACTATGCCCTCATTTGTCAAAGTGTAGCACAGTTGAATAAATATAAAAACACAAAAGTGGAAGAACTAAAAAATATAAACCTAAAATGGACAACGGAACTGAAGTAAAAGATAACCAACAATCATATATATGATGATTCAACATGTCTCAAATATAAGAAAATATCCAAAAAAAGATACAATATAATCTAATATAGTACAACATAAGGTACAAAGTAAAACAAAACAAAACCAAAGCAGCGCAATTGGAACTTAGCTGCATCACAAGCCTAAGCTCAGTCACATGCCCTCCTAATCCTCTGCAAAAATCATGTACCTGTGTAGGGACCCTTTCCCTTATCAACACCTGGTGCAATATAATTTGTTTGGGCTCACGATATGACCCAAACAGGGTGTGTGAAATAAATCCTAGTAGGTAACCACTAAAGGCTTGTTCCCAACTGTTATTGAAAATGTGTAGCAATAGTGTATAATAATGAAATATAGTAAACTAGGAATTACTCAAAAGTAACCATTCCTACCAGCTATATTTACATTTTTATAATTACTTAACAATTAAATATAATTGAATTATGAGTTTTCCTGAGACTTAGAGTTGGCTGATAATCTCCTATACAATGCCACAATAGAAATAACAATAGGCTATCTAACAGGTAAAAGATATTAATAGTAATATCAATCCTGTACTTTAGCTTGGTAGGTACAACCTAAGAAATCACCACGGTGAATATTTAGAGTAAACATTGTCCTCATACATGTGAATACTTGCCCTCAGGCAATTAGAATCGAAACCCACAGCTGACTGCCCTTAGTCATAATGAATATTTCCCTTAAGTATATGAGATATTTCCCTCAGGAACAGAAGCTACATCCCTCATGCATATGAAACGTTTCCCCCGGGCTAAACAAAACCTTTCCCTTAGGCTAAAAAAACATTTCCCTCAGGAATTCCCTAGGAAAAACAAATAACCGGGCTGATCACAATGCATAAGTAAGTAGTTTATATATTTCCTCTCAAGAAAACACAAAACAAGCTATAAACATGGCATACCCATGGGTATCATATCCAAACGGCTAAAAAAGGGAACCACACCCTTGGGCTGGCCTTGGATCAAATAAGCAATCCCAAATAGCTTTTGTTACATAATCAAAAGATTACTTATGCAATTATAGGTATCTAAAAAGTCAAGGCCTCATCTACACAACACCCTAAACACGAGCTTGTGGCATAACGATGCACAAAATCAACTCAACAGTTGGAATCAAACTCAAGACCACCTACCTTGACCTCCTCTGATCGATATATGTGAAACGCGCCTCTTGAAATAACCAAGAACAATGAAGATATGAGAAAAATATTACTCTTTTAAACTGAAATAACATCCCTTAGGTAATTAATTGGATGGAGAGGTTTAAGAAGAGGGAATATCTCACCCGTGCGGTTCAAACGAGATCGACGACCAAGGAATCGGAGTCCCGGTGAGCATTCAGGAGATCCTCCAAGCCTCAAATTCCTCTCTTGTGGCTCCTAGTGCATTCTATGCCTCCTATGCTGAATTAGGAGGCTACTGCATATTTTTAACTAAAAAACATAACTACACGACATGTAATCTCAAGTACACAGTGTGTTATTTCCATTTTTTTAACTATTCTAGTGGCAGCTTCTTTCCACCGCCTCACTATTCATCTGCCAACTTGATTACACGGTGTGTATTACTAAATACACAGTGTATACTATTGTTCCTCTGGCGGCTAATTTCACCGCCTTATTGTTCTCCTACCGACTGATTACACGGTGTGTATTACTAAGTACATGACATGTAGTTAGTTTTTACACCCTTAATCTCCGACAAGCCTACATGCCCTGTATTATAATCCCACACGACCAAAGTACACGGTGTGTGTACAAAAGGACATGGCGTGTACCCATAAATTTGGGATTTTCCCCACATTTCCCTTGTTTTCTCAAAAACACGTAAGGAAAAAGGAAAAGAAGAAACTCGTACCTCAAGATTAAGAACTAGGTTCTTATATATGTAGTCATGACCCATAGTCTTGTCGTAATTGATTAGTTGTCACCTGGCTTATAGGTTGTCCTTTTCTAATACCAATTTAATAAAATTTTCGAAATAAATATAATGGAAATCCTTGAAATTAGGTAAATCACTAAATAACATTTTAAATAAGGTTTATAATACAACCTCAGTACATAAATACTTCATCCAATTATTTCCACATAGGTACTTCTTTGGTCTTGGGTTTATTCATAATATTATTCATCAGATTTATATAACATGAAATGTCATATCTAATATAAACACCTTAGTTTTAACATAATATGTTCATTATCAACATACATCATAGTGATTTATATCAAAAATTTGAATTATCCTAAGCATATCCCCGGTGAGTGTGAAACCAGGTTCACAATAAGGCCCTTTTTTGTGTACTAGGATACATTGAGTCTGACCTATAACACCTTGTATGAGTTATTAATCCTAGTTACATCTATTCTAGAACCACGTCCATATGTAGTATCTAGAAGGGATGTATTTCTAGGATGAGCCCTTATAATCTATACCTTACCAAAATTCTAGGATTTTCTACTATACTTATCCTAAAATTCTACCTTATGGTTATGCTCTATAACCTATGTTTTCCAAAATATAGATCCCAAGGATTATACTAAAATTACTCTAATACCAACTGTATTGACCCAACCCCAAAAATCTAGAATCCCATTTCTACTATCAATTACATTTTCATGATTACAAGGAATCAAATCCTGAATGACCGAAGAGTTTAGTAGTCCTGGTAATCTAAATACATAAATGATTCTTGTATTAAAAATTAATACAAAGATTAAAATAAAATTATTATCTAAATAAATAAATAACTTTGAGAATAAATTTAGTCTATTTAGTGAATCCTTGAATATCATTCATAATAAGCTTCTTGGATTCCTAGGAAAAAAACATAATAATGGTGTGTTGAAAATGCTTAATAAGGTTATAGTATATGAGATGAAATAATTAATCAATGAGATTAATAATTATGGAATAGTAAATAGTAGAACACACACACCATATAATCAAAAAACTTGTAAGGAATTTCATAAACAATATGTAATGTTAATACATGGAAACACATGGCATTCAAATAACTAGATAAGAAAAAAATCCATATTGCAAGGTAAGAAACTGAAAAATATGAAATTTAATCAATGAATTACTAATGAAATGTATCCATATATGTTTCTAAACTAGATTTCATGGATGGATAACTGTAAAAAAAATTCTCAATAAGGAAAATTCTTAATTATTAGAAGTCTTGTTTCCCAAGAACATGAAACATTTTCCATTAAGAGACATTTTTAAATTTTCTGATTTGTGCGACTAAATAATCCCATGATACTACTGATGAATCTAGGGTCTTTCATTAACCCACCCCAACCCATAGTTATTCTATTAAGTGATCCCAAAAACTTTTATTTCATGTCCAAGACATTACTCATATTGAGTAAAAAATACACCTTATCAAATATTCCAATTAAATAAGTTATATGAATTTATCAATATTTCCCTAAATAATCAAATAACTTTTAAATTAATCACCATATGAAAACTTTTATATAACTTATTTTACAATCATATCCATGAAAAATTACATGGATATTTAGGGAAAATTCAATGTCAAATTATCATAGGAAAATGAATATTTCATGGGGACTAAAAGAAATCAAAGAATTGAATATGAATACTATACTTGCAAAAATCAATCGTAATCCACCGATGGTAATATTAAGGATGGTATCAATACGACGTATCCAAAGTAGATTAAATTAAAGGGTTATTTATGTTGATGAGTGGAAACATCATAAAAATATCTTTTAATAAAATTCATGGGGAAAATATACATTTTTTTTGAAAAAACATTTGAAAAAAAATCATTGAAAATTAGTTTTGAAAATATTTTCCTAAGAAAATTAACCCTTTAAAAATTCTATGTAAGCCTTAAATAAATGATAGTGTGTAAATCCATTCATATCATATGAGGTAAAAAGAATATTTATTTTGTATGGTTAGTGGTTAGAAAAATGCATTTTTTGGAAAGAGACAAAAATATTCCTTTGAAATCATTAGTAAAATTAAAAAGGGTAAAATTTATATGAAAAATAATTTTAAAAACATATTTAATTTTTTTAAATAAATAATGGGTTTTAGAAGAAAATAGGTTCCCTAACTAAATAGATAAACAAAGTCATATTTTCTTAGCCAACGAGCCTGTACACAAGTGGTATAGGCCCCTGCTTGGCATCCAAAAGACCCAGGATCAAATCTGATTATGGAAGAATTTCCGAGGGTACTGTAGAATTACTATAGTAGTGGTGGAAATGTAGTTGTGATGACACTGTAGTGGAGAAGGCACTGTGTATGTACTGTAGTGGTGACGATACTATAGGAGGTATTGTAGCGGCATAACTACTGTATTAGTACTGTTCACTGAGGGGTCTTTTAGGCCAAAACAATGGGATTTCAAAGCCTTATATTCAGGGCACTTGGCCTTGGGACTTCGTGCTATGTAATGGGTCTCCCTCTACCTAGTCTTAAATAGGTATTTGATTTAAATAATAAATTGAGGATTCGGCCCCAACCTTTTAAAAAAAGTCATTTTTTCTTAAAAATAATTATAAATTTTTTAACACCAAAGGGTGAAAAAAATGTTACTGTCACTTGAAAATGGTCATGAATAACCATAGGAGAGAAAATGAAATTTTTAATTGAACAATGGTTATATAAATTTCGTTAATGGAAATACCATTGAAAGATTATTAAGGTTATTGTGATGGAAAATAATATTTAAACTTTCCAAAGTGTCTCATACCACTTTGAACCATTTTAAATCATAATAATCATGGGGTAATAACATTAAATTAATGTTTAAAATGCAATGAAGAAAAAATGATTAATGATATAAAATAAAAAAATGGGTAGTAGATACAATAAACAAAATATCTATGTGGTGAACATGAAATTTATCTCATGTATGTAAAAAGTGAGATGATAATATCTAACATTGTGCTTCATTTCAAGTGAGCGACGTTTAACATCATATATAATAAAATTATATTAATTTTCTACTTTATTAAGAACCTTTATCATGATTATGATTAATTTTATTTCTCTTTTTTCTTTCATTTAGACAACTACTTAAACCATTATGTTTAAGTTGAGTGTTTTGAAAAAATTCAGTTTATGTGTCGAAAACAACTTTGGAAGGTCATCTTTGGTCAAAGGGGTCATTATGTAACATATAATTATTAATAATCATGACATAATTATCATATATATGAACATAAATTATACTTAAAAAAAAAATAATTACATATGGTTATGAAAAATGAATCGTCGTTACAATTTTGGAGACGATAGGTCATTCATACACATGAGTAACATTCTTATTTTCCAACGAGCTCATAACTCAGTGGTAAGGGCTCCTACTTGGCATCCAAGATACCGAAGTTCAAAACTGGGTGGAGGCAAATATCTGGATTACTGTAGCAGTACTGTAGCAGTTACTGTTCGGTATTGTAGCTACCAGAACTATTCACCCGATTTGGGCCTTTGGACCACCGGTTTGGGCCTACAGGTCTCAAGGGTCTTTGGGACACATGGAATTCGAGCCATATAGACCATGAAGTAGCCCAGTTCACACAGAATAGGCCTCAAAAGAGGATTAGAGCAACAAGAGTAGCAGCCACTAGAAGTAGAGCTAACCAGATTGGAAGAATGAGAGGGTATGGCAGCCACCATCAGGACCAAGCACCGTGCATCTTTTTATGGGGCAATTCAAGCTGATCAACAATACAAGGTGGGGATCTAGGTGATCAATGACGAAGAATCTAGGGATGGGCAGTTAAAGTGGGTTGGGCCTACGGGTCATGTATTGGGCATGGTATACCTCTGGGCCTTCGGGTCATGTATTGCGGGTCAGTCATGCCTTGGGCCTACGAGTCATGTACGAGTTCACCTTCAACCCTTAAAAGGTGTATTATCCATAATAAAATAAAAAAAGAAGGCCTTCGAACCATTCGGGGAGTGACGTTCTTATTTTTCAATGATCATGTGGAAAGAAGTTAAGTTACACCATATCCTTCTAAAAAGATAATTATATCATAAATATCATAATAATATCATTATTTTGAAGAAAAAGGAAAGACATCATGTTGAGGTGGAGGTAGTATACACAACCAAAAATAACATTATCACTTTTCAAGTGTGTGAAAGGGTAACATAGAAAATAATATATATATATATATATAAAGTTATTTAAATACTGAATATCATATTGAATTTTTTATGTTTGAAATTTCTAATATTAATCATCTTTTATACATTCAATGTATTGTGTGAATAAATCACATCACTTTGAGGGGGCAGTAGTCCACACTTCCTCAAACGATGTTATCGTATTAACAAAAAATGGAATGTATTAATAGTATATGTAATATAAGGATTAAATAAATATAATGGAAAAATAAATATCATATATATCATATATAAACAAATTGACCCTCATAATGGACACCATGAGAGGTGGTAAAGTAAAAATAGGCTATCATCGTTTTGTGAGGCAGTAGTTTTTCGTACACAGAACCTGTTTGTTTATTACTCATTATATTTAACTTTGTTTAATTTTAGGAGAAAAATGTAGCATAAATAATACTAATATATAGATTATATTGTAATTTTTATAAAATTATTTAATTATAATATTTTATGGGTTCGATATTCGAAATAAAACTAGGAGGTTAAGGAAAAATGTTACCTCTTAATCAGGTATCTCCTTTTGGTTTGTACCAGAAGACTTAATTGGAAGAATTTATGACTGGAGAGAGGCTTAGAGGGTGGGGGAAGTATTTTGGGAATTTATTTTTGAATATATTGTACGGTCCTATGTGTTTTGATAGGTGTGAGGAATGGAGAGAGTTGTTGGCCTTTTATAAGGGAGGGAAAGGACTCACTTAGTATTTTTGAATACAAGTTTGGTGTACCCACATTTTTACTTGACAAATCATAAAAAACCTAAAAAACATAATATTTTATGGTTAATAGTTGAATTATGTCCATAAAATTGGTGTTGGACCAGTTTATAGATCATTTGGGCCCCTAAGTAAAAGGTTTACTTCTTTATTAATCTTAATTTTACCTTAATAATTGTAATTAATTTTCACCACATTCACTAATATTTTATTTTAAAAAATACGGTCTTATTAGAAACTATAAATTATTATAATTAAAAATATTAAATATAATTTTTCAAATTTCCATTATATAAGTGGCAATGATTTGATTTAAATTTTATCCCACAAGTGGGATGATAATACGGGTTTTAATGTAAAAGCGTCTGGAATTTTTCTATATTTTTATAATCAATTACAAGGTGAAATTTATTAAAATGAAATAAATTTTATTAATTGATAAAAATATTATCTATTAATGTTTAAAACCAATTAAATCTATAATTTATGCATATAGATAAATTAGATGAAAATGAAGTGTTGAATTAAAATTAAGTATTTTTAACTATTCATTTAAAAATGAAATATTTCAGAAAAATATAAAAAAATTACCCTAAACTAATTATTAATTTTTTATTTTAAATATTATGTTTATTTTTACACATTAAATATATTAATTAGAAAAAATTCATATTTAAAATGGGTTCTCCATTAAAAATTGTTAAAATTCTCTTTTAAAAAATATAGGTTTTTATTTGTAAAATAGAGATTGTTCTTATCTAATGTCTAAAAACATAATGGATGATTAAAAAAAATATTTTATTTATTATATAATATATATATTTAATTAAATAAATTAAATAATATTAATTAATTATGTTTATTAAGACCAAACACTATTGGAAGTATAAAAACAATATCATTTATTTTTATATCCTATTGATTCTTATTTTTATTTATCATTAATCGGTAACCCATTAATTCATTTTATATTTATGTTAACCATAAATTTTTATAAGTCAGTTAATAATATTCATAACTTCTACCATAACATCCATGTTATATCATATTATATTAAATAATAGTAATCTAATAATACATTATTACTTGGTGAAACTCTATCTTACAGGTAACACAAACTATCGAGGAAGGTCGCTCTTACATGTAATTCAAAATATCTAGGACGGTCTATCTTAAATGTAATGCATAATAACTATGTGTCACATACATTGAAATATATATAATCTATTTTGAATAGTAAATTTATTATAATGTATATAGATATTATATAACCTTACGCGATTAGTGTCGCATGTCACACACAATATCAAATACAAGGTTCTTACATTAGTTTTTTGGGCGTCAAAAGTACATTACATACCAAAATAACTTATTACCATTAAAATAACATACATGTATATGTTATAATAACTTTTAGCAATATTTAAGAACAATTCTTGACTATAATATAATACGTAGGATCTTTCCCATCAATTTATAAAAGTAACTCTCAATTTGTAAGAGTAAACTCCCCATGCATAAAATCTTGTAATTATTCATAATATCTCATAATTTAGAAAAAGTAGGAAATTAATTATTGATCTATTACTCTAAACAACATATGTAAAAATATTTTCACTATACAAAAGAGTATGTTTTTATTGTGTAATATATCATAATTTGTTACCCTTTTATAAGGAGTATTAATTTACAATTCTTACTGAATACATAAGTGTACCATTATCTTATGTAATATAACTTTATTTTAAAAAATAATTCAAATTTTTAAATAATAAAAATTCATAACATAGATACACATAGAGAAAATTATATATAATTATTATCACACTTGAAAAACTCATAAATAACACAAAAAAAAGTATTTTTGGGAGCATCAAATCATAGTATATTCTTGGTCAATGCATCAGTTTTTAAACATTACTCAGAAAATGAATAAACAAAAAATTTTTATCATAGGGTTTAATGTATATGAAATTGTTATAAATATTGAACATTAACCTGTAAACAAATTTTCAAAAAACAAAATTAAATAAATAATCAATTAAAATAATTATTATTAAAAACAAGTGTATATTGGGTCTAAATATATTATGATTTCCAACCATGAAATCATCACCCAAAATTTCACAAAGTATCACTAAAAAGTCAAATAAATTCCTCAAAATAATTCATTCTTTGGGTTATTCATATGTCAAGATATATGATAGAGACCTAATAACATTATCATCAATGGTTTGGCTAATATAATTACTTTGTGTAGATTATTCATACTCAATTTGAGGATATAACATGATTACTATAAAAAATGAATGTTCAAAACAATCCTAACACATGAACTGATATTCTATGCCATATAGTCTAACTAAAAAAAGTAATAAAAAATGAGGAGTATAGTCACATCAAATTGTTTAATCAATCTAACAAATATTTCAGGTATTTATAATAGTCGTTTCCGAACATTATTTTTTTTTATAAGTTAGTAGAACAAACATCTTGTGATATTTTCTCAACAAAAATTATCATGAATAACATTTCCAAAAACTTATTGTGAGATAAAATGCTAAAAACCATGGGTTCTCATAGTTAAACACATGTTCTCATGTTTCACTAGATGCTCTATATGTTTCATGGATGAAATAACTATCTCCATGTCATATAACCTCACATTTGTGACCAGAATATTCTTTTATAAAAAATTTAGTATTAAGAGCTCCTAATGAGCTAAAAAAAGAAATTGATTTCTAATATATGATAAACCAATACAAATTTAATCACAAAATTTTATTAGTTCGATTCACTATAATATTCAATTGAAAATATTTATAATATTAAATAAAAACTATACATTATCTCAAATATCCATTAAAACATTGAAATTACTATCTATGTGTGAAAACGAGTTAGAAAGAATTTAAATATGAATATTTTTGATATATAGAAAAAAATCAAAATTTTCACAAAATTTAGACTGAAATTAATGAATCTTCAGGTTTAGTCACACCAAGCCCATGAAGCCCACATTCTAAATAGGGTTACATAGGTCTCTATTGGTGGGCCTTCAATTTCACATTAGAGAATTTGACTAAGGATTATTAGGTAAAATAGATAGAGAAAATTTATTGTTAATACCCATCTTGTTCTTCTCCCACTGCATCTTTAGGATTGAAAGGTGTCTTTCAAACCCCATGACATAATTTTTTTAGTTATTTTCTCATCGATAAAACAACCCCTGTAATATGATCCCTTACAAACTCTCCAAAAAAACCCATCCTCACTCACATAGTTAACCCAAGAATCACTCATGGACCCTACCAATGAAATCACATGAAAATCCTAGTCCTCGTTCATCGATTAAAACTAAAGTCATTATTTAATACACACTAACATTCATAGACACTAATGAAACCACTAGTATTGACACTATTGTTAAGAGACATCTAATGTCTTAGAAACAAGGTTAAACCATGGATCTGAGATCATCCCTAGAATAACTATTATAATGTTTTAGCATGAATGGGTGATGGTTGAGCTATAATTAATGTCAACCACTTCTATTTTTAATTTTTATATATTTTTAATAATATAACTGTTTTATTTTTTATTAATATTTTATTTTTGACTATAATTCAAACAAAATAATTTTATAAACATCATGTAATGTCATGGCATGAGTGCCACCCATTGGTTCTCTAAGCTAGTTGGTCACATGACCTCAAGTACACCTCCCCATATTCCAGAGGCTAACGACTAGAAATTATGGTATAATATCAATAATGGGGAGAATATACACTCTCTATCAAAGTAACATAAAAATTGAAATAAATACGAATAAAAAAATTAAAGAACCAATAAACAAACAAAACCTGTATCACATGATGACCAAAATAGGAAATACAATATCCCAAAACCAAATTATAGACATGTCATTCCAAATACATGTCAAGTGTAATATGTAGAAACCCAAAATAAATAAAGACAATGAAAACTCCAATGCATTCCCCCAATCATGTGAAAATACCTCGTCCATAATCCATCAAAACTCATCCATCTAACACTAGGTCCTTGCCCCCACCTTATACTGCAATTGTGAAGTCTATTCAGCTATAAATCATCCATCTCAAATAGGGTGTGACTAAAACTCATTTGGCCACCACCAACAGCATCTAAAACAATATCAAGCCAAAAATATTGTATGAATTTTATAAATATTAAAGTACAATGAAGAGTTAAGTAGTTATAATGTTTTAATTATTCTTTAATTAAAAAACATAAACCCCTTGGGTTCCTGAGGACATCCTAACACTCAATACCATCTTCATCCCATGGATAACTCAAAACCAAATCACAATACCTTGTTTATCAATTCTCATTTCAATTCAATTCATATTATGTCCAATTGAAACCATAGTATAGTTTGAAAATTTTGGGCGTAGATCGTAATTTCTAGCTCCTTGTATGTATTTGATGTAGTAGTCTATGACCCACAACTCATTTATAAAACAATCACAAAAGTGGGATTTTGAAGAAGTAGTTCATGCCCAACACTCATTTATCAAACAATCCCATTAGTTGGCCTTTGATGTTGTAGTCTATTTCCAACAAATATTAATTATTGTGGGATTTTAAAGCAGTAGTCTATGTGCCAAACACGTTTATCAATTTATCACTATGGTATTCTGAATAATTAGTCCATGTTTCATACATGTATATCAAAAAATCCCATGTATCACAATATCAAACATATCACTATTACACACACATCAAGGTTAGGAATCATTGACCTTCTGTTCAAACATTATCATTAAAGTGTGCTATTTAATTTTATTAACAAATAATGTACACCACTTTAATTCACCTGGAATAATATGAAAAATCACCATTAAACCATTTATCATTATTTAATCATATCACTTATTAACCAATTAATGTTAATTCAAACATCTCATAATTCACATTTTCAATTTATTTGTTATCTTATTAATTAAAATATTACACAACCCAAATATTCCATTAATTATTTCACCAATTAATTAATCCAATATAACAATCCCAATATCCCATTAATTCCAAAAACTAAATATTCCATTAATTAATTCACCAAATAATTAATCTAATTTTACAATCCCAATATCGAAATAATACCATGATTCCATACATTAATTAATCAATTAATTTATTCAATTAAAGATTCAATTGATGATCAGGCCATTTGAAATTTTAAAACACATATATGAAATTATAATTTAAGACTTTGGGAATTATATTTAGACCACCTATTTGAAAATTGATGAAAAACGCTCACCAATGGATATCCCCAATTAATGTTGAACAACTCAGATATCGATGAAGAAAAATATCTAGATCCAAATCCTAGATAAAAGATAAAATGAATCAAGATACAATAAATCTAGATCTACATAAAACACAAATAGAGTAAAAACATACATTTATTATATGATAGAAATATGTGAGAGTGGAAGGAAACCCATGTGGGATGAAAATATCATATAGGAGAGGTGAAGATCTTCAACTTGGACTAAAAATCTTCATGAAGGGAGGTTATAAGGGATTAGAATCAATCTAGGACCCTCAAAAAATGAGATAAATCTCTTAGGAATGATTTAGTGTTTATTTAGGGTGAATTATAGGGGTTATTCTATTTTTTATCTAATATTTGGGGTATTTAATTTTTGTGTGATGGTTTCTAAGGAAGGGGAACATGGTTTACCAAATCATGTTCCTAAACATTATGTATCTTCTAGGCGGTGCATAGTTACTCCTAAGAGGGAATAAGGCTAGAAAACCTAAGACCAATCCATTTGAATCCCCTCTATTTGGGTTTACACGGTTAGCTGGATTGAGCATGTGGTTTGGTAAAACCATGCGCAGATCGTGAAAACCCCCACCTCCTTCCAAAACATCCAATTATCACCCAAACACACCAAATACAAACCCCTATATAAATTGAACCAAAAAAATTAAAAAAATTACCATTAAATGACCCTAATAAATCTCCATAAATGGTTTTGAACTTATAATATCCCACCTTATAATATCTTGTCCTCGAGCTATACTCATAAGCATCTCTTATATTTTGATTCAAAAATAATGGCCCACTGAGCCCACATATCTACCTCTCTCTCCCATGCATCATCCTAAACACTACCACATTTCCACAATACATGAGCTAAGAGCATGGATGTTTGCCGTAACACTTTCCCACTATGTTCTAACACACAAATTTGATTCACCACAAAGGACGCGTAGTTCTCAAGGTAAACATCATCCAAATCGATAAAATGATAATGGTAGAGGTTCTATCATCATTGCAGTGACACATGAAATACATCATTTATATTACTTTACCTTTATGAAATATATAATACGTACACCACTTGACCTATTCTCTCCAAAACATAAAATGGTGAAACCAACATGCGTACCAACTTGCCTTATCTCCAGATACAGTGATGACCCAACTTATGCAACACCTAATGGAATACAAGATCATCCTCTATAAACATTAGAGGCGATCAAAATATATCAGTGTAAAACTTATATCTACTATAACTCATATCATTATTATTTCTAATCAACTAATAATACTCCAATATATATTATATGAGACTCTGTCTCAGTAGCTCTGACTCACCTGTCTCCTTCCAACATAGATGTGATCTGCATATCCTTCCATAAACTACCTTATATGGTTTAATATAAATATATTTCTGGTAAATTTTGATATAGGCTAACCCCCAAAAAATCTAGGTGCTTCTAAAAAGACTTGCTGAAGTCATGGAAATACGCTCTCTTTATATCCTTAGGTACCTATATATTATATTTTGACTACCCATCTGGATATGTGTGGAAAGCCATACTCAGTAAAATCTACTTTCCAAGAACCTTATGTAATCCCTGATTGAAGAGAAATTTAAAATGAGAGTTTGGTATGAAACTATACTTCATGGAACCCCATGTAGTCATAGTATCTCTCAAATAAAAAACACCTTATAGTTTCACTAATAAAGTCTCCCATATAGGAAATAAATTTGATAATTTCTAGAGTTTTCCCATTATCACAAAAATATCATGATTATTCCAAGTAATCATTGTGAGATCCACCAAAATTTACATTATAACATAGTCTCACTTATATTATGGAATGATCGATGGTTATAGAAAACATCCATCTCATAGGTGCCTCACATTGACATGTTGATAGGTGTAACATCATTTCAAAAACCCTAAAATCTATTTTTTCAAGATCTTACACCAAAACGATCATCATATGTCATATTACATTTTAGTCACACCAAGATAGCCTACCCACTTCAAGGCATGAAACTCACATATAATCTCCTCTCACACAATCATAAGAACAATAACATGATTCCTGATATAGATGATCCCATCATTATCTATTCTCCCATCAAAAGGTGACTCCCCAACATAAAGGATTTCTCTTAAGGAAAATTATTATAGATCGTCATACTAAAATTATTTAATTCATCTCTAATGTTTAGAATCCACTGATCTCCTGATCTCCAATATGAATATCCACTAGTAAATTCATCATCTTCCACTTAGCACTAGACTGCAGAACTACATACGTTAGATCTTTCCTTCTTAAAGTGTCAAAAACACTATTTTCCTTCTCATACATTTTTTATAGTTCAAAATAAAATGACTTCATATAGTCGACCAATCACTTCTGCTATATATTGGTGTTTATATGTGAGAATATATAATTTAATATCTTATGATCAATTTAAAAAATAAAAGAATTCAAAACAGATAATTCCTCAAACACTTTAAATAAATAACCATTGTAGCTAATTATAGGTCTTATGCAAGGTAGTTCCTCTCATGATTACACAAATTCTGAGACCCATACGCCACAATTTGATCTTCCTGTATTAACAATGCTCCATGTCTAATCGCAAAAGCTTCAAAAAACACTGTATACTCCTCACCTGGCATGGGTATAATCAATATTGGGGCTGATGACAAGTACCAATTCAACTCATGGATGGAATTATCATATGATCCAAATCATTATAATTTTATCGCCTTCTTTTTCAAGAATGAAATAGGTGTTTAAAAATAGGAAAACACATGGATAAACCTATGATAATAAATTTTTATCCCCAAAAAACATTGAATACTAAAAAACTCTTAGGATGATCCCAGGAAAACACTACCTGAACATTCTATGGTTCCACTAACACAGCTTCCTCTAAGATTATGTGACCCAAGAAGTGTACCTGATCAATCCAAAACCAACACTTAGATACATTGGTGTATAGAATATGCTCTCTCAGTGTACTGAATAAAGTATAAAGATGTTGGGAATATTTTTCCGGAATCTTGTAATACACCCAGATTTCATCCACATACAAAACCACAAACTGATCTAGGTATGGTTGGATGATTCTATTTATTAAGGATATAAACAACACTTTTGGGTTCATCAACCCAAATGACATTTCAATGAATTCATATAGTTTGTACCAGTTTCTGAATTTAGTCAGGGGTATATCAAATGGTTGGTCTCTCAATTGATGAGACCTTGATCTCTGGTAAATCGTGGAGAAAACACAATCTCCCCTCAAATAGTCAAAAATATCATTGATATGATTAAATGGATTTTGTTTCATCATAGTCATATAGTTTAACATATATTAATAAAAACATAACTGTAGAGTCATGTCACCATTCATAGAAAAAACTAGTGAACCCCAAGGCGATGTACTCATATAGATAAACCCATTATACATTAACTCTTACAACTATTTATTTAACTCTATAATCTCTATTGGTTCCATTTTTTAGTGAAATAGATACACTCTCATCCACTTACATGATATCAATTATATATACCAAATCCCAATCAAGTGGTATCATTGAGAATTCATCATGAAACACCTCCTAAAATGTCCACAGTGGGTGGAAAGATATCATGATTCACACCTCTAGCAATCAACATAAGACTTGAAACCTAGGAGGTAAGCTCCCCCAATTGTCGATGAACTGTCCCTACACAACCTGTCTAGATATCCATTTCTCCACGGTGAATGTAATTTTCAACCTTAGGAGATGTAAAATACACAATAGTGTAGTAACAATCTATGTGGGATCAGTATGGTACTAACTAGTCTACACCCATAATTAGGTAAAACCCTAACATTTAAAGGATATAAATTTTCCAAATAAATTATACTCCCCAACCACGAGAGAACACACATTGAAAAAACAGATGTCTCTCAACCATTCTTCCAACATTTTATCAGTCATCGTAACCCTTCTAACAAATTCCACTATCATGTTCAACACATTCAAATGTTCTGAACAAATAAAATAATGGGAGTCACATGTATCAAATAACGCACTAGATAATGTTGAAGCTATAAGAATTGTACCACTAACCAATGAAGGTCCATCCTCACTATCCCCCAGCCTAGGATAAACAACATGAAACCATAATGACCATCTTCTCATTGATACAATTTGATTCCCCTAAGCTTCACCCATATTTTGATAGATATTCTCTTTCCCGAAGTTACCTCATCCACTACGATGACCACCAAAAATAGTGGAACCCCAACTGCCAAATTGATACAGTATATAAGACCCCATTATCATACTCTAATTCATATGAGATACTCTATCACTACTTATTTGTCATGGGTTCCTATAGAACCTCTTTACATTTTCATTTTTCCATAAGATAAGTACTCTACTTATGGTGGGTGCACTTTCTATGAATGTGACCAACCTACCACCCTGTCAATAGGTCACTCGAGTAATGACATATGTAATTGACCCTTCCCCCAAGGAACTATTCTTGATATCACCTTGGATGTATTTCTCATAGTGATGCTTCTTACTATTGGAAGATGTACATTATGATCATCCAGCAGAAACCACATTCCCAACACTAGAAGCATCCTTCATGTTCCCCTCATAATTGGTATCCGGATTCGCCACTTCTGAAAACATCATTATCCTGAAGATATTCACCAAGGGCTTAATTTCACTTCTCATCCCTTCATGAAACCATTTTACCATAGTAGGATCTTCTCATACCAATGATGGAACAAAGTGATGCAAGTATATAAAGTTACCATCATAGACCATAATTGACATAGTCCCCAAATTCAACCACATAAACTCATCCACACTTTTATAACTGACTGTTTCAGTGTATAAGTGCTCCAGGAACATATACGGAAATTTAGTCCACTCCATATTTCCCACCTATCAAAATTGTGTTTTTATGTCCTAACAACTTTTATAATGACCACATATCATATCTATATCTAATTTTACTCTATTTTCAGCAATATTTTCTAGGTGGTCTTGTATAGTCTGGATGGACTCCATCCAAAATTTAACAGCCTCAGGTCTATACACTTTGGTAAAAGTTAGTGGGTACTAAAAATGAAACTCCCACATTTGAGTAGACATGATTTTAAAAACATTCCCTATATATGTTTCAATAAACTGCATGGAGATATAATAGTTATCTTGTAAATATTATCTGAATTCCTCACCTAGTAATAACAATGCCTCTAGTTCCACTTTTGTTGGATCATCTCCAACCATAACCTCCTATCATCCTATCAACAAAAATCATCATGGGAGAATATCTCTAAAACTATAAACACAAATATTCTAAAATATAACAAAACATTAACACATTTACATAAGAGGGATTCATAATAATACATTACAAGTCATTCCCCCCAAACCTTTCCACATGGTCAAAACCATGGTATTATCACTTCCCATAAAAAACCTACATCTAGGTCATCATTAACAAGGATAAAATCATTCTCATTATTTCAGTTTCCTATTATAATACTAGTTTACATTTCAATTTATCACATCTTAGATCACTTGAAAAAAATTCAAGTTCACATTAGGAACCTTTTTCATTAATGTTTACACAATAAAATAAATGAATTTTTATTTAACAACTCTCCCAAAACATTCTTTTCCTAGGAGTTACTAAAATGATTCCTATCACAAAATAATCCTCAGTGACAATAATTATGCTTGAATACTCAACTCTCAAGCCCCAACAGACCATGATTAAAATCATCCAAACAATAATCACATCACAGAACAAGTGAATCAATCAAGGTGAACTAACATCAACTATAAAAACACACATAAATAAAAATAATCCCACCTTGGGTACTTGGATTTTACCTTCATGCATGGGTTAACTACTCCCATGAAAAATATATAATCCATGTACTGAATCATCCTATTATACTACCAACTATCAAAAATAGTAATACAAAATAGATTAAAATAAAACCATTTGACACCACTTTGTTATATTTTAACCCAAGTGCCACACACTGGTTCCCCTATCCTGTCAGACACATGACCTCTGGCGTGACTCACCATATGCCATTGGTTACTAACTAGATATCAGGGTTTAATATTCATCCTAAGGAGATTATACCCTCTTTATAAAATTAGCATGACAGTAGAAATAATTAATAATAGAAAAATTATAAAACCAATAACCAGACCCGACATGTATCACATGATGACCAAACCAGGAAACACTATATCCCAAAATTAAACAGTGCTTATGTCATTAAAAATACATGTCATATGTAAATATGTTGAAACCCAAAATAAATAAAGATACTAAAAAATCCAAAGAAAATCCTAAATCACATCTGGTTCCCTCATCCATGCTTCATCCCAACTCATCCATCTACCACTAGGCCTTTTCCATTATCTCATCTAGAAAACTTGAAGTCCATTCAGGTAGAGATCACAATACCTAAGTAGGTTGTGAGTAGAACTTTTTAGGACACCACAAACAGTTTCTAAAACAATATCCAATTAATAAATATGTATTCAGTTGTATAAAGAATAAAATATATTTCATATTTAAAGATTTATCACATTTCACTTATTCTTTAATTAAACCACATAAACCCCCATGTTATAGAGGACACCAGAACTCTAAATACTTTACTAGGCCCATGATGGTGTCTAAACCAAACCAAAATACCATGTTTATCAATTATTATTTAAATTAAATTCATATTATAGCCAATTGTAACCACACTCCAATGCCAACATTTTGGGCCTAGATCACCAAGGCTAGGTCCCTATGGGCATTTTAAGAAATAGTTATTGACCTATAGCTCATTTATCAAATAATCACACATGTGATATTTTTAAGTAGTTGTCTATGTTCCACACTCATTTATCAAAAAATACCACAAGTGGTCTTTTGAAGTATTAGTATTTGTCCCACACTCATTTATCACTATAGAATTTTGAAGAAGTAATCCATGTCCCACACAAGTTTTCCAATTTATCACTATGGTTTTTTGAAGTAGTGGTCTATTTCACACACACATATATAACAAAAGAACATGTATCACAATATCAAACATATCAAAATTTCATGCACATCAAGGTTAAAAAATAATTAACCTTATTTTGAATCATTATCATTAAAAGATTCTATTTCAATTTAACAAACTAAGAAGGTTTAACACTTTAATTCACGTGGAATAATATAGAAAATCACCATTAAAACATTAATCATTATTTAATCATATAACCCATTAACCATTTATGGTTAATTAAAACATCAAAAAATTCACATTTCTAATTTATTAATAATCTCATTAATTGACAAATTACACAATCCGGATATTCTATTAATTAATTGACTAATTAAATAATAAATTTTCACAATCCTATATCCTATAATGTCCAAAATCATAATATCTCATTAACTAATTCACCAATTAAATAATAAAATTTCACAATCCCAGTATCCCATCAAATCCATGATTCCATAAAATAATTATCAAATTAATTTATTCAAATAATGTTTCATTTTATGATCATACCAACTGAAATTTTACAACACATACACACAATTGGAATTTATGTATATTTGAATTGGAATTATACCACATACCTCAAAATTAATGAGGATCACTCAACAATGAATTTAACCAATTGAAGTAGAAAAACCAAAGTATCCATGAATAATGAGATAAATATCAAAACCCTAGATCCATGATCAATGGAATCATGAATAAATAAATCTAGATCTAGTTCCTACACAGATAGAGGTAAACCCCCTTAACATGTGAAAAAGGCATGGGAGAGTGAGAGGAAATCCTATGGGATGAGGATCTATTATTGATAGAGGTGAATACATTCAATATAGTATTTTAATCATATTTAAAGGAGGTATTATGGCCTTGTAATCAATCTAAGATCCTAAAAAAGATAAGAGAAATCAATTAGGTCAAAGTTGGGTTCTATTTTGGGCAAATTCAAGGGGATCATGTATTTTTAATCTAATTTTCAGGGAATTTAATTTCCATGAAAACAATTTCCATGGGATGGGAACACATTTTTATATAAATTGAGCCTAAAACATGAGTCTCGTCTAGTATGGGTGCATGATTACTCCTAGGGGGTGTAAAATTTGAAAAAACATTTAGAATCCATACAAATATCATCTATTTGGGTTCACACAATATTCTAGGCTATACACACAGTTTTCAAAAACCATTCTCCAATAGCGAATAACCCATCCTCTTTCCAAAATGTCCAATTTTCCATTTAATTCACCCAAGATAAAATCCAAAAAAATTTACTCAAAAAAAGAAAAAATATTACTTATAAATGAGCTTGTGAAACTGCCATAAAATGTGGATATCTTACAAATAACATTATAATATTAAATAATTAAATAAAATTTCATAAAATAAAAGTTAAATAGGTGTATTGAATAACCATACCATAAATTATCAAAAGAATTCCAACACAACCACTACTCAATTCATATTATACAAAATAAGAGAATTAGAGTGATGCAAGATATTTTTAAAAAAAAATATTAAATATGGATGTATGAAAGGAGTATATCCCAAATATAACTTACATTGCCACTAAATGAAATATAATTCTTTTAGAAATACTATTTTTATATACATTAAATATATCTTATATTCCAAAATGTTTTGGTGTTTTTTTTCATTTATATGATGAAAAAAATTATAATAAAAGAAACCATGTTTTACAATAATTATTTTATATATTTTATAATCGAAGCTCCAAAAAACGATTTTACACTAAAATACATATTAATTATTAATATAGAAAATAATATATAGAAAAAAATAATGAGATAAATAAAATAGAATAATTCAAACAATAATTTAATTGATGTAGGATTGGATTATACAATTATGATTTCTCATACAAAAATAGTTAAAAGAAAGAAAATAGTTGATAATGTGATTGGAATTATTAAGGGAACTGCAGAACAATTATATTTGAATTATGTCATTATGATGTATCAGAGTTGTGGAATACAGTATAGTGTGAAAGGAGAAAATTGGACATTAAGATCTAACTATTACATAACCATTGGTCAATATGACCATTAGACAATAAGATCATTGGACATTATGATCATTCGAATTATTTTTTATAGATATTAATGATAATATATATTTGATATATAAGGGATAAGATATGATCCTGACTAGTAGGTTCATGCCTTTTGAATCCCATCTATTAGAATTTTATTGGGTAGTGGCATCACTAGGGTTCTCCCCTAACCAATCTCAATTATAGCTTCATCAAGTAAGGGTTGTGTCAAATCATCTATGCAGAGAACTTACAATTAATATAGATAACATCTTGATCAATGTGAAATATGAAACCTCATGGAAGTATCACCATAACACACCTTACACTTATGATGTATGTTGGTGTAATAAAGGGGTTGTGTCTAGAAATTATTAATATCTGGTGAAATTTTCATTTTAATAATGTAATGGTGGTCTCTCCTATTTGATTTTGTGTCTTATTTTATGTAATAGAATACACATGAATAATGTATGAATATGATAAATATATTTTTTGATATAAATAAAACATACTTTTATTTTTGGAAAATATATAACTAAAATACACGTTTATGATACATTTAATAATTTTAATCAAAATTTATTTTCATGAAATAGTCCTATAAAAACATCTTAAATATTAACGAAAAATATTATTTCCTGACAATATTTTGTAGTAGAAAAAGTTGATTGTTCCCTAAAAACAACTCTTTTTAAAAAAAATGAGGATTTTATTGAAAAATTAAAATTATCATATTTATAAAATTATTCCTCATATAATTAGAACTATATTTAAAATAAAAAAATGAAATTAATTTGCATTTAAATTTATTGAATTTTCTAATATTCATTAATATTTAGTGGATCATAAAAATACAATTTTGTGTTATCGGTATGTTTTATGAAATCATAAATATATAATAATGAGGTAGTTATTAAACTAAGTGAATTCATATCCAAAAAAAGTTACGTTATCAATATAATTTATTTTAATTAATTAAAATGATTTTCAAAACCTAGAAATAACATTCCAAATTAAAAAATTTAAATTATGATTTTAAAAACAATATTCTTTTTAAAATATTACTCTCTAATAACCAAATTAATAAAAAAAAATTGGATTTCAATTCACTCACAGAAAAAAGTTAAAAACTATGCAATAATTTTCCAAAACCAATATTCAAACCCATTGGAAATCTAATGGTTTTTTCATTTTTCATAACCTATAATTCCTCTACATATATTTCCAAATTAATAAACAATTTTTCTCATTTTTTATTAAATACCCACCTATCCACCGCAATTCATTCACTCCAAAAAAATTTATAATTAATTTCACCTCAATTTCCATCTCAATATATTTTCTAAGGATTCTATAACATTTTAAATAACTCTCCTCAAGATGTAAGAAGCTACCCCCAAAAGTAAGGTATTATCTTCCCCAGTATTTTTATCCATGTAAATCCATTGTAAAAAGTATTATATGTTAAAAGTTATTATGTTCCCTTTCAATTATGATTATTCTATTACTATCCAAATTGTGTCATATCAATTATAGACTTCCATTACCTCTCATTAAATCTCATTACACAAGCCACTCTATACACCTATTATGTTTTCGAAATCATCCATTAATTTTTCATTCCACCCTTTTTATGTTATTTATAACCAAAAATATTTTTATTCAAGGGAATCAATATAAAATTATGAATAATTTATTTATTATTTCCATGCATGAAACCCAAATCCACATATAATGGGCTAAAAATAATGAAAATTTCATATATTTAAAAACATATGTACTAAATGATTTTATTTAAAAACCATTATTTATTCTTAATGGGTGATTTATAAAACGATTTATTTTAATTCATGTGGATCACATGAATTAATACAGATGAACGCTACACCCCGATAAAACACTAACACATTTGGTAAAGAATTAATATCTATAGATGATGTAACAACAAGAAATTTTAATCTATAGTTATTTTAAATAAATTTTATCTCTTTTATAGGTTTTGTTTCATTCAACCCTGACACATTAAAATAAGAACCTAATGTTTTATAGCATATACGACACACAACATTGAGCCTGAAGGACCCATGAGTAACTATTTAAATATGAATATTATAACCCTATCATTGAATTGGTAAGTATAAATATGATTAAGAAAATTATGAAATATACATAGATAATACCTAATAAATTAATATTTATTGATAAATTCTTTGTAAATAATAACTCAATTTTTACTAAAGTGAATTTATGCTTTAAAAAAAATATTCTTTAAAAAATGGTTTTATTTTTTAATTAATGTAAGAAATTATAATCAATTTATAACATTTATAGAAATATTATTTTATAAAAAGAATATATTTTATGAAATTATCATATCAAAATTATATTGGGGTCAAATTTTGTAATTTTTCTGAAAAGGTTGATATTTTATGGAATAATGAAAAATACCGATTCTTCAATTATTGCTACGTGTTTTCAATAATTTTTGTAATTTTAAAGTCTAATTATAATTTTCATTTGATGTAAAATTAATAAATATATTATTTAATTATATTTAAAAATAATTAATTACATTTTAATTATTGATATAAGTTTATTTTTGGGATTAAAATAATAATATTCTGGAAACTATTTTTAAGTGCATAATGTAACTCAATTTTAATAAATAAAAATAATATTTAAAGATGAATGATTTAAATGAAAATTATATATTATATATATAAATATATTTATTTAGATATATATCTTGACGATTTCTACTTATATAGTTAATATAAAATTATCTTATAGTTGAAAAATGCATTTCTTGAAAACCCATTTTCGACAGTTCTGTGTGATTTATTTTAAATTAAATTCTAAAAATTATTTGTTTTTAATATATAAAAATATATAAAATATTTTTAATCATTATAATTTATGTTATATAATAATTTGAACTTTATTTTTTATCTTAATGAATAATAATAATAGTTAAAATATTTTACCACAGTTAAAGAAAAAATGGGTTTTCATGGGTGTCAAACTGATAATATAAGGGATAAAATGAAATAAAAACTTTTATAAATAATATTTTATGGATTCATTTGGGCTTTAAAACAACTTAGGTTCTATAAAAATCTATTTTTGATCCTTTTTTAATGTGAATAATGTGGTTATGATTTATTACTTTCAAAACATCTATGTGTGTCCCCCACCTTAAATATAAATGGTTATTCCTAATCCTCACTTTCTAATACATATTAATCCATTTATCTGGAAAAAAATATATTTAAATATCTTCCAAAAATCTATACCCATATTCTAGAGTTTTTTTATTTCAAAAAATACCAACCCTAGGGTCCTTGATAAGAGATCCAAAGGCGTTTCTTCTAAGTGATGGTAACTTAACTAAGTGTATTGTTTTTAATTATTATTTCTTCCTAATAAATTACGTATTAAATATTAAAATATAATTAAAGAATATATTAAATATTATTATATGTTATTATGTATATGTAATAATATTTAACCCTATACTCTTCCATCAAATGGGAAACAAAATCCCCACTCGTGTATATAGCGTACTACCACCTCAAAAACCAATGTGGTTTTTTTCATCACAGACTCACATGGATGGTCATAATGTTGGAAATAATGAATATATATATAATAAATATGAAATTATATTTATTCACTAAAATTAATATACAATCTAATTCCTTACACTTTCTCCAATTAAGGAAAATATATCATCGCTCGTGTGTACGTGTGGCCTACTATTTCCACAAGGCGATGTAACAAATTATACATGTAAAACATTAATTAATGGTTTTAAAAATGAATCCAATGTCAAAATATTATATTTACAATATTAATATAGTTTTTATATGATATAACTATATCCTATATACAATAACCATAATATTTTTTACAAAACATGCATGAGAAAACAATGCAATTAACACCCGAAACAAGAGTAATAATAAAATATTATTTACAAATGGGTGGTAAGATTTTATAATAGGATCATACATGATATTTTAAACAACAATAAGGTTACATTATAAATTTATTACATTATTTATACGATTATATAAAAGTTTAAATTATATTCAACTAAAAGAAGGTGTGTGGTATGGGAATTTGTCACAATTTCTAAAGATTGAGGAATATTGTACTGTTATGCACCTAATTTATTTAATATGGTGTGTACAATACTAATTTTAAATTTAATATAATTAATAGATCATAATTATATTTATTTTAAGATTGAATTGAAATTATTTCATCCAAGTACATTTTACTTGAATGTTACCAAGTAGCGAGGGCTTTTTTTTCTCAATTTCCTTTCACTAAGGCATATTGTAATGTTATGAACATAATTTTATTTATAGGGAGTATATAATTACACTTATAAATGTAATATTTGGAATAATTCATAATTCATTGGATTTTATGTTATAATTTATATTATTTCATATATGAGGATTTGAAATGAAAATTACCCTGTGGTAATTAATTTCATAACTCAATTTTATTGCAATAGGTTATATTACTTGTTAATTGTGTTTGACATTTTATGATTATGTGTGTAAATAATTTTTATAATATAAATTTTTATTTAATATTTTTTATTTGGATTTATATAATCTATTTATTTATTAACTCTCACTTCAATGTTATGATTATTTTATGGTTTTTCATCTCAAATTGTCATCTTTGGGACACATGTTATGTTATACACCTATCTTTATCTACAAGGTGTATATACATCTCATTTTATATGTTATATCATTAATAATTTTTATATTAATTTTTTAATGATTCATTTTATGCTATTCCTTTTTTGAGTATTATGATTAAAAAGATACAATAATGGAAATAGATTTATATTTCCATCACATTTTAAGTATATTTTTTTATACATGAATATTTTTTGAAGGAAATTATTCATTAATTATAAAATAAACCCCTTTAATTTTCTTATCATTTAGTTATTAATGATTTTTTCATGTAATAATATCATTTTTATCTCATTAATACTTAAAATGATTGAGAATATTTTCAATAAAATTTGACTTAATTTCAATCTTTGGTAATAAATTCCTTTTCTTCCAAATCCATGTTTTCGAAAAACATTTTGAAGAATTTTTTTGATGATTATCCTTCGATATTTTAAATTAATTTTTATCAATTATTGGATTCTTCTAAAAAAATATAATTATTATTATGGTTGTTTCCAAAATAATTTACTTAATAGAATTTATTCGGAAAAATTGAATGGAATATTGGTTTTAACATACTAATATTGAATAGAACATTACCTATGTCAAGATAAATCATTTATTTGAAGTGTCCCTCATATTTTTTCATGATTCTTGTCAAATAATATTTTTCCAAATATTCTATAAATATTTATTCATTTCAATGTTATTTTCAAGGATAAATTATATTTTCCTCAAGAATATTTTTTTATGATCTTTCTATATTATTGTTTTTATCAATAAAAATAACCATGAATTTTACATATATTCTACTGGGGATACATTTTAATGTTTCTATCATTATTATTTACCTAGATATATGATCACTTTGACTATAGAATGTATTTAAATTACCTTTATGGATTAATTATTGCAATAATTAACTTTCCATTGAATTGTTCACTTTATTATGAAAACTGGGAATAAATTTCCCCAAAATATACATATTATTTATCATAGATATTCTTATTTATTAATATGTACATCATTTCTACATATGATGTTTTAATTTTAATGTTATTTTATTGAATAGGGAAATATTGATATTTCATAATCTTTATTCAATATAAACATTGATTGATACTGAATAATGTTCATGAATTAAATGGATCATTTTATATATAAATAATGTATTAAACATGTAGTTATAGGTGCAGTTTAGAATTATATATCACCTTGATGCATTGAGAGTATCATGAGGTGAATCAAAAATCTTGTATTAAATTATGTTTTTCCATATTTTTAAACCTTCTTGTAAATGATATTGATATTGTGGATATCATGATGACTAAGATCATGAAGTCTAATATTATGAATTTTATTTATTAATAATTTTTCAATTATTATTCATGAGATTATTTCATTGATATTATCCATTGATACATTTTCTACAAAAGTTATTGATTAAATAGAATGTCTGTTCAGTAATTTACCTTACCATAATTATTATGCCTTATCAATTCATGATAGTAATGTTATTAATTAAATGTAATGTGTGTCTAGGTATTAAATTGTCCATATTGATTATGCCTTATGAATTAAGAGTTATTTATTCATGGTATCTTTGTAATGACCCAAACTATTGTTAATTAAATTTCCTCTTGATCTAATTAAATGTATCATTATATAAAATGGTTATATAAAATATGCACTTCCTTCATTTTATGTTTTTGGTTTTCAAAATACCGTTAAGAATTGTTACCATTGCTAATATATTAATTGAAAAATGATCACTTTATTAGTATAAAAATAGGGCTTTAACTAATCCAATTTACTCAGAAAAAGGAATCTATAGCCTCATCTAGTATACTTTCCTCCCATTTGATAGTTCTCGGAAAGGAGGTACCATCATTGAGTTTCACTCTTAACCAATCCCATGTCGAGCTTCAATACGTTATGCTTGAACAGAACTGCCTACGGGAGAAGTGGAAGTTAATAGAGATTACCACCCGATCTATGTTATCCAAGCCACCCCAAGAGTCTATCACCATCGTACACCTTAACCTTTAGTCTTATACGGGTGTTACAAGGGTTTATGTAAGGAGACCCTTGTACTATGAATATATAAATTATTTTTGTACAGATAATATAAGTTCATTTTATTATTGTTATGTAGTAAATAGTTTTTTAAAGAAAAAATAACATTTCTAGTTAATTAAGAAATCAATTTTGATTAATTAATTGATTTTTTAATTAAATAATATTTTAAATAAATATTATTACTAAATTTTGTTTTATATAATATAAATGAACATATAATTATTATGAATACGATTGTGATTTTTAATGTTTGAAAGCTATTTTTGTCAAAACCCCTGATTTTTCAATAAATATCGGTTTTTATTTTATAAGTAAAAATTTACCTATTTAGAAAATTATTTAGATAAAATGAATATTAATTTTGGAATTAGGACTTCAAAATGATCCAATGGTTAATTTGTCATAATTTTCAGAGACAGAAGAATATTTGGGTAAAAATTAAATACTATTTAAAAATATATTTTTCTTTATGACATCATAATGACCCAATAGTGATGTAATAAAATACAATAAACATTAATTTCGGTCAATATATGTCTTACCATTAAAATAATGTGATTTTAGATTTGTTTGATTACAATGCTTTAGTGGACCCTTCATGACTTATAAAACATTTTAACTTTTTAAATTGATTTCCTTAAGAGTGTGACTCACCTTCACATAAGAAAAAATATTATTTTACGAAGATCAGCCTTTGGACATATTTTTTTTTTTATCCACTCCCCTTTTTCAAAAACCATGGGAAAAAACCATGGGTCATTTTGTGGTTTTGATTAGTTTAATGTGCGGTGTCCCAAACCTAAATAATAAAGAATTCCCTCTCCTTTTATATATAAACCCAAAAAATCTCCCACTTCCTCTTCACTCAAAGCCTTTGGAGTTCATCCAAAATCTACCCTCCTCTCTCTATAATCCTCCAAAGGGGACCTAACCTCCCAATAAGCCTCTCTCAAGCCCCTCCCAATCCTTTGGTATCACACTTCCAGGTAAGGGATTTCCTCCTTTATCATTTTTGTCTAAATTTATTTACATTATTATGCCTCTTATTATCAATTACAAATGTTGGGGAATGATTTTTCACCATCCATATACTGAAATATTTATTTTTCAATGATGATATACCCCATTCCTCTCTCATTAATGCCTCTCATGTACACCTGTTACAATGCCAAAAGTCTGTAAGGGATTTCTATCTCCTCATTTACAATGAAGAAATTCTTTTGTATTATGAATCCAAATTCCATTACATATGTTGGGACATGTATCTATATGACCCCTTACTGTTAATTTCTTGTACATATGATGAGATACCCTTTTATCTCTCATCAACAGTTTTTTTGATGTCTTATGTCACGCCGTTATGCTGCCGAAATTGCACCGCCATTTTCCATGCCAAAATCATTGTGTAGTGAATACCATAACCCATTTTATATCACATGTATTCACCATTATGAAAATTTAATTATTTATGTAATATTTTCATATATAAATTCAACATTCGTTTACCATGGAATAAATTATGATGTTTAATGAATCTATGTTGTATGATCTTGTGGCACACTTATGCATGAAATGAAATGTTTAAGAAGGGTGTGCCCTGATAGCACTCCAATGCATTGGGTAAAGATTAGTATCATGATACATCAAGTGAAATGAGGGTTTAACCATGCTAATTCAAGTGAAACTAGGTTTTACTCAAGATAATTCATGTTCAATGATTTTTTACCCATGCTCCATGTGCAATGAGCCTTGGCTCATGCTAATACCATGTTAAGTGTTATTTTCACATTTCCCTGTTGTGATAATCATGATTTATTATGCCTTTATGTTCATGTTTATTTTATGCTCTATTGATATTCCTATTGCCTAAAATGTAATTCATTGTTCCTATTATTTATTTTTACTCCTATAATGGGCTTTATAGCTCACCCTTTTCTTATGCATATCATCATATTATCCCATGTAATGCTAAGTATAAGGGAATGTATTGGTACTGTAATGGATGTTTTCAATAAATATGTTGTGTTTTATGTTCTAAGTTGTTATGTTGTGTTTCTAATTTCACAATACACTAAACCTATCGATCCTCAATGTTGACATAAGTTAATGTTTATGCAATAAATCATGTTTAAGTGAGTAATAAAGAGCATGGTTGTTATGGTTGGTATCAAAGGTTATGTTTAGTTATTTTTGGGATCAGGATTATAAAACCCCAGTAAAAGCCTTAGCGATAAGACTAAGTGTGATAAAATTTTCCCTAGGTTTTTTTGAGTATTGATTAAGTGGTTTATCATGAAAATACATCCATATTTGTATATGAGTAGGTATAGCTGGATATGGAACATATGTACCTAGGAGTGAAAACTCTGACAAGGAGTTTCAGGCCTGACCCAAGGATTCCTGGTACATGACAACGGGGCTTGATTCACTCTTAGTTACGACACTCTCAGGGGATATGCTTTGGTAAATTCATAAGATTATTACAAACCATTATTATGTGAATAAAAAATCCCCCTAAGAATATATGTTGGGATGTAGATCATGGATAACATATATTGAAGCCTATAGATCCATAAGTTATTTATAATTCATCTATTTTTTCCTTGGATTACCCTTTATTTGTTACCCCTAACTTTCCTTTTATTCCATCCAATGGAAAAAAATAGGAGGATTCAGGATAACAACCGATGCGAAGATCAATGTGATGATTTTTCTAACGAGATGCCCAATCTAATGGGAGCGGGAATAATGAACTTTGTCACGATACTCTCTTAGTTAACTAAATTTTTGAATAGAAACATCAGTAAAGAGTAATGTTCAACCCCCCTAAGAAAGAAAATGTCATAATCAAGAGCTTCATGAGACAAATGCCTCCTACTTTTAATGGATCATCTGATCCCTCAATTGCCAAATAATGGATCAACTCCATTGAAAATATCTTTTCAATCATTTAATGTTCTGAACTAGATAAGGTTCTTCTGGCTACTTTTTGTAAGGAGGGTGAAGCTGATAAATGGTAGGCATTGATAAAAAATAAGAAACCTGAGGAGGAGATCAAGGTGTTGGAATGGAAGGATTTCAAGAAGATGTTTTTTGATAAATATTTTCTGTGCACCCTTCTACTTAAGATGGAAAGGGACTTCATTTCCCTCTAGAAAAAAAGGCGATGAATCCGTCAGTGCATACAAGAAAAACTACACAAGGCTTGGAAAATACTCCCCCTTCTTTGTGATTACCCCCAAATGAATAGTTGACTACATATTTGGTGGGATAAAACCCAGCCTATGGAATCCATGGCGATCTGTGACTTTGATATCTAGGAGGAAATTATCTGATGTTCCCTTAAAGTCGAAATGGATATCGGTGAATCCTAGGGGTATCATGGGGATAAGAAGCGTAAGGTGGACATAAATTCTAGCAGTTTTACAGATAAATCCAACGGTTCTAAAAAATCCACCACCCCACTTTCCAAAGGTGTGAAAAAAATCACCCTAGAAATTCCCTGAAGGGGATGAGTAAATTCTTTAGATGTGGAAGTGAAGGGCACATAGCCGTTAACTACTGACAAGAAAAACCTACAAATATGACAGAGGATTGAAATGCTCTGTTCGACCCTCAACACATTGTTCATTATATAAACTACAAATAATTGGGGTGCCTTTCAAATCAGTTCCCTAAGCCAAGGGTTTTCAGAGGCACCCAACAACCTCCAAGGTAGAAATGGAGATCTTTTGAAATCACCACCACTAAAGTGAACCCCGACCATGAAGTGGTAACATTTATGCTAGTTATTCATTCAATAATATAGAACATACTTTTTTATTCTAGTTTACACATTCATTTATATCCCGAATGTTTAGTAGAACAATCCCAACACCACTAAAAATCATTGAAGTAAAAATGTCGATGAGTATGGAAAATGGGGAAATCATTTCATCCCATGAATATAACTCCTCCCCTATCATAATTTTTGGAGTGAAATTCAAAGTGAACCTCTTCATACTCCCTCTGGTGGAATTTTATGCTATTATCGACATATTTTTTCTTTCCTTATATAAAGCCAACATAAATTTCCATGAGAGGTAAATCACTCTCTATATTGAGAATCTACCCCCGATTATATACAAGTGCAAGGAGGAAGATGAATCTTCTTTAGCACCATCATCTCAAGAATGGATATTACTTCCCTATGAGCACAGATGGCTTAGATGATTGAGTCTAAGGAAGAAACCATCCATGAAGACATGCCTATTATGAGAAAATTCTCTAAAGTGATTCCCAAGGAATTTTTTGGTCTTCCTCCAAGAAGAGATTCTGAATTCTCAATTTACCTTATACATGGGGCATTGTCAATATCTAAGACTCTATATAGAATGGATGTTGTGGATCATGATGATCTAAAGAAAAAACTATAGGATAATATGGATAATGGTTTTATACTCCCAAGTGATTCACCATGGGGTGCACCATTCCTCTTCATTAAGAAGAATGATGGGTCAATATTCCTTTGCATCGATTAACGTGAGTTCAAAAAAAATCAAGGTAAATAAAAAATAAACTCTACCACGAATTGATGAATTGTTCAATCACCTACGTGGAGCACAATTCTTCTCCAAGGTAGATTTTCCATCGGGATGTTACCAAGTAAGGGTTAAGAAAGAGGATATCCCCAAGACTACATTAGGTACAAGGTACGGGAACTATGAATTCATATGAATGCCTTTAGGACTCACTAATTCTCCAGAAATATTCATGGACATGAAGAATGGAGTATTTAGAGATTACCTCATCTAATTTATGGTAGTATTCATAAATTATATTCTAATATAATCCAAAACTAGGGAGGATCATGAGGAGATTATATGAACTGTACTAGAGACCATGCGAAAGGAGAAGATCTATGAAAATTATAGAAAGTGTGAGTTCTTGTTGAAGATGGTCTCATTAATGGGACATATCATCACAAGAAATGAGATATATATGGATACCTCCATGATAGTTTCAATTGAGGGGTGGATGAGGCCCACATTGGTAATGAATATCCATAGCTTCCTTGGGTTAGCTGGATATTATCACCAATTTGTGAGAAATTTTTCACAATTTTCAAACCCTCTTACTGAGCTATCTCGAAAGGGAGTAAAGTTTTCTTAGAGTCATGAATGAAAAGATAGCTTTAATGAGTAAAAAAATACTTATCACTGCGCCCTTGATCACACTACCCACAATTGGAGATATTTTTTTGGTATTCTGTGTTTCTTTGAAGAAGGGATTAGGCTGTATGTTGATGTAGAATGACAAATTCATTGCCTATGATTCAAGAAATTAGATGTTCATGAGAAAAAATATCCAACACCTGACCGGGAGTTGGCAGTAGTGATATTCACTTTAAAATTTTGGTGGCATTATCTCTTTGGGGAGAAGTCTAAAATATATAAGGACCACAAAATCCTCAAGTATATATTCACACAAAAAGAGTTTAACATGCGCCAATAATGACTATTAGAGTTTATTAAAGACTATGACTACTCAATCAATTTCCCCCCTGGGAAAGTGACCAAGGTGGTGGATGCTCTAAGTAGAAATGAGCCAATGATCCTATCATTGATTAGAGTTGAAAAGTATCCAATCATATTATATTTGAATAGATGGATATAGAAATCATAAAGAAGGGATCATCATTAATACTTTCACAAATGATTGTTCAACCATATCTTTTGGAAAGGTTAAAGAATGATCAAAAGGATTAAGTGGGAATTCCAAAGTAGGTGGAAACTATTAGAAAAATAAATAGTCAGAGTTCAATGTCAATGTTAAAGGTATTCTGAGATTTGGGTCAAGACTATGAGTTACATTTAATCTTGAGTTAAAGAAGGAACTTTTGAATGATGCACATAGTTAAAATTTCTCCATTAACCCATGAAACACAAAGATGCATCGAGATCTCCGAGAGCATTATTAGTGGGATAACCTGAAGAAAGAGATTGATGAGTATACATAAAAGTTCCTAGTATGTAATCACGTGAAGTTTGAGAGGAATAAGTCTAAAGGGATGATGAAATCATTACCCTTACCAGCATGAAAACAGGATAAAATCACCATGGACTTTGTCACCAGACATCCGAAGACATCCAAAGGAAACAATGCTATCTGGGTTGTTGTGGATCATCTTACAAAGACTATACAATCCATTTCAATTTAGGAGGATTTCTCACTGGATAAACTAGAATGAATATATATAAGAGACGTGGTAAGGATTCACATAGTACCACTATAGATTGTATTTGATTGAGATCCAAGATTCACCTCTATGTTTTGGAAGAGTCTTCAACATGATCTAGATACTGAGTTGAACTTTAGTATGGCATATAATCCGCAAACTAATGGCCAATATGAGTGGAATATCCAATCACTTGTGGAAATGTTGAGAGAATTCTCAACGGACTTAAAAAGAGGATGGGATCAACATCTCCCTCTTGTGGAGTTATCATATAATAATAGTTTCCACTCAAGCATCCAAAAGGATCCTTATGGAGCCATGTATGGTAAGAGGTGTAGAAAACCAGCATGTTGGGATGAATTTTGGGAGAGAGAACTCATAGGTTTAGAAATGGTCAAATAAATGGTGGAGAAGGTTAATACCATAAGGCATCACATTAAATTTTCTCATAGTCAACAAAAGAGCTATGCTGATAATTGTCAACGAGACCTAGGGTTTGATATTAGAGACATGGAATTCTTCTGCATATCACTATGGAAGAGAGTTATGAGATTTGGGAAGAATAGAAAGCTTAGTCAATGATACATTGTCCCTTTTGAGATCCCTAATCACATTGGATTAGTGGCCTATCGACTAGAACTCCCACCGAACCTATCTCAAGTACATGATGTATTCTAAGTATTACTCTTGAGGAAGTACATACCTAACCCATCACATGTACTCAATCCAGAGGTGGTTCCATTTGAGAATGACCTCTCCTATGAAGAGAAGCTGGTGAGGATATTAGATCATAGGGAAAAAGATCTAAAAAAGAAGACAATACCCCTCATCAAGGTATTGTGGCAAAACCACAAGCTTGAAGAAGCAATGTGAGATTCTGAGGAAGTGATGAATCAAAGTTTCCCACATCTGTTTTTGTGTCGGAAAATGAAATTTCGAGGGGAAAATTTCTAAAGGGGGAAGATTTTAATGACCAAAACTTTTGTAAATGAAAATTCATCTTGATCTAATTAAATGTCTCATTATGTAAAATGGTTATATAAAATATTCACTTTATTGGTTTTATGTTTTTATATTTCAAAATACCATAATGAATTATTACTGTTGCTAGTATAGCTATTGAACAATGATCACAAGATTATTATAAATATAGGGCTTTAACAAATCCAATTAACTTAGAAAGAGGAATTGATTGCCTCATATAGTAGACTTACCCCGTATGAAGCCCGTTTGTTGGAGATCGGAAAGGCAGTTGCATTATTGTGCTTTTCTCTTGACCAACCCCAAGCTGATCATTAACACGTTAAGGTCGAACATAACCGCCTATGGGAGAATTTGAAGTTGTTAGAGTTTACCACACGCGTGATGTTATCTGATACACCCCCATAGTCTATCACCATCACACACCTTTCCATTTGGACTTATGCAAGTGTTATAAGGGTTTATGTAATGATACCCTAGTACTATGATTAAGTTCATTATTTTAGTATGGAGAA
This sequence comes from Viscum album, assembly GCA_963277665.1. Classification (NCBI taxonomy): domain Eukaryota; kingdom Viridiplantae; phylum Streptophyta; class Magnoliopsida; order Santalales; family Viscaceae; genus Viscum; species Viscum album. Next base: position 2,137,786,638 of record OY728138.1, read on the forward strand.
TATAATTTCATTTTATTACTGTTACTTGGTAAATAGTTTTTGAAATAAAAAAATAGCGTTTTTAGTTAATTATGAAATCTATTTTGATGAATTAATGAAATTTGGAATTAAATAATATTTTAATTAAATATCATTAATAAATTATGTTTTATATAATATAAATGACTGTCTAATTATTTTGATTATGATTGTGATTTTTAAGGTTTGAAAGCTATTTTTGTCAAAACTGGCGATTTTTCGATAAAAGTTAGTTTTTATTATAAAAGTAAAAAAATCACATATTTAGAAAATTATTTAGATAAAATGAATATTATTTTTGTAATAAGGATGTTGAAATAATCCAATGATGATTTTTTCATAATTTTTTGAGGTAGTCGAATTTTTGGGTAAGAGTTAAATACTGTTTAAAAATATAATGTGTTTTATGAAATCATAATGACCCAATAGTGATGTAATAAAGAACTTTAAACATTATTTTTGGCCAATATATGTTTTAACATTAAAATAATGATATTTTAGGTTTGTTTTATTACAATTATTTAGTGGACCCTTCAAGACTTATAAAACATTTTAACTTTTTAAATTGATTTCCTTGAGAGTGTGACTCATATCCACATAATAAAACCTATTATTTTAAGTAGTTCTACCATTTTCATTATAAAATAATGTTTTCCCCTCCCCTTTGGAAAAAAAATATGATAAAACATGGGTTGGTTTGTGGTTTTGATTAGTTTAATGTGTGGTGTTCCAAACCTAAATAATAAAGAATTACCTTTTATTTCCTATATAAACCCACCCAATCTCCTATTTCCTATACACTCAAAGCCTTTGGAGTTTTTCAAAAATCTTCCCTCCTCTCTCTATAATCCTCCCAAGGTTCCCCAATCTCCCATTAAGCCCATCTCAAGCCCCTCCAAATCCTTTGGGATCACACTACTAGGTAAAGTATTTCCTCCTATCTCATTTTTGTCCAAATTTATTTATATTATTATGCCCTCTTATTTTCAATTAAAAATGTTGGGTTATGATTTCACACCTACCCATATTTCCCTCCTTAGGTTAGAATGATTATATACCCATTTTCTCTCTCATTAATTTTTCCCATGTACTCCCATTACCATGCTGAAATTCTGTAAGGAATTTCTCTCTCCTCATTTACATTCAAGCAATTATTTTGTATTAAGGATCCAAATTCAATTAATTTTGTCAGTAAATGTATCTATATGACCCCCTTACTGCCTATTTAATGTACATATGATTATACACCCTTTTATCTCTCACCAACCCTATTTAATAAGTCTTATGTCAAGCCGTTATGCTGTTGAAATTGCACCACCATTTTCCATGCCAAAATCATTGTGTAGTAAATACAATGCCCATTTCCATATCATGGGTATTATACATTATGCACATTTAATTATTTATGGAATAGTTTCATGTATTAATTCCTCATTCCTTTACCGTGGAATAAATTATAATGTTTAATAAATCAATTTTTTATGATCTTCTGGCACACATATGCATGAAATGAAATGTTTAAGAATGGTGTGCCCTGATAGCGCTCCAATGTATTGGGTAAAGATTATTATCATGACAGGTGAAATAAAATGAGGGTTTACTCATGCTAATTCATATAAAATGAAAGTTTACTCATGATAATTCATGTGCAATGATTGTTTACTCAGGGTCCATGTGCAATGAGCCTTGGATCATGCTAATACCATGTTAAGTGTTGTTGCTACATTTCCCTGTTGTGAGAATCATGCTTTATCACGACATTATTTTCATGTTTCTTTTATGATTTGTTGATTTTTATATTTCCTAAAATGTATTTTATTCTTAAATTTATGCCTTATTTACTCCCTTATTGGGATTTATAGCTCACCCTATTCTTATGCATGTCCTCAGGTTATCCCATGCAATGCTATGTACGAGGGAATGTAGTGGTCATGTAAAGGAAGTTTTCAATAAAGATGTTTTGTTTTATGTTCTAAGTTGTTATGTAATGTTCCTAATTTTCTTAGACACGATACCTCTTGATCCTCAGAGTTGTCTTAAGTAAAATTTTATGTAATAAATCATGACTAAGTGTGTAATAAAGAGAACAGTTGTTATAATCTACCAATTTACACAACTCTTAAATAACATTTCATCTCACCCATATTTTTTTCATTTCCTTGGGATATGAAAATTTAATCTTTAAATGAGTTAAAATATGTGACTTTTTTACATTAAATATATTTTATTTCATGTTTTTATATGAAATATTAGATTCAAGTATATATCTAGTTTACTAATACTAATAAACCATTCTTTTGTTTTTTTGATGTGATCTCTTATATCTTGCTCTAATGTAATAATGTAAGCACCAAATCTGTGATACTGGGGTTAAGTTCAATAAAATTGGTACCAAAGAAACATTAGTAAAAAAATTGGGTACTCAATTTATGAAAATTTAGATTAAGGAACATAACCCTATGATATATATCTAGGATAAGTGTTTAAGAACATCCTAATGTTTTGTTGAGGAATAGATTATGTGGTTTTCTTAGAAAATATCCCTGTAATGATAATAAAAGTAGATGTGGTTCTGGAATAGTTATATATTTGTGTATTACCTCAAGAAATAGTGCACTAGGATTTGAATCTATCATCACCTGGTGCACAACAACATTCCTTACAATGCACCTATTTTGACAATCACAAGGGACATTCTTTGGATAATTCACATGTTTTTTTATAAAATTTAAGATGGAATTAAATAGATGAAAAAAATTAATGACCCAAGTCAATCATATGGTGTATTATATTCCAAATAAGGTGACATGTTATTGAAATCCTATAATGTATAATTTTTCTTATCATTATGATAATTATTTATAAAATTATGCTTTTTGGTTTTAGTTAATTTCACGAACATGAAGAAATCACGTTAACATTGAATACGATGGATAATGTGGTGATTTTGAGCTACCAAATGGGATTATGACTTGAGAGAAATATATAATAATTATACCAAGTTATTTATCATGATATATTATTGAAAATATATATATTAACCAAATCTCAGTTACACTAAACAAAATAAGGATTGATTAGGCTAAGAGCTTGAGTGGTGGGGTCCATGGAGAAAAAAGGGATCAATTTGCTTCATGTCAGAAATGCAGAAAGTGACACCTAGGATATTGTATCAAAGGAATATAAAGATGTTTTATGTTTAGGAAAAAGGTTATAGCGAGATGAATTTCCATGGAAAAGTGATAAGTTCAGTGGAGAGAAATAATTTTTTTCCTATTAATTCATTTTGAATTCATTGTATTGAATGTGGAGAAAATGGTCATTATTTGGTTCAATTAACTCTTCTAAAGGCTCCCTCCTATACTGGGGAAGGACTTATTTTGAATTAAAAATGTTTATGTATTTGTGAATTGGGATTAGGAATTAAATTATTGATGTATTTTTATGAGTGTTATTTTTGGTTATAAGAATAATGAAAAATCTAAGGATTGCATGAATTTTTGGAAGCATATATGTATTCATATAAGATTAAATATAAAATTAAGGATACAACAAGGGGTTTATTATTTCAATTTTAATCATAACTTCAATGTATTTAACACCACATTTTTAGGTTTTATGTTTTGTTAGTGTACCAAGATTAAGGATATTTTGGGAGAAATTTATGGCCATACAACCCATTGGTTTCGTATGTAAAATTTTTATTTAAAGAAAGAATACATTCAAATTTTGTGAAAATAAGATTATTTTTATTTGTATCCTTTATGTTTTATCTTATCTTTGATTTTTTAGTAAATATTGGCCATCATAGTTTTGTAATGATAAATTAATTATATTAATATTATTTTGAAAAATTTACAACTAGTATGCTGAATGACAACTCGTCACATCGAGTGAGGTTGTAGGTCTTGAACCCCCAACTGAAGGGTGATAACGGTACAATACCTACCACCGTACTATGTGATATAATGGTTAAAATTACATTTTACTCACATAAATAATTATATATATAATTATTATGTTGAAATTTGGGTGTTACTATCCCTCTCTATATTTTTTATTATTTTTCTTCCATGACCATATTTTCACTTCCCACCAATGTTCACCTAATTGTTAACCTAGTTTTCTATTATTATAGATGACCATAAAATTTAATTTTCCCTCTTATAAATATGTTTTTTTTCAACCATTTTTACAATGTGGGTTTTCAGAAAAATAATTTCCAAATTACAAACACTTAATTTCAAATTGAAAGTTCAAATTGTGAGGAGGAAATTTATTAATGATGGGGATAATTTTAAAATATGTTATTTTAATGTATATTTAATTTTAAAAAAATTAATATCTTTGATATATTTTGGTACATGAAACCCTAGGATTTTAAAATAAGAACACACAGTGCTAGGGACTGACCCCTCCTCTTCTGCGGGTAATTGTCTAGACCCACTAGTCCCAGAGGGTTCCCCTTATCCCTCAAGTACCTGAGACCAACACCACTTCCTAGAACTAGTCCCTTATGAAAAAGATGTTTCTCACCCTATGGTCCATGGATTCGTACCTTGTTTATGGACCCCCTGTTAGTGAATTTTGAATGGTGCCCTCCTAGAACAGTTTCTAAGTTCACCAGTTGGATCCTTGATGATTCCTACCTTCATGTTTTCTATTTATGCATGTAAACCTTTCCCTCTCGAAGAAATACTAACCCTGGTCAGAAGATCCTAAGAGCCTTTTAACCCCATGGTTTTGAAAGTGCCTCATGAAATTGATTGGTCCATCATATATCAAAATGCAATGCAAGGGCCCCCATATAACCGGTTGGTCGGAAAACCTGGGCCCTTGTCATTATCCCCACCGAGTAGGGCAAGGGGGAAATCCTTCAAACCCTCACCTATCCTTGAACGGATGACCCCCTAGCTAGATTCTTAGAGCCCACAGATGTGTACAAGGATCTTATTGAAGAAAAAACAGACCCAAGAGTACTCCTCCACCTAATGAAAAGATACCAAGTCCCCTATGACCAAAGCCTGGAATTACTCTTCCAAATGATATCCATTATCATATTGAACACATGTGGCATTGGTGTACAGGTTAAAACGAATTTCATCACCTCAGAATACCAAAAGCACAACACCCTTATTTTCACCGTTCTGGAACAAAATTAGAAACCCGAAAAGATTAAAGAGTTCACATGTAGAACCAGGATGCATGCCTCCATGCATGCCGACACTATCAATAAACACATATGGGTTTTCTGGAACAGGGATACATTTGTTGCACTAATCCAGACCAGAGACAACACATTACCTCTAGCATCACCTACAACATGAGGACCATCCTGATGACCTTCATATATGGAAACTGTGATGCGCAAAGGAGGGAGGTCCTCTGGCAAGAACTTAGTTAATTCGACCCAGAGGACCTACCATGGATCATTGGTGGTGACATAAATGTGGTAACGGAACTGGCAGAGAAGAAAGGGAGAGGGGGATTTCCTAGGATGGCGAGTATGGACTTCCTCTAGTTCATGGCTGGAAAAGGCATACTTTAGATGGGGTATGTGGGTGACCATTTCACCTAGTGCAACAATCAACGTGGGAGAAACTGCTTCTAGAGCCTGCTGGACCGATGCCTTCCCAAAATCCATGACCTTTCCATGTTTACAAATGCCTTGGTTAGAGACCTTGTCTGTGGTATATTTGATCACTCGCCACTACATATCTTTTAGTCTCCAAAACAGGCCACAAATGGACGATTCAAGTTCAGTAGTTGGTGGAGTGATGACTCAGGTTACCAATAAGTGGTCAAGAAAGTGTGGGGAGAACTGACCCAGGGACACACATGGAAGGCCTTGTATAACAAGTTGTGGAGACTGAAACAGAGGCTGTAGTTGTGGGCTAGGGATATTCCTCTAGTCGATCAGAAAATGGAAGAGATAAGAAGGGATGTGGAGCACCTAGAAACTATCTTGGAGGAGGACAGGTACGAGACAATTTTTGGAGAGCTACTCGATAAATATAACTATCTGGATGATCTTGTTCTGGAATAAGAACATCCAAAAATAGAGGGATCAAAGATTATATGGCCCCGTGAGGGTGACAAAAACACACTTTCTTCAATTCTTGCATCAATAAGAGGTGAATGCCAATCAAACCCAACATAGCACTGGATGATGGTACATACACTTATGATGGTAATGTGGTAGGGGATATGGCTCAAAGATACTTCTGAAACCTCTTGGAAGGACTCAATATTACAATAACTAATGGATAACTAGAAGGGGTTGAAGATTTTTTGAGATAGGTTTCTAGCCTTGTCTCTATCCATGAGAGTGAATCAATTGAACGGATCCTTGGGGAGGATGAGATAAATAATTCCATGATGAGGCTCAACTCTGAGAGCACACCTAGCCCAGATAACTTCCTAGAATTGTTTTATAGGGGCTCTAGGGAAGTTCTTAAAGGGGGGATTTCTTCTTCAATACAAGACTTCTTCAGAGGTGATGGCCTTCCATGCATGTCTTGTGCTACCTCCCCCATGATAATCCCAAAGATCAAGGAACCCTCCTCCATTATCCACTATAGACCAGTGATATGTTAAAATTCATGTAAAATATTCTGTCTATCATCCTCAACACAAGGATTCCATGTCTTCTTCCACAGTGGGTCTCACCTGAGCTACACGACTTTGTTAAGGGTCACTCGATCCAAGCGGTTATAGCCTTGTCACAAGAGATGCTAAGGGATCTGAATATCAAAACTCACGGTTCCAACATAACTATCAAGGTGGATATGAATAAAGCATAGGACCGTATAGAATGGGTGTACATCAATTGGGTGTTGGCAAGATTGGGATTCTCACATTGGGCATGCGGCCTCTTTTTCAAGTGCTACAACTCCTCTTTTTTGGTTGTAACATTCATGGAGAGAAATCATGAATTCTTTAAGGAAGCTTGTGGCATGCGCCAAGGAAACCCCATATCACCCAGTATCTTCATCACTGTCCAGGACACTCTCAGTTGTATGATCAACAGAGATATACCCAATGGATTCATCCAACATTATCGAAGGAAATTGAACCTTCCCTCAGTATCTCATCTGATGTTTTCCTATGACATAATCATATTCATAAATTCTGGTAAGAAGTCGATGCAGGGGATTATTTGAATCCTTGAGGCATACATCCACTAGAGTGGACATACTATTAACAAGAAAAAAATTAACTTCTATAACTCAAATAATTCAAACATCAGGAGGGATATGCATTTATGTAGTAGGCCAGACATACAACGTGGCTCCTTTACCATGTATTATCTAGTTATGCCATTAGAATTATGTAGGGTGGTGATTTGTGACTTCTATTGTGTGGTAAGTAAGATTGCGGGGCAAGTGGTCAACTATAAAAACCACTTTCTCTCCTTCAGAGGTTAGACTGTGTCGGGTAATAATGTCTTATCAGTGATCACTATCCATAAACTAGATACTTCCAATGTACCAAAAGGGGTATTCATGTACATCAATAATATGCTATATATATTTATCTAGGACACTTCTTGGGAGTGTAAAAGACATTTAGTAGCTTAGGAGAAGATTGAAAAACCTATCCAGGATGGAGGAATCGGCATGAGGATCTTGAAAGACACCATAAAAAGAATGCACACGAAAATGGCATGGGATGAGATCGAGGAGTTAAAATTTTAAGGAAAGTATATGTCTTGTAGCCTAGGTGGGAACACATGCAGTGCAACCATGCATGGATCCCCCTATGGTCCTCAATTAGTAGTCTCATACAGGACCCCCGCTATAACTCACAGTGGGATGTCGGAGAGGGGAACATTCAGTTCTGGCACGACAATTGGGCCGGTGATGTGATCGGCTGTCCAGGCTACCCTGCTCCCAACATAAAGCTCAAATATGTGATCCACCTCCTTCATTTCATAAAGTTGGTTTTAAAAAAACAACAAGAGGTATTTGGCCTCATTATCGTCAACTCGGAGGTAGATAGGTGTGTGTTCACCCCTTAAACATCAGTAATATTCACCATAAATGAATTCCAAAGGATAGCCGTACCCTATGTACAAAGAGATAGGTGGAATGAGGTTGTGTGGTGCAAAAAAATCCACAAAAAATACTTCTTCATAACATTGAGGACCAGAAATCATGCCATCGCGATGGATGACAACATAAAAAAACTGGGCATCAATATGGCCTCAAAATGCCATTACTGCAGGAACAATCGTGAGGATACCAAGCAAAAAATCTTCGTAAATGTTGGATGGGAATGTGAAATATGGATCTTATTCAGTGATTTTGTAGTGTATCATGACTAGGGCCTTCATGATGCTCCCTTTGTAGAGCGCTGGTACAAGGGGACTGACAATGTGGGATAGAAAAGAATGGTGATAACCATCATCCTCGATGTAAGGTGTTGGAGTTTATGGAAAGCTAGGAACTGGGATAGGTACACGAGGATTATTTCAAATGTGTGATCTGTCATTTTATGCACAAGGATCCTATTGAATGATTTGGCGACCCACATTTTGCAACTAGAGCGATATACCCTCATTTCGGCATATGCACAGTCAATCCCCAATGTCTCATCCCACGTCGTAAGGACATTGGGTATGGTGGATTCCCCCAACAGAAGGATTAAAGTGGAATATGGATGGATCTTTCTATTCAGGTGTTATATGAGGAGGTGGTGTAGTTAGGGACTATAAGAGAAGTATTGTCCTGGCCTTTATGCCTCTCCTAGGCGGAGACTCACTTAGTGATCATACATGACTCCTTGCTTGGGGGAGGATCCACACCTAGGTCAATCGCTTACATCATTATGAAGTGTAAGGCTCTCATCACCAACAATATTAATGTCAACCATACGTGGCGAGAGGAGAATAATAGAACAAATAACATTATTTCTCAGGAAGGTCAAGCTTTTGAGGTCACTTGTCTCTACAACATCACTTACTTTAAACCTTAGTGGATGAATCTGAATAGAGGGTATGCCCTCGCCCTGTACTACTTCAGGTCTCCTTAGTTCCCATAGTCACTTTGGATTGTACTCATTCTTGAATTAAAATGACACATTTATGATAATGAGAGTATATACAACACACTACTCTGGGCATAAAAACCCTTTAGATACTATTTAAATATGAAATTTATAACCTATCCATTAAATTGGATGGTATGAAAAAGATTAATTGAATTATGATATATATTGGTCCCAATAAATAATTTTTTTTGATAAATTCTTATTAAATAATCACTCAAATTTTAAGTAAATTTTGGTTTCTCTTCAAAATAAATATTCTTCAAAAAATATTTTTATTTTTAATTTTCTATTTGGAATTACAAAAAATGAATATCAATTTTATATATTTTATTTCATAAAAAATATAATTTTTGAAATCATCATATCAAAATAATCTTGGGGGGAAATTTTATGATTTTTCTAAAAAGGTTTATTTTTCATTAAATTGTGAAATATTACGATTTTCAAATACTTTTATGTGTTTTCATTAAATTTTGTAATTTTATTGTATCTTTATGATTTGAGTTTGATTTAAAATTAAACCAATTATTAGTTCACTATATTTGAGAAAATTAATTACATTTAAATCATCTTTATACCTGATTTTGATATATGTGTATTTTAAGACTACAGAATCACTATTTTCTAAAAACTATTTATAGATGCATAATGTTCCAACACTTTTATTAATTAAAATAATCATTAATGATGAATGATTTAAATAAAAAAGGTATATTTTTATATTTTTATATAAATTTAAATCTATCTCATGATGATAACAATTCATAAAGTTTACATAAGATCACCTTATTCTTGAAAAATGTGTTTCATGAAGAACTATTTTGGACTTGTTTGTGAGTTAAATATGAAATTGAATTATTATAATTATTTGAATTAAATTTGAAAAAACAGATTTCATATTTCATAATTTATTTTATATAATATGGTCAACAATATTTTTTGTCAAAATGAATAGTTAAAACAGTAAAAAAATACCATGATTAAGGAGAAAATGGGTTTACAGAGGGTTAAAATAATAAAATAAATGTTTAAATGACTTAAAAAAATTATAAATCTTATTTTATAGACATCTTTATAACTTATAAAATCTATATATAAATAATGAGCCATGTTAGTGAATTTTTCAATGTAAAAAATAAGGGTATGATTTATTCCTTTAAAAATTCAATGTTTTTCCTCCCAAATTATAAAATGGAACTCACCCCCTCACATATTCACACATCTTCTAACATCCCAGACTCATGGGCCACATAATGGTTCACCAAAACCAGTGGTCCAAATACCCTCAAGTGAATCTCCCCAAATTCCAGAGGTTGCCTACGAGTAGTGAGGGAATTGGGTGCGTTAGTGGGGAGACTATCACCTCATTACTAAAGGAGCACAACAGTATAATCAACAGATAAATAGGGAAATAAGTATAATAGTAAAAAATAAATGGAAGTATATATGAATAACCAATAAATGAATAATATTAAAATTCAGTAAAATGAATCACATATAATATATAATAATGTCATGTGTTTACAAAATAGGAAAACAAGGTTACAAGCTGTAGGAAATAAAATATGCATAAGATAAACAAAAGGTAAAAAAGGAAAAAATTCTATCAAATCATCCCGAGAACCTTCCAAATCATCTTCAACCAAACCACCATCCTAATTCATTCATAAATTCACACATAAATCAGAGAAAACATCCCAATATATATCCCAAAAAGCATTTATTCTACCCGGGTAACATAGGAAGCCCATATAGGATATGAGATAAATCTCAGTAGGGCGCCACCAATGACATCAGTAAAATTAAATTTTGTGTATATAACATTGTTGTATGAATAAATAATAAAGTAAAGTATGAATAATAACTATAAATGTGTTGTCCCAAGTTCTTGAAGGAAACCAGGATGACAATACCTTCTTCGGAATGTTTCAGAATAACTCTAAACATTTATCAAGGGACTCAATACCTGGTATCACATTTATAAGGGATTCCATGCATGGAATCAAAGTATTATAAAGGATTCTGTGAACAATATCACATATATAAGGTTCTTCATTCCCATTATCCCATAATACAGATGCCATGAAAAGTATCGCCGTAATAATGGGGATTCTATACCCAATATCATATATAGAGACTCCATGCCCATGTCACAATATAGGGATGACATGCCCAATATCAGAAAATAGGGATTCCATGCCAGTATAGATATATCAAACACAAGGGTTTTCATTCACATTTAGAATAAAGTTTAAGGGACATTATTCACATTTATATTTATCATGCATATGAGTCATCATGCCTAATTTCTATAATTAAAGAGGGTCACTATTCCCACCCATCCTTTCAAATAATATTACTTGGATCTAATATGAACTAAGGTATATTTCATACACCATTTATATTTAATAACGAAAAGGGATTAGACATTTTCGCTTTAATAAAGTTATGTGGGATTACCAATCACCTCTAATAAATTCATTTCATTATAACTATAAAGGTAAATGTCCATGCCACACCACTACATTTATTCCCAATAAAATTGATATAAAAGTTAATAAGAAGAGTCTGACACGCAATTAAGTGTTTTGGGTGTAACATCATGAAAGAAAGAAAGTCATAAGAAAGGAATTCCCAATGAGATGGCTCAATCCAATGTAGTGGACTTCTCTATGATTTCGGTCATAACAAGTCAACCTATTCATGGAAGATTCAATTTAAAAAAACACATGGTGAAACTAGAATGCAGCATAATATAACATATTATATAACATAAAAACAAAAGTGGAAATTAATATACTACTTACTGAATATGAGTACTACTCTACTTATCCATTATCAGCATGGAGTTTCCCATTATTGGAATAAATCTGAAGAATAGACAAAGCCCTGAAAATAAGGTATATGATCCAGCACAAAAATAAATTTTTTAGAGCGAAATAGAAACATAGAAAGGCACAATATGACTAAAGAACATACCATTGTGGATACAATGAGCCAAACATTTCTCTAATAGAGAATCATATAGATAAGTTATAGAAAATCGATGGTCTGGGATTCCATGGAGCTCTGAGAGGAGAAATTAGGCTCCAATTATGGAAGATGAAGGAAAATATAGGAGCGGTGGGATTTTAATATATTTAATGTAAAAAAAATAAATTCACTCAAAATATATTGGTTGTATAGTTAGGCCACACATTTAGCCAAACTTTGCACCAATCATGTACCCTTTAATGCTTCAAGGGGAACCTCACACAGTTCATGAACACAGTTTGACTAACTGTGCAATATAACATCGCTAAAAATTATAGGTTCTCCTTCATGGGAATCATCCCCTGATGGACATTTTCTCAAATGGTTATCCTATAGAGAGAGGCATGAACCACCTAATATGTTTCTACAAAACCATGTGGATTGTGTTCATGATTTATACTAATCATGTAGCCCATCTTTGTTTCTTCAAAAGATTGGTTTGAGGATCCAAACAAGCTTGGGACACCCCCATAACTTACATGAAATAAATGAGAATACATATTAGGTAAAAATGAAATGATTAGACTAAAATTAAAATTATATGTACCCCAAATAAATATTATGTTATTACTAAATTCTCCCTTAAAGGAACTTATCCCTAATTTTACCTTCTATGGGTGGTAAAAATTCACTTAATAATAATTCTAGCCACTGAGTAAATACATTGGCCTCCCAATCCCAAGTCTCATAATGTACTTGTTTTTGCTTCCATGTCACTCGTACTAAAGGGATAAGGTGGCCTCAGAGAATCACCATTCTTCGATTAGCGATGAATATATGGTACTCCTAAAAAAGTAATTTGTATCTATAACAATATCCCCAAGATCAAAATTATGTGATGGGTCGACATAATATTAGTGAAGATGTGAAATGTAGAATATATCTTACAAGGAATGATACCTCTGAGTTAATAAATGCTAATATTCTACCTAACCAAATCACTCCAAAATATCAAATGGCCCAAAAAAGTGTGGTGATAACTTCCCTTGCATTTGTATCCATCTATTCCCAAGTCTAGGTGATACCCGTAAGAAGACATGATCCAAGACCTCGAACACTAGTGGTTGTCAATAATTATCAGCATAAGATTTCTATCTAGAATTATCAATTAGAAAACACTTCTTAATAATCTAAACCTACTCTGAAGTCGACTGAATGATAGAAAGACCCAGTAGTGATACCTCTCCTACCCAGAACCGTCACATGGGTGAACAGAACGACCTAGAGTATAATAGCTCATTAAGAGCCATATGTATCGTCTCTAGAGAAGTATAATTTTCATAAAACATGACGAGAGGGGTATGATTCTACCAAGAACAACAAAAATCAATGATTCATTCTCAGTTTATTTATTTTAGAACCTATGTAGTCTATTCCAACTAACCAGCAGAATGAGGGTGAAAAGTTATGCTCAAAGTTGCCTTTGTACCCATAATCTTATGTATCACCTGCTAGAACCTTGATGTAAAATGGGAATCCTATGTGAAACTATAGTAAGAGGAACCCTGTAAAGTAATATGATATCATGGATGTAAAATCATCTAATCCCATCAACTGAGAATACCTCCTATATATGAAAGAAATGGGATAATTTCATTAGTCTATCCAAGACTACCCAAACATTGTCCCTATCTCAAGGAGACCTTGGTAAGATGACTAATATATACATAGAAACATCCTATCATTTTCATTCTGATACCGGTAACGGTTATAACAAGCTAAAAGGTATCCAGTTCTCCCCCTTCATCTGCTGAAAGGTGTAACATGTTGTGATAAAACCTTCTATCTCATGCTTCATCCCAAGACACCAAAAACCTTCAGAAGAAAAAACCACATAATGATAATCTAGAAATTGAAATTTTCGGGTGTCACATGACATTAAATTTCTAGTGAACCATGGAAAACATTTATATCCTGAAATTTAATTTATTCATCTTGTTATTATATTTAATTAAATGATTTTTCTATTTGAGTTATTATTTGAAATAATATAATATGATATAGATGAAATAAAGAATAATTGAACACAATAATTCACCCCCACTGAGGAAATATTGGTCTTGTGGTGGTAAAAACACAAAACCCCTTCTATATATGAGATTATAAATATTTTTGAATTGATTAAATAATAATAATATCATTTCACTGGTTTTTATAATAATTTGATCAAAAACTATAATATAGTTGTATATAAAAATGATAATTTTAATGAATGACTTTAAATATTGCGGAATTATTTTAATGTTATAAAACCCTTTGAATTATTTAAGATAGAAAAAATAAAAATAAAAATTTTAATTATAAATGAATCCCTTTTATATTTCTAGTGAAAGGTAGATCCATAAAAGTTGATGTCCTTCAAAATGATTGAAAAAGTAGGAATTCCATTAGATTCGGTAGGAAATACCCAAAATTGTAAAATAATTTATTTATGAATATAATTATTGGATGGGACACTAATATGAATTGTCTCACTTGGGGCATGAGAGGAAATTATTTTATCTAATTTTTACTGAGATATCAATATTTTTTAGGATTTAAAAAAACTTTAATTTTTATATCCTTTTCATGAAAAAAATCAATTTGTTTCATTTTTTAATTTATATGGGTACTAAAATGTACTTTATCAGATCCAGTTGGAAACAAATTCATATGGGTATGGAACAAATCTATTATTTTATAATTTAATGATATATTCCATTTAATTATCCAAATAAAATTTTGGTTTATAGAGGTTATTATTCAAGAAACATGAGAGGAAAACAATAAAAATATAAAACATTTAATAAATATTCAATAAGAATTGTAACATTCAGAGATAATTCCAAAGACATGACCACAAGTTTTATTGATGTTTTATATACATATTAATATATAATAATTAATTTACATTATATTAATTGTTTAAATTCAACCTCATTATTACATCATAGTTTTATGATGATGGTGTACTTGTTAAATTTTAAAAAAGATCAATTCCTAATCTTTAATAATGATTTAAATATTATTACTCTTATTAGAAAACACAGTGTCTCGATTGACCTAAATTACCATTCATTCTAAATTTCATATTTTTAAATACATTATATATAGCTTTTTTATATCATCAAAGATTAGGTTACTAAAAATTTGGATTATTTTGTAAATTTTAAAATTTTAAGAATGTTATGAAATTTATTAATCAATAAGTTATAAATAGGCTATTTTATTACTATATGAAATATAAATTACATATAGATTATTTAAAGTTGATTAATATTTTCCATAATAACAGCCTCCTAAAACTTATTCCTTTGAATTTTTTTATAACAACTCAAGTAACAATTTTTAATAAAAAAGGACACAGTTTTTTATGGATGACTATATAAGATTAGCTTGGGTTTATTTCTTATCTAACAATAATTAATATTCTAAAAAATTTTCTGCATAATATAATTTGTCTCAAAATTATATGATTTTTATTATTATCATAATAATGAATAATCATGGATGGGGATTCTTAAATCATGAGTTAGATAAATTTTTAAATAACAATGGTGATGCATCTAATTGTTTTTCCTTGAAGGACCCAATAATAAAATGGATTGGTAGAAATGATAAACAAAAAAAATCAAGAGATAAATAAAACAATTTTTATGAGGTATAATAAATAATACTATTTTTGTGAAAAAAAATATTTATACTACATGTTATGTTATTAATTCATTTTTCTTAATAATATTCTAAAAAATTAAACTTATTATTTATTTAATTTATTAAATTATTAATTTTTATTTTTTAGTGTTCTATTTTGGAATTTATTTAACCTGAAAATTTAGGGAATCATATATAAATTAGATGGTAAGGAAATTAAAGGATTATTTTTATGATATTGTTTTAACAGTGAGGATTACAATGTTTATAATAAGAGAACATCGGTTATTGAGGAATCATTTCCTATTAAGTTTGAAAAAATTACCACATTGATAAAACTAAAATTTTTAATATGATTGAAGATGATTTTGTTGTACTGAGCATAGTTGTATCCATTTTTATTGAGATTTTTTTTTGAAAAATATAATGCTAATATTGAAGGTTAGATATAGATATCACAAAACAAATTTTGAAATCACCCATAGGATCATCCCATTGATAAACTTTTTAGATATATATAATCCTATATTTATATATGAAATAATTTATCTTATATATGTGAGAACACTACCTTAATTTACAAATCTATTCCCAAGGATATAAAACTTTCATTAGAAGATCCAAGTTGGTTATTTCCATGTTGTCCCATCTAAACTAGTTCACTAAGAATAAGGTTCTAGAATTATTACAACCTCCAAATGATTAAAAATAATTTAAAAAAAATATATTTTCAATAATAAACATAATAAATCATGATTTACTATAAGAAATAAAACAATATAATAATATAAGGATATAATCAAAATGAATGAAAAAACTATTTGAAAACATATTCCACTCTTTCTATGTAACACCCCAAGATTTCATAGTGTGTTATTTCTTCAAAATAATTCAATAACTTTCATTACACGCAAAACCGAGTTCAATCACACCATGACTTACAAAAAAAAAGCCATTCAAAAGAGGTTATTAATAGTATTATCTAAATTTTAAACTTTATATAATCCTTATAATTTTAGAATTCATATTATGAGTTTCTTAGACATAATGTAAGAACAAATTCATTTTCAGTATTGCACTTTTACCAAATTTTAATAGTGAACCCTTTTTAGATACTATATTTTAAACTTTTTGACTAAATGGGGACATCAAAAATTTAAAATGAAATATCCCAAGCTTCCACGGTACGCTAGCGTGTGTTGTACGCAACACTGAGTTCTAACACACCGTAACCAATTAAACTAGCCGTTGTGAATAGTAATACCTACTTTTTGAAATCATATATATTTTATATTTCAAAATGGACTTCATTTTTGGATTCGGAATATCGAAATTATCCTAGGGTGAAATTTTGGTACTTTTCGGATAACTTTTATATTTTGATGAATAGTGAAAATTACTAAATTTTAATTAAAAACAACTTTTTTAATCAAAACAAGTAATAGTGATAAAATATGAATTTGAGTGGTTTTAAAGTATATTTAGAATATATTTTTACCATTTAATATAATTTTGGTCATTGGACATAATTTTACAATTAAACCGAACATAAACAAGTGTCAATCTTTTGGTAGTTATTATCTCTTAAAAACACGCTTTTTGTTTTGACAGCGGGAATTAATTTTAAATTAATTTCTGCCACTTCTGTGTTTTGAATTTAGAAAAATGGATTCCATATTTGGAATCAGGATGTTCAAATTGTGTAAATAGGTAACTTTTATTTTTAGACATTTTGAATAATTACTGCGGTAAATATTTTATTTACCATGGTTAAGGGTAAATCCGGTAAATAAGGGTTAAAAAAATAATATTATAATAATACTAAATTACCCTAAAACGTGTCTTAACCCTATTGGTTGATACATAGTCGACCATGGGAATCTTTGGGTCTATTTTGGGACCCCATGGATCCACTTGTAAGTGATAATGACACTTTATTTTAATTAAGTCAAAATGAATACAAAAATGACACAAGCATACATCTTTTAGAACAACAATTTTTACATAGGGTTATACATGTTGGATTTTCGATTATAAATATTAATTAGAAAGCTAAAACGATTTCCTACATAATGATATTTTATTTATAATTTTTAGACATTAAATAATTTATTTTATTTATGACACAATGATGATGCAGTAATTACTATAATAGTGAAAAATTAAAATAATTGATATTATAAATACCCAAATAAATATAATATGAAACTTTTAATGAATTAAACTAATTTTCTAGGCTAATATGATATATTAGGATTGATTTAATGGACTTTGTTCGAAGTAATCAATCTGTTATGAGTTTCACAAAAATCAACTATTGAATAGTGTCAAAATTGACATAAAAGAGTTCTTAAAACAAATATTATATTATTAATTGATATTAAATTCCTAAAAATCTAAGGTTCGGCCAAGAGACTTATATTATGATAGGTTAATCATTAATGGACCACTTGGGGGTCTCTTGGATGTATATAGTAAGTTTATTAACCATATTATATAAAAATACAAAGAGACATTGTAAAAGTGAAACTAATTAACTTAGAGTTAATACTTAAAGATAAGGTTAATATAAGTACCCAAACCTGTCTAAATTCTATTGGATGAGTTGTTTTCGACCTATCCCCACCTCATCCTTTGAATAGTCAACTTTGGAGCCTTTGGAAACCGAATATGAATTTATTATAAATTAATATTTCTAGCTTTTCCAAAAGTGCCCCTCACCCCTCTTATAAAAGGGCACTCCTCCTTCTCTTTTCCTCACACCTCTCAAGCCTTTTGGTTCGGCCAAACTCTGCCCAAATACTCTCCCAACATCCCTCACTTCAACCTAGAGGCCTTAGTTTGATCAGAAAGCCAACCTAAGGAGCCCTTTTGATCAAATCAAAAGGAAGAACCCGAAGAAGAGGTAATGATTTCACCACCCTTTTCTAAGTTCATTTCTTCTTCCACTTCTTCTTCCTTTGTTCTTACCATTCTAAAATAATAACTCCAGTATCTCACATATACTGTGATGTTATTATAAGTATGGTACAACCATATTCAGTATTCTATCCACCCTTTGAATAACATGTCACCATACGTGCGTACGTACGGCTTACCGTCTCCACGTCGTGGTGTAATTGTTATTCAATATAATATTATTTGGATGGGTATAATAATGATGTGTAACTCATGTAAATAATAAATATAAAATGTTAATGATTCTGTATATATGATATACCATTCATTTATATATTATTTTAATATCAAAAGAATGATATTGTCGCTCGTGCGTACGTACGGACTACCGTCTCCACGAACGCGATGAGATTCATTCTCCATCGTATCCATTCAAGTATAATTATCATTTGATTATTTAAAAATGATGTTTAAGGACTGTATATCATTCTGGATATGAATAAGATACAACAACCATGGCTTATGTAACAAAACATATAAAAGAAAATGAGTAAGTTAACTCCCGAAACGATGATAATACTAAGATATTATTAATAAAGAAATGTTAAAAGATCATATATGATATCATATTAATGTATATGATTCTTGTATAATTTAATAACAATTATTTCACCATTATACAGGAGGTTAACCTACCCCAACAAAGGAAAAGTACAAGGTAAGGGTTATTTCACAATCTCTTCATTATCCGAGGTTGTATTATACGTAATAATCTACTGGGATCTCTTTATCATCCACATCCATGTTTCTTCGAAATGTATTTCAAAACATTTTTACTATTTACAAGAATATGGGTTAAAGTCATTTATACCCTTGTTTGACTTTTTATAAGAGGTTTATAAAGGAATCTTTCCGTCGTTTTCAAAACAAGGTCCTTTTTAACCTTTTCGACAGAATTGAGGTAAGAATGTTTTTTTTAACTTATACGGCGGGTGCGGTTATTTTCTGTCGTTATAAAATCTTCAAAACTTCCCTTACAAGCTTATAAGAATATTTTCAAAGAAAATTTTTTATTTTATATGGATCTTAAATGATTTCAAAATAAAAGGTGATATTGTTTTAAAAAGAATTTTGATTTCATCTATGTCAACATCCTTTGATGGATTTTAAGATTATTTGAAGTTGATTTATTATGATACAAAACTTCTATATTGTATTGAAGGTTTTGTGATATGTTTGACTGTGGATGTGCTATTTTTATACCATTCATAGTTTATTGTGAAAGTATTGACATTTCGTATGCTAGTTTTAATACGAATGTTTATGTTATGTTTAAACCTTTTCATATGGGAATGCATTGGACTTAATAAGTGACGGGTGGAGCCCGCTATAGCTCCTCGATGCATCGGTAGGTCTCATGAGACAAACTAGTGTCTTGGCACAAGGCCTTGACAAAATCTTATTTGTAGCCTTGGCACGAGGCCTTGGCTATGTGGTTATGATAGTCTGGCATTATGCATTCCAACATTATGAAAGTGGTTATTGATTTTTGCATGTGATTATTCGATTAGTAGAATATCCATGTGAATAAGTAAATGGCATTATTTCATTTTACTTTTGCCATACCATGTTGAAGTTCAATTTTAAAAGGCTTTTGTTTTAGTAATGCATTGCCTTAAATGTTTATTCTTATTTATGAAAGTTTCCGCTATATTGTTATCCTTACTGGGCATTTGAGCTCACCCCTTTTCTATGTTTTATTTTTCCCCAGGATGTGAAGAAGTAAATTATGAATGACCTGCAGGGATATTATGAGGGGATAGTAGTGTGGATTATGGAGACATTATGTTGTTGTAGTAGTTTTTCATTTTATGATGTAATGTAAAACTTATGAATATATCTAGTGTTTCCAAGGCTACTAAACCAATCGGTCTTTCGAGATTTGATCTTTCTTGTGATCATGCCATTGTTATGTAATAATGCACCGACTCTGGGTAACTGGGGTCGGGGCGTTACAGTTGGTATCAGAGGAAGTTTAGTACAAACCTTGGAAGCTAGATTTAGATAAACTCTGATTAGAGCACGTAGACCTAAGATGAACTTTGAGGATTAGTATAGAAGAACTTCCTAGAATTTTGGTATTGTAGAGATTTTGTGAGTTTTCCGAGCAATACATCCCTGTCTGGATACGAGCAGGTAGAGGCGGCTCTGGCACAGATGTACCTAGGGGTAAAACCCGAAAACACCGCTTTGAGCTAGACTCGAACGGGAACTGGTGCACGACAACGGGCCTTGCTGCACTCTTGGTTACGACACTCCCGGGGGATATGCTTAGGATAACTCTCATTTTCTTTACAAATCATTATGAAGGGTTTATGAGTATATACTTCCTCAAAGAAAACATTTTTATGATTATGGATTATATCCATAAATAGTTCAATTTATGTTAAGTGTTTTATAAGTATGGGATTATGTATTTTGACTCATAAACTAATCTAGTTTATACCATTGTTTAGAAATGGCGCCCAGTAGAAGGAATGAGAACTCCAGAAATACACATGATTCAAAGAGAAGGAAGGATCATATCTTTCATGGTCTTAAGCTAGAATTTATAAGAGAAATAGTCTCCCATGTATTATCATCATATGAAGAAATAATATCATGTGTTGATAAGATAAGTAAAGAGTTTACTGAGTCCTATGGCTTTGAAGGGAAGCAAGAGAAGAAAAAGATGGAAGAGAGAAAGATGGATAAAGGGAAGAGGGAAAAGAAGAATTTTCCCATATGTGGTAACTGTAGAAAGAAACACCCTGGAACTTGCCTGAAAGGAATGGGAGTTTGTTATAAGTGTGGAGGAAAAGGGCACAAAGTACGTGACTGCAAGGGTGATAAAATGGTTTCAAATGTACAATGCTTCATTTGCAAGGAGTTTGGACACTACGCGAACCTATGTCCCAGTCATCAGACTATGCCGCAAATGATGTTATTGGATAATAATCATGTTATGATACTACCACAGATGAAGAGGAATTATTAGAGTTCTTATGTTGATTATGTCAATTGAGTGTTGTATCAACAATGTACTTGTTATAATAATTATGGAGTATATAAGGATTGTACTGCAGTACTATTTCATTAAGGACTTGAGATTATGTGGAACAAAGAAAAGTGACTCAATAGCAGGATAAATTTTTGGAAAATATATGGTTGAGAGAAATATAAACCATAATATGGTTCTGATACCGAGTTAGTGATTTTAGAATAATACATGATTGATTTGGATAAATTATGTTGGATATTCTTGACTACCTTGAAACTGATTAATGATTTGTATATTCCATCATTTTTTTTTGGGGTTTAAAACATTTTTGGATTGATGAAGTATATACATCATTCTATATGGAATAAGGGAGCATGAATATAATCAATAAGGAATATGGTAATTCAAGATGTTTCAGTTTATTAAAAGAATACAAGATGAAGGTATTCATATGCTATTACGGGGTAAAAAGGATCTATATTATGTTTACCTTGCTTATAAATGTTAGACTGTGAGTTTGGACAGAAGTATTTTGGATAGTTCTAGTTTGGATTATTTTGGATTGCCATAAAAGGACAACCCGGAGGTCGGGCGGCAACCCGTCGCGTCCGGCAAGGCTGCGAGACTTGAACCCGCAACCGAAGGGCGACAAGGGTGTATCACCTACCACTGGACCATGAGATGTCCTGGATTAAATAATGTAGTTTTTATTAAAAGATCATGTAGATGAATTATAAATTCGTTTATTTTGGAACCCTATACGAATAGTGTAAATAGAATTTTTTTTTTACATTATATTATCTTTTAGAGTGAAAGATGAGTTTGTGGTAGAAATTTATTAATGGATAAAACTCTAATTATAAAGTAAGTATATCTCCTTATGATCTTAGCCAATCTCATAAATAAATTCCTCAATATTAAGAAAAGCAACTTTGAACAAAAATGTTTTCCTAGATGGTACCTTAAATCATCACTAATTTATGGCTTTGGGATTGTTGGCCTTTTTATAGCCATGTTCTCTACCACTCTCCATCAGATAATTGATGGTTAGATTTTTCTTCCATATCCATATTTTCCTACATGGAACCCTAGTATGTGTTATTTTCGGTAATCTTCATACTTTCGACTCTTTATTTTAAATAGAGGCCTCATTAATTCATTTTTCGATGTGGGATTTCAACTAGGATATTTTGAAACGTCAAAAATGTGTTATCCTAATACCCTATGTTTTGTTGAACCGATGGTATTTCAATTCATCATAGATTAATGAATTTAAGGAACTCAATTTTATACTTGTTTGTGATTGATGACCTCAATCACTACCTATAAATATTTACGTTTTTCCTCCGATTATATGTCTCCAATTTCCACCAATGTTCTCCTAATCGAGATCATAATTTGGTGGTGACCCTTTGATTTCTCTTTTCCTCATATTAAGACTAAATTTTAGTAACCTAATTTCCGATGTGGGTTTTCCCACAAATATATTTTCTACTTTCAACCTTTTATTTTCGAAGAACAATTTCAAATTGCGAGGACGCAATTTATTGAAGGAGGGGAGAATGTAACACCCCAAGATTTCATAGTGTGTTATTTCTTCAAAATAATTCAATAACTTTCATTACACGCAACACCGAGTTCAATCACACCATGACTTACAAAAAAAAAGCCATTCAAAAGAGGTTATTAATAGTATTATCTAAATTTTAAACTTTATATAATCCTTATAATTTTAGAATTCATATTATGAGTTTCTTAGACATAATGTAAGAACAAATTCATTTTCAGTATTGCACTTTTACCAAATTTTAATAGTGAACCCTTTTTAGATACTATATTTTAAACTTTTTGACTAAATGGGGACATCAAAAATTTAAAATGAAATATCCCAAGCTTCCACGGTACGCTAGCGTGTGTTGTACGCAACACTGAGTTCTAACACACCGTAACCAATTAAACTAGCCGTTGTGAATAGTAATACCTACTTTTTGAAATCATATATATTTTATATTTCAAAATGGACTTCATTTTTGGATTCGGAATATCGAAATTATCCTAGGGTGAAATTTTGGTACTTTTCGGATAACTTTTATATTTTGATGAATAGTGAAAATTACTAAATTTTAATTAAAAACAACTTTTTTAATCAAAATAAGTAATAGTGATAAAATATGAATTTGAGTGGTTTTAAAGTATATTTAGAATATATTTTTACCATTTAATATAATTTTGGTCATTGGACATAATTTTACAATTAAACCGAACATAAACAAGTGTCAATCTTTTGGTAGTTATTATCTCTTAAAAACACGCTTTTTGTTTTGACAGCGGGAATTAATTTTAAATTAATTTCTGCCACTTCTGTGTTTTGAATTTAGAAAAATGGATTCCATATTTGGAATCAGGATGTTCAAATTGTGTAAATAGGTAACTTTTATTTTTAGACATTTTGAATAATTACTGCGGTAAATATTTTATTTACCATGGTTAAGGGTAAATCCGGTAAATAAGGGTTAAAAAAATAATATTATAATAATACTAAATTACCCTAAAACGTGTCTTAACCCTATTGGTTGATACATAGTCGACCATGGGAATCTTTGGGTCTATTTTGGGACCCCATGGATCCACTTGTAAGTGATAATGACACTTTATTTTAATTAAGTCAAAATGAATACAAAAATGACACAAGCATATATCTTTTAGAACAACAATTTTTACATAGGGTTATACATGTTGGATTTTCGATTATAAATATTCATTAGAAAGCTAAAACGATTTCCTACATAATGATATTTTATTTATAATTTTTAGACATTAAATAATTTATTTTATTTATGACACAATGATGATGCAGTAATTACTATAATAGTGAAAAATTAAAATAATTGATATTATAAATACCCAAATAAATATAATATGAAACTTTTAATGAATTAAACTAATTTTCTAGGCTAATATGATATATTAGGATTGATTTAATGGACTTTTTTCGAAGTAATCAATCTGTTATGAGTTTCACAAAAATCAACTATTGAATAGTGTCAAAATTGACATAAAAGAGTTCTTAAAACAAATATTATATTATTAATTGATATTAAATTCCTAAAAATCTAAGGTTCGGCCAAGAGACTTATATTATGATAGGTTAATCATTAATGGACCACTTGGGGGTCTCTTGGATGTATATAGTAAGTTTATTAACCATATTATATAAAAATACAAAGAGACATTGTAAAAGTGAAACTAATTAACTTAGAGTTAATACTTAAAGATAAGGTTAATATAAGTACCCAAACCTGTCTAAATTCTATTGGATGAGTTGTTTTCGACCTATCCCCACCTCATCCTTTGAATAGTCAACTTTGGAGCCTTTGGAAACCGAATATGAATTTATTATAAATTAATATTTCTAGCTTTTCCAAAAGTGCCCCTCACCCCTCTTATAAAAGGGCACTCCTCCTTCTCTTTTCCTCACACCTCTCAAGCCTTTTGGTTCGGCCAAACTCTGCCCAAATACTCTCCCAACATCCCTCACTTCAACCTAGAGGCCTTAGTTTGATCAGAAAGCCAACCTAAGGAGCCCTTTTGATCAAATCAAAAGGAAGAACCCGAAGAAGAGGTAATGATTTCACCACCCTTTTCTAAGTTCATTTCTTCTTCCACTTCTTCTTCCTTTGTTCTTACCATTCTAAAATAATAACTCCAGTATCTCACATATACTGTGATGTTATTATAAGTATGGTACAACCATATTCAGTATTCTATCCACCCTTTGAATAACATGTCACCATACGTGCGTACGTACGGCTTACCGTCTCCACGTCGTGGTGTAATTGTTATTCAATATAATATTATTTGGATGGGTATAATAATGATGTGTAACTCATGTAAATAATAAATATAAAATGTTAATGATTCTGTATATATGATATACCATTCATTTATATATTATTTTAATATCAAAAGAATGATATTGTCGCTCGTGTGTACGTACGGACTACCGTCTCCACGAACGCGATGAGATTCATTCTCCATCGTATCCATTCAAGTATAATTATCATTTGATTATTTAAAAATGATGTTTAAGGACTGTATATCATTCTGGATATGAATAAGATACAACAACCATGGCTTATGTAACAAAACATATAAAAGAAAATGAGTAAGTTAACTCCCGAAACGATGATAATACTAAGATATTATTAATAAAGCAATGTTAAAAGATCATATATGATATCATATTAATGTATATGATTCTTGTATAATTTAATAACAATTATTTCACCATTATACAGGAGGTTAACCTACCCCAACAAAGGAAAAGTACAAGGTAAGGGTTATTTCACAATATCTTCATTATCTGAGGTTGTATTATACGTAATAATCTACTGGGATCTCTTTATCATCCACATCCATGTTTCTTCGAAATGTATTTCAAAACATTTTTACTATTTACAAGAATATGGGTTAAAGTCATTTATACCCTTGTTTGACTTTTTATAAGAGGTTTATAAAGGAATCTTTCCGTCGTTTTCAAAACAAGGTCCTTTTTAACCTTTTCGACAGAATTGAGGTAAGAATGTTTTTTTTAACTTATACGGCGGGTGCGGTTATTTTCTGCCGTTATAAAATCTTCAAAACTTCCCTTACAAGCTTATAAGAATATTTTCAAAGAAAATTTTTTATTTTATATGGATCTTAAATGATTTCAAAATAAAAGGTGATATTGTTTTAAAAAGAATTTTGATTTCATCTATGTCAACATCCTTTGATGGATTTTAAGATTATTTGAAGTTGATTTATTATGATACAAAACTTCTATATTGTATTGAAGGTTTTGTGATATGTTTGACTGTGGATGTGCTATTTTTATACCATTCATAGTTTATTGTGAAAGTATTGACATTTCGTATGCTAGTTTTAATACGAATGTTTATGTTATGTTTAAACCTTTTCATATGGGAATGCATTGGACTTAATAAGTGACGGGTGGAGCCCGCTATAGCTCCTCGATGCATCGGTAGGTCTCATGAGACAAACTAGTGTCTTGGCACAAGGCCTTGACAAAATCTTATTTGTAGCCTTGGCACGAGGCCTTGGCTATGTGGTTATGATAGTCTGGCATTATGCATTCCAACATTATGAAAGTGGTTATTGATTTTTGCATGTGATTATTCGATTAGTAGAATATCCATGTGAATAAGTAAATGGCATTATTTCATTTTACTTTTGCCATACCATGTTGAAGTTCAATTTTAAAAGGCTTTTGTTTTAGTAATGCATTGCCTTAAATGTTTATTCTTATTTATGAAAGTTTCCGCTATATTGTTATCCTTACTGGGCATTTGAGCTCACCCCTTTTCTATGTTTTATTTTTCCCCAGGATGTGAAGAAGTAAATTATGAATGACCTGTAGGGATATTATGAGGGGATAGTAGTGTGGATTATGGAGACATTATGTTGTTGTAGTAGTTTTTCATTTTATGATGTAATGTAAAACTTATGAATATATCTAGTGTTTCCAAGGCTACTAAACCAATCGGTCTTTCGAGATTTGATCTTTCTTGTGATCATGCCAATGTTATGTAATAATGCACCGACTCTGGGTAACTGGGGTCGGGGCGTTACATTCTAGGTGGGAAAATATTTAACTTATCGTATCTTAAACCACCCATATCAATTTATAATTTTTTTGAAAAAAATAAAAAATGAACATTTTTAAATTGGCTTGTTTATGAACTTTTTTTGTGAAAAAATACATTTATCATTGATCATGGAAAGAATTATAATCATATATATATGTTAAAAAAATGATGGTTTAGTTAGAAATGATTTCCTCTATCCTACTTTGAAATATTATCCAGTTTTATTTAATAAAATAAATTTATAAATGGAAAAATAGATATTATCATATTTATAAAATGGTTTCATAATGATATATTACTTGTATTGGTATATTTTAAAGATATTTTATTTTAAAAAAAAAACCTAATCCAATAATTTTGGTGATTTAATATATTTTTTTAATCTTTTTTATTGTAAAAAAGTAATGTTTTTATTTGTTTTTAAAACCATTATAAAAAAGTTAGGATTTTAATAAACCAAATAATTTTTTCACATGGGGTAGTTTAAAGTTTTATATTATATTCTTACTAGATTTTGAATATACCAATGTGTTTTTTTATAATCATAATGAGGAAATAGTTATAATGTCATTGGATCAAAATATATATAGGATAATAAAATTAATCCTTGTTTACCTTACTAGAAACATACCAAATATCAAGTTTATATATTTTTATAAATTTTTATGTTAAATTTAAAGAATATAATTTGTTTATAGTGATGTGGATTATAAAATATGGTAAATTAATATAAAATCTCTAATTTTTTCCTTATACTAATTTATTTTATAATTTTAGTTATATTGATTCAAATTTTAGAGGATACAATTTGAACAAAAACCATACCGGTGATACGTGACATTTTTTGGTTCAAGACTTTGTGACTAAAATTTTGAAGAACATTTTGATTTCACAGTAAATAAGTGTGGTTAGTTATGTGGTTTCACAAGATCATGTACTCAAATACATTATATAAGGTATACTATAGGTATATTTGGTATTAAATATAATAATATACATATTAACTATGATAAATCTTTTCAAATTTCTATATATAATAATGATTTTGTGGTAGTCGATTATAATGTATATCAAGGTAATACATCACCTCATTTGAGATTATTTATAAAAAAGATATACTATTTAGATTTAATCCCTCTTTATAATAAAATGTTTAATATAATTATTAAAATAATAGAATCAATAAGTCAAATATTATCAAACATTATAATTTTACGAAAGAAATTATTTATAAGTACTTTTATTTAAATTTAAAAAATAAAAAAAATTCATTTTTCTATGAAATAAGAAATATGTGTTTACTAAAATAAGAATGGATTTGAGGTATTGAAATTCCAGAGCCAATTATTGAGATAATAAAAAATGTAACTAAAAGTTTCAAAACAGAGTGCCATGTGGGAAATAATATTGTATACATCAATTTTAGGAGAAGCATCAAAGTCCATAATGCTAGTTGTGTTCTTAATTTCATGAATTTTATAGAAAAAATATATCCCTTTTTATATAGTTGAGCTTATAACTAGATGTATTTCATTTTTTTCATGCTATAATAAAATTTCAACACTGAAGGTTACATTCTTAGTCCATTTTACAATGTCATATTGTATAGGGTATTATGATAATTATGTTTCACTATGTGAAAATTCATAAAACATGCTAATGAATACACTATACTCATGACTCTTGTAATATTTAAAAAATCTAAAATATTGGACTTCCTTCTAAAATAGAATTAAAAATAATATATAATTTTAAATATTTTATATTATAATTAATTAATACTACTTTGTAACAAAATTTAAATAACTATATAGTTTCTAGTTTTCTGATTTTATTAGAGCATCATTTATATATAAAAAGTAGGAATTTTCATTTCTAATGCATTCCATCAAAAATAATTTATTAGAATTATAAAAAATAGAAGATCGACTATTTTGATTCATTATTATCATGCATAGATATCCCCTTGGAAAGATAAAAGGAATAGTTATTCAAGATCCAATTGAAACCCTTGATAAATAATTAATTCTAAATACATTTGATAATGGGAAATATAATGTTGGGTTCAACTCATATATAAAAATAAAATATCCTTTTTTATTTATATTCTCATTCTAAAACTAATGCATGATTAATTATAATGAAAACTTATAATCAGAAATAGTATTAAAAGAAAATAACTTTTGTGAGATTAATTTATTTTTAATGGGTAAGTGGATTAATTATTTAATTAATTGATATTATAATATTTCATAATAAGAATAATATATTTTATTAAATTAGTAATGATCTGATTTTTTAATTGATGTTATAGGATTTTATTAAAACATATAATTTAATGATAATGGTGTTGATGATATGTATCAATAAAAATAAATGGTAACAAGATAAAATTGAAATTAATAGAGATTGTAGATATGTAAATGACTTGAGAAATTTATAATTAAATATTATATATCAAATATTATTCAATAAGAAATAATTTTTACTCGATGAGATTAGGGAGAAAATATATTGAAAAACTAAGATTCGGTAGATCATGATATTTTAACTAAATGCTTGAAGTACATTTATTGATATGTTTATTCAAATAAATATTTTTCAAAGACATTGAATTTATGAAAATGTTTCATTATAAGATGTTCATCAAATAAATTTAAATTTATTTAACAATACGTTCAACATGGACTAAATGATGTGAAGGAAACTAATAGGAATTTCTATATAAAATAGATTCTGTCACTGGGAATTAGTTTATGGGAATATTATTCACAAAATTGAATAAAATTTAAAAATTCACATTGATAATAAGAAATAGAATATTTCAAAAAAATTAAAATATATATATTATAAGTGGAACTTGAAATTATTCAATAATTGGTAATTTTATTATACCCAATTAGAGAGTTATAAAAACTCATATGGCTTGATCTAGTGAAATGAATCCATATTTTAGATAAGGGTTGACAGGAATAAAAGAATGAGAGTAATATTGTATAATCTAGAATATTATAGAATTGGGAAGATTTATAGAGAAATTCCATTTAATATGAGATGCTAAATAGAGGAATACAAGAATAACGATAGTACACATATTGGTATGGTGTTTATTGTCTTTAAAATACATTATGTGTGACCACGAGTACATATTTCATTTATATTACTTTTCCTAAATAATTAAGAATATAGAAGATGAGTGTGTTCCCTAAGTATTAAAAGCATGACTTTCCTATATTATTGTAACACATATAGTGAGTAATGGTAACCCTTGGTACATTGACACACTATTAATGTATGTTCCTTGGAAAATAAATTTTTATTGAACCAAGTGAAACCTTTATGTCCCTTAATTTAATATATGCATCAGATTATTATATATAATTAAAACATTACCATGTTCAGATTGTTATTGGGAATACAATAACAAGAAGTAGTGGAATTAAAGAAGAATTAAACACCTTGATTCAACCACTCTCAGATTGTATTGGGAATGTGGTTGAAAAAAACTAAAAATAATATTCAATCGATTATTATAAGGATGTTTTTGAATTTATTAAATAATATTTAAATCATTTCACTGGATTCTATATTATTTAGATAAAAAAATTAAATTGTATATACAAATAATAATTTGAATGGAAAACTTTAATCTTTGAGGAATTGTTTCAATGTCAACAAAATACTTGATATATTTAAGATAGGAAAACTAAAATGAGTGATTTGAAATTTAAATGAATCCCAACCTAACTCTTCTATATTATGAGAGATTATTACAAAATTTATGACATCTAAAATTACAAGAAAATAGGTGTGGAATTAGATATGGTAGGAAATACCCAAAAATGTTCAAGAATTTTCTTGAAAAGAATAATTAGAAGGGTTACCACTATGAATTGATTCACTTCTAGCCTGAGAGGGCGTTGTTCTACGGAATCTTTTCTGAGATCTCCACAATAATTTTTGGATATAAATAATCTATTATTTCTATATCCTTTTTAATAAATAATCTAATTAATTTTTTTATGTTTGTATGGATACCAAAAGGTACTATAACTATTCCAGCCAGAAAAAAAATTATGCATAGAATACATATATACTATTTTATGATTTTTATATCAATACCATTTAAGTATCAAGCCATGATTTTTTTAAGGAATATTTAGTGCCTAAGACTCATTAAATAGGATCAATCACAATTCAAAATGTTCAATAATTTGGAATAAATACATGTAACATTTAGAGATAATTCAATAGGTATTGTCATGGGTTTTTATGAGGATGGATATACTTATTCAACTATAATAATAATGTTACATTGTACTGATGGGTTACAATTCAAACATATTAATATTTCATAATTTCATGAACACTACATACTTTTTATATTTTTAAAAAATAAATTCCGAGTATTTAAGTTCGATTTATTTCTATATACATCTCTTATAAAAGATTGTTTTTACAATATAAATTTAAATTATAGTTCCAACCCAAATTTGAAATTGTTAGATAAATTACAAACTTAAATTTTTATAACAATAATTATTGGGACACTATAAATTCATATTATTTATTAAAATTTATATGTGTATTAAATTTATGATAATTTCTAATATAAAAGATATTTGAAACATGATTTGTGATATATGTATGAAAGGTAAATATCTTATGGAATATTTCATGTAGATAAGTATGTCTTTTAAAACAAGTCCCAGAAAACATATTCATTTGGATTTATTTATACCAACTCAAGTTCCCATTTTTGATAGAAAAAATATACTTATTTTAATTATTTATGAATGTATAAGATTTATATGGGTTAATTTAATAACTCATAATAATAAAAATTTGTTAAAAATTTATATATAATATAATTTGGTTAAAAATAAGAATGGTTTTATTATTTTCATATTAATTTTTTATCAAGTAGGATAATTATTAAATTATGAGTTTGAAAAACATTTGCACGATAATGCTGACACATGTATTTTCTTTCCACTAAGAACCCCATTACATAATTTAGTGTTAGAAATGAAAGTTTATACTATTAAAGTTATAGATAAAAGCTATTCTTTTTTAATATAACCTACCTAAGTATTTTTTGGAAAAAAATTATTAATACTTCAAGTTATGTTATGAATATAGTTGTTCTTACTAAAATTCTAAAAAATTGACCTTGGAAATTATGGAATGGAAAAATGTCTAAAATTGGATATTTTTATTTATTGGATTGTAATGTATTTAGCCAAAAAAATTAGAAATAGATAAATAATTTTATGGTAAGGTTGATAAAGGAGTATTTTTTTTGGATATTCTTTTAATAGTAATGAATATATTTTTATAATACGAGAAATTTTTTTGTTGATTAACCAATTCATGTTAAGTTTGAAAAAAGGAGCCCCTTTGATAAAATTGGAATTTTAGATAGGATTAAAGATTATTTTATGGATTATCTTTTTAGTAATATATTTTTGGAAAAATAACATGCTCAATATAAGGGAGAGCTAGATACATCACAACCCAAATTATTAAAACCCAAGAAGGATATTCCTATTGATCAAACTATTTGAGATATAGACTCTAAAATTCACAATATAAATATTGTAACATATATATGTGATCATATTACCTTAATTTTCAACAATATTCTAAATGATATAACAATGGAATTAGAAGATCCTGGATGGTTTATTTCTATGTTGGACTAGCTAATCTAGTCCACCATGAATAGATTATGAGAAATAATAAAACCTCTAGATGATAAAAAATGAATTAGAATAAAAAATATTTTTAAGAACAATCATAATAAATTTATAATGATTATAAGGAATAAAATAATGTTGATATGATATAGATTCAGTAAAACATAATTAATAGACTATGGGGAAATATATTCCAATATTTATAGGTTATACTCTATTCATATTCCATTATCTTATACAACTGATATGAATTTATAATTTTTTTAAATGTTTTTAAAAGGATTTTTTTGAATGTGTTTATTTATGAATTTTTTTAAAAAACACCTTTCGCATTGAACATGAGAGAAATTCTATTTATATTTATAATAAATTTTAATTCTAGTGTGGTATGAAAAAATTCCCTCAGGACTATTTTTAAATATTATCCATATTTATTTTAGAAAATCAAATTTTAATGGAAAAAAAGATAATTTACCTTGTTTATAATTTAGTTATACAAGGATATATTACCTATATAGATATATGTTAATGAAATTTTATTATGTTCTAAATCCTTCCCTTATTACTTTTTTTTAATTTAATTTTGTTTGAAAATTTTAATGGGAAAACTCAAGTTTTTCCTTGGTTGTTAGATCATTCAAAGAAATGATGGTATTTTTTAATACAAAATAAAATGTTTATAGGATATAATTAGGAGGTTTGGATTAGATTATTGCATGATTATGAAGATTCTCATGAGTTTTTCTTGTATTCCTAATGATTACTTTGTTAAAAATTAATTGGACTAAAAGATATTGAGTTATAAAATGAATCCTTCTTTAAAATACTTGAAATAGACAACATATCAAGTTTATTATTTTATCTTATATATGATTTTATAATAAATTAAAAGGAATTTATTTTTTATAGTGAAGACGATTCTAATATATGGTAAATGAATAAATGATCTTTCTATAGTTTACCCTTATAGTAATTAACTGTATATTGTAATTTATATTCAATCATATTTTGAAGGATATAATTTATATAGAAATGGTAATAGGGAAATAATTCATTTTGGGGAAATGACTTGGTGTCTCAGATTTCCAAGATGAAACTATTGATTCCCCTATTGATAGTTGAGGCTAAGAGTGTGTTATTTAAAATCTTCTATACACAATCCCATTAGAAAAGGTATACTCTAAGTGGGTTAGGGTCACTCACATGGTTCATTATAATTCAAATCACTCTATTCTCCACATAAATCTAATTCATAGTAGAGTGGTTTGTGGGAGTTTCATATTCTCTAGTAGATGATGCTCCAATTACGACTATAAATTTGTGGTGAATCCTTCATTGACAAAGTATATTGAAGTGAGATCATGGAGAATGTTCCGTACCAAAATAAGATGTTTTAAAGTGGATATTTAGTCATGGATTGGTATCCAACCACCACAAACATTTCATATGGATGTTATCACAAATGACATTGAACTCCTCACAGTCTCATTAAATGATGGCCGAGATGATGACATTTTCAACAATGTTTATAGTTTGAGGAACTAGAATGATGAGTTTTATTCTGAACAAGAATGGACTGAATGGGATAATTCTAGAATTACATGGTTTAAAAGGGTGAAAAAGTTCCCAAATTTCAACCTTGCATCAAGTAAAGGAGGCATAAAAGCATGCCTAATATTCACATGAATTATAGTTCCTATTCCAATGATCCCGAGGTCACTTGAGGTACGGTTGAAACATTTTCAAAAAATTATTATCAGATCCTAACCCATGTAAGTAGGGTGGGTACCCTAGGGGATGATTTGTTCTATTTGAATGCATTCCTCCAGTGGTATCATCTACTATTAATGACTACATCAATCTTTTCTTAGATGGGAATGAAATTTGTGAATAAGTTACTTCTCATAAGAAAAGAAGAACCCCCATACAAGAAGATTTTCCATCCTCCTTCTATATTTCCACATAGGATATCATTAAGGAGGACCTGATAGAATCGATTATGGATTATTTTGTTGGATTTTTCCTTCCATAGGTGGTCTGTTCTACCACACACACACTCATATTGCTAATGTTAAGGACCCATCTTCGCTCAATCAATTCACTCCCCTTAGGTTTTGAAATGCTTTATACAAGATTCAGTCTACTTCCCATAATAAAAAGTTGACACACTATATCCTGGACAGGGTTTTTGAGGGGTACTTTGGATTTATCAATGGTAGGAATTCCCTATATTCAATTGGTATTTCTTAATAAATGATTGTTTCTATCAATAATAAATCCAAATGATCTAATTTTACTATTAAAAATTGACTTGGATATAACATATGAAATACATTAATTGGCCTTTATCTATAGGTCCATCAACTTCATCGGTTTCGATCATTGGGTTAGGGATAATTTATTTAAGTTCTTTATCTCCCCATGTAATTTGATGACCATAGGGGTAATACAATGATTTTTTCAAGTCAGTATGTTGCCTTAGACAGGGGGACCCCATGTATCATAACATGTTCATCCTTGTTCAAGACATGATGAGAAAATTCAAGGATAATAATGTGCATTAAGGTTCTATAAAACCATTTAAATGTATCAGGCACATCAACGGGGTCTCTCACATTATTTCCACTGAAGTTTTCATTTTCTTTAGTAATGGTGACAACAATCCATCATGGAATTGATAAATATGTTGGAGTAATACAAAAATGGAGCAGAGAGATTATTAAAAAAAGAAAAATAATATTTTGTCATTGAGGAACTATCCTGAGAGACAAAATAAAATCATTTAGGATTCCTTGGGTTTTAACAAGAAAAGTTTCACTATGGATTTCCTCGGAGCTCTTGTCTCCCCAAGAATGATCCACTTTTATCATTTTGAAGGAATTTTTAATAAAATCACTAGATGAATCACTAACTAGAAGTTTTGGTTCATCTCCTTTGGTGGAATAATGACTCTCATCAATTATTTACTCACTCCTATCCCCATGCATGTCCTTCTGGTTCTCATGGGGCCTCAAATAGTGGATAAAGACATTAAATGAGTCTTGTACACCATCATTTGGGACTCTCATGGTGATGGAGGGTGCTGATGGGATTCATGGAATAGAATGGAAGACCCAATGAAAAATGGGGGTATGAAGTTGTAAAGTGTGGTTGGATTTATATAAATCTCCATTCTATGTTGTCATGGGAGGTTATTGAATTCCATGTATTATGGGGAAAATTTATTCAATGAAAATATGGGCCTACTGTATATTCCTCGACAAGAAAAATCTCAGGATGTTGGTAGTTTCTTCATGGAGAAATTCCCATTCTCAACCTCCACTCCCGATGAATTGTAGGGTGTGGTGCTATCAAATAATGGTATGATAATTGGGATTGGGATCTTTATGGTTTCCTAAGATGTCCCTCTCTAGAAAATCCCTTTTCTTATGAAATCCTTCATACCTCATTTATGAATTGCACACTCAATCACCATTAGCGTGAGGTTTTTGACCTCATTGAAATCTTGATGTATAAATTTTTTCTAGTATTCATGATTTTAATGGAATGTGATTTCTTAGCCAATGTCTGTAGGTACGTTCTGTAAGGAATCAAAAGAAGTCTCAACAGTGGAAAAATCTTTCTGTTCAATGATATACCTATAGAATATAACTTGTCTAGAGGATTTCAAACCATAATGATATTTAATATCCAATTATACTATCAATACAGTACTCTGGATTCTGAAAGAAACCCTCACACATGACTCCCTTTTATAAGAGGGTTTTCCCTAAAAATCATTCTGCATTTCTGATGTGGGATTCAAGTTCACCCTTTCCTCCGCAGAATTACTAATATATTGTTATAAATCATTCTAAATCAATTAATTAGTACTATTAATAACTATTTAATAATATTATTAAATAAATAATTAATTTTTAATAAATAATAATAAATAATTGGTTTTAATTAATTAAATATTTAATAATATATAATTAAAAATGATTAATATTAATAATAACTAAATGATATTGCTTAATTATATAACTAATAGTTATATTATTAATAATTATATTACTAATAATTATATTACTAATCAACTAATTAATAATTATATAATTAAAAATTATATTATTAATTAATTATTATTTAATTAATAATTATATTAAAAATTAACTAATTAATTAATATATGATTAATAATTAATAATTATAATTAATAGTTATATTACTAATTAACTAATTAATAATTATTATACTAATTAACTGATTAATAATAATATTACTAATTAACTAATTGATTATTATATAATTAATTATTAAAAATTAAAAATTAAAAATTATTTAAAAAAGTATAGACCATAGAGTGAACCCCATGGCCTTAGATATTTATTAAGAAAAATAATTAAGCAGATGCAAAGGATTTCGTGTTCAAGTGAAAAAAAAACACCACATGAGATACATATTAACAACATTTATCTATTATTCCTACCACCCCTACCACAAAGACAACCCCTATTCCGTGGGTGTCTTCCTCTCCTCTACTGTTTCGGGGTATAACATTTTCCATCTGAATAATTATATAATTAATAATTATATTACTAATTAACATATTAATTATTATATAAATAATAATTATATTACTAATTAACTAATTAATTATTATATAAATAATAAATAATAAATAATAAATAATAAATAATAATAATAATGAATAATAATAAATATCAATTATATTACTAATAAACTACTTAATTATTATATACTTAATAATTAATAATTACGTAACTAATTAAATAATTAATAATTATATTACTAATTTACAACTTAATAATTATATAATTAATAATTAATAAATAATAAATAATAAATAATAATTATACTAATAATTAATTAATTAATTAATTATATAATTAATAATTATATAACTGACTAATTACTTAATTATTATATAATTAATAATTATATTTTTAATATTTATATTACTAGTTATCTAATTAATTATATTATTAATAATTAAAATTTTATAATTACATTAATAATTACCTAATTGATTATTATATAATTAATAATTAATAATAATAATAATTAATTATATTGCTAATTAACTAATTAATGATTATATAATTAATAATTACCTTACAGATTAACTAATTAATTATTACATAATTAATAATTAATAATTATGATTAATAATTATATTACTAATTAACTAACTATTTATTAAAAAATTATTAATTATATAATTACAAATTATATTAAATATTAACTAAATAATTATTAACTAATTAAGTATTATCTAATTAATTATTAACTAATTGATTATTAACTAATAAATTATTAACTAATTAATTATTAACAAATTAATTATTAACAAATTAATTATTGAATAATTAATTATTAATTAATTAACTATTATATTATTAATTTACTAATTAATTATTAGCTAATTAATTTAATAGATAATTAAATAATTCTTAATTACAAATTAATTAATAAATAATAACTATATTTTAATTTTTAATAATTATACATTATATTATTAACCAATATTATTTAGTTATTATTAAGATTATTTTTTAGTAATTTTAAATTATTTAATTTCATATTAAATAAAACCTGTTATATATTATTAATTATTTAGAAAATAATTAGTTACATAATAATATCATTAAAAAGTAATTGACTGAAAATTTAATTTTTATTAGAAAGGATGGTAAAGACCCATCAACATCAAATGAGTCTGAAGGCGGCCTGAAGTGATGAAGGGAAAGGGCATCCCCTTAGACAACAATTTTACATTCAAAAGGATGGGAATCCACACTATCAAAGAGGATAAGAGGGTCCTCCTAATTACCAATCCTTGCAAGAGCATCCACCGAGAAGTTGGATTGACACCAAATGTGCCTCACCATCTATCCACCATTGGTATACAAGGAGAAAATTCTAGTGATGTAAATTAATTCCCATGGAGAAATACATTTCCCCTGAAGGATTCTAACCAAAACCTCCGAGTCAGACTCGACCTCCAGTGTTGGAATATCCAATCTTTTACACAACTTGAGACCCATATGGGGGGCTCTATCTTTCGCACCCAATGAGAAACCAAGGATATAGAGTGCCCTAAAACTGAACCAGACAGAGCCCCTAGAATCCCTGAAAAGCTCCCCACCTCTCATCTGCTCATTCATAAAGGATCCATCCATGTTAAGTTTCAGGCCATTCGAAGGAGGTGATGATCCAACCCACCGTCCACTAGTCCGTTCAACCGTAGGGGTTCTACTCATCACAATGGAAGGGGAAAACGGGTTACATCCTCCCTTAAGGAGAGCCCCCAACTCAGCCAGTACAGATCTCACTCTCAAAAAGAGGTAGCTCTCTGATCAGATGTGTCCCATTCAAACCTAATTGCAGGAATCCCAAAGTGTCCAACATAGGGAATCGAAGAGGGCCGACCACACCTTTGACTCCATGCCATTCTTCGAGCCATGGAACCAAGCCGCGATGAAGGCCTTCATGGAGAAATTCCCCTTGGAGGGGTGAATCTGTGGTCTAAAGGAGGACTAGAGGAAGAGAGACCACTCACTCTGGAAGAACAGGTGGGATGTAGACTCGGCCATAGGGGTATTACAGCAGTAGCAGTGGTAGGCCAGAGTAATCTCCCTTCTCTGGACATTCTCATCAGTTGGGAGTTCCTTGTTTCTCAGGCACCAAAGAAGAAAATTCATTTTTGTGGGAAACCCCTTGCACCAATACTGGGTCCCCCACTGGTCGAGTCCCACTACTGCTTGGTGAACGCTTCTGAAATCACTGGAGGAGAAAGAAACCTAGATCAACCCAGTGTAGCAGCATCTATGAGGATTGTCATTGAGGGAGATCGACTAAAACAACTCCCACTACTCCGGGGAGAGAAGAAACGTGATTGTATCCTAGTGGTCACTTGCCTCCCTGAAGGAGCTGCTCGGCATGAGACACCCCTAGAAGACAAGGGTCTCACCCATCCAGTTGACATTCCAGAAGGTGAAATCGCCCTACCCGACAATCTGCTGGGAAGAATGCTACAACTCATCCAATATAAGAAAAAGAGAATGATCCAAATGGTATGGTTGGCCTCCAAGGTGAACTTCTCCATACTAAGAGTTCCCATATCTTGCACGGAAGAAATCCATCCACTGGGAGTGCCCATCAAGTATATCCCATGCAAGACGACCTTGCATGCCATGCATGGTTTTTGAAATGTCCCTTAGGCCCACCCCACCTTCCTCGATCGGCCTGGCCAACTGTTTCCAAGAAGCCTAATGGAACCATCTAGCAAGATTGGCGTCCCACATTAAAGCTATTAAAACATTCTTCATCCTATCGATCGAACCTTGCGGTGGAGCAATGGTAGACAAGATATGCATGGGTATGGAAGTAATTACGCTGTTAATCATCATTACTCTCCCTATGAAGGACATAAATTTGTTCTTCCAGTTAAGAATTCTACCCAAAATCTTGTTGATAATGTCCTCAAAGAAGAAATTTTTGATGTAGCCAAAGGATAGAGGGGTACCAAGTTAGTTCATAGGAAAATTCCCCTGTTGAATTCCTTTGATTTCTTAGATATCTTGACAATGTCAGCTAGAACACTTCTTTGAGATAAAGACCCGACCCTTCCTTGAATTAATTCTCTTCCCACTCAAGTTCCCATAGATGGACATGACCTCCAAGAACCCTTGGAGAGATCATTTCCTCCCGTTAGAAAATAACAGAATATTGCCTGCAAACATAAAATGAGACACCATAGCCCTTCCCCTCTGGTTGGAATAAAGTAATATTTGACGATCCCCAATTCTACAGTGTATATTTCTAGAGAGGGAATATTGATCCAAAATAAATAATGAGTGAGATAGAGGGTCCCATTGGTGAACTCCCCGAACAATTTTAAAGAAACCGTAGCTTTTCCCCCATTAAAGAGATGGGGATCTATGGGGATGAAAAGAACCTGAAGCAAAGGTCACAAAAACAATCATCAAAACTATAATTCCTCCAGACCATAAGGATAAAACCCCAATAAATTTTATCATAGGCTTTATCCATGTAGAATTGGATAATGTTGTTGGAACCCAAGGCTTTCCTGTTCATATCCTGTATTATCTCGCTCGCAATCACAATTTCCCCTTGTATGCTCCTTCCTTTAATGAACCCATACTACTCTCAAGAAACACACTTAGGAATAAGGTTGTTCAGTCTTCTTACAATCAGAATAGCAACGATTTTGTTGGAAATGTTACACAGACATATGGGTGTGTAATGGGTGAAAAGGGATGGGTCCATAACCTTTGGGATCAAAACCACATGAGAAAAACAAACACACTGAGCCTGCAGCCCTCCCCGAAAGAAGTCTCAAACTGCTTCTACCACAAGCCCACCCACAATCTCCCATGACACCAAGTAGAAGGCCCTCAATAATTCATCTAATCCCGAGGAACTATCCAGAGACATCATGGAAATGGTATTCATGATCACCTCTGCATAGGGAAAAGAAACTAGGTGACTGTTATCAGAACTAAGAATCAGGTGTGGCATGGATCCCAGAAAACTACCTTGCATTCAGCCAAACAAAAAATACCACCTCATTGCACGACTCGCCCTACCAGCAACCCCTAAAAATGTTCAAGAGAAATATTAAATGCACGATTCACATCTGAAATATAGGAACCATTACCCAGGTTGTGGTTTATTTTTGTATATTTCCACTCCTTTAGGTAGGCCTAAAAAATTTCACTATTTTGGTCACCGTCGTTAAGCCATCTCACGCGATCCCTTTGTTTATAGGATATTTCCATCTCAAGTAGTTTTTCATCCATCACTGATCTCTTGTCACATATAAAAACAAAGATTTTCTCATCCCATGTGAGTTGAAGGCCCCCCTCTATAACCTCGATTTCCTCCTTCAACCTTTCCACACCAGAGTTCTCATTAGGCATGCCAGCCATCCATTACTGGATATCCTTATTTAATCACCTTAATCAATTGGAAAGGCCCACCCAGTACCTCCCCTCCTTCGGGAGGCTCCAAGAATCTCTCACTATATCCATGGAGCCATAAGTTCTATACCAAGTGGGAGAGTAGAAGAAGTAATTGCTCCTATCTGAAACCTACTTGAGATTCACAAGAAGGGGAGCTTGATCATAGAGAGAGTGAACCATGTGAGTTTCTGACGCCTGACCATAAGAATCCAATCCTTAAAGGTTATACAAGAATTTGTCAAGGTGACACCAGATGTGTTTGGGCCCTATGTGGTTATTACACCACATGTATTTATTACCCACAAATCCCCTATCCATAGGGCCCTTCAACCCTAGGAAATTCTGAAACGCTTACATGTCGTTGTTGAAAAGAGTCGATCCACCATGTTTCTCTGATAAATCCACAACGGAGTTGAAGTACCCTCCCACAAACCACGATAAACCTCTTGATTAGACTGATGCTAGAAATTCCCACAAGGTGATTCTACAAGTGGTGTCACAACTAGCATAGAAAAAGAAGAAAAATGGAGTCACACTGCCCACCAAGATCGTGGTGTTCATACACTAATCCATATGGTTAACCAGTTCCACATGGAGACTACTCTTCCATCATATCCAAATGTTTGAATTTTCTAGATAAGAATTAATATACCCCATAAAACCCATACTACTGGAAAAAATGAATGTTTGTTTGGCTTCTCCTTCGGCTCTAGGATGACAACAAAATAGGAGTTATACATCCTGACCTCAGAAGTAATGAAAGCACATTTTTCCTGCTCCCCCATTCCTTGGGCATTCCAAAT
This sequence comes from Viscum album, assembly GCA_963277665.1. Taxonomy (NCBI): domain Eukaryota; kingdom Viridiplantae; phylum Streptophyta; class Magnoliopsida; order Santalales; family Viscaceae; genus Viscum; species Viscum album. Next base: position 2,137,829,450 of record OY728138.1, read on the forward strand.
AATCACAAAACACATTATAGAAGAGATAGAATGGCCTTCTAGACATTAATAACTATGTTAGAAAGGGGATAAAACCTCCCTGCCTCATCGGATTTTGAGCGAGTGATCGACCTAGAGACCTGCACTGACCTACCCCTCTTTATCGGGGAGAAAGTTTTTTTCGAGATTGGACTTGCCAGGTCCCCATAGATCGGTGACCCGTTGCCAGATGATGACAGAAGAGAGCGAGGGTCCAACTCCTCTTAGACCATGGAGACTAGAAAGGGGATATGTGGAGAGCCCATATAAACCCTAAACCCTTTCATCACCCCCTCAGGGGACTTACCCTTCTACGACATCCCTTTGAGAGACAAACCACCACCAGATCTAAAGAAAAGGTAATGGAGGAGGAACTACAGTGAAAGCTATGAAGAAATATTGAAAGATTATGGTGGAGATGATAGTACCATCTTGGGGTGGGGAAGAAGACAAGAGAGCAAGTCACGTTGATCCCAAGAGATCAGTGGAAGAGGGAGTGGATCAGACGTTTCTGAAAGGGACTGCTCGGAGAGGCTAATGTTGGCCTCCTATGAACCGCCTGGTGCTACATCCTGCAAAGGAGGAAAAGATAGTGCAAGTGTCACATCAGGATTAATAAGACCAGGGCAAGGCGCGAGGGGGGGGGGGATCCCAAATCCTCAATGGTCACCTGTAACCTTTCCACCCTCAAGTGAACAACCCTTCCATCTTTAACCACCAAAGATATTGGAGACTACCTAATATCCTTGATAACCCTACTCCATCAAACCTCCACATAACGACCTTGGAGGATTCAGTCGGTACAAAACCTAGGAGGGTAGAGAAATAGGAGTCATTTCAACCAATGAAATCCATCTCCTGATTGTAATAAAATATGCAGTGGAAACCTAACTACCAGATACATTTCCACACAGATTTTGGGCTATCCACTGATAGCAATCTCTTTGTGAGAGGCTCAGAGCACAAGAAAGAACCTAAAAAATATCCAATCGACATCAGGATTGAAGGCTTCTCAAGCGGTAGAGGAAGACTGGGTAACTTGACCCACACTACTGCTGAGGATGATTCTTTTTCAAAATGATGATCCAAAGAATAGTGGGATATGGAAAACTACTAGACATAACAATAGAGACTCGACCTCGCCCAAGCTGCCATGAAGTCCTCCAGGTTAGAGAAATGCAGAAAGAAATCAAACCTGGAGAGATCGTAAAACTCCACCAGTTGACGCAAGCCCCAAGTGTCCACAAAGGATCTGAAGATGTTGAGAGAGGGATTACTAAGACCAAAACGAGCCACCAAAAAAATCTTGTGGAAGTTAGCCGCCTCCTTCAATTCCAGATCTGAGCGCTCCACAATCAGAAGTACATCAACTAGGCTGGCTGATTTAGGCTGAACACTGACCGGTGGAACCCTCAACAGCCCAGAGACCACTGAAACCCCCTCAGAAAGGGATGAAAACGTTGATACTCAAAGAATATCCTTGAAAGATCATAGAGGAAAGACCCCCCAACTAGGACGGATGAGAGGCGTCCAGTGGCAGTGCCACTTGGTTTGACGGGGACCCTGGGGATGGATATGGTGGCATCCTGGATGTATGGTATAACAACCATGCTTTTATTACAAACTTAAACATGATTTATTATATAAAATCTTCACTTGATACAACATGGAATATCAGGAGGACTATTTCCATTAGGTATTAGGATCATTACATAACAACTTAAAACATTAAATACCACATCTTTATTGAAAACTTCTTTTACATGACCACTACATTCCCTCGTACTTAGCATTGCATGGCATAACCTGAGGACATGCATAAGAAAAGTGAGATCTATAAAGCCCAGTAATAAAATAAACATTAAAAAACATGTGGAATAAAGTACATGTTAGACAAAAAAATCAATGGAACACAAGATAAGCATGTATATAAAGGCATGATAAATCCTGATAATCATAACATGGAAATGTCGCAACAACACTTAACATGGAATTACGATGATCCAAGACTCATTGCACAAGGAGAATGAGTAAACCCTCATTTCACATGAAGCACGAGTAAACCCTCATTGCACTGGAATTATCATTAGTCAACACTCATTGAACATGACATATCATGATACTATACTTTACCCAATGCATTAGAGCGCTATCAGGGGCACCCTTCTTAAACATTTCATTTCATGCATAAGTGTGACACATGGATTATATAACATGGAATCAATAAAAATCATAAGTTATTACATGATTAAGTAATGTGGAATAAATAAATGAAAGTTCCATTCAATATTTAGATGTGAAAAATGGTGAATAACCTTGATAGATAAATGGGTATTGTATTCACTGCACAATTATCTTGGCTTGGAAAAACGCAGTGCAATTTCCGCAGCATAACAGCATGACATTAGAATTCATGAAAATGATTGATTAGAGGGAAAAGGGTGTCTCATAATATGTACCTGAAATTGACAGTAATTGGGTCAAATAGATATATTTTCCAACAAACATAATTGAATTTAGATGCATAATAGAAAAGAATTACTTGGATGTAAAAGATGAGAGAGAAATCCCTCATAGAATTTTAGCATGGTAATGGGTGTACATAGGAGGCATAAACGAGAGAGAAAGGTGTCTCCCATCATAAAAAAAATAAAGAGTTCAGCATGGGGGAGTTTCAAAATCATACCCTAACATTTTTAATTGAATGAAAATGGGCATAAAAACTTAATGAAAAATGGAAAAAATGAGAAAGGAAGAAATCCCTTACTTGGAAGTGCGATCCCAAAAGCTTGGGAGAGGCTTGATAGAGGATTAATGGGAGTTTGAGGAACCTTAGGAGTATTCTATAGAGATGAGGGAAGGGGTTGGACGAACTCCAAAGGCTTTGAGTGAAGAAGAAGTGGGATCTTGGGTGGGTTAATATAGGAAAGGAGAGAGAATTCTATATTATTTAGGTTTGGGACACCACACATTAAAATAATCAAAACCACAAACCATCCCAGGGTTTTTGCACATGGTTTTTTTCCAAATGGGAGTGGAAAACAATATTTTATGAGTCAAATGGCCAATTTTCTAAAAAAATAGGGTTTCTTTTGTGGAGGTGAGTCACACTCTAATGGAAAACAATTTAAAAAGACAAAATGTTTTATAAGTCTTGGAAGCTCCACTAAAGCATTGTAAAATAAATCAAAAAAAATCTAAAATCACATTATTTTTATTATAAAACATATATTTTCTAAAAATAATGTTTATAGTTTTTTATTACATCACTATTGGGTCATTATGATGCCATAAAACACATTATATATTTAAATGGTATTTAATTTTTACCCAAAAATTTGGCTGTCTCAAGAAATTATGAAAAAATAGACATTCGATAACCTAGAAATCCTGATTCCAATATATAATATTCATTTTATCTAAATAATTTTCTAAATATTTTAATTTTTACTTTTAAAATAAAAACTGACAATTATAAAAAATTCACGGGTTTTGACAAAAATAGCTTTCAAACCTTAATAAAAATTACAATTTCTTTCATAAAATTATATGATTATTTAAATTTAATAAAAATTATTTTTATTATAATAATAATAATATATTAAAATATTATTTAATTAAAAAATCCATTAATTCAACAAAATAGATCTCTTAGTTGAATATTAACTTAAAATACTATTTGTGCTTTAAAAACTATTTAGAAAGTAACAATAATAAAATGAATGTATATTCATTATTATATACCAAAATAATTCACATAATCATAGTGTTAAGGTCTTGTTACATAACCCCTTATAACACTTGCATAAGACCGAAGTGTAAGGTTTGCGATTTTGGAAGACTCTTAGGGTGGCTTGGATAACATTACTCGGGTGGTAATCTCTATTAACTTCCACTTCTCACGTAGTCAGTTCCGCTCAAGCTTAACGTGTTTAAGCTCAGATAGGGCTTGGTCAAGAGAGAATCCAAATTATTCCACCTCCTTTTGAAGTTTCGAAAAATGGGATTTGTACGAGGAAAGTCTACTGGATGTGGCCATCGCTTCCTTTATCTGAGTAAATTGGATTTTCTAAAGCCCTATATTTATACTATTCAAGTGATCACTGTTCAATGACTATATTAGCAATGGTCCCAATTTTTAATGGTATTTTAAAATCCAGAAACATAAAACCAATGAATTTCACATTTTATATAACCATAATAAGACATTTAATTAAATCAATAGTAATTTTCATTAATTAAAGTTTGGGTCGTTACAATCTTCCCCCCTTAAGAAATTTCACCCTCAAAATTTTATTTTCCTACACTAAAACAGATGTGGGTAACTTTTCTTCATCACTTCCTCTAATTCTCACATCACTTCTTCAAACTTGTGGTTTCTCCACAACACCTTGATGAAAGGCATCATCTTATTTCATAGTAATTTTTCTCTATGATCTAAGATCTTCATTGGTTTCTCCTTATAAGAAAGATCATCCTCTAATTGTACTACCTCTGAAGAGAGTACATGTGAAGGTTATGGTATTTAATTCCTTAATAGATATACATGAAAGACATCATGTACTTTGGACATGGTAGGAGGAAGTGCTAGTCGATAGGCCACAACCCCGACACGATCAATAATCTCGAAGGGGACGATGTACCTAGGACTTAACTTCCCTTTCTTTCCAAACCTCATGAACTTGTTCCAAAGAGATATGCATAGAAATACCATGTCTCTAAATTTAAAATCAAGGTCTCTCCGATGGTTATTCACATAACGCTTTTGTTAACTCTGGGCTACCTTGATATGCTACTGAATGGTTTTCACCTTCTCTATAAGGCCCCAGCCTTAAACCTTACTTAATCTTGAGTTATTACAAGATTACACGTTAAGGATCTTTTCGGGTTTAGAGTTTTAGAGAATTAGATCATAAGACTTGCATTACATTCCACATATAAACAAAGTGGTTACATAAAGATAGTATTCTTCATTCCCATCAATGGAACACACATTTAAAATAAAACATGGATTAATTCTTGACACATCCTTGACTCTATCATCTTATCATGTACCTTTCCCTTGACCTGTGAAAAACATTTCAAAAACTTGGGATGAGCATAAAAACTCAGTATGGGTTATAAAAAAAAACATGGAAAGGAAACATGAGTTCATATATACATAAGAATGAAATCATACTTTACCCATAAAACATAGGCACTTTAACATACCTCATAAAAACATGAATAAATCATATAAATCATAATACGTAAAGGTGACTTGAGGCATTCATAACATTCTTACGTAGGGAGTAACCCTCTTGGTTACGTTTGGAATAACCATCACAGTATATTCCCTAAAATCTCTTCGGAGAAACCTTAACGTTTCACTCCTTCGCGTTACCCAATGCATTGGAGAGCTATAACGGGCTCACCCGCCCTTAGTTTATCACGGAACCACCCGTTCTTCATAATAATGCCCAAGAACCTCAACATAATCGTATCACATAAAACATGCATAAAGGAAACATAAAATTTCCACCATTCAATCACAAGATATCAATACCACACCTTGATATAAAAATATTATTAAAACCATTTTCAATACCAAAGTAAAAGAAAAGTAAAACATGGTATTTATTTTTCTTTTAAAAAGAAGGTATGGCTTGTAGAGGAAGCCGAAACTCAAATAACGGTTACGACGGCGGAGAAGTCGTTGTCGCCGCATACGTACGACAAAAACATTCCCTTTTGTCGTTTAGTAAACGCTTCGTATAAAAAAGATTCCTTTTGAATAAATTTAAAAGTCAAAGGGGTTTATACACCGTATTAAAGAAAGTTGTGTATAAAATAAAATATGCCTCAACGAAAGGAGATTGAGACGAAGTCCCATACAAAGATAATTTTTAAAATAAAATAGATACATTATGTGTATTTACTATAAGTACACATAAATAAAGTACAAATACAAGATACGACATAATAACATAATGACATAATTTGAAAGTAGGAGATTAACCCAAAGAATGGAAATTGGGTTAAGAAGTTCCCATACCTCGTATCTGACTTGACCCGACCGTTCTTTAAACTCCTGAATAATAAAATTTAGTTAATCTATACTTGATTATGAATCTTTTCCAAGTTCATTATTCCTTTTATACCATGTTATGAACATCATGTAATCATTTAAGTTAATAATGTTCATTTTGTCGGTATTTGGTTCTTAAGTCAAAAATAGACTTCTTACACTTACATGTTGTTAATTTGGTCAATGTTTCATTATATCCAGAATGGTATTCATGATGTAGATATCATATATGTCATATATATACAGTACATACATGTATTTAAAATATTACATAATCATTTAGAGGTAAGAAATGAAATGCACCGTTCATGGAGACGGTAAGCCGTACGTACGCATGAACGCTACTTTCATTTCTTTGTCATATTAATGGAATTAAAACTAAATGAGAGGTATGTATATTTTAATTCCAGAATTATATTCATCATTTAGATATATCATTAATTATATATATCCATTATATACATGTACTTTTAATAATAAATTACATTTGGGGATAAGAAATGAAATGCACCGTTCATGGAGACGGTAGTCCGTACGTACGCATGAACGCTACTTTCATTTCTATCTCATAATTTAATGGAAATAAATGATAATTATATATAGGTATATTATAATTCCAGTATAATAACATATATAATATCATTAATGTTATCCTTTACACATCCCACATATGGTATTAACGAATCAAATCACTTTTAGGGGGCGGTAGTCCGCACTTCCTAAAATGAAGATATCGTGTTTACCCATAATGGAAACCATAAAGGTATGCCAAAAATGAAAAAAACAGAAGCTTAAGGAAAACATAAACATATTATATATCATATATAAAAATAGTGACATCATAATGGCCACCTTTGAAGGTGTTTAATGAGTGTTGAACAATCATCGTTTCGAGAGGCAGAATTTCGCCATCCACGGAAAACGTATGTTCTTTAACCATTTGATGTAGTTGTGTGAGAGTGTAGATCAAATAAATCTTATAACAACATCCTAGTATATTGAAGATACTGGTGTTGTTACAAAAGAAGTAAATAAAAAGAGTTTAGGGGGTTGGAGAAGCAAAATAAAACAAATGAACATGAGAGGATGAATTACCTTAAAAAGTGTAACTCCTTTTGATTTGAGCCTAAAGGCTTCCTTTGAAAGGATTATGCCCAAAGGGAATCCTCTAGGATGAGGAGAGGGATGTGGAGAGAGCAAATGGGCAGGGGTTGGCCGAGCCAAAGGCTTGAAGAGTGTGTGAAATGAGGTAGAGGTGGGGGCCTTTTATAAGAGGAGAGGAGGGGCACTTTTGGAAAGTTAAGAAACATTACATTATTTGAAAATGTGTTTCGGTTTCAAAAGGTCCCACATTGATATAATTCGTGGATAAGGTGATGAGTCATCGAAATCCACTCATCCAATTGGTTTTGGCCATGTGTAGTTCATAGATATTACATTATCTTTCCATTTTATTTAAATCGTCAAATAATGATGTCATCACTGCATCATTATTATGTCATAAATAATTAAATTTATTTAATGTCTAAAAATTATAAAAAAATTACTATGATGTAGGAAATCTTTTTAGCTTTCCAATGACTATTTATAATCGAAAGTTGGACTTGTATAACCCCACTTAAAAATTGTTTTAGTAAAACAATTTATGTTAGTGTCATTTTCACTTTAACATTAAATAAAAAGTATTTTATGTCATTTCTCAACAAAAGTGGATCCATGGGGTCCCCAAGTTAGGCCATGGCTTGTCTTGGTCGGCCATGACACAACCAATGAGGTTGGGACATGTGTCTAGGTCATTTTATATTATTAAAGTATTATTTATACCTTAAACTACACTAATTACCACTAATTGCGATTAAAAACTTAATAAGTTACTATTCACCAAAAAATTATTTTAATCTCATTGAACCACATTTTACTTCTTAATGACAACCATGTATGTCGGATTTTCGAAATTCAATACACATTAGTGGTAAACTTTCATTTAACTGAAAAATCAGTTTGCTTGATTACCACTTAGTGGTTTCACTATTCATCAAAAATTGAAGTTTTTCAGAAAATTACCAAAAATTCACCCTAAGCTATATTTGATATTCCGAATTCAAAAATGAAGTCCATTTTACAAAATTCAAATCATATAAGTCACATTAATTAATTTAATAATTAATTCCCGCTGCCAGAGCAAATAGCGTGTTTTTACAAAACAATAAGTATCAAAAGATTGACACCAGTTTAAGTCTAATTTCAAAGTGAAATTGATTCCAATGACCACCATTGGATAAAATGGTAAAAATATATTCTAATTTCACTTTAAAATCAATTCAAAAGATAATCTAATCATATAAATAAATTAGATCAAAAAGAGGTTTTGAATTAAAATGCAACATTTTACACTATTCATAAAAAAATGAACTTTATCAGAAAGGTACCAAAAATTACACAAAGTAAAATTTGATGTCCCGATTCTTAATAAAAGTTTTATTTGGTCCAAAAGAATGTATAAGAGTGATCAAAACTATATTTAATGACGGTTCACCATTAAAAGGTGATACGTGAACCTTTAGTGAAAATTAGAGTATAAAAGCCTAAAATTGAACTCTTTCCGTATTTTAAGCCTTTATCTTTTATTGGGTAAATGTAAAAACATCTAAAAACACATCTATTCATATTTTAGTTATTTCTATTCATTCCCGCCAGTACAACGACTACTTGTTAACTAACATAATATTATTATATTACTAGTGTGCTACGTAAGTTTCAAAGAAACTCATCGTTGCGTATCGGGTACGCTATCGAACATAGCAACCCCTTTTAATTAAAATTCATATTTAATTCTCTAATATTAATAAATATGAAAATTATTTATTCTTTAATTACCTGGGATGTTACATCCTTCCCCCCTTTTGGGAATTGCGTCCTCGCAATTTTATTCACTTATCAAAATAAGTGGGGGTATTTATCCCTCATAGCATTTTCAGATTCCCACGTTGCCTCTTCAATCATGTGGTTTTTCCACAAAACCTTTACCTGGTGAATCACCTTATTCCGTAACACTTGCTCCCTGTGGTCAAGAATCTGGACCGGTTGTTCCTCATAAGATAGGTTCTCTTCCAGCTGAACTACCTCTGGACTCAAAACATGAGATGGATCTGGTATATACTTTCTCAACATCGAAACGTGAAAAACATTGTGTACCTGAGATAAACTCGGAGGTAAAGCCACTCGGTATGCAACTGATCCAACTCTCTCTAGAATTTCATATGGTCCAACAAACCTTGGACTCAACTTTCCTTTCTTACCAAATCTCATCACACTTTTCCAAGGAGAAACCTTGAGAAAAACATGATCACCTACCTCGAAAGATAGATCCTTCCTCCGGTTATCCGCATAACTCTTCTGCCTGCTCTGAGCTGTTCTCATGTGCTTCTGAATCAGCTGAACTTTTTCTGCCATCTCTTCTACCAATTCTGGTCCCATCAACTTCCTTTCACCCACTTCATCCCAGAAAGCTGGAGTTCGACACCACTTCCCATATAATGCCTGAAATGGTGCCATCTGTATACTAGAATGAAAACTGTTATTATATGAAAACTCAACCAAAGAAAGATGTTGGTCCCAACTTCCCTGATAATCCATAGAACAAGCTCGTAGCATATCCTCCAATGTCTGAATTGTTCGTTCCGACTGCCCATCTGATTGAGGATGAAAAGCTGTACTAAAATTTAATTCAGTACCCAACGACTTCTGAAGGCCTTTCCAAAAGTTAGAAGTAAACCTGGGATCACGATCCGATACAATGGAGAGAGGAACTCCATGTAACCTGACTATCTCTTTAAGATACAAACGGGAAAGTTGATCAAGAGAGAAATTATCTCGTATAGCAAGGAAATGAGCAGACTTGGTCAAGCGATCAACAATAACCCAGATTGCATTATTACCTTGATATGTCTTCGGTAATCCCACAACAAAGTCCATGGATGTATTCTCCCATTTCAACTCTGGCACTGGTAAAGGCTGAAGCACCACTTTCGGAAACTGCTGCTCTGCTTTAACCTGTTGACATGTCAAACACTTCACAGTAAAATCAGCAATGTCTCTTTTCATTCCATCCCACCAGTAATACTCCCGCAGCCCTCTGTACCTCTTAGTACTACTAGGATGAAAAAACAACTCATTCTTCAACTGTGAATCACAAGGAACACACAATCTCTTCCCAAATCTCAAAACACAAACACAAACTTATCCAAGAACTCATGGAAAATTCTATTCATTAAGTCCATGAATACAGCAGGTGCATTGGTTAGCCCAAAAGGCATTACTACAAATTCATAATGGACATATCTAGTACGGAACACAATCATCGGAACATCTGCTTCTTTTACTTTCAACTGATGGTACCCCGACCTCAAGTCAATCTTCGAAAAATACTGAGCTCCCTGGAGTTGACACCACTTCATTCGATGGCCCAACATCTGCTGAAGTAGTTGCAAAGGATTTCACCACCCCTTTCTGCTTGTAGTCAAACTGCTTCCCATCACTCAAGCTCCTTGTCGGACACTCATTTGCATAGTGACCCATCTCATTGCACTTATAACATTTCACTAACTGTAAATCAAATTTATTCTTACCTTCACCTTTATCCTTTTCAGTGCAATCACGAGCCTTATGTCCCATCTTACCACATCGGTAGCACTTCCCAGAATTCAGAAGACATTCCCCAGCATGACTTTTTCCACATTTATCACAAACTGGAAACTTAGTTTTCTTACCATCAGACTTTTTTGAAGAATTCTTACCTTTCTCCTGCCACCTCGGTCTCTTCTTCTGCTGGTTGTTATAGAAAACTTGGTCATCGGAAAACTCCATTTCCACCTTCTCAGCACATCGAACAAGCTTTTCATAACTTTTAAACTCGCGAGAATCCAATGCCCTTCGATACTTTGGCTTTAATCCTGAGTAAAAACGATTGATTTTACTATCAAGGTCCCGGATAAAATTGGGAGCATACCTTGCCAATCGAGTGAACCTTTCTTCATAGGCAGCCACTGAGTCTTCCTCTTGCCTCAATTCCAAGAATTGCTTTTCCATCCTAAGTCGAACAACCTTAGGAAAATACTTCTCAAGAAACATACCTTTGAAATCATCCCATTCAAGAGCATCAATCTCATCGGCATCCCTGATATTTTTAACCATAGACCACCACTGATCTGCTTCACCTTCCAAACGGTAAATAGCAAGACTAACCTTTTGATTGTCTGAACACCCCATGACATCGAAAATCTTCTCCAGTGCTTTAATCCACCCTTCAGCTAGCACAGGGTCAGATGATCCTCTGAATGATGGGGGATGTTGCCTCATGAAATGTTCCACCACTGACATGTTCCTCTGCGGTTGATCTGGCTGATCTCGTGCATCGATACCACCACCATTTATAGCCTGAGTCAACTGTGCCATCACGGCAACAAACTGTTCAGTTCCAATTCCGACCATCTCAGGTTGCTGATTTGGAAGGTTATCTTCCTCCTGATGTCGTCCCAACATAGCTGCTTTGTTTCCTCTGCGGAAAACCATTCTGAACACAGAAATATCTTAGGCAAAGCAACATGGTAATCTGTAAATGCTATATCATTTCAATCATATTATAATTTAACACTTTTCTAACTCCTAAAGTTGTCTAAACCGACTTATGATACCAACTATAAGGCCCCAGCCTTAAACCTTACTTAATCTTGAGTTATTACAAGATTACACGTTGAGGATCTTTTCGGGTTTAGAGTTTTAGAGAATTAGATCATAAGACTTGCATTACATTCCACATATAAACAAAGTGGTTACATAAAGATAGTATTCTTCATTCCCATCAATGGAACACACATTTAAAATAAAACATGGATTAATTCTTGACACATCCTTGACTCTATCATCTTATCATGTACCTTTCCCTTGACCTGTGAAAAACATTTCAAAAACTTGGGATGAGCATAAAAACTCAGTATGGGTTATAAAAAAAAACATGGAAAGGAAACATGAGTTCATATATACATAAGAATGAAATCATACTTTACCCATAAAACATAGGCACTTTAACATACCTCATAAAAACATGAATAAATCATATAAATCATAATACGTAAAGGTGACTTGAGGCATTCATAACATTCTTACGTAGGGAGTAACCCTCTTGGTTACGTTTGGAATAACCATCACAGTATATTCCCTAAAATCTCTTCGGAGAAACCTTAACGTTTCACTCCTTCGCGTTACCCAATGCATTGGAGAGCTATAACGGGCTCACCCGCCCTTAGTTTATCACGGAACCACCCGTTCTTCATAATAATGCCCAAGAACCTCAACATAATCGTATCACATAAAACATGCATAAAGGAAACATAAAATTTCCACCATTCAATCACAAGATATCAATACCACACCTTGATATAAAAATATTATTAAAACCATTTTCAATACCAAAGTAAAAGAAAAGTAAAACATGGTATTTATTTTTCTTTTAAAAAGAAGGTATGGCTTGTAGAGGAAGCCGAAACTCAAATAACGGTTACGACGGCGGAGAAGTCGTTGTCGCCGCATACGTACGACAAAAACATTCCCTTTTGTCGTTTAGTAAACGCTTCGTATAAAAAAGATTCCTTTTGAATAAATTTAAAAGTCAAAGGGGTTTATACACCGTATTAAAGAAAGTTGTGTATAAAATAAAATATGCCTCAACGAAAGGAGATTGAGACGAAGTCCCATACAAAGATAATTTTTAAAATAAAATAGATACATTATGTGTATTTACTATAAGTACACATAAATAAAGTACAAATACAAGATATGACATAATAACATAATGACATAATTTGAAAGTAGGAGATTAACCCAAAGAATGGAAATTGGGTTAAGAAGTTCCCATACCTCGTATCTGACTTGACCCGACCGTTCTTTAAACTCCTGAATAATAAAATTTAGTTAATCTCTACTTGATTATGAATCTTTTCCAAGTTCATTATTACTTTTATACCATGTTATGAACATCATGTAATCATTTAAGTTAATAATGTTCATTTTGTCGGTATTTGGTTCTTAAGTCAAAAATAGACTTCTTACACTTACATGTTGTTAATTTGGTCAATGTTTCATTATATCCAGAATGGTATTCATGATGTAGATATCATATATGTCATATATATACAGTACATACATGTATTTAAAATATTACATAATCATTTAGAGGTAAGAAATGAAATGCACCGTTCATGGAGACGGTAAGCCGTACGTACGCATGAACGCTACTTTCATTTCTTTGTCATATTAATGGAATTAAAACTAAATGAGAGGTATGTATATTTTAATTCCAGAATTATATTCATCATTTAGATATATCATTAATTATATATATCCATTATATACATGTACTTTTAATAATAAATTACATTTGGGGATAAGAAATGAAATGCACCGTTCATGGAGACGGTAGTCCGTACGTACGCATGAACGCTACTTTCATTTCTATCTCATAATTTAATGGAAATAAATGATAATTATATATAGGTATATTATAATTCCAGTATAATAACATATATAATATCATTAATGTTATCCTTTACACATCCCACATATGGTATTAACGAATCAAATCACTTTTAGGGGGCGGTAGTCCGCACTTCCTAAAATGAAGATATCGTGTTTACCCATAATGGAAACCATAAAGGTATGCCAAAAATGAAAAAAACAGAAGCTTAAGGAAAACATAAACATATTATATATCATATATAAAAATAGTGACATCATAATGGCCACCTTTGAAGGTGTTTAATGAGTGTTGAACAATCATCGTTTCGAGAGGCAGAATTTCGCCATCCACGGAAAACGTATGTTCTTTAACCATTTGATGTAGTTGTGTGAGAGTGTAGATCAAATAAATCTTATAACAACATCCTAGTATATTGAAGATACTGGTGTTGTTACAAAAGAAGTAAATAAAAAGAGTTTAGGGGGTTGGAGAAGCAAAATAAAACAAATGAACATGAGAGGATGAATTACCTTAAAAAGTGTAACTCCTTTTGATTTGAGCCTAAAGGCTTCCTTTGAAAGGATTCTGCCCAAAGGGAATCCTCTAGGATGAGGAGAGGGATGTGGAGAGAGCAAATGGGCAGGGGTTGGCCGAGCCAAAGGCTTGAAGAGTGTGTGAAATGAGGTAGAGGTGGGGGCCTTTTATAAGAGGAGAGGAGGGGCACTTTTGGAAAGTTAAGAAACATTACATTATTTGAAAATGTGTTTCGGTTTCAAAAGGTCCCACATTGATATAATTCGTGGATAAGGTGATAAGGCATCGAAATCCACTCATCCAATTGGTTTTGGCCATGTGTAGTTCATAGATATTACATTATCTTTCCATTTTATTTAAATCGTCAAATAATGATGTCATCGCTGCATCATTATTATGTCATAAATAATTAAATTTATTTAATGTCTAAAAATTATAAAAAAATTACTATGATGTAGGAAATCTTTTTAGCTTTCCAATGACTATTTATAATCGAAATTTGGACTTGTATAACCCCACTTAAAAATTGTTTTAGTAAAACAATTTATGTTAGTGTCATTTTCACTTTAACATTAAATAAAAAGTATTTTATGTCATTTCTCAACAAAAGTGGATCCATGGGGTCCCCAAGTTAGGCCATGGCTTGTCTTGGTCGGCCATGACACAACCAATGAGGTTGGGACATGTGTCTAGGTCATTTTATATTATTAAAGTATTATTTATACCTTAAACTATACTAATTACCACTAATTGCGATTAAAAACTTAATAAGTTACTATTCACCAAAAAATTATTTTAATCTCATTGAACCACATTTTACTTCTTAATGACAACCATGTATGTCGGATTTTCGAAATTCAATACACATTAGTGGTAAACTTTCATTTAACTGAAAAATCAGTTTACCACTTAGTGGTTTCACTATTCATCAAAAATTGAAGTTTTTCAGAAAATTACCAAAAATTCACCCTAAGCTATATTTGATATTCCGAATTCAAAAATGAAGTCCATTTTACAAAATTCAAATCATATAAGTCACCTTAATTAATTTAATAATTAATTCCCGCTGCCAGAGCAAATAGCGTGTTTTTACAAAACAATAAGTATCAAAAGATTGACACCAGTTTAAGTCTAATTTCAAAGTGAAATTGATTCCAATGACCACCATTGGATAAAATGGTAAAAATATATTCTAATTTCACTTTAAAATCAATTCAAAAGATAATCTAATCATATAAATAAATTAGATCAAAAAGTGGTTTTGAATTAAAATGCAACATTTTACACTATTCATAAAAAAATGAACTTTATCAGAAAGGTACCAAAAATTACACAAAGTAAAATTTGATGTCCCGATTCTTAATAAAAGTTTTATTTGGTTCAAAAGAATGTATAAGAGTGATCAAAACTATATTTAATGACGGTTCACCATTAAAAGGTGATACGTGAACCTTTAGTGAAAATTAGAGTATAAAAGCCTAAAATTGAACTCTTTCCGTATTTTAAGCCTTTATCTTTTATTGGGTAAATGTAAAAACATCTAAAAACACATCTATTCATATTTTAGTTATTTCTATTCATTCCCGCCAGTACAACGACTACTTGTTAACTAACATAATATTATTATATTACTAGTGTGCTACGTAAGTTTCAAAGAAACTCATCGTTGCGTATCGGGTACGCTATCGAACATAGCAACCCCTTTTAATTAAAATTCATATTTAATTCTCTAATATTAATAAATATGAAAATTATTTATTCTTTAATTACCTGGGATGTTACATTCTCAACCATTTCATCGACCATTTCTAGTCCTATAAGCTTATTCTCACTGACTTCATCCCAACATGTCAGTGTTCTGCACCTCTTCCCATACAAGGCTTCATAAGGTGTCATTCGGATGCTCGAGGGGAAACTATTATTATAAGATAATTCAACCAGTGGATGATGTTGGTCCCACCCTCTTTTGAAGTCCATAGAACATGATCTTAACATATCCTCTTGTGTCTGAATAGTTTGCTCAGATTGGCTATCCATTTGAGGGTGATAGGAAGTACTGATGTTTAGTTCAGTATCCAGATCATGTTAAAGACTCTTTCAAAACATATAGGTGAATCATGGATCTCGATCAGATACAATAGATATAGTACTCTATGCAACCTTACCACTTCCCTGATATATATCTGCGCCAGTTGATCGAATGAGAAATCTTCCTGAATCGCTATAAAGTGTGTAGACTTTGTAAGATGATCCACATCAACCCATATTGCATTGTTTCCTTTGGATGTCTTCGGAAGTCCGGTGACAAATTCTATGGTGATGTTCTCTCATTTCCATGATTATATGGGAAATAGTTGCATCATCCCCTCAGACTTCTACCTCTCTACCTTCACATGCTAAAACACTAGGCACTTTGATGTATACTCAGCAACCTCCTTCTTCATATTATCCTACCAATAATTCTCTCGGAGATCTTGATACGTCTTTGTGTTTCCAGGGTGAATTGAGAAATTTAAACTATATGAATCATCAAAAAGTTCCTTCTTCCTCTCTAGACTTGATGGAACACATAGTCTTTCCCAAAATCACACAATTCCTTGTTCATTAACGTTGAACTACAAGGATTTACCTCTTATGATAGATTCCACGTTCTTTTGAATTCCCACATCATCCTTTTAAGAATCCTTTAACCTTTCCAAAAGAGACAGTTGAGCAATCATTTGTTAAAGGATTGATTATGTTCCCTTCTTTATGATTCCAATGTCCATCTTAATCAAGTCTAAGAAGATTGGATCCTTCTCAATTCTAATAAATGTTAGAATCGATGGGTCCTTTCTACTTAGCGAATTCAACACCTTGTTTTCATTCTCATGTTGGTAATAGATTGAGTAGTCACAGTCTTTGATCAGTTCAAACCATTTTCTTTAGCACATGTTCAACTTTTATGTGTGAATATGTACTTGAGGATTTTTTGGTCTGTATATATTTCACACTTCCCCCCAAATAGATAATTCCACCAAAATTTTAAAGTGAATATCACCACAGACAACTCCAAATCATGTTTTAGATAATTCTACTCATGACCTTTCAATTTCCTTGAAACATAGGTAATGACTTTTTCATTTTGCATCAACACACAACCCTAGCCCTTCTTTGAAGCATCACTAAATAACAAAAAAATTTCTCAACTTGTGGGTAATGTAAGCATAGGGGTAGTTATAAGCCTCCTTTTTAACTATTTGAAGCTTTATTCACATTCATCATTCCAAGAAAACTTTACTACCTTCTGAGTAAGCTTGGTAAGAGGGTTGGACAATCGTGAGACATTTATCACAAATTGTCGATAATATCTAGCTAACCCCAAGAAGCTATGGATATTTGTTACCAATTTTAGCCTTGAGAATCCCTCAATTGAATATATTTTGGAGGGATCCAAAAATATCCCATTTATTGTGATTATATGGCCCAAAAATGAGATCTCCTTCAACAAGAACTCACACTTTTTGTACTTTTCATAGAGTTTATCCCTAAAAAAGTTCTCTAGTACAGTTCATAGATACTCTTCCTGATCCTCTCTGGTTTTGGATTATATCAGAATATCATCTATAAAGACTAACAAAAATTTGTCATGGTAATCCCAAAATATTCTATTCTTCAAGTCCATGAATATTTTTGGAGCATTAGTGAGTCCGAAAGGCATTAATATGAATTCATAGTGCCATTATCTTGTATAAAAAGCTCTCTCAGGGATATCTTTATTCTTCACTCTTAATTGATAATATCCAGACCACAAATCTACCTTGGAGGAGTATTGTGCTCCACGTAGCTGATAGAATAAGTAATCAATTCATGGGATAATATAATTGTTCTTTATCATGATTTTGTTAAGCTCAAGATAATCGAAGCAATGGTGCATGGACCCATCCTTCTTCTTGACGAAGAGGACTAGTGCACCCCATGGTGAAGCACTTGGGTGTATGAACCCTTTATCCAGATTTTCCTGTAGTTTTTTCTTTAGCTCCTCAATCTCCACAACTACCATTCTTTATGGAGTCTTGGATATTGGAAATTCCCCAGGTATAAGATCAATTTAGAATTAAAAATTTCTTCTAAGAGGAAGACCTGGCAATTAATTGGGAAACACTTCTGCAAATTCCCTCACAATAGGTATGTCTTCAAGGATGGTTGCCTCATTAGACTCAATCATCTGTTCCAAATATGAAAGCTCATATGGCAGTAATATCTGCGCTTGAGATGATGGAGCTAAAGAAGATTCATCTTCCTCCTTGCACTTGTATAGAATCGGGGGTCGATTCTCCACACGGAGAGTGATTTCCCTCTCACGACAATTTATGTTGGCTCTATATAAGGATTGTCAATCCATTCCAATAATTTAATCAAATTCCACCAAAGGAAGTATGTTGAGGTTTTCTGGAAAGTTCAATCCATAGATTATGATAGGGGAGGAGTTATATTCATGGGATGCAATGATTTCCACATTTTTTGTACTCACTGACATCTTTACTTCCCAGATTTGTGTTGGTGTTGGGATTGTTCTACTAAACATTTGAGATATTAAAGAATGCGTAGATCTTGAATCAAAAAAGTATATTCTATATTATTTAATGAATAACTAGAATACCTATCACCAATTCGTTGTCGAGGTTCACTTCATATATTGTGATGGAAAAATCTCACCCTTGTTTCCTTGGAGGTTGTTGGTTGCCTCCGAAAACCCTTGGCTTAAGGCACTGATTTGTAAGATTCCCTAGTTCTTGGTAGTTGAAGCAATGGACAATGCATTGAGAGTTGGACATAGAATTCCTCTCCTCTATCATGACCATGGGTTATTCATGCCGACAGTTAATAGATAGGTTCCATTCTCTTCCACACCAAAAGCATTTCCTCATCCCCTTTAAGGAATCTCTGGGTTGCTTCTTTCCGCACCTTTAGAAAGTGGGGTACTATAATTTCATAGCATCATTGGATTTATCCATCAGACCACTAGAATTGAAATCCACCTTATTCTTCTTATCCACATGATACCCCTGAGGTTCGCCAATCTCCATTTCAACCTTGAGGGAACATCAGACAATTTCCTCATAGCTGTCGAAGTCACGGATCGCCAGGTCTTTCCACATGCTATGTTTCAGACCACCAAAGAAGTGGTCAACCTTGCATTCAGGGGTAACGAAAAAACTGGAAGTGTATCATGAAATCATTTTTAATTTTTCCTCTTACGCTCTGATAGATTTCTTGTATTTTTGGTTGAGGGAAAGGAAGTCCCTTTCCATATTTAACTGGAGGGTGCAATAAAATATTTATCAAAAAACATCTTCCATAAATCCTTCTATTCCAACAGCTCGATCTCTTCCTCGAGATTTGTATTTTTGATCAATGTCATCCATTGATCGGATTTACCCTCTATATGATAAGTATCTAGAAGTACCTTCTCTTGTTTAGAACATTGATGGATGGAGAATATCTTTTCAATGGAGTTGATCCATTTTTTGGAAATTGAGGGATAAGATGATCCATTAAAAGTAAGAGGCCTTTGTCTCATGAAGCTCTCGATAACGACATGTTATTTCTTAAGGGGGGATTGAACGTTCCTCTTGTCCCATGTTTCTATTCAAATCTTGAGTTAATTGAGAGAGAAGTGTGACAATGTTTGCGATTCCCGCTCCCATCGGATTGGTCATCTCATTTGCACAATCATCACATTGATCTTCACAACAGTTGTTAGCCCGAGTCCTCCTATTACCGGCCATTGGCTCGAATAAAAGGAATGTTAGGGCTATCACATAAAGGGAAATATAAGGACAAAACTGATGACTTATAAATAACTTTTATTTCATTAACTTATTAATCTATAGGCTTAAATCTATGCTATTCATGATCTACTTTCTAAAATATATTCTTAGAGGCATTTTTTTTAGTTCCCCTAATAATGGTTTATATTATGTTTGTGAATTTACCAAATCATATCCCCCGAGAGTGTCGTAACCAAGAGTATAGCATGGCCCATTTCTGGGCACCAATTCCTATTCGATTCTAGCTCAAAGCGGTGTTTTCGAGTTTTACCCCTATGATACATTTGTGCCAGAGCCGCCTCTACCTGCTCGTATCCAGACAAGGATGTATTTTCTTGGCAAACCAATTACTCAATACTCACCAAAAAATAGGGATTTTTTTATTATACATAGTCTTTTCTCTAAGGTTTCACTAGGGTTTTCTAGTCCTAATCCAAAAAATGACTAAACCTATCCTTTGATTCCAACTATAACAACCCTAATTTTATTACAAACTTAAACATAATTTATTACATAAACTCTTCACTTGATACAACATGGAAGATCGAGAGGTATAGTGTATTTGGGGATTAGTATCATTACATAACAACTTAAGACCTGAAATACAACATCTTTATAGAAAACTTCCTTTTCATTAACACTGCATTCCCTCGTACATAGCATTGCATGGGATAACGTGAGGAAATGCATATGAAAATGGTGATATATAAAGCCCAGTAAGGGAATAAATATGAAATAACATAAGGAATAAAATACATGTTAGGAAATAGGCATATCAAGGGAGCACAAGAGAAACATGAACATAAAGGAATGATAAATCATGATAATCATGACAGGGAAATGTGGCAACAACACTGAACATAGAATTAGAATGAGTCAAGACTCATTGCACATGGAGCATGAGTAAACCCTCATTGCACATTAATCACGAGTAAACCCTCATTTCACTTGTATTAGTATGATTCAACACTCGTTACACATGAAATATTATGAAACTATACTTTATCCATTGCATTGGAGCGCTATCGGGGTGCACCCTTCTTAAACATTTAAGTTCATGCATATGTGTGCCACATGGATCATATAACATGGAATCAATCAACATAATAATTTATTCCATGATTAAGTAATGTCGAATAAATAAATGAAAGTACCATTCAACATATATATGTGAATAAAGGTGAATACCCTTGATAGAGACATGGGTACGGTATTCACTACACAATGATCTTGGTTTGAAAAAACGTAGTGTAATTTTAGCAGCATAAAAGTGTGACATAAGGATTCATGAAAATGATTGATGAGATAGAAAAGGGTGTCTCATCATATGTAAATGAAATGGATAGTATGTGGGTCATAGATATATATGTTCCATCAAACATAATAGAATTTATATGCATAATACAAAATAATTACTTGGATGACAAAGAGGAGAGAAAAATACCTCCCAAAATTTCAGCATGGTAACAGGTGTACATGGGAGAAATTAATGAGAGATAAAGTGGTCTCCCAACATCAAAAAATAAAGAGTGAAATATGGGGGAGGTGAGAAATCATACCCTAACATTTTGAATTTATAAAAAAAGGGAAAAAAAACTTAAATAAAATTAGGCAAATTGAGAAATGAAGAAATACCTTACTTGGAAGTGTGATACCAAAAGCTTGGGAGAGGCTTGAGAGAGGCTTCATGGGAACTTGGGGCACTTTGGGAGGATTATAGAGATAGGTTTATGGGATTGGACTAAATATAAAGGCTTTGAGTGAATATGATGTGGGATCTTGGGTGAGATTATATAGGAAAGGAGAGCGAATTATTTATTATTTAGGTTTGGGACACCACACATTAAACTAATCAAAACCACAATCCAGCCCACCGTTTTTCCCATGGTTATTTTCAAAAGGGATTGGAAAATAATATTTTATGAGTTCAATGTCCGAAATTCTTAAAATAATAGGGTTTCTTATGTGGAGGTGAGTCACATTCTCTAGGAAAACAATTTAAAATGAAAAAATATTTTATAAGTCTTAGAGGGTCCACTAAAGCTTTGTAAAATAAATCAAACAATTATAAAATCACATTATATTAAAGTTAAAATATATATTGGCTGAGAATAATGTTTATAGTATTTTATTACATCACTATTAGGTCATTATGATGTCATAAAACACATTATATATTTAAAGGGTATTTGATTTTTACCCAAAACTTCGACTGTCTAGGAAAATTATAAAAAATTCACCAATGGATAATTTCAATGTCCTGATTATAAAAATAATATTAATTTTATCTAAATAATCTTCTAAATGTTATAATTTTTACTTTTAAAATAAAAACTGAAATTTATCGAAAATTCATGGGTTTTGACAAAAACATCATTCAAAACATAATAAAAATTACTATTTCACTAATAAAATTAAATGATAATTTATATTTAATAAAATTTAAATTAATAATAATAATAAAAATAAAATTTAATTAAAATAAAATTTAATTAAAAAATCCATTAATTCATCAAAATATATTTCTTAGTAGAATATAAACTAAAAATACTATTTGTGCTTTAAAAACTATTTAGAAAGTAACAAAAATAAAATGAATGTATATTCATTATTATATACAAAAATAATGCACATAATCATAGTGCTAAGGTCTTGTTACATAACCCCTTATAACACCCACATAAGACCGAAGTGTAAGGTGTTCAATGGTGACAAACTCTTGGGGTGGCTTGGATAACATTGCTCTGGTGGTAATCTCTATTAACTTCCACTTATCTCGTAGTCGGTCTTACTCAAGATTAACCTATTCGAGATCAGATTGTGCTTGGTCATGAGTGAATCCCAATGATTCCACCTTTTTTCCGAGCTCGAATAAATGGGATTCATTCAGGGCCAGTCTAATTGATGAGGTAATCACTTCCTTTGTCTAAGTAAATTTGATTCGTTAAAACCCCATATTTATACTAATCACGTGATCACTGTTCAATGACAATATTAGCAACAATCACAATTCTTAATGGTATTTTAGAATCCAAAATCATAAAACCAATGAAGTTCACATTTTATATAAACATAATAAGATATTTAATTAGATCAATGGAAATTTTCATTAATGAAAGTTTAGGTCGTTACATAGGAGATAATAACTCTCAGTTCATTACACTTCTTACTACTACAACAGTCATTAAAAAGTAATTAATATTAATATTTTATTCATTTTAAATGATTAATAATAATATATTAGTGATTCTGCACTGGAAACGGAGAACATGAATCCCATATCAGAAATGCATAATGATTTTTAGGGTAATTCCTCTTATAAAAGGGAGCCATATATAATGGTTTTTGTCTAAATTCCAGAGTATTATAATGAATGTATTGAAAGACATTAAATAATGGATAAATTCTGTTAATTTTTTTTGTTATATATATGTATATATGGACAAAAAGACCAAAAATTTAAAAATTTTAAATATAAAAATAGTATTTTTTAAATACTAAACAAATTTACCATTTGGCTGAAAGGTGGTGGCCCCGCTTCCACCTTTCAAATAAAGTTTTGAAAAAATGACTTGTACATTTAAAAAAACTAAAAACACTTAAATAACTAAACATTGAAATATTATTGATATCACAATGGAAAAAAGGAAATTGTTGGCCACATCTTCTTTGAGAGTGGGTGGGATTCCGCGATGTGATGTGGCTTCTGAGATATCATTGTTCTTTCAGTTCATAGTGATGAAGATGTTAATTTTCTCTTGAGAAAGTTACAAGGTGACTATGTGAACTTACAACGGTGCAAGGCGAGGGAGACTATATTGGTCATGGGTTGTTGGTGAATTTAGTATGATATATAGAAACAAAGCTCACATTGAGGGTATATCTTCCTCATTTATGGAAATACAGATCTGGTCTAGGAGCCACATGGTGGAACTATGTCTGATGGATAAATGATGGGACTCCAGTTTTTCCATAAGATGAGTCATGGAGACAAGTAGAGTCCTACCACATATTTCTCACATCCATGGTACGTGGTTATGATTCAAACCTATAGATAATGGAATCAAGCTTGATTCAAATGTTTTGATTTATCTTAGAATTCTACATAGAGGCAATATTGTAAGGGACAAGTCTAGTTTGTTAAATCTTGGTCTTCAATAGAATTTATAGTGGTAAAATTGGGATCATTTCTGAGGTAATTTCTCTCTTGAAATGGATTGTGACTTTTCATAATAACAACATCCCTATTATTTTCATTGAAAGTGACTAAATGGTTATTCAAAACTCCATTCAAGTAAATACTCACAACCTCTAGTCCACTGAGTTCCTCTTTTGGAAATTTCATAGTCATTTTTCTAATGGTGTCACTCTTCATCACACATGGAGTGATGTCAACAAGGTGCATAATTATCTAGCCAAAAGGGAGTTTCTGATTAGAATTATATTATCTATAGTGTTATTGGTTCCCTTAACCTAGAGTGTATAAATTTGATTAGGGATGATACACTTTTTTTTCATTATTTTAGATTACCCTGGTCTTTTGGTCCCTTGTTGTCTTACTAGTTATTAGTCTATCTCTTTATCTTCTCTTCTTTTTCGGGTGTCTTTGTTCTTATATGTTCCCTCTATATATATAAATAAAAAATAAAAAATAATTCGTGTAAAACCATTGAAATAATTATATACATTCCTATTTTATTATTTTATCAGAGAATCATTTATATTTCAAAAAGGGGAGTTTACTTTTCTTTAGTAGAACACCAAGAATCATTTCTGGATATTACCGAAAATGTTAGATTGAATATTTTGATTCAATTTTTTAGGTATTGATGGATCATATGATAGAGAAAGGAATAATTATTCAATATCAAATTAAATTACTGGATAAATAATCAACTTATAGGACTTCTTATAAAGAGAAATATAAGGTCGAAATTGATACTTATAAGGTAACTAAATTACTTTTTTTCATTATCTTCTTCTTCTAAAACTAAAAAATTATATGTTATAATATAAATCTTTAATGATGAATAAGATCAAATAAATGTAATTTTTAGGATAATTTATGATTTATAATGGTTAAGGGAGATAATATTTTAATTAATTGATACTAAGATATTTTATAACTAGAATAATATTTTTAATTTTATTGATAATGAGATTATTTTTTAAAGGGAAGTTATAGTATATATATTGAAAATTAAAATTGAATAATAATTTCGATCATGATATGTTATTATATAAATAAATGGTTGGGAGATAAAATTGAATTTAGAAGATATTGCAGATATGTTGAAGATGGGGAACATTTATAATTAATAATTAAATAACAAATATTTTTCAATAAGAAATAACTATTATTAGAGGAGATTCTGGAGAAACCAGTTGAAAAAACTAGGATTGATAAGATCAAATTATTTAAAAAAATAATAAATGTAGATTTCTTTAGATGTTTATTCAAATAATTATCATGATAAGACTTAGAGGTTATGATAATTTGAATTTATAACATGAGTATGTAATCAATTAAATATTATTGAAGATTACCATCAACCTAGTTAGAATGAAGTCAAGGAAATTAATGTGCATTCACTGTAAAAATATATGTTGTAAATGAGAAATTTTTTATGGAAGGTTTATTTTATGAATTCTATAAAAGTGAAATATAACTATTTTTAAAAATAAAGTGAATATTTAGAATGTGGAGAAATATATAGTATAGATATAGCTTAATACTATACATATTTCATAGGATCTAAAGATGGAAGACTATATTTATGACCTCCATTATTTTTCAAAAAAGAATACAATCTGATAGAATATCCTTCATCACATGAATATGAGGAGTGTCTATTATTTATTATTGGTCAAGGACATATAACTATCATTCAACCTTATTCAACATAGTAGGAGAGATCAAGTAATAAGAAAATAAATATTAATAATGTTTTGAAATAATTTATTTCAATAAAATAATTGTATGTAGAGATAGAAAATGTTAATAGTACTTATAAAGAATTGATTGTGAAAAATAGGATATAGTACATGCTTCTATTGGAAATCATAGAAATTACATGGTGCATATGGGAAGGAATATCTACTAGATCTTGAAGATAATTAGATACAATATTGAATCATATATTAATTAATATTTATTGACAACAAAAATAGTGAATGTGTTGTGAAATTTCACCAATGAATAGAAAATGACATGATGGAATATATCTATGGTTAATTTTTTTTTAAAAAGATTACATTAAGGTGGTTATATTAACTCTACTTTATCCAAATATATTGTATAAATCATAGAAAGTTATTAAATCATATGAAAAGGATAATAGATCTTATCATAAGGATTAGGAATCATCAAAAAAAATATAAAAGTTCATCACATAAAACCCAAAAGGAGATGTTTCTATAATAAATTAATCACAAAATTCTACAATATAAATGAATTAATTTACAGAAATAGATAGAGAAGAATATGATATATAAAGTATAGATGAATAAATATACATACCTCACTAAAATTGGGTAACATGATAATAGATTTGGATCTAAAAAAATTATTAGGAGGAAGATATCAAGTGATATTATTATTTTTAGATAAAAATTATCAGGTTTTTAAGAAAACTATATGATTGCCAATATTCATTATAAATTATTAAGAATTACAATGAGAATGACTATATTTAAAGCAATAACAAGTCCTCTTACACTAATGAATGAGTCAATTTTATCAATAATTAAATGTAGATAAGCTATAATATCATTATTTAAGAGCATAAAACAACTAATGAGGGAGGTGCATGAAAAAACGTAAAGTGTGTATTTTTTCCAAAATAGAAGAAAAATACTATAAGGAATATATATATGATTATATAAATTTTTAATTTTTTATTCACATTGATTCAAATCTATTTTTTTATGTCATGCACTATTTTTTTTGGAATTTATGTTTTTATAATGAAATACTATACTGATAAATTTTTTCCCCTCTGATCCAATTTTCTAGTACTTAATTTTTGATAAGCCCAAAATGGTACAAGAATCATATATTCATTATAGATTTTTCAATTATTGATGATAATCCAATTTTTTTTATTTTTTATCTTATATTTTATTGAAATTGTTAGTATTACTTATACATTTTTTTCTTCATTTGAATATTGTATTTATGATTTTTTGTTTTATTTTATTATCTTTAATTTGACCTGTGGAAGCATAAACACCTGGTTTCCAATGATTCTTGAGAAAAAACATGTCATCACTCCAGAATATCAACTCACCCTTGTAGAACCAAAAATTCTTGTATTATGTTTAGGTCTTAACATGACCCTCTATTTGGTTATTAGAAGACTGCCACATTTCTAATAACTTCTCTAGATACTCAATAATGCATGTTCTATGAAAATGGAATTGGGAATTCAGTATAAACATGAAAATCATTGTTGATTGAATCCCATAGTGAAACGATCCAAAAATACATCGGTGAACCCACTATATGTCAGCAAACCCATTGGAAGATATGTCAATGACATATTATTAGACCCTTTAGCAAACCACTTGAAGAAACCCTCAGCCAACATATTAGTGAAACCATTTTCTCTAAATCATTCATCTAATGTATTGGTGAACCCCTCTATAAAATCGTTGAAGAACCCCTCCATAAAAACCTTAGCGAATCCCTCGAACAACATTTTTTTGAACCTGTCAATGAATTTATTAGTGATCCTTAGTTTCGTACTAAACACGATGGATGATGATAAGTGGTTTATGGAATTTTTATTTTTTGAATTATTTATTATTTATTTGAGTGACTAGGATAAAATAGTGTTTGGTTTTTTTATTGTAAATATTTTGGATATAGGGATACTGATAAATTAATATCATTTAAATTCATATTTTTTTGTTTGGTTATTATAATAATTTGAATTCAATAATTTGGATTCTTTATTTTGGGATTTCATAATACCAATTTTCAATATAAGTTTCATTTATTTTCCATCAATTTCTTGAAAGTGAAATTTTAGTGGAAATTATAATTGATTTTTACAATGAACTTATAGTGGGAATTTCCAATATCATCCAATTTATTTGTAATATTAATTTTAAGTTCCATTTTTAGTGTTAATTCCCAGAGTAAAGTTCCATTTTCACTTGTAGTTTTCCATTTTAATTTATCACTGATTTTTTATAATTGATTAAAATAAATGGTAGTTTGGATTGGGATTTTTTAATTGGTTGGAATTGATAATGTTTTACTGGAATGATATCCATTTCATGTATCTAAACAAGTGGTTTCTTTTGGTGAAATTCCTAGGGTAATTTTACACTAGGAATTTTGATTATCATCTATTTTCCTTTGGTAATGTTTTATTCTATCGATTTTTAGTTTCTTCTAGAAAATTTCTAGTGGGAATTTTCCCTTTGAATATCTAGTTTTTATTTTCACTACAAATTTTCATTACAATTTGATATAAAATATTAAATCTCATATAATATAAAATATTTATAATTGAGAATTAATTCAAAGTGTAAATGGAATCTTTTAATTTGCAGTTCCAATTAGTGGTTGAATTCAATTTCAAATTTCCTCTGACATTTCTTAATATGGTTTTCCAATGGATGCTTTATATAGGAATTCCTATAGTGAATTTATATTCATTTATAATTGGTATATGAAATAGGAAATGGGAATTTATATAGGGTATTTACAGATGGAACTTCCCATTATGAATTCTATAGTTTTTATTCCTAGTAGAGAGTTCTACTTGTAATTCCTAGTGAAAAATTCTAGTGGAAACTCTGAGTTTAAGGTTTCATTCCCCATTTCAAATTCCTAATGAAATTAAATTGAATTTTTTAACTGCTAAAAAATTAATAATTGAATCATTTTTAATTTTCTAGTGATAGTTCCTTGTGATTCAGAATTAAATTCCTTGTGGAAATTGGTTATGGATTTTTCCAATGGAAATTACTATAAGAAATTTCCACCGGAAATTACCATTGGAATGTCTGTATCCCATTTTAATTTCCCTGTGGAATTAAATTATAATTTTAAACAATATAAAAATTTATAAAACAATTTTAAGTTTTACACCTACAATTCCAACTATATCTATGGGGAATTACACTACCAATTTCTATTGGAATTTCCTACTAGAATTTCCAAATGGAAATTCTCACTAGAAATTTTTACCATCAATTCTCATTGAAAAATACCATTGTAAATTATAAGTTTATGATCATTGAATAATATCCATTTATTTTTTTGAAGTTTAATTATATTTTTTAACAAATAAAAAATTTATAACTAAATTATTTGTAATTTTCTAGTGACGGTTCTTATTGTAAATTCAGTGTTGAATTCCCAGAGGAAATTCCCTCTAGAAATTCCCACTAGAAATTCACACTAGGGATTCCCACTAGAATGTTTGAATCCCAATGTAAATTCAATATGGAATTCAATTAAAATATTTAAATATATAATGAATTATTTGAAATTGTACACTAATAATTCCCACTATTTCCATGGGAAATTCTATTTGAAATTTCCACTCAAAATTCCCATTTGATATTCACAGTGGAAATTCCCACTGGTAATTTCCACTTGAAATTACTCCTTGAAATTCCATGTTAAATTCAACCTAATAATTCCCCCTCTCAATTCCTACATGATATTCATTTATTAAATTCCCACTAGAATAGAATTATAATTTCCAAATACCTAAAAATTGTTTTCAACGAAATAAATTTTCATATAGGGAAATTCCCTTGGGAATTTTCAGTGGGATTTCCACTTGGAAAATACAATATGAATTCTCAGTGTAAATTTACAACATTATATCAAATTTTTTTGTACTAATTTAAAATTTAAAATGGGAATTTATTGATTGAATTTTCACTAGTATTTTCATTGGGCCTTATCAATATAAAATTTCAAATGAATTATTATTTCAAATTAAATAATTTTTTTTAAACCAATTGAAAATATCATATTGGAATTTTTTTAGTATTTCCAGTGGAAATTTTCACGAAGAATTTCTTGTGAGATTTCCAAAGTGAATTTCTATTGGTCTATTGAATTATAAGTATTGATTCAAAGTAATGTGTCATTTTTTAGATGTAATTTTCACTAAGAGTTTTCTATTTTTATTATTTTCTCTATAAAAACACTAAAATATCAATAATGAAATTTTGTTTGGGATATTATTTATTTTTACCAAAAGGATCCACTAAATCAGCTACTGTCCACTAAAGAATTTTGATAACTGGGTTATGGAAAATATTTAAAGAGATTAAGCCTAATATTTCTGATAATTACATAAAATTTATTTAAAGGATTAAAATTTTAAGATATTTAATGTTTTTTATTTATATCATAGTGTCATTAGATGATATTTAAAAATAGATGGATCCATTTATTTTTTTACAACAGAGGTGAAAATTCAGTATAAAAATGTTTGAAATAGCTATTAGGATGATGTAGTTAATAGTTATAGACATCTTCTATATAATTGGCACTAAGGGTGGAATATTAACATTATCACCTTACAATACATTAGGACAAAATATTTTATCACTTTTTAGGAGTTTTTCCCTTTTTGGATGGCTTTAATCACAAGGTATTTTACCTAGATCAATTCACGAACTGTTGCACGCAGTGAAGAGTAAGATTTCTCTGATATGGCATGTTTTCATTTCCTTTTTTCATCTGTGAATTTTTTTTCCACATATAGTTATTATATGGGTTGTAATTTAGTCTCATATTTGAAGATATATCCAATTTGAATATGTATTCCTGGTATTCTTGTATCCATGACTGGTTGATTACTTCATTTAGAAAAACTACAACAATCCTGTAAATGTTTTGGTTTTATTGTCAATTTATTGGTATTTTCTTAAAAAAAATTTAATGGATTAAATTTTTTATGCTTTTTGGGAACTTCATGTAAATATTAACTCATAAGTATTGGTATGATGATAAGTCTAGGAATGTTACACTAAAATATAGGGTACACCATTATTTGTTCGGTGGAGTTTTCAAGATGTTGAACATTCTCTATAATAAACTACCAAGCTACTGTTAGTATAATATATTTATCAATTAACTTATTAAATCATAAATTATGTTTCTGAAATTCATTTTAGACTCCAACCATCCCAAGGAAAGGATATAGGCTACAATCAAGGCCTTTTGATAATAATCAACCTGTTCAACGGGTTGATAAAGTGAAAAGGAAACTTTTAGTATAAAAGGATAATAATTAATTTTTTTAAATGAGAAGGTTGTGGGCTGATAAATAGAGATTGTTAAACTTAATAGGATGTTTATGAGACTTTATTCCTAATTAAATTTTATTAGTTTATAGATTATTAATTTTAGGGGAAGTTTGGAGATGAAGGTAAAAGATGAGATGAAATCTGTTAATAGTGAGGATAAAGGGATTGTTTTAGAGGATATTGGGATTGTTGAAAATAAAAATACAATTAATACATCTTTAGGTACTACTATAAAGGGAATAAAAAGGTAATTTATTCATATGAGATAAAGTAAACAATTAATATAGAGGAATGAAATGATGGGGAAGAAGTCAATGATGAATTGAGTAAGGAAGAACCCGAACAGGTTGTGAAGTCCAATCCAACCACTTCTACACCAATATTAAAATTTCATTGATTATAGGTGTGAAGTTTAGGGAAAAGAAAAAAATCGGTAGTCTCTTTGTTTTTATCCAGAGGTTACTATGAATAAGGGGTCGTAAATTCCCTACAATCTATCCATGTTAATTACAAGGTGGGTGAAGTAGTAGAATAAAGTGACAACACATGATACAAGGCTGATCAAAATAATTATTGATACTTATGGGGAGAGGTAATGTTAGTGAGTTTATATAGTTATAATATATATTAATATATTTTACTGTGTAATATATTATAAATTACCTTCCATGATAATAATAGTGTACTCTGATAATTTACTGACATATCATATCAGATTAATATAAAAAACATTTTTTATTAGGTAAACAAGAGGTGGAATCCTAGTACTGTATGTGTTATATCATTTTATTTAACGAGTGACGTTTTTTAAATTTTATTAAGATCCATTTTTGAAAAATTTCATATATTTATACACTGTGATAATTGAATAAATATTTCATCTTTTTAGTATGGATTACATTGCTAAATTGGAAAGTGTTCCATCATGTTGAGCACCATTGATATTAGATTTTAGTTCATTTTTTAAAAAATGATGCTCATAGTTATCTATTTTTTTATATTAATTCCTTGAATGATTAATGTTAATGAGGAATACATTATTTTATTTTCTTTTTTTATTATCTTTTAGGGAGTTCATTATTCAGAAAATGAGAAATTAAAGGACAAATTTTGGAATTGGGAAGTTGTTTCCAATATGATGAACTCTATTTTTTTTATTCTTCCATATTACTCAGATAATATCCATTAGACTTTAATAATCATGGTTTTGAAAAACAAATAGTTACAATAGCTCCATTAAACCTATTCTAGGATCAAGGGAAAGTGACATATTTATTAAAGGTATATTCAGTGTAGTAAGATGCAATAAAATTTAGTACAAAATTTTTAATGAATTAAAAGATGGAATGCCCATTGATCTTTTATATAGATGTCCTATTTGGAATATTTATTCATCCGTGTTCATGAAAAAATGTTAACCAACGTAAATGAGATATGACAATTTAGAAGACGCTATAATAGTGAGATTCCATTTTGGATTATAGTGTCATCATTTTTTATGCCATTGAATGTTTTTAAATATGAGTTAAAATTCTATATAATTTGATGGAAAAGGAATTTACTAACCAATGATTTTTTATTGTTCAATATTCTCAAAAGGATCTAGGAAAGACAATATCGAATATGCATTCTGAAAATTGAAAGTGTTTGATTACTTCAAGAAACATTAAATAAATTTAAACTAGTTATTCAATGAAACACAAATTTGGTTGTGGTTAAACAAAGTCAAATTATTTGATTTATTTTTATTATTTGGTTGGTTGTTATATTGGGGTGAGGAAATGATTATTATTTTATTTTTATAAACTAATGGATGTATTTTTTACTTTTATGATAGGTTTTGGAATGTATTTTGTCTTTGTAGTCTACATTATGTGTTCTTTGAATCAATTTAAAAATTATAGTAAAAAGAAATATCCACTAGAAATTTCCATTGGAAATTTCTAGTAGAGACTCCCACTATAAACTCTGAGTGTAAATTTTCACATTGGATTACATCAATCGGTCAGGTGGTACATAAGGGGTGGAAATTGTTATTATCTGATCTAGATGAACATATTAAAAAATATTCTATTGAAATAATATCTGATAGTATGATATGTGTTACACTCTAATTTCACTTTATAGTCTCTCTTTTTAGTTCAAATAATGGAAACATGTCGTGTATATAAATTCCAACTAGGAATCCCATGGAAACTCCCACAATAAAATCTTAGTGGAAATTTCCACTATGGTTTACATTAATTAGTTGGGTGGTATATAGAGGGTGGATATCCTTATTTTATAGACTAAATGAACATTTTTATAAATATTTTATTATAGTAATATGTTTTAGTTTCATAGTTTTTACACTTTAATTTATTTTTATAGTCTCCACTCTTAGTTCATTGAATGGAAACATGTTTTTCATAGAAATTCCTTCTTGTAATTCCCATTGGATATTTCCAGTAGATACTCCCACTGTAAAATATGAATGAAAATTTACACTTAGGTTTACATCAATTGGGTGGATGGTATATAGGGGGTGGAAATAATCATATTTTTATGTGGATTAACATTTATATTTAGAATATATTATTATAATATATGATAATATGGTAGTAGTTACACTGTAATTTCTCATTATAGTCTCTATCCTCGGTACATTGAATGGAATATTTTTGTGCATATAAATATCCACTAGAAATTTCCATTGGAAATTTCAAGTTGAAAAACCTACTATTAAAATTTATTTGAAATTTACACTTTGGTTTATATTAATTTTTGGGTGGTATATATGGTGTGGAAATGGCTATTTTCCTAACTAGATAGAAATTTTTTAAATACTAATATTTTTATAATCTATGATTGTATGATAGGTAATACACTATAATTTCACGTTATAGTATCCACAATTTTTTATTTGAATGGAAACTCGTTGTGCATAGAAATTCCAATGGGAATTATGTAAGAAATTTCTAATGGAAACTTTTATTGTAAACACTGAGTGGAAATTCATGCTTTGATTCTCATCAAATTGAAAATGGAAATTTTGACCACTGAAGACACGCACATAATTATTTATAAAAACTATTTTTCATAAAATTTTGGATACTATAATGACATCTGTATTTTAAGCTACAGATCAAATAAATTCCAAATTGTTTCCACAAAGGTGTTGGTCCTCAAAAGTCGGTTTCCATTCTAATTTTAAGTGGTTTAAAAAGATTTCACTTTGAATAGATAAAAATTTATCTTGAGTGTGTCATAATTCTAACAAACATTTTATATTAATAACCAAAATGATAAATAATTTATGTTTTGAATATTTTAGTTCATATAGATTTCAAATATCACAATATATGATGTTCTATTAAGTGTGTTTAAACGTGAACATTTTCAACCTCTGGTAAAATATTTACATGAATTGTGAAAAATGATATGATGACTATAGTAGCTATCATTTGATGATTCTTTTTCACTTCCAAGAAACAAAATTATATCATTATTTATTAGTGACATCACAAAATTTTTGTAGTTAAATAACATAAAAAATTACAAATAATCCCTTACATGTTTTGTGTTCTCTTGAGTTCTGATATTGTGCATGTTTGGTATGTGTTGTTTTTTCTGATATATACAAATTTTGAACCTGTCATCACCATTATTTTTATCTTTCTTATTGAATAATGTTTTTTATTATTTTATAAATGTCATGGTTTATTTTTATTGAATTCATTTTGAGGGTATATTATTTCTAGCTTACTAAAATTTCTAGGAAAATTGTCTATATTTTACATTCAAATCTTATATCTTTGTTTAGATCACAGGATTCTGTTACAATATTTATTTCCATTCATTCTAACTGTCAGTAAATTTTATATTTTATTACTACCAAATATTCTATGACATGATTAAATTTTATGTCTTCCAAGTGTATTTAATGGGAATTTTTTTCTATCTATTATAGATATATATCTCCAGCAAGTATTGTGCATCCAACTATTCCAATATATTTAGTGTTTTCCCAAAAAAAATACCTTTAACTCACAAATTTCATAAAAGTAAAAACAATTCTCATAGGTGAATCTTTTTACAATTCAACTGAAAACTCATTTTAGGAACCATTCATTCTAAGAAAAAAAATTTTTGGTCCACTATTTCATTAGGAGACTTATGTAAAAAAACACCACATAGTTGGTGTTAATACTAAAATAGATAGAATATATTATTTGTGTAAAAATTATATTCTTTAACAATAATCATATGATATGAAAAAGATTGTGTGAGACATTTTCCCATCTCTAAAGTTCATCCTTCACTTACTGATATATATTCTTCTTCAATACATGCTCAGATTGATGGAATAATATTAAGACACTAGGCTTGTGATTCAAGTAATCCTTTAGTACAACATTGAAACTATCCCATAATTATGTGATTCGAATTCCTAATTTAAATAAAGGCTTCATAAAACAATGAGCCCATTTTACCTTACACTTTACATATCTTCTAGCCATGTTGATTTTTTATTACCACAATCTTCTTGGATTTTATTCTGTATTGCATCAAATTTTGAATTCTCTATAACCCTGTAGTTGAATTTTTTAAATTTTTTCCAACAATGTGATGGCCTGTTTAATTAATTATCCTAAGTGTTTAATTCCATTTTTAAAAATGTACCAAGTGCATAGGTTGTGTCTTATTTTTGGTAGGGTTAATGAAATGGATTTATGCATAGCTATTTCTTGATATGTGAAATGTTTCATAGGATTATTCCCCCCATGGAAATCAACAACTCTACTAAACAACCAATTAATATATATCAATATCACACCAAAAATTACAATATTCTTATGATGATTTATACATATAAACACTCCAAAATTCATATACTCTTTCTTTATATTTAACATACTATAAAACATGAAAAAATCTTCAAAATTGTCAAAATCCACCATCATTTCAGGAAAAAACCAAATAATGTTTTTAATTTGACCACACATGTCATGTTTTTCTGAGTTTAATAATGATGTATTATCCCTGGATTTCTTCTCTATGAATTGTAACATACCATCATCATCAAATAGATTCAAGTCCCTCTATCATTTGGACTGCAAATAATTTATTTGGTTTACTAGTCTATATTTTTAGACTCATTTGCCCATAAATAATTACTATTACAAGTGAATATAAATCATCTTTATTTATACTAGATTTATCATTTAAATCCAACTCAACACCTAATTGATCACTGATATGTCATTGTTCCCTCATAAAATAAATTCTCTCATGAGAATTTAATGAATGGTTATTCTCCTCAACAAGTCTTGTATACTCATACTTATTATTGGATATGTTGAAAACACCCATTCATGATGGAAAATTAGTCCTTCATTATAAACATGGATTTTTGGGATTAATATATAATCTCATTGATCTTTGATATCCTTCTTTACTACACATATGAAATGTGGGTTTTACTAAAATTTTGTCCTTTTTATTTATATCATCATAATTCATCCACACACTAAATCCAACAATTCC
The DNA here is from genome assembly GCA_963277665.1 of Viscum album. NCBI lineage: Eukaryota > Viridiplantae > Streptophyta > Magnoliopsida > Santalales > Viscaceae > Viscum > Viscum album. The sequence continues at coordinate 2,137,866,207 of OY728138.1, forward strand.
ATGATTAGAAAAATAAAATGAATTGGATTAAAATTATGATTTAAAAACCATCACAATAATTGGTTTCCATGTAGTGATTGGTTTATAAATATTTTTGTATGAGTTGATTTCTTATAAATTTGGAACTTCATCCATATTGATGTCAATTTCAGCATTGCACTTTGATTTATTAATATTGTCATTGTTATTCTCCAGCAGATAACATTCAAATGAATTATACACATTATTAAAATGTATGAAATTTTATTTGTTTTGTATCTTGTAGGGAATCCAAATTCACATTAATGAAACTCATTCTGAGATGTAAAATTTATGTGCACAAATTTTTAGATCACATTTGTCTGTAAATGGTCTAACAAGGTTCTTTCTTTTGAATCTTTAATAAATTAAAATTTGATATTTATACTGTATATTTGCAATGGAAACTCCACATTTAAATTTCTATATACATTAAATTTAAAATTCCATCTGTAAAGAAAAATATGACATCTCATATTTAAAAAAATTAAAACTCACAATTCACATCTATTGAATCTTATGAAATTTTGAACTAGGAATTACAAAATTGAATTTATAGTGAGAATATACAATAGATATATCACGTGGGATTTGACTCTAGAAATTCATAGTGGAATTTTTAGGTGAAATTGTTAGTGAAATTTTCTACTTTTCCTTCATGGAATCAATTTGAAATTTCCCCTAGAAGGGAAATATCATTTTGAATTAAAATTGGAAATTTGTAATGGAAAATACCAATGGAAATTCTAAATGAAAATTTTCATATTGATTCTATTTTATATTTCAATTGAGATAAAAAAATTTCTAATTTAAATCACTTTTAAATTAAAAACCACTTTTTCTGAAATAATTAAAAATTTCAACTCATAATTCCAATTGTGAATTCCTAGTGTGATTTTAAAAAATAAATGGAATCATGTAATTCATTTTTGAGAATTTTTATTGGAGATAAGTATAGGAATTATCATTGGTAATTAATTATATAAATTCATAGTGTAAATTCACAGTGGAGTTTCTAATATAATTGATAATCAACAATCATAAAGCTCACCTTGAACACACCTATAAATTTAACCCTACAGGACCCCGCCAAGAAAAACCCTCATGAAAATTCCCAATAAAAACACCCACCATCTGTCTAATATTATTATAAAAAGAGGATTCTCAATGCCAATTTAATGTTTTTCAATAATCACAAACTTCACTGCACCAATATCACAACCCCCAATGGATAAACATTTTAGTCACTATTCATTCTATAGGAAATAAATTATCCCACATTTTTTATTTTAGATATCCATGTTAATTTTTATTAACCATTGTTTTAATGATTAAAATATGACTAGATGAGGAAGATTTTATCCAAAAGCTAGTCGGAGGGTCATGTTCATGTGCCAATGATGAGATGATTTTAATCATTCCTCATGGAAATATTGTCTCAGGTTCATCACCTAAACCTGACAACCAGGATGGCCATTTGAGGATTACAAAGCTAGCTGGTTGTATATCAATCATTAAAACATTAAATGATAAAAATTAATATGTTTTATCTAAATTTAAAAAGGTGGCCAAATTTATTTCTCGTCAAAAGAATAGTGACCGAAATGATTCTCTATCGGGGGTTGAGATAAGGTGCGATGAAGTTCGTGATTCTTGTAAATCATGAAATTGGAACCTTCTTACTTGTTATTTACATAATATTTTCCATTGGGCTATTGTATTTCATTGGGATATTATAAGTGAATTTGTTGTGAGTGTTTCCTACTGGGTGGTAATTCATAGGGGTGTTTGAAAGGGGTATTCATGACAATGTTGAAATTTTTTTAAGGGAATTTTTATTTGAAACTCCACCATGAATTTCCAATATGAATTTTTATTGATAATTACCACTAATAATTTCCCCTACTAATCTCCACCATGAATTCCCAAATGGTATACCAAGAATCCATTTATGCTGTAAAATTGAATGGTGAATTCATTATCAGAATTATGAGTTGAAATTTTTAATTATTTCAAAAATAAGTGCTTTATAATTTCAAATTTATTAAATGTGTAAATTTTATTTGGCATATCACTATTGAAATATAAAAAATGAAAATTTTCAGGTTGTATTTTGAATGGGAGTTTATATTTTAAATTTCCAATTTCTATTCATAATGAGATTTCCCTTGTAGTGTAAATTTTAAATTGATTCCAAAAGTACCTATAGATAATTTCAGTGATAATTTCCAATACAAATTACACTGTGAATTTCTATAATAAATTTATAGATGACACGTCAATTACATATTCTCACTATGAATTTTCAGTTCAAAATACCATTTCTAATTTTCAAAATATTCATAAGAAGTGATTTTTTATTTTTAACGGACTTAAAGTGGAAATTTCATATTTTATTTTTTTAAAAGAGTTTAATGTTGAATGTAAGATAAAATTTCCACATGGAGTTTCCATGTTGAATTTTGAGTAGAAATTTGAAATGGTAATTACAATTGATTCAAAATAAAGTTCCACATCAAACCATTTAGAAACAAACGTGATATGAATTTTTTTTCACATAAATTGTACATCTTATAATGGGCATGATAGAGCTGGATATGGATTATATAAATGATGCAGAAAACATTAATTCAATAGCTTTTAATATATTTTCGAATTCATCTAACTATTATGTGAGGGATAATAACAGTGATGAAATTAAAAACTCAAAGTTAAATTTAGAAATTTTAATTGATAGATATAATGTTAAAATTCATAAGAAATAACCCCATTAGAGGTAATTTATAAACAAAGCACTAAATTGAGACTAAGAATTGGGATGCTTTTTTAATCAGAATTAGAATCCTATTAATTTTATTTTTCTTATGGATTAATTGTTGGTTTTATTGTATGAAAGAAGATTATTAACAGAAATAAAAATAAAAAAATAAATGTAACATCAACATTGTATAAATTTAGAAAATAATGATGCCTAAGATCATAAAAATGTGATGTAAATGTCAAAAATCCCATACATAAACAATGACTAATTGTCAAGCATGAATGGGATTTCTCTCCATGTCCAATTAGTAGTATGAGTATACGAAATTTTTTGAAGAGTAAAACCATGATTTACATTATTCTATGATAATACATTTTATGGGGTTACAATGATTCATTAGTGATGTACAAGGTGATGAGTTGGATGTAAATGATAAAGTAGGTCTGAATCCCAGTAATTTATTTTTACTAGAAATAGTCATTGTAGGTGGGTCGGGGAGTCTTAGATAGACATGAGTGGACCAACAAAATTATTTATTGTCCTAAATAAATAGTAACATGAATATATGTGATATGATGGTATTATATAATACCAGGCGAACCAATCAAGGGATAACACATCATTATTATACTCAGTGCACCTTGAAAAATGCAGTCAAACTAGAAATATTTTTTTGGTTGATCCCAAAATTAAGGTGGATTATGATAATTTTGGATACATCATCATGTTTGACACTACCTTCATCACAAACAATGAGTCTAGGAATTTAGGAGTGTTCTTAAGTGTAATCCATCATAAGGATATTATAATTGTTTTTTCAACATTTTTATATGATGAGACAACAAACTCATTTAGTTTGTTGTTTAGTTGATTTGTTTATTTTCATGGGTGAAAGAATCCTATGATAATTTTCATTGATCAAGATACAGTTATTTATAAATCTATTACATTAACACTACCTACAAAATTTCATGTCCTATGAAAATAAAACTTAATGAAAATGTAATTAAACACTTCAGACCTGTAAGGAAACATGACTCGACATTATTTGAATAATTAAAAAACAATGTATGGGGTTGTAGAGAATTTAGGATTAGAGGAAATATGGAAACAAATCCAAGAAGAGTGTAGAAATAAAAAATCAACATGGTAAGAAGATATGTAAAAAGAAAGGGAAAATGGGGTCATGGATTTAGGAATAATGAATTGAAATTAAAATTTTGAATCAAACTATTGAGAGAGAGTTTTAATAGTAAATTAATGGATTACTTGAATTATAAGATCAGTGTCTTGGAATTACTATAACAATTTGAGCACGTGTTGGTGAAGAATCAATATCTGGAAATGAAGTATGAATATGATGTAATAGAGAATCACTAATTATATAAAATTCCATATCATCTGGTTTTAGTTAAAACAACTCATTTGTACAGACAAATAATATTCAATCTTTTTCATCATGAACACCAACTATGTGGTAGTTTTTTCCATAATTATTCTAATGAAATAGTTTCCCCAAAAAAATTTGTTGTTGAAATGAAAGTTTCTTAAAATTATTTATCAATTCACATGTACAAAGATTCACATATTATAGTTGGTTGTACCAATATGAAATTTGAGAGTTATAGGTATTTTTTGACGCACTAAAAATATTATAAATGGTTGGATGTGTAGTGTTTTTTGAAGTGATATAACCATAAGATAAATACTATACATTATCATGACATCCACATGAAAAAAATAAAATTTTATCATATTGATAAAGATTTGGTAGGAATAACATATAAATGTTACAAATAGATATAATGAATAGAAATAATGATTGTAATATAATTCTATGTGTTTGAACAAGGATATATGATTGTGATGTCAAATCTAAATAATTATTCAAGGTAATTACGGGAAGCTAGAAATAATTTACCCTAAAAATGCATTAAAGAATAAAATAACATGAAACATTGATAAAAATATAAAACATCATTCAAGAAGGATGATAAAAAAGGTAGTGATAGGTTCAAAAGTTTTCTTGATATGGAAATAAAACGCATCAATTACATGGTCAATATCAGATATCCAGAGACTGTAAAACCTATATAAGATTGATATTATTTTCTTATGTTATTGAAATACAACATTTTTTAATATCATGTATAAATAATGTTGTAATGTCATTTGAGGTAAGTACTAAATAACTGTCAAATGATGGATGCCATGGAGATACTATCATGGATCTCAATGAATGAAAATATTGTACCATAGGTTGCAAACTGTCATATTTAAACACACTTAATATAACTTAATCTTTTTTGATATATGAAATCTATAAGAACTAATTTTTTGAAAAAACATATTATTTATCTTTTTAGTTATTATTATAAAATTATTATTTCAATTAACAGACACCAATGAGAATTTCTCATCCTTTCATATTGTAAAATTTAGCAACCACTACAAATGATAATGGCAACTGAAGTTAAAGGATCGACACCTCAATGCAAACATTCCAAAAACTAATTGATCTATAACATCAAATGAATATGTAATCACAATATCCAACTATTTTTGAAAATAAATTATTATAAATATTGATGTGGGTGTATACATTGGTGGATATTTCAATTTTAAATTTGAACATAATCAAATGGTAAATTTTTTCTCTGATTTTATTGTGGGAGTTTCCACTAGAAATTTCCAATGAGACATCGTAGTTGGAATATCTATGCACAAAAATTTTCTATTCAAAGAACTAAAAGAAGTGACTATAAATACAAATTCTAGTGTAAAACCTACCATACTATTATGTATTATAACAATATTATATTTATAAAATTATCATCTAGATTTTAAAATTACCATTTCCTCCCTATATATATCACTTGTCCAATTGATGTTAACCAAAGCGGAAATTTACACTTAGTGTTTACAGTGGGAGTTTCAGCTATAAATTTCCAATATATATTTATATATAGATAAAGTTTCCATTCAAATAATAGAAAATAGGGGATATAAAGATAAATTATAGTGTAAAACCTATCATACTGTCCGAAATTAAAACCATATCACCTGTGTAAAAATGTATTTCCAGATCAGAAAATAAAAATATTCACCCCCTATAAACCACCCAAAAACATGATGTAAACCGAAGTGAAAATTTTTAGTCATAGTTTAGAGTGGAGGTTTTCACTATAAAATTATATTGGGAATTCCTAGTTAGAATTTCTATGCATAGAAAATTTCTATTCAATAAACTAAAAGTGGAGACAGTGAGATGTTTTAGTGTAAAACCTACCAAAATATCATAGATTATAATTATATCATATTTATAAAAATTTTAATTCAAATTTTAAAGTAACAATTTCTTCCCCCTGTGTACCACCCATCTAATTGATGTAAAGAAAAGTGGAAATTTCCACTCAACATTTATAGTGGGATTTTTTAATGGAAATTTTTGATGGGAATTCGTAGTTATAATTTTTATGCACATCAAGTTTCCATTCAAATAACTAATAGCAGAGACTACAAAGATAAATTATAGTGTTACACATATTATACTATCACAAATTAAATCAGTATCAGCTTTATAAAAATGAACATTTAGATTAGAAAATAACTATTTCAACCCCTATGTACCTCCCATCCAATTGATTTAAAAAAGTTGGAATTTTTACATAGAGTTTATAGTGGGAGTTTCCACTGAAAATTTTTAATGGAGATTTCTAGTATATGTTTCTATGAACATGTTTCCAATTGATTCAATTAACACACACAATAGACTACACTAACAAAGTATAGTGTGATACCTATCATAAAAGCACAGAACACATCCATATGTTCATCTATATTAGAAAATAATCCTTTCCACCCCCAATCACCTACCATCCCAATTCACCACAATAAATCTCATCAGTTTTGTTTGTCAAACAATAACAAAATTTTTGTTTTGGTGAATAATTGATTCCTATTTTTTTAAGGTTTCAAGAAACAAAAACGTACTTCGAAATCTTAGCAAGAATATCTGAAGTTGTCCTTATGGGATCATTTATGAAATAATTAACCATAAATAATCCCCAATCATAAACATGATTTTCTGTCAAACTCTATTACACTGAAACTCTTATTGCCAATCATTACATGAAATAATAAATTATGACACCACAATCCAATGTGGTGTCTCCATGTTGTGGTGTCTTATCAATTATCCTACTACATTTATGTTCCTTCAAATTGTTTTCAAGAACATGGATGAAAACTTCTTCCAAATATTATTTCTAAAAAAATGATCAATCAGTAGTCTATATTTCAATATACTTGAGTTTTTTTGTACATTGTATAACATATTATCACACTGAATTCATGTCACATCTCATCCCCTGGGGCCCATGTCGTGACATTCCCTAGCCTGCCTCCCATAGGCGAGGGGCTAGCGACTAGTGCTAAGTAGAAATATCCCATACAACTGAGAGTAATTTTCCTAAGTACTTGTACACATGAACACAACTCCAATCCACAGATGATGGAAGTTAAATACATTATGTAATCAAACACAAGGTATGATAGTTAAAAACTGAAGGTAAATGGGGCCAGAATACAAGAGCAATAGAAACATAAAAGTAAAAGCATAAGTCTCTGGAACAACTCTGCAAACGAACCCTACCTGAAGGGTAGGAACAAAAAAATAGTCTGAAGTTTCAAAAGAATGTCTCCTATGTCAGGTCACTCTAAGCACTACCTAGACCCGGTCCCCCAAGGACTCCATCAAAGAGTCAATCATCTACAAAATACATGACATGTACAGGAAAAGCTTGTGCAGGGGTGAGTAAAACAATACTCATTAGGGACCCCATAAACCAAAAATATACCCCACATAATTACACAAATCATACAACCCAAGAGGTTCATGAAGTATAACCTCTAATAAGTACAGTCAAAAGAGTTACTAGAGTCATCTCAAATAGGTATAACCTAACATATAGATTCAAGACTATCATTCAAAATGATGAACATCTTATATTATTGAGTTAATCATCCTTGATGAGTTACTGAGGTCTGTTGGGCGATTGAGGTCCTTTCATCTATCGGACCATTGTGGTCCCCTCAGCTACCATGCCACTGAGGTCCGCTCGTCTGTCGGGTCACTGAGGTCTGATCATCTACCAAGATACTAAGGTTCCTTCTCTTATCTAGCCACTGAGGTATTATAGACTATAGTTCCATTGAGGTCTTCTTGTATGATAGGCCACTGAGGTCCCCTCAGCTACTGGGCCACCGAGGTCCACTCATCTTTTGGGCCACTAAGGTCTTCTCAGCTACCGGGCCACTAAGGTCCGCTCGTCACTTATTTCACATCATATCCAACCTTAGGATTCAAGTTCATAGAATTCTTGATTCTAGGAGAATATAATACTCAATCCATCACTCATATCCCAAATTCCTTGAAAATAACTTGGATAATGTCAAAAGTATTTTCTCATCGAGAGGGTCCCTACTCCGCAAACGGCTTTGCAATCGGAAGCACGATTTTTGATGTTATGCACATTTTTGTAAAAATGGAAGAATGGGGTCTAGGTCCCACCCAACCTGGGAAGACTGACCCAACCCAACCTGGCTTATGGTCTAATGACCCAACCAGGACCCAACTCGGGTTCGACCCGACCTAGACCCAAATCGTGTTCGACCCGAACCGGACTAGCAGGGCAGTGGTTCTAGCCCGATGGGGAGGCCCGACCAACTAGGCGGGCTGCTCCAGTTTGCCCAGGATGTGGCGGGATCTACGGGCCACCACCACAATCTAGCTGGGACTGCAGCCTCCAGTCGTGCGATGCGGCACAACTCTCCACTTCTACTCATACCGCCACCATCAGCCTTCATCAGCGGCCTCTGATCACCACCTACGGTGGGGGCCGTGGGCCCTCCCATCCATGCCCGCATAAATAAATTAGAAAGTGATTCCCATGCACAAACATGGCTATCAAGCCGTGGCCTCTTCTGGCCACTATGGTCTCCACCCAGACTACAGATTGTTATCTCTGCAATCATAGACTTCCTTTTGGGTTGTTGCAGTGGTGAAGTTCAAGGATTCATAAGAACGAAGGAGGTGGGAAAATCATATGAACACCCAAGGGTAATGGATTGTTCCTTGTTAATATAAGCCATGATCCATCCACATAAGAATTTAAGGGTGGCTAAACAAATAATTAAATCAAATCCAAGGTTCGACATGGATCTACTTTCCTGATGAATATCCCAAAAAATAAACCCATTCCGTATTTAGCACGCTCAATTTTTGAATCATTCTGTTCATAAAATGACTCATTCTCATCATTGAGATTTAGAAATAGGGAACAAAATTAAATTAAAAATCCACCCTACCTCAAGGTTGGATTGATCATTGGTCATGATTGCACCGCTATCGCTCATCGTTTCTCAATCTGTCATTGATTGTGGGATCCATCGAAGGAGAAGGAAGGAAATTTTGGCTGTTCATCGTTCATCATTGTTTGCCTCTTCCCAATACCACTCCTCAAGAGTCTCGAAGAAAATCTTAGATCATGCCACTAATCTAGTATCTTTTTTAAACAATTGAATGGAGGAAACATGTTTCAGCATTTCTATTACATTGAGTCACAGCGTCGTTACACTATTTCATTTTAGAAACAATGTCTCTATTATGCTTAAGTTGTAGCATCATCCCACTAATTCATTTATGAAATGAAATAGATGACTCATCATTGTGTTTCATTAAAATATTTTTTTGAATAAAGTAAATTATCTTATGTTTATTTTATTTTTAATTAAAACACACAAATATTAACTTTTACCCTCGAACCGAACTCGTCGAGGTTTGGCCCTGCCTAAGGAAAGAACACCCTCAAGAGTCCAACAATAATCTCATATTTTCAATGTAAGTTACCGTTTTTGAGTTATAATTATTTGAAAATAACATAATCTTTATTTAATTATTTTATTTACTGTCACATCCAAAAAAACATTCCATAGTTGGCCAGTGTTGGGAAATGTTACGATCTTCTTATAGAAAGAACGCCCTCACGAGCGCAATGGTAATCTTGGATTTCCAATCCAAGTTACCATTTATGGGTTATAAGGATTTGAAAAAGAAAATAAAATAAGACATTTTTTTTATTTACAGTTATGCCATTTTTGGGTTTTCTCCCTAGAGGCCCGCGCCAACTAAAATTAGGTCAGGCCTAGGATAAACTCCCCATCTTGAACTCAATGGAGCCCTCATATTTTTGATCTGGGAAACCATTTATGAGTTATTCTGATTTTTTATGAAAACTACTCAGACACACTATTTGCAAACATATCATTTTTTGACGAACCATTCTTGGAACATTGAGCCTCAGAATCGCACACCATCTCCATATATGGTCTCAGAATTTATCTAGAAATTTTTTAAAATAATGAACTGGAAAATTAGAATCATTACACTACATATATAATAAATATATTACATTCTCTTATTCCTTGAATATGATTCATGGAGTTATAATATCTAAAAACCATTTTCCATATCCATGACTAATAATTCCCAATGAATGTTATATAATTTTACTGTGTAGAATTAATACGTGGAAGTCCTCATACTAGAAACTCCTTCCTAGTTCTAAAATTTGTCCTTTAATTCATCATTTTCTTAATAATTATCTCCTTATAAACCAATAAAAAAGAGAATAAAATAAAGTATTGATCATTAAATTTAAATATGATGATATGTGGCTGATAAAAAATAAAAATTTGAGCATCATTTTTTCATAAATGAATAACGTTATTATAATAAATGTGATAAGTATGAACGAACAACATTCAAATTAAAAAATTCCATCGATTATGTGAAGCTGGCATCTTTCTTCAATTATCTCCATGTATGCATAAATGACCCTTTTTCCCAAAATAGAAAATAATAGAAGATAAAAAATTAGCACTGGTTAAATAAATTGATATAAAAATTACCATAATGGGATTTCACCTCCTCTATAAAAAATCAATATTTTTTTATATTGATCTATTTTGATTTGTTAAAAGAATCATAGACTATAATGTTGTTGTCATAGATGGTAATTTTATATTATATAGTAAATTTTATTAAAATATATTATAAATACATAAATTAAGTAACATTATCTCACCCCATCAGCATTAAGCAGCAATTTCATCAGCCTTGTATCATGTTTTATCACTATATTATGGTTCTTCACCAACCTAGAAATAAACTAGGACAACTTATGGGGAATTATCAGCATCTTCTTTTGGGTCACCTCTAGATATATAAAAGGAGACTGATGCTTTGGTTTCCTCTACCTACTCTTCACACCTCTAATCAATGACATTTGTATGATTGAGTAAGAACTAGCTACATTGGTCTACATAGAATGTTATGGGTTACCCCTAATTATTTATTCAATGAAATATTCATTCTCTTCTCTCACCCATATATTAATTGTTTCCTTCATCTCATCTACATGAATATCATGTGTTATTCCCTTGATATCAGTGGATGAATTTGTATTCTTTTCAATTTGAATTTACTTAATCATAATAACCTCTAAATCAATTCCTTTCTCTATACCATAAATTTATTTCATCTATTCATTATCCATGATCATCATCCATTCTCTCAAAATAATAATCCTTCTATTACTAAATATTAATTGTGCCTCATGTATCTTGAACATCATATTATGTTAGAGATTCTCCATGTACTAGAATATATTCATCTTATTTGAAACAATTATTTCATTACTTTCACACTAAATAATGTTTTTTATCAAAAACCTGCTGAATATGTTATTCATCCCAGAAGGCCTAGATCAAAGCCTGTATCTCTAACTTGGGGTGGTTAGAGTATACAAATAATAGTTGAAACATAATTTTATAGGATGTAAATTAGTATGAAAATAATCTACTTTTCAGAATTATATTATTCTAGCAGTATATTGGTAGTCTATTTTAAATCATCATAAACATATTCCAAACTCCATCGAAAACATATTGGTGAACCCTATCTTTTTGGTTTCACATTTCGAGACTTCTAAGAATACGAATAATATAATAGTTAAAATTTTTAGTAATATCGCAACCAACTTGGAAAAATTAATCAATAAAATAATGCTTAAGACCATACAAATAAACTGAGCACAAAACTGACAACTTTTAAAAGAGGGGTGTGCCTTTTTTAAAGGATTTAATCAGTTGGTCATGAATACCATCAGCCCATGAATAGATCCTCACATTGGAGATATCATCAAAATATGTGATTAAATTAAAACACACATAAGAACTGCATGTGGGGATAAATAATTCCAGGCATGGAAAAACAAAAAGAAAATATTCCACATAGGAGAAATATTTATCTTTAATGGCTTCAATAATTGTAAGAATAGAACTTCATAACAAACCCTATGATAATAGCTGGAAAACATGGGGAAAACTATTATTTAAAAGTACTTAATTATTTTTATGTAATGTATAGGAAGATAAAAAAGGTAATTCACCATCCTCCATACCAAATATACAACAAATATCAGCAAATATTAACTCCATCATCAATCAATCTATGTAAAACATTTTTAAATAAAAAATATACCTATATAGTAAAAATTAAACAAAATATTTTTTTTACCATCATCAAATATCAATATATTATGAATAAATAGTTTAAAAAAATTCGAAAATGGAATCCTTTAAAGAATTTTTATTTGATTGTCAGTAACTTCAATCCTAATATCATTATATAATTTCCACATCCCTATCATTGAAGACCTATAGTGGCTGGTAGCTGATGTATATGATTATTCTATCATAAAAAATAGTATCCAAAAAAATTGGCATGAAAGATATTTGAATGTTAATATAAGGGAAAAAGTGAAAACATGTATCTCCCATTGAAAATTCCAATAAAAAAAATTCCACATAACTTTGAATCGGTACATTTAAATCAACGGAGTAATCAAAATTCACTCTGGAAATCCAACAAGAAATTCCCAATGAAAATTTACACTAAAAATAACAATAAAAATTTCCCTTATAAATATAAATTTTTTTCAAAAAATAGTTATGTAATTTGAAATTATAATTTTGTTGAAATTTTACATTTTCATGGCCTAGTAGAAATCCCAGTGGAAATCCCCACTATAAACTACTAATTCGTAATAAAAATTTGATATATACATGGAAATTTACAATGATAATTCATAGTGGAAATTCCTAATGTAAATCCCACTTTAAATTACCTCATGAATTCCTTATTTAAATTTTGATTTGGTTTAAAACAGTTTTTATGTTGGTGGACATTCTAATTAAATTCTTTTTAGAGTTTCCTATAATAATATCAAGCGTTTTAGAATTACAAGGGGGAATTCCATTTTAAATTTAAAGGGGGAATTCATGGCTGGAATTTACAGCGTGAATTTACAATGGGAATTACAAGTGGGAATTTTTAATGGGAATGGACAGTGTGAATTTCCGGTGTAAATTTCAAGTGTAAATTTCCATTACAATTTCCATGAAAATAGTGGGGAATCTTAGTTTACAATTTCAACTCATTTGTATTGTAGTTTCAATTTATAATTAAATTCCACATGGAATTTTCACTCCAATTTCAATATTCTTATATGAATTTCCAATGGTATTTTTTAGTGTGAATTTCTAATGGTAATTGCTTGTGGTAATTTCCATTGGGAATTCAACAATGTATTTTCACTTGGAATCATCACTATAAAATTATAACAAATTCAATTATAAATTTTTCCATAGTTAAAAAATGTAATTGAATTTTTCTATAAATTTCTTGTGGGTATTACATGGTGGCCTTACACTATAAATTTCCAATGGGATTTTCTAGTGGGAATTTATAGTGGGAATTTCTATTGGGGATTACTAGTAGAAATTACTAGTGGAAATATCTAGGAAAAACTTCATGTAGAATTCTCCATAGAAATAGTTGGAATTATTGGTGTATAATTTCAACTCATTATATAATTTATTTTATATTTATATATTATAATTAAAATTGATATTTAATTTTCACTAGGATTCAAATTTTTTTGGGGGAATTTATGGTTGGAATTAACGATGGGATGTACCATTGGGAATTTCGAGTGGGAATTTTAGTGGGAATTTCCAGTGGGAATTCCAATGGGAATTGCCAATGGAAATTTCCATTGGGAATATAATTTAGAAATTTCTACTGTGAATTCAATGTCAAATCATGATGAATTTTCACTCTAAAATTACAAATAAATCTTTTATAATTTTTTTAGTTGTTAAAAAATGTAATAGAATTTCATAGTGAATTTCTAGTGGTGACTAAGACCATACACATGGAATTTCCACTAAAATTTTCAACAAATAATATCTAGTGGAACTTTCCACTAGAAAATTATAGTGATAATTATAGGGGTAATGTTTCAACTTATTGAAAATAAATTTTTACTAGTTCGAATTTATACATGAACTTTACTTGGATATTCCACATGCAATTTTCACAAGGACTTTCCACTCAAATTTACACTGGGAATAGACACCATAGAATTTCCACTGGAAAATTCCTATTAGAAATCCCCAGTCATAAATCTCACTACTAATTCCTAGAACCAATTATAATTTAATATAAGTTCCCATTAATAATATCTATATTTAATTTCTGTTGGCAATCCCCAATGGAAAATGTTAGAAGAAATTTGAAATTATATTCAACAACTAATTGGAACTTGAAATTGATAGATATAAATTTACACTATGAAACAATTTGTAATTAAAAATAATATGTTTTCTATAAAATAGATATTACAATAGGAAATTACAAATAAAATTTTTAGTTCAAATACCAACTTGAAATTTATTATGAAAATTGAAAAAAAATATAATTCAAGAAAATAAAAATAGAATGAAAAAGAACATTCCCATAGGAAAACAAATGATATTAAAAATTCCTAGTGATAAATAACTCTATATATATCACCCAAAAATGTACACTTGTAATAATATACTAAATCGATAACAGCCCCTTAAAAATTATCAATTCAATAAAATTAACAAATCCCAATCCAACTACCAGTTATTTTAATCAATTTGAAAAAAATAAGTTTTAAATACTAATGTAAAATCACCAATGAAAATTAAAATTTACATTGGAAATTATCACTAAGAAATTGATGCATAAATTTATAATAATATTCCATTGGGTGACAATGTAAATTTCATCTTGAAATTAATAAGCCAAATTAATTTGAATTTCCACTGAAATTTTTCAATCTTGAAATTACGGAAAAAAAGGAAACTTCATTTTTAATTTGGTATTTAAACATCAAAGAAGAAAAAAAATAAATCATCATATTACATGTTTTTTAATAACCCACACAAATAATTACAAACTCACATGATATTAATCTTATAAATCCCTATATCTAAATGATTTACAAACAAAAAAACCATATATAACTGTATCCTATTCAATCTAATAAATTATAAAAATTCCAAAAAATATATATTTCATAAACCACTAGATAGATTTCACGTTTTTCAATAGAAAAATAATTTTCACCATAGAAATATCTGAGGGGTTCAAAAAATATTTGGTTGAGGTATTCACTAAGGGTTTCAAAGAATGGTTCACTGAGGGGTTAGATGAGGCTTTCACTGATATAATTTCTGATGGATTCATAGAAGAGGGGTTTATTGATATGTTGGATGAGGTTTTCACTGAGGGGTTCTTTGATGGGTTGGATCATGTGTTCAGAAATACATCTTTTAGGGATATAACAATGGGTCTAACTACTTCTACATGGTTCACTAAGAGATTATCTGAGGATTTCACCCAATGTTTCGACCGATATAGATTTTTGAGTTTCGACTAAATGAATGATTTCATTTTCAAACCACATGACTGATTGATGGTGTAAAGAAGTTATTAGACATATGGAAATGAACCAATGGCCAAATCGAGGGTCATGTTATGACCCGAACATTAGAATATAATTTTAACCTATGGACGTGCTAAAGAGAGACCTCTATTTCATGGTGCATCACAAAATTAAATTTTTACGATATAATATGAATCAACATCAACCAGAAAATTCCATATCATGATCAACCATGACATTAATATCACCTATGGCATCATAAAAATCTATGAGAAGGAAACATTCGCGATCATGGAGAATTTATTTTAATGATTCATGATGCTTATCAAGGAAGGTATGTAATAAATGTGGAATCCAACTACTACAAATCTTATAAAAATAGTTCATGGACACTAGGAAATCATTTCTATATTATAGTTTTTCTCCTTGTAATAATTAATGTTAATTAATACTGGTCATTTATGTTTCATTATTCTTGCATCTTCCACTATAACCCTTATATTTCCATTTTATCATTGTTGATTGTTACCTCACTAAATTTTCTTTTTATAGATTCTTATGTTTCACTATTCTCCCTCCCTTCACATGATCATTAGGAAAAATGGTAGATCCATGGTCATTGAGTGATGAATGTATGTGATTTTATACATAAATGGTGGGATATGGGTGCTCTCGGTCGAGGATCCCTTTATCATGTTAATCATTGAGGAGGGGGATGTGCATTGTCATTAAAAAACCTCAAGTTCATTTTAAATTTAGAAACATTTTTTAAGAGTATGGTAACACATAAGATAATGTCTTATTATTGAGTTTGTGAGAAAATTGTAAAAGGATAATGAAGGTTCGCTCTAGAGAAATTTCATGTCATTATATCCCTTCACCTTATCTCATTATGTATTCATTTTTATATACATATTTACATTCTAAACTATACTAAATCACACACACACAAAACCTCAATTTTAATTGATATCATTATTTTATAAATAAAAACACATAAAGATAACCAATTAAGAGATCACAATGGGTTTTAATCCATCATTCCTTGGGAAACTACCCTGGTCGGATCCCTATCTTTACTAGGAGTTGTATAAATTCTGTTGACATCAAGGCCCAGAAAATCCACTCAATCACTTGGTGGTGTTTTTGGAGAAGATTTGAGTTCAATATTTAGTGTGTCTCGAATTTCTATTTATTTGTTTTTTTACTTTGTTTTATTGATTTAAAATAATGATGCACTACCACATATCAGGATTTATCCATCACTACCTTTTATCAGTATGAAATGTATAACACTAATAAAAAGGTAAAAAATTTCAATGTAAGATAAAAGTTTAAATAAAGGTAATTTTTCAATGATAAAAACGAGATAATAAAAGTGAACCATTTATCCACTACCAAAAATTTTCCCATTAACAACATGTAATATGGGTTTAACAGTGCTAAAATTTTTTTCCCTATGAAACATTAAATGGAGGGGACCCTTTATTAGTGAAAAATATCTGAAGAAGGTGGAACCTTATCATTATTATTTCTAACACTAATAAAGGGAACATTTTTTGAACTATAGAAATAGAATTAACTAAGACCATACTGGTGTGGTGTACTATTTGAATTAAAGCACACTACAACAACAACCTGTATAAGAAAATTTCATAATCATTTAATTGAAATAAATATTACATCACAAATAAGTAAAAAACAAAATAATATAGAATTTTAAAATAGTGTTCCATAAAATTACATTTGCATGTACTATTAAAAATAATAGTAAAAATCATTGTCTTTTTGTCCTTGGCACCCAACCCCCTATAAAAAATCATGATCATGCTATCAGTTAGTGAACAATCCATCCCAAATTATATAAAAGAATCCATATATATTAGAAAACAATTCTTATTTTTGTAATACAATGAATAAATATATAATAACTAATATGAAACAATATATAAATAAAATATTCATTTTAAGAAAAGGACATAGATATAGTATTATGGGTCACACAATGCATCTGATTGAGGTGGTGCCGATTCTGGCATGTCACAAATGTCTTATAGATAGGTGTCTTAATGTATTGATAAAATCTGAATATGTTTTCTTAGTTTTACATATGTCACTTTATTTTTACTAAAATTTAATTTTATACCGACAACACGCACTTGGATTCATACCCATGATTGATTCTTACACATCAAAAATTAATTAGTAATTGTTTTCTAAAATTATCTAGAAAATATGAGAACATTTTCTTGGTTTTCTGGTGGAGACAAACATTTTGATAAAAAAATGTCAATTTTAGACTGACAACATATGCTTTTATTTATACCAAGTACACCATGTATCGAAAACATGTTCGGTTTATTTCTACATAGTACAAATGAATTATGTATCATTTTCCTAAAGTATCAACACAATTTGAATTGGTTTTATTGGTTTTGAGTATGTCACTTGTATTTTTAACTAAAATTATTTTCAATTTTAAATAAAAAGAAACACTTGAAGTCACACAGATCATAATGTGTGTCTGTTAGAGGTGTATATGATTCATACATGTCAAAAATGACTTATGGATCATTTTTCTAAAGTATAAAAATAATACGAATTTGTTTTATTTATTTTAAGAATATTACTTGTGTTTTTTTAATAAAATGTAATTTTAAACATAAAACATGCACTTTGAGTCTTACTGGTGACATCATGTTTTAGTATTAGATGAGACTAATTCCTACATGGTAAAAATGACTTATAAATAATTTACTAAATTTATCAAGACATCTAGAGTGTGTTTCATTATTTTCATTGAGTGACACATGTTTTTAATTGAAATATGAAAAATAAAATAATTGCAGAAAATTTGAGTCGTACTAGTCACATGATGTATCGTATTGAGATGATCTTGGTTTCTACATGAAAAAATGACTTCTTTATCATTTTCCTAAACTATCAAAACATTATGAATGTGTATTCATGGTATTTAGTTGGTGTGTTTAAATTTTTAATAAAATTATTGTTAATTCTGTTTTAAAAAATCAATATTGGGAGCCATACCAATCAAACTATGCTTTATATTGAGGTGTTGATGGTCATACACAGTATAAATGACTTATGGATAGTTTTACTAATGTATCAAAATATCCCAATTTCGTTTCTTGGTTTTGAGTATATCACTGGTATATTTTACTAAAATATCATTTTAAACTGGAAACACAGACTTTTATTCATACCGGTCACATTGTGTGTCAGTTTTATATAAAACTAGTTCCAAAATTTCAAAAATGACTTTTGAATCATTTTTCAAAATTATCAACACAATAAGAGAAAGTTTTCTTGGTTTTTATTTATTGACATGCATTTGAACTAAAATTTAAATTTTAAATAGATAATAGGCACTTTGAGTTATACCAGGAACATGATGTATTAAATTGAGGTGTGAATGATTTTATTCATGTCAAAAAATGACATATAATTTTTTTTGATAAAGCTTCAAAATAGTATTAATGTGTTCACTTGGTTTTGAGTTTGTCACATGTACTTTTTACAAAAAATAATCTGGATTTTAAATAAAAAGGAACACTTTCAGTCATACCAATCAAATAGTGTGTCAAATTGTGTTCATACTAATTATTAAAAATAAAAAATGACTTATGAATCATTTTTAAAAAAAATGAAAAAATACGAATGCATTGTCTCAGTTTTTATTATGTCCATAGTTTTTTTAAATTCCATTTTAAACTGGAAACACTCATCTTGAGCCATACCTGTAATAATGTGTGTCATTTTTATATGTGACTGATTCCTACGCATACAAAATTACTTATGAATATTCATCCTAAATTATACAGACAATCAGAGGTCGTTTTCTTGGTTTTTAGTGAGTGACATGTATTTTGAACTAAAATACCATTTTTAAACTAATAATAGAAACTTTGAGACATACCATGAACACAGTGTATCATATTGAGGTGAAGCTTATTCCAACACATAAAAAGTGTCATTTGGATCATATTTATAAAGTATCAAAACAATAAAAATATATTTTATCAGTTTTGCGTATGCCACAAGTCTTTTTTTACTAAAATTAACCTAAATTTTAAATAAAAATACACACATATTGTCATATTGGTAACAATATGTGTCAGATTGAGGTGAGTCTAATTTTTAAATATCAAAAATGACTTGTAGATAATTTTAAAAAAAGTGTCAAAAAATCAAAATGTAGTTTCATGGATTTCAGTACATCACTTGTATTTTTTACTAAATTCCATTTTCAACTAGAAACACATCATTTGAGTCATAACAGCTACATCATGTGTTAGTTTGATGTGGGACAAATTTCTAGACATAAAAAATGACTTTTGAGCCATTTTATGAAATTATCAAGTTGATCACAGTGTGTTTTCTTGGTTTTCCATAGGTGACACAAATTTTGAACTAAAAAGTCAATTTTAAACTGATAAGGAAAACCTTTTAATATTAACGGGCACACAGTGTAACATATTGAGGTGAGAATGATTCATACACATAAAAAATGACTTATGGATCATTTTCATAATGCATCAAAACAATATCATTGTGTTTTCTCTATTTTGAGTATATTACATGTCTTTTTTACTAAAATTAATGTCAATATTAAATAAAAATATCCACTTGGTGTCATACCGATCACAATGTGTGTCGGATGGAGTCGCACCTAATTCCTAGGAATCACAAGTGACATATATATTAATAACATAAAGTATCAAAACAATCCAAATGGGTTTGACTGGTTTGGGGAATCTAATTTTTGTTTTAAAGTAAAATGTAAATAATAAACTACAAACATATAGTTTTAGTAAGAGAAAAAACATTGCCTATCAGATTTTGGTGCAATTTTTTGATTATGTGATGTGGGTTCAACTTTTACAGCTATGAAAAATCTAGAAAATAGATAACATATTCCATTTTTATGGAAGTGGAAACCCCATATAGTTATAAACACATTAGGTTTAAGTCTACAAGGGTATCCTCTTCCATATAAAAAGAACATGATCTATATTTTATCACTTTTCTCATATAGTTGGAAGTAGAATGTGACATTCCAAAAGTTTTGTGAAAAAAAAACAAAATAAGAATTAGATAAAATAATATTGAAATTAACATAAAAATAGTAGATAAAATGATGATAAAATTAACCAAATAAGTAGTATAAATTTACAATTTCATGAAATCTATATATGTTCTTGACACATTTACTAGTTTTAATTATCTCAATTCCATTCTCGAAGTCCAATATAGCATGGAAATAAGGAAATTCATGAAAAGAACCCCAACTCAAGGAAATTAATCCACTGGTATAAGAAAAAAAAAATATGTTAGTAATACTATAAATAAATAAATTAAACATAAATATATAACAATACATTAATAAAATGCCTATTTTAATATAAAACCACACAATTTGAGTCATACACGGTATATCATGTATTATATTGTGGTAGGGTTGATTTCATCATGTCTTCTAATCATATAATGAATTAAAAAATATCAGTTATATGGAAATATTGAGGTTTGATAACCCATGATGTTGAATGAATTAGAGGATAAAAAGAAAAATGCATCATCATGGGTGAATCATCCTTTTTTGGTATATGATCATAGTACGTGAGTGAATCATCATTTTTTGATGAAGTCATTTCATCATGTTATCAGCAAAAATGAAAAAATTATGTATCCAATAAAATTTCAATGAAAATTAACCTTGAAAAGTAGGTAAAATGATGAACAAATCAACTAAATAAGAAATATGAAGTCACATATTCATTATATATGTGTTAATTTTGACACCAAGTATGCTTTCCCAATATTTTATTAATAAATTTATTTCATCTTATGAATATGAGGGGTTTAGAATGTCTTATTAGTACTAAAAATATAAATACATAAAAGATTAATAAATATTTTAAATTAAATTGTAATTAACTTTGGAGATACCTCTTCGAGGATTATAGTTTGTTGATGGAAAATGATATCTTTCATAAATTTGTGAACATAGTAACTATAACCTTTTCCATTGGTTTATATCATACACTATAGAAATATTGAAACCAATAAGTAATTTGTTTTTATATATTTTTTGTAAAAGAAATATTATTACATATACCCTAATACTTATCCACTTTAGAATTAAAAAGGCTCATTTTATGCATGTACTATCTGCATTCTACAATTTTGGTGATATATAAAATCATCACTATCATAAAATAATTCTCATTAAAGCATAATATATAATATATAACTTGAATTTTATTTCTCAATTTTTTCAAGTAGTGTATTAAAAATTGACAAATGTCATCATGTGTGGGTAGTTTGTTTGGAATCCATGTATTAAATCTATGAAATAAATTTTTGGGGTCTCAAAATTGACTGTAATGAATAACCATGGCTTCCTAAGAATAAAATTACTATTAAAAGGAATGACAATATATTTCATATGATATGATTGTAGAGTTTTACCTCTATATCATTGTTAATATAAATAGTCTATCATCAGTGTGTTTTCATTCAAACAATGTGGCCAATTTTTAAACTATTTCATCAATTTGATATGAATCCAATGAGTTTATTTATAAAGAAGTTATGTGAGGATTAAGGATTCCATATTTATGTTCATAGGGTTTTCCCATCAAATAATATTGATGAAATAGTTAAAAAAACATAAATTTTTTTTAACAGTAATTTTTTTAATGTTACTATAGCTTTCATGACCATATGATTATATGCAACATCAAGTTGAACAGGTAGATTTACACATTGAAAATGAGCTACATTAATCCTCACTATCACGTTACCTATTGGATGATTTTTGTATTGTAGAATATCTTTATGGATATTGAACATGGTGGCCCTCAAAACTAGGTGATGGGTGGGTGTTTTTTGATATAAATCAAAATCATTTTTACCCTATATAATATCATTACATGATAGGTATTAGTGTCTTATTAATACCCAATAAAGAAAAATTATGTGAATATTTATTAAATTATCTATTATATAATTTTTAGGGGAATGACTCTCCATAAAGCTAGTGGGGTGGTGTGGGATATCTATATAGTTTTTTTCTTATGTTTTTTATATTTGTTGATTCCATCCCATAATATTTTATAGAAACTCTGACTACGAATTAAATTTTCATTAAAGATTAGATAATCTTTCTAGAAATTATTACATTTTTATCATTACCCCTTGTTCGTTTATTTTCTCAAAATATGTTCAGGGTGTCGCCCCAACACTTTATCTTCTCACAAAACCATACTTTTCGGACTATTTCAAGACCACATATAGTAGTTATTCATTAGGTATTGTTTATGATGATTCCTATGTATATGTAGGAAAATAAATATAGAAAACTGATTAATAAATGACTTGTAATATGGATTTAAATAGAAAAATATATTATTATATCATAATTACAAATTCTTATAACTCTTTTTTGTGTTTTCATCTATTAGTATCATGTCTTTATTTACATGTGCCTCCTTACATAGAACATGACATAGGATGGAAGTGGATTTGGATTTGGATTCATCAATATGAATATAAAAAGTGGAGATTAATTATATTTAGTTTCATGCCACATAAAAGTATTATGGTAGAATTATATTACATTCCAATATTAATTCATCTGAAATATACCCCATCATTACTTTATGGTAGGGGTATGCTGGTTTTTATGTCTATTTCTTATTTTCAGCACCCATTTGTTTTTTCATAGATTATTTTTTAAATCATTTTTATTAGTACATATATTTCCAAACAATGTATTACCAATCATAGGGAACAAGAAAAGTTGTCTCTTTATAATGGAAATTAAACACATCCCATGATTATTAGCTTATCAGTTGTGAAAAATAGCTACTGGGAATGTGGGTTTATTTACCCTTCAATATCATTGAGTTGAAACTTCATAAGAATTCTAAGAAATACTCTGTGAGCCATTAGATAAAGAATCAAAAAATATTTCATTTAGGTTTCATCAACTATAAATGCATACTATAAGTTATAATGATGAGTAAGACAATGTTTTATTCTCTTGGTTTTTGTAAAATAATGAAAGTATATAAAAATGTTACCATAAACTCTTCCCAAATAATTTTATTGTTCTATGAATATATATCAATTAGAACACACTGTTTATTGTTGAGTCTAATGAAGCTAATCATGGCCTTGTTGGGGTTAACATCATAGTCACATGCATTCCATACAACATTGAATTTTTTTCCATTACTTCATGCCTTAATAAATTTTTCTAACACAATCCCACTATAGTGCTATTTATTTTTCTAGAACACCATTTATTTCCTATTTACCATTTCCTTAGGTTCAACATCATAAATATTTTCGTCCTCTTGATTAGTAGCATAATAATTTGCAGAAGTTTGTTGGTCCACTACATTTGGGGCACCAGTAGGATGGGAAACCCATTGTTCCTCAAGATTGGAGGCATTAGAAGATATATAATTAATTATCTCAAAAAGTGTCCAACCATTTAATTTAGATTATATAAATATAGAAATGAAAATATAATAATATGAGGTAACACAATGTATATTACAACAAAATATAACCTCATTATTGAACTCTACTGTTTTAATGTTTGAAGGGATTAGAACCCTCTATTGAGTATCCAAATCCCTATATTGTGGTCTCCTCAAACATACATGACCCTATCAAAATTGGGATTTCTGAAAAATGATAGTGAAATACTAATAAAAGGTTCATCCTCATGTGAATTTTCAAATGACCCTTTATTTATTTTGGTTGACAACAGAACTATTGACCACTTTCATTTTACTTGATCTAGATCATAAAATACGTCTACTTCTAGTGATTCCATTATAAATGGTTAATCATTTAACCATTCCTTACTAAAATCCAGTTCCACATATCCCAATTCATATATTTTAAATGAAATATTGTTGTCAAACCATGTCCATTAAAAAATCATCACTTAGAACGTTATAAAATCCAACTTCCACATTTTTTTATTATACCAATGTATGGAATATTCACATAAATTGGTTTTTTGTTCTTATTATCGAATACATGCATCGCTTCATCCACAAGTGTAATTCCATTATGTTGTATAGTAAATCATTAATATTATTTATTTCTACAGAACATATAATTATTATTTACATAACCATTATAACACTATACATGAAAACATTTTCTATTGGCTTTCTATAGAACTTGTTCTGAAATTGAATCTATATTTACAACCAAATAATTAAAAATATAGTCTCGAAAACATCATACAAATTGTTTATTGGATATATTTGATTTCCATATTTTTTTTCCATTGAAGGATTTACTTTCTTAATAATTTCTTTGTGGGTTTCAACATATGTGGAAACACAAAAAATTCGATTCAAAATGTAAAGGTAATCTTGATCTTAATCTATAATTTTGATTATGAAAATATCAATTACAATAACTCCTTAACCCACAAGATTCCTAGTGTGACGATATTTTGATTGACCAATTCATTCCACACCTGATAGGTAGTCATTACAGAATTAAAGTGATTACCAAAAAATATATCACATTACAATATAATGTTCCGAATGACTTCAATTTTTGACATACCCTTTCAAAATAATTTTATAAAATTAAATGCGGTACATTAATCTATAATTTATAGGAATACATAGTCAAATATCTCTTACCAAGTGAACTGTCATATCAAATAATTTTGGTGAGAATAAATTTTCCAATTAACATAATTTGATGGAATTATTTTCCATATTTGGAAATTTTTCTAGGTTTATAACTTTAGTGAATATAGCTTTGAAAAATAAATAGATCTTGGTTAAAGTATGAACCACGTTCTTGGTAGAATTCAATGTAAATAAACAAGAATTATATCTTGCATCAAAACATGATAAGCTTGTTGTTTCAGAAACATTAACTTTAAATTAGTTATTAACAAAATATTCATGATATCTAATGAATATACTATAGAACCATCAAATCATTTAGGATGTTGAAAAATGGATATCTCTTCTCCCTATAATGGGTGTATGTATCATGGAGAATAAAATTATTTTCATTACCCTTCACTAGGGCTAAATCTCCCCATATTCCTATGTCAATAATGTCCAACCTAGACTTAATTCAATCATTTTCAGGTGAATTTAGTATTATGTCAATGAAATTATCACATACGATTTATTAAACATGAATAATATCATGAAATTTTTTGAAATTCAAACAATTCTAGTAGCGTAATCCAAAAAAACTATTCTATTTTTCCAACAGGAAAGGTTTTTCAAAAAAGGTTTACCAAAATCAATGTCCATATATTTTACATTCTCAAATAGTTGATCACCTATTAGTGGATTATGGTGATGTATATTATTTTGATCCCCCATCGAAAGATTTATTCCAATATTGATACTTATGTCGCATGGGTATAAATCTATGATGTTCTTCAAACACAGTCTTCGGTAAATGTTTCAACCTAATTGATTGTGTACTTTTTTAAATGATGGGACACCCGTGACTTACATTAATGCTACATCTTAAATTTTTTAAATAATTACGAAATTTAGTTACCATCCTTTAAAAAATGTCTCTCAAGATGAAATCCACATTTCTATAAGCACTATATAACTTAACAATTGAATCCTACAATAATTTTAAATATTTGATCAATGGATCAAAATAAACATTAATATTTTTACCTTGTTGTTTTGGTCCTGATATAAGCAGAGAGAAAACAATGTATATCCATTTCAAGAATAATCACAGTGTAAAGTTTTAATGTTCTATCATAATTTTCCTTGTAATATTATTGATTCTTTCAAAATCAAAAGGATTTTCTTTATCTAAATATAACACATGATGAAGGTTTCTCCCATTTTTTCAAAAATCAGGATACCCATGATCCATTCCCTTCCAATTATGAGAGTCTAGAGATTCATAAATTTTCCCATATTAATTTATTGTATCATAATGTTACACACCAATACATTTCAAAATATATCTTTAAGAATAAATTTAATTTGATTAATAGTTTTTGATCCACAAAACACAGGGTTTAAAAAATCACTATTTTTTCACGCTTTGAATACTTAATTTATAATAAAAATTTAACACTTTTAAGTAAATTTATTCGAAAAAATAAAATTCAATTTTAAAATTAGAATAAAAAATATATCATAAGGTGAATTTTTGGTATTTGTTCTGAAATTGTTTTATCATGAATAGTGAAATTATTGAATTTTAATTAAAAACTATCATTTAATTTATATAATTTATAATGTAAATATATTTAATTGTTTTTAATATTAATTTTTTAAATATTATATCATGTAATATAATTTAGTTCATTTGATTCATTTTTATATTTAATTTATATATGAAAACATTGTAAAATTCTGAACATTTTCACTTTAATAACCCTCTTTCTCATAACGTTTGCCAGATTAATTTTAAATTAAAAGATTACACTTATGTGAATTTAATTATAAAAAATGGATTCCATATTAATAATAATGGTATTATCTAATTTCTAATAAGGTCAACATATTTTTTTACCAAAATGAATAGTAAAAATAGTAAAAATTATTTACTATAGTTAAGGTAAAAATGAGTTTACTAGGATATTAAACTAAAAAGATAAGAGTGAAAATGACTTAAAATATTGTCCTAATTTTATTTATTGATTTTATTTTTATTGTGGACATATTTTTCTCTAAAATAAGGAAATTAATTACCAATTTACTTTGAATATGACCCATATAATAAGTTATGTAATGAAAAAGACAAAATAGATACTTTTTATACTTTTAATATAAATAATGCATTGGAATAGGGACAAAAAACAACTATGTTAGGTTATAAGAATTATTTTTTAATATAAATGAGTTTTTTAATAATGATATTTTATTTTAATTTTTTAGGGATGGAATAATTACCTTAAATGCATAAGAAAGGCCAACACATGAATTATTTAGTTAATAATAAAATAAATTAAACTAAAAATATTAAAAGTGATGTAAATCGAATAAATTATTTTGTTCCATTACATTTTATATTAATATAAAATTTTACAAAGGTGTGAATATAATATATTTTAATTTCATCATTTTCTTGATATTTTTAAATTAAATTTAAATAAATAATGGAGAAATTAACATTACTGTTATTTTAAGATATATTATAATCATTAAATGATTAGAAATTATTAAAAATCCTATATAGTGGAAATTTATTTTTAAATAATAATAAATATATACTATGTTTCATTATTCGACTAATGTCTCTTTTATAATGAATATATTGAACCCAAAATAGTAGAAACATTTTTACTACAATTAATGGTAAAGTAGTGTTTTTTGAATGATCATGTTCTTGTATTAAAATAAATTATCTAGACTCATTGGATTTTTATTTGATAAATTTTATTTTATATTTTGAATATGTAGGTTGAAATTATCTAATGAGGATCTATTTAATTGAGACATAAATGATCAATTACATTGGATTGAAAACTACTTACTGTAATGAAAAACTAAAAATGATAAAAATAAGGAAACATAGATGTTATGGAACAAAAAGTTTTAAAAATTTGTTTCATTTTTTTTTAGGTGGGTCTCAACCATGTCATCCATCCAGACCTTTATTTATCAATTTTTAAACCACATTATGTAATATTGATCTCATAATAGTGAATACCTTCGTGTATTTACAAGAATGAAAATCCTCGTCAACTATAAAAGGGAACTTAGTCCCCTCACTTCTTCACCCCAAAAAACAACTTTGGTTCAAAAAATATCTAAAAAAATAACTTCAAAACTTCCCTCCCCTAATCCTATAATCCTTTTTTAGGATTAAGCCATCCTAGAAATTCTTTAGTGAAAAATAAAGGAGTATACCTAAAGAAGAGTTAATGCCTCACAACCCGACCCGTGTCAGGGCTCGAGATGCATCTACCCCAAGCCTTCCTACAGAGGCTAGGTGGTGGCAACTAGCACCGAAGGCACAAAAAACTCATGGAGGCCTTTTCCTAAGAACTTTCACATACACACACAACCATGTCAATTAAAAAATATAGAGGGAAAGGAAAACAATATGTAACACTGATATAAATTAACCTGGCATGCATGAACCACTAAATAGTGTGGCCATCGATGATTGATAAAGGTAACGATGAAAAAAAGACCAATAATTAATTAAAAATAGAAACTTCAATTGAAACCCAAAAATGGAAGAAATCCTACTTAAATTTGATCAGTCGTAGTTGACGACACATCCACTATGCTCCCACTTCAATCTTCTGAGGTTCTATCAATTAAATCTCCACAATTCTATGAAGAACAGAGGATGAATGATTTAGAGGGATGGAGAGAGAGAGAGAGAGTTAAGTGCTAACCTGAATTCAAATCTCTTAAGTCCTTATTTAAAGAAAAATAATGAAACCTCTGCCAAGGGTCATAGAATATGAAACTTCTGTGCCCTCGTATTTTATGTCATACCTAGGTAAAAAAATCCATTTTTAACTCAACGAAAATCTCAGATTTCCAATACGAGTCCCAGTTAAAGAGTTATTTGTTTCAGTGTTTGAGATAAAATAAGTGTATTTAATTATTTTATTTACAATTTTTCCCTAGGTGACTTTTCTCTTAGATGTCCTTACCCAACAATGGTTATGTCTTGCCTTGTGTAAATGCCACATTCCATACTCAAATGTTGCGTCATATTTCTTATATGAGTTACTGTTTGAGATTTGTCACATTTTCATTTCTGGAATAGTATAAAATATACTTAATATTTTTATAAAATTAATTCTAGGCACATCGTGCCAAAGTGTCTTAATCTATCTCAATACCTAACTCTAGAAGTATATTTATAAAATATTTCAAAGTTTTAGAAGGAAAAAACAGGTCTCTACATCATTCCCTCCTTCAATATTTTTCATCCTCGAAAAGACAAACTATGTAAAAAACTCAGAATAATGAGCACACACTTGGATCCCCCACTCCTAGGGAAACTCTTGGATGTTTTTGTACTATCAAAACATGTGAACCAAGGGGATAGTATGTCCTTATAAGGTCTTCTCCCATCGATGAAGCGAGTTGGACCATGCAGGTATCTCCACATATGCAATAAGTGGGAGATGTCGTGCACCCAATCTAGCTATTAGAGGTAGGGAAAGGCGGTAGGAAACCTCACCATCTATTTTCATGGTCATGAATGGCATGATGAAATGTGGTAGAAAGTTTTCTTTTCTAGTTTAACCTCTACATCCTACATTGTGACTGGATTCACTATTTGTACATCAAACAAGGTCTCAGGATTCCCTCCTTCAGAATATCCATATGGTGAAACAACGAATGATATCTAGTCACACAAGAAGACATAATCAATGAATAACAACTAAAACTCTCATACACTCTTAGGAAGTGAAGGATTCATCACCATCGACTGAAGAAAAACTGTACCATAATGTACCACCATGGTCATCTATAAGGAAGCTAACTCCTCCAAAACATCCTGCACTCGGTGATCCTGTGACTTCCTATTACAGGAATCTACTACAACTATTTCCTTTTTTATCAAAAGACTATCTTGTAGTCATAGTACTTCAGGAATTTCCAATGATCATCATAGTCTCGGGTTTAAGTCTCTCTGGGTGGAGACATACTTGGGACTCTGGTGGTATGAATAAACCACAAAGCTCTTTCCTGAAAGATAGTATCTCCATATTCTTAGGGTGAAGACTACTATTTTCAACACTAGGTAGTGAGTTTAATATTTATATTCATGGGTTATTCATCACCTTGACTTGTACTTGATAACTCATGTATCAAGGTTAACGGTGAGCATGAAATGGTACCAACGAATCATGTAGGTGATTAAACCGATCCAACTTCAAGAAGCTAGACACAGAAAGCATGTGGCATACCCCATGTGTTTTAATTTCCCTTAGAAAGAGAGTAACCCCAAATAATATAATCCACTACACCCCTAGTAACATCCAATGAAAAAAAAATTTCATGCAGGAAAACTCCACTGTCAATGCCAGGACCTTCTCTGAAACTCCATCACCAAACCTTACCCTAAATGCATAATTAAAAGGGAATCTTCCAAAACACCGTGATTTGATATGATTATGTCAACACTAACTCACTCAAAATATTTTTCTCCCATAAGGAAAACATGTCTTTGTGGGAAAATGACCCCTCTTCCTCATGAATTCAAAGCTATTTCGAACAACACAGACAAAGGGTTACACCGAAGTCCTACATCACCCTAGGAAAACCTCAAGAAAGGAGAATGGATAAAAGCATACATCACACTGTGTATATTGTTTTATAATTAAAAATATATAATATACATAGATATTTCCACTTATTATCTTGTTTGTTGTAGGATTATATAAATCCAATGTTTGCGGCTGTCTGCAGCCCCAACTGTCAGCTTCTTAAGCCTGATGTGGGTTACCTGGTGGTGGTGGTGGTGGTGGTGTACGGACCTCATAACAGAATCCCCCACCTCTAACTCCTCCTGCTTCTCTTCTATCCCCACATCAATGGGAACCAACTTGTCCCCACCCTATAGATCATTGATCTTGGTGTTCTCTCCATAATGGTGGTCCACCTGTTACTTGTCTAGGTTTCTCAGCACATCTGGTGAGGTAATCTCATTCCATGTGACCTTTCTCATTATAATCATAGCATTATCCCTCTCTGGGATGACCCAGATCCACCTGACAATGTACCTAATTCTAATCATTATATGGTCTCTTACATTGAGATCTTGTCGTCAGATACCTGTTAGTTGTGGTAGATGTCTCATCTCTATTGTGACCTCTGCCATAACAAATTGTATATCATCCCTCTAAAAGGAATATTTCTATCACCTGTGCCCACTAGTTAACCCTGGAATAGGTGGGAAAGCATATGTTAATATGATTTCACATATCTCTCTATGGATTCTCAAATTGAACTTATTTGCTCAGAAGTAGTAGTCACAAATCATGTCCAAATAGTAGCATGTAAGGTCTGTGAACCTAGTCATGTACTCATCCCCCATCATCCCTTGCCACTAAAACTACAGGAGCTCATGATTTCAAATGGAGAATAAGCATGATGGGTATCACTTCTCATGAAACATTTTCTAGAAGTCATCCCATGATAGTGCTAACACATCAAGTTTCTGAGTTACCAAGCACCACCATCACCCAACTACTCCATTTAAAAGGTTGACTACCAATGCCACCATCTGATCTATCAGTGTCTGCAAAAGCCCAAATATTTGTACCACTAAATCTATACAAACCTCTACACCCCAAGGGTCTGGATAACTATGAAACCTCAGCAACCTCTTGTGCTGGAACATGCAGAGTGTTCTTAGCCTGCGCACATCCTTCACCTATCTTCCTGGGTCTATTTACTACTCAACAGGTGGAGGTTATGATACCTTACTACCTGTGGGAAGGGGATCACATTTTGGATCCTAAACTAAGGCCTCATTGCTCACAGTATCATCATTATGTACTAAAACTGGTATCTGAACTGACTATCGCCATAGAGGCATCCAAAAGGATATTTGGGTGTACCACGATCATATGAACATGTATATATATAAAAAAAATGTGAGAGATGAATCGATAAGGAAATTCAAATATGGAATCCTATATGATGTATGTACCATTGTTCCCTACAAAAAGTGCATTAGGGTGCCGAGTCGACAAGCAGGTAATCAGGGTCCTACTGAATGGATACCTTGGCCACCCTTCCCATCACCAGATTCTCTGGCCTGAGAGCCACTCTCAAGACACTTCTATATTATTTCCCTAAACCCAAATAATACCTTTTTAAGGAAACATCTTAACAAAATCCCAATGGTCTAACCACCTCTAGTACCACTTTTTAGGACCCGAACCATGCTAGGGCTTCAGCCGAAACTACCCTAAACCCTCCACCATTGGCTAGGGGGTGGTGACTTGCATCCAATAAAAAAACCATAATAGGACTTTTCCTATGAACCTGTACACACATAGAGTCAAATCAATACAAAAGTTTATAGGGAAAGAAAAAAAGATGCAACACTATTATAAAAAACCTAGTAAGAATGAAACACTAAATAGTACAAGTACAATAGTGTAAACAGAAAGGGAAGAAGGGAAAAATACATGTCGAATATGAAAAGAGCCACAACCAGGCAATAAATTTAGAAGGTAAAATTGTTGGTAGATCCCCACTCTTGAATCCCAATCTACGACCATCTTTCATGATCTAAGTACCCATATCCCTATGCTCTTCTAAAGTCATGATCAACTTGTTCTTCATCTACTTATGGCCTGACATGTGCGGGAAAATCCCATGGATGGGTCTATATAAAAATACTTAGTAGGATTCCCTGAAAATATGAAGGGGGAACTATAAGAGATACAAATAAAAAAGAAAATCAATAGATTGTAAAAGTTATATTAAAAGGAGTGCAGCTAAACCCAACAAGAGAGTGAGGTGAGCTCATCCAAACACAAGGAGCTAGAAACGGTGAGAAGATGAACTTATCATCGAGTATTCACTACCTACAGTAGTATAATACACTCATCCAACCATGAGAAGATAGACATGGAGTGAACATGGAACAACCTACACCTCTTCACCTCTCTGGAAAGGATAGTAACTAAAACCCAGGGAGTGGGAACTTGAAATATAATATATATATGTTCGGTCAAAGAAACCCAAATGAGAGAGTAAGGGGATAACCATTTCATTGCTCATCCCAAGAAAGTGAGTATCCAATAGTCTTTAAATTAACCACCAGCGATTCCCAATATCCCACACGTCTTCTCTAAACTGTAATTCATAGAGACTCAATAACTGCACCTTGATACTTTCTACTTTGGGTGACACTATCTCACCCTCATTGTTTTAGTTCATGTCACAAGGACGCATCTCGAGTCGAAAATAATATCTAATCATTAAGAGTCCAAAGGTATTTCAAAGCATGCCTCATCACTTTTTCTCACAGTTGAAAGGTCATGTCTCAAGGTGGGGGACCCACGCCTAGTATGGATGGAGGGTTCCACTCTAGTCATCTAGTATCTCTGTCCTTGTACATAAAAGGGTATCATCACCTAGAATTCGACGAGGACACACTACATATCCATTGGGTTCCTTCTGATATAGGAATCAAACCCAAAATATCCCACATCATATCGTAAAGTGGTACACTGTGAGTATGGGGCCCACACGACATCAAACCTCGCCTCATCACCTGGCCATGTACCTAACCATTCCTAGATATAAAATTTTGAATATGTACCCCTAGGTGTGCTCATGTAATCCTATAGTACATATCACATCTAGTCAAAAGTCCGATGAGCACACGACACTCGTTATGGATCTGGAGTGCGAAAAACATAGTTCAATGACACACCTTTTCAAAAAACCCCAGAACATTTGACCCCATTTATTCATACGTATTCTCCAATCTAAAAAGAGTGGATTCTAATCAAAGTGGAGGGTTATCTTAAAAAATATCAAAGGGTTATTCCACCGATATTTCTTTAATTTTTCCTCATTTAATGAGATCACAAATAAGGCTCTGTACATCCAAAATGGATCATATCATTTTGATCATTGGAAAAAATAGGCAGGGTAGACTAACCACTCAACCTAAATGGATATCTGATGGAAAAGTTTTATAACACAACATGATGCTCAAAAGGAATCTCATGGGGCCCACACCTTGGCCCTAGAATTAATTTTATGGATCGTGTCATTTAGATCCTCCTGAAAAAACACATGGGATCAACTACTCGTTTTCCTAGAACAAATACATGGTGAAAAGCTACATTTCACCGCAACATGTGTAAACCAATACCTCATGGTTCTCACACCCTTCCTTTAGTTTAAACACATGAAAGTAGTATTAAAACATCCGCCTAAATTTCATAATTGTCGCACTACTGACAACTTGTCAATTGGATATCGTTAGTAGAAGTTATGTCTGAAACAATTTTTCTCAATAACAATAATAATATTATTAATAATAAACTTATACCATTCGTGCAACTGTGAAAAGAGACCAAATTCAAAAACTTCAAAAATTGGGTAGAAAGTCCCATTTTAGATGTTGAATTATGTCACCGCAGAAGGTATGTAAAACGGGTGGTCCGTTTATGGGATAAGTTCATTTCCAGTTTTCTGATTAATAATAATATCATTATCATTTAAAATAAAGTGTTTTATTTAAACAAGCCTCGAGACCAAGTAAATGAAAATAAATCTTGAACTGCTCTGAAAAGATCTATCTCGATGAGAGGAATGCATGACCACAGATGGAATGTCAATCCGACACTTGGTTTAGTCGATAATACCATTTAAATATGTATAGCCCGAATCAAACTAGTCCAACTCATTTTGGATGGAATACTTCACCTAGGCTGGTGCGATATGTTCTTCTTGCTCCATTTTAGTAGCCCATGGCCTTGCTGTATTAACCGACCACGTGGCCTGGCCCATCACGTTGTAGCCCTACGCGCTCCTGGCTTGGCCCGTTACCTCGACCTGTCTGTCGGCCTGGCCCTCCACCTAGGATCCCCTCACAGCTCTATGTTAATGGACATCCATCTCCCCCTGATTCATGGTACCTAGTTCCACTCAGGGTCCTGTTGTCCTTCTCGACTCCAACACTTTCTGCCTCAATTCCCTGTGCCTCTATCCCTCTCTGACTCCACACAATGCTCCTCTATTACTGTCTGGCTCTGCCCATCATTCATCTACTACTCTCTGGCTCCGCCCAACACCCCTGAACCACATCACATTTATAATTTCAAACCGACCATAACACCTAACCCCGACTACACCATGGCTCTGCCTTCTTATTTATAGCTCCACAAGATAGCCACCATCACCACTTATGGTCACCGCTGTGTGACCCCACCTACCGCCGCTGGTGCCGGTGCTTCGGTGGTCAGTTCCACGGACCCCCAAATTTCTTCCTCTCATCTGATTTCAAAATCATGAACAGGTCTACGATCCTTATGATGATGGATTCCTATAAATGGCCTCCCTTCATTGATACATTGGAAATTCGGTGTGCCGAAAAGTAAAAAGGAAACAACCACGTGGAACAGACGAAGAACGTGAATGAACTGCAACTTCAAACAAGGATAGATGGCCATGTTAGTGCATCCATCGACGATTAATAATGGAAATTATGAATCAAAATTTCCGAGAATTAATTTACAAGAAAAAATTTAATCCTAACACAAAACTGAAGAAATCCATCCTCGATTCAATCACCTTTCGTGGAAGATGCATATGTTCCACTCCCGATTTGATTTGTCGAGGTTCCATCAACAAAATATCCTCAATTCAATAAATAATAGAGGATTAATATTTTAGAGGGATAGATATAGAGATATATAGAGATAGAATTAGGGTCTAATGATAATTATAATCTCTTAAGACCTTATTTAAAGAAAAACATTAAAACCCCCACCAAAAGTAACGAAATCTAAAACTTCTACGCCCTCTTATTTTTTTTCACAACTAAAAAAAACACCCCATTTAAAACTCAACGATAGTATTTCATTTTGAATCCAAGTCCCTGCTCAAGAGTTATTTGAATCAGCATTCAAGATAAAATAATTTATTTTATTTATATTATTTCTAATTTTTCGACTGGGTAAATTTTCTCTCATAATTTTTGTGCCGACAAAGGTTATCTACCACATAGGGCAAACACAACATTCTAGAATCTACTATGGCCTCCGATTTCTAATTCAAGTTACTATTTGAGAGTTATCGTTTTTTCTTCATGTTCAAAATATAAAATACACTTCATATTTTAATAAAATTAATTTTGGGCACACCGGGTCTCATAATAACAGACCATCACAATTCCAAGCACTAGAAATATATGTTGAAATATTCTAAAGTCTTATAAGGAAAAAATCAGGTCTCTATATAGTGTTATTCAACATGTATCTTTATATTACTACTTTATCCACCTCCTTAAATTTTTATTATACTATTTTGAGATAATAACCTCAGTATCATTAACATATATTATTTTTTTAATATGTTAATGACATAAAATCATCTTCACTTCCTTTAAATGGGTTACAAAATCATAATTCATGTGTATGCCAGACCACAACCTCACGTATCGATGTCGTTCATTTTTCAATTTCAACCGATAATGATTGGGTATGATGATTGATATAAAATATATATATTACATTTATAACATATTTGTACCTCTAGGTTCACTCCATCAAATATATATTTTTACCTTTCATTTCATAAGATATATGATAACATCACTCATGTGTAAAGCAGACTACAACCTCACAAAGCGACGTGATTCACCTTTCAATAATGCTTCACATGGAAGGAGATACAGATAAATATAATTTTTATATTGGATATAAATAACACAATTATTATATTAATTACATATTCATAATTATTTAATGATAATATATACCTTTTTCTTTCTTGCCTTTTCAATCTAGTAAAGATGATATCATCATTTGTGTACGTGTGGACTACAGGCTTCACAAAGTGATGTATCTCTATTTTATAACCAATACATAGGGATGATATATATAAGTATATAATATGGTGTATATATATATATATGATATTATGATCATTAAAATGAGGTAAAATATTACTTACCTCTTTTCCATAATGTTAATTGACAAATTGAAGTGTTTCTGATACATAAGTACGACCTACCATCTCCATGATCACAATATACATAATTTTTCATAACAGACATTCCTATTTTAAATTAAATGTATAATTTATGCATAAATATTACAATTATGTCATGATGATGATTATTTATATTATATAACTTTAAAATTTGTGAAAGAACCATAACTTTCATAAAAAACTCACACAAGAGATGAATGTAATTAACACATGAAAGAATAAAAATAAGAAAATATCATTAAGGAATATGTAATAAGATGTTATGAAAGGATCATATATGATATTATAAATATGTTCTAGAATAAATAAAAACATGGTTAAAACCTCAATAAAATAGGTTAGGTCACATTCAACTAAAAGAAAGATTTAGGTATGGGATTTCATCCCAATTCCATTTTGTTTAGGCATATTGAAATGTTATACACCTATTTTCTATTATATGGTGTATATACTAGAACTTGTACATGTAATAACATCAATAATTCATTTCTCCCGGTTTTTTTTTAGTTTCAATTTGAATTATTTCATCCATGGGTATTTGACTTGAAAATTTTGAAGTGCTAAAAGTTATTATTAAATCTCAATTTTTTTATTCTTAACTATCTACTAAAACAATCAATTTAGTGTAATAATTTTTACATGGACATAAAATTTATCTTATATATCCATATTATTTTTTATGAAAATTATTATTTCATAATCCATATAAAATTTTTCAATAAGGTTTTCACATTGATAGTAATTTTACTAACTAGGTAAATATTGAAAACATGTATCAATTAATCAATACTGATAAATAATGATAAGACATGTTGTTTATTAATTTAATAAATTATTTTATATTTAAGAAATAATTTATCTATTAATATCATGGGTTGGATACCATTTTATATAAACATCTCAATTCATTGATAGTGTCATGAGAAAAATCAGTTTTATAGATCACACAGTTTTTACCCATAGACTTAAAGAGTCTTGATAATATATCATGATAGTAATTATATTGAGGATAGATAATGATAGTTCAGACATCCAAAATTTTTCATTCCATCACTATTGACATTCCATTTTATTATTTATAATATATATGGTCAATTATCAAGCAGTTGTGATTATTTATAAGACATTATTTGATCATCTTTTAATCTTGATATACTATGCTAAAGTTATTGATTAATCGGAATGTGTTTTAGTAATATATCTTATCATGTTGATCATTCATTATTGATTCATTATATATTACTATATAATTAACCCTTACTTAACATTCTATCTCACCCTTATTTTTTTCCCTTCCACTACATATGAAGATGAATTATTGGAATGAGTTTCATGGATATTGAATGTTTACTTTTGTTATGTTTTATAACATATTCCCAATGTAAAATGGGTATCATGTATGTATCATATTCTAAAAAACTAATAAAATGTTTGGTGCTTTAAAATTATACTCATTGTATCTATACTAGTATAATAAAGCAAGGCACCAGATCTGGCTACTAAGGTTGGGGTCATTACAGTTGTTTTCAAAATAAGTTTAGTATAAACCTTGGGAACTATATTTAGGAAAACATAGATTCTATATCATAAGCCTATGATAGTTTTCAGTATAAGTATATAAAATCATAATAATTTTTTTGTAAGGTATATATTATATTTAATTTTCTTTCAATACATCCATATTAAGATACTAAAGGGTATGTGGTATTATCACAGATATACATAGGGGTAATTACTCCAAAAATGGAAAGTCAGTCTTAACTCAAGCTCAACTTTCTATATGAAAATTGATTTATTCTGCACATGGTATGGAACTCATAGGGGATATAC
Organism: Viscum album; assembly: GCA_963277665.1. Classification (NCBI taxonomy): domain Eukaryota; kingdom Viridiplantae; phylum Streptophyta; class Magnoliopsida; order Santalales; family Viscaceae; genus Viscum; species Viscum album. Next base: position 2,137,905,425 of record OY728138.1, read on the forward strand.
ATAGGATAATTCAAATTTTATTTAGAACCCATTTTGAATGATTTTAAAATAAATATATCCCCAATGAATCTATATTTTTTATTATAATATTAAGAATTCATAAATTTTAATTTATCAAAAGTGTTACCCCAAATTTTGAATTATAAATTGTGACATAAAATTCATAATTTTATGAGTGGATCTAGTGTACACTATAATTTATAAATGGAACATAGAATAAGGAAAGGTGATTGCATTAATACACACAATCCAAAGAGTAATATTGATCATTTCTGTGATCGGTGTAAGAAAATATTTTGATGGTAATTAGTCTCATATGAATTCTCATCAGATGAGAACATAATATCATGTTATAAAAATAAAAATAAATAATTATCTAGGTAATATGGATTCTCAGGGAAGAGTGAGAACATAAGGAAAACTAGGAAAAAATATGTATAAAGGGAATATGATAAGGGGTGATTTTCCCACATTTTATAATTGTAGAAAGAAACACCCTGGTACTTTCTTAAATAAAATAGTAGTTCTCTACAGGTCTATAAATATATTCCACCATTCTTGTGATTTCAAGGGTAAAAAATTTCTAATAAAAAATTATTTAATTTTATAGAAATGGGGCACTATAAAAATCAATGTCTCAAGCATCAAAGGAATATACCTCAAGCATAGATAATAGATCATGGTAATGCTTATTATATTACCATAGATAGATAGGAATGATTAATGTTCTTGTGTTTGGATTTAAGAATTATGTCATTTGAGAATTATATCATTGATATACTTGTTATAACAATAATTAAATATATAATTATTGTATGTCATTACTTTTTCATTACGTATTTAAAATCATATGTTGAATGGTACCAATGGCCATGAAAAATGATTCACTCAAAATTTAATCATCTTGGAAAACACATGATTGAGGAACCTTAATATAATATGATGTTTAGATAACGATGTTGAGATAAAGTGATAATTTCTACAGATAATGTAAATTGGATAGTGGTGACAAAATTTTAACTAATTAATGATTTGTTGACAAATAGGTTTATTCTTGACGGAGTTATAACACTCATGTATTTAAGGTATATATACAAAAATTTTTTTTACATAATAATTAATGATGAATTCATGTTTTTAGTATGTTTTTATGGTAATTATTCTTATTACCACGTTTGAAGAGATTGCAGGATTCAAGTATTCTCATTTTTTGTATGTGATGATTAAGAGCCACTTCAAGTTATTTGAGTGGTTAATGATAAGTACATTTTGGAAATTTAGTGACCTTATTTCTAAAATTTTGGATATTAATAAATTGGTAGGGTTATAAGGATATCTATTTATTAAATGGTTTCATTTAATCATTACACAATGTTTTAGATATTTATGTATTACTTCACCATATGAAGATTCATGCATATTGGTTAAATTATACAAATAATATTGGTTTTAGAAAATAGTTTGATACAAAAAAAAATACATGTCATTATCTTATGGGTATTAGGATACATTAAAAGTGAATTTTAGTTATTTTACATAAAAAATAAATTTTGGAATATTAATTTATTGATTTAAGGGGTGAATTGGAAGTTAATCGAAGCACAAAAAAAGAATTAAATTATATTATGAAATAAAAACATATCAAGTATATAAATTTTCATATATTCAGTGAATATAAAATAATCTCTCAAATTTATGAAAAATGATCTTGAAATAAAATTTCACCCTATTACCATCATTTTTAAAGATATAAATGACCATTCTCATACCTATTTGTTTTATGGTTTTTTGATTTTTAACCTTCAATGTATCACCCAATTTCTTTTGATCAATGATCTCTATCACTCTCCATCTTTATTTGGCTGTTATTTTTCTCTTTAATGTTCATGTTTTCCTTTTTCACATATATTATTCTACTTGGAAACCTAGTAATTTAATTATTATATATGACCTTGGTACTACCTTTCTCTATTATTAATATGATATACTATTAAACATTTTTATGATAAAGGTTTTTTCAACAATGATATTTCCAAATATGAAACACTTTATTGTCGATATGACGTTTGATTTATGACTAAATGATTCAATTATTTTTTAGATAATTTAAGATTCCCTAAAAGAACAATATATTTATTTGAGAATAAATTTAATTTCAACAATATTATGAGATGTATGCAACACCGTGTTTAAATAAAACATTGTTTAGTCACGTTTTTCAAACATAATTTAGAATTAAATTTTTACACTTTTATATTTTTTTAAATAATAAACTTTATTATTTATATTTTAAATTGGTTTTAAAGTAAAATTGTTTATGTTTTATATAAACTATTCCAATTTATTTCGTGGGAATCATTTTCATATTAAAGTTTCATATAAAATAATTGTGAAATTTTGGAAAATTTCACATAAAATTTACAATTTCTCATCACGTATGCATGATTAATTATAAATTAAAATCTTTCACATATATGAATTGAATTTGGGAAAATGGATTCCATATTTAGAATCATAATAATTAATAATTTATTATAAATTTAACCTAAATTTTGAAAAAATTAATAGTAAAAACAGAAAAAATATTTAACTCGATTAAGGTGATAATTAGTTTAATGTGAGGTTAAACTAATAAGATAAGTGTAAAAAAGAACTTAAATATTATATTAATTTTTTTATTGATTTTATTTAGACCTTTGAAATTATATTATATTAAATATGGACATTCTATTCAACTTTCCTCTGAATATGACCCATATAATAAGTTACCTAAAGAAAAAAAGATACTTTTCTAACTTTTAATATTTTCAAATCATTGAAATAAGAAAAAAACCTATAAGATATAAGAATTAATTTTAAATATAATTTATTTTTTATCATGATAATTTATTTTAATTTTTTAAAGATGAAATAATTAATTTAAATGAATATGAAATGCCAACTCATTAATTATTTACATAATAAATATAAAAAAATTATACTAAAAATATTAAAAGTGAATTAAATTTATTGAATTATTGTGTTACATTATTCTAATATTAATAAATTACATTTCATAGGTTTTAACATATTTTATTCTCATTAAATCATTGAAATTATATTTTCAAATTCAATTTAAATCAATAATGTCTAAATGGATCTTAATGTTATTCTATGATAAATAATATTTTATTAAATGATTTAGAATTATTAAATATCATATATTCTAACTAGTTAATTTTAAATAATGATAAATATCTACTATATTCCATTCATGTATTGATAGTTCTTTTATAATGAATATATTTACCACTAATAGTAAAAAATGTGTTTGTGGAGTTAAGGTTAAAGTGGTGTTTTTTCATGATCATGTCTTGTATGAAAATAATAATAAAAAAATATATGATTATTATTTAAAAAAAATTATTTAATATTTACAATCATTGGGTTTAAAGTATTTAATATTTATCTCTTTAATTTATTCTTAAAAGATGAATTACATAGGTTAGAAAACTAGTTACTGTAATAGAAAACTAACATTATAAAAATAATTTAATATAAACAATAAGGATTTTTTTAAAAATATGTGTTTCAATGTGTGGTGGAGGTTTTTTTCCACCATATCATCCCTAAAAACCTTTAATTATCAATTTTTGATCCACTTTAGGTAATAATGACATGCTAATTGTGAATAATTTTGAGTATTTACAAAAATTCACTCATCCACAACTATAAAAGGGAACTCACTCCCCTAACATGATAACACATTCACACTTATTTGGTTCATCCAATATCTACAAAAAAATGTTCCCAAATTATCTACAATCATCCTAGAATCCCTATTTTTAGTATAAAAAAGTCCTAGGAAGTCTTTATTGAAAACCTAATGAGGTTACCCAAAAAAGAGGTAATGGTCTTCAATAAGTGTATTTATATTAATTATTTCTCCACATCATTCAATTTTTATTATACTATGAGGATATGATATCTTAACTATCTTATATAAACTGGTTCTTTTTTTACAAATCTTTTACTACCCAAAACCATCTTCACTTCCATCAAATGGGTTTTGAAATTGTCATTCATGTGTACGGAGGGCAACCGCCTCACAAACCGATGATGTTCTTTTTTCTATTTGAACCTCTCAAGATTGGGTTTGATGATGGATAATTTATATATATATGATATTTATAACATATTTATAACATATTTATAACTATGTTGTCACTATTTGACACATATATGTTTACCTTCTATTCTATACGATACATGATAGTGTTGCTCATGTGTATGGAAGACCACCGCCTCACGGAGAGATGTGATTCTTCTTTCACTAATGCTTCATATTAATGAAAAAATTATTATATTAATAAAAAACATATCATTTTATAAAGATAATATATACCATTTTATTTCTTATATTTTCACTCATGTAAATATTATAACATCATCCATGTTCATGTTTGTAATCACCTTCACGAAGCGATATGACTCTATTTTCATCACTACACCACATGTATGATATGAATATATACAATATGGTATATATTATTTTACCATCATTGTTTAATGGTAAAATATTACTTACCTATTTTTCATAATGATAGCTGAAAAATCAAAGCATTATCTCGGTGTTCGTATGACCTCATTTCTCCAGGATCGTAACGTAATTAATTATTCATTACCAACCATAATAATTGATTTTGAAGGTATAATTGATTTATAGATATTATAATTATTTCATTATTATTATTTTAGAGATGATATTACTGTATAATTTTCTCTAGAAAAGGAACTTTCATAAACAAAATAAACATGATAAAACAAATCTATTGACACCTAAAACAATGAAAATAATGAATGATTATTAATGAATGAGTAATTAAATTTTATAAAATTAAAATATATGAAATTATAATTAATTTTATATAATAATATAATAACATGTTTAAAAACATTATACAAGAGGTTAAGGCACGTTTAATCAAATAGAGCGTGAGGTAAGGGAGTTCATCTCAATTTCCTTTCATTGAGGAATATTGTAATGTTATGCGTATAAATTATTTTATATGTTGTATATAATTTCTATTTTACATATAGTATCATGAATAATTCATTAATCATAGTATTTTTATTTTCACTTTGAATTATTTAATCCTTGTGGATTTGAATTGAAAATTACCCAAGGGTAAACTTCATTGTGAATGCTCACTTTCTTTTTTGATTGTTAACTTTCTCTTTAAAAAATCACTTTATTGTAATAATTTTTCATTGGAAATTAAATTTATCTTATATAAACATGTACCAATGCTAATGTAATAAATTAATGCACTATCATTGGGCTATTGGGGTTGGGGTCGTTATATTTCATGCCAGGTCAATTGAACAGAAGTCTTATCACATCCATAAAGGTACCTAAACCATTGAATGATTATAATATAACATAAAATTTCAAGGACCTGATTCACCATTCTTGTATCACGAATTATTACACATTTCACATTCTTTATTTGATTTTCGGTCCTTATGAAATAATATAATGTTATTTATAAACGCATGTATTCTTTCAAATATTATACTCATTAAATGTATCATTTAACTAGAATCATATGTTCATCTTGGAATATAACTATCCTCTAGGAGCATAACATTCAACAGAGAATTTATTTTAGTAAAAATGGCTTCACTCCATCCACTAAAAACAATTAAATTATATAGATCTAGTACGACTGCTAATACTATATATTTAGTATAACCAGAATACAATGGCATCATTTCACTACTCTTTAACTTCTCAAAAAAATTGGAAAATCATGAAGTTATTCTTCAATATTATTTTTCATTTCTATAGTACTATATTCACCATCATTTACAATTGTTATCACACCCTTTATATGATATTATTTATTTCCCATACATGAAATCATATCATATGATCCATAAATCAAAGTGTAATCTAATTCACTAGGTAGATTCACTTTTTCATGGTGTTTAGTCTAAAATATATAACTTTGATCTATTATATTATAGATAGAGTGTTCATCCATATCCTATGGAGTATTTAATATTGAATAAAAACAAGATAAACAAATATAAAATATTTTAGAAGGGTCATATGTATGATCTTTTGCAAAATTTATGAAATCTTTCACCCCATCTTCCTACTATTTTTTAGTACAATTGGAATCCATAGATTTTTTATTTATAACCACCCTATTTTATTTAGTAAAATTATTTAAAAATAAAAATAAAAAAAGGGGATTGTCAATTAAGGGTAACCCATCATTTGCTTTTTTTTTTCAAATAATTTCATCATGCTTGGAAGGAAATGGGTAATCAAATTTTATAAATTAATTACTCCAATGGTGGTAGGAGTTTTCCTCTGAATTGATCCAAAATGATCACTGATACATGGTATTAGATGAATATAGCTTTGGTTAGTTAATAAAACGTGGTTTTACACTCAGAAGAGATGACATATGAGTCTTAGGAAGCAAATTAAAAAAAACAATATTCGGGATATGAACCTGGTGAGGATGATAGTTGTATCTATATATCTAAATGTTCCCATGCATGGAATTTTACAAAGAACTAGAAATGATTTATTATATTTATGTCTCATTTTGAAAAAACATGTAGCAGTAGTATGATCTATACAAGGGGATCCTTGATTTGTGGGGTTGTGATAGGGATTGTCTGCATGGTCTTATATGCACTCATGCTAATATAACAGTTGTATTTTCAACATTCAACCAAAGAATTAAATTACTCCAGAAAAAGGAAAAGTATTTTTTGTTTGAGTACATAATTTTTATAGAGCTTATCTTCCTATGTGGCCATGGTTATGAGAGTAGTCTTATGAAAGATATCTTATGGGTTGGATGTAGTTAATGACATTCCATTTACATGGTTTTATTATCAATCTTTATTTTTTAGGTCATGAGATATTGTGTATCTAAGAGGTCTGTAAAATGTAATATGATCATATAAATATTGATACTACCCTTTTTCTATACACATGTATATATTTAGAAATATAGATACTACTCATCCCACTAAATTTCTAAATATAGACACCACTCGACTTTTTGAAACATATTTTATGGATTGTTCAAAAATGAAAAGGAATTTAGTAATTGAGTGGATGAAGAAATTAATCAATTACATATGTTAATTTATAAAGACTAATTATAAAATAAAATGTCTATCAATTATTTATCACCCCTAATTAATGATAAATTACCACTGACCTAGAATATTAAATTAGTGGTATTTTTTAGAATAGTAAGCCAATATGCTATCCTATAAAATTATGCTTTAATGTTATATTTTTTATAGTATCCTTACTCATTACAATTTGGTATTAGGGCATTAAATATTTTTAGATCATTAAATGTTCCATATGTTTGGTTAAAGTGGATGGGTTTCTTTAATTATACCAAGGTAATACATTGTTTCACCTTTCTTGCTTCATTCATATTATATACAACAAATCAATCCCTAATTTTATGAATGCATTTTAATAAGAGATCCGTGACCAAAGTGAAAATGAAATTCCATTGGATGATAGGGGAAATTCATTAAAACAATTCATTAATGTAGGGAGACAATTACAGAATAAATAGCTCAATCATCTTAGCAAAAAAATGAGTAGGTTCACTTAAGGGGAAAATGTTTCTCACCTTCTAATACTAATATGGGAATCGAATATAATGTTATCAACATTTATAAAGGTAAAAAATGTTAACTATTCACAGAATAATGTAAAGATATAATCCACAAAATAATATAATATCATTTATTTATATAATTTTTGGACTACAAGGATGCATTAAAAAATGGAGAGAAGTATATTATTTTCATTACTACTAAATTCACCAAAATTAAATTTATTTTCTTTATATAAATTAAATAGTTTGATCAAAATATTTTTAAATGTTTTAGAAGATGAAAATTAGGGAAGGAATATAATTTATCCTTATAGTATATTGATATTGATAATGGAATGTAATTTATATATGGATTAATTAATGATTATTTTGAAAAGTATATTACTCACCACGAACTAAGTGCACCATATACAACATAAAACATGTTGTTTTTGAACCAAAGAATAAAATTTTAGTTAATATGGCTTGAACATTACTAATAGATAATACTATATTACAAAAAATTATTGAATCTATTCACTATCATTTCAAATAAAAAAACCCCACTTTAAGGTTCATATGAAAATTAAGAGATCCTTTATTGAGATCATCATTGAAAGCCAAAATATCATTCTCACTCTGAAACATCATAGAAATCCAATTTATTAACTTTAAAATTAATCATTTACCATTAAAATCATATTTACCTATAAAATCATATTCACATTATAAAAAACCGATGAATATTGTCCAAATAAATCATTAAGACAATTTTTATAAATTTTCAACATTATTTTCACCACTAAAATTTATGTTACACTTTATTTGAAATTATTTTTTTTGGAAAGTGATTGCCCACTAAAAAACATTTGATAGAAAATTAGATAGCGACTTCATTTTCATACTGCCTTATAAAACACAACCACTATTTTTAAAACCAATCCCTTTACAATTTCAACCATGTTTTAAAAAGATTATGTAAATATTCATTTAAAAATCAACCAATAAATTAGAAAAAACTAATTTAGAGATGGATATTTGAGAAAGTAGTTATTGGATCTGTTGATAAATACAAAAATATAATTAATAAAATCATTTAACAATGAGTTAAAACACCAATAACTATTTATTGATAATATATAAAAATAAATAATGTGTACCATACTAAAACATGTTTATGATCATTATAATGACCCAAAAAGATATTTACATTACTTTATCTAAATCTAATATAAATTAAAAATATTATTACATGCTATTGAACTATATTTCACAAATTCCCATAATATATTATGATTTAATATTCCATTATTAACATTTTATTCAGATTTTCACAAGGGTCAAATAAAATATGGGAATGAAGTAGCTTGTTACCAAATCCAAATCAATGTGATTAATCTCCATCCTACCAAATAGTATAAAACAAGTGATATACCCTTAGAATCATACAGTGGAACATTTCTATATCAAGGACCTTCAATGGAAATGGTGAAAATTAGGGAATGATAAATTAGATCTTAGATCATTATTATATTATTTCAAATCAATACCCTTATTTACTTATTTTTCAATAAAAAAATCAATAATTAATTAAGGATTTCCAATTAAATATAAAACCACTAATATCCAATAATATTTTATTAAAATACTTCGAAAATCTATCATCTTCATTTGGTTGTTAATTAAATTTCTCATTTTTTTAAATCCAAAATATTAATTCAATTTGCATAATTTTTATTAGTGTATAAAAAAACCCACTCATTTAAAAAAACTATGTTTTCTTAATGTGGATATCAAAAAATGAAGGATATATATGTATTTATTTTTAAAAACTAATTTTGTTAATAAATCATATACACATAAATAATAAATCTAATCCAATTGTATATTTTTACTTTCTTTGAATACCAAAAATCAATCATTTGGAGATCTGAATTTCAATATAATATATCAATAGCAATATGTGTTATCTTTGATGTTTTCCAAATATCAATTCCCCACGATATGTAAATACTTATGATGGAATTTACAGGATAGATATACTAAATAGTATATATATGATAATGAATCATTGAATCATTTCATTCAATCAGGAAAATTAGTACTAAAAAAACAACATTGACAAGGATAATTGACAATAAATCCCCCTAATGTTATCACATAAATTAATGTATTACGTAATATAGAATGAACACAATGATGGGGATGAGTTTAATGGATGGAAATGTCCATGATTGGTGGTGTGATGTGCTAAAGGGGGCAATCTGTGGCTACATGAAATAGAAAAAAAACAAAGAAACTCCATTGGTACAATTTAAGGTTTGGAAATAGATCCGGGGAAGAAAATAATTGTGGAATATATAAGAGAAATGAATAAGTGGTGAGTAGGGGATATTCTAGAGCTAAAAAAATAAATCATCATATACCTTGTATTTTATGATGATCGATTCATTGAGGAAGTCAGTAAAGAATAAAACCAACCTCATAAACAAGGAGCTGTGAAAGCTTGAATGGCATGAGGGAGGAGACATTGTTAGGGTTCTTTTTATAAAATTGGATAAAATTTTTATGATGGATTTCAAAAAAGAGGTCATAAAGATACTTTTTATCTGATCTAAAATAGAAAGTGTTGAAAAAACTTATCATTATGAGTGTCTTTTTAGCATTAATAAAATAAATATTTATTACTGCTAAAATTATAATGCTGATAAAGATATGTTTATGAGCACCTTTTAGACCTGATAAAACTAAATATTTATCAGTGTTAAAAATGAACTGATAAATACTCAATTTTAATAATATAAAAAATATAATTTTAAAAAATAAATTTATATAATAATAATTATAACTATAAATACTTACCAATATGTGTTGATAAATTTAATTACAAATAAATATATTTATTATTTAAATATATTCATTATAATTTTATAATTATTTAAATATATATTTAATTATGTATTTTTTATTTATAAATAAATATACTTAAAATATTTGTATATAATAAAAAATATATTTATATAATTATATATATATATATATATTTATAAATATTTATATTTAAAAATATTTATATATAATAACAAATACATTAATATAATTACACATATATATATGTGTGTTTATATATAATTATATAATTATATTTATATTAATAATATATATATAATTATAAATATAAGAAATATATTTATTATAAACATTTAATTATTTAAATATATTAATCTATTTATAATTATTATTATAAATAAATATATTTAAAAATTATTTATATAAAATTATATATATATTATTAATATAAACTATATATAGTTATAAATATAATTAATATATTTATTATTGAAATATATTTATTATAATTTTAATATTATCTAATTATATAAATATATATATATAATTATAATTATATGAATTTATTTATAAATATATATTTTTATAATTTTATATATGTAGGGTCCTGAAAAATCCGCAAAGGAATTTTTACCCAAATCCCCCAAAAGAATTGGGGAAAATAATCAAAGAAGAGACACAACAAAAAGGGAACGGTCTGTGAACCGGTCCATGGAAGCGCAACATGGCCAGGCACCGTGAGTCACCCCCTCCGCGAACCATTGTCGTTCACGAAATGGAGGCGGAGAGCCTCCGCGGTCGCGAGGCAGGATGGGCGCCAGTCCGGTTCACTGTCACGAACCGCCCTAACCGCGTACTGCGTCGACTGGTCCAAGCCGCACCTGCTGTCGTTCGCGGAATAGAGGTGGAACCCTCCGCATCCGCGGAGTACTCCCTGAGTTCGTCTCGCGGAGGGGGGTGGGGGGGGGGAGCATTCAATACCCACCGCGAATCACGGATTGACCAAGTCAGCTGTGAATCGGGTTATGGGCCTCCGCAAAGGGTGTTGCGTGGCCACAGATACATTCCTTTCCCCAATCTATAAAAGGAGACCGAGGGGGAAATAAAAGGGGATCGGAGAACTATAATCGGATTCGAAGGGATAGAAGATCGGTTGAAGGAAGGATTCAGATTTCAAAAATAGCGAAATTCCCATCCGCGAACCACATCAGGTATATGAATTAAGAAGGAATCGGAAAACGCATAATAAATTGGTGAACCGCGAACCTAAAAAAACAAAAAGGGAGAACCGTGAACCATACCCCCTCTGCAGATGACTTCCCTGAAGACCAAGGAGATTATGACTCTTTTCCCATCCTTCGTACCACGTAGCACCCTCCTACGCGGGCGAAGCCCCGACCGACGATCCTCCTACCGGTGCCGCCCTTGGCCACCGCTACCCGCCTGGAACCCTCCGTGAACCACCCTAGTTCGCGGATTGAACCTGAAGCCACGAACCACCCTTGTTCGTGGATTGAACCTGAAGCCGCGAACCATCCTGGTTCGCGGGATGCCAATCAGTCCACGAACCACCCTGGTTCGCAGACAGCTTCTCCAGCCGTGTGGCACTTTCCCACACGAAGGGCGCCACCACCTATACCTCTCAGTGGTTCACCAAATACTTCGGTGTTCTCATTTCCAGAGCCAGGTAAAATCCTTTCGATCCAGCTAGGTCCTCCGCAACTCCCTCATTGGCCTATTCGTCGGCCCCGAGGCGAGGCCTCCGCTAGAGCTGTCAGATCCGCGTGGTATGACTTTTAAGCGCATCAGCGTTCCATTTTGAGTTCACATACCCACGGTAAACAGGGGCAAAGGGGTTTCCCCGACCCTTGAGCAGATTCCCGAAGCATTCCTGGGTTCACATTCCCACAGTAATGTGGATTCTGATCTCAGGAATCCCTTTTCTGGCCCTCCACTTGTTGGGGGTTCCTCAAAGATGGTAAAATACCCATCAGAATTAATCCCTCGTGCACTGCAAGAGAGGAGGTGGGCACAGGAGAACCCCTCTTTCCCTCTCCCTCTGGGCTTTGTCACCCCAGGAATCTGTCTCGGAGTAAGCCCCGACCTTCTGGGCCTCCTCAGGGTGTAAGCCCCAATTCATCATCCTGGGCCGCTCTATGCGTAAGCCCCACTCCACTTCTCTCAGACGCACCTTTCGCGACGTGATCATCTGGTCCCTGTTGCCTCTTGTTTCTCACACCGAGCATGACTCATGTGGGCTTAGAGCAAGCATCGACCATGACATCCTCCTATGGGCCTTCTCAGAGTGTAATCCCCAATCCATCATTATGAGCTTCCCCAGAGCGTAATCCCCAAGCCAATGTGAACTACGTGGACTTTGATCGCTGCCTCCTAGACAGGGTACGTAGGAAGCCTCCCTGAGGTTCTATCCCACCACCCATTGGACCACCTAGTCTCTCTTCACGTAGGCTCTCCGACACCTAAGCGAACTACATGGACTTTGATCCCTGTCTCCTAGATAGGGTATGTAGGAAGCCTCTAAGGGGGTTCAAGCCCAACAACCGGTCGATCTGATCATCTCCGCATCGGTTCACCGCGCCACTCCTGGTGCCGCCTCAATCGAGTTCCAAACCTTTGGGGTCATTAATCCAACGGGGGATGGTAAACCTCGGGCATAAATGATTCCGAAGCCCTGCGTCCAGTTGACCGTTTCCCATCAAGGTTAAATCAGTGGATACTATGTTTGGGTATAAACCAAAGATTCACGAACATATGAATACGTCTTAAATCAATAAGAGAGTCCCGAAACATGCAATAATTCCCCCCAAAAAAGGGTGCGATGAGCCCGACTTCCCATCCTCTCGACCAATGTGAGTTCTTAAGAGTCACTGGTCAGACCATCCGGTGAATGGCTGCCTTTGGAAAGCGGGTCCATCAATCATTGGATATGGAGCCATTGGGCGTTTTGTGGCCGAAAACCAGAACGAAACAAAAAATGGTGAACCCAACGTGAATCTTTAACAAAAAATGACAGATTCAAGTTAATCTCACCCAGTGCCCCCTTATGCTCCAAAGGAGGGCCAAGCGAGGTCATTAATTATGAATGGGATTATGAGACACTGCTTGACGAGTTTGCTTCTTGTATTTGCTAAAATGTTTTGTAGGTACCACTTTCAGAACTCACTTCGATCCAATGGAATTGCAAAGGAACTCACAAGTGTGCACTATAGAATCCCGCCTTTTTATAACATAAACTTTCATTACATTACACAAAACTAAGGATCTTTAAGGTTTAGTGTCTTGGAAACCAGGAACATAATACATGAAAACAACATAAATAATTATTCTTAAACACTTGAAAGGATTCTCCTTAAGTTCATCCTAGGTTCATTACTGCATCTCATAACCTAGAGACATACATCAAAAGAAAGGGTGAGCAGAAGGCCCAGTAAGGGAAACAAGAGAAACATTTTACATGTGGACTTGAGATACTTCAATAAGGTCATGAAAAGAACTTTAAGGCATGAGAAAGAAATCATGAGATATATCATAATAAACATAACATTTTTCATAACTTGAAGATGTGGCTGCAACATTTAATATTGACAATCATTTAGTTTCACCAAGGTCTATCCCCAAGGTGTCATTAAAAATTACCAAGGTTATTCACCAAGGTATCAGTCTAAATGGTCATCTCAAGAGATTAAGTCTTTACCCAATGCATTAGAGTCCTATCTGGGCGCACCCTTGACATGTATTTATTATCATGTGAGAAACATATATCATCATCAATCATTTCATAAACAACCCATATAGCATAAAAGAAATGGGATTCATTTCATAATCATAACATTTTAAAAACTTCTTTAAAGGCATGATCTTTATGTCACTTTAAAACCACAGAAAGGGAAATCGGGTTTCATGTATTTAAATCCCAGAATTTAAAATAGAACATTTTGATATATATGTGAATACCCCTATAGAAATAAGATCTTTGAGTATTCACTTAATAACATAAAATAATTTTGAGAAAAAGAGAGAGGCATTTTGAGACGAAAATTTTACAGCATAACGGCTACGTTACAGGGTTTTAGAAAACGTTGAAAAGAGAGGGGAAATGGTTAACCCACTCATAAATGATCTATAAAAATAGTATAGGGATAGAATATAAAGGATATGAATCATGTTAATGAAATTTTAAGGACATTCCATTTGAAATGAAAAACATCGAAGTAAGACAAAAACAAGATTTCTCTTATAAAAATTCGGCAGTCTAACGACGTCACTTAAACTTCAATAAAAATGAATTGATGAGATCAAATAGGGTCTCTCATCATATGATCATAAAAGATCAGTATGATAGATATAGAGATCATACCTCAACATAATAAAAAGGAACTTGAAAGACTTGACATGAAAATAGAACTTGAAAAATGAGAAGGGTGAAAGAATCCCTTAAAAAATTCAGCAGCCTAACTGCGCCACTTAAACATTCATAAAACAAAATGATGAGAGTAATAGGGGATCTATCATAATATTAACATGAAAAGGGAAGTAAGAGGAATATAAAAGAACATCCTCCTACATAAGAACATGGAGCATAAAAGGAATGATATAAAAGAGATTACTTGAAAAGAAAGAGAGAGGTCGGATCCCTTACCTTAAACGTAACTCTTAAAACTCAAAGGTTGGGACCTTGAGAGGCTTGAGGGCACCTTGGGAGGACTCCTTGGGAGGTAAGGAGACAAGAACTTCGTTTATAATGATTTTGGAGTCCAAAGGATGAGAGAATGGCTTGGTATTTATAGGGAAAGTGAGGGGACAAGGCATTAATGGACAAGGGACACCTCATTGGTGGTTTTGAAAAAACCATGGGCTTGCCCAGGGTATTTGCCCATGGTATTGGCCACTTGGGACACCTCATACCTTATTACTATTCATAAGTAGACCATATTGATTACATACTTAATACATCATTTAATGATGTCATTAAACACCCGTACTTAAAAACACCATTTTCACTATTCACTGAAAATTTATCTTTCTCAGAAAAATCCCAAAATTTCACCTTAACCAAAAATCAACGTTCTGATTACAAATATGAACTCAATTTTATAAAAATAATTTTCTAAATATTTTTAATTTAATTTTTAAATAAAAACACTATTCACCAAAAATTCATTTTTTCAGAAAAAACCCCAAAAATTACCATAACATAATATCGGTGATCTAAATTCAAAAATAAAGTCCATTTTATAAAAATACTTTTCTAAATATTTTTAATTTAATTTTTAATTAAAAAACACTATTCACCCCAAAAAACTAATACTTGACTAATAATTTATGAAACCATTATTTACCCATTTTATTGAATCAAATTACTTAATCTAGGTGTCTAAATTATATTAAAACTTTATTTGAGTGAAATTACTTATCCATTTCGTCACATTACTAATCCTAATCGTAAAATCACTATTCATAATTTACTATTCATAAAAAATTAAGTTGATCTTATTAGACTCCAAATTCCTTGCTGAACACTTTTGCAGAAGACCTTTTTTTGAAAGTCATTACACATCATTAATTATTTAAGGTTTACATAAATATTTTAAAATATCATTTTTTTCAAAATTCATCAATAAATACATCCTAAAATTATCCGGACATTGGAAATTTCACAAACTTTGCTAATGGAAGAAATCTCAATTTATTCATCCCAAAGGATTACACAAAGAAGCTAGGGTCTCATCACATAGCCCCTTATAACACTAGCATATGACCTAAGTGTAAGGTGTGCTATGGTGAAAGAATCTGAGGTAGGATCAGATAACATTGCCCTAGTAGTAATATCTACTAACTTGAACTTCTCCCGTAGGCATTTACGTTCAAGCTTGACACGCTGGAGTTTGGCTTGGGTTTGGTCCAAAGCGAAGCCCAAAGATGCCACCTCCTTCCCAAGCTCTGATAAGTAGGCTTCATAAGGTTTGAGTCTACTGGATGAAGCCATCGACTCCTCTTTCTACATTAACCATTAACATCTCTATTAAATCATTAAGGGTAAGTTAATATACTACTCAAAAAGTTTGGGTTGTTACATTCTTCCCCCCTTAAGAAATTTCATCCCCAAAATTTATACTTGAGGCCTAGTCGAAAAGGTGAGGTTACTTTTGCTTCATCATTTCCTCAGGCTCCCAAGTAGCTTCTTCATATTTATGATTCCTCCACAACACTTTCACAAGGTGGGTAGTCTTGTTTCATAGAACCTTGTCTCTACAGTCTAAGATCTCCACTGGCCGCTCCTTATAAGAGAGGTCATGTTCCAGTTGTACCACCTATTGGTTCAATACATGCGAAGGGTCGGGTATGTACTTCCTCAAGAGAGATACATGGAAGACATTGTGAACTTGAGCTAGGTTCAGTGGAAGTTCTAGATGATAGGCCACTGCTCCTATGCGATCAAGGATTTCATAGGGGCCAATGTACCTAGGAATGATCTTCCCTTTCTTCTCAAACCGCATGACTCTCTTCCATGGAGAAATTTGAAGGAAGACTTTGTCGCCAACACCAAACTCCAAGTCCCTTCGATGATTGTCAGCATAGCTCTTCTGCCAACTCTGAGCAGCCTTTATGTGTTGTTGGATGGCATGAACCTGTTCTGTCATCTCTTGCATGAGATCAGGCCCAAGAAGCTTTCTCTCACCAGTTTCATCCCAACAAGTAGGATTTCTCTATCGCTTTCCATACAGAGCTTCATAGGGTGCCATCTGAATACTCGAATGGAAGCTGTTGTTATAGGAGAACTCAACTAATGGGAGGTGTTGATCCCATCCACCTTTAAATTCCATTGAGCATAATCTCAGCATTTCTTCGAGTGTCTGAATAGTCCTTTCAGATTGGACATCAGTTTGAGGATGATAGGCCGTACTAAAATTCAATTCAGTATTCAGATCATGTTGAAGACTTCTCCAGAATTTTGATGTGAATCTTGGATCACAATCAGACACGATGGATAGTGGTACCCCATGCAGCCTCACCACTTCCTTTACATAAATCTTGGAAATTTGATACATAGAGAAATCTTCCCGAATAGAGATAAAATGGGCGGTCTTGGTGAGACGGTCGAAAATAACCCATATCGCATTGTTTCCTTTGGATGTTTTCGGGAGACCAGTTACAAATTCCATATTGATATTATCCCACTTCCATACTGGTATGGGTAGCGGTTGTAATACCCCCTTAGGAAGTTTTTGTTCTGCCTTTACTTGTTGACACACCAGGCACCTTGTAGTGTAATCAACAATCTCCCTCTTCATTTTATCCCACCAATAATGATCACGAAGGTCTCTATACATTTTAGTGCTTCCTGGATGTATAGAGAAAGTAGAGCTATGAGCTTCATCCATCAGTTCTTTCTTTATCTCTGGAATAGATGGAACACATAGTCTTGTACGAAATTTCAATACACCTTCTTGATCAATATTGAAATCAGGGAACTTCCCATCTTTTATAGCCTCCAACTTCTCCTGCAGCAAAGGATCTTCTTTTTGAGCCTTCTTGATCTTCTCTAGTAATGAAGGCTGAGAAATCATTTTGGATAGGGTTGATGATGTCCATTTCCTTATAATTCCCATGTCCAGTTTTACTAGATCTTTAATCAAGGGATCTCCTCGGATCCTCATTGTTGCCATAACAACAGGGTCTTTCCTGCTTAACGCATCCACGACTTTGTTTGCTCTTCCAGGGTGATAATGAATTGAACAATCATAGTCTTTAATAAGCTCCAACCATCTCCTTTGTCTCATGTTCAATTATTTCTGTGTGAAAAATATACTTTAAACTTTGGTGGTTAGTGTATATATCACATTTCTCCCCATAAAGATAGTGCCTCCATATCTTTAGAGAAAAAACAACTGCCGCTATCTCTAGATCATGTGTAGGATAATTCTTCTCATGAATCTTCAACTGTCGAGATGTATAAGCAATTACCTTTTCATTTTTCATGAGGACGCACCCAATCCCTTTCAGAGATGCATCGCTAAAAATAACAAATACTTCTCCGATAGAGGGTAGTGTTAAAACAGGTTCAATAACCAATCTCTTCTTCAGATCTTGGAAACTTTCCTCGCATTCTTTTGTCCAGATGAACTTAACCCCTTTTTGAGTCAACTTGGTTAGTGGATTAGAAAGCCATAAATTTTTTTTCACAAACCTCCTATAATATCCCGCTAAACCAAGGAAACTAAGAATCTCAGTTACTGTTGTGGGTTGAGGCCACTCCTCTACAACCATTGTCTTTGCAGGGTCAACTGAGATTCCTTCATTGGTTATGATGTGCCCCAAGAAAGCCACTTGTTGTAACAAAAACTCACACTTTCTGAATTTTCCAAAGAGCCTCTCCTTCCCTAGAGTTTTCAAAATAACCCTTAGATGATATTCATGCTCCTCACGAATTTTTGAATATATCAAAATATCATCAATAAAAACTACCACAAAGTTATCAAGGTAGTTCTTAAAGGCTCTATTCATCAAATCCATGAAAATAATAGGATCATTAGTCAAGCTGAAGGGCATAACAGTAAACTCATAATGCCCATATCTTGATCAGAAGATAGTCTTTGGGATATCTTCCTTCTTCACCCTCAGTTGATGATAACCAGATCAAAGTTCAATCTTAGAGAAGAATTGAGCCCCACGAAGTTGGTCAAATAAATCATCAATTCTTGGAAGAGGGTATCTGTTCTTCACTGTGATCCCGTTCAGTTCTCTATAATCAATGCATAGCCACATTGATCCATCCTTCTTCTTCACAAAGAGAACTGGTTCTCCCCAAGGAGACACACTAAGTCGGATAAACCCCTTCTCCAACAAGTCTTGGAGTTGTTTCTTTAACTCTTCTAGCTCCACATTTTCCATTCTATACGGGGTATTTGATATCGGTTGAGATCCAGGTATGAGTTCAATGGAGAACTCTACCTATCTTTCTGGGGGAGGTCTAGGTAACTCCTCAGGAAATACATCCATGTATTCCTAAACAATTGGAACATCTTCTATTTGTATGATCCCTTTTCCTTCTTCATCATCACCTATTAACTCCATAAAGAAAGATATAGGAGGTGCTTCTAGATAGGGATCAGTTCGGGATATCTCTCCTTGGAAGATAACTGTAGGTCGTTTATTCAAGACTACTGAGATTTCCTTACTTCTACATTTGATCTTAGCATTATACTTTGAGAGCCAGTCCATCCCTAGTATAACTTCGAATTCCAACATGGGAATGACTACTAGATTTGCGATAAGATTGTGCTCACTAAAGTAAACACTAGAGTCTCTAAACACTGTTGATGCATGGATAATCCCACTTGGAGTCTTGACTGAAAACTCTACCTCAAGAAATTCAGGGATTGATTCTATATTCTTTGCAAACTTGGAGGAAATAAAGGAATGCGTAGAACCAGAATCAAACAAAGTAGTTGCTAGTTTTGAGAGGATAACAAGAGTACTTGCTACCACGTGATTCAGAGCTTCAACTTTAGTTGTTGTGATAGAAAAAGCACGAACTTGCTCCCCTGGCCTTTGCTGAGGTTGATGGTGATTCCCCTCCACTGCCCTTGGATTTGGAAAAAGATTAGAATAGTGCCCAACCTGTCCACACTTGAAGCAATGGACTTCAGGTAAGGCCATAACCATCTTTCCTATGTCGTTAGTGTTGGGGATTTGAGGCTTCACCTCACTACGACAATTCCGAGCAATATGGCCTCCTCTTCCACCCTTGTAGCACTTGCCACTTCTGATCAAGCAGTTCCACGAATGCTTCTTCCCACATTTATTGCATGTGGTAAGTTTCATTTTCTTTCCACCTCTTCCCTGATCAAAATTCTTCCCTAAACTGGGCTGCAATGATCTCTTCTTGTCATTTGATTTATGAGACCACTGTGTCTCACCAAACTCTAGCTTGACTTTCATTGCACTCCGCACGATCTCCTCGTAGCTATCGTAGTCCCGGTTGGATAAATTCTTCCGCAGATGAGGTCTCAATCCACCAAAAAATCTATCAACCTTCCCACTTGGATCCATGACAAAGCTAGAGGTATATCGTGAAAGTCGGGTGAAGTTCATCTCAAAGCTTCCGACAGATTCGTTCTCCTTCTGCTTCAGCTCGAGAAACTGTTTCTCCATTCTTGTTCTCATGGAACGAGGGAAATAATTATTAAAGAATATTCCCCGGAACTCTTCCCACTCCATAGCTTCCATCTCCCCTCTAGGCTTCGTGTTTTTTACCAGTGACCACCACTGATCAGCTTCTCCCTCTAGGCGGTAAACAGCAAGGGTGACTTTTTCTTGTTCCAAACAAAGGAGTACAGAAAAGATCTTTTCAATGGAGCTTATCTATTATTCTGCAACCAATGGGTCAGTAGATCTACTGAATGATGGTGGTCGTTGATGCATGAAGGACTCAACAGAATGTTTTTCCCTTCGTGGTGAGATCGGCCTCTCAGCTTGATTCAAGATATTATTCATAACTTGAGTCTGTTGGTTAATCATTCGTATGAATGTTTCCATTCCTAATTCCATCAGAGGGCCGTCAGCACATGGTGCATTGCGGTCACCATCTGCACGGTTCCTCCTATTGCCCACCATTTTCTAAAAGAATAAAACCTTAGTGAGAAACTTATTTCATTTATGAATCTTTTAACTAAGACTTCATTCTTAGACAATTACATTTCTCTATAATTCCTTCATAATGATTCATAAAAAGCTTGTGATTAACCAAACATATCCCCAGGGAGTGTCATAACCAAGAGTGAAGAAAGGCCCGTTATCATGCACCAGTTCTCGTTCGAGTCTAGCTCAAAGCGGTGTTTTTGGGTTTTACCCCTATGTACATCTGTTCCAGAGCCACCTCTACCTGCTCGTATCCAGACAGGGATGTATTTGTTTGATAAACCACTTACTCAATACTTAACAAAATACCAGGAATTTTTCCTATATTTAAACTTTTCTATAGGGTTCTTCCTAAAGTTTTTATATCCTAATTTCCACAAATAACTAAACCATCCTCTGATACCAACTATAGCATCTCGCCTTTTTATAACATAAACTTTCATTACATTACACAAAACTGAGGATCTTTAAGGTTTAGTGTCTTGGAAACCAGGAACATAATATATGAAAACAACATAAATAATTCTTCTTAAACAATTTAAAGGATTATCCTTAAGTTCATCCTAGGTTCATTTCTGCATCTCATAACCTGGGGACATACATCAAATGAAAGGGTGAGCAGAAGGCCCAGTAAGGGAAACAAGAGAAACATTTTACATGTGGACTTGAGATACTTCAATAAGGTCATGAAAAGAAATTTAAGGCATGAGAAAGGAATCATGAGATATATCATAATAAAAATAACATTTTTCATAACTTGAATATGTGGCTGAAACATTTAATATTGACAATCATTTAGTTTCACCAAGGTCCATCCCCAAGGTGTCATTAAAAATTACCAAGGTTATTCACCAAGGTATCAGTCTAAATGGTCATCTCTAGAGATTAAGTCTTTACCCAATGCATTGGAGCGCTATCTGGGCGCACCCTTGAAATTTCTTTATTATCATGTGAGCCACATATATCATCATCAATCATTTCATAAAAAACCCATATAGCATAAAAGAAACGGGTTTCATTTCATAATCATAATGTTTTAAAAACTGCTTTAAAGACATGATCTTTATGTCACTTTAAACCCACGGAAAGGGAAAGAGGGTTTCATGTATGTAAATACCAGAATTTAAAATAGAACATTTTGATATATATGTGAATACCCCTGTAGAAATAAGAGCTTTGAGTATTCACTTAATAACATAAAATAATTTTGAGAAAAAGAGAGAGGCATTTTGAGATGAAAATTCTGCAGCATAACGACTACGTTACAGGGTTTTAGAAAACATTGAAAAGAGAGAGGACATGGGTCAACTACTCATAAATGATCTATAAAAATAGTATAGGTACATAATATAAAGGATATGAATCATGGTAATGAAATTTGAAGGAAATACCATTTGAAATGAAAAACATGGAAGTAAGACAAAAATAAGATTTCTCTTATAAAAATTCGGCAGCCTAACGGCGTCACTTAAACTTCAATAAAAATAAATTGACGAGATAAAATAGGATCTCTAATAATATGGTCATAAAATATTAGTATTATAGATATATAAATCATACCCTAACATAATAAAAAGGAACTTGAAAGACTTGACATGAAAATAGAACTTGAAAAATGAGAAGGGTAAAAGAATCCCTTACAAAATTCAGCAGCCTAACGGCGCCACTTAATCATTCATAAAACAAAATGATGAGAGTAAGAGGGGATCTATCATAATATGAAAATGAAAAGGGAGGTAAGAGGAATATAAAAGAACATACTCCCACATAAGAACATGGATCATAAAAGGAATGACATAAAAGAGATTACTTGAAAAGAAAGAGAGAGGTCGGATCCCTTACCATAAACGTAACTCTTAAAACTCAAAGGTTGGGACCTTGAGAGGCTTGAGGGCACCTTGGGAGGACTCCTTGGGAGGTAAGGAGACCAGAACTTCGTTGAGAATGATTTTGGAGTCCAAATTATGGGAGAATGGCTTGGTATTTATAGAGAAAGTGAGGGGACAAGGCATTAATGCCCAAGGGACACCTCATTGGTGGTTTTGGAAAAACCATGGGCTTTCCCATGGTATTTTCCCATGGTATTGTCCACTTGGGACACCTCATACCTTATATTACTATTCATAAGTCGACCATATTGATTACATACTAAATACATCATTTAATGATGTCATTAAACACCCGTACTTAAAAACTGTATTTTCACTATTCACTGAAAATTTATCTCTCAGAAAAATCCCAAAATTTAACCTTCACCAAAAATAGACACTCTAATTACAAATATGAACTCCATTTTATAAAAATAATTTTCTAAATATTTTTAATTTAATTTTTAAATAAAACACTATTCACAGAAAATTCATTTTTTCAGAAAAAAACCCAAAAATTACGATAACATAATATCGGTGCTCTGAGTTCAAAAATAAAGTCCATTTTATAAAAATACTTTTCAAAATATTTTTAATTTAATTTTTATTTAAAAAACATTATTCACCCCAAAAAACTAATACTTGACTAATAATTTATGAAACTGTTATTTACCCATTTTATTGAATCACATTACTTAATCTAGGTGTCTAAATTATATTAAAACTTTCTTTGAGTTAAATTACTAATCCATTTGGTCACATTACAAATCCTAAGCGTAAAATCACTATTCATAATTTACTATTCATCAAAAATTAAGTTTATTTTATTAGACTCCAAATTCCTTACTGAACACTTTTACAGAAGACCTTTTTTTGAAAATCATTACACATCATTAATTATTTAAGGTTTACATAAATATTTTAAAATATCCTTTTTTCAAAATTCATCAATAAATACATCCTAAAATTATCCGGACATTGGAAATTTCACAAACTTCGCTGAAGGAAGAAATCTCAATTTATTCATCCCAAGGGATTACACAAAGAAGCTAGGGTCTCGTCACATAGCCCCTTATAGAACCAGTATATGACCTAAGTGTAAGGTGTTCTATAGTGAGAGAATCTGAGGGAGGCTCAGATAACATTGCCCTAGTAGTAATCTCCACTAACTTTAACTTCTCCCGTAGGTGTTTCCGTTCAATCTTGACACTCTGGAGTTCGGCTTGGGCTTAGTCCAAAGTGAAGCCCAAAGATGCCACCTCCTTCCCAAGCTCTGATAAGTGGGATTCATAAGGTTCGAGTCTACTGGATGAAGCCATCGACTCCTCTTTCTGCATTAACCATTAACATCTCTATTAAATCATTAAGAGTAAGTTAATATACTACTCAAAAAGTTTGGGTCGTTACACGCACTTCCAACGACGCAAGGATGAGACTTCCTCAACAACGGAGGACCCCGTCACCCACCCAACATCTTCAATGCTGGGTTTCAAACGCGCTGATCCGAGATTACCCTGCAAATGGTACTCTCCCAATGGTGGAGGTGGCCATGCATGCCCTCCAATCCATCAGGATTCACCGGTCGCCTGCCCAGCAGCAACTACAAAGGTGGATCCAGACATCCCATGTCGCTGTCTCTAACCGTTTCAGGAGTCTATCCCCGGAACGGGACAATACATACCTCTCTTATCTTAGGGATGTGGATGAGGCAGACATTGGTGACTTCATCCCCACCAAACGGGGGTTCCACTCCAAGGCCCCCGCCGGCAGACGTCATCGCAGTCACGCTACGACTCGACATCCTCACGCCAAGGGGGATGTCTCCCCGAGGATTCAGGCCCATGCTCCCCGAGCTCCGGCCCCTCAGACCGCCTGACAAGGGCGGCAGACGTACAGTCAGGGACCGGTCATCACCCTGGTCCCTGAGGAGGAGCTCTGATGCCCAGCCACGGAGACGTACAATGAACATGCACCTACACCTATTCTCTCCTCCCAAGCCCGCCATCCAGACATGGCGGCATCATACAAGCCGGCACGCATCCCCACCGAGCTCCGTCAAGCCCGTCTCTCACGCAGGACGACACTTACTAGGCAGGCACCTCTCCCTACCCAGGGTCATGAAGCCCACCAACCTAACATGGTGGAGACCCAGCACCTGCAGGACCAGCTCCTGGCAGTTGCTTCAGATGCCCGCCATCTTGATATGGTGGCGATCAATAAAGCCCGCCACCCAGATGTGGCGGCAAATCATAGGCGGGCACGTATCCCCGCCAACAAAGGCCACTGGATCGATATGTTGGGAAACTAATATATGCTGGGCCAGCTCCCTGAAGATTCAAGTAAATCCTGCCACCCCAATGTGGCGGCAAATGAAGAGAGAAACCAGCGTATCCCGGTACAGTGGAAGATTTGTTCACCTGCCCCGACATAGGAAAATTTTCAGTACCCACTGACCACTGGAGGACCAGAGTAGGATATTCCTACTCTAATACCGGAATGGGCCTTCATACCTGTTCCAGTCAAAGATGTCTCTCTACATATCCTGGCAATGATGGAGGATTAGGTATCGATCCCAGATCATATCTTGCAGACTTTCCAACATATAATTGCATCGGCGGAAATAGCAAGGACTCGGGCCCATGAGCCCATCTCTCCAATTGAGGAGACCCATCTAAGAGATGAGATAGCTTCCTAGGAGTAGATCTGCATCCCTGCTCCTACCCAGGAGGGTCGCTGGCTATATTCCGCGATGCAAGGGCAACTGGATCGAGCAGCTTCACTCGTTCCAATTGGGGGACAACCGTCCATCACGGTGGATGCTCCATAGCAGGAATATATCCCTGCTAAAAGTCAAGATGTTCGTCGGAACATCCCAGGAACATCATGGTACCCAATTAGATAGGGACCCAAAGGAGGTGAAGGCCGTTGTCGATAGCAGACGGTCCCCGCTGCCCGCAAAAGAGCGCCCCGAACGCACCGAAGGCTGCCGGAAAATAAAGAGCGGGATGATGACTCCACTCTACTAGAAGCTGGGGTTTCTGACGCCACTAAGCACACATCAAAGGCTCAAACCCCCGCCCACACATTACCATATTATGGGAGTGGCAGTAGCAGTTGAGAAGGTCCTCCCCATAATGGTGCTACCAACAGCTCTGAAGGTCCTCCCCAGAGCACTCGTGGGGGCCTTCCCCGCAGGCATATAACGATTGGTCACGATAGCTTCTCTCTTGATGCGAGTCACGGAAACCCTCCACATGACCAGAAGATCGAGCAGAAAGAAGGTCCTCCACTTGCTGTGGTCCACCCTGAAGGTCGTCCTCGGGGTATACACTGCAATCACTCTCCATGCAGTGGGACCACAGATTATGACGGTAGTCCTCACTATCATTGTCGCAACTACGTAGTTCCTCCCCATAGTGACGTCTCATTATGACAAGAAGGACCTCCCCTTGTCATGGCCTGCCCTGAAGGTCCTCCCCAGGGGTTACGCTGCAACGGAACTCCACGCAGCCAGGCATCAGGTCACAGTGGTAGTCCTCGCCACCCTGATAATGGAGTTCCTCCCCATAGAGACGTCGAGAAATGAGAAGGCCTTCCCCTCATTGCGGTACATTCTGGAGTCCCTCCCCAGGATGTATCACGTAGACATTCTCCCTGCGGCAGTAGTAATGGTAGTCCTCGCCATTGCCGCAGTTGTGATAGTAGTCCTCACCACCATGGCCGCCATCGCGAAGGTCCTCCCCGCAATGGCCCCAAGCAACCAGAAGGTCCTCCCCTTCTCGTGGCGTGTCCTGAAGGTCCTCCCCAGGATGCGCGTCGAACGCCAAGCCATGATGGTCATCCTCACCATAATGGCAGTTATTGTAAAGGTCCTCCCCGTAACAACGCTACGTAGCCAGAAGGTCCTCCCCTTGCTGCAACATGCCTTGGAGGTCCTCCCCAGGGTGTGCACTGCAAAAGTCCTCTATGCAATGAAGCATCAAGCAGTAATAGTAGTCCTCACCATTAAGACCATCATTGCGAAGGTCCTCCCCGCGATTACATATTATATCAGCAGGAAGGTCCTCCTCCTGCCGAATCAAGAACCGAAAGGCCCTCGTATGCCGAGGCACTCAGAAGGGCGGGATCGAGCATGTTAGAGTTCCAGCTTATCGCTAACGACGCCCTTCTTCGATCAGGAGCTATTCCAGTGCCGCGTTCATCTTCTGAACCACCTCAGAATCACCCACAAGACAATTCGATACCTACCGGTCCCACTGCCTCTGACTATAGTGAGAGCCTTAGTTGGGATGACTAGGTAGGGGAATCACTGGCGGAGGAATATGACGATATGCTGCACTGGAGGAAATGACTAGCCAGGAATGATATACTAGTTATGTTTTGGCCCATGGCCACCTCTCAGTACGACATGCCTAGAGAGTTTTCAGAAGAATGCATGCGCAACATCCGCCATAATATATGGACAACCCTACGCCGGCTAAAATCGAGCTTCCTTCTCTTGGAAGGGTATGTTGACCACGTCAAGACGATAGGGGACCTCCTGCATCACATCGACCTGAAGGCCCATTCCTCGATGCGACAACAACTCCCCGAGAGGCGCAAAGGGAATATGGAGGCAGCTTGCCTCCGTACACTGTACCAGCTGCGCCGCCTCATCAGTGACGCTCCAATGGGAGTCCATATCAGGGGCCGGGGGGAACACGGAGCTCTGCATTTCACTCCTCTCCCCACCCAGAAGAACCTGTTTGTTATGGTGTCTTGAAACGTCGTCACATCGAGACGACAATCAGGTGGACCCCCTGCTCAGGAAAGGCAACACACCCAACAGAGTCAGGCCTCGAGTAAGTCCCAGAAGCGTCAGGCCCGGCGGGAACGAGCCATTTAAAAATTCATGAATCAGGACACCAAGAGCAGACAGCAGGCCTCTCACCAAAGAGAGGCCAATCAACGATCTCTGACTGCCTCCCCAAAAGGGACTGATCCACAGGTGAATTTGGCACCAGATCCTGTTCACCCCCGGATGGGGGCATGCAAGATCAGGCAGGTCGCGATAGCCACAACCACTGCCGTAATCTAGGGTCAACCCCAGCCTGTTGGGATGGAGTAATTTTTAATAACAAATGCCCCCATAAGACCAATAAAACTGGGAAGAGACTCAACATCCGGGGAACGGAGCCAACCCCATCCCTCAGGGCTGGGGGCATTATTACCCCCTCAACAACAACCTCCCCACGAGAGTCGGTATTATCTCATATAGGGAGGACAGTCAGGAGAGGAGGTTCCCGTCCTATCCCGTCATATGAATCATCATCCCCTATGAGAGGAAGGAACATCATAAGGTCGCATCAAAGAACTCTCCACGTCACCCTTTGCAAAGAAGTTCGAGGGAAATCCCAGGTCATGAGAGGGAAGTCCAGCAGAAGACGCGATAGATCCTATTCTTATTTGGAAGATGACGTCCCCTCCACTCCGCAATATGCATTCATCAACACTATAGAGGCTAACCCCATGGGTGACACCGGGGAAAATGAAAATCCGGACGGATCGGGAGACGACGGTTCTGGTCAGGCTATGACTCACAACGAACCCCTAGGTGTGCACACCCGGAACCAGAGGGACACTTTAAATATGACCGCCCCTTCAGCTAACCTCCCTCCACCTACCCTACGAGCATCCAACAAGGACAGGAACAAAGGAATAGTTACCCTTAACCCGTCCCCCTCTCTCGATAAAAACGATCCACTCACGCTCGAAGAGAGGTTCACTCGATAGGAAGAAGAGATGAAAGAATTGAGGTGGCTTAACACTGAGCTTCTCTAGAGGAACCGCCTTATTGAAAGTGCATCCCAAGAAGAGCCACGTCAGGAACTCCCGAAAAGTGAACCTCAAAGGCTAAGGTTTGCCTCGGCAGATGAAATACGGCCAGGGCTCCCGTCTAATAAGGCACCTGGCCCGTCCAACTACCTAGATGTGGATCCAGATGAATACCAGGATTTCCCTCCACTTAGGAGGCAACCAGAGAAAGTACGCCCGAACCCTCCGAGGGTACCCCGAACGGAATATGCACCCTTGGTGCCGGCCAACCCGAGCCCTCAGGCAATGCCTCGGGCTACGCCTACCCATGGCCGGGCCCAACATGATGTAAACTAGGGACTCACCAATACCATCGAGGAATTAACAGCTCGACTAGAAGTGATGGAAGGTCGACACACTCCGATATAGCCGGCGAGGAAACCTTACCCAGATTGGGTGACCAACACACCACCTCCACCCAATTATGGGAGCCCTGTATTCCCCATATTCAATGGATCAGGCAATCCAGAGCAGCATTTGATGCACTAAGCGTCCTATTGTGACCCTATGATGGGAACTCCGGAACAACAGGAAGCAGTGAAACTCAGATGCTTCATACGGACCTTGCAAGGATCCGCCTTCATCTGGTATACGAGTCTGTCGGCCCAGTCGATAAAGAGTTGGGAGGACCTCTGACAGTAGTTCCTGTTTCACTTCAGCTCAACGCTGTCCAAAACAATGGTCATCGGTCTCATGAACTGCAAGCAGAGGGAGAATGATAGGGTCGCAGATTTCATCGCCATATGGAAAGGTCTGACCTATTCTCTGAATAGTCCAATGCCGCAAGATGAGATGATAGCCATATGCATCGATAATCTTAGAGATGAGCTGTGAACACTGCTCATACCGGTGGAGTGCACCACTGGCTTCCGCCATCTCTCGGCCATTGCCCAGAGAATTGAGGACTCCCTGCAGTGGACTAATTCAAAGTCCCGAATAGCCTCACAGGCTCCTTTGAAGAGAGCTCTTAGAGATAAAGCGTCCGTTGTCACACTCAAGCCGGCCCCTGTGCTCGCTCCACCACTCAAGCCTCCACCAAATCGTCAAGGCCCCCCTACATATCAGTAGCCGCCCCTGCCTAAATGGGACGATCAGAAAGGACCAAAGTGGAACCATTTTGAGGAGATAAGAAAAAAAGTATACTCATTCAGAGACGATCAAGTTCATGGCTACTTCATTGCCACCATGAACTGTAATCTGCTCCACCTCCCAGAGCCAAGGAAACATGAAGAAGTCGGCCGTGATGACATTCCAGATTACTTCCCCTACCATCGGATGTTGGGGAATAGTATCCGAGAATGCTTCATCTTCAAAGACCTCCTGCAGAGGATGGTAGATTCTAGACAAGTCGATCTGAGACCACCCCTATCACATGTGGCATGTATCTCTACCACCAACTCCGGCAAAGAGGAGGGGTGGAAAAAAGTCACCAGTAAACAGGGGAAGAAATTTGATAATTTGATGACTCAGAAGACTATCAAATGAGCCCAAGGCATACTATGAGCTCAACTACAGCAGCCGGTGTTGTCACCAACAGCCCCTGGAGCTGTAGAGCCGACCACACCGGCCTCACAATCCTCTACGAGCCGGTCATCTAGGATGAGTCGAAGGAGGAAACAATCCCAAGAGGAGCAGTCCGCGACGGGGCCAAAGTTAGTCCCAACCCTAGCAGACTTTATGCCCTCACATTTGACACCACGAGCACCGACCCACCAAATGGCACCATCAAAGACAACCGACCAGGTTGACTTGTCAGAGGATGAGGAGCCAATCTTTGGTTCTATCAACGTCATCCATCTCATGGAATCATTCCATGGCGAAGGGTATGACTACGGACCTGAGTTCCCTGCACGATGAGCCGGGAGGAGGAATTGCAGAGGCATAGAATACCAGGGGAGGTGCAGCCGCAACCGAAACCAACCCTACAGTTGGACCCCGGCCCAGACCGTCAATATTGCGGAAACTCGTGGGAGATCCCTTCAGTGGACTCAGTAGGAGAGAGAATACCCCTCCACCTCCACAAGTAGCCACTCTGGCCCTGTTATTTTGTGATACCCACCAGAGGAGGAACAAGTTTCTGGATGCCTAGTGCATTCAAACAGACTGGCTAGACCAAGTCCTCAAAACGCGAGAACACCATCGACATCCGTCCCTATGGCCGGTCCCTCCTCGTCGAGTGATCCAGCTCCCAAAGCACCCGCTAAGACTCTCCCACCAACGAAGAAGTGTCAACTGCTGGAGAAAAAATACAACATCCTTAAGTAGATGGCATCTGTATTGGCCAAGTTGTTAATCCTAGATGCCCTGAGTTTGTCACCCGACCTTAGGGAGGCGCTTCTTGATCAGCCCCCAGGAATTCCAAGCCAAGGTAGCTGCCGTCGAGATTTACTGGGCGGAGACTGCCCCAGCTGAAAGCAATGCAATGATTTCCTTCACCGTTCAGGACGAAGTTTCCATCATGCAAGGACACATCAGACCTATATATGTGTCCGGCACACTGAATAGTATTGAGATCCTAAAAGTCTTTATAGACAATGGCTCTGGAGTTAACCTCCTTCCCCTACGGACACTCCGTAAGTTGGGCTACAGTGAGGACGATCTAATTCCCTCAGCCACAACTTTGTTAGGTTATGACAAGAGTGAGAAGAAAACAATGGGACAAATTAAGATAAAGACACATTTTGGTGACCTGGTAGCCTAAACAGAATTCCTGGTGGTCCGGCAGAGCAAAACATTCAATGCCCTGTTGGGAAGGCCATGCCTCCATAAGCACATGGTCGTTCTTTCATCCTAACACCAGTGTATCAAGTACTGCGTCAATGGACAAAGAGGGATGTTTCACGCCGAAAAGTCCCCTTTCAAGCTCTCGGAGTCACATTACATCGACGCCGGGTTCTATGAGAAAAAGAAGAATAAGACTTTGATCGACGACGTCGACTGGATCCCCGCTCCAAATGGCCTGGAAATGGTCCCCGATGACCCCCTAAAGAATCTTGGCAGAGGTTATGTCTTGCCCATAAACCATGTTGAGAGTAGGAGTTCGAGTACGGACACGCATTTGGATGTCCTCATGACTTCATCCATGATGGTCGAGCACGAAAGTGCGAGAACGTCTACCAACCCTCGATTTGGGGATGAATGCTAAAGCAGGGATGCCCATAATGCCTCTCCCTCAAACCCTCGAAGTCTCAGATCGGAAACTCTCTCCTCGTCAGATCAAGAGGATGAGGACTTGGGAGAAGAAGAGGGGGATGATCTCAGAGATGCACCTCCCGTATTTGAGGAGGGTATCTCCACCATTGTGAACGAGCTCAGGGAAATAAACCTGGGTACCGAAAAAGACCTGAGGCCCACTCTCATTAGCGTAGCCATGTCTCCTGTGGAACACGAGGTATATACCTCCTTCCTAAAGCAACATCAGGATGTCTTGGCATGGAATTACATGAAAATGCTAGGACTCGATCCCGAGGTCGCGACGCATCACCTGGGTCCTCCAGAAGACCACCAGGGCTACAAACAGGCTGCTAGAAGGAGACACCCCTCACATGCTTCCAAGATAGAGGCTGAAGTCGATAAGATCATTAAAGCGGGCTTCATCAGGGAAGTCCAGTACCCTATTTGGTTGGCCAACATCGTCCCTGTCAAGAAAAATAATGGTCAAATCCGCATCTGCATTGATTTCATAGACCTTAATCGGCATTTTATGAAAGATGACTTCTCAATTCCAATCACTTAGTTGTTAATTGATGCGACGACCGGGTATGAGGCTATATCCTTCATGGACGGCTATTCCAGATATAATAAAATCAGGATGGCTCGAGAAGACGAAGAAGCCATTGCCTTCAGGGCCCCTCAAGGGGTATTCTGTTACAGGGTCATGCCCTTTGGTCTCAAGAATGCTGGCGCCATGTATCAGTGTTCTATGCATCAGATCTTTAAGCTGTTCTTGGGGAAATTCGTTGAATGTTATGTGGATGACCTAGTGGTCAAGTCCAGATAGCGCTCAGATCACCTGTCAGACCTTGAAATCGTCTTCAATAATCTATGACAGCATACCTTGAAGATGAACCCCTTGAAATGTGCCTTTGGGGTTACCTCAGGGAAATTTCTTGGCTTCGTCGTACGCCATCACGACATCAAAGTCGACCCTGAGAAGATGAAGGCTATCCTGAGCCTGCCTCCCCCTTGAAATCTCACTGAGCTGAGGGGATTCCAAGGACACCTAGCCTATATTATGCGGTTAATATCCAACCTGGCAGGAAATTTTTTTCCCTTCACCAGGTTGATGAAAAAGGGGGTCACGTACCAATGGACAGACGAGTGCCAAGAGGCGTTCGACAACTTGAAGAAGTACCTCTTAATCCTACTAGTGCTCATGCCCCCAGTTGAATGAAGGCCTCTCATTATATATGTGACGGCCCTAGAATGGTCATTGGGAGCCTTCCTCACACATAAGAACGACGACGACAGATAAAATAGTCTCTATTACCTCAGTCGGACCATGATTGATGCTGAGACTCGATACTCAAATATCGAGAAGAGATGTCTGGACTTGGTCTTTGTGGTTCAAATGCTGCGACATTATCTGCAGCATCATAAGGTCCATTTGATCTCGTGGAGTAACCTGCTCAAGTACATCCTCAGTCGCCCATGCTAACCGGACGCCTATCACGATGGGAGATCATCCTGAAACAATTAGACATCCGGTTCGTGCCTCAAAAGCCATCAAGGGATAGGCATTAGCAGACTTTCTGGTATAGCACCCTTCAACAGGGACCACTGCACCAGGCGCTGAACTACCTGATGAAGATATTTTCTCGGTTCAAGGGGAGTTCCTAGCATGGGAAATGTACTTTGACGGCGTGTCCTGAAGCCCCACTGGGAAGAGGATGGAGGATCCCAGATTCAACAAAGTGGGTCTGGGGATAATACTCGTGTCCCCAGAAAAGGCAGTTTTTCCATATTCCTTCCTTCTGTCAGAGATATGTATGAACAATGAAGCAGAATATCAATCCCTCATTGCAGACCTGGAAATCGCACTCTAGGCATGAGTACAACACCTTAAGTTAAAAGGCGATTTAGAGCTAGTCATCAAGCAAGTCAACGGTGACTATGCTATCAAAAAGGAGGAGCTGATCCCCCTGTTTGACCATGTCCGAGGGATAATGGCCGAGTTATTCATAGAACCGACATTGACTTATATTACCCGGTCCCAGAACGCTCAAGCTGATGCATTAGCCAATACGGCCACAACCCCAGCCGACCCAGACCGGGATGAAATGGTTATCAGTACTGCTCACCATCGAATGGTATTGCCATTTGTTCAAGCTAAGATGGAATAGATCCACGAAGTCAGTCCTGTCCCCGAGCCATATGCTCCTGCTACCAGCTGGATGTCCCCCATCACGAACTACCTTCAACAGGGAGTGCTTCCATCAGATAGGGCTGAGCGAGAGAAAATACGGAGAAGGGCAATCAATTTTGTCTTATGTGGCAGCGCGGGTTAGAAAGAGGTCCTCTACAAATGAGGCATCGATGGAGTGCTCCTCAGATGCATTGACAGAGAAGAAACCGCTACCGTCATGACTGAAGTACATGCAGGAGCATGTGGAGCACATCAACCAGGGACCAAACTCTCCCATCAGGTTCGAAGGCTTGGGTACTACTGGCCCACAATGGCACGAGACTTAGAGCATTTTACCGCAAAATTACACTCATGCCAGATCCATGCCAACTTCATACACCAACCCCCGGAGTTACTTCATCAAGCTAAATACTCCTGGCCATTTGCCATCTGGGGGATGGACGTCGTGGGACCATATCCTCCCACCACGGCCGAACAACTAATGTATATCCTCATGATGACCGACTTCTTTTCAAAATGGGCAGAAGCCATACCCCTCAAGGAAGTTGGGGCAAGAAATATTTTCAGATTCGTGAAGGCCAATATCATCACCAGATTTAATGTCCCTCATACTATATTGAAAGACAACGGAACCAATTTCTTCACTACTGAGTTGGAAAAGCTATACCACGAGTATGGTATCAAGGCTAGCCACTCATCCCGCTACCAGGCAGTGGCCAACAGATATATAGAAGCTTTCAACAAGACCCTATCCAACATCCTCCAGAAAATGGTGGAAAAAGACAAGAATTCATGGCCGGATAAACTCCTCCATGCATTATGGGCTTATCGAACCACAATCCACACCACTACTCAGTCTACCCCATACGCATTGGTGTACAGCACAGAGGCGGTCCTACCTATTGAACTCCAACTTACCTCACTCCGCGTTTCCATCTGTGATCAATTATCAGATGATGAGTAGTCAGAAAAGTGGCTAGGTGAATTGGAATAGCTAGACGAGAAGCAGCTGCACACTCTGCACCACCTGGAAGTGTACCAGAATCGAATCGCACGAGCCTTCAACAAAAAGGTCCACCTCCGGTCTTTCTTGGAAAGAGAATTAGTGCTGGTCCTCTGGACCCCAATGATACCCGGCAAGAAGCCTCCAAAGCTGGAGCCCAAGTGGGAGGGACCATATATTGTACAAAAGGTCTACTCCAATGGAGCATATTCCCTAATATCCATGGATGGGAAATCCACCACATCTCCCACCAATGCGAGATTCCTGAAGAAGTATTTCGCATAGAGACAAAGAACTGTTTGTCCGAGCTATATGACACTAAACTGCCAAGCACCTCGTTCTCACTGCATGACGTTAAACTGCATGGAATCTAATAATTCCCCTTTTTCCTAACCATATGACGTTAAACTGTATGGCCCACATCCTCACCACATTACATTAAACATCATAGAGATTGACCTTACCGCATGATGATAAACTGCACATACAATTTGATTTAAAAACACCCCCTTTCCCCTGTGTACGGAACAGACCTGCACTGGGCGTATCATCTTTTAGAGAACTATGTGAGGCTTGAATCCTACCCTCGCAGGATACGTAGTAATTCCAGAATTCCACGCCCTGGCCCAGCCACTTCAAACAAAAAAAAAAGAAACAAAAACAAAAACAAAAATTCCCATCCCCCCGTGTATGGACCGGACCTGCACGGGGTGTGCCCATCGTCCTAACCACATGACGTTAAACTGTATGGACTCCTTCATCATCGTATGATGCTAAACTGCACAGATTCCAGAGAACTACGTATGGCTTGATTCCTGTCCTCGCAGGATATGTAGCGACGCTAGGATCCCTAGTCTTGGCCCAGCCCCCTGAATTAAAGATAAAAAATTCCTTCCTTCCCCCCGTGTATGGACCAGACCTACATGGGGTGTACTCATTCCAGATAACTACGTACGGCTTGATTCTTGCCCTCACAGGATACATAGAGATGCCAGGATCCCTAGTCCTGGCCCAGCCCCTTAAAAAAAGAGATGTCCTTTCCCCCCATGTGCGATCTAGACTGACACGGGTTGTACTTTTCGTCCTTACTACATGACGTTAAATTGCACGGAAAATGATGTTAAAAATTCCCCTTTCCCCATGTACGAACCAGACCTGCACGGGGTGTATATCTTTGTCTTTACCTCATAATGTTAAACTGCACGGAAGTTGTCCCCACCGCGCGACGTTAAATTGCACATACCCCCCTTTTTTTCTTTCACATCGGGACACCTTCGTCCTTACCGCATGACGTTAAACTGCATGGAGTTTGTCCTCACCACATGATGTTAAACTACACGGACTTCATCATGACCCACTCAGGACACATGGAGATATGAGCTGGAGACAATCCTTGCACATTTGGATACATCCTTTCCATACATCAGACTCCACAGTCCAAATAATTATAGATCTTCATAACCACTCATGGCCATCAGAGGTATAAAGTCATTGATCTGTGGACACCTTTATCCGACTATGCATACCATGCCCTCAGTATCTCTTCATATTGATATCCCCTAGACCATCTACCAAAGGC
Source organism: Viscum album (assembly GCA_963277665.1). Classification (NCBI taxonomy): domain Eukaryota; kingdom Viridiplantae; phylum Streptophyta; class Magnoliopsida; order Santalales; family Viscaceae; genus Viscum; species Viscum album. The sequence continues at coordinate 2,137,942,233 of OY728138.1, forward strand.
AATATTTCCGTAGGCGGCACTCTTCCTAGCTTCGTACGCTTACTGGCCTCAGAGCCCCCATACCATACCTCTTGATCCAGAAGTTTACGACGAAGTGGTTTACAAGTTCGTTCCCCTTTTCACATTCAATTGTTTCCAGGTTTTCCCTATTTGGATAGCCTGTGTGTCCTCCAGTGGTTCACATAGCGACCTGCATCAACAAACATCAAGCCAGGACTAGGCTACTTTGACTCAACGGACTATTGCGGTGAAGATGTTTCTTGTATACCCGAACACCATTATCCCCACGTGCCGAACTCTACACTATGAGCAATCACGGATTTTCATAATTATTCATGGCCATCAGAAGTGAAAAGTTATCAACCTGGGGACACCATTGTATGACAGTGCATACCATGCCCTCAATGGCTCTGCATAATGATATCCCCTGGCTTGTCCACTAAAGGCAATATTTCCTCGGGCGGTACTTCTCCTAGCTCCGTACGCCTACCGGCCTCAGAGCCCCCACACCATACATCCTAATCCATAAAACCTCTAAGTTTCATTTTACGACCTTAATACCCTGCCTTGTCCTAAGTATATCAGAACATATTGACTCAGTTATCCTTCAAGTGATTGCAGCAATAGTCACCCAATGGTCTGAGCTCTATGACTGATAATCTAGGAGTACCTCATCCTTACCACATGACGTGAAACTGCATGGAATGAAGGCACACCCCTGCGCAAAAAAGAGAGAGAAAATATCAGCATATGGGGCTCTTTGAAACTCAACAAGAAACTAGGGACAGATATCCCTGACATGTACAAACATTCCCCTGCCAAATTACAGGCTTCATGGCCCAGATAATTGCGGATCCTCATAACCACTCATGGCCATCGGAAGTGGAAATCTATCGACCCATGGACACCTTTATACGACTATGCATACCATGTCCTCCGTAGATCTGCATAATGATATCCCCTGTCTCGTCCATCAAAGGCAAGATTTCCATAGGTGATGCTCTTCCTAGCTCTATATGCTTACCGGCCTCAGAGCCCCCATATCACCTCTCCTGATCCAAGAGGCCCCGGAACCATGATTTACGCCATCAACCCCCCCTTTCACATCTGGGGCATGTTGAGGTATTCAAGCCCAGTTATATTTTGATGAAGAGAAGCCTTCACAAAAATGCCCCCGTCCATTCCGCATGACGTTAAACTGCACGAAAACCTTTAAAGATATCCCCATCCTCGCTGCATGACGTTAAACTGAACGGAATCCTTTAAAGATATCCATGTCTTTACTGCATGACGATAAACTACACGGAATCTATCCTCCCTGCATGATGTTAAACTATATATCAACCTTTAAAAATGCCTCTTGTCCTTACCGCATGACGCCGAACTGCACGGATTATGTCCCAACCACATGACGATAAACTACACGGTTATACTCATCATGGGTTCAATGAGAAACAGAGGATTTTATTCATCTTTCAGTGCACAGGTCAGACCTGCACGAACCATCGCCTCACACCAGCGTGAGAAAGAATTACTTCACCCATTCTAAAGAAGTTTAGTCTAGATATTTCCCCCATATTCAGGCACCCCCTCATCATAAACCATACTCTGTACTCAAAAAAAGGGGCCGAACTCTCATAAGCCACCCATGGTGGTCCCAAATCTCAACTTCCCCGAAGTTGCTCGGCTATCAAAAGTGAATAGTATTTGACTTAACGAAACCTTTGTACGACTATGCATACCATGCCATCAGCGGCTCTGCATATTGATCTCCACTAGCCCGTCTACCAAAGGCAAGATTTCCTTAGGCAATGATTCTCTGCGTACGCCTCTTGGCCTCTGAGCCCCCATTTCTATCCTGGGATTTGGAAACCCTCTGATCTATTGTTTACCAACCTCTTCCACAATCCTACCTGAATGCAGAGGAACGTCTTTGAAAAAATTACCGAGAACCCAGAGAAGTCGTTCCATTTCAGATGATGTCCCAGCTGCATGACTTTAAACTACACCAAGCCCCAACCGTCCTTTACACTTGATAAATGCGTAAGACAGGAACCTTTCTTCCACACTCCTGATTGATATGGATGTTCTCAAAACCCTTTCAGATGTCACATTCCCCTTCTGAGCCACCCCTGGTGGTTTTCTTAATTTTCCAAGCCACCCATTGTGGTTTCCATAAGCCAGACTTCCATGAGGTCCCCTGTCCATCAGAAATGGATAAGCCTTTGGCTTAAGGGCACCTTTGTATGAATATGCATACCATGCCCTCAGCGGATCTGCATATTGATCACCCCTGGCCCGTCTACCAAAGGAAATTTTTCCTTAGGCAACGCTCTTCCTACCTTTGTACGCCGACACGACTCCCATTCCTTGAGACATGCCCTGCATGCCATTCAAATTTAAACATGTTTCCTCCCACGTGCGTCTGAAAGGTATTAATACATATTTTAATTAGTTGAACCCCATTGGGGCCCACACCCCCACCATATTTAGTCAAAGCTGTTTGACCTAAAACATCAGTAGTGATTGTCTTGTCAGCAGGACATTAAACCGCTCACAGAAGAAAGAGGCACAAAGCCTGTTAGGCCAAAAAACCAAAAAGGGTGACCTAAGAAAAAGTTGGGTTATACCCACTGGGTCCATACCGAATGGGCCCAGGCAAAATCAGGGAATTAAAAGAAGAAAAAAGAAGGCAAAAAGTTTGTAGGGTTTTTCTATAAAACCCTAGCAATAGTCAGACTACGCTCTCTGGATCCCATGGTCCAGGCATAAATTAGAGCATGTTTTCCTGAGTTACGATTAGTTCTAATTCAGTGAATGGTTTTTCTCGCAACAATTGTTCTAAGTAACAATCAAATTCCACAGTAACAAGTGATTAACAGAGACTGTGTTTTGTTCAAACAAAAAAAGAGATGACATCCACAAGACAGGGTCTCTCCTTCACACAAAAAAAGAGGGGTGGGGGGGGGGGGGAAGAGGGTTATGTAAAACAAGTGATACAAAATTAGCTCTGATAGTTATAAAGGAGCTAGAATTTCTCTCCCCACCAGATCGGCGACTGCGCGGTGAAGGTCATTGCAAGATTGTTCCAACACTACCTTCTCCTTGGTTTCAGCCTCAACCACCGAACAGATACGCTCCACTACGGTTTAGAGATCGTTGATCCCTTTTTTGGTAACTTCAATATGACCAGTCATGGTTGATAACTGATCCCTCAGCATCTCAACCCATTCTTCGCATGCATGCAGCTCAGAGGATAGGATGGCCGCCTGATCTCGAGAGATCGCCTCCCGTGCTATCAGTTGATGGAGCTTTGTTGTGGTTTCCTCCAAGGTTAGGGCCCCACAATGAGTGGTCTCGAAGTGTGAAAGCTTGCATTAATTAGTGATAGCTTCCTCATGGACCATGACAACTTGGAAAGCAAGAGAATGGAACTGCCAATAGTCAAAGCCACCCGACCCCAAACCTAGGAAGAGCTGACGAAGAGGTTCAGTTTTCATTGCGATTTCAGCTAAGGGGGTTTCAGTGATGATTTCACAGATTTGGGGCCAGGACCACCTACTCACTTCCCGGTGGTACGCCATGGTACGAGGATCTTTGGTATCCTCCCTGGACGACACGAGAACAAAGTCTGGCATGGCAGCCCGCGCGGACGTGTTCTCACTAGAAGTTGACCCTGAAGCTGGAAAGTCTGGAGACCCTAACTCCGGTTCAGGCTTGGGGACCAAGTTTCTAAGCTCGGTATTGACTGGTGGAACCTCTGGGATGGTCTCGTTGGGACCCGAATCCATAGGTTCGTCCTCATCCATGAACAAGAAGGATGGATTTTCCTGAACTGCGGCTACCGCAAGGTTGGGAGAGGGAAGTTCTCTGAGTCGCTTTGATCGATGAGCCATTAGTCGGTCCTCCCTTAAAAATGATGAGGAAGGTGTAGTGGATGCAGCAGCCACCATACCTTCTGATTTAGGAACCTACCAGACAGACTTCCCTAGGATCCCATCAGGATAGCATTTTACCCATCTTTTTGCATACTCCATGGAAAGGCCGACAGCCACGCCCGTATCAGGTAGGGGAACACTTGCGTCAGATCCCTCCCGCATCAGCATCAGCCAACACAGACGAAGTATGGCTGGATGCATTCCTTGAGCCTGAGAAGGGGGAAGGGAAACTTGGACTTGCATGCACCCGAACTAGCGAGAAAAGTGATACGAGACGTACAACTCACACAAAGAAACACCGCCGATCTGTGCAGACAGAAACCCGTCCCACAGGAAGACCATGTAAGAGCGCTCCTCCAAGATCCCCTAGCAGTTTTGAACTAAGACGCCAGAATGGGTGGGGTAGGGAGTGTAGATAAACTAGGAGAAGTCGCTCAGGAGCTTGAGGACTTCACTAGAGCTAAGAAAATTCAAGTGAACTCTGGCTATATCCAATAGGGTAGGCTGGAAGGTAGGAAGAAGGATGGCCATATTATGACGATATTCGTAATAGCGATAGTGATCCGGCACCCAGCCGTACAAAAATTGAATGTCCCTCTTAGACGGTAGGGTGACTAGCCCACCTGCATGTGTCTCAATAGCTCATAGATATGGGCCAAAGTGGGCACGAATAAATTCACCAAGAGGCCCTCTGATAACTCGGCCGCCATCATCAAAGTGTAGGCCCGAACGCCTGGGTTAACATCTCAGGAAGGAAATAGCCATCCGCTCAAAATCATAGCAAATAGACCGGCCAACTGGAGCATAGGCGACACACTAGGGCGCACCTCGTAACCCCATGAAAGGTAGTCGCCTGCTTCCAGAACCGCCCAGTAGGAGCCCTGAATGGTTCGTGACTGTTGGGAAGGATGAGTCCTGGGATGCTTAATCTTCGGCATAGGACTAGTGGTGTTCAGAAACAACCCTATCCAAGTGCTATAAGGAATAAGCGAACGAGTACGCAAGGCCGGACCCAGTGACTTCTCCGCCATGGTCAGCAGCTCTTTCGTCAATAAAAGCACCTGTTCAACGTCGTCCCATGCATCGGGAGTGGAAAACAATTCATCACACATCTCGCCAGCAATCGGAAGTCCTCCTATCTGGTAGATGTCCCACAGACTAATGTCGAACTCCCCATGGGCGAGGTGGAAAGTATTAGTACTTGAACACCAGCGGCTGAACAGGTCGGGTATGATCGAAGATCGTGGGTAAATAGAAAATTGGGAATGCCACACTGTGGAGTATAGGTTGACCACTTCTAGTGAATTGGGAGACTCCCATAGATGATGATGGAACTAGAAATCCCAAGCCCAATCGTTTGATAAGAGCCTGCTGGACCGAAGATCCCATATGGGGACCCACCCTGCATCAGGATTCCTTCGAGCAAGGTTGATAATAGAAGGGTAGTCTTTAAGGACAGCTTTATGAAAAAATTCTTGAGTACACTAATCGCTTTGGGTCCAGACAGAGCCCCTCAGAATAAATGTGTCATTTGGACCAAAATTAGAGATTATCTCCCAGGATTGGGTAAGGTGTGCCTGAATGCATTTTGAAGGCACTTCCAGGAAGGGAGAAGGGAGACATGTGAAAGTAGGGGGATAGGGACGTCATCCTGAAGACTGATGCCGTAGAGTGGGATCTAATTGGATAAAGGATAACTCAAAAGCTCTGGAGAGAGAAGGTTATTCAATGCACTGTCACCAGGAATGATAGATCAACTAGGGTCCTCTTTGACGCCCTCCGCTCTTCGAATCATAGCTGAACGTCTCTCTGAGTCGATTGAGAGGGGATCTGCAGCAGGTCTCGGCGCAGAATGAGGGGGAACCATATTTTCTCCCTGCACAATGAGAGAAAACAGTTTGGAATAAAAATCTGGACAAAATTAATGGTTAAGGAGACTTCATAATCAAATCCACAAGGAGACCTTGAAGGATGGTTCGCGATGGCATCATCTCGCGAACCGGAACTTTACGAAATCAGTCCGCGAAGCTCTGTCCTGCGGAGCATTGTATAGAAAAATGCAAACCAAGTTTCTCCGTGAAATTTCAATCCCAAGTTTATTCGGAAGACTTGGATACTTTTTAAAGTTCAAGAGATTTTAGTCCACGGAGACTTGAAACTGTGAAGCAAGTTCCTATGCAGCCCGCCATCACTTACTTTTTAATGAATTAAGATTAATGGTTCACGGTCAGGAAGTTGGTTCGCGAATGAAGGTGACCGTGAAGAATTAATGGTTCACGGAGGTTGCTGCCAGTTCTTGGACGAGGCACTTCGTGAAGGAGAAAACACACAGAGGTGAAGGAGCAATGGTTTCGCGAAGAATTAAGTAAAGGAAAAGTGTGAGGGATCCCCATATTTGTAGGTGTAGTCCCCAACTGGTTCCACCTTTCTACCACAAACCATCTCAGTTTCAGGACCAATTTGCATCGGAATGGCCTCCTCTTCGTTCTGATCGGACCCCATTCCGATGGGGGCATTTGTAGGGTCCTGAAAAATCTGCAAAGGAATTTTTACCCAAATCCCCCAAAAGAATAGGGGAAAATAATCAAAGAAGAGACACAACAAAAAGGGACCAGTCCGCGAATCGGTCCATGGAAGCACAACATGGATAGGCACCGTGAGGCACCCCATCCGTGAACCATTTTCATTCGCAAAATGGAGGCGAAGAGCCTCTGCGGTCGCGAGGCAGGATGGGCGCCAGTCCGGTTCACCGTCACGAACTGCCCTAACCGCGGACCGCGTTGACTGGTCCAAGCCGCACCCACTGTCATTCGTGGAATAGAGGCAGAACCCACTGTAGCCACGGAGTACTCCCTGAGTTCGCCTCACGGAGGGGGGGGGGGGCATTTAAACCCACCGCGAATCATGTATTGACCAAGTCAGCTTTGAATCGGGTTATGGGCCTCCCCAAAGGGTGCCACGTGGTCACAGATACATTCCTTTCCCCACTCTATAAAAGGATACTGAGGGGGAAAGAAAAGGGGATCAGAGAACTGGAATCAGATTCAAAGGGATAAAAGATCGGTTGAAGGAAGGCTTCAGATTTCACAAACAGCGAAATTCCCATCCTCAAACCACAGTAGGTATATGAATTAAGAAGGAATCAGAAAACACATAATAAATTGGTGAACCACGAACCTAAAATAACAAAAAGGGAGAACCGCAAACCATACCCCCTCCGCAGATGACTTCCTCGCGGACCTGGGAGTTTATTCCTCTTTTCTAATCCTTCGCACTGCGTAGCACCCTACTATGCGGGCGAAGACCCAACCGATGAGACTCTAACCGACACCGCCCTTGGCCGCCACTGCCCACCTGGAACCCTTCGCGAACCACCCTGGTTCGCGGATTGAACTCGAAGCCGCGAACCACCCTGGTTCATGGATTGAACCTAAAGCTGCGAACCGTCCTGGTTTGTGGGACGCCAATCAGTCCTCAGACCACCCTGGTTCACGGACGGCTTCTCCAGCCGCATGGCACTTTCCCACGTGAAGGGTGCCACCACCTATACCTCTCGGTGGTTCTCTAAATAATCCAGTATTATCATTTCCAGAGCCAGGTAAAATCCTTCCGATACAGCCAGGTCCTCCGCAACTCCCTTATTGGCCTATTCATCGGCCTCGAGATGAGGCCTCCACCAGAGCCGCCAGATCCACGTGGTATGACATTCAGGCGCATCAGCGCGCCATTTTGAGTTCACATACCCACGGTAAACAGGGGAAAAGAGGTTTCCCCAACGCTTGAGAAGATTTCCGAAGCATTCCTGGGTTCACATTCCCACAGTAATATGGAGTCTGAGCTCATGAATCCCTTTTTTGTCCCTCCACTTGTTGAGGGTTTCTCGAAGATGGTAAAATATCCATCGGAAGGAAGCCCTCGTGCACTGAAAGAGAGGAGATGGGCACATGAGCACCCCCTTTCCCTCTCCCTTTGGGCTTTATCGCCCCGGGATTCCATCTCGAAGTAAGCCCCGACCTTCTGGGCCTCCTCAGAGTGTAATCCCCAATTCATCATCCTGGGTTGCTCCATGCATAAGCCCCACTCCACTTCTCACAGATGCACCTTTCACGACATGATCGTCTGGTCCATGCTGCCTCTTGTTTCTCACATCGAGCATGACTCACGTGGGCTTAGAGTAAGCATCGACCATGACCTCCTCCTATGGGCCTCCTCAGAGTGTAATCCCCAATCCATCATTCTAGGATGCCATAGAGCGTAAGCCCCAAGCCAATGCGAACTACGTGGACTTTGATCCCTGCCTTCTAGACAGGCTACGTATGAAGCCTCCATGAGGTTCAAGCCCCCCACCCATCGGACCACCTGGTCTCTCTGCACGTCGGCTCTCGGACACCTAAGCGAACTACATGGAATTTGATCCTTGTCTCATAGATAGGGTACTTAGGAAGCCTCCAAGGGGGTTCAAGCCCAAAAACCGGTCAATTCGATCATCTCTGCATCAGTTCACCGCACCACTCTTGGTGCCTCCTTAAGTGAGTTCCAACCCTTCAAGGTCATTAATCCAATGAGGGATTGTAAACCTCGGGCATAAATGATTCTGAGCCCCTGCTTCCATTTGACTGTTTCCCATCAAGGTTAAATCCGTGGATACTATGTTTGGTTATAAACCAAAGATTTGCGAACATATGAATAAGTCTTAAATCTATAAGGGAGTCCCAGAATAGGAAATAATTCCCCCCAAAAAGGGTGCGATGAGCCCGACTTCCCATCCTCTCCACCAATGTGAGTTCTTAAGAGTCGCTGGTCAGACCATCCGGCGAATTCCATCCTTTGGAAAGCAGGTCCATCAATCATTGGATACGAAGCCATTGGGCGTTTCGTGGCCGAAAACCAGAACGAAACAATATATTTACGAAAAAGGTTTAGGGGTAAGGAGAACCTGCTCCTACCAAAGATTATTGAAAAATAAATGAAAAATATTGAGAATGAGTGATGACAAGAATAATAAAAGAAATGTCCTCGTGAAGAAAAAATTTCCAATGGGTAGAACTGGGGTTATGCTCGTAATACTAATCAGAAATATAATCTATATATTCTCATTCTGAATTTGATTTCTTCTGACTAAAAAGAATAGAGTACATTTCCCTAAGTTTAATCTGTTTCAGAGTGAGATCATTTGAATAAGTCTGAGTAGACTGGAAACAACTAGCCCAATCATCTCTACCACATCCTCATCCACAGTTTTTTGGATGTCAGCCTCACTTTCATTTTTTTGTTTTCTTCCAATCCCCCTCTAGTTCAGGATACTCCAAAGAGTCATTAAGGACTCTTAAATCATTAGCTGCCACAACATTCACCCTAGAATCATACTCAATCAACTCCATTCTATCCATAACAGGTTATGGATGCTCATTAGTCAATTGTCTACACACAACTTGATCCAAACATCCCTCCCCAACATTCTGCTTCCCAGCAACAATTTCTATCCATAATTTTTTTTATCATTTTACTGAATATCTAGAAGAGATGTTCCCCCTTCATCCACTTTCCTAGTGTCACATAGCAGCTATCTAGAGGTCCCATCACCTGGTGGTCTATCCTTTTCACTTCCATTTCCTAGATCCAACATAAGAGCAAGATCCCTCTCTTGTGTACAATCTTTTCTACTAGCAACATCCACCTGTGTAGCATGCACAATACATCCATTCCCAGTATATATTTATAAAATTATATATATATATATATGTATATATGTATTTATATAATTATATATATATATTATAGGTGATTAGGGGGGAAATTACATTGAAACACATACCAACATCATAGATAGTCCAGTGGGCATGACATTGCCCCCTCTCAGGGATAACCCACTCATTATATAGGCACATAGACCCTCATACTATATATCATCTCTATGAACATTCGAAATCATGCCCCAAAAGTTCCAAACCCCCATTCATCCTAGAATACTCTTCCAGAGATGTGTCACCACTGAACATGACATCTCTATATCAATAATAATTAACTTACCAATGATTTTCTTGCTAGATGTTGTTTTACATTGACAAACATGACTGCCGGATCACCACCCCCACTATCGAGTGGTGGTCTCTGTTCCCTTTAGGTAGTCGTTACTCTCGTGCCACAACACCCCAATGTCGCATGTGTATCTCCATTAAGAATTTTCCACATCTACCATCGACAACCATTGTGCATCCGACCTGTGCACTAGTCGTCTACCTCATTTGTTTATCCACCGTCATACCATCATGTCCAATCCATCCTCCATCGGGCAGGTGAACCTCCACATACCATGGTCATTGACCCCACAACATCCCCCCAACCCACCATAGCGGGGTAACCACCCCCACCAACAGTTGAGGGAATATCATCACACCACCCGTACAATACCATGGGCTATCGCATAATGGAGTACACAAGATCAATTGTGTAATACCTCTAGAAATCCTCTGAAGGTCAATGTTAGGGAATTGATCCCTGGTCCCAATGCCTTAATGGAAGCAAGCGACCAACTCACCTTGACACAATTTGATCATTATATATATATATATATATATTTGTTAATATATAAGCATAAATAATTTTAAATATAATAAATATATTTTTTTTAAATATATTTACTATATTTTTATATTTATTTAAATATTTTTTATCTTATTTACAATTATAATTATAATTTAATATATTTATAATTGTTTATAAATAATTATATATATTTATATAATTACATATATTTATATAATTAAATATTTTTATATAATTATATATTTCTAGTTTATTATATAATTATATAATTATATTTATTTATATAATAAATGTATATTTTTCATTAAAATATATTTACTATATTTTAATAATTATTAAAATATATAATTATACATATATAATTATAATTATAATTATATAATTTTATAAATATTTTTATAAATTTATAAATATTATTATATAATTATTTAATATATATATATATATATATGATATTTGGGAATAAAATTACATACAAAAACACACACACCTCACACCCTGCATGTCGGATGACCAGTTCATAGCCCCCCAAGTGATAACCCACCCAATCCAACCTTTATTATATAGTCCATTCAGACCCCTTGCATAATTCACCCATTCATGACCCATTCAATATGATAGATAGAATCGTATCCTTTAATACCCATAGGCCCAACCTCAACGTAGCTCCACCCTGGTCACATTGATGGTATTGTCATGGATGATTTAGATGCGATTCATCACCAGGAACTCCCATCACCAATGAATGGGACTCCCCTATAAACCTAGAAAAGGAAAGGTCATACCATTCAAAGCATTGAGCAATCAATGCACCGACACCGCCAAACCACCTTCCATCACCTCACCTAACATTGTGCCATAGACACCAACTACATTCATACCACCACCCCTCCTTCGAATGGGGTTCAAAAATCCCATTTTTCAGTCTAGACACCCACCCCCACTATGATCCTACTAGGTTGTCAATTCCATATGGTTGGTTGCACTTTTGACCATACCTAATGACCCCATATTGTCTGATGACATCACACGCCGCTAATGGATCCAATCATCAACCTACAGTAGTGAAGTAGATACCCCCTCAAACAGAAAATGTCGCACAATTTCATTCTCATGTATCTTTATCCTCCTATCACCATTATATAGAGAAACAATAGAGAACATCACCCAGGGTCCCCATAACTATTGTCTCCAAGCTCAACTACCCGGATGTAGCCATCACGTCGCACTCACTAGAGATCGTTGCATGCCTGTTTTGGAAAATCATAATCACTTTGTTTTAAATCATGGTCAACTAGAAACATAGCCTTAGATACCATATTTATATGATGGTGTTCCATCCCATCAAACACCAACCCACTTGGTTGGTCACAAAATGTGCAGGTTGAGATTTGAACCCCAAACCCTCTAGATTTGGTAACACATTTAAACACCACTGAACCACAGTCTTAGCCACAAATGTCAAGAATTTCTATATATATATCTCTGTGTGTGTGTGTGTGTATTTATTAATATATAAGAACATATAATTAGAAATATATTAAATATATATTTATTTTTTAAATATATTAATTATAATTTTAAAATTATATATATATATATATTAATTTATATTTTTAAAAATTCTTTTTTTATAAATAATTATGAATATTTATAATTTTATTATTGAATAAGTACATTCCATACATATACACATGTACACTTTATATATATATATATACATCATACATACACGTGAACATATATATACATATACATATGTACATATATACACGTAAAACATCTATATATAAACATATATAACACACACACATACACACATAAAACATAATGCATAAAAATAAATGCACATATACTTTTATATAAATATATAATATCCCATATCACATATTAAAAATACATCATTTATATTTTTATAATTGATTGAATTATAAAAATATATATCAATGTTTCATTTTTATATTAATTATATGATTGCATTTTGTAATTCCTGTATATTAATAAACTATAAAACATTTTCATTAATATAAATTTGATAATTTTTTATCTATAAAATAGTAAAATAAGATATATTTTTTAAAAAAATTATATAAATCATATTTATATATTATATTTAAAAATATATACATATTCTAATATAAATATTATTTACAAATATGTAAATAAATATATATTTATTCATAATGATAGTTATAAAAAAATATTTTTAATAATAATTTTATAAACATCTATATATTCATATAATTATATAGATCTTAGTGGGGGGAGATGTCTGGGTCAGGAGAGATCTTAGAAGATGGAGACGATTAGGTAATGAGTGAAGGACTCTCTCTTCCATTCTACATGGGATCACAACTTTTGGACATAAGATGTTCCTAAAAGGTGGATCAATGTGCATATGTCTCTAAAATCCTAGATAAGAAACATAATTTTATCCTTAGTGACAAGGGTGTGCGAAGAAAATTCTCATTGGTGATCTATTCTTCCTTTGAATAGATCATCCATAAAGGGAATAGTTTCTCATGTAATAGTAATCAATATTCCATCTATGATCGGATCAATATGTGTAAGTACTCAATAATCAGGTGATTGATTCTTCCTATGGGTGAGCTTCCCTTGAGGTTTGGTGATTTTCAAAATATTTTTTAAATGTCATGGGGATTCTCAGTTTTGAACTATATCACAATTGAAATAGTGGTTTTCCATATCGGCTTCCCCTCAGAAGATTTGAAATGGTAATCCTAGGGAATGGTTTAATCCCCATGAAATCAGATATTTTTTTCAATCAAAGAGTGAGATCATTATTCTAATCCCTTCAGTATTCGGAATACCTATGTTCAATTTGGGATTATGATTCTCAAATTTAATTGGATCCTATGGATCCCATACATCTAGTTTGACATTTTATTTGCAATGGGTATCCCCATAAAGATGTATAATGATGAATTAATTTTAAGGTTGGATATTTCACTTGGGTTCTTGTTGTGGGAGATATTAGTTTTACTCCAACTAATCATGTTATTCTCTCTACTCATGATGAATATATTTTCCTACAACATTGATATGAGAAACTCCATGAATTATGTTTCAGTAGAAACCCCATAGGTTATATGATGGTTTATGGCTGTATAGAGGTGGTATGTGGGTTACGATCTAAAAAAGGGAACCACCAAGATGTTTGAAGGAGGCATGTTCATGCCACTGGTTGAAAAAATATTCAATTTCTAGATATGGATTAGCAGGATCATACATTAGAAGCTGATCCTCATGATGGTCCATTTAATATTCTATAGGGGTCCAAGAATGTAGTTGGGATGTTCCATACTTCCTGCATGGTGATTAATTTTAAAGATGAAACAATTTTTGGGACTAAAAACTATGGTGGGATGGATTTGGCTTACTTTATTGATGAAAGGGAGGGGTAGACCAACTCATTTCTGTCCTAGGATAACATGGATATGGAGGAGGTTTAATTCAAGGATTGTAAGATCAGTGGGTTTCATGATGACTAAAATATTGACCAAGAGGTGGGAGGACTGATGATGAATCTATTTTCCAAGAAAAGGCTGATATGTTACCTTTGTTGGAGTGAAAAATGGTCATGGTTAATTATAAAAAAACTAAATAATGCTTGAATTGATCCCTTCATTTAAAATCTCTTCTGGTCATTTGGTAGGGTGTTACTAATAATCCAAAGTAAAAAAAATAATATTGATATTGTGGGATTCTAATTTGTCACATATCTGAGAACCGATCTACTTTATCTATCTCTAATGCAGTGCATTTCACTAGATCTGATCTACAAATATCTAGGTCTTTGGGTGGTGTGTTCTCTCCTTTTAGTGAAAGGGTGGATGAGGCTGTGATAGAGTAAGGTTCTCAATCTATTTTTCCTAGGTAGATTGTCTCGATGATTTCTAATAACGATCATTTGAATTCCGTAGTGGGAAAGGGGATGGTGACAACTGAGGAGGGTGAATCTTAGGACATTGCATCAAATAATGATCAACATACCCTATATGACATTTTAAATATATCTTGTAACAAAGATATTTTTGAGTAGAATATTGTAATGTATGTGGACCTTTTTATGGGAAACATGCTGCAATGTAAATTTCCACAGAAGGGAGTGATTTTGGAATGAATTATATTTTCTTAAACCAAGATGACTCGTTAAGAATAGATCACATTATAGGCACTGAAACTCATGCTAAGTTTGATGAATCAACAAGCATGGATGAGTAGATTGATATTTAGAAATCTTCCCATCAGTGGCAGAGAGATAGAAATCCAAGAGACTGGGGCTGCTCCTGGGGTAGGGGTGGGAGAAACAAAATAAGGTGATTGTTTTTTATCTCTTATTCTTGGTGTCACTTTATGTCATCTTCAACATTTTACACCTTCTATGAATTATACCTTCTCATTTTTATAAATAAATTAATTGGGACCATGGATTTTAATCCATTGTTCGATCCATTCGAGATTATATAATTATATATATTTATTAATATATAAGTGTATATGATAATAAATATAATGAATATATTTATTATTTAAATATATTTATTATAATTTTATTATATCTTATATATATTTATTTATTTAAATTTCTATTTATAAATAAATATATTTTTAAACATGTTTATATAATTATATATATATATATATTTATTTATAAAAAAATTTATTTTTTTTATAATTGTATATATGTATACAACTTTTTCAAGGGTAAAACTTGGCCAAAAATAGGGTCCATGAAATTATATATATATATATATATATTAATAGATAAATATACTCAAAAGGTTCAGGACATAGGTGAGCCCGTTCATAAAAAAATTATTAAAAAAATAAAGATGATAAAGGAAGGATGATAGAAAGATTCAAAACATGAGGCATGCCCTTATCCATTGGAAAAAACTATAAAAGAAGAATAGGATCATACCCATAATCACGAGCATAGTCATCATCGTCATCTAAATTTTACCACTCTGACTGTGAGTTACTTTCTTTGAAGATCAATAATTACATCCCCTTGATTTTTTATTACTCTCGAGTGAGCCGGCTCATCAATCCCATGGAAGAAGACCTGGTAGTCAAATTTCACCCATTCCCTCTGGCATCAACCCAATCATCTTTTCCACACCCTCATCCATGGCCTTTCAGATACCTACCATGTCTCAAGGATTTTTGATGCATTGTTTTGTCAAGTTCTTCCCTCCCAACATCTATATTTTCTATCACCAATGGGATATTCCCACCATCAACAACATCTTTATCCCTGTAACATCCCGGTTCCGGGTGCCACGCAATGGGTGACCCGAACCCGGTTCGCCATGTGACCTCAAGCGCGTTTCCCCAAATGCCAGAGGTTGCCGACTAGCAGCGAGGGCCCATGTCTGATAGTGGGGAAACTATTCCCTCATTTGTCAAAGTGTAGCGCAGCGGAATGCAGAATAAAATATACATCAAACAGTGAAAGCAGTAAACCATACACAACTGAAATAAACAACAGCAGTGTATATAACCAACAATATATAAACGATGATGCTACATGTCTAAAGTTCTAAGAAAATAGCCAAAACATGTTATACATCAATACAGTACACCCAAAAGCAGAGTACAACAAAACAAAGCAAAACAGCTGGCAGCGGCATCGCGAGCATAGGATCAGTTCCATGCCCTCCTACTCCTCAGTAGCAATCATGTACCTGTATAGGGAATCTTGACCCTATTTACACCTGCCGCAACATAATCTGTTTGGGCTGAAAAGCTTGACCCAAACAGGGTGTGAGAAATATATCTCAGTAGGCACCCACCAAAGGCCCGTTCCCAACTGCGTGTAAGCATGCAACAACAGTGTGTAATAGTAAAATGCAATAAAGTAAGCAGTACTGAAAAGTAACTAACTTAACAATTAAATTTCCATTTTATCATTCATTTAATCTATTAAAGATTAAAAATCACCACAGTGCATTTCTAAGTAAACAGTCCACGTCCCTAGACAAGCAAAACCTTACCCTCAGGTAAGCAGAATCCAACCCGTAGGTATATCCCTCAGGCATAACAGAATTTTCCCTCAGGTGTAGAAAGTGTCTCCCTCAGACACAGAAGTCAAGCCCTCATGCACGGAAGGTTGCCCTCAGGCGAAATAACTACAGCCCTCGGGCTAAGTAGTACAGTGCCCTCTGGCTAATCACAACAATGCCCTTAGGCTAAATAGGTAACTGGGCCATGAACAATAGGTAAAAAAGTAGTAACAAGCAATTTCTCTCAAGGAAATTCTACAATTACAACTTTAAAGGCATACCCTCGGGTATCCTGGCCAAATGGATAAACAGTGGAACACACCCCCAGGGTGGTTCCGGATCCAAGAAATGATCCCAACCAGCATTTTAATATCATAATTAAATACCTAATCAATTATAGTTGTTTAATATAGCAACAGACTCATCCACACGACACCCCAACATGGGTTCATGGCACAAAAATGCACAAAATGCACAGCTGTTGGAAAACTAAACACCAAGCCACCTACCTTAAACGCAAACGAACGGTATACCCGAATGTAGACTCTAGAAAAGCCCAAGAATGACGTAGATCTGATGAATAAAAAAACTCTCTTAACCTCAAATGACTCTTATTATGAGAAGAATTGTTAAGAAGTAGTCAAGGAGATGGAAGCCCTTACCCGTGCGGTTCCAACAAGATCGTCCGATGCGGAAACCAATTCCAGAAGAGCACTCGACGGATCTTTAAAGGCTCGACCTTATCCTTTGGCTCCAAAATGGATCAAATGCCTCCTCTGCCAAAAGAGGAGGCTACTGCCTATTTTAAGTTGAAAAAACAAAGTACACGGCGTGTACTTACCAAAATTTAAACTGTTCCTCTGGCGGCTTCCCGCCAGCGCGACACTGTTCGCCTGCCGACATGAGTACACGACATATACTCCTGAGTACATGGCATGTACTGCCGCCCAGATGGCGGCTGCTCCACCACCTTACTATTTTGGAATGCCGACTGACTAAAAGGCATGTAAAGGACCACTACGCGGTGTGTAGTCGGTTCCTACACCCTTTGTCGCCGACATGGCTACACGCCCTGTGTACTCATCCCAACACGGCCAAAAGTACACGGCGTGTGGAAAAAGTACATGGCGTGTAGTTCCAAAATTTAGCATTTTCCCCCATTTTCCATATTTTATTAAAAAAACTTAAGGAAAAGAGAAAAGAAGAAGCTCATACCTCAAGAGAAGAACTGGTTTTTTACAAACTTCCCCCCTTATAGCAATTAGTCCCCGAATTTCCCTTCCAAGGGTGGAGAAGATGTAGCCGTGAACAACTCCGGCCACTGAGCACGTACGTCGGACTCCCACTCCCAGGTCTCGTCCTACACTTGACCATGCTACCATAGCACCCATACGAGATGAACTAACTGGCTTTGGAGAACCTTCGTGCTGCTGTCAATGATACAAATCGGGTGCTCCTCAAAGGACGCATCTGCCTCTAGCTCAACCTCCTCGGGCTGAAAAACGTGAGATGAGACTGAATGATAGCGAAGCAACTGAGATACATGGAAGACGTTGTGCATGGCTCGGTAAAGCTGCGGTAACTGCAACCAATAAGCAACTAACCCGACTCTCTCAAGAATCTCAAATGGTCCCACATACCGTGGTGAAAGTTTACCCTGTCTCCTAATCCGCTTGTGTCCTAGCCTCAGAGAAACACTCATGAAAACCTGATCCCCGACCATGAACTCCAAAGGTCGTCTGCGGCGATCAACATATGACTTATGGAGAGAATGTGTGGTATCCATCCGCTTCTGAATCAACTGGACCTACTTAGACGTCTCCTGCACGAGTTGTGGCCCCAGTAAAGCTGCCTCACATGCCTCTATCCAGCACAAAGGTGAACGACATGGCCTACCGTATAAATCCTCGTATTGTGAAATCTCAATAGTATCCTGGAATCTGTTGTTATAGGCAAACTCGACTAAGGGTATATACTTCTCCCGAGAGACCCCAAAGTCTAGGATGCATGCACGCAGCATGTCCTCTAGCACCTGTACCGTACGCTCTGACTGGCCATCGGTCTGAGGGTGGTAAGCTATGCTCAGAAGAACCTATGTACCCAGTGCCCTCTGAAAACTCTTCCAGAAACGAGACATGAAGTGGGAGTCCCATTCTAAAATGATAGAACAAGGGACCCCATGAAGATGTACAATCTCTTGGATATATAGCCTTCTGATCTCGTCAACACCGAAGGTCTCCTTGATCGGCAAGAAGTGAGCTACCTTCGTGAGTCTGTCCACAACAACTCACACGACATCATTTCTACGAGGTGACCTTGGCAACCCAGTCACAAAATCCATCGCGACATCATCCCATTTCCACTCCGAAATGGATAACTGCTGTAACAGTCCGGCTGGTCTCTGATGCCCCGCCTTCACCTGCTGACAGGTGGAACACCTCGTAACAAAACCAGCTACATCTCTCTTCATACCCGGCCACCAGTACTGACGTCTCAAGTCACGGTACATCTTGGTAACCCCGAGATGAACTGCCCAAGCTGAAGCATGAAAATCCCACATCAACTCCTCACGTATATCCCCTAGAACCCACAATCGTCCATGGAAATGAAAAACCTCATCATCACCTATCGTCCACCCAGGAGAAGGGTCCCCACGTGCCACCGACTCCCGTAGAACTAGGCCTTCTGAATCTGATAGTTGTCTCATCCTCACTTTGTCCAGGAGGTTAGAAGTCACAGCTAAAGATGAAAGATAAGTCTACCCCTGACTGTCGTTCACCTCCAGATGTATCTCAGAGAACAAGGCCATGAGCTCCCACTCACCATTGGCCTCATGCACTACATGTATCTGAGTCTTCCTGCTCAGTGCATCAGCTACTGCATTACCTTTACCAGGTGTATAGGAAAGCTCAAAATTGAAGGACTGTAGGTACTCAACCCACCTCCTCTGCCTAAGATTCAGGTCACGCTGAGTGAAGATATACTTGAGGCTTTCGTGGTTGGTGAAAACCACAAAATTATCTCCCAACAGATAGTGTCTCCAACAGCACAACGCATGCACAACTGCATCCAACTCGAGATAATGCGTCAGTTAATTCCTCTCATGTGGTCGCAACTATCGAGACTCATACGCTACAACTCAGTCACCTTGCATCAACACTACTCCCAGCCCAATACCTGATGCATCACAGTAAACTGTATAGCTCTTCCCTGGATTTTGGAGTATTAGGATCGATGCTAATGTCAACCTTACCTTCAGGTCCTGAAATGCTACCTCGCAAGCTTTCGACCAAATGAACTTCACACCCTTCTTAGTCAGACCTATCAACGGTGCTGTTAAGCGGGAGATGTCCTGTATGAAACGTCTGTAGTAACCAGCCAACCCTAAGAAACTCAGTATCTCGAACACATTCTTAGGCTGCTCCCAGGAAACCACTTCTCTTACCTTATCTGGGTCTACTGAAACTCCTGCCTCAGAGATTATATGTCCCAAGAAGTGAATCTGGTCCATCCAAAAGTGGCACTTTGAGATCTTAGCATATAGCCGATGCTCCCTCAGTGTACTCAATACGATCTCAAGATGGGTGGCATGGTCGTGTCGAGTGTAAGAGTACACCAAGATGTCGTCCACGAATACTACCACAAAATAATCAAGATACGGATGGAACACACGATTCATCAGAGCCATGAAAACTACTGGCGTGTTCGTGAGTCCGAACGGCATAACCATATAATCATATAGACCACACCTTCTCATGAAATCCATGAGAGGTATATCAGATGGTCTCACACGTAGCTGATGATATCCTGATCTCAGGTCAATCTTCAAGAACACTCGTGCTCCACGAAGCTGATAAAAAAGATCATCAATCCTTGGTAGGGGATATCGGTTCTTAACCATAACCTGTTTTAGCTTCCGATAATACACACAAAGTCTGAGGGTACCGTCCACCTTCTTCTAAAAAAGGATCGGTGAACCCCAAGGAGAAGTAATGGGTCGGATAAAGCCCTTTGCCTGCAACTCCTCCAATTGCCTCCTGAGCTCCAACAACTCAGGTGTAGCCATCCTATATGGAGGAATTGACACTGGTGCTGCTCCTGGCACAAGGTCAATGTAGAAATTCACCTCCCGCTCCAGAGGTAGACCTGAAAAGTTTTCCGAGAAGACATCCCAAAAACAATCAACAATAGGAGGGAAATCCGTCTGACAAGTCCCCTGGTCATCCAGATATAAGCTCGCAATCTGGTCTGTGACTCCACCTCACCCACAATGCTCTGGTCCAACTCGACTCTCTTGAACACCCCATTCGCCCTTGTATAAAAACTCTCCGCCCTCTGGTGACGTGAAACTCACCCTGTGATGATAGCAGTCTACAAAGGTTCGAAAGGAAACCAACCAGTCCATCCTGAGAATGATGTCATAGCTCATCATATCTAGGAAATAGATGTCCCAAAGGTAGTGACACCCACCAATCTCAAGGGAGAACTCCTTGCACTGATGCACACCAACCGTCCTAGTCCCCAACAGAGTGTCTATCATCTTAACATCAGAAGATGGAGAAACATAGAGCCCAAGACTCTCTACAACGGCTAAAGATATTAAACTATGTGTAGCACCCATATTTAAAAGTACTGATGATAAAATAGAAGCTACTAGAATAGTACCTCTGACTGTAGAAGGTCCGGGATCCTTCTCCTGCTGGGTTTGTTGCACTGCATATGTCTGCCCAGTGCCACGACCCTGCAACATAGCCTAGCTACCATGAGCTGTCCTTCCCTACTACCTCTGAGATCCTGGTGTCTGGCTACGACTTCCACGACCACCATCTTTGCCTGCACGCCCTGACGTATTCCAGTTCCCAGACTGGTAAGAAGCCACTGGTTCTACTCCCGCACGCAGAGTCTGCACAGAACCCCTCTCACTAGCCACTGGTAGAAACGCCATGCAAAAGCATTGTAGATGACCCATCTTGCCGTAAGCTCGGCACTCCACTGGATCTCGTGGATACTGTGGCCTCTTGTGCCCCTCTATACCACACTGGTAGCACATGACCTGTCCACCTGAAGCATTCTTATAACTGGTACTGCCACCCTGAGAGAAGTCTTCCTGTCTCTTCCTCTTACCAACAGAAAAAGTACCAGTAAACGGTGCTGAACCGCCCTGGCCCACACCACTAGATTCTCGAAGGTTCCTCTATGTGATCAACTCCTGGTTCACAATAGCATGTACAATAGGAAACCTGAAGACATTCACCAGAACTTGGATGTCATATCGAAGACCATCCTTAAAACTTCTGGCTCTCAACGTCTCATCACCCACCAACACGGGTGCAAAGCGCTGAATCTTCATAAAACGGGCAGAATAGTCCATCGCTGACATAGTGCCCTGCTACATATTCATGAACTCTCGAGCTCTATCTGCTCGTAGCGTCTTGGTAAAGAATAAGTCATAGAAGAATGCCTGAAAATCCTCCAATTCCATGTCTCTGTGATGCTCTGACTGGGTGGTAACATCCCACCACCTCTTGGCGGAATCATGCATCATGTAAGTCGCGATCTTGACCCTCCACCCTGGAGGAGTCTCAAGATGATCGAAAATAGTATGCATCGACCCCATCCAAGACTCCGCAGCCTGTGGTCCGCCATCCCCTGAGAATGTAGGCGGATGCTACTGCTGGAAAATACGTGTCAGCTTGGCCATAGATGTGGCAGCCTGCGGTGCTCCCTGAAAGGTCTGCATGAACCGTAATAAGCCTTCACGGAACTGCGCATCCATGCCTGTGTTCGGTATAACAGCGGGCGCCGCATTTGGCTCTGCTGGAGGATCAATTGGTAGCCCATGGACCACCATTTCTAGAGTATTCTCGTTGCCGCTCTCCTAGGAAACAATGCGCGGTCGTCTAGGCAGCATGACACTACAAGGTCAAAAACACCCCTTAGAACAAGATTTTCAAAGACTGAGATGAAGAAACCCAAAAGGAAACAGTAGGAATAAGGCATTCAAAATTTTTAAAACAATACTACACGGCGTGTATAATGACTACACGACGTGTACTTGACTTCCCTTCCCCTGCCCGGGTACTTCTGCCCAGCTAAGCCACACGACTCCCATTTGAACAAAAACTACACGACGTGTATTTCATATACATGGCATGTATGGTGTTATTTATAACTTCCCGTGTCGTCTGTGACACGGCCGACTAATCGGATTGACACTACATGGCGTGTTACACCCGCACACGGTGTGTCAACAACCCCGTTTCCCAGTCACACGGCTAAGTCCACACGGTCTGTCCTCGGACAAGACTACACGGCGTGTCCCAAATGTACACGGCGTGTTCAAGGAGAGGTGACACCGACCCATGTTGTTAGTTACATGGCTGAGTCCCCAGGTCACACTACACAACATGTACATTATTGACATAGCGTGTTCTGTGAAGGAGTTCACCGACTGGTGTTGTCAGTTACACAGACGGACTCCGGGTCAAAACTACACGACATGTATATCTGGTACACGGCTTGTTTTACCCAAGCTCCTCCCTACCCCGTGTTGCCGCCCACACAGTTTGTGACATGGGAAGATACTACATGGTGTGTACTCAGAGTACACGGCGTGTACTTAAAAAGTTCATTTTTCTTCCCGAACAGAAAGCCATACACAGCATGTGTAAAAATACTACACGGTGTGTACACTGGGTTTCCAGAAAGTATGTCTCAGAAACTTCTTCGGAACCCAGAAAATACCGAAAAACAACACCTAAGTGTCAAATTCCGACTTGGGAGGTCCTTTACTCCCCACGAATCAAAGTTTGACATCTTATCTGTGTTATAACTAATAAACATTCAATGATCCACCAAATTCCGGTCAATGGGGGCCCATACTCCCCAAAAACCAAAGTTTGGCGTCCATTCTATAAACAGGCTTACACAAAATACCCTATCAAACAGCAGGTATTTATCAAGCAGCTATCACAACAACATTCTTTTCTAGCACAACTACAATCACAACAACATGCAATTTCTAATGCACCTACATGGCATGGAACAATGCATGGCATGTGATTTCTAGCATGTGCCTAAATGATGCATGAGATGGAATACCATCATCTCCTCAGGTTAAAACTAAATAGAACCCACAAATAAATTATAATAGCACAATCTCAAGTGCATCACCCAATAGTGAAAGCATATCAACTGTAAAATTTGAAAAATCAGAAAAATTGCAAAATACGAGGTAGACTGGCTTTTCCCTGTACACGAGTTAGCTACGTCCGGGCACAAATTATTACCAACTACCGTTCATCCTATCCCTGACTAAAACTCCAAATAGTAAGTCAAAGAAAAGAATACGCCTTTGATACCACTTTGTAACGTCCCAGTTCCGGGTGCCATGAAATGGGTGCCCCGAACCCGGTTCGCCACGTGACCTCAAGCCTGTTTCCCTAAACACCAAAGGCTGCCGACTAGCAGTGGGGGCTTAGGTCTGATTGTGGGGAAACTATGCCCTCATTTTTCAAAGTGTAGCGCAGCGGAATGCAGAATAAGACATATATCAAACAGCGGAAGCAGTAAACCATACACAACTGAAATAAACAATAGTAGTGGATATAACCAATATTATATAAACGATGATGGTACATGTCTCACATTCTAAGAAAACAGCCAGAACATGTTATACATTAATACAGTACACCTAAAAGAAGAGTACAACAAAACAAAGAAAAATAGCTGGCAGTGGCATCGCGAGCCTAGGCTTGGTCCCATGCCCTCCTACTCCTCAGCAGAAATCATATACCTGTATAGGGACTCTTGACCCTATCTACACCTATAGCAATGTAATCTATTTGGGCTGAAAAGTGTGACCCAAACAGGGTGCGAGAAATATATCTCAGTAGACACCCACCAAAGGCCCGTGCCCAACTGCGTGTAAGCATGAAACAACAGTGTGAAATAGTAAAATGCAATAAAGTAAGCAGTACTGAAAAGTAACTAATTTAACAATTAAATTTCCATTTTATTATTCATTTAATCTATTAAAGATTAAAAATCACCACAGTTCATTTCTAAGTAAAAAGTTCACCTCCTCAGACAAGAAAAAAACTACCCTCAGGTAAGTAGAATCCAACCCGCAGGCATAACAGAATTTTCCCTCAGGTGTAGAAAGTGTCGCCCTCAGACACAGAAGTCAAGCCCTCAGGCACAGAAGGTTGCCCTCAGGTGAAATAACTATAGCCCTCGGGCTAAATAGTACAGTGCCCTCGGGCTAATCACAACAAATCTCTCAGGATAAATAGGTAACCAGGCCATGCCGAATGGGTAAACAAGAAGTAACAAGCAAATACTCTCAAGGAAATTCTACAATTACTACTTTAAAGTCATGCCCTCGGGTATCCTGGCCAAATGGATAAACAGTGGAACACACCCCCGGGGTGGTTCCAGATCCATGTAACGATCCCAACAACATTTTAATATCATAATTAAATACCTAATCAATTTTAGGTGTTTAATATAGCAATGGACTCAGCCACACGATACCCCAACATGGGTTCGTGGCACAAAAAATGCACAAAACGCACAACAGTTGGAAAACTAAACACCAAGACACCTACCTTAAATGCCAATGAACGTTATACCCGAATGCCGACTCCATAAATGCCCAAGAACGACGTAGATATGACAAAGAAAAAAACTCACTTAACCTCAAATAACTCTTATTAGGAGAAGAATTGGTAAGAAGCAGTCAAGGAGATGGAAGCCCTTACCCGTGCGGTTCCAATGAGATCATCCGAGGTAGAAACCAATTCCAGACGAACACTCGGCGGATCTTCAAAGGTTGGACCTCATACTTTGGCTCCAAAATGGATCAAATGCCTCCTCTACCAAAAGAGGAGGATACTGCCTGTTTTAAGTTGAAAAAACAAAGTACACAGCGTGTACTTTCAAGTACATGGTGTGTACTTACCAAATTTTAAAATGTTCCTTTGGCGTCTTCCCGCCAGTGTGGCACTGTTCGCCTGCCGACATGAGTACACGACATGTACTCTTGAGTACACGGCGTGTACTGCCACCTAGCTGGCGGCTGCTTCACCGCCTTACTATTTTGGCATGCCGACTGACTACATTGCGTGTAAAGGACCACTACATGGTGTGTAGTCGATTCCTACACCCTTTGTTGCCGACATGGCTACACGCCCTGTGTACTCATCCCAACACGGCCAAAAGTACACGGCGTGTGGAAAAAGTACACGACGTTTAGTTCCAAAATTTAGTATTTTTCTCCATTTTCCATATTTGATTAAAAACACTTAAGGAAAAGAGAAGAGAAGAATCCCATACCTCAAGAGAAGAACCGGGTTCTTATAATCCTTGTATGTGTTCATGTTTACATCAAAATCAACTTCATCAATCACATTCATCTCACATGGGTCAATATGGAAACGAGTAACATTCCCAAGAAATCCACCCCTAACTGAATCAGTCCTAGATAAAGAAAGAATGTTCTACCCCATATTGAATAGAGAGACATATTGATTATATTTATTTTATAAAACTAGTTGAAAACCATCATTTTCAATAGTAAATTTCTTGTCTCTTAACTTGAAAAAATATCCAATAAGGGCATCTATAGAAGATACTCTTCTCTCTTCAGATTAATGATTGTTGACCTTCCTTTGAGGTTGGATTACATTAGAAAAAATAGATTCAATCAGGTTCTCTTCTCTCTAAGAAGGATAAGTATATATTACATCCAATGGTTTCTTTATTGGTGTTTGTGTTTCAATGATCTTCCCCTTCAGATCAAAATTATCCATGGAGTTAATCTCAATAAAGGTGTGATCACTCTCTACCTCTTTCATGACACATGAGGTGGAAGGAGTTTTCTTACAAACTGGATACAAGGTAGTCCCAACATGCCTGATTTGAATATTTCATACATTCCTACAATTGAAGATCTCATTACACACAATGATGAAGAAGTTACAAAATGATGGTATGAATTCATATAAAAATTGAACATAAATTTTAACACCATTTTCCACTAGAGTGGTAGTTTCAGGTAATGGGTTGATCATGTAAGGAACCCCAAGGACTCTGGAAAAGTACCCAAATTTCCCTTTAATAGTTTTCTCATCCATATTAATGGGCATACCAATAGAAGAGACAAGACCATTATGAATTATAATATATTAAAGAGCCCATATTAGATCATCAATTCGGGTCTAGATCTACGTATATGTGCCCTTCTGTGTATTCAAATTTAATTTTAGATCCCAGGTTGAAAGTCAAAAGACCCCTGTCTTCAATGAATAAAAACTGGATCCCCAAGCATTAGTGTGATCATTTGCATTAGAGAAAATTAGATTAAAATACCATTGCAAATGGTGAAAATCCGCTATTTGGTCATGACCCAAATTCAAGTGATTTGTGAATTATACTCCTCAGTATTCATAGTATTATCTCCGAAGGAAATTAAAAAATTATCCATTAATGTATATAGATAAACATTATTTTTTATTATAAATATATTAATTTTATATAAATTAATTTTATTTTTTTTGAACAGTGTTTACCTTTATTAATAATTGTTCTCATGAAGGTCCTTCTTTATAAGCGCTTTCTGTTTAGTAATGATAAATAATCATGTTGTTTAAGGAACAATTTGTGGTATTGATCATCACATTTTTTGGCACTGATAAAGGTAAATATTTTTCAGTTCTTATTTTGAAAACATTTAATAAAAATATTATTATATATATATATAATTATCATATTTTATTAAAAAATTAATGTTTATTTATATATTATCTTCATAAAAATTGTTATGATTTAATTAGAGAAGGATAAAATAACAACACTAGACATACTAATTAAAGGAGGATGAAAATGATGTCAAACAAACATATCAACCATCACCAGAACCACACACTCGGATGCTAGGCCCGATTGTGCTCGTTGTAGGCAATGGATGAATATAGGGTTTCGATGATGAAATATGGATTCCGCAGTATTTGGGATCATGAATGTTTTTGTGGAAGTGGTGACTTTGCTATGGATTGTTGGGAGAATTTACTTGGTAAGAATAATAATCAAGCTAAATTTGACATGAGTGTGAGAGGTCACTACTCATCAGTGATAGATTCTTCCCAATAAGGGATTATCTAGAATGGATTATTTTCTCATGTCAAAGATAATCAACATGCTATCATGGATCATATCAATATTTTTAAACATTTAATTATTAGTAGATTTATTCTTCCAATGGGTGATATGACCTTGAAGGATGAAATTTTGATAATGAAGTTATCTTTCATCTGGGGATTCTAGTAATGTAACCGCATCCCAATTGAAAGAGAGTTATTTCATATTTTATTCCCATTAGAATAACTAAAAAGGAATGCATGGGGATTTGGTTCAGTATCCCTTAATCCAGGAATTCTCTCCATTTAGGAATGAGACTACTGATTCAATATCATCAATCAAAAAATAATTGTGTTCCAGATTGGATTACGATTCTTGTCCAGAACGTGATCCTTTTGCTCCCTCGCATCATATTAGGAATTTAATATCTAATGGGAATCCCCATTATGATGGAAAAATCTATATAAGTCTCAATTTTCGTAGAATTTTCTTAGATAATCATTGAGGTTGACCTCAATTATAAACTAACTGCTCAAAATTATGATTTATTTGCTTAATTGTGAGATTGGTTTGAAAATTAAATATGAGAAGTTCCCTGAATTTTTATCAATTTTTAATAACATTTCACATTTGAAAGAGATTTTCTGTAGGTATGTAGTATATAGATTCTTCTCGAAAAAGGTTAATATCAATATGTTTGAAGAAAGATTGTTTAGGATTCTTGTAAAAGGGATATGATAAAATTAATTGTGGTTCACCAAAATAACATATTTCATGCAATGAAGGTTGATCCTTGAGATCCTAGTTCTCCAAATGTGGTTTAGGTTTCCAAAGATAGATTTGGGAGGTCACACACAACCTTTTTGGATACTAGTTCTAAAGATGAGATGGATGTGTGAACCATCAAGGTCGTAAGACTATAATTGGATGGTATTGGTGGTGCATAGAAGGGGTAGACGAGATATAGCCAGTCCAGGGACAATATAGCAGATAATGAGACTTCATTTAAGGATGTCCTGATCAGAAGATCTTGTGTTGGAGGAACTCATACAAAATAATATGGGAATAATAATGATGAAATTTATTTCCAAGTGAAATCTAGTAAACATCTTGATTTTCAGCATCAGTTATTCATGGTTAATGAATGAAAACCAAATAAGAAGCTAGAGTTTGTCTCAATAATTATTGGTTCTTCTGGACAACCTTATGTGAGATTCTTTCAAGATCCATCTTTCAGAGGTATAAAATACATAGTAGATAATGAGGTATTAAAACTAGTCACATAGAGGATATCCATCCCATATGATCCCACCTCTAAGGTAGTACAAAACCCTAGTTCCGACAAAGAAGAAACTATGTTTTTTGGTGATGCAAACCCACCATATACGGAAAGGGTTGACTAAACTAGGATAGAGATAGGTGCTCAATTTTACTATACTTGGATGTATGTCTCAATGATTTATACTGTTGAGCAATATTATTCTTGAGCAGGCAAGGGGAAGATGGTGACTAAGGAGGGTGACACTATCTTTACAGACTATAGTCCCAACAAAACTCAATTAAACTTTGTTTCCATTTTATATAGATCTACTAGTAGGGATGTTTTATATGAGGTATTTGTACATGGATCCATTGTTGAAAATCCTCTACTCTGGAGTTTTTCTACGAAAACAGTGATTATGGTGTGAAGCATTATGTATAAAATCAAGATGACTTTTTCAAATACTAACTTCACCAGAGGTAGTGAACCGCATGGTGAGAATGTATCTTCAACGGTTATGGATGATCATAATAAAACTCTAAAATCTCCCATGTAGTGCAAGAGAGGAAGACACTTGAGAGGTTTGGCTGGCTCTTGAGGATGGGGTAAAAGACATAAAAAAGGTTATTATTGTTGGACCTCCTCTTTCTGGTGGTGTTTTTTTCCAACATTCATCATTGCACCGCTTCTCTTTATGTTTTATTTTCATTTTTAATAATAAATTTTCAAGGACCATTGGGTTTAACCCATGGATCACATAGTCCATGGTAAATATAATTATATATATATTTATATATATATATTATGTACTATGGGAATCATTATGTTGAAACACACACATAATTATATAAATATATATAATTATATACATATATTTATAATTATTTAAAATATTTACAAATATATTTATCTATAAATATTATTAAAAATATATATATACGTAAAAAATTATAAAATTATAATGAAGATAGTTAAACAATAAATATATTTATTATATTAATAATTATATATATATATATATATATTAATGAATATATAAAATTATATAAATAAATATAATTATACAATTCTATATACTTATATAAATATATTTTCTATTATATAAGATTTTTTAAAATGTATTTAATTGAAATTATAAATATAAAAAATAACTTATATTAAAATAAATATAAAATTATATAAAATAAATTTAAATATTAAATATATTATATATAATTATAATTATATACATATATATTAATAAATATATATAATTATATAACTATATTTTTAATTATATAATTTTTTTGGAAATATATTTACTTATAATTATAATTATATATAAATATATATATTAAAGTAATTATAATATATATATATATATATATATATTATGTGTTTGGGGGTACAATTACAACAAAACACACAGGCACACCACCCAAGAACTTGCCAGAAAGGTAGGTCATATTCCTCCATGTGATAACCTATCCATAAAGACATTTATTTATATATTACATATATATATATAATTCACAGACCCCATTTTAGTATATAGCCCGTAGGCCAAGCATGGGGTGGATCAAAGGCTCATTCATTTGATGTACCAAAGGCCTTGATTACATCAGCACATTCATGGAACTGAACCCCTTTCCTGTTTCAGGAAAGCATCATCATCTGCCCACATAATGCTTGCATCAATGCCCTCTATGTCAGTACATGTGTCATAAATCCCCTAATGGGCATTCCATGATTTGACCCTAAGTTCTTTGGTTGGAGAGTTGTGGGGTTACCACTCAGGTAGGCACTACCCTAACTGTAAATATATATATGTGTGTGTGTGTATTTATTTATGTATGTATGTATGTATGTATACAAATATTTGTTAATATATTTACTTATAATTATAATGATAACTATATATCTATATTTATATTTATAAGTACATATTTATAATCATTTTAATATATTTTTAATTAAATAAATAATAATTTGTTTATATTTAGGTTTTTTAGGGGATAATTATATCAAACACACACACCCACACCCACATTCCAATGTCAAATCCAATCCATAGCCCCCCTCAAAGGATGGAACATAAAATAACATAAACTTATGTGTGTATATATATAAGTGGTTCCCCAGTGAACCCCCTCCACTATGCCCTCGATGTCAAGAGAGGGGAATTTTGTGCAGCACCCTCACTGCGGGCCAGTTACTTTATCCTTATACTGGCATTGGTTGTCACCGGCTATGCCTCACATCGGTCCCGCAACCCAGTTCAATCGTTGACCCATCCCTATTGTTCGGGGTCCATTCTCATCACTTCTTCAAGGCAGTCACCTCCACTACTGATGTTAACTGTTACAACAGCCCCACACTGTAGCTGCCATGGTGTCCCTCTCCCAGTCAGACACCACACAAGGTCTTTATAGTTCCGTCACCTCGGTCTTAGTATGCCAATCATGTCACCGTAGATCCCTTTATTATGGCCTCCCCCATAGACGAGCTAAGCTTTACATCCCACACTGGCAGGGAACCTACCTCATCCTCACACTAGAATCAGTTGACGCCAACCAATGCCCACCCCCCACACCAGTCATACGACCCAGTTCAAACGTCAACACATCCCTCTTATATATATATATAAATATATGTAAATATATTTACTTATAATTATAATGATAACTATATATCTATATTTATATTTATAAGTACATATTTACAATCATTTTAATATATTTTTAATTAAATAAATAATAATTTGTTTATATTTAGGTTTTTTGGGGCATAATTACATTAAACACAGACACCCACACCCACATTCCAATGTCAAATCCAGTCCATAGCCCCCCCAAAGGATATAACGTACAATAACCTAATCTTATGTGTGTTTATATATGTAAGTGGTGCCCTAGTGAACCCCCTCT
Organism: Viscum album; assembly: GCA_963277665.1. NCBI lineage: Eukaryota > Viridiplantae > Streptophyta > Magnoliopsida > Santalales > Viscaceae > Viscum > Viscum album. The sequence continues at coordinate 2,137,974,052 of OY728138.1, forward strand.
ACTACCCCCTCGATGTTAAGAGAGGGGCATTTTGTGAACCACCAACACTGCAGGCTAGTTACTTCATCCTCATGCTAGAATTGGTTGACACCGGCCATGCCTCACATCGGTCACGCGACCTAGTTCATTCGTTGACCCATCCCTATTGTTCGAGGTCCATTCTCATCACTTCTCCCATGCCGTCACCACCACTACTAACATTAGCCGTTACAACAACCCCACACCATAGCTGCCATGGTGCCCCTCTCCCCATCAGCCACCACACAAGGTTTGTATAGTTTTATCTCCTCAGTCTGAGTATGCCAATCATGTTCACATATATCCCATCATTATGGTCTTCCCCATAGACGAGCTAAGTTTCACATCCCACACTGGTAGGGCACCTACCTCATCCTCACACCAGAATCAGTTGATTCCAACCATCCCCACCCCCCACACCAGTCATATGACCCTGTTTAAATGTCAACACCTCCCTGTTGTTTAGGGCCAATTCTAATCATTATTCTCAAGTAGCTGCCTCCATTTAATATATCATTCATTATAATTGCTCCGCACCGTATCCTCCATAGTGCCCCTCTTGTTGTCATCCTGATCGCAAGGTCTTCAAAACACCATCACCTCTATCTATGTTTTCCAATCCTGTCACTACAACTCCCTTTATTATTGCCTCCCATCACTGACAGGAAGGGTTTCTCTTGCATGCAACCCTCATGGGCTATCAGACATCCCTAGCATCAATAGTCATCAACCCACAAAACTATACCCCAAATTTAATCTGGGCCACTAAAGCTGTGGCTAGGGATCGAACCCCACCCCTTGATACAAGTGGAGGGTGTGTTGAACCACTAAGGTACTCCCCATTTTTATAATTTATTTATAATTATATATATATATATATCAATATTTATTTGTAATTATATTTACAAATACATTAGTAAAATTATTTTAATATATATTTATAAATATATATATATATTTATAAATATACACATTTAAATTATTTAGTTATATTAATTATATTAGTAAAATAAGTTCTTTTATTAGCACTTTGTGAGTACTGATAAATAGTTATTTTTTCAGCATAGATAAAACATATCTTCATTTGTGTTATAAATTAAATTATGATATTGATAGGTTTTATCAGTATTTTCTTAATGTTGATAAAGATAAGTTTTATCATTGCTTACTGTTTTAGCATGGGCAAAACCACTCTTCATCATCTCTTTTTTTTAAAATCACCGATAATACCTTTCCAAATAATTTAAATAGAACCCTAATTGAGTTCTAAATTTTTCATTCAAGCTCTCATAGAACTTAATTTATGTTTTAGCTCTCCCTTTATCATTTTAGATGTATCGACACCATCTAATACAGTGGTATGTGATCACTTGTGACCTATCGCTCCCCCTCGAAGATATTTTTTTGTTTACAATTTTTCCAAATGGATTGAATGGAGAATATAATGATCTTATGTGTGGGTGATATAACTTGATGATTATTCACTCAATATACCTTTCTATGATACATTGTTTTTACACCATATCCCTCACCTTCATTTTCATTTTCACTCATTCATCATTATTTATTACTTAATTTTCATGGAGCCCCTTATTGTAAACCAAAAAACCCTGACTATATATCATGTAAGGTGGTGACTACAAATCATAACTAAGTAGAGTTTTTCTTGTTCAAATATGGTAATAAAATCCAAATTACTACTATCCCTCCCACTCTCATGGATAAAAATAAAACAATTCTACCCATTTTCTTTCATTACCAGGTACAATTTCCCCAATCATTTTAATATATACTGATTTGTTTGCATTTTTATCGGAATTATGGAATGATTTTAATTTATTTTTTTTGATTTGTTCCAGTTTATATATATATATATATATATATATAGTTCATGATAAAATTAGGGGAGGAAATGTTGGAGACCTCTCGATCGGTGACTCTCGGGTGAACTTCTGGCGGGTGATCCCTAGGAAATCCATTGGAATGGTTTTTAGATCCCAAGGATGTGTTCATTACCCCCTATATGGCAGTGGATGTGGGTGGTGGAATTTAATTGGATCTTATTGAGGTGGTGAAGATAGATGTGCGGAACCCTAAGAGGAAATCTAATGGATTTGCTTCATGGAATAGGGTTTTCTTGGAATCTCAACATGATTATGCTTCCTTTCATAAGAGGATTACCCAAAATGCATCTATTGCATTCTTGGAATCAAATCCATAGATCCTTGAAGATCATATCGATGAATTCATGTTCACCCTCCTTGCCAGGATCTCGGGTATTTTGAGTGATACCCTTATGAGTATTGATGATATTCATGATAATTTATCTATACGTTGGGGTCTTAGTGATTGGATATTTATATCAATTGGGAGAGGTATGTTTCACAATGTTTTTCCTTCGAAAGAATTTTTAAAATTTTCTTGGTGTTTTGGAAGGATTCCTTTGAAATCTAGATATATCCTAGTTCAACATTGGGATCCTCTAGAAAATCCTTTTTCAATTAGTAATTCAGCCATGTAAACATGGATTCAAATCAAGTGTTTTAATTAGTTTTTTTCATCTTTCATTTTCATGGGAAGTTTCTCCCAGTGTAGGCTCTACTATAAAGGTTGATAAAGAAATAGAGTGACTTATTTATGGTAGTTTTTCTTATATACTAGCTGAGGTTAATTTACCTCATGAGATAATTGATATAGTTGTCCTTTTTGCGGCTGATTTTAAGGTAGAATTACATACATTATAAGAGGGGTTAACTTGTTTGTGTAAGTCATGTATATGCATTAGTCATTCTTTTTAGAAATACAATAAGAATATTAAAAGTGATCTTTTTAAATATTTAGGACATGCCTCTGATCAGTGTAAGAGGATATAATTTGGTAATGACCCTAATGGTAGTAAACATGTTTTTAAGAGGAAAGATGGTGGTTCCTTCTTTGTTAAGGCTGTCATGCAAGGCTTGATAGTGGTTCATGATGGAATGACTGGAGCTCCCTTGCAGGATTAGTCTCAGCCTCTAGTAAATGTATTTTTATCAGCACATCAATGGTGGATATTTAAGGTATGATGCTACTGGAATATCCAAGGGTTCCGATAGTTTTAAGAAACCATGGGCTAATGTGGTAGATAAGGAGGAAGAGAATCCATCTGACTATGAGGTAGCTATCCAGGAAGAATTTTATCCTGAGTTATGTTATGTTGCACTAGTTTTTCCTGGAAGGAAGGGTTAGATGTATGTGTTTGATGTTGGTGGATTTCATTTTGTGATGCCTATGTAACAAAGGTCCCTTCAGAATGTGTATTTTATTTGGAATGATGATGACCATATGTCCAAGTTGGATGTCCAAATGGTAATAAAGCCTCCATTGGTGGGAAATGATACTGTTGGAACTGCTATGTCTAAATTGGTTGCTACTCAGTAGGGGGTTAGGACTGTAAAAAAACTATTTAATCTGTTATAGATGACCAAAAGGGGGATCTATAGGGTGTAGGTATTATTGTATATACTATACTTAAACATGCCGGTGATCAACCAAGTGGTGTAGATATTATCCATTCTAAGGCAGGGTCTTCACTTGATGTGTTGGGAGAAGCTGGTACTACCTCACTTAATCTTGTAATTGTCTTTGACTACACGAAACCTTCTACACTGGTTAAGGATTAGGGAGGGCTCCCTATGGAAGATGTTGCTGCAAAGGATGTATCTAGAAATGTCACTTTTCTAAGATGTGAAAAATAAACCTTTAATATATTCCCCATGTTAGAGTTTATTAAAACACATGAGTTTAATTTTCTTAATCATGAAGGTCTTGAGAATGAAGGATACAGTAACCGAAAGAACTATTCTTCAAAACATGCATATGTTGTTGGAATGAAGTCATCAAAGGAGTCGTATCCTCACAAACCTTCCCATGATTATGTATCACTCTCTAATGAGGCTGTGCATGATTCCCAACATGACCCTTTACTAGATTCTCAATTAGATGTTTCCTTACCCATTGTAGAGTAACTAGTGACAGATGAGAAATCATATTTGCAATAGATAATGCAATGGATAAGAGGGTACTATTCAGCTAACCAGGGGATCTTCGGGATGAGGCTGGTACAATAAAAGGTAATAGGTTATCTAATGTCCATTTATTGTCTTGTTGTGGTGGAGTCACACATGAATATTTTCTTTGATCCCTTTTGTGAATTTAAAACTTCTCAATAAATTTTGGAACCATGAGTTTGGGTCTCCAAATCCATGATGGAGCCATTATTCATATAGTGATTAATAACAATTATTTCACGGTCATTTTTGATACTTATACACATACACTTTAATTATTTGTTTAATTTTTTTATGTTTTTTCTTAATAATTTTATGTCATTATTGAATTAATATGTTCTAATTTTTTTTACTATTTTTATTATTTTTTACATTATTATATATATATATATTACATATACCAATATTTTATATATTTTACACATTTTATATGACAATAAAACATGGGTTATACCCATGGATTATGAATGTTGAATGAACTATCACATATGAAAGAACGTGATGTTACGATATAACCAAACCTGGGTGGCGTCAATTTTTTAAATTCTCTCATTATTTTATATTTCATGACAACCCAACACACCTTTCATTACCACCAACAACATATAACTATGTCAATAAAATATATGACATTACTTAAATGCCAATGTAGCAAACAAAATCAATCTAACAAAATGAGCATTGCGATTCTAAAATCCTCCACCATTTCTGAACTCCAATATGATTAACTATCTAATGAGTATTACTGTGACACCTCAAATATCTAAAATAAGAACATCTATTCAAAAGTGTATGTGATAGGAAACATTGATCTTAAACAACCCACTACATATATTTCATTAAATTTAATCTCTCAGATAGGTTGAAGAATGTACAACCCCAAGTCAAAGTGAACCATAATATAGTATACCTATAAGTTAAATTGGTAAGTGTGAATAATTATAAATGATTTAGGAAAATTAAAAACATAAAATTATTAAAAATAAATTAAAATCATTTAAAATAATACAAAACTTTTACTGAAAAAGTTATATTTTAATAAAAGACTGTTTAGTCACACTTTATGTACATAATTTATACTTAATTTTTAACACCATTAGAAAATATAATTAATAAAATGAAAATATTTTTTTCAATTATAATTTCAAAATTATATTAGGATTAATTTTTTTGGTTTTTTTATGAAATGTTCCATTTTATGATGAATAGTGAGAAATACTGAATTTCAATTGAAATCGCCTTTTTTATATAAATTATATATAATGTCAAATTATATCTTGAATTAGTTTTAAGTAAAATTAGCACAATTATATATCATTTAATCTACTTTAGTTATTTGGAATCAATTTTATATTTAATATTTATATAAAAACTTTGAAAACTATTGAGTATTTTCTCTTTCAAAAAAACTGCTTTCTCATTGCGCCTGTGAGATTAATTTTAAATTTTAATTTTCCACTTATATTAATTTAATTTTGAAAAATTGATTCAGTATATGTAATAATAATAATTTTTATTTTCAAATTATTTGAACATAATTTTTGGAAAAAATTAATCTTGAAAATCGTAAAAATTGGTTATTATAGTGAAGATAAGACTTGATTTATCAGGATTTAAATTAAAAAATAATGGTTAAAATGACATAAAAAAATTTCAAAAATATATTTTATTACCATATTATGACCCCATATTGTCTAAATATCAAAAATAATTTATTTTGGACTCTTGAAATTTGGAAATTGTGGATACACCTTTTTCATTTCCAATATTACAAGTGAACCACTAACCTCACTAATAAAAGGACACCCTCTTAATTATTCTTAACACCTTAACACACATTTATTTTCAATAAATAACTACACAAGTAACTAAAAATAACCACCCCCTCATCATAGAATAATTAATTTGGGCCGAAATCCAACCTCTTAAGGATTTTGGGGCAAACCTTTGGAGGATATCCGAAGAAGTGGTAGCGATCTTCAACGAGCATTTTTATATTATTTATTTCTCCACCTACTCCATTTATTATCAATAAATGATTATATAAAACCCTAATATATTTAATATATTTATATGTTTTATGTTATATTAATGACCTTCATCAATCCCCACTTCCATCAAATGGGTTACGAAATCATCATTCATGTGTACGATGAACTATTGCCTCACAAACCAATGAAATTCATTTTTCCATTACCACCTCTCATGGTTGGGTAAGTTAATGTATATAAAGTATATATATGTTAATTATTAAACTATTATACCTATTTAGTAATTATATAATACATTCCTTTTTTACTTTCCATTCTGTAGGGGATACGATAACATCACTCGTGAGTATGGTGGACTACCACCTTTATGAAGCAGTGTTACTCTCTTTTCATCACAACGCTACATGGATGATTTATATATGTATAATTAAATAAAAAAATATGTTATATATGATATTATTGTGATTATATATTATTAAAATATTACTTAACTCCTTTCCATAACAATCACCAAAAAATTGAAATGTTACACATGTGTACATATAACCTACCCTCTTCATGATTATAACATAGAAAATTTTTAATAATAATATTTCATGATTATTTTTAAAAGAATAATTGATTTGAAAATGTAAAAATAATTTCAATATTTTTATTATTTATATTATGTATCTATAAAATATTCATAAGAAAAATATCAGTTATTAAAAATTAGTAATGAGAAAATAATGAAATTAGCCCCGAAAACAATAAAAATAATGAAAAATTATTGAAAGAGGTGGTAAAATGATATAATAGGATCATATAGGATATTATAAATATGATTATGTTTGAGGTATAAGATAATAAAATTATTAAACCCATTATATAGGAGGTTAAGTCACAATCAACTAAATGGAGACGTGAGGTTAGGGGATTCATCTCAATTTCCCTTCATAGAGGCATATTGTAATGTTATAGGCTGAATTTATTTTATATATTATATATAATGAAATTTTGAAATTTAATATCATGAATCCTTACTATTAAATAGGTAATTAATATTAAAATTTAATTATTTCATCCAAATTTATTTTAACTTAAATGTTACCAAGTGGTAAAGATTTCATAACTAAATTTACTTTATTTGGGTTATATTTCTTCTTCATTGTCTGTGACATTATATGATTATGTGTGGGAATAATATTGAATACATTATTTTTTATTTCCACATATTTTATGTAGATTTTTATTTGATAAACAAAATCAATTCATTTATTAATCCTTACTTTAATTTTTTGATCATTTTAAGGGTTTATTTCACAATCTCGTTTTTATCAAGATAGTTTATTATTTGATAATATTATAATAAAACCTCATATTTTTTACTTCCTATAGTTAGTTATAATATTTTAATGTAATATTACCCATTTACACTCATTTTTACTTAAAATATTTTAGATTCTTTTTAATAACATCTGACTTCATTTCTCTCTTCAGTTGAAAATCTATTTTATTCCAAAACATTTATTTCAAAATATGTTTTAAAAAATGTTTTTAATATTTTTAAAAGGATTTATTTATGAAATTTTAACTATTTCTACTATTTAAATATTTTTTTAAATGAATATTTATGTCCTTGTCAAAACAATTATAGTTCATCTTTTACCAAAATTTTGAAAGGAATAATTGTTTTAATGTATATGGAATGAATTGAATTTTCAGTCTTCATGGCCTCTCAAATGTTTTAAATATTAATTTATAATTTTCAAAAATTATTTTTAAAGAAAGTTATTTTCAATTTATTTCAAACTTCATTTTTAAAAATTTATTTTTAAAATGAAAAAGATATTTTCGTCAATGTTTTTTTAAAGATACTTTTATGGTATTTCTATTCACCATCAACAACAAAACATTATTATTACTCTATTAGGTATATGTTGTATAAATACCAACCTTATTATTCATCTGTATGGTTTATGAACCACTGACCATGGAAAATGTTGTTTTTCAATTTCTTTATTCATTTTTATATTCATTAAATTTCCCTTAAAATATAAATTTTCCTATTATCATTAGACATTAAATATCCACCGATTATGAATATTATTTTTCATTTATATGTTTATTTATTATAACTTATCTCATTTATAAATTCTATTTTTTAATTTGGATGTTATTTGATTGACTAGAGAAATATTGATAATCTGTATTATTTCTCCAAAATAGATATTTAATGATTAGTCATATTGATTCATAAATTCAATTTATCATTCAATATGCGAGGAATGATATTGAAATTGGGTGATAGATGGGGCCTGCTATTGTATATCCACTCAATCCATCGATTGGTCTCATGAGAAAAATCAGTAAGCTATAATTAAATGGACTTCTACTAGTAGTTAAACTATCTAGTGAATGGTATTGAAAGTAGAGGTATCATTATAAAGAGATCAAGGAATCTAATAATTAAGCATATCCTTAATTAAGAATTCAGTTTTATTATTTATGACGTTTTCACAATGATATTATCTTTGGATTCATTTCATTATCATATTATTGATTAAATTTCATATATGTTTAATCATTTTTCTTCCTATACTGATTATTCATTATCCTATTATGATAACCATGACATTAATTAAATGGATGTGTTTTAGTAATTTACCTTTCCATATTGATTATTCCTTAGCTTATTATTATATCCATGTTATTTATTAAATCGATGGAGTGTTTAGTTAATTATTTTTCCATGTTGATTATCCATTGTTTATTCATGGTAGCTTCCACTATACTTAACCATTAAAGATAATTTGATAAAAACCTTATTTTTTTCATTTCCTATGAATTCATTAAGTGTATTATGACTGATATTCAAGGATATTCAGGAGGGACTAATGATATTAATGAAAAATAAAAGTATTTTGTACTTTGTATTTTCAAATTAAATATGGGAATCTTGTTTGTATCTAGTATACAAATTCTACTATACTATCAGGTCCATAAAAGTGAAATTCCTTGAATCTTATGCCAATTTAATAATGTAGAAACCATATTTGGGTACTTTTTTTGTTAGAGTAATTTTAGTAGAAACCTTGGGAACTAAATTTTGAAAATAATAGATTCAAGAACCAAACCCTATGATAGACTTTGATGATAAGTATAAAATACCATAATAATGTTTTGGTAAGGGGATTATGTGGTTTTTGATTACAAATAATCCATGTATGTATACTATTAATTTATATAGTTATATAACATATGTACTTTGGGGTAACAATTTTGAAAAACATTCAATGGAATTGACCCAATCTTCATCTGGTGCACGACAATGTACCTTACTCTGGAATGGGTTTTACACTCTTGGGGATATGCTTTGGATATTTAACATTTTATTTACAAACCATTATGAAGTATTTGAATATATGTTGAAAACTAATGACCTAGGTTAAATTTATGGTGTTTTAGGCATAAAATATGGGGTCTCCATGGAATGGGAAAAATTTTTATCTATGAAAAATTTGGTAATAAAGCAATGAATTTCCACGAAAAAAGAAGAGTATGAATAATGAAAATAAATGTAATCATAGGTATCCACTTACGGTTCATTGTCGTAAATGTGGGGAACCTGATAATTATTAAGTTAATTACCTCTTCAAAGGTTAACCCCTAGAACATGTAAAAACATTTGTTGAAATAATATATATGAACTATTTATGTACTGTGATTCAATAATTAAATTTTATAATTATTTTACATGTAGTATTTTGGTTATAAGAATCATTAAACTTATATGGATTTTATTTATTTTTTTAATCATATACATATATATATTCATTAATGTAATAGTTATAGATACCATATAGGGGTATGATTTTAAGGTTAATTATAAGTTTAAATTCATAAATACCCCTTTTTAGGTTGTCTGTTATCAGATTATAACATGATTAATGATGTTTTGATATAAATTTATGACAATAAAACCCATTAGTTTATTATATTTTTTAGTTCAAATATTATTTGAGTTATAATTACTTTAAAATTTATATAAATATGTTTAATGGTATTTAAAACCATTACGGTTGATATGACCATCAATGAAATTGTAACAATAGTCAAATAAGATAACTACATATTGTGATAAAAAAATAAGTAGTATTGAAAACCATAGTAAAAAGTTATTTAATGATTAATTTTATTTCAATTATGTATATCATATTTTTTTGGGAAATTTATATGAATTTTATTAATATGTTTTTATAAAAAGGACTACCCCCATCACTGGTGACAAATTTTTTGTGTGATAAGGATGTGAGGATTGAACCCCCAAACAAAGGGTGATAAGTGTTTAATTCATACCGCTGGCCTTCATGATATCCTAGTAAATATGTTATAAATAAAATAATATGATGAATAAATATTAATAACAAAAAATTGGTGTTACTATTGAAGTTTAAAAAATAATGTATTACATTACATAACTTGTACTAACCATATTGGTTTTGGAAAAATTCATTGATAGAGGGAAATACTTGTCACTATTTTATGAATATTATGATCCAATAAAAGTTAATTTTAGTGCTTTATGAATAAAAAATTATTTTTGGGATTTTGATTTCATAGAGAAACGGTTGAATTATAAATTTATCAAAGTAAACCTAAAGGATTAAATTGTTCTTATGAAATAGAAACTTATCAACTATATATATTTAATTATATTCTAAGAAAATAGAATAATTCCTAAACATTATGAAAATGATTTTGAAATTGTTTTATCCTATTACCAAATTTTGTGATTATATCAAAGAACATTTTCAAACCTATTTTCTTAATTGTTTTGTGGTTGTAATACTTCTCTTGATCACCCAATTTATTGTGATCAATGACCTCTATCACTTTCTATAATTATTTAAAATATTCTCCCATGTATATGTCTTTCTTCCTTACCAATGTTCCCCTATATAGAATATAATGGACGTATCCTATTACATATATCATTAAAGGGTTTCAAGAATAATTGACCATCAATTACAATCCAAGGATCATAAATTATAGTTTCTTTGGAAAACTAGATTCATAATTAGAAAACATGAAATAGAAATAAAAAATTATTTTATTTAATCTCAATAATGAGAACCTAACATCAATTGAGATCTTACATATTCATAGGATATCCAAGGGAATACAATAAAAATAGGATGAGATACAAATCCTAGTAAGATAATAATCATAGAGAAAAAATAGCATATGGGTTAGAATGTAGAACATGATGAAAAAAAGGGTACAAACTTATTAAAGCATAACATACAGAACAAGGTATCATGTAATAATGGAATCACAGTAATTTGTAAGCAACATAAAACATGACATAAGAATTATTCAAGACTCATTGTATATGGAGGATCATGAGTCTAGACTAACCATAGATACCGTTTCACATGGAGGACAAGTCCAGTCTAACCACCAAGACCATTTCACATGACGTTTCATAAGACTAAAGATTACCCAATGCATTGGAACACTATCTAGGTGCACCCATCATATCATGTTAATTAATATGTGTTCCACATGAATAATCATACTTATGTAATTATACATAAATATAAGGGTTACCCATGGAATGAATTGGGTGTCATAATCATGCCAATGGAACATCAAAAGGGAATAACATAATGGTGTCCATGAATGAATGTATTTAAATCATTGATAAACATTAATAAAGGAAAATGGTAATATATTATGATAAGTTATGTCAAACTAATGTTAAAACATGCAAAATATTTGGGTAATAAAAATATAAATAAAACATTTTAGGGCGGTTTAAGGGAAACTTTTCAATATTCCTTAAAACAAAAAAGGCATAATTGTTCATATAAAACCAGAAATGAACTGATAATTTTTTTTTATAAAAATGAGTGATTTTATAAAAAAAATGATGGATTGAAATATATTATGGAGATAACTTGAAAATGGGTATGAAGTAAGGAATCTCCTATTTATCTGGATTGCTTACCGGGAATAATTGAGATGGAACCTTTTTAGAACTTATATTTACACAAAAAATAAAGATTTACATATATTAATTCCTGAGTTTTTAAAATATAAATATAATTTAAAATGTGTATATTAAAAAAAATAACAGTAACATTGGGGGTAAATAGATATAATGTGTAACCTGAAGAAAAAATGTAGGCTTAGAAAGAATCTCTTACCGTATGTCTAAAAGTTTTTGGTACTTGAACATAATGTTCTGGATAATTAAATTAAATACATTAATTAATTAATTAAAAACATATACTACATGTATTTTATTGACTTTAATTTTATTAATTTCAATAGTGTCCTTTTGGTTGATTTATGAGATACAATTTTATCATTTGGGAGCATTCACTTCCTTGGTTTTCATGATCAGTTACAGGTATAAATTTATATAAAATTAGAATAGTTTCCCAAAATTGAAATTACATGTTTATAATGAAAATAAATAATACTTTATTATTTTCTATTTAATTGTGAATTCATATGTAATGATGAATCATTTGAAAAAATATTAATGATATTCGTTCAGATTAATTTGGAATTTTCGATCATCATTGACTAGTTTGGTTTTATAAATCAATATCTCGTATATTTAATGGTTAAAGAACATTACATAGGTTGTGATTAATATATTATAATATTTTTCAACCATAATATTATTTATGACCATAATTGAAGGAGTTAAAGTAAAATTTAAAACTATTCATCAAAGAATGTGATAGATTAACATATCACAGATGATGTTTTCATTTTTTGAACAAAAAGGGGAGGGGAAAGAAATGATTATGGATTGATCCATTAACATAATAATATTTAATTATATGTAAGATAATCAAGTGACCATACCACTTGGATAATGTGAGGTGAGTATTAAATTAGAATATAATATAAATGAAAATAATATAAAATAAAAAGAAAATGTATTTTACCTCTTGAATTTGGATCCTTGAGAACATCCTTAGAGAAATTGGTTTTAGTATTTGGTTGAGACCAAGGGATACTGAATGTAGAGAAGTTACATGTGAAGATTATTGGATTGAAATTTTACAAACTTCAAGGCTTAATAGGTGTGAGAATAAGAGGTGGTGAGGGTGGTATTTATAATTGAAGAGAGTGATTTATTCTCAATATTTTCTTCATTAGTTTATTATATTGCCACATAAAAAGAAATAGTGAATATTCAATGACTAAATACATTAATGAGATAAGTATAATTTGATATTATGGGGTTTAGATCATCTATGACTCATGTAATAGTGTATTTAACTTATATTGCATAAATATACTACAAATTAATATATTTTACTATTCAAAAAAAAAATCAACTTCTTTAGAAAAATCCAAAAAAAAACACCGTAACCATTTTAAAATGTGTAGAATTGAAAAATGGAATCCATTTTATGAAAATAATTTTCTAAATATAAGAGTTTTATGGTTTAATTAAAATGATCATTTATTCTAAAAATACAAGTTTTAAAATTATAACTGATTTTATAACACTTTCTTAAATTAATTAAAGTATCATGAAATTATCATATAATTAGAAGAAATAAATATTAATTTATGATTCTATATTAATAAAATATGTTTTCTATTAAATAATTATATTATTTAAAAAATTGTAAATAAGATTTTTTTTTTCACAAAAATACTAAAACATTTTTTATAATTTCCAAAACAATTATTTACTTATACTATAATATAATTATGTCATATTTTCATTTATAATATACATTAATTTTCATAATAATTTTATGTGTGCGGTTACTATTCTATTGGCCAATGTACTACTCATAAGGGTCATATTACTATTCTAAAGGTCATGTTACTATTCCATTGACATTGGTACCTTAATTTCTAAGAATACCACTTACTTAATTCATCCTTAATTAAAAATGTTTGTATTTTTTTCTCTATGTGGTTTTATGTGGTTTATACTATATGAAATAATTATATGAAAGAAATTTCAATTGATAATATTTTGGGTCATTACAATCTTCCCCCCATCATAAATGTCTCCCTCAAAATATCATTTTACAAAATGAACTTGTGGGGGTAGTTCTCTAATGCTTATTCCTCTGGTTCCAATGTTTCCTCTTCGTACAAATGGTTTGGCCAAAGTACTTCGACCAGGTGTGTAGTCCTGTTTCATAAAAATTTATCTCTAGGCTCAAAGATCTTTACTGGATACTGCTTTCAAGAGAGATCAATTTTCAAATGTACCACATTTGGATTCAGTACATGTGAGGGATCTAGTATGTAATTAATAATTAGGGATACATGGAATACATAGTATACTTGAGGCCTGGTAGTTTGAAGTGATAGTCGATAGATAATAACTACAAAATAATAAATAATATCAAAGGGGTCAATATACCTAGGACATAGCTTTCCCATATTCTGAAATACCATGATCCTATTCTATAAAGATATATGGATAAATACCATGTCTACAAACCTAAAATCCAGGTCTCATTGACAATTGTCTGCATAACTATTCTATCTAGTTTGGACTACTCGGATATGAGACTGAATGGTTTTTACATTTTCTATAATTTTTTTACCATTTTAGGACTTAGAATCTTACGTTCACTAATTTCATCCAAGCATGACATTGTTTTGTATATTTTATCATAAAGGGAAATATATAGATCTATTTATATTCTTGGGTAGAAACTATTATTATAAGAGAATGTGGCTAGAGGCATATGTTAGTCCAATCATCCTATTATTTCTATATAACATGAATTATAGTGTATGAATTTTCCACTTGTATTGGACATCAGTTTGAGGATGATAGGCCATACTAAAATCCATCTTAGTGTTTATATCATTTTGGATACTTTTCCATAACATGGATGAAAATCTAAATTCTTAACCAGATTCAATCAATAGTGGTACTCCATGTAGACTTAAAAAATATCTTTGTTATATCTATGTATGATGATCACGTGAGAAGTCCTCTTGAAATGCGATAATGTGAGATGTCTTTGTGAGATGATCCACAACAACCCATATAGCATTGTTTCCTTTGGATGTTTGGAGACAATGTCCATGGTGATGTTTTCCCACATTCATGTTGGTATGGGTAAAGGTTTCATCATCATCTCAGATATTTTTATTTCATCATTCACATTTAAAAATACTAGTCACATTGATGTATATTCAAGGATCTCTTTTTTCAGAATATCCCAAAAATAGATTACTCATATATCCCGATACATATTTGTGCTCCTTAGGTGTATTGAAAAGGTTGAGCTTTGTGAACCATTTAGAAGATATTTATTTAACCCTAGAAGGTATGGTACATATATTCATGAAGAAAATCTCATGAATCCTTTCTCATCTATTTGGAACTCTAATAATTTACCATTTCTAATGGATTCCACCTTTTTATGAATTTCTACTTCATTTCATTGAGAATACGTTATTTTCTCCAAGATGGGTGGTTGAACAATGATTTGAGAAAGGTTTGATGAAGTTCCTTCTTTAATTATTTCCTAGTCCATCCTTTTTAAGTCTTATAAGATTGGATACTTCTAAATTTTCATCATGGATAAGTACAAAGGATCCATTCTAATTAGATAATATTCTAATTTATTTTCCTTACCAGGATGGTAGGGGATTGAACATTTATAATCATTGATGATCTCTAATATTCTCCACTAGTAAATATTAATCTCCTTTTAATTTAATATATAATTGGGACTCTTTTAATTACTATATATCTTAAACTTATCCCTATAGAGATAATGGAACACGATTTTCATTGATGAGATCACAACTTCCATATTCAGGTCATGAATGGGATTGTTTTTCTCATGAATTTAAAACTTCCTCGAGGATTAGGTTATCAAGTTATCCTTTTTCATCCATTAAAAAATAATCTCTTATTTTAAGAATCTATTTACAACACAATGTGTTCCCCACTTGTTGGTAGTGTGAGAACTGGTGCAATAATAAGCCTCTTTTTCACCTCTTTAAAGCAGTCTTTGAACCCATTGGTCCTAAATGAATATTATCCATTTCAAGTCATCTTGGTTTCTAGGTTTTACAATTATGTGAAGTTATTCATAAATCAATGTTAATACCCATATAAACAAGGGAAACTACCAATCTCTATTATAGATGTTGACATGTGTAGATATTTTATTTCCTTTCTCTTGGAGAAACCCATATATATCTATTTTCTTGTGCTTACATGCCCCAATAATGATACTTCCTCTATCCATAACTCTCATTTACTATACTTTTCATATATTTTGTCCCTTAAAAAATTATTTATCACGGTATTAAAATTCTCCTCATGTTCCTCCTTACTCCTGAAGTAAATTAGAATATCGTCAATAAAGAAAACAACAAATTTTTTAGGTAATCTATAAATAATATATTCTTTGTGTCCATGAAAATTTATAGATAATTAATAAGTTTTAAGGGAATCATTATGAAGTCATAGTTTCCCTAAATCAATTGAAATTTCACCTTGGGAATATAATCCATTTTATCCTTTAGTTTGTGATATCCCAATCAAAGCTCCTGCTCAAATAAATACATGCCCCCATGTATTTTATCAAAAAGTCATTTATCCATGAAAGGGGATACTTGTTTTTTATTATTGTTTTATTGAGCTCAAGATAATAAATATCGAGGAACATTGATCTAACCTCTTTCTCAACAAAGTGGATTGGCTCACCCCATGGTGATGAACATGGGCATATAAAATGCTTTTCTAGATTCTCCAGTAACTACTTATTTAGTTCATATATCTCAACGGTGGAAATTCTCTAAATATTATTTGGTATTAGAACATATCTAGAAATAATATCAATTGATAACTCAACCTCTCAATCGATAGGAGGTCTGAGAAACTTTTTAGGGAACACATCAGTGAACTCATACATAATGGGCATGTATTCAAGAATGATTCTCTCTTTTTCCTCAACTATTTAATACAGATATATTTTATCACAAGGCAATAATATCCAAAATTTAGACAATGATTATGATGAAGATTCATAATCCTCCTCAAAATTTTACAATATTGGAGAATGATTTGGGATGTGAAGAGTGATCTACATTTCCCAGCAGTCGATGTTGTCTTTTTATAGAGATAACCAATTCATTCCCAATATAGCATTGAAATATTTAAAATAAATTATTATAAGATTTTATTGTGGTTTTAGTCCAAAACATTAACCAAGGAGGTTTTATATACTTTGCATGAAATAATTTCTACATTTTTTATTCTCATAAAAGAAAAAAACTCTATATTTTGAGGTAGTATTTGAATAGTTAAGCTAAACAAGAAAGATATGAATGAAGGCATAGAAAAAGAATCAAATTGTATGTTTTCTGTTATGAAAATAATAACTAGTGTACCTATCACCACATCATTTTTGGGTTCCACCTCATAAGTAGTGATATCATATTCCCTTCCATTCTTCTTTGTAGGCTATTATAGTTGATTTCCTCTAAAACATTAGATTAGAGAAATGGTTCACTTAATTCAAATATTTTTTATTGTTGAAACATTGTACTACATGTTGAGTATTGATCTGAACAATCCATTATTCTACCACATTAGATAGATTCTTCATGTCCCTTCAGTAGTGAATAGCCAGATTCCCCATTCTTCCATATTTGAATCATTTCATGGTTCCCTTTACATATTTCACAGGATTCTTATTCCAAAATTTTTGACACATGGGATGTTGGGTTTATTTCCATAATGGGAATTATTAGTAGATACACCCATATTAAAATAAATTTTCTTATTTCTTTCTCATATTCCATGAGACCATTGAGATACATTAATATTTGTTTAAAATTTTAGGGAACAATAGACAATATCATTATATCTATCAAACTATATAATTTCTAATGATTTTCATAAACTCATATTTATTTAGATAACATATAGAACTACCCTACTTTAGGTGTTCATGACAAAGATGGAGGCATGTCTTGAAAGACATGTAATGTTTTCCCGATAGCTCTAATAGACTCAAATTTCTTTTGCATCAGTCCAAGGAACTCCATTTCCATCTTACGATATAGGATTTAGGGAAAATATTTATTGAAAAGTATATTCTTGAAATCAACCCATTACATGGAATAAATTTTCACCTATGTCTTGTGTTATTGATCGGTGCCCACCACTGATCCACTTCCCAATTAAAACTATGTACTGTCAGTACATCATTCTCTTCTTTTAAAAAATAGAGGACAAATAATATCTTCTCTGTGGAGTTAATACATTGTTTTGTGAGGATTACATCCACTAAATATGGGAGGTCTTTGTTGAAAGAATTAGGGAATTCTACATGATTCATGTTATTATGCATATGTTGCGCTAGTTGAGCAAGTAATGTCATGATGCTTTCCGCACCAGTTCCTAATATATTTCGAATATAATTAGGGTAATTGTCACATTTCTTATCACATCAATAATTGTAATGAGTTCATGTATTTATACTTTTTAACTATGAATAATAAAGTACAATATGGGGGATTGAATAATTTTTTAATAGTAATAATAATAAAATGAAACTTTGAATAGGGAAGGATAAACATGTAAATGAAATGTATATCCTATCATGTGATACCTTATGTTTCAATCTCTGTTATCCATGGTGATAGAATTATCCCTAGAGTATTTACTAAAGTGATCTTGTAATAATATACAAAAATAACTAGATCTTTCACTAATAACAACTACAATGGAACTATCATTTTACACATATCATTACATGGTTTTAATCGTAATTAAAAATCAATTGAAATAAAATATAGTAAAGTCTATGGCCTTTGGAATATTAGATAAATAATTAGAATACATGAATTTAAACTAAAAAATTATTTTATTTAATCTAAATAATGATCTTCTAATAGTATTTGAGCTCTTACATTTGTCTAGGATAACCTGGGGAATATAAAAAAAAGGGATGAGTAAAAAATTCCAGTGAAGGAATAATAAAATAAATAAAAAATAACATATAGGAATGAAGGCATAGATTGATGACATAAAATAGATTAAAATTATGGAATCATAACATAAATAGCATGGGATTATGTAATCATGGAATAATTATAATGTGATATCAATGTAAATCATGACATAATGAAGATTCAAGGCTCATTGCATATGAGTATCATGAGTTAAGGCTAACAACCATGATCATTTCACATGGGCCACGAGTCCATGAGAGTAATCATTGGACAATGCATTGGATCACTATCTCAGAACACACATCATAACATGATCATTAATACGTGTTCCATATTAATAATAATACATATATAATTAAACATAAACATAAGGGTTATCCATGAAAATAACATGGTATCATAATCAGGTCAAAAGGCATATCAAAAGGGAACATCATAATGGTGTCCAAGAAATAATTGATTTAAATCATACATGTATATTAATATTATAAAAATTAATATATTGTGATTAGTGATGTCAAACTAAATTGAAAACATTAAAAATAGTGTTTAGGAAACTTTAGAAATAAAACATTTTAGTGCGGTTTAAGGGAAAATTATTATGATTATTTAAAATAGAAAAAAATAATTAAGGGTATAGAATCAGAAATCAATTGTGATAGTTTTTCAAGTTAAAATTTTATATTTCAGAAAAATAAATTTGAATTAAAATAAATTATGGAGTGCTCTTGAAAATGGATAATAAATTGTGAAGTTCCCTTTAAATGGGCCTGCTGATCAGGAAGAATTGAGAAGGGAACCTTTTAAAAACATTTATTTACACATAAAAGAGGTATTTACAGATCTATGTAATTTTTTTGAACATATACACATAATTAATAATAATTATAAAAAATTAGATTTACATTGGGTTAAAGAGAGAGAAATAATAACCTGAAGAAAAAAATATAGGTTCATAATGATCCCTTACCTTATATACGAAAGTGTAATAAAATTAAACTTAATATCTTGGATAATCTAATTAAATACACTAGTTAATTAATTTATAACATTTCTATATTTATTTTATTTATTTTAATTTTTTTAAGTTCAATCCTTTCCTTTTTTATGAGTTATAAGATCTAATTTTATCCTTTAGGAGTATTTGTTTCCTTGGTTTTCATGATCAGTTACTTGTATACATGTATAGAAAATTATAATAGTTCTAAATAATTGAAATTATTTATTTTAAATGAAATTAAATAATATTAAATTTTTTTATAAATCATTTTGGTTCTATATGAGAGGATTAATCATTAGATAAAATTTTAATGATATTAATTTAGATTAATTGGTCATTTTTTATCATCAGGAACTGGTTTTGTTTTATTAATTAATATCATGTATATATAATGGTTACAATACATAAAAAAGGATATAATTAATATATTATTATATGGTTCAACTAATTAATTTATATTATCAATATAATTTATGTTGTTAAAGGAAAATTCAAAACTCTTCATCCTTGAGTGTGATAGATAAACACATCAAGAACAACGTTTCCATTTTTAGAAAAAATGAGAGGGGAAATAAATGATGACATATAATTACATTTACATAATAGAATTATTTTATATGTGAGATATTGGAGTCTCCATTATTGTAGGATATGAGGAGGTTAATAGAGAATAAAAGAATAAATCAAATTAAATGAAAATAAAAGAAAAAAGAAAGTGGATTTTACCTCTTTATTTCTTGTCCTTGAGAACCTGCTTAGGGATATTGGTTTTAGTATTTTGTTGAGACCAAATGAACCCGAGATCAAGTAATATTCTTTGTATATTTATTGGATAGAAATTGGACAATATTCCTTGATTAATACTTGTGAGAAGAATAGGTGGTGAGATGTGGTATTTATAGTGGAGGAGAGGGTGTTTTCTCATTATTTTATCCATTTGTTTATTTTTTCAAGATAAAAAAGTGATGATTACATGAAAAAATAGAGTACATAGGTATAATTATATATTATTATTCTTACATCACTTATGACTCATGTAACAGATTATTTAACTTATAATTTATATACACTGTAAATTGCTGTATTTTTCTATTAAAAAATAAACTAATTTAGAAAAATACCAAAAATTCACCCAAACTATTTTTAATGAGTATTTTTAAAAAATAGACTCTATTTTAGGGAAATAATTTTCTAAATATGTGAAATTTAATTTTTAATTAAAATCATCATTCATTAAAAAAATACCAATTTTAACATTGTAGATGATTTTATAACTCTTTTAGAAATTAATTAAAGTCTCTTAAAATTTTCCAATAATTATAATAAAACAAAATATTAATTTATGAGTCTATTTTAGGAATATTTATATATTTTTAAATAATTATATCAATTATAAAATTTAAAATAAACATTTATGTTTTAAAAAAATTTCAAATTATCTTATCATATGAATTTTAAAAAAATTTATTTACCTATACTATGATATAATTATATAATTTTATCACTTATAAGATATATAAATTCAATTTATAATTTTAGGGGAGAGTTTACAATTCTATTTTCTGATTTACTATTCATTTTGTTCGTATTTCTATTCCTAGGTTCAAGTTACAATTCAACTGTCTTAGGTTCCTTAATTTATAGAAATACCTCTTATTTCATTCAGTCTTCATTTATACAGTTTTTATTCTATTTTTATGTAATATAATGAGGATTTTAATATATTAAATAATTATAAGGAGGAAATTTTCAATGATAAAATTTTGGTTCATTACATAAAATCCTAGTAATTTGTTATTCCATATTGATCTTTGTACATCCCAACATATTTTATTAAGAGGAAGTCTTATTACATTTTTGATGAAGTGGGTTTTCAACAAAATAATTTTCTAATATCAAATACTTGATTACCATGATGATGTTTTAATTTCGAGTACAATTTTTATTTAAGGAATGAAGAATTTCATATCATAAAATTAAAAAAAAAATGTATTCGATTGTATATGTGACACACAATATTGATTTTAAACAACCCTTAAAATATATTTCACATTCTATTTGATATGTTGAGGAATGCACAACCTTGGGTCAATGTGAATCATAATATAGTATACATAGTAATTAAATTTTTAGGTGTGAATATTACTATGTAAATTATGAAAATTATTGTTATCTATTCATTATAAATAAAATCACAATAATTTAGAAGAAAAATAAATGTTTTCTGATAAAATATATTTTTTATGAGATGTTGTAGTCACGCATTGGAAAAATAATTTAGAATTAGTTTTTACCAGTTTAGAAAATTAATTTTATTAAATTAAATTAATTTTTCAAATAATAATATCAAAATCATCTTAGGGTGAATTTTTGGTATTTTTCACAAATGATACATTTTTTGATGAGTAGTAAAAAATACTGAATTCTAATTGAAAACTACCTTTTATGATAAAATTATTTAGAAAGTTAAATTATATTTTTAATTTGGTTTAAAGTTAAATTAGTTAAATTATATATTAATTAATCCAATTTAGGTCATTGGAATTAGTTTCGCATTTAATTTTAATAAAAAATATTATAAAATCTTGAACATTTTCACTTTAAAAACCTTTTTTCTCATCACGTCTCTAAGATTAATTTTTTATTTTAGTTCTCTATTTATATGAATTTATTTAAAAAATTGATTTAAAATTTTAATAATTATAAGACATATTATCTAATAAGATAAAATTAATTTTTCTCTTAAATTAATAATGAATATAGTAAAAAAAACATTTGTTGTAGTTAATGTAAAAACGGTGTTACCAAGAAGATATAATAAAACTATAAGGTTTAAAATGGAATACAAACAAGTCAAATTTTTTTTCCAGAACTATGTTTACCCTATCATTTATAATTCTCTATAATACATGATTTTGGACAATTTTGGAATGTGAAAACGTGGGTATATCTTTTTCTTTACAAAATTTCTAATTGTGCCCCTCAACTCATTTATAAAAGGTGACCGACTTGGAAATATTTTTCATTCTTTAACTCACATTTGAATCAGAAAATACTTAGAACAATCACTTCAAAACATCCCTATCCTCATCCTATAGCAACTATTTTGGGAATAAATCCATCATCAGATGGTTTTTGGTGAAAACCTATGGAGGTTACCTAAAGAAGAGGTAATGTTTTTCAATGATGGTTTTTATTTCATTTCTTCCCCCGAAACCCTGGATGGATATTAAACCATGATAAAATAGTAAAATCAGTATCTTCCATATATTGAACTGTTTTAATGTGAAGGGAAATACCTATATCCATATCCAATTCTATCAAAAGGTTTATGAATTCATCAATTGTGTGTGTGTCGAACTACCACCTCGCGAACCTATGACATTGGATTTTACATTACGACATCCCTTGGTTGTGTATGATAATGGATGTAATGTGTATATATGATATATTTAAAATAAATATACATATGGTGGAATTATATCATATATAATGTTTTTATTTTCCATTTCGCAGGGGATATGATAACATCGCTCGTGTGTACGGTGGACTACCACCTTCGCGAAGTGATGTGATACTCTTTTTATCACCAAAACATAGGGATGATATATATAGGTATATTTAAAGAAAAAATATGGTATATATTTTATAATTATTTTTTAGTAAATTTAAAAAATTACATACATCAAATCCATAATGGTCTTTGAAAATGGAAATTTTACTAATGCGTACGTATGACTTACCATCTCCACGATTGCAACATAGTCCATTTTTCATAACCATATTCTATGACAGGTTTTTCAAGTATAAATGATTTTGAAATACGATATTTATTTTATTATTATTATTCTAATGATGATAGAACTGTATAACCTTCATAAGAAGCAGAACATTCCTAATTAATCAAAAAAGAGAAAATAAGGAAATTCAAAAATTATGTTAAAATATTATAATAGGATAATATAATATATTATAAATATATATATATATATATATGATTCTATAATAAATTGATAACATTCCTAAAACCATTATATAGAATTTCAAATAACATTAAATTAACGGGAAGTGTGAGGTAAGGGATATCATCTGAATTTCTATTCACTAAGGCATATTGTAATATTATAAACCTAATTTATTTTATATGGTGTACATACTACACATTTGACATGATATATCATGATTTATTAAAAATTATTAGCGTTTTCGGTTTCAATTTGAATTATTTCATCCAAATAGATTTTAACATTAAACTTACCATGTGATAAAGAATTGCACAACTCAATTTTTTTTATTGGGTCATATTATTTCTTCATAGTATTTGAAATTTTAATATAATTTGTGTAAATAATATTAAATATCATATCTTTTATTTAAAATTATTTTATGTGGACTTACATTTGATATACATAATCTATTCATTGATTATTCCTCCCTTCAACATTATGATCATTGTAAGGGTTTATTTCATAATCTCATTCTAATTGATATTTTTTATTTTTTAATAAATATTAAAAAAATATTTCTATCACACTCTAGTTAATCACAAAATTTTAAATTTATATTTCCATTTTCCCACACTTTTTTACTAACAATGTTAGAGAACTTTTTTTTAATAAAATATGACTTCATATTGCTCTTCGGTCGGAAATTTTTTTTCTTGCAAAACCATGTTTTCTAGTTTTGTAATAAATTTTTATTATTAATTCATAATTATTTATTAAAATTATTTTCAACAATTATTAATTATTAATTTTTTTAAAGGAACCTTCATTTCATTTTAGAAACACTTCACATTTTTATTTTATTATTAATGTGAAGTGAATATTTGTTAATACATATACATAGTGAATGTAATTTCTTGTCATCGTGACTGGTCAAATGTTTTAAATATTCCATTATATGTTTCAAAAATTATTTTCAATTAAAATTATTTTCAATATGTTTTGGGAAACTTGAGAATTAAAAAATAATTTTGAAAATGAAAAGGTTATTTTCCTCAATAATTTTTTTTTAAATTTATTATTATGGTATTTCAATTATTCAAAGAAAATAACCCTTTATTCATAACCCAATGGGTATTTGTTGTATTGATACAATTATTATTATTAATCTAGAAGGTTTATGATCATTTGACCAAGGAATGTCTTGGAATTAAATTTCATGATTCAATTTTTTAGTCATTATCATTCCCTTGAAATATTTAGTGGTTAATTTTGATTTGTAACTATGTCAAATATTTTTGCACAGTTATTCCATAATGAAATTAACTCCTAAAATAATGGTTTCAAATAAACATCATCATTATTTTTTTTAATGCACTAGAATGAATAGTTACAAACATATATATGTTTCCTTCATTAGCATCCAAGTATGTAAGTTTTACCGAGTAATTAAAACAAGACAATAAGAATATTGACTTTCGTAAGCACCATTTGGAAAAAACCCATTAGTATAAAGACCCAACTATATGTTATGAGTTTCTGAATAAAAATAATGATAAAATTGATAAAATTGTTTCCATTAATCACCATAACATGGATGATTTATTATTTTACTAATGAAAATATCATATTTAGGCAACGTCATCAAAGAAGTTATGTTATGAGACATAAGTAAACACTATAAATAGGGTATAAGTGGAAAATATGTCAAATATTTATTAGGAAATATGGACTATCCTTTTTGTGCCTTTTATATCTTGATTCTCTATATAATTTAAATTTAACTATTGTTTCATAATCATTATAATATAAGATGAAGTAATTTGAAAATACATGCATATTCCAGTAACAATGACCAAAATTACTGACCATCCACTTACATTTATAGAAACTTTCAGGTCATGTATTTCTTTCAAGAAACAATGATTTAACTAAAAAATAAATTTAATCCATGAAACTATATGAAGTTAAAAAATATGATTTAATAACCATAAATTATGTAATAAATGTCACGACCCGTCCTCGGGGCCCGTGTCATGACTACCCCAGGCCCGCCTTCCATAGGCCAGGGGCTGGCGACTAGCACCAAAGGTGTAAATCCCGATAATTGGGAAGGCATTGCCTTTATAAAAGTAAACAAAACACCACAGAGTACAAGCGGAAATAAAACACTAAGTACAAAGAGAAGTGCTGAAAGGTAAATGGGCCAGAATACAAACCCAAATGAAAGTACAACTACAGCTGAACAAAGTACAGTAGAAAAAGACAACAGCTGGAAGGACAGAAGCGGCTCCTGGGTCGTCCTCCTCGGATCCTACCTGAAGGGTAGGTACAGATGGCGTAGCTCCTGGATCATCCACCAAAGATCCTACCTAAAGGGTAGGTACAAATAGCCTCCACAACGTTCTCACCCGTCAACCTCCTCCGAGTGTCGTCTCGCCGTGAATTCCACCTCCGGATACTGACTCGTCGTGTAGTCCACCTCTGGGTACTGACTCGTCGTGTAGTCCACCTCCAGGTACCGTCCAGTCCTCGAACACTCAGCCTCCGTCAGCACTGCCCGTCGTCTCCAAACAACACAACGAGGTGCAGGCATAGCCCGTGCAGGTGTGAGTATAACGATAATCAGTAGGGACCCCGAGACCCTCAAGGTATCACTAAAACCAACAAGGATAACCACAAAGAAGATCTCAACAGATAACCTCTACTTAGGTATATGATCATACATATACCTAAGTTATCAAGTAACCCATCTCAATCATGAGAAAACACAAGGATTATGAAATCAACGGATAACCACTAACCAGGTATATGCCCATACATATACCTAAGTTATCAAGTAACCCATCTCAATCATGAGGTAAACACAAAGGTCAAAAGTCTCAGCTCAAACCAGGATTTTTATTATCAAAACTGTAACTGCTAAAGAGCTCCGTCTCTGGAGTGTACAGTGGTCCTGTCATGACTCCGAGGTACTGCTCACTAACCTAATACTGCTGAGGTACTCCTCCTGTCGAGTACCGCGGGTCAGCCACCCAAACACAGTAGTGCTTCCTGTCGGGGTATGCCACCCAAACATAGTAGTGCACACCCATTAGTAGCCTGCAGAGGTACTCTCCGGATGAGTACCGCGGGTCTGCACTATCACACAGGTAGTGCTTCGTCCGCCATGGGTCTGCACCTCACAAAGTAGTGCTCCATCCACTGGGCTAGTCGACTCACTCCAAGTCAAGTCGGTCAAGCAGTCGTCAGGTCTCAGTCGGCTACATGGTCTCCGTACTCAGCACGCTCGTCTCTGGGAGGGTCCGCTCCACGAGCTACTGGTCGATACTCCAAGTATCTCAAAGTCCCACGAAGAAGTATCTCAAAGGACCGCCTCGTCATAGGGGTCTCAACGCAAAAGACGAGACGTCAATCGGACGCCCGGTCTGTGAGTTATTAGCCTTTTCATCCCAAGGGCCCGGTTGGTTTCGTGAGCGAACCAACCCGGCCGTATCTCAACTATACCCCAAACTCTCATAGGGTATAATCATAGGGACTGTTTCTCAACGAGATCACCAACGCCGCTGACGGTTCCTCAAACGGACGTCCGGTCTGAAAGATATCAGCTTTTCCATTCCAGGGGCCCGGTTGGATTTCGGGTGCAATCCAACCCGGCCACTATCCAACTGGAACCAAAACTCAGGCGAAGTATGCCAAAATTTCCGTCTCAACAAGAGGAAATCAACGAGAGAGACGGCGCGTCAATCGGACGTCCGGTCTGTGAGTTATTGGCTTTTTCGTTCCAGGGGCCCATTTGGTTTCGTGAGCGAACCAACCCGACTGCACTCCTACGACATCCAAACCTCGAGCGGAGTAAGCCAAAATATCTGTCTTACTTAGAGGAATCCATCAAAGTCGACGACACGTTAATCGGACGTCCGGAGCTCAAGATATAAGTGTTTTCACTCTGAGGGCCCGGTTGGTTCCGTATCTGAACCAACCCGGCCGAATCCAAAGTATTCCTAAACCTTGAGTATAATATACCTAAACGACCGTCTCATTCCAAGGATCGCTACGCAACTGACGGTGCGTCGATCGGAGGTATGTAGCCCAAGATATGGGAAAAAGACCAAAGAGGGTCTGAAAACGGCGGGTCTGGGCCCGGACCGACCCGGCCCAACACCCCCTGGTTCGGCCCGAACCGGGTCGACCCGAACTGGGTCCGGGTGCGACCCGGTTCGGAGTGACCCGGCCCGGCCTGGGCACGACCCGGCCCGGCAGGTCGCCTCGGCTCGGCTCGGCCGAGCGAAGGAAACGCGGCCCCCGCACGGGGGCCGCTCCGCGGTTCCCGGACGCGGCTTGAGCTGCGTCCCGCCTCCCGGTTCCGCGCGGCCGTGGAACCGTCTCGCCGTCACGCCAGCGGGAGCTTCCACCGGCCACTGGACGTGCTTCGGTGGTCCGTTTTGCATGCGGTCTTCACCAGTCGTCCTCCCGGGATCCAATCTTCACTACAAGGCTTTCAAATCGCCCTGGCAGCCCCGTTCGTGGTCGTCCGACAATACGCACGTCAATTAACAAAACACGCCGTCTTCGTGGTTCTCTGGCGCAACGGGATGGCATCGCACCCCTTCGTCGTGGCCCGAGTCCGTCCGCGGATGTCTTCGGGTTTCTCCGACGCGGCGCGACGGCGTCGAGCCCTTGTTCGTTTTCACGACGCAGTGCGACGGCGCCGCGCATTCCTTGTCGCACGTTTCCGCACGGTACGACGGCACCACGACATCCCCGTTTCAATCCACAAAAGAAACCCACAAGGATAAGGTGGAGGGTCGGCCGTGTTTGTGCGGTCCGGCCCCCCTCTTGTTAATTGATAGCAAAAGGTCATATTTCACAAAGATCGTCAGGGCAATAATCACGAACAAATTAAATAATAATTCACAACATCAATCTGCATGAACGAACGATCCACGGATCAACCTGGAATTGGTTGGTCCGCGCTCGTCTTTATTTTCTCAAAAGATAATAGAACACCAAAAATAAAATCCCCTACCTCGACAAAGTCGTCGAATGTGCGTTATTCGCGAAATTGATCGTCGCGGAAGAAGAGGGTCGTCACGTCGCGGAAGGGCGTCGCGTCGTCGCGGAAGGGCGTCGCTTGAACGATCTCCGAGGGTTAAAGGAAACACACTGATTTAATTTCATGAATTAAATACATGTTAAGGATAAAATCCACAAAGGAAAAATTAAAAGATTTGAAATATCTTACCTCAATCAGTTGGTGATCGGAGATTGTTGCGGGGAAGAACGTCGCAGAAGGGCGTCGCGTTGTTGATCTCCGAGGGTTCGACATTCTTTGCGTTCTTCGCGTTCTTCACGTTCTTCACGTTCTTCGTGTTCTTCGCGAAGGAGGATGAAGATCTCAAGCCTTGGAGTCTTCTCCAAATCCTCTCAATGAGAAATCCTCAAGAAGACAAGCGTTGGTCTTATTTTATTAACATGCCAACAAATTGAAAAACAAACTAAGTAACAACCCATTAATTCATAGAATTAATTTCAACGAATAAACCGCCCAATTAATAGGAGCGTTTAAGAGTTTAAGAAAATGCACCAGTTGAATTTCATTAATGAGGAGTTTTCGTGGGTGCGTTACTTAGAGGAAAAGAAATGGTGGGGCTCGTGCGGGCCCCACCTCACAAATATCCTACCAAGATGGTAGGATATTTTGGATTTCACCCTATCCGCTTTAACTTATCTCAAGTGGCTTTAAGTGGCTTTTAAGTGGCTTTAATTGAAATAACAAATAAAGTTGTCGCACCACTTTATTTTATTTCTTAACTTAACCCCAAAAATTTAAAAACCACACCTGAGCAAACGCAACTCCGGAAAAGGAGTTTCTAAGAAAATACCAGCGTTGCGATTCCATCGGTGCCCTCAGAATTTGATTCTGAGCACCGGTTCAAAATTTAGAAAAACCCGCTCGTTCGTTCACTGAACGTACCTGATCCAAACTTCGGAAAATGATTCCAGGCACACCGGGCCTCGGAATCAGGTGCTGTTAGAAACTGCGTTCTTATAAAATTCCAAAGAAAATTAAGAAAAAAAAATT
The DNA here is from genome assembly GCA_963277665.1 of Viscum album. Classification (NCBI taxonomy): domain Eukaryota; kingdom Viridiplantae; phylum Streptophyta; class Magnoliopsida; order Santalales; family Viscaceae; genus Viscum; species Viscum album. Next base: position 2,138,004,105 of record OY728138.1, read on the forward strand.
TCTTTGAAATTTACAAGTCTTTACATCACTCCCACCTCAAGGCTTTACGTCCTCGTAAATCTTTAACACAAACCAGGGTTACAAAAGCGGTACTGAGCATGCATATGAGCCTTCCGCTCCCATGTGCTCACCTGGAGGTTCCCGTGCTGCCAAAAAATGTGCACAAGAGGAATCGACCATCCTCCTAGGATCCGCTCCTGTCGATCCTCGATCCCCACAGGAACCTCCGTGGAAGTCACCTCATCGCCATCGTCCAGCTCCTCATAGTCAAGGATATATGAAGGGTCGAGCACATATCTCCTCAGTTGAGATACGTGGAAGTCGCTGTGCACCTGGTGCAACTGAGGTGGATGGGTCAAGCGGTAAACCATCCTGCCTACCCAGCTGAGGACCTAGGAATGGTCCACTGAACCTCGGAGATAACTTGCCGCCTTGGCCACATCTCCATAAAACTCATCGAGGTGAGACCCAAAAAGGTCGTGATCGTCATCCTCGAACTCTAGAGGTCTCCAATTCCTGTTAGAACTGAAACTCAGAACGAATTGCTGCCATGAGGGTAAGGTTGACCGACTCAAGAGTGATCAGTCTCACCCTCCTGTGCATGAGTGATCCTATACTGCCTAGGGTTTCTTTTTCGCCGACCAAGGAAAACCCATCCCGACGTCGTAGTTAAACCCCAACCTTTTTGCCTAATACTGTCAATTTGTGTATGAACTGTGATTGGCCAATCCATACTCAAACCAACGTCGTAAGGCCTCGACGCTACCACCAAGAGATTCCAACCGAAACTCTCGCCTCGAGGGTCTGACCACACCATCGGCGTAAGTGTGATTATCGAGTCTTCTCCCAAGGTATCTCCAGACGTGAGGGTCAAGTCTACGGCTTACCGGAAACTCTAGGTCTGGGAAAATATTATGGAAGGAAGGAATGATTCATATCAATGTCCATTACTACAGCAGGTAGTAGTGGACATAGACTGTCCCTTGAATCATTCTTAGAGCCATTGGGTCACTCTCCTTGACCGCATGCAGCCGCACTCTTCCTCCGCCCTCCAGATCCCTGAGCCTGGCGGGGATAACTAAGGCGGGTGGTTGTAGCATGTTAAGATGTACACCACCTCATGCTGCTCTCCTAGCTCTGTCTCCACGTCTGCTGCTCCGTAGACTCATCTCTCCTTAAAGCTTCCTCTTCTTTAAACATTTAACACGCTCGAGTCTCTAAGACTGGAGATGGCTTCCTATTTCTTACTGCACTATGCAGTCTTCATCCACTACTGGATGATATGAAGGAGCTGCTAAAATTTCTCCTTTGCCGAAAAGAGAAACTCGGTCTCATCCCTGGATGAACCATGCCCATTGCCTAATACAGTCAATCCCGACATGAATGATGCATTCATGCCATGGATGATGTCGTAAGGCCTCTACGTAACTTCTAAGAGATCCAACTGTCACTCTCGCCTCCAAGGGTCGAGTCACACAGTCGGCATCAGTGTGAGGTCACTGGGTCTCCTCCAGTATAAATCTCTAAAGTGAGGGTCAAGTCAACAGTTTTTAACCAGGACCTCTCAATATTAACCAAACAAAAGGACAGGAAAGAAAACATCACAAGGATAAGTGTCTTTTTATTACTGCAGCTCATAAAACAAAGACACGAATACAACAACAACATGGAACTAGAAGTACAAGGGACGTATCCACTAGTTCCTCTCTTATCCACCTGCTCCCGGAGCTCTACTGCCTTGTCCACTGCTCGACTGTTGCTCAAGCACTCGTCGCTGCTTCTTCCTCGATGGCTCCTCCAACGCCTGCGGATCAATAGTGCGGGGGGTCGGATAGTCACGTGCCAGGTGACCCTTCCTGCCGCATGAGTAACACTGTTTTTTTCTGGCACGCCTAGCTCTGTCCCCACCCCAGGTGCCCCGCACCACTGGTCCTAAAACCCGAGATCGCCAAACTGCTGGTCTGGTCCTCCTGGACCTATGCATCATCTGTCTACTGCCCACAGATGACTCGTCTACTGATCGAAAACCCTGCGGAAATGGCAGAAGCTCCTATACATGCTCGGGGTGTAGATCCACTGGCACAAACTCCACCCTGAAGAAGGTCTCCAAGTCTTCCCATGTGAAGGCCATCCCGTCGCAAAAATGGAACAAGTGGCTCCACCACCTGCCTGCTATTGCCTGAAGAAGGCTGGCAGCAAAGATCACCATGAAGTCTGCCGACATCCCCACTAGCCTGAAGACCCTCACTACAGCCTCCAGCCAATCCTCAGCCGCCTGCGGGTCCATCCCTCCCCAGAACCTGGGTGGCCTCTGGCGCTTGAACTCATACAGCGCACTCAAGTGGCGTGCATCTCCTACTGCTGTGGCTGGTGGCATCGGTGGACCAATGTATGGTAGTACCACTGGTGCCTCCGCTGGTGGCTCAACTGCAAGAGGGCCCTGTACCGAAGCCTCGTCGCTCGACAGGATGTCAGTACACACATCCCTCTGGGATCTAGCTGGTCGTCCGTGAAAAGGCATCCGGAAAGAAACAACGTAACACAGTCAAACGATTATAACTGGTGAGATGACCTAGTTTGAGCTATTTTAAGGGAAAAACCTTTGAAAACACACACGCAATCAGTGTTTTTGTGCACAAAGTCAGAAATCAGTTGTCAGGGTCCTAGTGTATGGATACGTCGGCCACCCACGCCAACACTGGACTCCCTGAACTGAAGACCACACTCGGTACCCTTTACACTATTGCTTCACAGAATGAAAATATCAGAGTTATAAGTTCTGCGGTAAAACTGACTCCTCTGATACCAATTTGTCACGACCCGTCCTCGGGGCCCGTGCCGTGACTACCCCAAGACCACCTTCCATAGGCCAAGGGATGGCGACTAGCACCAAAGGCGTAAATCCCGATAACTGGGAAGGCATTGCCTTTATAAAAGTAAACAAAAAACCACATAGTACAAGCGGAAGTAAAACACTAAGTACAAAGAGAAGTGTTGAAAGGTAAATGGGCCAGAATACAAACCCAAATGAAAGTACAACTACAGCTAAACAAAGTATAATAGAAAAAGACAACAACTGGAAGGATGGGAGCAGCTCCTAGGTCGTCCTCCTCGGATCCTACCTGAAGGGTAGGTACAGATGGCGCAGCTCCTGGATCGTCCACCACGGATCCTACCTGAAGGGTAGGTACAGATATCCTCCACAACGCTCTCTCCCGTAAACCTCCTCCGAGTGTCGTCTCGCTGTGAATTCCACCTCCGGATACTGACTCATCGTGTAGTCCACCTCCGGGTACTGACTCGTCGTGTAGTCCACCTCCGGGTACCGTCCAGTCCTCGAACACTCGGCCTCCGTCAGCACTGCCCGTCGTCTGCAACCAACACAACGAGGTGCGGGCATAGCCCGTGTAGGGGTGAGTATAACAATACTCAGTAGGGACCCCGAGAACCTCAAGGTCTCACTAAAACCAACAAGGATAACCAGAAAGAAGATCTCAACAGATAACCTCTACTTAGGTATATGCTCATACATATACCTAAGTTATCAAGTAACCCATCTCAATCATGAGGAAACACAAGGATTATGAAATCAACGGATAACCACTACCCAGGTATATGCCCATACATATACCTAAGTTATCAAGTAACCCATCTCAATCATGAGGTAAACACAAAGGTCAAAAGTCTCAGCTCAAACCAGGATTTTTATTATCAAAACCGTAACTGCTGAAGAGATCCGTCTCTAGAGTGTACAGTGGTCCTGTCATGACTCCAAGGTACTGCTCAATAACCTAAGACTGCTGAGGTACTCCTCCTGTCGAGTACCGCGGGTCATCCACCCAAACATAGTAGTGATTCCCGCTGGGGTATGCCAGCCAAACACAGTAGTGCACACCCCCTAGTAGCCTGCAGAGGTACTCTCCGGACGAGTACCGCGGGTCTGCACTGTCACATAGGTAGTGCTCCGTCGGCCATGGGTTTGCACCTCAAAAAGTAGCTCTTCATCCACTAGGCTAGTCGACTCACTCCAAGTCGAGTCGGTCAAGCAGTCGTCAGGTCTTAGTCGGCTACACGGTCTCCGTACTTTGCACGCTCGTCTCTGGGAGGGTCCGCTCCATGAGCTACAGGTCGATACTCCAAGTATCTCAAAGTCCCACGAAGAAGTATCTCAAAGGATCGCCTCGTCATAGGGGTCTCAACGCAACAGACGGTGCGTCAATCGGACACCCGGTCTGTGAGTTATTAACCATTTCGTCCCAGGGGCCCGGTTGGTTTCGTGAGCGAACCAACCCGGATGTATCTCAACTGTACCCCAAACTCTCATAGGGTATACTCATAGGGACCGTTTCTCAACGAGATCACCAACGCCGCTGACGGTTCGTCAAACGGACGTCCGGTCTGAAAGATATCAGCTTTTCCGTTCCAGGGGTCCGGTTGCATTTCAGGTGCAATCCAACCCGGCCACTATCCAACTACAACCAAAACTCGGTCGAAGTATGCCAAAAGTTCCATCTCAATAAGAGAAAATCAATGAGAAAGACGACGCATCAATCAGACGCCCGTTCTGTGAGTTATTGGCTTTTTCGTTATAGGGGCCCGGTTGGTTTCGTGAGCGAACCAACCCGACCGCACTCCAACGGCATCCAAACCTCGAGCGGAGTAACCCAAAAGATCCATATCACTTATAGGAATCAATCAAAGTCGATGGCACGTCAATCAGACGTCCATAGATCAAGATATAAGTGTTTCCGCTCTGAGGGCCCGGTTGGTTCCGTATCCGAACCAACCCGGCCGAACCCAAAGTATTCCGAAACCTTGAGTGTAATATACTGAAACGACCTTCTCATTCCAAGGATCTCTACGCAACTGACGGTGCGTCGATCAGAGGTCCGTAGCCCAAGATATGGGCAAAAGACCAAAGAGGGTCTGAAAACGGGGGGTCTGGGCCCGGACCGACCCGACCCAACCCCCCCTGTGTCGGCCCGAACCGGGTCGACCCGACCTGGGTCCGACCCGGCCAGGGCGCGACCTCGCCCGGTGGGTCGCCTCGGCTCGGCTTGGCCGATCGTCCGAGCGAAGGAACCACAACCCCCATGCGGGGGCCGCTCCGCGGTTCCCGGACGCGGCTTGAGCCGCGTCCCGCCTCCCGGTTCCGTGCGGCCGCACCAGCGGGAGCTTCCGCGGGCCACCAGACGCGCTCCGGTGGTCCGTTTTGCGTGCGGTCTTCGCCAGTCGTCCTCCCAGGATCCGATCTACACTTTAAGGCTTTCAAATTGCCCTAGCGGCCCCGTTCTTCGTCGTCTGAAAATCCGCACGTCAATTAACAAAACGCGCCGTCTTCGTGGTTCTCCGGCGCGACGCGATGGCCCCGCGCCCCTTCGCCGTGGCCCGACTCCGTCCACAGATGTCTTTGGGTTTCTCTAACACGGCGCGACGGCGTCTCTCCCTTGTTCGTTTTCACGACGCGACGCGATGGCACCGCACATTCTTTGCCGCACGTTTCCGCGCGGTGCGACGACACCGCGCCATCCCCGTTTCAATCCACAAAAGAAACCCACAAGGATAAGGAGGAGGGTCGGCCGTGTTTGTGCGGTCCTTCTCCCCTCTTGTTAATTGATAGCAAAAGGTCATATTTCACGAAGATCGTCAGGGAAATAATCATGAACAAATTAAATAATAATCCACAACATCAATCCGCATGAACGAACGATCCGCGGATCAACCTGGAATTGGTTGGTCCGCGCTCGTCGTTCTTTTCTCAAAAGATAATAGAACACCAAAAATAAAATCCCCTACCTCGAAAAAGTCGTTGAACGTGTGTTCTTCGCGGAATTGATCATCGCGAAAAGAAGAGGGTCGTCACATCGTGGAAGGGCGTCGCGTCGTCGCGGAAGGGCATCGTGTCAACGATCTCCGAGGGTTAAAGGAAACACACAGATTTAATTTCATGAATTAAATCCATGTTAAGGATAAAATCCACAAAGGAAAAATTAAAATATTTGAAATCTCCTACCTTAAGCAGTTGGTGATCGAAGATTGTTGTGGGGAAGAACGTCGCAGAAGGGCGTCGTGTTGTCGATCTCCGAGGGTTCGACGTTCTTCGCGTTCTTCGCGTTCTTTGCGTTCTTCACGTTCTTCACGTTCTTCGCGTTCTTCGTGTTCTTTGCGAAGGAGGATGAAGATCTCAATCCTTGGAGTCTTCTCCAAATCCTCTTAATGAGCAATCCTCAAGAAGACAAGCGTTGGTCTTATTTTATTAACATGCCAAAAAATTGAAAAACAAACTAAGTAACGACCCATTAATTCATAGAATTAATTTCAACGAATAAACCGCCCAATTAATAGGAGCGTTTAAGAGTTTTAGAAAACGCATCAGTTGACTTTCATTAATGAGGAGTTTTCGCGGGTGCGTTACTTAGAGGAAAAGAAATGGTGGGGCTCGTGCGGGACCCACCTCACAAATATCCTACCAAGAGGGTAGGATATTTTGGATTGCACCCTATCCGCTTTAACTTAGCTCAAGTGGCTTTAAGTGGCTTTTAAGTGGATTTAAGTGAAATAAAAATAAACTTGTCACACCACTTTATTTTATTTCTTAACTTAACCCCAAAAATTTAAAAACCACACCCGAGAAAACGCAACTCCGGAAAAGGCGTTTCTAAGCAAATACCGGCGTTGCGATTCCATCGGTGCCCTCAGAATTTGATTCTGAGCACCGGTTCAAAAGTTAGAAAAACCCACTCGTTCGTTCACTGAATGTACCCGAGCCAAACTTTGGAAAATGATTCCGGGCACACCGGGCCTCGGAATTAGGTGCCGTCAGAAACTGCGTTCTTATAAAATTTCAATGAAAATTAAGAAAAAAAAATTTCCTTGAAATTTACAGGTATTTACAATAAATTTTATTTTTCTTACTTGATATCCTAAATATAAGGACTCCAAAAAATATTTCAATAGATTATAAAATAGAGAATGTTCTAATTTAGGATATGGAATATCATTCTGAGTTTTTGTTTCCTGAAAATAAATTCTAGCACTCAGATGTACTAAATTTTTAAATGTTGCATCCAAAACAAAAAAATTGTATTTTCAACTGAATTCTTTTCACCATGTTGACACTAAAAAATATGATATTTTTGAATAAAAATAATAATTAGATTATTTCCAAATTTTTCAAACATTTTAAATCTCTTAAGATCTTATTTCTTATATGTAATTTTAATTTTTTCCTTCAAAAACAAATTCTAAATTGGATGAAAAAATATATATAAATGTTTCAACACCCTCAATATAGACATGATTTATACTAGATTTGATGGGATTTCTTTGTTGATTTATCCCATCATGATCGACAAATAGAAACATGTGTCTACTATAAGATTCTATATTTATTTAATTAAAAACATTAATTAGAACAATAATAACTCATTTTGACTAATGATAAATTGTTATTATATTTTAATACCTTAAAATATTCTATGAAATATTTTCAGAGTGAGGTGTTGAGTTAGCAAGAGATGCTTGGTCCCGTAGAGGCTTGAGAGAGATAGAATAAAAATAGTAAATATATTATATCAAGAGGATGCTATTTTCACTAAATAATGGAATATCTCACAAATGGCCTGATATAAGAAATATGAGACCACCGTAAGTTCCAAGATACGAGGATTACCTTAGGCGCAACATAACATCTATGTACGTTGGGTGTTTGGTAATATTTCATGTGAGGGTAACTAATATTGTATTTTTTTATAATTTATTAAATAATTGAATTATCTCTTGAATGGTGTATCATTTCAGAATGTTTATACAACCATTTGTTCTGGGATGTAGTGTTTAATGTAAATACGACATAACATTTGTATGAGTTGGGTACCTGGTAACATCCCATATGAGGGTAATTATTTTAATATTTTTATTATAATTTTTTATGAAAAGTTTTCTTATCTCCCAAACACTATATCCCATGAGAAATTTGATACCACTCATTGGTCTAGGATTTATAGTTTACCTTAGGAGCACCATAACATTTGTGTTCATATGGTGTTTATTAATGTCACATGCGATGGTAACCTTTTTTGTAGTGGATTAATATTATATATACACATAGATATCGATTATAATATTTTTATAATATTTATTAATATTACTAATATTAGCTGATTATTTATTAATTATAAAAAAATTGTTAATTTATATTATTTTTAATTATTATTGTGAGTTTTAAAAAATATTTGTATTTTTTATAATTTATTTCAAGAAATTACAATTTCTTACTGATTATAACATAATTTTATTACCTAATACTACTAATTTATTAATTATAAATAATAATTATAAAAAATATTTATTATTAATTTTTTTTAATGATGCCCAAAAAAGAGTATACATTAACAAATAAATTTTAAAAACAATTATTAACATCCTTAATTTTTTTTCATGACTAAATTGTCACTTTATTAATGATTAATCCCTTTACAATTTTTTTTAATTATATAATTTTTTTAATCAAAACATGTATTATAAAAAATAATAAATTTTTTATAAAAAACTTTTCTTTCAAATGTTTTCTTTAAATTGGGTTTCTTATCATTCTTATAAAACTATCATTTCCTATTTATTTCATATTTTACATATTTATATACACACACGCACACATACATATATACATATGTATGTATGTATGTATGTATGTATGTATGTATGTATGTATGTATGTATGTATGTATGTACATTTGTATGTTTGTATATATGTATGTATATTACATGAATTTTTTAATCACATTTATATATTCATCAAATATACTTTTACACTTTTTTTAAACAAAAATACATATCAAATCTATCTACATATATATATATATATATATATATCAAAAACCTTATATGTTTTTAAAACATTTATATATGTATATCACATGTTAATATATATATATATATCAAAAAAAAATTAAAAAATATTCACATGTTTAAATAAATTAAAAAAAATCATAATATAACAACCAATCATGGTTTATCATCATGATCACAATAAAAAAAGTATCATTATTCATCAAAAATTATATCTGCATAAGCAAGAAATAAAATTGACCAATTAAATAGATTTATATAAACTTTTTTGTTCTTTATGAATATAAAAAATACATATAAATAATTTATCTAATAATTATGATTATTATAATAATATAAAATAATATAATTTTAGTAACCCAAAATACCAAATGAAAAAATATATTAAAAATAAAGCATAAAAATTGTGTAAAATACCTCAATTTAGTTGGAATCTTCCCATTAAAATCTATTGAACACGCAAAAAAAAGAATAATAAAATTGAAATAATCCATAATACCAAATAAACCTTAATAATTGGATAATTTGACTAACATGGTGTTTTACCAAACTTATTTTTTCATTTTTGAAGGGATAATTGAAAAAATAATAAAATAGAGGATAAGGTGAGCTCGTACCTAAGGTATTCAACCCTATATATGAAAAAAATCTATTTCGATAGGAGATTTAAAGGGTGTGACATTAGAGGGTTGTGCACCCAGAATAATACCTCAAAGGGGAGAAATAAATCAGAGAGGAGGGGAGGAGAATAGAGGCCTCATTTTTTATATTAATTTTTATTTTTTACAGATTTTTACTGATGCATTTTATTACATTGACGAAGATAATTTTCAATTATCTTTTGTGATGGATTTTATTATCAATCGTAAAAGGTCTTTCCCCAAAGGCTATCAGTGATGGATATAAGAGTTTATCACTTCTTACCATTACAAAAATTATTATTCCCATGAAATAGCGTGCATGAGAGACAATGGTATTTGGTAAATACAACAGTTTCCATCACAAAAAAGTTCTTATTTACAAAAAAACATTTTCCATCACAAATAAGTGTTTGAAAAGGATTACTTCTGAAGATTTTATTTCCCATCACAAATGACCCATCACAATTACCTATTTTTATTGTATATATATATATGGTTTGATGAATAATATTATATGATAACAAATAATCATAAACATAACACTTGTAATATCATAGAATTCTCAGTATCAAATCCAATGAATGATCATAACTTCTTTGTTCAATTATTGAATTGGAAATGTAATCCTATAGTTTTAACATTTCCAAGAAGTGTGAATTGGTTATCACCAATTTTAATATAAAAATAGTTGATATGGTATAACCATTGATAATTAGTATGAGTGAATAGGTTTTCATAAATAATATATATGAATTGGAGAACAATACATCACCATAATCAATAATAATAAGGTTGGATGGGTTATTAATATAATCAATAAAAATGAAGTTGAATGATTATCATCATAAATCATAACCTCTAATGGTTAAAGAGTTATCACTACTAACAAAACAAATATTAGTTAGTGAGTTATCACTATCACTATCAATTATGTATGAATAAGATATCACCATAATATTAATGAATTATTGAATAGGTCATAACTGTACTAAACTATACTAAAGTTGAATGGGTTTTCACTATAATCATCAATAATAAATGTTATGAGTTTATAACCATAAATCCTTAATTTTTATGGAGAAAAAGTTATCACCACTAATAAAAGGTGTATGGGTAAACAAGCCAACACCACTCCAATAAAACCTATGGGGGAATAATTTATGACCAAAATAATAAAAATTTAAATGATGTATAATTATAAAAATAGATGTGAATGATTCATCATTATATTAATAATGTTGAATGAGTTATCACTATTATAATAATTAGGAAGAATGGGTTACTATATTAATAACATAGGTGAATTGAACATCACTATAATCATAATGATAACATGGGTGAATGGTTTATCACTATAAACCAAATCATAAAATGAGTGAAAAGTGTATCCCAATGAACATAAAACTTATAAAGGTGAGTAAAAATCACTATAATCATGTAAAATACATGAATTACTCATTTTCAGAGTGAATGGGTTATCACTGGGGCCTTGGATCAACCAAACCCCCCAAAAAACATAAACTACCAATCCCTACAACATAATTTTTCTAGAAAACCTTAACCTAATATCATCATTCCCATGGAATGTCTAATAATTAATACCCTTTCCCATCTCACTAAGGCCGCACAAAATAGAGCACTAATAATAGAAAATTCCCTTATCAAGGCTAATTAATTAATAGTTTACTATATACATGAGTTTTATATCTTCATTTAACACTTTAAGAAACTATATAGGGGTACATAAATTAATTATTAGATAAGGATACCCCTCATAGTTAATTCCTCTCAAGGTCTTTATATTTTCTTATTTTATGGTTGGGGTGCCACTAAAATATCAATGGTCCCCCACTAGAACTCTAGTGGCCCATAAGGGTTATGGTTCAGATCCAATGGACTCACAATAGTAGGAGAAGTAAACCCTGCATAAAAAATTGAAATTATGGTGGCATTTAATTGAGCTTCATATGGTAAATCTGTTTCCATTCAGATTTCCACCAACATTCCCTCTTAAAATATATTCAATCCCGAGCCTTATCCACCAAAATCAATATCTAAATTATGTCCAAATACACATGATTCTATGAAAATTGAATCAAATTGATACCTATGTGAACATGGATCATTGCAAAATCCTTGTTATATGGTACTCCATCCTCAAAATGAATCATTGAAAATATCCAAATAAATGAAATTTCTATTGTGCTTGTATATTAAACTTCCTCTCTTTCATCTCCCCTTGGATATGTTTTGGAATAAAATACCCACATATTAAGGTTTTATTATTCACTCACAATGTATTATAACTCAATTCCACTATGCACACCAGTATTTTATTAGATGAAGCATCATTATATAGATCCACATCATTGACACATATAACTTGAGAATTGTCTATATGATTTCTTTGTAACAACAATATAAGTATAATTCATTCATATAACTATGTATTTCATGAAGGGTTGATTGATATTCTTTAATATTAATCATCATGATAATCTAGAAGATAAATAAAAATATTAATGCTAACTTAACATACCCATAAATTCTCAAATTTCCTATTCTTAAAAAAAAATTTAGAATACTCGATATCCTACCTTGAAATGTAGAGGTTAACAACATTGGTAAATGTAAATCTACTTCATGCTCTGAGTGGTTTTCAACCACAACTGTATAAACTAAATTTTATTTAAGTCCTTGTATAAATGAAAATATCCTACTAAATTTTTATATTATCCCTAAACATGTTCCTAATAAATAATTATTTAACATCCTCTTTACATTAATCCAAAAAAACATACTAGTTGTCTTATAAATTGAGTCATATGGTTCCAAAACCATTTCCTCAAGGAAAAACACATGCAAAAAATTGAAAACTAATGGTCTACCATATTGATTTCCTATAAATCCACAGTAGGTCTCCAAATAATAATGCTAGAAGATACCATTTTATAATAACAACTCCCCATGATCATTGAAATCTATAAATAATCAAACATAAATGTTTATTAACCCAATCTGACACTATTAGTATAATACAGAACACTATTATCCCATAACTGTAAATGATAATTACCTAATTACACACACTAAAAAAAAAACCTTTACCAATTAATCTATTCATCATAAAAAATCCTCATTTTAATGATATCAAATTATAAAAATCCTAATTTACATTTATATTCATCATTCTAAGTAATAAACCTGCACAATTGTCATATTTATGTAATAGTCGGCAATCGCAAATATATCACGAGAGTATTTTATATCAGTAATCCAAATCAGGGTATGATTCAAAATCAAAATTTCCTTTGACTAACTATCCATCACAAGCTGGGAGTGATCTAATACCCATAATTAACCTAAAAAATCTATGTATTTCTTTACAAAACACCTCATACCCAATGCTTTCTATATACCACTTGTCATAATGGCCAAATACTAATCTAATTTATTATTCAAAACCAATCATAATATTTTAATTAACACAACTATATTTAGAACCAAAAAACTTGATTACTATCACTATATAATCATATCCTAACCTAATAAAATATCATTGTATTTAATTAATCTAATTTATGATCCTTTCATAGGATACAATGACACCAAAACATTGCTCCGGTAATATTAAAACAACATTCAATCCATCATCCCCATGTTTTATTTCCTAATGAAACCTTGCATAAATCTCACATAAATGAAACCAAAATGTTATCCTAAAACCAACATTAATAGAAAAATATAAAATTTTAAATCATTCATAAAACATTACTTGTCTCTAACCACAAATGTACGACACCCATGAAAAGGTTTTTATGTATCTTATACAAATATCTGGTAAAATTTATGTATATTCCCCATCATTTTATAACCATGAAAATAATATGATTTTTATCACAAAAATAATATATATACACTATTCATAAACACTATAATAACCCCAAAATTATTATTCCTTTGGGATGAATTGGTGGACTAGAAATAATTTTGACCCCCCAAAACACATCGTCACACTTTAACTTCTTCTCACCCATCACACTAATTCATGTTACACACATAGGTATGTAACTTTATGTCTATACATAGAGTGCTTGCATGACCACCAAAAATATGATTCTCAGGGATAAAGATACATTATATACATTTAATGGATCATTAATTCCATTCTCAAATCATTAATCATTTTTAGATCATTTCCATGTACAGATAAAATAAAGTATTAAAACACTCAAATTATGTAGCATAATATTCTATTGTACATCCATGATGTAGTTTCATAAACTCCTAAAAAAATTCCAATATGAAATTAACATAAAAATCTATTAGAGGATAGGTGGAAAAATCCATCTAGGTTAGTATCCCACCGGCCCTTAACAGATCCAGGGCCAACCACCATTCACGAGCCTCATCTTCAAACATTGAAATTTTGAGGACTATAGAAAAATTATTATGTGTATCCATCAATAAAATTCAATTTAGATATTCTCAATCCAATTCATAGAGTCTTTTAATCTTAATCCCCCTTAAAATGATAATGTGGGAAACTATTCAAAATCATGGAAGGCTCTAGCCACCATCAAATCCCCTTATGTAAACAACTTATAAAAAATCTAATAGAATCATATAAAATATGTTTAAAATGAAACACTTCTATTGTCACAACACAATAATAGAATCAATATCATCATCAATCCTTACTCCTAATATGATTAAGTTTCATCCATAATTATATAAGATAACATCAACTCTTAGATAAACATCTTTTAATATCAGATATTCACAATTCCATAGGAATGAAAAACATGATTTTCATACTTATTATAAAAATAGTTAATGGTATAGGCCCATAATCAAATCCAAGAAAATTTAATTTCCCAAGAATGTATACAAGATTATAACATCATTATACTAGATCAAATCATTATACAATGAGTTTTATCACATTATATTATGTCTCACATGTCTCATTAACCAAGTTAGGGATTCACAAAGTAATCATTACACATAAAATATCACCCATAAGCACCACTCGTGATTATTTCATGGAATAATCATGGAATTATGCATGAAAAAAACTAAAATTCCTCAAATTTCATGCATGGATCACTTTCATAGAATAAAATTTACATATAGTTTGTATTTTTAATGAACGTTCATGACTAAGCTAACCAAACGTCCTAATGCTTCCCCCATGAACCATGAATCATATTTTTTTATAAACAATTAAATATTTTTCTATCCTATATACACAATTGACCCACACTAAAATGGGTTATATATCACTACACCTGAGATACTTATCAAATATGGGGCCCCACAGTACTTATAGCTCATTATAAAAAAACTACACTCAAATTTCTTATTCCATATAAATCAAGGTATTTATTTGAAACTCCCCCTTCTAGGGGATTCAACCTACACCAAATAATTCTATATTACCATAATATCCCTCACTGTAGTGATCATAAAACTAGTATGAAAAGTGGTTACATTTTTATCTTTTGATTTTTATCACAATAAAATATCTTATATAACAAAATTAGTGTTAGACACGCATATTGTTCACTTCCATCCTAATAGACCCATAATTTCAAGGTTCATATATGTTAGAATCCAATTGAGAATTAATGTTGGAGTATTTTTTCTTATCAACCACCCTGGACATTATAAACAAAACTTATTATATATTGGAGAGGTATTGTAAATCATTAATAATGTGGGGAAGCATATGGAATAATATGAGTAAGTTCTATTTATAGGATATATATTGTTGAACAACACTACAGGTCATGCTAAAACATCATACACATAAGAGTATATGTTTTGTTGGTTTATTAATATTTGTTTCATGATAGTGGAGGCTACACTATAATTAGATTGTGTAAGAATAATTTGAGGCTATGTAAGAGTGTATCATGGTTATATAAGAATAAATTTTTTTACATATCGTTCCATAATGATATGTATCACACTACAATAAGGATATATGAGATTAATGATTAATATTATGGTGCATGATTCATGTGATGATGGATTTCACAAAGAATATCAGTGCTTCACTATCTGGATATGGAAGGAAAATCATACCATAGGGTATGTTTCTTTTTCATAAAGTAAAATAAGGTTATATTCACTGATCTAACTATTATATAGAGTTTTTAATGTGAAGAGAGGGATGTGTCATGGTATGTTAGTCAAAGTTTTTTTAATACAATAACATCATTCCATGAATTTTGGAGTCTGATATGTGATTCTAGGAAGTGAAGTAATTTTCTCCACCATGTAAATCATTTCACCATAGAGATGTCAGATTTAGAAAATGCCTAATTATTGAGATTCCATATGAATTAGGGGAATCCATTGAGATTCAAGTGGTCAATGTTGAACTGGGACAATTAATGTTGAATATATTTTATTCAATGTTCTTAAATTTTAGGTATTTTAGGATATCTAATGATAAGTAGGTTAACAATGATTTTGGAGACTCATTTATTTGTAAATTCATGATTGTTAGACTTAGAGAAACTAAAGGAGACTTCATTAATAAAATCACCTGGAGCATTCTAAGAAATATATTGAAATTCAATAATTGAATTCAATGGTGATATATTAGAAGGTTTTTTCATAATTAATAAATAATATCCAAGAGAATTTAGTTTTTCGATATACTTTCATATTATGAAGCATTCATTATTTTTGATATTTGATTGATGTGGAGCTTTTATTGGGTGGAAGTGGAAAGAAAAAATATAAATTCATGTTTCATAGATCTATCTTTGACCAATACTTATTTTTTCAATTATATAAATTCTTAGAGAAATTAATTTTTGACTAAGGATACTATAAAATTTGACTATGATATGTTAGAACATTAACGAATAAGATATATCTATAATATCTAGACAATTATGTTACTAAAAAATGTCTTAAAAAATTAATTCAAAATAGAATATGATGGATGGAAAATGTTTTCCACCATTCCCATAGTAAATTTATTATCTAAAAAAAGGAATGAAGAAGAATTTTTAATTAATAGAAAAATAAAATTTTACAATACTAAATTTATGAAATATCTATTGGTATAATTATTTTGTGATTTTCATTATGAATTATAGATGAATGAAAAACTAAAAGATTAGAGAAGAAATGAAATTACAAAAATATAGGTAAGATAAAAGAAATTATATAAATCAATGAAGATATTTTCAATGGAGAAAGAGAATAGATTAATCCTTGAAGACTCATTGAATAATATCAATGAATGTGGAGATGGGTTAACGGTGGTATTCAGAACCAATTTGAGAAGATGAAAAGGAATGTGGAGAAAAATATTTACTAATCTACACATAGTGAATCAATGATGATGTTGATGATGATGTTCTTTTATTATAATTCATGCCAAATTATTTTCCCTTATTGAGTAGTAAGTGAAGAGAGAAGGGTGAGTAAGTGACCATTGGTAGTAAGTTCACCTTCCCTAATCCTTTTAAAGGGATGTAACCCCAGGTTTGAAGTAAAATATCCTAAACCCACTAGAGAGGCATGAATTTTGGTAAATTTCATTGCATCATAATATTATTATTATATACTACTTGTATTAAACCAATATGGGTGAACCAAGTAAAATTATTTTTTCTTTTTTGATTCATTTGCATACATTATCTAAGAAATAAATTAGTGTGTGTTTGATAATTAATCATATATTGAGTCTGAATATGCTAAATATAACACAAATAATAATTGATTCATCCTCCAAAAAGGTACCTAAGTGTGACCCTACTAATAATGAGGTCAACATCACTTAGGGTGGCGAGGTTTTAATGATTAATTGGTTAAATTAGAATAAGATTTATATCCAAATTAACAACCCCTCAGATGGAATCTATCACTAAATACCCTTGTCGAGCATAAAATTTGTATCATAGAGTTTGTTCTTCCTGTAGTATTTGTTTTGTTATGAATTGATTTGATTATTTCATGGATTTATGTTTTATCTTTTATACCTTTTCCATTAAAATAATTTTGTGGCATAAAAAATATAAAGAATATTTAGAAGAATAAAAACTCAAAGGAAATTTATAAATGGGAAAAATGATTAGTGATTTTGATATTTAGATAAAAAATAATAGTAACTTTTAAAAGGGTGGTATGAATGAATTTTATTATGAATAAATTAATTCATTCAATTATACTATGGGAATAATTGAGGAGCCCGAAATCCCAAGTGAATTTAGGTTTGATGATGATGAAGAGATATAAATAAATATAAATTAATTGGTTGTTCACATATTAGAGTTGTAGGATTTAGGATTGTAAGATGAAATAATTAATATTTAAAATGATAATAATGCACATGAAATCCATATTAATGGATTAAATAATAAAGTATAAAATTCAAAAATTCTAAACAAAATATGGGTTGATGTAGGTACCGATATCATAGAGAATAATGATTTCCATGCCATTGAATTGGATTATATGTCCTCAATGATAAATAGGATTTAATTTGGTTCCTTGGATATGGTCATTACCGTAAAAGAGAATTAAATTTTTAATGATAATAAGGATCAACATACTACAAACCTAGATAAATTGGTTTAGGACAATAAATAATTGAATTAATAGAAGCTGGTTACAAAGTATTCCATTTATTTTGGTTATAGTAAGGGTAATGAATAATGTGACACACTACATGAGATTTCACATATATTAAGAAATGAAATTTATAAATTGGAGACACTAAAGGAATATGTGAATGCTTAAATTTACATAATAAGAAAAAATATAAAACCCTAATGCCTTGGATCACTCTACCTTCTAGACTAGATATCACTACTATACCTCAAGCATTCCTCCTCAAACACTAGAGGAACGTGACTATGAATGTGCTATTAATGTATTAGTGTGGGGAAATTATACCCTCATATATGTGTAAAAGGTAGTGTAAAATAACCCAAAAATATCCTTCAAAATAATCATAGAATACCTAATTAATAAACACAATATTGTTATAACAAATAAAATGCAATATCATATAGGCACAAATACACATTGTCATACCAGAATAAATCAATTGAACACCCTATAAGATCATCAAATATAATGGATAAATAAATGATTAAAAATTAACATGAGTATAAACTATAATACTTGATCCTAATATCATATTTATATAAAAATAATATCCAAGCAATCTTGATCGATCATGAAAATTTGGGCATCTACCCTACCTGATACTAAACCCATTGAAGTCTTATATGGTACTAAAGTGTGATGGTAGCATGAGCAAGGTGTGAGTAAAACGTAGTAGAGAACCACCAATGGGGTCCTAAACATAACCAATATAGTATTGTATTAAAATGTATTATTATCTATTGAATATATAAATACAATTATGGAGAATAAAAAAACACTACCAATCCTTTCATTCTATGTGTTGAGACCAAGAGTTTCCAAGTTGTTTGATTACAGAAAAAGTTGATGAACATGAAGAGGGATTGTTTATTGTGTTGTATTTTATTATCAAAACATTTATCAGTAAGTAACTAGGGGTGGATACATTATATTTGAAGATCATTTTTCTCATAGGGTTTTGAACACGTGCTGTTATTGGAGAGTGAACATTCTTTATAACAATGAAAAATCCAGCGTGGTCTCTGGGGATACTTTATGAACTGTAGAGTCACAGTCAGTCTACAGACTGCATGAAGAATGATTATTGACCAAATGAAGTTCTAATTCATAGCATATGTATAGACTACACAAAGAAGATGAATTACCATCATGGTGAAGCGACTA
Organism: Viscum album; assembly: GCA_963277665.1. Lineage (NCBI taxonomy): Eukaryota > Viridiplantae > Streptophyta > Magnoliopsida > Santalales > Viscaceae > Viscum > Viscum album. The sequence continues at coordinate 2,138,023,397 of OY728138.1, forward strand.
TGAGAAAGTGTCCATGGGAAGTAATATTGACTAATGCAATGAAGAAATTAAGACCTATAACATGAGTACATGAAGACCTACTATATGAATAAAATAGTTCTGAACACATGAAGAAATTTAGATCTATTATATGAGAAAATGTATAGCTATTTTGTGAAGAAAATATAATCCAACATTTAAGAAATGTGGACTTACCGCATTAAGGATTTCTTGTCTACTACGTGGTAGGTCAAGTGATAGTGAAAAAACATGGTAGGTTATTTGACTATGGGGTCACATTTTAGGTTGATAAATTTCATCATCAATCATAAGTAAGATCAAGTTATGGAAGATATTATATGTATTAAATATTAGTATGAAGATAATAATGTGCAATTATCACTGCTTTATATGAAAAATATAGGAAAAATGAGATAGATTATTTTTTATGGTTCCAGGATTTGATATTCTTAAATGATAAATATGATACTCTATTTTACATTATTTTTGGTTTTTATTATTATAAGTTCACATTAATGTTTCTCATCACGAATATTTGAGCCACCATGATTCAGTAATGCATATTTATATACAATTTATGAAATAGAAATTATCATGAAATGAAGAATGAAGATTCATTATCATGTGAACAGTTATATAACTGATAATTAATAAATAAGTAAGAAAGAATAATCTGTCATAAGAAATGATAATGTATCCATGATTAAGGAATGATCATATCAAAGATATATTAAGTAATTATTCTAGAATGAGGGAGGTGAAGGTTCAATAGTATTTTTAAGAAGAATACCATGATTGGAATTTTCATGATTGGATCATTGTATCATGAATATATTGATACATACACAATAATTTATTGTGGAATAAATATATTTTCAAAGGAGGATGAAAAGGCCATGACATTTTATCCTTCTTATTTAAAGTTAAAGTAAATTATGGAATTATTTTATTATGGATTGTATTATGAACACCAGATCTATGTTATTTAGAATTTTTAAATTAATTGTATTTATATGGTTTCTATATTTTTTTGAAATTATAATAATGATAAGCCATAATTGATGATATAGGTTGTTTTATATCATCCATTTTTTTGGGTGTAAGAGATATTTTTTCAATAAATAATAATTAAGAGAGATTGAAAAGAAGAAGTGGATATTTCTCTCTATTGTACAAGATATTATAGAATTATAAGACTTAACTTGAAAAAGAGAATGTTTGGGGGAATCAATGAATGATAGTGAAACCATGTTAAATCATGTTTGTGAGTATCTATACCTTTGTTGATTTTTTTATAATCATACCAACTATATGAAGAAAAAATTCACCAATAGAGGAATATAGTGTAACAAAAGTGATGGATATAACATATTTGATATGACAATAATTACCTTTTTTAGTAGAATGTGTGATCTCATACTATGTCTAGATAATACAAAAGAAAATCTACATTTTTTTAGTAGTGTATCTTGTAACTTCTTATGTTCTAGTGGGGGTTTTTATTTTGTTATTTAAGAGATTTATTTATATCTAACCATAGGCCAAGGATACTTCAAAATAATAATGAATAAAAATATTTGACTATGGATTCACCCACAAAGGGATTCACTAATTATTTATACCCCTAATAATTGGATGTATAACAAAGGTTCCATTCATTGATTTTTTTTCTATGGATGTGAAAAAATAATTTTTCCAAGTATGTTCATTACTATCTTATTAGTAATTGGATTCATGTTCTCGATGGAAATAGATATTATCTGTACAATTAAAGAAAGATACTATATATATTATTTTTTATATATGATGATATGAAAGGCACTTAAGATAGTTTCACTCATTATATTGATTGATATACATTTATAGAATTTGATAAGAATAATATAGAGAATGATGGACATTCCTCAAATTTGTACTTCCCATTCCGAAAGTGAAATCCTATTGGATAAATGAATTAGAATGTATAAAGGAATGATGGAAATGTTGAAAAATATATATAAAGGGATAAAAAAGTTGAATAAATCATAGTTAGGAATTTTTATATTAAAATTTGATGATAAAAACATGTTATAAATCAATTGGTGGGTTCTTTATAAGGGTTAATTACATTGAAATATCCATAATACTATTAGGTGAAAAATTAGAAGATTATATTATTAGGGAGAAGATTATAATAATTCTTCTTGATAAATTTGATACTAAATTACCATAATTAGAAGATATATATATTGAAACAATATATTTAGATTATTTTCATAGTAATATCATCATATAGTTAAGGATAAGAGATATTTATTTCAGGAAGAAAGAATAAGATGACTGAAAATTTTATTTTATAGCCAATATGATAGATATTTCATTGAATGTAGTTATGAAAAAGAAGTTAGTGATTCGGATTCAGAATATGATGTGAGTAATATGTTAATAAAAATAATTACTTTATTTTTCATAAATTTTTTAATTTCAATAGAGAAGTATAAATAGAAACTTTCAATTGAAGTTATTTTCCAATAGATCCATTGGAAATTTCATTGAAAAATATTTAAGACTAATGGAAAATTATAATAGTGATAAATAATATGAAATTATAATAATAACACTGAAGAAGAAAGAATACAAATCATAGTCTTATTCAAAATTAAGGATTAAGAAGTTCTTTAAATATAGAAAGATAAAAATTTTGTCCAATTTTGAGGAATATGATGATAGTGAAGAGGAAATGAGAGTTGACTATTTTAGTGATGAAGGTGTTGAGATGTATATTATTTAAAAGGTGAATAATGATAGTTTTTATATAGATAATAATAGAAAATACAATGAATAAGAATTGGAAACTAGGTTAGAGTTCATAATGAAACAAGAATTGAATTAACTCATACTGAAAATCATAAAGCAATAGAGATAGAAAAAGAAGATAAATAAATATGAGTTACCTGTTGACAATAATTAAATTAAAAATAGAGAATAAAAATCTAGATTATTAAAATATATTAACAACTTTAAGAAGATAAATCATTAATAAAAAATTTCAATTTCATGATAGAAGAAAATATGAAGGTAAATGAGAAATAATTTCACCCTGTACAATATAAACTAGTGAAAGATAAACAAGGAAAACCCATGATCCAAAATTCAATTTTGAATATTCATGAATGATATACAGATTCTAAATCATATAAATATAAGATAAGATCGTCCTCCAATGATAATAATGGGGTTGATGATTTTGGGAAAGGTTCTAAATAATAATCAAGACATGAGGATCATGTATATAAAAAAACAATAAAATTTCATTATTAGGTAATTTCTAATAAATAATTCATTGATGGAAAAAATACTGAAATCAAACTCTATGATATGAAATGTATGGATTATTATATAAATAATAATATTTTTTCAATCAAAAAAATTTTGTTCTCAAAAAGGAGAAAACCTAGATAGTATAGATGATATTGTAAATCAAAAATATTTTTACAGAGAGCCTGAGAATATCAATTTTAAATTCAATTTTGGTGAATATTATTGGTAATGTAATGGATTTGGGAATAAAAAGAATATTTTATGGTTTAATAATAAGTACTAAAATTGATATATGAGGTATTAGAAGTATAGTTTGAGAAGGAGTAATCCCACTCAAAGAATACACACTGAAAAGATATATGAAAAGTCTAATTTGATGACTAATAATAGATTACAACTTCTTGAAACATTCTATGATAGGTGTATTGGTATTGAAACCATGTCAATGTTTTTATTGTGATTATTACATCCCAATAATTTTATGAAGTTAAAACTAAAAAGTGTTAGGAGAGGGAATAGAATTGAAATTTGAATGCTCTTGTAGGTGAATCTTCTCACAGTTCTACAAAAGGAGAATAACCTTATATTTTGTACTATATGTGTTCTTTATATTTAACTAAAAAATTATTTCTATTATCTAACATAAAATAATAAAAATAAGGTATTGTTACTTTTTTGGAATGATGAGTCTCCTAAAAGTAATGGTATTGAATATTTTATTATTGTAAAATAAAATCTAAAATAAAGTATAAAATTATTTATTAATGGGATAAAAAACAATTTGTTAAGTGGTTCTCGACTTCATGATAAAGGAAATGAGGCAATTTAAAAAAATAACTGGTTTACAGTTCAAAGTCTTGAAGATGGAGAAGTTATAATAAAATGAAATTTAACTAAGGGGAACCCGTTCCATGTTGGAGATGTATAAAATTCATATTATCAGTGTCTAAAGGAATAGAATCAATTATGGAATAGAATTATTGCACATATGTGACAAATAAAATTGAAAAACTTAACACATATAAGAATTTCCCTTTATAAAACCTATTTTTTCAAGAATAAATGAATTTTGTTTTTCCATGTTCTTGAAATGTTATTTCTCAAATTATTCACAGAAGAAGGTTAACATACTAACATTTGATTCCTTCGAAAAAATTCATTTTTAAATATTTATGACTTCTATAAAGATATAGAAAAAGTGTAGATAAGTTTTTTATTAATTTTTTTTATGATTTCACTCATTTTAATGTATTATGTTTTTAAAACACAAATCAAAGTCCCTCAATATGTTCAAATGTTTTAGGAGGATTGTTGAAAATGATTTTGGATTTTTGATATAAGATATTTTATCAAATAATTGTTTTCAATTTAATTATTTTAAGATATAAGGTTGTATTGAGATTAATGGTTTTTATCATTATAATAGTTCAACGTACACACCGAAAACATTTGTGGATAAAATAAGTAATAGAACCTCAGTTAAGTTGGCTCAAACCAAGTTTACAGAAGAAGATAATTCTCAGTTCTTTTAAGGATTGGATATTAATGAAATTTTACAAATGAAAAATCACTTATTTAAGAGGAAAAATGTATAAAAATATCCATATTTAATGTATTATAAGAATATTACATATTTGAATTACTTAAGGTTGTTTGGAATCCCCAATATTATCAAATTGAAAGTTTAGAATGTTGGGAAGTTTGATAAAAGCGGTAATGATAATATCTTCTTGGATACGTAGTTAGTGATAGAGTTTATAGATACTACAACAAGGAAAATAAAATAATTATTAATTCAACTAATGTAAAAGTTCTGGAATATTATGAAATAATGGTTTCATAGTAAACAATAGATATAATAAGATGTAAAGATAATATTTTTTAGTATTAAAAAATATGTTAAGATCTCTGAAATAGTTAATAATGTTGAATATTAATAGGATTAATAGGTTTATTCAACAATTTAAAGTGATAGGGGAGAATTGTTTTTATATCATCCATGGGTTAGAAAGAAATTGGAGGTTAAAAGATTCATTACGGATCAAGGAAAATAGATGAAAATTAGAATAACATTAAGGACAGTTCAACATGCCTATATGGTTTCAAAATTTGAACCAAGATTTGTTGAATAAGAATTATAAAGTAAATAGTGGATTGATGCTATGAATGAGGAATTGGATCATGATAAAAAAACATGGGAGGTTGTACCCAAACACGAAGATAAAAATGTTATTGGAAAAGTAATTTTTTGGAATAAGTTTAATAAAAAAGGTTAACTAATAAAAAACAAAAAAACGAATCATTTAGAAGGGACACTCGCAAGTTAAAGGAATTTATTTTGATTAGTACATTTCATCTGTTTTATCAATTGAATCTATCATAATATTTCTCATTATTGATGCATGTAAGAAATATATGATGTTCCAAATTGATGCCATGTTTTTATTTATCAATAGATATTTGGAATAAATATTTTATATAGATTATCCTATTAGTTTATTTCTTAGAAAATAAGATAATTTTGGATATATGTTGAATAATATTTTAAATTTTGGATAAAAAAATAGAGATCTTGGAATTGAAATCTTGTAACGCCCTGAACCTAGATACCCAGAGTCGGTTCTTTATTAAATAACATTGGCATGATCACAAGAAAGATCAAGTCTCGAAAGACTGATTAGTTTAGTAGACTTTGAAGCACTAGATATATTCATTAAGTTTAAATTACATCAATAAGTGAAAAACTACAACAAAATATTTTCTTTATATCCCCCCATACTATCCCTGCAGGTCATTCATAAAATACTTCTTCACATCCCGGAAAAAATAAAACATTGAAATGGGTGATCTAAGATGCTTAGTAAGGATAACAATATAGAGGAAACTTTCATAAATAAACATAAAAATTTAAGGCAATGTATAACTAAAAAAAAAGACATTTAAATTTGAACTTCAGCATAATATGGCAAGGATAAAATGAAATAATTCCATTTACTTATTCACATGTATATTCTACTAGTCTAATAATCACATGAAAATATTAATAACCACTTTCATAATGATGGAATGCATAATTCCAGACTATCATAACCACGTAGCAAATGCCTCATGCCAAGACTATAAATAAGATTTTTTCAAGGCCTCGTGCCAAGACACTAGTTTGTCTCATGAGACCTATAGATGCATCGAGGAGCTATAGTGGTCTCCACCCATCACTTACTATGTCCAATGCATTCCTCATATGAAAAGTTTTAAACATAACATAAACATTCGTATTAAAACAAGCATACGAAATGTCAATACTTTATCCACAAACTATGAATGGTATAAAAATAGCACATCCACAGTCAAACATAACTCATTCGATACAATATGGAAGATTGTATTGTATCATAATGACCTCAATCAAGAATGGTTATGGATATTGACATAGATTAAAATAATCATCAAAACAATTAGAGTAAAATATCCTCCTTTTTCTTGAAATCATTTAAAAGTCACACTATTTGTCAAGAATCCATTTAAAATAGATTTTAGAATCAATGTGTCCCATACCACTTTGAAGCTTTTAAAATAAATTTTGATTTGAAATCTTAAATTTCCATATAAATAAATCCTTAAAACCATTTTTAAAACATGGACATTAATGAGAATGATTTAGAATAATCAATCTTTAAAACATTTTAAAATGTCATTTTAGTTAGAGTTCCAAACCAAAAGAGAGACACTTGAATAAAAATAATTGAGGAAATAAAAACTTTGTAATATCATGAGAATAAAGGGATTCATGATATATTATGTCAAAGTACATTATATACACCATATAAAAGTGCTTTGGTGTATAACAATAAAGGAGTCTCAATGGAATGTAAATTGAGATGAAATCTCTCATAAAGGCCGCATCCTTAAGTTAAGGATAAATCAACGACATAATTATGAGTGAAAAATAAAAATAAACTCAATATGATTGGATATTCAGTGTGAAACAATCAAAGGACATTCACACATATTCTTGTAAAAACAACACCAATGAATTGGATGTTTAACTCAACAAATCGAGATTGAGTAAAAATTACTCTTATCAAGTTCATACCGATGACCTGATAATTTATCAATGGAGTGATTATGTGTATCAAAAGTATATCCACATAAAGGGGAGTGGAATTTATGACATAATCAAATGAATAGTGATTCTACACATAATCTTGGAGTAAAATAATCGATTAAGTATGCGTAAAGCCGAATGAGTGGAAATTGAAATTTCAAATTCCCTTATTGATTTGGTAACTTACGAAACATACACCCATGAAAGAAGGATCATAAAATGATGATTTAAATATAAATTAATTAATGTATATTACACAATAAATACAAACATGGGCAGTACACACACCACATGTAATAAATAAGTGGTGAACAATGGAATTCTCACGGAATTAAAAGTGAGATAAGAAACCCCTTAATTTGTACTTTTTCCTTGGTCGGCGGTTGGTTAAACTCCTTTATAATGGTGAAATAATTTTTATTTAATTATACAAGAATAATTTACATTAATATGATATCATATACGATATTTTAACATTTATTTGTTAATAATATCTTAGTATTATCGTCATTTCGGGTGTTAACTTACTCATTTTCCTATATATTCTTTATTACGTAAGCTGTGTTTGTTATGGATAGGTTGTATCATATTCATATCCAGAATTATATAAAGTCCTTAAACATTATTTTTAATCATCAAATGAGAATTATACTTGAATGGATACGAAGGAGAATGAATCTCATCGCGTTCGTGGAGACTGTAGTCCATACGTACGTACGAGCGACAATATCATTCTTTTGATGTTAAAATAATATATTATTGGATGGTATATAATATATAAAGAATTATTATCATGTTATATTTATTATTTAATTTAATTACACATCATTATTATACCCATCCAAATAATAATTTATTGAATGACAATTACACCATGACGTGGAGACGGTAAGCCGTACGTACGCACGTATGGTGACATGCCATTCAAAGGATGGATTGAATACTGAATATGGATGTACCATATTTATAATAACATCACAGTATATAGAAGATACTGGAGTTATTATTTTAGAATATAAATAACAAATAAAGAAGAAGTTGAAGAATAAAGGAACTTGAAAGAGGGTGGTGAAAACATTACCTCTTCTTCGGGTTCTTCCTTTTGATTTGATCAAAAGGGATCCTTAGGTTGGCGTTATGATCAAACTAAGGTCTCTATGTTGTATTTAGGGAAGTTGAGAGAGTATTTGGGCAGGGTTTGACCGAACCAAAAGGCTTTGAAGGTGTGAATTAATGAGAAGGAGGAGTGCCCTTTTATAAGAGGGGTGAGGGGCACCTTTGGAAAAGCTAGAAATATTATTTTATAATAAATTAATATTCGGTTTTTAATGGATCAAAAGTAGATTATTTATATTTTAATGTGGGGATAGGTCTAAAAACACTCAACCAATATGATTTCAACAGGTTTGGTTACTATATTGACCTTAACTTTAAGTATTAACTCTTAGTTAATTAGTTTCACTTTTACAATGTCTCTTTGTATTTTTATATTACATGGTTAATAAACTTACTATATACATACATGAGACCCCCAAGTGGTCCATTAATGATAAAAATATCATTATATAAGTCTTTTGGCCGAAACTTATATTTTTAGGAATTTAATATCAATTAATAATATAATATTTTTTTAAAAACGTTTTTATGTCAATTTTGACACTATTCAATAATTGGTTTTTGTAAAACTCATAACAGAATGATTACTTCAAAAAAAGTTAATTAAATCAATCCTAAAATTTCCTATTATCCTATAAAATTATTTTTATTTATAAAAAGTCTCAAATTACATTTATTTGGGTATTTGTAAGATCAATTATTCTAATTTTTCATTAATTAGTTAATTACTGTATCACCATTGTGTCATAAATAAATGAAATTATATAATGTCTAAAAAATTTAAATAAAATTCCATTATGTAGTAAATATTATTATCTTTCTAATGAATATTTATAGTCTAAAATCCAACATATATAACCCTATGTAAATTTTTTTTTGCTAAAAGATATATACTTATGTCAATTTTGTATTTATTTTAACTTAATTAAAAGAAAGTGTCCCTATCACCTAAAAGTGGCTCCATGGGGTCCCAAAGTCGACCCAAAGATTTCCATGGTCGAAAAGGTATCCACCAATAAGGTTAGGACACGTTTTAGGATAATTTAGGGTTATTATAATATTATTTGTTAACCCTTATTTACCGGATTTACCCTTTAACCATGGTAAATAAAATATTTACCAAAGTAATTATTCAAAATGTCTAAAAATAAAAGTTACCTATTTACACAATTTGGATATCCTGATTCAAAATATGGAATCCATTTTTAAAAATTCAAAACACAGAAGTGTCAGATATTAATTTAAAATTAATTCCCGCTGTCAAAACAAAAAGCGAGTTTTTAAGATATAATAACCATCAAAAGATTGATACTTGTTTATGTCCGGTTTAATTGTGAAATCATGTCCAATGACCAAAATTGTATTAAATGGTACAAATTTATTCTAAATATACATTAAAACCACTCAAATTCATAATTTATCACTATTAATTATTTTGATTAAAAAAGTTGTTTTTAATTAAAATTTAGTAATTTTCACTATTCATCAAAATATTAAAGTTATCCGAAAAGTACCAAAATTTCACCTTAGGCTAAATTTGATACCCCGAATCCAGAAATGAAGTTCATTTTGAGAGATAAAATTTCTAAAATTTTAAAAAGTAGGTATTACTATTCATAAAGGCTAGTTTGATTGGTTGTGGTGTGTTAGAATCTCGAAGTTCCGTACAATGCACACCATTGCATTATTCAAAGGTAAATGTACCATGTAAGCTTGGGGTGTTACATTCTCCCCTCCTTTAATAAATTGCGTCCTCACAAGTTTTTTAAAATTGGGCTTGAGAATATAATGGAAAGTCCCACATCGGAAAAAGAGTCAATAAAACAATCAATTTAAAAGAAAGGAAGAGAGGTATAAAGGTCACCCAAGATAACCCATACTAGGATTCCATGTAGTAAAACATGGATATGGACGATAAAATAAGTGGTATGTTCTGATGGAGAGGGATAGAAAACATGATCAGGAGAAAGTTAACAATAAGAAAATCACAAACTTGTGTTGGGACAAATGATCATTAGTCTCCCAGTAGGAAACATAAACGGACAACATTTTTTGTTTTAAGTTACATTACATAAGGACGAGGAATTAATTTATGATATTTACTAAGAACATATAGATATATACTTAATTTTTAAGTAGAGTTTCATTCTTTAATAAAATTTTAACAGTAACTCATTTTTTTTGAACAATGAGTATTCAAGAAGACTTGGTCACAATGGAAGAGCTAGAATAAACTTCTATAGAAATACATGATCCACGTAGGATAAACTAGATATTTACCTTTTCTTTAAAGATTAATCAAAACCAAAATTATTTGTATAATATCTGATGATCCCCCAAATGTATATTCCATTAGAAAAAAACACTAATCTTAATTTATAAAATTAAACCATCAATACCCCAAAGTTAAATAAATACCATTCAATAATAAATTGTCCTTAAAATCATTTAATATAATCCAAAATAATATTGAAACCCAATACTTATAAGAATGTAGTCTTCCACGTTAAATTGTATCTCCAAATGACATTAATTACTCTTAAAGTCACATACTTAAAAGTAATTAACCTAATCATTTCCATAAATAACTCAAATCACTATAAATCCACAGTAAAAGCATAGATAAAAATCCACCATTACTCCTCAAATGAAATCCCACACTACTCTAGTTTCCTTTGGCATATAGTGTTCACAACAAAGCGAACAACTTCCAAAATAAAATTTATCACTTAATCACCAAATCATTTTCCTATACTAAGGGTATTCATTTGATAAGACATAAGATCCCAAATCAAATTATTATTGATCAATAAAATCATTTAACTAAAAATAATAGTCACACTAATCAGGGAATTCACGTAGTCCAGTGGTAGGTGATAAATCCCAATCGCACTTTGGTTGTGGGTTCGATTCCCACAGCTCTGTCCGATGCGACGGGTTGTCACATGGTCTGCGTGTTGTCCTTTTTCAAAAACTATATTTTATAACATTACCAAAATGAGATAAATTCCTCAAAATAACCATAACATAATTTAAATACAAATATTATCTCATACCTTGCATTTTCATCCCAAATTATAATAAATTATAATTACCTCAAACCCAATGATCATATAAACCAAATGGTTATTTATATCTATATCCACAAGAGAAAATATAATTCTTCCTCAAATATCATTCTCACATGGAAAACTACAGGGTTAAAAATATAAGAGAAAATTATTCCAAAGTAAACCCATCAACAAGGAGCACTAATACTTTTTAAACATTTCTCCAACCATTTATTCCCACATAGATTCTTCTTTGACCAAGAAAATATCCTATAGAAAAGGGAATTCACTCGGGTAATGGCCAGGTCCCCTACATTTACGAAAAATGATTGTAAATAGATTCTTGGGACCATTTTTATCTTCTTCTATAGTACTCTTCATTTTTCTTCGGCAATTCTTCACTTTATGTCCTTCCTTCCCGCACGTAAATCATTTCTTTGTCCCACTGAGACACTTTCCTGGGTGTCTCATTCCACATTTCCTGCATGATGGAAATTGAGGATTCCTTTCTCCATGGTCTCCACTGTTGGAGCTCTTATCATTCATCAACTTTATCTTCTTTGTTGAGTATAGGAATTGGTTAATATATATATTGTTGATCATATTTTTGGAAAATTGTTTTGGCATAAAGACTATATCTTTTACGCTTATCAAAATTCCATTTTGTTGCTCATTGCCACCACTGTTCTCACCTTGTACATCATTCTCAAAGTCACTATGACTTCCTTGGAATCCATCCATTGACTAAAACCAAAAAGCATTGTGTGAGTAACAGTATTCATAAAATCATTTAGAGATTAACATGTCACCATATTCTCAATTTCAAACACATTGGGATTAACCAAGGTCATTTACTTTCATCTTATATATATAATACCTCAAATCAGTTAGTAAAAAAAATGTAAATTATCCTAAGCATATCCCCCGAGAGTGTCGTAACTAAGAGTGCAGCAAGGCCCATTGTCGTGCACCAGTTCCCATTCAAGTCTAGATCAAAGAGGTGTTTTTGGGTTTTACCCCTAGGTACATTTGTGCCAGAGCTGCCTCTACCTGTTCGTATCCAGACAGGGATGTATTGCTCAGAAAACTCACAAAATCTCTACAATACCAAAATTCTAGGAAGTTCTTCTATACTAATCCTCAAAGTTCATCTTAGGTCTACGTGCTCTAATCAGAGTTTATCTAAATCTAGCTTCCAAGGTTTGTACTAAACTTCCTATGATACCAACTGTAATGCCCTAACCCTAGATACTCAGAGTCGGTGAATTATTACATAACATTGGCATGATCACAAGAAAGATCAAGTCTCTAAAGACCGATTAGTTTAGTAGCCTTGGAAACACTAGATATATTAATAAAGTTTACATTACATCAATTAGTGAAAAACTACAACAACATATTGTCTTCATATCCCCTCATACTATCCCTACAGGTCATTCATAAAATACTTCTTCACATCCTAGGAAAAATAAAACATTGAAAGGGGTGTGATCAGATGCTCAGTATGGATAACAATATAGCGGAAACTATCATAAATAAACATAAAAATTTCAGGCAATGTATAACTAAAACAAAAGCCATTTAAAGTTGAACTTCAGCATAATATGGCAAGGATAAAATGAAATAATTACATTTTATTATTCATATGCATATTCTACTAGTTGAATAATCACATGAAAATATTAATAACCACTTTCATAATGACAAAATGCATAATTCCAGACTATCATAACCACGTAGCCAAGGCCTCGTGCCAAGACTACAAATAAGATTTTGTCAATGCCTCGTGCCAAGACACTAGTTTCTCTCATGAGACTTACCGATGCATCGAGGAGATATAGTGGGCTCCACCAGTAACGTACTAAGTCCAATGCGTTCCTCATATGAAAAGTTTTAAACACAACATAAACATTCATATTAAAACTAGCATACAAAATGTCAATAATTTATCCACAAACCACGAATGGTATAAAAATAGCACATCCACAGTCAAACATAACTCATTCGATACAATATGGAAGGTTTTATTGTATGATAATAACCTCAATCGAGAATGATGAAGTATATTGACATAGATGAAAATAATCATCAAAACAATTAGAGTGAAATATCCCCATTTTTCTTGAAATCATTTAAAAGTCACACTATTTGTCAAGAATCCATTTAAAATAGATTTTAGAATCAAAGTGTCCCATACCAATTTGAAACTTTTAAAAGGAATTTTGATTTGAAATATTTAATGTCCATATAAATATCCTTAAAACCATTTTAAAACATGGACATTAATGAGAAAGATTTAGAATAATCAATCTTTAAAACATTTTAAAATGTCATTTTAGTTAGAGTTCCTAACCAAAAGAGACACACTTGAATAAAAATAATTGAGGAAATAAAAACTTTGTAATATAATGAGAATAAAGGGATTCATGATATATTATGTCAAAGTACATTATATACATCATATAAAAGTTATTTGGTGTATAACAATAAAGGAGTCTCAATTGAATGTAAATTGAGATGAAATCTCTCATAAAGGTCGTATTCTTAGGTTAAGGATAAATCAACGACATAATTATGAGTGAAAAATATAAATACACTCAATATGATTGGATATTTAGTGTAAAACAATCAAATGACATTCACACATATTCTTGTAAAAACAACACCAATGAATTGGATGTTTAACTCAACAAATTGAGATTGAGTAAAAATTACTCTTATCAAGTTCATACCGATGACCTGATAATTTATCAATGGAGTGATTATGTGTATAAAAAGTATATTCACATAAATTGTAGTGGAATTTATGACATAATAAAATGAATAGTGATTCTACACATAATCTTGGAGTAAAATAATCAATGAAGTATACGTAAAGCCGAATGAGTGGAAATTGAAATTTCAAATTCCCTTATTGATTTTCTAACTTAAGAAACATACACCCATGAAAGAAGGATCATACAACGATGATGTAAATATACATGAATTAAAGTATATTACACAATGAATACAAACATGGACAGTACACACACAACATGTAATAAATAAGTGGTGAATAATGGAATTCTCACGGAATTAAAAGTGAGATAAGAAACCCCTTACTTTGTACATTTTCATTGGTCGGTGGTTGGTTAAACTCTTGTATAATGGTGAAATAATTTTTATTGAATTATACAAGAATCATTTACATTAATATGATATCATATATTATCTTTTAACATTGATTTGTTAATAATATCTTAGTATTATCGTCATTTCGGGTGTTAACTTACTCATTTTCCTTTATATTATTTGTTACGTAAGCCGTGTTTATTATGGATAGGTTGTATATTATTCATATCCAGAATTATTTCAAGTCCTTAAACATTATTTTGAATCATAAAATGAGAATTATACTTGAATGGATACGATGGAGAATGAATCTCATCGCGTTCGTGGAGACGGTAGTCCGTACGTACGCACGAGCGACAATATCATTCTTTTGATGTTAAAATAATATATAATTGGATGGTATATCATATAGGAAGAATTATTATCATGTTATATTTATTATTTACATGAATTACACATCATTATTATACCCATCCAAATAATAATTTATTGAATGACAATTACACCACGACGTGGAGACGGTAAGCCGTACGTACGCACGTATGGTGACATGCCATTCAAAGGATGGATAGAATACTGAATATGGTTGTACCATATTTATAATAACATCAAATTATATAGAATATACTAGAGTTATTATTTTAGAATATAAATAACAAATAAAGAAGAAGTTGAAGAAGAAAGGAACTTGAAAGAGGGTGGTGAAAACATTACCTCTTCTTCGGGTTCTTCATTTGGATTTGATCAAAAGGGCTCTTTAGGTTGGCTTTCTGATCAAACTAAGGCCTCTAGGTTGTATTTATGGAAGTTTAGAGAGTATTTGGTCAGGGTTTGGCCGAACCAAAAGGCTTTTAAGGTGATAATTAATGATAAGGAGGAGTACCCTTTTATAAGAGGGGTGAGGGGAACCTTTGGAAAAGCTAGAAATATTATTTTATAATAATTCTATATTCGGTTTATAATGGCTCCAAAGTGTATTATTTAAAGTTTAAGGTTATTATAGGTCTAAAACCACTCAACCAATAGTATTTAGACAGGTTTGGGTTACTACATTAACCTTATCTTTAAGTATTAACTATTAGTTAATTAGTTTCACTTTTACAATGTCTCTTTGTATTTTTATATTATATGGTTAATAAAATTACTATACACATCCAATATACCCCCAAGTAGCCCATTAATGATACACCTATCATGATATAAGTCTCTTGGCCGAACCTTAGTTTTTTAGGAATTTAATATCAATTATTAATATAATATTTGTTTTAAAAACTATTTTATGTCAATTTTGACACTATTCAATAATTGATTTTTTTTCAAATCATAAAACACTTATTACTTCAAAAAAAGTTAATTTAATCAATCCTAAAATGTCATATTATCCTAGAAAATTATTTTTATTTATAAAAATTCTCAAATTACATTTATTTGGGTATTTATAAAATCAATTATTCTAATTTTTCATTAATTAGGTAATTACTACATCACCATTGTGTCATAAATAAATTAACTTATATAATTTCTAAAAATTATAAATAAACTAACATTTTTTAGGAAATATTATTATCTTTATAATGAATATTTATATTCGAAAATCCAACATATATAACCCTATGTAAAAAGTTTTTTGCTAAAAGATATTTGCTTATGTCAATTTTGTATTTATTTAAATTAATTAAAATAAAGTGTCCCTATCACCTACAAGTGGATCCATGGGGTCCCAAAATCGAACCAAAGATTCCCATGGTCGGAAATGTATCCACCAATAAGGTTATGACACGTTTTAGAATAATTTTGTATTATTAAAATATTATTTTTTAACCCTTATTTACCGGATTTACCCTTTAACCATAGTAAATAAAATATTTACCGAAGTAATTATTCAAAATGTATAAAAATAAAAGTTACCTATTTACACAATTTGGACATCCTGATTCCAAATATGAAATCCATTTTTCCAAATTCAAAACACAGAAGTGGCAGAAATTAATTTAAAATTAATTCCCGCTGTCAAAACAAAAAGCGTGTTTTTAAGATATAATAACTATCAAAAGATTGATACTTGTTTATGTCCGGTTTAGTTGTGAAATCATGTACAATGAACAACATTGTATTAAATGGTAAAAATATATTCTAAATATACTTTAAAAACACTCAAATTCATAATTTATCACTATTAATTATTTTGATTAAAAAAGTATTTTTAATTAAAATTTAGTAATTTTCACTATTCATCAAAATATTAATGTTATCCGAAAAGTACCAAAATTTCACCTCAGGATAAATTCGATACCCTGAATCCAAAAATGAAGTTCATTTTGAGAGATAAAATTTCTAAAATTTTAAAAAGTAGGTATTACTATTCATAAAGGCTAGTTTGATTGGTTGTGGTGTGTTAGAATCTCGAAGTTGCGTACAATGCACGCCATTGAATTATTTAAAGGGAAACATACCGTGGAAGCTTGGGGTGTTACAAATATCGATTCCAATTTAAATAAGAATAAATTTAGGAATGCAATAGTGGTAACAACATCTATGAAAAAACTAAAATTTTCTCATTGTGATTTTTATTATTCACGATATAATATTTATATGAAGTAATATAGAATATTTTATTTAGAATGTCTCTATTGAGAGAAATTAGTTAATTTTTTTTATTACAAATCTCTCCAAAGAAGGATCACATTTTCCTATCACAAGGAAAACATACTGAATAACTAAATAAAACAAAATTGACACTGAGGATTCAAATCCTATTTCCTTACATATCCCAGTGGGAAAAAATATGTTTAAGGTTAATGTAGTAAGGGATTTTGACCTTATGAAATTTATAAAATTGATTAAAATAATACTATATTTAATAAACTCTATACATGACCTATTTATGTTGTGACCCTTTGTACCATTTTTTAGAGTGCACAAAAAAATCAATTCTTTCCTTGAAAAGAAATTATTAGATATAGTAAGGGAAATACATATTTCTTGATAAATTATGATAGTAGGGGGATGTTGAATCTATTTGGACATATAAATATATATATATATAGACTAGGCAGGTTGTGTTGATGATAAGAGATCCACATCTAGTGTTGACTTCATTCTTATAGAAACATGTGTGAGTTGGTATCCAAAGAAACACTATTCAATAACTCTCAGTACTATAGAATATGAGTATATAGTAGCCACATAAGCTATAATGCAATTAAAATAGATTAATACATAGTTAGAAGACTTATTTTTTAATGTTATGCAACCACTTATCTTGGGTTGTGATAATCATAGTGCAATCATTCTAAAAAAAATTGGTGCATCATTCAAGATTGAATCATTTAAATATAAATTAACACCCTATCAAGGAGAATATAGAATGAAATGAGATAAAGTTTTAGTTTCTTCGTATGTCGAAGAATGTAAATATTTTTTTAGAATTTTTTTAATGATTCTTTTTAGAAGTTGAGGTTGATTGTGGGTGTTCAACATCACCCTATTTAAGGCTAATATATGTGATTTCATCACCTCTATCATATTTTCTTAAAATTTTATTGTTAATGGGGAATAAATATAGCTAACTAAATCAATCCATTGATATTTTCTTTACCAATATATGGATATTATATATTTATGGGGAGTTTTAAAATAGGTTAAGTTATTATGTCATCATGGGTTTATTTATGTTACCATATTTTAATTGATAGTTTAACTGGGTGAAAAAAATATTTCCTTCATGTTACAGTTAGTTTCTATATAGAAGATGTGATGATGAAATTTTAGGTAATAAAAAATGTTCTGCATGATTCATGATTAGTACTTTATGGATAACATGGTATTATTTTTTAATTACTATTTTTTCCAACATCATGATAGCTCGTATAGGATTATAATTATCGGATGGTGATCCATAGATTTAGTTTTAGAAATTAATAGATTTATATTACTTGGTTGACCAAAAAATCAAAAGGTGTGAGAATTTAGACCAATCTATATTAAGTTATTGTTAGACTGGTGAAGAAACAGGTGATCAGGTAGTGGGATTACTTATGGTGTTTTATTTTATTATCAACACATAAATCAATTTGCAGTGGTATAAATATTTCTTATATATGATTTTTTTTTCTGTCATGACCCGTCCCCTGGGGCCCATGCCATGACTACCCCATGCCTTCCTTCCAAAGGCCAGGGGATGGAGACTAGCACCAAAGTCGTAATTCCCTAAAACTGGGAAGTTATTTCCTTTATAACCTATAAACACACACAGAAGCAAGCACACAGCTGAATATGAAAAACCAAGTAAATAGTATAGCAAAAGAGGGATGAAAGTAAAAGGGGCCATAACACAAGCCCAACTTGAAAGTATAAGTACAACTATTATACAATACAACTGAAGAAAAGGGAAAGTTAGCTACTGGATCATCCTTCGAGGTTCCTTCCTGAAGGGTAGGTACATTTTACCTCTTCAGCTCTCCTCGTCCGTCTGTCTCCTCTGTGTACCTACTCGTCGTAAGGTCCACCTCTAGGTACCGTCCTGTCCTGGTACTCTCAGCCTCAATCAGAGATGTCTGTTGTCTGCCTCCAAAACAATAAGGTGAGGGAATATCTCATGTAGGGGTGAGTATAACGATACTCGGTAGGTACCCTGAGACCCACTAGGTCTCACAATATCCATCAAGGATAAATCACAATGTTTGAAATCAACAGATAGCCTTACATAGGTATATGCCCATACATATAAATAAGTTATAATGTAATTAATCTCAATCATGAGGAAAACATAGAGGTTCTGACTCAGCTCACACCAGGATTTTTTCTAGGGGTAGAAACAAGTAACATTACCAGTCACAACGTTGAACACCTCAGCTATGAGATAACTCCTCCTCTATCGAGTACAGTGGGCCTACCGCATCACACAAAGGTGTTTCCCACTAACCTTAGACTGCTGGGGTACTCCTCCTGTCGTGTACCGTGGGTCTTATACATCCCCAAGGTGTTTCCCACTGTGGGTCTACCGTGTCACCAAGGCGCTCCCCACTAGGCCTACTAAGGTACTCCTCCCGTCGAGTACCGTCGGTCTACCGCATCACCAAGGCACTCCCCACCGTGGGTCTGCCGCATCACCAAGGTGCTCCCCACTGGGCCTTTCGAGTCACTCCGAGTCGAAATGGTCATCAGTCGTCAAGTCTCAGCTAGCCTCTAGGTCTCCGCACTATGCTCACTCGTCTCCGGGAGGATCTTCTCCACAAGATACTGGTCGATACTCTAACTATGATGAAGTCCGAAGAATAAGTATCTGAAAGGTCTTCCATGTCATAGGGGTCTCAATGCAACAAACGGTGCATCAATCTGACGTCCGGTCTGTGAGTTATTAGCATTTTAGTTCCAGGGGCCTAGTTGGATTCATGCTCGATCCAACCTGACCATTCCCTATCTTAATCCAGTACAAAGTGGGGTATCACTCAAAGGGACTGACTCTCTCCAAGGTCCCCAAATCCGCTCACGGTTTGAAAAATAGATGTGCGGTGTCAACGTTATAGCCAAAAGAAAGTAAATGGGTTGTAGTGGGCCCGAGTCTAGTCCGACCCGGTCAGGCCCGGCCCATAGGATACCGCGAGGGCATGGAATGGCCGCAGGTTCCACGAGGGTGCGAATCGGTCGCAGGTACCATGAGGGCACAGACCGGATGTGACGGTGTGGACCGGCTGCGAGGGCGTGGACCAGCTGCGAGGGCGCGGACCGGCCGCAATGGCGCGGACTGACCGGGAGGGCTACGGGCCAGTGGGGAGGGTGGCGGACCGGCCGCGAGGGCGAGGACCGGCCGCGAGGGCGGTGGACCGACCGGGAGGGCGGCGGACCGGACATGAGGGAGCGGACCGGCCACGAGGGAGCGGACCGGCCGTGAGGACACGGACCGGACGGGAGGGCGCGGACCGGCCGAGAGGGCGCGGACCGGCCACGAGGGCGCGGACCTTCCACGAAGGTCGCGAGGGCATAGACTGGCCGTGAGGGTGTAGACCATCCGTGAGGGCACAGACCGGACGCAAGGGCGGAGAAGCGGTCACGGGGGTGGAAGACGGGCCTCGAGGCGGCAGACCGGCTGAGGGGATGTCAGTCCGGTCATGGGATGTCGGCTCGGCCGGCCGCGGGGCGGCGCCTCAGTCGTAGGATGTCGGCTCGGTCGGCCGCGGGCCGGCTCCTCATTCATAGGGCGGCATGGATCTGCGGACGGTAGTGGTGGTTCGGTGGATGGCTGCGGCGGATCATAGAGGCGCGGTGAGGGCGGCTCAAGTCGAGGCGGCACGGACCGACGGAGGCTGTGGGCGACGGCACCGTTACCTTCGACACCATCGTCATCTTCATCCATTGGAAAGAACACACAATTCAACACAATAATTACAAAGAGGATGGTACATGTGTGTTTGGCCCACGCTCTCCGTATTAGAGCAGTAGCAAGTAGATATTATACTTGAATCACATGAATATTAAGAATGGGTAAGAAAAAACAATTCAAACATCCTCCCTACAAGCTTCTGCAATCTAATCATTCCCAATCCCGTAAAAGAAAAACATTCGCAGAGCAATATAAAGTAGAGAGTTGATCAGAGTTCATTGTTTTAGAAGAGAAGAACATGGGAATATAAAATCACTTATAAACAAACCCCTACCTCAGGTTATTCATTGATGTTGGCACGAGAAAGGATTATGGTCATCAATTCACCATAGATGATGATGTCCAATGTCGGAAGAAGTCCCGAGGAAGAAGGTCGAAGGAGGTTGGAGTTCTTCCTTGGTGGAGTGTTCTTCGTTGGAGTGCTTTCTCCCAAGTTCTCTCAATCCTCCTTTGCTAATACTATTCCAACAAATGAATATCCCACTAAATAGAATATGATTATCTATTTAATTTTTTGGAAATCAAAGTTGGATAAATTAATTGGAAACAATAAATGGGTTGCATTTTCATAAAAAATTCAAATTGGAGGATACCAAGGGTTGGAACCATTAATTAAGAAGGGTTGGCATAATTAATGTGGAAGAATCTCAAGAGCCTCCACCACATTAATGAGGGAGTTGAAGAGGTTTAGATCTCGAGTAGTCCCCACCACCATAACCTCTCATGGGAGGTTAGGCTCGGGTAGTCCCCACCCCCATAACCTCTCATGGGAGGTTAAGGTTTAGTGTTACCCACTACCAACTTCCACATGGAGGGTGGTTAAAACAAAATAAAATAAAACGTGTGTTTATTTTATTTTTTATTTCCACAAAAAAACCCAAAATTTATCTTTCACCCTCGTCAAACTATCGTCGACGTGAAAGTCTTCTTAAGAGGATACCGACACTATGAGTTCAACGGTGCCCTCAGATTTCAATTCCGAGCACCGGTTCAAATTTTAGAAAAACCTACTCGCACATTTACTGAACACACCTGAAAAAATGTTCAGAAATTAATTCTAGGCACTCCGGGCCTTGGAATCTTTTTCCTTAAATTTTTGTGGACTCGTAAAATTTCCCATTTATTTTAATAAACATTTAATTGGAAATTCCAGGTCTTTACATTCTACCCACCTGAGGGCTCTACGTCCCCATAAGCCTCAACCCAAACTAGATAAATAAGTGGGGGTACTGAGCACGCATCTGAGCCTCCCACTCCCATGTGCTCTCCTGGAGGTTCTTGTACTATCAGCGAATGCGCACCAGAGGTATCGACTATCCATGAAGGACATACTCCTATCGATCCTCAATATCTATTGGAACCTCCATAAAAGTAGCCCCATCTTCGACATCCATCTCTCCATGTTCGTTGATCTGAGAAGGGTCGTGCATGTATCACCTCATTTGAGATACGTGGAAGACATCGTGCACCCGGTGCAATTGAGGTGGAAGAGCTGAGCGGTAATCCACCTCTCCAACTATACTAAGGACCTGAAATGGTCCAATAAACCTCAAAGATAATTTTACTCCTCGTCCAAATCTCTGCAATCCTCATTGAGGTGAGACCTGTAGAAAGACGTGGTTGCCATCCTCGAACTCTAGAGGTCTCCATCTCCTATTGGTATGTGAATTTTTCCTACTCTGTGTAGTCTTCATCTACTCCGGGATGACCGACACCATCTCTCTAGTATCTCGTACCATCCCTAGTCCCACATGTGCTGACTCCCCCCGGTCAGTCTAGCCCAAACGTGATCTGCAAGGTCACCCATACAACACCTCGAAAGGTGCCATCCCAATGGTGGAGTGATTTATATTGTTGTATTAAAACTCCACCAAAGGTAAGTGATCCTCCCATATGTGACCGAAGTCATGGACACAAGCGTGGAGCATGTCCTCAAGGGTCTGAATAGTCCACTTAGTCTGACCATTCATCTGCAGATGGAAGGTGGTGCTCAAACAAAGCTGCATCC
Source organism: Viscum album (assembly GCA_963277665.1). Classification (NCBI taxonomy): domain Eukaryota; kingdom Viridiplantae; phylum Streptophyta; class Magnoliopsida; order Santalales; family Viscaceae; genus Viscum; species Viscum album. The sequence continues at coordinate 2,138,046,469 of OY728138.1, forward strand.
CGAAAGCCTCTTGCAACCCCTTCCATAGCTGGTAAGTAAATCATGCATCATGATCGGAGACAATCGTCTAAGGAACTCCATATAGCCGCAAAATCTCTTATACATAGAGGCGTCCCAAGCTTTCTACTGAACCATACTCTTTGATTGGTAGGAAGTCGGATGACTTGGTGAGTCGGTTAATGATCACCCAAATAGATTCATGTCCCATTGATGTACCTGGAAGTCCTATCATGAAGTCCATGGATATCCCATCCCACTTCCACTCTAGGACCTCTAAAGGCTGAACCAAACCTACTAGTACCTGGTTCTTTGTCTTCACTTGGTGAGAAGTGAGGTATCCATAGATAAACTCTGCAACCTCTTTCTTCATTCCCGGCCACTAGTAATATCGTCGGAAATCCTAGTACATCTTCACCACTCTTGGATGTACCTCTAGAGGGGATGTGTGGAACTCCCACAACACTTCCTCCGAATGTGACACCGGAACCATGGTACATCCTCTAAAAGGGATGACGTGCTCCCCACCTTCAGAAAATCTATTAGGTGCCTGTCTTATGGATATCTGAGCACATCGTGCCTCACAGTCAGTGTCCCCAAATTTCACCTCAATGACTCACTGAAGAAGTGGGGGAGTGACTATAATAGATTGTAGAAAGGATTCTCCATCTCTATCCATAAAGGATATCTGTAAAGCATCCTGCTACTCCATCGCCTCACCTAGCAGCTGTATACCATAACTCTTGCTGAGTGAATCTGCTACAATGTTTTCCTTCCCAGGAGTAGAGACTATCTCGAAGTCATAGTCTTGGAGGAACTCAAGCCAACATTGTTGTCTTAGGTTCAGGTCCTTCAAGGATAAGATATACCTGAGACTCTTCTGATCAGATTACACTGTAAAATGATTGCCCATCAGATAGTGCTTCCACATCTTAAAGTCGAAGACCAATGATGCTAACTCCAGGTCATGGGTAGCATAGTTCTTATCATGCTATCTCAACTATTGGGAACCATATGCGATCATTGGTCGCTCATGAATTAGGACACATCTGAACCTAGTCCCTGATGAGTCGCATTAAACTAAGTACCATACGCCCACCTATGGTAGCATTAAGATGGGGGCACTAGTTAGCCTCAGCCTCAGCTCCTAAAAACTCTGCTGGAATCTCTCTGACCCCATGAATGGTTACCCCTTATTCTTCAAGGCTAATAGTGGTGCTGCAACTATGGAGAGTTCTGGAACAAAACTCTGGTAATATCCATCCAAACCCAGGAAAAAGTTTACCTATGTCACACTCCTAGGTTGATCCCAAGAAAGTACCACCTCAATCATCGCTGGATCTACTGCAACTCCAACTTACGATATGACATGTCCAACAAAGTGAACCTATAGGATCCAAAACAAACACTTCGAGAGCTTACCATAATGCTAGTGCTCTCGGAGTGTGTCCACTACTACCTGCAAATGATACGAATTTTCCTTCTTAGTAGTCGAGTAGACCATAATGTCGTCAATGAACACCACTACAAAGCGATCAAGGTAAGGCTGAAAGATCATGTTCATGAGTCCCATGAACACTGCTAGAGTGTTGGTTACACCAAATAGAATAACTAAGAACTCGTAATGGCCACACTAACATCTGAAGGCCATCTTCTGTACATCCTTGTCTTGCACTTTGAGATGGTGATAGACTAATCTGAGGTCTATCTTTGAGAACCATCGTGCTTCCTTCTGCTAATCATAGAGGTCATCAATCCTCAGAAGTGGGTACTTGTTCTTCACGGTCACCTGGTTCAGGCGCCGATAGTCGACGCAAAGTCTCAAGCTCACATCCGCCTTCTTGGCGAACAAAATCGAAGCTCCCCAGGGAGAAACACTAGGTCAGATGAATACCTTCCCCTGAAGGTCCTCTAACAATACCCACAACTCACGAAGCTCCGTAGGAGCTATCCGATATGCTGGTGTAGATATCGGTGTCATCCTGGGGTATAAGTTAATGTAAAATTCTATCCCTCTGTGAATAGGTAGACTCGAAACATCATCAGGGAAGGCATCTGTATATTGGTCCACCACTACTGGATAGCTCAAACTCTCCACATCAACAACTCTAAGGGTAAAGCTTTCCAACTGATGGGTGATCAACTGCACTCTCCTCTGGGTACGTCCATCCTGCGCTGCAAAGGCTCCCTTCTTTCCAGTAAAGGTAAACCTGGTCCCATCTATGCGGACACACCGCATTTTGCACCTAATACAGTCTATTTGAGCATGGACTGTAGATAATCAGTTCATACCAAATATGACATCATAAGGCCTCAATACTGCTACTAGGAGATCCCAGCCGAAGCTCTCGCCTCAGAGAGTAAGCTCGCACTACCGACATGAGTGCGTAATCGTTGAATCTGCTCCCGTAGGAGTCTCAAGCCGTAAGGATCGAACCAACGACTCCATCAGAATCTCTGAGCTCTAAACGGGGGAACTGACAATGAACGAATGACTGAAACCTATGTCTATAAGTACTACAGCTAAGGTAGAGTAGACAAAGATCATACCTCGAATCATCTCTGGAGCGCCATGATCATAAGCCTCAATTGCCTGGAGCTGAGCTCTCCCTTTTTCACGGGATTCCTATGGTCGTAGTGGACCTCCTTGTGGTGGTGGTGGTAATATCATGAATCTTCTCCCATCACCAGCTGCACGACCAAATCCTCTACCACGTCTTTCTACTCCATGCGGACCTCCTCGGTCGAACCTCTGTCTCTTCCTGGGTGGTTCTTCGACCATCTATTGATCATCTGAACAATGGGTTGGACAGTCATGAGTCATGTGGACCTGCCCCCTGCATGATAAACACTTTCCAGTCCTCAATTAACTGGCTTCGCTTCGGGTGCCCCGCACTACCAATCCCGAGTCATGCTGTTCTCCACCTGTAGGTCCAGTCCTCTTGGACCTCTGTGACATCTATCTACTTCCAGGTGTAGAAGACTCTGCTATGTGTCGATTGGTGGAGGCTCTTGCTACTGTTGACTACTCAACAAGGACACTCTCCACTAATAGGGATCTCTCTAACACCCTTTCCTATGTTGGGATGCTGAGTGAGATCATCGAAGCCCTGATCTCCCGCCTGAGTCACTGCTCGAAGGTCTGGGACCTTAAGAATGGGTCCCAAACCATATCTGTGGAGTATCATTAGAGGTTAGTGAACCTTCCTGAGTATAGAGCTATAGTCATGCTGCCCTCCTGCAGATGAAGTAGCTTATGAATGCGCACTCTGTGAAGAGTTTCTGGAACAATCTCTGCCCAAAATAATATCTCAAAGTCTGCCCAGAGAAGCGTCACCTCGTCATGAACCTATAGAATCAAGCTCCACCATCTACCCGATGCTTCCTATAGAAGGTTTGTAGAAAGAATCACCATGAGATAAGTTGGTGTCCCTATGAGTCAGAAGTCTCTCGCCACAGCCTCCAGCCAATCCTCAGCCACCTGCGGGTCCGTCTCTCCCTTGAACATGGGTGGCCTTTGGTGCTGGAACTTGTGCAACGCAATCAAGCGACATGAACCGTCTTCTGTTAGGGCTGGTGGCATGAGTGGACCAACGGGGAGTGGTACCTTTGGTGCCTCTGCTACTGCCTCTTCTAGAAAAGGGCCCTGCACCGAGGCCTCATCACTCGGTGGACTATCAGTGTGTATAAATCTCAAAACTCTAGATGGTTTTCTTAGTAGAGGCATCCTGAAAAGAAATAGGTGGTCCACAGTTAAAAAGTTATACCTGATGAGATGACACAAAAGATCACAAATAAAACTTTTGAAAACACACACACAATCAGTTTTTTCGTGCACTAAGTTAGAAATCAGAAGTCAGGGTCTTGGTGTAGGGATACGCCTACTACCACACCAACACTGGACTCTCTGAACTGAAAACCACACTCATTACCCTTAACACTATTGCTTCACAGAAAAGTTCAGAGTCCTAGATCTGTGGTAGAACTGACTCCTTTGATACCAATTTGTCATGACCCGTCCCCTGGGGCCCGTGCCGTGACTATCCCAATCCCTCCTTCTATAGGCTAGGGGTTGGAGACTACCACCAAAGGCGTAATTCCCTAAAACTAGGAAGAAATTACCTTTATAACATGTAAACACACACACAAGAAAGCACATAGTTGGATACAAAACACCAAGGAAACAGTATATCAAAATATTTCTGAAAGTAAAAGGGGCCAGAATACAAGCCCAACTGGAAAGTACAAGTACAACAGTGATACAATATAATTGAAGAAAAGGTAAAGTCAGCTGCTGGATCATCCTCTGAGGTTCTTACCTGAAGGGTAGGTATAGTCCGCCCCCTCAGAACTCCTCATCTTTCCATCTCCTCCAAGTACCGACTCTTCGTAAGGTCCACCTATAGGTACCGTCCAGTCCTATTACTCTTAGCCTTTGTCAGTGTTGTCCTTCGTCTACATCCAAAACAACAAGGTACGGGCATAACCCATGCAGGGGTGAGTATAACGATAATTAGTAGGGACCCAAAGACCCTCTAGGTCTCACAAAATCCATCAAGGATAAATCACAATCTATGAAATCAATAGATAAACTTACATAGGTATATTCCCATACATATACCTATATTATCAAGTAATCCATCTCAATCATGAGGAAAACACAAAGGTTTTGACTCAGCTCAAGCCATTATTTATTCTAGGGGTAGAAACAAGTAACATTTCCAGTCACAACGTCGAACAGCTCGACCGCTAGAGAACTCCTCCTCTATCGAGTACAGTGGGTCTGTTGTGACACACAGAGGCACTTCCCACTAACCTTGGATTGTTGAGGTACTCCTCCTGTCGAGTACCATGGGTCTGCCGCGTCACCAAGGCGCTCCCCACTATGGGTCTTCCACATCACCAAGGTTATCCCCACTGATACCACTGAGGTACTCCTTCTTTTGAGTACCATAGGTTTGCTGATTCACCAAGGCGCTCCCCACCATGGGTCTGCCGCATCACCAAGGTTCTCCCCATTAGGCCTGTCGAGTCACTCTGAGTTGAAACGATTAGCAGTCGTCATGTCTTGGCCAGCCACTATTCTCCAAACTATGCTAGCTCATCTTCTGGAGGATATACTTCACAATCTATTGGTCGATAATCCCACTACCACAAAGTGAAATGAATAAGTATCTCAAAGGTCTTCCACGTCATAGGGGTCTCAAAGTAACTGATGGTGCATTAATCGAATGCCTGGTCTGTGAGTTATTAGCCTTTTAGTCTGGGTGCCTGGTTGGATTCGAGCTCGATCAAACCTGACTATTACACTTATTAATTCAAAAGGTAGTGGGGTATCACTCAAAGGGACCGACCCGCTCCAAGGTCCCCAACATGATTGACAGTTCGTGAAACAGACGTCCGGTGTCCATGTTATGGCCATAATAAAGTAAATGGATCATAGTGGTCCTGATTCTGGTTCGACCCATTGGGTCTGGCCCGACCCGCAGTGTGGCCCGACCTGTATGGTACCACAAGGGCGCGGACCGGGCGTGGGTACCATGAGGTCACAAACTGGCCGCGAGGGAACTGACTGGACGCGAGGGCGACGGACCGGCCGTGAGGGCGGGGGACCGACCGCGAGGGCGGCAGACCGACCGCTAGGATGGCCGACTGGCCATGGGTTGGTGGTCCGGCCACGATGTCGGGGGACCGGTTGTGGGTCGGCAGACCGGCCACAGGGCGGCAGACTGGCTGCGGGGCGATAGTCTGGTCATGGGCTGGCGGCTCGGCCAACCCCGGGGTGGTGCCTAAGCCATAGGCTATCAGCTCAGCAGGCAGCGGGGCGGTGCCTCAGCCACATGGCATCGTAGAGCTGCGAACGGCGGCAGTGGCTCGGCAGACGGTGGCGGTTGCTCAGAGGGGCATGGCGAGGGCAGCTCAACTCGAGGAGGCGCGGAGCGGTGGAGGCCGCGGGCGGTGGCGTTGTTGCCTTCATCACCATTATCATCTTTATCCATTGCAAAGAGCACACAATTTGATACAAGAATTATAGAGAGGACATGCCATGTTAATTTGGTATGTGCTCTTCGTATTTGAGTGGTATCAAGCATCAATTTTACTTTAATCACATGAATATTAAGAACTGGTAAGGGAAAACAATTCAAACATTCTCCCTACAAGATTCTGTAATCTAATTATTCCCTATTCTGAAAAATAAAAACATTCACGGATCAATCTAAAATAGAGAGTTTATCCGCATTCTTTGATTTAGAAGATAAGAACACTGGAATATAAAATAACTTATAAAAAACCCCCTACCTTGGGTGGTTTGTTGATGTTGGCATGAGAAGGGAGTACGGTCATCGATTCTCCATAAATGAGGACGTCCCACATCGGAAGAAGTCCAAAGGAAGAAGGTCGAAGGAGGTTGAAATTTTTCATTGGTGGAGCGTTCTTCGTTGGAGAGATTTCTCACAAGTTATCCCAATCCTCTTTTTCCAATACTTTTCCTGCAAATAAATAGCCACCCAAATAGAATATGTTTATCTATTTAATTTTTTTTCAATCATAGTTGGATTAATTAATTGGCCACAATAAATTGGTTGTGTTCGCATAAAAATTAAAATTGGAGGATACCAAGGGTTGGCACCATTTATTAAGAAGGGTTGGCATAATTAATTTGAAGGAAGCTCAAGAGGATCCTCCACATTAATGAGGGAGTTGAAGAGGTTTTGACCTCGGGTGGTCCCAACCACCATAACCTCTCATTGGAGGTTAGGCGTGGGTGGTCCCCATCACCTAACCTCTCATGGGAGGTTATGGTTTGGTGGTCCCCACTACCAACTTCCACATGGAGGGTGGTTACAATGAAATAAAATAAAATGTGTGTTTATTTTATTTTATTATTTCCATGAAAAACCCAAAATTTATCTTTCACCCTCATCCAACTGTCGTCGAGGTAAAAGTATTTTTAAGCAAATACCGGCACTGCGAGTTCAATGGTTCCCTCAGATTTCAATTCTGAGCACTGGTTCAAAAGCTGGAAAAAACCGCTCGTAAATTTACTGAACATACTAGAAATAATGTTCAAAAATTCATTTCGGGCACTCCAGGCCTTGGAATCGTGCACCGTAAATTTTTGCCGACTCGTAAAATTCTCATTTATTTAAAAAAATTAAATGGAAATTCTGGGACTTTAAATTTTCAATTTTATATTGCTCAAAATTCAAACTAGTATTAGAGAGTAAACATTATTTATATCAATGAACAAGACAGTATGGTGGCCAAAGAATCTATATTGAATAAAAATTCATAGTCGGTAAATTGGACGCATGAAGAACTAGTATCGACCACATGGAGTGATAAGTCACAGTCAATGTACTAACTGCATGCTAATGATGGATTATTGAAATATCCACATGGTATGGGAAGTTGTAGTGATCATGTAACCATATAAAGTAATATCGACCAACCATATGAAGAAATTATGACCATTCACATGAGAAAATGAGGACCAACCAGATGATGAAAATAGAACCATCCTAATAAATAAATGTGAAACTACCACATAAGAAAATGAGGACCTTCCACATGAATAAAATAAAACCCATTTCATGCATAAATGTAACCTACAACATGAATTATTTCTTATCTACTACATAGTAGGTCAAGTGATTGTCAACAAAAATGGTAGGTTGAGTTTCTTTGGGATCACATGGTAGATTAATTGACTGCATGATCAACCACAATGAAAATAAAGCTATGGAATATATAATAAATCTTGATACCTAGAATTAATAAAGTGACAATAAATTTTCACTATATTATATGTATGAATATGTGCCAAATGTGATAGTTTATTTTAGATAGATATAGGTGGTGTGATGCTTAAATGATAAATAAGATAATCTGCTTTATCATATATCAGATAGTTTTGAATAGTGGTTCATGATGATATTTTTTATTATGAATATAGGAATTACCAAAATGTTATAATTCATATTTATATAAAGTTTATTTCATGAAAATCATCACAGAAAGAAAAATGTAGATGCATAAATGAGGGGGCATTTATATAATTTCTCTTGTATATATAAGGAAGAAAGAACCACATTTCATGGTCTATGTTAATGAATCAATGATTCATACAAAATTGTATCAGAGTTAAAATTCATGAATTATTGTGGAAGGTGGTTGTGTAAGTTCAATGGTATATGTGAGGAAAAAAATTCAGAATTTATTTTCCTTTATCTATTCATTGTACCATGCATGTATTGATGCATATTTAGTGATTTATTGAGGAATAAATTCATAGCCAAATGAGGATGAATAGTTTGGGTCATTTAATCATGTTAATATATAGTTATAATCTATTATGGAATGATTTTATTTGTAAAAGTTACTATGAATGTCATATCTACATTTTTTGAAGTTTTTAATTCAAATGTATTTACATTTTTTAATATTTGAAAAGATAAGAAAGAGAAGAGGTAGTAAATGATGAATATTCTATATTTATAGTTTTTTAAATTCATGAATTTATATATGAGTAAGAGTGAGTTTTTTAGGGAAGATGAAAGAATATATATAGATATATATATATATAGAGTAATTAAAAAGATATTCTTGCTCTTTGTTATGCAATAAATAAAATAATATGAAAACTGACTTGTTGAATTGGATGTATAAAAAATCCAACCAGCATAGTGGAGAAATGATGATAAAAGATGGTGAAGGATTATTTTATTATTGAAAAATAGGTATTATCATATCAACTATGTGAGTAAAAAAGCACTATCAATTGACTATAGTTCAATGTAGGTGACAGATATACCCAACCTAAGAAAACCATATGTAATGTTTTATAGTGGATTATATGGTCTTGGATTGTTTCCAAATCATTTATAGGACAAGATACTCTTATTGAACAGTGAACCTTTAATTTTGTTCTTATAAGTGTTCTTTTCGGTTGTAATCATATAGATTCATTTATCTTTAACAATGTGTTAATGTTTTTTTTAAATAAAAAACAAACAAAATTCCACTGATTCACCCACGGTGGTCAAACGAATCTTATATATCCCTAACACCAAGTGAAACATGTGAGGAAATATAACTATTTCTGCTAGTGATGTATTTCTATGAGAATGTATTATACCATTACATAAACTATCAAGTGTAAGCACTGAATACCTGTTAACAAATAAGGAATTCCATATATACATAAAAACTTAATTTCATGTAAATATGTCATGAATAATATGGAATAGATACAAAATAATATGAAAGAGACAAACAATAATAAAATATGTCATATAACTATTATCATGAAAAGAAAATATAAACATGGATGCAATAGAATCATAAATAATCACATGGATAGAAATATTATGTTTCATAATTATATAATGTAAAATTTTATACATCTTAATCTAACCATCAAGTCCTTATGTCGCCACATCATATATAAGTCATCAAGGCATCTGCAAAATCCCCAAGCTAGTTTTTCTAATGTGACCTACCAGTGCATTAAAAGGCTGTCTAATATCAGTCCCCACCCATTAATTACTATTTAAAATTAATTCGTTATATGAATCAAAGGAATTTGAAATATAATACATAATCAATATGCGTTATTAATATACATCTGTATTTGAAAATAAGCAAACAAAATGTCAATATTTTCACCAGTTAATTAATTGAACAATGTGATCATAATCCAAATTGAAAAATAAATTGGATAGTGTAAATATATCATATCCCCAGTGAAAAATAAATATATTTAAATTATGTTGTCATAGAAGAAAAACATATTTATAATGTCATTATAGAATTTATTTGAAAACAAGAAAAAACATATTTATCTTTAAAAAACATTTTAGAACTAACAATCCCCATAACAATGAGAATATTATTTTATTTAAAAACATAAAGAAAATTTTTTAGGGACATTAAAAAAATAAATCCTATGATGATAGGGAAATGGGTTTATGTAGTAAACACTTAAAAATATTCTTTTCTCCATTTATAAAAAGTTAAAAAATGACTTGTATGAAAAAAATGTTAACAAGATTCCTATTAAAACGTGGAATATAAAGTAATTATTAACTAAAATTGACCAAAATATATAATTTATTTTAAAAAACTAAAATAATAGAATGAAAAAAAAAATAATGATATGGAAGATAAACTTTCAGAATTAGAAAATGGGAAAAGATGTCTCATTTTTACAAAAATGTTATCTCTATGGTTTTGAGTTCCAAAATGAGGTAAAATTGAAAGAATACTTGAAAACCAAGGAAATAAAAAGAGTTGGATAAAATATATGGGGTTTAGTATATAAATTACATTTAATTTTCCCCTAATGTAAATTAACAAATAATCAATCTTGATAAAATAATGAGACTGTAACAAAAACCATTACTTATGATTCCCAATTTATCGGATATCTTCAGACCTCTTGTGTAATAAATTTGATATATCTAATATTTTCATAATAATTTATGTGTGTTTCTATGATTTAATTGCATAATATTATTTTATTTTATTTTCTTTTCTTCGTTTTATTATTTAATGTGAATTTTGGGCTTAATTGTGAAATTTTGTTAACTCTTGAAATTTAAAAGTTTTCTGGATCTTTTGTTTTTCAGCCAGAATTTTTATAATAAGATATACCATAAGTGATCATTTTTCTAAGATTTCAATTTTTGTAGAATTAATATGTTTTTTTGACCAAGATCAAATTTTAAATACATTACCCTTGAAAAATCAATCATGTAGAGAAATGTTTCGGGCTGATAAAATGGACCCTACATTTGTAATTGTGGAATATCCTAGTCTAAAGACATCCAAATGACATTATTCATGATGGATTATAAAGATAACTCCTATAATATATTTCATATTGAATTGAATGAATAAATTCTCTCATCAATGAATCAATTTCATGCAATAAGGTAGAAGAAGCTTAGAAGTTTCCTCAAGAAGAAAAACACTTCTTTAGTAATTCGAGAATAACTTTTTTTTAGTTCTCCAAATAGGATGAGAAGTTGTGGGTTCATGAAAAATTAAGGGGGAAAAATTTATGAAGGAACATTTCTAAGATTTTATGATTTAATATTATAAATATAATCAATCTTTACGATGAGTGAATCTAGAGGGAATCGTTTCCACCCCAAAAGTATATATATATGATTATTCACTTCCATTCAATGGTTTTAAAAGAAGATAAATAGGGGATGTGCTATAGAATTTGAAGATTTAAGTTTTTTTTATTTTCTATTTTCATTTTTCTTAGGTTTATAATACTTACTTCTTTACCATTCAACTTTATTATCCTTCCCATGGAGGGGTAAAGAATATCAGTGATCAAGGATGGGGGAGTAAAGCTTTTTTAATTTTAGTGTCTTGTGCTTTAATTTAAAACTATCCTTTTATATTTAATTATTTCTATTTTCAATGTTTCCCATTTAAATTAAAGTGATCATATTTAGGGTTTAGGAATAATTAATTATTTATATCATTGGTTGAATCTTTTTCAAGTCCCTCCACCTAGTGTAGTTTGACTCGATTGAGTAGACTGTGCTAGGTGATGAGTGTCTAGAGATCATTGAAAAGTATGTAAAATAAGTGAAATGTTTCAATTTTTCTAAGGATAAAAAATTTCCAATCAGTATTTTCCTTAGTTTTTTTGTAAGGGTTTATGAATATTCATGCTCACGAGAGTGGTTACAATTTCTTCCTTCAGCCAATAGTGATTGAAAACACGATCGAAGATTTTTCTCATTTATCATTCTTTTGGAAGAGAGGGGGAATAATTTTTCTGACCATGATGACATTGAATTAGGTGATACTATCTTGACCTCATCATTATCTTCATTAATTTGGGTTCAAACATCATTTCAATTGCTATATTTCCTTTTAAAAACAAAAAAAATCAAAAAGAATCTCACTTCTTTCACTAATTTCAAGTGAGAAACATGATTGTTGAGTTCTCCCCTCAGGGTAAAACCTAGGTTACCCACTTTAATGCATTTATAACATATGAAATATTAATTTTTTTTCGCAACCCATGATAAGAACCTTCCAAAACATTTCATTTTTTCTAGAGAGGTTGCGCTAATAATATAATTATGGCATTTTGAATATATTTTGTTCTTTTTTAATTAAAAAAACTGAAATAAAAATTTCCATGATTTATTCCAATCTAATTTATTCTTCTTGTATAGATTAATCATATTTATAGCGAAAAATGTCATATAATTATGATGGATCCCTCTTATAAAGGGTTTATGAACTCAATATTTTGGTGAAGAAAATTTTGAGTGGACATGTCATTGGTCCCTTACATCAAGAACTTGTGGACATACTTAATCAAGTCAAAATAGAATATAAACGATTTAAATTGAATGAGGAAGTTCCAGTGAATAAGGAACTTAATCCTTAACCAAAACCCAAAATAGAAGAGGTGGTGATTTCCCTACTCATCGTTCAAATAAAGGATCCTGAAAATCAACCTATATCTAGTGAAACTCATCTTTAAGATCCACCTCCCACTGAAAAAGAAATTTAATACGAACAAACTCATGGAAATAATCATTTCATGAAGTCATTATTTTATAATTTTATTAAAACTCTATTGAGTATTACCTCCCATTGCATGAAATTTTTGGATTCAACCAATACTTGTATTGCCTTCGTGGTTGAAGAAGAAAAATAAGATGCAGCTGATGATGAACATATTGAGCTCCTTGAATATGATATACATTTGTCGGTGGGAGTAAATGAGGAGATACGTGTGGATTTTCATATATAAACAGAGACCCGATATGTTTACATTGAAGTGTAATATTTTGATATATATATGCCTCATGTTTTAATTTTATTCCAATAGAATCACACTCTGACTTTCCCTTTGACTATTATTTTTATGTAGCAAATGTTGAGAAATCACTAGAGAATGAAGAAGATGTTGTCAATTTGGAAACCAAGAAAGAGGAGGATAAATTATTTCTCCAAAACCCACCATGAATCATGTATCTTATTTTGCTGATGGTGGATTTATTTTACTATATCGATGAAGTCCTAAAAAATAAATAAGTTAAATTTTCAAGGAATAAGTACTATTGGTTCATCGCAAATAAAATTATATTTCCATCATATTGGGCATAACCCGCTGGAACTACCCATTTGGAGGCAGTCAAAACCCAAGGCCCAATTGGTCGATTAACCCAATATCTATCCTTATAATTGCATTATATTTAATTCATTATTTTCTTTTAAATATTTTTCTAATGAAAATTTCTCTAATTTTTCTTATAAGTTTTTAGTCTGTGGTAGTTAAGAGCTTAACTCAACGTTGCACTTCCAATAAGTTAGGTTTTATATACCCATTACACTTTATTGCTTGATGTGATTTAATTTAAAATATCATGACATGTAAAATCCAAAAGAATTCATTTGGACACTATATCATCTAAGGGTGGGGGAGGGAACCTTTTTAGTTTAATATTTTCAAATTTTTCTATTTTCCAAACAAATGTGTCATTTTTCACACTTTTGTTTGTTTATTTTCCAATTATTGAGTTTTTTTGAAACTTTTAAGCTCAAATTATTATAATTTATATTTTTTAAAAACATTTAAATGAATTAAATAATTTATTCCATGTAACTGAGCTTAAATTAATCCTGAGAATTACTTTTTTTTCTTGTTTATTTTTTTTGGAATTTCATGAAAAGTGCTCTTATTTTTTAATCTCATGCCACATATCATTATGTTTATCTTTGAAATAACTTTCTCATGAGGCTTCTAAACAATTTTTTTCATATTATTTTCATTAAAATCACTTCTTAAAAGAACTAGATCATATTTTCTTTTAACCATAACATGATTTATTCCAATCAAAACATGAGGTTTTAAGGAACTTGTTCTTTAATGATTAATGAATTTCTTTGGTTTTTGAAGCCACATTTTAAATATAATCCTTTTTATTAGGGTCTGACTTGTAAATTTAATCCTCTAATACCCTAAAAGTCATGGATAACCTATTATGTTAGTTCCATTATAAGTTAATTTTCCATATCCAACCTTCCCTTTAAGTGAAATTCCTTGATCTAGTCGAAATTAAGATTGGGTGAAAGCTGCATTATGTTTTGATTCATCATTTAGTGATAATTTGGGTGGAAAATCAAATTATTAAGTGATTTTTTTTTGTAAAAAAATTAATTCTTTTTAATGTTGTTCCATTTCTAGTTCATTTATGATATGATAATTTGTTCCTTTTTGGAGCTTCCAATGGAGAAAGAAAGTTGCTCCTATATGGAGCTTTCAAGAAAACATGTGTCTGAAAATATTATTTTTTTGAGAATTAAATGATGAATGGTGTGAAATTTATTATTGTTTCACAAGGATATAGCTGATTTAAATATACAAGGAGTGGGGAGGATGTCATGCTTGAGTGAAAATAAGAATTTTGCATTTTTTCCTCAAAAATATCCAAGCCCTCATCATTAATCCGCATAATATTTTGACATATAATGCTACCAATATAAAGACATAAAACATCCCTAGATATTCCTCTTGGTAAAAATATATCCTTGAATCACATAAGGTAGAGATGCATGAATATATAAAGTATACAAAGACACTTGTATTGGTTTGGATGAAAAAAATCATTATTGAAAATTGACATTTATGAGAATTAAAATATTAATGTGAGGTAGGTGTTTTCTGTTCATGGGAGGAAAAATGAAGTGTAAATATACTAAATAATCTGAATAGTGAACTTAAAATAATAGACATTAGGACATATGGTATCTTTTGTTTCTTAGTGAAGTATTGGTGGATCTCAAGAGTTTGTGTTTTGAATTTACTTTGATTTGATTTTGATGATGACATGTCCAGGAGTCCAAGTTCTATGTCTAAGGGAACTGATAGATAAAATATTTTCATAATTATTCATGTTTTTTTCAATGATTTTATCCCTAAAAATTATTTATTTTGAGTTTATTTTCATCATTTTAGTATTTTTAGGGTATTTTGGGTTTAATTATGAAAATTAGATAATTCTGTAAATTTAACAGTTTTCTGTAACTTCTATTTTTCGAGCATAACAAATACAATTTTTATCCAAAATAATTGATTATTATTTTTGGCTTCCAATCTTTTTGGGATTTGACTATGTATTCTAAATAATAATCAAGTTCCAAATACATTTGTTTATAAGAACAAATCATGTGGATCAATTTTACTGGCCGATAGAATGGGCCCACTTCAGTAATTAGGGAATATATTAGTCTAGAGATATAAAAATGAAGTTATTCAAGATGTATTATATATTAGAATAATAGAATTAGTTACGCAGTAAATTCCATGAATAAATTCTCATATTTAGGAATACATTTAATGTGAGAAAGTTGACAGAGTTGGGGAGTCTCCTTGGACAAAAAAACAAATCAGTAATTCGAACGTAAATTTTTTACCACTTGTCCAAATGCACGGATATTTTATGGATGGAAAAAAAGGAGAGATAAAAACACACTTTAGGAAAAAAAAGACATCTTAAGATTCATCCTTTTACTATTATAAATATACTCAATATTTTTAAGGAGTGAATCTGGAGTGAAAATTTTCCACCCCCTAATGCGCATAAATATGTTTATTCACTTCCATTCAAATGTGTTAAATGAATAAAATTAGGTGTTGTGTTAGAGGATTATAAGCATGATGTGATTTGTATTTTATATTTTCTATTTTATTTATTTTTTAATTCTAAATTCTTACCCATTCAACTCTATTATATTTCACATGGAGGGGTAATGATTTTGGGTGATTAGGGGAGGGGGTTTTCTATTTGTAATTTCAGAGTCTTTTGCTTAAATTTTAAAAAATATTTTTCAATTAAATTATTTATATTTTAATTATTCATCAATTATCTTAATGTGATCATATTTAGGGTTTTGGTGTCATTCATTTTTTATCACCTTGGTTGAATATTTTTGAACACCCTCCACCTAGTGTAGTTTATCCCGATCGAGCTGAGTGTGCTAGGTGGTGAGTGTTTTGCAATTATTGGCACATGTGCGGAATAAGTGAATAGTTTCTAAATTTATAAGGATCAATAATTCCCAATTGGGGATTTATTTAGTTTTTTGTAAATGGTTTTCAAATTTTCATGCACACATGAGTGGTTAACATTGCTTCCTTCAACCAATGGTGATTGACATCTCAATCGAGTAGTCGTTCATTTGTCGTTCAATATGATGAGAGGGGGGATAGATTTATTTACCATGATGAAATTGCCTTTGGTGATCCTACCCTCACCCCATAACTATATACATCTATTTGGGTTCAAACATCAATTAAATTTCTTTATTTCTTTAAAAAAACTATTTCAAAAATAATATCACTTCTTTCTCTAATTTTAAGTGACAAACACAATCATTGAGTGATCCTTTATTAAGACAACGTAGGTTACTCACTTTACTATATTTTTAACTGAGTAATTTTTTTATGTCACACCCTATGATAGGAACATGTAAGAATGTATATTTATTATTCATTAATATCATATATATATTTACATATATTTTTTTAAATATCATTTATTCATAGTTTCATTTTATAAAATTACTCAAAATTATTTGTTAAAATAAATTATTTAGGCGTTAAATGTTTTGTTTTTTACTAATGTATTTTTATATGTTTTTATTTTCAAAATAAATTAGAATAAGTTAATTTTTTTTTAAATCATTAAATAATTTAAAGCCTCTGAATCCATTTATTTCTAGAAGAAGGAAAAATCATTCAAGTATTTAGTGAGTTTTTTACAAAACATTAGGTAAAGTTGTTCCATGCAGTAATACCTTCACCAAAAAAAAATATATACATATGTGTGTGTGTGTGTTAGTATATTTATATTTTTTATTTTTTATTTTTCTGGTCTGCAATATATATATATAACATTTTTCTTGGTAAAATTGTACAACTTTTAAATATCTATTATTACTATAATTAAAATAATTTTTAATTATGACCAGAACCTTCACTCGAGGAATCCTTTTATTTGGAGGAAACCCTATAATTCCTTATAGATTTTCAATATATTATTCATATTTCCCCATTCTAAGGTATAATTAATAATATATTATCAATAATTAGTAATTAATTAATAATAAACATTAATTACTAGTTAATTAATAATATATATATATATATATATATCATGTGTTTGATGATACAATTACATTTAATCACACATTTATGTCACACACACAAGTTGGAAGGATTGTAAAATTCTCTTAATTTTGGGACCATGGTCTTCTATGCATGATTTGGAGTATGGTTTGTGTTTGTTGTCAATCCTCAGTGGAAGTTCAGAATGTGTACCAGCAAAGATATCATACAGTTCAAGCAGACAACAGTATTGAAGGTGGCGCCGTTTGCCAGTGTTTGCCAAATTTTTGGGCCTAAAAATCGAAAAATGGAGAAAAGTGTTTTTGGAAAAGAGGCTTGCGTGCCGTGTACTTGAAGGAGAGAAAACTTGTGCGCCATATGTTTTTCAAGATCAGAACATGGGAAAATGGCAAAGGGATAAGGGCCGCGCAAGTTTTGGGCTGGTCGCGCAAGTGACCTGCGTGCTGTGAAGAGACTTGCGCACCGATGCCTAGGAGGATTGGAAACTTGCACGTCTATTGTTATTCAAGATTATAAATTCAAAATACGGCAAAGGAAATAAGGCCACGCAAGTATTTGTGTGGTCGCGCAAGTGAGTAGCGCGATAGAGGCCAGGGAGGATGAGCTGTGCGACGGAACCTACGTGCCGCGGGAAGACTTGAATGCCACCGCGCAGGGGGTCTAGTCTGCCTATAAATAGAGGACCACCCCTCCTCATTTGAAAAAAAGTTAGAGACTTAGAGATTTTTCAAGCTCTCGTCACGTAAGTGGTTGAGTCGCGCAAGTGGTTGTTGGGTCGCGCAAGTAGAGGTTGCGCACCGGCTATTGGTTGCGCGCCAAAGTGGTTTGGGATTTAGAGGCGCTGAGTCATGCAAGTTTGGAGTTCAAAGAGGAATTGTTGTGAAAGTTGTTTGGAGTCACCTGCGTGACGAGTTTGTACCACTCAAGTGACTTACGCGCCATTCCTGAAACTTGCATGCCGGAGCTTGGAGAAGTGCACCAGGGTTGTTAAAGTACATACGTCCTTTTGAAGCTGCACGAAAGCTGGAGGATCATCTGGTACCCTCAGCGCAAAGTGAGATTCATCTTCAGGTGAGAGTTGGATATCAACAGAGCATCTACATACAACAGAGGATGCATTATTATGAAATGATGAAGAGACCTTCATGTCTATAAACTGAGGGGGACTTCACCAAGGGCAGTGAGCTAGGGGGAGTCAACGGGAGTGACCCGAGGGAAGCAGTGAGCTATCCCTGAACCTTTGTAAAGGCAGAGAGCCTGGGATAGAGTGATTGTGCCTGAACTTTTGTAATACACAGCTAGTGAAGACTAGTTGAATTTTTTATGACCAACAACTTATCGGCATATGCTCCTTGGACGTAGCCCTTAGAGGTGAACCAAGTAAAAAGTGTTGTGTTTTCTCTGTGTATGTGAATGTTTTCTTTCTAATAATATTTATTATACAGGTTGAACAAGTTCCTACTAACGTGGGAACAAGATCCATCACATTAAAAGAAAAATTTGTCACCCTGATTCACCCCTCCCCTCTCAGGGATTCCCGGGGTCCTTCAAGTGGTATCATAGCGTAAAGGTTGCTGGTGTTGAATCTGTCCTTTATCGTCATGGAGAATGCAATCAATGTCAGGGGAGTCCCTCACTTCGATGGAAGTAATTTCTAGATCTGAAAAAACAGAATGAGATCTCATCTAAGATCTCTTGGAATGGAAGTTCTATTTTCTACTGTGCAAGTAATACAAGTCACTGATCCAACAGGCCTGGCTATGACTGAAACAGATAGGAAAATTCTTGATGCAGATGCTAAAGAACAAAATTCACTCACTGCAGCCCTTTCTGATCAGATCTACCTAAAGGTGATGAATTGCACCTCAGAAAAATCCATGTGGGATAAACTTGAGAATATTTATGAAGGAGATAGCAAAGTGAAGGGTGGAAAAACTGCAAGTGTTGCACAATCGGTTTGATGATCTAAAGATAAATCTAGATGAGAATGCAGACTCATTCTTCAATAGAATTACTAAAGTGGTTGGGGCAATTCGAGTTCTAGGTGAAGAAATCAAAGAAATTGATATTGTAAAGAAAATATTAAGAATACTTCCACCTCTATACAATGCAAAGGTGTCAGCCCTTGAGGAAAGAGATCTTTCCAAACTTTCTATAGTTGATCTACTGAGCAGCTTGGTAGAATATGAAATGAGAGTCAAAATAGAAGATGCTACGACTCGTGTGATCAAGGAAATGGCATTCAAGGCCATGGATAAACTGAAAATCTCAAAATATAGTAGCGGTGAAGATGATGAAGAAAAATAAATTCTTTCTCTCATTGCAAATAAGTTCCAGAAGGGAAAAGGGAAATTCAAATGGAAGTTACCTCTCGCATGTTTTAATTGTGGAAAAGTTGGGCACATTGCCACTCAGTGCTTAAGAAAGATCCATGATGAAGATAGTGAAGGTCAAAGCTTTGAGAAGCCTCAGATAAGGTTCTTCAAAATGGGAGACTTCAAATCAGGAAAGAAAATGCAAAGGAAGAGTTTTTTCTGTGAAGAGGAAGAAGATGATAATGAATAATGTGATGGAGAAGAACCATAATTCAAAACTGGGAACCATACTTCCATGATGGCCACTGTTGAAAATTCAGAAGATACTGGTGGAGAAAAACAACTAAGAACTTGTGTAGATCCTGAGATGAAACTTAAGGATGCAGTTAGTAAGCTTAAGATTAAATGTAAGAGTTGCAATTAGTGGAAATCAATTGTAGAAGAATCAACTGAACAAGTTGATCAAATTGAATCTGAAATTGAATGACTGGAAGAATTTGTGAAGGTACAATATATAATAATTGAAATAAATGATGATGTAGTGGATCTGAAGCTGAGAATTGAAGAGTAGGAAAAGGTTATCAATGACCTCACATCCAGACTAGATGAAAAATACAAGACTGCTGAGGGTCTTGAGGAGGAAGTTGTTACTCTAAGGAGTAAACTTGAGACTGAATCAATTCCAAAAGAATCGAGGAAGAAAATTCAGTTTGGAAGGTTCTCAGATGTATAAATACTAGCAAGATCCAAGTGTGGTTCAGATGGGGTTGGAAAAATCTGAGTGATCAAAGACCCGCTTGAATAGGAAAGAGTGGAATTGGATGTAAGGATGAGACATCAACAGTTGGAAGTGAAAAGATCCAAAAGAAAGATAAGATGAAATTTGAACATGTTTAAATGTTTCCTAAAGTGATGAAAAAGGAACCCTCAATCCAAACTAAAAGGAGAACTGAAAATTATCCTCAAACATTTAGAAATAACAGACAGTCTAACTATTCTCCCAAGTAAGAAGGTATGAGGTGAAATTCAAGTGAGCAGACATTTCCTCTCATGAAGTGTCAGTTCTGTGGCTATCTCAGCCATACCATGTCTTATTGATAAGAGGCAAGAAGCCATCTGAATGGAGAAGATATAGAAGTTCAAAAAAGGAGAACAAATTCATATCCTAATTCTTATAGAAGAAAAAATTTCTATAGATATTGTTATCGTTGTTCTATCTTTGGTCATAATGCTGCTAATTACAGGCAGAGAATGGACATGGACACCTCATACTTATGTTCAAGACAAGTCAAGTCTCGTTAGCAAGATAGTGTTGCTCTTTCAAACAGGTTTTCTCCTCTCAAAGAAGATTTCGACTATGAAGAACCTGGGTATGCAGAAGAGATAATTGAAAGGCCATTAGTACTATATACTCAATCCAATGTCTCATTGAAGGGAAGGAAAAAGATTGAGAAATCCAACCTTGCAGAGGTGGCACTCAAAGCTACAAAGAACAACAGTACCTGGATTCTGGATAGCAGTTGTTCATCTCATATGACAGGTAATGTTGGCCTGCTAATAGATATCAAAAGGAAGGTTGATGGTATAGTCCGATTTGGTAATGATGGAGCTTTAAAAATCAAAGGGAGTGGAATTACCGAATTAGCTAATGGAGAACTAAAGAAGAATGAAGTCCTTTACGTAGATGGCCTATGTCATAATCTCCTCAACATGAGTCAACTCTGTGACTCAGGACTTATATATACTTTTAATCAGAAAGGCTGCACTATCAAGGGAAAGACATGCAATTCACTTATGAAGGGATGCAGAATAGAAGGCAACTTGTATCAGGTTGATAGTGAATAAAATGTCTGTTACATGACTATTGAAGAAGAAAACAATTTGTGGCATCGGAGACTGGGACACATTAATCAACAAGACATGGAGAAAATATCAAAATTGAGAATTGGCATGGACATTCCCAACCTGAAGCATGAATGTGAAAAATTTTGTGATGCTTGCATTCGTGGGAAGGTGGTCTGTAGTTCATATCGGCCAAAGAAGAAAATGGCATCTCACCTTCTTGATCTGATTCATACAGATGTATGTGGGCTGATAAATGTTGATGGAACTCATGGAAAAAGGTACTTTTTTCCTTTTCATAGATGATTACAGTATAATGGAATGCGTGATGGTCATTCACAGGAAACAAAAAGTCCTTGACTGCATGAAAACATATCGACGAATCACCAAAAATGATACTGTACGAACAATAAAAGTGTTGATATCTGACAATGGAGGAGAATACACATCCATTGAATTTGAAAATTATCTGGAGAAGCATGGGATACAGCATGAGGTAGCTGCTGTGAGAACTCCACAACAAAATTGAGTTGTTGAACCTAGGAATCGACAGGTTAATAACATGGCACAAACTATGCTGATTTAGAGTCATATTCCATGACATTACTGGAAAGAGGTTTTTCATGATTCAGTGTAAATTCATAATCGAACAAGACTTTATATGGGTGAGACGAAGACACCATATGAATTGTGGGATGGACGGAAGACCTCTTTAAAATACTTTTGTGTCTTTGGAAGTAAATGATTCATCAAGAACAAAGAAGGAAATCAAGGGAAGTATGACGAAAATGCAGATGAAGGAATTTTCCTCGGTTACTCAATGAACATCAAATCCTACAAGTGTTTCAACAAGAATTTAGGAAGGATTGTGGAAAGCAGTGATGTTATGATAATTGAAGAGAAAACCCCAAATGCTTCAAGGACATCATATGCTGATGTGATAGAAAGTCAGGAAGAAAGTGAACGTGAAGAAAAAAAATGCAGAAATAGAGGAAGTTGTACAAAACACTCAGCAGTCACATCATGATGTTGACTCAGAAAAAGAATCTGAAGAAGAAACTGTGGCTTGAGAGAATGCAACTGAACCTTTCAGGAGAAATCGAAGAGCTGATATTGATCCATCCAACATAATTGGGGAAAAGAGTGCACCCACTCAAACAAGAATGATGAGGAATAACACACAATCTACATTTCTATTAGTTTTAGAGCCATCCTCATTCGAAGAAGTTGCAAATGATGAATCTTGGGTGAAATCCATGAATGATGAATTAGACCAGATTGACAAGAATCAGACATGGGATCTTTTCTAGAGACCCAAAGGTCACAATGTTATTGGTACCAAATGGATCTTTAAAAATAAGTTTGATGAGCATGAAAGTGTCATCAGAAACAAGTCATGACTAGTATGTAAAGGATACTCTCAGATTGAAGGCATTGATGTTGAAGAAACCTTTGCTCCAGTGGCTAGACTAGAGTCAATCAGGCTTTTCCTTGACATGGAACTACAAATAGGATATAAATGATTTAAAATGGATGTCTAGATAGCATTCTTGAATGGTGTACTCGAATAAGAAGTCTACATTGAACAACCAATGGGCTTTGTTTTGGGTACTGATGAAATGAAGGTCTGCAAACTGAAGAAAGCTCTATATGGTTTGAAGTAGGCACCATAGGCATGGTACTCATGGCTAAATTCATATCTCAAGAAGTTGGAATTCAAAAGAGGAGGATTAGATCAAAATCTATATGTGAATAATTCTCCAAAAGATAAATTCATGGTTCTAGTCTACGTTGATGATATCATATTTGGTGTCAGTAGGTAGAAATCAGTGGACGAATTTTCCAACCACATGAAATCAGAATTTGAAATGTCTATGATTGGGGAGCTCACATATTCCTTGGGGTTGCAGGTGATTCAAAAGAAGGAATAAACCTTCATTTATCAGGAAAAGTATGCAAGAGAGCTGCTGAAGAAGTTTAATATGCAAGGCTCCAAACCAATATCAACTCCGATTGCAGTTGGAACTAAACTTGGAAAGCATGAGGATGGGGCCTCTGTTGATCCCACCATGTACAAGAGGATCATTGGGATCCTACTATACATGACAGTGACACGACCAGATATTGTCTTTACCACATGCCTTGCGGCCCGCTTTCAGAGTAATCCAAATAAGGAACATATGGCAGCAGTAAAAAGAATCATGAGGTACATTCAAGGTACAAATAACTTAGGGTTATTTTTTGTTGTAGGCAGGGAAAGTGAATTATCAGCATGTTCTGATGCTGACTGGGCTGGTGATGTAGTAGACAGAAAGTCCACTAGTGGTGGAGCCTTCTATATTGGGAAGAAATGTGTTGGCTGGTTGAACAAGAAACAAGAATGTACTTCTGTTAGTACTGCTGAAGCTGAGTATATCTCTGCCACAAAGGTATAAACTCAACTACTATGGATAAATCAACAATTAACAGATATTGGTGATGAGTTAAAGCAACCAATGGTGATTTAATGTGATAACAAGAGCGTAATTGATCTTACGAATAATCCTGTTCAGCATTCCCGTACGAAACATATTGAAATCAGGTATCACTTTATTAAAGAAAAAGTTGAACAATGGGTGATTAGAATGGATCATGTGGGAAATGATGAGCAAGTGGCTGATATCCTAACCAAGCCACTGTCAGTGGCTGTGTTTGAGAAGTATCGGTTAAACCTCGGTGTTCAGCCACCTCCCAGTGCATAAGGAGGTTACGCAATACCCCTCTCCCTGATTATGATAAATTTTTTTATCTGTTTATGGATGTGATGCAGGTTTGTGGGGGAGATACTATCCAGGGGGAGTATGGTTTGAGATGAAAATTGAACAATTTACCAGGCTTTGGGTTTATTATCAATGGGGGAGAAAGGAATAAATTCAAGCATGTTCAGACTTGTAATACTTCTGTGACACAATGTGAATTCAGTGTCAGTGATAGGATGAGAAGGATAAGAAGGAATTCATCAGTCATGTGATGATTCTTGGGCATCTTTGAGAATTCAAAAACACTGGAACCCAATTCAAGATTCCTCTATTGTTTTCTACACCGAGCATTGCTCACGTAGACTTAGAGTGTTGGTTGATTTGATTCTTGTATTTTTGGTTTGCACATGGATGGAGATCTATTGAATTTATTTTCTGATTGCCAACAAACCCAAAGGGGGAGATTGTTGGAACCATGGTCTTCTATGCATGATTTGGATTATGGTTTGTGTTTTTTGTCAATCCTCAGTGGAATCAGAATGTGTACCAGCAAAGATATCATACAGTTCAAGAAGACAACAGTATTGAATGTGGCACCGTTTCCCAGTTTTTGCCAAATTTTTGGGCCTGAAAATTGACAAATGGAGAAAAGTGTTTTTGGCAAAGAGACTTGCATGACATGTACTTGAAGGAGAAGAAACTTGCGAGCCATATGTTTTTCAAGATCAGAACATGGGAAAATGGCAAAGGGATAAGGGTCGCGCAAGTTTTGGCTGGTCGCACAAGTGACCTGCGCACTATGAAGAGACTTGCACGCTGATTCCTAGGAGGATTGGAAACTTGCGTGTCTACTATTTTTCAAGATTATAACTTCAAAATATGGAAAATGAAATAAGGTCTCACAAGTATTTGTGTGGTCTCGCAAGTGAGTAGCGCGATAGAGGCTTGGGAGGATGAGCTGTGTGCCGGAACCTACGTGCCGAGGGAAGACTTGTGCGCCACCACGTAGGGGGTCCAGTCTGCCTATAAATAGAGGAACACCCCTCCTCATTTGAAACGAAGTTTGAGACTTAGAGATTTTCTGAGCTCTCTTTGCGCAAGTGGTTGAGTTGCGCAACTGGTTGTTGGGTCGCGCAAGTAGAGGCTGCGCGTCCAAAGTGGTTTGGGATTTAGAGGCGCTGAGTCGCGCATGTTTCGAGTTCAAAGAGGCAGTGTCATGCAAGTTGTTTGGAGTCACCTACGCTCCGAGTTTGTACCGCGCATGTGACTTGTGCACCATTCCTGAAACTTGCGTGTTGGAGCTTGGAGAAGTGCACCAGGGTTGTTAAAGTACATCCGTCCTTTTGAAGCTGCACGAAAGCTGGAGGATCATCCGGTACCCTCAACGCAAAGTGAGATTCGTCTTCAGGTGAGAGTTGGACTTCAATAGATCATCTACATACAACAGAGGATGAATTCTTACGAAATGATGAAGATACCTTCACGTCTATAAACTGAGTGCGACTTCACCAAGGGTAGTGAGCTAGGGGGAGTCAATGGGAGTGACCCGAGGGAAGCGGTGAGCTATCCCTGAACCTTTGTAAAGGCAGTGAGCCTGGGACAGAGTGATTGTGCCTAAACCTTTGTAATCCACAACTACTGAAGATAAGTGGAATTTGGTACGACTGACAACTTGTCGGCATATGCTCCTTGGACATAGCCCTTAGTGGTGAACCAAGTAAAAAGTGTTGTGTTTTCTCTGTGCATGCGAATATTTTCTTTCTGATCATATTCATAATACAGGTTCAACAAGTTTCTACCAACGTGGGAACAAGATCCATCACATTAAAAGAAAAAGTTGTCACCCTGATTCACCTCTTCCATCTCAGGGTGTCCCGGGGTCCTTCACTTAAGGGATAGCCCACCCAACCAGTCGCAATATTACATTGTAATCCTGGACCTAAGGCCCAATGGACTTGAAGCTCATTACATGGACCAAAGAGCGATCTATTGGCCTGAAGGCCCAATGAAGCATCACATTTTCATCATCCCACCCACATCACCAGGACTACGTTATACTTGTTCCACTTCCTACAAATGTCATGCATCTTGTCTGCACCCCTACCTACCTACGTCATCATCTACGTCATCGCCTGCATAGTACTATAATAGTTAATTACAAATTAATAATTTTTAATAATAAATAATTAAAATCTTACTATTTATAATTTTTATGAGATGTTAATAATTTATATTTAAATAATACCGATTACCAATTAATTATATTGTTTACTAATAAATAAAAATTACTTGTTAGTAGTATTAATAAATAAATAGTTAATTACAAATTATGCTCTTATTTATATTTAATAATTAATAGGTTTTAATTATTTTGAAATTAAATTTATTTAATTATAAATAGATATTATTAATTATAACTAAATAATAATTAACTATTAATAATTACCACTACATATCAATATTTATTTATTAATAATTAATAAGTAATAAAATTTTCTTATTTACTATTTACTAATAGGAATATATCATAAATATTAACTATTAATAAATATTTATGTGTATTATTATTTACTAATTCATAATAATAATAATTTTTTAATTATTAATTGTTAATTAATTACATAGTTATTAATTAATTAATAATTATTTACAATAATTATTAATAAATAATAAATAAATATTTGAAATTATTATTTAGTTATTATTTATTAAAAAAAATATTTAACTACAAATTAACTAATGAATATTTATTATTAATACACTTATTAAAAATAACTATTATTTATTATTATAAATCATTAATGAAATTAATTTAATTAATAATTAGTAATTAAAAATTAATAAGTAATTTTTACTAATCATTGAAGGTTCTAATGGTTACTAGCAAAGGAATAAACATAGAAACCAATGGGCCCACATGGATTGGCCACCCCTATAATGAGCCAGGTTTTTAGATATATATGATTCAATTGAGAAATAATGTAATTACAAATTTTTAATGTTTTACTATAAATTTAAATATTATTTATAATGACAATTTATATTTGAATATATATCTTTGTGCTTTAAATATAATTTCTGCAATAAAAATATTTTATACTCAAAATTTTTCTGAAATTATAAAAAAATTAATTTTAAATTAATATACCATACCATGTAGAATTAGGTTTCTTGAGTTCAAATTAGATAATTTTTTTCACAAGTGATATACTTAGTATGCTATAGGAAAAATACTAATTTAAGATAAGAAATATAAAATTGAAAAAATTATTTGAGTAATATGTATTAATTAGTTTCTTGAAAATATATTAGAATATATAAATTTATATTTATACAAATAATATATATTAATATATATATATATAGTAAAATGAAATAATAACCATGTATGTATATATATACATAGGTGTAATTGGTAATAAAATTTATGATTATGTTTATAAAATGATATTTACTGTACACATATACATGCATAGTATATATATGTATATATATATATATTTATAGTTTATATATGTTAACATTTACATATATTTAAGAGGTTTATTGTATAAAAAAATTATTAATATGAATATATATGAATATATATAGCAAATGAGAAGTGAGGAATTTAAAAAATGAAAAGATAAGTGGAGTGACATGAGGTGTGTGGTAGAAGGAACAAAAAAACATTATATATCATGTGTGGGACAAGATTGTGGGATTTATAAAAAATAATTATAAGTAAATAAATAAGGTAATAGGTGGTGCGGGAGGTGAGTGGA
The DNA here is from genome assembly GCA_963277665.1 of Viscum album. Classification (NCBI taxonomy): domain Eukaryota; kingdom Viridiplantae; phylum Streptophyta; class Magnoliopsida; order Santalales; family Viscaceae; genus Viscum; species Viscum album. Next base: position 2,138,074,301 of record OY728138.1, read on the forward strand.
GTTATGAACAAATATACATACATACATATATATATAAACGTTGATAAATATATACATTAAATATATATGTTAAAATATATGTAATTTATATATGATAAATATATATGTTTTATATATGTTTTATATATGTTAAAATATATATGAGTTATATATATATGTGTGTTAGAATATATATAGGTTTATAAAATACAATAGACACACACACACACATGTGGGAATTATGTAAGGTAATATATATATATATATTTGTGTGTGTCTGTGAAAGCACGTCACATGTATGAGATAAAAAAAAGATATATATATATATATATATATATATTATATACTCATATACATGTTTTAATATATATATATATATGTGTGTATGTATACGTCAGAATTTATTTGTTATAAATATATATATGTTATATATGTTAGGTTAAACTATAAATTATATATTATATATATGATTTATATAGGTTATATTTGTTATATATATACACACGCATGATAAATAATGTTTCTTAAGGGTTAAGAAATAAAAAAACTAAAGAGAAAAAAGATGATAAGAACATAATATCATTTCCCTTAATGGGAAATAAAAATGTATATAAAATATACCTCTGTTTGAAGGTTTTTCCAAATAGTGTATAAAATATTGAATAAATAATTGAATGGTTTTTAAACATTTCGGCCTTATAAATAAGTTACCTTCCATCAGTGTCTTCATCGAACTACTCTTTTCTAGACTCGGTGATAAAAAATACATTAGTTTATTTGGTTGTGAAGATAGTGTGAGATTGAGTTCATACTTGAGGGAATGAGGTTTGTCATGGTTTCAAATAAGTGAATTCTAAAAAATTATTTTTAGAAGTTTCATGTAAGGGTGTTTTTTTAATCTTTTAGTTAATTGTTTTTCCACAATCCTTTTATTATTCAAGGGAATTTTATTATTTTGAAAATCCTATTTTTAAACTATGATTTTATGAAGAAAGTATTTTATTTTGTAAGGGATTTAAATTTCCCAAATATTAATTTACGTAAGGGGAAATATATTTTCAAAATGATGTATTTTATTTTCAAAACCTATATTTTATATAAGAGTCTTATATTTTTAAAATTATATTTTATTTAATGGATTCATATTTTAAAAATTATATTTTATACAATTGATATAGATTTTTAAAAACATTTTATAAGTAAAAATTATATTTTTAAACTTATATATATAAGGAAAGTAGTAATTTCAATTTTTAAAAACAATATTTATTTTATATAAAACACTCATATTAATTTAAATTTATTTTAATAATTTTTAACGCTTTTTATGTTAAAAATTATTTTAAACAATTTTAAAATGTTCTTCTCAAAATTATAATTTATTTTTACAATTTCAACAATATTTTAAAATTACCAATAAAAAATTATGTTTCATATAAATGAAGTTTTATTTTATTAATTCAAGGGTGAATTTAAAATGAAAACATTTACCATGTAGTGTTTTTTTATATTAATAAAATTATTTATATATTCAACTTGATTTTATAGTAATCATTTTATCTATAAAATTTCATTTACAATTTATGGATGTTTCACATGTTTATAGGTATGGCCCTAAAATATATTTGTTAAAAAAACAATGATTGCTTTTTTAAATTTAATTATCATGATATTTTGATTCTCCATATTCATTGACTGATTTATTATATATATATATATATATATGTAATTATTCATTGTAGTAGTTTCAAATGTATAGTTAAAAACTCTTGTGAAAAAGGGGGATACAGGATCAAAATTTAATATGAAAAATGTAGCACTTGGACTTTGTAAGCATGATTGGGATTTGTGGAGTGAACCCAAACCTACATGAATGGTAGGCCCTAAACATGCCTCAATTTTCTAAGTGTAATTTAGGTTTTTTTTGAACTTGAAATGTATTTTTATAAAAAATCACTCGATTCTTTTAATAAATAAATTATCTATAGGTACATATTTCGAAGGTTGATATAGTTTGAAATGAAATTGAGTTTTCAAAATTATAATTACTTTTGAATATTTTTAATAGAATTTCCTTCATTAGATTTGGAAACCATAGATTTATATTTTAAAATTTCTCTTACAATATCAAATGTTTTTATATAAAGAGAAATGTTTTCAAAAGAATGTTTAATAGTATTTATAAATATATTCTTTAGTAGATTTAAAACCACTTATAGGGTAATTTCAAACCCAGAATATATTTAAATTTTTTTAACAACCTGATTTTATATTTCTAAATATTTTGGCTTCATTAAGGAGACATCAAGAGTGAAGTAAAATAAATTTTTAAAGATATTTTTTCAAACTCGTTTAAATTGTAATGGTTTGTCCTTTTCCAACCAAAACTTATATAATAAATGATCCTTATTGTTTAAAGAACTGTATTTGTTTTAGTTACTTTTTATAAAACTAACCTAGTATTTTTAGTACCGGATTAGAGAGTGAGGGTCTTGGGCTCTTACACCCCCGCCCCTCAAGGGTTGAATCATTCAATAGCAAGCTCATTACATTGATTGCCCAGAAGTTCCAGTGACCCGAGGGCCATTTATATGGGTATGCACCCCAGTCTGCGTTACCGCCTATATCACCACATACCTACAACACTACTTGAATCGACACCTACATCTCAAATAACTATTTATTATTAATAAATTTAATTAAAAAAATAATTATTTATTATTAATAATTATAAATTAATTTCAATTAATTACTAATAATTAATAAATATTAGATATTAAATTTAATTATAAATTATTACTAAGATAAATAAAAATAAAAATTAATTATTATTATTAATTTTTAGTGAAATATAATTAATTATTATTAATAAAAAATATATTTAATAAATAATAGTTTAAAGTAATTAGAAATTATTTGAACTATAATTAATTAAAAATTATTTATTAATTAGTAATTATTAATACTAATTAAAATTTAAAATTAGAAACAAATTGTTAACTAATAAATAATTTGTAATTTAATAATTTAATCATTATTATTAATATTTATTAACTAAATAGTAATTTTTAATATTTATCAATACTTATTTAATAATAATTTTTTATAATTAAAAATTAATATAAAATTAATTATTATTATTATTTCTAAGTAATAAAATAGTATTTAATTAATAATTAATTATCAATTATTAAATATTATTAATTTATTAGAAATTAATTATTCATTTTAAACATTTTCTTTAAATTATATATATATATATATATTAATTTCTTAATTAATAATATTTAAATGTCATTATTAATTGTTAATTATAATTAATATGTTACTATTATTGTTTATTAGTAATTTATTAGTAATTAATATTTATTTTTAATTAATTACAAATTATTATTATTAAATATTATTAATTCAATGTAAGAAATGGGGATGTATAATCTCATATTAGAAATCCATATTCATTTTTAGGGAAACCCCTATAAAAGGGAGCCTTGAGTGAGTGTTTATACCATATTTCCATATTAATTTAATTTAATTAATGATATATATTTAATTAACGTTAAATTATTCTAAATTATGTAAATATATATATGAAAAAAAATTAAAATTTAAAATTTACCGGCATATATAGTTAACAATATATAAATTTTTATTATTTTTTGTTCGGTAAAAGGTGTAAATTCTTGTAATTCCTTTACCCAATGTTTATGGGTGATTTAATTTGGGGATTTATATTCTTTTGGATTAATTTTTAAAAATTTCTATAAATAGGCTAATTTTCAATTTTTTAAAACATATAAAATTCTTTTTATGCATGTTTTGATTTGATGGTACCAATCCATACACCATTTTCATGGTTTCATCACCTAAAAAATGTTTCTAATTTACTATATCTTATATTTATATATAATTATTTAATCAATTCATGTGAGGAAGTTATGAGAGATTAATTGCATCGCTTCGTGGATGCAATAGTTCACATATACACACGTACGACATTTCCATTTTCCAATCGATGGAAGGGAAATAAATTAAAAAATATTTTATCTTTCAAAAATTATAAATATGTTATAAATATCATATATATATATATATATATTCATTAAATACATCAATATAACATTCCATGGGAGGTAATTATGAAAAATCAAATACATCACTTCATCGAGGTGGTAGTTTTCACGTACATATGAGTAACATTTTCATTCTCCATTAGACGGAAAGAAGATGTAATTTTTTTATTCAACTTTAAAATATCAAATATTTAATTTATTAAATATATCATTTTTTATTTTAATATGGTTTAATATTATTTTGATGAGTTTTATGAAGAAAAATAATAAAAGGGCTCGATAAGAACATATACATATTCCTTGGGTAATACCATTTGAGAAACACCTTAAGGCTTCTTGGATGGGTATTTTTGGAAGAAACAAACCTCTAAGACATCAATATGGATTTTTTAAAGTTATTTGGGAAGATATTAGCCAGGTTATGGGGATCAAAGTGTGAGGATAAGTTATAAGAGAAGGTTTCCTTTTATAAATTAGAGGTGTGGTACTTTGGTAAAAAATTAGAATTTTTAAATATATTAAATGAATTTATCATGAAAAGTAAATCAAATTTAGTAAAATGTATAATATATAATATTTTATGTTCTAGATAACCTCAAATAATTTAATTTAGAAATGTGTTTGTGAAATTTGAAGCCATATCTCTATGTTCGACCCCCTCTTTTAACCATTTTAACCCTTACATGGGTGATTTTTTTTTACAATTAAATATATTAATTATTTCTAAAAAATAATTTGGATTGATTACCTAATATTGATTATTATAATTATAAATATTTTAAAAAAATAAAATATTCAATTTTTAGTTTTGTTAAAAACTAATTTAACATAAGTATGAAAAACACAATAGAAACATTTTTTTTGAATAATTTCATTTCAAGTATAAAAATGATTTTACACCAAAATAATTGATATAATTGATTGTTATAACACTTATTGGTTTAATAATAATAAAATATTATCCTTTGGATTTAAAACCAATCCAAAAACGAATTTAACATTGTAATTAATCAATTATATAAATGGATATAAAGTAGTTCCTCAATTAGAGTAAAGCACAACATAGGATTTCAAAGGAAAAACATAGGATTATAAATCCGAAATAGTATTTTTAACTGATTAATTTTAATTTATAATAATATATTTGTTCTATAAAAATGTTTTAAAAACATTAGTCTCATTATTATACCATAATATTTTCATAAAATTGTTAGGATTTGTAAAATTAGTATTTTTCATTATTCACCAAAAAATAAATTATTACAAAAAATCCCAAAAATAAACCCTAAGGAAAATTCTACCTTCAAAGATAAAAAATGATATCTATTTTATAATATTAAATGTATAAAACTTGTAAATTTATTTTTAAAATATAACCATGACTATATCTATTTGAATGATGACTTAATATGTTGTGCATTAGATAATAATTTAGTAATGTAGTGTTTATCTTATATTATAGGATCTTGGGTATTAAATTTTTCCCCATTAAATAATTTCTTCCTAAAAATAAGGGTATATTTCATCTCTTAAATAAATGTGGTAAATATTTTCTCATAGCTTCTTTGTGCTCCCATGTTACCTCCTATAGTTTGGTAATTCTCTAGAGAATGTTCACCAGATAAGTTATCTAATTCTTCAACATTTAATCTTTAATATAAATCATTTGGATAGTCACTCAAATTTAACACAAGTTAGGTTCCAAATGAATCCCTCATAGGCAAGTTCATGTGTTGGATCTATTATTTATTTCCTCAAAATGGAAACATCGAATGTGTCTTGTACCTTATAGGGGTTTGGTTTCATAGTCAACCGATAAGCCATAACTCCATTTCTCTCTATAATTTCAAAAGTTCTAATGTACCTAGGGGTTAAATTCCAATTTTTATTGAATCATTATAGTCCCTTTCATGGATACTATTTTATGTATAAATGATCCCCCACATTATATTTCATGTTCTTAATTTTATTATCAATGTATCTCATTTATTTTCATTGAGGTACTTTGATATTATTCAAAATAGTCTGTACATTAATAGTTGACTCCTCAACAAATTTTGGGCCTAATAGATTTCTTTCCCCAACATAAAAAAAAAAATCATATTACTACATCTCTTCCCATACAATTCATTATATGGGGTCATATGAAATCTTGAATGATATCTATTGTTGTATAGAAAATACACTAGAGATAAATACTAATCCCATTTAATTTGAATGTAAATAGAGCATCATCACAACATGTGTTATAGTGTGTGAATAGTCCTTTCATACTACATATTAGTTTAATTATTATAAGAAGTGGTCTTATGTATATTGGTGTTGAGATCCATTTAAATACTATTCTTGAACATTAATATGATCTAAAAGTCACTATCAGATAAAATTTATAGAGGTAAACTATGAAGTCTCATAACATCATTAATATGGTTCCAGAAAAGGTGATCATGGGTAATATTTCCATTATTACTGGAAAATGTACATACTTCTTGAGGTAATCAATAATGAACCATATATAATTATTCTTCCATGGAGTATTTATAAGTATTGTAAAAATTCCCCTTTTACATATTCCCACTTCCATATTGGTATAACGAGAGGTTTCATGACTCCCATAGTATTTTTTCCTTCATCACATGAATGATGGTATGAAAAGTATCAGGACACACAGTATGAAATTTCTCACATCAGACCATCCAATAAAAATGTTTACTTAAATACATATAAATTTATGTGCTACTATGGTTAATAGATAAATTTAAGCTATGTGACTCATCTAATAGCTCCCTCTTCATCTCTGGTATATATGGAATTCATAACCTCTTTCCAAACATCAACACTAAATCATTATAAATTAATTCTATAAATTTATCAACATTAACTACCTTATTCGTTCTATTTAAATCCTTATCATCATGTCAATACTTGTCTACCTTTTCCTAAAAATATGGTTAAGAAATTTCTAGGAAAAGAAATATTATTTCCAATTGACTAATAAAAACCATATCTGTCATAGTCATAAATCCATATCCACTCTTAATAAATTTACTATCCAACTTTTTTTCCTTCCCAAGGTGGTAGTTTATAGAGAAATCATTATCTTTGAGTAGTAGTCACCTCATTTTTTTCCTTGTGTCAAGCTTTTTTTTTGAGAGAATATATACATGTAACTTTTTTTATGTATATATGTTGTATATTGTTCTATATAGATATTTACTTGATATATTTAATTAATTTATTATATATTTCAACTAAATATCTTGATTTATATAGTTCTGTTCAGAGATTATTAATTTACTAGATAAATAATCTATCCCTATATAATTTTTCATAATAACATATCCTGATCATTTATTCCATACATCATTATAAATTAAAAATCCTTCCTTTAATGATGCTAAATTAAATAAGGGTCCATTAAAAAATATCCTCATTAGATCCTCAAAACCTTCTTCAAATTCACTCGATAATAGGAATTTAACCCCTTTACGTGTAAACATGATTAATAAGTTTTTCCAATTGGATAAATTATGAAAAAATAACTAATAGTAACATATTTAACCAAGGAAAATATGTATCAAAGTTATATTCATCAGTGTGGTACATTATTTGACTATTATTTTATTTGAAGTATCTATACATATTTTATCATTTGAGACAATATTATTAAAGAAATTAACATTATGAAGACAAAATTCACAATTAGTAAATTTTATATGTAATTTATTTTCTCTAATATCCTCATTAATTATTCAAATATGATTATCATGATCTTCATGTATTTCATATTATATCAATATATCATCAATTAATACCACCATGAAGTTATCAAGAAAATCCTTACATACTTTATTCATAAAATCCAGAAAAAGATAAATTTCATTGGTCAATTTATGAGAATAACCCTAAACTATTGATTCATATACCTTATATGAAAATGCATATTTTTTCATCCTTATTCACTCTTAAATATTGATAACCATAATTAATATTGATCATTGAAAAATAATTAGATCCTTGTATTGTCACGACCCATCTTCTTAAAGATGAGGGAAGGGACAACAAAGTGCCACACCCTTCCTTCCTCAAGTTAAAGGAGAGATAATGACCCCTGAGTCCCACCTTCGATAGACCCTAGAGTGGAAAATAGCACCAAGAGTATAGAATCACACACACAAATGGATGAAATTACCCTTTTTTAGAACAAGATTGGGAGATAAGATGTTAAATCCCAAACCACTCCAAATACCAAAAGTAAAAGTGAATCCAATACCCTTTCCAACATGCATGTTCAAATGTAAAGATAATACAAAGTAAAACGTCAACTCCAAGGGAAAATTACCAAAATAAATGAACTAATTAGTGACAAAAACCAATCATGACACCCGAGATAGTAAGGTCCATCACAGTCCTCAGAGTTCTCCAAGAAACATGAAACAATTTTGTATACATTGGGTGAGAATACAAGTATACTTAGTATGGAAAACTAAATCCACCCATCCACAAGTGAGGGATCATACTAATGTACCTATGATAAAACAATAGAACCTCAAAGCACCTTCCAAGTAATACAAACCAACATAGCCTCATAAAGTCACACTCACCAAATAACGCATGTCAAGTAAAGTAATAGTATAAAACATCAATATTTTGGTACCCCACACCACTTTCCCATTAGTTTACTTCTCATACCTAACAAATAATGTCTTGAAGCTTCCACTCTTCCCATATAGAGTCCCACTACCACAACTTTCCTGCACACACTTGGGCCTCAAACCACACACAATCCCACCAGCAGACACCTAGGCCACAACAACCATAACACTCACGTGAAGAAACCTAGGCCTCATCCCTAAGACACATGGGAAAAAAACTTGGCCTGAAATAACATAGGCCTCTCATCTATAATAAACCCTCACCCGTATAATATTGGACTATGGTAACCATCAAGCCATTACATCCATCTCAGATACTCTTGAGTGGTAAGAACCCAGAAGCTGGTGCGAGGAAGGAAGTCAGTAACCATCCATCCATCCTCCCACTGGGATGTTGGTAAAGACACCCTCCCATATGAAATGGAGGTGTTCATAACATATTTCTCAACAAGGGTGGGTTGCATATAGAAATAACAAGGAACTATAATATATATATATATATCAAAACAAACACTCAGCCCATCCTATGGGTTTCCAAACAATCAACTAGCCCACACAAACCACCTTTGATGCTACCCCTATATGCTCTACCACATGAAAAACCACAATAAAACACAAGCATAACCCCTTTTCATTTAAAAACTTTCCATTTATTAATTAAGGGGATTAATATAATTTTCTCCAGCACTTCTGGGGGAAACTAACAAGCACAACCTCTAAAATGGTTCTCATAAGGCTAAATGCTACTAAAAAACACCATAGAAAAACATGACTATAGTCTCAGAACATGACATCACAACCTAAATTTTTTTTAGTCCCACTACACAAGTCCATATCCACACATCATTCCCACTACCCAATGTCTCTCTAAAACCACAACACAACAAAGGTATTTCATCTCCCTACAAGTTCATCCATTCCACAATCAATAAATATCTCAGAATGAAAAGCCAACTCATCACTTGTACAACCCGACACAAAAATCCAATAGTAACTACCATTAACCCTTGCACCACTGTGCACTCATACCACACCCTTCTCAAAGAGCCCACTAATTTTCTAAAACTTTTACCCATAACTATTCTACCAATAGTAGCACCACACAATTCACACAAGGCTGCAAAACTCCACAGAACACAGCACTCGACCACACCTATCAACATGATTTCTATACATTCACATTTAACAATCATAGGTTCTTTAATTCCACTTAATTATAAGTGGTGTGGTCACACAATAGTGTTGATCTTGGGGCATTCGTTTATTTAACCAAGTAAACGTGATTAAACAAATATCTCATTACAGTCATTTATTCAAGTATCTCAACAGAATAGAATATTACTTGTCTGCAAGAAATTTCCACCAACATCCATGATTTACAGAAGGAATATATCCATGAAAACCATAACATAATCAAAGATAAAAAATAAAATATGCGATAAACATAAAACCACACTATGCCAGTTATTTTATTTACTCATGTTATATTTTGATCAAATTTAGTACTTATTTATTTTTTGTTTCTAAGAAAACTTTTCAGCCATTACTTACACAGATTCATTAGAATACCCACCCCCTCATAATGACCAATTAATGAGAAGCTAGATAAATTCCTACATGGATGATCAAAGGATCAATGTTCCACCTTGGGCTAAGAACAGGGGTTGCACGAGCAGTTGGGAAGAACTCCAAGAAAACTGAGCATGAGGGGATCTAGTACACCTACACAACTCATCTAGGGATTAAGGATCTAGGAACACCAAGGTAAAATGGAAAACATAAAATAAATAGAAGAACCCGAATTTGAAGATTTGGATCCTATTTTACAGGATGAACGGTTTTAAAGGACATCATCATGGGGTCGTGGTCAAGATCACACGGTTTGGGTATCTCAAAGCGCTTGGGGTATTCAGATATTTAAAGATATAATCAATATCCATTGAAACACCATTAAAAACACCTTAATAAGGATTTCAAATTTTATTACATCAAATAAAACGTAAGAGGGAAAAACTGGAAAACTGGGAAAGACTGGGAAAACCGCAAATGAGTCACTGATGAGTGAGTCACCGACACTGATCCACCAACGTGTGAGCTACTGAAACATCATATGGACATTTATCTACTAATGATGTGCTACCAAAGCTGAGCTACCAGAACTGAGCTACCAACATAATGACCCAACGACACCCTATCCTACTGACGCCTCGACCTACTAATGCCCTAACCTACCGACGCCAACACTCCTGAATCACTGATTTCGACGCACTGACATATCGATGCACTGAAATTCAGACCCACTGGCATGCCAACATATTGACATGTTTTCGTACTAACCTGCCGATGAACCGACATACTGACAGAAAAATTGGAAATTTTTAAAACTGTTGAAGTAAGCCACCGACAGATCCAGGAACACCTCAAACACTAGATTTTCACTAGTCAAGGGCCTAGGGAAATCTAGGTTCTACATCAGATAACTCTAAAACTATTATCACCCCTTCTAATTTCAAAACTAACCCAAAAGAAAAGAGGTCCATGAAACCATCCCTTAAGATACCTCTCTGGAGTGAACCACCTTGTGTAGTTCTAAAACTAGAGTGAAACCCTCAACATTTGAGAACACCTCCTTATCATCTACATCTCAAACAACTATACCAACATTACCGCACCACATCCTAAAATAACTACATGAACACCCAAAGTCAAAGTGTCTATACATATGTATTAGAGATCTCCTTCCTCCATGTCAAGATATTATCCTCTTTGGGTGGCACTATCTCACTCGGATGGGTTTAATCGCATCTATTATAATGTTTCTTAATTAGAGATCAGGTTCTACCCTCCCAATTGTTAGAAATTTTCACACAAATCATAGAACTGGGAAGCAACTTATAATACAACAAGAGAGGTCAAACATTTCATCGTAAGCAAGGTATAAAAAAACACAAGAGAAACTCAGAACAGCTCCGGGTACTGGGCACACATCTACGCTTCTTGATAAAAATTACTTTCCTTGAGGCCATAATTATTCTATAAAACACAAACCAAAGGATTGGTCCATCCATGCAATAACTTCTCCTCATGATCCTCAATTCCAACTAGTCGCTCCATGAATGTCGAGTCATCCTCAATATCCAACTCTCCCCAGTCAAGGACATGGGATTCATCGTGTAGATACTGATGGATTTGAGAGAAATGGAAGACGTTGTGGATCTTCTCTAACCATGGTGGCAATACTAGTTGATATACCTCCTCAACAACTCCTCCGAACACCTCAAAATGTCATAAAAACCTAGGAGAATTATTTTTTCCCTTACTAAACCTCCACTATCCAAACCAAGGGGAAACCTCTAAGAAAACACGGTTCCCATGCTCGAACTCCAAGGGACTCCTATGAATAGAATATGACTTCTTCCGGTCCTGAGCCACCTTCATACTCTCACGCATAGGATGAACCTTCTCCATTGTGCCCGACACTACCTCTGGTCTATGAAGGGTTGTTTCCCATACCATTATCCAAAACAGCGGTGAACAATAAAGTATTCCATACAAGACAGAGAACGGTACCATGTCAATGGTATAGTGACAGCTATAATTTTAATAAAACACTACAGGGGGTAATTTTCGTACCCACGATCCTCCAAAGACGAGAACATGTGATCGTAGAAAATCCTCCAATGTTTGGATGGTCATTTCTGTCTGCCTATCCATCTGAGGGTGGAAAGCAGTGCTAAGGCATAACTGGTTTCCAAAAGCATGATTAAATCCCCTCTAGAATCGTGGTGTAAAACGTGTATCCTGATATGAGACAACAGATCTTGGAACTCCATGTAGCCGCACTACCTCATCCACATTCCACTTTTCCAAGGCATATACTGATCTCGACTACTTGATCGCCAAGAAGTGATATGACATCGTCAACCGGTCCACTACAATTCAAAGAGGAGTGTATCCTCCATGATCCTTAGGTAATCCTATGAATAAAGCCATTGATATGTGATTCCACTTCCACTTGGGAACATCTATGGGCTACAATAGACTGCGGGGAACACAATGCTTATCCTTCACCTACATACACACTAGGCACCATGAGACAAACTCTGCCATTGCATGCTTTACCCTGGGCCACCAAAACTCTACCCTCAGGACTTGGTACATCTTAGAAAATCTTGGATTCACTACCAGGGGTGATCTATAGAACACATAGAGAACTCCCTCATGTATTTTCACTAGGAAAAACAGCTTCCCACTGAACAACATCGGGTTCTGGCTATCCTAAAACCATCCTTCTAGAGCATCACCCTAGAACAATGCGACAATGGATCACTTAATCCTCTATTTCTCCCCACTTAGACTCATCTACCTGTCATACCAAGGAAAACTGCACTTTCATCTGAAATAGATATCCTCTTATACTATCCTCCCCAACGTCAAGGTGCAAAGCGGCCACCTCACCCATTACCTTGCTAGAATTCATAGATTCCCTAACTACCTCCTTCTTTGACATCCTAATCAATTCATCAGCCACTATGTTCCCCTTCCATGGAGTGTAAGAGATCTTGATGTCTTAGTCCTGGAGAAAATCCATCCACCATCACTGTAAAAAGTTGAGGTCTCTTTGGGAGAAGATATACCTCAGGCTCTTTATCCGTAAAGACTACAAAGCACTCCCTGATGAGGTACTGCTACTAAAAAATCAACGCCAAATTGACTACAACAAGTTCTAGTTCATGGGTGGAATATTTATGTTCATGAGAACATAACTACCCAAACCCATATGAGATTACTCCTCACTGATGCATCAATATATATCCCAAGTCTTGGCCAAAAGGGCCACAAAACACCTCGAACATCACCCCTTCCTCCAGAAACCTATAAACTCGGGAAATAACCTGAATCCCTTTTTGATAGCTGAAATATTTTTGACACTAATAACTCCACATGAAGCCCTGGTATTTTTTGGTCAAAGTAGTCAATGGAGTGAAACTTGAGTGATGTTGGGTACGAACCTTCAATAATATCCCAGTAGACCCAGGAATCTACGAACCTCCACTAAATTCTTGGGTTCATCCCTAGAAACAACGGATTTGAATAATGATAGGTCCACTACTATCCCTTACTAAGACACTATGTGTACAAGGAAGTTCACCTATTGCATACAAAACATGAACATGGATAAATTTAAGTAGAGTTAGTGGTGTCGGAGGACCTACAATATATTCCTCAAATGCCCAGCATGCTCCTCTTTTGACCTCAAGTATATCAGAATATATTCAATGTACATGATGACAAACTGTTCTAGGTACTCACGAAAAATAGATTTTATGAGCCCCATGAACATGGCTGGTGAATACGTGACAGGAAGGGCATGAAAACGAAATCAAAGTTCCCATACCTGCACCTGAAAGATATCTTCGGAATGTTACCTTCCTTTAACCTCAAATAGTGATATCCAGACCACAGATCGATCTAAGAGAACCATCCTACCCCATTTAACAGGTCAAAATGATCTTCGATTATCGAAATGATGTAATGGTTCTTGACTATCACCTAATTCAGTCTATGGTAGTCTATGCACAGTCTGATACCACCGTAATACTTATTTGCGAAAAATACTAGAGCACCCCATGGAGAAAAACATGGAGTGACAAAACTACTATTCATCAGGTCATCAACTTGAATATGCACCTCTTGCAACTCAGAAGGAACCATTTGATAAGGAACCATTGAAATCTGATAGGCACCAGGTTGTAAGTCTATTCTGAACTCAACGTCACATCGAGGGTGTAGAGTTACAAACTCTTTGGTGAAGATATACATGAACTCACTGACAACCACTGAAACATCCACCATCTCTATGTATACTGATCCAACTAGCAGATCATCCTACAAATGAATAAGAGGCTCCACATTCTGACGACCCTCTTGAAAACTCCTCTCAACAACGAAAGCAACAGACTGGTTGTCCACACCTGAGAACACAAGTCTTCCCTAGAAGAAATTGATAATAGCGTGCATAGAAAAAAAACCATTTGCTGCCTAGGATGACATCGTATGGGTGAATCTATAGCAGAAGAATATCCCCATAGGATTGATGCGGCCCCAACATCAATCTACATCTTAAAAAAAATCATCAAACAGTCTAGTTTGACCTCCAACTGGCGTACTCAACAAAAGGGAAATGGGAAGTCTCTCTACGTATAGACCCCTGGAAAGGGCTAGACTGGGTGAAAAAAAGGATTGAAAAGTTCATGAATCAAATAAGGAATATGAAAGGATACTAAACAGACTGATCGTACGTCGAACCACCTCCGGCCCCACTAGAACCACTACCTCCGTGTCATGAAATTTCCCACACCCAGCTCCTCTACCTCTCTGCTTTCGACCACATAACTAAACACACCCTGGTCAAGGTCCCTATGAAGATCCCTATTATCATCCTCTCCTAGCACAGTCTACCCTCGGTGGATTGGGATCTTGCTGCCCCTAATATTGTATGGGCTTGACTAGAAACTGTTGCTGCTGAGGTGGGAACTAAACATTCCCACCCCCACCATACTAAGTCCAAACATGGCACTAGTTTTGGACATATCCACAACCTCCACATATAAAGCACCTCAGTCTCTGGTATATAAGGAAAGGGAAAGGACCAAAAGATTGGAACTGGAACTATTGAGGCTTACTCCCTGCTAGATGAAACCTAGAAGGCCCTGACATCAGAGACCTGTTGCTGATGACTTTCCCCTTTGACAAACTCGGCTGGCTCCCCTCTCACAGAACACCTCCTAGGGAGTAAAACCTTTCCACTACCTCAAACTTCTTATGAACCTCTATGTATGATGGTAGAGAGAGATAAGTGACAAAATACTGAAGAGAAGGTCAGATTGCCTCCTCTTAGTATCTCACTCGGGACTCCTCATCCGAGAATATGTCTGGTACGAATCATAGTAGATCCTTGAACTTGATTTACAGTTCCCCCACTGACATACTCCCCTACTAGAGGGATAGTAGGTCCTACATATTCTCAATATTCATTGTGGAAGAATGGAATTTCTCCTGAAACTCCCTTTCAATTTCATCCCACAAGACCTCAGATTTGATCTTCTCCCCGAGCTAATGTGTCCACCACTGATGCACTGCTCCACGTATTTGGCTCACTACCATAGGAATCCAATACTCTTCCAGAGCCAAGATCAAGCTGAAAGTAATTACAAACTCATTGAGCCAACTTTGTATCTCCATGTCTGAGACGATTCCCTCATACTTCCCCATAGTCTTCCAGTGGAAGGAACAAATCATCTTATTCCATTGGTCATCTTTCTCTTCTTGATTGGACCTTCACTGATCAACCGGGTCAACTTGTCAGGCCTAAATTGCTCGTACCACATAGGGGGTGATGTCTAGGTGCCATATTAGGAAACATAAACAAGGAACTCCTATGCCCAAGTAGTGTGGAAAATTTATTTTAATTTTCTTTTTACTTTTCAGTTATTTTAAATTTTCAAAACACCCAATACACACAAGAATACAAGTCATTATGATGAATATACATTCCTAGGGTCTCTACCCTATAATTAGTGTAGATTCACTTGGTAATTCAGTAGGTCCAGAGTCCTTGTATCAGATCATAGGGGGTCCTAAAATACTATGTATTAACCAATCTTCCTCGGACTTTTCCACATGACAAGATTACCTAACTTCGTTTCCCTACCATCTAAGGAAATCCTCATAATTCCTAACTCTGAAATCCATCTTATCCCTCAAACTCACAAAGAAACCTTTCATCTGATACCATTTTTTCATGACCTTCCTTCTTCAAGATGAGGGACGGGATATCAAAAAGCCGCACCCTTCCTTCCTCACGTTTTAAGAGATATAATGACCCACAAGTCCATCCTTTGATATCCCCAGAGTAGTGACTAGAACCAATGGTATAGAATCTCACCCAAAAATGGAAGGCATTACCCTTTTTATTGAACAAGATCAGGATAAAAAGTGGTAGATCCTGAACAACTCCAAATACTGAAAGTAAAAGTAAAGGCAGAACCCATTCCCACATGAATGTTAATAAGTAAATATAATAATAAGTACAATGAAAACTCTAAGGGAAACGTACCAAAATAAAAGAAATAGGAAGTGAAAGTAACCGATCCTGATTCCTGAGATATTATGGTCAAGAAGAGTACCTTGATGTCCTCCTGGACACCTGAAAACAATTTTGTATATGTAGGGTGAGCATACTAGTATTCTCAATAGGGAAAAATAAAGACACCTATTTACAAGTGATGGAGAATACTAATGTACCTATGAGAAAGTAGTAGAACCTCAAAGAACCTACCAAGTAATACTAACCAACCCAGCCCCACCAAGGCACAATCACCAAATAACACTAGTCAAGTAAAGTAATAGTATAAACACTTAAATATTTGGGTACCTCTTTCCACTTTCCAATTGGTTAACTACTCATCCCTAACAGATAACATCTTGACACTAACACTCTACCCATACGTTTTCCGGCTCCCACAACCTACCTACACAGACCTAGACCTCATACCAAACACTATCCCGATCTAAAACACCTAAGAAACAACAACCACAACACTTTCCTAAAGACACCTGGGCCGCATCCCGAAGACACTTGGGAAAAAAACCTAGCCCACAAACACTTAGGCCTCTCATCTATAACAAACCCTTTCCCAAAGAATCTTGGACTACGATAAGATTTAATCCATTACTTCCTTCTAGGATACGCTCAAGGGGTAGGAACCTGAATAAGGGTGAAAGGAAGAAAGTCAGTAACTATCCATGCATCCTCCCATTGGGATGTAGGGAAAGACACACTCCCTATGAAATGGAGGTGTTTTCCAGATAATGCTCAATAAGGGTGGGGTGTATATAGAAATATCAAGGAGATGATATATATATATAGGTAAAAACACACTCATCCCAACTTATTGGTTTCTAAAAAAGCAACCATCCAACACAAACAACTTTTGCTTCTACCACTATATGCTCAAACAGACGAATAGCCATAATAAAACATAGTCCTAAACCCTTTTTATTTAACCACTTTCCATTTATTAATTAAGGTGTTCAATTTAATTTGTTCAATTAATACTTGAGGCACGTAACAGGCACAATATATTTAATCATTATAAGAAGGCTAAAGGCCACTGCGCACTACCAAGGAAAAAACCCAACTACAATCCCACTGCTTGAAAGAACAGCCCAAATTTTTGTTGTCCCACTACACAACAAGTCCATATCTACACAACAGTCCCACAACACAATGTCACTCCATGACCATGACACAACAAAAGAAATTAAGCTGCATACAAGTTAATCCATTCCAAAATCAATCAATCTATCAAACTATAAATCCAACTCACCACCAGTACCACCCCAAGTACAAATACCACAATAACTACCATTAAAACCCTCCCTAATGCACACTCATATAACACTCTTCTCCTAGATCCCACTCCTCTTCCAAACCTTGTACCTATAACCATTCTCCCAATAGTTGCACTACACAATTTACACAATGTTCCCAAACTCCACAAGAACACTACACTCTGCCACAGATTTCTACAAGATGTGTATACATTTAGATTTAACCACCATAGGTTCTTTAATTCCACTTAATTATAATTGGGGTGATCACACAATAGTCTTGATCATGGGGAATTCATGAATTTACCCAAGTATATGTGATTATGTAGATTTCACGTTACAACCGTTTATTTAAGAATATCACCAAAATGAAACATTACTAGTGAGAAAGCAAAGACCACCAAAAACCATGATTTTTAGAAGGCACATATCCCTGGTGACCATAAAAGAATCAAATATAAAAAATAAAATAGTCAATGAACATCATACCACTCTCTGATCGTTATTTTTTTACCAATGTTATCTTTTGATCAGTTTCAGTCTTTATCTATTTCTTGTTTCTATGAAAATTTTTCATCCATTCCTCAAAAGGATTAATTAGAATAGACACCCCCATATAATTCACAACTAAAGAGAAGAAAGAGAAATCTCTAATTGGATGATTAAAGGATGGAAGTTCCTCCTAGCACCAAGAACATGGGTCGCACAAGAAGTAGGGAAGAACTCAAGGAAAACTGAGCAGTAGGGGCTCTAGAAAAGCTTCATGACTCATATAGTGAGGAAGGATCTAAGTGCACCAAGGGTAAATGGAACACACACAATAAAGGGAAGATCTCTATAATAACTTTACTCTTTATTACACATTTAAACACTATTTATTACATAAAATTTAACTTAAGAAAACTAGGTGGATCTAAAGGACAATTGTATTGGGAAATTATGAACATTAAATACATAATCATTATTTAAAAATTCTTTTACATGACCAAAAAATTCCTTAGTACATAGCATTGTATGGGATAACCTGAGGACATACATAAGAAAAGGGTGAGATATAAAACACAGTAAGGGAGTAAACAAGGAATAACATGAAGACTATAATACATGATAGACAATAAAAATATAAATGGATCATAAGGGAAACATTAACATAAAGGCATGATATAGCATAATTATCAAAAATGGAATTGTGGCAACAACATTTAACATGATATTTGCATGATCCAAGGCTCATTGCACACAGAGCATGAGTTTAGCCTCATTGAACTTGAATTAGCATGAGTAAACCCTATTGAACTTAAATTTTCCTGATTAAAATCTCATTGAACATGGTGTATCCTGATATTATTCTTTACCCATTGCAATGAAGCTCTCTCAGAGCACACCCTCTATACACATTCCATTTAATGCATAAGTGTGCCATATAGATCATACAATATGAATTCATTAAACATCATAATTTATTCCATGAATAAGAAATGTGTAATACATATATGTATGTCCTAAATAAATAAGTACATGTCCATAAATTTGAATACTCTTGATAGAGAAATGAGTATGGTATTCACTTACACAATGATTTTGGCATGGGAACTTTTGGTGTAACTTCGACAGCATAATAACATCAAATAGATATCATAAAATGGGTTGATGAGAGACAAATGGGTCTCTCATCATTTAAACATTAAATTTATAGTAATGGGTAATGGAACATAATATCCCAACATATGTAATAAAATTTAGATGCATAATATAAAATAATTTCTTGAATGTAAATGAGGAGAGAGAAATACCTTATGGAATTTCATCATGGTAACCGGTGTACATAAGAGGAATTAATGAAAGAGAAAGGGGTATATCATCATTTAAACATAAGGAAGGAAGTATAGTGGAGGTGAGAAATCATACTCCAACATTTTTAATTAAAAATAAAATGGAACAATAATATAAGGAAACTTGGACATGAATAAAGAAGGAAGGAAAGTGAGGATCCTTTACTTGGATGTGTGATCCCAAAGGCTTGGGAGAGTCTTAAGAAAAAATTCATGGGAGATTGGGGAACCTTGGGAGGATTCTAGAGAGATGAGGGAATAATTTGGTTCAGATCTAAGGGTTTTGAGTGAAGAGGAATGAGAGATTGTGTGGGTTTATATAGGAAATGAGAGAGAATTCTTTAGTATTTAGGTTTTGGACTCTATATATTAAATTATTCAAAACCACAAACCATACAGTGGTTTTTGACCATGTTTTCTACCAATGTGGTGTGGAAAACATTATTTTATGCAGAAAATTTCCGAAATTATTAAAATATTAATCCTTCTTATGTAGAGGTGAGTCACACTTTAAAGGAAAACATTTTTAAAAGTAAAAATATTTTATAAGTCATGGATGGTCCACTAAAGAACCATAAAATTAATCTAACAAATATAAAATCACATTATTTTAAATCTAAAACATATATTGTATGGAAATACCTTGTATAGTATTTTATTAAATCAATATTGGGTCATTATGATGTCATAAAAGACATTATATATTTAAATGGTATTTTATTTTTACACAAAAATTCAAAAGTCTGAGAAAATTATGAAAAATTTACCGTTAGATAATTTTGACATACTGAATCCAAAAATAATATTTCTTTCATCTATATAAGTTTCTAAATATGTGAATTTTTACTTTTAAAATAAAAACTGACATTTATCGAAAATTAATGGGTTTTGAGAAAAACAACTTTCAAACCCTAATAAAAATTACCATTGTTTTCATAAAAAATTATACGATAATTTATATTAAAAAAATGAATTTTTAATAATATTTTATTAAAATATTATTTAATTCAAAAATACATTAATTAATTCAAACAGATTTCTTAAATGAATGTTAACTAAAAAAATACTATTTGTGCTTTAAAACCCATTTACAAAGTAACAATCATAAAATGAATATATATTATTTATTAAATACAAAAATAATGAACATAATCATATTTCTAGGGTATTGTCACATAACCCCTTATAAAAACTACACAAGTCCTAATGGTAAGGTGTGTGATGGTGACAGACTCTTGGGGCGGCTCGGATAACATCGCTCAGGTGGTAATCTCTACTAACATCCACTTCTCTTGTACGTGGTTATGTTCCAGCATAGCAAGGTGAATCTTGGATTTTTATTGATCAAGAGTAAAGCCTAGTCATGCTACCTCATTTTTTTGCTCTGAAAAATGAGCTTCGTATGGAGAAATTCTACTGGATGAGGTCATCACTTCCTTTGTCTGAGTAAATTGGAATTGTTAAAGCCCTATATTTATACTAATCATGTGATCACTGATCAACAACTATATTAGAAAAAGTAAAAATTTATAATGGTATTTTAAAATAAAAAAACATAAAATTAAGGAAGTCCATATGTTTTATATAACCATTTTATATAATAAGACATTTTATTAGATCAATAGTAATTTTCCTTAATAAAAGTTTGGGCCATTACAATATTACCCCTTAAGATATTTCACCCGTGAAATATTCTTTTCTCACACTAAAACTGATGAGGGTGACTCTGCATCATCACTTTCTTTGATTCCCATGTTGCTTATTCAAAATTTTGGTTTCACCACAACACCTTGGCAAGGGGAATTGTCTTATTTCATAGAACATTTTCCCTACGATATAACATATTCACCAGATTATCTTCCTAGGAGAGGCCATTATCAAATGGTACCACCTATGGATTGAGTACATGTAATGGGTCAGGTATGTAATTCCTCAAGAGTGATTCATGGAATATATTATGTACTAGAGACAGGTTCAGTGGGAGTGCTATTCGATAAGCCACTACTCCAATGCGATCAAGGATCTCAAAAGGCATGATGTACCTTGGACTAAGCCTTTCCTTTTTCCCAAATCTCATAACTCACTTCCACAATGATATTCGGAGGAATACCATGTCTCCAACATCAAACTATAGGTATCTTTGAGGATTATCAGCATCGCTCTTTTGTCGACTCTAAGCATCTTTAATGTGCGGAACCTCATCCACCATTTCTTTGACCATTTTTGGACCTAGTAGTTTTCTCTCCCCAACTTCATCCCAACATGTCGGTGTTACGAACCTCTTCTCATAATGGGCATCAGAGGGAGCCATTTTGATTTTTGAATGGAAAATGTTATTGTAATATAACTCAAC
The DNA here is from genome assembly GCA_963277665.1 of Viscum album. Classification (NCBI taxonomy): domain Eukaryota; kingdom Viridiplantae; phylum Streptophyta; class Magnoliopsida; order Santalales; family Viscaceae; genus Viscum; species Viscum album. Next base: position 2,138,096,589 of record OY728138.1, read on the forward strand.
CAGAGGAAGATGTTGATCCCATCCTCCTTTGATGTCCATTGAGCATGCCCTCAACACATACTCAAGTTTTTGAATTGTCTGATCAGATTAGACATCAGTTTGAGTTTCATAAGCCGTACTAACATTTAGATCCTTATTCAGAGCATGTAGGAGACTCTTCCAAAGCATAAATAGAATCTTGGATCTCTATTATATGCAATTGATAATGTTACTCCATGTAGCCTTACCACTTCTCTAACGTGTACCCATGCCAGTGGATCCAATGAGAAATCATCTCAAATTACAATGAAGTGTGCAGTCTTTGTTAAATGATTCACAACAACCTAAATAGAACTGTTTCCTTTTGATTTATTTGGATGTCCAGTGGAAAATTACATAGTGATGTTTTCCCATTTCTAGGTTGGTATAGGTAATGGTTTCATCATAAACTTAGACTTCTACCTCTCAACCTTCACTTGATGACATACCAGGCACTTGGATGTATACCCACTAATCTCCTTCTTCATGTTATACCACCAATAATTCTCTCAGAGATCTCGATACATATTTCTGTTTCTTAGGTGAATGGAGAAATTTCAACTATGTTCATCATTCAAAATTAACTTCCTTATCTCTTGATTTGATGTAACACATAGTCCTGTTCCAAATCTCACAATTACTTCTTCGTTAACAGTGAACTCTTAGGATTTAGCTTTTCTGATATTTTCCAATTTCATATGAATTCCCACATCATCCTTTTGAGCATCCTTTATCCTTTACAAAATAGGTGGTTGAGCAATCATTTGTGAAAGGATTGATGATGTTCCCTTCTTTATGATTCATATGTACATATTCATCAAATATAAGAATATTGGATACTTTTCAATTATCATTAATGATAGAATCCTTAGGTCCTTTCTACTTATAGCATCATCCACCTTGTTTACATTACCAGGGTGGTAATGGAATGAGCAGTCATTTTCTTTGATCAACTCTTACCATATTCATTGGTGCATGTTCAACCATTTCATTATTAATATATACATGAGAATTTTGTGATCTTTATATATTTCACACTTCTCCCAAAAGAGGTAATGTCGCCAAATTTTTAATAGATGATTATTGTAGTGAACTCTAGATCATGTGTTGTATATTTTTTCTCATGAACATTCAATTTCCTTGAATCATAGGAAATGACTTTGTTATTTTGAATTAACACATATCCTAGACCCTTCTTCAAATCATCACTAAATACCACAAAAAGTTCTCCACTTATAGGTAGTCTGATCACGAGCGTAGAGATAAGCCTCCTTTTCAACTCCTTGAATATCTCTTCGTATTCATCACTCTATGAAAACTTGACTCCCTTATGAGTTGTCTTGGTAAGATTTTTGGGCAATCATGAGAAATTTATAAAAAATCAGCAATAATATCTAGCTAACCCAAGGAAGATAAAGATATCTATCACAGATATTGGCCTCGTCCATCCATAAATTTCATTTGTCTTGGATGGATCCATAGATATCCCATTTCTTGTGATCATATGATCCAGTAATGATATTTCCTTCAATCAGAACTCACACTTTCTATAATTTATATATATATATATTCTCCATTCCTAAGGTCTCTAGTAAAGTTCTTTGATGCTCCTCATGTTCCTCCTTGTTTTTGGATTATATCAGAATATCGTCTATGAATACTGCACAAATTTGTCAAGGTAATCTCTAAAGAATCAATTCATCATTTCCATGAAGATTACTAAATAATTAGTATGTTCTATGTGCATTAATGTGAATTAATAGTTCTCGTACATTGTACAAAAAGTAGTATTGGGGGTATCCACCTTCTTCACCCTAACTTGGTAATATCTGAACCACAGATCCACCTTGGAGAAGTATTGTTCTATATGTAGCTGATAAAAAAATTCATCAATTTGTGGAAGAGGATACTTGTTCTTTATCATGATTTTTTTGAGCTCATGATAATCAATACAAAGGCGCATTCACCTATCCTTCTTCTTGATGATGAGGATTGGAGAACCCCATGGTGAATCACTTTGGCATATAAACCCTTTATACAGGTTCTCCTATAGTTGTTTTTTTAGATCCTCAATTTCCACAAAATCCATTATATACGGAGTCTTGGATATTGGAAATGCCACAACTATAAGATCAATCAAGAATCGCAACTAGAAAATATGGAAACCACCACACTTGTGTTGCCACCATTGAATTAACTATGGAAGTTGAAGAAGTATTCCCCCATAAGTTTTATGTGCACCATGGCCACATCCCGCTACCTTACCAAAACCTCCCTGCCTCTCACGATCCTCTCGCTATCGAAGCCCTATCCCTGCCTCGCATGATCGAAGCCCTCTCTTGCCTTCCGTGATCAAATCCCTCTCCCCACCTGCCACGATCGAAGCCCTCTGGATGATTGAACCACCCGTTGCTCTAGTGAATAACCATCTTTCAGACGATATCTCCCAACTCTCACAACATAGGATCACACAAATAAAGTATACCCATTCCCTGCTCTCACGAAATCCTACCCTCTCCGGATTTGTCGAAGGAACCATACCCACCCCTATTTTGCAGACGAACCCTATTCGCTCCCTTCTGTCATGATTCACTCATTCTATCAGGTGAACTAGTATGGGTTACTCTAAACCAAGGATAGACTAATTTGAACTTTTTTTATTTGATAAATGGAACTATTGGTTATTATTAGAGATCCATTCACTTGGAAATGTTGTTTTTCTAGAAGGTTTACAGATTCTGGTTTGAGGAAGCTATTTTTTGAGAATTTATGAGCATAACTTGTTTAATATATTTATTTTATATGAGTATATTTGAATTTTTTGTAATAAATTAGTTAAATATAGTTATAATGATGAAGATCATTATATCTAAGTGAAGAAGTTTTGAATGCATTCTAGAATATTTGCATGTGTTTTAGAGGATCTAAAAATGTTTAGAAAAATTTAGAAATTCTATGTATCAGGATACTGATGAAGTGAAAAATGAAATTATAGGTAATATATTACCTTGTTTTAGAAAATTGGAAAAGGATATTAACACTAAGATGACATCCATAAAAATTTCACAATCTTTTAGAAACCTGACTACCAACCAAATGAATCCTACATCCATTGCTCCGGTAAAACCGAAGAGTCCTTGGAAATTTATCCTTTAGGGTAAATATCTATATTTTGAGAACATTAATTACAAATCCTAACAATATTCACCCTAAAGAATACTTTAAGGGATTCATGGTATCTTCAAAAACATTAGAAAACAGAACCCACTATACTTCTAATATATTTAATGCTCCTATTTATTTTTTAATCTATTCACCCATGACCAATTAAGGCATAATATTGTCACATTCTCTCATGAACTAATTTTTTGTGAACATATATTCTATATTCCACAATAAAACTATCTTCAATAACCATAACACACTATATGCAAACAATATTAAAATATAATGGTACTTTAGGTTGATGTGATTCATCCTCACATAAAACACTAACTTCTATGCCAAATGCGTCACACTCAGATTACCAAAGTCAAGTGATTAATTTTTCTAAAAGATTTAAATCTCTACATATATAAATTTAGTCTTGGTAGAATTATAATTTTTATATAAGATAGATAAATCTTTACTAAAATTGGACTTCATTATAGATTAGGATTAAAACCTTCCAATCATTAAAATTGAACAACTTCAAATCTAGAGAATCCAATCAGAGGTGAATCTATCTCCAATACCAAATAAAGGGTACTGGTTGGGATATGAACCACATTGAGAGGGCGTTGAATTAATTATTGAGACTTTTAATTACGTTTTTTTACTTTTAAATATTTATCCCTTTTCATCTTACCTCTATCACTATTAGGTGATTGGTTTTTTTAATATCTATTTCCTCCATTATTTCTTATATCATAATCAAACACACACACACACAAGTGGAATATTAATTTCTAAGGATCACCTCTCAGTATGATAATTCTAATCCTTAGTGTGATTTGGTAACACCTATGGTCAAAAAAACCATTAGTAAATACCTCTGAGTGTTCAACTATAGTCTCTTGAGAGTATAGAGTGTGTATACTACACACTAATTTGGTGTTTCCCACACTCAGGTACATCTCATACCTTTATAATAAATATACGGGTAACAACAAGTTATTGTAACACCAATTTAGAATACTTCCTTATTGCTCATATACTACTCCTTTATTCATCTTCTTCCATTACACAATATAATGTCAATTATTCTATTTTTATACATATCACTATATTAAAACTCTTCTTCTTCATAGTATAAAAATGATATTCTATAACTTCTTCTTTATATTACTTATACTGTAAAGTGAAATAATCATAACTCTTCATCTCCCCCCTTCTTTAATGTGTGAAAAAGGGGAATATATCACTTCTTCTTATAAACATCATAAACTACATTGTTGCTTCTTCTTCTTCTACCTCATCCCACGTTTTTCACTTCTATTTTTCAACACAATGAGAACTAGATCTTCCTATTATTTTTTACTTTGACACATAGTGTTTCTTCCGAATTGAAAATATGTTGAGTCTTATCACTCTTTTAAATGGTGAGTAGAAATTATTCTCTCTTGAATAATATTAGAAAGCTTCAACTTTTCAATATTTAGAACTTCATGAATATATATCAAATATATCAGCACCAGCTTCTTAGTTTTTTAGAATTCACTAAACCACATGAATTATTTGGATTCAAATTTCCCCAAATTAATGGATCTAGAATTTCCCACTCCATATCTTTATAACCAATTTGTTTTGGGTATTATCACTCTTTTTACACAGTTCATAAAAATTATTCAATCTGGAATAATTGTTTCCAACATTCACATGTCTCTATTTTAAATTGCAAGAATATATATCAAATATAGTATCACTAATTTCTTCTTTTTCACCATTCACTATACCACAGAAATGTTTTGGATTCAAATAACCCAGAATTAATGGATCTAGAATTTCCCACTCTATATATTCATAACCATATGATAACTATATGTAATAATATCAAAGATTTGGGGTGGGGCAGTGGGGGAGAAGGGGGAGGTAAAAGGAGTTGGGGTGAAGGGTGGGGGTGTAGTGTGCAGGTTGGGGTAGTGGGGGTGGGGGGGGGGGTGGGATGTGTGGGGAAGGTGTGTGTGTGGGGGGGGGAGGTAGGGTGTGGGCATTAGGGGGTAGGTGGGGTTGGGAGTGTGCAGTGGGGGTGAAAGGAGGTGGTTCAAGGGTGTTGGGGGGAAGGGTGGGGGCAGTGGTGGTGATAGTGGGGGAGTTGGGGTGAAGGGTGGGGGTAGTGGGGTAAGGGGGGTAGGAGGTGAAGGGGGATTGGGGCTGGGGGTGAAGGGGGTAGGGGGCAGCGTGCAGGGGTTGAAAAATCCATGAATTTCCTGGGTAAATATTTTGTTAGTTTCTACCTGTATTTCCTAGATCCATGAATTTCTTGAAAGAATAGAGTACAAATGAATGTATTTGCTCTGGTTCTCTTACTACCACACATCTACTTCCCTAGTTTATGAAATCATAATAAGACTTACAAAAATTCTATAAGTTTTATGGGATTTCCATAAGTAGTCATGAAATTTTGAGGACTTAGCCAACTTTTATCTTCCAAATATAATTTATAGATATCATTAATAAAACCTAGAACATATTCAATTCACCTCAACTCATCTCCAAACACTCCAAATAATATTTTCTCCTATCTCGTGATCAAAACTTACCTCTTGTGATCGAACCCATTCTTCCTTCCTCTTTCCCTACCTCTAACACGATCGAACCCCTTCCCATTTCCAAGCCTATTTCATGATGGAACCCTCCCCCTGCCCATCCCCTTCCCCTCCCCCCCCACCATCCCCTCCCTCCTACCCAGCCCATCCCCCTCATGCCACCAGACCCCTCCCCCTACCCAGTCCCTCCCCTGCCCTGCCTCTCCCCCTCCCCACCATCCCTACCCAGCCCCTCCCCCTCCCCTCCCTACACATCCCCACCCCATCCTTGCACACCATCCCCTCTCTTATACTCATATTACAACCCAATATTCTTAGAAAAACTATGCTTAATATATAAACCCCATGGTCCACTATAATTGTGTCATTCTAATATGATGCATTGCACACGAATCCAAAATTTGAATCATTTTCCACTATATAAGTATCTAATAATGATATCCATTGTACGTATTATTATATTTTCATTAGGATATAAAATGTTACATCCCCTTGTTTCTCATGTATTTTATTATCTCATGTATTTTTGAATCTTATTTTTAGATAATGTAAATCACCGAAGATTATTATTTATTCATATAGAATATTTACTAATATCTAGAAATCTAAGAACTTTCTAGCAACCTAAGGTTGACCAGTCGTGGTGTAATAATTGATAGTAAGAGATTTCATTATGTATTCCCTTAACATAACATAAATATTAATTAGTGGATATGGGTACAGTTCTTATTTGATTATGATTTATAGATCACATATACTTTAGTAAATGATAATTTTATAATTGATGCATTAAGCCTGAATATTTACTTATGTTTCTCAAGAAGCATGTAAGGAATAGGATCCTATGAATGAGTTCATATACTACATTTATTAAGCATGAATGAGTTTCAATGTTTTTATTTATAATAAAAAATTTTACTAACTGATTTTTTATTCATATTATAATGGGTAGATGCTGGATGTATAATGTGGATCGGATCACTGATGAGTTTCAGAAGGAGTTGGAATATTTTTTCGATTTTTCATTCAATAATTGTCCAGACAATAGATTGATTCGATGCCCATGTTTTGATTGAATTGGAAGACCATGGTTTACATGTGAGGAAGTAAGTTACCACATCACTAAAAAAGGTTTTAAAAAGGACAACTTGTTTGGTATCACAATGGAGAAAAGGTTCAATCATAGAATGATGTTGATTCAGATAAAAGGATCAGAATGAAAAATTTGATTTCTGGTCGGTTTCCATTTGCTTCTCAAGCCAAAAATCCAAGTAGAGAAGTGGAAGAGGAAATGAATACGGGAACACAGTTTTCATCTAATGATTATAATGATGACATTGAGCATGTTAGAATGTTTTTAGAAGACACAAATACCCCAGTTTACCAGTCATGTGGAAAAATGACCAAACTATAGTTTTTAATGAAACTATATCATGGGATAACAATGTATGTATTTAGTAATACTACGATCGACTATCTACTTTTTCTTTTCAAGGACATTCTACCTGATGATGCATGTATTATTGAGAATAATTAAATGGCATCAGAATTTGTTGAAAATTTTGGATTTTCAAGTATGAAAATCCATGCATGCCCTAAATATTGTTGTATATTCTGGAAGGATAATGTTGAGTTAAATGAGTGGAAACAATGTGGTAGATAGATATAGAAGAATAATAAATCTTCAACTCAATCCTGTGTACCAGAGTAAGTGATGTGGAACTTTACATTGATTCCCATACTTTAGAAACTTTTTATGTTAGAACAAATGGCTAAAAATACGAGATGGCTTGAAGATGAAAGAAATAAGGATAATGATTATATATTTTATCCTGCTAATGGGTTAACGTGGAAAAAATTTGATAGTTTACATCCTGATTTTGCAGTCGACCCACATAATGTTAGATTGAGATTTTCATGTGATGGTTTCAACCCATTTAGGTAGATGTATGTTGCACATAGTACATGGCCCATTTTCATTCATATTTATAATTTTCATTCATGGATGTTTATGAAAAATCTAGTTACTATAATGAGTATATTGATTTCTGGACCCAATGATCCTAGAAATGATATCAACATATATTTTAAACCATTAATAGATGAGTTGAATGAGTTTTGAACTATTTGGGTGCAGACATATGATGCATTTAAAAAGGATTACTTTATCTGTAGTGCATCATTATTAGGAAAAATAAATGATGTCCTTGCATATGGAATGATGTATTGTTGGATTACCTAGGGTTTATTATCTTGCCCTATATGTATGAAAAATAAACGTTCTTGGAGATTAAAGTTTTGAAGAACATTCAACTTCCTAGAGAATTGACGATTTCTACAAGTGGACTATCAATATAGAAAAAATCGAAGATAGTTCTATAATTTGATAGAGACAGATGAAATACCTCAACGAATGTCAGTGCTGATATCCTTAAGGAACTTGATAGTTTGAATTTTTTTTCTTAGAAGGGTTCAGTTAAATTACATCAAGTGGAAGAATGTTCCTTTGAATTCCAACAATAATTGTTGAAAGAAAAGTATATTCTAGGATTTTTCATATTGGTCATCAAATTTCCTGCATCACTACTAATATGTAATGCATATTGCAAAAAAAATGTGTGAAATGTTACTTGAAATTCATTAAAATGTAATGGGAAAGAAAAAAATATGATTTACACTCACATAATGATTTAATAGATAGGGGTATAAAACCAAGACATCATCTTGAGTTAATTTGTAAGAATTAGTGGAAAGTCCCTTTTTCTTGTTTTTTGATGACAAATGCAGAGAAAAAACAATTTCTTCAAGTATTGGAAAGTTTAAAGGTTTTAGATGGTTAATCGAGCAACATTTTGAAATGAGTGAATACACAAGATGTGAAGCTAAAATCCCTAAAAGCCCAGGACTATCATGTCTGGTTTCCAAAATTGATTCCTATTGACATTCAACATTTATTGTCATATAATTTTAGGGTCGCTGTGATTATAATATGTCACTTTTATTGAGATCGTTTTTGAAAAATATTGAACATAAGTGTTGTGAAAAAACTACAAAAAGATGCACCGATCATTCTTTGTGACTTGGAGAAAATATTTCCCCCATTGTTTTTACATGTATGTTACATATGACATTTCATCTTCCAATAGAAGATATTTTTGTTGGTCCTCTTTCTATTCACTGGATGAATACAATAGAAAGAATGATGTTTACATTGAAATCTTATGTGAGAAATAATAATCATCCAGAAGGATCTATTGTGAAAGTTTGTTTAGCACAAGAATGCGTGGATTTTTGTTCAATGTTTCTGCCTAATGTCACCACTAGATCTAATCGGCCCATGAGAACTGAAGATGAGCAGTATGATTCCATTGAGCCAACATTTCTATCACTTCCCCAAACAAGAGGGATATCTAGATCATACAAGTCATGTACTTTGAATTGGGATGAGTGGGAAAAGGATCATCATACAATATTATTTAACTGTGGCGTGGTTGACGATTACATAAAGTAAGTAAAGTTATAAATATATATTTTATTATTGTGTATTTTTTTCATAGTTCCTGATATCATTAAATTTTTTTATTTTTAGAGAACATAGTGAAATTATAAAAAGAACCCATCGCTCTTTATCTATTAAGAGGCAGGTGAAATTACACAGGAAATAATATCCTGCTTGGTTGAAGTCAAAGGTAACAAATTATTATTTTTTACATTACCAAATCATTGGTAGTAGTTTAGTATTTTTCATCGATATATTTCAGGTCTAAAGTTTAATGATGGATGATGTATCTGCTAAAATAATTCCATTTTTGTTTGGTCTGAATAATGTGGTTTGTGATTGAAAAGAAATGGTTATCAATGATTTTAAATTCATTATAAATAGTTATGCAACAAATATGGCAACACAGCATGACATTTTCATGATAAGCACTGCAATGTATAGTTATTCTAGTGCATCATACATAAATCCTTGATTAGAAAATATGTCATATTATGGTATTTTTAGAGGATTTTTTTATATGATTACTATCCACATGGTCATGTTGCTATGATAAGATGCAAGTGGTTTCACTAAATGACATGATAAGGAATGTATACAGATATTTGCAGTTTTAGAGTGATTGATATGAAACACCATCTATAAATAGATGAGCCTTATATTCTTGAATCACAAGCTAGACAAGTATTTTATGTAAATAACCCATTAAAACTACAATTTGGTGTTATTGTTGATATTATTCTAAGACAAATTTTTTATGAAGGATTGGATGATGGGTATGTTTTGGATGAAGCGTTCAGTATTCAATCAAATATATCATTCAATGATATAGATGATTCAACTCTAAGAATGGATTTTGAACAAAAAATTATAATATAGAATACCATGTTTTTCATGTTTCAAAGTATTCATATTAAATTATTCTCACCTGGAGTGTGTGTTTTTAAACTTTTAATGTTGCATCTTCTTTTTTTGTAATTTTTTCATTTTGCGAATAAAGAACATAATGAAAAGAAACATAATAGAAGATGTAATTTTTTGAAAAATAATATGATTTTTCTTGAAATATTTATAGTTATTTAATTCATTGTTATATATTTAAAATTTTCACATCACTTTTCGAATTTACAGATTATAATGTCTTACGAGGAGGTTTAAAGAAAAAAAATGGAGGAAAACGATCGCCGACTTAGAAAAATTGTCTTGAAAAATATGATTATTCTGACGTTTCCCTTTTTTATTTATTAATTATGTATGAACATTCCAAAAATAATATTTAATATGGACATGAATCATCGAGGAGGAAACTTTCTTTTAATGAATATGGTATATGCATTCCATAGTATAGGACCAAACCTACATACAACCCCCTACATATACCGCCTCAAAGTCCAGGGCTCTGTAGTCACCAGGATGGTTTCATCCCATCATTCCCCCACTTATATTCCATATCCATACATGGAAGGTCATCCTTTTTATCCATTTCCTCCTCCTACCATCCATGGAAGTCCATCTCCTTCTATCCCTCAGTCGTTTTACATTTATCCAACTTCATCTCTACAGGGTTAACCTGCATTGGTTATACCCCCTATATACCCATACCCACCTACCCAACCTCAGCATCCACAGTCTACTATGGAGGGTACACCTGCATTGGTTATGCCCCCCCATATACCCATACCCTCCTACCCAACCTCCGCATCCACAATCTACTATGGGGGAAACTTCTCCAATTGCTGCCCCTCAGCATAGTGTGCATGATCGAGCAACAAAAAATAGTGCTACTGCTAAATGTTTAAAAAGGTAATAAATTAATATATTTTTATTAAATTTTAATTACATATGAGTAAAATATTTGTTTCATTTTTCATGATCATCTTCTACTAAAAGATGTGGTCGTACAAAGATGCATAAAGTGTGGAATAGACACACACAAGATATGGTTCAATATAATAAGGAAATTCCAATTATTGAAGAAAATGGTAATGAATTGTGAAGTTTCATGGGGAGACTCAATAGACATTGCAATATTGTTCCGGTTCAACCAATCATGTGGAGAAAAGTTGGAGAATAAATAAAATACAAGGCTTGGGTTGAAATTCGGGTAATATTTTTTTTAAAATTACTTTGCAATTTCCCTATAAAGTATTATTGATAAATTTGTTTGATTATTCGGCTTCGCTATAACTTCCCGAATGGTCTCCATGCTAAGAGAGTGAGGTTAAAGGAACTACGAGAGATGTGGAGGTCCTACAAACTTGACCTGTATGTTGGCTGAAAAAAAAAGAGGTACTCCACTTGGAAATGAACTAATATTCAATGAATGACCAATTTCACAATACAAATAATTAATTGCATATTGGAGTTGTTCCTCTTTCAAGGTAATTTAAAATATTAATGTTTTTAATAAATTTTTTTTTCATTAATCTTAGTATTCTATAGTGGATGATTTTATTAGATGTGATTGCATTCAGTTTTATTTTTTAGACTTGGTTATTTTAGTTATGTATTGAACTTGTTGAATTGTTAAGTTGAAATGAAGATTTATATTCATTTAGACATGTGTAAAGTCTAGTTTATTTCTGTTTTCTAATAGGATTAATCTGAATGAAACATAATAAATAAGGGAAACATGATATATGATCATACTCTAGGGTGAACTACACTGCCAGACCATGAACTTTCACAGGTAATATATGATTTAACATTGATTAAACCCTTATTTTTTTCATTGATTTATGTTCAATTTTCATGTAGAAATGGGCATTATATCTTTGAGTACTTTTTACCTGATCATTATTTTTTTGTTATAGTAGGAAAAAGAAAGATGGAACTACTATGAATCAGGGAACGTAGGAAAAAAATTCAAGATTTTTTTTAAATTCTTAGCGTTTTGTATGCAGTTTCAGTCACTGAAAATTATTTGAGTTGTCTTTTCTTCAAAGGGAATGATAATGCTTGAGTCAATTATATCACTTGTTCCTATGGTATTATATAAAACAATACATTATATACCACTCTCTATAGTATTTCTAATGATAATTTAACAATATCAATTCTTGATATGGTTTTAAAAGGACATATTAAATCCATTCAATTCTTGATAAGGTTTAGACTCTCAAACAGGTCTATAAACACTACAATTATATCTATAAACCCAAAAGCATCCTAAGATACTTATTTATGTTATAAAAACTCTTTAAAGTAGTATAAATATTATAAAATGACATATGCTACTTATGTTTTGGTCTAGATTTCATCAAAAAGGAGGTTGTAGACATTTTACTCATAAAACATATGAGAATTTCAATGGAAATATAGATGAACTTATTTATTTTTTGGTTATCTATTAAAATGGTAACACCCTTTTATAGGATGATCTTCAATCTCTAATGGAAAAAGAACCAGACACATTTGGACCAAATGATTATTTACATCAGGTTCTTGGCAACGAGCACAATGGCAGAGTTCGTTGTAAGCCTGAAAAGAAAATCGAGCCATATAAATATTTGTCATCAGGTATTTAATCATCTAGAAAAATTTCATGAATGGTTACCAAATAACAATTACAATATTCCATTAATACATCAAATAAAGAATTTATACAAGAGTCTCAAAAGACGCGAAAAGAAAAGAAAATGAACAATTTTTCAAGTTGATATCAGGTATAATCTCTTCACTTCCACTTGAGGGTGCAATAATAGTTGATTGATGTTTATCGAGTTTGTGTTTGATGTTTGAGGATGACGATGATTGTGTAGGTGAAGATGTTGGTGGAGAGGCTAAATATGCTACTGATGGTGGAGAGGCTGAAGATGGTGCTGATGGCGGAGAGGCTGAAGATGTTGCTGAGGGTGATGATGATGATGCTGTTGGTGGTATACACATTGATTCTATTGATATCGGTGCTGATGATGAGGATGATTCAGATGACATTTTCGAGCGACATTATTGATAGTTTTTGTATCTATCATTTTTTTTCATTGTTTTTAAAATTTCAATTATATATGTATAAGTTGTTTTTTTTATGAATTTGGAAATGAGATGTTCGAAAGGTTTTTGGAATTCATTTCACATGTATGTGTATGGTGTATTTGTATACTGCAGGTTTGTGCAGGAGAGGGGGACTAGTAGGGGTGGGGGACGAGCAGGGGGGTGGGGGGAGGGACTAGAAGGGGCAGGGGTGACTAGTAGGACAGAGGGGTACTGGTAGGGGCAGGGGGTGGGGGTGCAAGGGGGAGGGATTCAGATTCAATTCAAATAAATGTTTTATAATCATTATTCCTTTCTATAATAACACAATCAAGCTTTGTTTCTGATTTTTTTGAAATTTATTCTCTATATACCTAGGGTTGGGAAGACACACATTTAAAAATGGAAAAGAATAAGTCAGTGAGCTCCAAAAGCACAAGAAGGAATTTTTGTGGGTCAATAATGAAGATGTCAATGCAATTGAGCTTGCATTCAAAAATAAAGAGATTGAAGCTAGAAAGAATTGGATTCGGTAGTTTGAGGTTCCGAATTGACTTTGACAGGTGATTTCTATGGTTTTATGCATCTTACCTTATTATATTATCTGTTTCTATAGGCTTGCATTTACCACGAAGATTCCAACCTTATTGGTACACTAGAGTAAAGTATGATAACCCTAAAATCCCATTTTTTATTTTTCAATGAATATTTTTATGTATTTATGCTTCTGTTTTCCTTGTAGTTTGATGGAACTTAACCTAGATATGATGTTTCTGAGAGCTGCGCATGAGACTCTCTAAGTAGATGGTAGATATGGGCTAGAATCCTTCCAATCAGGGAATAATGTGCACCTTGCTAATATCCAAGCATTAAAGGTGAATATTGAATTTATTTTTTTTGATTTCGTGCTTGTCACAATGAAAAAAAATTCTGTTTTTAGTTCTGGTTCATTGTGATACTCATTATTTTAGTTTATCTCCCCCTGTTAAAAATTGGTATATTTCCTTGATTCTGATACATGATACTCTTGATCAAGAAAACATTTCAATCCTTTGGGTTTTTAAAAAAAAATCAAGAAATCCTTTCTATTAAAAATACTGTTTTGTTTTTTATAACATGTTGGATCATTGGGGGTGGGGAACTAGGGGGACTGGCATGTGGGAGGGGTGAAAGGGGTGGGGGAAAGGGGTGGGGTGTTAGCGGGTAGAGCAGGGGTAGGGGTGGGGGATTGGAAGGGGCAGGGGGGACTGGTGGGGGGAGGGAAAGGGGAGACTAGAAGGGTTAGGAAGGGACTAGCAGTAGGAGGGGTGTAAGGGGAGGGGGGACTAGTAGGGGTAGGGGGGACTGGTAGGGGAAGGGGGACTGGAAGTGGGCATGGGGTTGGCAGACTGGAGGGGTATGGGGACTGGAAGGGAAGGGGTGTACGAGGTGTGGGTGCAGTGGGTGGGGTAGGGGCATGGGGGACTGGCATGGGCATGGGGTACTAGTGGGGGGGGGGGTGCAAGGGGGAGGGAAAGGGGGGGATTGGTAGGAGAAGGGGGACTAGAAGAGCGACGGGGTGAAAGGGGTGGAGGAATTAGAAGGGTTGGGTGTGGGGGGGGGGGAACTGGCAGTGGGGGCATGGAACTAGGGGAACTGAAGTTATTTTTTATACCACATAAATGGGGGGACTGGAAGTGGCAGGGGGTGGGGGACTGGAAGGGGTAGGGGGACTGGCATAGGAGGGGGGACTAGCAGGGGAGGGGTTGGGTGATTAGTCGGGGGTGCAAGGGGTGGGGTGTAAGGGGGAGGACAAAGAGGTGAGGCAGGGGCATTGTGGGGGACTGGTAGGGGCGGGGGGCTGGAAAATGTGAAATGGAATATTGAATGATGATTAAATTGTAGTTTATGTTTGGTATTTTCAACTCCCTAATAATGTTTACTTCCCTCCATGCTTAACTTGTAGATATTATATTTTTTTGGTATTAAAGTTATGGTATTTGTGGAATGTTCACGCTTTATGACATGTTGATATCATTTTCAAGTTGTGATGGACCCATTACAAGTTTTATTTGTTGAAATTCGATTTAAATTTTAATTAGTTATATTCATGCGCATTATCAAGAGGAATTATAATTTCTAAATCCAAAGATTGCTGCTGGTTTCAACTATTGTATATGTGGGAATAAGATTCCAATAGGTGATATTTCTTTTTTTTAAAAGTGATTCAATTTTTACACCAGATTATTTCAACAATAATAAAGAGGAAAGAGTCTTGCGATTGGAAGTTGTTACTCAGGGTAGTATTCTACCTTCTTTACTTATCGGTTGTCTCTTCTTTCCTCTTAAATTCATAATGCATGATGAGTTTATTTGTCACTGCTTTCAGGTGTTACTTTTATTCTTTGTTTCTATATTCTTTTAATATAGGTTGTGTGTTTATAGCATACAAAAATTGAGTTTGAATATATTTTCTTTACTGGATTTTTGTTATTAATGGGATTTTCTCCCTCATTTGTTTCTTAATTCATCTTGTACTGTAGTGGATGAAGTTGGATGTTTATATTTTTTTTATCTAAAATAAATCAAAATTTTCTTTCTAGGGGGGGGGGCAAGGGGTGTTGGGAGCATGTGTGCGAGGGGGGTTGGGGGGCAAGGGGGTAGGGTGTGAAAGATGGGGGTAGTGTGTAGGGGTGAAAGTTGGGGGTAGTGTATAGGGGGTGAGGGGGGGGGGGAGTGTGTAGGGGGTAGTGAGGGTGAAGGGGGAAGGGGTAGTGTGGCGGGGGATGGGGGGAAAGGGGTGTAGGGGTAAGGGGCTACTACAGGGGGGGTGATACGGGGTGTTTAAGGGGGGCAAGGGGGATATCCAGGGGGTGTCCAAGAGGGAGGGGTGTCTAGGTGGGAGGGGGTCCAGGAGAGGAGGGTGGGTCGGGGGCATAGGGTGCGGGAGGGGGGGGGGTTGAGGGGAATCGAGAGGGGGTGTAAGGGAGCTGTTGGGGGGGGGGGCTACTGTAGATGGGGGTGTTCAAGGGGGGGCAAGGGGGCTATCCAGTGGGCGCAAGGTGGGTGTCCTGATGTGGGGTGCATGGGGGAATTGGTGTGTCGGGGGGTGTCCATGAGGGAGGGGGTGTCCTGGACTGGGGTCAATGGCATGGGGGTGAAGGGGGGTGTTCAAGGGGGTTGTCCAGGGGGTGCATGGGGGATGTCTAGGGGGTTAAGGGGGGTGTTCAAGGGGGTGCAAGGGGGATATCTAGGGGTGCGCGGGGGGGGGGGGGTTGGTTCAAGGGGGATATCCAGGGTGGTACAAGGTGATGTCTAGGGGGGCATGGGGGTGAAGGGGGTGTAAAGGGGGGGTGCAAGGGGGTTGTCAAGGAAAGGGGGGATGTTCAGTGGGGTCTCCATAGGGGCTATTTAGGGGGCACTTGGTGGTGTAGGGGGGCTGTCTAGGGGGCGGAAGGGGTAGTCCAGGGTGCATGTGGGTGCAGGGGGTGCAAGGGGGTTTTCTAGGGGGTGCAAGGGGTGAGGGTGCAAGGGGGAGGTAAAGGGGGTGGGGCTGGGGCAGGGGGACTAACAGGGGTAAGGGGGAATGAAAAATGTGAAATGGAACATTGAATGATGATAAAATTGTAGATTATGTTTGGTATTTTCAAATACCTAACAATGTTTACTTCTCTCCATGGTTAACATGTTGATATTATATTTTTTTGGAATTAATGTAATAGAATTCTAGGAATGTGCATGCTTTATGCCATGTTGATATCATTTGAAAGTTTTTATGGACACATTACATGTTTTGATTGTTTAAATTTGATTTTAATTTTAATTATTTATATTCATGTGCACTATCAAGCTGAATGATAATTTACAAATCCTGATTTTGATACAGGTTTCAACTATTGTATATATGGGAATAAGATTATAATAGGCTGGTTTTTCCTAGTTTATAGGTGATTCATTTTCTTTACCAGTTTTTTTCAACAAATATTAAGATGAATGTGTCTTGGGATTGGAAGTTTTCACTCATGTGAGTATTCTACCTCATTTACTTTTCTGTTGTCTCTTCTATCTGCTTAAATTCATAATGCAAGCTGAGTTTATTTGTCACTGCTTTCATGTGTTATTTTGACCTTTTTAGGTGAATAGAATGTTGTTTTCATATACTAAAATTGATGTTTATATCAATACAAATGAAATTTCATTTTATTATTATACAATCATTTTTGTATGGGGAATAGGGGTATAGGGGGGTGTTCATGGGGGGGGGGGTGCAAGGGGTGTATTCAAGGGGGATGTCTAAGGGGTGAAAGGGGGCTGTCCGGGGGGGCATGGGGGTGCAGGGGGTGTCTAAGGGAGTGCACGGGGGCTGTCCAAGGGGGAAGGGTGTTGTGCAGGGGGGTGTCCAGGGGTCTGTTCAGGGGGGGAATGGGGGTGCAGGGGGTGTCCTGTGGGGTGCAAGGGGGCTGTCTAGGTGGGCATGGGGGTGTTCAAGTGGGTTCAAGTGGGTTGTCCATGGGGACTAGGGGGTGCAGTGTGGTGGCCATGGGGGTGCAAGGGGGTTGTCTAGGGGGCATGGGGCTGTCCAGGGGGCATGGGGGTGCATGGGTGGTGTTCAAGGGGGTGAAAAGGGGCTGTCCAGGGGGCATGGGGGTGCACAGGGGTGTTTAAGGGGGTGCACGAGGGCTTTCCCTGAGGGGGGGGGGGGGGTGCAAGGTGTTGTCCAACTGGGGGACAAAATTAGTTTTTTTATACAATATGAATTATATCTCTACAGTTTAATCATTGCAGTAGGGGGAATCTTTACACAGTTATAACTATGGTAGCAGGCCCCTACTCCCATAGTTTTATCTGTGGAAAGAGGCCACCTAGGGCCACAATTTAACCATGGAAATAGGGCCTTACAGCCATGGTTAAAACCATGGCACTAGGACTATACTTACAGGGCGATAGCAGCCACAATTTTCAAAAACCATGGCCATATGATATTGCCATGGTTTTTAGGCCTACAACCACGGTTCGAAACCATGGATATAGGTTAATTTTATAGTTTTGAATTCAACATATCTTATAGGAGGAAGACTGGGAAATTCCTTGGAAAACACTTCAGAGAATTCCCTCAAAATAGGCATGTCTTCCAGGATGGTTACTTCCTTAGACACAACAATCTATGAAAGATACGCATCCTCATAGGGAATTAATATCCATGCTTGAGATGATGGTGGTAAAGAAGATTCATCCTCCTCCTTGTACTTGTACAGAATCATGGGTTGATTCTCTATATAGAGAGTTATTTCCCTCTCACATAAATTTATGTTGGCTTTATTTAGGGAAAGCCAATTTATGTTTAGAATTGCATCAAATTCCACCAGAGGGAGTATGAGGAGGTTCGCTGGGAAGTTCAATTCACAAATTGTGAAAGGGGAGGAGTTATATTCATGTGATGTAATGATTTACCCATTTTCTGTTCTCACCAACATCTCTACTTTCATGATTTTTGGTGGTGTTAGGATTGTTCTACAAAAATTTTGCGATATAGAAGAATGCGTTGAACTATGGATGATGACCCTACCTTTTACATTTTGATATTGGTTCTACTTTTTTCCAACTTCGAAATATATATGAGTATGTAAACACATAAATGGTAATCTAATGACATTAAATGGATAACTTATAAAATAAATTTATTTCTCTAACATATAAATTTCTAGTCTTCAATCTATGTTATCCATGATCTAATTACCAACATATATTCTTAGGGGAATTTTTTTCCCTTAATAATGGTTCATACTAAGATTATTAATTTACCAAATAATATACCTTGGGAGTGTTGTAAGTCAGAGTGCAGCAAGGCCTATTCTCAAGCACCACTTCACGTTCGAGTCTAGCTTAAAGCGATGTTTTTGGGTTTTACCACTAGATACATCTGTGCAAGAGCCACCTCTACTTGTTCGTATCAAGACAGGGATGCATTTTTTTGATAAAGCAATTACTCTATACTTACAAAACTTTAGGGATTTTTTTCTTATACACAGTCTTATCCCTAAATATTTCACTAGGGGTTTTTTAATCCTAATCCCAAAAATAACTAAACCTTTCCTCTGATAACAACTATAAAACCCTGATCTTTATTACAAATTTAAACATGATTTATTATATAAAAATGATCTTTAGACAACTCTGAGGATCAAAATTACTAGTTTCTTGGTAAATTAGAAACATTACATAACAATCTAAGACACAAAATACAACAACTTTACTGAAAACTTCTTTTACATGACCACTACATTTTTTCATACTAAGCATTGCATGGGATTGCCTGAGGACAAACATAAGAAAAGGGTGAGCTATAAATCATAGTAAGGGAGTAAAAAAGGAATAACAAGAAGAATAGAATACATGTTAGAAAATAGAAATATCCATAGAACATAAGATAAACATGAAAATAAAGGCATGATATAACATGATTATCATAAAATGGAAATGTGGCAACAACATTTAACATGATATTAGCCTGATCCAAGGATCATGGAACAATTATCTTGAGTAAACCCTCATTGCAATTAAGTTGAAATGAGTAAACCCTCATTGCACATGGCGTATCCTGATATTATTCTTAACCCAATGCATTGAAGTGCTGTTTGGGAAAACCCTTTATAAACATTTCATTTTATCCATAAGTGTGCCACATGGATCATACAACATGGATTCATTAAACATCATAGTTGATTCCAAGAATAAGGGATGGGGAATAAATAAATGTAAGTTCTAAATCAATGTTCACATGTGAATAAAGGGTAATACCCTTGATAGATAAATGGGTATAGTATTCACTTACACGATGATTTTGAAATGGGAAATTTTGGTGTAACTTCAGCAGCATAACGATGTCAAATAGAAATCCTAAAATGGGATGATGAGAGATAATGGGGTATCTCCTAATTTGAAAATGAAATGTATAGTAAGTGGTTCATAGAAAAAAATATCCCAACAAATGTAATGGAATTTAGATGCAAAGATAAAATAATTTCTTGAATATAAAGGAGGAGAGAGAAATATCTTACGGAATTTCAACATGGAAACAGGTGTTCCTGTGAGGCATTAATGATAGAAGAAGGGGTATATAATCATTCAAAAATAAGGAGGTAAGTATAGTGGAGGTGAAAAATCATACCCTAACATTTATAATTGAAAATAAAATGGAATAATAATATATGAAAACTTGTACATAAATTAGAAAGGAAGGAAAGTGGGGATCCTTTACTTGGAAGTGTGATCCCAAAGGCTTGGGAGAGGCTTGAGAGAGTCTTCATGGGTGCATAGGGAACCTTGAGAGGATTATATTAGAAAAAAGTACAAAGTTTCCCCGAGCTCCAAATGTTTTTAGTGAAGAGGAATGGGACATTGAGTGGGGTTATATAGGAAATGTGAGTGAATTCTTTATTATTTATGTTTTGGACAAAACACATTAAACAATTCAAAACCACATACCATACCATGGTATTTTCCCATGTATTTTTCCAATGTGGAGTGGAAAAAATTATTTTATAAGGCCAATGGATGAAATTATTAAAATATTAGGCTTTCTTATGTGGAGGTGAGTCACACTCTCAAGGAAATCATTTTAAAAAGTCAAAATATTTTATAATTGTTGGAGGGTCCCCTAAAGCACCATAAAATTAATCAAAAAAATATAAAATAACATTATTTTAAAGGTAAACATATATTTTCTGAACATCCCTTTTATTGTATTTTATTACGTCACTATTGGGTCATTATGATGTCATAAAACACAATATAAATTTATACAGTATTTAATATTTACGCAAAATTTCATTTTTCTCACAAAATTATTAAAAATTAACCGTTAGATAATTTTGATACCTTGAATAAAAAAATAATATTCATTTTATCTAAATAATTTTCTAAATATGTGAATCTTACTTTTAAAATAAAAATTGGCATTTATGGAAAATTTATGGGTTTTGACAAAAACAACATTCAACCCTTAATAGAAATTACAATTGTATTCATAAAAAATGATACGTTCATTTATATTTGATAAAAAATTATTTAGTAATAATATTTTATTGAAATATTATTTAATTTAAAAATCTATTAATTAATCAAAATAGATTTCTTAATTGAATATTAACTTAAAAAATACTACTTATTCTTTAAAAACCATTTACAAAGTAACAATAATAAAATGAATGTATATTTTTTATTCTATACAAAACTAATGTACATAATCATAGATCTTGGATCTTGTTACATAACCATTTATAAAACCTTCATAATACTAAAGAGTAAGGTGTGTGATAATGAAGACTCTTGGGCGGCTTAGATAACAACGCTTGGGTGGTAATCTCTAATAACTTCCACTTCCCCTGTAGGCGGTTCTGTTCAAGATTAACGCGTTGAAGCTCGACATGGGCTTAGTTAAGAGAGAAGTAGAGTAAAGCTACTAACTTTTTGAGCTCCCAAAAATGGGCTTCTTATGGATCAATTCTACTGGATGAGTCCATCACTTCCTTTTTCTGAGTAAATTGGATTTGTTACTGCCCTATATTATCACAAATCATGTGATCACTATTCAACGGCTATATTAGATACAATAACAATTATAAATGGTAATTTAAAATCTCAAAACATAAAACGAAGGATTTTCATAAGTTTTGTATATCCATTTTACAAAATAATACATTTAATTAGATTAAGAGGAATTTTTAGGAATAAAATTTTGGGTTATAACAATTTCAGATTTGAAGAGTCATGTAAGAAGCTGGATCTTCATTTCAGGTATGTCCTTCCTTTTTCTGGAGTTTTTGAGAAAAATAAAGTTTCTGGAAATTTTTGAAGTACACGCCATGTACTTTCTGAGTACACGTCGTGTACTCTTTTCCTACTCGAAGTCGTGTACTTGACGTGTCCGGTCCACACACACGATGTGTAGGGGTGACGTGGAGGCTGATTTCAGCAGAGTACGGAATGACCTAGTACACGCTGTGTACTCTAAAATTACACACCGTGTACTTTTTTTTCACTAAACGAACTGGGGTCACGCCTGATCACCATAAACGTCTTCTTCTAGGCCTGGTTTGACCGAAAGATATTGTATGACCACGAAAATTCTCCGAATTCCCGAGCCTCCATCTTTTGGCTTATTCAACCGCTGTCGATTGCATTGGAACTGTAGTGGTGAGTTCTTCCTTCTTCTTGAGTTTCATTCCTTGATTCTTCCACTTTCTCAAGTTATCGTGGTTTGAGTGTTTTGGATTTTTTCTCAGATCTATGACGTTCAAGTGAGAATCAATAATCGTGTTTCAAGTATATCTATCTCCTAGGATCGGGGTAGGTGGTTTGTGTCTTACCATTCAAAGTCCTTGAGTTTTATGTGCAAATTCCACCACTACCCGTGAACAGGGTATTGCGTGTTTACCTTTTTGCCCTCGTTGTTTTCTTGCCTTGCTTGTATTCTTGTGTAGAGGTAAATTAATCATGTTGGAGGATAATTTGTTGCGCTTGGATGTGTTCCCATTCTTTTCTCTATTTAATACCTTTGGGTCTTGTTAGCCTTTGGCCGTTATGACTGTTGCCATGCCTTGTGTCTATAGGATGGAGTGTTTTGCATTACATGGTTGTTTCCTTGTAGAATGTTTAGAGAAGTAACTCTATAGGTTTACTTTGGTTATCCAAGTAGCACTATAGTTTTACTTTGGCCTTATAGCATTATTATGCACTGACTGGCATGGGGCTGAGGGAACCTGGTGCTATAGACTATAAAGGATATACCAAGTGAACTTCCCAGAGAGTCTTGGACATTATAGAATACAGGAGGGTAGACTGAGTGAGATTCCTCATTGAGTCATAGATAGTATAGGCCATTGAGGATAGACTGAGTGAGGTTCCCATAGTTCTTTTAGATATTATAGACTACAGGAGGGTAGACCGAGTGAGCTTCCTCAGAGAGTCTTACAATGTTTGATTTCTTTTTAAGAACCTTACCAGGCTAGAGGAGGAATTGACCAAGTGATCATCCTCAGAGAGTATTTAGTATACCTAAGGCTATAAGAGGAATTGACCAAGATAGCTTCCTCAAGTAGTCTCTAGACCTTGGGAATAAGAGGGTTAGACCGCGTGATCTTCCTCAGAGAGTCCCTGACTACCCTAAACTATAAGGGTAATTGACCAAGTAAGCTTCCCTAGAGAGTCTCATAAATTCGTATGACCAAACCAGAGGGGTTAGGCTAAGTGCACTACCCAGAGGATGGTGGTACTTCTTGGATAGGACTAGAGGGGATGGCTACAAGTACATCCCAGAGGGTTTTCCTGCTTGTTGTTTACTACTTACTATTTACTGCTTATTGCTTTGATTTTGTTGTTTACTGCTTACTGTACTTTTACCTACCATATACTCACTAACGGTTAGGCATAGATCTTCGGGTGGTTGCCTACTAGTATTTTATCTCACACCCTGTTTGGGCCATGCTTGTGGGCCCAGTAAGACTATATTGTTGCAGGTATAGACAAGGGCAAGCGGCCTTTGACTTCTAGTACTTGATTTCTTGGAGTAGAAGAGCAAGGGACCAAGATTTGGCTTGTGATGCTAAGGAGCTTTTTTTCTTTTCTTTTATACTTGTTTTGGTACTGTGGTGTTTTCCATCATTGATACATGTTTGGATACTTTCCTAGATATGTATTTTTCATCATTCCATATATACATATGTTCTCCAGTTTGTTGATTTAGTCTTCTGCTATTTGTTATTGTTGGTTATTCACTGCTTCTACTATTTCATGATTAATTATTTCCATTGTGTACTCTTCCAATAAGGGAATAATATCCCCACTATCACACCCAAGGCCCTCGCTGCTATTTGGTAGCCTCTGGCGTTTGGGGAAATGTGCTTGAGGCCATGTGACCAACCGGGTATGGGGCACCTCTGGGTGTCTTCTAGAACTGGGACGTTAAAAAGTGGTATCAGAGGAATTATTTTCTCTTGATTTACTATTTAGAGACTTTATCCAGGGATAGGATGGATTCAGTACTTAGTAATAAGTTGTTCCCAGGAGTAGCTAACCCATGTACAGGGAAAATCCATACTACCTCGTTTATTGTAGTTTTCTGGTTTTGAGATTTTACGGTTGATATGATTTCATCTAGAGCGATTCACATGACTTGCATTGTTATTATTGTTTGGCTATTACAGTTATATTTATGTCGCAACCTGATGAGATGAGGGTATGCGGTATCATGCATCATATAGGCACTTGTTAGAAATCACATTCCATGCATTCTTGCCATGCCATCTAGGGTGCATTAGCGATTGAATGTTGTTGTGATATACTCTGTGTAGATTATGTATTCTATTGTGATAGATGATTGGTAGAATCCCTGCTGTTGTGATAGAGAAATTTATTATGTTGTAATTTGCTTAAATGAATGCCAAATTTTGATTCTTGAGGTGTTATGGGCCCTCTTGAATTGGGAGTTGGTGGATCATGATCTTATTTTCTTTTGTACATGACTGTAGGATATTCAAAGCTTTGATTCGCAGGGATTATCGGCCCGCACGGATTCGAATTAGGCACCTATTTGCCTTGATTTCAGTGTTTCTGTGCTTATATGCAATTTCCGAGCTACTGCCCAGAAAAACCCAGAATACATGGTGTGTACTTTCTGGATACACGCTGTGTAGTTTTCAGGCCATGTCACTATCCGTGTGAGAAGAAACATGGTGTCGTGAAAATAACTTCAGGAACACGCCGTGTACAGTAGGTGCACGCCATGTAGTTTAGAGCCATGTACCCAGCTGTGTAACTAACAACACAGTCTGAGGAAGCTCGAGTAGAACACGCCTTTTAGTTTTGCCCCAGGTACCCGGACGTGTCACGAAAAAACACGGGTCAGTGTTATCTTCTCCTATACATGTCGTGTTTGTTTGGAACACGCCGAGTAAGGGAAGCCATGTTGAAGGCCGTGTAACTAACAACACGGGCCACTGAGACCTTTTCTAGTACACGCCGTGTCCCTAAAGAACACACCGTGTAGTATGGGGTTAGTTTGGACCGTGTGGGTTAGCCATGTAAGGAGACTCGGGAAGGGGTATAGAGTTCAAGTACACACCATGTGTAGGAACAACACGTCGTGTAGTTTGGGGTGTTACACGACCAGTAGTGGCAGGAGTACACGCCCATGTTAATGGAAAAAGAAGACATGTCGTGTAGTTTTTATACACGCCGTGTAGTCGTGTTTTGTAAATCTTGATAGTTTCTTTCCCCTGTTCCCGTTTTGTACTCATGTGTTTTCAGTCTTTGATTATCCTGATCTAAGGTGTGCTTTTGATCTTTTAGAGATATGCCTCCGAGGCATCCACCGGTTGTACGTCAGTTTCCAGACAGTGATTAGACACCAGATATAGACGATCAGGGACCTCCTATTGATCCTCCTGCTATTCCATCCTTGGCACCAGCAGTTATACCCGTCGTAGGCGTCGGTGCACAGTTCAGGGAGGATTTCCTAAGGATAATGCAGAATTTTCAGGGAGTGCCGCCTCCTGCCCCGTCGATGGCTGAGTTGAGGAGGGTTTTTTAGCATCAACATCCTCCTAAATTCTTAGAGGATAGAGGACCCCAGGCTGCAGAGTCATGGTTCAAGGCCACCCTGACTATCTTTGAGCACCTGGAGATACCTCTAGAGAAAAGGGTAAGGTTGGCCACCTATATGCTCTGGGACACCGCCAAGAGGTGGTGGGAGGTGATCTCATAGTCAGGGTGCCAGTAGGGTATGTCATGGGATGAGTTTCAACACACCTTCTATGACTACTTCTATCCAGAGACCCTGAGGGCCGATCGAGCTCAGGAATTTATGAGTCTGCAGCAGGGTACTCTTTCTGTTATAGAGTACTCGTCTCGCTTCACTGAGCTGCATCATTTCACACTGATCCTAGCAGGTGATGAGTTGTTTCTTACTAGGATGTTTGAGGATGGTCTCAGGCAGGAGATCCATTCCTAGGTAAATATCTTCCAGTTGACTTTTATATCCTCCATCGTAAAATAGGAGTTTATTACTGAGCGCAATATGAGGGATTCTGGAACATTGAGCCACAACGGTTCATCATCCATATATGATGTTCCTCCTACGGATAGTAGGAAGCATCGCAAAGAGTCTTCTCAAGGAGATCAGGGTTCGCGGGATGCATCTTCTAGCAGCCAGGTTTTATGCTACCAGTGCAGTAGGAGTGGTCATACTAGGCCTCAGTTCTAGAGAGATCCGATGGAGTGCTGATCTTGCACCAAGATGGGCCATCCTCAGTACTTTTGTCAGATCTTCTCACCTTCAGCTGGTGGTAGGGGTTCTTCTATGACCCCGCGTTCTGGAGATGCTTCACCAGTTTCCCACCATTTTGAGAACTGGAGTTCTTTCTTCCATTCAGGATGAGGTTGAGGTCGTGGACGTGGGGGTCAGTCACCAGGTCATCAGCAAAAGCAGAGTATATCAGCTCAGAGCGGCCATCCAGGGGTGCAGGGCCATGTTGCAGGCCAGTCTTTCACCATGGAGCAGACCTCTCAAGAGCAGGATCCCGACCCTTATATAGTTCTAGGTATAATCTTAGTAGACTCAGTTTTATCTTCATCACTTTTCAACACTGGTGCTTCCCATAGCTTTACCTCTGTTTCGGTTTTGGAGTTCCTTGGGATATGTATCTTTTCATCTGCTGACTTGTTGAATCGTGACATGTTGTTGGGAACGAGGACATCTAGTGTACGTCAGTGCAGAGAGTTCCCTCTAGAGGTTGCAGGGTGTCACTTCTTATGGGAGCTCTATGTCCTAGAGATGTCGGGCTATGACGTCATTCTTGGGATGGACTGGTTGGTTGCTTTCCAGGCATTCGTCGATTGCTATCGTCGTAGGGTGAGTTTCATATCACCAGAGGGAAGATCTTTCCTTCATAGAGGCGAGTGGGATGTCAAGGTAGGTAGAGCTGGACCAGAGCATCATGGGCTCAGAGAAGTTACAGCCCAGATTGCCAGTCTTTATCTAGATGACCAGGGGACTTCACAGTTAGGCTTTCCCCTAGTGTTGGATCGTTTCCGAGATGTCTTTCTAGAAGAATTTTCAGGTTTTCCCCCGGAGCATGAGGTAGAATTCTCGATTGAGCTCGTGCCAGGAGTAGCACCGGTTTCCATTACTCCTTCTAGGATGGCTACACCTGAATTGCAGGAGCTCAAAAAGCAGCTAGAGGAGTTGCAGGAAAAGGGTTTCATCTGACCCAGTACCTCTCCTTGGGGTTCACCTGTCCTGTTTGTGAAGAAGGCAGACGGTACCCTTAGGCTTTTTGTGGATTATCAGAAGCTAAACTAGTAGACGATCAAGAACCGATATCCATTTCTAAGGATAGATGACTTCTTTGATCATCTTCAAGGAGCCCTGGTGTTCGCGGAGATCGATTTGAGGTCCAGTTATCATCAATTGTGCATTAGACCATCAGATATTCCTCTTACAGCCTTCAGGACCAGGTATGGTCTATACGAGTATACATTCATGCCATTCGATCTCACGAACCCACCTGCGGTTTTCATGGCACTGATGAACCGAGTGTTCCATCCGTACTTGGAATCCTTTATCGTGGTCTTCGTGGATGATATCTTGATATACTATCACACTCGACACGACCATGCCACAAATATTGAGATCGTTCTGAGTACACTAATAGAGCATCAGCTGTATGCTAAACTCTCAAAGTGCCACTTTTGGATGGATCATATTCACTTCTTGGGTCACGTCATCTCAGAGAAAACATTTTCAGTGGACCCAGAGAAATTGAGAGCTGCAGTTTCCTGGGAGTAGCTGAAGAACGTCTTTGAGGTGTGGAGTTTTCTAGGGCTGGATGGATACTACAGGAATTTCATACAGGACTTCTCATGCCTAGCAGTACTGTTGACAGGTCTGATCAATAAAGGGGTGATGTTTTTATGGTCAGATCCTTATGAGTATGCCTTTCAGGAGCTGAAGGGGAGGTTGATGTCAGCACCGATAATATTCTTGCCAGAGCCATACAATGGCTACACTATTTACTATGATGCTTCAGGTATCAGGATGGGAGCTGGGCTTATGCAGGGAGATGGAGTCGTTGCATATGGGTCTCAGCAGTTGAGGCCACATGAGAGGAACCACCCGACACACGATCTAGAGTTGGCAGCTATTGTTCATGCCTTAATATGTTGGATACACTACCTTCTGGGAGAGCACTTTGTGGTTTTCACCAACCACAATATTCTCAAGTATATCTTCACTCAGCATGATCTGAATTTGAGACAGCGCAGTTGGGTCAAGTATCTTCAGTCCTTTGACTTTGAGCTCACCTATACACCGGGAAAGGGTAATGCAGTGGCTGATGCTTTGAGAAGGAGAACTCAGATTTAGGTAGTTCTGGAGGCCAGCAGTGAGTGGCAGCTCATGGGTTTGTTCTCTAAGATGCATTTAGAGGTGAGCGAGATGTAGGGACAAAATTTCCTTTTATCTGTGGATGTTACCTCTACACTTCTTGATCTGGTGCGGATGAGGCAACTATCAGATTCAGTGGCCTTAGTCCTACGGGAGAGTGTGTTAGGAGGGGACCCTCTTTCGGGATAGACAGTGAGCGAGGGTGAGATCTTGCGTTTCCAGGGATGCGTATGGGTTCCAGCAGACATACGCGAGAAGTGGATGTAGGATTTTCATTCCTCAGTTTAGGCAGTTCATCCTAGCATCACCAAGATGTATCGTGATCTACACCGCCAGTACTGGTGGCCAGGTATGAAGAAATATGTTTCTAGTTTTGTCATGAGATGTTCTACTTGTCAGCAGGTGAAAGTAGAGCATCAACGACCAGTAGGGATTTTGCATTAGTTACCTATTCTCGAGTGGAAGTGGAGCGATGTCATGATGGACTTCATGACTGGGTTACCGAGGTCACCTCAGGGGAGTGATGTTGTTTGGGTTATCGTCGACAGGCTTACGAAGGTTTTACACTTCTTGCCGATCAAGGAGACCTTCAGTTTTGATGATCTGGGATGACTGTACATCCGAGATATTGTACGTCTACATGGAGTTCCACACTCCATTATTTCAGACAGGGATTCACGTTTTAATTCTCGGTTTTGGTAGGGACTTCATACGGCTTTGGGTACATAGGTACTTTTGAGTATAGCATACCATCCCCAGACTGATGGCCAGTCCGAGCGCACGATCCAGGTGCTTGAGGATATGCTCCGATCATGTATTCTAGACTTTGGCGGTTCCTAGGAGAAAGATATACATCTTGTGGAGTTCTCCTATAACAATAGTGTTTAGGCGACCATTAAGATGGCACCATACGATGCTCTGTACGGTAGGCCAGGCTGATCACCCTTATGCTGGCTGGAGGCAGGAGAGGCAACTCTACTGGGACCTCATCTTGTTCAGAAGACCTTAGAGAAGATAGAGTTTATTTGGAAAAGGATGGCTACCGAACAGTCTCGACATAAGTCTTTTTCTGATCAGGGGAGATGACCTTTGGAGTTTGAGGTCGGAGATCAGGTTTTTTTGTGTGTCGCACCAAGTTTGGGACACAAGAGGATTTAGAGACAGTGAAAACATTCACCGTGGTACGTCGGGCCATTTGAGGTTTTATAGAGAGTTGGGTCGGTTTCCTATCGGTTGCAGTTGCCCTAGAGGTACCTAGCCATGCATGACATCTTCCACGTCTCTCAACTCTGACGTTACTTTTTAGACCCGTCACGTGTCTTTCAGCCCGACGAGGTTGAGCTCGAAGTGGATGCGTCGTTTGAGGAGCATCCTATTCGGATTGTCGATCACAGTACAAAGGTTCTTCGTGGGTGGTTTGTTCCTTTAGTACTGGTGATTTGGAAGCATGGGCGAGTATAGGATGAGACCTGGGAAAGGGAGGCCAATGTATGATTGTAGTTGCCGGAGCTGTTCGGGGTTTCTTCTTCTACACCTCTCTAGGGAAATTCGGGGACGAATTTCTTTAAGGGGGGAAGTTTGTAAGAACCCGGATCTTTGTTTCAGATATGTCCGTCCTTTTTCTAGAGTATTTGAGAAAAATAATTTTTCTGGAAATTTTTGATGTACATGTCGTGTACTTTCTGAGTACACGCCGTGTACTCTTTTCCCGCTCGATGCCATGTACTGGCCATGTTTGGGCCACATGCACGGTGTGTAGGGGTGACCTGGAGGCCGATTTTGGCAGAGTATGGAAAGGACGAGTACACGCCATGTACTCTAAAATTACACACCATGTACTTTACTTTTTTTTCACTAAACAGACCGGGGTCGCGCCTGATCACCATAAACATCTCCTTCTAGGCCTGGTTCGACCGAGAGACGTCGTACGACTGCGAAACATCTCTGGATTCCCTATCCCCCATATGTTGGCTGATTCGACCTCCGTATATTGCATTGGAACCACAGTGGTGAGTTCTTCCTTCTTCTTGAGTTTCATTCCTTGATTCTTCCTCTTTCTCACGTTATCGTGGTTTGAGCATTTTGGACGTTTTCTCAGATCTATGATGTTCAAAAGAGAATCAGTCATCGTGGTTCAAGTATATCGATCTCCTATGATCGAGGTAGGTGGTTTGTGCCTTACCGTTCAATGTCCTTGAGTTTTATGTCCAAATTGCACCACTACCCGTGAATGGGGTTTTGCGTGTTTACCTTTTTTCCCTCGTTGTTTTCCTTCCTTTCTTGTATGCTTATGTAGAGGTATATTAATCATGTTGGAGGGTAATTTGTTATGCTTGTATGTTTTTCCCATGTGTTTCTTTGTTTATGACCTTTTGGTCTTGTTAGCCTTTGTCCGTTTTGACTGTATCCATGCCTTGTGTCTATAGGATGGAGTGTTTTTCATTACATACTTGTTGCCTTGTAGACTGTTTATCCAAGTATCTCTATAGGTATACTTTGGTTAGAAAAGTAGCTCTATAGGTGCCTTTGGCCTTATAGCATTATTATGCACTGACTGGAATGGGGTTGAGGGATCCTGGTGCTATAAACTATAAGGGATAGACCGAGTGAACTTCCTAGAGAGTCTTGGACATTATAGACTATAGGAGGGTAGACCGAGTGAGCTTCCTCAATGAGTCTTTGACAGTATAGGCCACTAGGGATAGACCGAGTGATCTTCCCAGAGTGCCATTAGATATTATAGACTACAGGAGGGTAGACTGAGTGAGATTCTTCAAAGAGTCTTACCTTGTTTGATTTCTTTTTAAGAACCTTCCCAGGCTAGAAGAGGAACTGACCGAGTGAGCTTCCTCAGAGAGTCTGTGGTATGACTGAGTCTATAGGAGGAATTGACCAAGATAGCTTCCTCAGAGAGTCTCTAGACCTTGGGACTAAGAGGGTTCGACCATGTGATCTTCCTCAGAGAGTCCCTGACTACCCTATACTATAAGGGAAATTGACCGAGTGAGCTTGCCTAGAGAGTCTCATAAATTCGTTTGGCCAAACCAGAGGGGTTAGGCTGAGTTCACTGCCCAAAGGGTTGTGGTACTTCTTGGATAGGACCAGAGGGGATGGCTATGAGTACTTCCCAGAGGGTTTTCATACTTGTTGTTTACTGCTTACTGTTTACTGCCTTTTTCTTTGCTGTTGTTGTTTTCTGCTTACTGTACTTTTACCTTCCATATACTCAATGACTGTTAGGCACAAATCTTCGGGTGGTTGCCTACTGGGATTTTATCTTACACCCTGTTTGGGACATGATCTTGGGCCCAAGCAGACTATGTTGTTGCAGGTATAGACAAGGGAAAGTGCCCTTCGACTTCTGGTATTTGATTGCTTGGAGCAGGAGATCAAGGGACCAACCTTTGGCTTGTGATTCTGAGGAGCTGTTTTTCTTTTCTTTTGTACTTGTTTTGGTACTGTGGTGTTTTCCAGCATTGATAATTATTTGGATACTTTCCTAGATATGTATTTTGTGTCATTCCATATATACATATGTGCTCTAGTTTGTTGATTTGTCCTTCCATGATTTATTATTGTTGGTTATTCACTGCTTTCGCTATTGCATGTTTATTTATTTCTACTGTGTACTCTGCCAATGAAGTCATAGTTTCCCCACTATCACACCTAAGGCCCTCGATGCTAGTCGACAGCCTCTGGAATTTGGGGAAATGCTCTTGAGGACATGTCACCAAATGGGTACGGGGCACCTCTGGGTGGCTTCTGAAACTGGGACGTTACAAGTCAAATCCTATTTTAAAGGAAGAATAGTTTTAAAAGACAACATTGTGGGATCTTGGTCAAGATAACAAGGGTTGGACCTCTCAAATCTCTAGGTACATTAGGATATTTAAATATATAATCAATACTCTTTGAAAATCCCTTAAAAATTCTCTAATAAGGCTTTGAATTAGGTTTACATAAAATAAAAAATAAGAGGGGTGGAACTAGAAAATAGAAAAAAACTGGGAAAACCGCAGATGAGTCACTAATGGGTGAGTCATTGACGTTGATCCACTACTGGGAGGGATACCGATGCGACCTACCGACATTGAGCCACCGATGTTGAGCTACCGATGTTGAGTTACCAACTCCATACCCTACTGACGACCTGACCTACTAACACCTCGACCTACTGATGCCCTGACCTATCGATGCTGACACTCCTGATGCACTGATGCCGACACACCGACATGCTGATGCACTGACATAATGATGCACTAACATGATGACCCACTGACATATCGATGCACTGACATGCCGACACACTGACATGCTAATGGAAAAACTAGAAATTTGGAAAACTATTGAAGTAATCCACCGACATCTCCTTGAACACCTCAAACATTGGATTTTCACAACGAAATGGGCTGGGTAAATCTGGTTTTTTACATGAAAATTATAAAATAATACATTAATTTGAGGAAAATTATACTTATTATTTATACTAATTTCTTTGATCTCCTAATAATTGATACAAAACCTCAAGTACCAATCCATCATTTTCATAAATAGGATTGGCCCCCCATGTGAAACATTAGGATGCATATATACATCATCACACATGTCCTATAGTTTTTATTCTATTTAACATATTACACATGGGCCATTATGTAGGGAGTCTTGGATATAAGTTTCTCATTAGGGATGAGTTCAATATAAAACTCAACATCATGTTCAGGTGGATGTTCTGTTAATTCTTATAGAAATACATTAATGTATTCATGAATAATAGGTAAATAATATGACCTTAGGATGTGTTTCTAAATTATAGATTTAGTTTTATCATCTTATTTCTCTTTCTTTAATTTTATTAAGGTGTGCTATTATAGGTATATAAATAAATGATTCAGATAATGATGTATATCTCTTAAAAACAAAGAATTATTTGTCCACTTTATAAATAGTTATATCTTTATCTTGATAATAAAATCATTCATTATACTTTGAAATAGAATCCATGCTGAAGATTTTGTCAAATTCAATTATTGGTATGAAAATAAAGTATGTAACTAGGGAATATATATGAATTTAAACATAAGATACTCAATATATAACTTTTAAAATAAGATTCACACTTTGTTTCTAGATTGATTACTCTTTCCTCATATTGTTAAGGGATGATTTAACAGAATCATCATAAATTAAATATATAAATATTTCATAGATATGGAGTCAAATAAATAATTATATACTATTGATTATATGATCAAACCACATATTATCACAAGATTTGGGACTTCAAACATGGTATTAGTGATCACATAATAATGGAATTTCTATTTTATAAATTTGAAGTAAATTCCCTTGACACTTGGGGATTTTTTTCCAATAGAACCTAATCAAATTATAATTGAATCATTAGACATTGGAATATTATTTATTTCACCTGTATAAATATCCTAATGGTATTTCACACCACACTAGAAACAATATTCAATTCTCTTTAAGCATGTTTCATTATGTATCATTCCATAACTATTTTACATTATAAATTAAATATTTTTTTGTTTAACTTTTTCATATTTCTTTCATACACGGTGTTCAGGTGGATGCTTGTTTTAATGATTTTCATAGAAAAACCATGAAATGGATAATTCTTGAATTTTTTTATAGAGATTTAATAATAGATATTTTAAATACTTCAATTGAAAAAATAATCATCGATAAAAAAAATTGATACACTATCTTCAGTATCTTCACCTTGAGGTGATCAATGTACAAACAGTTGGGTTTCAACCAATTGAAAAAGATAATCACATAAAATTTATGGAAAAAAATAAATATTTTTGTTAATGGGAAAGATAAAAATGATATTCTCATTTTATTTTTAGAAAATGTATATATAATATTGATGGGTCTTAATACAACTAAATAAACTTGGGAAAAACTCAACAGTAAAATCAAGAGAAATTAAAAATCAAAGGAAGTAAAGATAAAAATCTGGATAATAATGTTTGAAAATATGAAAATGGTATATGATAAAACTATTGAAGTGTACTTCATAAATTTTGATGAAAATTTTAGCATCTTTATAGGATTTAAAATAGCATGGAATATTCTTCCAATATTAAGAGACTTGTGAAAAACTCTCTAATTAGTATTGATCTTAAAATTTATTCTTTAAATAATATATATGATTTATCTATTGATGAATTACATAAACATCTTGTATTATATGAGACAAGGAAATATCCATAATTCAAAAAGATTATTAATGATGAAATGGATTTTGAAGATATGAAGAAGCTGAAAATTCATGATCTATATCATGAGATTGTGGAACTCAGTGAATATGAATATAAATAACATTATGATTAATAAAATGACAGAATCTTGTCTATTATCTCTATTTTTTTTAAAAAGAAATTTAAAGGATAGTAAAATGTAAAACTCCCCCATAAATTTTTTGAGTTTGGATGAATTAAACAGTTCTCTAAGAATTTTCTGAATAAGAAAGTTATAGAATATTGTTGTGATTTTGAAAATAACCCTTGACATAAGATGTGGACAAAAATAGAAAAGAAAAATAATAAATTCACTAAAATTAAGAAAAAGTTTATTGAAAATAATAAAAGAAATATGTTATGTATGAAATATGAGCATGACTCTATTAATAAATGTTACTTAGGAGATAAAAATTTAGAGAAGTTTAAAACTATCATTTCAAATTTTGATAGAAAGAAAGATACATCTAACAGGGAAGAATAAGAAGATGGTGAAGAAACCTAAAAGGAATATTAGTAGAGATTAAAACATGCGTTGTATCCTGAAGAAAAGGAAAAAACAAGTAATAATTCAAAACTATAATGAAATAAATTGATTAATATAATTATGTAAAAGAAAATTTACATATAAATGAAGACGTGTGCATTAAGAAAATTTAAAACCTCAAGATAAAAGCTATAGGATAAGAAAAATGGTGGATTATAATTTGATAAAACTCACAAATAAGAAAGATGATGTTTTTAAAACTCAATAAAAACTACATTAGGATGAAAGTTTATTTAAGAATATGAGAAATAATTTCAACAATTATTTATAGGTAAATGATTTAATATCTAAATCTTTTTAAAGAACTCATAACAAGAATGATGTGAAATCTATACCCAGTAATGAAAAAAGTTTATATGAATTTTCTAACCATGAATTTGTTTGAAACTATATTGGGAATTATTAGGTTGAGAAAGGATGTGATAAAAAATAACATAATGAAATGTTGAAAAAACCTATATAATAATTTTTTCCATGCCAAAGGGATTTAGATATAGAAATATGTATTGAACCTCAACAACCTCATCAGAGGGAAAGATCATATTTCTAGAGAAGATCAAGGTTCATTAAATATTGTTGGTTCTATTGTATATATGGTCACAAGGTGGTAATTGTTTGGCACAATATATCTCTCCCTAGAATTACTCAAGAATTTATGGGGATAAACAATTTAATAAATGAAAATTACTTTCATAAGTTGCAAGAAGAAAAAAATCAATCATCATATTCTAAATGGATCCCAATAAATAACTAATTTTATTTCCATATGGAATATTGTGGATGGTGTTACCAACCATGTAACTATATTGAAGAATATATGGAAAAATTTCCTGGCTAAATTTATTATTATAATAAATAAATGGAAGTTGTAAAGAATAAAATTTACGAAAGTGATTTTATTATTGTGACTACTATAAAATCTAGGAAAATGAATAAACTGTGGATTCTCAAAAGTGTTTGTTCCTAAAATATTATAGGTGATACAAATATCATGAAGGATATTTAAGAATAAGAAAGTGTGGTAACATTCATAAATGATAAATATTTAAAAATAAAATTAATTTGAACAACTGAGATACAATATAAGAAATTATAATAGAAAGAAGTTCTATTTTTTATGGGATTAAAAATAGATTTATGAGTATTAGAAAACATTATGATGATGGTAAGGAAGTAATTTTCAGAAAATATTCATTTATCTTCAAAATTTTGAGAGTTAGAATTTTTTTTCTAAGGATTGAAATAACTAAAATTAATCTATCCAGGATTAGAGATAGTTTTATCTTGTGTTACTTAAGTGTTGTGGATGAAAATAAGTTTTAGCATCAAATACTTGAGATACATGTCTATAAAACCATGAGAAAAAATTTGGAGGGTGGTGTTATAAGAAACATACAAAAAAGGAAAAATGATAATGCTTGTACAACTTTATTGAATGGAATGATGGTCAGTGGAAGACATAAGAATATGGAAAACCAATCCACCATACCTCTGGATCTCATACAATCCGATCTTTCTAGGATGGTGATATATAAATAAAAAAATGTGATTTTTAATTTATTACATTCATTTATGAGTTCACTACGATGAATTCCATACTATTTATAAAACATAAATCAGTGCCTATATATATGATTGGATGATTCAAAAATTGAAACCTCTATCTTATTACAATAAATATTTTCATCATGGTCTGAAATATAATCCATACCGAGGATTATATCAATCTAAATCATAGGTATGATGATGAGATCAGCAGATAAAGAACATTTATATGCCCTAATGGGAATGGATCCACATGACTTTGTAGCAATGATACTTCCCTTAAGAGTTTTAACTGAAAAATTCGTTGTTAAATAAAATTGGAAATATCTAATTTTCTTAGCAAACTGGGAAGATATGAAACAATGTGATGATCCAGAATCAAATAATTCATTTTCTAAACTTGAGGAAACCATTAAATTGCCTGCCACCACGTCTTTCAGAGCTTCTACCTCAGTAGTAGTGATATCATAAGCTTGACCTTGATCCCTTGGCCTTTTCTGAGGTAATATCCCCTGATTCATAGGAAATTCATTTGTATATTGTCCCATTTCCCTGTAGTTATAGCATTGAACATCAGTAGTTTCGTTTTTCCCCTTACAATCACGAGCTTGGTGGCCTTTTTCACCACACTTGTAACAGAAACTCATTCCCTTCAAGCAAGTACTGGGGTGTTTCTTCCCACATTTACTACAGGATTGATATTAAATTTTTCACTTCTTCCCCTTATTTCTATTTCTAGAGTGATCAGCAGATATATTCTTCTCTTTCTTTTCATTAAAGTCGTAAGACATAGAGAATTCTTTTTCTATCTTGATAGACCATGAGACAATATCTTCATACGATGATAAGGATTGTGACACCAATGCTTGACGAAGAAATTGTTTTAACCCATCAAATAAACGATCAATTTTATTTCTTGGGTTACGTATATAATCTCTAGCATACCTTGCTAACAATGTAATTTTAGCCTCATACTTTGCGACATTCTCATCCTACTTTTGTCTTAGACTCAGAAATTGCCTTTCAATATCTGCTTGATGGTCACGAGGAAAGTATTTTTCTAAGAAAAGCTCTTTGAACTCCCTCTATTCCATATTTGATACTTAATCATATTCCTTTGTGTTTTTAATCAATTAACACCATTGATCAGCATCTCCAGTGAGGCGGTAAACTGCCATGATAACTTTTTCCCTTTCACTACTCCCCAAGGCATGTAATATTATCTCTAAGGAATTTATCCATTGCTTAGCTACTAAGTGATTTGTACTCCCATTTAATGTTGGTGGTTGTTGCCTCATGAAGCGATCTAACATTTATCCTACATGCTGTGGATCAGGGTGCTCCATACGGGTAAGTTTATTATTCATAACCTGAGTGTGTTTTCCCAGTATGGTGATTAGCTGATCAGCACCAGTTGCATCACCAGCTTCACAATAATTATCTTGAGTAGGAGGGAAATCCCTACATGGAGTGCGTGCATTGATATGGTTTCCTTTTCTTACATTAGGCACCATTTCTAAATAATGACATACACTAGATTAGTTTTTGAATTTCAATACATAAATTCAAACATGTAAAACACTTAACATAAATTGAACAGTTTATGGATATAATCCATAATCATAAAAATATTTTCTCTGAGAAAGTAAATACTCATAAACCCTTCATAATGGTTTGTAAAGAAAAATGAGAATTATCCTAATAATATCCCTCAGGAGTGTTGTAACCAAGAGTGCATCAAGGAATGTTGTCGTGCACTGGTTCCCGTTCGAGTCTAGCTCAAAGCGGTGTTTTTGGGTATTACCCCTAGGTACATCTGTGCCAGATCTGCCTCTACCTGGTCGTATCCAGACAGGGGATGTATTTCATGGAAATCACAAAAAATCTATACAATACCAAAATTCTAGGAATTTCTTCTATACTAATCCTCAAAGTCCATCTTAGGTCTATGTGCTCTAATCAGAGTTTATCTAAATCTAGCTCCCAAGGTTTGTAAGAAACGTCCTCTGATACTAACCGTAATGCCCCGAACCCAGTTACCCAGAGTCGGTGCATTATTACCTAACATTGGCATGATAAAAAAATATCAAGTCTCGAAATAGCGATTAGTTTAGTAGTCTTGGAAACACTAGATACATTCATAAAGTTTACATTTACATCATAAAGTGGAAACTACAACAACATCTTGTCTCCACACTCATATCCCCTTATACTATCCCTTTAGGTCATTCATAAAATACTTCTTCACATCCTGGGAAAAAATAAAACATAGAAAGGGGTGAGCTCAAATGCCCAGAAAGGATAACAATATAGCAGAAACATTTATAAATAATCATAAACATTTAAGGCAATGTATAACTAAAACAAAAGCATTTTAAACTTGAAATTCAGAATAATATGGTAGAAATAAAATGAAATAATTCAATTTACTTATTCACATGGATATTCTACTAGTCTAATAATCACATGCAATATCAATAACCACTTTCATAATGATGAAATGCATAATGCCAGATTATCATAACCACATAGTCAAGGCCTTATGCCAAGACTGCTAATATGATTTTGTCAAGGCCTTGTTCCAAGACACTAGTTTGTCTCATGAGATGTACCGATGCATTGAGGAGCTATATCGGGCTCCACCCGTCACTTATTAAGTCCAATGCATTCCTCATATGAACAGGTTTAAACATAACATAAATATTCATATTAAAACTAGCATATGAAATGTCAATACTTTCTCCACAAACCATGAATGGTATAAAAATAATACATCCATAGTTAAACATATCACAATACCTTAAATACTATATTAATGTTTTCTATCATAATTAATCAACTTCAAATAAGCTTAAAATCCATCAAAGGAAATTGACATAGATGAAATCAAAACTATTTGAGGGAAATATCTCTTTTTTTAAATCATTTAAAAGCCATATAATTATAAAATTAAACATTTAATTTTAAAATATTATTAAAATCTTTTATGTGAATCTTTGATGATTTTATAAAGGGGGAAAATAGCTGCACCCGTCTTATAAGTTAAAAAAACATTCTTACCTTAATTTTGTCGAAAAGGTTAAAAAGGACCTTGTTTGGAAAGAGACGGAATTATTCTTTTATAAACATATTATAAAAATTCAACAAGGGTATAAATGACTTTAACCCATATTCTATAAAATAGGTAGAATGATTTGAAATGCATTATTAAGAAACAAGGATGTTGGTGATAAAGAGGTCCCAGTAGATAATTACGTATAAACAACCTCGGATAATGAAGAGATTGTGAAATAAATCCTTACCTTGTACTTTTACTTGGTTGAGGGTAGGTTAAAATCCTGTATAATGGTGAAATAATTGTTATTAAATTATACAAGATTCATATACATTAATATGATATCATATATGATCTTTTAACATTGATTTGTTAATAATATCTTAGTATTATCATCATTTCGGGTGTTAACAGATTCGTTTTCCTTTATATTCTTTGTTATGTGAGCCATATTTGTTATGGATGAGATGTATATTATTAATATCCAAAATTATATCATATATCTAAAAATTATTTTTAATCATCAAATGAGAATTAGACTTGAATGGATACGATGGGGAATGAATCTCATCGCGTTCGTGGAGATGATAGTCCGTACGTACGCACGAGCAACAATATCATTCTTTTTATTTTAAAATAATATATAAATGGATGGTATATCATATATAGAGAATCATTATCATTTTATATTTATTAATTACATCAATTAAACATCATTATCATACCCATCAAAATAATAATTTTTTGAATAAGAAATACACCACGACGTGGGGACGGTAAGCCGTATGTACGCACGTAGGGTGACATGTCATTCAAAGGATGGATAGAGTAATGAATATAGATGTACCATATTTATAATAAAATCATTATATATAAAAGATACTGGAGTTATTATTTTATAATGGAAATAAAAAAGAAAGAAGAAGTTGAGGAAGAAAACAACTTGAAAGAGGGTGGTGAAAACATTACCTCTTCTTCAGGTTCTTCCATTTGATTTGATCAAAATGGCTCCTTAGGTTGGATTTATTATCAAACTAAGGATCTATGTTGAAGTGAGGGAAGTTTAGAGAATATTTGGGCAGGGTTTGGCCGATCCAAAAGTCTTTGAAGGCGTGAATTTGAGAGAAGGGGGAGTACCCTTTTATAAGAGGGGTGAGGGGCACCTTTGGAACAACTAGAAATATTATTTTATAATAAATTCATATTCGGTTTCTAATGTCTCCAAAGTGGATTATTTAAAGTTTAAGGTGGGGATGTGTCTAAATCCATTCAACATATAGATTTTAGACAGGTTTGGGTCACTATATTAACCTTATCATTTATGTTTAACTCTTAGTTAAATAGTTTTACATTTACCATGTCTCTTTGTATTTTTATATTATATAGTTAATAATCATACTATATACTACAAAAATACCCCAAGTGGTACCTTAATGATACAACGATCATTATATAAGTTCTTTGTCCGAATATTAGATTTTTAGGAATATAATATCAATTAATAATATAATATTTTTCTTAAAAACGCTTTTATGTCAATTTTGACATTATTGGGTATTTTGTTTTTGATAATATCATAACAACATTATTACTTAGAATTTTTTTTATAACCAATCCTAATATGTGATATTAACCTATAAAATTAGTTTAATTCATAAAAAGTCTCAAATTACATTTATTTTGTTATTTATAATATCAATTATTTTAATATTTCATTAATTAGGTAATTACAGTATCACCACTGTGTCATACAAAAATTAAATTATTTAATGTCTAAAAATTATAAATAAAATAAAATTTTATAAGAAATATTTTTATCTTTATAATGAATATTTAAAATTGAATTTATCTTATGTATAGCCCTATATTAAATATGTTTTAGTTATTAAACATTAATTTTAACTCTTTTAACTCTTCTTTGAATTAAATAATAATAAATGTCCTAATCTAATCCAAGTGGAACTAAATGATAATATATTGTTTCTAAGGTTGTTTTTGGTTGAGATAAACTTGTCCAATAGAATTAGGACATGTGTTAGGGTAATATTAATATCATT
Source organism: Viscum album (assembly GCA_963277665.1). Taxonomy (NCBI): domain Eukaryota; kingdom Viridiplantae; phylum Streptophyta; class Magnoliopsida; order Santalales; family Viscaceae; genus Viscum; species Viscum album. Next base: position 2,138,138,716 of record OY728138.1, read on the forward strand.
TATACCCTTCCCTATTTACTTTTAATTGTGGTAAATAAAAGTAAAAAGTTACTATTCACCCAAAATTATTTTTATCTTATTGAACAACATTTTACTCCTTGATATTAACCGTGTCTCTCAGATTTTTTAAATTCCACTCACAAAAGTGGTAAAATTACGTTTTATGTTAATTTCCAAATTCTTCTAGGAGGTGGGTAAAAGGCAGTGAAAAGTTTCATAAAATTTTTATATATCTAAAATTATTCTAAACTAAATCCAATGAATTACATTGAACTTATATAGGTATTATGTATCTATTTTGACCTTAATTAAATGTAAATAAAATAAATAAGTATTTAAATAAAAATTCGGTTTTAAACTATAACTCATTGTTTTTTCACTATTCATAAAAAATTGAATGTTTTCAGAAAAATACAAAAAAAATCACCCTAAGCTAATTTCGATATTCTGAATCCAAAAATGAAGTCCATTTTGAAAGATAAAATTTATAAAATTTAAAAAAGTGGGTATTACTATTCATAATGTCTAGTTTGATTGGTTGTGGTGTGTGTTAGATGTCGAAGTTGCGTACAACACATGCTACAGTATTATTCAAAGAGAAGCGTATCGTGGAAGCTTGGGGTGTTACGGTTACCTTAATAAGAGGTAATATTCTTCCTTGTGTTCTTTTATTTTATTTCAATTGTCCACTCCCTCAACTCTTATTATTACATTAAAGTAAAAAAACAATATCCTCAATATAATATGATTTTTTATGCTAATTTTTTTTACCTAAACATACACACAATTCCATCTAATGGGGAATGAACATATTGTTTACGTGTACGGTGAACTAATGCATCATGAAATTATGATTGTTCATTTTTACATTACCACCTCTTATGGTAGACATTATGATGGAAAATATGTTTATATATGTTATATATTATATTTATTATGTTTTTAATCTTTTTTAAATAATTTAAAACACATATATTTATACCTTCCATTTGGTGTAAATATGAAAATATTGGTTGATTAAGTGTGGACTACCGCCCCCTCAATGTGATGTGATTCATTCACACAATACATGGAATATATTGATGTTGTTTTTAGTGATATTATATGATATATATGAAATAATAATGATACTGTAATTATAATATATATACATACACATATATTTCATATTCATTCTTTCTTTCAATACAACAATAAAAAAGGAAACAACGTTCATGCGTATGTATGACATACAATCTCCATTAATGATGTATTCCATCTCATACTTCTATATTATATATATTATTATAATAAACATACACTAAATATAAATTATATTTATATATCAGTTTTTAAATTCAGAAAATATTTATATAAGTATAAGTACAAAATATATAACAAATTAATACATATGAGAAAAACAAAGCGAATATTACCCGAAGTGAAACCTTAACATAGAATTATTAAAATGTTGGTAATATAAAGTCATAATAAACCCATATATGGTATTATATATAATAATATGGTTATTTTATAGATTCATAATAAAAATATATTTATTATAATGGATGTTTGTATGAGTACGATGAGAGTCAAGAAACAAGGTAATAAGACTTAATCTCACTTTTTTTCCATATGATACATGATTTATTTACCACCCATTCCTTTTGGGTGGTTCATATACTGCTTATGGATTTATTTAATGATTATTATACTTATATTTATGGTATATTACATATCTATTCTATTATCTTTATTTCATGGGGTTAGTGTTTCAAAATCTAGGAAATTGGTAAGACTGTTTTGTCTTAGTTTTCCTTCTTTGAGACAAATGTTTTTTAACCAGAAAAATTATTTTTCTAGTTGTATATAATTTTATTTGACATGTAATATCTTGAATATAATTCATTTAATGATATTTTAATCTTCATTTAATTTCATATTCTTACATGAATAGTATGAACCCATGTTACCCAGTGGAAAGAGTCTATTAAAACAATCTCATCATTTATCGATATTATTTATGATTTGGATTCCATTATGGAAATATTATGATGCATATCTCAAGAAAACTCATGAATTTTATTCTCCTATGTTTATTCATGATTTATTCATGTTTTAGTAAGATTTTCCACTCTCTATTACTTAAGATATTTAATAAATCCTTTTTATGAAAATCGGATTGTATTCCCCTCTTCAGTTGGAAATCTATTCCATACAAAAACAATGTTTTAAAATTTGTATTTTTTTTTCAAATGATATATTAAGGTAATATTAAATGAAAATAATTATTTTAATATTTTTATTCTTTTCAAAGCTTTATTTTTTTTCTAAACAATTTATAAAGAAAATGGTTTTTGAAAAAGTTGGATATTTTCAAAATCATTTTTCAATGAAGAAAGGATTTTTTCCTGAAGAAATGTTTATAAAATATCTTTCAAAATTAAATCCCATATATGATAACATCCACTGATATTAGTCATTTTTTATAGAATTTTTTCAATGTTTCTATTCATATTCTTTCTCTAAATGGATAATGTTTTAATGGCATGATTTTTATGGAACCTATTTCAATTTCATGGGTTATATGATTTTAAAACCCAAACCATTTTGGGGGTGATGTTTATGAGGAAATGATTATGGAACCTATCTCAATTGACAGGTTATGATATAATTACATGTTTATAAAACACATTTATGTCATGGGTTAAGATATAATTATTTATGATCTCATAGAACATGTATGTATGATTTCATTATGAGATGGGTGGGACCAATATCTCCATCCAATTCATTGGGTAAAGATTAATATCTCATGAGATAGACATGGAAGGAACGATAAATAGACTCAGTTCAGTATTATAGGGTTGGGATGAGGAGTGAACTCGATTCAGTAATACTGGGCTGGAACGAGGTGTGAACCTGGTTCATTAAATGGCTTTTTCAACTAAGATGGCCTTGAAAGAAATGCATTGACAACTAGGTAAATCATTATATATACTTATGTGTCTACAAAAAATCTTGGTTTTATTCCTATGTTATGATTTAATGGCTTATGTTCTTTATTTCCTTATGATTCATGTCTTATGAACTACCCATATTTATTCCATGATTCATGTTTATAATATAGAATTAGTAGGGTATGATATTTTATTTTTCAGATCATGTTCTCATACCCTTATTCTTATGATTATGCTTATATATCTCTCTTATTTAACCATACTAAGAATTTGATCTTAGCCCTTTTTATATTTATTAACCCTAGGTTATGAAGATATGTGTTATGTTTTATGTGTCAAAGAAGGTTTTTAGTCAAGATGAACTTAGTGGGAGACAATGTACCTCATTTATATACCAATGATTATGTTTCCCTGTTTCCAATGGAACTATACTAGTATGGTGTTTCGACATCTATTTTAATAATGTTTTAAGTACTCTAAAATATTTATTTGATGTCAATGTATCAAAATAGAGGATCACTATAGTTGGTATTAGAATAATGGTTTCGTTAAAATTATAAATCTAAGAGGAGAAAATATTAGTGACAAAACCAACTAAATGTATAAGGATAACTCTAAGGATAAAGACACGTATAGGAAAATGTACTAGAATTTTGGTAAAGGATAGAGTAAGTGGTTTTCTAGAAATACATCCCTATATAGATACTATACGTTGATGTTTCTATGAAAAATACGTACCAAGGATTAAAAAACCCAACAAGATGATCTGAGCCTCACTTGGGGTTACCTAGTACATGACAATGAGCCTTGATTTACACCTTGTTTGACACTCCTAGGGGATATGCTTTGGGAATTGAAAATCTCTTAATGAGCCACCATACATGATTTAAATAGAATTTTACTATGAATAACCTATGTTAAACCAATGTGTAATAGATTAAGGAAGGTGACATAATTTAGACATCATATAAGTGACTTTTCATGATTATGTGATTCCTCGATATGATAAATGTTTCATACTCTATTATTTTATTTTTAGTCAATGTCTAGAACCCAAAGGAACCTTGTTATGGTGATTTATAATGTAAATGGAATGATTTTGCTACGGAGAAAATAAGTTCTATAGGAGTTGGAATGAAAACCCATGTTTCTATGCTCACACAGATTTCTCAAGATATGAATCACTTTGGAATTCCAAATTAGAAAAGGTGGTAACAACATTATATTGAGTCATTCAGGAGGCAACATCTACCTCTTTTAAGACGCACTTCTAATCCAATTTTTTTTGAACAATTGATCAGTAATACTGAAAATATATTGTCCATTATATAGGGTTCTTGGAATGAGAGAGTTATAATGGATTTTTATTGGTTAGAAGGTGAAGAAAACTAGTTGTGGACTCTAATCAAGAATATGAGAATGAAAAATTAGATTGAATCCATGGATCAGGATGATTTTTAAGAACTTATTTTTTTAATAAGTAATTCCCTTAGATTCTTTATACCAAGATGGAGAAAACGTTCATTGAGTTGAACCAAAGGGATGATGAATCTATCTGTACCCACAAGTCTAATTTCACAAGACTTATGGGGTATTCTTTAATAATTATCATAAAACCCAACAGTAATGTTGATAGGTTCATCACTGGCTAAATGGTATGACTCAAAATAGTACTGACCATAAGAGACTTTAGTAGCTATGAAGAGATTGTGTGTTGTGAAATCAAGGTTAAAATGGAGGTTGGATTCATGTATAAATATGATTGGTTTGATAAGAAATGGAAGATGATGTTTAAATAAAACTCTAAAAACCATTGAGAAAAAAATGTGATTTTTCCTTCATGCTCTACATTTAGGAAGAAGCATGTATGAATTTTATTAAGGGGTCTGGTAAATATTTTATATGTGGAAAGTAAGGTCACTGAGAAATTTATTTTTAAAATTATGGGAAAAAGTTAGCTCAAATTGCTAATATAGGTAAAAGTGTAAAGAATACACCTCGCCCGCTTCAGTGTAACATGTGTAAAGAGAATGGGAATTATGTTAACAAGTGAAAAAATTAAAGGAATGGTGATGATGATTGATGTCAGCAACCTCTTAAGATGAGGGAAATTGTGAAATATCATCCAATCGTAGATTTTGAAAAGGGTTGTGATAATGATGCGATTAAGAGTACACTTACCATCAACTATAGAACTGCTAATGTCATATTTGATTCTAAATCTACCCACTATTCAATATCTAAATAATTTTCTATTGGTGTTCAAATTACACCAAAATAATTAAGTGTCTCATTACAAGTGAAAACACCTAATAGAAGGATGATTTCATCCCAAGTCTATGATTCATATCTAGTTAAAGATTATGGGAATCTTCTTCCTTTAAATGTTTTCATTCTTCGTTAAGTTGAATTTGATGTTAACTTAGGCATGGATTAGCTTTCATTATATAAATCCCACATCAATTATCGAGGAAGGGATGCTACGTTCGATATTTCAAACCCTCATATTATCATCCTTCAATGTGATGATAATAATGAAATTACTATTGAGATTACATATAGTATAGGTGTTTTATTTCCCATTAAAACAATTGTTTATCTCAAATGGTAGAGGAGAAAATTTACATCGATGACATGCCTATTGTTCTAGAATTTGTTGATGTATTTTAGGAAGAGTTTCCTAGAACTCCATAATAATATGAATTTGAGTTATCAATAAAATTCATACTTGGTTCCAAAATAATTTCAAATACACCTTATAGAATGGACCCATTTGAGTTATATTAATTAAATAGGAAACTTGGAGAAAATCTTGATAATGGGCTCATTTAGAGAAGGGTTTCACCTTGGTGTGCCCCCGTTCTTTTTGTAAAAAATAGAAAAGGATCAATGAAACTCTACATTGATTATCAATATTTAAACAACATTAAAATCAAGAAAATATTTCCTCTTCCTTGTATGATGACTTATTTGATCAACTACGTGGAGCTCAACAATTTTCCAATATTGACCTTCATTCTGGATATCATAATTTGAGGGTCAAGAAGGAGGATATACAAAATATGGTATTCTGTAAAAGGTATAGACACTATAAATATATAGTGATTCCTTTTGGTTGTCCTAATTACCCTACTATCTTCATAGATTTAATGAATATAGGCTTTAGAGATTATTTATACCATTTTATGGTATTATTTAATGATTCTATTATTATCTATTAAAATATCAAGGAAGAAAATAAAGATCACTTGAAAATTGTAATAAAGACCCTTAGGAAAGAGAATCTATATAAAATTTTAAAAAGAGTAAATTTTAGCTATAAATGGTTTTATATATGGTTCACATAATCTCAAAAGATGGTACAACAATATATCCATCAAACACTGAGGCAATTGAATGTTGTCCTAGACCAACCACAAAGACTGAGATTCGTATATTTCATAGTTTATATGGATATTATTGATATTTTATGGATAAATTTTCACTACTATCTAATTCTCTGACCAATTTAACATTAAATTGTGTCATGTTCCTCCGTACAGTTGAATTTGAGGCGAATTTCAAGGAACTGAAGTGAATGTTAGTAAGTTCACCTATTCTTACATTACCCAGTACTGGAGAAGGATTTGTAATATAAAGAGATACATCCAAGAAGATAATGGGATGTGTTCTTATAAAGAATAAAATTTTATAACTTATGCATCATTGAATAGAATATTCATGAGTAAAATTATCCAACTCATGATTTGGAGTTAGTAGTGATGATTTGTTTCATTAAAGATATAGAGACATTATCTTTATGGGGAAAAGTGTGGTATATATATCAATAATAATAGTATAAAATCTATATTCAAATATAAGGATTTGAAAATGAGCTATAGAATATGGTTTCACTTGATGAACTATTATGACTACTCAATAAATTACCACCCTAGGAAAGAAAACAAGGTGGCCGGTGATTTGAGTCAGAAGGATCATGCTATATTATCCATGATGAGGTTAAGAAAATATCCCCTATTTATGGATTTGAAAAGGATGAATATAAAAATCCTGAAGGATGGGGGAAAATATTACCTTTCCCAAATTATTTTTCAAACCTCTATCCATGTAAGTATTAATATGGAATATAAGGTATTTTTAGATTTGAAAAAGAAAGTTAGAAATGTTCCTGTGTTTAAGCTTGATTATGATGGAATGACAAGGTCCTGAAAATGTGTATGTGTTCCTTCCATACTATATTTGAGGAAGGAGATATTAGAGTAATCTCATAGTTCTTCATACTCTAATATTCCTAGAAGTATGAATATGTATAGGGACTTGACATAATACACTTAGTGGGATGGTATGAAGAGTGATATTTCAGAGTTTGTATCTTGGTTCTTGTTGTGCCAAAAAGTTAAGGATGAAAGAAAAAGTTCAAGGGGAGGTTTCATCCATTACCCATTCTAGAATCAAAATGGGAGAACAACACTATGGATTTTATCAAAGGAATACTCAAAACCTATAAGGAGTTTAAAGAAATATAGATGGTATTCGATCTCGTTACTATGGTAGCACCCTACATCTATATCAGTGATGACTTATCTCAAGATCATCTTTTTAGGATATACATTAAGGAAGTGGTAAGGTTATATGGAGTACCACATTCAATTATATCAGATCAGGATCTGAGGTTCACCACAATGTTTTTGAGAAGTATTCATCAAGCACTTGATACAGGATTGAGTTTCTACACTACTTGTCCTCCTCAAACAGATGGTCAGTCTAGTCAGACAATTTTGACAATATGTGATATATTAAGATCTTGTTCTCTATATTTCAAAGGTTTTTGGGATAAACACTTTCATCTAGTTTATTTTACATACAAAAACATGTTTCACTCTAGGATTCAGATGGAAAATTATAATTCCCTCTACAGGAAGAAATTTATAGCTCCAACATGTTGGGATGAGGTTGGAGAAAGAAAACTATTGGGACTAGTGATTGCTGAAGAAAATGTCTAAAACGTTAGAATAATTCAACATCATATCAAGGCAGATCAAATTATATAGAAACATTTTGTTGATAATTGAAAATGTGATATATAATTTAAAGTTATTGAAAATGTGTTCCTATGAATCTCACCCTAGAACAAATTTATGAGATTAAGGTAAAAAGGGAAACTGATCCCAAGGTATATTAGTCCTCTTGAAATTCGTGATCATATCGGGGTCCTAGCCTTCGACATGGAACTTCCTATGAATATCTCTCAAATCCATGATATATTCCATGTAACTCTCATATAGAAGTACATACCTAGAACTTCACATGTATTTAACTCAGATGTCATACTATTGGAGCAAGATCATTCTTATGAGGAACATCCAAGTAAAATTATAGATCATACAGAGAAAGTTCTGTGAAACAAGAATACTCACTCGGTCAATGTTTTGTGGAGAAATAACCAATTACAGGTAGCTACATGGGAACTTAATGATATTATAAAGATTTTTTATGCACATTTTTTAACCGAGTGATGAATTTAGAGGGATAAATTCATTTTATAGGTGGAAGAATGTAACACCATGAGTTTTTTAGACCATTTTTTCTAAAATAAATTAATATTTATTTATTTCTTGAAATGAAAAAGTCTAAAATTCAATTCACAAGACACCAAATTGGCGTACATTACACACAAAACTGAATTGGCATACATTACACGCAACACTAACTTGGTTACGTTACACACATCAAGGAGTTTCTACAAAACATCAATATAATGTTATAATTATTAAAATGAGATAATTATAACCTAGCTTTTAAAATTAGTAATATGAATAGTAATAAATAATTTTAAGATAGTTTTTCACTATTTTATATAAATAAAACATATGGATTATGAAATATATGATTTCTGATATGGTCCTTATATGTTTAAAAATAATATTTTCTAAAATGAACTACTTTTCTTGTCCTTTTGTGAGTAACAAAAAAAATTATATTAGAAACATTTTCAAATTTAATTTGATAAAATAAAATTATTTTTTTAATTTAGAATTTCTAAATTATATTAGGGAAAATTTATGATATTTTTTGAGAAACTTTATTTTTTGGATGAATAGTGAAAATACCGACTTTTGATTCAAAACTATTTTTTCATCTAATTTATTTGTAAGGATAAATTAAATTTTAAATTGTTTCTATAAGTTTAATTAGATCAAATTTGTATCAATTATCCCAATTTGGGTCATTTTATTCAATTTCAATTTTAAATTCAATAAAAAAAACATAGCAAACTTTTGATCATTTTTAATTTAAAAACCCACATTATTGTCCCGACTATGGGATTAAATTTAAATTAATTTTATCGAATTATGTGATTTAAATTTGAAAAATTGTATTAAATATTTGGAAGAAACATAATTTATAATTTATAATAAATGAATCTTAGTTTTTGACCAAAAATATTAGTGAAACTAATTAAAATTAATTACAATGATTAAGGTACGATTAAGCTTAATAAGGGACTAAATAATAATCATAAGGGCCAGAATTACATATTAAATTGTCCAAGAGCCATTAGATTACCATATATAGACCCTATCCTCAATTTTATCTAATTTTTTCCATCATTGGATTCACATGACATGGGAAAAACTTTGGTGGGATTCTATTTACTAAAATCTACAAGAGTACCACTCCTCCATTATAAATAGGCCTACTCTACTCCCACATTACTACACCTCCCACGAAATATTTTCTCCACTAAGATCTAAAAAAATAGATTATAAAATTCCATCCAATCATCCTAGAAGACTTCACTTAGACAAAAAGTAATCCATGGAATCCCTTTGGTGCAAACCAGAAGGAGTTACCTGAATAGGAGGTAACATTCTTCCTTGAGTTCTTTTATAATTATTTTCAATTATCCAATCCCCCAACTCTTATTATTCCATTATTGTACTAAAAAACAATTATAATCAATATAATAGGATATTATTATTCAAATGGTTGAACCTAAACTAACACACACATCCATCTAATGGGTAATAAACTAACTATTTACGTGTACAGTGAACTAAGGCCTCACAAAATGATAATTGTCTGTTTTTTTCCTTTACCACATCTCATGGAAGAAATTATGATGGATAATATGTTTATATATGTTATATATGATATTTAATATTTAATATTTACTTTTTAATCCCTTTTCAATACATATCATTATACCTTCCATTTGGTGTAAAAATAATAATTTCGTTTGAGGAAGTGTGGACTACCGCCCCCCTCAAAGCGATGTGATTCATTCACACACTACATTGAATTTATTAAGGATGAGTTTATTGAAACTATATAAAATATAGGAAGTAATAATTATAATGTAATTATAATATATATATATATATATAATTTTCTTAATTTCTTTCAATATGATAATAATAACAGAAATGGCATTAATATGTACTTACGACCTACCGTCTCCATGAATGGTGCATTCCATTTCGTACTTATGTGTCTTATATATTATTATAATAAACATATAATGAATATAAATGATATTTATATGATTTTTTTACATTTTTTTTAAATCATTATATAAGTATAAGGAGAAACTATATTACAAATTAAGACACATTATAAAAAAACAGGATATTACCCGAAGGGAAAGCATAACACAGAATTGTTAACATGCTTGTATATAAATTCTCAATAAACCCATATATGGTATTAGATAATGTAATATGGTTCTTTAATATATTTAAACTAAACTTATATATATTACATGGGAATTTTTATGAGTACAATGAGATTCAAGATTCAAGGTATGGGGATTTCATCTCACTTTTAATTTTGATGAGATACATGCTTTATTCAAAAAAACATCCTATTTTTGTGTTTTGTATAAAACAATGTATGTTTTCAATGACAATTGTACTTAAATTTAAGGGAATTTACCTATCCATTCTATGATCTTTATTTCATGTGGTTAATGATTCAAAAGCTACCAAATCAGTAAGATAATTTTGTCTCAATTTTCCTTCATTTAGACACATGTTTTATTATGCACCGACTTTATTTTTCAAGTTGTATAAACTACCAGTTGATAATTTATATCTTGAATATAATTAATTTCATGATATTTTAATATATATTTAATTTATGTTTCTTATATCTAAATTATGATCCTGTGTTTCCATGTGGAAAGAGTTTATTGAAACAATCTCATCGTTTATCAATATTGTTTATGATTAGGAATCCATTATTGAAATTTTATTATCCACCCCCTAAGAAAACTCATGAATTTTTTTATGATATGGTTATTCAGGATAAATTCCTATTTTATTACCAATTTCTCACTCTTTTGCATTTAATATATTCAAGAAACAAAATTATGAAAATCTTACTATATTCCACTCTTCAGTCAGAAATCGATTTTATTCAAAAACCATGTTTTCAAACATTTATTCAAAAATGTTTTTAAATGATCCTTGATGAACATTTTAAGGAAAAAATGATTTTTAAAATGTTTTATGGTTTTTATAATATTTTATTGTATGTTTTCAAATATTTTTTCAAAGAAAATGGATTTCAAAAATGTTTTATATTTTAAAAAGATGTTTTTAATGAAGAATAGATATTTTACTTAATAAATGTTTTTAAAAGATATTTAAAAATAATTTACCATTTAAGATAACATTATTTGGTGTTACTCAAGCTTTTCTGGGGAATGTTTTCAATGTTTCCATTCATATTATTTTTCTGAGTGGATTTTGTTTTTATGGAAAAATGTTTATGAAACCTATTTCTATTTTACCGGTTATATGATTTTGAAACCAAATTATTTTAATGGGTTATGTTTATGATTACGTTATTATGAAACCTATATTTTTTATATAGGATATAATATTATTACAAGTTTATAATACCTATTTATTTAATGGTTTATTATATGGTTATTTTTGATATCATGGAACCTGTATGTATGATTTCATTATGAGATGAGTGGGACCTGTATCTCCCTCCAATGCATTTGGTGATGATTTATATCTCATGATATTGAAATGGATATAATGATAAATGAATTTAGTTTAGTATTATAGGTATGGAAAGAGGAGTGAACTTGGTTCACTAATACATGGCTAGAATGGGGTGTGAAACTGATTCAGTAAAGGACATTGTCCACTAAGATGGCATCGACATAAATTCCTTGACTACTATAGAAATAATTATATGTGATTATGTGTCTTACACAATTATATTTTTTTATTCTAACATTATAAATTCATGGATTATATTATTTATTTCCTTATGATTCATCTCTTATGAATTTCCATGATTTATTCCATGATTTATGTGTATGATCTTTAATTTGCAGGGTATGATCTTCTATTTTTGTGATCATGTTATCTTACCCTTGTGATCATGATTATGCTTACATATCTCCCTTTTTTACAGTATTGGGCATCTAAGATTACCCCCTTTTATGTGTCCTTCCCCTATGTTATGAATTTATGTGTTATGTTTTATTTATCTATTAAGGGTGATATTCAAGATGAACCTAGTGGGAGATGATGTAGATAATTTAAATACAAGTGTTTATGTTTCCATGTTTCCAAATGCACTAGACTAGTATGGTCTTTGTGCGTCTGTTTATATAATGCTTTAAGTATTCCAAAAAATTTATATAATTTTTATGTATGAAAAGTGAGATTATCTATAATAATCAACCAATATGTATAATATAGTAGATTATATATTTGAAGCTTGAGTTTTTATATCTCCCTACTATGCTTTAGTGCATCCCACACACAAGTGCACCCATCACTTTACAATGATAGTATATGTTGATAAAAAATGATAAATTATTCACCAATATAATTTTATCAAATAATTGTGTCTACTGAATTATTAATGTTCTTCTTATATTCTTACATAGTTGAGAATAACTTCTTCACTTTTTCTGCATTACACATGCAATCAATCACTTCTTCTATTCTCTTATTCTTCTTCAATTTTATCTCTTCTGGATAATCAATATGTATAACCTATTTTTATATTATATCCATACATTAAATTATATATTCTATTTTATTTGTATCTATGTATATCATAGAAATAAAAATTCATTCTTCTCATTTCATTTTCATTTTCAATTTCAAATTCAAACCAACAAGTTCCTACAACCAAATTTTAACTTATATCGCTTATTTTATAGCCATTAGATAATATAGTAACTCTTGGTCATAACTAATGTGGGTAAAATACTTCATAGATATTTTTTCAAAATCTCTTAAGTTATCTTTATATCCATTCCATCATACCCATTTGAAATATGACATTTATTCTGACCCAGGTTGGATCCACAACGCGTTGGAACCCATTTTATCCCAACTAAACTTAACTTCTTGAAATTTTTTTTCAAAATTCATAACACCATGGAAGTCTCCCCACAAGTTGTTTAAAAATTAGATCTTTCTTCACACTACTAGTTGATATATGATTTTTAGCTCCAAATTTCATACATCCAAGCTATTTTCTTTATCCATCGATCACTTTATCGATGATTCAAATTATTCTCAAAAAGTTTACCATGGATACAACGTGGTGTAGTTCTACCTTTTTTGAATATCTAAAAAATTCCTCCATATGTGACTGTGAAAAACTCCATTTAAAAACCTATTACTCTATTTCAAACATGTAAAACTATCAATAAAAAACACCTTGAAAAATTATTCATCCTAGTCTTTCTAATCATTTTGAATTACCATATGATATAAACAACCATTTTAATAGTGATGATTACCCTTACACAAAGTTAGGATGGCATTTAAACATTAACCAAATTACCTTTATGCAAAACTCCATTACTGTTATATAGTCATTATAATCTCAATATTATCATTATTCTTTCTCTGGGTGAAATTTACACAATGGTGTAATTTCTAGATAGTAAACAACATGTTTTCATATACTATTATGGTTTGGTGTCATCACATGAAGATTATAGTTCCAATTTTCAACCATATAACCAATTAAATGTATGTTAAACTATTATTAAACTTTATAATGTAATATACTTCAAATTCATCATCACAAAACACCTAATTTTGAACAAGACTTATGTGTTCACAAAAAAAGATAACACACTAATAATATAAAATTCATCTTAGATTCACTTCTAATTGAAACCTTAATAAACTCAATAATTTCATAAAAATCATCACAACATATCTTTTTCTAATTTTCCATAAATTAGAATGATGATAATCAAGTAAGGAAATTGTTTTTATTTTGTTGTCTATAATATTAAATCTATAAGAATTACTAGCATTTTGTGAAATGTAATAGTAAATATCATAACATAAAGTATCATTAAATAGAATAATTAATTTTGTATGAATGATAGAAAGATAAAATGGATTGGTAAAAAGGAATCATTATGATGATATTGTTGGTACTGAGAAAACACAACTTAGAATTGAAAAAACATTGAAAAACATGATCCTGGGGAATATATTGTTCCATAGGATTTTATTGAACTAGTTGTAGAGGTTAAACAATGTTACTGATTATAATTTATCATTATTTGAAGTTGGGACACAAAAAATAGTCATAGGGGCCCATTCATGAAGGTCCATTCATAGAGGTCATCATCATCATCATGAAAATTTTTATTCAAAGAGAAGAAATAGAAAACACAAGGGTTTGCAAAAGCAGGCTGTGGGAAAATACATACGGGGGTCTAAAATGGTAAAGTCCAAGTGTATCCCCTCCAAGAATATTGATCCCCATTGGTCTCATACTATGAGGGGTGTGAAAGATAAGATCCTGTAGTCCAGAACAATCAAGTGAGGCTAGGTAATCCGCAACTTTATTGCCCTATATCTATGTATAGGACACTTTGGTGTTGATTCCAAGGGTATCACAACATTTATTAATGATATAATTGATATATCAAGAAACAATTACGAGGCCCTGGAGAGCATTAGAAATGAGCATGGAATCAATTTCCATCTCCATAGGTTCCACACCCCTTTAACTGCACACATGCAGACCATCCAGTATGGTCTTCACCTCTACAAGAAGTGATGTACCATGACCCAACCAAATCGAAAAGGCGATAATGACCAAGCCCTTTCAATCACAAACAATACCCCTGCTACTCATGGTGCCTAAAATACAGGAACTATCGATGTTTATCTTGAAACTATGATGTGGGGGTCTATCAAACCCAATTTCCAAATGAAGAAATATGGACCGGAGGGGGGTTGTGCACGGTAGGAAGATTCTGCTATAGGGTGGGAGCCTCTCTCTAGGCACTGAGAACAAATACCATATCAAGTAACATGCTCTTAGTTCAACAAATGATCATTCATACATATGAGTCCACCCCTTCATGCAGATACACATTCTGTGCCCGCCACATGCACCAACAACTTACATGCAGCACTAGAGAGCACACTCTTCTCTCCGGGCCCTCATCACCTGAGCTATGGAACCAGTAGACATGGAAGGATTGGTTCTCCATGGATGAATATAAAATCTAGTAAAATAACCCAAAAAACACCCAAA
The DNA here is from genome assembly GCA_963277665.1 of Viscum album. Lineage (NCBI taxonomy): Eukaryota > Viridiplantae > Streptophyta > Magnoliopsida > Santalales > Viscaceae > Viscum > Viscum album. The sequence continues at coordinate 2,138,154,207 of OY728138.1, forward strand.
CCTCTTTCTCCCAATCAATATTGAAGAACAAATGATCTAATGTTTCCTCCTTGTGCCACTTAAAGAAAATGTATTTGGAGGCCATGCTCACCCCACACCGCTTGATGTTCTCATTTTTAAGAATTTCTCTATGAAAAATTCTCCATGTAAGGAAATTGAATTTTGTGGGGATGGAACTATCCCACAAAACATCACTCCTTAAATCCACCACTGCTTGTATGACAGACACACGATGATAATATTTGGATGTGAAGAGGCCTAACAAAGATAGGGTGAATACATACCAATCGGGAGCTGTAGTCAGCTCGATGAGGTGGAACATATCCATTGTGTTCATTTCAAGAACAATATTGAGGAAATGTGGATGATTTTTGGCCTCCGTGAAGGAAATTAGGGTGACAGGGTAGCCTGAGTAACCAATTTCCTCCCCACACCAATTGTCTTGAAAACATATGTGCCCCTGTTTCGATGATCCAGCGAGTGTGAGGCCTGAGCAAGTTCACTAGAGGACTAATATCAGACCAAAGGGTGGAAGACTACCTATACCTGACACCCCCTTTCCCTTATTATCATGAATGCATGGACATTCCTCATAACTTCAACTTCTCCAGCACTTCCCATTCCATTTTCGCATGCATGCAGGTAAGGGCATCACTTATATTACAAACGTTGATACCACCTTCATTGACATGACTCACCATATTATTCCAGGAATTCCAATGCCTTCTTCCCTCATTCTGGGGGTCCCAAATGATTCTTGCAAAGGTCATGTAAATTTTTTTAATAACCCCTTATAGACATTAATAGTATATAGATCACGAATCTGGGAAACCATCAAAATTTTGTTACCTAAGGCGATCCTGCCTCCAAAGAAAAATTAATTCCTCTTCTCGTTGAGAACCCTCTCCGTGATTTTACAAATGATGGAATGAAAATCTAAAATACGTAGAGGCCTTGGCGAGATAGAGGCTCCCATATACGGAAAGGGAAGGTTACCTTTGTGAAGGCCAAGAATTCGACCCACATTAAGTATACACCTGTCAGAGCATGTTTCAGAGATATACAAGGTGCTCTTGCTCTTATTGATGATATGACTGCTCAAAAGAAAATATGCCTCCAATGCTCTATTCAGACCACACATAGGCTTGCTGGATGCATTGATGAAAATAATGGAGTCATCTGCAAGTATAAGGTGAGACACAGATGGGGAGTGCATCCTTCTACGAAAGGTAAGAATCGTGCCACTATTAAGGTTTCATTGAATGAAGCGACTGAGAACTTCATGAGTGATGATAAAGATGCTTGGAAAGATTGGATCTCCTTGATGAAGCCCATGTGTTTCTTTAAATAAACAAAACATTTTTCCCATGAATGAGATCAATATCCAAGCTGAACTAAAATAGCAAAATAAGATATCAGTATTCCATGGAGAGAGGCCCATACCTGCCAGAACATTGATAATGAATCTTCACTCCACACAATCATAGGCCTTGATCATATCCACCATAATATACATGTTGGAGCCATGAGTTTTAATGATGAGATACCTAATAATTTATTGTGCCAAGACGATCACCCCTAGATGGAACACCCATTGACAAAGCCATGATGTTCCTTATAGATGCACTTGGGAAGATGGATGAACAACCTTGAATTAATGATACCAGCGAGGATTTTTTAAGGAACATTGCACATTTTAATCATACAAAAAGGCTCGATGGATATAGGACATTTGGATTTGGGAATGAAAACCATAGTTGTTGCACATTCCACTCTAGGAAACGTCCCACCATTGAAGAAGTCATAGATGGCCCCCATTAGCTCCCCTTTCACGATGTCCTAAGAATCTCTATAAAAGCCTTCAGGGAAGCCTCCAGGACCCAACACACTATCATGATTCAATTCCATCAGGGCTCCGTGAATCTCATCCTACTGAGGAATAACACTCAGGACCTTGTAATCACTAGTCTAGAAGATTGGATGGAGGTTGTCGAGGATCCCCATGTTGCCTCATGTATAACAATATGAAAAGGTAGTGCTAGGACCACCTAGACCATCGTAGAATTGATAGTTATTAAGAGCCACTACCACCTTCATGTCGTCTATGAAGGAGTCATCCCCCAGCTCAATATTTGTCTTGATCCCCATTTTCTTCTCCTTGATGTAAGCATGAAAAAAATATATATTTCTTATTACCCTCTTTAAGCCACTTTATCATGGAATCCTCTCTGGCCTGGAATTCTTTCCTCAACAACATGTCTGAAACGAGCTCCATTTTTCTAGAAAGCTCCTCAAAGAGCCTGTTATTCCAATCATCTTCAAGAAACCTTTCCATCTGATCAACATCATGCATGACTACTTCCAGGTCTCTACCTGATGATGGGAAATCCTTAGACCAATATTGAAGCCTCTGCTTGAGCAGTATTAACATGTTGTGTAGGGTACACCATGAATGGACTGGAACAGGGGAATCCCAAGAGTCTAGAACCAGATCTGTGTAGATTTAAATGCATATCCAGTGTTGATAAAAACAAAATCAGGTGTGATCGTCTTGTCCAGACCATAATGAGATAAGGAGCAGAGAGTGATCTAACAAACCAGATGCCATGTGGGTAACCTGTGTAGTCGCATAAGCAGAGAGCGTATACATGTTTCCCAACCATCTATCCAAGAAACTACAAGACCTATAGGGACCCCACTGGTTGTTACACCACATGAAGTGGTCACTGGAGAATCCAATATCCATGAGACCTTTACCATCCATGAATTGAGAAAAATAAAAAATGGGCTTCTGGTTAAATGGACCTCTTCCCGTAGGTTCCTATAGATCTGTAATGACATTGAAATCTCCCCATATGATCCAAGGAAGATTATCTGGGTCGAAAGAATTGAGATCACCCCACAGGGACTCCCTTTGTTGGGATTCACAGCTTCCATAAATAAAGGAAACAAAGAAGAAGTGGGGGTCTTGAGAAACCTTAGCAGTGATGAACTAGTCCCCTACCTGGGTTAGTCATAGAGAAATTCTGGTGCCAGAAGATCCATATGTGTTTGCTGGTATGTTCCGCAAGCATGTATCCATGAAGTTTAAGTTTTTTTGGAGAACAAAGTTATCTTGATAGGTTGTTTCTTATGCTCTGGGATTGCTACCATAGAGGACTTGTGTTTGGGGAGATCCGAAGACAGGAAATCTATTTTGACACGAACATTGATACCTCGGTCATTCTAGACAAGAAAATGAGTTGTTGGAAATTGTGGGATCTGGAACTAGCCCTAGACTGCATGGCTTGTACAGAATGGTAGGATGAATGACTCTTGAGTTTCTTTGACATGGATCTTGTGTGAAAATCAGTATAATTTGATAAAGAAGGATGTATGGGGAGCTAGGGTCTTGGATAGGGTCCCCTGGTTTCCCCCAATTTTGTGGAAGATAGTGTGACTCCCTCTCCAACCCATCAACCTCCCAATATTAAGCTGCTGAGATGAGACCTGAGGTGGAACTCAATGCAATTGGGGAAGTAGATCCATCGAAACAGAAACCCAGAGGAACTATCACAAGAGATCTCACCACCTCACCGGGACCACCACGAGCTGGAACCAAAGCGGGGAAGGGAGGAAAGCCCATGGGAAGAACATGATAAGGATGATGGGTTCTATCTTGAGCCTAGGGTATGCACCATAGAACAAAAGGCACTACGTCTTAGAACACATATCTCTCTCTCTACCTCTAAGAGTGATTTAGGAGGAATCGCATAGGCCTTGACACCTGGAAGAGGCACCACGTTCAATCCAAGGGATGAGGATGCCTCTAAATAAACCCCTATAATAACTCCATTTGATGGAGTCAGATGATCACATCTAATATTAGATGGAGGAAATGGGTGACGCTGCCTAGCATGATGGAGGCGACAACACATCGGCATGGAGTACCCTAGAATAAGCAAATGAGAACAGAAGAATGGGAACACCGAATAAGAAATTTATTGATCCCACCAAAAGGAGTCTTGGACCTTGACATAAATATTATCTGGAAAGGAATGGGATAGGTCCCGTTCGACACAAATTCGAGCCACAGGGGCCTTCGCATAGTAGGTGGTCTGGGGATCCATGAATAAGAAGACACCCAAGGAATTGCTGATAGCTTTATGGAAACCTTCATTCTGAAAGGGAAGTGGGAGCATTGGGAGATTTATCCACGCCGCATTAAGAATGCTTTTTCTTCCCCCTATACACTTCCATAGACCATCTGGACAATCATAAACTACAACTACCATAAGAGCAGTGGTGCCTACACCACCCTTGAAAGAATTCCTCTTACAACGTGAGGACAATGCAGAAGGAATGACGATGCAATGAAGAGATCTTCACTAGAAGATGAAGGCCCCAAGAGGCCATGAAATGCAGAAAGGTTGTGATTGAAGGTTTTTCAACACGGAATAGAGCTACCGGGGTGATATGAAAACACACTAAATCTTCTAAAAATACCAAAGCTGGATCATCCAAACAAATATAAGATCCCTTACATGATAACTAAGACTACCCCAGGGAGACCATCGAGAAACATGGATGAACATTAGCCGAGGAAGAAACATAGAGAGCATTATGAAAAGAAAGCTAGTTTGGGGGAGTGATGCCGATAGTGTTAGGGGAGATCGCCACCAGAGGAAAGGGAGCCGCCGATGATGTGATGTAGGATCCAGAAGCACATGGGGGTGGATCTGTGGCTGATGATGCCGAGAAGGAAGTGGAGGCCACAATGGTTGATCATTTTTGAAAAAGTGGAGTCATGTGCATCACATTCTCAAAGGGCCTCAGGCAATACATTCATTACAAATAGAAAATAATTTCATAGAGGTCTGATTTGTAGTGTTCCATTCATAGAGTTCTGTTCTAAGAGGTCTATTAATGGAATTCTGATTTGCAGAGATCCATTCATGGAGTTTCATTTTAAGAGGTATTTTCATGGGGGTTTAGTTCACAAAGGTCCCATTCTTACAGTTCCTTTCATAGAGGTCCAATTCACGGAGGTTTGGTTTTCAATGGTCTCATTCACAAGGCTACCTTCACGAACACGCAAAGGGATAGATGTTTCTTCACGAACGCAACTCTTAGAATCATGATGCCCCACTAACTCACAAATGTTATAATTTTTAATGATGAACTCCAATATTCGTGAAACCATTTTCTATAAATACCCCTCAATGATTCATAATGGATGAGGAGATGTCGTTGGGTTGTGTCATTGCACTCTTAATCAGAGAATCACACGGGATTCATGAGAAACTCTAACATGTAGCACCTAGGAATCTAGAAACTTACACTCTTATGTTTTATATAGCCTCAACCTATGGTGGTGATCCCGTTCACAACGTCCTATGACCTTAAAGAAAGAAAAATTACCTCTGAGGCACTTGAGGATTTGCGAAGCATTCAGTGTTCAGGAATCAATCTCCCTCCTTCATGATATCCTATGCTCCTTGAAGCCGTATCCTTCTTGATACCATAATCTCCCAAAATCCCCAAACATTGCAAGACCCTGAGCTCAAGAAATCCCCAATATTTATGATACCCTAAGCTCTATGAAGCCCCAGCCTTCCTGAGACACTGAGATCCATGAAACCCCAACATTCTCAAGATCCTGAGCTCCATTAAGCACCAACCTTTCCAATACCCTATACTCTACAAATCCCGAGCCTTTGCGAGAACCCAAGCTCTGTGAATCCCTATCCTTCACGAAGCTCCCACCTCTTCACCTAATAGTCATTACTATGGGTACTTCACTCCTATACCCCTGTTTGAGATTACTATTATCTTTCTATCTCGAGACTCTTGCCCGAACCCTTTGCTACCATCACTAACCCCCATGAAAATTAGAGAGTCACACCATGAATGTTTTAGGACGAGTTGAAGAAATTTTGGGTTACCACTTATATGGCCCCAACATCCACACCCAGAATTCCATGAGTCGATATACCCTACTATACTCCCTGAAATACACTGATTCAAACTATACCTCTTGGTCTCTTTCTCCATTACTAAGATGAAATTATTATCTTGGGTCCCATGAGTAACATGAGTCAATAAACTCTTTAGGAAACTTCTAAAAAACCATCACCTGACTCACATGTCAGGTCCAACTAGAAAGGGATGCTCCTGAATAAGCTCCATAGTTTCCATTACAAGGATTATTCCTCATAGTAGTCCTCACTGCATGACATTAAATAGTATAATACCCAATAATTAATGAATATTATTCTTTATGCATCAATCATAAGATTCCTTGTGCCATGGTCATGAGAAGACATTCCATAGTACTAGCTATATGGCTTTATACTATATCATACCCTATATGAAAAAACATGAGATATTTCATGTGAAAAACTTGAGATAGCTATACTTCATGTGGAAGATGATAAGTATTCCTCTGTACATGAATTTGAATTATAGAGTACTATTTATGAAAAATATAGGATGACTCCTATGAAAAACATGATATATATTGTTTATATAGTATAAGATTCCTCATGCCATGATCATGATATGACCACCAAACATCCAAAATGAGCCTCCTTATTAGGATAAATCCCCAATCATATACCTCAACCAACTAATGATTTCAGATGTCCTCATGACTTGACATGAGGAACAAATTTTGGGAAAATAAATATATAATCCCCCACACAAAACGCCTTTTCACATGACATTAAATTGAAATCTTAATTCCTAAAATGTATATGGGATGACCTCTTAACCAAACATGGGGAAGACAAAATGGAAAACTTAATACATAATCCCCTTATACACCAAGTCCACTAACATGATGTTAAATAGAAACCATACATTATGTAATGAACATTGGATGCACTCATGAACTGACATGAGGTAGATTGAATGGGAAGCAACCATGTGTAAGCCCAATCCATTTATCATTTCTTCTAGAAACACCATCGAATCTCAATATGTAAGACCCACTCCACTACAACTAAGAGAAGTCCTCTTGAAAATATAATATTAAATACGTAAACCCTGACCATACCTCATTGATGCTCTATTCATGGCATGAGCATCCTCATCGCATGATGTTAAACTGCATGGAAGTAAACCTATCACATGATCATAGACTATGTCATCTAACTACATGGGTTTTAATCCATGTCTTTTGAATAGGGTACATAGGACACCTCTCTAACATTAAATCCCAAAAAATGGTAAAGATATGTTCTCTGTCCTAGGGACACTCCATCCAGATCCAGATCAAGGGGTGTTTTGATCCCTCCACCCCAATCATCCTCAAGGGGCATTCTAATCAATCTCCCAGGTTCTCCTCTACAAGGCATTACCATCCATTGGTAAAAATCACGTGTGGTATCTTCCCTCATAGGGATTCACCTCTTAGATCATCCTCCATGGAGAGTCCTGATCCACCCATCTTTTCCTGACAATACATTAACCCGACACATGTCCCCATAAGATGGAAAACTCATTCCCCAGTCCATCTAAACCCGAAGATCTGATAAGTTTCTACAGGATGTAGAACTTTTGACTTGGTCCTTAATACCTATCCCACATTTAAGTGTCGGATGATTGATATAATAATCCATGGAAGTACTACACCCCACACATTAACAACCACATTGATTAAATGGGATACCATAGGTTCCATGCGTAAGATACCTCATATGATATGCCTCCAACATTGAAAGTATAAGACCACCTATGTCATAAAATATCTTGTGATCGATATGATATTACTTCGGATCTGTGAATAAGATGCCTCATGTGAGATGACCTCAAAAGATGAAGAACTTATAGGTTCCCAACACACCTAGCGACCTGAGATTCCTAGACATGCTTGGCATTACCATATACTCTGAAGAAAGGTTGATACCCTATCAAAACAAATGTTGCATAATTATCCATCATCAAAAATTAACTCCGATTGGGAATGAGTTTCATGAACATGACTCAAATCTATATAGAATACTCACACTAGGAAACAAGATCAAATGAGAAATCCATGGAAAGAGGGACTAAAATCCCATTAACCACTTTTGATCAAGGATACAGCATCACCATCCCTAGTGGTTGAGGCCTCCTATCTTTGGAAATAGGGAATACTGGGTAACAATAACTCTATCATACGTAATACATCAAAAAAGATGGTGGGGGCCCAAAAAAAGTGTCAAAAAACAAATGGTGAACCGAATGAGAATCTATTCCCCTTCAAATGTGATAAAATGAAAAATGACGATCATGTCCAGATTGAGGCACTTCCCATGTGAATCCCCTCTCCGTTTGCGAGAGGATGAGTTAAATTGGCGGCATGGGGGGAAACCACGACCATTTCATCAACTCCTCATCGACACTACTGACCTCATAGGCCATTCAGGGGAAAAACACACCCCATTTCATTAGCTCCTTGCTGACACCATTTCCCTCATGGTCCACAGAGGGAAAAACCACCCCCATTCTATCAGATCCCTAGAAAAACCACCACCCACATGATTTTCACAGGGGGAACCAACCCTATTCAATCACCTCCTCCCCAACACCGCCGACCTCATGGGATTTTCATGGGGACCCCCATTCCATTATGTCCTCCCAAATACCACTGACCCCAAGTTATATATAGGGGGAAACCAACCCCCATTCCATCTACTCCTCATCGACACTGCTACCCTCATAGGTTGTGAAAGGCGATACAACCGCCATTCCATATTCTCCTCGCCAATACAGCTTCCCTCATGGGATGCATAGGGGAAAACCACCCCATTACATTTGTTCCTTGCCGACACCGCCACCCTCATGGGCCCCATAGGTCGAAAAAATCCTCATTCCATCAATATCTCACCAAATTTTCTTCCCACATGGGTAGAGAAATGTAAAACCAACCACCATTCCATTAGATCCTCATTGATAATGCTGCCCTCATGGGATACACTGGGGGATACCACTCCTAATGTCATCGGCTCCTTGCCAACACCACCGCCCTCATAGGACAGGTAGTGGGAAGACACCACTATTCGAACAGATCATCACCGAAACTAACACCCAAATGGTCTATGTAAGGGGAAAACTCTAAATCCATCATATCATCACGAAAACTGCCACCCTCATCGGCTACACAATGTGAAACCACACCATTCCTTTAGTTCTATGAAGAAACTTCCACCCTCATGGTTCGCACAGGGAAAAACCACCTCCATCCATTAGATCATCCTTGATACTTCTTCCCTCATGGGATGATTAGGGGAAACCATCCCCCATTATATTGGATCCTCGTTGAATCTGTGGCCCTCATGGGACAAACTAGGGGAAACCACCCCTCATTCCACCAGTTACTCACCGACACTGCCTCCCTATGGGACATGTAGGGGGAAACCGCCACCATTCCATAATCTCCTCACTAACACAACCACCTCCATGGTATATGTAGGAGGAAACCACCCACCAAGATATCAGTACCTCCCCAACACCACCAAAAGCTTTTAAAAAACAACTTATAACAAGGAGGCTCAGTGTGTAGTTCCTCTTTCCATCATCATCAAACTAGAGTGGTGGTATACACCATTCCATAAATAGCCTGCACAGAGGACCTCCCTATGATTATACCAAATAGAGAAGAGGTTCTCCCCATTACATCATTATCCATCATGGAGGTCCTCCCAATGTGGCTACCAACTAGAGTGAAGTTCCATCCTATTCCATCAATAGTCAGCATGAAGTTCCTCCTCGTGTTACTACCAACTATAGAAGATGTCATCCTCATTCCATAAATATCCGCCATAGATTTCCTCGGGTTTCAACAAACTAATGGAGAGGTCCTCCCCATTCCATAATTTGCTAATACAGAGGTCCTCCCCATGTCACTACCAACTAAAGTGGAGTTCCTCCCTATTCAATAAATATTCAACAAAGAGGTCCTCCCAAAGTCAATACCAAATAGAGCGGAGTTCATCCCTGTTCCATCACCATCAAGCATAGAGGTCCTTCCAGGGCCACTACCAACTAGTGTAGAGGTCATCCCTACATTATCAGAAACATGTATCTAGTCCTCCATGTGACACTACCAACCAATGTAGAGGTCCTCTCCTTACTACTACAATCCTTCACAGAGGTCCTCCCAATACTAAAGACAATCATTTCTATTAAGAACCATCCCAATGAAAGAGGTATCTTATCCATCCTCAGTAATAATTCCAGCTGTAGGGTCAGGTCGATCATATCACTCCTCAGGTTTCTTTGGCCCAGGATCGTTAGTATTAGAACTAAGGGTGGGTCAATCTTATCCCTGCTCTGACTTCTATTCCATATGAGACCCCACTCAGTTAGTATTTCATGCCTCTTGAGTGCTATCACCCCATCATACCAATGCTCTAGGCTTCTATGTCACTTAGGCACTATCGCCCCATTAATTCAACATTCAAGGATTACAATCCTCTAGGTGCTATTGCCACGTCGAACCGATGTTCTTGGATTATTTTCTTCCAGGGAACGATCACCCGTTGAACTAATAGTCTATGATTCTAGACCTCCCAGGATCTATGACCCTATTGAACTGACATACCATGCTTCCATGCCACACGGGTTCCATCACCCCATCAAACCAACATTCCAGGCTTCCATACCTTTCAGGTTACATCACCTCATTGAACTAGAATTCCAGGATTACATGCCTCTTGGGCTCCCTCTCTCTATCGAACCGATGTTCCCGTCTTTCAGGCCTCCAAGGAACAATTTACCCATTGAATAGAAACATAGAGCTCTATGCATCCCAGGCACCATCATCTCATCAGCTGACATTCTAGGTATGATTTCCTCCTGAGCTCCATCATCATGTTGAACTAATGTTACAAGATTCCATGCCTTCCAAGAACCATTATACCATGTAACCAAAATTAAAGGATTATTTTTTGTCTAAAAAGGTCCTAGATACCCTGAGAGGGGGATGAATCAGGTTATGGATGTTCATTCCAAAATTATTTCTTCTCCAATAGATCTTGACCACTTTATTATAAGGGTCACTCTGATTGAACTTAAGTGTTAATGTTGGTTTTATTCTTTCCTTTTGTATCTGATTATGATGTTTTGAATGTAATTAAAGAAACTGAGAACAAGGGAACACATATTTTTAATTGGTTGACCTTCAATGGGATACATCCATGGAGAATATAACAACAATGTACTGATATACCAAATTCACTAAATCTCACTTGTAAAAAATTGTTTAGGATAGATAAATTCTATTCTTGGGGTCACATCCCCTACATGGTTTAGGTTCGGCTCACTTCTTTTCCAAGGGTCCTTAACTTTGTCTCTTTCTTTGGCACCCATCTAGTGGAAATGATCGTTGTATTCCTCTTACTTTTATCACTAATATGGAAAGGTTCTACTCACTGTTTATGGACTTATAGGTCCCTTAATATTCATGAATGGATGCATACTCAACTATTGGTAGATTATATGTAGATGACTTGTTTTCACCCATAGATGAAATCCGCTTTTCCACATACTATTAGTTTTCAGATATTAATTTTGCGAATTTTTTTAGTCCCTTTGTGAATATATCTAAATAATTTATGAAATTTCTTGCATCGTGCGATTCTTGTACTTCATAGACCACCTCTTATTCCATAGAATGAATCTGCTTATATCTACTACATCTCTTCTACGGACTGATTCTTCTTCCTTGGATTCTTCTCCATCTGCAAAAGCCTATTATTCCATAGAAAAATATATTTTTACTGGCTATAAAGCACCATAAAATATGTTGTGAACTATTCAAGTGAACCACTTCACCCTTCAAAGAATCCCTTCTCTTGAACTCTTTAGGAATTCACTGAAATATTCATAGAGCAATGATGTTTTTTAATGAAATTGTATATATCCTAATTTATCTGATTAGAGGTCATTATATAAGAAAATATATACACATATCCTGCTAATATGAATTACCCAAATCTGAAATACGGTAAAACCATCACCATGAACTATGTCATGCAGTCCACATAGCGAATTTCTTACCCCAAAATGACCAATGTCTTTAGAAAAAAATCATTCACATTTAACTGTAAATGACGAGCCTCATTTAAAATTCAAGCCTCCCACGAATGGTGAGCCTCCCACAAAAATTTTTCCATATATGGTCTACATAGTGTTCTTTTGGGGTCCATATAGAACTAGAATACTAAAATGCTTTTCCATTTTTCAAACCTCCTTTGTGGTACATGAACTATGATTTGAAATCTGTAAATTCTGAACTCCTTTGTAGAAATCCTTATTTTTCTAAAACAAAAATTGCAGTTTTGAGGCCCAAAAATTTGGAAAACACTGGGAAACTATTCCAACATAAATAGATGACTCAGAAACACAAACCATAATTATACATGGTCATCTGATCTTTCTAAAAAACACAATGACCCCAAAATACTGAGAGGGTGGCTTGTGGGATTTTTTACCAATAGATTCCACACCTCCAAGGTTCCATCACCCAATCAGACCGACATTCTATAAAAAATTCCTCTCGAACACTATTTACCTATCAAACCAATTTTCAAAGCTTCCACCCATCTAGGGAACCATCACTCTGTTGAACCAACATTCTTTTCTCCCACGCCTATTTGGCACCATCGTCCTATCGAACCGATGTTCGAGTCTTCCATGCCTCCCAGCCACCATCACTCTATTGAACCAATGTTCCATTATTCCACAACTATAGGACACCATTGCCCCATAAAATGATGTTCTATGATTTCACGCCTCTAGGGTTCCATCAACCCAGTGAATGATGTTCTCGGATTCTATGCATATCGAGTTCCATCACCCTATCAAAAAGACATTCTAGGCTTCCACACCTTCTGGATGCCATCACCTCATTGAATCGACTTTCCAGGACTCCACACCTCCCAGGGGCCATCTCCCCATCAAACCAATATTCCATGATTCTATGCCTCTAGTGCCCAATATCCCCATAAAGCAAAATTTTTTGGCTTCCACACCTCCAAGGAGACATCTCCCCATCGAATGATGTTCTTGGATTCCCCACCTCTAAGGAGCCATCAACCCATTTAATGAAATTCTTGGATTATATCCATTCAGGGCACTATCACCCCCATCGAATGACATTATAGACTTCCATTCCTCTCAGGCACAATTTCCCCACTAAACTGGCATCCTAGGATTCAGTGCCTCTAGGGATCCATTACCCCCATAAAACCAATGTTCAAGGATTCTATTCCTTTATGGTTCCATCGACCCATCTAACCAAATTTCCAACATATAATGCCTCCCAGGAACCATTTCCCCATAAAACTGTTTCATGAGGCTTCCACACCTCCTTGGTGCCATCACCCCATTGAGCCAACATTCTAGGATTCCACTCCTCCCTGGAAACATCGCCTCATCAAATAAAGATCCAGTTTTTCACACCTCTTGGGAACCATTTCCCCATTAACCCAACGTTCCAAGATTCCATACCTATTGGACATTGTCTCCCCATTGAACTGAAATTCTAGGCTTCCTCCCCTCCAAGGAGCCATTTCCCCATCGAATGATGGTCCATGATTCCATATCTCCCGGGCTCCATCACCCCATTGAACTAGTGTTCTAGGATTCGATTCATCTCGGGTGCCATCAACCCATTGAACTAATGCTTGAGGATTATACACCTCTCAGGCATTATTACCCCATCAATCCAACGTTCTAGGATTCCATGCCTCTCAAGTTCTATTTCCTGATTGAACTGATGTTCAAACCTTCCACACCTTTTGGGCACCATTGAAATGTAGAACCCACATTGTAGGCTTCCATTCCTCCCACGTGACATCAGCCAATCAAGCTGACATTCTCGGCTTCCACACCTCCTGAGAAACATCACACTGTCAAGACGACATTCCAAGATTCCACACCTCTCAGTGGCCATCACCCCATCGACTAGACACTATAGAATTCCACACCACCTAGGCTCCATCACCTTGTCAGACCAATGTTTCAAGATTCTACATCTCCAAGGCACCATATCCCTGTGAAACTGATGTTCCAGGTTTCCAAGAATCTCTCCCACTATATCCCTATACAATTAACATTATATTCATCCAAAAGTTCTATTTTCATGATATTAAACAACAAAATAGCCACAGTCTCAGTCTCATGACATTAAAATATGTAAAATGTATTAATCGAATGAAGTGGAATTGTAAGACACCATGATCAAAGATATGAGACCTAAAACTACATAAACCATTGGTCAAATCTATATAACCATAAATTAATTCTACTAGTCATACCTGTTAAATGATATTAAACTATTAAAATCATTGGTCTTGTTTTAAAAACCATAAAATCCACATACTAGGTCTATGATATTGGAAATTAAACTAAAATCATCTTAATGGTCCATGCTCTATGACGATAAACATGGATCATCTCCAATTCCTTATTCGAATGAATTATACGAAAAAATACAAACATCCTCAACACATGATGTTAAACTATAGCTTTACCCTATGTAGAAAACACCTGATATCTCATGTGTTAAGAATGATATGATTTAACATCCCTATCTCATGATGTAAAATTACAATATTATATGCTTCCCCAAATTTGAGATGACTCTATATTCGATGCATGTTTTCTATCACTCCACATTCTATTGGGTTTAATGAGAACATTTCCTCAATACATCTCAAAAAATTACGCCTTCCTTTATTTGGATCCTTATAATCCTCCATATCGAAATGGGATCCCTAATGGTGATTGTGACTGGAAAAAATGGCCCACCTTTCTTCATGGGATAATACATTGATTGATATTTTGTGAATAATGATGATTCCTGTGTTTTTAATATTATCAATTATTGATTCTATATTTTCTCACACCATCCTTAACTAGTGAAATTGTGCATCATTTGATTAAAACAAGGTCAATTGTGGTCCCTTACCATCATTCACCCATTTCATTGTTTAGATCATGGAAGTATTGATTTTCAACCTTTCCACCTCCCTATGTTTTTTGTGGAATTACAACACCCTTGGTGTTACCCTTCCATGCATCCTTGCACATTGAGTAAGAAATTCAGCATTCATGGGACATTCTTTACCAGAGATATCCATGCCTTGGTTGTGAGATTCAAAAGGTTATGGAAATAACCTCACCACTCCTTTTTCCCACATCGTGCATGGCTAAGCTGGTCTTAGGAGTCTTGGTTGGGTTTGTACCCATGTGGTTGAACCATCTCTCTATGGTCTATGTAATATGACCCAAAATTGTTCACAAAGGTCTGAACACCATGACCATTCACTACGATCATATGTCCCATGAACATAATGTTAACCTGCATGCTTAGTCCAAAATCTATGACCTTATACTAGTATTATAAGACCATGTTTCATGACATTA
This sequence comes from Viscum album, assembly GCA_963277665.1. Lineage (NCBI taxonomy): Eukaryota > Viridiplantae > Streptophyta > Magnoliopsida > Santalales > Viscaceae > Viscum > Viscum album. The sequence goes on from OY728138.1 coordinate 2,138,169,603, forward strand.
AACATAATTTGATTCTTATCAGTAATATTTGTTGTAGTGTCGGGCCTCCTAGTCCCTCATTCATATTGGGTTTTTTATTTTGATATTCTATATATATCCTCTTGAGAAGATCCTCCTTTATTTTCCAAACTCTGTGACCTTAATCTAAGAGAAGTAAGTTCTAAACACTCTAACCTTAAACTGAGCTTAGTACTTTCCAAACTCCATGGCGTTAAACTAGGAGAACACATCCTAGTAACATGACATTAAACTATGTACTTGGTAAAATCTATATGCCCTTAAACTAGGATCCCACATCCAAGAAAATTTCCTAAAACTAGATTTGGCTTTATTCCCATCCTTATAGGATATGTAGTGATTCCTATACTTTTCATCTCTAGCCACAACCACAAATTCATTAACTCTTCACCCCCTTGGCCCCAGTTATATTCCATTCATTATGACCTTAATTTGTATGTAGTTCTCTTTAATGTGTCTATGTTCATGTGAGACTCCATGTCTCCATTATGGTCATTTTTTACCTCTTACCTGCCACACATATACACTTGGTGCGAACATCCCCCGATTTTCCAATTAAGACGACATTAAACTATTTTTTTATGGCTTGAACTCAATGACCTTAAACTATGAGAAAAATTCCAATCCAAAAATTATGAATCTAAACTATTTTAATTCCCCATTAGGAATGTACTACGGGGTGTTGGGTCTTTTAGACCCTCATTCATGTTGGGTTCATTAACTCACCTTATTGTGACTGTCTGTCTGGGTAATTTCTTTTTCCAAGCCTTGTAAACATAAACTAAAAGCAATGACCCAATAATTATGACCATAAACAATTTTTCCTTGGTATGTGATTTATAACCATAAAATTAAATCCACAATCTAAGAGTTAGGAAATTAAACTATGAATGAACCTTCTGAGTAATGTTCCATGTGGAAGTGGTACTCCATGGCCGTCAATTCACATCGTGTTTTCACTCTACCACACTAAACATTTCCGTTTTATATTCCCACACAATGGTTTGGGATTTAAAACCATAAACTAATAGGCATACATGGTTCCATACAATATTACCTTGAACTATTTACAAACCCCAGGTTCAAATAATACATCTTGATATACCTTCCAAAATGCGTTGCGGTGTGGAAACTAGAGTGTCATACCTTTATTAACATTTCTTCATTACATTCCACACTTCAAGTCTTTCTCAATTTTGGTTTCAATTATATTCCAAATCTATATAGACCCATAACAGTGATAGTTCCTAAACAAAATGGATCACATCCTATTCTGTTCTAGCACCCAAATGGATCTATGGAAACAAATAGCGGATCCTGTGTTTCAAACTTGGTCAATTGTTGATAATAAAATTGGATGCCCTATTATTGACATGTGTGGTTGTGGACCCTGTGTTTCAAACATGGTAAATAGTTTATCCATACCTATCAGTCACCCATGATCTAGATCTCATACGTATTTATTTTCCTTCTTCAAACCTCCCAATGTCTTTGTGGATTTTTCTCACCACTGGTGTCATCCCTTTTTGCATCTATGATCATTGAGTAGAAAGAATGGTATCATTTAGATATTCTGCACACGACATCTCCTCACCCCTACTATGCACTTCCAAATGTTAAGGAAATATACATTACCACCCTAGGTTTCCCACACCGAGCATGGACTAACTGGTATTACAATTCATCATAATATGTGTACCCATGTGGTCAAGTTTCACAATACTATTGTATAATTTTTTTGACCACAAACTATGAATATAATTCCAAGAATAATGGATTTAAATTATGTGTGAATCTACCATGTAGATTTATTTTTTGACACGGGCCTCCATGGTCCCCATTCACATTATGTTATTCCTATCACTCCACACATATATCTTTTAGACAGAATATTCCCAACATAGTCCAGGAATTATTGTAGCACCCCAAAGATTTTATGGTATGTTTCTATTAAATACATTATTGTTATAGATTATATTTCATTAATCACTGAGCTTCTATGGAAAAATACATGGTTACATATAGAAGGTATCCATAAACTAGCAATAAAACTTATAGTTTCCAGCTCTGGGGTTTGAATTTTAAAAATCTAACATACACGGTTGTGATCAAGATGATAATTATGGTCTGATAGAATTAACATAATTTTTAGTGAATAGTAATCTACCCTTATGAATAGTAACCTACACTTATGAATAATAACTTACACTTATGATTAGTAATATGACTCTTATGAATGGTTTCCATGCCCAAGAATGTATACATGAATTTAGGCACCTTAAAAATGAAGATGAATATTTTAATTGTTTATATTTTTTGATTAAATAATTATTTTAATGAAATATTTAATTAAACATATATAGAAATTATTTTCGAAAAATGGACTTCATTTTTGGATTATACATGTTGAAAAATGGTTAGGTTGAATTTTTGGTATTTTTCTGAAATACTTAAATTTTTCATGAATATTAAAATGTGATAACTTACAATAAATGATAAATAAGGAATTTATTGAGTCATTGATGATGATCTTATGATGTAATCCCAATTTGTTCTAAGTCACATGCATATATTACTATTATTGTTCATGGAATACTCACTATTGTTTTTCTTGATAGAGAATAATAAATTAATGATTATAATATTAAGAAAACTCTTCTCTCGTCCACTATATAAACCACCCTCACCCCATCTTCCTACCACACCAATCAAGATTCATGCCTTTTTTATATTCTTCCAAATAATCTCTCCAAGCCCTCTCCCCATGTCCAAGTCCTGATGGTCTCATCGAAAGGAAAAAAACAAAGGTGTTAAGGTGATTCTCAAGGATGAGTACCCAAGAGGTGAACCTTCCTTCTCTTTTCTTTCAATTTATTTTACAAAGTTCCATTATTTTGTTCTCCCTTTTCACCTCCACTCATCCAACTTCCATGATAATTCTAGTACCTTACATGTATTTTAATTTAATTTTTCTAATGGAATATTTCATCATAATATCTCTTTTCCCCTCCTTTTATACAATAAATGAAAACACCGTCCGAGATGTGTAAATTTATCACACTCAAGGAAGACAGGTTTTCAATTTGCATTACTATCTACAATACTGGTCATGAAACATTTTCAATTGTTGAAACAGGTCATAATATATGTATCTTATATTGATTAATTTTCTATAATCTTTACACGTTCATAATAAGGAAAAATAATATAAAACATGTTTATTGTGCACAAAACCATGAAGCCAAATCCAAGCATTTATTTCTAACTCATCGAATGAGTGATCCACATGGTATATAACCAGAATCATTATAGGAAATTTTATATATATTTAATGTCACTAATAATTTATATTAAAAAAAATTTATGTTTAACCACATTTCAAATGAATTTCCATTCTTGAATACAAGTAAACAAATCATAAAACCAAGTGAGAAAATGCTTCCAAAACAATAATATTGAATCTCTTAAACCCATAAAAAGTCAATTAATTTAATTAAAAAAGTTATAACATATCAATTAAATGTTTATGAGGTTCTGTAAATATTAATTAATGAAGCTAAATTTGATTATTCAGGTTGTTAAGAACAAACAAGAACACCTTCCAGCATAGGGTAAGGGATCCTCTCTCTCACTTTTGTTCAAGAAACTCCCCTATGTTGTGCCCTTTTATTTTTAATTCCTAATGATGGGGTATGCTTTCCAACCTCTCCCATACTTCCCATGTAAAATATAAATTATGGAATACCCCTTTAACTCTGATTAACCCCTCTCAATAACACTCATTACCATGCTGAAATGTTTCTAAGGGGTTTCTCATCTCACTTTCATTTCTGTGAGATTTTCATTATTCTCCGCTTATTTATTGTATGTGGTATATGTGTACTTATATTTGATATATAATAACATTATTCTCTTTATATTCATGTTATTAAATGATTCATTTGAGGGTTATAAAGTTCTGGTCATATGATTCGACCGATTATATTGTGGTAAGAGACATTGTCTCAACTACTATTTTGTTGTGACTAACTTTGTATTGTCCACCTAATAATCCTTATGTGGTGTACCTACTAACCATTTGAGATAAATTTTCATTTGAAATTATATTTATATTAAATATACATAATCTCATATCATGGATATGTTTTTTTTCTAAACTGTATAGCATTTTACATATGGTGTTTTTTAAAAGTGTTTTAATTATGGAAATATTGATGAATATGTTACTCTACTCTATCACGATATTGAAAAAAAATATTTATCTTGTATTGAATAAATATATAAATAATTATTTGGAAATTTAGTGGTGGGTGGGGCCTACTATTTCCTCTCGATGCATCGGTAGGTATTATGAGAAAAATTAGTTGGCGACAAATCCTTTGAGTTTGTTTCCAAAAATCAGACAGGTTTCTACCCATAGAACTAAATCGGTTTTACAGTATTACGGTTTCATGTGCCAGATACATGAAATCAAAATAATAAGAATTATCTTTATTCATTATCAGTTATTACTATCCATGATGTTTACACTATTAAAGAATCCATCGATGCAATTTCATTCTCAGTTTATTAATGGCGTTAGTTTTTAATCTATTCACCATGCCATATTGATTATGTAAGATTGATTAAATTATTATTGTATTCATGATTCAGCTATTTGTAACCATTACTGAGAATTTGAGCTCACCCCTTTCATTGTTTACTTTCAATAAGTGACAAAGAGGAGATCATTTATTGAGTTATTGTGGATGCTATTTTTAGTTTTCATTATATATTGTATTTTGTAAACTTTTCCAATGTAATTTGAGTAACAACTATGTATCTAGTTTATTAAATACTACTAATTTGATCATTCATTTGGGGTTTGCATTCCTTTTAACCATGCCAATATATCTAGTACTGTACCAACTCCAGTCTAGAGGGGTCGGGGAACTATAGTAGGTATCAGAGGAAGTTTAGTAGCAAACATGGAAACTAGATTTGAAAACGTAGATTAGGAACAAAGCACTAAGGTAGTATTTGAGGATTAATGTACAGGAATGTCCTTGAATTTTAGTAAGGAATAGATTATGTGAATCTTTCTAGAAAATACATCCCTATCTGGATACGAGTAGGTAGAGGTGTCTCTGGCACATATTTACCTAGAAGTAAAGCTCTAACAAGGAGTTTCATGCATGACCCAGGGTATCCTGGTACACAACAACGGGCCTTGATGCACTCTTTGTTATTTCACTCACATGGGATATGCTTAGGATAATTCATGTTTTCTTTACAAGACATTATAAATGATTTAAATATAAATTAATCCTTAAATAAACCATTTTTCTGTTTATGGGATTAGCCTTGCGTAGGATATCAATTTATGAAAAGTTTTTTGTTAAGTTAACATTATACATTATGAATCATCCCTAATATATTGTGTTCCATTATTTAGAAATGGCCTCTAACGGAAGAAGGGGAATGAATACTCTTGGGCAAGGTAGGGATCTCCCTACTGAGCAAGTTAACACAGTCAATGTTGGAGAAGATCAAATCATGATCATATTGGGACAATTTACTCTGGTTGTAACGAATAACCATTCCACCCCTGTGTAGGATTGTTTCATGCGGAATAGGACCCTATCTTTCAGTGGGACTACTAATCCAGTGGTTGCTGAGAAATGGATCAAGTCCCTTGAAAAGATATTAATGGTATTAAGATGCAATGAAAATGAAAAGGTAGTACTGCCGGTATATTGTCTCAATGGAGACGATGATCAATGGTGGTCCTTAACTTAGAATACCACAGAGGAAGAATAAATAGAAGTTATGAAATGAAGGACTTTTAAATAAATATTTTTCCAAAAATATTTCCCTCATGACTGACGAACTGAAATGAAGACGAAATTCCTTAGCTTAAAGCAAAGGGAAGAAGACAGTGTTGCAGAGTATCAATCTACCTTCACAAGGCTATCAAAGTATACCATAGATTATGTACATGTCTTGGAAGAAAAGATTGCTAATTTCATTAAAGGTCTTAAGCCATGTCTTCAAAGGGCACTAGCTTCTCAAATATTTTCATCATATGATTAAATTGTATCAAGTGCCATCAAAATTGATAAGGAATTTTCTAGATCAAATTTGTTCAAGTGAAACCAAGATAAAAAGTGGTACTCTGATAACAGAGGGAAAGGTGAGGTGCCAAAGGAGAACAAGGGAATGAATAAATTCCCATTATGCAGGAACTGTGTAAATAATCATCTTGGGAAATGTTTTAAAGGAATGAGAGTCGGTTATGAGTGTGGAGAAAAGGGTTATCTATCTCACGAATGCAAGGGGAAGAAAAAATTTGAAGATGTTCAATTCTACAACTATAGAGAGAGGGGACACTATGAAAATGAGTTTCCTAAGCACCGAGGAAACATGCCTCAGAAAATGCGAAGAGAGCAAGGGAGAGCTTATGCGATTATAACCGTAGAAGTTAAGGTTCTTAAGGATGTGGTGGCAGGTACTTTAATTGTTTCCTCAAACTTGGCCAACACTTTATTCGATTCTGGAGCATCGCATTCATTTATATATTCCTAGTTTTTGATGAAAATTATACATGTCTAATTTGATTTAATAAAGGAGTTATCAGTCAATACTCCTAGGGGATGCATCATTGCAACAAAGCCATGTTGACTTATCGCCCTCGTGACACAACAATGTGCTTTAGTTGCTAACATTATCATCATACCAATGATGGGATTTGATATAATTCTCAGTATGAATCAGTTGTCAAATTATGATGCGAAGATATATTGTAAGAAAATGGAAATTACAATTTTTGAAAATAGTGTAGAATATCTTATCATTAGAGTAGAGACCTTGCCATCTGATTCTTATCCAGACCCACCCCTATTTTCCCTGTTAAATGAAATTCTTGGAGAGGAAGAGAACCAAATATCTATGTATGGGGATTGAAATATTCAAATTCAATTTGCTCATATAGTTAAAGAATACATTGATGTATTTCTAGAGGATTTACCTGGAAATCCTCCAGAGCGGGAAGTTGAATTCTCTATTGATTTAATTCCTAGTTCAAGACCTATAACAAATACTCTCTATATAATGGCCACTATAAAATTAGTAGAGCTAAAGAAACAACTAGAGGAATTGATTGAAAAGGTATTTATTCAACTTAGTGTTTCTCCATGGAAATCCCCTATCCTCTTTATAAAGAAGAAAGTAGGATCCATGAGGCTATGCATTGATTATAGGAAAATAAATGCTATTATGATAAATAATAAGTATCATATGACCCATATTGATGATTTATTTGATCAAATTCATCGATCTAAAAAACTTTTCGAAGATTGAACATCGATTTCGAATATCATCAGCTAAGTGTGAAGAAGTAAGATATTCCAATGACAGCATTTCAAACCAGGTATGGGCAATACAAGTTTATAGTGATGCCTTTTGGACTGACAAATGCACCCTCTATTTTCATGGATTTAATGAATAGAGTTTTCAAGGAATATCTTGATAAAATTTTTGTGGTCTTCATCAATGATATCCCGGTATACTCAAAAATCCATGAAGACCATGAGAATCACTCGAAGATTATTCTGAAAACACTTAGAAGAAACAAATTATAGTGGAAGTTTAGAAAGGGAGAATTCTAGATTCAATTAGTTTCTTTTTTAGGCCATATTGTCTCTAAGTATGGAATCCTAGTTGATCCTACAAAGAAAAAGTTAATCCAAGAATGTGTGATACTAACAAACCTAATTGCGGTACACAGTTTTATTGGTTTAGGAGGTTACAATCAGCGTTTCATTCAGAATTTTTCCCGACTGGCTAAACCCCTAACCAAGCCCACACGTAAAGGAGTAAAGTTTGTGTGGACAAATGAATGTGTAGAATGCTTTGATGAATTGAAAAGAAGATTGGTCAATGCTCCAATTGTGACCCTTCCACTTAGAAGTGATAGATTTGTAATATACAGTGATGCATCAAAAATAGACTGGGTTGTATCCTTATGAAAAACGAGAGAGTTAATGCTTATAAATTAAGACAGTTGAAGACTCATGAGAAAAATTTTCCAACTCATGATCTTGAGTTAGCAGCCGTAATCTTCTCTCTGAAAATATAGAGACATGATCTTTATAGAGAAAGTTATGTGATTTATATGGACCACAAGAGATTGAAATACATTTTCACAAAGAAAGGACTCAATAGGAGGTAAAGGATATGGCATGAGTTACTCAAATATTATTATTTTTCAATAAACTACCTCCAAGGAAAGGAAAATAAGGTGGAAGATTCATTAAGAAGGAAATATCATGGACATCTAACTCAAATGAGGATTGAGAGAGATCCTATATTCATTGATCTAATAAAGATGGATATGAGAATTGTTATGGAAAGGGAAACATATTTCCTCTTTCAAATGATTGCTAAACCATCTTTACATGAGAAGATAAAAAGCTCTCAATCTAAAGATAAGAATATACCGAAGAAAATTAATGTTGTCAAGGATGGGAGATTGGCAGAATTCATGTATAAAGAAGGAGTTCTAAAATTTGGGAAGAGGTTATGTGTTCCATCAATACCTGGGAAAAAAAGGGAACAATTAGATGATGTTCATAGATCAAATTTTTCTATACACTCGGCTCTCAAAAATATGTATAGAGATCTGAAGGATCATTTTTTTAGGGATAATATGAAGCGGGAAATTTCTGACTACATTTCAAGGTATCTAGTTTGTCAACAAGTGAATGTAGAGAGACAACGTCCCAAAGGAATGATGCAACCTCTACCTATTCCTATGTGGAAGTGGGATAACATTATGTAGGATTTTGTCACCAGACTACCAAGGACATCGATAATGAATGATGCAATATGGGTAATTTTTGATCGTCTCACAAAATCCGCACATTTCTTTCCAATAAGAGCGGATTTACCACTTGAGTGCTGGAAAAGACTTTATATTAATGAAGTTGTAAGACTTCATGGTGAACCTCTATCGATTGTGTCTAATTGAGATCTCTGGTTTACATCAATGTTCTGGAAAAGTCTCCAGAAGGCTTTGAATACTGAGCTCTGTATGAGTACATCTTATCACCCTCAAACTGATGGACGGTCTGAAAGGACTATTCAAACTCTGGAAGTCATGCTGAGATCATGCTCTCTGGACTTTCAGGGTATGTGGGATCAATACATTCCTTCGGTGGAAATTATATACAACAATAGTATCCATTCTAGTTTCAAATGGCTCCATATGAAGCATTATATGGAAAGAGATGTCTAACTCCAACTTGTTGGGATGAAGTTGGTGAGAGAAAACTTATAGGCCCCGAACTTATTGAAAAGTCCATGGAAAAAGGTGAAGACAATCCAAGATCGTATAAAAGCATCCCAAAGTAGGAAGAAGAGTTATGATGACAACATGAAATGGATTTGGAATTCCAAGTGGGAGATCATGTCTTTCTGAAAGTATCTCCATGGAAGGGTATCTTGAGGTTTGGTAAAAAGGGGAAACTGAGCCCTAGGTATAGTGGACCATTTAAAATTTCAGAAAGAATTAGATTTGTAGCTTACTGTTTATCATTTCCACCAAGTCTCTCCAAAGTTCATGATGTGTTCCATGTCTTATTGTTGAAGAAATACATGCCAGACCCAATGCATGTACTCACATATGAGGAAATTGAACTAGAACCTGATTTATCATAACGTGAAGAGCCTATTGGGATTCCTGACACAAGGGAGAAGGTATTGTAAAATTGTAAAACTCATCTAGTAAAGGTTTTTTGGAAAAACCATAATAAAGTGGAAGTAACAAGGGATCTTGAGGATGATATGAAGAAGAACCACCCACATCTTTTTGGTGGGCTTTATAAATGAAAAAAAATTGAGGATGAAATTTTTGAAGGAGGGAATAATGTCGCACCCCAAACATTTTATGGTATGTTTCCTTTAAATAAATTCTAATCATAGCCTATATTTCATGAATCACTAAGCCTCTATAGAAAAAAACGTGGTTACTTATAGGAGATAGCCATAACCTAGCCATAAAACTAATATTTGTCAGCTCTGTGATTTGAATTCTAAAAATATAGCATACACGGTTGTGATCAAGATGATAATTAGAGTATGATAGAATTAACTTAATTTTTAGTGAATAGTAACCTACCCTTATGAATAGTAACATACCATTATGAATACTAACTTACCCATATGAGTAGTAATATGACTCTTATTAATTGTGTCCATTCCCTTGACTGTATAAATGAATTTAAGCACCTTAAAAATAAAAATGAATATTTTAATTGTTTATATTTTTTGATTAAATAATTATTTTAATTAGATATTTAATTAATCAAATTTATAAAATTATATTTGAAAATTGGACATCAGTTTTGGATCCTACATGTCGAAAAATGGTTATGGAAATTTTTTGGGATTTTTCCGAAATACTTACATTTTTTATGAATAGTAAAATGTGATAATTTAGGGTAAATGAAAAATAAGGAATTTACTGAGTCATTGATGATGATATAATGATGTAATTCTAATTGGTTCTAATTCACATGCATATATTACTGTTCTTGTTCATGGAATACTCACTATTGGTTTTCATGAGAGGAAATAATAAATTATTGATTATAATATTAAGAAAACTCATCTCCCCTCCACTATATAAACCACCCCTCACCCCCTCCTCCTCCCGCACCAATCAATCTTCAATCCTTGCCTACATTCTACCAAATACACTCCCAAATCCCTCTCCCCACGTCTGAGACCTTCTGGTCTCACCAAAAGGCCAAACACAAAGGCCTTAAGGCGATTCTCAAGGTGGAGTACCCAAGAGGTGAACCTTCCTTCTCTTATCTTTCAATTTCTATTACAAAGTTCCTTTATTTTGTTCTCCCTTCTCACCTCCCCTCATCTAAATTCCATGATAATTACAATACACTACATGTACTATATTTTCATTTTTATAATAGAATATTTCATCATAATCTCTCTTTTCCCCTCCTTTTATATAATAAACGCAATCACCGTTTGAGATGTGTAAATTTATCACACTCAAGGAAGACGGGTTTCAATTTGCATTACTATCTTCAATACTGGTCAGAAAACCTTTTCAATGGATGTAAAAAGTCATAATATATATATATCTTATCTTGATTAATGTTCTGGAATCTTTACATTTTCATAATATGGAATAATAAAAAAACATGTTTATTGTGCTCCAAACTGCGAAGCCAAATCCAAGCATTTATTTTTCACTAATCCAATGAGTCATCCTCATGGTATATAACCAGAATCACTATAAGATCATTTATATCTTTTTAATTTCACTAATAATATATATTAACAATTCTGTATGTTTATCCACATTTCAAATGAACTTCCATTCAAGAATACAAGTAAACAAATCATGAAACCAAGTAAGAAAATGATTCCAAAACAATAAAATTGAATCTCTTAAACCCATCAAAAAGGCCATTAATGAACTTAATAAGGTTATAACATATCAATTACATGTTTACAAGGTTCTGGACATATTAATTAATGAAGCTAAATTTTATTATTCAGGTCGTTAAGAATAAACAATAACACTTTCAAGCATAAGGTTTGGGATCCTCTCTCCCACTTTTGTTCTAGAATATCCCCTATGTTGTGCCCTTTTATTTTTAATTCTTAATGATGGGATATGTTTTCAAACCTCCCCGATACATCCCTTGTGACATATAAATAATGTAATACCCCTTTACCTCTCATTAATCCCTCACAATAACACTCATTACCATGCCAAAATGTATTTAAGGGGTTTCTCATCTCACATTCATTTCTGTGAGATTTTCATTGTTCACCACTGATTTATTGTATGTGGTATATTTGTACTGACATTTGATATATAATAACATTATTCTATTTATATTCATGTTATTCAATGATTAATTTTAGATTAATTATGTTCGGGCCATATGATTCGACTGATTATATTGTTGTAAGAGAATTTGTCTCAACTACTATTTTGTTTTGACTAACTTTGTATTGTGAACCTAATAATCCACACATGGTTTACCTACTGCCCATTTGATATCACTTTTCATTTGAAATTATATTTATATTAAATATCCATAATCTCATATCAAGAACATGTTTGTTTTCCAAACCGTATACCATTTTACATACTGTGTATTTTTGGAATGTTGTTTTAATTATGGAAATATTGATGAATCCTTATACTCTACTCTATAAGGATATTAAAAAGGAACCTTGCTCTTGTATTTAATCAATTTATAAATAATTATCTGGACATGCAGTGGTTGGTGGGGCATGCTATAGGCTCTCAATGCATCGGTAGTTCTCATGAGTCAGATCAATTAGCAGCAAACCCTTCAAGTTTGTTTCCAAAAATCAGACGGGTTTGTACCCATAGGACTAAACCGTTTTTATGGTATTATGGTTTCATATTCCAGAGACATGACATCCAAATAATTATCATTTTCTTTATTAATTATCATTTATTAATATCCATGAGGTTTTCACTATGAAAAAATCTATGGATGCAATTTCATTCTCAGTTTATTAATGGCATGAGTTTTTCATCTATTCACCATGCCATATTGATTATGTTAGACTAATTCAATTATTATTTTATTCATGATTCCTATATTTGTAACCCTTATTGAGCATTTTATCTCACCCCTTTCATTGTTTACTATCAACAGCTAACAAATAGGAGACCATTTATTGAGTTCTTGTGGATGCAATTTTTAGTTTTCGTTATGTATTGTATTTTGCAAACTTTTCCAATGTAATTTGAGTAACATCTATATATCTAGTTTTTTCAAGACTACTAAATAGATCATTATTTCATGATTTTCATTCCTTCTAACCATGCCAATATAACAAGTAGTGCATCGACTCCATTCTAGAGGGGTCGGGGCATTACAATTATGACAATAAATTATATTCCTTTGCTACAATAATTATGACTGTAAACTATGTGTTCATTATTTTTAGGTGTTTTTTGGTACACAAACCTCTTTTGGATCAATTCAAATTAGGTTTTACCTCTTTCATGATTCACAAGTACACTTGAAATAAACACTTCTATAGTCTATACATCATGAATTTAAACTGACTGCCAATAGTCTACACATCATAAATCATAACTTTTTTCCATGGTCAAGACCACAAGACCTAAAAATGTGTTCTAATAGATTTAGTATCACTTCACATGGTTCATGGCCTCTTAGGTCCCTTTATTTACATCAGGTCATTCCAAAAATTCCATACACCTCCCTTTTAGGATGTTCGCTCTACTCGTCTGTGGTTTGAGATCTTTGACCTTAAACTAATAACCCACCATCCAATAATTATGACTTCAAACTATATGTTTTCGTTTTCCCAGTTTTTTATTGTACATGATCCTCCATGGATCCATTCAAATCACATTTTACCTCTTTTTTCCATTCATACACTCTTTGAAGAAACATCATCTCCATAGTCCAAGTATCATGACTTTAAACTAATTTCTCATGTTCTAAGAATTATGACCATAAACTATTTGACTTTCGCTCAAATTGTATGACCTTAAACTATATTCCACCTCAAGAACTACATGTGTCTTTATTTCTATACTCATCAGATACGTAGTGTTGTTTGGAATTTATGTCTTTCGTCCCATCTACGGATTCCCCATAAAACTATCTATTACTCAAGGTGCAATCACCATGAGATGTCCCACATGCTTCTTTCTAGGAATAATACCCATTCAACTGACTTGAACCATAAATGGTTCGGGATACTCTCATACCATAATATATGGAATAAATATCCTCATAAAATGATGTTAAACTATAGCCTTACCTTGTATAAATTCAAGATACCTCATATCCCGATATGAGAAGACCTAATACTCACATTTGATAGGGTACCCCTACCAATTCCAGTCTTCTAACATGCCATGTTTTTATAGTCGAAGTAGTATGGCCTTAAACATTTCAAATCCTACCCATTATGTTTGGAATGGCATGTGAGCTTTCCTAGCCTCCATTCACATCGGTTTAATACTCATTCATTCAACAATGGATATTTTTGGGCATCCCAAGGTCTAAAATAAATGAAATTAAACTAGGAGAAGAACACAAGTGTAGACGCTGAAAAAAGTCTGCAACTCCCTGAGGAAGTTTAGAAATGGAAAAGCGAAGTCATATTCGGAATCAGAGGCCCGGTCTGGAGGCCCGGGAAGTGGTGCGCGAAATAAAGGAGGGATTGCGCGAAATATATTTGTGCGCACGAAGAATCCCTGGGATTCACGTAATCGAGTCGCTGCTGCGCGCGATTTTGCGCACCCGGGTTCCGCGCAGTGAGGCTTTGCACGCCGACGGTTCCCATCGCAGAAACTTCCGCGCGCCGCCTGGATTCCGCGCCAGCTAAGGCCTATAAATAGAAGGCAACCCCAGACACTTTGGGGGTTGAGGAATTCATATTGGCTCTCGGGCATACTATTCGACTCCCCCCGCGTGCAATATGACTTCCAGGTAATCCCCCTTTTCGCGCAACTTTGCCCCGGGGTTTGCCTTTGCACGTAACTCCACCGGCTTCGGTGAATTTGCCTCCTCCTCCCCTTGCCTCCCTTGCGCGCAATCCAATTCTATGCGCACAATACCTTGCGCGCAATCCCCTATCCGCGCAATACTCTAGGCCTATTGTGCGCCAACCTGGTGTTTTGCGCACAAGCCTTCCTTTTGCGCGCAACACCAAGGACCCCTTTTCCTTGACGCCCCTTGGCTGCCCTTCCGCACCGGCACGCGATATCTTCCCTGCTGGGCATGCATTCCATGCATTGTTTTCCCGTACGGCCTTCCAGGCTTGTACGAAGTAACCTCAAGGTCTCTTGGGCGGTGTTTCCCGTTGCGTTGCTTTGCCTTATGCTTCTCCGAATAGGCACGCTAACGACTATTGATTCTTCGCATAGTCATGCTAACGTGGACCCCTAGTGGTTTGCCCTGCAGCCCCCTTCTTTACGGCCTTGACGATGCCTTCCCTCCCACAAGGGGTAGAGGGCATTGGGCATGTAATCCCTAGGGGTGTGGAGCGAACCCACCTCGTCCAAGCTACATGATGTTAAACTGCTAAGCACCTCGTCCTTAACACATGACGTAAAACTGTGGTCCGACCCCGTGCTTCGCATGCAGGGTCCCCCCATCTCGGACATTTTTTACGCCTCTCGTCTCCATGGGAATGGATTCTTCCTCACATGGAATGAGATCCTCCTTGTCGGAGTGGCGTTTGTCCACGGGGGAAGGGCTGCCTCAGAGCGTAAGCCCCTAGCCTCTCTTATGGAAGGTTTCACCCATGCACCTCCGTACTTCCCCCCGCCAAGGCCAGTGGAGTCCCTTGCCCACTGCGCTTTGTCGCACCATGGGCCTCCACTTTGGAGTAAGCCCCGGCACCCAGGGCCAATAACTAGGCATAAGCCCCTGTTTCCTCTTTGGTCCGCTCAACGTGTAAGCCCCATTCCGCTTCTCACAGACGCACCCTTCGCGACGTGATCGTCTGGTCCCTACTGCCTCTTGTTTCCCACACCGATCATGACTCACGTGGGCTTAGAGCTCGCATCAACCATGACATCCTCCTATGGGCCGCCTCAGAGTGTAAGCCCCATTCCAGCGAACTACGTGGACTTTGATCAGTGCTAACACATGGTACGTAGAAAGCCTCCATGAGGTTCAAGCCCACCACCCAGTCGTTCTGACCTCTCCACGTCGGTTCCCCGACCACCATGGGCCGACTCAGAGAGTAATCCCCATATCCACCATGGGCTGCCTCAGAGCGTAAGCCCCATATCCACCGTGGGCCGCCTCAGAGTGTAAGCCCCATATCCACCATGGGCCGCCTCAGAGCGTAAGCCCCATATCCCTCGTCCCGCATGACGTTAAACTGTATCTCTTCATGCATGACGTTAAACTATATGCCCTTGTCCCGCATGACGTTAAACTGTATTCCCCCTCTTGGGCCATCTCAGAGCATAAACCCCATGCCTCACTCCATCATCCATCCTGATCCTTACCCGGGCCGCCACATCCCGGTGATATCATTCCACTCCACCCCACTCCATAGTATCCGGGAATCCGCTCATGTGTTGGCCCCAACATCGGTGTTCCCCCTAGGGGGTCCTTCAATCTGATCCACTCTTAGTGTTTTGATCAGTCTGATCCATCTCCGCAAGACGTTAAACTCGTGACATACCCCATGTTAAACATGGGAAGCTGAGGAAAACCTCAGATGGTGCATATTCCCCGTGTTCGATGTGGGATGCCTCGGGCTTCCGCGCCCTCAAGAAGCCCTGTGATAAGGAACAGAAGATAGACATTCCAATCCCCAACGTCAATACATGCCAACAACACCCCAACGTGACCTTTCTCCTCATCGAAGGTTGCTGCCCCGACAAGACCCCTTGGAGCGTCTCGACGAAAGCAGTGTAATTAACTGGCATCCATGAAGATATGGAACCAGGAATGAGCTTCACGAACCCGTATTAAATCTATGATGGAGACTTGGATTAGGTGACGAGCTCCGAGGAGGAATCCGCGGAAGGAAGAACAAACATCCCATCATCCCGGCTTCGATCAAGGAGCAGACGTCCCTGAATAAGGAACGGATGCCGCCCGCCTTTGGAAAGCGGGAATGCGGGGCTACGAGCCGCGCGCCCTCCCATGTGTGACGGACGTGCGCGCGCACCCCGACATAAAAGCATCAGAAACAGAAAATGGTGAACCCGACGTGAAGCTATTATCCTCAATATGGGGACAGGTAGCGTTCGGGATGTCGGAAGATCAGCATGTCACCAGGTCTGGGTTCCTATCACCGGGACGTGAAACCCGCCAAGGGTTGAGGCAGTCAGGATGTTGTGCACTCCATTCTGTGACGTCGTCAGTTTGGATCCCTCTCGCCGAACACGGAAGACGGAACGGCGTTGGTCTATTGGTTGTCGATTTATTTTTTTGTTAGTACTAATGGGTTCATCTCCCTGCTTCCAGGAATCAGATCACTGCATCTGGAGCTCGATCACCACCTGCCCACCGGCGTAGGGGTAGGGGCAGTACCGACGCGGCTACCCCACGCGGTCCCATATTTTCCACAGTTGCTCCGGCTCCGATTTCCACGACTGTCAGGCGCTCATGCCCCCTCTCACCATCAAAAATCATCCAGTGAAGGGTGATCCACGACTTGGTTCGTAGGTACGATGAGGAAGAGATCATCCCCACCAGGGGCCTGGACCATTTGGATCTAGAGGAGGTTGCGCCCCACTATCGTCGCCGCCCCCGAGGGCCGCGTAGGGAGCCGCCGCTCCCCACACCGACGTTCAACCACTTCGAGAGCCTATCCCCGGAGCACCTTGACACATCTGTCCCCTACGCCAATGAGGTGGGGGATGTCCGGGTCCGCCCGATCGGAGACCCATCCCAGGGGTTAACGGCAAGAACCCCCGCCAGGCTGCGTCGACATCATCGTCCGGCTCCCCGGGCCGAGGACCAGGAAACCTTTATGCCCACACCACCGGCTCCAACCCATCTGACCCGACGCCAGCGTTTGGCGCTAGCGGAAGAGAATTCCCGTCTTGGGGCACCAACCTTAGCAGCCACTGTGGCCCGAGCCACTGCTGACACCTGCTACCAGACCCTCGCACATGTTGAGCAGGGGCTGTCACATTCCCAACTGGGATCGAGGCCCCGACCGCCCTACAGGCAGGTTGGGTCGACTCTCCCGGTCGCGGGCACAGGCAATGGCCACTATGGACCAATCCGTGGTAGTGCCACCTATTATGAAGGCTCATTCCGTGCCACTGGTCTGGAAAGATGAAGGCTTCTTTGCAATAGCTACGCTCTGGGTATGACTCCTTCCAGCGCCCACTGCACTGGGTATGAGGTCACTCCCCCTGCCGCTGAGCGCGAGTATGGAGCTGTTGCATATCCAGTCGCTCACTCACATGGAGGTCCTCCCCATGTCCCTTTTGACACCTGTCCCGGTGCTTCCCGCACCCCGGCCTTCAGTCCCCTCTACCCCAGCACTATTACGGCCAGGGGACTCCTTGAAGAAAATCATCCTTACCCTGAGGAGCCACCCAGGGGTAGGAAGGCGGGGCGTCATCGCCGTAGGAGGAATGTCAGGGGAGTCTGGACGGAGATTAGACCAGTCCGTTTCTCGGACTCTGAGGCGGAGTACGACTCGACGGTGGAACCTTCCCCCCAAACCTCTGAGTCAAGGGCAGGAATGGGGATGCGGCACGTTAGTCTCGTACTCCCCGACTGTGATATCCGTATGATTCCCTCATCCCTCCAAAGGTACATCGAGGAGGACGGGGACTTGGCGTACTCCTAGGGGTCAAACCCGCAGTTATCGCTGGCCTCCCCGGAATCCCCTTCCACCTCAGTCAGGGAGTGTGGGGAACTTTTCTGGGGACCTAAGGGATATTCGCAGGACAACACATCCTCAGCAAGCACTGACATTGTGACAGGAGGCCCATTCTCTGGCCCATCCTATCACGATGTGGCAGCCAGGGCACTGAACCCCTTGGAGGACAGCTCAGGGATCGGCGGCCAATCGGCATGTTCGCCGCATTCCCCGCCGGCCAGCTCACCGGTCCGGCGACCTGCCTCGGTGCCGTTGCCAGCTCCCCGAACATTCTTGGTTGACGAGCAGGGGCAGCAAGGTCCGGACCCCGAACCAGAGTCATGGAGCTTCTGGACCGTCCTCGCAGTGGGCCACTTCCCTGAGATGTTTTGGCCAGTCGTAGGGTCGAATTTTGATATGCCAGAGGCGCTCACCCCGGGAGAGTTTGAATGTTTCCACCAGAATCTTCGGTTGACTCACTCCCGTCTTCGCCATCAGCTAGCGCCTTATCCCGGGAGTCAAGCACATCTCAAGGATATCGGTGAGCAGTGCCGTCGGGTCGACTTGGCAGCGCTCCCTACGGTTCGGCACCCCGAGTCGCCAGGCCACCGTAGGTCCCTCCAGCAACAATGCGTTCAGAGTTTTCAAGTACTCCGCAAGTTATTGAGGAAGCCACCCCCCACGCGCACATCCGATGATGGGGGCATTACGTTGCCCTTCTTTTTTGTGCGATCCGCCGACAGCCCGATTCACCGGGCGGCCCGGAGGGAATGTCACCAAAGTCAATGACGGTCAACATGGCTGACCTTTTAGATGAGGGAAACAGTGTGGAGCTCCTCAATGGGGACTCACCCCTTGAAGACAAGCCGCCACTGGACCCGTCTGGGAGGATCAATCGCCACCAGAGGAGCCTCCTAGGTCTCCCCACGCCCACTAAGGCACTGACCCTGAGCCGAAACATCGGCAAGGGTAAAGAGCATGTCAGGGATATCAAGCCCGCCGACGCATTTGACTCGGTGCAGAAGGCAGAGGAAGACTCCTAGAAGGCCACACTATGCCAGCAGCTTGCTGAGCAAAAGAGGCTGGTTGATGAGCTCTTGGCCGAATGCATTGCAGAGCGGCGGCCTGACTATGGTAATCCCAGGTCAGGACAGCAGGGGCATGAGCACCTACCCCTTGTCGAGATTCCCTCGGGCAACCGCAACCATGTCATGTTCGCCGACAGGGGGGAGGCCAGCGCCCATGGCAAGAGGGTGCGATACGTCTCGCTGAACCCTCCCGAGTGGCGGGATCACCTGGGAGACCATGCTCGGTTTCCTCCCGCTACCCCGAGAGTCACTCCGCCAGCCGCCCCGCGAGCTACTGAGCTTGACTACCAGATTGGAGAGCCCGACAATGCGCTTGTGGTTAGATATCCCCATCAGGACATGAATCCATGTTCGGACAATCTGATGGAAGTACTCATCGCCCGCTTGGAGGCCCTGGAAACTCAGAAGGTGGCAATTCCACCAAACGGGAAGCCATACCCATCATGGGTGGATGATATGCCGGCCCCGCTGGGATTTGGGAACCCCACTTTCTCCCCCTTTAACGGGACAGGAGATCCGCCACAACACCTAGCCCACTTCAACTCGAGGTGCGGGCCTATGATGGGGACTCTGGCGTAGTAAGAAGCTACCAAGCTCCGTTGCTTCGTCCAGATGCTGGAAGGACCAGCCTTCGTCTGGTACAGCCAGCTCCCTGTTAGATCTGTGGCTAGCTGGGAGGACCTTCGTTGGCAATTCCTCTACCAGTTCAGTTCCACAACCCGGAAGATGAACATTGCAGACCTCTTTATGTGAAAACAGAGGCCTGATGAGCGGGTCGCGGACTTCGTCGCCCAGTGGAAGGGGCTCACGTACTTCCTTGACATGCCACTAACTGAGGAGAAATTACTGAAGATGTGTGTAGGGAATGTCAATGCAGAGCTAGTTCCTTCTCTGATCACTCAGAATTACCCTGGAGGGTTCCGGGATTTCTCAGACAAGGCTCAATGCCTCGAAGAAGCCCTGCAACAGGCCAGTCAGGCACGCCCGCTGCCTCCTGTCATCCCTGAAAGGAGAGCTGCCAGAGCCAAGCCCACTGCTGTAGCCCAGATAGAGGCTCCCAGACAGCTGGAGTTGCTACCAGAAAGGCCAACACAGCAGCCCCATAGGGGTCCACCCCCACGGGCACAGCCTCTGGCCTAACAGCGACCGCCTCAAAATCGGCAGGTGCCTCCACGTAACGCGCCGCCGCCACCCAGGTGAGATAATCAGGCTCCGCCTCCTCAGCATGCTCCTCCGTACCCTGGCCATGGTCAGCCTCCAAGATCCCCCTTCCCAGACAGAAGGAATCAGACTTACTCGTTTGACAAGGCCCAGGTCCCCAGCTATTTCCGTAGCGCCTTGGAGCAGAGGATCGTGCGGCTGCCTGAGTGCCAGAAGCCAGAAGAGGCACATCTCACTGATCACCCTAACTACTGCCCTTATCACCGGATCCTAGGGCACACCATCCAGCGATGCTATGTGTTCAAGTACTGGCTCCAAGACCAGATTGACGACAACATAGTTAGGTTGGTCACAGCCCCGGAACAGGTGGCATGTGTCTTCGTGAGATCAGATGGTAGCAGCAGTAACGAGGATGAGTGGCAGCAGGTTTCCGACCATGGGTCCCGGAAGTATGAAAATTGAATGGCCCACAGGACGGTTGCCTATGCCCATGGCATCATCCATACCTACCTAAGTTAGCCAAATCCCTCAGAATCAGCGAGTGTCGCTTTTTCATCATTGTCCAAGCCTACCTCTCCCCAGGAGAGCAAGAGGCAGTGAAAGAAGAAAGAACGTTCCCTGCTAGTGCCGTAATCTTCTCGCACGCTTGGCAATTTCATGCCCCCAGAGATGGGGATCCCTCCGAGACTCCCTCCAGTAGCGGGTGAATCCTCGAGTGAAAGCCCGGGGTATGCTTCGGTTAACACCGTAGAGTTGGTAAGTCCCTTTGTGGCTCCCGATGATGAGGAACGCCAGGTGGACTTCCACAATGTCCCCATCCGTCACCAACGTCGGTGAAGCTGTGGCTACGTAAATCACCGGGGCACGGCAGTCGTCACCTCCTGCCAGGCTGTGCACGCTATTGAGACCAGGCAGTAGGCCCGATACAGAGATCAGCGCATGCGGTCCCCTCACCCGGTGTCGACAGGTCCGCCTCTACCACCGTTTGTGTTGCTAGATCAGGCGGGACCACCTCGTCTGTGTCGCAGCCAGCCCTGCCCTGCCTTCGGCCAACTACAGCCTTCCGGTCCTAACCCGACAGCCACCTCCCGGGCTTCGACTAGTGAACAGCGAGACGTGCCTAGTACTAGTCAGTCACCAGTCCCATCGGCATGGCCTGTCATACCTCCAATCACAGAGTGGCCTCCTGTAAGCAGAAGCAAGCGTTTGGCTCGAAAGTATGATGTTCTGAAGCACCTGGCCATCATTCCAGCAAGGTTTTATATCCTTGAGGCCCTTCTCCTGTTGTCATAAATGCACTAGGCACTCTCCTAGGCTCTAAGGATCCCCCTCTAGTTTGAGACGGAGGTGGCGGCCGCAGAAGCCTTCCACACCGAGGGAATTGAGGACACCGAATGTCAGGCGGTCATCTCGTTTTTCGGTGAAGATTAAGACCCTCCCATACAGGGGAACATTGGCCCACTATACTTCACCAGCCAGTTCAATGGTGTAAAAGTTTGCCACTGTCTTGTTGACACGGGTTCCGGGATTAACCTCATCCCAACTCTGATGCTGCAGAAACTGGGGTTGTCTGAGGATGATTTAACTCCCTCTGACCTCAGGATCCAGGGGTATGACAGGACAGAGAAAACTCCACTTGGAAAGATTCATCTGAAGAACCAGTTCAGCGGCCTGATTGCCAATACCGAATTTATGGTTGTCTCTCAGGACACTACCTACAATGCATT
The DNA here is from genome assembly GCA_963277665.1 of Viscum album. NCBI lineage: Eukaryota > Viridiplantae > Streptophyta > Magnoliopsida > Santalales > Viscaceae > Viscum > Viscum album. Next base: position 2,138,191,978 of record OY728138.1, read on the forward strand.
GATGGGTAGGCCGTGGCTCCACCTTCACACAGCGGTCCCCTCCTCATATCACTAGTGACTCAAATAATCCCTTAAGGGTCGAGTGGGCATGCTCCAAGGATATGCATCTCCTTTTTCCTCTTGTGAAGCCTGTTATCTGGACACTGGCTACTACAAGAGCAAGGACAAGAAGATCCTGGAAGGTGAATTCAAGCCCGCCACTGTCGCGAGTGGTCTCTGGGTAGGTTTGGACGATGCATATGTCTTCCCAATCCATTGATTGGAGGCCACGACCCCTGACATGGGGCAGTGCTTTGTTGTTTTGGGTACTATAGGAAGGCATATTTCTGGGTCCAAGCAATAGGGGAAAATCACCTCGTACTCTTACACCATCCAGGCTCAGGTGATCCTCAAGCCTCCTACCCCTGTACGATATCGGGATGTTGGGCTCATGGAAACAGCAGTACATCATACGTGTCTATTTCGCCAGGCCAGAATCGCTCGGCTCAAGCCAACATGCCACCACTGCTTTGATTTCATAAAGCGTGACCCCTTGGGCCGAAGGCCAGATGGGATTGGATCAACCGCCTTTGTCGCCATGATCTCCGCAGCGCATGGGTCCCCTGACGTGGAAACCTCTTCCACCCAAGCCGGCACCAGCTTCCCCTCAGGGTTTGGAAGCCCTGAAACGGCTCCCCCCATGGATGACCCTTCCACAAGCGGAGATGAGGACATGGAAGATGCTCCTCCTGCCTTCGAGGAGGGATTCCCCGCCACGGTCGACGAGTTAGTGCAGGTGAACCTCGGTAGCGAGGCGGACCCGAGACCCACATTGGTCAGCACCGCAATGCCCCCCGAGGAACGACAATGGTACATGGACTTACTCAGATGGCACCATGATGTGTTCGCCTGGAGTTATGATGAGATTTCGGGACTAGATCCCCAGGTAGCCATCCACCGCCTTGGCCTTCTAGCAAACTATCACGGGTTCAAGTAGCCTCCCAGAAAGATGCACCCCTCTCACGATGCCATGGTTGAGGCCGAAGTTGATAAGCTCATAAAGGCCAACTTCATCAAAGAGGTCTAGTACCCCAGGTGGCTAGCCAACATTGTGCTAGTCAGGAAGAAGAACGGGAAGATCAGGGTCCGTATCGACTTCCGCGATCTCAATCGACACTGTCCGAAGGATGACTTACCCCTTCCCGTGACAGAGCTGTTGATCGATGCCACGACCAGGTTCCAAGGCCTTTACTTCATGTATGGGTACTCCGGGTACAACCCGATCTGGATGGCCCCCGAGGATGAAGAGTTCACTGCCTTCAGGGCCCCACAGGGTACTTTCTGCTACCGGGTTATGCCTTTCGGCCTGAAGAATGCAGGTGCCACCTATCAACGGGCCATGCACCGCATATTCAAGACGATTCTAGGGACGCTGGTGAAGTGTTACGTGGATGATCTGGTGGTTAAATCTCGTCAGTTCCAGGATGATCACAAAGACCTTGAGAAAGTGTTCGGCTTCCTCCATTCTCGCCACTTGAAGATGAACCCGTTGAAATGTGCATTCGGGGTCACCTCTGGAAAGTTTCTTGGATTCATTGTTAGGTATCAAGGCATCGAGATCAAACCAGACAAGATCAAGTCCATCAGTCAGATGCCTCCCCCGAGTAATATTCGGGAGATGAGAGGCCTTCGAGGCCACTTAGCCTATATACACCGTTTCATCGCGAATCTGGCCAGCAAGTGTAAGCACTTTTCACGGCTCATGAAGAAGGGCTCCGCCTACGAATGGGACGAAGGGTGTCAGATCGCTTTTGAGGAAATCAAGCAGTATCTTCTTCACCCTTCGGTCTTGATGACACCCATTTTCAGAAAGCCACTAGTCTTTTACGTGACCACCCTAGAGCGATCCCTCGGCGCACTTTTCACCCAGAAGAACAATGAGGGAACAGAGAATAGCCTCTACTACCTCAGCCGCATGCTCCTCGATGCTGAAATTAAATATTCCCCCATCGAGAAGAGCTTCCTGGTGCTCGTATTTTCCATGAAAAAATTGCGGCACTACTTGCAGCACCACGAGGTACAGCTGGTCTTTCGGGTAGACCCATTGAAATACATCCTGAACCGACCTATGTTGACCGGCTGATTGGCGCGCTGGGTGGTGATCCTCGAGCAGTTCGACATCAGGTTCATACCTCAGAAGGCCATCAAAGGGCAGGTGTTGGAAGACTTCTTAGCTGCCCACCCCACCTCTGCGGACCAGCCACTGAATCTGGGCTTTCCTGATGAGGCAATCCTCTCAGTCGATCATGCCATCCCATGCTGGTAGATTCACTTTGACGGTGCCTCCCAGAGCCCCACCGGTAGAGGGCTCAATGGTCCTAGGCTCAACAGAGTGGGCCTGAGTATCATCTTCATCACCACGGAGCAAGCCGTTCTGCCGTATTCATTTCTTTTGTCAGAAGGCTGCACCAACAATGAGGCAGAGTATCATGCCCTCATTACTGGCCTCAATTTGGCTCTAGAGATCGACGTACCCCATCTGTATGTAAAGGGAGACTCTGAGCTAGTCATCAAGTAGGTAAATGGTGGCTAAGCTGTCAGGAAGCCGAAACTCGTGCCATTGCTAGAGTGCACCCTTCGTCTAATGGCTAAGTTCCCCTCCTGTCTAGAGGTCGTTCACATTCCCCGGTCACAAAACAGTCGAGCAGATGCTTCGGCCAGCCTGGCCGCATCACTTGCGGAGGCCGAATAGGATGACCTAATCATCCACGTGGCGCACCATAGAGTCATTGCTCCTGTTATCCCAGAGGGAGATCGGGGCCCGCGGGTGAACCATCTCACCGCTGGTGCCCCTATGTTTGGATCCTCGGGGGCTTCAGGTGCGGTAATTAGGACAGTTCCTGACTAGAGGAATCCCTTGGTTGAATATCTTCGGCACTACAATCTTCCGCCAGACCGAGCCGAGCGAGAATGAATCCGGCGCTGCGTGCCGTAGTTCACCCTTCAGAGTGGTCCCAGCGTTGAGCAGATCCTTTACATGCATGTATTTGATGGTGTTCTCCTCCATTGTCTTCAAGTAGTCGAGATCCCACAGGTCATGAAAGAAGTGCACGCTGGTTCCTGTGGTGCCCACCAGGCCGGGTCGAAGTTGTCCCACCAGATTCGGAGGCTGGGATACTTCTGGACCTCCATGATCCACAACTGCATTGAGTATGCCAAGAGGTTTCATGCGTGACAGGTTCATGATAACTTTGTGCATCGGCCACCGGATCCTCTCCATACTACCAAGTATTCTTGGCCCTTTTTAGTCTGGGGGTTGGATGTCATGGGGCCTTACCCACCGACGACGGCCTGCCAGTGCCGGTTCATTTTAACCGCTACGGATTTCTTCTCGAAGTGGGAAGAGGCAATCCCACTCAGGGAAGTCAAGTACTATTCTATCGCTGACTTCGTGAGCTCCAATATCATCTATCGGTTTGGAGTACCTCACGCTATCCTCACGGATAACGGAACCAACTTCCGAGCAGTCGAGCTGAAGAAATTGTATGCCAAGTACAATATTCACTCTAACCACACATCCCGCTATCATGTGCAGGAGTATGGATAGATTGAGGCATTTAACACAACCCTCTTAAACATTCTGCAAAAGATGGTTGGTCAGAAAAATAAAAGTTGGCCGGACAAGCTCCCCAATGCCCTCTGGGCTTATAAGACGACGAATCGCAACACCACCCAGGTGACTCCGTATTCCCTGGTGTACGGAGCTGAGGCCGTCTTGCCCATCGAGATCCAGTTTCCCCCATTATGCATGGCGGTCTATGACCAGCAAGCACCGGATAGAGTTGCCGAAATCCTTCTAGCCGAATTAGAAGCGCTGGACGAAAGTAGGCTTCATGCATTACATAACTTGTAAAGGCATCAGATTAGGATGGCTCGAGCTTTCAATAAGAAGGTTCGCCTCTGCTCCTTCTTGCAAGGTGACCTGGTACTGGCTCTCAAAGCGCCAATGATCCCCAATAGGAAACCACCCAAGTTGGAGCCTAAATGGGAGGGACCTTTTATTGTCCATAAGGTCTATCCCAATGTTGTGTATTCCCTGGTGACTATGGATGGTGAGCGCATTACTCCTCCCACCAATGCCAGGTTCCTCAAGAAGTACTTTACCTAACCGTTTTAGGTCCAGTATGACCTTAAACTGTATGGTCCAGCATGACCTTAAATTTTATGGTCCAACACAACCCTAAACTGCACCCTGGTATGAGTTCTAAGACCTAAAACTAAGATCTGTATTTCATCCAGCATGACGTTAAACTCCCTTTAAAGAACTATGAACGGCTTGATTCTCATCCTAATGAGATACGTAGGAATGCCCGGACATTTTGTCTTGGGTCCAGCCCCGGGGATCACCAAACCCCATTTTTTAGGTCCAGCATGACCTTAAACTGTATGGTCCAGCATGACCTTAAACTGTATGGTCCAACAAGACCCTAAACTGCACCCTGGTCCGAGTTCTAAGACCTAAAACTAAGATCGTTATTTCATCCAGCATGATGTTAAACTGCCTTTCAAGAACTACGTATGTCTTGATTCTCATCCTAATGAGATACGTAGGAACACCCGGACATTTCGTCTTCGGTCCATCCCCGGAGATCACCAAACCCCATTATTTAGGTCTAGCATGACCTTAAACTGTATGGTCCAGTATGACCTTAAACTGTATGGTCCAGCACGACCCTAAACTGCACCCTGGTCCGAGTTCTAAGACCTAAAACTAAGATCCCCATTTCGTCCATCATGACGTTAAACTGCCTTTCAAGAACTACGTACGGCTTGATTCTCATCCTAATGATATACGTAGGAACGCCCGAACATTTCGTCCTAGTTCCAGCCCCGGGGATCACCAAAACCCGTTTTTTAGGTCCAGCATGACCTTAAACTGTATGGTCCAGCATGAACTTAAACTGTATGGTCCATCACGACCCTAAACTGCACCCTAGTCCGAGTTCTATGACCTAAAACAAAGATCCGTATTTCGTCCAGCATGACGTTAAACTGCCTTTCAAGAAATATGCATGGATTGATTCTCATCCTAATGAGATACGTAGGAACGCCCGGACATTTCGTCTTGGGTCCAGCCCCGGGGATCACCAAAACCCGTTTTTTAGGTCCAGCATGACCTTAAACTATATGGTCCAGCACGACCCTAAACTGCACCCTAGTCTGAGTCCTAAGACCTAAAACTAAGATCCGAATTTTGTCCAGCATGATGTTAAACTGCCTTTCAAGAACTATGTACGGCTTGATTCTCATCATAATGAGATACTTAGGAACACCTGGACATTTTGTCTTGGATCCAGCCCCAGGGATCACCAAACCCCGTTTTTTAGGTCCAGCATGACCTTAAACTGTATGGTCCAGCACGACCCTAAAATGCACCCTGGTCCGAGTTCTAAGAACTAAAACTAAGATCCGTATTTCATCCAGCATAACGTTAAACTGTCTTTCAAGAACTATGTACGGCTTGATTCTCATTCTAAGGAGATATGTAGGAATGCCCGAACATTTCGTCTTGGGTCCAGCCCCGGGGATCACCAAACCCCGTTTTTTAGGTCCAACATGACCTTAAACTGTATGGTCCAGCATGACCTTAAACTGTATGGTCCAGAATGACCCTAAACTGCACCCTGGTCTGAGTTCTAAGACCTAAAACTAAGATCTGTATTTCGTCCAGCATGACGTTAAACTGCCTTTCAAGAACTACGTACGACTTGATTCTCATCCTAATGAGATATGTAGGAACGCCCGAACATTTTGTCTTGGGTCCAGCCCCGGGGATCACCAAACCCTGTTTTTTAGGTCCAGCATGACCTTAAACTGTATGGTCCAGCATGACCTTAAACTATATGGTCCAGCACGACCCTAAACTGCACCCTGGTTCGAGTTCTAAGACCTAAAACTAAGATACATATTTCGTCTAGCATGATGTTAAACTGCCTTTCAAGAACTACGTACAACTTGATTCTCATCCTAATGAGATACGTAGGAACTCTCGTACATTTCGTCTTGGGTCCAACCCCGGGGATCACCAAACCCCGTTTTTTAGGTCCAGCATGACCTTAAACTGTATGGTCCAGCACAACCCTAAACTGCACCCTGGTCCGAGTTCTAAGTCCTAAAACTAAGATCCGTATTTCATCCAGCATGAAATTAAACTGCCTTTCAAGAACTAAGTATGACTTGATTCTCATCCTAATGAGATACGTAGGAAAGCCCATACATTTCATCTCGGGTCCAACCCCAAAAGCCCTAAGAGCGCCCAAAAGCGCCCAAGAGCGCCCAAAAGCGCCCAGGAGCGCCCAGGAGCACCCAGGAGCACCCAGGAGAACACAAGAGCGCCCAAGAGCACCCAAAACTTCCATCTTTAGGACCTTGACCACAGGATCGTGTGGCGTGGTATGGGATTGTGTCCTTATTCATGTCGGATTTGCAATAGCTGCACCATGCACGCCCTGTTCTCAGGAGTATCCCTCCTATGGCGTGTTCCCCATGATATTGAAAGGTCCCATCTAGGACTACGTGTGGCTTGATTTCCATCTTTATGGGATATGTAGGACCACCTGAACACTTAGATTTCAGGTCCAGCCCCGTCTCTTAGGAGATCTCCCGGTTGCTTCGGTCTTTTGGACTGCCCTTCCCTCGGGAATCCGCCATCTTTTGTCCACTCTCAAACTGAGCCCTTCGACCCTTTCCAGTTGTCTGCTAATGTGTTTAGAGTACTCTAGTCTAGGACCTGGAGTGTCAGATTCGACTTAGACAAGTTTTCATCCACTTTTCAAGCTTCGTGTTCCCCTTCATTCAGGCCCCACCATCCTTCACACCTGGAGGGACCCCCAAGAACGGTCTGGATACAATGCCTAAGGTCTCTCCTACCGTCACGGGCCAATTCCCCCGAGGGTTTTGGGAGAAAAAGTGATACAAATCATGTGTTGAGAATATGGTCAGCGGTTGATACTCATTTGTTTTCCCCTGTTTCTAGGCTAACGCGACAGGATGCTGTGTTGCGAACATGGTCAACAGTAATCCTCGGTCGTCACGCCGGTTTCCTTGGGCCTTGAATGTTGGTTGCATGGTTCACACTGTGTTACTCCCCCACCGTGTCAAGGTGGAATCTCGACACTCCTTGTACTAACCCTCAGTACACCCCTGCACATCATATAGACCGAGATGTGTAACGATGTCTCTCGGGGATCCCGTGATCTGAGCGCTAGAGTATGTGCTTGGGTTTCTTCTCTATAGGTTGCGTGCAGCTTGACCCTCATCCCCATGGGGAACGAGGAGTCGCCCTGACATTGCGTTTTGGGCCCAGCATAGCTGGGAGCTAGCATCTCCTGCCCCTCCCTGATTGTTGAACCCTCGTAGGCCCCTTTGGCCCGAGACTCCTCTCTCGGAACCGCGCACAGTAATGGTATGGGATTACTCCCTCACCCGCATCAGGTATGCTGTATCGCATCGCGCGTGTTCTTAACGGTCCAAACCATATGACCTTAAACTGTGCTGTTGGTCCAAACCTTACAACCTTAAATTGTGTTGTTGGTCCAAACCTTACGACCTCAAACTATGCTGACGGTCCAAACCTTACAACCTTAAACTGTGGTGTAGGTCGAAACCTTACGACCTTAAACTGTGCTGTCAGTCCAAACCATACGACCTTAAACTGTGTTGTCGGTCCAAACCATATGACCTTAAACTGTGTTGTCAGTCCCAACCATAGGACCTTAAACTGTGCTATCGGTCCAAACCATACGACCTTAAACTGTGTTGTTGGTCCAAATCATACGACCTTAAACTGTGCTGTTGGTCCAAACCATAAGACCTTAAACTGTGGTGTCGGTCCAAACCATAAGACCTTAAACTGTGCTGTTGGTCCAAACCATACGACCTTAAACTGTGTTGTGGGTCCAAACCTTATGACCTTAAACTGTGCTGTCGGTCCAAACCATACGACCTTAAACTGTGTTTTGGTCCAATCCTTATGACCTTAAACAGTGCTGTCGGTCCAAACCATACAACCTTAAACTGTGTTGTTGGTCTAAACATTACGACCTTAAACTGTGCTGTCGGTCCAAACCATATGACCTTAAAATGTGTTGTTCGTCCAAACCATACGACCTTAAACTGTGTTGCAGGTCCAAACCATACGACCATAAAATCTGATGATATCTTCCTGGCCACACGACGAAAAATGGCACCGCATTGTGATGACCTCCACATGGGGGACATCACGCCAGGTATTGGTCGATTACAATTCCGCTTTTCAATGCCCGCTATGGCTTGATTATCGTGGATATGCCAGGAATTTCTACCCTAGGTCAGTCACCCCACAAAAGAAAAACCATTTACCTTCAAGGAAAAACAAGATATATCAAATGCCACTTATTTTAGGGAGAGGGATAGACCTGCACGACTCCTTCATCCTTTGCGCAGGTGCCATATCGCGTCGTGCTGCCTTTCAAGAACTACGTATGGCTTGATTATCATCCTAATGAGATACATAGGAGCACATGGGAACTTCCCCACAGGCCTAGCCTAACCTTTTCTGGTCCGAGTTCTAAGACCTAAAACTAAGATCCTTTGCTTGGATTTCCACGACTCGATCTCTCTTATGGGATTGTACGGTGTGGTGTGGGATTATGTCCTCATTCACGTCGGGTTAATTTCCATGTCGTGCCAGTCCCTAGATGAGATGTTTCCCCTATCCCACACGACGTTAAACTATATTTCGTCCAACATGACGTTAAAATGCCTTTCAAGAACTACGTGTGGCTTGATTCTCATCCTAATGAGATACGTATGAATTCTAGAACATTTCGTCTTGGGTCCAGCCCCAGGGATCACCAAACCCCGTCCCTCCTTATTGTCGGCCCCTCGGCCTGACTTCGTGGGAGGTGGTTTAATTGTGACATCCACCCCGAATAAGTTCGGGATGCCCCATAGTAGTAATGGGAAGCGGTAGTTCTATTGCGAGAGAGGTCCTGCCTGAAAATTGGGACGACCCATGACCAGGTTGGTACTTTTGCCTAATGCGCCTCCGCCATGGTGGCGCAATTTCTGGAGTGTTGGACTCTGTTCGAACAAACCATCACTCCACCTTCCACGCTTTGCATTCCCCTTTATTCAGATCCTCATTCTCTTCCATGTCTGACGGGATCCCCGAACAGTATGGATGACAGACCTACAGTCAGCCTACTGTCCTGGGCCATTGTTCCGGAGGACTGGTCATGTTTAACGGGACCCCCTAACAGTATGGGTGACAGACTTTGGTCCTCCTGCTACCATAATATGGATGACAGACCTTTGGTCCGCCTATTGTAGCAACATGGATGATATAACTATAGAACGCCTGCTATCCTGGGCCAACGTTCTGGGAAACTGGCCGGCGATATTTGAGTTAGGCCCCGTGTTGCGAACATGGTAAGTAGTAAGACCTCATTTATTGTCCCCACTCTAGGCCAACATGATGTGGATACTGTGTTTCTGTCACGGTTAACAGTTATCCTCCATCGTCTCGCCCCACAGTGTTCCGAATTCGGGTAGAGTGATTCGCCCTTTCTTTCCATCTCTCTATGTTTGGATGGATTTTAATGCCCCCGACATTGCCCTGCTCGTGTGTCAGAGCACATTGAGAAGGTGATATATCAATCGGTCTAAGGACTCCTCCTCAGAAATCCAAGCCCAATTTCGGATGCTTGAATCTTGGTCAATGTCCCACAGTTGGACGAAATGATGGCACAAGCATCCTTTGCTTATCGCATTGGTCGCGACCCACAGGAGCTTAAAGATGAGTTGTTATTCGTTTCAGAATTATGGGTGAGCATATTAAACTAAGGGTACAAATGAATGAGTTTGGCCATGTATTGGATTGATATGGTGAGCGGTACAAGAAAGAGGTTCCTGAGATGTCCAAAAAAAATCCCTTAAGGATTGGTGTGCTGAATCGACCTTTCCAGCGCTACTACCCTTTGGCTGGTAGCCTCCAGGACCGCTTCTTTCTCCTCAAAGACTCTCTCCTTGTCAGTCGCTGCAGAGCACAACTCGCCAATCCTAGCTTGTGCCTGCGCCCGCTCGGTTTGAAGTCCAGTCATCTGGTGACTTGCCTCCATCAGTTGTTCCTGTGCGTCATCCAGTTGGGCCGTCAGTTGCTCCACAAGCTCAGAGCATATTGCGATGAATGCCTCCTTATCTACCGCCTGCCCTTCGTGGTGCCGGACCTCCTTCTCCTCACTCAGCAATGCTCAGGAGCTCGCCGATATTTCCCGACACTGGGCAACGTCGGCGCGCCGGCTGCTCTCACGTATCTTCTTGTCCATGTAATCATGGACCATCAGATGAAGGCGCTGAGCGTCAGCCCCTACAGCGCACAGGAAGCGTAGCCAGGTCTGGAGTGATCCCATCCGCCTTAGCCAATCCGACTGGGGCTGTCTGAGAAAGCATTGGATACACTTCCACCCTTTGCGCCGTGTCATCCGGCTCTCCTCAGCTGCCTCTGAGTCGGAGCCATCTACCTCCTCAGGGTCAGCGGGTCGGTATATAGGGAAGGCATCCAGCAGATCGGCATGAGGATATTCCCCAGGGATGTCTTCATGAGGAATAGGATCCTCGACGTCCGGGAGACCTTCCTCTCTCTCCCCAGCAGTGACGGTGCCCCCGACAGCTTCCAGCCCCGCCTCGGGAACATCGCCGCTGACGTCCACTGCCCCCTGCTCACCAGTTTCCAGGGTTGACTCAGTGCGGGGATCATGTTCTGAATGAGGTGGTATGTCCACCACTGGTCCGCTCACGGATATCCCGGACTCCGTAGCCTGACGAGCCTCCAATGTTGAGAACACTACGCAAGGAGTACACTGATTAGTGGGGATCTTTCGATAACAAGCGCCAGTAGTGAGGCATGAAACTTACAGGAGTCCAGAGCATCGGTCTCCAGTGTTCCGGCCGCTGCAGGAGCTGCCATGATGGGAGACCCCTCTGCGCTTGTTAGTTCAATGATGGGCGTCAGATCCCCATCATGTCCCACCGGTTCCTCTCCTCCCTCCTCTGGTGGGGATTCCCATCCAACACTCAGCCGTTCCTGAGTAAGGCAGAGAGATGGTTTAGAAATTCGAAAGGAGAATGGATGAAAAGAAAAGTAAATGAAGAGACAAACCTCGAGTATCTCGGTTATGTCGAGATCAGAGCTGAAAATCTTGCCACTCTCTCAGAGGCTCCCTTGGTAGGTCTCCCCTTGCGACCCCTCATCTTTGGGTTCTCCCTCTTCTTCGTATTCTCCTTCGCCTTCGTCTTCTCTAGTATCCTCCCCCCCCCCTCCGACACTTCGTCGCTGTCGCCCTCTCCCAGCGGCATCACTTCTAGATCATGCTCCTAGCCAAGCATCACTTTCACTAGGAAAGGTGGCTCTGCACACCGACCCCTTTGGCACACGTATGTGTCCATGGATTTCAGGTAAGCATGTCGCCGATGGAAATTTACCCGGTTGGTAACTCGAACGAGCCTGACCTCTGGCAGCTGGATCCTGTTTTGTATGATCTTCTTCCAGATGACTTCGACGCTCAGCGATTGCCGCAGGGTCATCCAGGCCGACCACAGTGCTGAGAAAATTTCATCTTGGGAAGGTTCGAGCAGGTATCTTATCTGCTTCCCGGGCTGTTCCCTCTCCGCCTCGTGTGACCCCCCTACGGGCAACGGGGTCACAGAGGCACTGCGTGATGTTCCTACTGCTGAAGTCCTGGCCTGCGCATGCCTCACTGCCTGACGCACCCCTGGTTCCCCTATTCTGGCAACCCCTTGCCTTCTCCCCCGTCGCCCGGTTTCCGCACGAGTAACCTCGAGTTGCCGGACTCGCTTGCGTAAAATCCCCTCAGGGTACGCGATGGTACAATGTTCGGCATACTCGGTAGCCAGGCCGGCACCAACCCCGGTGGGAGGAAGAGTAATGACTTTTCCAAAGCCGAAAGTGGTAAACATCAACCACATCTAGCGTAGAACGCAAGGATTCTTCTCCTGCCAGACAGTCGTGAATACCTTCTTTGGTATTCGTTGGAGGCCCTAGAACTTCCTGGTGAATCGGGATGGCACGTAAGGCTCACAGATCACCTTCTCATCGATCCGATCCACGAGCACCCCACCCCGAATGCTCTGGAAATATTCTTGCTGTTCCAGAGAGCCTCACCCGTTGTCCACCATTTGGCCGACTAGGGTGGGGAATGGGCTGAAGTGGAAGTTGGTATGGTTTCCAATGCGGATTCTCACGCCCTCCTCATTGAGCATCATTGGTGCCACCCATGCGATGTTCAGCAAGGACGGTTGCAGGCCATTGCCCGGAGGACGGATGGTGTTTGGGAAAGTGTACCCACCAAGATAAGCCACCACCCAGCCATGGAAGATCTAGAAGGGGCCACATACTCTCTGAGGCGATCCCCCTCGTGAGATGTGCCCCAGGATGGCATACAACTTCACCAGTATGGGGACACCCAAGTTGAACCGTTTGTTGGCGGCCATGGTGCCCGCCATCACCAGTGTTGCTGGACGGACGCCCATCCTCACGTCCCGCACCGGTAGGAGCCACCCGATCAGGAAGGCGGAAAGGAACCCGGCATACCGGACATTCGGGTCTCGGGCCTCGATGACGCGATAGCCCCATGATTGGTATTGCCCCGCCTTCAGGGTCCTCCAGTATGACCCATCCCTGCTCCTCTAAGCTGCGGTTGGGAACTTTTTACCCTGTCCCCACATCTTGATGGCCGGATCCTTCTCAAGGAACAAGCTGAACCATCCCTTATATTCAATGTCCTTCAGGAAGTCCATGACCACCAGCCTCTCTTTGGCTAGCTCCAACAGGTGCCACGTCAGCATAGGCGTCCGTGACCTGTCTTCCCAGGTGTTCTTTGGTGGAACGAACTCATCATATTGGTATCCCTCCAATGGGATACCTCCGATGCAGTGAATGTCCCAGAGGCTGATGCCGAATTCCCCATGATGAAGGTGGAATGTATTGGTGTCAGGAGACCACTGGGTGAAGAGCTCCGGCCCGAGCTCAGGTTGACGGTGGAAGTGGAACTGCGACGTCCATACCGCCTCGAACATGCCAATATACCGCAGTTCATCCCCAAACTGGTTGCAGGTATGGCGAACCCAAAATGCCCAGGCCCATTATCTAGTGAAGTTTTCCCCGGACCACAGGTTCCAATCCTTCAGCCAGCCCTTCATGTCATCCGTGACGCTCTGACGAAATGTGCTCGCGTAGAGGGCCGGAGAATTCTCTATGACAGCCTCATCCCCAATAATGGTCCTGGTCCTTGGGTTCAGAACATATACGTCCATATGTCTGGTTTCCCTGGAAGGACGGCCGTTGTTGGTGATGTTTTAGTGAGGAATCTCATCCTCCCGGGTCACCCATGACCGCGGTGTGTCCACCTCGAAGTCCGGAAGGGGAACCTCCTCCAGAATTCCAAAATTCCAGAGTGGGAGATGTCAGACTGTGGATACGTCTTCTAGGCTGGGGTCAGTAGATTGAACAAGGTCAGATTGTTGGAAACGATCACCTTGGTGCCATAAACCTCCTCATTCGCCACCATTTCGGTCCTACGAGCGGTGGATTCCCCCTCATCAGTTCAGTTTGCGGCCATCTAGAATATTTCGGGAGTTGCACGAAACCAGGATGTAGTTCGCGGAATCGGAGAGTGATGCGCGAAATCTGAAGTGGCGGCGTGAAATCCCAGAGTTGAGCGTGCAATCGGCGGGCTAAGCGCGGAAGATCCCGAGTAGGCGCGCAAGGATGGCCAAAATTTGGAAGGAATTCCGCGCTACGAAAGCATTTTTACGCGCAGCTGTGGGAGCAATTTCGCGCATGAGAGCTATAAGCCTATTTCGCGGAAAAGTTGTGGTATGGATCTGGGACCCAGTGCCCCTTTTTATAGGCGAGGCCAGGGTTACGCGCCATACGGAAAGTGAATTCCACGCCGATCCGTCGTTTTGCACGCCGCGTGGGTTGTGCGTGCGCTAAGCACCTTGGACTGGCTCTGCTTCGGCGTTTCGGTGTTTCCCTCGGAATCCGATCGTTGCGACCTCTCGCCGATCCAATTCTGAGGGGGGAATTTTTAGACGCCGAAAAAAGTCCACAACTCCCAAAGGACGTTTCGAAATGGAAAAGCGAAGTCATATTCGGAATTAGGGGCCCGGTCCGGAGGCCCGAGAAGTGGTGCACGAAATAAAGGAGGGCTTGTGTGAAATATTGTTGTGCGAGCGAAGCATCCCCAGGATTCGCGTAATCGAGCTGCTGGTGCGCGCGATTTTGCGCGCCCTGGTTTCGCGTGGTGAGGCTTTGCGCGCCGACGGTTCCCGTCGCGGAAACTTCCGCGCGCCGCCTGGATTCCACGCCGGTTGGGGCCTATAAATAGAAGGTGACCCCAGGCGGTTTGGGGGTTGAGGAATTCGGATCGGCTCTCGGGAATGAAATTCGACTCCCCCCACGCGCAATATGACTTCCAGGTAATCCCCCTTTTTGCGAAACTTTTCCCCGGGGTTCGCCTTTGCGCGCAACTCCACCAGCTTCGGTGAATTTGCCTCCTCCTCCCCTTGCTTCCCTTGCGCGCAATCGTTGTCCCTTGCGCGTAATCCCCTTCTACGCACGCAATACCTTGCGCGCAATCCCCTATCCGCACAATACTATGGCTCTATTGTGCTCCAACCCGGTGTTTTGCGCACAATCCTTCCTTTTGCGCACAACACCTAGGACCCCTTTACCTTGACGCCCCTTGGATGCCCTTCCGCGCCGGCACACGATGTCTTCCCTGCCGGGCGTGCGCGCCATGCGTTGTTTTCCCTTACGGCCTTCTAGGCTCGTACAAAGTAACCTCAAGGTCCCTTGGGTGGTGTTTCCCGTTGCGTTACTTTGCCTTATGCTTCTCCACATATTCACACTAACGGCTATTGCTTCTTCACATAGCCACGCTAACGTGGACCCCCCAGTGGTTCGCCCTGCGGCCCCCCTTCATTACGGCCTTACCGATGCCTTCCCTCCCACAAGGGGTAGAGGACATTGGGCATGTAAGCCCTAGGGGTGTGGAGCGAACCCACCTCGTCTAAGATGAAGGACGTTAAACTGCTAAGCACTTCATCCTTAACACATGACGTTAAACTGTGGTCCGACCCCGTGCTTCGCACGCAGGGTCCCCCCAACTCGAACATTTTTTATGCCTCTCATCTCCACGGGAATGGATTCTTCCTCACATGGAATGAGATCCTCCTTGTTGGAGTGGAATTTGTCCACGGGGGAAGGGCTGCCTCAGAGCGTAATCCCCTAGCCTCTCTTACGGAAGGTTGCACCCATGGACCTCTGTACTTTCCCCCACCAAGGCCAGTGGAGTCCATTTCCCACTGCGCTTTGTCGCACCACGGGCCTCCACTTTAGAGTAAGCCCCAACACCCAGGGCCTCTAACCACGTGTAAGCCCCTGTTTCCTCTTTGGGCCGCTCAATGCGTAAGCCCCATTCCGCTTCTCACGGACGCACCCTTCACGACGTGATCGTATGGTCCCTGCTGCCTCTTGTTTCCCACACCGAGCATGACTCATGTGGGCTTAGAGTGCGCATCGACCATGACATCCTCCTATGGGCCGTCGCAGAGCGTAAGCCCCATGCCAGTGAACTATATGGACTTTGATCCGTGCTAACGCATGGTACGTAGGAAGCCTCCATGAGGTTCATGCCCAACACCCGGTCATTCCGACCTCTCCACGTCGGTTCCCCGACCACCTTGGGCCGCCTCAGAGCGTAAGCCCCATATCCACCATGGGCCACCTTAGAGCGTAAGCCCCATATCCACCATGGGCCGACTCAGAGCGTAAGCCCCATATCCACCATGGGCCGCCTCAAAGCGTAAGCCCCATATCCACCATGGCCCGCCTCAGATCATAAGCCCCATATCCCTCATCCTGCATGACGTTAAAATGTATCTCATCCTGCATGATGTTAAACTGTATGCCCTCGTCCCGCATGACATTAAACTGTATTCCCCCTCTTGGGCCTTCTCAGAGAATAAGCCCCATGCCTCACTCCATCATCCATCCTGATCCTTACCCGGGCCGCCACATCCCGGTGAGATCATGCCACTCCACCCCACTCCATAGTATCCGGGAAGCCTCTCACATGCTGGCCCCAAAATCGGCGTTCCCCCTAGGGGGTCCTTCAATCTGATCCAATCTCAGTGTTTCAATCAGTCTGATCCGTCTCCGCAAGACGTTAAACTCGCGGCATGCCCTATGTTAAACATGGGAAGCTGAGGAAAACCTCAGAGGGTGCACATTCCCCGTGTTCGATGTGGGATTCCTCGGGCTTCCGCGCCCTCGAGAAGCCATGTGATAAGGGACATAAGATAGACATGCCGATCCCCAGCGTCAAAACATGCCAACGACACCCCAACGTGACCTTTATCCTCACCGAAGGTTGCTTCCCCAACAAGACCCCTTGGAGCATCTCGACGGAAGCAGCGTAATTAACTGGCGTCCATGCAGATATGGCACCGGGAATGAGCTTTATGAACCCATATAAAT
The DNA here is from genome assembly GCA_963277665.1 of Viscum album. Lineage (NCBI taxonomy): Eukaryota > Viridiplantae > Streptophyta > Magnoliopsida > Santalales > Viscaceae > Viscum > Viscum album. Next base: position 2,138,208,560 of record OY728138.1, read on the forward strand.
CTATGAGGGAGACCCGGATTAGGTGACAAGCTCTGAGCAGGAATCCACGGAAGGAAGAACCAACATCCCATCATCCCGGTTTCGATCAAGGAGCAGACGTCCCTGAATAAGGAACAGATGCTGCCCGCCTTTGGAAAGCGGGAATGCGGGGCTGCGAGCCGCGCGTCCTCACATGTGTGATGGACACGCGCGCGCGCCCCTTCATAAAACCATTGGAAGGAACAAGTATAAAAATTATGACTATAAACTATGAATACCCCTTATAGAATGTTCTATATGGATTTTTGTCTCCATGGTCCTCTATTAACATCAGTTTTTTCAACCCATCACACTATGCATGTTTCTACGAATAATTTCTTAGTTTAAGCCTCAGGGCCTTAAATTGAAAGCCTTGACCTGAGAATTATGACCATAAACTACTTTTTCATGGTCCAATATTTATGATCATGAACCAAAATTCTTATTCCAGTCATCAAAACCTTAAAAACTATGTGAGGTTTATCTTGGAGATGTTTCATGTGACATTAGGTGGCCTTCTAGTCCCCTCTATTCACATCAGGTTGCTTTCCTTTAGTGTCTCATGCATTCCATCGAGACACCCATTTCTTAGTCCAATCGTAATGAAATTAAAATGTGTGTCAATCCTCTCAGAAATGTGTGGTGTGGTGTTGGGACTACTTGGACCTATATTCACATCGGTTTTATCACTCAGCCACACTATATATATTCTTTTGAGATAGTCACCCATGTCTATGAATTTATTGAAACATTCACACTGGTTTACTACATACCTTTTCATGATTCTAAACTAAAAATTTATCTCATTAAATGAATATGGGATTCCCTCTTAACTTTAAATGAGGGAGAATCATTAGGAAGCTCGATGTATAATCCCTACATATCACGTCCTGATCAAAGAACTTTAAACTACAAAATGCATCTTGATCACATGACATTAAACATTACAATACCCCATCATTACTACATGATGTAAAACTATGTTTCCAACATCCTAAAAAATGATGGTAAACTATGTTTCCAACATCCTTATTTCGGTACATTAATCTACACTCCATATTAGGCCCTTGTATGAGAATCCCTTTGCTCTAATACTAGTCATATTCAACATCATGTTCTTTGACTATCGCTTGGAATATGTGATGATACTTCCTAAGTAGAATAATTTTACTTGTTCATAAAACCAATATAAACTCCAGTGTTCTCTAATAGGAAGTGGCATGATTTAAGGAGTGTTGGAATCCATTTGAATATTCCATCAAATCAATTCAATGATTCATGTTCCCATTGTTTGGATCCTCATCCTCCTTTATGTTTTAAGTGACTCCCCTAGTAGAATCGTCTTTGGCCAAGGATCACCTACCATCATGGGCCAACACCCTAAAGGAATTTGGATAAAATATCAAGGAATTTTTTTTCGATAATGGTCAATAGTAAACCTTTGTTATTTGGTCACCATCCTAAACTAAGTGATATGGGTGCAGTGTTTTGAATGTTTTAAACAATTATCCTACATAATGTTGACACTCCCCTTATGTTCCAATTTATTTTTGTCATGTTCCAAACTCTATATTCATTTTTCTTCGGGTAGAATTCAATTCCCCTAGAATTACTCCATTGGAGTACTATTAGATATAATAAAGTATAGTTGATTATTCCGAGGGCCCCTTCCTCCAGCTGTATAACATTACTGATTAGGACAATTCCAATGGTGATCACTATCCCATTCATTCCTATTAAAGGAATTCCCAATAAGGACTAATTTCTCATTCTAACACCAACCCATCTTCCACAATTTAGCACTCTCATACACGTGAATGATCTTATATTATATATTTCTTCCCAGACTGATCATTAATCATGTTTGATTAGATATTTTATTTTGTTTTTTTCTCAATGATATTGAGATATAGAGGTCCCTATATATGGGATTTTCCTCAGCTCTTTCCTTAGAATGAAATCTTCCCTACCCCCTTGTTTTTGATGGACACCATTCTAAGGAAAGAATCTATTGGTACTTGGAAAACGAAATTGATAATGTAAAAAAATTTGAAAAACAAAATCCTGTGATATAGATTATTTCACAGTCTTCAACTTGACAAGTTTTTGAGCCTAAAATGAGTTACGGATCAGATGTTATGCCTATTTTAATTTGGGATACAAAAAATGGTTCACAAAGGAATGTCTATGAAGGTCCATTCACAGAGGTACAACTCATAGAGTTCCATTCATAGTGATCAATTAGTGAAGGACCATTAAAAGAGGTTTAGTTTGAGTAGTTCCATTAATGTAGTTTTGTTTTTGTAAGTTTGTTCATAGAGGATTGATTTCCCAAGTTCCATTTATGAGGTTTGATTTGCAAAGGTCTATTCACTGAGGACTGGTTCGTAAATGTTCCATTCAAAGAGTTCCTTTTTGCAGAGATCTGATTCGTAGGGGTCCAATATTCATGTAAAATACTAGGTTTTTGTATGACGTATGAATCTTTTTATTCACTATTTAAATGGATTTTTATGGCCTAATGTGAGTACCAATGTAGACCATGGGTGTATCAGGGGTGTCTAAGTCTTTTTTGAATCCCAAAACCAAACTCCAGTAGATAAATATATAGGACCATGGTTAGGAGAAACCATGAGACCCAATTTATATGGTCTGATTAAACTATGTGGGACTCAATAGGGGGATTCATGAGCCTACATGGTTTGATGGAACCATGTAGATGGCGGTTTACACTCATGTGAGGGCCTTTTTAGTTTTTTGATGGTGGGAAAAGACTCAGTTTAGAAAAATATGCACACTAACCAAGAAAGGTTCCCCTACACTTAGTGAATGGATCACAGTTGGCAGATGGTTTGGAAAACTATGCGACCAAATAGTGTGGTCGAGTATTTTTGTTTGAAATTAAAAAATTTCCCTGAAAATTTGTTTAAAACTAAACCTATTTTTTCATTATTAATCTAGTGGATAGCCTTGAGCCATTGGAGAGCCCTCATAATCCACTTTCATAGGATTTGACACTACTTCTCCATATGAGGATAGAATCAAGACTCATTTTTCTCATTGGTTCCGCATCGGTAAGTACTATAATATTCATATATCGTTCATCATTTTCCATAGTATTTTCTATTCAATTTAGGTGCAAGAGAATATTCCCTATTTTTAGGATTTTTTTCCCATTCCTTGTTTTTATTTTGATCTGGTTCGAATCATAAGCTGATACTGGATCAGAACATTACTATAGACACACAATAGCTGGTTTATACCTTTCTCTTGTGGTTTGGTGCTTTATAGGTCTAATTTCTATTATTTCACAAACCAGAAATTCTCATAGCTCTCTAATAATTAATTGAATAATTGAATTTTCTATATCAGAACATGTTAAGGATTCCATTTTAGTTCATTGTAACCATTAGAGGTTGTTTTACAAACCAAGGCCACCCATGGGGTGTGCCTTTGAGATTTCCCTGGCTTTTCCTATTTTTGAACTACCCAAGGGGTGTGTTTTTTTAGCTTTCCTAGTTAGAGGAATCACAGTTATAAATGAATTGAATTGAATTGATTGTTCAAGAGATTTTTTATCACCCACTCCTTATTATACATGATGTAATCCATTTAATTGTTTAAATTTGAATTGTTATATGAGTGGGTAAACACATTGAACATGAATGCTTGTGAATTGATAAATTTAATGAATGATGAATTGTTCCATTGTATTTAATTATATTTACCTACATGGATCTTGATAGTGAAATTAGACACCTTGGATTAGATTTCTCTTTGGGTATTGATTCGGTGGGACACCCTGGGCCTTGCTACCCATTAGATCTATATTTTTTGGGATCACACTGGAAATGGATAGGTTACATGCTCTGTGGAACCCATTATAAGTTTATAAAAGTTTAAACAAATTTTCTATTAGGACATGATGAGGATTACTTGGTTCTCTACACCTTGGATCCATCCCAATGGGTTCTGACACATTTGATTATATGGCTCCACTATGGTAAACATGACACTTCTAGTTATACGATGTGGATATGGATGATATGATATACAGGTTATATGAAAAGTAAGTGGATTATTTGATATATGGGATATACTTCATGGAAATAGTGTTTATTCTAATTTACTTTATATCTATGTTGTTTTAGGAGCATCACCAATGTTTGGTAGGGAGCCTTATTTGGCAAAACATTTATAATATAATGGTTTTATATATTCCATGGTCACTTTTTTCATTTATTTAAAACCTATGATATACATTGCACATTACATAACTTTTATTGCAGAACCTGGAATGTTATAGACACCATTTATGGTGGCTTATAGATATTTTATTTCACTCTATATCTTAGGTCGTCGTTGTGTACCTGGAAGGACTATTTGAATGCAGGTAGGGACCGGGGAAAGAACCCATTGTTTGATGATTGACTTTTTTTCAATGCTTAGAAGAAAGGGAGAATGAGACTAAGATGAGGCTCATGATACTAACTGGTATAAATACTTTTTTTCATTTTTGTATTTTGATACATGTATTTTACTAATGCATGTATACCTATCTGGGATGATTTTTGAGAAATGAAATGAAATGTTAATTTTATATGATATTAATTCTTTCAAATATATTTACATATAGATTTGATATTTATCTCATGTCAGGTTATTATTTTTCTTCTGCTATAGAGGGTTACTGGTCTAGTGGACATAGTGTATATTTCCTATTTCTTACTCATTGATATCTTTTTTCTTCCTATATTGACTTCTAAGTTTACTAATGCTATTTTACACTCTAAAATGAGGGCATAGTATCCCCATGGAATAACCCTAGGCCCTCTATTCTAGTCAGTATCCTCTGGTGTTCGGGTAGATATTTTTTATGCCATGCGACAAACTGGGCTCTGTACACCATTTAGTGGCATCCAGGGCTAGGATGTTCAAAGTGGTATCAAATGAATTTATTTTATTCTTTCTGAATTTTAGAAAATTTAAAGGGGATTATGATGATTTATAATTTTGGTAATAATATGTTTCTAGGAGTATCTTACCTATATACAATGAAAATCCAAATTTTCTTGAATAGAAATTACTATTTTCTGGATTTATACTATTATAGTGGATTTGATTCCACCCTTGGGTGATGCATATAATTTGTGATGTGATTATTGATGTGAATAAGGATTGGTTTTTCTATTTCTTGATGAGATGAGGGTATCATCTCTCATGCATCATTTTTGTAACTTTTCATGCTTCACATGCCATACATTATTCCATTCCACATATGATGAATTTATTGATTTCTTGATATTGTGATATGTGCCTTATGTGATATACTGATGTTTGATAAATGATTATGTAGAGAGTTCAAAACAGTGGTTCGTACTTAGAGTTATTTCCAAAACATAAGAATTTTTTTCCTGATTATGCTACAATAGAGACCCTACGTAGACAATTGTTGAACATTCAGTCATAGACCATTGGTCTCATGGACTATAATGTTTCTTGGTATAAAATATGTGGAATCCATATTTTTTCATGAGGTGTATGTGCCCTTATGGATCGGATGTGGTGAACCATTTGGTTCGACCATTTAAAAAGTGGATTTTGATTTAAATTTTAAATTAATTCAAATTAAAACAGGAAATTAAACATGGGAAACAAAGAACCTAACCTTGACCTAGGTTTTTAGTGTTTATTTGGTAGTGTATCCTATGATGTTTTCACTTATTTATTTTACCATGTACTAGGTTTTGAGTATTTTTTGTGGTGCAATCTATTTATTGGAATTTTTTGACCTGTTTCTTCATTTAAACTATTAACATTGATATTGATATTTTTTGAGACTGTTGTTTGGCGTTGCAGAGACATAGAAAAATAGAAACCTCCATTTGTATGCTAGGTGGGTGGCAATGATCATGCTCTAGAGGTGGTGGGCCATGGTCTACAAGTGGATCCTCTTATAGTGAAAGATAAGGAACCATTAATTATTCTGAACATAGGTGTTGAGGAAAACTTCCACAAGAATTTTATGTGCTTTATGCAGAATTTTTATGGGGCACTATAGATTTCCTTATCTATGGAATAGTTGACACATGTTTTCCAACAACAACATCCTCTCACGTTTTTTAGGGGTGATGGTACAAACCCTATTAAGATATGTCTTGATTCTAATCTATCTATATTCTTGTATCTAGAGACACCTCTTGAGAGGATATTGAAGCTCATGACTTACATGCTTTAGGGAGTAGCAATGCACTAATGGGATGTTTTTCACCAGCCTAATGTGGTGCATAATATGCTTTGTTGGGATCTCAAAACTATATTATATGATTCTTTTCCCCCAATACTCTAAGAGAAGAGTGTGCTAGTGTATTCATGAATTTATAGTAGGGTGTGATAATAGTTATGGATTATTCACAATGATTTAAGAATCTGTAAAAAATTTCATCAATATATATTGTTGACAATGAATCAATGGCGAGACACTTTGGGGATGGACTCATAAATTTCATTTGATCTTATGTCAACATGTCCATATTGACATCTATATCTGAAATAGTGAATCTGTAAATAATTACAGAGCTACAACCAAGGGAAGATGGGGGAATTGAGCAGAGTATTTTAGTCTCCCAACCAAGTGGTTAAACAAACAATGGTTGGATGTGACGTTTTGTGGCTTTCCATGAGATGAGTACCATCCTGACCATTAGTAGTGGTAGTGTCGATTTCGTTCATTAGTGTGGAAGATGTGCGAACATGAGGAATCAGTGTGATTAAGACCCATTCGTGTTCTTATCTTGTATCATAATGGGACACACTCAATTATTTTAAAGGAAATTCAATCCAATAGTTAGTGGAAGGGGTAATATCAAACACCAGGTTTAGGAATTGGATTAATAGTTTTGCATCAGTCAACGAGATAGGAAAATATTGATCATTCAAGACAAGTTGGTGGACATGGAAGAGGAAAAAAGGTTCTATTTTTATATTTAAAACAAAGTGGGCTTTATTTGGGCATTAAGGTAGGGTTACAAGGCCATGGTTTTGGACAGATCTATTCTGTGCAACCTAATTTCAAGGAACAAGGCACAAGACTGTCTATGGTAAGAGCTAAAATCTTATTAGACTATACTTCTGTATATACTCTTTTCAATATGGGTGCATCACATAGTTTCATATCTATACTTATGGTGTAAATCCTTGGTCTAGTTGTAAATTTTTATAAGGTAATCATGAGACTTAATACTTTTTTCACATTATAAGAAAGAGTGTACGGCAATGCATGGAGTTTCCTCTTGAGGTTGGTGGGTTTCACCTCATATGGAATCATTTTTCCTCGATATTACTAGGTTTGATTTCATACTTGGGATTTAATGGCTAGTTTCTTATTGAGCCTATATTTATTTCTATCACCATAGGGTGACCTCATCACCATATGGAATAGTTTATATTCACAATCATGAATGGGATCCCTAGGTGAGCTAAGATGGGCAAGAGAATCATGTGTAGGGTGGAATGATAGCCTAGATTTTTAGTTTGTATCTAGATGATTAGGGTTCTCATCAAGAAGATTTACCTACAATTTTTTTCAGGGAAATTTTATTGGTTGACTTTTCATGTTTACCTGCTAATAGAGTGGTGGATTTCTCCATAGAGATAGTGATAATAGCTACACCGTTATCCATTCCTCCTTATAGGATAGATACTACAGAGTTGCAAGAGATCAAGTGAATGCTATATGACATGCATTCAAAGGGTTTTATATGGTGAAATACTTCTCTGTGTGGTTTTCTAGTATTTTTTGTGAAAAAGGTGGATGGTACCATTAGGCTATGCATGGATTAGACAGAAATTAAACCATTTGAAAACTAAGAATTGGTATCCCTTTACATGAATAAATGACCCTTTTTAGTAGCTTCTAATATCTTAGGTTTTCTCGAAAATTGATTTGAAGTTGGGATATCACTAGGTATATGTTTTACCTCTAGACATACCTCATATGAAATTCCATAGTAGGTATGGTCTATGTGATTATCTATATATTCCATTTTGTCTCATGAACATGCTAGTAGTTTTCATTCCATTGAATAACCATATTTTCCATCCATATTTGTATTTTTTTGGTGGTTTTCAAGGATGATATCTTGGTGTATTCTCTTAATCAACAATGACATGATAAAATCATTGTGATCATTTCGGATACACTGAGAGTGATTAATTTATATTCTAAGATCACAACGTTCCACTTATGGATTGTTAAAATTCTCTTCCTGGTTTATATTATCTATGATTATGGTGTATCGGTTGGACTAGAGAAGGTGAGAGATTTAGTTTCCTGGGATAAAACCTATAAAAACATTGATATATATAGTTTCTTGTGGATAGCTGGATATTACTGAAATTTCATACAGGACTTCTCGTTTTTAATAGTGTTGTGGATGGGATTTACTAAGAAGGGTGTGAGGTTTTTATGGCCAGATACCCATGAGACAAACATTTAGGAGATGAAAGGGTGATTTTGAATTAGTGTTGGTACTGATTATGTCAGAGAAGGGAAGAACTATATAGTGTATTGTGATTCTTCAGGTATTAGAATTGGATCAGTTATAATATAGGGTGTAGATTCATGGCATATGGGTCTCAACAGTTGAGGTCGCATTCATAGAGTTACTTGTCACACGATGTCAAGTTAGTTGAAGTTATATATGCATTGTGATGTTGGAGACACTCTTTACTGGGAGAGAATTTTGTTTCATTCACAGAACCCAATAGCATGAATTACACATTATAATAGCATGATCTGAATCCAAGGAAGCTAATGTGGGTTGAGTACTTACAATATTTAGAGTTCGATATTGCCTATATTCTTTGTAAAGGAAATGATGTTACTGATGGACTGAGCATGAGGACTCAAATACATGATGTTTAGGAGGCCATTAGTGAGTACCATCTTATGGATTTGTTTTTAGAGATTCCCATGGAGGTTTAAAATAGTGGTGGAAAGACCATTCTTTATTCATTAGTTGTAACATGTACCCTTATAGATTGAGTAAAGGTGAGGAGACTATTTGATTTAGATGTCCTATTCCTATAAGAGTGTTTGAAAAGTGTGTACCTAGTATTGTGACACCCCAATCATCCACAGTATGTTTCTATTTGAATAATGAAATAGTTTGTGATGTACGCAACTTCGAGATTCTAACACACCACGACCAATCCAACTAGTCGTTCTGAATTATAATACCCACGTTTTGAAATGTTAGAAATTTTTTTAAATGGAATTCATTTTTGGATTTGGAATATCAAAATTATCTTAGGGTAAATTTTAGGTACTCTTCTAAAAACTTTCAATTTTTGATGAATAGTGAAAATTACTAAATTTTTATTTAAAACAAAATTTTTAATCAAAATAATTTATAGTGTTAAATTATAAATTTGAGTGGTATTAAAGTATAATTACATTATATTTTTATCATTTAATATAATTTAGGCCATTGTATGTAATTTCACATTTAAACTGGACATAAACAAGTGTCAATCTTTTGATAGTTATTATTTCTTAAAAACACGCTTTTTGTTTTGACAATGAGAATAAATTTTAAATTAATATTTTCCACTTATGTGTTTTGAATTTGGAAAAATGGATTACTTATTTGGAATTAGGAGGTCCAAATTGTGTAAATAGGTAACATTTATTTTTAGACAAAATGAATATTTACTTCAGCAAATATTTTATTTATGATGGTTAAAGGGTAAATCTGTAAATAAGTGTAAACAAATATTTTAATAATAATATTAAATTACCCTAACATGTATCCTATTCCAATTGGTTGATACATTTCTGGCCATTGGAATCCTTGGGTATTTTTGGGGACCCCATGGAGCCACTTGAGAGTGATAATGATACTTTATATTAATTAAATTAAAGTAAAGACGAAATGTCAAAAACATATATATTATAGTAAAATATTTTTACAAGGGGTTATATAATTTATCTTTTCAACTATAAATATTCATTTGAAATATAAAAATATTTCCAACATCATGGTATTTTTTTATAATTTTTAGACATCAAATAAATAAATTTATTTATGACACAATAATGATGCAGTGTTTACCTCATTAAAGAATGATTTAAATAAATGAGATTATAAAAATTTAAAAATATCTAAAACCTGAAAAATTCTTATTTAATGATTTTATTTAGAACATTAGTCATATTATATTTTACTTTAATGATTTTTGGACCTTTAAAAACAAAAAATAATAATATAATAAAATAATACTTTCAAACATTCTTAAAGAGCCCCTCCTCCCCCCTTATAAAAAGCCCTCACCACTATCCCATTTATCACACCTCTCAAGCCCATTGGATCATCCAAAATTAACCCAATTAAGCTCCTTACATCCAAATCTTACACATAGAAGAATTACTTTAGGCATAAGGCACTTCAAGGAAGCATTTTGGTTTAAACCAAAGGGAGTTACCTAATTTAAAGGTAACATCTTCTCTTTAGTCCTTTTCATTTATAATAATTCTCCGACCCAATAAACTCTCTTTATTCCATTATTTTATAACAACACAAGTATTCAAAATATACTAGGTTTTTTTATGACAATAATTTGAACTACACTTACACACACCTCCATCTAATGGGTATAGAACATAATTTTTCTGTGGACGGTGAACTACTGCCTCACGAAACGTTGATAGTTCAATATTCTACTACCCCCTCTTATGGTGGCCATTATGATGGAACTATAATTATATAGGTTATTTATGATATTTATCTTATTTATAATCTTCTGTAATTATATTTTATATCATACCTTTATTATTTTCATGTTGTATATATATGATAATTTCATTTTAGGAAGTGCGGACTACCACCCCCTCAAAGTGATATGACTCGTTCATACCATACATGGAATGTATAAAGAATGGTGTTAATAAACATACGTAACATATATAAAATAGTATATTATAATATAATAGTAATATACCTATGTATCATTTGTCCTACTTTCCTTTTAAAATAAAGAAATTAGAATGGAAGTAGTGTTCGTTCATACATATGGATTACCGTCTCCACGAACATGATGAGATTCATTCCCCATCGTAACCATTAAAGCATAAATTTCATTTTATTATTAAAAATAATATTTAAGAAAATTATATCATTCTGGATATTAATCAAATACATCCTATCCATAACAAACATGACTTAAATAACAAAACATATAAAGGAAAACGAATCAGTTAACACCCAAAACAATGATATTACTAAAATATTATTAACAAAGCAATATTAGAAGATCATATATGATATCATATTTATATATGTGGTTATTTTATAATTTAATAACAATTATATAACTATTATATAGGAGGTTAATGTTCCCTCGACCTAGAAGAAGTACACGGTAAGGGTTAATTTCATAATCTCTTTATTATCTGAGGTTATTTTTACGTAAGTGTCTACTGGGACCTCCTTATCATCCACATCCATGTTTCTTAAAAATGTATTACTATTTTTTTTAAAATTTACTAGACTATGGGTTAAATTCATTTATACCCTTGTTTGAATTTTATAAAATGGTTTGAAAGGAATTTTTCCATCATTTTACAAATAGGGTACTTTAGGACATTTTCGAAAAATTATGGTAAGAATGTTTTTTATTAACTAATATAGAATATGTGGTTATTCTCTTCCTTTATAAAACCTTTGGAGCTTCCCTTACAATCTTATAATATTATTTTCAAAATAAATGTTTTAATTTATAATTACATGACATTTAAATGATTTCAAAATAGAATTAGAAATTTCTCTCAAATAGTTTTGATTTCATCTATGTAAACATCCTTTAATTGATTTTATACTTGTTTGAAGTTTATTTATTATGATAAAAATATACCATATTGTATAGAAGGTTTTGTGATATGTTTAACTGTGGATGTGTTATTTTTATACCATTCATGGTTTATGGTTAATGTATTACCAATTTATATGCTAGTTTTAATACAAATTTTTATGTTAAGTTTCAACCTTTTCATATGAGGAATGCATTGGACTTAGTAAGTGATAGGTGGAGCCTGGTATAGCTCCTCAATGAATCAATAGGTCTCATGAGACAAACTAGTGTCTTGGCACAAGGCCTTGACAAAATATTATTTTTAGTCATGGAACTAGGCCTTGACAATGTGTTTATGATGTACGACCTTATGCATTCCCTCATTATGAAATCAGCTATTGATATTACATGTGATTATTCGACTAGTAGAATATCCATGTGTGTAAGTAAATGGAATTATTTGTTTTATCTTTTTTATATTATGCAGAAGTTTAATTTTAAAAGGCTTTTGTTTGAGTCTTATACATTTCCTTAAATTTTTATGCTTATTTATGATAGTTTCTCCTATATTTTTATCCTTACTCAGCATCTGAGCTCACTGATTTCTATGTTTTGTTTTTCCCAGTATGTGAAGAAATAAATTATGATTAACCTACATGGATAGTCCAACGATATGATTATGTTAAAGGGGGGAACAATGTTGTTTTTCATTATTTCATGATGTAATGTAAAACTTATATATGTATCTAGTACTTCCAAGGCTACTGAACTGATCGGTATTTCAAGATAAGCATCCTTGTATCATTCCAATGTTATGTAATAATACATCGACTCTAAGAAACTGGGGTCGGGGCATTATAGTTGGTATCAGAGGGAGGTTTAGTATAATCCTTGGAAACTAGATTTAGATAAACTCTGATTAGAGCACATTACCCTAAGATAGAATTTGAGGATTAGTATAGAAGAACTTCATAGAATTTTGGAAATATAGATATTTCGTGTATTTTCCATGAAATACATCCCTATCTTGATATGAGTGGGTAGATGCAGCTCTGGCATAGATGTACCTAGGAGTGAAAACTCGGACAAGGGGTTTTGGTCTTGACCTGCGATATCCCGGTACATGAAAAAGGGCCTTGTAACACTCTTAGTTATGACACTCCTAGGGGATATGCATAGTATGATTCACATTTTCATTACAAACCATTATTAATGATTTATGATTATATACATACAGAAATATTTTTTTATGATTTTGGATTATATCTATAAACTGTTTAATTTTTGTTAAGTGTTTTACTAGTTTTCAATTAAGTATTTAGATTCATAATCTAATCTAGTGTATGCCATTGTTTATAAATGGCACCTAGTGAATGTAATGGAAACTATATCAACACACGTAGTCCATATAGGTATTTCCCTCCTACTCTAGATAATTATAGTGGAACTGGTGATGCAACTAGTGTTGATCAACTTATCACCATACTGGGACAACTCACTGAGGTTATGAATAATAACCTTACCCTTATGGAGGACCCTAATCCACAATGCGGAGGATCAATGTTAGACCAATTCATGAAGAAACAACCACCGACATTCAATTTGACTAAAAATCCATTAGTAGCTGAGCAATGGATAAGTTCCATAGAGAAACTATTTTATGCTTTTGGGAGCAGCGAAATAGAAAAAGTTATCATGACAGTTTTTCACCACACAAGAGATGCAAATCAATGGTGGTCATTAAATCCAAACACAAAGGAATACGAAGAAGTATCAAATATGGATTGGAGTGAGTTTAAATATATTTTATTGGAAAAATACATTCCTCGTGACCATCGAGCAGATATGGAAAGGCAATTTCTGAGTCTGAGGAAAAAGGAGGATGAAAATGTCGCAAAGTATGTGGATAACATTACAAGGTTAGCAAGGCATGAAGTAGATTATATACGTAACCCAAGGAGTAAGATTGATCAATTCATTGATGGGTTAAAACCATTTCTCCATTGAGCATTAGTCTCATAGTCCTTCTCATCATACGAAGATATTTTCTAATGTGCTATTAAGACAGAAAAAGAATTCTCTATTTCTAACGTCTTTAAAGCAAAGTAAGAGAAGAAAAAAAATTTATGAACACTCTATAAATAGAAATAAGGGGAAGAAGGAAAATGTTGAATATCCATCCTGTAGTAAATGTGGGAAGAAACACCATGGTACTTTCCTGACAGAAATGGGAGTCTGTTACATGTGCGTTGGAAAAGGCCACCAAGCTCATCATTGCAAGGTAAAGAAAGAGTTTGTCAATGTTAAAAGCTACAATTGTAAAGAGATGGGTAATTATTCAAATGAATGTCCTAAGCATCACGTAAAATTACCTCTGAAAAGGACAAGGGAGAAAGGAAAAGTTTGTGCGATCACTATTGTTGAGGTTGAAGCTCCGTAAGACATGGGGATAGGTAATTTAATGGTTTCCTCAAGTTTATACAATGCTTTATTTGATTTTGGATCATCACATTGTTTCATATCTTCCTAGTTTTCTATGAAAATTAAATATTTCCAATTTGATATAACATGGGAGTTATCAGTCAAAACTCATAAGGGATGTATCATTACAACAAAGTTTTGTGAATTAGTCCCCATTAGGGCACATAAATGTTCTTTATCCACTTATCTCATCATTATACCCATGATTGAATTTGATATAATCCCCGGTATGGATTGGATTTCAGACCATTATGTGAAACTTTATTGTAATAATAAAGAGGTTACAATTTTCGATGATGATAAGGAGTACCTTATCTTTAGAGTAGAAACGTCACCACCAGATTCTTATCTAGATCCTCCCCCAGTAGCTCAACTAAATGAAATTATTGGGGAGGAAGAGAATAAAATTACTATGGGTGAGGAAAATAATGTTCAAATAGAGGATGTACCTATTGTGCAATAATTTGTTGATGTGTTTCAAGAGGATTTACCGGGACATCCTCCAGAATGATAAATTGAGTTTTCCAATGATTTAATTCTTAGTTAAAAACCCATATCAAAGACCCATTAGGGAATGGACTCTATGGATTTAGTGTAGATAAAGAAAAAATTAGAGGAGTTGAGTAATATTGGATTTATTTTCCCTAGCGTTTCTCCATGGGGAGAACCTGTTCTTATTGTTAAGAACAAAAGATGGATCTATGAGGTTGTACATTGACTACAAAGAGATCAGTGATATAATAATAAAGAACAAGTATCCTCTACCTTGCACTGATGATTTATTCAATCAACTTCATAGAGCTCAATATATTTCAAAGAACGACCTTCGATCTGGATATCATCAGTTGTGTGTGAAGAAAGAAGACATTACAAATACAACATTTCGAACCAGGTACAGGCATTATGAGTTTATAGTAATGCCTTTTGGACTGACTAATGCACCCTCTGTCTTCATGGATCTAATGACTAAAGTTCTCAAGTAATATATTGATGTCTTTGTAGTGGTATTTATTGATGATATCTTGGTATTCTCAAAAAGCTACGAAGATCATGAAAATCACTTGTGCACTATTCTAAAGACTCTTAGAAGAAATGAATTATATGGGATGTTTAGAAAGTGTGAATTCTGGCTTCATGAAATTTCTTTTCATGGCTATATTGTCTCTGAGGATGGAATCTATGTTGATAATTCTATGACAAGAGCAATTCAAGAATGGTCAGAACTGACAAGTATAACTGATGTACGCAGTTTTATTAGTTTAGTAGGTTATTATTGGCATTTTGTTCAAAAATTTTACCTGATTGGCTAACCCATTAACCAAGATCACACGGAAAGGGGTTAAATTTGTTTGAAAAAAAGAGTGTGAATTTTTTTTAAGAACATAATAGAATAATAGTCAATGCTCCTATATTGACTCTACCATCGGGGAATGATGGGTTTGTTAATTATAGTGATGCTTCAAAGAAAGGACTTGGTTGTGTCCCTATACAAAATTTTAGGATTATTGCCTATGCATCAAGAAAGCTAAAAATTCATAAACAAAACTATCCCACTCATGATCTTGAGTTATCAGCTGCAATCTATTGCTCTGAATATATGGAGACACTATATCTAGGGTGAAAATGGGATATTTATACAAATCACAAGAGTGTTATGTATATTTTTTCACAAAAAGAACTCAACATGAGGAAAAGGAGATGGTTCTAACTACTCACAGATTATGATTTCTCCATACACTACCACCTAGGTAAGGAAAATAAGGCGGTAGATGCTTTGAGCAAAAAGGATCATGGAGTTTTGAACAAGATGAGAGTGGAAAGGGATCCCAGGTTCATGGATCTAGTAAAGATGGATATGGGAATAATCATGGAAGGTGATACATCGATACATTTTCAAATGGTTTATAAACCATATTTATTAGAAAGGATAAGAAATTTTCAGGTTGATGATGAGGAGTTTCAAAATGAAATTAAAGCTGTGAAAGATGGGAGATTAATCGACTTCGTATATGAAGATGTGATTTGGAAAATTGGGAAGAGATTTGTGTTCCTGACATACCTGATCTAAATAGAGAATTTTTGGATGATTCTCATAGCTCCAATTTCTCTATACAATCTAGTAGCACAAAGAGGTATAGATATTTGAAAGAACATTTTTGGTGGGACAACATGAATAGAGAGATTGTTGATTATGTGTCAAGATATATAGTTTTTCAACAAGTGAAAGCTAGAAGAAAACATCCTATAGGAGTCAGGAAACCTCTTCCCGTACCTTAGTGGAAATAGGATAATACTATGATGGACTTTTCCATGGGACATCCAAGGACTCCTAGAAGGAATGATGCAATACTGGTCATTGTTGATTGTCTGACCAAGTCAGCACATTTTCTTGATACAAGATAAGATTTACCACTTGAAAATCTAGAAAGACTATATATTAATAAAGTTGTAAGACTTAATGGAGTACCCCTATAAATTCTTTCTAATCATGATCCCATTTTACATCATAATTCTGGAAAAGTTTTCAGAAGGCCTCGGATACTAAACTTCATTTGAGCATCGCCTTCCACCCTCAAATGGATGGAAAATCAGAACAGAATATTCAAACCTTAGAAGACATGTTGAGATCTTTCTCACTTTAATTTCAAGTTATGTGGGATCAATAATTACCTCTGGTATAATTTTCCTATAAAAATAGTTTCCATTCGACTATTCATATGGCACTATATGAAGTGTTATATGGAAAGATATGTCACACACCAACTTTTGGGGATGATATTGGTGAAAGAAAACATGTAGTCCCATAACTTGTTGAGGAAACAATAGAAAAGGTTATGGTTATCCAAACCCACATCAAAGCATCTTAATGTAGGCAAAAGAGCTTAGCCAATAACCGATGAAGGATTTTGAATTTCAAGTAGGAGATCATGTTTTCTTAAAGGTATCTCCATGGAAGGGTGTTATATGATTCAGTAATAAAGGAAAATTAAGTCCCAGGTACATAGGACCTTTCAAAATTCTAAAACGAATTGGAGTTGTTGCTTATCATTTGGAAATGCCGCCAAGTCTCTCCAAATTTCATGATGTGTTCCATGTATCACTGTTGAAAAAATACATGCCTGAACCAATGCATGTACTCCTCTATGAAGAAATAGAACTGGAACCCGATCTGTCTTATAAAAAGGATCCTATCAGAATTCTCGATACCAGAGAACAAGTTTTGAGAAACCTGACGACTCGTCTGGAGAAAGTTCTATGGAGAAATCATAAGATGGAAGAGACAACGTGGGATTATGAGGAACTTATGATGAAGAAACACCTGAATCTTTTTATGTAGTAGTATTCTAGAAATTTAAAGAATGAAATTATTTGAAGGACAGAAGAATGTAACACCCCAATCTTCCATGGTACATTTCCCTTTGAATAATTTAATATCTTGTGTTGTACGCAACTTCGATATTCTAACACAGCACAACCAATCAAACTAGATGTTATGAATAGTAATACCCACTTTTTGAAATTTTATAATTTTTTCTCAAATGGGAGTTCATTTTTTGATTTGGAATATAAAAAATATCTTAGGGTGAATTCGTGGTACTCTTCTAAAAACTTTCAATTTCTGATGAATAGTTAAAATTACTAAATTTAAATTAAAAACAACTTTTTTAATCGAAATAATTTATAGTGTTAAATTATACATTTGAGTGGGTTTAAAGTATAATTAAATTATATTTTTATCATTTAATATAAATTAGGCCATTGGATTTAATTTCACATTTAAACTAAATATAAACTAGTGTCAATATTTTGATAGTTATTATTTCTCAAAAACACACATCTTGTTTTGACAACCGGAATTAATTTTAAATAAATTTTTTCCACTTCTGTGTTTTGAATTTGAAAAAATGGATTCCATATTTGGAATAACGAGGTCAAAATTGTGTAAGTAGGTAACTTTTATTTTTAGACATTATGAATATTTACTTCAGTAAATATTTTATTTACCATGGTTAAAGGATTAATCTGGTAAATAAGGGTAAACATATATATTTATAATAATATTAAATTACCATAACATGTTTTATATTCCTAGTTTTTTGATATATTTCCTACTAAGGTAATCCTTGGGTCAATTTTGGGGCCCCATTGAGCCACTTGAGTGTGATAATGACACTTTATATTAATTAATTTAAAGTAAAGACAAAAGGACATCAACATATATCTTTTAGTAAAATAATTTTAACAAGGGTTAATGTAAGTTATCTTTTTGACTATAAATATTCATTTGAAATAAAAAACAATTTCCTACATCATAGTATTTTTTTATAATTTTTTGAAATAAAATAAATAAAATAATTTATGACACAATAATGATGCAATGTTTACCTCGTTAAAGAATGATTTAAATAAATGAGATTATACAAATTAAAACAATATCCTAAACCTATCCAATTCATATTGGATAATTTTAGTTAAAACATGAGTCATCCTATCTTCGACTTTGAAGAGTTTTTGACCTTTAGAAACTGAAAATCATTATATAATAAAATAATATTTTTAAACATTCCAAAAGAGCCCCTCCCCCCTCCCTTATAAAAATCCCTCACCGATAACCCATTTCTCACAACTCTAAAGCCCCTTGGCTCATCCAACCTCTGCCCAATTAAGCTCCATACATCCCTCTCTTCCTCTTAGAAGCCTTAACTTAGGCAGAAGACACTTCAAGGAAGACTTTTGGTTCAATCCAATGGGAGTTACCCGATTTAAAGGTAACATCTCCTCTTAAGTTCTTTTCTTTTATTATACTTCTCCAACCCCTAAACTCTTTTTATTCCTTTATTTAATAAAAAAAATAATATCCTCAATATACTAGGTTGTTTTTATGAGAATTATTCGAACTAAACTTACACACACCTCCATCTAATGGGTATATAACATAATGTTTCTGTGGAAGACGAACTACTACCTCACAAAACGATGATTGTTCAATCTTCTACTAGTGCCTCTTATGGTGGCCATTAAGATGGATCTATAATTATATATGATATTTATAAAATTTATTTTATCTATTATCTTCTATAATTCTCTTTTATAGAATACCATTATTCTTTTCAGGTTGTATATATACGATAATTTCATTTGAGGAAGTACAGACTACCTCCCCCTCAAAGTGATATGACTCGTTCATACCATACATGGAACATATAAAGTATGGTGTTAATGAACATAAATAAAGTATATAAAATAGTATATTATAAAATAATAATAATATACATTTCTTTCATTTGTCCTTATTTCCTTTTAAAATAAAAAAATGAAATGGATGTAGCGTCCATGCATACGTACGGATTACAGTCTCCATGAATGCGAGGAGATTCATTCCCCATAATCACCATTCTAGAATAATTTTAATTTGTTTATTAAAAATAATATTTAATAAAATTATATCATTTTGTATATGAATCAAATACATCCTATCCATAACGAATATGACTTACATAACAAAACTTATAAAGGAAAACAAATCAGTTAACACCTGAAACAATGACACTACTAAAATATTATTAACAAAGCATTATTAGAAGATCATATATGATATCATATTTATGTATGTTATTCTTATATAATTTAATAAAAATGATTTAAATATTATACAGGAGGTTAATGTACCCTCGAACAAATAAAAGTACATGGTAAGGGTTAATTTCACAATCTTTTTATTATCTGGAGTTGTTTTTACGTATGTGTCTACTAGGACCTATTTATCATCCACACCCATGCTTCATAAAAAAAATTTTCCACAAATTTTTACTATTTACAAGACTATGGGTTAAATTCATTTATACCCGTGTTTTACTTTTTATAAAATGGTTTGAAAGGAATCTTTCTATCATTTTCTAAAGAAGGTACTTTATGACCTTTTCGACAAATTAAGGTATGAATGTTTTTTAACTTATACGAAGGGTGTGGTTATTCTCCATCGTTATAACAACTTTTAAGCTTCCCTTAAAATCTTGTAAGAATATTTTCAAAATAAATGTTTTCTTTTATAATTGCATGACTTTTAAATGATTTCAAAATAGAAAAAGATATTTCTCTCGAATAGTTCTGATTTCATCTATGTCAACATCCTTTAATGGATTTTATACTTGCTTGAAGTTGATTTATTATGATAAAAATTTAATTATTGTGTGGAAGGTTTTGTGATATGTTTGACTACGAATGTGTTATATTTATACCATTCACAATTTCTGGTTAACATAGTAACATTTCGTATGCTAGTTTTTATATGAATGCTTATGTTATGTTTCAACCTTTTCATATAAGGAATTCATTGGACATAATAAGTGAAGGGTAGAGCCCACTTTAGCTCCTCGATGCATTAGTGGGTCTCATTAGACAAACTAGTGTCTTGGCACAAGGCCTTGACAAAATCTTATTTTTAGTCATGGCACGAGGCCTTGACTCTGTGGTTAGGATGTCTAGAATTATGCTTTCCATCATTATGAAATTAGCTATTGATATTACATGTGATTATGAAACTAGTAAAATATCCATCTGAATATGTAAATGGAATTATTTGATTTATCTTTTCCATTTTATATTGAAGTTTAATTTTAAAAGGCTTTTGTTTTTGTCTTATACATTGCCATAAAGGTTTATGATTATTCATGAAAGTTTCCACAATATTGTTATCCTTAATGAGAATCTGAGCTCACCCATTTCTATGTTTTATTTTTCCCTGGATGTGAAGAAGTAAATTATGATTAACCTGCAGGGATAGTCCAAAGATATGAGTGATTTCGAGGGGGTCACAATTTTGTTTTTATTTATTTCATGATGTAATTTAAAACTTATGTATGTTTCTAGTATTTCCAAAGCTACTAAACTGATCTTCCTTTCGAGACATGGTTCATTATATCATGACAATGTTATATAATAATGAACCGAATCTGGGTAACTGGGGTTGGGTAATTACAGGTCAGGAATGAAACATGTGGGATATAGTTTTCTTATGAGGTGTTCCACATGTCAACATGTGAAATAGGAACATTAGCTACCAATTTTTTTATTATATCTACCTTTTCACAAGTGGAAATGGGATGATGTCATGATGGATTTGGTGGCTAGTTTACTAAGGTCACATTGATTTAGTGATGTTATTTGGGTTTTTATTGATAGTATCCCAAAGCATTAACATTTCCCACTTATTAGGGAGACCTTGAACGTGGATTATCTTGGGAGGTTTTATATTCTAGAGATAGTTCATCTTTATGGGTGTCACTTGTACTATAGTTTTAGATAGGGACACCCAACTTACATATTTTATATGGTTGATTTTGTATAGGGAATTCAGTAAAAAGGTTCTCTTGATAACAATATACCACTAGTAGATTGATGGCCAGTAAGGTCATTTGATAATGGTTCTTGAGAACATGCTATGAGAATGCGTCTTGGATTTTGGGGGCTCTTGGGAGAGGTATGTACCCCTGGTTGTATTTTTTTATAAAAATTTCTATCTAGTGATGATAAAAATGGAACAATATGATGATATTTATGGTATTCCTTATGAATCACCCCAGTGTAAGTTAGAGGCAGGTGAGGAAGGCTTACTGGGGCCGCATCTCCTATAGGAAACTTTTGAGTAGGTATAATTGATCAGAAAGTGGATGGATACTGCATAGTATTGAGAGTAATCTTATATTTATCACTACTAATGACCTCTAATGTTAAAGGCTGTGGATCAGGTATTTATTGTGTCTCACTAAGGTTGGAAAAATAAGGATCATGAGATAGGGTAATCTTTTACCATGATATGTCATTCTTTTTGAGGTTCTGGGTAGAGTCGAGTTGGTAGCCTATCAGTTGCAGTAACCTCCAATGTACCGAGACATGCAAAAATTCTTCGACATATATCTTTTGTTTCATTATCAATAAAAACTTTGTCATGATTTTCATCCTAAGGAGGTTGAGTTATATGAAAATTCATCCTTTGTGTAGAATCCTATCCACATCATTGATAGGAGAAAAAAGGTTCTTCGAGGATGGTTAGTTCAACTAATATGGGTTCTATAGAATAACATTTGTTTACAGGAAGATAATTGAGAGTGCGAGGCCAATGTACATGACCAATGGCTGGATTTATTCTCTAGTGATTCTTTACCACCCTTGAGATGGAAATTCATGGATGAATTACTATAAGAGGGGATATTGTAATATCTCAGCCTTTCGTATGAGGTAGAAATATTTTTTCTCCTTATAAATGGTGATTTTTAGCCAAATGTGCATACCCAAGGTGATACTAGGTTAATCAAGTGTGTACAAGGTTTTTTCAAATACCATAATCAAACTCATGGAGAAAAATAGATGGTCCGTAGAGTTAGGAGAAACAGTGCACCCCAGCCTTACAGTTTGTTGAAATTGTGCGGGGGTTGGATTGTGGGCTTCAAGATCCCACAAAGTTTGATGAAACCATATTGATGGAGGTGTACACTAATGTTAGATCCTCTATAGTTTTTGATAGTGGGATGAGACATAATTTTCATATGTTTAGGAAAACCATGCACACTTACCATGTGACGTGCCGCTCCACACAGTGAAGAGAGCACGGTTGGAACATGGTTTGGCCAACCGTGCGACAAAATCATGTGTCCTAGTATTTTAGGGGGAAATTAAAATTTTTCCATTAAAATTTGTTTAACCCTAAACAAATTTTTTCATTACACATCTCTTGGACAACCTTGACCCATTTAAGAGCTCTTTGAAGAAAATATGATAGGCTTTTCCACCATTTCTCTATTCGATCTTGGAATCAAGATCAATTCATGTCTTTGTATACCCAAAGGTAAGTACTAAAATCCTATTGTTTTGTTATTAATTTTTCTTAGTGTCCACTCTACTATTTATGTTCAATATAATATGAATTATTTTTAGTATTTTCATCACGTCTTTTTTTTTCTTTTTATCTTCATTAAATTAGATGCTAAATATGGAAAAACACTCCACTACTAACCTATGGTAGGTGGTGTATACCTTTACCTTATGGTTTGGTGATTTATATGTATAGTAGTGGTTATACCATGTTCCAAATGTTTTAGAAGAACTCCAAAAATTAATTTAATAATTGAATTGATAATATTGGAACATGTTAGGGATTGCCTTTCGGTTTGTTGTGACCGTTGGAGTTTGTTTCCCCAATCAAGGCCACCCATTAGGCAGGAATAGGATATTTCCTTGCATTTTCCTTTTGTTGAACCACACAATTAGATTTTGTTTGATATTTAATAGTCTATAGATGCCCATTTATAAATTCATTTAATTAAATTGATTGTTTAGGATATTGTTTTTCTCTATTTCCATGTTAAACAAGATGTCAAATGTTAAATTGTATAATTGTGAGTTGTTATATGAGTGTGTAAAATCATGGAACATGAGTATCTATGTGTTGATAAATGGAATTAATTTGGAATGGTTCCATTAGATTCCATGGATTTTACCTCCATGGATCTTGATAGTGGTAGGGGACTCCTTGATTAATATTTCTCCTTAGGTCGTGATTCGGTTTGATTCATTGGGCCTTACTACCCCTTGGATTCGTCTTGTTTGGGATCGTTGTATAAATAGTGAGTTGTAATGATCCTTGAAACCCATTCCAAGACTAAATGAGTTTCCATTGATATTCTCTAAGCACTTTATGAGGATTATGTGGTTCTCTCCACCTTGGATCCATCCTTTATGGGTTTGACACATTTGTTTGTATGACACGGTAAATGTGACACTTCTTATTATACGTCATTGAAATAGATGATATGATATACATATTATATGGGAATTCCAAGGATAATATGATATATGAGATATATAGAATATTCATGGTGTTTATTATAGATTTATTTACAGCTACCTTGTCATAGGAACTTGACCTATGTTTTGTTGGGAGCCTTGTTTGGATAAACAGTTACACTAAACATGTTTTACATATCCCATGAGAAATTGATTAATTTATTCTATACATGTTATACACATTTCAAACTTCTTATCTAGTACTATAAAACCTTTAATGTTATAGATACTATTGGGGGTATTTTAGTAGGATTTTATCCCACACCCTATGTTTGTAAACATTTGAGTACTCAGACAAACTATATGGATAAAACTAGTGACCTAGGAAAGAACCCGTAGTTTGACTATGGACCTTGTTCCATGATTAATAGTAGGGGAGCATAGGACTGAGATGAGGAACATGATTCTTGCTGGGATAGATCATTTTTTGGTATTTTGATACATGTATTATACTAATCCTTGTATACCTATTGTGACTTATTTCTAGAGACATTACGTGACATAACATTTTTATACGATATTTATTCTAGAATTGTTTTTTATATATGTATTTTTATGTTTATATCATGCTATTTTATTATTGTGCTTCCAATATGGAGGGTTACTGGTCTCGTGGTCATAGTTTCTATTTACCACTACTTATTCATTATTATCATTCTTCTTTTACTAAATTTTTTGTTTACTACTCTTTTGATACACTTTAACATGAGGGAATAGTCTCTCCATAAACACACTCTAGGACCTCATTGCTACTAGAAAGCCTCTATTTATTAAGAATATTATTTTAATTCCTTTTGACCTACCATGATTGGAGAACCATTTAGTGCCATCTGGGTTTGGGATGTTGCATCGCAAAGGTATCATTCACGGATCTCCATCTATGAAAGTGAGAAGGGATGAAGATGTCTTCTCAAATGAAACTCTAGGACTTGTGAAGACCCACCAAATCTTGAATCTCATGATGATTTCTGTAATCATCCTATATTCATAAAACCCTTTTCCTATAAATACCCCCATCATGCCTCCATTAAGGATGAGGAGACACTGCCAGGCTATGAAATCACTCTCTCAATTATTTAAGCTCATTGGCTTCAAGAGACACTCCATTGGAAAGCCCATAAGCAGCACGAAACCTCCCCTCTTGTGTTTTGGAGAGCCTCTACCAAAGGGTTATATTATTTTCATGAATTCATATGTCCTTCGTAGAAGTTGAATGCCCTTTTTTTAGTTAAGGATTTGGGAAGAATTCATCCTTTTTTATTAAATCCCCTCCTCTGTGAGACCCTGAGCTCCTTGAATTCCTATCATTCAGGAGACCCTAAGCACTAAGAATCCCCTAACAATATGACATATTATGCTCTAGTAAGACCCAACCTTGGTGAAACCATGCTATCCAAGATCCCCAACCATTAAGAGACAATGATCTATATAAACCCCCAATCTTCATGAGTCCCTGAGCTCCTACAATCCAGGAACATTGTGAGACCCTATGATCAGGGAAGCCTCAAACATAGTGAAACCATAAGATCCATGAAGACTTATCCTCCAAGAAGCTCCTACCTCTTTTCCCAGTGGTCTATAATATGGGGATAAACCCCCACACACACGATTGGGTTCAGTGTTAACCTATTGTTCAGGGCCTACAACATAGACCCTTTTTACCATCACTGAACCCCTAAAAAAATGAAGAGTAACACTGTGATCTTCTTGGGCTAAGTTGATTAAATTTTGGGTTACAACTTATAAGACCCCAACACCCTCCCCAAGAATACCTTGAGTCAAGATACCCATCTATAATCCCTGATATACATTGAGTTGACATATTCCTCTTGGTCTATTTCTCGTGTCATGAGTTGAGATTCTCCTCTTGGATGCCCTAAGTATCTTGAGTCAATGAACTCCTCTAGACACTCCTAAAAATCCATTACCTGACTCGCCTGTCAGGTTGAACCAGAAAGGGCTGTTATTGTGTATTCCCCACACCATCCATTACTATGATTATTAATACCAATAGTCCTCACTACATAACTTTAAACTATTTATTACCATATAATCCATGAATATGATTACTTATACATTAAGAATAAGATTCCACATGCCTTATGAATCAAAATAAATCCTCTTGTGACGAGTAGCATCAATGTGTAATCACCACACCAACTCTCGTTGATACTTTTTTTTTGCAACATGAGAATCTTTTCAACATGAAGTTAAACTACAAGGATTGGTGTTGTCACATGACCATAGATTGAATCATCGAACTATGTGGGTTTTTTATTTCTATCTTCTGAAAATTGTATGTAGGATTCCTCCCTGAAGTCCAATACCAACCAAATGGTAAACATAGGTGTCCCCTCCTAGGTAAACACCATATAAATCCACTTTAAGGGGTGTTATGATCCCTCCATCCTAATCCTCCTCAAGGGGATTTCTGATCAATATCTTGGGTTCTCCTCAATGGAACATTCCCATCCATCAGTAAACTTCAAGTGTGGTATCTATCCTCCTAGGGATTCACCTTCCATATCTTCTTCCATGGGTCATCCATATCCAACTATCTTGTCCCCACAAGACATTAAACCCATGAAAATCCCCACATGTCTTTAAAATCATTTCCCTAATCCATCTCAATGAGATGTTCTGATCTATATCCATAGGAAAAAGAACTTGTGACCTTATCCATAATACCTAACCCATGAATATGTGTGGTATTTTTGAGAAAAGAAGCCTTGGAAGACCTACTACAATGAAATTAAATACCTCATGTCTGACACGACATGCATTAGGTTCCATTACTGAAATGCAACTTTTGATTTTCCTCTAACATAACAAATTATAATATTTACCCCAGACTTAAATACCTCATGATTGAAATGGGATGCCATGGGTTTGATACCTAATATGCCTCATGTGAGATTCCCTCAAAGGCAGAAGAACATACAAGTTCCCAAAACACCCAACATCCTGATATGATCAAACATGCTTGGTGTTACAATATAATCCAACAAAAGGTTTCTGACCTATCACGAAAAAATTAGCATTATTAGCTAGTATCCACAAAGAGTTGGCACTGAGAATAATTTTCTTGAACTGGACTCAAATATTTGAGGAGGACCCGTACTAGGAAACAAGATCCAATGAGGAATCCATGGAAGGAGGAACTAAAATCCCATCACACTGTTTTGATCATGTCCTTTCAAATGATGTTAAATTAAAATTTTAATCCATGAAATGGACATGGGATTTTTTCATGACCTAATATGAGGAAGAATGAACATGAAGCTCAATACATAAACCCCCCTAAAAAATACATCCATTTAGATGATGTTAAACTGAAACAATACCATATGAAATGAACATAGGATTCAATCATGACCTTACATGAGGAATATATAATGGGAAGCCTCCACACATAATCCCCATCCACATCATTGATCCTCCTAGAAGCACTCATGAATCTCAATGTGTATTCCCCAAACTACTCCAACTAAGAGAAATCTTCTTGAGAATGGAAGATTCAATGAATACAACCGAAACCACCCCTCATTGACACACCATTAATAACATGAGCTTCTACACTGCATGATGTTAAACTACATGGATATATCCAATCACACTTCCTCAGATTGTATCATCAAACAACATGGGTTTTGATCCTTATTTTCTAATCATGTTGTGTAGGATGCTTCCATGAGGATCAATACCAACCAAATTCAAATCCTAGGTTCTATCTCTTAGAGACACACCATCTAGATCTTCTTCAAGGGGTGTTCTAGTCCATCCATCTCGATCATCCTCAAGGGTCGTTCTAATTAATCTACTTGGTTCTCCTCCATTAGGCATTCCCATCCATTGGTAAACTTCATGTGTGGTATCTTCCCTCCTAGGGATGTACATCCCAGATCTACCCCCACTGGGCATCCCGATCAAACCATATTGTCCCCAGATGACATTTACCCTATGCCCACCCCTAAAATACATTAAAATAAATCCCCGATCCTTCTCAATAAGATTTTCTAATCCATCTCCACATGACACAAAACATGTGACATATTCCGTAATACATACCCCACGGATAACTATGGGATACCTAAAATAAGACTCCTGGGAAGACCTAAACCCATGACATTAACTACATCATGGATAACATGGTTTGCCTTATATTCCATGATTAAGATTAGTTATATGATATAACTGCAATATCAAAAGGATAAGAAAACCCTTGTCATCGAACACCTCAATATTGACATGTGATTAATTGTGTTCTATGCATAATATTCCTCATGTGTGATTCCATACAAAGAGGAAGAAATTACAGGTTCCCAACACACCCAACATCCTGAGATTCCCTGTCATGCATGGAATAAATATATACTCTAATGAGAGGATGATTCCACATCATGAAAAAAGCATCATAATTAACCATCATTCAAAAAGAGTTGGAACCATGAATGAGTTTCATGAACACGAATCAAATCGATGAGGGAGACCCAGACTAGGAAACATGATCCAAGGAAAAATCCATGGAAGGAGGAATTGACGTCCCATTATTATATTTCGATCAAGGATCCAACATAATAATCCATAGTGGTATAGTCCTTCCATTTTGGAATGTGGGAATGTGGGCAACAAGAAATCTAGTGTACGTTGTACATCAAACATGTAGGTGGGCCCCTGACGAAAGCGTAAAAAAATGGAGAACCTAACATGAATATCTTATCGTTCAACTATGAGCATATGGAAAATGTTGAGCAAACCCAATTTGATTCATCACCCATGTTAACCCCCTCTACATATGTGAGAGCATGAGTAAAATTGGCAGTGCATGGGGAAACCATGCCCATTCCAATGGCTCCTCACCGACTCTACCGCCCTCATAGGGGTTGCATGGGGAAAACAACTACATTCTATCGACTACTCACTAAGATGAATACCCTCATTGTTTGTGTAGGGGGGAACCCCCTCAATCCCATTATCCCCTTAACAACACTACTGACCTCATGGGAAATGTAGGAGAAATCCCCTCATTCCATCATCTCCTTCCCAGCACTACTGCCCACAGGTTCTGTGTTGTGGCTAACCACCCCCATTCAATTGAATCCCCACCAAAACCATTGGCATCATGGGAAACACATGGGAAACCACCTCTGTTCCATCAGATCCTCACCAACATTGATGCCCTCATAGTCCTTAGAGAGGGAAACCAAAATCCATTCCATTAACTCTTCGCTTACTTCGCCTCCCTCATAGGATGTGAAGGGGGAAACCAACCCCCATTTCATCACCTCCTAACCGATAATGCCACCCTCATGGGATATTCAGGGGGAAACCACCCCCATTCCATAGGCCTCTCACTGACAACACTTCCACCATGGACTATGTATGGCAAACAAACCCACATTACATTGGCTCCATGCTGGTACTCCCATCGTCATGGGATATGAATAGGGAAACCACCCCCATTCTATCAGCTCCTAACTGAAATTGTCACCCACATGGGCCGTTTAGGGGGAAACACCCCATGTTCCATTGGCTCATCACTAACACCACCTACTTCATAGTTCATGCATAGAGAAATAACCGTCATTCAATCAGCTCCTCACTGACACTTCCACCCTCATGGGTCGTTTGAGGAGAAAACACGCCCATTCCATCAGCTCCCACAGACACTACTGCCCCCATGGTCTATACAAGAGGAATCCACCCCCCATTCCATCACTTCCTCACTGACACCACTGACCTCAAGGGTCACATAGGGAGAAACCACCACTTTTCTATCTACTCCTCACCAATACAACCTCCCTCATGGTCCGCACATGGGGCAATAACCCCCCATTCTAATGTGTCCTCACTAACACCACCACCCTCATGGGTTGTATAGAGGGAAACCACCCCTTACCATCGACGCCTCTCCAGAACCATTGAAATCCATTACGAGCCACCATGTAACAAATAGATTTAGTTTGGAGGGCCTCTTGGAAACATCATCACAATAGAGTGGGGGTCGTCCCCATTCCATTAGTAGACAACACTTAGTTCCTCCTTGGGTTACTACTTACTAGAGTGGAAGTCCTTCCCATTTTGTCATTATCCAAAAAGGAGGTCCTTCCCATTCTGTTATTATCAAAAAAGGAGGTCCTCCACATGTTGATATAATCTATAGTGGATTTACTCCCCATTACATCAATATCGAACTTCGAGGTCCTCCTTATGCTGCTACAAACTAGATCGGAGGCCCTCCCTATTCCATAAATAGTCGGCCCAGAGGTCCTGCCAGTGTTACTACCAACTACAGTAGAGGTAATCCCCATTCCATCACTTCACATCATGGACTTTCTCCCTGTGTCACTACCAACTAGATTGGAGACCCTTCTTATTCCATCAATATACAACATAGAGGTCCTCCCCATGTTGCTACAAACAAGATTGTAGGTCCACCCAATTCCATCAATACCCAGTACTAAGGTCCTCCGCATTTAGATACCAAACAATGTAAAGGTCATCCCTACACCATCAACAACCAGCATTGAGGTCCACACTATCCCACTACAAACTATTTTTTAGGCCCTCCTAACACTTCAAAAAATAGGCACAGAAGTCCTTCCCATGCTAAAGAGAAGCCTTGCTTTAATGAACCATCATGATTCATGAGGTATCTCATCTAGCCTCACTAATATTTCCAACACCAGGGGTAGGTCGGTCATATCCCAACTCTGGTTGCTTTGGTCTAGGCTCCTCTTCACTAGAACCATGGGAAGTTCAATCATATCCCTTCTTTGACTACTTTTTCATGTGATATTCCACTCAGTTAGGATTCCACGCCTCCCAGTCGCAATCAACTCATCCAATCAGTGCTCTATGATTATATGCATCTCAGACACCATCGACCTATCGAGCCAAAGATCTAGGATTCCATGCCTCCTAGGAACCACTGACATATTGAACTATCATTCTAGGATTTAATGAATCTTGGGAACCATGACCCCATGGAACTAACAGTTCAAGATTACATGCCTCTAAGGCACCATCACCCCCATCGAACCGACATTATAAGGGTCGCTGCCACCAAGGTTATATCTCCATAATGCACTGATAATATATTCTTTAACATCTCTCTGGAACCATCACCCTATCAAACTAACATTCAAGTATTACATGCCTCCCATGTTCCATCGCCCCATCGAACCGACAGTCAAGGTTTTCATACCTCCCATGAGCGATCTCCTCATCAATCCAAAATTATTGGATTTAACAACTCTTGGGAACCATCGACCATTCAAACTGATGCTCTAGGCTTTCAATACTCAAAAGAAAAAACACCCCATTGAGACAACATTCCATGATTCCATCCCCCTTTGGATCCCTCTCCCATCAAACTGATGTTATAGGCCTCCACGCCTCTCGGGCACCATCACCCCATCAAACCATCATTTCATAATTCCAAACCTCCCTGGAACATTCTCCCTATATAAATGATATTATTACATTCCAAGAATCTTGTGAACCATCACCTCATCCAACCAAAATTCCAATATTCAATTCCTCCCATGATCCATCATCATATCGAACCAATATTCCAGGGTTCACACCTCCTGGGCGCTATTTCCTCATCGAACCAATATTCTTGGCTTCTGTGCCTCTTAGGATACATCACCCCATAAAACCAATGTTCCATGCTACTATGCCTCTTGGGTGTTATTTCACCATTAATCCTATGTTATAAGGACTCCATGACACCTGGTAACCATTTCCCCATTGAGATGAAATTCTAGGATTCGACACCTTATGCGCACCATCACCCTATCAAACTGGCATTCCTGGCTTCCATGTCTCCCTGGAATCATTGCCTTGTCAAACCGATGTTCCATGATTCCACTCCTCTTGTATGTAATATATATGTTGAAGTGATGTTCTAGGATTCCACGCCTCCTTGGCACCATCACCCCATTGAACTGAGGGTCTAATCATCCACACCTCTCAAGCCCGATCACCCGGTCAAACTGGCATTCTAGGCTTACACAGATCATGAGCACCATCACCCTATTAGACTGATTTTTTAGGCTTCCACACCACAATGTCATTACCGCCCCATCGAACCAACATTACAATCCTCCAAGCATCCCAAAATTCATTTCTATGTTGATCTAACATTCCATGATTCCACTTCTCCTGAACACCATCGCCTTGTTGAAAAACATTTCTAGGACACCATGTCTCTTGGATGTCATCAATCCATTCTCCTCAAAAACTGGTATCATTACTAAGGAACAACTAAACCCTAGGTGAAACCTATCATCCATGCTCTATCTGGCCTCTCTTCAATATATCATGTTTCCCTTACAACCATTGGGGTGGTCCATGTCACCCCAACCACTACATGGAGATGTGTGATCATGTGAATAGTATCGAGATCCCAACTATTAGTTATGTGTTTTATTTCAACTATCCCAACATCTTCTATGCATAAAAACAAAAGTTTTCCACCCTGCATCCCCAACAATAGTCCATGGAATGTTCCCCATGACATAGACCCTCTTATGATTGAAGATCATCTTTGCATACCCTGGGGGAATTTTAGGATAATATCATGTTTAGATCCCCCCCTAATCTAAAAGGGCTCAAAAACATCAGGATGGTGTTGAAATCACAATCTTTCAATCACCAAAATCATTGTAGTCATGCATTCTTGTTTCAATACGTTAAACAACACAACAACCATCATCTCGGTCACATGGAATTAAACTGTGGGACAACTTCTTTGTCACATGAAGTTAAAATATACGACTCCTTGGTCAGTGCTACTTAACCTAAAAATATAACAACCATTGTCAAAGCTATATGACCTTAACCCATAGCCATTTATTTTCCTTACTACATGAAGCTAAAATTCATAGAATCATTAGTCCTTTTGGTATAATAATAAAATACACATACTTGGTCCAAGATCTATGACCTTAAACTAGTATTATCTTATTTTTCAATGTTTTATGACCATAAACATGAACAATATCCATAGCATGAGTTTTATGAATTTAAACTAAAAAACCCAATGTTTTAATCAAGTATGTTAAACTACAACCTTATCATATGTGGAAAATTTAGGATGCAAGATCTGCTAAAAATGTGATGATTACATATCCCTATATCGTGAAGTAAAATAGCATGATTATATGATCCCCCATGTAAGAGAGTGTTCTACATTAAATGTTAGTCTTTTACAATGCTAGATTCATTTGGGTTCCATAAGGACATTTCCCTAATCTATCTCTAAACATTGGGTTTTCCGCGATTTGGATCCTCATAATCCACCATATCCAAAAAGCCCCATGAATGATGATTGTTTCCATCCAAAATGGATGACCAATCATACCGAGCTAACATCTTGATGGTGTTTTTGTGAAGAACGATGGTTCTCGAGTTTTGAACATGGTCAATGGTTGATTCATTATTTTCTCCACCCATAATTGTCTAGTGAAATTGTGGATCATGTGTTTCAAACATTGTCAACAGTGGTCTGTTCCCATCATTCAACCATTTAGTGGTCCAAATCTTGAATGTAATGATTTCCTGAATTTCAACCTCCCTATTTGATTATGGAATTCCAAAACCTATTTCGTTACCACTTTTTTCATCCCTAAGCATTGAGTATGTACGTTAGTATCACTGGGATATTCTCAACTAGACATCACATTTTCCCAACTTTGTGCTTCCAAGTGTTATATAAATCACATCACAACTCCTTTTTCCTCACTAAACATGGATCACATGCACTCAAGAGTCTTTGTAGGGTGTGTACCCATGTGTTCGAGCTATCTCTCTCTGGTCTATGAACCATGATCATAAAATATTCATACATGTCTAAAATTTATGACCATGAACTAGGATATCATATCTCAGGAACAAAAAATTATATTGTACGCTTGGTCTAAAAATTATGACTTAAAAGTAAGTTCCTAAGTCCATGCATCATGACTTTAAACTGTATGAGATTCTTCTCTAGAATATTTGGTGTGGTTCTAAGCCTCCTAGTCCCTAATTCACATTGGGTTTTTAGTCACTCCATTTTATGTATATATTCTCTTTAGTACCTCATCTAGCACCCAAATAGTGTTACTTTAAAATAATAGAAGCATGGTCCAAAATCTATGACTGTAAACTATGAGTATAATGGTGTGAACACTATGACTTTAATCTAGGAGCCCAATTCCAATGCACATGATGTTAAACTATTTTCTTCTTCAAAACTCCTAGACCTTAACCAATGACCCACATCCAAAAAATACAACATTAAACTATGCGCATGGTAATAATTATATGAACTTAAACTGAGATCCCCAAGTGCAAGAATCATGACACTAAACAATGTGCGAATCGACCCAAGGAATGTGCTCCAAAGCATTGGAATTTTTTTCCTCATTCAGAATGGGTTATTCATGTCATTCCACACATATCCCTTTTGGGTTGTAACACACTTTCAATGGTCTGATATTTATGTCCATAATATAATAACATCCATGATTAAAACTCTATCACATTAAACTAAGATCCCCATGGGTCCCCCCATGAATATGTAGTGTGGCGTTGGACCTCCTTAGTCCTAATTCATGTTAGGTTTTGTTACTCCACCATGATACACATATTATTTGGAGACACCCTCCCAGGATCCAAACTCTAATAAAATAATCTAAGAGTACAAGGTCTATTCTTTAAGACCTTAAAACATTTTCTACCCTATGGTCCAATAAATATGACCAAATAGTATTTTCTCTAGGTCCATGAATTATGACCTTAAACAATTTTCAGCTCCTTTAGTCCTAGATTTATAACCCTAAACTAAAAAACCTAACATCCTTAGTGCATGATGTTAAACTGTAGTCCTGCCTTGATCAAGTTTTGGATTCCTCTGCCTCAAAGATGATTATACACTTTGTTAAATTAGGATGCCTTATATGATAGATACAAGATAAAAAAAGGACTACAACACATGATGTTAAAAAAATATTTTACCTAGTATTGAATCAAGATGACTCTTAAATAAGAGATGATGTTTACCCCATACTAAAATGATATTCTTCATTTAATATTTATTTGATAGTTAAAAATTATTACACTATGCTCTGAATATGATATTCCACATGAAAAATAACGGATGCCTCAATTCCCTCACTAGAGAAGATTTCCCCCACTAGTGTTGGTCTATTACTATACTGTGTTCTAGAACTATGTGTGTCTTAATCCCCATCCTTATGGGACATATAGAGATTCCCAAACTTCTCAACTCTAGGTTTGACATGAAATTCATGATCCATTTTTCCCCAATTCCTTAGTTTCATTCTATTAATTAGGAAATTAAACTGTATAAAATTATTTTTAAGGTGTGTATGTGTAGGTGATCCTCCTTGGATCCATTCCTATTGGGTTTTACCTCTTTCATTCTACACATAAACCCCTAGAGTGAACACCCCCCCATAGTCCAAGGAAAATAACATTAAACTACATTCCATGGTCCAAACACCATGACCATAAACTATAATAAAAACCCATGTCCAAGCATTATGACACTAAACTATGTACATGAACCTTTGGGGATTTCATGTCTATAATTAGGTCTCTTTTTCCTAATTCACACTGAGTTTTTCAACTCACTATGCAATGTATGTTTGCATGGGGAATTTATTAGTCCAAGAATCATGAACATAAACTAAATTCCATGGTACAATCATTATGACCATAAACTATTTTCTATAGGCCTAAGATATATGACCTTAAATAGAAATCCATAGTCTAATTATCATGAATTCAAACTATGTATGAGACTTCTAAATAATTTTCTATGTAGAAGTGGGACTCCTTGAACATCTATTCACATCGTGTTTGTCAATCCCCCGCACTACACATGTCCATTTGTGACACTCACACGATGATATGTTCTTTAGGACTTTAAACTAACTGACATCCACTGGTCCACATAATATTATCTTTCAAAATTTAAAACACCATATATTGAATCATACTTTGCAATAATAATTCCAAAATGTGCATTGGTGTGGAAAATAGAGTGTTGTACCCTTCATGTACATTCCTTCATTCAATTTCCACACTCAGAACCTTTCTTAGTTTGGGTTTCCATGATCTTTAAAATCCAAATGGGCCCCCTAAATGTGATAATTAGTAGACAAAATGGATCACCACCTACCCTAGCCTAGAACCATAAAGGATATCTGGAATGAAATAGTAGATCCTGTGATTTTAACATGGTAAACAGTTGATCTGTAATTTTCTCAACCCATTATTACATGTTTGGTTATTATCCCTATGTTTCAAATAAGGAAAAAAGTCGATTAATACCCATATATCACCCTTATCTAGATATACAAAGGTTGGTTTAACTATTTTACACCTCCCTATGTCTTAGTGGAGTTCCAAAACCCTTGGTATTACCCCTCTAGGAATTTCTGCATGTTGTGTAGGAAGAATGGTGTCATTAGGATATTTACCAGTAGGCATCTTCTAAACCCTATGATACACATCCATATTTTATGAAAATCACCCTAAACACTCCTTGTCTCCCACACTGAACATGAATCAAGTGGGATTTTGAGTCCTTTTAAGGTGTGTACCCATGTGGCCGAGGAACATAAGATTGTGATTAGATCACTATGACCTTAAACTAGGTGTCTAACCCCTAGCGTCATGGAATTCAACTATGTGTGGATCTACCATGGGAATGTGTAATGCAACATGATCCTCATTTTTTTCCATTCATGTTAGGTTATTTATATTACACCACACATATCCCTTTTGAGCATAATATTAACCCCATGATATATGATTTTGACCAAACACTATTTTCCTTTCATCTAAGAAATAGTACCTTAAACAATGTGATGTTTGTTTCTAGGTATTTATTTAGTATGAAAACGTCATTTGTATCTATTAAAACTGGATTATGCTACATTCATGCCATATGAGTACCCTTGAAACAGAAACTTCAATAGTATATGCATCACTTTAAACTGACTTCCTATAGATGACACATCATGACTCTAAACTGTTTTCCATGGTCTAGACCAAATGACCTTAAACTATGTGACACCAAATTTATGATCACTTCATGTGTTGTAGGGCCTATTATACCCATACATTTACATTTGGGTTTTTTACTTCCATGATACACATCTAAATTTTTATATGTTCACCATACTCATCTATAGTCTATGCTCTATCATGTTAAACTTAGAACCCACATTCCCAGAATTATGACATTAAATTATGTGTTGTTTCTTTACTTGTGTTTGTATGCTACATGATCATCCTTAGATCCATTAAAACTGAGTTTTACCTCTTTTTTACATGAATATACCCATTGGAAGAAACATCCTCTCTACAATCCATGAATCAAGACTTCAAACTGATTTCTCATGGTCCAAGCGTTATGACCATAAACTGTATTCCTTTCATCCATACTATATAAATTAAAACTATTTACCACCTCCATAACTATGTTTTGATTGATTCTCATCCCTATGGGATATATAGGGATACTTATACTTTCTATATCTAGGATGAGTTGAAAATTCACCACAAAACTGTATGTTATTCATGGTTCAATCACCGTGAGATGTACTACATGCCTCCTTATAGGTATAATACCCATTCAACTACCTTGACCTATCAACAGGCCTTGATGCTCTCATACCATGATATGAGGAAGAAATAACCTTAGTACATACATTATATTGTAGCTTTATACTACATAAATTTAGGATACCTCATATCCATGTATGAGAAGATCTTGTACTCTCGTTCAAGAGGGTATCCCTTACCACTTCCAGTATTATAAAACATCATGGTTTCAATCTCCAATCAGCGTGGACTTAAATTCTTTTCAACCCCCCCCCCATTAAATTTAACATGTCATGTGGGCCTTATCAACCTCCATTCATGTCGGGTTATTAATCATTCCTACCACACTGAACACTTTTGGTGACCTCGTGGTCTAAAATCTCCGACCTTAAACTATGAGAAGAAACAATGTCTAAACATTATGGCTCTAAACAATTTAGACCCCTTCGAGAAATTTCTGTTTTGAATTGGGTCTCTTAGGTCATCTATTCATGTAGGGGTTTTCAACTCACTACATTATTCATGTTTGTATAGAGAATTTCCTGGTCATAGACTCATGAAATTAATCTAAAAGCCACTGTTTGAGTATTATGACCATAAATTTTTTTTTATCAAGGCCCATGATTTATGACCCTAAACTACAATCCAGAGTCCAATTAGAACCCCTTAAAAACAATGTGTAGTTTTTCTCAGATATCTTTCACATGAAATCATGTGGCCCCATGTGCCACTCCATTCACATTAGGTAAGATTCATTTTATGTAACATGAATTCATTCAAAACACCTACTTTTTAGTCTAGGAATCATGAATATAAACTATATGAAAGTACTCTTAGGAATATGTGGTGTGGTGTTGCGACTACTTGGCCATCTATTTAAATTATTTTTATCACTCTAACTCTCTAGATATATCTATTTGTGATAATAATCCCCCATATATAGATGGGTGGATATAATTCAATTCAGTTTACTACATATCATTTTTCATGATGCTAAAATGAAACATTTCCCCATTCAATGAATATGAGATTCCCTATTAACTTGGAATGCAGAATAATCTATGGGAAGTACGATGCATAATCCCTACATACCATGTCCAGATAACATGACATTAGAATGGGAAATGAATCCTGGTCACATGAAAATAAATCATACAATGTACCATCCTTATCATATGATGTTATAATATGTGTCCTACCTCCTCAAAATATTAAATTTAACTACATGTCCAACATCCATGTTACATCACGTAAAATTTCAATGCTTCTTAGACCCTCATCTGGGAATCCCCTTCCTCTGATGCTAGTCATGTACCACTTAATTTTCATTGATTGTCACTCGACATATGAGATAATGCTCTCCAGGAATATGAGTTTTACTTCTTGTTAAAACCAATATATAAACATATGTGATCTAATCCACAGTGAAGTGATATCATGATTTTTGGAATCAATTTGAACATTCCATCACATCAATTCCATGATTCTCATGCCCCTTGTTTGAATCATCGCCCTCCTTCATGTCTAAAGGGATCCCCCCGTAATGGAATGGTGTTTTTCCATGGATAACCTACCATCCTAGGAAAACATCCCAGATGAAATTAAATGGCATCCTCAGGCATGTTCTAGGATTCAAAATGGTCAATGATCAACCATTGTTTGTTTATACCCATCCTTAACTATGTGATGTGGGTTTTTTCCGAATGTGGTTGACAGTTATCCTATATCAATATTCCACTCCCCTTGTGTTCTAAATTCTATGAATCATTTTTCTCACTCTACATTCAACTTTATTCATGTAGAATTCAATGCCCCTAGCATTACACCATTTGGGTACCAAAATAAGTTGGAAAAGAAAGTCGACTATCGAGAGGGCCCTGTCCTCCACCCATAGAACATTCTTGGTTAGAAATCATGCAATGGTGATTGGTGTCCCATGAATTTCTATTCAATATGATCCCTAAGGTGATTGATGACCCATTCTGACCCCAACACACTTCTTCCCTTGTTTAGCACACTCATATAGGTGAATGATATTCTATTATCTATTTTTTCCCACATAGATCATGACTCATGAGGGAAAAAATGTTTTAGTTGGTTGTTTTTTGTAACACCCCAAACTTCCATGGTACGTTTCCCTTTAAATAATGTAGTAGCTTTCATTGTACACAATTTCGAGATTCTAACACACCGTGACCAATCAAACTAGTCGTTATGAATAGTAATACCCTCTTTTTGAAATTTTATAAATTTTATCTTTCAAAATGGACTTCATTTTTGGATTTGGAATATCGAAATTAGCCTAGGGTGAATTTTTTGTATTTTTCTGAAAACATTCAATTTTTGATGAATAGTGAAAAGCACTGAGTTATTGGTTAAAACCGACTTTTTATTTAAATAATTATTTATTTTATTTAAATTTATTTTAGGTCAAAATAGATACGTAATACCTATATAAGTTAAATGTAATTCATTGGAGTCAGTTTATAATAATTTTATATATATATAATTTTTATTGAACTTTTCACTGTCTTTTACCCACTCCTAGGAGAATTTTCAAATTTATAGAAAACTTAATTTTACCGCTTCTGTGAGTTGATTTTCAAAAATCTGAGAGACACTGTTAATATCAAGGAGTAAAATGTGGTTCAATAAGATAAAAATAATTTTTGGTGAATAGTAACTTTTTACTTTTATTTACCACGGTTAAAAGTAAATAAGGTAATTAAGGGTAAAAATGATATTATTATTACCCTAACACATTTCTTAATTCTATTGGATATGTATAATTCGACCAAAAACAACATTAGGAATAAAATATGAACCTCGTTGGTCAACTTGGATTAGATTAGGACATTTATTATTATTTAATTCAAAGAAGAGTTAAAAGAGTTAAAATCAAAGTTTAATAACTAAAACTTTTTTAATATAAGGTTATACATAAGATAAATTAGATTATAAATATTCATTAGAAATATAAAAATATTTCCTACATAATGGTATTTTATTTATAATTTTTAGACACTAAATAATTTAATTTGTTTATGACATAATGATGATGCAGTAATTACCTTATTAGTAAAATATTAAAATAATTGATATTATAAATACACAAATAAATATAATTTGAGAATTTTATGAATTAAAATAATTTTCAAGGTTACTATGACATATATTTATTGGTTATATGAATTTTATTCGAAGTAATAATACTGTTATGAATTTATCAAAAACAAAATACCCAATTGTGTCAAAATTGACATAAGAGAGATTTAAAAAAATATTATATTATTAATTGATGTTATATTCCTAAAAATCAAAGGTTCAGACAAAGGATTTATATAAGGATAGTTTTATCATTAATATACAACTTGGGGGTCTCTTGGAATTATATAGCAAGTTTATTAACTATATAATATAGTAATACAAAGAGAGATGGTTAATGTCAAACTATTTAACTAAGAGTTAAATATAAAAGATAAGGTTACTATAGTGACCAAAACCTGTCTAAAATCTATTGGTTGAGTTTTTTTTGACCCATACCCACCATAGACTTTTAATAATCTACTTTGGAGCCA
This sequence comes from Viscum album, assembly GCA_963277665.1. NCBI lineage: Eukaryota > Viridiplantae > Streptophyta > Magnoliopsida > Santalales > Viscaceae > Viscum > Viscum album. Next base: position 2,138,249,956 of record OY728138.1, read on the forward strand.
TTATAAACTGAATATGAATTTTTTATAAATTAATACATTAAGTTATTCCTAAAGAGCCCCTCCTCCCCCTTATAAAAGGACACCACATCTGACCAATTCCTCACACATCTCAAGCCTTTTGACTCGTCCAACATCAACCCAATTAATCTCCCTACATCCCTCGCCTCCTCCTAGAAGCCATACCTTAGATAGAAGGCACTTCAAGAGTCCTTTTTGGTTCAAACCAAAGGGCGTTACCCAAATTAATGGTAACAATTTCTCTTAGATTCTTTTCTTTTATTTTACTTCTCCAACCCATAAACTCTTCTATTATTTACTTTTGTAAAAAAACCAGTATCCTAAATATACTAGGATATTTTTATGAGAATTATTCGAACTACACTTACACACACCTCCATCTATTGTGCGAAAAACATAATGTTTCTGTGTACGGAAATCAAACGCCTCACGAAACGATGATTGTTCAATTCTCTCCTACCACCTCTAATGGTTGCCATTATGATGGAACTATAATTAAATATGATATTAATGATATTTATTTTATATATAAGTGTCTTTAATTACATTTTATAGCATTCCATTATTCGTTTCATGTTGTATATATATACGATAATTTCATTTGAGGAAGTGCGGATTACCGCCCCCAGAAAGTGATATGACTCATTCATACCATACATGGAATGTATAAAGGATGGTGTTAATGAAATTTAGTAACACATATAATATATTATATTATACTGGAATAATAATATACCTATGTTTCATTTGTTTTTGATTCCTTTTAAAATGAAAAATGAAATGGAAGTAGCGTTCGTGCGTACGTACGGATTACCGTCTCCACGAACGCGATGAGATTCATTTACCCATCATATCCATTCAAGACTAATTATCATTTGATGATTAAAATTAATTTTTAAGGACTTGATATAATTCTAGATATGAAAAATATACAACCTATCCATAACAAAAATGACTTACGTAACAAAGCATATAAAGGAAAACGAATCGGTTAACCCCCGAAACGATGATAATAGAAAAATATTATAAACAAAACAATATTAAAAATCATATATGATATCATATTTATATATATAATTATTGTATAATTTAATATCAATTATTTAACTATTATACATGAGGTTAACTTACCCTCTACCAATGAAATGTACAAGGTAAGGGGTTTTCATCTCACTCCTTATTCCCTTGAGATTCGTGCCATATGGCCACCATTATCTTTTGTGTGGTGTATGTACAGCCCATAATTGTATTATCTATGTAATACACATTAATTTATGTGTATTTACATATTCATTGTATGATACCTCTTTCATGGGGTGTATGTTTTGTAAGTTACAAAATTGGTAAGGGTTTATTTCACAATCTCTTCATTATCCAAGGTTGTTTATACATAATTATCTACTATGACCTCTTTATCATCCACATCCATGTTTCTTAAAAATGTATTTCAAAACATTCTTAATATTTTACAGAATATGGGTTAAAGTCATTTATACCCTTTTTTGACTTTTTATAAGATTTTTATAAAGGAATCTTTCCGTTGTTTTCCAAACAAGGTCATTTTTAACCTTTTCGACAAAATTAAGGTAAGAATGTATTTTTTAAACTTATACGGAGGGTGAGGATATTTTATACCATTATAAACTCATCGAATATTCCCTTACAATCTTATAAGAATATTTTCAAAGTAAATGTTTTATCTTATAATTATGTGACTCTTAAATGATTTCAAAATAGAAAGAGATATTTATCAAAAAGAGTTTTGATTTCGTCTATGTCAACATCCTTTGATGGATTTTAAGTTTATTTGGAGTTGATTTATTATGATACAAAACTTCCATAATGTATTGAAGGTTTTGTGTTATGTTTGACTGTGTATGTGCTATTTTTATACCATTCATGATTTATGGTTAAAGTATTGACATTTCATATGCTAGTTTTAATACGAATGTTTATGATATGTTTAAACCTTTTCATATAAGGATTGTATTGGACTTAGTAAGTGACAGGTGGAGCCCGCTATAGAGCCTCGATGAATCGGTAGGTCTCATGAGAAAACTAGATGTGGAATTGGCTGAGGCACTTTCCCAATTTGATTTATGGTTTTGGCTGAGGCCTTAATCATTTTTAGACGTCTTGGCCGAGGCCTTGACAAAATGTTTCAGAATGTCCGACATTATACATTCCCTCATTATTGAAATAATATTGATGGTTCATGTGGTCATTAGACTAGTAGAATACCCATGATTATGTTTTATTACGGAATTATTTACTCATCTCATATTCTTTCCATAAAAGTATTCATGTTTATTATTGGTAAAGTCATGTGTTTTCAATTATTCATGAAGATTAATATTAATGTCATTCTCCGCAGTATTACTTACCCTTACTAAGCATTTGAGATCACCCCTTTCTTATGTTTCATTTTCCCAGGATATGAAGAAGTTAGTTATGAGTGACCTACATGAATAATCTAGGAGTCTTGGATGTTTTTAATGAAATATATTTGTGTTGTATTTCTCTTTAAGCTGTAAAGTTGAACTTATGTATGAATGTTGTTTCCAAGGAAACTAAACTAATCTTTCTTTTGAGACTCGATCTTTTATGATCATGCCATTGTGATTTAATAACGCACCGACTCTGGGTAACTGGGGTCGAGGCATTATAGTTGGTATCAGAGGAAGTTTAACAATAACCTTGGAAGCTAGATTTAGATAAACTCTGATTAGAGCACATAGACCTAAGATGGACATTGAAGATTAGTATAGAATAACTTCCTAGAATTTTTGTATTATAGAGATTTTGTGTGTTTTCAAATCAATACATCCCTGTCTAAATATGAGCAGGTAGAGGCAGCTTTGGCACAGATGTACCTAGGGGTAAAACCCAAAAACACCGCTTTGAGCTAGACTTGAACATGAACTGGTGCACGATAATGGGCCTTGTTGCACTCTTGGTTACGACACTCCCGGGGGATATGTTTAGGATAATTCTCATTTTCTTTACAAATCATTATGAAGGGTTTATGAGTATATATTTCCTTAATGAAAACATATTTATTATTATGTATTATATCCATAAACCATTCAATTTAAGTTAGGTATTCTACAAGTTTGGAATTGTTCATTGCAATTCATAAACTAACCTAGTTTATTCCATTGTATAGAAATGGAACCCAGTAGAAGGAATGTGAACTCCAACAATACATATGATCTGAAGAGTAAGAAGGATCATATCTTTCACAGTATTAAGCCAAAATTTAGAAGGGAAATAGTCCCCCATGTATTCTAAACATATGAAGAAATAATATCATGTGTTAATAAGATAAGTAATGAATTCTCTGAGTCCTATGGAATTTAAGGCAAGAAAGAGAAGAATAGGATGGAAGAGAGAAAGATGGATAAGGGGAAGAGGGAAAATAATAATGTTCCCATATGTGATAACTGTGGGAAGAAACACCCTGAAACATTCCTGAATGGAATTGGAGTTTGTTATATGTGTGGAAAAAAAGGACACCAAGTACATGAAAGTAAGGGTAAGAAAAACGTTTCAAATGTACAATGCTTCATCTGCAAGGAGTTGGGACACTATGAGAACCAATGTACAAATCATCAGAGTATGCCCCAAATGATGCTATTGAATAATAATCAAGTTATGATACTACCACAGATGAGGAGGAATGATTAGAGTTCTTATGTTGTTATTAAAGAATTATGTCATTTGAGTGTTGTATCAACGATGTACTGGTCATAATAATTATGGAGTATATAAGGATTGTACTACAGTACTATTTTATTAAAGACTTGAGATTCTGTGGAACCAAGAAAAGTTACTCAATAGCAGGTTAAATTTTTGGAAAATATATGGTTGAGAGAAAGATAATCCATAATATGGTTCTGATACCTAGGTAGTGATTTTGGAATAATACATGATTGATTTGGACAAATTATATTGGATATTCTTGACTACCATGAAAGTGATTAATGATATTCCATAATTGTTTGAGTTTACAACATTTTTGGATAGAACGAGTATATCTAGTATTCTATAAGGAATAAGGGATCATGAATGTAATCAATAAGGTTTTATGGTAATTCAACATGTTAGAGTGTTTTTAAATAATTCATGATGAAGGTGTTCACATGTTATTACGCGGAAAAAAGGATCTTCATTGTGTTTAACATCCTTATAAATTTTGGACTCTGAGTTTGGAAAGAAGTATTTTTGATAATTCTAGTTTGAGATTATTTTTGGATTACCATAAAAGGACAACCCAGAGGTCAAGCAGAAACATGTTGCGTCCGGCAAGGCCGCGAGACCTGAACCCGCAACCGAAGGGCAATAATGGTGTATCACCTACCACTGGCCCACTTTATGTCCAGGATTGAATAATGTAGTCTTTTTTTTAAAAAAAAATCTGTTAGATGAATTATAAATTCATTTTTTTGAAACCCTATATGAATATGATAAATAGAATATTATTTTTTAGTTTTATTATCTTTTAGAGTGAAGGATGAGTTTGTGGAAGAACTTAGTTAAAGGATGGGACTCTACTTATCAAGTATATATTTTTCTTCTTCTCTTATTCAATGTATAAATTAATTATTATACTTTAGTGAAGAGATCTTAAAACAAAAAATGTGTTATCCTAATATCATATGTTTTATTGAACCGATGGTATTTTAAATCATCATAGATTGATGAATTTAAGGCCCTCAATTTTACACTTGTTTGTGATTGATGAACACAATCACTACCTATAAATATTTACATTTTTACTCCAATTATATGTCTCTAATTTCCACCAATGTTATCCTAATAAAGATCATAATTTGGTGGTGACCCTTTAATTTCCATTTTCCTCTTATTAAGACTAAATGTTATTAACCTAATTTTCGATGTGGGTTTTCCCAAAGGTATTTTATATTTTCAACATTTTATTTATGAAAAAAAATTTCAAATTGTGAGGCCACAATTTATTAAAGGAGGGAAGAATGTAAAACCCCACGCTTACAGGGTACGTTTCCCTTTGAATAATGCATTAGCTTGTATTGTACACAATTCTGAGATTCTATTACACCGTGACTAATAAAACTAGCCATTATGAATAGTAATACCCACTTTTTAAAATTTTATAAATTTTATATTTCAAAATGGACTTCATTTTGGGATTCGGAATATAGAAATTATCCCAGGGTGAATTTTTGGTATTTTTCTGAAAACATTCATCTTTTGATTAATAGTGAAAAACAATGAGTTATTGGTTAAACCGACTTTTTATTTAAATAATTATTTATTTTATTTAAATTTATTTTAGGTCAAAATAGATACATAATACCTATATAAGTTCAATTTAATTTATTGGAGTCATTTTAGAATAATTATATATATATATGAATTTTATTGAACTTTTCACCATCTTTTACCCACCTCCTAGGAGAATTTGCAAATTTACATAAAACTTGATTTTACCACTTCTGTGAGTTGAATTTCAAAAATATGTGAGACATGGTTAATATTAAGGAGTAAAATGTGGTCTAATAAGATAAAAATAATTTTTGGTGGATAGTAACTTTTTACTTTTATTTACCACAGTTAAAAGTAAATAGGGTAATTAAGGGTAAAAATGATATTATTATTACCTTAAAACATTTCTTAATTCTTTTTTCTAAGTATAATTCGACCAAAAACAACCTTAGGAATAAAATATGAACCTATTTGGTCCACTTGGATTAGATTAGGATATTTATTATTATTTAATTCAAAGGAGAGTTAAAATAGTTAAAATCAATGTTTAATAACTAAAACATTTTTAATATAGGGTTATATATAAGCTAAATTAGATTATAAATATTAATTAGAAATATAAATAAATTTCCTACAAAATTGTATTTTATTTATAATTTTTAGACATTAAATAATTTAATTTTTTATGACACAATGATGATGAAGTAATTACCTTATTAGTAAAATATTAAAATAATTGATATTATAAATACCCAAATAAATATAATTTGAGAATTTTTATTAATTAAAATAATTTAATAGGTTAATATGACATATTTTTATTGGTTATATGAATTTTATTCGAAGTAATAATGCTGTTATGAATTTATCAAAAACAAAATACCCAATAGTGTGAAAATTGACATAAAAGAGTTTTTAAAACAAATATTATATTATTAATTGATATTATATTCCTAAAAATCTAAGGATCAGAAAATGGACTTATATAACGATCGTTGTATCATTACTAGACAATTTGGGGTCTATTGGAAGTATATAGTAAGTTTATTAACTATATAATATAGTAATACAAAGAGACATGGTAAAGGTCAAACTATTTAACTAAGAGTTAAATCTAAAAGATAAGGTTACTATAGTGACCAAAACCTATCTAAAATTTATTGGTTGAGTGGTTTTCGACCCATTCCCAACTAAGAATTTTAATAATCCACTTTTGATCCATTAGAAACCTAATATTAATTTATTATAAATTAATACTTTAACTTATTCCTAAAGAGCCCCTCCTCCCCCTTATAAAAGGACACCACTTCTAACCAATTCCTCACACCTTTCAAGCCTTTTTTATCTTCCAACCTCTGAACAATTAATCTACCTACATCCCTATCCTACTCCTAGAAGCCTTACCTTAGGTAGAAAGAACTTCAAGAGTAGTTTTCGGTTTAAACCAAAGGGAGTTACCCAAATTAAAGGTAATGATTTCTCTTAGCTTCTTTTATTTTATTTTACATCTCCAACGCCTAAACTCTTATTATTGTTTTCTTTTGTAAAAAAACCAGTATCTTAAATATACTAGGATATTTTTATGATAATTATTCTAACTACACTTACACACACCTTCATCTAATGGGTGAAGAACATAATGTTTTTATGGATGGCAACCAAACGCCTCACGAAACGATGATTGTTCAATTATCTCCTACCACCTCTCATGGTGGACATTATGATGGAACTATAATTAAATATGATATTAATGATATATTTTTTATATATAAGCTTCTGTAATTCCATTTTATAGCATACCATTATTTATTTCATGTTGTATATATAAAAGATAATTTCATTTGAGGAAGTGCGGACTAACGCCCCCACAAAGTGATATGACTCGTTCATACCATACATGGAACGTATAAAAGATGGTGTTAATGAACTTAAGTAACACATATAAGATATTATATTATAATATAATAATAATATACCTATGTATCATTTGTTTTGATTCCTTTTAAAATGAAAAATGAAATAGAAGTATGGTTCGTGTGTACGTACGGATTACCGTCTCCACGAACGCGATGAGATTCATTTCCCCATCATATCCATTCAAGACTAATTCCCATTTGATGATTAAAGTTAATGTTTAAGGACTTGATATCATTCTGGATATTAATAATATACAACCTATCCATAACAAACACAACTTACGTAACAAAGCATATAAAGGAAAACGAATCGGTTAACACCCGAAACGATGATAATATAAAAATATTATTAACAAAACAATATTAAAAGATCTTATATGATATCATATTTATATATATGATTCTTGTATAATTTAATAACAATTATTTAACTATTATACAGGAGGTTAACCTACCCTCAACCAAGGAAAAGTACAAGGTAAGGGTGTTTCATCTCACTCTTTATTCCCATGAGATTCGTGCCATATTTCCACTATTATCTTTTGTGTGGTGTATGTACTGCACATAACTGTATAATTTGTGTAATACACTTTAATTTATGTTTTTATACATATTAATTGTATGATACCACTTTCATGGGGTCTATGTTTCGTAAGTTACAAAATTGGTAAGGGTTTATTTCACAATCTCTTCATTCTCAGAGGTTGTTTATACATAATTATCTACTGGGACATCTTTATAATCCACATCCATGTTTCTAAAAAATGTATTTCAAAACAATATTACTATTTTAAAAAATATGGTTTAAAGTCATTTATACCCTTGTTTGAATTTTTATAAGATGTTTATAAATGAATCTTTCCATCGTTTTCCAAACAAGGTCCTTTTTAACCTTTTCGACAAAATTAAGGTAAGAATTCCTTTTTTTAAATTATATGGAAGGTGTGGCTATTTTCTACCATTATAAGATTGTTGAAGCATCACTTACAAGATTATAAGAATATTTTCTAAGTAAATGTTTTATTTTATAATTATGTTACTCTTAAATTATTTCAAAATAGAAAGAGATATTTCTTTAAAATGATTTTTTATTTCATCTATGTCAGCATCCTTTGATGGATTTTACGTTTATTTGGAGTTGATTTATTATGATACAAAAAATCCATATTGTATTGAAGGTTTTGTGATATGTTTGACTATGGATGTGCTATTTTTATACCTTTCATGATTTATGGTTAAATTATTGACATTTTATATGCTAGTTTTAATACAAATGTTTATGATATATTTAAACCTTTTCATATAAGGAATGTATTGGACTTAGTAAGTGACAGGTGGAGCCCGCTATATCTCCTCGATGAAACAGTAGGTCTCATGAGACAACTAGACATGGAATTAGTTGAGGCCCTTTCCCAATTTTATTTATGGTTTTGGTCGAGGCCTTAATCATTTTTAGACATCTTGGCTGAGGTCTTGACAAAATGTTTCAAAATGTACGACATTATACATTCCCTCATTATGGAAATAATATTGATGGATCATGTGGTCATTCGACTAGTAGAATACCCATGATAATGTTTTATTATGGCATTATTTACTTAGCTCATATTATTTCATTAAAAGTATTCATTTTTATTATTGGTAAAGGCATGTGTTTTGAATTATTCATCAAGATTAATATATATGTCATTTTATGTTGTATTACTTACCCTTACTAAGCGTTTGAGCTCACCCCTTTCTTATTTTTCATTTTCCCTGGATATGAAGAATTTAGTTATGAGTGACCTGTAGGCATAATCAAGGAGGCTTGGATATTTTTAAGGAAATATATTTGTGTTGTATTTCTCTTCAAGCTGTAAAGTTGAACATATGTATGAATATTGTTACCAAGGATACTAAACTAATTGGTCTTTCGAGACTTGTTCTTTTATGATCATGCCAATGTGTTTTAATAATGAACCGACTCTGGGTAACTGGGGTTGGGGTGTTACATTTATTCAATGTGATTCTGATACACTGGTTCCCAAGGCATTAATTTTCATCATCATTATCCTTAGAATGCAGTCTACCTCATCCTCATTATGATCGTTAGACCCCATTCTAAGGGGGTAATTATTGGATAATTGGAAAACACATTATATAATATACAAAAAATTGAATAAATAGTTCCAATAGGCATATCATTTTGAAGGCTTCAATTTTACTTTTCATAGATCCTAAATGGTTTTACAAATATGAAGTTATGGATGTTTGATGTCGGGCTTCCAAAAGTGGTTCTTAGAGGCCTATTCATGAAGGTCCATTCATATAGGTCTAGTTCGTGGACTTCCATTCTTGGAGTTCCATTCATAATGTTCTGTTTTTTGAGTTCTAGTTTCTGGTGTTCCATTCCCTAATCTCTATTCATGAGGGTTTGTTTGAAGATGTTTTTTTAATGAAGTTCCATTCATGGTGTTCCGTTTTTGAAGGTTCATTCACAGAGGTATGATTTGAAAAGGTTCCATTAGTAGAGTCACTTTTGAAGACGTACGATTCACAGAGGTATAATACACATGTAAGATCCTAGATTTTCTTATGAGGTATGGATCATTTTTATTTTAGTTTAAATGGTTGTTTATGGCTTAATGTTATAAGACCCTGGGACAACCTGAGAGGAGTGGGGTGAATCAAAGTGTTAAATTTTTATTTTAATCTGATTGATCTTGTTCCCACATTGGTTAAAACTTGTTAAACCTCTATGATGGATATAATCAGTAATCAAACATTCACATGAAAAGACACGACACAACACTTTTACTTGGTTAAACACTAAGGGATACGTCCAAGGATAAAACCAAGATAGTGTGTATGTCGTATCAAAATCTACTAATATTCACTAGTTGTGGTATACACAATGTTTGGTCACAGTCACTCTTTTCCAGTAAAACTAATAGTACAATAATTTAGGAATATCTTACTACATCCCTCAGAAAAAGTCTGTTGACTCCCCCTTTCTCACTACTTTGAGAGAAGTCAAAATTATTTTATCAACTTTAAGGCCACATCAATAGATTTTCATTAAATTTTTAGTCGCTGACTTAGCATGAGACTCTACTTGCATCATGTACCTGAGTTGATGAACTTTGGAATCCATGATCACATTAACCGGATATTCAATACTGCCTTTCATGAATCTCACTCCTTCACAAAGAACCTATACCTTTAAGGAACACACTTCCTTAAAAAAGAACCTCTTCCTTTGTGGAATAAAATGCCTTCATGAAGAAACCTTTCATTGTGAAGCTCCCTTTCATTCATGGAACAAACTATCTCACAAAGATCACCGAGTCGATGCGGAATACCCCATTATCATGAAGTACCATTTATGTAAAATAATTGAACATAAATCAAGACTTATAGTCTTTTTGTGATTATCAAGATCGCTACAAAATCCTGGTTTGTAATGATATTCATGAATTCAAAGAGTTTTGGGATTTTCATTAAAAATTCTATAGGAATAAAGTGGGGTTAACTTCATATTTATCAAATCTTCCATTCACAATGCTCCTCTTCCACTTCATGGTTTTTTTAGATCTGTTAGAAAAGTCATAATGGCGCTCCTCCCTTCACAAAGAACTATGGAAAATTTCTATTCTTAAATATCGTTGCAACAACAAAAATATCCATAAAAAACCTTTGCGATCCCATCATAATCGCAATGATTTCCATCAACGACTATATAGAACTCCATCACTGATCACGAAGCCCGAACTCTCAAAATCATAGAGGAAACTTCCTCTACTAGTAATCCCATCAAGAAAAACCAATTTTCATGTTGAAATACAACATCTATGTTTTGGACCCTAAAAATTTGGAATACACTTGGAAACGACACCACCTTCAATACTACTTTCGGATTGAATTGTATGATACCTTTCCTTGAAATCTACCTGGTAATCCATGATAGGATTGAAAACAAACTAAAATCATGCTCCATTTACAGAAAAGGACATACTTAGTTCCAACAAAAATAAAATATCGAATGTGATCATAGATGTATCGGGGGTGTCTGTGGCTTGTTCAAAGCTTGAAAACCAAATCTTGGAGAAAAAGAGTTGGGCTACATGATTATGAGAAACATTGTGAACCAAGATGCATAGTTTGATAAAACTATTTGGGGATGGAAGGTGATATTTAGAAGACCACACATTTTTATGAAACCGTGTGGATAGAGGCGTATCGTCATGCACCATCCTTAAATATCAACTATTTTAATCAGTTTATATTTTTTAGTGTTTATTTGAATATTTTGTGGCTGATGGGTTAATTTTTTTTAAAAAAAATTGAACTGTTTTTATTATTCCACGACTAGCCATCATGGTTAGATGAAATTGTTCGGTTCCCATGTAGACAACCTTTTTATAAATTAAAATAAATTAAATGGAAATAAAATATAAAAATAAAATAAAGTTTAAGAAAGGTTTTTTAATAATAATAAAAATAATTATGATGATGATGATTATTATTTATATTATTATTATTAATATGATTATTATTATTATGTTAGGTTTTATTTTATTTTTATTTTTCATTTTTACCCCATTTTCCCCTTCCTACCAACATCATTAGGCTTCCCCCTCCCCTCTCCCTGTGTGACACCACCCGCTCCACCTTATCTACTCACTGATTCCCCGCCGGTGCACCCTCTCGTCAATTGATGAACTTCCTTTGGCAGCTCTCCCTCATATGGTGGCCCTCCCTCACACGTCCTCCATGCTCGTGTGTGATCGCCCTGACTGGAGACCTCTGATGAGCTGATCCCCCCCTCCGGTGCACCTCCTATTTTCTGGCATGCCACCTCCCTCCCTCTAGTGAGCCTCCTCTCCAACTGGTTTGGTGTGCGGTGAGTATCCCCTCACTCATTCCTTTGATTTTAGAGTTTCAATTAGTTGTATTTAACCTTGTCTAAACCCTAGAATCCTGGTTTAATATGTAGGCAATTTTTATTGGTTGTTAGGGGGTGATGGTAGGCTCTTGGGGTGAATTCTTGCTCCTCTAAGGGTTTTGTCATGTTCTCATTCCAATGAGGTAAGTGTTTCCATATGTTTCCTTTAAAAATTAATTAATTGATACTAGGATAGTTTCAATTAATTGTTATAATTGTCTCACATACATATGGTTCTCTTGGTAAGACTTTTAGGGTGCTTTCAAATTAGTCAGATTTGTTAAAAATAGGTTTTTGGGTGATTCCTTGTTTATGAATTAGGAAATTTATATGAAAGGGGTTTTATTAAATTCTAGTTGTGTTTTGATAGGAAAATTGGTTGATTTGGTATGATCTTTTCCTTTGGGAATATTTTATAAAATTAGTTGGAATATGGTTTGGGCCTTTTGCGTGAATCGGTAATTTATATGATTTGAAGATTGTAATGAAAATAATTTAATGGGGTTGATTGTGGTTTTTTCATTAAAGTGGATGGTGGTCATTGTTTTATAAAAAAATTTTTCTTTAAGGTGAATCAAAATGGGGTTTTGGGTGTTTTTTGGAAGTAGAGTGTGTCTTTGGATGTTGGTATGACCATGGGTGCACAACTTACACACATGGATATGCCCTCAAATGAAGATAACACATTAAAATGGGGTTCTCTTAAAACCTTGGTTTCTTAAATGGTTCTTTGGTTTCTAAATGATTTTGGTCCCTCTAGGTTAATTAATTAGATATTTGGTTGATCCTTGGTGGTTCCCACACACACAAACATAGGTAAGTATGTGCATAGATATATATATATATATATATATATATATATATATATATTCCTTTCTCATATTACCTCATGGCATGGGAAATATGTACATTGGATTATGGGTTTATATATATGTGAGAATTTATGTGTGTGCTGGTGTGTGCTATTTTCTTCCAAAGCTTCAAGAGACGAAGTGTCTCGACATTTTCTGGTTCCTTTTTAAGGTAGGTACTATATGCTCGCATCATTAATTTTAATTTAAAGATTGATTAGTATTTTTATTAGTGTTTTCCATATTAATGTTGTATTTATATATGTTGACATGTATATGTGTTTAAATAAATGGATTACACCTCATAGAGATTATTTTTCCATTTATTAACAAAACTGTTCTAAGGATTTTTAAAAATTGCATTTAATTGTGAAGTATCCTAATTATTTTAGAATAGTTTACTATAATTTTCCTAGTTGTGAAGTGTATTTTGTGAAATAAAAAGGCTTTGGTTAAATGATTTTTTTCCAAATTTTACTTTTTCCACATTTTATATGTATTGTGTATTTTATCATGGAATTATAAATGGCATTGGAAATAGAAATTGGTTTGGAATATGTAAAAGACCATGCAATAAGTTCTTGTTTCGGCAGTGATTCACATTTTATTCGAAAATTTTTCAGGTATTTTATTATATATTAGAGTGATATTAATAAAGGCCCATTTGATTCCTTATGTAATTTTTGATGTGATATTTGGTTTTGAAACATTACACACCTATTCAGAAATGTTCGGTGCTTTGTAAAATGGTTTAAAAGTTCATATGATGTAACGACCCAATTGGAACTTGTGATTGGGTTATTATGTGATGGGAACACCGATTGGGGATTTCCCTCTAAGGGTTATCATATAGGTAGTGTTTGTGTATGGGGTAGGAAAGTGCAGTGATGACAGTTAAGGTGATTCATGTGTGTGATAGCCTCCTTCTTACACAGTATAATTTTACTAGGGATTTCCTAGGAATCTTTTAGGGGATCGAGTGATAGTTTCTGATCAACCCTGATTTAATGGGTCGGTTCCCATGGATTTTTTGAGAGGTCAGGTGGGATGTGCCGCTAGATTGGTCAGCTGGGGGTGGTCATTTAGTTATAGACTTAGGAGCTTCACCATATACCAGCTGGTGGTTCCGAACCAAGTATATCTTGAGATCACTCTAGGAATGTTTAGGAAATTACCACGGTTTCATACTTGTGTGTTCCTTATTTATTTTGTGGATGTTTTGGTTAATTGATATCATGAAACTTTTACTTTTTTTATATTAAAAGACGTATTTTGGTACTAGAATGATTTTAAAAGAATTCATTTCAATGACTTATAAGATTTGGTAATTGATTTATAAGAATAAAATGAATAGGCGGTTTTAAAAGTAAAATCTTCTTACCTATTTTGATAAAATATTGGTAAACCATATCTTTATATAACCAATTTTCAAACAATCAAGATTGTATTTCACTTTTGAGGAGGGGTATAGGGAAATGTTTATCTTGGCATCACTAATGAGAAAATAGGTGCTCACTCTAGATTTATCATTTCAGTTTTAGGATCTCCCAGTTTTACATCACTCTCAAAGAAAGCTTCATTCTGTGATTGGTGGTGACACATTGGATCACATGGAGGTATATGTGGCAAATTTTTTATTTCCTCTAAAATCACTTAATTTTATTTTTTAGTTTTATTTTCATTTATATATTTATCTTTCGCTAATTTTCCAAATTATTCCCAATGGTTTTATCTTCATGATTGACACTAGTTTCTAACCTATGTGGATCAATAATGCCATTCGAGCCATGACATAAACTGGATTAGGTGACAAATTCAGGGCCAACCTGGGTTGGTTCATGCCAAAATGGTATCAGAGTCATGTTCTGGTTATTTGGGGTGTCTGGTAGAAGGAGATTAGGAATGTTGGGACTTGGGGGTAGGTATAAGAACGGAATCATGAACTCTTTCTCATATTGATCCCTGAGTTATGAGGGGTAGTCAAGGAATTGAGCCATTTTCATTTGTTTTGGGTTGAGGAATTACAACAGAGGCAATCCAGTGTTACATAATGCTTTCACATAGAGTAGTGATCTATATAGAGTCAGAGTACACGTTTTAAGCACCTATTAGTTGTTGATTATTACTTAGGAAGTGGCCCACTACCATTTCATCGGGTTATGCATGACTACTAGTTCCTCTTTCAGGTAGTTTGATTCAAGTCGAGTTTCATTTTGGTTTTGGTTGGTGTAAGTGTTCTTTTGAACATGATCAGGGATTTTGAAATGAATATGGTTTCCTTAAATTGAGTTTAAATTGTTGAAATGGGTTTCAAATGAAAAAGGTTTGGCTTGAAAATTTGGTACCTATTTGGAATAAGTAATGAAATGGTTTGGGTGCAACCATGGGTACTCATTATAAACGTTTTCACATCTGAGGGTGTGTATGGAATGTGTGTGTTGACACGTATTAATGGTATCATATGAACACATGCATAATGGTTCATGGGATTCTTTGGTTGTTTGTTTGAAACTACAGTCTTGGATTTTTTTTCTAACGTTATTTTTATAAGGTAAAATAATTTTAGAAATTGGTTTTTTTATGTGGGTTTTGTTTGGTGAAAATTGGTTTTCTTTTTGGGGAGTATCCTTGAGATGGGTTGGTTTGGAAAATTAAATGAAAATGGTATTTTTGAAGAATATTATTTTTTTGTTTTGTTGGTGTGTTTTAAGTTTGTGAGCCTGTTTCTTTGGATTAGGATGTTTCTTTCTGATTTTACACTGATTTGATGTCGGTCTTGGGATTTGTGATCTTTTATTGTTCAGAAAATTATACCTAAAAAGGTCCCCAAGGTTTCCAAGGTGTTATTCCCAGTTTATAGTTCTTCTCGAGTGTTGCCTGTATTTTGTGGAGACTAATGTCTATTTGAGGATGTAGAGTGGCTTGAGGATGTTGAGCACATCTTCAGAATATTGGGAACCCCTGATTATTTTAGAGTGCCTTTTATTTTGTGTTTGTCTAAGGGTCCATCTCTATATGAATGGGATTTGTTTTCACCAACTTCATTCTGAGTTGGGATGATGTGGTATGTGTTTAAGACCCACTTCACTTATGGTTTCCTAAATCAGGTGGTTATTTTGAATAAGTTCATAAAGTTACGGGATGTTTGACAAGGCCAATGGCAATTAAAATCATTTTTTGACTACTTTAAAGAACTGGTTCACTTTTATTTGTAGAAAGTATTATCAGATCAGATGAAAACTCCTATTTTCATTTTGGATATTTACCCTAATATTGAGGGAAAATTACTCTCTCAATTGAAAACTATTTCGAAAATTTATTGGATGAGTCATTTTTTGTATGAGATAGCTTTTGGTGTGCAGTTTTTGGTGGTTGACTCTCGTGAAGGTTTTCTATTTGACGAGCATCACATACTAGTGGAACCAATTTTTAAAGAGTCATCTTTCTTAGTTCTGGCATCCAGTTCATTGGACCATTCATTTGTGTTCTATTAGTTTGGCTGGTTTGGGAATATGAACCCATCATGTCACAACCCTTTGAAGGCTTTCCATTGCTACATCTTTCTAGTTCATCCAGAGATGTTTTTTGGAAGTGTTTTTTGAATAAGTCTTGATTGAAAGATGTTAATGCATGACTGTAAGGCATGAGATAATTCATCCATCAGAGCCCCATCTATAGGTCATAGGGTGAAGCTTGTGCATATTCGAGAGATGTTAGGGGTGTGTGAATCTTCAACATAGATTATTTTTTTTGTGATGGGATGGACATTATAAATGTTTCCTTGTTTTTTCCCTACTATAGACAATTCATCTTTTATTGAGATGGTTTGATGATATTGATCTACTATAATCAAAGCTATTTCTTCTAGTTTGATTATGGATTTTTGAATCATTTATTCCCCTTTGGGTGTAATTAACCCTTATGTGGGTTAGTTTCAGGTTTGTGGTGACCATTTGAAGTGATTCAGTTTTGTTGGGGAAATATTCTATGTTTTTGGTTTATTATTTATTTTAGGTTTCCTTTCTAGGGTTCACCCTCCCATTTTTCTAGGATTCCCTTATCGATGTGGGAAACCACTAGTTTTGATGTTGGTGTTGTTTCTCTCATACAATGGAAGTTGGTTTGGATCGTTTGGGAGTTCTTATGTTGGCCCTTCCCCTGGGTGGTGTGTCTAGTTTTGATATCCATTATAGTTGGTCATTGTGGTGGAGAGGACACTCTCATGTTCTCCAATTATATTTTGATTTGGTTTCTTTAAGATTGGTTGGGTGTGACTTGTTGAGTGAAAGGTCACCACGAGGTTCTCAGTCTCTCTCAATGTTGACTGGCCATGCACATTAGTTTTGGATATCTTTGGGCTTGGAGACTATTTGGGGGCAGAAATTGTAAATGGTGGGAAATATTATCACACCCTAACCTTGAATATCAATTATTTTAATCATTTTAATTATTTTTAGTCTTTATTTTAATATTTAGTGTTTTATAGGTTACATTTTTAAAAAAATGGGAGACCTTTTTATCATTTCATGCCTAGCCCACATGGTTAGGGGTAACCGTACGGTGCATGCGCGTGCTTCCTGTGTTCCAAAATTAATTATATTAACTGTAAATGAAATATAATTTTTTTAAGAAACTGTTTGGATAATAATAATGATGATTATTATTATTATTGATGTTATTAATATTATTAATATTATTATTATTATTAAGTACAATTTTATTTTATTTTTATTTATCCTTTTTCTTCATTCCCCCTCATTCCCCTTCATTCCTGTATCATGCGGCTTCCCCTACCCTCTACCTATAAGACGTCACCCGCTCCCCCTTCCCTGATCATTGAACCCCCACCAACGCAAATTCCCTCAGACTATTGTTCCCCCTTTGGAAGCTCTCATTTGCATGACATCCCTCCCACACGTGGCCTCCTTGCTCGTAGGTGACCACCCCGGCTGGAGCCCTTCATCGAGCTGCTTCCCTCATATGGGGAAATGCCTTTTTTTTCAGGCGCACCACATCCCTCCCTCCATCAAGCCACCTCTCCCACTGGTTTGGTGTGCAGTAGGTATCCCCTCCCTCCTTTATTTGATTTTTGGGTTTCAATTAGTGGGGTTTCAGCTTGGTCGAAACCTATAAGATAGGTTTAATGTGTAGGTTGATTTTCTTGGTTGTTAGGGAGAGCAGATTGGCTCTTAGGGTTCATCCTTCCTCTTATGATGGTTTTGTCCTCTCTGGATGCCAATGAGGTAACTATTTCCATATGTTTCTTTTCTGAATAAACACTTTGAGGCTTGACTAGTTTCAATTAAATTTTATACATGTTTCACAAACCTATAGTGCTTATGGTTATCCTATTAGGGTGTTTTAAAATTATTCTAATTTGTTAAAAATAGGTTTTTTTTGTGATTCCTTGTTTATGAATTGGTGAATTTATATGAGATGTATTGATAAAATTCCAATTGTGTTTTGATATGAAAATGGGGTGATTTTTTATGATGTTTTCACTTAGGAAAATTTTATAAAATTAGTTGGAATATGGTTTGGGCCTTATGTTTGAATCGTTAATTTATATAGTTCGAATATTGAAATGAAATATTTTTGAAGGGGTTGTTTGGGGGGTTTCAATTAAATGGGATTGTTGGGCTTTTTTTAGAAAGAAATTGGTGATTTTGAAGGTGAATCAAAATAAGATTTTGGGAGTTTCTTGGAAGTAGAGTGTGTAACTGGATGTTGATAAGACTACGGGTGCACGATGTGCTCATATGGATGTTCCCTCAAATGAATATGAATCATTAAAATGGTTTTCTCTTAAACCCTTGGTTTATTAAATGGTTATTTTATTTCAAAATTATTTTGGTCCCTCTAGGTTAATTAATTCTAGATTTTGTGGCTCCTTGGTGGTGCACACACACACAGGTACATATGTATATATATTCCTCACACATATTCCCTCAAGGAACAGGGGAATATATACATTAGATTAAGGGTATATATATATATATATGAGAATTTATGTGTGTGCTGTTTTTGGTGATTTTAATCAAAAGCTTCACGAGCTAATGTCTCTCGGCTTTGTCCGATTCATTTTTGATGTAGGTCCTCTATGCCTACACATTTAATTTGAATTCCATGATTTGTTACCAGTTTTTAAAAGAGTGTTTTCATGTTCATGGGGTATTTATATATGTTCATATGTATATATTTATGGTGAAATGGATTACACGTCTGGGATATTGGTTTCCCATTTAATTGCATAACATGGTCTAACCATTTTTATAATTTTTTTTTAATTGTGAAGTATCCTATGTGTTTTAAAATAGATTACTAAAATTTTTCTATTTGTTGAGTGTATTTTATGAAACAAAATACCTTTCATTAAATGGTTTTTTTTTAATTTTCATTGTTTGGAACCTATTATGTTTATTGTGTATTTTAACTGGGAATTGGAAATGGCATTGGAAAGTGAATTTGGGTTGGAAAATGTAAATTCCCATGTGGAAAGTGATTGTGGATGTGGTGTTTCAAATTGTATACTAAATTATTTTGAGTATATTTATTATATATTGGAGTGACATAATTACAGGCTCATCCAACACCTTCTATCATTTTGGAAGTGAAATTTGGTTTTGAAAGTGTGAACAACCAGTTCGAAACTTCACATGCTTTGTGAAATGGTTTAAAAGATCATGTGATGTGATGACCCAATTTTCACATGTGATTGGTTTGTTATATGATTGGAACACCTATTGAGGATTTCATTATATGGGTTATCGTATAAGAGGTGTTCCTTTATGGGGTTGTAAATTTTGGTGATGGCTGGTAAGGTGAGTCATGCATGCAAGGGACTCATAGTTACACAATATACTTTTACCATGGGTTTCCTATGTGACTTTTAGGGGGTAGAGTGATGGTTTTCAATCAACCTTGATTAGTTGGGTTGGTACCCCTAGATTTGTTGAGATTACAGGTGGGATGTGACAGAAGATTGATTAGTTGAGGGTGACCCGTTGGTTATAGACTTAATAGCTTCACCATACACCAGTAGGTGGTTCCAAACCAAGTATGTCCGGGGATCGCTCAAGGGATGTTTAGGAAATTCCCATGGTTTCATACGTGTATGTTCATGCTTCATTCTGTGGCACTTTTGGTTATTTTATTTCATGAAACTATTATATTTCTTTTTATAATAAAAACCTATTTTGGTACTAGTTGGATTTTAAAAAAATTCATTGCAATGACCTATATGCTTTGATAATTGATTTGGAAGAATGAAATGAAAAAAGGCGAGTTTTAAAAGTAAAATCTTGTTACCTTCTTTTATAAAAGGGTGGTAAACCATATCTTTATATATATCCTATTTTCACACTAGCAAGAATATATTTCACATTATAGTTGTGGATAGAGAATTTTTTATCATGGAGTCCTTACTGAGCATTTAGGTGCTCACACCTAATTTGTCTTCTCAATTATTGGTTCTCTCAGTTTTATATCGCTCTTAGAGCAATATTTGTTCTGTGTTTGGTGGTGTCCCATGGGGTCACATGGGGGTTCATGTGGGAGTTTATTTATTTCCTCTGCGAGCACTTACTTTTATTATTCCCTTTTATTTTCATTTATCTGCCTATCTTTTCTCATGGGACAAATAATTCCCAAAAGTTGTATCTTGATTCCTTGAACTAGCTTCCAGCCCGTGGGGATTAGGAATGGCCTCCAGGCCATGCTGTAGACCAGCTTGGGTGACCGATTCAAGGTTGACCATGGTGGTTTGTGACACGCACGCCTTTGAAAGGGCCTCAATTATTTTATACGGGGAGATAAGACATGTTTTTTTGATGGTTATGAAAAAAATTCACACTAACCATATAAGGTTCCCCTCCACATAGTGAAGGGAACACAATTGGGACACGAGTTTTCCAACTATTCTGAAAAACCATAAGAACTAATATTTTGTTATGCAATTAAATCTCTTCCATTAGTATGTGTTTAAGACAAAACCAATTTTTTCATTATTCATACATTGGATAGCCTTGAGACATTAGAAATCTCTTTAAAGACAATTTGGTAGGCATTGCCATAGTTTCTCTATCTGAGTTCATAATTGATAGTTGTTCATATCTTTGGATTTGTGTCAGAAGATAATACAATCCTCTTGTGTCATTATTAATTTTCCTTGGTATTAGCTACACTATTTTGGTGCAAAATAATATGAACTATTTTCCATATTTTCATCCATTAATCAATTTTCTTCTTAACTGGATTGAATCTAAAGATCATACTAAAATGGAACTCCACTATGGACCAACGGTAGGTGGTTTATACATTTAAATTGTGGTTTTTAGATTTATATGTATAGTTTATATTTTTCCACATGTCATAAATTCCCGCATCACTTGGATAATTAATATAATAATTGAATTGATCATATTGGAAGATGTTAATGATTCATTTTTAGTTACTTGTGTCTATTAGAGTTTGTTTCCGAAACCAAGGCCACCCATGGGGTATGCGTTTGAGAATTCCTTACCTTTTTCATATTTTTGAACCACCCAATAGGTGTGTGTTTGAGCTTTCCCAGTTTGAGGAAGCCCAGTTATAAATGTATAAAACAGAATTCGTTGTTTATGATATGGTTTGTCTCCCTTTAGATTTTATACATGATTTGAACTATTCAATTGATTAAATGTAAATTTTAATATGAGTGGGTAAACTCATGAAAATTAAATAATTATGAATTGATAAATGGAAAGAACGATGAATGATTCAATTGGATTATAAGGATTATACCTCCATTGAACTTGATAGTGGTAGTTAATTCCTTGGTTGAGATTTACCCTTGGGTATTGATTCTATGGGATGTCTTAGGCCTTACTACCCATTGGATCAGTCTTTTTTAGGATCACAGTGGACATGGTTAGTTGGCATGCACCTTGGATTTCATTCTAAGTCTAACTATGTTTCCATTGAGATCCTTATTGGACTCGATGAGGATGTCTTGGTTATCTAAACCTTGGATCTATCCCAAGGGGTCTGAAACCTTTGATTACATGGATCATTCATGTTAAAAGTGACAATTGGTTATACAGTATTTCTATGGATGATATACTATATAGGTTATACAGAATTTCTATGGATGATATGTTATAAGGGACATAAAACATGTTCATGGTGTTCATTTTATATTTCGTAACAGCTACTTTGTCAATAGAGCATCACTAATATTTTAAAGGGATCCTTGTTTGGATAAATAGTTACACTATACATGTTTTTCATACAGAATAAGAACTTGTTTCATTTCTACTTTACCTATGACATACATTACACAATAATTATCTCGTATCACACAACCATGAATGTTATAGAAATTGATGGTGGTGGCCTATTAGGATTTTATCTTTGACCCTTTCTTAAGCCACCATTTGGTGCCTAGAAATACTATAAGGATTATAGTAGGGACCGAGGAAAGTACACATAATTTTATTCTTGAATTTTTGCCAAGATTAGGAGAAATAGAGCACAATACTTAGCGGAGGCTCTTGATGATAGCATGCATATATATTTTTGGTCTTTTTGGTATTTTGATACGTGTATTATACTAATTCTTGTATACCTATTTTTGTTTCTTATAAAGACATGACATAAAATATCATTTTTATATGATATTTACTCTATAATTATTTTATATAATTGTTTTTTGGGTGTTTATATATTATTTAGTTATTATTGTTCTTCTTCTATGGAGAGTTACTTTTCTAGTGGTCATATTGCTTATTTTTTCTTTTTATTCATTTTTTTCATGATTCCACTATTGACTAATATGTTTAGTACTATTATAATATAATCTGGAATGAGGGCATAATCTCCCCACAAAACACCCTTGTCCATTGCTGTTAGTCAGAAGCCTCTGGAATTTGGTGAGATGCGCTTGAGTCCATCTGTACAAGTGGGATTGGGGAACCATTCAGTGGCATCTAGGCTAGGGATGTTCCAAAGTGATTTCAAATGATTTTATTTTATGATTTATCTATTCAAGACAATAGAAAGTGTTTTAAGAAGAATTGGAATTTGGAAATAAGCTATGTCTGGGAGTAGTTGACCATTGTATATAGAAACACTAAGTTTCCATGAATGGAAATGTCTGTTTTTTTGGATTTTCATTATTACAGTTGATTTGATTCTGCTGTTGGGTGATGCACTGGAGTTGTGAAATGATTATTGATGTGGTTGAGTATTGGTTTTCTATATATCTTGAGGTGATTATTGTATTCATATCATGTATCCTTTTAGTAACTTTATAGGATTCACATACCTACATTAGGCCATTCTATATAGGTCACATTACATTATTTCATGATGTTGTGATATGTGCCTTGTGTGATATACCTATTGTTTGATAAATTATTTGTGCAAGGATTTATAAAAAATGGTTGGCACCTATAGTGCATACCATAACCTATATAGTTATTTACTGATTGGAATATTACAAAGACCCTATATTTCCAATTGTGGCATGTTTAATCATGGACCATTGGTTGCATGGGCTGGAACATGTTATGGTGTGGATTAAGTGGGCATTATATTTTGGTTTATGAGGTGTATGGGACATTATGGATTTGAAGTGGTGAACCATTTCATCCAACAATTTTAAAAGTAAATTGTGATATAAATTTGAAATGAATATGAAATAAAATAGGCAACTGAACTAGAAAAATAGATAAATTTTCCAAGAAATAGCTTTTGAGTGGGAAGTAGGTATTGTCTGTAGTGATGTTTTTAGCTACTTCTTTTACTCAGTACTATATTTATAGACAGGATGTGTGTTTTGATCTATTTATATTAAGTATTTGAACTATTCTAAATTTTAATATGTGAAACTTTTTATAGACCTTTTATGGGGTGTGTGTTTTACATTGTAGAGACATTCCATAAAGAGGACCTCTAGTTTTATGCCATGATAGTGGAGAGGACCATACTTTAGAGGCCTTAGGAAATGGGATACTGATGGATCCTCCAATTGTTATTGAAAAGGTAGTAGTAGTTTTTTTAGAAATATATGTTGAGGCACAATTATGTTATGGTTTTCTGCTCTTTAGGAAAACTTTTCAGGGACGACACAACCATCCCCATTAATAGTAGAGTTGACATGTGTGTTCCAAAAGAAACTTCCTCCAAAATTTTCAATGAATGTAAATCCACAAGACATTGACATATATCTTAAGACTACTCTGTAAATATTTCATAATATGGAGACACATCCTAAGTTGAGAGTGAAGCTTACAACTTTTATTCTTTTAGGAGAAGAAAATAACATGTCAGATGTTTTGTACTAGGATGATGTGATGCATGATATGGTTTAGTGGAATTTTAAAACTAGAATATATGATTACTTTTTATTGAAGGCTCTGAGAGTATAGAGGGCTAGTGAGATCATGCATCTAGAGTAGGGTGAAATGATGATTGTGGCTCATCCATGGTAAATTTGACACTTATATTTATATAGGATGACTGCGGATGATATGATATACAAGTTATATAGTAATTCCATGGATGATACTATATAAGGGATATAAGGCATGTTTGTGGTGCTCATTTTATATTTCTTTATAGCTGACATATCATAAGAGTATTAATAGTGTTTTTCTTGGATCCTTTTTAGAAAAATGGTTACTATATAATTATTTTACTTGGGGGATCCAAGATGAGAATGAAAACCCATTAAAAAAGAAAGATTCCAAGAGGAATAGGTTGACTCAAGGTATTCCAGTGAATGTATATGGGCATCTCTACTACCCTGAAATATTAATACCCTATTAAGATTGAATCATAGTAATTACCCAACTTACACAAAGAGTTGACATTGGGAATGAGTTTCAAAAACATGAATCCTATCTATGAGGGATACCCGGAATATGAAAAATCTCCAAGGAGGAATCCATGGAAGGATGAACTAACATCTCATCACCATTTTTCAATTAAGGATCATACATCACCATGTATGGTGGTAGTGGTTTCTTACCATTGGAAAAAGGAATTCATGGTAACAAGAACATAAATGCATGTTTTATATATAAAATACATGCAGGGACCTAATGAAAGAATGATAAAACAGATGTTTTAGGTGGATTGGTAGTGATTAGGGAACCTAGTGATGTAACTAGAGATGATTTTGATGGATCAGACATAGATTGTAGTGAGGAAAGTAATATATTTTGTATGATTTTGTATGTCAGGATAATTGAATAATAAATTCTATCTTTTGTTCTGTTATTATTCACTCCCTTGAGATGTGGAAAATATGTGGATGATGTAGTGGTTGGATTATATAAAAAAAGTTATTTTATAACCCATAGGAAGGCCCTATAGATTTGATATGTGTACTCACTTCTTTGAGATGTGTTATGGCTTGTGACTATTGGATATTAATGGTGATGGGATAGAGTTATAGATCTCAATGGGACTCAACCTCCATATAGGTTTTGAGTGAGATGAAAGTGATTGTACCCATTCTCATCCATTAATATGGGTTGATAATGATTTTTACTAAAGAATGTTGCTAAACCAACTCACCTTCTAATCTAGGATAAGGGAGGCTTGATATTTCCATGATTTAGCTGGAGATGATTATTTCTTCCAATTACTCCGATTTAGTATAAATGAAGATAGATAATTAATCTAGTGTTCCTGATATGAGAACTCAACATATAGAATGGTTAGAGATGCATAGTACATCCATTATCCTCAGTATGTAAATGAGATAATAATAATTCACATGAGAAGTGACACCCCTTATTTCCCATAATACATGGGTCGTGGTGTAAAATGATACACATGATGTTATATGTAATCCTTAACAACTATTCTGTGATTGAGAGTACAAGATAATCAATCATATCCCAAGACTTGTTTATTTTTTCTACCATACCAGTACATAGATTTAACCCTAGATATTTGTTTTAAATCTTCTAGACATGTATACACTTATTGTTTTGAATATGTTTATTTCCTTCAAAAAAGATGTGTATTTTCTCTAATACGTTTGATATCATTTAAGATACCTATTTCATCCAATAATACCATGGATGGTGGGGATGTTTAATCCTTCCATTTTCTTCTGAGTAGTATATTTAGGGTGAATTAATGAGATAGGAACTCATGATATCATTAATTATCATTTTCTCTTTTCAGATATATTATGTAAGAAATTCATGTTATTTGTAGAGTGCTAGGAATATCAGATATAGGTAGCTTGATAAGGATTCATTATGATCCTATCAATGTTGATAATCATGTTAGGGAAGTTAAAGGTCCATAACTTATTATCATTTGGTAATATTTTCAGTAGTTATTTTATAAGGTTGATCCACTATTTTGGTTGACCATATTGGTTATTTTTATACTCAACCCTATAAGTTCAATTTTGTGACATGCACCTTATATACATTAAAATCTTCCAATATAGAGGATGGATTGCAGTGGAGTCTGGATATAGGGAGGGATGTGGATTTCTTGTTGAGTGGAGATCAATATGGAATCCCCCCTTGGACCATCATCTTTTAGAATGCAACCTTCTTGAGATGTTTCAGTTGTGACGAATTAGTGATTCAGGATGTCACTGTGTCTATATATAACAAAATATTTAAATAGGTTAATAAAAATTAATAATTAATAATATTATTTATAAAGTTTTAAAAAATTATTATTAATTATTAATTATTAGAAATATCAATTAATCGGTTCTTATTAATGGGTAATTACATATGATGAAAATAATTTTGTAATTAGTAATTGGGATATTATTGTTGTTAATTATTAGTAATAATAAAGTGGATGTGTATGTGTGTGTGTAAACATATAAAAATATATATAAATAGATATAAATACATACACACAAATGTAAAAATATAAAAATATAAAAATATAGAACTAATTTCATGTGTGTTTTTGTGTCTCTATTTTAATTCATAATTAAAAGATAATAATATATAATTAATATGATGTAATTTTTATTTTAATATCTAATATTTATAATCAGTTATGAGTAATTTGTAATAATTATTATATATTATAGTTATTATGAATTAATTCATAACATAATTGTAAATTCAAAATTATTACTCAAAAATTTAAAAGATAAATAAATATATGTAAATGTATACAAATGAATAAATATAAAATTTTAATATATAAATGCATAATTCATGTATGATTATTAGTTAAAATTGATTATTTCATAATTTATAAATATTAATTAATAATTAAGATTATTAATTTTTAATATACATAAAAATATATTTTTATATATATGCAATTACATGTCTTTATATATATATATGAATATGTATATATTTATGTTTATTTTCAAATATATGTATTAATATATATACTATTGTGTTTGTATATATATATAGAATGATAAATATATATATATTTAATTAGTAAGAATTAAGTATTCATTAATATTTTTAAATAATGAATAAAATAATATATGAATATATGTGTGTGTTTTCAAACAATTATATATGGGTATTTACATGTATTTAACTGTGTGTGTGTGTATATATATACAAGCATAATAATGTTTGTTTAACTGACAAATGAATGCCTTGGTGGAGTGGTAAGCCCATTTTAGAAAAACTAAATGGTATGTTGGGGTGCTTGAAGAGATGGATTGGGACAGTACTGGATAAGACCGCATAGATCGGACATAAAATTTATTGATCCATTTATGCTTTCATTTAATGTATACTCAAAAAAATTGATTTTTGGTGAATCAACATATTATCTATAATATTCCACACATACGATAACCAATATTAAAATTAAAGTTTAAAAAATTAAAATTATAGAATATTTTTGAATAATAAATATTTAACATAATATATTTACCACATTAATGTTAATATATATATGAAATACTGAAAAAATATGTATTTTTTCATAAAAAATCAATATTAAAATGAAACATCATTAAAATAAAAAAAAGGAAAAAAATATTTTACGACTATGGGTATTCCCACATATTTTGAGTTTGGTCCACTTAAGTCTTTTTTCAAAACCCGCCATCAACTAGTATCCCTCATGGACAGGCAGCGAAAGAAAGGATCATGTCAAAATACAACCTCTATTATTTCATGGGTTGGTCACTAAAACTTATGGTATAAAATGCATAAATAGGTGGAATTTCTATCAATAAAGGAATTCTTAGATAAGAAATAAGATACACCCATCAACTCCATTGATTAAAAAATGGAAAATCCAAATACATAATTGCAATATCAAGAAAATCATAAAAAATTGAAGATAAGGAAAGAACCAAGCCTAGGTGTTGACCATGAACTCAGACACCTCATGAAAAAACTCCTTAATAAATTCCCAAATCAATCACCAACAAGTATTCACATACAAAAAATAGATTATATATATATGAGGTCAATATAAAAATATACTCAATATGATCCTCCCTGAAGCATCTCATAGAAATATGAAAAAATTATATTAAATTTTTTTGAATAAACCAAGGAAACAAACTTTTTACCTATGCATGTAAAAATATATCTTATCCCCACCAAGGATCACTCACTAAGTAAAACATATATGTAATAAATTCAATTACAAAATAATATAAATCATAAAGGTACCCTACACCCACATTCTCACTTTTTGTTCACTCTCACACCACAACACCAAACCTCGTGTTCTTTAATCCCTTCCATAATTTATCCAATCTATTTGGGAAACCATATCACATCCATATCATCCTACACCCCATGCACATATAACTTATCCACATGCCATTTCACCCATGACAATGTAATAAGAAAGAAAGTCATCATAGCCATTATATCATGTACTATAGCTCAACCCATCATAGCCCATGATGATACACCTGTGTTAACCATAACCACTACATCAGGGATACATGTATATTCTATAACCTTATGCAACTACATCCCATACATACATGTATGGTGAAACTAAGAGCCCTCACAACCTGTATAAGAACATACCCTATTACTGAAGCTATTACAATCTAGATATGACTACATACTATATTTCATATAATGGTAGAGTGGGGAAGGAGTAGTAATCCATATGTTTCCTCACTAACCTTTATGTTGTGGAGAATATGTGGACACCAAATCATTTGGGCATATGATTTCCACCTGACTTAGGTGGTGGAGCATATGAAACTGAAAAATATAATGAATACTATATCACAGAACCAAACTATGCGAACAGCCAAGACATAGGTTCTAACATCAATTATCATCCTAGGTGACACTTTTCTATTACTGATAAGCTCTTGAAATATAGATCTCTAAAAATAATACTCATTTCAAGGTCTATCATGAACCAATACATTTAATTTTTTTAAAAACATCCATTAATTTATCTACCCCATAATCAATTTTTTTTAATCATATCATATCAACAAAATATAAATTTATTTTTCATTAAACATAAAATTTTAATGATTTTTATTCTATACTCTTTTAGAATTTATCTCGTGCTAATCTTGTGTTTCCTTTTATTTAATCAATACCAACTTCAACACCTGAACCCATGATTTCTTTATAATTCCTTTACTATTACATATTCTCAGGTATTCTGAGGAACAAAAAAACTATCTCATAGAAATTTATTCCCCAAGGGAACAATCCAAATACATTAAGAATGAATCTAAAACTAAAACCAATAAGAAAAAAAAACAACCATCAAGAAAAAAGAGAAAAATATGTAAAACATATAACACCCAGATATTTTGTGAAATACATTATTTTTTAGAAAAACAAGTTATTCTTTTCTATATTTTTAATTACACTCAATGTCAAATTCATATTGAATTACATGAAATAATGAATTTATCTCATTTATTACACAATAATTATTTTCTTTGATAGCGTGTATGGAATGTGGCATTGAGTTTCTGCGAACCATAAAATAGAATAATTATAAACCTGACCATTATAACCTAGCCATTGGAATTGTTGTAATGAAAAATATTAAGTAAATTATAAAAATATATTGTTCACACACGTATGTAAAATTAATTCTCTAGTAAAAAATTAATTAAAAAGGAAAATAAAAATCATTTGAAAATAAAAGAAGTCTTTTTTTGAAAAAATTACTTTTCTGTAAAACAAACACTTTTTACATCAGTAAATTAAAAATAACTCTTGCGGAATTATTTTTATAGAATTTATATATTATATTTTAAATTAAATGTTTAACATTCAGTTTATGTGTTTTCTAGGTAAGATATAATAATAAATCCAATTTAATACTTAAAAAACATATTTTTCTAAAAATAAATTTTTTAACATTTTTCACACATTTTAAAATAAAATATGGAAAATTTAAGATTTTCTTTTGGAAAAAAAATTAAAATTTTAAGTCAAAAAATTAAAATTAGATTATAGTAATTTTTTTATAATTTCTAAAAAAGATAATGTTTTTTGACGAATAGTGAAAAATACTGAAATTTAATTAAACATTATCTTTTTGTTTAAATTTTTTATTTATTAAAATTATATTTTAAATTATTTTAAAATTAAATTTATTTCAATTATGTGTATATTAATCCAATTTAGTTTATTGGAATTAATTTTAAATAGAAATTATATATAAAAACATCATATTCTTTTAAATATTTTCTCTTTGAAAATCTGCTTTCTCACCACGTCTGCAGGAATAAATTTATATTGAATTTTTCCACTTATATGAATAAAATACGAAAAAATAGATAAAATGTTAAAAAAATAATAATATATATTATCTAATAATTTTAACATAATATTTTACTAATTTTAATAGTAAAATAAAAAAAATATTTATCACGGTTAATGTAAAAATGTTTTTACCGGGGGTTATACTAAAATGATGATGGATATAGAAAGATTAATAGTGTTATAAAAAATATTTTTTGGAAATATTTATACCCTATAACATATAATTATTTCTAATTATCTAATTTAAGAATTTTTCATGAGAAATATATGGGTATCCATTTCTATTTTCAAATAATTTAAATTCTGCCACCCACCTCACTTATAAAATGTCACCCCCTTTAATCACCTATTAAATATTTAATTCGATTTTTTATAAAAACATAACTACCCAAATTACCTCACAACACCCCTAACCTCATCCAATAAGCCTTATTTTGGGTATAAATCCAACCAATGAAGTCTTTTGGGGAAATAATAAAGAGGTTACACAATAAAGACATAATATTATTAAATGAGCACTATGATTATATTTCTTCCTCTAACTCCATCAATTTTTATTAAAAAATTATGATATAAAAACAATTGTATCATCCATATACTATGTTTTTTTATTTTAATTTAATAACCCACAACAATATCCACTTCCATCAATTGGGTTATGAAACCATTATTCGTGTGTACATCGGCCTACAACCTCACTAACCGATGTCATTAATGTTTCCATTTCCACCACTCAGGGTGTGTTATTTTGGGGGATATAAAGTATATTTATTATATTTATAAGATTATTATACCTATTTATTCATTATATAATATATAACATTTTTAAATTTTCATTATTTAGTAGAAATGATAATTTCGTTTGTGTGTATGGAGGACTACTGCCTTACAAAGCGATGTGATTCATTTTCAATAACTCTTTACATAAAAGATAATAAGAATGAAGTTTATGTAAAAATATGAAATAAATGAATTAATTTGTATATAATTGACATATTTATTATTATTAAATTATAATATATCATTTTATTTCTTATATTTATACTCATTTAAAGATGATGGCATCGTTCGTGTATGTGTGGACTACCACCTTCATAGAGCGATGTGAATCTCTCTTATCATCAACTCACCACATGGATGATTGGTATTAGTATATTTAAAGAAATAATTTTATATTTATGATATTATTATCATTATTTAATGATAAAATATTACTTACCTCATTTCTATAATTATTTTTAAAAAATGGAAACATTACTCATTTGTTTGTATGACCTACCATCAACATGATTGAAACATACATCATTACAAAAAACTAATGATCAATATTATTATTAAAAGTATAATTGATATATAATAATGTGAATTATGTAAATAATATAATTAATTATATGATTAAACCATTATCAAATTAAGTGAAAAAATTAACATATCAAAACATACAGAAAAAATAATAATATATGGTTTGATATACATATAATTTTTAATAAACCTAGATTTTTTAATAAACATATAATAAAAATAAAATAAGTAAATAATATATGGTATGATATACATATAATTATGGAAATTTAATATATATATAATAAAATTATATTTCTTATATAGTAGTTTCAAATGTGTATGATGGAATTCAAGACTTAAGTGAAGTGATTTATTGTATACCTTTTATTTGTGGGAGACATATGAAAATTGGACACTGATTTATTTATTACAGTGTACATACTTCCCCATTGACATGTAATATCATGAATCCCATTATTTTCAGTATATTTAATATTTAATTTTATTTTATTCTTTATTGGTAGTTATTATTAAATAGATTACTAAATCAATATGGTATTTTTGTCTCACTTATTTCTTCCATGAGACGCATGTCATATTCACCAGATATTTTATTATGTGATGTGTATAATGAAGATAAATCTATTTTATTATTATTATCCTTAAAATTATTATGATTTAAATATCCATTTGAGGATGACACTTTAATGGGGTTTATAGTTAAAAAGCTACCAAATAGGTATGTGATTTTTGTTTCAATTTTCATTCTTTGAGACATAAGGTTTTGGTTTTCACCTATCTTATTTTATGAGTATATAAAATCCTATTGAAATTTAATATCTTGAATTTTTTTATACTCATGATAATTTCTGTTTCACTTAATGATATTACTTCATAATTATTATGCTTCAAATATACCTAAGTGGTAAATATTTTATGTAACAATCCTAACATATATCGGGATTGTTTATTAATTATTTCCAAAAATAAAATATTATTATGAATCTCCCAAGAAACTCATGAATTTTATAATATTTTTTTTATGTTATGATAATATTTTATCACCCTTCATTTTCCTATATTCTTATACCTAATATTGAAAAAATAAAATGTTTTTAAGAAATATTGATTCTTCTGTAAAAAAATATTTTTATTCTAAAACCATGTATTCTAAAAACAGAGTTAAAATTTATAAAATGATTTAATAAATAATTTTTTTACCATGTTTCACTATTAAAAGTTTTTTGAACGGAAAATTCATGACATTTTCCAAACAATTTTTTTTTGGATTTTACCAAAAAATGTGAAAGGAATATTTATTTTAATGTATACTAAATGAAAATAATTTTATACACTCATGACCCTAATTATATTTTAAGGATACATTATCTATTTTCATGGTTATTTCTGAAGAAAAGTATCATCAAACTTTTTTATGTTTTAAATTTTTTTTCTCATATAAAAAAGTTTATTTTCACTGAGAAATATATTAAATGATTTTTAAATCTTCCTTTATAAGTTTTTAAGGTTATTTTCAAATTAAATTATTTTTAAAGTATTTTATATATTAAAAATAATATTTCAAAGTGGAATTGTTTGTCTCCTCAAAAAATGGTTTAAGTAATTTTTAATGCATCATTTATAATATTTCTTTGTTTATTATCAAATATAATTATTTATAAAATATTATTACATTGAAAATATGGTTTAAAAAAAAGTTACCTTCATTTAGAAAAATTCTATGTGATTTATATTTAAAAATAATTCTCCATATAAGATGACAAACATTGATGTAACTTATGATTTTCTGGGGATATGAACCAATGATACCATTCTTAATATTTCTCTAAATGGTTTATGATGAAATGATTTTTATAATCCCTATTTATATTTTATAGGATATACAATGAAAAAATTATTAGGAAAACCAGTTATTTTTCTTTAATTTCTATATTATGAAAGATGAAATTGTTATGAAACCTATCTCATTCTTGCATGTTATGATAAGATGAACATTTTTATGAAACCCATTTCATTTCATGATTTATGATATAGTGAATGTTTTTTGATCATATGGAAAAAATACATTTTATTCACATTATGTGGTGGATGGGAACTATGACTTCCTCCAATTAATTAGGTATAGATTAATATATCATGGGATTGATGGGATTGGAATGAGGAGTGAACCCAATTTATTAATGTAAATTATCTACTATGATGATCTGGGGATTGAACCTTGGCTATTATGATGGTTTAGGGAGTGATACCATTGCACTACGACAGCCTTGGTAGTGATCCTTGACTACTATTGAAAAAATATACATGCATATGTCTATGAAACAATTTTATGTCTGATGAAACTATAATTCTCTAATTACTCATGTTCTTCGATTTGATTTTGATTCTTGTATAATGAAATGAAAATATTTATTCTACTAAACAAGATTATGATATTTCAAATGAATGGTATTTTTTTAGATATTATGATTATATTCACAAACACATATGTTCATATTAGGATTATATATATCCCTTGATTACCCTTACTGAGCATATGATCTCAACCATTTCTATGATTACTTTCCCCATTTTATGAAGAATGGGTTTAAGCAGGGTATGTCTATGAAGAGTAATATATGGGAAGATCATTATAGTTGAAATTGAATGTCCTCCAATAAATTAAAAGACTATGTTCCTCTACTCTAATGAAAATAATCTATTATGTTAATCATGTGTGTGTTTGTGTGATGTATGGAATATTCATCTAAAAATATGTAATATCTTTGTATGATAATTCTGGGCCACTATAGTTAGTATCATAGGAAATGATTAGTTAACCTTTGGAAACTAGGATGATAAAACCTTAGTGAGATACCTAGAGATATTTAAAAGGATGTGTCTATGGAAGTCTCTAAGGACAAGTATATGTATGAGTCAAGTATAAGAAAATTTCATGGAATTTTGGTAATGAATTGCGTTTATTTTTTTCAATAAATTACATACATGTTTGGATAATATAAGGGGATGTGGATCTGGAACTAAGGTACCTAGGGGTAATAACTCTAAAAAGGGAGCATTGATATAGACTAGATATTCACCTAGTGCATAAAAATTATCCTTGTTTCACGCATGGTTTGACCCTCCCTAGGGATATGTTTTGAAAATTGAGAAAATCATTATGAACCATGATGAATGATTAATATATATGTGGAATATGAATGAACTTGAATAAACCTAAGGTTTCATGTATTAAAAATAATGTTTCACGATTCATACATCCTAGAAGTGATTTTTCATGATTACGTGGTTCCCCACTATGATTATTATTTCTCACACTATTCTTTGTGTTTTAGACGATGGTTGGAACCTAAAGGAACCATGTTAATACTGTCTGTGATATAAAATGCAACGATTGTGTTCCTGAGAACCAAAACATTATGGGAGGTGGAATGGAAAATCTTATTTCTATAATCACATCAATTTCTCAAGCTATGAATCATGTTGGGATTCCAAATGGGAAAATGAGGTAATAACATTCGATTTAGTCCTTCATGACGAAACATCCACTATCATTAAATGGGTATTATATTATACTACTTGTTGAGTAATATATCAGAACTACTATAAAGATATTTTCCATCCTATAGTGTTTGGATCATGAGAAATTCATATTTGATATCTATTTTTTGAAAGGTGAATCATGTCAACGAATAAATCTTATCAATAATATAAGGAAACAATATGAAATTGACCCTATGGATTTGGATGAGTTTTGGAATATAGTTTTTAATATGTATTTTTTCATATATGTTATATAAATATAGTATAGTTCCTTGATCTAACGAAAATGGATGATGAATTCTTTTGTACCTACAAGGAAAATTTTACAAGACTTGTGAGGTATGATTCTAGTATTATCATCCAACCTGATAGTATGGTTGATCTATT
Organism: Viscum album; assembly: GCA_963277665.1. NCBI lineage: Eukaryota > Viridiplantae > Streptophyta > Magnoliopsida > Santalales > Viscaceae > Viscum > Viscum album. The sequence continues at coordinate 2,138,285,870 of OY728138.1, forward strand.
ACTTACTTTCTTATGAAAAAGTCTCCTAAGGGTGTAATCCATTTGACTTATGTATCTATGAAGATATCTTTCAATGTTCTATCAAGGTGGAAATGGATGTTGGAGTATGTATTAATCACTTTTTTTTATAATAAGATACAAATGGAGTTAAAAGAGAATTATAATACCCATGGAGAGAAGAAGATTATATTTTATTTATTCAAAAAGTGTGCAAAGAAAATTGGAGGAAATTATATTAAGGTAACTATAAAATGTTTTAAATGTACAAGTGAAGGTCATTGGGTAATTAATTGAAGAAGTGATGGGAATACGTTAGTTAATGATGTGAATTTATTAAAAGCTACACATAATGAAAAACCCACACTCTATTGTTTCAAATGTAAGGATTATAGGAAATGTGAGAATCAATTTTCCAATCCAATGGGTAATGAGTATAATAATCCCCAACATATTATAATGAAAAAAGGATAAAGGGAATGCTAATGAAATCATGATGGTTATATTGACTCATGGTACTTAGGGCACACTAAACCTCCCCTCCTTAGTTTGTAATTTCATGATTGAATTTGTATTCATGAGTCCTATGAGAATCATATTGTTCTTCCTTTAGTGAAATTTCATGTGATTATATCCTTGTGCTTGAATTCTATAATAATTAAATCACATTTAATATTTTATTAGTATAAGGTTAAATACAAGCTTCCAATGGAACTTTTTTTGTATAAGATAAGATCTTAGTTAAGGAATTGTGGGTGAATTATATTTTGGAAACATATATCTCTCGAAGTAATATTAATTTAAGAGTTATGGTTATTATCATTGTTTTATTATATTAAGGTTAATCACAAGATTAAAGTCATTAAAACTGCATTTGATGTTTTATGTGATGGGATTTCATCAAGATTACGGAGATTTTAGGATACATTTATGGAAATCAAACCCTTTGGTTTAGTATGTAGTAAAATATTACTTTATGAGGGATTCTATTAAACATTTTATAAATATCATTTAAGGTACTGGTAACATTTAGGGTTTATCTTATCTTTTATATCGAGATAATTACGAGTTATATTTGATCACATTACGAAGACATCACACTTCATTTCTATAAAATATGATTTTTCTTTAGATCAGATTTACAAAATGTAACTTAATAAAGTGTTTAGGATTCATGGATTACTAGATTCAATTTTATTTTATCAAAATATGGTGTTTACATCGATTTTCTTGGTGATCTCTTTAGTAATATCTTGATACAAAGTTGAGTTTCATCACTATGTATCATCCTAGAAATATGGTCAATTTGAGAACATAATTCAAACCCAAAAGGATATCCTAAGATATTATTCTATGGATTTCAGAGGAGTTTAGGGTTAACACCTTTCTCAAGATGATTTTTCTCATAATTAGTACTTTCACTCCAGAGTTCAGATGGCTCCTTATGAATCCCTTTATAGAAAGAAGTGTATAACATCAATCACTGGAATGAAGTTTCCGAAATAAAGATATCGGGACCTGAGAATGAAAATGAGATGGTAGATAAGTCTATAGAAATTCATAACATGTAAGGAAATAAAAAATTTAGAAGAATTTTTGTGATTTTAATCATCAATGCGATCTATAATTTTATGTTGGTGAGAAGTTCCTTCTATGAATTTCTCTGAGGACGAAATAATGGAAAAATAAGACTTATGTATATTGGTCCCATTAAAATTCACAATCGTATTCATATATTAGCTTATTGTTTGTAACTTACCCCAAATTATCTCAATTAAATATGTGTTCTATGTGTCTCTTCTGATGAAGTTCATACCTGGTCGATAAAATGTGATGAACTCATTGGTTGTATTGTAGGTAGATGATATTTCGTATGAAGAATAATCGGTAGAGATTTAAGATTGAATATAGAAAATTCTATAAAACAATACCAATCAACAAATCAATGTTTTTATAGAAAACCACTAGCTTCAGAAAGGTATTTTTGAACCTTAGGATGTAATGAGGAAGAATTATCCTCAGTTGTTGGTACCTAAGTGACAAATATTGAGAGTAAAATTCATTTTAAGGGGGGTATAATGTAACACCTTGAGATTTTTTGAAATATTTTTTTCAAATAAATTTTATATTTTCCATATATTTCATTACAAAAAATTATTTATTTTATCCTTATTTACATGTAACATAGAATTTAGCACATGTCACAAACAACAATGAGTCTCTTCCATAGAATGTACAACAAAAAACAACGAGTTTAATCAAACCTTGAAGTAATATTTTTATAAATATGACTGTTATAACCTATCCATTGGAATGCTGGGTATGAATATAACTAAATAAATTATAGAAATATATCATTTATAAATGTATGTAAAATTAATTCTTCAGTGACTAATTAATTAAAAATAAAAATAAAAACTATTTGAAAAAAAATGAAATCTTTTTTAGAAAAGAAACTATTTTTATACAAACAAAGTTATTTTTCCAAAATAAATTAAACAAAAAAATTGTCAATGATTATAAATATGTTTAAATATTATAAATTTAATCAACTGTTTAACATTCATCTTATGGTTTTTCTTGACAACTGATAAGAATAAATCCATCTTTATTTTACAAACATTATTTTTATTAAAATTAGATTTCTCACCTTCTGTGCACTTATTTTAAAACTAATTGTTGAAACATTTAAAAACATTATTTGTAAAAATAAAATTAATTTTTGAATCATTAAATTAAATATATATTTGGGTTAATTTTTGATAATTTTCTTAAAATATTAATTTTTTGATGAATAATGAAAATACTAAATTTTAAATAAAAACTAATTTTATGTTTAAATTATTATAAAGTTAAATCATATTTTATATTAATTTTAAAGCAAGATTAGAAAATTATATATATATATATATATTAATCCAATTTATTCCATTGTAATCAATTTCATATTGAGAAATTATATACAAATGTTGTAAAATTTTGAACATTTTTTCATTGAGAATCGTTTTCTTATATCGTCTATGATATCAATTATAATTTATATTTTGATAAATATTTGATTCAAATTTTAAAAAATAGGTTAAATATTTTTAATTATCATTATATATATTATCTAATATGTTTAATTTTTTGGACCAAAATTAATAGTAATGCATTTAAAATTAATTTCCACGGTAAATGTAATAATGTCTTCATTGGGGTTTAAACTAAAAAGATAAGGGTTCAAATGACAAAAAAACATTTCTAAAATATATTTTATATACATATTTTGAACATATAATTTCTATGATTATATAATGATAAATATTTGAGCAGTGTTTCAGGATAAAAATGTGTGCAAACCAATTTATTGCCAAATAATTACAAGTGTGACACTCACCTCACTTATAAAATGCCACCCACTCTCCTCTCATATTTACACATTAATAAAATTTTGTTTCATACATGAAAGGAAAAATAACATACCAAAATACCTATTATAAACAAATATTTGTTATTTTTTAATGAAATCAAACCTACAAATTCTTTTTGTGCAAACCTAATGAGGTTACCGGGAGTACAGGTTACATTCTTCAAAAATGGATTTAATTTTATTTCTTCCTCCACATCTTCCAATTATTATTAAAACATTATAATTTTATAAAATAATTATATAACATATAACAAGATTTTTCTATGTTTATTTAATTACCAATAACCATTTCCGCTACCATCAAATGGTTTTCAAAATCATCATCCATGAGTAAGGATGACTACCACCTCGCAAACCTATGTCATCCATATTTCGAGTACCACTTCCCATAGTTTTGTTTTATGATTGGTATAAAGTAAATATTTAATATTTATAACATGATTATACCTCATTAATAAATATATAATATATAACTTTTTAAAATTATATTATGTAGGGGATATGATAACATAGTTCATGTGTACGACAGACTACTATATCACAAAGCGATATGATTCATTTTCACTGTTGCTTACATGGAAGATAATAAGAATATAGATAGTAAGTATAATTGATATAAATTAAATAATTATGATATATATGAAATATTTATCATTCTTAAAATGTAAATTATTATTTCCTCTTTACCTTTTAACTCACTAAATAATGACAACATCGTTCAAGTATGTGTAGATTGTCGCCTTCATGAAGCAATGTGACACTCCCTTTTCCTAACCAAAACACATGGATGATATTTGAAAGTGTATTTAAAGATTTATTATTGAATTTATGATATTATTATAAATTTTTAAATTTAAAATATTACTAATATCCTTTTCATAATTATAGTTGAAAAATGGAAATTTTATTCATGCGTAAGTACGACCTCTCGTCGCCATGATCGTAAGGCGTTTCATTTCTCAAAACCATCATTCATGATTGGTCATAAAAATATAATTTATATATTAATATTAAAATTGTTTATTGATTATTATTATGGATATTATATAACTATGATCAAAGAAATATGGCCCAATGAATTATAGATTAAAACATAAAAAACAGTTATTACACAAAACATGATTTTAAAAAGGAATTTTTAATAAATGGGTAATGAAGGGGAATAAGTAAATTAGATATTGTATAATACATATAACTATGTGAATTTATTAAATCTATAATAAACTTATATTAAATAAACATTAGTTTTGAATCTGTATAAAGGCCGTCGAGACTTAAGGTATGAAATTTCTAGTGTCTCTTTTATTTTTGGGAGAATATGAAAATTCCCCACTCATTTAATTTTTGTCTTTATATAGTTTCCCTTTGACATATTATATCATGAATAATATTATTTTAATTATATTTAAATTTTCATTTTATTTTATGGTTCATTGGTTATTACAATTTAAAATAATACAAAATTAGTAAGGTATTTTCCTATCACTTTTTACTTTTGTGAGACACCTGCCATATTCACCACTTATTTATTTAATATGGTGTATATAATATCCCTGAATTTAATTTATGACTATTATCCTTAATATTATTCTATTTTACATATCCATTTGGTTATATCTTTTTCATTTGGTTTATGGATCAAAACGTACCAAAGCGGTCATGGATTTTTGTCCAAAATTTTCTTCTTTGATAAATATTATTTTTTATGTACCTATATTGTTTTATGGGGATAATATAAAGTCCCATTGAAATATAATATAATTTATTTATTTATTGTCAAGGTATTTTATGTTTCTTTTAATTATATTAATTTATTTTCAATATGTTTCAATGTCACCAAAGTGTTAAATATTTTATGTTTCAATATCTTCATTTATCCAGATTGATTATGACAATGTTTACGATAATCAAATCTTATGATCAATATCACAAGTAAAATTTTAATTTTATTCAAAAATTGTTATTTAGTTATATTAATTTTTCTCCATTACTTTTCCTCCCTTCATGTACTCATGAGTTCAAAAATAAAGTTTTTTTAAAATAATCATTTCAGTCGAAAACCCTTTTCCTAATTTTTTTTTCATACAAATATTTTCAGAATTGTTATTAACTTTTACCAAATGATTCATTAAATAAATTTCTACCCATTTTTAATTTTTTAAATAGTTTTTAAAAGAATATTTATTTCATTTTCCAAAAGACCTTTTTTTCTTTTATGAAAAATTGTAAAAATAATCATTGTTTTTACATTTACAAAATTAATAGAATTTTACAATATCATTAACATTATTTTGTTGAATATAAATTTATATGTTTTCATGGGTATAGTCAATATAATTTATTTTGAAAAAAAATTATGTCTTAGAAAGTGTTTTTCAAAGTGAAGTGGTCATTTCCCTCCAGAAATGTTTTAAATGATTTTTAACTATTCCTTTATAAATTTTCAAGGTTATTTTTAAAGTAATGGATTATGAAAATGTTTTAGGTTTTTATAAGTTTATTTAATGGGGAAATTTTATTTTCCTCAAGAAATACTATAAATGATTTTTAGACATTCATTTATAAGTTTTTCATGTTTAATTTTAAATAAATGTATTTCAAAAATACGTTTCTCTTTAAAAAATAAATTTTATGGAAATGTTATGTTCCTTAAGAACTGTTCCATGTTATTTAAATTTCAAAATCATTCTATATATAAAATAATAACATTTGATGTACCTTATGATTTTTTGGGATATTAACCAAGTATACCATTCTTATTCATTCTCTTAATGGTTTATGATGAAAATAAGTTTTTAAAATATGTTTCTCTTCCATGAGTTATACCATGGAAAAATTCTCATGAAACCAGATTTTTTCTATAGGTTAGGCTAGGATAAAATTTTGAAATGGTTAAGAAACCTATCTCTTCTCCATAGGTTATGGTATAACTAAATTTTAATGAAACTATTTTCATTGCATTGGTTATGATATGTTGAATGTTTTATGATCTTTTGGAACACATACAAATGATTTACATTATAAGATGTGTGTGACCTATATAAAACTTCAATGCATTGAGAAAATTTTTATATCACATGAGATAGAAAGTAGTGGAATGGGTACTGGAGCTGGTTCAATAAGGAACTTTGTTTTCTATGATGATCTATTGAGTGATACTTAAATACTATGATGATTTGGGGAGTGAACCAATTCCACTATGATTTCCTTGGAAGTGAGCCTTGAATTCTATGGAAACTATTTTATATTATTACGTGCATGCCTCAAAATTATGTCTTATTCTGATGTTATACTCTCGTGGTTCATGTTCTTTGATTTCCTTATGATTCATGTATTATGAACAACTGATATTTAATTATGGAATTAAAAATATAATATTTTTTATGTATGGTATAGTGTTCAATTGTTTTGGTCATGTTCTCACACACTTATGTTTATACTATGCTTATTTATCTCCCTTATTTACCCCTAAAAAGCATATAATCTCATTCATTTTAATGTTTCCTTTCACTGTGTTATAAATAATGGTATTTCGTAGGGTAAATCTATGAATATTTTTTAATGGGGATATATTTATGGGATAAATTAAAGATATTTCACTTAATTAGAATATTGTGTACCTAGTCTCTGAATAAACTAAAACATCACAGCCCTCAGGCATGTGTTTTTGTACTATATTGAATATTAATTTAAAAATATATAATATCTGTGTATGATAGGATTGGGTTTCTATTATACTATCCCATGGAAAATTAGAACCATCCAATAAATACCCCAAACATAATGATATAACAAACATACTAGCCGTGAGCTCACCATATGTCATCCATTTCAACCTTATCCACATCAAACCACTTCCTCGTCAAAGGATAACCAACCCATCCATCACCTAATATACTTATTATACATGGTTTCACAAAAATTCATAGAAAGGGATAAAAAATCATAAGTCATAACCATTTTATAAAAACATATTTTGAGAAAAAAATCATGGTCACTAAAGCTATCACACTATGTAAAACAAACAATGCAAGAAAATTTATCCACATGAAAACCCCGAACACATTTGTTTCATCAATATTCATTAAACATTTCTATTTTGAAATATCTATTTAATTATGAATATGTTTTTATAAAAACAAATCTAAAATATATAAAATATCAATGTCTAAAATTCAACCATATGTAAATTTAAATAATGGTTTCATACTTAGATGATTTAAAGGAATAATGAAAATTATGTTCACAAGACTCATTCATTATTCACTTTGTATTACTGTATTTTTTTAACTGGTTTATTATTTTCAAATATGATAGAAAAAATAATAATAAGAGGCATACTAAGTCAATATATTTATAAAATCACATATGAAAAAACCATAGAGAAAGTATAAATGCATCTGAACCACATCAGAATTCCAATATTATTCCATTCATAATTTCCAGATTATTATATTTATTAGGTTAACTTAAAACAAATACTCATTAAAATAAATCATTTCAATACCACAAATTCATGAAATAAAATAAAGGTTATTAATTCCATACCTTGATTAATACCATAAAATAATCAACATAAAATAATAAAATAATCAAGGACAACCACCCCCCAAAAAACATAAGAAACCACACCAGAATCCAACCATAGTAAACCACAATTAGATCATTCTTTAATCTCGATAAAAACTAGATGAACTCTCAAATAAGAACCTATAGAATTAATGGAACTATGAAGAAGTGGGTAAACATATAATGGAGTGATTCAAATAAATGTGATGAAATCTTGATGACCCGAGAGGTTTAAACTATAACAACCCAAACTACTATAAATAACATTCTATTTTTGATTATGTTGAATAACGTATTTCCAATGAGCATATACCCAAGTGGTAAAGGCTCCCTCTTGTAATCTAAAAGACTATGGATGGAATCCAGGTAGGGAAAAATTTTAGGGTACTATAGTAGTAATATAGCAGGTCACTATAGTATTATTGTATCAGCGGAGGCACTGTAGCGGTGGAGACACATTAGTAGAAACTGTAGTGGTGGCGGTACTGTAGTAGGTACTATAGGAGCCTGGGTATTGTAGTATTACAGTTCACTAAAGGGCCCTTTGGGAAAAAATGGTCTTTGGGGCCTTGTATTCAGACCACATGGTCTTGGTCCTTTGGGCTATGTAATGGGTCTCCCTCTACCCAATTAGAATGAGGTATTTTCATTATATAATAAATGAGGCTTCGTCCCTAGACTTTAGAAAAAATTAAGCTAAATACCCTATTATCTAATGAGGCTATATAAAACACATGTAAAGATTTACTTATTTTGGAATGTTATATCAGTTCATAGTTAAAATAATATTATGAATCATAACTATTGATAAAATATCCAATGACTTGTGATCATATAATTAAAATATATAAGGGATTATGTTAAAGTTCATTGGATACAGATGAAAGAAGCGGTGACCTATTCCGATAAGTTCATACCCTATGAAGCCAAATTCTTGATGATTTAGAGGGAGATATAATCACTGGGTTTTGATCTTGATCCAGACTAATCCAAGATTCAACAACTAAAAATTAACAAAACAATTTACTATAGAAGTTCAATCTCATCGAGATCACAGTTTAAACCACATACGTCAAACCACCAATTGAAAATCTCTCGATCATGAACCATACCCTTAGGGAATTTTTTTGTTGTAATAAAGTGCTATGTATCAAGACCCTAATTGTATGAATTTGTATACATATAAAAATAATGATTACTTTTATCTTTTATGACTATTATTACTTTTTTAATTATTAGATAATAAGTTGATAAAAATTAGATGGAACTCAACTTTTATTTTGGGATGTGTAAAGTTTCAATAAAGACACTCTATTTTATGCATTAATTTATTTTGAATTAAATTCTATTTTAATAAAATATTATTATTCAATAATATTTATTAAATTTAAATGATACAATATTTTTATTAAGTCAAAAATAATTTTTATAAAGTTTAGAAATATGGTTTATATAAAACAAAACTAGTATTTTTTTCAAAAAATGTATATTTTTTATTTAAATATTTAATTCTCATACATAATTATTTTCTTTGGAAAAAGAATAAATATTTTTTTAAAAATCACTTAAAAATTAGTTAATGATGATTTTATTGTTATTTTTGGAGACAACCAATTTATTGTGATGAAATTAAATATGGTATAAACATACTATGTGTGTTATTACATCATAATAAACCAAAAGTGATATAATATATTCCCTAAAGTGTATCAAAAACTAAATTTATATTTACCATTAAACATAATGTTTTTTTAAGTTATTTTATTAATTTTATACACCCTTTATGAATCCTCGAAAATCTATATTATATATTATGGTTTTAAAATCAATTCTTTATAAACATGACTCATCTCCAAAACACCAGGGGTAATATTTTAGTGATATATATTATTAAACATTTTAAATAATGAAAACTGGTTATATTTTGTAGAAATCATGTCTAAAACAATGGGAAGGTTTTTGGTTTAGAATAAATTATTATAGAGTCGAAAACCTATATTGGGGAAATAATAAAGAACCCCCCTCTCTTTTTTTAACAACCCATAATTTTAATAATGAAATATCCATTCTTATAATAATTTCATATAGTATAAATCACATAAAACTAAATAAATAACACAATAAAATATTATAAATTAAAAATGAATGAAATAAGAGGCTTTTTTAGAAATTAAGGAACCGATACCAATGGAATAGTAACTTGTCCTTTGGAATAGTATTATGACTCTTATTAATAGTAAATTGGATAATAGGATAGTAAAATAATAAATGAAATTATGAATAAAATTTAGAAATCTTATAAATGTAAATAATTAAATTTAAAATGATATATTAATTATTAGTATTTTTTTGTGAAACAGAAATGTTTATTTATAAATTTATAATTAATATAATTATTTAAAAGAATTTTATTTTCATAAAATGGATAAAAAATTTAATATTTTTTTCTTATTGTTATAATATAATTTTAGGATACCTTAATTAATTTTTCAATGTGTCATATAATCAATAATAATTTTAAAATTGGTATTTTTTTAAAAAATGATTTAAATTAAAAATTATTTTTCCCATATATAGAAAATTATTTAGATAAAATGGAGTCCATTTTTTAATTCTATAAATTGATAAATGGTTAGGATTAGTTTTTTATATTTTTCTAAAATAGTTAAATCTTTGGTGAATAGTAAAATATAGAAATTTATGGTATATATCATTATAAATTAAAATACACTATTCCTTGATTCATTTCATATGTAAAAACCCTAATATTGAATTATTAATCATTATTTAATATATTTAGTGATAATTCCTAAAACTACTCATAGTATTGATCGAAAATAATAAACTAACGAATAAAATTAAAATATGATCCCTCTCCTCCACTATAAATACCACCCCTTCTCCTACCACATATAAAGTCTAAAATCTTGTACAAATGTTTCCTGAACCACTTCCCAAGTCACTTCCAATGTAAAAAATCCTTTGGAATCATTAAAATACCAAACTAAAATTCCTCAAGGAGGTTCTAAAGGAGAATAATTAAAGAGGTAAAAATCTGTTTCTTCTTCATTTAATTTCTTTCATTTTCTTTTCTTTTTTAATTCTCTACTCCCCAACCCTAATCCAAGTGGAATGAAAACTCCAGTATCTAATATATTCTGGAATTGTTTTATTATTATGGAATGACCCATCATCAATTATATTCCCCACTAATTTTTTTCTAAAAATGACAATATCATCTATGATGCATTGAATTATCACATTCAAGGATGAAGAGTTTTAAATTTCCATAACCACCATAAAGGATGATCATAAAAACCTTTCAAAATTTTATTTAAAAAAATATATTTTTTATCCATTTTATGTTCTATAAAGAACATATATACATAATATTATATAATACAAATAAATTAGTTTGTTAGGATTGAAAAACGCTGAAATAATCAAAACAATTATCATTAAAGTTTTTTCTAATTAATAATCCTCACATCTAGAAAAAATGATATGTAAGACCACTTAATATTATTTATGTTTATTAATAAAATAATATTTCATTTATGGACAACTATTGTCAATTTAAATGATCTTTCATATATATATATACAAGTGAACCAATCATGAAAACCTAGGAAAAGAACACTCTTGGATGATGAAATTGAATCTTATAACTTATAAAAAAGAATTTAATTAAAATTAATAAAATAATACTAAATAAAATAAATGTGTAAATGGTTATTAAATAATTAAATAATTTATTTAATTTCATTATCTAGGACATTATGTTCATGTTCATAACACTTTCAGAAAAAATGTAAGGGAATCTTTCTAAACCTTTATTTATCCTTCGGGTTAAGATTTATCTCTATTTACCCATAATGTAATTATTATTTATTATTATGTAATCCTATTAAATTTTGTTTATATGTTCCAAACTCATGTATCTAAATCATTTAATCCTTCTTTTTCGGGAAATAAATGTTTGAAAAATATTCCCTTCTCAAATCATCCTGATAAGCAAGACTAATTAAAGAGAATATATCAATTTCGTACCCATTTTACTGTAAAATTCTTTATTAGGTTTAAGACACCATTATTTTTCTAAAATAACTCATTATATAATGAAAAAATATAATTGTTCATTTTTCATTTGGTATATAAAAGTATACCTTTTCTGTTTTGAATGCTCTTTAATATTTTCTAAAACTGCACTAAAATGTATTATTTCTAATGTTTCATAATCACTCTTTTTACAAGTTTTAATTTTTGTTTAACATCAATTATAATTATTTTTATTTATTAACTTCCATTTATGATTTAAATCCATTATTTCTTGGGTACTATTATGACATTCCCATTTTAGGCCTTTTGACATGATTATGATACCCAATTCTATCCATGGATAACCCTTATATTTATATTTGATTCCTTATGTATGATTATTCATGTGGAACACATATTCCAGATCTTGTTAGGATGGGTGTGGACATATATTTTTTTATTTAAGTGAGTGATTTTTAGTCTCATGAGACTTCTTGTGAAATGGTCTTGGTGGTTAGCCTTGAGTTGTGCTAATCATGTGAAATGGTCTTAGTGGTTATCCTTGACTCATTCATACATCATGTTGTATGTTGTTTCCAAATTTCTATGATTCATTGATTACCTAATCCCATGTTATATATGTTATGTTTCTATATGTTTATTCTTGTTTTATTCCCTTTTTATATCATCATGTTATGCCTTCTAACCCGTGTGATATGCTTTATTAAAATGTTTATTCCATTATTGGGATTTTAGATCACCCTTTTGTTCTTGTATTCCCCACGTTACCAAATGCAGATGTTAGATATCAATAGGATTTAGGAGCTCATTATATAGTTGAAAATATTTTTTTATTTTAGTTTCATGTTTCCAGTTTTATATAGCTATTCCTCTAATGACACAAGACACTATGATCCTTGTTTGTATTTAATAGTTAATTATGCACAAAATAATGTAATAATATGTGTAAAAGTTTAGGGACATTATAGTTGGTATCAAAGGTAGGGTCTAGTTATTTTTGGATATTAGGACTATAACACTTTAGTACCAACCCTATGGAAATTTCTACAACCATGGTAAACAATATTAAAACATAAGGAATCACATGTTAGGATATACATTTCATTTATCGGTTTATCCATATATGTTCAAAGATTGATTTTTTTTATTCATATTTTCTATGTATTTCAGACCCTCTAACTATAATTTATTTTTTTAGTTAATAGATGGAAATAGGAGAACATGTTCCAAAAATATATGTGATAATAAATGTGATGATTTTTCTAATGAAATTAAAAATATAATTGGGAGAGGTGGTCAAAACATCATGATAATACTTTCTAAACAGGATCAAGTTATCAATAATAACTTGAATCACGTGAAACTCCCTCCTTATACTATTGAATAAAAATTTGTGGTTTAATCCTTTATAGGACAACGAACTCCCATGTTTAGTTAATCTTCTCCTCCCATCCTCACATTACAATGGATTAACTCTATTGATAAGATATTCATTGTCCTCTAGTTATTAGAAGAATATAAATTTGGGCTGGTAGTTTCTTGTTTTGATGGGGATGCTGATCAGTGGTGGATAGTAATCAAGAAAAAAATTCCATGAATGAAATTGATTAGTTGAAATGGAATTATTTCAATAAAATGTTTTTTAACAAATATTTTCCTCGAAATATTCATCTTAATATGGATAGAGAGTTCATCAGACTAAATCATGAAGAAAATTATACTATAAGAATGTATGAAGTAAACTTCACAAGGCTTACAAGATACGCCTCCAAATTTGTCATGAACAGTGTAATCAAGGTAGATTTCTTCTTTAGAAGACTAAATACAAGTCTATGAAAAGAATTTTTTATTTGTGAATTTTAAAAATACAAAGAGATTTTATGTAGTTCCATTAAGGTTGAAATGGAGATCATAGAATGTCATAAGTCTCATGGGACAAGAGAAAAAAACCATAAAATGGAATTTAATATCAGAGGATCAAAAAATATATACCTTGATGTAACGAAAAACCCAGCATCCCATGTGTCAAAATTGTGGTAAGAATAATCTTAGGAACTATATAAAGGGAACAAGGAAATGCTTCAAATGTCAAAGAAAGAGAAATCAGGATAATAACTTTTTAAGGGATATATAGAATCCCACTAATAAGGAAGAAGAATGGATGGTTTATATTAACACTCACACTATAGTAAAATGTTTCAACAATGATGAATATTACCATTATGGAAACCACTTCCTTAATCAAAGGGTTGTTGGAGTAAATCAACAATAATAGCCTCCAAGGAATTATGGAAGGGAATATTCTATCAATAATTTTGTGGTGGACCCCGATAATGGTGTGGTGATAGTTATTCTGGTTATTAATTCAAGAATCGATAACATACTATTTTATTCGGGTTCTAATCATTCTTTTATATATTTCAATTTAAGTATAACTATAAAGACACTTCCTCAAAATATGGAGGTTGAGTTATTCATGATAATAAAAAATGGGGAAATTATTTCATCTAATGTATATAAATTCTCCCAGTTAATTTTTTTGGTCTAGACCTCCCTGAAAATATCATCTTACTTACTTTGGTATAGTTTAATGGTTCTTTGGGAATGGATTGGCTATCTTTATACAAATTCAACATCAACTATTGGGAAAGTGAAATCAATCTTCACATCCCAAATCATCCTCTAATTCTATACTAGTGTAAGTAGAAGGATGAATCTTCTTTAGAATAATTGTACCATGTGTGGATATTAATTTTTTATGAGAAAGAATATATATATCAAATGATTGAGACAAAGGATAAGATAATGCTTGAACACATGCAAATTATGAGGGACTATAATGATGTGTTCCCTGATGAATTTCTTGGTCCTCCTCAAGACCAAGAAATTGAGTTATAGTTGAACTTATTTTTAAATCTTTTTCTACATCAATGAAACATTATTTAATGATAGCTTTTGAGATGGATGAAATGAAGAAGAAGTTATAGGAGAATCTGGACAAGGGTTTAATATTCTTGAGTGCTACATTATGGGGTATGTCAATCCTCTTTATCAAAAATAAGTATGGATCCATGTTCCTCTGCATTGATTATTTTGAGCTAAATAAAATAATGATTAATATTAAGTATCCCCTTCCATGGATCATTTAATTATTCGATAAACTACAGTGGTACAAGTATATCTCTAAGGTTCACCTTCAGTTAGGATATCACCAATTAAATATGAAGAAAGAACATATTCCTTATACTTAATTTTGAACATGTTATGGAAACTACGAATTCATACTAATTCCTTTTATACTCATTAATGCTCAATAAATATTCAGGAACATAATGAATAGAGTTTTTAGAGATTATATTGATGTTTTTTGGCAATATTTATTGATTATAGTCTAATATACTCTTAGAGAATAAAGGAACATGAAGAACATTTGAATATTGTGATAAATACATTGAAAATTAATTAACTCTATTCAAAGTAGATTAAATTTTTTCTTTTATAGAGTAAGTATCATTGTTTGGGCATGTTATCACCAGAAAAGTAATAACTTTGGACCATTCTAAAAGAAAGGTAATTGAAGAGTGGCCGAGACCGACATTTGTAATGGATATCTATAGTTTACTTAGTTTATGTTGGTATTACTGGTGATTTGTGTAGAACATATCAATATTATCAAAGAAAATAACCAAGATAAATAGGAAGGCAGTGATGTTTTTATGGAACATTGAATGTGAATACAATATCATTAATTTGAAAAAGAGTCTTATCACTACACCAATTCTCACACTACCGATAAGTTGGGAACTATTTTTGTTGTATATAGTTTCATTAATGAATGGATTGTGCTGTGTAGTGATAGAAACTAATAAATTGAAAGCCTAAACCTCAATAATTTTTAAAATAATGAGAAAAACTATCCCATACATGATCTGGAGTTATCATATGTGATCGATGCATTGAAAATCTAGTGGTGTTATCTCTATAGTGGAAGTGTGAGATATATACTAATCAAATGATCATTAAATATATATTCACATATAAGGAACTTAATATTTGTCAAATAACATGGTAATATCTCATCATTGATTATGAATGATCAATCCACTTCCACTATGGTAAAGAAAATAAGGTGGTGGATGCTCAAAGTAGAAAGGATCTTGCATCTTTATTAATAATGAGAATTGAGAAGGATCCAATATTCATTTTATTATAATATATGGACATAGGAATAATTAATAAAAGAACATCATAAATTAATTATCAAATTATTAATTAATCATCCCTTATGGATAAAATAAAGTATTCCCAATGAAATTATTAGGAACTACAGATAAAGGTTGAAGATATCAGAAATGGGAAATACTCAGAGATTCTAATGGGTGAGGAACGAGTCATGGGATTTGGGCCATGACTATGAGTAACATTCAATCCAGAGATAAAGAAAGAGATTCATAATGATGCGCATAGATCAACTTCTCTATTCACCTTGGGATCACCAAAATATATCTAGAACTCTAAGAGAACTATTGTTGGGACAATATGAAGAAGGTGATCACTGGATATACATAAAATCTCGTAGTTTTTCTTTAAGTAAAGGTTGGAAGAAAAAATCAATGGGGATATTGAAACCATTTCCCCAATCACTATGGAAATGGAAAAACATCACCATGGACATTTTCACCGGACTTACAAAGAAATCCATAGGAAATAATGCTATATGGGTTGTTTAGTATCGTCATACATCAACAACACACTTTATCTCAATTCGAGAGGGATTCTCACTCAATTAACATACACATATATACATCAAGAAAGTGGTGGGATTCATGTTGTATAAATATAGATTATATCTCATTGAGATTTGAGATTTACCTCCATGTTCTGGGAAATTCTCCAACAAGATCTACAAACTGATATGAACATCAGTATAGCCTATCATCCTCAAACTGATGGAAAATTTTAGTGGAATATTTATAAATTGGAATCCATGTTGAGAGATTGTTATTTAGAATTCATTAGTGGATGGGACCAACACCAACCTTTGGATGAGTTCTCCTACAACAATAGTTTCCACTCAAGCATCCAAATGGCTTTATATGAAGCTATTTATAGTAAAATATGTAGAACACTGACATACTGGGATGATATCGATGAAATTAAGCTTCTCAGACCTTAAATTGTCTAAGAAATAGTGTAAATGGTGAAAACCATTCAGTAGCACATCAAGCCAGCCTATACTCTACTAAAAAGCTATGTAGACAATCATCGACGTGACCTAGAGTTTAAGGGTAGAGACATGTTATTACTCTATATTTCTCTAGGTAATAGGATCATGAGATTTTTGAAGAAAGTAATGTTGATTCCTAGTTACATCGGCCCCTTTGACATACTTGATCATGTCAGAGCAATGGAATATCGACTACCACTTCCACCAAATGTTCTCAAATAAATGATGTATTCCACGCATCCCTCTTGATGAATTACATACCAGATCCCTAACATGTATTTAATTTAGAGATTGTATAGTTGGAAAATGATATCTTCTAGGAGGAGCAATTTTTGGAGATCGTGGATTGTAGAGATAAAGTTCAACCCCACAAGACCACTCACCTGGTCAAAGTATTTGGGTGGAACCATAGGTATGAAGAGTCAACATGGGAATATGATGATGTCATGAAAGAGAAGTATCCTCACTTGTTTACTCCTTAGTTTGTAATATTTATTTTTGAGGGTGAAATTTCATAAGGGGGAAGAATGTGGCAAACCAATATTCTATAAATGAAATTTACCTTCCTATAATTATTTAATATAGTATAAATCACATAAAACCACATAAATGACATGATAAAACTTTATAAATAAATAATTAATGAAATAAAATTCTTTTTTAAAAATTAAGAAAACTATACTGATGGAATAGTAACTCTAACTTTGGAATAGTAATATGACCCTTATGAATAGTAAACCGACCAATATAATAGCACAATCACCAGTGAAATTATAAATAAAATTTAAGCATCTTATAAATGAAAATACGATATAAGTATATAATATTTTAGGTAAATAAATGTTTTTCAAATGATATATGAAGTATTGGATTTTTTTTGCAACATAAATGATTATTTACAATTTTATAATAAATATTTTGATTTGAAAGGAAATTTATTTTCATAAAATTGATTCATAAATTAATATTTTGTTTTCTTATGGTTATAAGATAATTTTACTCAATCTTAATTAATTTCTCAAAGTGTTATAAAATTTGTTAGAATTTTTAATTGAAATTTTTCTAATAAATGATGATTTTAATGAAAAATTAAATTTCCCATATTTAGAAAATTATTTTCATAACACAGATCCAATTTTTTAATTTTACACATAAAAAAAATGGTTAGGGAGAATTTCGGTGAATTTTCTAAAGTATT
The DNA here is from genome assembly GCA_963277665.1 of Viscum album. Lineage (NCBI taxonomy): Eukaryota > Viridiplantae > Streptophyta > Magnoliopsida > Santalales > Viscaceae > Viscum > Viscum album. Next base: position 2,138,304,332 of record OY728138.1, read on the forward strand.
TTAATTCTTGGTGAATAATAAAATAAGGTAATTTCAGTATATAACATTATAATTTAAAATATAATATTAATTGAGTCATTTCTAATACAAACACCATAATCTAACAATAAATTTCAGTATTTATTATATTTAGAGATAATTTATAACACTATTCATATTCTTGATCCAAAATAATAATCCAACGAATAAAATGAACAACAAACACCACTCTCATCCACCATAAAACCACCCCTCACCAACCCTCATCCTCACACCAATAAATCCTTAAAGCTTATACATATTCTTCCCATACCTCTTCCAATGTATCTCCCCAATGCCGAGGATCACTTGGGCTAATTAAAAGACAAAACTAAAGTACCTCAAGGAGGTTCTCAAGCAGAATAATTCAAGAGGTAACAACCCCTTTCTTTTTATTTTAATTACTTTTCCTGTTTTTTCCATATTATCTTATAAACTCCCCTCATACAAGTGGAATTATAACTATAGTATATTGTATATATTTTATTTTTCTTTATGATTATGGAATAACCCATCATCTATTCTTTTTTCTTCTCCCTTTTTCTGAAAATGGAAACATCACCAGTGATGCATTGATTTATCGAATTCAAGGACGATGAATTTTCAATTTCAATAATATCGTTCTTGTATGGTCATAAACTCATTATAATGGTTAAAGAAGATTTTAAAATTTATTTTATAGACTATTTTATTTTTTTAAAATAATATATATACATAATATTAATTAATAAAACAAAACTAATATGTGATGATCAAAAAAACGCCAAAATAATCTAAACAATTAGCATTATTGTTTAATCTAATGAATCATACTCAAATTTGTAAAAAAAATGATACATAAGACCATTTAATATTATTTAATTTCATTAATAACATTATTGTTTCAATTATGGAATACTGGTCACATTTTACCCGATCTTTCATATATGTATACAAGTGAACTAATCATGAAAACTGAGGAAACAAACACTCCCGAACTATAATATTGAATATTATAACTCATCAAAAGGACATAAGTAAACTTAATAAAATTATAAAAATTAAAATAAATGTGTAAAATTTTCTCAATTAATTATTTTCATTTTCTAGAACATTACATTCAGGTGCCGAAAACCTTCAGACATAAGGTAAGGGATTCTTTCCAAACCTCTATTTTTTCCTTCAAGTTACGTTTTATCTCTATTTACCACATTGTAATTATTAATTATTCTTATTTACTCCTCCTAAATTTGGTTCATATGTTCTAAAAAAATTTATGCATATCAATTTGTACTTGTTTTATGGGGAAATTTATGTTACAGAAAGGCTTCCTTTGGAAATCTTTATGATTAGAAAGCTCGATAAAAGGTAACTTAAATATTCCATATGCATTTCAAGTGCACTAAATAATCTATTTTAATACACGAAATTTTTTGTATAAATACTCATTTTATCATGAAAAAATTTCGTGGTTAATTTCTCGTTTTATACCAAAAAGTATTCCTTTTCCTCTTTAAATGATCTTTAATATTTTCCTTAAACCGCACTAAAATATTTTATTTCTAAAATTTCATAAACACTATTTTTACATGTTTTCGTTTCATTTTGATATAAATTATTATGATATATGCCTATTTTCACTTATTAATGTACATTTATGATTTAAATCCACTCTTTAATGTATATCATTATAATATTCTCTTTTGTTATTCCTTTTGTCATGATTATGATACCCAATTATTTCCATGGGTAACCCTTGTGTTTATGTTTGGTTCATTATGAATAATTCTTTATATTTAACAAAAATTCATGAAAAAGATAATATGGTTGTTCTCAAATATCACTTCAATACATTGGATAATTTTTAGTCTCATGAGACGTTATGTGCAATGGTCATTGTGGTTAGCTTTGACTTGTGCTAATCATGTGCAATAGACTTTATGGTTATCCTTGACTCATGATCCTCTATGTTAAATAGTATTGATTGTTTGACATGACTCAATATTATGTAATGTTATAGGTTTTCCCAAATTTTTATGATTTCATGATTACATGATCCTATATTATATATGTCATGTTTCCATATGTTTATTCATGTTCTATTCCCTTTTTATGTCATCATGTTATGGATTCTAACCAATATTCTATTATTTATTTATATGCTTATTCCATTAATGGGATTTTAGATCAACCCTTTGTTCATGTTTTACCAAAGTTACCCTATGCAGATCTTAGAGATAATTGGGAATTTGGAGCTCATTATGGAGTTTAAATAAAATTTGTTTTCATTTTGGTGTCATGTTTTCAGTTTTAAGTACCTAATCTTACAAATACACTATAAATAACGATCATTGGTTTGAATTAGATGGATAATTATCCTTAAAATCATGTAATAATATGTTTAAAAGTATAGGTACTTTATAAATTTCCTATATAAAACCACCAAATATTTCATTGATCTTCACTAAAACCCCATGGATCATGACTATACTCTTCACTTCAATATCTTGTTCCACCCACGGTTTCTACAAGATCTCAATAGGCTCCTCTCATTTTTTTGGAATATGTTCTTACACATACCTATTACTAACCATTTGATATCTAATTGATGATATACCACTTTTACCCTCATTAATCCATCCCATGATTCATTATGTACCTCTGTTATGCTTCCGAAAGTATCTTATGCTTTTTCCATGAAAAATTTTGCATTGTGAATTACCATCACCATTTATATTTAAGGGTATTAATCTAAGTGAACCCATCCTTAACTAATTGAGGACTTACCTATTTTTAATCCAACATCCCCAAATCATGGGTTTAAATTTAATGAAATATGAATCGATATTTATTGATCAATGTGGTACACTTATGAATGTATATGATATGAATGTGATGGGTGGGGCCAGAATTATATATCCCTCCAATGAATTGTCTACTGTTTCAATCTCACGATATTCCACTTATAGTGCATGAAAGGTTATCCTAATCACATTATGTTATGTTTTCTTGGTGGTTATGCATGATTTATATTTATGATTCCCCATTTTAAGCAGTTTAAACATTCCATTATTTTCATTATATTATCATCATACATCATGGTTAAACGCTCATGTTTATGATTGTCACCTCTTTTATGTCCCATTTAAATTCTAATTTGATTAACATGAAATAATTTATTCATGTCATGTTTTGTTTATTCCCTTAATAATATTTATAGATCTCCCCTTTGATAAGTGTGTCCCTTCATTATCTTATGAAATTTTAGAAGAACAATGGATTTTTGAAACCATGATAAGTAATATTTTAATAATGTTATTCTATCCATATATCTAGTTTATATTCTATATACCCAATATCCTAGAGAAATTAGGTTTCAGGATCATTTTAGGATTGTTTTATGTGTTCCTTTGTGTAATAAACCATGAAATAAAGTTTATTTTGATATGAGTTCTTATAGTTGGTATCAGAGAATAGTCTAGTTGTTTTTAGATTAGTATTAGAAGACTATATAGAATGAATTTGGGATGATACTACACATAGTAAAATATCTCTGAATTGTGGTAAAGTATATTTTAAGAGATTTTTGGGAAAATATATCCATGTTTGGATACTAAAAGTGGATGTTGATCAAGAACTGATGTATCTATGGGTAACAACTATGAGAATAATGTATTGAACCCGACATGACCATGAATTATTGAATAAAAAACAACCTTACTATACACCTATTTTGACACTCCTTGGGTAAATTATTTTTTAAATTCACAAGATCATGCTGAAAATTTATTAGGGGAATAAAAATGTGGATAATATTTTACTATTGTAAATGGATCAAGGATAAATTAGATTTTAATCCTATAAATTAATATGTTAAGTAATATATGTAATTTATGAGTGATCCCATTAATGTTCATGAATATAATTTTATGTGTTTAATAATTAAAAAAAATATCATCCGGAATTTTTCCTTTATTCTAATTAATAGATGAAAATAGGAGGAACTGAATCAACAACAAATATGAGAGAAAATGTGATGACTGTCCAAATGAGATTCCCAACCCGATAGGAGTATGAATCATGAACATTATGAAAACAATTTCTCAGTTGTCTCATGTTTGGAACTAAAACCTGAATCAATAGAAACACCCAAATCCCCCTAAGATAGAGGATGTTTAAATTTTTATCTTTATGAGAAAAATTCCTCTGATATTTAGACGATCTTATGATCCCTTAATTGTGGAATAATGGATCTGATCAATTAAAATGATCTTCTTTTCATTAATACTCTAAAAAATAGAATGTCCTAAAGGATATTTATTATATCAAAGCAGAATATGATCAATAGTGAATGTTTTTAAAAAATAATAATCTATTAGAAGTTATCAGATCAATGGAGTGACAGAAATTCTAAAAACCTATTTTTGATAAATATTGTACTCTCACATTCTGACTTAAAATGGAAATTGATTTCATTTCCCTTAAGAAAAAGGATGATTAATATATCATGTAATATGAGGAAAACATCATAATAAAATCATGATACACATCGGTAATTTTTGTTACTCCTGAATGTATGTTTCAACACTTCTTTAGTGTGAAATGATCGAGTCTATTGAAGGCCAGGGAAATTTAGGACATTGATAAATATGAAAAAAATTATGATATGCCCGAATGATCAAGATAGAGATAAGTGAATATTTAGGGTATCACATATATATGAATTGGAAATTTGATCTTAATTCCTATGGTCATATGGAGAAACATAATGGTGGAAATAAATTTTATCATCCCACTTGTCAAAGGTGTGAGAAAAATCACCCTAGAAATTTCCTAAAGGGGATGATTGAATTATTTATATATGGGAGTAAAGGTAACTTAGCTAGATATTTCCGACATAAATACCCATTAATGTGATGGAAGGAATTCTATATACAACCCTTATCCAATATTCCACTATTTTAACAAAAATAACAATGAAACAATTCAAATCAATGTACTAAGTTAAGGTTTTTGAAGACAATCGATGATAATAATATCACACACCTATAAATAAATAAATAGATTTTTCTATCACAACTAAAGAGGTGGATCCCATCAATGATGTATTGAAATGTATGCTAACTATTCATTCATGAATAATGAATGTGATTTCTGATTCTATTTGTACACAATTCTTAATATCTCACATGTTTAGTAAAAATATTCAAACACCACCAAATATCATTGAAGTCGTGCTATAATTGAAAATAGAAAATGGTGAAATTATTACACTCCATGTATATAACTCACCCCCTATCAAATTTTCAACATTTAACTTCCCATTGTACTATATGATACTCTCTTTAGAAGAATTCAATGTTATTCTTGGTATGAATTGAATTTCATTGAAGTGAAGAAACAAAAATTGACTAGAGAAGGAAATGAACCTCTATATCATGAATCAGATTATGATTATATTCAATTTTAAAAAATAGGATAAATCATCATTATTAAAAAACATTTCAAGAATGGATATTATTTCCTTGTGAACAATAGTATTTACCTAAATGATTGAGATTAAAAAAATCATCATTAAATACATTCCCATTTTGAGGGAATATACTGATGTGTTTCCTAAATAATATTTCAGTTTTCCACCTTATAGATATATTTAATTTTCAATTGATCTCATTACAAAATATTTTACAATATTCAAGACTTCATAAAGAATTTTAATTATTGATCTTGAGGTACTGAAGAAGAAACAATAGGATAATCTATATAAATGTTTTATACACCCATTTAATTCACCATGGGGTGATCTAGTCCTCAACCTTAAGAAAAAGGATGGGAAAATTCACCTCTACATTGATTATCATGATCAGAATAAGACCCCAATAAATAACAACTACCCTTTTCCATAGTTTGATGTGTTGTCTGTTTAGCTATTTGGAGCCAAGTATTTCCCTATGGTAGATCTTCGGTTGAGATACTATCAAGTAATGGTGAAGGATGAGGATATCCCCAAGGTCACATTTTTTTAAAAGGTGTATGCACTATGAGTTAATACTAATTCTATTTGGACTCACTCAGGATCTTGAAATATTCTCAAACTTCGGAAATAGAGTCTTTAGGGATATACCATAGTAAATGTGTGTTCGTATTTATAGATGATATTCATATTTACTACAAAATCGGTGAGAAAAAATGATGATCACTTGAATAATTTACTGAATAACTTGTAGAAATAAAATATGTATGTGTTGTATAGTATATGCGAATTCTGGTTGGAGCATTTATATACCTAAGGAATCTTATATTCACTAATGGATGTATATATACCCTTTAAAAACTAATTCAATTGATGGATGAGTAAGACCTAACTCTGTGATGGAAATAAATAGTTTCATTGGATTAGTTAGGTACTATCATTGATTTTTTAGAAACATATCATTAATTCCAATCCCCTGAAAAATATAACTCAGAAATTATTCATGTTTTTCAGGAATAATGAATGAGAGGAATGTTATAAAGATCCAAGGAAGAGATTAATTACTACACCAGGGCTCAAATTTCCTAGTAATGGGGAATTTTATTTGATCTATAATGATACATAAAAAATGTATTGATTTTTGTACTTATTAAAGATGAAATAGTTATAGACCAAGCCTCCCACCACTTAAAGATTCATGAGAACAACTACCCAAATCATGATCTATAATTGGATGCGGTGATCATTACATTAATTATTTTGAGGAATTATCTCTATGGGGAGAAGTTTGATAAATATAAATACCATAAATCCACCAACATATATTCACAAAAAATGAGAATAATATGTTCCAATGTAGGTGGTTAAATATGATCAATGATTAGGATTGTCCAATCATTAAATTCTTATGATGGAAAACAAAGAGGAAGATAATATGTGTTGAAATGAACCTATAATTCTATCCATTATGATGATTGAAATATATTTAATCTTATAAGACCTGTAAATTATTTATATGTCAATAATAAAAGTATAAACACCCTACCCTACTCAAATATCTCCTCAAGCATACATTTTTAATAGGATCAGTGATGATTAGAAATATGTTTACATGATAAAAAAATGTATAAGATATTATGGAGTTCAACATTGATTAAGATAGAGTTATAAGGATTTGACCTCAAATATGTGTCCCATAAATACCAAATAGAAGAGGGATATTATAGATGGTTTTCATAGATCATTATTATTTATTCATCAAGGAAGCACAAAAATGTGTAGATATTTGATGCAAAACTAATGGTGGGATAACATGAAGAGGGAAATTTCAGAATTTATATCTCAATGCTTAGTATACCAATATTTCAAGTAATAATGATAGATTTCTAATGTTATGATGTAAAAATTTCCCATACTAGTATAGGAATATAAAAAACAACCTTTAATTTTTTTTATAGGGCTCCCTAAGAAACCTAAAAAATATTTTCTCATTGGGGTAGTAGTCAATTTCCTGTAAAAGTTGGCACATTTCATTATTTTCAAATAAAATTTATCCCTTAAATAGATCTCCAAGATATATATATATATATATAATAGATGTTTTAGGAATACATGGAGTTCAACACTCTATTATATGTTATCGAGATCTAAAGATTATCTTGAATTTTTGGAGAAGCAATTAGAATGCACTATATACATAATCAAGAATCAAAACTACTTATCACTCTAAGACGTATGGTCAATATAAAAGTAAAATTCAAACTATAAAGGACATACAAAGATATTGTGTAATGGATGTTTAAGAATTTTGGTACCGTCACCTTCCCATATTGGGTTTCTCATATAGTAAAAGTTTCTATTATAGCATTAAAATGGAACCTTATGAGGCATTGTATGGGAAGTGTTGTTGGACTCCAATAGGTTGGGATAAAGTTGGGAGAGAGATATATTAAGGACCTAATCTTATCCAATATATAACATAAAATGTTCAAACCATTCAGTTCCATATGAATTCTGAAAAAATGTCAACAGAAAATCTATATAGAAAATCATCATTATGATCTTCAGTTTCAGTTCAGTGATAATTTTTTCCTTCATATATCACAATGAAATAATGTCACAAGGTATTAGAATTAGGGAAATATTATTCATATATCCATATCCCCCTTAGATATCCTTGATTACATAGGAGTGGGGGTCAATCCACTTTCACTCCCAGCAAACCTATCTCAAGTACCTGATGTGTTCCATGTATTACTCTCATAGAAAAACATAACACACCCCACATTTATTGAATCCAAAGATTGTAAAATTTTAGAAATAACATTTATTTTAGGAGCTATGGATAAAGGTATTATATCGTAGAGATAATGTTCTTTGAAAAAAATACAAATCACCTAGTAAATGTGTTGTGGTGGAACCAAAATATTGAGGAAGTGACAAGGGAACTAGAAGTGGAGATGAATCAAAAGTACCCTCAACTATTTTAGTGTATAAAATGAAAATATCAAGATTGAAATATATGATTTGGGAAATAATGTAAAAAAATAAACTTTTATAAATAAAATTTAGTTTGTGATTAAATTAAATTCCCTATTATATAATGTGGTTATAGAAGAAAGATGAAATTAATTGGTTATTTTGGAATTTTATATCCATTTAGATTTAAAATAAAATTAAGAATAATAACCATTGATAATGTAGACATTGAAAAGTTACTGTATTATTAGTATATATATAGGATTATGATAATGTCCAATTGATACAGATGAAATAAGCGATGGACTCGACCAGTAGGATCCCACCTTGCAGAACACATTAATCAAAGATTTCATGAATGATAGAATCACTATGTTTTGCCTTAATAATTTTCAGGATGAGATTCAATAACTAAGGAATGAAAAAAACATTAATGGAATAATTTCAAGCTTATCAAGATCATAACCCAAACCATATACTCTTAACCACCCCATGAAAATCTCAAAATTGTACACCTTACCCTTATGGTGTTTGCTGGAGTAATAAAGGGCTATGTATCAAGACCCACATATTATGATTTTGTATATTTTTTAAAATATAATGAGTATATTTGTCTTAAATTATTATTATTATGTTTTTAATCATTAGATAAAAATTTAATAAAAAATATATGGGACACAATATTTATTTCAGAAAATATATCGTTTTAATCAAGATGGTCTATTTTAGTGAATTCATGAATTTTGGAAATAAATGATATTTTAATAAAATATTATAATTAATTAATATTTAATAAATGTAAATTTTAATATAGTTTTATGAAGTCAAAAATAAATTGTATAAAAGATAAAAAGTTATTATTTTCATAAAAAATATTATTTATCAATAAATGTTGGATTTTATTTAAAAGTATAAATTATCATGATTATATAATTTTTTTTGATAAAATTATTATTATTTTGAAATAATCACATTGAAATTATCCCCTAGTTATTGACTGATAATTTTTTATGATAGTCAAATTATTGGGTCAAAATTAAAAATGGTATAAATATACAATGTGTATTATGAAAAAATAACGACCAAAAAGTGATTTAATATATTCCATAAAGGGTATCAAAGACCAAATTTATATTTAACCTTTAAATTAATGTTCTTTTAATGTTTTTTTATTAATTTTATAAACATGTTATGAATCTTCCATACCATATATTATATATTATGGTTTTGAAAACAATTCATTACGAACATGACTCACTCCCACATCGTCAAGGGTAAAATTTTAAAAAGATAAGTTATTAAATGTGTAAGGTAATTAATAGAAATTATTTTTGGGGGAAACCATGGGAAAACCCATGTAAATGTTTGTGGTTTTGAATACATTGTTTTATATAGTCGAAAACCTATGGGTAGAAAATAATAGAGGACTCCTCTCCCTTTTCTTATATAAACCCACACAATATCCCATTGCTCTACACTATAAAACCATGGATCAGGACTATAATATATTATTATCTCTCTAAAACTCTCCCATGGTTCTCACAATCTCTCATGAATCTCCCCTAAAGCTTTTTAATACACCCTCTCATGGTCAGAGATCCTTTCCTTCTCCTTTTATTCTAGCACCATCTTGGTTTTATGCCTTTTTATTCCAATTTTTTCATGTTGGAATATCTTATTCAATATACCTCTTCTTAAAATTATTATTTAAAAGATATGATGGAAAAATTTCAGTCTTATTAATCCCCACCATTATTCATTATGTAGACCTTTTATGTTTCCAAAATTATCCTATGATTTTCCATGCCGATATTTTGAATTGAGAATAAACATCACCATTTCCACTCAATGTTATTCAACTAGATGTAACTATATTTAATATATTTATGACTTTAATATATTTTATCCCACATTACCTAATCATGGGATTAAATATAATTAAATATGATCATAATTTTAATAAACTATGTGGAACACTTATGCAAGTACTTGATATGAAAGTGATGTATGGGCACAAAATTATATATCCCAGAAATTCATCACGTAATGTTTTAATCTCGTGATATACCATTATTGATTACCCCCAATTTAGTATCTATAATTTCACAAAGGAATAAATACCTAGATATGGGTATGACATTCCCCACAAAATAAAAGGAAGAAGAGGGTGTCCAATACCCATGGATCACATGAGCCTCCAAGGGATATGTGATCATGTGGCCCTAACAATATCATGTGAAGGAAAAAAGTTCTTCACATAACCTATACTGGTTCCCATAAAACCCCTCTTGAGAATCTCTCACACTCCTGTAAATGTGCCCTAGACAACTAGTGGTCATGTAGAGATAACCAGATAGTCTCCCCTAAGTCACACAGACCATTAATTGGTGGAGTTCTAAAAAGCTATATGAAAGTAATTATAAAATAAGAGGAAAATATCAAAAATGTAAGATCTTATTGTGGTATATAAACTCAAATGATGGATCTCTGATAGAGATAATGGTTGTTCTCATCAAAATCCATGAAAACTCCAGAGATCCCCAAGACATTGTAAAATAAAACAAATGAAATAAATTTGGGGAGGAGAGAGCATCTTATGGTCATAAAAGTCATGTGATGTGCCCATAGAGATATTCAACACACCATGAGACCCTGGTGACATGTGTTTCTTAGCTCACGAAAGCCCTCCGACATTTCATCCTCATCACATGAATCACCTCGAGCATGTCCTGGAAACATATCACTCTCCATTTATCTACCTAAGTTGAAATAGAATTAATTGTCCATGAAATGATCACACATTTCCTCAAGACCCATTTTTGGTCCCATGATGCATCACAAAGAGTAAAAACGACTTCCCTCAATAAAAATTGAGTGACCCCACATGATTCCTAAACTTTGTAAAATAAAAAAGGAAATAACAAGTGAAGGAAGAGAAAGCCTCTCACAATCATAAAACTCATGTGGCATGTCAAGGCCTTCTGTAGAATGATCTTGCGAAACTCCTTGGAAAATGATTCAAACACCACCCATATGCCTCTCAGTAGGTATCCTGATCTTTTGAAGGATCTTGAACATGTTAATATGAAAATATGAAATTACTTTGGAGTACCCGAATGATTCAACAATTCTAAATTAATTGGACAAAATCCAGTTAAGGATTCATTGAAGGGGGGGGGACTCGTGGTCACTAAAAATTAGGTGATTCCCTCAGAGTAATCCATGATAGAGACTCATGAAGACCCAAGATGTTGAATCCCTTCAACAACTCCATCCTAAATTCATGTGATTTTTTCCATGGAAATCGGAAAATAATTGGGGTAGAGAGGTCTATAAATCCCCCACCCCAGAATTTAAAATGCACTACTCTACACGAATGTGATACTCAAGGTGATGTTTTGGCCTTTTTTCTTCCAGATACACCAGCTCTAGAGAGGGTATCTCAGAGTAGTTGATCTCGTAACCAAAAATAATTACATATGGTATGATACCGACAGATATCTAGATAAATTCAGTAATATTCATAAGCAATTTTTTTGATCACCCATACATAATGTAAAGGACTTCTAGGAGGACATGGGAAGAGAAACCCACTCACCTACTAGATCACATTGGATATAAAAAAATATAACATTGAAAAAATTAAGGAATCCACACTATAATGGATTGAAAAAAGACTTTATATAGGAGAAATAAGAAAATAGCATATATGTTGATCCTCATGTGCTTCACATGAACCACCCAACTCATGTGATAGTACAAGGAAGTGTCACCCAGATCATACTTTACTCCTTTGTAATAATATTTGGATCGCATGAATTCCTCTAAACATACAAATGAAAGTCGAATAGTCCCCTATGATAATTCTATCCTGGTCTTGCAAAGATCTCTGGGATCATCATCTTAGCCTTGTGATGCTCTTCAGACATCCCTCCCAACCCACATGATGGTACTAGTTCATGTCAACTAAGTCTCATCAAAGCACTCAGGCATGTCAAATGACGCTCGCGGCGCCCTCCAGGCATGCCAGTCAGGTCTCACAATTTCCTCTAGAAATTTCATCTAGGACATGAAACACTCATTGAGACATCTCAAATTGTCTCTCATGACACCCTACACATGTGTCAGTCATCTCTTACGATGACACCTAGGAAAGTAACCAAGATCATGTGACACCCTCTAAACACGTCTTCTAGGTCATGTGATGGCTTTCAAAACCAATCTTGTAGGTCTTGAAATGTCCTACAGGAAAGCAGGCCTGGTCATTAGGGCAACCCAATATTTGATGACATTTTCTATCCTTGGTTTTATGCACTGATTATAGTTCAATGTGAGTTTGTAATCCCCAATTAAGGGAACTATGATGAATCTGATTCCTTCAATTAACAAGATATGTTGGATACCTCTATAGATGTTATGCTATATATTATCCATTCAAAGGGTTGTCTTAGTATATAAGTCCCACATCTACAAGAAATGAGATGGATCATTTTTCATCCCTTGTTTCTCACACAAACAATTACTCATGTAAGCTTAAGGGGTTGCAATGATCATATCATATACATCAAAATTTTCTAAAATTATTAGTGAAAACTCACATTATAACCCCAATTTGTATCATAATATGATATGTCTCGTATATAGGGAAACACCAGTTTTTAATCCCCACACAAGGGCAATGTCATTGTGTAATCCCTGATCAAGTGAACTATAAAGACTCTGATTTCTTCCATATCCAATATATACATGAATCCTTCATAATGAACAAACCCAAACATAAATGTTCATCCATCTCAATGTAAGCCTCTTAATGTCTCTTTCATTTCAACCATCAATATCTAATCATTCCCAAAGGTTGATCATCTTACCTCACCTCTCAATTGATTGAGAATTTTACTGAACTATGATGAATCTGATTCTTATCATAACCAGGATATGTAGGATGCCTCTTTTAGGTCTAAGATCCATATTAAACATCCAAAGGGTTGTCTCAATACATTATTCCCTTATCTATATGCAATGAGGTAAATCAATTTCTACTCCTTTTATCTCACACCGAAAATATATCTTGTGGGATTAGGAAGCCTCAAGGAACACCACATTGGAATCATGTATCTCCACTGGCCATGGAAACCCCCGATATGTAAGCCCAGGTGAGTTGCATAATATAATCACCCTTACACATATGGGAACCTACCTTTGGGATATTCCAAAATGTGATAATGAACTATGAATTCTCTGATTCTTTCCATAATTGTGATACGTAGGACATCTCATTAGAATTGAGACTAAATACCCAGTATGTTAGAGGACTCATATATATCATATTTGTATGATGTCAGACTACACTCGTTTAACAAACTACATGGGTTTTTATTCCTACCATGACCAGGATACATATGATTCTTCAAAAATCTCAATCAACTTATCAAAATATCAATTTCCTCCATGTGGGGAAAAATACTGAGGTACCTTGTTATATGGATTCAGCAAACATATAAGCTATCCATCAACCAAAAAAGGATGAATAATCTCATATAAATTCATATGGATTTATTAAATTATGTCTCTTTCTAATGTTCATTAATGAGATCCCCTTTATTTTATACACATAGATAATTAACCTATAATCATTTTTTAGGGTAACCAGTTTGTGCTTGGATTAGGAATAGATTCAAGAAGATATTTTAAATACATAAGACATTCCTTGAGTAGGAAAAAATCCCCCCAAAAGGGAGTGAGAAACCCAACCTCCCATCCTATTTCCCAATTTGAGTCCCTAACTGTTATTGGCTTTGAAACCACAAGTGGCCACCTGCCTTTGGGAAGTATGTATATATCTAGTTATGGATGAGAGAACCATTGGGATTTTATGTTAGGAATGATAATGGTGGCTTGATATTAGTGATTATGAAATAGATAAAACCCCCCACAATTGAGCATTGGGTCCAACAAAACCAACCACAATGATGGTTCCACAATCATATCTTCTCCCTCCAACCGAAAATGGTTACAGCATTGTGAATCTCTCCAATAATAAAATGATTTTTTTATTTTACATTGGTCCATTCATTTTTCCCACTATACCCAAACAAAAAAATTGATCCTAAAATGAATATCTATAATAATAAAATAATTGATTTATAATCCATATGGCCATTTTTACCCACTATATGTGAAAAATGGTGAACCCTGCATGAATCTCTAAAATAACAGAAAGTTCTGTTAACTATATGTCATTCCACTTTGTTTTACATTCCTACAAAAACAATGTAGTAAGAATGGAATGATCATAAAAATGATTCCCTATAAATAGGGATATCATGAAATAAGTCTATCCTCATTTTGGCATGTCCGAATGAGCATAATGGAAGGATTAGGAATAAAAGTAAAATTGTGTTATCCAAGAATATCTGATTGATCAAAAATTATGCCTAAAATATTCCACAAATCAGTAACCTTGTTCATTATTGTCAGCATGACAACATATATATCTCTCATCCACATCATCTTAATCCAAGAAAATGTATTTTACATCAAAAAATTTATTTGTTAAATATCATAAGGATGAAATCCGTATAATAAGAAAAAAGATCCCACCTTCTCAACAGTTCCAACGATAGGAAGAAAACATGATTGTCCGGGAGAACCACTAACATGGTACACTTTTTACCCTAGAAACAACCCATTAGGGTCTCCAAGAATAAAAAATGGTGAGTCAGCATTTCCCAATAAAAGATACAGCCAAGCCAGTGGCCCTTGTTAGTACAACCAATCACTTAGTGAGCTTATCCACACACCATAACAACTTACACCAAAAATAAATAATGATGGTTGACTAGGAAGAAAAATATGGATCCCATCAGGTTCAAGTGCTGCCGAGGAGGGCACTTTCCAACCACAATTACCACCAACATCACACTGATACCAACCAGTTGCCCCACAAGGTACCAGCTGACACACTACTTCCTTTGACGCCCATTCACATGCAATAAGTAAGGCTCATTAGGTGAGGAAAGAACTAGATATCTAATAGATGACTCATATCCCCAATCCTACTGATGATTTTTTCCAACATATTCATATAGTAACTAGTAAGTAGGATCATCTACCTACTCAATCAGAATATGTTTGTGGGAATATTCCCACAACATTCTTGGGGGAGGTGCATATCCCTACCCACATACACGATGTCCATTAGTATATTATATTGGCAGAAGGAGGATAGAAGTTGGAACATATCCCCATATCAATTGAATACAGATTCTTGTACATAGTTTTCTCTAAAATATTTTAGTCTTATATCCCCACACAAAGATTTTTAAAATTATAATATATTTTACCAATTGTTGAAGAAATCAGCCAGCATATTCCAAAATTGTTGCAGAGAAATGGACAAACACATATTTCTATACCTACAATGAAAAAATCTTAACACTCTGATCATGGAAAACAAGTGGCTGTGCCGAAGCAATCACACATCCTTGACCCTATCCAGGTGGATTATCAACATATTCAGATTAATGTAGAGGAATCAGACCAGTTTTATACTTTAGTCCCAACTAAGACTTACTAGGTGAGAGTGAAGCATGCCTTGGGAATTGTTCACTTTCCTGTCAAAAATTTCTTGAGGTATATTCCAATGTCCTCATATCAGGATCATATCTCCATTTTGGCTAGGTCTCACCAAGTGAGAGATAACATGCCTCATGACATGCTTCTATTCCTATATAAGAAGTCCAGAAAAAAAAAACTATAATGTATGTAGATTGGTTATATATCCCCATCTATGTAGGGGATAATCTAGTGATCATGAAACAAAGCTCAGGATAATCTTATATTCATTAGAGTGAATCTACCATCATATTCTAGTAGATCATAGAATCCAGATGCATATTCCTACACCTGACGATGAATGACTCTTACAGCTTCATTTTATGGAAATACATGAGGAGGTCTATATCCATTATCCCATTCCTAAGGTCCATTTACATATTTCATCATGGAATACAAATTTGGAATAGTATCATACTTTGTTTCCAACTAGGGCTCACCAAGTGGGAGTGGAATATTCCCTGGGTAAGCTCATACTCTTAGTAAAAAATACTAGTGGAATATCCCAAAGGCTCGGGATCGGGCTCATACTCTCATCCTAAACTAGGCTCACCAAGTTAGAATGGAACATGCCATGAGATAGGTTCATATTATTTTTAATAATGACTTATCTCATTGGAATGTCCCAGCAAATTCTCATCAGTGGGACCATACTCCCACAATACTATATGGTTATAATAATGTTCCAGTAAACATTATATTATAGGCTCATATCCCTTCACAATTCCATTTGGAAGGTTATAATATATTTACCATGATATAAGACATTACCTATATTCCTAATATTTTCAATTCTAGTTTCCTTGAGGACATTTGAGACACATTATAAACACCCCAAGGGTCCAGTAACCCTTCTATTGAATCAGAAGATAGTCATTACCATGATATTCTTCCTCGTGGAAGTGTTGAGATGGATCACATAGACTCTACTCCTGACATAAACCATCATCAACTACCCCACAAAGATATCTCCAATTGAAAAATAAATTCTACCATTTCTGAGACACCATTGTATAGAGAGGTTCTAAGATCTTGTACATCATCATATATAAAGGTTATTAATTTTTTTTTTCAACCACATAGAATTCCACAATCATCTTCTAGCATCACCCCACTACATTCAGAAGGATACCCTCAGAAGAATATTCTATGGTCTGATCAGATGGAGGCATGTAAGTTTGATTAAGTGGTGTCCAAAATTGACATATGTAGAGGGATAGATGGAAACAACATCCCTTTCATGTTCTATCCCCTAGCCACTTCTGACTAGGAGATCCCATATAAGATAAAAATGGAGTGAATGTGTTATCCGACCCAAAATATGTGGGATATTAATTAGTGAATAAATGATAGTCACCACTCTTATAAAGGATATGATAGTCACTTTAGATCATCAAGATACTCTATTGTCATGTATACTTGGCTAGTAAATCCAAGGGATGGGATTCAAAACCAAAAAATCACAACACTAATCTACAACAAGCCTTCCATCATTGGATTGAAACCCTTTGGTAGTTGATCTCCGAAGAAATGTCATGCATTCCTATTCTAGAATGGGGAGTGAATGAATCATTATATTTTTTTACACCCTTGGAACAATATATCCTTCAGATATGGTATCATGTAATGTCATTACCTCTAGATCCATTAAGGTACTAGGTAAGTATTCAGACAGTTGGTCACGAAACTAGAATTCATATGCTTCAATGATTCCCAGACATCACCAATAGAGGAATAGGATAGCTAATAGTACTTTAAACTGGGCCCCTTGAAGTAATGATAATTAATTACAAACACGAAGACTAAAGCTGCAATCACCCAGAACACATCCTAGAAAGAATGGTTCTCAGCAAGGGCTATCATCACACCCATATCAAAAAACAAGCCCAAGTACGCCACATAAAA
Source organism: Viscum album (assembly GCA_963277665.1). NCBI lineage: Eukaryota > Viridiplantae > Streptophyta > Magnoliopsida > Santalales > Viscaceae > Viscum > Viscum album. Next base: position 2,138,322,300 of record OY728138.1, read on the forward strand.
TAGTCTGTAGTAGTAGCTATCATAACATCCATCTAGGAGAAAACCAATCCCACCAGGACTAGAGAATATCTACCATCACATCCACCCCCAAGATCATTAATTCCCAAGAGGATTAATGATACATTAGGTACAATAAAAAAATCCCCTAACCCATCATAATGGATATATTTATATCCCAGTCACAATCTCTAGGTTTATCATCCCTAGAAAGGGTATTAGGGACATCAAAATTGATTTTAGATCAACCCCACATTGCAGGGATGGGGGAATTTATATCTTCATGTACATTATGGGATTAATGAAATATCCAATTAGAATCATTGTATCATCAACAACAAAACCAATCAATGCCAATTTCAACCTCGAATGACCCCCATCCCATAGGGTTTGAGGAATTTTCATCATCATCACCATCATAGAGAGAATCTAAATTCGCTCTGTTGGGAGGTAAAAATCAATGATCATAATCCCACCTATTACTCCCACCACAAGACAACCCATTATTGGTTAGGGCCCACTCATCAACCACAACAGGAATCTCCCTCAAGGTCACTATTCACATACCATGTCCATAAGATCATAAAATGATTGAAATCAGACCCTGCTGAGGTCCCATGCCAAAATGGACCAATATGGCCAAGGGTTCTAATAATGAACCTAATGAAGTTGTGAAAAATAATCTTGTTGTGTTGAGATTAATGGTACTAGAACCATTTTTTGATACACCTCTAGGAATGTTGTCACTATAAAAATGAAAAACATTGCTGATGAAGACAAAAATGTAGAAGGTGGCGACATGGAAAATGTACCCTGAGAGGAGGATGATTTGGATGCACCCACTGATGATACAAAAATTTGGATTTATAGAATGATTCAAAATATTGAACCTCCATATAATGAGTTTTGACCCCTCTAGAGTAATACTTCTAAAAAAATACGAAAATGTATGGCTATATCCCAATCACCACTAAGAAGAGTCTAGGTTACTTCAAGGGAGGAATAGTTTTTATAATATGATAGTGATATACAAAATCTAAGATGACTCAATGTGGATCTACTCAGGGGAAATATTCCCATTGGATATCGTCTTCAGGAAGAGATATATATTCTCCCTCACATAGTTGATCCACTACTGAGAGTGGAATCTAAGCATCAGACTAGATCTAGATCTTGGAATCTAATCTATATGATTGAGGAAGTATAAAATTACCATGAATTCCCTCTATTGTGGAAACAAACTATCCCTCGTTAGGGAAATAATTTAGTCTTAGGATGAACTAAGGATTACAATGAGACAATTTTAGGTCCACCTCATCAAGCCCCACCTACTCCCTATATATAGGAGGTTTCTAAAGTCGTACTGCCCCTAGAGCTACAAAACATCACTGTACCCTGGTCTATAATAATGAAAGCCATGGAAGGGAAACAGAAAAATGTGTATCCTGAGAAAAATCCAAATCTTGAATGGGTGGATGATACTCCACCTCCACCCAATTTCATCAATCCTACCTTCTTCACTTTTGAAGGAGTAGGTAACCCCAAATAACATCTCCAAAACATCATATCCATATGTGGGACGATGATGGGCCCTCGAGATCAATAGGATTCGAAAAATATGAGGTGTTTTGTATAGTTTTTGATAGGGCTATCACTTTTAGGATACAATAGCCTACCTGTAGGATATGTTTCCTAATAGGATGAACTTCATCATCAGTTACTTTATTAGTTTAGCTCCACACTGAGGAAAACGATGATTGTCGACCCGATGAACTAAAAACATCATGATAATGAGAGTGTTCTTGAATTCATCTCTAGATGTAAATGTTTATCCTATTCAAACAAAATCCCATTATCATATAAATAATTACCAGAACTATATTTTTAAAATCTCCGTGTTGAGTTTTAGACAACTTTGATCCCAAGGAAGTATCCATGTGAGTTTCATGAGTTTAAGAAATGGCGCAACATCTTGAGGAGGCTGCTCAATGAAATCGATCCCAAAAAGGACTCATGCCAACATCTTAGGGGAAAATTCTATGAAAAGTATAAGATGAAGCTTTCACTCTCAAGCTAGTAGAGATACCCATCATAGAACCTAGGCAGGGCTTGAACTACCCAACACCTCCTATTGAATTTTGATAACCACTAAATAAAAATCAATCATAAGAATAGAGAAACCAATGTTTTATGAGATTTGATGAAATAATGAATAAACCATAATCCTTTTGAATATAAAATTACACTATTATTTCTTAGAATCCATGTACAGTAACCTACTCACTCAATTAAAACCTAACAAACCCAATGAGGTAAACCTCACTGACCATCCTTACTACTGAAATTTCAATATATGTTTGTGTTATAATAACTAGTAATATTTCATATTCAAAGATTTCATTTAATGAATTATCAATTATGGAAAGTTAAAGTCAAAGAAATCCTTAGATAAATTTAATTGAAGAACCATTTCAATGTAAGAAGAAGATGGTGATTAGAAGAATGTCCTTGTAAGGATTTCACCTAAGTTCAAAAATTGGATGGCTCGAAAAACAATTGAACTAACTCATCCCACCCTATGAGAATAGCTATGCAGAACCACAATTGCTCCACCACCAAATAAGGAGAAAAAATATGTAACTCCCAAAGGTGGAAAAACCATCAAAATCAAGAATAAATAATAGGGGAAGAGTCATATTTCTCTCCAAGAGAAGTTCTATCTCTTGTAAATATCATCCCTGCAACATCCATGACAAGTGAACCGCCCCACCAAATAGAATCCTCTTCGGATGAACAGATCATATTTAGTTCATTCAATGTGATAAACCTAGAGAAAGCCTTCTCTAGTGATTAATATGCCTCATAATATGAGATTACCACTCATAACCAGGGAATGGGAGACCTCATGCATACGTAACGAGGATACTGGGGACAACATGAGTGTTTTCAGACCTAATATTTTGTCCACGTCCCAATAGAATATATATATTCACTTGATTCTCTGGGTAAAATGGTCCAATAGGCTCAAAAGAGACTTGGAGGCATCCTAGAACCCTGTAACGATCATCCACACCCAATTTTCTTACATTAATGCCTAGTGGGTGTCTAATTTTCTGATCAACCAAGGAAATAGGGATGGATTCCATGACCAATTCCATTGGCAGCATATACTCCCTTTACCTTTTCACAAGAACCAGGCCTATACAACACATAATCCTAGGTTCTTGAGCCACATATCCATGAGAAACCCCAACTGGGGAAGTGTTGACCTATAGAATAAAAGTATGATTTTCTGAAATAGTTTGCAGTTTCTCTAGCCAATATCTCAATATTTTATGCACACCATATTTCATTAGTACACAAGGAGAAACTTGTTAAATTATTTTGGATCCCATATGAATTATAAATAGAAGTCACTATAACCAGGTTTTATCGAGTAGAGACTGTATCCATAGAATTCCATGTCTCCAACCTATTCGCTGACCAGGATTTAGAAGAATCCCTTCAAGGGAACATCATGCCCCTATATGTTTTGGGTAGACTCAATAATATCGATGTCTAGAGGTATTTTAATAATAATATCTCATGGATCAACCTCATACTAGTTTGAACCCACAGATATTTGGGATATAGAGAAGGGGGCTTCTCTCTCACAAAGCTGACCATTCATGGGTATGATAAGCATGAGAAAAGAACTCTCATGAAGATCAAACTCAATGATTGGTTTGATAACCTCACATCGAATGTAGACTTTATGGTTATACAGAAAGACACCGCATATAATTTCCTTCTTTGAAGAACCGAGCTCCATAGACACATTGATGTACATTCAACATTAAACTAGTGTTTAAAGTACACCATGAATGGAAAAGTTGACATAATACATGGTGATAGTTCCCCCTTTGAAACTTTTAGATCCACATATGCTAAATCATATTTCTATTAAAATGGAGGGAGAAAACCAATAGTAGATGATGACATACAGGTTGCAACCCCAAATAGTTTGTGAACCTTACTTGAAAATCTCTGATGTATGCTTGATAAACACAATATGCTCCCTATAAATATAGTTGAGGTGATAGACATGTCCCCAATGGTCCAAGTTCATTCTTTCCCAAGTGATAGTAAAAAAGACAATCATATATGACATTTCTCTACAATGAATCAAGCAGTATGGAAGATAATGTCTCTTCTCATGGCCTCCCTCACCGAGTTGGTAATAGAGAAGCCACCAGATTGTTTTCATCATTTGAAAATGTCTCCCCATACTCATAATTGGGGGAAGATGAGGATAACCTCAGGAATTCCCCTCCTTCATTCAAAGAAGGCTTATCCACCACCATCAATTACATTTTATAGATAAATTTGGGAATGGAATATGACTTGGGGCCTACTCTAATTATTTTCCCTATACCCATCAAAGTGAAATAGGTGTATATTTAATTTCTAAGGCATCTCTGATATGTGTTCTCTTCGAACTACATAGAAATTTTGGGACTAAATTCAAATGTGGCTACACATCGTCCCATTTTACTTGATGAGCATCAAGGATTCATGTTGGCATAAAAGAGGAAATACCCCTCTCAAGCCCCCAATAATGTGGAGGATGTTGAAAAAATGATCATATCCAACTTTTTTCAAGATGAGAAATACCCAGGACTCCTTTCCAACATCGTCCCTATTAAGAAAAATAATAGGCAAATTAGGATCCACATTAATTTTATAGACCTTTATCTGTATTTCTCAAAGAATGAATTCCCATTTTTGACCAAAATACTCTTTATTGTTTCCATTTTTCGCTTCTAATACCTTTCCTTTAGGGAAATTTATTTAGGGAAAAATCAAATAATGATTTCCCATAAAGATGAAGTAGACACTTCTTTCAAAGTAACTCAGAGAATATTTTTTCTACCACGCCATGCCCTTTGGTTTGAAGAACCATGAAACAACATATAAACATTCCATGAATCATATATTTAAGATATTATTGGAAAAAATAGTCAAAAAGTATGTCTATGACCATTTTTTCAATTACCAATAGTGATATGAACACTCCACAGATATCCAAATAGTCTTCGATATGCTGCGACAACACAATCAAAAGAAATATTTTCTAAAATGTTTTTTGAGGTAACATCTAATATATTTCTTGTTTTTTTGGTATGACACCGCAACAATGAGGTTGAACAAAACAATATTAGTTCTATTATAGCAAATTCACCCCCTAGAAATATCAAATAACTAAGGGGGAACCAAGGGAACCTAACCTACATCCAGTGTTTCATTGACAACCCATTCAGTGAAGCTCTCCTATTTACTAGGATAAGGAAGAAGGGAATCACCTACTAATGGGATGATGACTACCAAGAATCCTTCAAATTTAACATCCATTATCTTCTACACCAACCAGTCCTACTACCTCTAGTGGATGGGAGGCCACTCGTCTTATATGTGGCATACAAGAAACACTCACTGGCTGCCCTCCTAAAGTAGATGAATGATGCAAGGTGTGAGAACAGTTTGTACTCCATCAACCTTACTATGCTGTGTACTGAGACATGATACTATGATGTTGATAAGAACTTCCTTCCACTCATCTTCATAGTAAAAAATCTAAGACATTACATATAGAACCACGAAGTCCATATAGTCTCTCATATTGGTCCGATCAAGTATGTCCTTGGCCATCCCATTTGACTTGGCACTTGGCCTGATGGTAGTTCATTCAGAAGAAATATGAAATTGAGATTGTATCTCAGGAATTAATGAAATAGAAAGATGTAGTAGATTTCCTTGCAGCACATCCTGCCTCAGAGAATACATAAGTGGACACTGAGCTTCCAAATGATGAGGTCTTTTATGCCCAGAAAACTCTCTGAAAATGAGAGATATATTTTTATTGATACTCTTAAATTCATGATGGAAAAAGGATAGAAATCCAAATATTTAATTATGTTGTATTTGGGATTGAATTTGAATCTCAAGAACAATTAGTTTTGGCCTACTCTTTCTCACTATCCAATGAATTCACAAATAATGAGGCAAAATACCAAGCCTTCATTGTTTATATAGAAATATCCCTAAAAATGCATAGAGCTTACCTGAATATTAATGGGGATTCAAAAATAGTATTAAAGAACATGAATGGATAATATTTTATAAAAATTGAACAACATTCCCCTCCCACTTGCTACATTTGGGGACTGGTGCCAGAGTTCCCTTCATCCTACATTGCATCATGTTCTCCAATCAAAGAAAGGTCATTCAAACACATTGGCTAATGTATCAACATTCATCATCGACCCAGGTCAGGATGAATAAATATTCTATATTACACATTAAAGAATAGTATTTATAATCATCATAAATAATATGAATGAAATCAACCAGGTTAACACCAACCCAGATCATGATGAACCAATAACCACCCATGGGTGGATGGTTCCCCTGATCAATTATCTCCAAAATGAGACTCTCCAAATAAATCAAGCCTGAAGGGAATAGATTCAGAAGCATGTTGAAAACTTCACCCTGTTGGACTATCCAAATGAACCAATATCCCTCTACAAGAATAGATTTTTTTTGGAATCCTCTTCATATGAATAGAAAAAGGAGAGATTTCCACCATCATGGAGGAAGTTCATACGGGATCTTGTGGTGCCCCTAAATCATGGACCAGGATCTCCCACCAAATTAGGAGGTTGGTATATTACTGAAAAATAATCATACATGTCTTTGTGAAATTCACTATGAAATTTTATTTTTTGTATATCCATGAAAACATCTTTCATTAGCCCCTATAATTTATGCATACAACTACATATTCCTGGCATTTTTTTTGGGGGGAATGGATGTTGTAGAGCTATATCCCCCATCCAGGGATAAGTAGTTAAAGTACATAATTATTGATAATGACTTATTTTCCAAATGGGATAGAGAAATATCCTTCAAGGAAGTCATAATAAAGAATATTATCAAATTTCTAAGGTCTCATATCATCACTAGGTTCAGATTCCCTCACACAGTTTTGATGGACAATGATGCTAATTTCTATTCTACAAAGTTGAAGAAGATGTAGTAGGATGAAAATTTTAGTCTATGAATGAATCTGTCTATCATTCAAAAGAATTGAATGATAGATTCATTCAATAAGACACCGTCAAATATACTTCAGAATACGGTGAACAAGGATAAGAAGTCCAATCCACACACATGACATTAAAATGTACAAACTCATCCTGATCTGATGTTGTTAAATTATATGAACTCTTCCTGATCACATGAAATTAAAATACTCCAATTCATCCAAGTTACATGATGTTAAATTATACTATCTTTTCTCAGTTGCATGACTTTAAACTGCACAATATCCTCATGGCTGCAAGATGATAAATTACGGATATAAGTGCCCAATATTTTTATGATATAGATTTATTGTATAGAAAACCAAGAATTTTCTTACATTACTATTAAATCATTTCAAAGATAAACAACATAATAGTATTACACATAGAGGATCCAAACATTTAGTGTCCTGGTCAAACTAGTACCATGCATCACAAATACAACATCAAGCATAAACATTTATTTAATTTCTTCTTCTCTAGATTTTTATTGGCACTTTTCCTCTCCACAGTACATGTAACCACCTGGGGATATACATCAAAAGGGGTGACCTAGAAGCACAGTAAGAGGATAGTTAAGAACAATATAGCATGGGGTGAGCATAATCATAACATAGGAAAAAGATCATAAACATGAGAGGAGCATAAATAAAAGACTTGAAATGTGGCAATGCATAAAAATGAAACATCATGTCTTAGTGGTTAACTACCACACATACTTGTGAACCATGCTTGTATCATGTTCATACATCATTTCACATTTACTCATGAGATTCATCACTTTCCCCAATGCATTGGAGCACTGTATAATTTCGAGTGCACCCGTCACATTTAAACATTCATATTGCGCTATATAATTCCGGGAGCACCCGTCACATCATAACATTATAATTTATCATGAATTCCATGATGAACATATAAAATAAATCAACATAATGAAACCATGAAAAGGAATGGGTTTTATCTCATAAGAACACATTCCAAAATAATTAGGGAATAACATACATGTTACAATAACCGTCAATATTGAATGAGAGGTAAAAGGTGTGTTCTTGAAAGAAGAGTTCTTGTGGAAAACATTTGGTTTTTCATAAATACCATTGAAAAACATGTATATCTCATAAATGTAAATATAATGATAAACAACTGATTTTTAAGAAGTAAACATATCAAAATGGAGTGAAAGAGGGAGAACCCGAAGGAAGAAAATTGGGTTCGAGATTTCCCCTTACCTTGTATCTGAATGCTTCCTTCTCTTTAATGTCCTGTATAATGAAATTATATTCATTAATTAGAAATTAAAGAACCTTTTATATATTAATAAGGTTCATTCTGATTTCATTATGTCATTTTATGTTCCTTTTTATGAATTATATAGGTTAAAAACATTGTTTGGGGATGTTCGTTTTTTGGTTTTTCTTGGGTGGTTAACTTGTATTCATAAATTGAAGTTTGGGTAGAACATGGGAAAACATCCAGAAATGATATTAAATGTCATTAATGATATTAAAGGAGTTTGAATTATATTATAATTAATTATATTAGATCCATGTGGATGAATCCTTAGATAATAATTAAATGAATATTGTTTGGGTTAATTTGGGCGGTTTTTCAATCACAATGAAGTTGTTTTAATTTAACACTTAGTAATATGTTCATAAGTCAGTTACAGATCATTAAATAGGAAATAATAAATATAAAAGATTCTGGTTCAACCATAAAAATGGTTTCATGACCATATCTGAAGGTAGAAATGGAAGAAGAAATCATGTCGTTCTTGAAGGTGATAAATTAACACCTCACGAACAACGTTCTCTTTAATAAAATAAAAGGAAGAGGGAATGGGTGTTGGATGATATAATATACCATTAGAATCATAAAATTACAGTATCTGTATAATAGTGGAGTTACAATACCATTTGGATGAATATAGGTTGGGAGATATCCAGAAATGAACTTGAACTCGAAAGGAAATTAAAGGAGAAGAGGGAGAGAAATTACCTCTTGAATCCTTCCGATGAGAACCTCTTTAAGGGCCTAATCATGGTCTTTTGATGAGACCATCAGCTCTTGGAAGTGGGGGAGGGGATAGGGAAGGTTTTTAGGTAGAGTTTAGTGGTGTCTTGGGGCTTGAGAGGTGTGAGGAAATGAGGGTGTGATGGGTGGCTTTTATAGTGGAGGGGAGAGGGGTTTCCTTAATATAAAATTCATTAGTTTTTTAATTTCCCTCTAAGGAAAAGAATAGAGAGTATTGAATTCCCAAGAATAGTAATTTTATCATGTGATACAAAACCAAGTTGGCTTACATCAGCATAACATCATAAATGACTCAATTAATCCATTATTTAGCATTTATTGTGAATTATCAGATTCTACTATTCATTAAAAAATCAAGTATTTCAGAAAAATACCAAAACTATAACCCTACCATTTTTTGATGTGTAGAATCCAAAAATGAAGTCCATTTTTAAGAAATAATTTTCTAAATATTATTAATTTAATATTTAATTAAAATCATAATTTACTTAAAAAACATTTTTTATGATTTAAACTGATTTTATAGTGCTTTCAAAAATTATGTAGGGTCTTATAAAATTATCTAAAAACTATAAGACATTGATTTAATAAATAATGAATACATTTTTAAAAAAAAATTCCAATAAATTAATTAATTAGTTATAATTATTTATTTATGACTTACAAAATTCTAAAACGTTTACTAAGGTCAAATTGTCACTTTCTAAGATGTCTAAATTTTATTTAATAAATCATGGGTAAGGTTACTCTTATGTTGGATGATTTACTATTCATAAGAGTCATATTAATATTCATAAGGTTATGTTACTATTCCTAATTGTACGTTACTATTCACTGAAAATTATTTTTGTTTCATTAGACTCCAAAAATCATCTTGAGCATAACTCTGTATGTTGGATTTTTAAAATTCCAAACACAGATGTGACAAAATTATGTTTAAAGGTCACTTAGAACTTAGTAGTTCATTATGTTGTGTTTTCATGTTATTTTATGACATAAATATAAGAAGGGAATTTCCATTGAAAAACATTGGGTCGTTACATTCTTCCCCCCTTAAAAAATTTCACCCCCAAAATTTCACTTTACATAAACAGGTGAGGGTGTTTCTCCTTCATTGACTCTTCTGGTTCCCAAGTTGCTTCCTCAAACTTATGGTTCCTCCACAAAACTTTGACAATCTTGGTTGTCTTGTTATATAGAACCTTATCTCTATGATCCAAAATCTTTACTGGTTGCTCCTCATAGGAGAGATCATCTTCCAACTGGACCACCTTTGAGTTTAGTACATGTGAGGGGTCTAGTATGTACTTCCTCAGTAGTGATACATGAAACACATCATGAACATGATCCATATTTGGTGGAAGTGAAAGACGATAGGCCATGGCTTCTATGCTGTTAAGGAATTCAAAGGGGCCAATATACATTGGGCTTAGATTCCCTTTCTTCCTGAATCGCATGACTCTCTTCCATGGAGATATTTGAAGGAAGACTTTATCTCCAACGTCGAACTCCATGTCCCTTCGACGGTTGTTAGCATAGATATTTTTCCAACTTTGAGCATCTTTGATGTGTTTCTGGATGACTTGAACCTTCTCTATCATCTCTTGAACAAGATCGGTTCCAAGTAGCTTTCTTTCTCCAACTTCATCCCAACAGGTTGGAATTCTACATCGCTTTCCATACATAGCTTTATATGGATCCATCTGAATACTTGAGTGGAAGATATTGTTGTATGAAAACTCAACCAATGGGGGATGCTGATCCCATCCACCTTTTAATTCTACAGATCAGGCTCTTAGCATACATTCAAGCATCTAAATAGTCCTTTCAGATTGGCAATCAGTTTGGGGGTGATAGGCCTGACTTAAATTTAATTCAGTACTCAATGAATGTTGAAGGCTCCTCTAGAATTTAGATGTGAACCTTGGATCACGGTCAGACACAATTGAGAGTGGAACACCGTGAAATCTCACCACTTCCTTCACATATATCTTTTCAAGTTGTTCAAGTGAGAGGTCTTTCCAAATAGTGATAAAATGGTCAGTCTTGGTGAGTCGGTCAACCACAACCCATATCGAATTATTTCTCTTTGATGTCTTTGGGAGACCCATGAAAAGTCCATAGTAACATTTTCCCATTTCCACATGGATATAGGAAATTACTGCATCATACCCTTGGACTTTTGTCGCTTAGCTTTAACTTGCTAACATACAAATAACCTTGATATATATTCCGCAATCTCCTTCTTCATGTTATCCTACTAGAAGTGTTCTCGGAGATCACGGTACATCTTGGTACTCCTAGGATGGATAGAAAAATTTGAGCTATGTGCATTATCCAATAGCATCTTCATTATCCCGGGTGATGAAGGCACACAAAGCCGCATTCCAAAATGAATAACACCATCATCGTCGATATGGAACTCTGGAAGATTCCCTTCCTTTAGTGCATTCACCCTCTTTTGTATCTCCACATCATCCCTTTGTGCATCCTTAATCTTCTCCTAGATGGATGGTTTCACAATCATTTGGGCAAGGTAGGATGTATCTGCTACCCTTATGATTTCCAAATCCATCTTTTACATATCTAAGAAGATAGGGTCTTTTTCAATCCACAGCATGGATAGAGTAGAAGGTTCTTTTCTACTTAGAGTATCAACTACCTTGTTCACTATTCCAGGATGCTACTGAATAGTGAAATCATAATCCTTGATTATCCCTAACTATCTCCTTTGACGCATGTTGAGCTCCTTTTTTGTGAACATATACTTTAGGCTCTTGTGGCTGGTGTATATGTCTCACTTCTCTCTATAAAGGTAGTGCCGCCAGATTTTCAAGGCAAAACATATGGCTGCCAGCTCTAGATCATGCATCGGGTAGTTCTGATCATGGATCTTTAACTATCATGAGGCAAATGCTATCACATTATCCTTTTTCATGAGTACACAACCCAAGCCTTTCTTTGAAGCATCACTGTATATCACAAAACATTCTCCACTTTTCGGTAGTGTGATTACAAGTGCAGTTATTGTCCTTCTCATTAGCTCCTTGAAGATTCCCTCACATTCTTCCGTCTAAAAATAATTTACCCCTTTCCTTGTTAACTTAGTTAGCGGGCTTGACAATTGTGAGAAGTTTCTCACAAAACTTCGATAGTACCCAGCTAATCCAAGAAAACTACGGATTTCTATGACACTAGAGGGCCTGGGCCATTCCTCAATTGCCTTTGTCTTTGAAGGATCCACATAAATTCCCTCACTTGTGATCAAATGTCCCAAGAACGTGACTTTCTTCATCCAAAAGTCACACTTTCTGAACTTGGAATAAAAAATATCCTTTCATAATGTCGCCAACAAAAGTCTTAGATGTTATTCATGTTCCTCCTTCCACTTGGAGTAGATGAGAGTATCATCGATAAACACTACCAAAAATTTTTCTAGGTAATGTATAATGATTCTATTCATCAAATCCATGAAGATTTCAGGGGAATTATAAAGTCCAAAGGGCATCACCAAAAACTCATAGTGCCCATACCTTGTCCGGAAGGCAGTCTTCTTAATATCTTCCTTATTTAACTTTACCTGATGATATCGAGAATGAAGATCCACCTTTGATAAGTATTGAGCTCCTCTTAACTGGTCGAACAAGTCATCAATCCTTGGGAGAGGATAATAGTTCTTTATGGTGTTCTTGTTGAGTTCCCAATAATTGATACACATCCACATTGTTACATCCTTCTTCTTCACATAGAGCACTAGTGCACCCCAAGTTGATGCACTAGGGCATATGAACCCTTTGTCCAGATGCTCTTGCAGCTGCTTCTTTAACTCCTCCAGTTCGATAGGATCTATCCTATAGGGACACTTTGAGATAAGAGTATCTCCAGGTATAAGTTAAATTGCAAAATCTACCTCAAGATCTGAGGGAATTCCGAGTAACTCTTTGGGAAATACATCATCGTATTCCCTCGTGATGGGAATTTCCTCAAGGTTGGAACTTTCCTTCGACTCAACCATTTGGTCGAGGTATGCTTCTTCATAGGGAATCAACACCCACACCATTAAAGGATTTTTCAAAGTATATTCATGATCTTACTTGCATTTGTAGAGGATCATGGGATGGTTTTGAATATGAAAAGATATTTCCTTTTCCCGACAGTTTATATGTGCTATATATAACAAGATCCAAATTCATTCCCATTATAGTGTCAAATTCCACCAAGGGAAGTATTACGAGATTTTCCGAAAGCATCTTGCCACATATGCCGACATGAGAAGAGTCAAACATTTGGGATGCAATGATTGCACCACATAGTGTTTTTACAAATATCTCTATTTCAAGGTTTTGGGGCTTCAATTCTATAGTTCTAGCAAACTTTAAAGATATAAAAGAATGCGTTGAACTAGAATCAAATAAGACTTTTTACATTCTTGTGTGAATATGAAGTGTACCTTGTATGAATTCATTATCATGCTCCACCTCTGTAGTTGTGATGGAATAATCCTTTCCTTGTTACTTTGGATTTGGTGGCTGCTGATGCTGATTACCCTCGAGAACTCGAGGATTAGTGCACTGGTTTGCATAGTGCCCTAGCTCCCAACAGTTGTAGCATTGAACTATGAGTGGTTTTCTCCTTTCATCAGCAACATTCTCCTTCCTTTTCATGTCTTTTCGACACTCTTGAGAATGGTGACCTTATTTTCCACACTTGAAGCATTTCCCCTTCCCTTTGAGGTAGTTCCCATGGTGCAACTTTCCACATTTTTGGCATGTGGGTCGTTGATTTTTCTTCCTGCCTTTGTCATTAGATCCACCATCATGAAACTCCATCTTTATTTTCTTATCACTATAGCCATGGGACCATTCTCCAAACTCCATCTCCAATTTGAGAGCACACCGAACAACTTCTTAATAACTCCCAAAGTCCTGAATTGCAAGAGCCTTTTGATGTTGTGGTTTTAATACACTAAAGAATCTATCAATTTTTCTATCATTGTTGATAACAAAACCCAAAGCGTACCTTGAAAGCCTTGTGAAATTCTCTTTATAGGTTGTGACAGATTCTATTTCTTTTTTCTTGAGATTAATAAATTCTCTCCCCATCATTGTGCGAAGAGTTCGTGGGAAGTACTTATTACGAAACATTATTTTAATGTCTTCCCATTCCATCTCTTCAATTTATTCCCTTGGCTTGGTGTTCTTAATCAAATCCCACCATTGATCGGCTTCTCCATCTAGACGATAAACGTCTGGAGTAACCTTCTCCATCTTAAAACAGTGAAGAACAAAAAAGATCTTCTCCATGGAGTTGACCAACTGTTCTCCAACTAGTTCATCGGAAGATCCACTAAATGTCGGTGGTCATTGTCGCACAAAACATTTGATATCCAGTTGCTCCCTCTTTGGTGAAGGTGTGTGTTCCCCATTATTATGGTTATTGTTTATAACTTGAGATAATTGGGTAAGAATCGCCATGAAGTTTTTAAATGCACCTCCCAAATCATTGGGGATGTCATTTGGTCAATCATTGCATTGGCCCTCGCAAGAGTTGTTGGCCTGATTTCTCCTGGTTCCCACCATTTTGTAAAATAGAAATGGTTAAAACAAAACATATGTAAACAAGTCATGAATACATAAATTATTCATTTGAAAAAATTATACTAAAAGAATAACATATGGGATCCCTATTTAAATACTCTTGTGTGCATATTTGTACTTAATCTCATACTAGAGGTTTTATCTAGGGTTCATTAATCCTAATTCCCAAATTAACTAAACCTTGCCTCTGATACCAACTATAGTGACCCAAGCCTTTTCTTAAATTAATATTAAATCATTTCAAAGATAAAAAACATAATATCATTACACATATAGGATCAAAAGGTTTAGTGTCTTGGGAAAACTATGACCATACATAACATAAACAACATCAAGCAGAAATATTTTTTTAATTTCTTCTTCTCTATCTTTTTATTGGCACTTGTCCTCTCCTTAGTACATATAGCCACCTGAGGATATAATTCAAAATGGGTGAGCTAGAAGACCAGTAAGAGAATAGTTAAGAACAATATAGTATGGGGTGAGCATAATCATAACATAGGAAAACGATCATGAACTTGAGAGGAGCGTAAATAAAAGACTTGAAATGTGGCAATGCATAAAAATGAAACATCATGTCTTAGTGGTTAACTACCACACATAATTTTGAAACAAGCTATAATTTGGTTCACAAATCATTTTACATTTACTAATGAGATTACTCACTTTACACAATGCATTGGAGTGCTGTATAATTTCGGGCGCACCCATCACATTTAAACATTCATATTGCACTATATAATTCCGGGCGCACCTGTCACATCATAACCTTTTCATTTATCATGCATGACACGATGAACATATAACATAAATTAACATAATTAACCCATGAAAAGGAATGGGTTTCATCTCATAAAAACACATTCATAAACATTGGGTTCCCAAAAGAATGAGGTAATAACATACATGTTACAAGAACCGTCAATCTTGAATGAGAGGTAAAAGGTGTGTTCATTGAAAGAAGAGTTCTTTTGGAAAACATTTGGTTTTTCAGAAATACCAATGAAAAAAATTTATATCCCATAAAATTAAAGATAATTTTGAATAAATTATTTTTAAGAAGTAAACATATCAAAATGGAGTGAAAGAGGGAGAACCCAAAGGAAGAAACTTGGGTTCGAGATTTCCCCTTACCTTGTATCTGAATGCTTACTTCTAATTAATGTCCTATATAATGACATTATATTCATTAATTAGAAATTATAGAACCTTTTATAAATTAATAGGGTTCATTATGGTTTAATTATTTCATTTTATGTTCCTTTGGATGACTTATAGAGTTTAAAAACATTGTTCGGGGAAGTTCATTTTTATGGTTTTTCTTGGGTGGTTCACCTGTATTCATAAATTGATGTTCGGGTAGAACATGAGTAAACATCCAGAAATGATATTACAGGAGTTTTAATTATCTTCTAATGAATTATATTATATCCATTTGGATGAATCATTAGATAAGAATTAAATGAAGATAGTTTGGGTTAATTTGGTTGGTTTTTCGATCACAATGAAGTTGTTTTAATTTATCACTTAGTAATATGTACATAAGTTAGTTACAGAACTTTAAATAGGAAATAATAAATATAAAATATTCTGGTTCAACCATAAAAATGGTTTAATGAATAGATCTGAAGGTAGAAATGGAGGAAGAAAGCATGTCGTTCTTGATGGTGATAAATTAACACCTCACGAACAACGTTCTCTTTAATAAAATAAAAGGAAGAGGGAAAGGGGGTTGGATGATATAATGTCCCATTAGAATCATAAAATTAAATTATATGTACAATAATTGAGTTAAAATACCATTTGGATGAATATAGGTTGGGAGAGATCAAGAAATGAACTTAAACATGAAAGGAACTTAAAGGAGAAGAGGGAAAGAAATTACCGCTTGAATCCTTCTCTTGAGAACCTCATTAAGGGCATAATATTGGTCTTTTGATGAGACCAATAGATCTTGGACGTGGTTGACGGGATAGGGAAGGTGTTTGGGAAGATTTTAGAGGATTCTTGGAGCTTGAGAGGTGTGAGGAAATGAGTGTGTGAAGGGTGGCTTTTATAGTGGAGGGGAGAGAGATTTCCTTAATATAAAATTCATTAGTTTATTAATTTCCCCTAAGACAAGGAATAGTGAGTCTTGAATGATCAAGAATAGTAATTTTTTCATGTTATACCGAACCAAGTGGGATTACATCATCATAACATCATCGATGACTCAATTAATCCATTATTTAGCATTTATTGTGAATTATCAGATTCTACTATTCATCAAAAATTCAAGTATTTCAGAAAAATCACAAAAATTTAACCCTACCATTTTTCGATGTCTAGAATCCAAAAATGAAGTCCATTTTTCAAAAATAATTTTCTGAATATTATTAATTTAATATTTAATTAAAATCATGATTTACTTAAAAAACAATTTTTATGATTAAAACTGATTTTATAGTACTTTCAAAAATTATGTAGGGTCTTATAAAATTATCTAAAAACTATAAAAAATTGATTTGATAAATAATGAATACATTTTAAGAAATTACATTTTCTTTTAAATTAATTAATTAGTTTTAATTAATTATTTATGACTTACAAAATTCCAAAATGTTTACTGAGGTCAAATTGTCACTTTCTAAGATGTCTAAATTTTATTTAATTAATCATGGGTAAGGTTACTCTTATGTTGTATGATTTACTATTCATAAGGGTCATATTACTATTCATAAGGGTATGTTACTATTCCTAATGGTAAGTTACTATTTACTGAAAATTATTTTTGTTTCAATAGACTCCAAAAATCATCTTGAGCACAACCATGTGTGTCGAATTTTTAAAATTCCAAATACAAAAGTGACAAACTTATGTTTAAAGGCCACGTATCACATATTAGTTCATTATGTTGTGTTTTCATGTTATATTATGACATAAATATAAGAAGGAAATTTTCATTGAAAAACATTGGGTCGTTACATCTTGGATGTCTTCTATTAATTGTTACAATAAGATAAGATGGAGCTACACAAAACACTGACATAACTTTTGGCATACACAACACTATTCTTGTCTTGTTTTATACCCAATTTCAACTTATTTTGATAGAATTAATTTCACGCAATCCCAGTTTAAGTGAACAACTAAATGTTATTATGTTCTCTTATAACCTAGCCTCTATAATGACAGATATGAATAGTAGTAAGTACATTATAAAAATATTCCTTACACATGTATATATAAAACTAATTATTCAGTGAAAATTTAATTATAAATAAAAACAAAACCCTTTTAAATATAAGAAAAAGTTTTTCTGAAAAACTATTTAAATGAAAAATAAGTGAGTTTATAAAATTATAAAATTAATCATTATTGAAATATATATTTTATATATTCAATATAATGTTTAAAATTAATCTTATATGTTTTATAAACATTATATATGAACAAATTCAATTTCCTAGATAAAATAAGTATTTTAAAAAAATCAGTTTTTCTGCTGTTTAATGGTGCACCCATTTAAAATTATTTTATTGAAAGGTTTTTATATTATATTTGAAAAATTAAATTTATCCTTGTATTTTTTATATAAAAATTTACTTTGGATGAATTTTTGAAATTATTTTGACAATTTTCATGTTTTGATTAATAGTACAAATATACTAAATTTTAATTGAAAACAACGTTTTTCATCGAAATAATTTATATGGTTAAGTTATAGTATTTAAAATTTTTAAAGTATAAATAGATTATATTTCTAACATTTAATATAATTTAGGTCATTTTCTATAATTTTACATTTTATTTTGATATAATTTTTTTTTAATATTTTATAATGTTTTATCTTTTAAAACATGTTTACTTTTTCAAAAAATGAGATTAATTTTTAATTAATTACTGAAAATTATATATTTTTTATTTTTAACAATGGATGACATAATTATAATCAATGGATTCATTTTATTTTAATATTTTCCTTTTATTTTTGGGTATTATGAATAGTAACTTTAATATTTTTATTAATATAGTAATAATGTAAATTGGTTAATTAAGGGTAAAAATAATATTATAAATTTACCCTAATGTTTTTACTAATATTATTAGATGAGTGTGTTTTGATCTAAATCATCCTTGGTTCTAAATGGTATCCTTTGGAAGAAACATGGATGAGATTAGGCCATTTAATATATTTTATTTAATGAAAAGCTAAATATGCCTTACTCAAATTTTATTAAATTTATTATTTTCAATATAAGGTTATAGAAAATATAAATTTTACTTTAAATAGTCATTTGAAATCTAGAATGTTTTTATTTATCATGATAATTAATTTGAAATTTTTTGAAAATAAATAACCACCTTAAAGGTTATACACTTATGATGAAGAAATTATTTAATTGATGAAAAATCAACAAAATATTTTTTATTAAAATGATAATAACAATTAAAATATAGAAACACTTGAAAAAATATTATTGGTTGAGTATATATCGACTTTAATCATCTATGTGTTGAGTTATTGGCCATTTGGATCCATATGTAAAATATTATGACACATGTAATATTTTATTTAAAGTGATGTTAAAGTTGTCGCATTCATGTTTTTATATATATAACATTTTTAATGTTGTATTTTGCAAAATATATATGAAACTATAAGTATTATTATGAAATATATAGGATTTATATTCTTTAAAGTATTTTATTTTTTATTTTTATTTAATAAATAATTATATTAAATAATTACCCAAAGCTGATGTAGTAATTATTTGATTAGTAGAAATATCAAATTAATGTTATAAAAAATATAAAAAAAAATATAATTTTGGATAATTAATATATGAAATGAAATATATATATTACCTTAACCCCTTAGGTATATACCAAAATATTTGGTTCGAGGATAAAATTTTATCTTGATATTTTAAAAAATACAAGAAATTTATAGTTCGTAGTTGACACTATTGATATTTTTTCCAAATAATGATTTATTAAATTATTTAAAAATCATAATATATTTTTAAAAATATAAATACATTTTTAATGGTCTTAAATACTTAAAATAGTTCATTTATGGTCTAATTTAAATCTAATATGTAAAAATTACACTATTTAAATATTTAACAATTTGTTACCATAGTAAAAATTAAAATAAAAGAACTAAGAAAATATTAAAATGATGAGGTTTAAATTAACAAAAAAAATATTTTGAACTTTATTTTTTGATGAAATTTAAACATTATATCATTTAATACTCTATGTTATCAAACTATGGAGTTTTTTATGGGTTTTTTATTTTATTATAAATTAATATTTTTAGATATTCTAAATGTGCCCCTCACTTCAATTATAAAAGGGAACATCCTCCCTCAGAACTTCACTTAGCATTGATCCTTCAATATAGGCTATCATAATCCCATTTCCATTATAAAATTCCCTAGTAAAATTATAGAGGTTATGGTCTTCTCAAAAGACAAACTCTATTTCCTTTAAGAGGAGATCTATAGGGAGCTCGTCGAAGAAGAGGTAATATCCTTTACCAATTCTTTCAAATTTATTTCTTTTTCTACTTCCTCTTCCTGAGTTATGTCTATTATAATGTAAAAACTCTAGAGCCAAATATATTTTCCTATATTCTGAGATGTTATTATGATTATGGATCTACAATATTCCACATTTTATTCATCCTATAGAAAAGAAAATCACCACGCATGCGTATGTATAGCTTATCGTGTCCACGTCATGGTGTAACATGTTTTTCACCACCAAATTACATGGATAGGTATAATGAAGTAAATAATAACTATATATGATTATTATAAGAATATATTGATTCTATAACAATATATTTACCATCCACTTAAATACCACTCCATAATTAATGGACTTATATTTTCGCTCGTGCGTACGTACGACCAACTGTCTCCACGATACAGTGGGATTCATTCTACATGATCCTCATTAATGTGTGATTATATAAATATTTATAATTAATAAATATGATATATATTATATTAATAAAATTATTAAATTGATATAATTATAACTAAATAATAGTAACATGATCTTATCGGACCAAACATGTGCAAGAGAAGAAAGTAGTTAAAACCTGAAGGACAAGTGATAATCTTATTAACAAATGGGTAATAATATGATCACATATGATATTTAAAATATGAATATGATTATAGAATAAGTTAATGAAATTATTTAAACCCTTATATAGGAGTTTCATACATGTACGAAGGAACCCATACCTAATGTAAGTGATAATTTCTCAATCACATTATTATCTTAGATTGATTATATGTAAGTATTTACTGGGTTATATTTTTCCTCAATGTACATGTTTCCTAAATATGTATTCCAAAATATTACTTCTATTCTAATAATAAATTTTAATGTAAATTTTACCCATTAGTGAATTTTTATTAAATGGTAATAGAGTAATATTTTGTCATTTTTAATATAACTTTCTTTTTGACTTATTCAACAAAAGTACAAGTATGATTTTTTCTATTAACATACACGGCATGAATGGTTTTTTACGTTTTCATAATGAATTATTTCCATGAATATTTTTCTATAATATTTAATTTTTATTTACAAATATATTATTTTCTATTAAAATTGTGTAGCATTTTGATAAAAAAATTGAATAAGAAATGTTATTTTCATCAAGAATTAATTTTAAGTGTTCAATAAAAATTATTTTCCATTTAAGATAGAATTATTTAATAGGGTTGTGTTTGAAGTATAAAATCCTTTTTATTACTATGGTTTTATTATTTTTATTATGGAATTATATTTATGAAATACATTTTTTTACATAGATTGTGTTAAGATGGGATGATATTTTAGAAACTCTATTCTTTACTTGGGTTATGCTTGGATGAATGATTAATGATTTTGTGAAACATGTAAGAATGGTTTCATTATGATATGGTTGGGACCTATATCTCCCTAAAATGAATTGGGTAAAGATTTATATCTCATAATATTCATAGGAATGGAACTTTAAATGATCCCAGTTTAGAAATACAGGGCTGTAATGTGCAGTGAACTCGGTTCAGTAAATGACTTTGTCCACTATGATGGTCTTGGCATTGAGCCTTGGATATTATTGAATTGATTTTCTATGTTTATATTTTTTCCTCAATTATATGTTTTGTTCTAATTCAATTTTCTCCTGTATTATGTTCTCTATGATTTATACCTTATGAACTGTCAATATTTATTTCATGACTCAAGATTTTGATATATGTTATATGTGGTTTGATTTTCAAAAGATATTTTCTTGTTTTTACATTCTTTTGATCAGTTTTTGTTTCATACATTTCATTTTACTTTTACTGAGAATCTAATATCACCATTTTCAAATGTTTTTTCCACTAGATATAAATAATATTTTTAGGTTGGAAAACCAAAGGGGAAGATACTTTTGGGAGATGTTGAAGAGCTTTCACTACATTAGAAGAATGTGTTCAATATTTCCAAATTCAATAAACATGTGCAGTATTTGGGCATCTATTTGTGTGATGTATTAAGTACTTTAAAAAATTTATATAATGTTCATGTATTTCAAGATTGGGGCATTGTAGTTGGCATTATATTGAAGGATTATTCAACCATTAGATAATAGGATGCAAAAAAATTAGTGAGATCCCTAGAAATATTTCAAAGGATATGTCCAGGGATGTCCCGAAGGATAAGTCAAAGTATAGGTTAAAATTCAAGATTTTGGTGAGTATAATGGTTAAACTAGTACCAATTCTATTATATTAGAGATTTAAATAACTTAACCTTCATTATATTATTTCCCTAGTATTATTTTAAACCTCACACTATTATTTTTATGTTTTAGTCAATCGTTGGAACCTGAAGAAACCATGTTAATGGGATATGAAATGATTTTACTCCTAAAGAAATAAATTTCATGGGAGCTAAAATGAAAAATATTATATCTATACTTACACAAGATATGAATCATTCTCCCCTTCCAAATTAGTAGAGAATGGAACACCATTTTGTTGAGTCCTTTATGAGGCAACATCCACTTTATTTTAGTGTGTCTTCGGATCCAGTTGTTTCTGAACAATGGATTTGTACTAGTAAAAAGATATTTTCTATCCTTCAATTTTTGGAACATGAAAAATTCATTTTTGATACTTATCATTTATAAGGATAAGTAGAAAAATGGTGGAATCTAATCAATAATATGAGGGAGTGTGATGAAATTGAATTCATGGAATGGGATGAGTTCAAGAACTTATTTTTTGATAAGTAAATTCCTATTATTCATCATATAAAGAAGAAAAAATAGTTCCAAGAGATTATTGAAAAGGTAAATGTATCTATTGGTGAATATGAGGAAAATTTAACTATACATTCAAGGTACGCTTCTAGAGTTATCATCCAACATGAAAGTATGGTAGATCAAATCTTCAGTGGCTTAAAACCAAGTATTCGAAGGGTTTTTTCCATAAGAGACATTACTAGATATGAATAGGTTGTTTATTGTGATATTAATATATATATTTAATTTTGAGTTAGACATCAATATCAAGGTTTTGAAAAGAAAGAGAAGATGGATTTCAGGGGAAAATATAAAGACCTTAGGGAAAAGAAGATGAGCATTTATTTATGATCAATGTGTGGAAAGAAGCATGCAGGATTTTGTCTTAAAGGGACTAAAAAATGTTTTACTATGGAAAATAAAATCATTGGGAAGTTTAGTACTAAAGTAATTATAAAATTATATCTATTTATTTGAGTAGAGAAAAGTCTACATAGAATTCACCTCCCACACTTCAATGCTACAAGTGTAATGAAATGGGTCATTATGATAACCAATGCCCTGATCCAACGGTTATCAATGATGATTTAAATCAATAACCTCTTAAGGAAAAATATAAAGTAAAATCATATGTGTTCACTATTAGAAATGTAAAACATGATAAATAAGTAGTGTAATGATTCAGTGTTTATGTAATGGGATTCTAGAATAATGATGTAGAATTAATATTATGGTATTATGGAATAAAGAAATTTCTATATATTAGTCCACTATGGGTTTTCCATTTGTAATTAAGTGTATATGTTGAGTGGTACTGGTAACCATGAAAAGTAATTCATATATTTTTTGTAAAAAATTAAAGGAAGTATAGCCCTTAATATGTGCATAATGATGGGAAAAGGAAAAAAGAAACGTTTGATAGTATTAATGACCTCCAGGCTGATACGATGAAAAAGTGAATTATGATATCATGGATTGTGTATATTTAGTTTTTTAAATATATGGTATGTGGAAATATTTATGTTTTGATATCATGCATGTCTTCACTAAGGTTTTATGGTAATTCAAGTTATTACCATGTTTCAAGAAAAAAGGCGATGAAGGCATTCACATGTTTGGGATGTGACCAACAAGAGATACATTATAATATATAGGGAATAGATGTTATTTTCAGTTTGTGAACCTAATTATAATGTTTTTTATTTTCACTAATTAAATGTATTTTATTTTTATCAATTTATAAAAAAAAATAGTTAAACTTCAGATGATGTTTTATAATCTCACAATAAAAGGACTTACAAATTTTTGATTACTTTTTCTTAGCTTTTCTTAGACATATATAATTAACTATCATCCTATTTATGGATCACATGATATAATAATGCATCAAGAATTCAACAACATTTAGGGTAATAATATATGAAGTATAAATTGATCAATTCCCAAGGAAAGGATGATATTAAACTTAATTAAGCAAGTATTTTTCTCATTCTTAAACTCTAGTGAAAGGATATTAACATAATAAATGTTATCCTAGTACCTTTATTTTTGATGAATCAAATTTATTCTTAAATCGTCACATATTTATGGTTTTTTTGATTATTAACTTTCCCTTAACTTTCTTCTCTATAACTCTATATCAGAACATAATAGTTAAATTTCTTTTTCATATCCATGTTTTCACCTTCCACCAATGTTATCCTTTGTGGAAACCTAGTTATGAGTGAATTTGGGTAACCATTATGATTCTCACATTCCTTTTGAAAAGCGAGTTTTATTATTAATTTTTTCATGTCTGTTTCTATGAAAGAAACCATCAACTATTAATTATTTTATAACCGAGATGAATTTTGAGGGAGAAATTCATTTTAAGAGGTGTATAATGTAAGAGCCCAGTATTTTTAAGATATAGATTTTTTTTTATATCTTACATTGTATGCTACACTAAGATAAGATTTCACTACACACAACACTGACTTAGCTTGTGGTATGCAAAACACTGTTCTTGGTTTTTGTTACACACAATTTGAAGCTCTTTTTATAGAATTCATTTCACCTAAGACCCAGTTTAAGTGCACGACTAAATATTATTATGTTACTATATAACCTTGCCAACATAATGGCGGATAAGAATAGCAGTAACAAAATTATTAAAAAATAATTACATAAAAACACACAAACACACACACACACACACACACACATATATATAATTAATTATTTGGTAATTAATTAATTAAAAATAAAAATAAAACCATTTTTAAATAAAATGTTTTTTTCGGAAAAATTATTAAAATCAAAATAAGTGAGTTTATAAAATAATAAAATCACTATTTATTGTTTTTTGTAATGAAAAATATATTTAATATATTTCATTTAATGATTAAAATTAAGATTATATGTTTTATAAAATCACTATTTATTGTTTGATCATGGCGCACCTGTACTATCAGTTTGACAGTGGCGCACCTGTTTCTTTTCATCATGGGCATGGACTGGTTATCTACAGTCCATGCTCAGATCAACTATATTAGGGGAAAAGTGTGGTGTATCTGCACGGATGAGACCAGGTTCACCTTCATCGGTGATAAGGGAGCCTTTGTAGTGTAGGATGGACTTACGCAGAAGAGAGGGAAGCCGATCACACATCAGTTGGCTAGTCTCATCCTAGGAGCGGTTGATGTGTGGAGTCTGAGTTTTCCTGTTGTGGTGGATCAGTATGCAGACGTTTCTTCTAATGATGTTCCAGGACTACCTCCTCACAGAGAGGTCAACTTCTACATAGAGCTATACCCTGGGACATCACTGATATCTACTCCATCATATCAGATGGCTCCTGCTGAGCTTCGTGAGCTACGGGTACAGCTGGAGGACTTGTAGGGAAATGGATTCATCTGACCCAGTGTTTCACCCCGGGCTTCTCCGATTCTGTTCTCCAAGAAGGCGGATGGGAGCTTACGAATATGTGTCGACTATCGTCACCTGAATCAGGTGACCATAAAGAACAAGTACCCACTCCCAAGGATTGACGACCTATTTGATCAGCTCATGGGAGCACGATGGTTCTCAAAGATAGACCTCAGGTCAGGCTATCACCAACTCAGAGTTCGAGATGACGATGTGCATAAGACGACCTTCAGGTGTCGGTATGGCCACTAAGAGTTCTTGGTTATGCCCTTCGGCGTAAACAATGCACCAGTAGTGTTCATGAGTCTCAGGAACAGGATCTTCCAGCCTTACCTCGATCATTTTGTCATAGTCTTCATTGACAACATACTGATTTACTTGACTACTGAGGAGGAGCACGCCTACCACTTGCGGGTTGTACTAGACACACTCCAAGAGCACCAGCATTATGGTAATCTCTCAAAATTCTAGTTCTGGATTCGAGAGGTACATTTCTTGGGACACGTCATCTCGGAGGCTAGGGTTGCAGTGGACCCAGCAAAGATCGAGGCAATACTTGCTTGGGAGCCACCCAGAAGCATGAAGAAGGTGAGGAGTTTTCTAATTCTGGATGGGTACTATTGAAGAGTTTTTCCAGACATCTGTAGATTTGCATCACCACTTTCAGCTTTGACTAAGAAGGTGAAACCCTTCATGTGGTCAGATAGATGTCAGCAGAGCGTTCAGGAGTTGAGACATAGATTGACCAGTGCGCCTATATTGAGGATACCAGAGGAGGGAATAGGTTTGGTATTTTACTGCGATTCATCAGGGACTAGACTCGGGTTTGTCTTGATGTAGGAGCGAGCAGCGATCACTTATGGTTCACGACAGTTGAGACAACACAAGCAGAACTACTCTACCCACTACCTGGAGTTAGCAGCAGTGGTCTTCGCCTAGAATATGTGGTGACACTATCTTATGGAAAAATGATTTACAGTCTACTATGACCACCAGAGTCTCAGGTATATCTTCTCACAGAAGCATCTGAACCTGAGACAGCGGCGATGGATCGATCTCCTCTAGTATTATGATTTTGAGATAGTCTATAATCCTGGGAAGGGGAATGTTGTGGCTGATGCTCTCAGCAGGAGATCGGGCATTCAACTACTAGGAGAGGCGACATAGAAGCTAGCCGCATTGCAGATATCCTTTGTGGACAGAGATGGATCAGCCTCTCTAAAGTCTCTCACAGTCACACCTCCTCTCCTTCAGTGAGTCAGTGAGGAACTGTGTGGGGAAGTTGATGAAGAGACGTGACGTGCTCAGATATTCACAGGGAAGGTGCCTGATGGGTTTTCTGAAGGAGGGGAGCACGTCATCCTCTTTAGGGGACGTACTATGGTACCAGTTGCATTACATGAGGAAGTGCTGATGGAGTTTCACACTTCCCCTCTTGCGGTACATCTAGGAGTAGTGAAGATGTACCAGGATCTCAGATGACAACACTGGTGGCCAGACATGAAGAAGGTTGTAGCAGAGTTCGTTTCACGATGCCTCACTTTTCCGCAAGTTAAGGTGGAGCACCAGGTACCAGCGGGCTTGGTACAGCCCTTAGAGGTCCTGGAGTGGATGTGGGATGGGATATCCATGGATTTCGTAACGGGGATTCCACGTACATCCAGAGGACACGACTCTATCTGGGTGATCATCGACCGATTGAACTAGTCTTCCCACTTCCTACTGATCAGAGAGTAAGGCTCAGTAGAGAGATTGGGATGCCTCTATATCTAGGAGATCGTACAACTTCATGGTGTTCCATCGTCTATCATCTCCGATCGAGACACTCGCTTAACTTCACGGCTTTGGAAGGGATTACAGGAGGCTTTTGGGACGCAGCTACGTCTGAGCACCACCTTCCATCCTCAGATGGATGGCTAGAGGGAGAGGAAAATTCAGACTCTCAAGGACATGCTCTGTGCATGTGTCATTGAATTTGGTCGTAGCCGGGAGGATCACCTACCCTTGGTGGAGTTTGCGTACAACAACAACTACCACTACACCATCGGGATGGAACCTTATGAGGCACTGTACGGCCGAGCTTGAAGATCACCTCTGTGCTAGACAGACCTTGGGGTGTCAGCACTTGTGGAACTAGAGATGGTTTAGGCTACGATGGAGAAGGTGCAGATCATCTAGGAGCAGATGAGGACTGCACAGAGCAGACAGAATTCCTATGCTGATAGGAGACAGAGACCACTGGAGTTCGAGGATGGCGACCACATTTTCTTATGGGTCTTACCTTGTCCTAGATTAGGGAGATTTGGCCAGGGCGAAAAATTATCTTTGCACTTCATCGAACCATTCCAGGTCCTCAGTAGGGTAGGCGAGGTGGCATACCGCCTGGCCCTTCCACCTCAGTTGCACCGGGTGCATGACGTCTTCCACATATCTCAGATGAGTAGATACATGCATGATCCATCACACATCATCGATCACTAGGATCTGGACATCGATGATGGGGCGACATTCACGGAGGTCCCAGTGGAGATCGAGGATCGACAGGAGCGGGTACTACATGGATGGCCGATTCCTCTGGTGCACATTCATTTGCAGCACAAGAACCTCCAAGAGAGCATATGGGAGCGATAGGTTCAAATGTGTGCTCAGTACCCTCATTTGTTCCCCTAGTTTATGTTGTTGCATTATGGGGACGTAAATCCCTGAGGTGGGGGTAATGTAAAGACCCGAAAATTTCAATGAAATTTTTTTCTTAGATTATTTGGAATTTTATGAGTACAAATTTTCTGACAGCACCTGATTCTAAGGCCCGGTGTTCCCGGGATAATTTTTTGAAGTTTATCTCGGGTAAGTTTAGTGAACAAATGAGCGGGTTTTTCTGTCTTTTAAACCATTGCTCGAAATTGAAATCTGAGGGCACTGACGAAATCACAGCGCTGGTATTCTCTTAATGGGACCTTTACCACAGTTTTGTTCTCTGTGGGTTGAAAGTTAATAATTGAAAATTTAGAATAAAAGAAATAAAATTTGTAGTACACAATTTTATTTATACCTGTGGTAGTTATATCCTACAAAGGGGAGTTAAGGGTGGGACCCACAACCACCTAACAACCCATGTGTGGATATTTGTGAGGTGGGGCCCACACGAGCCCCGACCTTTCATCTTCCCTAAACTCACTTAACCCCCATTTATTTAATTCTTTGACATCTCCCCTTATTGAATGAGAAATCTTCCTCTCCCTCTCTCTCTCTCTTTATTGTTTTCAAACACACCTTAATTAATGAATTCACCCCCTTCAATTAATTAATTAATTAATTTGAATTTTGAATTTCGAGTGTTAATAAAATAATAGCCATATCTATTATTTTATTTTGGCACACGTTGTGTTGGAAGGATATTTGAGAGAGCTCTTGTGTAAAAGAAGAAGATAGTTCCTTTTTCGTTGAAGAACACCATCCTTCCATGAAGAACGATGTCTCTACGATGAAGAATGATGAATCCATGAAGAGCGACAAAGTTCCTTACATCCTCTTCTCCGCAACTAGTGTGGAGACGCCGCTTCCTCCTCTGACACACTCCGACGTCATCTACAAATCCTCTCCCCACGACGCCGTCTTCCGCGACGCCTGACGTACGATGTCAATTATCGAGGTAGGGGGATTATATACAATTTTAGTTGATTATAATTGTTCCTGTTCTTTGTTGAATTTTCTGAAACGAATTCGGCAAACTGTTACAACCTAACACAGAGGGCGTGGGCTGAATGCACACGGCCTGAAGACCCTCCGTAGTTTCTTTTATTTGTGATTGAGACCATGTCAGAAAAATCTGGTGACGAATAGAGGTGGATGCAAACGAAGGTTCCAACCGCGTGAGGAATAACCGTGGCCTGCAACCACGGGCCGCTTGACCGGGAAATAACCGGCTGGCTATAGCCGGCCAGGCCGAAGGGAGGAACCATGGCGCCGCGCTGTGGAAGACCGTAGCCTGTGTTTCTCAAGCCGCTTCGGTGGAAGAACCGGTCGGCCCGTCGTCCGGCCAAGCGGAGGAAAGTCGTGGCGCAGAAAGGGTGCAGCGCCGGACGAACTGCAACCTTCCCATGTGGTCCGTTTGCGCCAAGAAGGCGGGCCAGCTTCGGCCGGCCAGTTAGGGAGGGTGACACCGCTTGTCGCCGCCAGTTCGGGAAGCCGGGGGGCGGCGCCCCACTGGGTCGGGCCGTGCCCCCTCGGGTCGGGTCGCACCCCTTGAGCTGAGCCGCACATTTCATCGGTCCGGTCCGACACACCTGATGGTTCAGACCCACCAAAACTGGGTTAACCCGACCTGTCAGCCCACTGGGCTTCACGGGCCGAGCCCGTTTTCACTTAAACGTGAATAACTTAAACACCGCACGTACGATCGACGCACTGTCTACGGCACTGGGACCCTCACGAAGAGGCAGTCCTTTTTCGATACTCTAAGTGAGCATTGGAAGACTTTGGGGAATGGCTGGGTTTGAAATGAGCGTATTTTTAACTGGGCCCCTGGAACAAAAAAGCCAATATCTTTCAGACCGGGCATCCGATTGACGCACCGTCTATCGCGTTGAGTTTTTTTGACGAGACGGAACATTGGGGTACATCAACTCCGGACTTTGTGATAGTTGATGTATCAAACGCCCTTGGCTAGAGGAGCAGACCCTACTAGAATTGAGTGTGTTGTGTGTGGGAACCCTTGATCTGGCTGCGACTATGACGACTACTATGCTGGGATCCTCCGTGGGTTCGACGACGATGACCAATGTACATGGATCCTCCATGGGTTCGGCAGCGATGACGACTGTACTTGGATCCTCCGTGGGTTTTTCCACAATGACTACTATACATGGATCCTCTGTGGGTTTGGCAGCGTTGAAGACTGTAATTGGGTCCTACGTGGGTTCGGCAGTGACGAATTCTGTACTAGGGTCCTACGTGGGTTTGGTAGAGGAGATGATTCAGAGGATACATCTAATCATCTCCACCCCACTTCATGAGTAGTATATCTGTGTGATCTGATTCTTGACTTGCAATCATTACCAATGGTGTGATTGACTTCCTTCTTGTGTGGACTGGGTTGTGCCTGGGCTTGAGAGATGGAGCCAAACTGGAATTGATGACTTATGTATATGTATGGTCATATACATAAGTAGATTCAGTTGATACTTCGTGATCATATCTTTCCTTTATGTTTTATCCTTCGTGTATTCTGGGAGACCTTCAAGGGTCTCAGGGTCTCTACTGATTATTGTATACTCACCCATGCACGGGCTATTCTTGCACCACTTTTTGTTGGATGCAGATGACAGACAGCACTGATCGAGGTGGTGGTTTGTGGAGTTGGACGGTACCCAGAGGTGGACCACTTAGTGGGACGTACACGGGGCGGACAGCTGGACCTGAGGAGTTGTGGACACCATCTATACCCACCCTTTAGGTTGGATATCCGGAGGAAGACTTAGTGGTTTCCGCTTTACTTTACCGCAGTTGTACTTTCTTTTCAGTTGTACTGTACTTTCTGTTGGGTTTGTATAATGGCCCATTTACTTTTCAGCACTTACTTTTGTACTCATTTTTACTTAGTACTTACTTCACTTGCATACTCTGTTGTGTTTGTTTACTTTTATAAATGCAATTCCTTCCCTTTTACCAGGATTTACACCTTCGGTGCGAGTCGCCAACCCCTAGCCTATAGAAGGAAGGTCTGGGGTAGTCAAAGCACGGGCCCCGAGGACAGGTCGTGACAGGTTCATGGTTGTCCCCACCATAATAACCACCTATAAAAACCATTATGGTCGTCCCTAAATAATATTAATGTTGTTTATACCTAACCATACCAATTTACATGAAAGAACATTGTTCGGTCCTCCTTTGTCCATCCTCTCACAAACACTCTTGGCTACACTCATTGAAATGCTATTATATCAACTAAACAAGATGGTTAAATCTCCCCCAAATGAATCATAGATTCATCCAAATACCTACACCATAGTAATAAATTAACACATAGTGTAGTTGCTTCGTTGGGTCCTCAACCACCAATACTAGCTTTGATACTCTCACCATGAGAACTGACTTACCAATTATTCAAATCACTCACAAATCATAGCAATCTCCATCCTAAGACTAATTTTATGGTATGAACTCCATCCAAAATTGTATTTGAATACCAAATTGGGTACCTACCAAGGAACCAAAAAAATATTTAAATTACCAATACACTGGCATCCTAGATACATTATTATCATCCACAAACAAGTATGACCATATCCATGACTCTTTAAACACAACGGTTATAGCTTAGTGATCGATTAAATTATACCCATATAGGAGTATTCTTATCATCACACCATGGAATGAAAACTCTCAATTTTATATAGACCATTCAAAATCCATTACTAAACACAGTTACAAGACATGGTTGTCTCATTCATACCCAATAACCAATGAAAAATATTAGTCTCCACCCATTCCCGACTCACTTGAAGCATTATCTCAATTATAGTTAAACATTCACCCACAAATATGGTCACACCTTCTAACCCCCAATGGTGTGATACCCATAATACATCATCCCTTAAACCACTCATCAATCACCAAACTTGATTGCTCCAATAATCATATGCATGTCACTCATTCCGATTCACACTCATTCCATCCTAAAACCCATGTCAAGGAACAATATATGGTAAACCGTAGCTTAATTATCTAATATATTCAGGATTCCACCATCTATTTTTGGTAAACATCTCTAATAAAAACCATTAACATTGATCCACTATGTCAAAAATTTCTCCATAAAATCCATCAATCCTCTACCCACACAATTTTTCCCACTGATCCATAACCAAATATGAATGGTTTATAGAAAACATAAAATTTTCCAAACACATGAAGTATTTTATTTCAAATCTTTATCAACCTTCACTATTCATTTCCTAAGAAAATTGATCCTCTAAATAACCCTGTCAAAAGCTGTTACGAACCATTTAACTCGGTCCCATATAAACCCAGTAGGTATAAATCCATGTATCCCCCAATTATAAAACTCAAATCACACACCCATGAGTCAAACATCATCAAACTTTGTCTTTAAAACATTAAAAAACATTCATGATCTCTCTAGTTATCAATATCAACAGTCTAAAAAATCCTCATTTAATCATTTCCATCTATCCTATCCTATGATCACATACCACTCGAGTATCATTCCAAAACCACATGAACATACCAATGCTATATCAATCTTATATCCTACCATCAAGGATCATGATCCACTTTCTCCTAAAAAATCACCCAAAATAAATTGGTCCTTTAATCCAATTTATCCTTCCATTTAAAACCATCTTTGATACAAAAAAACTCAAAATTATTTGTATCATTAAATCCCAAGGCATCACAAACTCAAGTCACCTCCAACTCTAGGGAGTGGATCTCCACCTATAATCGATGTATTAAACTACCCTTAAAGATTAGGGTGACATCTATATTCATATAATGATATATCTCCAATATGATTCCTAATAGGTAAAATCACATACATATGGTTCTATTAAGTAGAATTAAACTAAAAATATATATGGTAAAATACATATATGTTGTTGTAGAAACTTTAGGCAGTTGAATCAATTTTTTTAACTACTATAAAAAAAATACAGTGCCCAAACCAACCAACCAAGTGTTCATTATAATGCCATCTAATGCCTATATTGATCCACTAAAGGACATTATACATCTTGTACATGGAGAGACTATATTTACATTAATTAAAAATATCCCATGATGGGATCAAAACAACCTATCATCTAAAAGAAAATATTTTGGTTCAACTAAGTTAAATTTCACCCATGAATTATACAGGAAAACACAATATAAGTCGACATTAACATTTTAAACAATTGATCCCTTTATCATTAGTGAAATAAATCACTTACAAGAATAGAAATTTTATATGAATCCTATGTTCCAAATAATATAAATTTACACAAGATTCTTGAATCTATGGAACATGATCCAAAAAATGACAATTTCAAATACACACATCATAATTGAATAAATATATAACTCTAAAAATGAAATCCAAAAACAGAAACCATATAACCCTTATAACCATGACATAAAAATTTAAAAGTTTTAATGAACCACTAGTTTGAGGTCCATCAAATGCTTTAGCATATTATTATTCTCCATCTAATAGATCCCAAATAGTAATACATAATAATATATGATATTATATTACTTTGTGAAGCCCTGAATCTGAGACTACTCACTTGTGTCTAATCTATAGTGTCCTCTGATCTCAAGAGTTCCTCCCCATACACTAGAGGCTACTAAATACAATTGATGGTAAATGGTCATATGATATAGAAACTATACCCTAATATTATAGAAAACTAAATTGTAGAAATTACCAAATAGCATCCACAAAAAAATTATATATATATAAAACATACCCATGTTGTAAAAAATAGAAATATAGAAATACAACCATTAATTCCAATTGATCTCCCATTAATATACCAAATAAAAATTTTAATAAAAGATTTGGAGGTACCAATATTGTAACATCCCATAACATGTTAGGTTGAAACTTTCTTATGGAATTTAGACTTTATGTTTTTTTGGACATTGTTTTGAGAACATGGAATTTGAACTGGGTTTTAAGAGTTTGAGAATCTTGAAATGGTTTTTTGGGATAGGGACCAAGGATTGGATGATGACCCAGTGGTTTGAGAGGTCTCTACTGGAGTGGTTGGGGTTGGAAATTTTTGAAACCAACATCTCATCCCAATTGACATTGTGAATAGGTTATTCAAGAAATAGACATGGATTATGGGGTGGCTCATGTTGATTTAGGTAATCAATAATCACAGATAGGATTTAGATGAATTGGGTCTTAGGTTATCATTACATGAAACAATGTTTTACATAATAAACTATTACTAGAAAGTTTTTAAGTTGATTTAATGTTATTGGGTTGGTCTGGAACCCTTAAATTTCATTAAAATTAATTCCTTTTGAAAATATGGACATGAATGAAGGATTTATGCATTTAAGAGATCCAATGATATTATTTATTTAAAGAAAAAATAGGAATTTATCTTTTTGGATCCCTCTTGGTATATTATATCCCATGAAATTCCTAAATATACCTTTTCTCTTATAATCCCAATTGATTATGGTTTGTTTCCAATTAGGTAAACTAGTTTGAAATTATATTAGATCTTGATGGAATTGTGTGATAATGACATGACATTGGATTTTAGGGAAAAATTTCATTTTCTGATGATGAACATATACCATTTATGGATGTTTCAAAAAGGTTTTTTCTGTTTTTAATTATTTCTATGGTTTTTGGTAACTTTTTATTGAATTGACCATCAGAACATGGAATTGATTTGGATATTTTGATAATTTTAGAACTAGGATTACATTGGGACTACCTTGAACTCTATTGGAGGACATTATGACTAAGATAGATTATTCTATTTACTTATTCAAGATATTCCAAATTAATTATAATAAATTGGTTTATGTCTCGTTGTTGTGTGACAAGTTTTTTCCAATAACTTCATTAGATGTGTGATACGAACCTTCAATGGGCGGTTGGTCATATTTATGGCTAGATGACGATATATGGTATGTCGTGCAGTAAAGTATTCCTACACATTTGGATATATATTAAATTTAGTTTTTTAAATTAATTTTAATTTAGTTATAATTAATCATATTTGGGATTCTTATATGTCAGTAAAACCGCATGGTGATCGATGAAGGATGAATGGGCTTAGATGAATCAGTCCAAGTTATTAGTCCTTTCATAGTTGGTAATTGGATTAGTTTAAGGTAGGTGGTTTGGTGTACCAAAATTTATGGAACTATTCAATTCTATTGTAATATAATATGCGATCAATCCACCTTTGGGTGGTTTAACTTGAGTCCCGTGTAACATTTTTGAAACTAAATGGAACCCCAATATGATATTTGAATTGATTTGTCTGATTAAAATAAAAGGATAGACCAAGTTACATGGTAAATTAATTAATGAATTCCATAGATTAAATAATTAATTTAATATTCCAAATAAACTAAAAAGGTGATAAGAACTATAAAGTAACTTGTGTAATGGATAACTTCCTAGCCACTAATGGACAGGGTTGGAAAAGCTTTCTGTTGACTATCTACCTTACTACTGATCCTATGTTTAATGTTTTAACACATGAGGTGTACGAGTGTAGCCCCACTAAACTGTGATTTATTTTTTAATGGATGTGAATTTTTATAATTATGATAATGATTGTTTATTTGATGTTATTTTTTATCTATAATTTTCATCTTGAATCATATTATGTTGTTCTTCTATCTTGAAGTTGAGTGTACATGTTGATCCTCATAGACTATTCCCCAATGTGGATTTGTCAGATGTGTGGTCAACATGCTTTGAGATATCCCTTCAAGTGGAATATTCTAGTCTTGTTTTTGGAAAATCCCATCAAGGGGAATGTGTCAGGTGGCTAATCATTGTTCCTTCCAGCATGGAGTTGAAGTAGTAATGACTAGGGTTCATAGAAGCTTATTAAGTGAACCAAATATTTTCACATTGGTCATATTATTGACTTGGGTGTTGGTGATTATATTATATGTATTGAATTTATGAATTATCTATTTACTTTATTCATATATATGATTGTCACTTGAACATAGACTATATTTAATGGTCATGTACAAAAGCACATCAGTGTGTCCAACAGAGTTGTACTCACACCCTAAATATGTTGGCATGGAACTGGGGTATCGAAGGAGTCCATAGTTTTTATTGGTATAGGTTTGGTTGAGTCCTTGGGTTGATCATCTTGTAGGATAGCTCACTGTGAGTATAGAGATCAGGATATGGTAAGTATTTGAGTTATAATTCCTCCTTTTACTTTTGTACCTTTCTGTATTTGTGTATATGAGTACCCCAA
The DNA here is from genome assembly GCA_963277665.1 of Viscum album. NCBI lineage: Eukaryota > Viridiplantae > Streptophyta > Magnoliopsida > Santalales > Viscaceae > Viscum > Viscum album. The sequence continues at coordinate 2,138,359,225 of OY728138.1, forward strand.
TGGGAGATCAACTGTAATATTTGTAAGATTATTGAGTTCTTATACTATTTCATTCCATTTATATTTATTTATAAATATTTTTCTATATATATATTTTTATATTATTTCATGATGGGTTATTTATCTTTTTGTTCATTATAATGGAGGGTGTAGTCTCCCCAAAACTCTACTTAGAGCCTTGGTAATAGTCGGAATCCTTTGGCGTATGGGGAGGTGCGTATGAGGTCATGTGGAATTCTGGCTCAAACACAGGGATTTGGGTTAGCGTGTTATAAAACTTTATAAGAGTAGGTTATCTTATATTTCATATTTTGGGTGAGTTGGTAGATAGGTGAAATAGGAGATTTTTATTTCATTTGATGAAACTCAGTCTCGTGTGTTGTGAACACCATTTTTGGGGGTAGCACAGTTTAAAAGATGATGTTATTGATGTTATTGGTTAATGTTGTAATGGTTGTATATGATTTCACATAATGTGGCACACATAGATTTCTCTAGTTCATGAATTCATAAGGATTTGACTATTTGATATATAATTAAGAGGCATCATATGAATCATATTATTCATGTAGGTTCGACATAGAATATATGTTTCTTATGTTTCATTGTAAAAATGATATATGATTCATATTTTTTGTGTCAATATCATATACTATGTTACACATATGAGGTCTTTGTGATATTCATTCTGCTAGACTCAATCTTATATTTACTTATTATAACAAATCATGTGAGACTTATGGTGTACCTGAGTAATGACAGTGGTGAATATAACACTGATGATAATGATAAAAATGTTGGCGATGATGTAGTCCTTCTATGTTTAGGTGGTCAATATTACCTTGTTATGTAAATATAAAACACTAACTACCTTATTAAAGAACCTCTTATGAGTGGCCTATGTATTAGTGCAGTCCATATATGTTTTGGTGGTGAAGTATACCTTATAATGTCGCTGTCAAACATTAACTACTTAAATAAATAACCTCTTCTGAGTGGCATATGGATTGGTGTACTGTATTGTGGTTATAAGTATAAGCTATACATATTTTTCCATAAGCACATAGTGGAATCCTATTTTACCCATCCAACTGTCTCTGACTCTAAAAGTGGTTTCCAACAATTGAATCTGTCATAGAATATATTGAGAGATGTTCCCAGATAAATTTCTATTGGTGGTGACCCCCAGTGAAACATTATAAATGTTTCTTAAAATACCTAATGGCCAAAAATGTTACTCTGGTTACTAATAAGTTATTTTCACAAACTATGTGGATGTAACTTGAGTAATAATATTCCATGTGAAGGGATATTCATGGTTAATATCGAGGGGTAGTTTTCATTAGAGAAAATGATCTATGAATGTGAGTAATATTTAAAAAACATAGAAGAAGTTCATTAACGTTTTCTTGGAACCTGATAGTGTAGAGAAACTACAATTCTACAACACGTGAATCAATGTTGGTTTCTGGAGAATTATGATTTTTGTTGAATAAATGGATGGATAAGGTTTTTCATAGCCTATTAGTTCAGAATGAAACTATCATCTGGTGTTGAGTGAAGATCCTAGGTGGTTGAACCTAGGATGGTTGAGTGTGGGTGGGTTCTGAAAAGTATAAGCTAACACCTATGAGATGGGGTAGTTCCCCTGAAACTATATAGTAAGGAGTTTAAATTTCTAAATGTGAACACTACGAGTGGTTTTATTATAATTAGAACCATGTAAATCAAGGGTAGCTAATAGGCAAGTGATTCTATGTTGAAGGTATCTGACTTGAGAAATAATAAATCTCTTTATTGTAATGATTAATTTTTAATTCCTTGAAGGGAGAGACTTAATGAACAAGAATTCATGTGGTGGTTATGTGTAAGGTCAGTTGAATTAGTAAAAATGTGGTGGTTGGCTAACTATTGTGTATATTTTTAATTTTGTGTATGAACCTGATGTAGGTAGAAATGGTAGGTTACTAATGTTTGTAGATTATGATGAACTTGTTAATATAAACTAAATTATAGAAATAACCAAATATTATTAGAAAATAATGTTTTCAATACATAGAAACATACTATTAGGTCTACTAAATTATTATGGTTCAATAAGACTTAGTTTTCAATTAATAAATATGTCATCATTCAATATTTCATCATAAATTAGAGGATGACACCTGTCTGGGTTGAGAATCATAATCTAATCCTAGGTTGTGGGAGAATGATACACACACTGAGAATGGATCATTGAATGCAGTGGATTATGTTTTGTGCAACCTCGGTTTATTTTTAAAGACCCAAAATTTCCATGTAATTGTTTTTAATTAAATGGGAATTTTACGAGTCTGTGAAAATTGATGGTGCGTGATTCTGATGCCTGGAGTGCCCAGAATGAATTTCTGAACTTTGTTTTGTGTACATTCAGTAAATGTGCGAGCGGGTTTTTGTAGCTTTTGAACCGGAGCTTAGAATTGAAATTTGAGGACACCGTTAAACTTGCAGCACTGGTATTCCCTTAAAGCGACTTGCACCTCGACGGTAGTTGGTCGAGGGTGGTATTTTGTTTTCGTGTTTTTCGTGAAAGAATAAAATAAAATAAAAATGTTTATCATTTTTATTTGTTGAAACCTCCTTATAAATGTTGGTACCACCTTAACTAAAACCTCCCACATGGGTTATGGTTGTGGGGGCCACCCGAGTTTAAACTCCCCAATTTGTATTCCTAAAGGGGGGGGGGACCACCCGAACCCTCATAATGGGAGAAACCCTTAAACTCCCTCTTTAATGTGGAGAAGTCTCTTGAACTTACAGCACATTAATTATGACACACCCCTTAATTAATTATGACAATTAAATGTGTCTACAATTTAATTTGAAAACATAATTTAATTGGGGTTGGCTCCTCACTTTTTTTTGGTTGAGAGAAATCATTGGAGAAAGGGAGGATTTTGGAGGATCGTTCTATCCCAATGAAGAATGCAAACTTCTTCTCAAACAAAGGACTTCTCCTCCAAACGAATAATTCCATCTTCAAAAAATAACGTTCTTTAGAGCCAATAAGGAGGATGTTGCACAAGATGGGATCAGAGTCGTGTGGCGGGTGTGATGAACGTTGACATCTTCAACTTCTTTCACATTCCAACATCAATGAACCATCGAGGTAGGTATTGTTGTTTGAATTCCCCCTTATCCATTTAGTTAAATTCTTCATGATTCAAGAAAAAATTGTAAACCTCTTGCTACCCCTATAATGCGGAGGGTGCGGGCCAAACAAACATGGCCTGGACTCTCCACAAACCCCTGTGTTTTTTATGAAATCTTTGCGACAAAGGAAGACAACATCCAGAGTCCAGCCTCACAACGAGGGCCACGGTGTTCGTCCACGCAGCTCGGTGAATAAGGAGTCGCATATTATGCTATGGCGACAAATGTAGGACAACCGATCGAGCTGGCCCCCAGTGAAGGTGCGGCCCGCGACCGTCCCATGCGGAGAAGACGGATGGCCATCCGGCCAGCCACGATGGCACCCCGTCGCACCATGGCTCTCATGCCAAACGAGGGACTTACCCAAGTAGATCCTCCTTCAATCCATCAAGAAACCCCTTTAATTTTCCTCCAAAATGAGCTAGGGAGCTCCCCCAACCTCTGAAAACTAGAACTCCCACGTGAGCCATGAGTGGGAGGAAGAATGAGGGGAAATGTAAAATCCGGAGTGGCCTGGATATAAAAACCCAAACTTTAAGTGGCCGCATGATTACCTCCCACGATTTGGAACATTGTGCACCAACTGTGCAGTTACCACCATCTCACTGAGGGACTTCGCATAGCTTTCCCGCACTGTCTGAAAAACCGTGCGCCGCCCGTGTGGATCCCACTATCACGACTAATAACTTACAAATTGGGAGTCTGATTGATGCACCGTCTATTGCATTGAGAACCCAATGACATGGCATAACTTTTGGATACTTCTTCATGGGACTTCATGGCAGTTGGAGTATTGACCAGTGGCTAGAGGAGTGAACCCTCCTAAAGACAAGCGGGCTTAGTGTGAGAACCATGTAGCTGGCTGTGATGATGTACTGGGTTCCTATGTGGGTCTGACGACATACTATATATGTATTAGGATACTGTGTCTGACGACGTACTAGAGATGTACTAGGATCATGTGTGGGTATGACGACATACTGGAGATGTACTAGGATCCTCTGTGGGTCTAGTGACGTATTGGAGATGTACTAGGATCCTGTGTGGGTATGATGACGTACTGGAGATGTACAAGGATCATGTGTGGGTCTAACAGCATACTGGAGATATACTAGGATCTTGTGTGGGTCTGACGATGTATAGGAGATATACTAGGATCCTTTGTGGGTCTGACGACGTACTGGAAATGTACTAGGATCCTATTAGGGTCTAACGACATACTAATGATGTACTGGGATCTTGTTTGGGAATGAAGATGTACTGACTCTGTACTAGGATCCTGTGTGAATTTGAAGATGTACTACGATCCTTTGTGGGTCTTTCTATTAATAGAGTGAGATGAATTAGTAGTTACATCTAATCATCCCCACTATTGTACTTATGTTATACCTGGAGTGAGATGAGTCTATACCTCTGTGGCACTTTCCTTCATGGTGATACCTTGGTGGTATTATTCTGTGTGGCGTACCTGTGTGGTACTTACCTTCGTGGTTTTCCTTCCATTGTGGAATAGTTGATCTTTGGCCTTTGAGCTTGACCCTGTGTTTCCTCTTGATTGAGATCGGTATACTTGATAACTTAGGTATATGTATGGGCATATACCATGGTAGGTTTGTCAGTTGATTTCATTCTTTTTGGATTATACTTTGTGGATTTTGTGATACCTTGAGGGTCTCGGGGTCCCTACTGAGTATCGTTATACTCACCCCTACATGGGATATGCCTACACCTTGTTGTGCTTGGTGCAGACGATGGACAACGCTGACTGAGGATGAGGGTACCAGGACTAGACATAGCTCGGAGGTGGACCTAGATGAGGCGTACCACAAAGACAACTGTTTGAGAGTTGTACCTACCCTTCAGGTAGGATCCTTGGTGGGTGTTCACAAGAGCTATTTAGTTTACTTGTTCTTTTCCGTTTTCTTTTACTTTCCACTCGGGCTTGTATTCTGGCCCCTTTTTACTTATTGTACACACTCTGTTTGCTATACAGTTTACTTGTGATCATATCTTGTTGTGTGCTTGGTTATGTGAGTTTAAAGGTTATAAAGGCAATGCCTTCCTAGTATTCGGGAATGCTCCTTCAGTGATAGTCTCCATCCCCTGGCCTATTGAAGTTCGGATTAGGGTAGTCATGACACGGGCCCTGGGAGTCAGGTCGTGAAAAATTGGTATCATAGGAGTCTGTTATATTGAAGAACTAGGACTCTGATCTTTTCTATGAAGCAATAGTGTTAAGTGTAATGAGTGTGGTTTCTAGTTTAGGGTGTCCAGTGTTGGTGTGGTGGATATCGTATCCATACACTAGGACCCTAACTTATGATTTCCGACTCAGTTCATGAAAACACTGATTTTGTGTGTGTTTTCAAGAGTTTCCTTTGTGATCTCTTTGGGTCAGCTCACCAGGTATAACTTATTGACCGTGGCGTACGTGTTTCTTTTCAGGATGCCTCCACACAGACAGCTAGCTAGGGTTCCAAGAGTAGTATGCACTGATAGCCCACCGAGCGACGAAGCCTCGGTGCAGGACCCTTTTCCAGTAGAGGCACCTGCAGAGGCACCAACGTTCCCATTACCGATTGGGTCACCGATGCCACCAGCCCCCGCAGTAGAGATTGCATGCCACTTGAGAGTGTTCCAAAGTTCTACTGCTAGAGGCCACCCAGGTTCAGGTGTGAGATGGACCCACCAGTGGCTGAGGATTGGTTGGAGGCCGTAGTTAGAGTCTTCCGAATAGGAGGGACACCAGTTGATATCATGGTGATTCTCGCCACCAGTCTTCTACAAGCAGTAGCAGGAAAAAGGTAGATTTTTATGATCTAGGTTCACAATGTGGTGACACTCCTCTGGGAAGACTTCGAGAGCCTGTATCAGGAAGATTTTGTCCTAGAAACTCTTCATGCAGTGCGCACACATGAGCTTCTTCATCAACAATAGGGCAGCATGACTGTGGATCAGTAGTCAGCGTGGTTCACAAACCTCTCATGCTACTCCACTGATATGGTAAAAGACAATTTCTTCAGGGCCCGAACCTTCGATCAGGGACTCAGGTAGAAGATCAGGGCTTCTATGATCTCACTAAGCATTCTGACATAGGCGGGAGTGTTAGAGAGAGCCCTCTTAGTGGAGAGATTTCTTACTGAGTAGCCACCATTAGTGAGACCCACCACCGGTCGTCACATAGTTGAGTCTTCTATAGCTGACAGTAGACAGATGTCACATAGGCCCAAGAGGACTAGGCATACAGGTGGACGACCACATGACTTAGGATCGGTTGTGCGGGGCACCAGGGACCAAGCCAGTCATGCGAGGGGTAGGCAGTGTTTCACATGCGGAAAGAAGGGTCACATGGCTCGTGACTGTCCGACCCTCCATACAGAAGATCAGAAGATGGTTGAGGGACCACCCAGGCAGAGACAGAGGTTCGACCAAGGAGGTCCTTAGGGAGTAGGAAGATGTGTCAGAGGATCTGGCCGTGTAGTTGGTGGTGGGAGACGATTCGAGATGTTACCACCACCACCACCAAGTGGTCCACCCTGACCACAGGGAGCATGAGGACAGGGGCGAGCTCAACTCCAGGTAGTTGAGGCTTACGATCACAGCGCTCCGGATATGATACAAGGTACGGTCTGTGTCTACTCCACCTTAGCTGGAGTACTTATAGACACATGTTCCAGTCATTCTTTTATTGCCACTACCCTCATTCAGAGCTCATAGATTCAGACAGAGCTGTTGGCTCAATACATAATGCTAGAGACTCCTACGAGAGTGGATTCAACAATTACACATTGGTGCCGATAGTTCTAGCTTACACTAAGGTGAGAGCTTTGGCTGGGATCACATAGTAGTGACGTCGAGGCCTTACGATGTCATCTAGGGTATGGACTAGTTATCTACATTCCATGCTCACATTGACTGTCTTTGGTGCAATTTGTGGTGTGTTCGCATGGATGTGACCAGGTTTACGTTCACTGATGAGAAGGGAGCCTTTGCAGCATAGGATGGAATTACCTGTAAGAGGGTGCAGCTGATTACACATCAATTGGCTAGCCTTACCCTCGGAGTCTTTGATGTGGAGAGTCTAACTTATCTCGTAGCGGTGGACCAGTACGTGGATGTTTTCCCTGATGATATTACGGGTCTACCTCCTCACAAAGAGGTGGACTTTTACATTGAATTGTACCTCAGGATGACACCAATATCTACACCATCATATCGGATGGCTTCCGCGGAGCTTTGTGAGCTACGGGTACAACTGGAGGACATTCAGGGGAAGGGATTTATTCAGATCAGTTTTTTTCCTTGGGAAGCCCCGATTTTGTTTTCCAAGAAAGCATATGGGAGCTTGAGGCTTTGTGTTGACTATCGGTGCCAGAACCAGGTGACTGTGAAGAACAAGTACCCACTCCCAAGGGTTGACGACCTCTTTGATCAGATAAAGGGAGCATGGTGGTTCTCGAAGATAGACCTCAGATCAAGCTATCACCAGCTCAGAGTATGAGATGAGGATGTGAAGAAGATGACTTTTAGATGTTGGTACAACCATTATGAGTTTTTGGTCATGTCGTTTGGTGTGACCAATGCTCCAACAGTGTTCATGGGAATCATTAACAGAATCTTTCAGCCATACCTGGATTGCATTGTAGTAGTCTCCATCGACAATATTCAGATCTACTCGGCTACTGAGGAGGAGCATGCCTATCATTTACATATAGTTATGGACACACTCTATGTAACGACCCAAAGTTTCATTAATGGAAAATACCTCTTGATCCAGTTAAATGTCTCTTTATGAAAAATGTTTTTATAGGATGTCAACTTCTTTGGTTTTATGTTAAGAATTTTGACCATTTCTAATATAGCTATTGGACAGTGATCACATGATTAGTATAAATATAGGACTTTAACAAATCCAATTTACTCAGACAAAAGAAGCGATGGCCTCATCCCGTAGAATTGCCCCATACGAAGCCCATTTGTTGGAGCACAGAAAAGAGGTGGCATCCTTGGGCTTCGCTCTTGACCAAGCCCAAGATAAGATTTATCATGTCAAGCTCAAACGTGACCATCTACGGGAAAAGTGGAAGTTGATTGAAATTACCACTCGAGTGATGTTATCCGAGCCACCCCAAGAGTCTGTCACCATCGCACACTTTACCCTTAGGTCTTATGAGGCTATTTTAAGGTTTTATGTAACAAATATGTAGTACTATGTTCATGTACATTATTTTTTTTATATAATAATGAATATAATTTCTAGTCATTTTTGATACATTGTAAATAGTTTTTAATGTACAAATGGTGTTTTTAGTTATTATTTAATTAAGAAATATATTTTTATTAAATTAAGGTATTTTTTAATTAAATAATATTTTAATAAAATAATATTATTTATATTAAATTAATTTTTATTAAATAAAAATGATCTTATAATTTTATGAATGCAATTAAAATTTTTATTAAGGTTTGAAAGCCATTTCTGTCAAAACCCGTGAATTTTCGATAAATGTCAGTTTTTATTTTAAAAGTGAAAATTCACATATTTAGAAAAATTTATAGATAAAATAAATTTTATTTTTGGAATCCGGACCTCGAAATTATCCAACGGTTAATTTTTCATAATTTTCTGAGACAGTCAAATTTTTGGGTAAAAATTAAATACTGTTTAAATATATAATGTGTTTTATGACATCATAATGACCCAATAGTGATGTAATAAAATACTATAATATTTATGTTAGGACAATATATTTTTTAAAATTAAAATAATGTGATTTTGGGTTTGTTTAACTTACTTTTCAAAGCATTAATGGACCCCTCAAGACTTATTCAACACTTTGCCTTTTTAAATTAATTTAAATGGGAGTGTGACTCACCTCCACTTAAGAAACCTTATTATTTTAAGAAGTTCGTACTTTGGACTTATAAAATATTGTTTTCCTCTTCCCTTTTACAAAAACCATGGGCAAAAACCATGGTATGGTTTGTGGTTTGGATTAATTTAATATAAGGGGTCCCAAACCTAAATAATAAAGAATTCCCTCACCTTTCCTATATAAACCCACCCAAGCTCCCACTTCCTCCTCACTCAAAGCCTTTGGAGTTCGTCCAAACTCTGACCTACTCTCTCTATAATCCTCCCAAGGTGCCCGAATCTCCCAAGAAGCCTCTCACAAGACTCTCTCTAGCCTTTGGAAGCACACTTCCAAGTAAGGGTTTTTTCTTCCTTTCTCATTTTTGATCAATTTTATTTAAGTTGTTTTGCCTTTTAATTTCAATTATGAATGTTGGGTTATGGTTTCACACCTCCCTCATACTTCCCTATTTATGTTTTAATTATGGGAGACCATTTCTCTCTCATTAAATGCCTCCCATGTACACCCGTTACTATGCCGAAATTCCGAAAGGAACTTCTCTCTCCTCTTTTATATTCAAGCAATACTTTTGTATCATGAATCTAAATTCCATTACAATTGTTGGGACATGTATCTATATGAACTCCTTACTTTCCATTACATGTAAATATTATGAGGAACCTCTTTCTCTCTCATCGGCCTTTTTTATGAATTCTTATGTCACACCGTTAGGCTGCCGAAATCGCACCGATTTTCTAAGCCAATGTCATTGTGTAGTGAATACCATGCCCATTTATCCATCAAGGGTATTCACCTTTATGAACATTTACATATTTATTGTAAATTTTCATGCATGAATTCCACATTCCTTTATCGTGGAATAAATGATTATGTTTTATGAATCCATGTTTTATGATCAATGTGGCGCACTTATGCATGAAATGAAATGTTTCAGAAGGGTGCGCCCTTATAGCGCTCCAATGCATTGGGTAAAGTATAGTATCATGATACGTCATGTGCAATGAGTGTTGACTCATGCTAATTCAAGTGAAATGAGGGTTTACCCGTGCTTTATGTGCAATGAGGATTTACTCATGCTCCATGTGCAATGGGCCTTGGCTCATGCTAATTCCATGTTAAGTGTTGTTGCCACATTTTCATGTTATGATTATCATGCTTTATCATGACTTTATGTTCATGTTTATTTTATGCTCTATTGATACTCATATTTTCTTACATGTATTGTACTCCTCATGTTATTCCATGTGCACTCCCTTTCTGGGCTTTATAGCTCACCCTTTTCTTATGCATGTCCTCAGGTTATCCCATACAATGCTAAGTGCGAGGGAATGTAGTGGTCATGTAAAGGAAGTTTTCAATAAAGATGTTGTATTTCATGTTTTAAGTTTTTATATAATGATTCTAATCCCCAAAGACACTAAAAATCTCTATCTTCTTTGTTGTATCAAGTGATGTTTTATGTAATAAATCTTGTTTAAGTTGTAATAAAAAGCAGGGTTGTCATAGTTGGTATCAGAGGATAGGTTTAGTTATTTTTGGGATTAGGAAACCCTAGTATAGCCTTATAGACAAGAGTAAGTATAATAAAAATATCCCTATGTTTTGGTAAGTACTGAGTAAGTGGTTTATCAGACAAATACATCCCTGTCTGGATACGAGCAGGTAGAGGCGGCTCTGGCACAGATGTATCCTAGGGGTAAAACCCAAAAACACCGCTTTGATCTAGACTCGAACAGGAACTGGTGCACAACAATGGGGCTTGATTCACTCTTGGTAACGACACTCTCGGGGGATATGTTTTGATAAATTCACAGGCTTAGTATGAACCCTTATTATGGGAATTAAAAAAATGCCCCTAAGAATATATGTTAGAAATTAGATCATGAAAAGACTAGATTGAAGCCTATAGAATCACGAGTTAAAGAAATGAAAGTTTATTTATAAGTCATCAAATTTTGTCTTTGGATTACCCTTTATGTGTTACCCCTAACTTTCTTTTTATTCCAGCCAATGGCCGGTAATATGAGGACTCGGGCTAACAACCGTTGTGAAGATCAGTGTGATGACTGTACTAATGAGATGCCCAATCCAATGGGAGCGGGAATCACGAACTTTGTCACGCTTCTCTCCCAGCTAACTCAAGTTTTGAATAGAAACACGGGTCAAGAGGAATGTTCAACCCCCCCTAAGAAATAACAAGTCGCTATCAAGAGCTTCATGAGACAAAGGCCTCCTACCTTTAGTGGATCATCTGATCCCACGATCGTTGAACAATGGATCAACTCCATTGAAAAGATATTCTCCATCCTTCAATGTTCTGAACATGAGAAGGTTCTTCTGGCCACTTATCGTATGGAGGGTGAAGTTGATCAATAGTGGAAGTAGATCAAAAATACGAAGTCTGAGGAGGAGATCAAGGTGTTGGAATAGAAGGATTTCTAGAAGATGTTTTTCAATAAATATTTGCTGCGCACCGTCCATCTTAAGATGGAAAGGGACTTCCTTTCCCTCAAGTAAAAAGATTAAGAATATGTTGGAGCGTACAATGAAAACTTCAAAAGACTTTCACGATGCACTTCTGGCTTTGTTGTTACCCCCGAATGCAAGGTTGACCGCTTCTTTGGTCAGCTGAAGCCTAGCTTGTGGAAAGCATTAGCGATCCGGGACTTCGACAGCTATGAGAAAATTGTCCGATGTGCCCTCAAGGTCTAAATGGAGATCGGGGAATCACAAGGGTATCATGGGGACAAGAAGCGTAAGGTGGACTTCAATACTGGTGGTCCGATGGATAAATCCAATGGTGCTAAGAAGATCCAGCACCCCACTTGCCCAAAGTGCAGAAAGAAGCACCCTGGAAATTATCTTAAGGGGATGAGAAAATGCTTCAGGTGTGGAAAAGAAGGGAACCTAGCTATTAACTGTCAGCAAGAAGGACCCGCGGTTGCGATAGAGGAGAGGAACGCTCCGTTCGAACCTCAACGTGTTGTTCAATGCTACAAATGCAAAGAACCGGGTCATTTTGAAAATCAGTTCCCTAATCCAAGGGTTTTCGGAGGCAACCAACAACCTCCAAGATAGCAAGGAAGAGATTTTTCCATCACCTCTATTGAAGTGAACCCCAAAAACGAAGTGGTGACAGGTACGCTAGTTATTCATTCAAGAATAGAGAACGTACTTTTTGATTCAGGTTCTACGCATTCTTTTATATCTCGAAAGTTTAGTAGAACAATACCAGCACCACCACAAATCATGGAAGTAAAGATGTCAGTGAGTACGGAAAATGGGGCAATCATTTCATCCCATGAATATAATTCCTCCCCTATTATAATCTGTGGATTGAATTTCCTAGAAAACCTCTTCATACTCCCTCTGGTGGAATTTGATGCAATTCTTGGCATGGATTGGCTTTCCTTATATAGATCCAATATAAATTGTCAGGAGTGGGAAATCACACTCCATATGGAGAATCGACCCCCGATTCTTTACAAGTGTTAGGAAGAAGATGAATCTCTTTTAGATCCATCATCTCAATCATGGATATTACTGCCTTATGAGCATGCGTATCTGGCTTAGATGATTGAGTCCAAGGAAGAAACCATCCTTGAAGAAATGCCTATTGTGAGGGAATTCACTGAAGTGTTTCCCGAGGAACTGCCTGGTATTCCTCCTATAAGAGATATTGAGTTCTCAATTGAACTTATACTTGGGGAGCTACCAATATCCAAGACTCCATATATAATGGCTATTGTTGAGCTTGAAGAGCTAAAGAAACAACTACAGGAGAATCTGGATAAAGGGTTTATACGCCCAAGTGCTTCACCATGGGGTGCACCAGTCCTCTTCATCAAGAAGAAGGATGGGTCAATGCATATTTTCATTGATTATCGTGAACTTAAAAAAATCACGATAAATAACACGTATCCTCTCCCAAGAATTGATGAATTGTTTGATCAGTTGTGTGGAGCACAATACTTCTCCAAGGTCGATTTGCGGTCGGGATATTATCAAGTAAGGGTGAAGAAGGAAGATGTCCCCAAGACTGCTTTTCGTACAAGATATGGGCACTATGAATTCATAGTAATGCCTTTTGGACTCACCAATGCTCCATAAATATTCATGGACTTGATGAATAGAGTCTTTAGAGATTACCTTGACAAATTTGTGGTAGTCTTTATAGATGATATTCTAATATACTCCAAAACCAAGGAGGATCATGAGGAGCATTTAAAAATTGTAATAGAGACTTTGTGCAAGGAGAAGCTCTATGCCAAGTACAACAAGTGTGAGTTCTGGTTGAAGGAGGTCTCATTCTTGGGCCATATCATCACAAGCAATGGGATATCTGTAGACCCCTCCAAAACAGATGCAATTGAGGGATGTTCGAGGCAAAAATCGGTAATGGATATCCGTAGCTTCTTGGGGTTAGCTAGATATTATCGATGATTTTTGAGAAACTTCTCATGATTGTCTAACCCTCTTACCAAGATAACTCGAAAGGGAGTAAAGTTTTCTTGGAGTGATGAATGCGAATAAAGCTTCAAGGAGTTCAAAAGGAGGCTTATCACTGCGCCCGTGCTCACTTTACGCACAAGTGGGGAACTTTTTGTGGTATTCAGTGATTCTTCGAAGAAGGGATTAGGCTGTGTACTGATGCAGAATGATAAAGTGATATCCTATGCCTTAAGGCAGTTGAAAATCCATGAGCGAAAATATCCAACGCATGATCTGGAGTTGGCGGCGGTGCTATTTTCCTTGAAAATATGGCGGCATTATCTCTATGGAGAGAAATGTGAGATATATACTTACCACAAGAGTCTTAAATATATATTCACATAGAAAGAGCTTAATATGTGCCAGAGAAGATGGATAGACCTCATCAAGGATTATTACTATTCAATACATTACCACCCTGGGAAATCGAACAAGGTGGCAGATGCCCTAAGTTGAAAGGAACCAGCAATTCTATCAATGATGATAATTGAGAAGGATCCAATCTTCTTAGACTTGATGAAGATGGATGTGGGAATCATAAAGAAGAGAACATCATCAATCCTTTCACAAATGATTTCTCAACCATCACTTTTGGAAAGGTTATAGGATTCTCAAAAGGATGATGTGGGAATTTAAGAAAAAGTGGAAGCTATCAGAAAGGGGAAATCCTTGGAGTTTAATGTTAATGAAGAAGGAATTGTGCGGTTTGGGAAAAGACTATGTGTTCCATCAAGTCTGGATCTGAATAAGGAACTTTTAGATGATGCACATAGTTCAAATTTTTTCTATTCACCTAGGGAGCACAAAGATGTATCGAGATCTCCTAGAAAACTTTTGGTGGGATAATATGAAGAAGGAGATCGCTGAATATACATCAAAGTGCCTGGTGTGTCAGCAAGTGAAGGCAGAGAGGCAGAAGTCTAAGGGGATGATGCAACCATTGCCGATACCAGAATGGAAATGGGAGAACATCACCATGGACTTTATCACCGGACTTCCAAGGACATCCAAAGGCATCAATGCAATCTTGGTTGTTGTGGATCGTCTTACAAAGACTGCACACTTCATTGCTATTTGGGAGTATTTCTCATTGGATCATCTGGCATGGATATATATTAGGGAAGTGGTAAGGTTGCATGGAGTACCACTATCTATTGTGTCTGACCGAGATCCAAGAATCAACTCTAAGTTTTGGAAGAGTCTTCAACATGCTCTGAATACTGAACTGAAATTCATTACGTCCTATCATCCTCAAACTGATGGCCAATCCGAGAGGACTATCCAAACACTTGAAGATATGTTGAGAGCATTCTCAATGGACTTTAAAGGAGGATGGGATCAAAATCTTCCTCTGGTTGAGTTCTCTTATAATAACAGTTTCCACTCGAGCATCCAAATGGCACCATATAAAGCCCTGTATGGGAAAAGGTGCAGAACATCGGCTTGTTGGGATGAGGTCGGTGAACGTAAGATGCTTGGAGCAGAAATGGTCGAAGAAATGGTGGAGAAGGTGAAAACCATTCAGCAGCATATCAAGGCATCCCAGAGTCGACAGAAGAGTTATGCATATAATCGTCGACGAGACCTTGAGTTTAAAGTTCGAGACATGGTGTTTCTACGAATATCTCCGTGGAAAAAGGTCGTGAGGTTTGGAAGGAAAGGGAAGTTAAGTCCAAGGTACATCGGCCCCTTCGAGATTCTTGATCGTGTTGGGGTTGTGGCCTATTGACTAGCACTTCCACCTACCATGGCCAAAGTGCATGATGTCTTTCATCTATCCCTCTTAAAGAAGTACATACCATACCCTTCACATGTACTCTCTTCTGAGGTGGTACAATTGGCAGACGATCTTTCTTATGAGGAGCAACCAGTGAAGATCTTAGATCGTAGAGAAAAAGTTCTACGAAATAAGACAATGCCCCTTGTCAAGGTGTTGTGGAGAAACCAAAAGTTTGAAGAAGCAACTTGGGAATTGGAGGAAGTGATGAAGCTAAGTTACCCACAACTGTTTTAGTGTGGGAAAAGGAAAATTTCGAGGGTGAAATTTCTTAAGGGGGGAATATTGTAACGACCCAAAGTTTCATTAATGGAAAATCCCTCTTGATCCAGTTAAATGTCTCTTTATGAAAAATGTTTTTATAAGATGTCAAATTCTTTGTTCTTATGTTAAGAATATTTATCGTTGCTAATATAGCCATTGAACAGTGATCACATGATTACTATAAATATAGGACTTTAACAAATACAATTTACTCAGACAAAAGAAGCGATGGCCTCATCCAGTAGAATTGTCCCATACGAAGCCCATTTTTCAGAGCTCGGAAAAGAGGTAGAATCCTTGGGCTTCGCTCTTGACCAAGCCCAAGCTGAGCTTCATCATGTCAAGCTCGAACGTGACCGTCTACGGGAAAAGTGGAAGTTGATTGAAATTACCACTCGAGCGATGTTATCCGAGCCACCCCAAGAGTCTGTCACCATCGCACACCTTACCCTTAGGTCTTATGCGGTTGTTTTAAGGGGTTATGTAACAAATAAGTAGAACTATGTTCATGTACAATATTTTTTGTATATAATAATGAATATAATTTCTAGTCATTTTTGATACATTGTAAATAGTTTTTAAAGTACAAATGGTGTTTTTAGTTATTATTTAATTAAGAAATATATTTTTATTAAATTAAGGGATTTTTTAATTAAATAATATTTTAATAAAATAATATTATTTATATTAAATTAATTTTTATTAAATAAAAACGATCTTATAATTTTAATAATGCATTTAAAATTTTTATTACGGTTTGAAAGCCATTTCTGTCAAAACCCGTGAATTTTTGATAAATGTCGGTTTTTATTTTAAAAGTAAAAATTCACATATTTAGAAAATTATTTAGATAAAATAAATGTTATTTTTGGAATCAAGACGTCGAAATTATCCAACGTTTAATTTTTCATAATTTTCTGAGACAGTAAAATTTTTGGGTAAAAATTAAATACCGTTTAAATATATAATGTGTTTTATGACATCATAATGACCCAATAGTGATGTAATAAAATACTATAATCTTCATGTTCGGACAATATATGTTTTAACATTAAAATAATCTAATTTTGGGTTTTTTTGACTTACTTTTCAAAGCATTAATGGACCCCTTAATACTTATTCAACACTTTGCCTTTTTAAATTAATTTCCATGGGAGTGTGACTCACCTCCACATAAGAAACATTATTATTTTAAGAAGTTAGGACTTTTTCCTTATAAAATATTTTTTTCCTATTCCCTTTGAAAAAAACTATGGGCAAAAAGCATGGGATGGTTTGTGGTTTGGATTAATTTAATATAAGGGGTCCCAAACCTAAATAATAATGAATTCCCTTACCTTTCCTATATAAACCCACCCAAGCTCCCACTTACTCCTCACTCAAAGCCTTTGGAGTTCGTCCAACCTCTGCCATACTATCTCTATAATCCTCCCAAGGTGCCCCAAGCTCCCAAGAATCCTCTCACAAGCCGCTCTCTAGCCTTTGGAAGCACACTTCCAAGTAAGGGTTTTTTCTTCCTTTCTCATTTTTGTCCAATTTTCTTTAAGTTGTTTTACCATTTAATTTCAATTATGAATGTTGGGTTATGGTTTCTCACCTCCCTCATACTTACCTCTTTATGTTTGAATGATGGGAGACCATTTCTCTCTCATTAAATGCCTCCCATGTACATCCGTTACTATGCCGAAATTTCAAAAGGAACTTCTCTCTCCTCTTTTACATTCAAGCAATACTTTTGTATCATGAATCTAAATTCCATTAAAATTGTGGGTACATTTATCTATATTACCTCCTTACAGTCCATTACATGTAAATATGATTAGGAACCCATTTCTCTCTCATCAACCTTTTTTATGAATTCTTATGTCCCGCCGTTACACTGTCGAAATCGCGCCGTTTTTCTAAGCCAATGTCATTGTGTAGTGAATACCATGCCCATTTCTCCATTAAGGGTATTCACCTTTATGAAAATTTACATATTGATTGTAAAGTTTCATGTATGAATTACACATTCCTTTATCATGGAATAAATTATTATGTTTTATGAATCCATTTTTTATGATACATGTGGCACACTTATGCGTGAAATGAAATGTTTAAGAAGGGTGCGCCCTTATAGCGCTCCAATGCATTGGGTAAAGTATAGTATCATGATACGTCATGTGCAATGAGTGTTGAATCATGCTAATTCAAGTGCAATGAGGTTTTACTCGTGCCTTATGTGCAATGAGGATTTACTCATGCTCCATGTGCAATGGGCCTTGGCTCATGCTAATTCCATGTTAAGTGTTGTTGCCACATTTCTATGTTATGATTATCATGCTTTATCATGCCTTTATGTTCATTTTTATTTTATGCTCTATTGATACGTCTATTGTCTAACATGTATTGTAATCCTCATGTTATTCCATGTGTACTCCCTTACTGGGCTTTATAGCTCACCCTTTTCTTATGCATGTCCTCGTGTTATCCCATGCAATGCTAAGTACGAGGGAATGTAGTGGTCATGTAAAGGAATTTTTCAATAAAGATGTTGTATTTCATGTTTTAAGTTTTTATGTAATGATCCTAAGCCCCAAAGACACTAAACCTCTCGATCTTCTTTGTTGTATCAAGTGATGTTTTATGTAATAAATCATTTTTAAGTTGTAATAAAAAGCAGGGTTGTCATACTCTGAATGCACCAGCTTTATGGTAATCTCTCAAAGTGATATTTCTGGATCCGAGAGGTTCACTTTCTAGGACCTGTCATCTCGGAGGCTGGAGTTGTAGTGGATATAGCGAAGATTGAGGAGGTACATGCTAGGGATCCACCCCGGAGTGTGATGGATGTTCAGAGTTTCCAATATTTGGATGGATACTACCGGAGATTTGTGCCAGATTTCTCCATAGTTCTAGATCCTTTATCAATGTTGACAA
The DNA here is from genome assembly GCA_963277665.1 of Viscum album. NCBI lineage: Eukaryota > Viridiplantae > Streptophyta > Magnoliopsida > Santalales > Viscaceae > Viscum > Viscum album. The sequence goes on from OY728138.1 coordinate 2,138,377,744, forward strand.
AGAAGGGGTAACCCTTTATATGGTTGGAGAAATGAGAGAGGAGTTTTTAGGAGATGAGGTAGAGGCTGACTAGTGCCCTCATCTTGAGGCTTTCAGAGGAGGGAGTTGGGTATGTAGTCAACTACGATGAATTAGGGACCAGACTTAGATGTTTCCTGCTACAGGAGATATTATTTATCACTTATAGTTCTCAAAAACTGAGACAACACGAGCAGAATTATGCTACCCATGACATGGAATTAGTATCAGTGGTCTTTGCCTTAAAGATGTAGTGACATTACTTGATGGGAGAGTATTTTGCAGTGTACTCTGATCACAGGAGTCTCAGGTATATCTTCTCTTATATGGACCTGAACCTGAGACAATGACATTGGCATCAGTTCTTCCAGAACTATGACTTCGAGATAGTCTATAATCTTGGGAAGGGAAATATTATAGTGAATACACTTAGCAGGAGTTCTGGTATACAACTACTAGGAAAAGCGACAGAGCAGTTGGTCACTTTGTAGATATCCTTCGTGGATCGAGATGGACCAGCTTTACTGCAGTCTCTTACAGTCACTCCCCCACTTCTTCAGTGAGTCAGGGAGGTGCAGCACGAGAACGCTGACTGTGAGGCTCGACATGCTCAGATATCCATAGGACATGCACCTGATGAATTTTCTAAAGGTCTGGAGCACGTCATCCTCTTTATAGGACGTACCATGGTACCATTGTTTCTTTGGGAGGAATTATTGAGGGAGTTCCACAAATCCCCTCTGGCGGTACATCCAAAAGTTGTGAAGATGTACCAGGTTCTCTGAAGATAGAACCGGTGTCCATGAATGAAGAAACCAGTAGCAAAATTTTTCTCTCGATGCCTCACTTGTCAGTAAGTGAAGGCAGAGCATCAGGTACCTGCAAGCCTGGTTTAACCTTTAGAGGTCCCAGAGTGGAAGTGGGATGGGATATCCATGGACTTCATGATGGGAAATCCACCAGCATCTAGGGGTCATTATTCTATCTGGGTGATCGTCGACCGACTCACCAAGTCATCCCACTTCCTACCGATTAGAGAGTAGGGTTTAGTAGAGATCTTGAAATGCCTCAATTTATAGGAGATTGTACAGCTCCATGGACTACCCTCAACAATTTTCTCTGATCGTGATGCATGTTTTACTTCTCAGCCATGGAAAGGGTTGCAGGAGGCTTTTGGGACACATCTTCATTTGAGCTCCACCTTCCATCCTCAGACGGATGGTCAAACAGAGTGGACCATTCAGACCCTCGAGGACATGCTACGTGCTTGCGTACTCGACTTCGGTCGCAGTTGGGAGGATCAATTTCCATTGGTGGAGTTTTCATACAACAACAGCTATCACCCCACCATTGGGATGGCACCTTTTGAGGCATTGTATGGTCGAACTTTAAGATCAACTTTGTGCTAGATAGACCCAGGGGAGTCAACACTCATGTGACCGGAGATGGTACGGGCTACCACAGAGACGGTGCAGATCATCCTGGAGCGGATGAAGACTGCATAGATCGGGAATAAGTCTTATGAAGACAGGAGATGAAGACCTCTGGAGTTTTAGGATGGCGACCATGTCTTTCTATGGGTCTCACCTCAACATGGTTTGCAGAGATTTGGTCGGGGTGACAAGTTATCTCTGAGGTTCATCGGACCCTTCTAGGTCCTAAGCAGAGTTGGCAAGGTGGCTTTCCACCTAGCTCTTCAACTTCAGTAGCACCAGGTGCACGACGTCTTCCACGTATCCTAGGTAAAGAGATATGTGCATGACCCTTCTCACAACGTTGACCACAGTGAGCTGGACGTCGACGATAGGGAGAATTTTACGGAGGTTTCAGTAGAGATTGCGGATCGACAGAATCAAGTCCTTTATAGGTAGTCGATACCTCTAGTGGGCATTCGCTGGTTGCACAAGAACCTCTAGGAGAGCACATAGGATTGGGAGGCTAATATTTATTCTCAAAACCCACACTTGTTTTCTTAGTTTTGTGATGTGGCTTTCATGGACTCAAATCCCTACGGTGGGGAAAATGTAAAGACCTGGAATTTCCATGAAACATTTTTTAATCAAATGGGAATTCTATAAGTCTGTGAAAATTGAAGGAGTGTGATTCTGAGGTCCAAAGTTCCCAGAATGAATTTTTGAACTTTTTTCAGATACATTCAGTAAACATGCGAGTGATTTTTTTAAATTTTTAATCGGTGCTCAGAATTGAAATATGAGGACACCGTTGAACTCACAATGCTGATATTCACTTAAGGAGACTTTCACCTCGACGGTAGTTGGTTGAGGGTGAATGTTAGTTTTTGTGTTTTTCATGAAAGAATAAAATAAAATAAAAATTATTAACATTTTTATTTGTTGAAACCTCCCATGTGGATGTTATAATGGTGGGGAGCACCGGAACTAAAACCTCCCACATGGGTTATGGTGGTGGGGACAACCTAAGCTTAAACTCCACAATTTGAATTCCTAAAGGTGGGGACCACCTGAACCCTCATAATGGGAGAAACCCTTAAACTCCCTCTTTAATGTGGAGAAGTCGCTTGAACTTTAACCACATTAATTGTGCCACACCCATTAATTAATTATTCCAAATGAATTTTTCCTCAATTTAATTTGAAAACGTAATTTAATTGGGTTTGGATTCTCACTGGTTTTTGGTTGGGAGAAATCGTTGGCGACAGGGAGGATTTTGGGAGGATCATTCTATCCCAATGAAGTACACACCATTCTTCTCCAATGAAAGAGTTCTCCTCCAAATAAAGAACGCCATATTCATAAAAGAACGTTCTTCGGATCCAAGAAAGAGGACGACACACAAACTGGGATCAGAGGCATGTGGTGGGTGTGACGAAGGTCGACATCTTCAACTTCTTTCTCGCACAAACATCAACGAATATTCAAGGTAAGATTTTTTTTTGAATTTCCCCCTTACACATTTTTTGAAATTTCTTGTGATTCAAGAAACAATTGGGAACTTCTTGCTACCGCTCTAACATGGAGGGTGCAGGCCAAACAAACATGGTCCGAACTCTCCGAAAACCCTTGTTTTTTTATAAAATCTTTGCGATGAAGGTAGATGGTAACTGGAGGACGACCGCACGATGAGGGTAGTGGCGTGTGTACGCACCACTTAATAAACAAGGAGCCACGACTTGTGCCACAGTAACGAATGGAGGATGTCTGACCGAGTCGGCCACCGGTGAAGGCGTGGCATGCGACCACGCCGTGAGGAGAAGATGGCTGGCTATCCGACCAACCGCGGTGGCACTCCGCCGCACCACGACCCTTGCCCCAAAAGAGGGACATAGATGAGGAGAACCACCTTTGATCCACAAATAAACCCCTTTGATTTGCCTCCAAAAAGTTCTAAGGATCTCCCCTAACCTCTGAAAACCATAACTCCCATGTGAGCCATGAGTGGGAGAAAGAATGAGGGAAAACTGGAAATCCTGAGTGGCCCAGAACTTAAAAACCCAAACATTTAGTGGCTGCACAGTTACCCTGCACGGTTTGGAAAACCGTTCGCCAACTGTGCGGTTTCTACTGTCTCACCCAGGGACTTCGTATGACTTTCCCGCACGGTCTGACAAATAGTGTGCCACCCGTGTGAAGCCCACTTTCAAGGCTAATAACTTATAGACCGGGAATCCAATTGATGCAACATCTATTGTGCTGAGACCCCTATGATGTGGCGGACCTTTAGGATAATTCTTTTTTGGACTTCGTGGAATTTAGAGTATCGATCTGTGGTTTGAGGAGATGAACCTCATAGAGATAAGAGAGCTTAGTGCGGGAACCTTGTAGTTGGATGTGATGATGTACTAGGATTCTATGTTGGCCTCACGACATACTAGAGATGAACTAGGATCTTGTGTGGGTCTGACGATGTACTGGAGATGTACTAGGATCATGTGTGGGTCTGATGGCATACTGGAGATGTACTAGGATCCTGTGTGGGTCTAACGACGTACTGGAGATGTACTAGGATCCTGTGTGGGTCTGATGATGTAATGGAGATGAAATAGGATCCTGTGTGGGTCAAACAATGTACTAGAGATATACTAGGATCCTATGTGGGTCTGACGATGTACTGGACATATACTAGGATCCTCTGTGGGTCTGACGACTTACTAGAGATGTACTGGGATCCTATGTGGGTCTGATGATGTACTGACGATGTACTAGGATCCTGTGTGGGTCTGACATCATACTGATGATGTACTAGGATCCTGTGTGGGTATGATGATGTCCTACAATCCTTCGTGGGTCTACCTCTTAACAAATTAAGATAAATTAGCAGTTACATCTAATCATCCCTACTACTGTACTTAAGTTATACCTAGTGTGAGTTGAGTCTATACCAGTGTTGTACTTTCCTTCGTCGTGATACCTTGATGGTATACTTCTATGTGGCGTACCTATGTGGTACTTACCTTTGTGGTATTCCTTCTTTTATAGAACAGTTGAGCTTTGGGATTTTGGGTAGGACCCTGTGTTTCCTCTTGATTGAGATGGGTATACTTGATAGCTTAGGTATATGTATGGGCATATACCTAAGTTGGGTTTTCATTTCATTTAATGATTTTTGGTTTATCCTTTGTGGATTTTGTGAGACCTTGAGCATCTCGGGGTCCCTACTAAGTATCGTTATACTCACCCCTAAATGTGTTATGCCCACACCCTGTTGTGTTTGGTGCAGACGACTGACAATGCTGACTGAGGACGAGGGTGCCATGACTGAAGGTAGCTTGGAGGTGGATCTAGATGAGGCGTACCGTAGAGATGACCGTTTGAGAGCTGTACCTACCCTTCAGGTAGGATCCTTGGTGGGTGTTCACAGGAGCTATTCAGTTTATGTTTTCTTTTTAATTTTCTTGTACTTTCCAATTAGGCTTGTATTCTGGCCCCTTTTTACTCACTGTACACACTCTATTTGCTATACAACTTACTTGTGATCATATCTTGTTGTCTTCTTGGTTACATGTGTTTATAGGTTATAAAGGCAATGCCTTCCCAATATTAGGGAATATGCCTTCGATGCTAGTCACCAACACCTGGCCTATGGAAGGCGGGCTTGGTGTAGTCACGACCCGGGCCCTAGGGGATGGGTCTAGAGATATTTAGTTATTTGTATTTTTCTTGTAAATCAGTATGAACATATGTACATGATTAGTTATTATGATTAGTTATAAATTATTCATGGTAGGGGAAGGATAATGTAATTATTGTGGGGAGACTAAGGATAATCTTATTGTGGGAATCGTCGACCTAGTCCCATGTTAAATGACCTATCTTTTTGGACTGGATGTGATATTATGTAATAATTACCATTGATGGATCAACATTACTCAATAAGGATGATTTTTATTGGACCTAATAGTATTTCTATTTGTATTGAATTTATTATATTTGATCTATATATTGAACTATATGAATCTTGAGAGAGGGATTATGTCTCCATGAGAGACTTACTCAAAATCCTTTCACCTAGATCTTCTGAAGATCAAAAATGGTTTCTCTTTGTTTCTCTGGATATATACTCATATCATAGATTCCATAAATCTAGAATGTGAACTCTTCTTTGAAAAGGTATTTCTGGAAGCTTCAGAAGAGATGATTTATTCGATAGATAATACAAATCCTAGAGGTGATTCAAGAAAAGATCCTCCCTCAAAATCTAAAGTCATCTTCATCCTATAATTGATGAAAGGAACATTTTCATCCAAAGTGGATCCTTGAAGACTCCCTTTATAAAACATTAGAGGATGGAGGTTATTCCATCACTGCTGACCTATAATCCCTTTAAAAAAGCCTCAAAATGTATAATTTTTTTATTCTGGGGTGTATTAAATATCTTATAGGAGAAATAATGTGGCCTACTATAGATCTTAATTCTAAATTCTCTCACTATTGGAGAAACAAAAATTGAAAATCTATTCCAATTGTAAGATTACATGATCACAATTTTTTTTATTTTGTGGGATGATCTGAACTTAGTAAAAAAGATTTGAAACATTCAATTGCACCCTAGTTTTCTACGTTTATCTAAATAGGACATCTCTATTAATCTCTTTACACAGATAAATTGTTATATTAAAATTTGGGTTAGGATGCGTGGTTTAAATTGTTTATTTTGGTATCTAAAGATCCTAAATGACCTCTCTTCATTTACAAGTTTCCCCTTGATAATTTATCAACATACTATGAATGAATATCTATACCTATATTCAAGAAATATGGTCGAATAAAATATGGATATGAAGTTATCGAAATTTATAAGATATACTGAAAATTATTAAAAATAGATATCATGTTTGAGTATGAGTATAAGACTCCCATTTATGGTATGTAGAATAATTGGCCTTTCCACTGAAACATATAGGGTGATTCAAAAGTAGGTGAAACCACCCCAAGAAAATGACTGGATAGAAATAAAAAGATCTAAAAAAGGAAAATACCCCACCATTGAGTAGGGTTAACCCTATAAAATGAATTATGGTGATAGAAGGGTGAAAAAACAAGACATCATTCCTACCTCAAAAGCCAAATATGGAATGCTTTGGGCTGATCTGGTCAAATAATAAAAGAAGGAAACTAATGAGGACATCTTAGATTAGGAAATCAATGAACATATTTTGAATATTATCAATTTTACTCAATATAAGGACAATATTGAAGATCCAATTCCTATAAATACACTTATCCTGTTGAATCTATTTTAAATATTTCTACTAACATGGAATGTGAGATACATAATAAACCAGATCCCTATAATATGATGAATGTTTAATACCCCTCTTACCCTCCTTGGAATGATTCTATGATTTTGTTCAAGGTATATTCTAAAGGAAAATGGAATGATTTCATGCCTCAAGGAATGCATATCTCATTTTATCAATTCCTTTATGATTAAAAATGCATCACCAAGGGCCTTTATAAGTAGTTACATGTATTAATTGATCATGTTATAATGTGTGTTAAATTCCCCCCCATAAAAATGAGTTCAAAGAGTCTAATACTCAGGGAGATGATTATTTTTCCTAGGATACCAAAACTAATAACCATGGTGACCCTATAATCCATCATTCCAAAGAGGAGGATAAAGTTAAACAGGCCAATTTAGACATGAATGATAGTACCATGAGTATGATTTTTAAGATTGTTTCTGGTGAATATCACAAGACTTCTATAGAACTAAAAGTATATGTATTTAGTAATAATGATATATATATAACTCCTGTGTAAAACCATAATGATGATTCCTCTACTCCTAGTGAAAAAATGACTAGTACAACCATAAAATATCTTAGGAAGAGGGAATATGGAGGTAAAAAAGGGGTTCCAACCCCAAGCATATGTCTAAATGAATATAATATTTTTAAATTGTTTGGGTGTGGAAAATATGACATTCTAGATTCCATTAAAAAAAAGTTATTCATATTCATAAGAAGATATTTTTTTCTATTTAAGTGCTTAAAATTAATCACTCCCCTAGTTTTTATATTTTATAACATAAGTGTTATTATATTATTGGTGCTAAAATTAATAACTCTTAAAATGATTCTCTTTGGGTTTTGTGTTCATTGCTCCCTGAATAGTGTTTGTACGTTTAACCTCAAAGATCAAGCGTTCACTTGTGAGGATATATTCTAGAAATCCCACATATTTTTCTCCTTCATATATGATAGAAATAGATATCAAGATAGATGATATATTTGGTAGAATTTGGATAATATTAGTAGAATACATGAACCTTGGATTATTATAGGTGATTTTAATTTTACCCTCTTTCTTAATAAGTAAATGGTCCAAGATCATTATTCCATTTTTAAACGAGAGTCTAAATAATTTTTTTCAAAAATAACCTCTTTGACATTAATTTAGTTAGAGATAAATATACTTTGTATATAAGGTATCGCAATAAAATTGTAGCCAATAATCTTGAAAAAACATTCTCTAATGAACAAACTCTTGATAAATGGAAAATTATGTCCAGCACCACCCTTCCAAGAGTAATTTCTGATCATCATCTAGTCTTGATTATCCTTTCTATAGGAGGTTCCAAGCCTGTCCTCCAATTAAAATTTAATAATTTCTTATCTTCCCTTCTTAATTGTGGTGACATAGTAAAAGAGGTTTGGAATTTTTGAATTGTGTAAATCATACGTTTTCTTGTATCACAAAGTTGAAACATTTGAAAAATAATCTAAAGGTTTTGTGTAAAACCACATCCAAAAAATGAAATTAAATTAAATATTTGGAATACAACATTAATTAGTTGAGAGATACTTCTATAAATTCTAACATTGATTCTGATTTTGAGCAAGAAATAAGGACAAATACTATGATAAATTCTCTTCTTTTTGTTAAGTATAAAATTCAAAAGGATATTTTCAAAGTAAAATTTTTCAATAATGGATATAGGGAAAAAATTATATTTCCATTCAAACGTCTAGGAAAGAATGTAGACCTCACATTTATTATAGATTAATATAATATTATTGATAATGAGGAGATACTTGATGATCATATTTGAAACAACGTGAATTTTTGAATACTAATTTGTTTCTTGAATGTGTGTGTTATTTAATTTTTTACCCAAAAAATCTCTATCCTTTTATTATTGAAGTGCGTATAATTGAAATGTGACCTTTGGGATTTGACCATTATATACCCATTGGTTAATTATGACCATAGGTCTATATAACCATTGGAAACAATACTCTTAACGTTATTATTATTGTTTTTAAATAGAAATGATCATGGTTAATTAATATAGAAAGATGAGTTGATGACCTTATCTAGTAGACTCGGGCCATACGAATCCCATCTATCAGAGCTTGCGAAAGTGGTAGAATCATTGGGATTTTTTCTAGAACAAGCCTAAGATGAGATTCAGAATGTCAATCTTGAACATAATCACTTATGAGAGAACATCAAGTTGATATAAATCACCACTCAGACAATGCAATCAAATATGCCCCAAGATTCAATCATTATTTCACTCCTTACTCTTAGGTCCTATGCATGTGTTATAAGGGGATATATAATGAGACCTTAGTTACTTTGTGTAATCATTTTGTATAAATAAAATATTTATTTCATATTCTGATTTATTTTTTGAATTTGAAATATCAAAATAAATATAGAATTAATTTTTTGAAGTTTTATATTATTGAAGAATATTCAAAAAAAACAGTAATTATAAATATTTTTTATACTTTAAATAATTAATAATGTGGAATGATTTTCAAAAAATGGGAATATACAATTGTGATCTGTAATAAATTTAATGTTTGATAAGATCAACATAATTTTTAGTGATTAGTAAATTATGAATAATAATATTATCCTTATGAATATTAATATGAACAATAGAATAGTAAACTAACTTAAGTATGTATAATAATAATTTAGGCATCTGGAAAAGTAATGTGATATAATATCATAAGTAAATAACTATTTTAGAAATTATTTGTTAAGTATTAGTATTATTCTCAAGTAAATAGTGATCATACATAAAAAATAAATTTCTCATATTTAAAAAATTATTTTCATAAAATGGAGCTCGTTTTTGAATTCAGAACATTGATATTAGGTTATGTTGAATTTATGAGATTTTTATAAAATGTTTTGTTTTTTACTGAATAGTAAAAACACTGTTTTGAGTCTTCGATGTGTTTTATGACTATCATAATGATTTATTTTGTAATTTAAATTTCAGGTAGACTCATTTGTATTAAATTATTATATTAGGTTTCCAAATTTTCCCAAACCATGGGAAAATACCCTGGGCAAGCCCATATTTTTTCAAATACCACTGATGAGGTGTCCTTGAAAATTAATAAAAAACTCCCTCAATTTTACTATAAATACCATGACATTCCTGAATTATATTTCATTAAAAATTCATTAATATATATTTGATTATAGTTTTAACTCATATGGATTCTTACCAAAGTTTCTTTAATTCCTCAATGTCATGAACCTAGAGTTTTAGAAGTTTCTCTTCAAGGTAAGGGAATTCCCAACTTCACTTTTTTCCATTCAAGTTCTCTTTTATGTGGTCTTTATTTCAAGTTCCATTAAAATTTTCTTATTTATATATTATTCTATCCCTATATAATTTTATTATTATTTTATTAATTGGTGACACATATCCCCTCTCTTTTTACAGTTTTCTAAAACCATGTTGCATAGAAGTTATGTTGTAGAATTGTTGTCTCGAAATATCATTCATTTTTCTCAAGAAATTATATTATTATCTTTATGTGAATACCCAAACCTATTTAATTTATAGGGTTATTCTTCAAGATTTAAAAATTATATAGTTTATTTTGTAATTTACAATCATAAACCCCTCATTCCCTTCCCCTGGTTTATGAATGACATAATGATTATCTTTTTAAAAACTTTTTAAAATGTCATGATTTTGACGTGAAACCAATTTATTTTATTCTGTTTGGGTTATTTATAAAGTGTTTTATTATGATCTATGTGGGTCCCATGAAAATAAATACATATTAATGTTGCACCATGATATCCCTATAATGCATTGGGTAAATACATTAATCACTAGAGATGAAAAGTTTTATGATACCTTGGTGAATAACCTTTGTAATATTTATGACTTGTTGCGGATGGACCTTAGTGAAATGATTATAAATGTCTAAATTAAATGTTTTAGCCAAATTTTCAAGATATTATTCAAGTTATTATTATCATTATATGTCTCTTATCATGACTCTCTGATATTTCCTCATGTTCTTATTGTATTCTCTCATGTTCACATGTAAAATTTTTTCCTTTAAGGGGACATAGGCTCACCCTTTTCTTTGATGTAACTCCCTAGGTAATGCAATGCAGTAATATTAAATTGGATGAAAATTTCAATAATCCTTTAAATACGATTAAAATAATGTTTTATGTTTTTATATATAATGTACCTTCTTCCAATACACTAGACTTTAATGATCCTCTGTTTGTAAACACAATGAAAAGTTATGTAACAAAAATCATGGATGTCATAGTTGGTATCAAAGGATAATTTAGTTATTTGTGGTAATTTGTCTATGAAAACATTAGTAAGAACCCTGTAGAAATGTTTAATTATAGGAAAACTTCCTAGTAGGTTCTTGAAATATTAAGTAAGTGGTTTCCAAACAAATAGATCCATGACTGGATACGAATAAGTGGATGTGGCTCTGGTACAGATGTATCTAGGGGTAAAACCCAATAACAAAACTTTTATCTAGACTCAAATGGAACCTTGTGCATGACAATGGGCCATGCTTCACTCTTGGTTTGACACTATTAGGGGATATGTTTGGTTAATCCGAATATTATTATGAATCTTTATGAAAGATTTAGAGAGAAATGCAACTTTTTTTAAAGAATAATATGTTTAAGTATGATGTTTTATGAGAAAAAATCCATTATAGTTAAAAGATTCACAAATGAAATAAGCTTCTCACATGGCTAACTTGATGACTCCCCACCTCGGCCAGTCTTGGCCAGGGGGTAGGATTCTCTTACTCCTCCTCCCCTGCCTCCTCACCCCTCATCTTTTAGGGCTTTCATGGGTCCTTCCTCACTCCCCATTTCCCCTCCATTAACATCAACCCTAAAGTCCACTCACTTATTTATGGTATTCCAATGGCTCTTCACTCTTCCCTAGAGTTTAAAAATTCATCTACGATGACAAATCATTATTTTTTCACTCATTTTAGTAAGAGACGACCCGTAATTGACGCATTCGACAAGTTTATCTTCAACCAGTGGGAGCTTCAGGAATGAGTGATTGTTGGGATCCTAGAATCAAGACATGAGTGATTGTTGGTATCCTAGACTCAATACACCAACTAATTTTCTTCTCGTTGGAAGAAGATCTCATATATGCTTGGTAAAATTCTCCGGGAGTTATCTTAGGTTTGTGCTTCTTTATTTTTCGTTGGTCATTTGATTTGAACTTGAAAAGAGACCCACTAGTCTCAGTGATTTGGATCTCGCTCCTTGGCCTTCCCTTACCATTTCAGAATCCAGTGATTCATCATTTGATTTCAAATCTTTTGGGTCATTTCCAATCCTCAGACAAGTGAATGAATGTCAAAAGCCACCCGATCTCTCCTAGAATCTACGTTAAAGTTGACGTATCCATAAATAAGTTAGATACAATTGACATAGAGTTTTTTGGTGAGCTTTGATGGTATCAAAAGGTTGTATATGAATTTTGGGTCCTCTTATATTCATCTAGAAACCATCTGAGGCATGATGTCTCGAGGTATAGGAAATAGTCGACATGGGGCTTTCAAATGTTCTTTGATGAGGGTCTCCTTTTACAAGATGTGGGGGACTCTGGAGAGTCCAACTCAATTACTGAATCATCTTGTCACTAATTTTAGGAGGCAAACCCAGGAGCCAGTGTGATTGTGAAGTTTCCCTTGACTGTTGGAGAAGGATCAACTGTAAAGAGGAATGCAGGTTGTGACATAGTTCTGGAGATGATTGTTCCTCATGGGGATTTAGATAGTAATCCCTTGGTTTTTGATGTTATCAACCATTTTATGAGAGACTTGGGTATTCCCACACCTATTGTGAAAAGTCCTTTGAGACAAGTGGAATCTTTTCTTACTAACCTCGTTGTTGATGTTGTTCTGTCCCATGTAGATGGTTCTAACCCAGTAGTGGAAACACGAATGGACACTGAGGAAGGTCCAAATCCCACCAAGGAATCTTCTTATAAAGATGTTGTGATTACAAGACTTGAGAATAATGGATTTTTGGGTCCCCAGGATGATTCTTTTCTAGTGAACTGGTCATTCTAGAGAAGATTGTTTCTATCTATTAAGCTGTGTAATCTATTTGGGAGCTTGGAGAATGAAGGGAATCACCCGGAGGCAGATAGAAAAGAACTTAACAATGATGAGTAGGGTATCCCGAGGGAGGAGTCTGGTGATGACTATTCTAACTAGTTTTCCGGAGTCAGTGCTCATGAATTTTATGGGGGTGACTTATGTAGTTTGACGAGGAGGAAGGGCCGGTGTGGGGGTAAGAAAAGATGCAGAGATGATTCATTTATTCCTTCACCAATGGAGACATGCTCTTATAGGAAGGTTAAGGTCCAAGGGAGGTAAGGTTTTCTCAACATAAATGGCAATTTAGATCAAGAATAGGCTATTGTTGAGGGGGATTGTCCCATTAGGAATGTCCAGTAAGAATACATGTATGGATGCTGAGCAACCCATGGAGCTACTACTGCATTCTGGATAAGAAATTCAGGAGGAATCTCCCATGACCAATTCTTCAATAGAAGATGGTGATAAAATTATGGAAAGGACCATTTGGTTGGACACCAATAGAGAAAAAAAGGATTGAATTGAAAAGCATAATCATATCCTAGTAAGTGGTTTCAATGCGAGGAAAATCAACCAAGAGGAATACATCCAAGCATGTGAAAGGTTGTTGCATCGATTTGAAGACCTTATAAAGGATGATCCAGAAAAATTGGTAACTTTTTTTTTTCAGGGAACTTATGAAGGATTAAAATGTCAATAGGCTTATGTTATCCTTTAATAAAAATGTTTTCTCTTGTGGTTTCTCACTTAATCCTCAAAAAGAATTGGATAATAAAAAAAATAAGTTGGATGGAAATAAGCTTCTCACTAAGGTTTTCTTATTTTAGAAAATGGTGGGAAATAGGAGGAACTATGTAAGTAGTGACATTAATGGTCCATGCACTGAAGACCCTCCGATGGAAGCCAAAATGGAAAGTTTCATGAGAATAATGACCCAACTGACTCATGTTATGAGAAATAACTTGAGTCAAACTAAGAGAAAAATTTCATCATGAATGGAACAAATTTATATTGATCCATTTATGCATCAACAACCACCAACCTTCCGTGGATCAATTGTCCCATTGATTTCTAAACAGTGGACCAACTCAATTGAAATGAACATTTCTATTCCCTTTTGTTTGAACAAGATATGGTCACCCTGTTGTTTTCCACTTAGAGGGAGACGTTGATAAATGGTGGGAACTGATTAAAAACATGAATCCAAGAGTGGAGGTTGAAGCTATGTAGTGGGAAGAGTTCATAGGGATCTTCTTCAAAAAATATTTCCCATTTTTGATAAAAAAGTGGAGAAGGAGTTCCTCGAGCTAAAGTAGAAGGAGAATGAATTTGTAGGAATATAAGAGATGAATATCAAAATACTTTTAAATTGCACCTCAAGATTTGTAGTGGATCCTAATGGGAATGTTGATAGATTCTTTGGTGGACCAAGACGGCATCTATGGAAGAATCTATCCAACCGAGACTAAAATATCTAGGAGAAGATCGTGCGGAGTGATATGAAAGTCAAACTAGTGTTTAGGGAGATATAGTGGTATCAAAGATCTGATGAAAAGAAGAGATTAGTGGATCCATTATTGGGGAGGATATTTGATTAGCGAAGAGGGGGAAAGAGAGTGATTCTTTACACTTGTAATAAATGTGAGATGAAGTATTCAATGAACTTCCTGATCGGGAGTAGGAAGTGTTACAATAGTGGAATAGATGACCATATCATATGGAATTATTGTAGTGAGGTAAAGACTCAACTTCCCAACACTAAAGAAAAGGGGAAGACGGTGCAATCCCTACATGAAATTCAATGCTTCAAGTTTAGACAGCTTGGTTACTTTTTCAATCACTATCCAAATCTGAGGGCAGTGGAGGGGAATCCCCATCAGCCTCATAAAAGGCCAAGGGAGAAATTTCATGCATTTTCTATCATGACAGCTGATGTTAAAGCTTCAAATGATGTTGTGGAAGGTAATATTGTTGTTCCCACAAAGATAACAATTACATTGTTTGATTCTAGTTCTATGCATTCCTTTAATTAATCCATGTTTTTAGTGAATATAGAATCAATTCTCAAACTACTAAAAGTAGAGTTTTTTGTCAAGACTCTTAGGGGGATTATACGAGAACCAAAGTATTTAAAAAATCTAGTATTTACTTTAGTGATAATAATATTATTAGAAATATAGTAGTCATTCCCATGTTGTAATTCAAAAATATACTAAGGATGGATTGGCTCTCAAAGTATAATTCTAAAATCAATTGTAGAAGAAAAGAAATCTTAGTATTCTTGAATGGAAAACCTACAGTTATCTTCAAAGGAGAGATATCTCATCCTGATCTTTGTCTAGAATAACCTCCTATATCTTTCTTTAGGGAGTTTTTTGTGAAGTAAAAGAAGGAAAGGATTGTAAAAGGATTAAGAATCCCCCCACCATCTGGGAATAAATTGATGTATTTCATAAGAAGTTACCTGAACCTCCTCCATAAAGAGAGGTGGAGTTCTCTATTGAACTCATACATAGATCTCATCCGCTATCGAAGACCCCCTATAGGATGGAGAATGTGGAGCTAGAAGAATTAAAGAAACAACTCCAAGGTCATTTGGAGAAGGAGTTCATCTGACCGAATGTGTATCCTTAGTGAGAACATGTTATCTTTGTGACGAATAAGGATAGATAAATGTGTCTATGCATTGATTATAGAGAACTGATTGAGATCACTGTGAAGAACAAAATACTCTCTTTCAAGAATTGATGACTTATTTGACCAGATTGATGGGGATCAATTCTTCTTCTAGATTGATCCTCAATATTTTAATCATTAATTAAGGGTAAAGAAATAATATATTCCAAAAACTGCCTTTTGATTAAGATATGGGCATTATGAGTTTGTGGTATACCCTTAAAATTGACTAATGATCATGATTTTTTTATGGATTTTATGAATAGAGTCTTTAAGGACTACCTTGATAACTTCTTGGTTTCTTTTATTGAAGATAGTCTGATATATTTTAAATTCATAAGGACCATTAGGACCATATAAGGGTTATTTTGAAAACTCTATAGAAGGATTGGATTTTTGGAATGTTCAGAAAATGTGAATTTTAGTTTCAAAAAGTTCCTTTCTTGGGGAACATTGTAACGAATGAAGGAATCACAGTTGACCCTGTAAAGACAATGTTTATAGAGAAGTGGCATCATCCTACAAAAATTACTAATATACGTAGTTTCCTTGGATTATTGGGATATTATAAGAGGTTTGTGAAAAACTATTCTTTACATTCTAATCCATTGACCAAGTTAACTCGAAAAGGGGTCAAGTTAATCTAGAAAATGGAGTGTGATGAATGTTTTTGAGATCGAAAGGAGTGATTGGTTAATGCACCCATGTTTACTCTGTCATCAAGCAAGTAAGGATTTGTTATCTCTAGTGATTCTTCTATGAAAGGGATTGGATGCGTCCTCATGAAAAAGGACAAGGGGATTGCTTATGAATATTTACAGTTGAAGAATCATGAATAGAACTATCCTATGCATGATATAGAGATGGATGTGGTTGTTTTTTCTCTGAATATTCGGAGGCACTGCCTTAATGGGGAGAAGTGTGATATATACACTGGCCATCAAAGATTGAAGTATGTTTTCATACAAAAGTAATTGAAAAATATACACGGGATATGGTTGTAACTTCTTAAATACTATGATTCTTAAATTCATTATCATCCCGGAAGAGAAAATAAAGTTGTTTATGCATTAGGTATGATAGACCATGTTGTTCTATCAATGAGGAGAATTTAAAGATATCCCTTGATCAAAAACCAAATGAAACTAGACATGGAAATTTTATGGGAATTGACATCATCAACTCTATCCAAAATTATTTCTCAACCTTCATTACTAGATAAGATTAATAAAACTCAAAAATAAAATCCTTTATTATCAAAAAAGTTTGAGGTTGGGAAGGATGATAAGGTTTTGAGTTCAATATTGATCCAGAAGGTGTACTAAAATTTGTTACAAGGCTATGTGTTCCATCTATTCCAGAAATATAGAAGGATCTGATGGATGAATCTCAAAGCTCTATATTCTCTATAAATCCTAGAATCCCACAAATGTATTGGGACATTAATGATCATTATATGTGGTATGGTATTAAAAGGGATATTTCTAACTACACTACAAGTTTCCTAGTAATCTAGTAAGTGAAGGAAGAGTGACAACCTTCTAAAGCGGTATTACAACCACTACCCATAATTGCATAGATGTGGGACAATATCACTATGGAATTTCCCTGGTCTCAAAAGAACATACAAATAAAACAATGTTATATGGGTTATAGTGGACTACCTAACCAATACTACCCATTTTATCTCTATTTGGGACGATTTACCTCTTGATCCACTTATCGTGATTTATGTTACGGAAGTGGTAAGGCTTCATGGAGTTCCACTTTCTATCGTATCAGTTCATGATCCAAGGTTGACATGAAAATTATGGAGAATTATTCAACATGATTGGAGTACCAAATTGAATTTCAATATGGCTTATCACCCCCAAACTAATGGCCAATCTGAAAGAACTATTCAATCACTCGAGGACATGATGAGAACATGCTCAATGGAATATAAAGGTGGATGTGATCAGTATCTCCTATTGGTTTAGTTCTCTTACAGTAATAGCTTCCACTCGAGCATTCAAATGGAACCTTATTGAGATATTTATGGGTAGAAATGTATAACTCATACTAGTTGGGAAGAATTTGGGGAGAGAAATCTTCTTGGTCATAATCTTGTGCAAGAGATGACAGAAAACGTTCATTCCATCCACTTACACATTAAGGATACTTAGAGTTGGAAAAGGAGCTATATTGAAATCCATCGAAGGGATATGGAGTCTGATGTTGGTTAAAGTCTTCTTTGAATTTCTCCTTGTAAGAGAGTCGTGAGGTTTGGGAAAAAGGGAAGCTCATCCCAAGGTACATTGGACACTATGAAATCCTTGATCAAGTAGGAGCAGAGTAGCCTATGGGCCTTCACTTTCTCCAAATCTAGAACAAGTTCATGATCTCTTCCATGTATCCTTATTGAGGAAGTAAATATATGACTCTTTATATATACTAAATTTAGTAGTGGTTCAACTGGAACATAACCTCTCTTATGAGGAGCAGTCAATGGAGATCATGGATTATAGAGACAAGGTTCTACACAACAAGACTACCCACCTGGTTAAAGTATTGTGGATGAACCATAAATATTAAGAATACATGTGAGAATAAGAGGAGTTTATGAGGTATAATTACCCATAAATGTTCTCTTCTAAGGGTACGAGTTGAAATTTCTGGGACAAAATTTCATAAGGGGGGAAGAATGTAATGACATGAACTTTTGAATAATATTTTGATTCCCAAATTTGTGTGTTATTTTGTTTTATACTCAAAAAAACTATATCATTTTATTAATAAGTGACTATAATTGAAAATATGCCTTTGGGATTCTACCATTATATAACCATTTGTTAATTGTTATCATTGGTTCACATGACCGTTGGAAATTGTACTCTTAAAGTTATGATTGTTGTTTATAAATAGAAATGATAATAGGTAATTAATATAGAGAGAGGCGTTGATGCCCTCATACAGTAGATTCAGGACATTTAAATTTCATCTTTCAGTTCTTGGGAATGACATAGCATCAATGGGCTTTGTTTTGGACCAACCCCAAGCTGAGGTTCAATATGTTAAGCCCAAACAGAATCACCTATGGGAGAATTTCAAGTTGATATAAATCACCACTCAGGCAATCCTGTCTGAGCCTCCCAAAGATTCTATCACTATTTCACACCTTAAAATTAGTTCTTATGTAGGTTTTATATGGGGCTATGTAATGAGGCCTTAGTTACTTTGTGTAATCCTTTTTTATAAATAAAATTTCTATTTCTTATTATGGTAAATTCTTTGAATTTCAAATGTCAAAATTATTATAGGATGAATTTTTAGAAGTTTCATATTATTGATTAATGTTGAAAAAAGTGTATTTTAAAATATTTTTTATACTTTAAATAATTAATAATGTGAAATTATTTTCCAAAAATTTACATATACAGTTGTGATCAGTATAAAATTTAGAGTATGATATGATCAACTTAAATTTTAGTGAATAGTAAATTATGAAAAGTAATATTACCCCTATGAATATTAATATAAACAATGGAATAGTAACCTAAATTAATTAATTCTAAATATAATTTAGTCATATTGAATGGTAATGTGATATAATAGCAAAAGTAAATAACTATTTTAGAAATTATTAGTTAAGTATTAGTATTTTATTCAGGTAAACAAGGATTTCACTTAAAAATTAAATTCCACATATTTAGATAATTATATTCATAAAATGAAGTTAATTTTTTAATTCATAACATCTACATTAGGTTAGGGTGAATTTTTAATATTCTTATAAAATGTATTTTTCGTGGTGAATAGTAAAAAATACAGTTTTTGAGTTTTTAGTGTGTTTTAGGACATCATAATGATGTATTATGTAATTTAAAATTTTGGTTGACTCACTTGTATTAAAATATTATATAAGTTTTCCCAATTGGACAAAACCATTGTAAAATACCATGGTAAAGCCCATTTGTTTTCAAATACCACAGATGAGGTGTCCTTGAAAATTAATAATAAACTCCCTCTCTTTTACTAAAAATACCATGACATTCAATCATTTTCATTCATTAAAAATTCTTACCCTATAATATAAGATACTTCTACCTCCCAAGGAGTGCTACCAATGTTTCCACAAGCCTTTAAGATCCCAATCCTAGTGTTTTAGAAGTTACTCTATAAGGTAATGGAATTCTAAACTTCTCTTTCTCCAATCAGGTTCTCCTTTATGTGTTATGTCATTCAAGTTCCAATACCATTTTCTTATTTCAATTTTATTATATCTATATACTATATTATTATTCTTTTATGAATGGTTTGACCCATGTCCCCTATCTTTTTTATGTTTTCTAAAACCGTGTTGCAAGGCCATTAGGTTTCAGGATTTTCGTCTCAAAATCTTTCTCTTTTTTCTCAAGAAATTATCTTATTTTCATTATGTGTATATAAAAAACTATTAAATTTAAAAAATTATTCATAAGGACATAAAAATAATATATATTTTCCCCTGATTTACATCCACAAAACCCTCATTCCTTTTACATGGGTAATGAATGACATAATGATCATGTTTTTAATCACTTTTTAAAACGTCGCGATTTTGTTATGAAACCCATTTCATTTATTCTCTTCAAGTAATTTATGAAATTTTTGATTATTATATATTTGTATCACATGAAAATAGATATATATTAAGGGTTCTCACTTATATCTCTCTAATTAGTTGGGTAATTAAATTAATCTCTAGAGATGACTAGTTTTATGATACCTCAGTGAATAATCATATTAATTTTTATTACCCCATGGGGATAGACCTTGGTGATATGCTTATGAATGTATAAATTAAATGTTGTAAAAATATTTTCAAGATATTATTCAAGTTATTTTTATCATGATTTTTATCTTCTTAGGCCTTTAATATTTTTCCTCATTTTCTTATTGTATTCTCTCAAGTTCATATATAAACAGTTTTCCCTATTTTCTCTTACTCGGCCTTATGCTCACCCTTTAATTTGATGCATGCCCATAGGTCATGAGATGCATTAATTTCAAATAGTATGAATATTTCAAGAAACCATTCAATAGGATTAAAATAATTTTATATTTCTTTATGTATCATGTACCTTTTTCCAAGAAATTGGACTTTAAGATCCTCTGTTTGTAAAATGTAATGCAAAGTTATATAATAAAAATGTAGTATATCATAGTTGGTATCATAGGATAGTTTAGTTATTTGTGTAAATTAGGCTATGAAAAATTTATGAATAACCATTATAATTTTTTAAATATAATAAAAAATTCTTGTTATTTTGGTGAAATATTAAGTTAGTGGTTTCCAAAAAAATATACCTCTGTCTGGATATGAACTAGTGGATTTGGATCTAGCATAGATGAATCTAGGGGTAAAACCAGAAAACACCACTTTGAAATAAACTCAAATAAGAACAAGTAAAACAGGCCTTGCTGCTCTCATATTTTGACACTCCTGAGGGAATCATTTGGTTTGTCACAAGCTCTTTATGAATCATTATGTAGGATTTATAGAGAAATGTAATTGTTGTTAAAGAATAATATGTTTATGAATGAATTTTTATGACATAAAAATCTTTCATAGTTAAAAGATTTATAAATGAAATAAGCTTCTCCCTAAGGTTTTATTCTTTTATAAAATGGAAGGCAATGGGAGGAACCATGAAAATTGTGACCACAGTGGACTATGAACTGACATCCCTCTGATGGAATTTGGAATTGAAACATTCATGAGAGTGATGAACCAACTAACTCAAGTTATGGGAAATATCTGGAATCAAGATTAGATACTTATTTCACTAAAAGGGAACAAAATTCTATTGAGTCATTTATGAATCAACAAACACCAACCTTATATGGATTTACCAACCAATTTATTGATGAATAGTGGGTCAACTCAATCGAAAAGATCTTTTATGTTCTATGTTGTATAGAACAAGAGAAGGCCACCCGAGCTGTTTACCACATAGAGGGAGAAGTTGATCAGTGGTGGAAACTGATTAAAAATATAAGTATAAGAGTGTAGGTTTTCTATATGGAGTGGGAAGAGTTCCAATGGATATTCATCAATAAGTATTTCCCTCATTTGATGAGAAAAAAATGAAGAAGGAGTTTCTTGAGATGAAGAAGATAGAGAATGAATCTGTTGGAAGCTACGAGATGAAATTCACAATACATTCTCATTACACCTCGTGCTTTGTAATGGATCCTAATGGTAAGGATGATAGATTCATTGGTGGACTAAGACCTCATCTGTGGATGAATATTTCAAACTGAGACAATGATAGCTATGAGTAGATCGTGCAGAGTGGTATGTAATTCGAAATGGAGTTCGGTGAGACACAATGGTCTCATAAATTTGATGAAAATAAGAAATAAATAGAGCCAATATTGGGAAGTATCATTGATCAGGGAATGGGGGAAATGTAATTGAAACTTTCCATGTGTAATAAATTTGTGAAGAAGAATTCGGGGAACTACCTGTTCATAAGTGTGATGTGTTACAAGTGTGGAAGATATGGCCATATCACATGGAATTTTCATAGTGAGCTGAAGCCTCAACTTCCCAACATTAATAATAAGGGGAATATGGTGTAGGATATACTTGAAGGATTTTGCCTCAAGTGTAGATAGTTGGGGAACATTCCCAATCAGTGTCCAAATCCTAGAGTAGTGGAGGGGAATCACCATCAGCCTTAGAAAAGGACAAGGGAGAAAAGTCTTGCTTTTTTATCACGACAGCTAATGTTGGAGCTCAAAATGATGTGGTGGAAGGTACTCTTGTTGTTATATCAATTTTATACATTACTTGGTCTGATTACGATTTTAAAAATTCCTTTATTTCTTACAGGTTTGTAAATAATATAGAATCAATTTCGGAACTACTAAAAATACAGTTATCAATCAGGACTCTGTGATGGATTATCCAAGCATCAATAGTTTTTCAAAACTGTATTATAAAAATTAGTGAGTAAAATATTATAAAATATATATTAGTCATTCCCATGTTGGAATTTGACATTATACTAGGGATGGACTATCTCTCAAAGTATAATGCGAAGATCAAATGAAGAATTAAGGAAATATCAGTTGTCTTGAATGGAAAACCTACCATTATCTAACAAGGATAGATATATCGACCAGATCTTTTCCTAGAGGAACCTCTTATATCCTTATTTGTGGATTTTATCAATGAAGAAAAATAATTAAATGAGAGTATAAGGATAGAAAATTTCCCCATTTTCTAGGAATACATTAATGTATTTCTTGAAAAGATACTCAGGCCTCCCCTAGAAAAAGAGTTTGAGTTATCCACTAAACATATAGCTAGATATCATTCGATATAAAATACCACGTATAAGATAGAAAATGTAGAGCCAGAGGAATTAATTAAACAACTCCAAGATCTTTTGGAGAAGGGGTTTATCTGACCGAATGTGTCTCCTTGGGAAGAACATGTTCTCTTTGTGGAGAAGAAAGATGTATCAATGTGGCTATGCCTTGATTATAGAGAACTGAATTGGATCATTGTGAAGAACAAATACCTTCTTACAATAATTAATGACTTATTTGTCCACTTTGTGGGGCTCAATTCTTCTCCAAGATTGATCTTCGATCTGGTTATCATTAATTGAGGGAGAAGATATTAAATATTCCAAAAACATACATTCAATCAGGATATGGTCATTATGTGTTTGTTTTTATGCCCTTTAGCTTAACTAATGATCCTAATATTTTTATGATTTTGATGAATAGAGTCTTTAAGGACTACCTTGATAACTTTGTGATAGTTTTTATTGATGATATTCTGATATATTCCAAAAGTTTCAAGGAGCATGGTGATCTTCTAAGGGTTATTTTCCAAACCCTATGGGAGGATATGATTTTTGAAAAGTTCATCAAATCTGAATTTTGGTTACAATAAGTTTATTTTATAAGGAACATTATAACCAATGAAGGATTAAAAGTTTACATTTCATAGACAAAGGTTTTAGGGAAGTGGCCTTAGCCAATAATAATAAATGAGATTCATATTTTTCTTGGATTAGCGGGATATTATAGGAGGTTTGTGAATAAATTTTTACAAATTTCTAATCCATTTACCCAGTTAACCTGAAATGGGGTCAATTTCATCTGGAAAAAGAAGTATGAGGAAAGTTTCCAAGTACTGTAAAATGGATTTGTTATTGCACCCATGTTAACTCTGCCCTCAAGCAGAGAAGGTTTTGTTATTTTTAGCGATGCATCTCAGAAAGGGATTAGGTGAGTCCTCATGAAAAATGACAAGCCAATTGCTTATGCATCATGATAGTTGAAGACTAATTATCCGAACTATCCTACACCTAATCTAGATATGGTTGCAGTTGTTTTTTCTATGAATATATGGATGGAATATCTTTATGGGGAGACATGTGATATATACACAAACCATCATAGGATGAAGTATATTTTCACGCAAAAGGAATTGTACATGAGATAGAGGATATGGTTATAACTTCTTAAATACTAAAATTGTTCAATTCATTATCATCCTGTAAGAAGAAATAAAGTCATTGATACTTTAAGTATGGAAGACCATGTTGTTTTGTCCATGTTGAGAATTCAAAGAGATCGTTTTATCAAAGACCTAGTGAAAATGGACATTGTAATTGTAAGGTAAGGGACATCATAAATCCTATTCCAAATGATTCATCATCCTTAATTACTAGATAAGATCAATAAAGCATAGAAATAATATCCTTTATTATAAAAGATGCTTGAGGCTATGAAATATGGGAAGTTTCCTATAGTTAATATTGATCAAGAAGGTGTAATTAAATTTCATACAAAGCTATGTGTTCCATATATTCTAGAAATAAAGAAGCAGCTTATGGATAAGGCTCATATATCTACATTATCTATACATCCTTGAAGCACAAAAATGTATAGGTACCTTCATGATCATTATTGGTGGGATATTATAAAAAGAGAGATTGTTGAATACACTACAAGGTACCTGGTATGCCAACAAGTGAAGGCAAAGAGACATATAACGAAAAGGGTAATACAAGCACTACCTATACCGATATGGAGGTGGGGTAATAGCACTAAGGAACTTTTCACTGGTCTCCCAAGATCATTCAAAAGAAGAAATTAAATATGGGTTATATAGGACTATCTCACAAAGAATTCACATTTTATCTCTATTCAGAAAGATTAATCTCTTGATCAACATGCTAGAATTTACGTGAAGCGAGTTGTAAGGTTTTATGGAGTTCCACTTTTGATCGTATCTGATTGTGATCCAAGGTTCACATCCAAATTCTAGAGAAGTCTTCAATATGATTTTAGTACCAAATAGAATTTTAGTATGGCATATCACCCCGAACAGATGGCCAATCTAAAAGAACTATTCAAACAATCAAGGACATGGTGAGAATATGGTCAATATAATTTTGATGGTGGACAGGACCAACATATCCCATTAATTGAGTTCTCTTACAATAATACCTTCCACTCAAACATTCAAATGGAACCCAATGAATCACTTTATGGGAATAGATTTAGAACTCTTACTTGTCGGGATGATGCTAGTGAGAAAAAGATTCTTGGGTCGGATCTTGTTCAAGAGATGATAGAAAATGATTATTCCATACACCTACACAATAAGGCTGCTCAAAGTCAGTAAAAGAGAAATGACAACAACCGTTTAAGGGACATGGATTTTGATTTTGGTGACAAAGTCCTTTAAATTTCACCTTAGAGTAGAGTCATGCTGTTTGGGAAGAAAGGGTATCTCAATCCTAGGTACATTGGCCCCTATGAAATCCTTGATCTCATAGGATAAGTGTATTTTCAGCTTGAACTTCCTACAAATATAGCACAAGTTAATGATGTATTCCATTTTTCCCTCCTAAGAAAATACATACCTAACCCTTCACATGTAGAAAATGAAAAGGTGGTATAAATTTAACTTGAACTCTTTTATTAGGAGCATCCGGTGGGGATCTTGGATCATAGAGACATGGTTCTCCACAATAAGACAAACCACCTTGATAAAGTGTTGTGGCGAAATGAAAAATATGAAGAAGACATGTATGAACCAGAGGAGACTATGAAATATAAGTACCCACACTTTTTCTCTTCTAAGAGTAAGAGAGTAAATTTCATGGACAAAAATTCATAAGGGGGGAAGAATGCATTGACCCAAACTTTTGAATAAAATTTTGTTTCCTGAATTTGTGTGTTATTTTATTTTGTACTCAACAAAACTATATACATTTATTAATGAAGTATAATTGAAATGAGACATTTGGTATTCGACCATAATGTAACCATTGGTCCATATAATCATTAGAAACTATAATCTTAATGTTATGATTATTGTGTATAAATAGAAATGATTACGGTTAATTAATACAAAAAGAGGAATCGATGGCCTCGTCTAGTAGACTTGGGTCATATGAAGCCCATCTGTCAGAGCTTGGGTAAGAGGTATCATCACTAGGATTTACTTTGGACCAAGCACAAGCTAAGATTCAACATGTTAAGATTGAACATAATCGCTTATGGGAGAATTTCAAGTTGATAGAAATCTCCACTCAAGAAATGTTGTCTGAGGCACACAAGATTCTATCACCATTGCACACCTTTATCTTAAGTCCTATGTAGGTGTTATAAGGGGGTATATATCAAATCCTATGTTACTTTGTGTAATCCTTTTATATAAATAATTTTTTTTCTCATTATGGAAAAAAAATTGAATTTCAAATGTCCAAATAAATATAGGTTGATTTTCTAGAAGTTTATAATTATTGATGAATATTGAAAAAAATATATTATTTTAAAATATTTTTTTAACATTAAATAATTAATAAAGTGAAATTATATTAAAAAACAGACATATATAGTTGTGATCAGTAAGAAATTTAAAGTCTGATAAGATCAACATAACTTTTGGTGAATAGTAAATTATGAATAGTAATATTACCCTTATGAATAGTAATACAAAAAATGGAATTGTAACCTCACTTAATTAAGTATAAATATGATTTAGGCATATTGAATGGTAATTTGATATAATATCATAGGTAAATAACTATTTTAGAAACTATTAGTTAAGTATTAGTATTTTTTCAGGTAAATAGCAATTTTACTAAAAAAATAAATTTCTCATATTTATAAAATTATTTTAATAAAATTGAGTTCATTTTTGAATTCAGAACATCGATATTAGGTTTGGGTGAATTTATGATATTTTTATTAAAAAAAATTGGTGAATAGACAAAATACTTTTTTTAGTTTTCGGTGTGTTTTATGAAAATATAATTATGTATTATGTAATTTATATTTATATTCAACTAATTTAGATTAAAATAATATATGTGTTCTCCTATGTGGCCAAACCATGGGTAAATACCATGGAAATCTCATGATTTTGCAAATATCGCCGATGTGGTGTCCTTGAAAATTAATAAAACAACTCCCCCACTTTTACTATAAATACCATGGAATTCCTTTGTTTTATTTAATTCAAAATTTATTGCCCATGAAGCTCTGATATGTTTTCTTCCTAATGAGTCCTCAAAAAGTTTCCTTAAGCACTCAATGTCCCGACCCTGGAGATTTAGAAGTTATACTTCAAGGTAAGGGAGTTCTCAACTTCTCTTTTTTTCCATTCATGTTCTCTTTTATGTGGTATGTATTTAAATTTACAATACCATTTTATTAATTAAAAATTATTCTATCCCGCTAATATATTATGAATGTTTTATTAATGGGTGACCCCTATCCCATTTCCTTTTAATTTTTTCTAAAACCATGTTGCATAGCTGTTATGCTGTATAATTTTCGTCTCAAAATCTCTCTCGTTTTCTCATGAAATTATATTCTTTTCATGATGTTAATACACAAACCTAATTAATTTATAGGAGTATTCATCAAAACATAAAAATGATATATTTGATTCTATAATTTACATACATAAAACCCTCATTCCCATTATTTGGGTTATGAATGACATAATGATAAAGTTTTAATCACTATTTAAAACATCACAATTTTTATATGAAACCCATTTCTTTTATTATCTTTGGGTTATTTATGAAATTTTTGATTATGATCTATGTGGGTAATATGAAAATAAAGACATATTAAAAGTTCACACTAATAGTGATCCAATACATATGGTAAACATATTAATCTCTAGAGATGACAAGTTTTATAATACCTTGGTGAATAACCTTGGTAATTTTTATGACACCTTAGGGATGGTTCTCGGTGACATGATTATAAATGTCTAAATTAAATATTTTAGACATGTTTTCAAGATATTATTCATGTTTATATTATCATGGTATGTATCTTTTCATGCCTTTATGAAATTTCCTCATGTTCTGATTGTATTCCCTCAAGTTCACATGTAAACTATTTTCCTTGTTTTCCCTTACTGGGCATTATGATCAACTTTTCCTCTAATGTATGTCCCCAGGTTATGATATGACATAATTTTACTTATTATGAACATTTCATGAATCATTTAAAGAGGATTAAAATAATGTTATCTGGTTTCATGTATTATATACCAGTTGTCCGAGACACTGTACATTAAAAATCCTCTTTTGAAAAATGAAATGAAAAGTTATGTAATAAAAAGGTTGGATGTCATAGTTGGTATCAAAGGATAGTTTGGTTAACTTTGGAAATTATTCTATGGAAAATTTTGGAAGAAACCTATAGTAAATTTTAAATATAGGAAAACTTCCTAGTATTTTTGTGAAATTTAAATTAAGTGGTTTCTGAACAAATAGATCCATGTCTGGATATGAACAAGTGGGTGTGTCTTTGGAATAGATGTATATAGGGGTAAAAACTGAAAACACCACAATGAGATAGACTTGAATGGGAACTAGTTCATGAATACGAGAGTTGTTTTCCACTATTATAGACACTCTTGAGGGATATTTTTGGTTAATCATAATCTTTTTATGGATCATTATGAAAGGATTTATAGGGAAATGTAATTGTTGTTAAAGAATAATATGTTTTAGCATGAGGTTTTATGACATAAAAACATTATATTTAAATGAATAATAAATGAAATAATATTATAAATGAGGTTTTATTATTTTATAAAATGGCAGGAAATAGGAGGAACTATGATAATGGTAAGCACAATGAACCATGCACAGAAGGCCCTCCGATGGAAGTCAGAATGGAAAGATTCATAAGAATAATGAAACAACTGACTCAAGTTATAGGAAATAACTTGAATCAAGATGAGATACCAATTTCACCATGAAGGGAAAAACATTATGATGAGTCCTTTATACATCAAAGACCTCAAAACTTTAGTGGGTCTACCGATCCATTAATTGTTGAATGGTGGATCAGCTATATCAAAAAGTTCTTTTATGTGGTCCACTATTCAAAATAAGAAAAGGTCACCCTGGCTATTTACTACTTAGAGGGAGAATATGATCAGTGGTGGGAACTGATTAAAAACATGCGGCCAAGATTGGAGGTTGAAGCTATGGAGTGGGAAGAGTTCATAGAGATCTTCTTCAATAAGTATTTCCCTCGTTTGATGAGATAAAATGAAGAAATAGTTTTTCATGTAAAAGAAAAAAGAGAATAAATATGTTGGAAGCTATGAGATGAACTTAAAAATCCTTTCCCGTTACACCTCAAGCATTGTCATGGATACTAATGGGATGGTTGATATATTATTTTGGTGTACTAAGACCTCATCAGTAGAAGAATGTATTCAACCGAGACTATGATAGCTATGAGGAGATCATGCGTTGTGCTATGAAAGTAAATCTTGGGTTCAGTTAGACACAGTTGTCTCACAAATCCAATGAATAGAAGAGATCAATGATGCCAATATTTGAGTGGATCTTTGTTGAGGAAATAGAAGGAAAGAAATTGAAGCTTTCCACATGTAATAAATGTGGGAAGAAGCATTCAGGGAACTTCCTACTCAAGAGAGAGAAGTGTTACAACTGTGTAAGAGACGGCCATGACACAAGGATTTGTCATAGTGAGGTGAATCCTTAACTTCCCAACACTAATGAAAAGGGTAATATAGTGTAGGCTCTACCTAAAGTCTGATTCCTTATGTGTGGACTTCTTGGGAACTTTTCCAATCCCTGTCCAAATCTGAGGGTAGTAGAGGGGAATCACCATTAGCCTTAGCAAAGGCCATAGAAGCATGGTCTTGCTTTTTCTATCACGATAGATGATGTTGATGATCCAAATGATGTGGTAGTAGGTACACTTATTGTACTCTCAATGCTAGAAAGTACATTGTTTTATTTTGGTTCTACATATTTCCTCCATGTTTTCAAAGAATATTGAATCAATTTATGAACTAATAAAGGTAGAGTTATCAGTCAAGACTCTTGGATGGATTATCCAAGAATCAATAGTATTTCAAAACTAAATTATTTAATTTAGTGAGAAAAATCTTATCACAAATATGGTATTCATTCCCATGTTGGAATTCAACCTTATACTAGGGACGTACTGGCTCTCAAAGTATAATGTTGAGATCAATTGTAGAGCAAGGACATCTCAGTAGTCTTGAATGGAAAACCTACAGTTATCTAGCAATGAGAGATATCTCAACATAAGTTTTTTCTAGAAGAACCTCCTATATCCTTATTTATGGAGTTGATCGGTGAAAAAAATAAGGAAATGAGAGTATAAGGATAGAAAATTTCCCCATTGTCTAAAAATATATTGATGTATTTTTTGATGATTTACCTGAAACTCCCCTAGGAAGAGAGGTAGAGTTCTCCATTGAACTCGTACCTAGATCTCATTTGATATCAAATACCCTGTCTAGGATGGAAACTGTTGAGATATAAGAATTAAAGATACAACACCAAGATCTTTTGGAGAAGGAGTTTATCCGACCTAGTGTGTCTCCTTGGTGAGAACGTGTTCTCTTTGTGAAAAATAAGGATGGATCAATGTGGATATGCATTGATTATAGAGAACTAAATGGGATCAAAGAGAAGAACAAATACCATCTTCCAATAATTGATGACTTATTTGACCAGCTTTATAGGGCCTAATTATTCTCCAATATTGATCTTTCTCTGGTTATCATTAATTGAGGGTGAAGAAAGAAGATATTTAAAAAAATGACTTTTGATCAAGATATGGGAATTATGAGTTTTTTGTTATTCCCTTTAACTTGACTAATGGTCCAGCTATTTTATGGATTTGATGAAGAGAGTATTTATATAATACCTTCATAAATTTGTCGTAATTGTTATTGATGATATTCTGATATATTCCAAAAGTCATGAGAAGTATGAGGATCTTCTAAAGGTTATTTTTAAAACTCTACGGAAAGATAATCTTTTTGAGAGTTTAGAAAATTTGAATTTTGGTTACGATAGGTTTCTTTCTTGGGGAAAATTTTAACCAATGAAGGAATCACAGTTGACCCTACAAAGAAAAAGGTTGTAGAGAAGTGGCCTCAGCCTACATAAATAACTAAGATTCATAGTTTCCTGGGATTAGCTGGATATTATAGGAGGTTTGTGAAAATTGTTTAATGAATTTCTCATCCATTAACCAAGTTAACTCGAAAATGGGTCTAGTTTATCTGTAAAAAGGAGTGTGGGGAATGTTTCTAAGAGCTAAAGAAGAGATTGGTTTCTGTAACCATGTCAAATCTTCTCTTAAATAGATAAGGATTCGTTATTTTTAGTGATGCATCTATGAGAGGTCTTGGGTAAGTCCTTGTGAAAAAGGAGAAGGTGATTGCTAATGCATCTAGACACTTACAAAATCATTAGCAGAACAATCCTACACATGATCTAGAGCTGGTTTTAGTTGTTTTCAATTTTAATATATAGAGGAACTTTCCTTATGGTTATAAGTGTGATATATACAAAAATGATCAAATTTTGATGTATATTTTCACACAATAGGAATTGAACATGAGTGAAAGGAGATAGTTGGAACTTATTAAAGACTACGATTGTTCAAGTCATTATCATCCCAGAAGATAAAAGAAAGTTGTGGATGAATTAAGTAGGAAAGACCCTGTTTTTCTATCCATGATGAGGATTCAAAGAGATCCCTTGATCATAGTCCTACTGAAACAATACATGGGAATTGTAAGGGAATGGGTATATTCAACCCTATCCCAAATTATTTCTCAACTATTATTACTATAGAAGATCAAGAAATCTCAAAAATAATATTCTTTGTTATAGAAGAATATTGAGGCTGTGAAGTATGGGTAGTTTCTTGAGTTCAATATTGATCAAGAAGGTGTACTGAATTTTCATACAATGCTATGTGTTCCACCTACTATAGAAATAATGAAGGATCTGATGGATGAAGCTCATAGATATACATTCTCTATAAATCCTAGAATCAAAAAATGTATAGGGACCTTCGTGATCATTATTGGTGGGATAATATGAAAAGGGAGATTGCTGACTACACAACAAGGTTGCTAATATTCCAGAATGTGATGGAAGAGTGAAAACATACTAAAGGGGTATTACAACCACCACCCATACCAGCATGGAAGTGGGACAGTATCACTATGGACCTTTTCATTGGTATCCTGAGAACTTCCTATGGAAATAATGTGATATGGGTTATAGTGGATCATCCCACCAAGAATTTTCACTTTATCTCTATTCAAGAAGATTTATCTCTTGATCAAATTGCAAGGATTTACGTAAAGAAAGTGGTAAGGCATTAAGGAGTTCCACTTTCTATCATATCTGATCATGATCCAATGTTCACATCAAAATTTTGGAGAAGTCATTAACATATTGTGAGTACCAAATTGAATTTCAATATGACCTTTCACCCCCAAACTGAAGGAAAATTTTAAATGACTATTAAAACACTCGAGGGCATGATTAGAACTTGCTCAATGGAATTTAAAGGTGGATGGGATCAACATAACCCATTAGTTGAGTTCTCTTACAATAACAGATTCTACTCGAGCATTCAAATGAAACCCTATAAATCTATTTATGTAATTTTATTTAGAACTCATACATGTTGGGTTGAATATGGTGAGAGAAAGCATATGGGGCTAGATCCTCTACAAGAGATGATAGAAAAGGTTCATGTGATCCACCTACACATTAAGGCTGCTCAGAGTCGGCAAAAGAGCTATGCTGACAACATTCAAAGGGATGTAGAGGTTGATGTTGGTGACAAATTCATTCTTTGAATTTATCCTGGGAAGAGATTCATGAGGTTTGGGAAGAAAGGGAAGATCAACCCTTTGTACATTTTCCCCTATGAAATCCTTGACTACATAGGAGTAGTATCCTATCGGATTTCAATTTTTCCAAATCTAGAAAAATTTCACAATGTCTTCTACATATCCCTCTATAGGAAGTAAAAACCTTACCCTTAACATGTACTAAATCTATAGGTGTTTCAACTGTAACCTGAACTCTCTTATGAGGAGCAGTCCGTGGAGATCTGGGATCATAAAGACAGGTTCTATACAACAAGACTACGCACCTTGTTAAGGAGTTGTGGAGGAACCAAAAATATGAATAATCCATGTGGGGACCATAGGAGTCAATGAGGAAG
Source organism: Viscum album (assembly GCA_963277665.1). NCBI lineage: Eukaryota > Viridiplantae > Streptophyta > Magnoliopsida > Santalales > Viscaceae > Viscum > Viscum album. The sequence goes on from OY728138.1 coordinate 2,138,410,868, forward strand.
AAGTACCCACACCTTCTCTATTCTAAGGGTAAGAGTTGAAATGTCAGGAATGAAATTTCTTAAGGGGGAGAATATGACGACCCAAAATTTTAAATAATTTTTTGTTTCCTGAATTTTTGTGTAATTTTATTTTTTACTAAACAAAATTATATAAATTTATTAATGAAGATAGTATAATTGAAATGAGACCTTTGGGAATTGATCGTTGGTCCATATAACCATAGGAAACTATACTCTTAAAATTATGATTATAGTTTATAAATAGAAATGGTCATGGTTAATTAATACAGAAAGTGGAGTCGATTACCTCATCCTAAATACTAGGGCCATATGAAGGCCATCTGTCATAACATAGGAAGGAGGTTTCATCACTGGTCTATACTCTATACCAAGCACAAGCTGAGCCTAAATAAGATAATCTTGAACATAATAGACTACGTGAGAAGATCAAGTTGACAGAAATCACCACTAAGGAAATGTTGTCCGAGCCACCCCAAGATCTTATCTCCATTGCACACCCTACCTTAGGTCATATTCCAGTGTTGTAAGGGGATATGTAACGAGACCTTAGTTACTTTGTGCAATCCTTTTGTATAAATAAAATTTTTATTTACTATTATGGTAAAAAAATGTAATTTTAAATGTAAAAATACATATAGGATGAATTTATAGAAGATTCATATTATTGATGAATATTGAAAAAAAAGTGTATTTTATAATATTTTTTATAATTTAAATAATAAATAATGTGAAATGATTTTAAAAAAATGGACATACATAGTTGTGATCAGTAATAAATTTAGGGTCTGATAAGATAAACTTAATTTTTGGTGAATAGTAAATTATGAATAGTACTATTACCCTTATGAATAGTAATATGAGCAATGGAATATTAACCTCACTTAATTACATATAAATATAATTTAGGAATCTTGAATGGTAATTTGATATTATAGTATAAGTAAATAACTGTTTTAGAAAATAATAGTTAAGTCTTAGTATTTTTTGAGTCAATAGTTATTTTATTTAAAAATTAAATTTATTATATTTAGAAAACTATTTTTATAAAATAGAGTTATTTTTTGAATTCAGATCATCGATATTAGGTTAGGTTGAATTTAAGAGGTTTTTATAAAATGTTTTATTTTTCGGTGAATAGTAAATATATAGTTTTTGAGTTTTCAGTGTGTTTTATGACATCATAATGATGTATTATGTAATATAAATTTCTAGTTGACTCATTTGAATTAAAATATTAAATTAGGTTCCTAAGTGTCCATAAACATGGGAAAATACCATCAGAGAGCCCATGATTTTTCAAATACCACTGATAAGGACTCCTTGCAAATTAATAAAAAAACTTAATCTCTTTTACTATAAATACCAATACATTACTTATTTTTATTTCATTACAAATTAATTATCCAAGATTTTTTTGATACTTTTACCTTCAAAGGAGTCCTACCAATGTTACCTCAAGCCCTGAAGGTCCTGATCTTAGAGTTTTACAGGTTATTGTTTAAGGTAAGGGAATTTTTGAACTTCTATTTTTCCATTCTGGTTCCCTTTTATGTGGTATGTATTCCAAGTTCCAATTTTTTTTATTATTTACATATTATTCTATCCCTATAATATATTATGATTCTAATATGAATTTTTGACCCATATCCCCTCTATTTTTAATGTTTTCGAAAACTATGTTGCAGGGATGTTATGCTACAGAATTCTCGTCACAAAAACTCTCTTTTTTTCTCAATAAAATCACTTATTTTATTTTTGTGAATAACAAAACCAATTTATTTTATATCAGTATTAATAAATACATAAATATGATATATTTTATTCTGTAATTGACATACATAAAACCTTCATTCCCTTTCAGTGGGTTATGAATGACATAATGATCATGTTTTTAATCAGTTTTTAAAACATCGCGATTTAGATATGAAACCCATTTATTTTATTATCATTGGGTTATTTATAAAATTTTTGACTATTATATAGGTGAATCACATGAAAATAAATATATATTAAAGTTTCAACTTGATATCACTCCAATTTATTGGGTAAATAAATCAATCTCTAGAGATTACAAGTTTTATGATACCTTGGTGAATAAACTTGGAAATTTTTATGACACCTTGGGGATGGACCAAAGTAATATGCTTAGGAATGTATAAATTAAAATTTTTAGCTAAATTTTAAATTTATTATTCATGTTATTATTATAATTATTTTTTTCTTCCTGTTCCTTTATGATATTTCCTCATGTTCTTTTTGTATTCTCTCATGTTTACATGTAAATTGTTTTCCCTATTTTCCCTTACTGGGCATCATGCTCACCCTTTACTTTAATGTACGTCCCCAGGTTGTGAGATGTGGTAATTATACTTAGGTTGAAAATTTCAAGAATATATTAAGCATATTAAAATAATTTTATATGTTCTCATGTATTATGTACCTTTTTTTAAAGACACTATACTTTAAAGATCCTCTATTTGTAAAATGTAATGAATAGTTTTGTACTAAAAATGTTGAATGTCATAATATTGTTTTGTATTTTAGTAATATTTTAAATAGACTTTTTCTAAATAAAGATTTAAATCCTAATATAATTCAAACCATTAATATCAATGAAGAAAATAACTACATTACCTATGTCCCTCTTGATATAGAATTTAAAGATGTAGTCTTTCGTTTTAAGCCAAATAATGCTCCGGGACCTGATGGTTTTGCTAAAAATTTTTTTGAACTATTGGGATATTATACATATAAATGTTTGTAAATAGGTGAAACAATATTTCTCTAATTTAATTCATTCCCATAATCTTAGTTACTAGTTCCTCTATCATATTACCAAAGTTGGGAATGCCTCTTAGACTCACCTTTTTAGAATAATAGAACTTATTAACACACTATAAAAATCATTACAAATCTTATGACCATTAAAATTTCTACAATTATTAATAATGTTATCACTTTGAATATATTATTTGTGGAAGGTATAAATATTTACGGTTTTATTTTTTGTCTTCTAAATGTTCTAATATTCTAAAGAGATAAAATAGAGAAGGTTGCATTTCAATTATACTTGATATTATTACAGCTTTTGATACTATTTATTAGAAATTTATTTACAAGGTTATTTAGGGATTTGGTTTCAATGGTCTTTTTATCAATATAATTAAAACATTTTCTAGCTCTGATCACATCTATGTTCTCATAAATTGATCTCTTAAGAGTTATTTAAATTTCTCAAAAGGATTTAGCCAAGGTGACCCCCTATCTGCTATCCTTTTCTCTATTGATAATGATTATTTAAGTAGACTTCTTACACACATAGAAGATCAAGGTAAACTTAAGCAGATTATTTCATTAATAAATATTTCTGTTCCTTCACATCTCTTTTATACATATGATATTATTTTATTTTTAAAAGGGGGAAAGGAATATCCAAAATCCCAAGGAATCTCTCTCCCATTATGAAGTTGTTTTAGTTAATCCTATAAATTGGAATAAATCATTTATTTTCTTGGGGAAATGGTTTTTGGAAACATGAAAAAGGTATATCATGAATGACTTGAACAAAACATAAGGTCTGTTTACTTTTAATTATCTTGGTGTCCCTTTTTTGGTAAAGGCCTAGAAGTAGTTAATTTTCAAAAATAGTTGATCAAATAAATAATTATCTCTATTATTGTAATGTATAATCACTTTCTATGGATGGCATAAATTTTATTGTTAAATCCACCTTTTAATATAATATGGTTTATTCTCTTAGGGTTTATAAATGGACTTTAGGACTTATAATAAATCATAATGTATAAATCAAAAATTTTACTTGGTGTGGAAGTATTCTGGAAAAGAAATTAATTACAATCTTTTGGATTAATTATTTTAAGCCTCTTACTAATTGTGGCCTTTGAATCAAAAACCTAAAATTATTCAATGATGCATTACATGACATGTTTTCATGGAATATTTTGAATAATAACCACTTAGATCATATGTTTTTTAGAGATAGGTTTATTGAAAGATAGAAGAAATATAGATTGAACTATTTGGAATCCTCAATTTGGTTGGCCATTAAATATTCTTTTTCCAAAATTATGGAACATTATAGATAGAATGTTAATAGGATGTCCTCAATCATTTTTTGGATGGATAATTGGGCTAGTTCTCTAATTATTTCCAATATTTATCCCATGCATTTATCTATTGATACTCATATTTCTATAAAGGATTTGTTGGCTATCCTAGACCGAATATTCCTAATGTTATTAAAAAGCTAGTCAACAATTATTTTTTTTATCCATCTGATTATTTTTTGATCTAGGAACCAGCTTCTAATGGTATTCTTGATTCAAAGATATTTTGAAGTCAAAAATTCAATAATATAAATGATGATTTTACATGAATTAAATGTTTTAATAAGACTTGGATTCAACCTTCCAATTTTATTATAGTCTGGAAGATTTATGATAATTTAAGTCCTACTAATACATTAATAAAACCATCGAGTATCAAAATTTGTTATAAATGTAATCTATGTAACCAAGACAAAGAATATATTGACCACTATTTATTATGTTGTGATACTTCTTCTAATTTTTGGAAATATATATATATATATATATATATCAAAATTTTAAAATAACATGGCCTAAGGATGTATCCATTTGACTTCATATCTAATGATGTAAAGCATAAAATGTCTCCCATCAAATCAAGAATCTACTCACAACTGTTTTGGATGAACTTGTTCATATAATCTGGTATGAAAGAAATTACATTATTCTTAATAACACTATTTTTAGCCTGCATGTAGTGAATTTGAGGATACAAACTGCTAAAAAAAGCATTATCATTTTAGTATGGAATATAGAAGAATTCCATTTTTGGTTTTATAATTATATATAAATTAGGTGTTTTTAAAAACTACCATCAACCTAGAGAAACTTTTTATGTCTTTTGGAAATCCCTACTTCAAGGATTGTTCAAATTCAGCTTTTATGGTGACTAAAAAAAATTATTGGTTCTTCGGGTTGTGGATATATTTATAGAGATTGCAAAAGATAATTCCATGGATGATTTTATAAACATATGGATTTTAATCTTCTTTGTATTAAAAAAATCAACGTTCCATATCCACGATGTTTTGTTCTCAATATAAATAAAGGACCAATATATAGATTGAAAGAGAATCTACCACCATTAAAAAAGTGGTTTGATATGGAACCACTCATCTTGCATAGCCACTTTAAACTATATAGATGGAATTCTTAGACTCACTATAAAAACATAACCATATCATTACCCATTCTTTTTTAGAGGTTAACTCAGTGGTTTATGGTCCTTCCAAAAAATAATCCAACATTATTATCACATGGTCAGATGCACTTCTTCAAAATTTAATTTATTTTTTAATAATTTTTTTAATAAAATTACATTATTTAGGAATGGGGTTATTTTTTATTCATTCAAATCAACATGAAAACAATATTTTGATAGGGAATAACATTTAAAAAATAACTCTATGAATTCTAAATGTTGGGTTTGGACTCTAGATGAAATAAATGCAAGATGAGATGGATTCAGATCATTGGTGCATGAACACATGGTTGCGAGCCATGTGGATGGAGTCAGTTGTTGGTGAACCAACTCAAGAAACTCCTTTGATGAATATAAGAAATTTGGTTAGGATGTCAAAACAATTTAATGAATCCTCTAAGTTTTATGGAATCAGGGAGAGTAGATTCACGGAGCATTGATTTCTTATATTAGGGAATTTATTAGGTAGATGGTTGGGAATTACCATCTAGTGTTTTCATGAAAACCTTAATGAAGTTGGTTGGATCAGCATAAAAAACATTATATCATTTACAAATGAGTTGTTTGTAATTATCTAAGACCTTTCTAAAAGGATGGATTGCTTGGGTTGTGTTTGTTCTTTAGTTACTCATTGCTTTGTTTGGAATCGGGAAAGAGGTTTGAGTATAGCCAGTTAACTCATGTCATTCATTGATCAATCATGATGGAACAGTGACACAATATGCATGTCATTAGATCACTAGAATCTTATTTAGTGGATATTCCTATAATATGGGTCTTTTTTATTATTTATTAGTAATTAGTTTCTGACATTGTTTATTTCCATTTTGATGGATACAATGGAATTTATGTTTTTATAATATTTATATTTTATATTATCTTCTAGTTTTCATGCTTGGAATATTTCTATAAGTGTGGTATTGGTGTTCTAGAATGAGTGAGTCCTTTATGCAGTAGTTGGTGTTCTGGGATGGAATTTGAAAAACTCTTTGCAGTTGATAGTCGAGGTATATTAGAAGGTGTTTTCATAGAATACCATAACTTATTGAGGAATAAATGTGAAAAGGTGGGGATATTTTAATGTACTACATCATTATGTGTTGAGAATATCTAGGTAAATTTGAATATTTATTTTTTGGATAGTTTTTTTTGAGAACTGAGGATCAAAACTAGGGTCCAAGAGTTTGTGTATCTTAGAATAGTTTTTTTGGAAGGGTACATAGGAATGAATGATAACACAAAGGATTGAGAGGTTAATAGGGTGAGTGGTAGAGGTCTCTACCTTCTAATATTTTCAATGGAAACCAATTTACATCATGGATCTTGTATTCAATATGTGAACAAGATTTATGATGCAACCTAAGGAGTTTTAAGACCTGAATGATCTTGAAAAGGCTCTAGTTGACTTTAGTAGCAAATTATCATGATTTCAAACCATGTTTCACCCCATGAAATACTCAAGGAAAATATTTCTTGTGTTTTAATGTAATGATATTTTTTTAAAACCCAAATACTTTATTCTTATTGATTTTATGTGATAATTGGGATTAGAATGGAGGGTTTTGGTCTCTGGGGGACCATTTGATCTCGATCCATCATTGATCAAAGATTAATTTATTGAGATGGATACCTATTGGAAATTAATATGCCTTAAAATACCTTACTTTTCCTTTATATTTTAATCCCAATTGATTTTGGTTTGTTTTATATTAGGGAACCCTATGTCAATATCATAATATAATGATGGAATTTTCTAAGAAAGATGAGACGTTTTGTCACATGGAAAGAGGATGTTACTTGATGATAAACACTTATTATTGGAAGGTTTTTTAACAAATTTATGTTCATTAATAATTATTTCTATGTTATTTAATAATTTGTGTTGAATTACCCATTTAAATATGAAATTGAGTTGGGGATTTATCATATCATAGAACTATGAGTGGATTTAACTTCGATAGGTTTCATTACGTAAAATTTAATTTTTTGGGTTTGTATCTTCAATATTTTCTAATTTAATTATATAAATAAATATGTATTAATTTCCTGTGATTGATATTTTTCTCAGGATTTCATTAGAAGCATAAGATGGAACTTCCATGGGTGGTCAGTTATAGTTCTGGCTATGAGGTGATATCTGGTAAATTGTTTAGAAAATAATTCCTTCAACTTTGGTGTTAATGTTAATTTTATTCTTTCAATATATTATAATGTATTTATAGTTAACTTATCTGTGTATAACATCATATCAATCAATATATTCCAAATAGACTTGGATAACTTTGACCAAGCACTGGTGCCTTACTCTGTTAGGAATTGGCTTTGTTTGAGGTAGGTGGTTCTGTTTTCATAGCCCATTGGAATTATGTTTAGTATATTGGAATGTGATATGCGGTCACACAAACGTTGTGGAGTGGACCTTGAGACTCAAGTAATGTTTGGTAACTAATTGGGAACTAGAGAAGATATTTTAATTAATCAGTACTATCAATTAGAATGAGATACCAAGGGGCATGGTTAATTATTTAATGTTTTCCATATCTTAACTAATTAATTTAATTTTGCTAATAATTTGATAAGGTTCCCATTAAAACATAGAACCTATGTTTTGGGTTGTTTTGTAGACACCAATTGTTGAGTTTGTTTGGGATTTGTGTTGATTATCCACCTTAACGTTCATCTTATATTTGATGTTTGATCACATGAGTTCTGTTGTGTGACATAAATGAACTGTGATTGGTGATTTATTACATGGGGATTTCAATGATTATGATATTACATGTTATTTTTTTGTGATATTTTTTCTATCATTTGTATACCATTTCATATTGTGTTATTCTTTTGTCTTGCAGTTGAGCATACATGTCAAGCCTCGTAGAATATTTCCCCAAGGGGGATGTGTGAGACAACTGGTCCACACACATTAAGATATCTATTCAAGATAAATATATCAGTCATTTTTTTGGATTAACCCATCAAGGGGAATTTATTAGAAATATTATAATTTTTTCTTATGGTATGGATCCAAAATAGGTACAATCAGGGTTCATAGTGGCTTTTTGAGAACATAACTACTTGACACGTGGGTGTTATTACTTACCAGATTGCTGGTGATTTTATGTTATGTTTTTATAGTTTTGAATTTTTTATTTTCATTCTAATTATCTAGGATTATCAAATTCATGAACACTATATTTATCTATCATTTAAGTAACCACATTGGTTGTGTCCTACGAAGTTGTACACACACCCTGCTGGGGTGGTTATGGTAATGGGATACCCATGGAACCCTCACTTATTGAAGGTGTAATTTGGGATGTGGCGTGAGGTTGATCATAAGTAATGATATATTTATAAGAGTCTATAGATCCAAATGATTTGATTTAGGAGTTGTAGATCATCTTTTTATTTTTTTCCATTTTTTGTATGTGATCTATCTAGTGGGAGAATATATATTATATTTATATGAATATTGAGTTCGTATACTATTTAATCTCATATATATATATATATATATTGTAATATTTATATATAATTTTTGTATATTATTAAATGATTGGTTATTTATCTGTTACTGTTAACTCTAATTCAGTGTATAGTATTCCTATTACTATACTTAGACCCTTACTTATAGTCATCATCCTCTCGAATATGAGGTGGAACACTTGGGGAAATGTGGAATTCTAGCTTGGATCTGGTGATTTGGTATGGGGTGTTACAACAACCATCCTTGATCCTTACATCATTCTAGTTTATGAATCCACATTGAGATACTCCAATTTGGTCATCTAACCCTAGCCCTCTTCCCTACATATACATATGATCATGATATCTTCTTCCTTACCAATTTTATGGGACCTGATAAGGGTATGCGTAAAACTCAATAGGCCACCACCAATAATCTCCCCACTATAACTAGTTTATTTTTTATATGTATGATGTGATATTATCATAATAATAAATAAAGCATGAATGTGTAATAAAATAAATCACTTTCCACACTTAGGTTCTAAGGTGAATCCCAAGTTCAACCATATATACTTCATCTAATATTGGATGTATCTGAGTTTGTCACATCTCTTCTAAGGGGGAACCATGTCCAACTTGAGGACATGATGTATAAAATTAGTGGTAATTACACCCACCCCATATACCACTATATATAATTATTGGGGGGGGGGTAAGTTCCTACCTCGAGTATCCCCATATATATCAATTTGGGGGGTTAATTCTCACCTCATAATACCCAATATATATATTAGTCATCAGGGGGATAATAACCATGCCTGAAATACTACCATATATCATAATTGAGAAGAATATAACCCACCCTATAATACAATCATACATATCTTTGTCATTGGAGGATACACATTCCAACTCATATATCCTCACATATCACAATTGGGGGTAGTAACACCCACCATGAAATAATATCATATATATATATATATGTATATCTTAATCATTGATGGGAAACATGCACCTCCCTGTACATCTCAATATATCATAATTTGGGGGAATAAAACACACCCTGTAATAACCTTCATATATAATCCTTTGGTGGAAAATTTCCCTACCTAGCATATATCCATATATCATGATTGGGGTAGTTACGCCCACCCCTTAATATCATCATTTGCAATCATTAGAAAAATAAGCATCCTACCTAGTATATATCTATATACCTTAATCTAGGTGAATAACAACCCTCATATAATACCCATGATATATAATCATCATTGGGATAAGTTTATTTTTGTTATATCACTATATATCATAATCAGTGGGAATAATGTCCTCCCCAAAATAAACATCATATATAATCATCTTGGGATAAGCTCCCAACCCATTATATCTCTATATATCAAAATTAGGTGGAATAGTGCCCCATATATAGTATCCATCACATATAATTATCAGGGGATAAGGACCTTGTCTAGTATATCTCCATATATCATATTTTTGGGGAATAACACCCGCTCTATAATAACCATTATATTTAATCATTATGGGGATAATCACCCCTCCTGGAATATCTTTATATGTCATAATCTACGGGAATAATTCCCCTCCCAAAATTCTATTCATATATCATAATCATCAAGGGTGTCTGAACCCAATTCTATTTATCTCTATATATCATAATTGGGGGATAGTGCTTACTCTTTATATATCTATATAACATAATCACAGGGAATATTTAATTCCTTGTAATACCATCATATATAAATGCTTTTAGTGGGGGTATTGGTCCCCATGGAAAAACCCCACACATATATAGATCATAATAACTTCATTTGGATACTCACCCAAACTTAATACACATTTCTTAGGTTGTAATATGTAGTTAAAAACATATAAATATAAATTCATCCATCATATGATATATTTTTACTAACCCTATAAAGTTAAATATATAATGGGGGTACCCACAATGGTTGTGTAAGTTATATCACAATTTTGATACCCTACCTATGATCCTTTCTCTATTTTCATGGCTTTATCCGCATGAACATCATGCGGAGGGAATAAGATCCTTCAAAAAATAATTCTCACATCATTCCCTAATTTGATATATAATAAATATTATATAAAAACATAAGGGAGTTTATTATATCCACCCCACTTCCCAATTAAGTTCAGTTAGTACTCCCACACTAAACAAACATATAAATTTCTCCATGGGACCCCTACTAAAATAATTACTTACACAGGTGGAGGGGTAAACCTGACCCCACACACCAACCGAATTGACAGAGAAAATAACACCACTCAAGGATTCATGTGGCCTACCCGTAGGCCAGCCATCTATACCCCAACACCATTTTTATTTATAAGGGAATAAATGAAAATATCACAAGGATCACCATGTTTCACTTATTATATTATTCTTATATCATTTCACATCAAATTTAATTAATATTTATAATATGGTCATTTTATTTTAGTGAACAAGATGTCATTATAGTGCTCAAGGGTATATCAGGTCTTAAGTATTTTTTTTCTATCCAAGAGAGTTTAAAAGTAACCATTCATTTTTAGTTAAAGGTTGATCATACAAAAGTATTAAGACCATATATCACATGGGCAGAAAAAATTAAATTAACCCTTGGGATATTTTTAAGTACTACCTAACTTATACATGCAATTATTACCCTCATTAAGAAAATCCGTACCACCATTGTCCAAGTGCATCCATTCATCCCTTAAACTCATATCACCACCCATGACCATATGTCAAGAAACCACATCCCAATTAATTTATTTTAAAAATTTATATTTAATTAATAAATTAAATTCAATGTTGTATAACCTCGTAAAATCTCATCGAGTAGTGTCCACTCAATGAAAACTCGAAGAACAGGTGTGGTCAACTCGCAAAATGAATCCAAACATAAGCTAAAAAAATAACCAATTCATCCACCAGAATTTATTTCCAATCAAATCCAAATTCACTAAAAACCTTAAATGTATAATTGAAATGAAATTCCTTCTATGAAATAGAAAAATAAGTGTGTAATCTCCCTCCTGATACATATTCAAGTCAAGACTCACAAAAGACCCTTTAAATCAAGATGATTCTTTCCTTCTATAATGGATTCATGTCATAAAACCTATCTCAAATCATCACAAAATAGAAGAGATTAATGGAAATAAGAATGTAAGTAAATGGAGTGAAATAATCACATTAAATAATTATGAAACACAATCATGAACGCCCCTATCCAAAGATGATTCTAATGGGTTTAGAATGATGTAGAGTGATGGATGAATGAACCCTACCTGAGATCATCTTCCATCAAAAACGTGAAGGGGATTTCCCAAAAAAGGCATGTTTTGACCTATAAAGACAACCTAGGTACCTATTCATGATGTTACTATGAGTTTCATGTTAAAAATACATCTCATAAAACCCCAATTCAATGTTACCATTCATGATATAGAACAATTGGACTCCACAAGGTAGAGGGGATGATTCTCTACAAAACTCCCTCATGAAATGACCCATAATGTTTCAATGTGTGGAATCTACCCTAAAGGATCCCCATATTCCAGCCATATTCTATTGTGTTGTAACCTCATTGGCCCTAAGAAATTACCCCATGACACTCCTATTATAGAGAAACCTCTCATTTTTCACTAAAGTTAGAAAAATATTTCACTCATAGGCATGATTATTTTACTCATACAATGAACCTACCAGGTTTTGATTCCCTAGTTCATAGAGTGGTACACTAACCATCCCCTCAATATGGTATGAACCTCACTATTTATAATTAGATAAGACTATATATTCCAAAAATCAGTAATCAGGTTATATAAAACCAACTCAAATAATAAATCAATCACAAAAAAAAATCTTCTCTAACTATAAACACGTATAAATATATCTCCATATGATATACCAACCATTGAAATTCAAATCTGAATCCTAATTCTCAAATTTCCCCCACACTATGACAAAAATTCAAATACGCTCGTAATTTCACAGCCCCTAATGATGTAGTTTGTAATATAGGTCTATGAAGATATTGAAATCTTATATCGGCTCAGATTAATACACATAAAATGGAGGATCATATACGACCATAATTAATTGAAAATATTCTTCATGAACTACCCCAAGAATTCAATTTACTCTTATATCGAATCCCATTACCATTTTTATTTTATAGTATTCTTCAATCATCATGTAAAACATGCTATATAATGCCAAATCATTCTTAATCAATACTTTATATTATCATACAAGGATAATCCTTGGTCACCCCAACACATATTCAAGGTAAATTATATAATGTCTTATTATCATGCTAGTGTATCCTTTAGAAAAAAAATCACCAACATGTGTACATCTTATTTTCATTCCACCATATAATGAAACTCAGAACATCATGATTATTATCCCATAATTATAGTATTCAAAGATTAATAAAAAATGTTACATGATTCATATTCATGTCAAATTAATCATAATCTAGCATTATATGTTCTATTATATCCATAAATACCTAGTTAATTTCCAATACATTAAAGAATCATGATTAACATACCAATAGAATTGTTACAATTCAAATTACACAATGTTTAGAATTTATTCTTTTTTAAACTAACACTTTACTAAAAAAGTGTAATATATTGTATGTTTTGGTATGATCCTATAGAGATTAGGGAAACCATATTATGAATTTATAATCAATTATTAGATCTTTACATGTTTTGGTCGGGTTGTAAATTTGAATCTGTATTAAATAACACTATATTTTTTATTTAATGTGTTTATTGAGAATGAATAGAATTAGGAGAGGGGAATTAAATTCCAACTGTGGGTTTTATTTAATGAAACCACTTAAATATCACTCAATTGTTTAAATAAATTAGTAGTTTTGTTATTATAATTTTACTTTACACACATGTGATTGATCTCAATTAATAATACATGAACATATTAATTCTTAATCATTATAAGAATCTGAATAAATAAAATCTACTAAGTTCCAATCACAAAAGAAAATGAATAATCTAATTAATTTTCTAGAATTAAATACATCTATAATATTGTGTTTCTATCATTAACAAGAACATTTATTAAATGATTTAACAATAAATAAAATTTATTTATTTATTTGCAACATGATATTGTGTAGTAAGGTCAACTCAATAGTTAAACATAATTTAAGACATGTTATAATCACAATTTTTAGTCAATAACACCCCTTCAATGAAGCTATCCACTAATTTTTTTTATTATTTATCAGTAGTGAATGAACTATACATCATCAAAAGGATTTTATAACTAATGGAACTATGAAAAAAAATTGAGAAATAATGGAAAACATACTTAAAATAAGAATCATCCAAAGAAATAATCCCAGGATTACACAATGAAAAACTAAAGTAAAAGAAAATAAAACATATATTAACTGGATCAATAGATATTTTCCTCTTTTGTCGACTAGCTTAAATGTACACACCAAATCCTAGATTGGTGAAAGAAAAACCTCATACTATAGCAGCCAAGGTGGTTGATGGAACTTCCATGAATCATGTTTCATGGTTTATATATATGAGTGTTTTTTTTGTGTTTGTATGTATATTGATTATCATCCTTCCAAGTGCTTCTCTATATCATCACCCTTTAACATTATCCTAATTCGACTCTAAAAGTCCTTAAAATTATTCATGAGTATGCAACAAGTAATCCCAAAAAGATAGGTGAGTTACCCTTTCTATTTGATATTTTAAATCTTCAAAATTTAATATTTCATTAATTAGATTATTTTTGAAATTGTGATGGTCACACTACAAATGTTCAGAAAATAGTGAGATAGAAAATTACCACTTGTCATTGTTCCCTCGATAGAACCTCATAATTCACTAAAATAGACATAAGATATTAAGTAATTAAAATATTGACCTAAAATTTTAACCACAAACTACATATGTGATAAGTAATGTCCCTAATATTTCTAGTTAGTACCTTCCACTAACTAAAAAATCATTATTTTTCTCCCTGATTTTCATTTGTGTTCAAATAAATGAAATTATGACTTCCTATATTGTGTTATAATGGGTGTATCTCATATAACCTAGATATATTATATACATTGACCATATTTATCACTATTTAGTCTCTATGTGTTCTGGACTAAGGGGTTTTTTCCACCATGATATATATATATATACACTCAACTCAAACATTAAATATCCACAAATCAGGGTGAAACATCCCAAAATATTTGCACATGACGTGAATTTAAATAATACTCTTACTATAATTTATCCATGGAGGGTTTATTGGTTATTATAATAAGTTTTTATGCATCATCAGTTAACTCCTCTCATCATAGTTTCACTGTTATGGAAGCAACATGAGGTCCAAAAGTTTTTCAAATTTATTATAACCTAGATTCATAGATGTATTGGAATTCTAATAAAATCAAACTAAATTTTTCCTTAAGCAATCAATGTTTCTTACAAATAGGTTCACATTAGTTTGGGGGCATCACCTGGACCATGGTTTCATCTTGGTTATCCATACACAAGAAATATTGAAACCAGCCATTCCATTATGACATGTATTGCGGTATGATTTGGGTCATTTATTATAAAAATCATCGAAAAATATAAAAATTCACCCACAAATGCCATCCTATTACAAAAATAATAATTATGAAGTATTTGATAAAATTTTCAATGAAAAAAAAGGTTGAATGGAATTTATAAATTAGATTTATAAAATTTTCCCATAGTTAAAATGTTTCTTCTCTCTAAGAAAATTTTCAAAATAAAATCTAAAAAAATATATACTATAATATGTAAAACATTAAATGCATCATACTAGTAAATATAAATTTACAACCAAATACTAGAAAATCATATTAATTATTCAATTAAGAGTGCTCTAATAACACATATTATATGAGTCTAATTAGAAAATCCTTTCTTATTCCACTCATATTACTCTACATTTCATTAATATACATGCAACTTATGATCTACCTCACAGTAAAATCATTTCACTTATCACTAATAATAATTTAATTAGTGTTATACTCAATCTCAAGTATATCAAATCATTCTATAGGATTGGATGTTACCTAAATCACCACATAGAAATAAAACCACAATAGTCAACAGGTCATTTTCAAGATATCGTCTCATGTTTAATGTGGTTGATTTATAATGAACACATTTTAAAACAAAGGATTTAAAAATACATTTAAATTTTTATGTCAAAATTCATGATATTCATGTATGATTAATGAATTATTTCATATTCCTTATCTTCTCCAAAAAAACATTAATCATCACTTCCATTAATCATAGGATCAAAAAGTTTACTTTCAAAACATTGGTGAATTTTGACTTTTCAAAAAATTCATTCTCTATTTTTAATGTAATTTATGAAAGAATAAATCATTGAAACATTAGAAATTAGACCAAACTAGAACCTAAATACCAACACTTTATCTCTTCCTAACACTATTTTTAACAGTTATAACATGAAAGGGGAAGGTGACTAGCTAATGGTCAATACAAGTTATTTTGTTACTCATTTTTATCACACAATAAGGAATCAAAGTTAAAAAATCACTAATATTTTTGGAAATATATTTTGAATTATAAAATGATAATCCCCCCCATATCCATTATTTCAAAATAGAATTCCCTCTATCATAATTAATCAACCCAAACTCTTTCTTTTAATGAAATTAAAATCAAGAAATAATACAAAATAATTTTCGTAAGAATGATAAATCAAAATTTAATTTATATTCTTATATGAAAATGAATAGTATCTACATGCTTATAAAAAGATCCTATGTAGGGATGTTCTCAAGATCAAATGGGATGAAAATATCCAAATATGGAAATAATAATACTAATGTAGTTTAAAATATTCATGCCTTAAAACTTTTGATATAAATATTCTAATAGTTATCCATATCCCAAGAATATATAAAAAAGAGGGTGCAATAAAGAATATGTTAATTTGGTTTAGAGTACCTCTCGATAATGGGAGTTTAAGACATTGGTTAATCTGGTATTGGAATGAATAAAAATGATCAATCTATTAAATTATAATTTCAATGGATTAAATTAAAAAATAGCATCATATCATTAATTATTCTAATTAAAACTATAAATTAGAGTGATCATGTAACTTTCAAATTCTTTCACCTATATCTTCATAGTTTTTAAGAATGGTTAATTAATGAGTTTCAACAAGTAAAAATATTTTTCTTAGTTTATTATTTCTCCTAGATCAACATGGGGTTAAAAATTAAAAGTGACATCCAAATATCAGTCCCCTATAATTAGATTAGAAATTATGTAGAAATATCAATTCAAGGTGAGATAGAATCAAAAGAATATGAAGTTGTTTTTTTAAAAGTAATGGATCAAAATAAATTAAATAAACATAAACTATTACCTATTAAAAAAATATTATTTTATTTGATCATTTTATAGAATTTGTTTTATTAAATCGCTTTGAAATTTTTAATGTTACAGTTGTTTTTACATTTCTTATATTGGTAAGGATATTTATTCTATGATCATAAAAAAATCAAAAAATCGAGTAAAGTACTAGTTCTAGTCCATTTGGGAACAAAATTATAGGGGATTTGACATCAACCAAAAAGAGAGTTCCTGAAATTATTCTTAAAAAATTCATATAAAATTTAAAAAAATAGGATTCCTCTTATAGGTTTACGGTTTTAAGTATTTAATATACCATATTGTTTTAAGTATTTAAGTATAAACACTAACCATTCAGAGTAAATTGGTGAATTTTTTTAAGATAGAAAATACAAAGTCAAACTAATAATAAACCATTAAATTTAATATGGTATATTATATCATAAAATATTAATCCCAATAATATAGAAGAATCAATAAGATTGTTGAAATAGATGAATATACTATTATGAAATCAGCAGGTAATACTTGAGATAAATACTTTTTTACATTGAAAAGAAGAGTTACTTTGGAAGAATAATTATATAAAAAAAATAAGTGAAGTAATATAGTATTTTTATAATAAAATTATTTATTTTTTAAATATAATGGTTTTGAAAAATATATTATATATTTCCCTGGAAATTAGGTTAGAATTTGATAAATTCCCTTGAAACGGGCTTTTATTTTGGGATGAATTTTTAAAATATCCTTTTAAAACATATAATTCCTCAAAAATGAAGGTATTAATATGGTTGAAACACATATATATAACATTAAAACATAATTTATGTGGATTTTATATTAATTATTATGATTTTAATTGAGGTATGTAGATAATAAAAGTAACCTGAATGAAAATGGAGGTTCGGGTGGAAAACCCTTACCATAAGTATGATGGTGTTTCTCACTTGATCTTAATGACCTGAGTAATAAAATTTAGGTTCATAAATTAGTTATTACAAATCCTAATATACATTAAATTTATTTATCATAACCTTATTAGTCTCATTCATGGCCTTTAGATGGGTTGAGAGATCCAATTTCATTTTTTGTGGTTGTTTTCTTCCTTGTGTTTTCATGATCGGTTTACTTATATTCAGGTAGGGATAAGCATGTAGAATGAGATTGGTTTTATGGAATAGAATTTTTATGTTATAATTTAACATCCAGATCATTAAGTTTTCATAAATATTGTTTGGTTATTGGGAGTGAAGATGAATCATTATATAAAACTTTAATGCAATTGTTTGGGTTAAATGGCGGTTTTTGATCGCACCAAACTCATTATGAGTTATAAATTTATATCTTGTATAAAAAAGATTACATAACATTAAATAAGTTATAAAACATATATTATAGTTTTTTCCAACCATCAAAATGGTTTCATGACCATATTTTAAGATGGTGATATAAATTGAAAACCTGTTATCCTTGAATGTGATAAATTAACCCAACCCAGATGGTCTTTTGATTTCAAGTATAAAATAAGTGGAAAAGATAGATGATGAAGAATTATTACTTTATCATAACAACATTATATTATATGTAAGGTACTAGATTCATCACAACATTTGGATGAAATGAGTTGATGAAAAAATGAAAATAAAGGAACTTGAAATAAAAGAAATGGAAAGATAAATTTACCTCTTTATGTAATCTACCTTGAGAGAATCTTTAGGGGACAAGTTTTTCTATTTTTATGAGACCAATGGATTCTAGAAGTGGGGGAGGATCTTGGGAGGTTATTTGAGTAGAATTTAGACTAGTCACAAGGCTATAGGGGAGTGAAGAGAAGAGGGGGTGAGGGAGGTTATAGTTTAGGAGTGGAGAGTTTTCCTATTATTTTACTCATTATTTTTCCAATAAAACCAATAATATTGATTCATATGGCCAAGAATAGTAATATGTGCATCTTATTTAAAACCCAGTGTTTGTACATCAGCCATGATTCTATTAATAGTTAATTTAACTGATAATGTATATATACAGTAAATTACAGTATTATACTATTCATCAAAAATTCAAGCATATAAGAAATATTTCAAAAATTCACCCTAACAATTTTTCAACATGTAAAATTAAAAAATTGACTCCATTTTATTGAAAATAATTTTCTAAAAAATATTAATTTAATTGATAAATAAAATCATAATTTATTCTAAAAATAACAATTTTAAAACTATAATTCAATTTACATAACCTTGAAAAATTAATCAAGATCTCATAATCATATAACCTTAATACAATAAAATAATAATTTATTAAAAATTCTTAAGGGTCATAGTACTATTCACCAAAAATTTTGTATATATTATCAGACTCTAACTATCTTACTTAAGGAAATTGTGTGTGTTAGCTTTTCGAAATTAAAATCACAAAGGTGAAAATGTTTTTTTTACCGGCTTGATTATAACAAAGTGGGGTTTTGTAGAGACTAAATGTTTCATGCATTCAATACTAAATTTATTTGAAAATTATTGGGGTTTTACTTTATCCCATTTTAATAGAACTTACGTCCTCGAAATTACAAGAATGTTACCTCACAAAAAGAATTGGGTAGTTCTTCATCTTATGGCCCTTAGGCTCCCATGTTGCCTATTCATTTTTATAATTTTTCCAATCTATCTTTACAAGTCTAGTCATTCAATTCTTCAACACTCGTTATTTAGTGTCAATAATCCAGATAGGCTTTTCATAGTATGATAGGTTAGGTTCCAATTCTACACCTATAGAAGTGATGACATGTGTTGGGTCTCGCATGTATTTTCTCAGCAATGAGACATGTAACCCATTGTGTACTTTAGATAGGTTATGTTCCATATCCAAATGATAATCCATGACTCTAATTCTCTCTAGAATTTAAAATGACCAATTTACCCAGAGATAAATTTCTCGTTCTTCCCAAATCTTATAACGCCCTTCCATAGAGATACTTTCCTAAAAATGTAATCTCCCACTAGAAATTAAAAATCCTTCCTTAGATTATCCGCATATCCCTTTTTCCTAATTTTTTATGGGATTGAATAGACATTACTTTCTCTATTTTTTCTTCCACAAGGTTTGGGCCCACTGGATTCCTTTCACCAACTTTATCCCAACACTTTGGTGTACTACAACTCTTTCCGTACAATGCTTCATATGGTGCCATTTAAATACTTGAATGGAATCTATCATTGTAGTAAAAATCCAGTAAAGTTAAATATTTATCCCACATACCTTGGAAGTCAAGTGAATGTGATCTCAAAATGTTCTCTAAGGTTTGGATAATCCTTCCTTATTTACCATTAGTTTGTGGGTAGAAAGATTTACTCAAACAAAGCTCAGAATCCTAATATTTTTATAGGGAATTTCTAGAATTTCAATTTAAATCCTAGATCACGATCGGAAAAAATTAAGAGATGTTCTCCATGAAGTCTCAAAACTTCACTCAAAAAGATTAATGTTAGGTGCTCTAGTGTAAAATTCTCCCTTATAGAGAGGAAATATGTAGATTTTTTAAGTTGATCAACAATTACCTATATGGAATCATTCTTTCATGGAGTTTTGGGTAATCTAGTAACAATATCCATGGTGATGTCATCCCATTTCCATGTAGTAATAGTTATAGGTTGCATGACCCCTCTAAGATGTTTGTCATTCGACCTTTACTTGTTGACAAACTAAACATCTTGGTACATAATCCACAATTTCTCTCTTTTTTGTCCCACCAAAAATGTTCCTTCAAATTTCTAGACATCTTAGTGCTTCAAGGATGTATAGATATTTTCAAGCTATGGTTATCATCCAATAACTACCTTTTCAGCTCGGGTAGAGAGGGAACATATAGCCTCTTCCCAAATTTGAAAACTCCATCTTTATACTTGATTTTATCCATCTTCCCATATTTCAAATCATTATTATTTTTTGAATATTCTCATCATCAGACTATTAAGATTTAATTATTTCAAATAAAGACAGTTGGGAAACCATCCAAAAAAGTATTGATGTTTCACCTTCTTTGATAATTCCCATATCCATCCTCACTAGATCCATATACAAAGGATCCTTTTCAATCAACATTTTTTTGATAACTCCATGATCCTTACTTATCAATGCATCAACTACCTTGTTTTTCTTTCTTGGGTGGTAGTGTATGAAATAATAATAATCCTTGAGTAGTTTTGAACCATCGCTTTTTCCTTGTGTTGAGTTATTTCGGTGAGAATATATGTTTCAAACTCTTTTGATCCATATATATCTCGCATTTTTTCCCATAGAGATAATGTCTCTATATATTTAGAGAAAATATTATAGATTTTAACTCAAGATCATGATTAGGACAGTTTTGTTCACGAATTTTTAGCTTTCTTGATGCATAGGAAATAACTCTATCATTCTTCATAAGGAAAAAACCATGTTATTTCTTTGATGCATCACTATAAATCACAAACCCATAATTCCCTGATGGTATATTCAGTTTCAGTCCATTCACTAATATTCTCTTCAATTCCTCAAAACATTTCTCACATTCTTTTCTCCATAGAAACTTAAACCCTTTACGTGTAATCTTGGTCATTGGGTTGGATAAACGGGTGATGTTCGGAATGAAATTATAATAATAACATGATAAACCAATAAAACTATGGAACTTGGTTATGTTCATTGGAGTAATCCATTTATGCATAGCCTTTGTCTTCGTAGGATCAACAAATACTCTATCCTTAGAGACAATGTGGCCATGAATGGAAACTAATTGAAGCCAAAATTCACAATTTCTAAACTTCCCATAAAATTATTTTATTATAAGTGTCTTAAGAATAGTTTGTAAGTGATTTTCCTGATCTTAGTATCTTTTGGATTATACCAACATATCATCAATAAATAACACCAAAAATTCATTAGGATATTCTTTGAAAACTCTATTCATTAGATCAATGAAAACTGAGGGTGCATTAGTCAGTCCAAAAGGCATTACTGTAATATTGTAATTCCCATACCTGGTTTGAAACCCTGTCTTTGGAATGTCTTCCTTTATCACTAGAAAATGATGATATAAAAATAGAAGTTCAATATTCCAAAAATATTGGGCTCCATAAAATTAATCAAAAAAATCATCAATGTGTGGTAGGGGATACATGTTCTTTATTGTTATAGAATTTATCTCCTTATAGTCAATGAACAACATCATATATCCATAATTATTCTGGATGAAAAGAATAGGGGATCCCCATCTAGAAACACTGGGGAGAATAAATCTTTTATCACTCACTTACTCTAGTTTTTTCTTCAGTTCTACTAATTCTACAGTGTCTATTCTATAAATAGTCTTTGATACAGTCCATAAACCATGAATTAAATAAAAAAATAACTCAACATCCTTCTCTAGAGGATGTCTAGTTAAATACTCTCGAAACTCATCAACATATTCTTGCACAATAGGTATTTCCTCAATTTAAACATTCCTTCCTCGCCCATAGATATTATATTCCCTTCCTCCTAAATAATTTAATTCAGAAGAGATATTAGTGGTTGATCTAGAAGAGAATCAGATGGTGATGTTTTTTCTCTAAAGACAATGGATTCCACATCATCCCTAAAAATTGTAACCTCCTTCTTATTATAATAAATTTTTGCATCAGGGTTTTAAATACAATCCACACTGTGGATTATATCAAATTCAATCATGAGTATGATAATAGAATCAGAAGATAAATCACATTCATATGCTATAATGGGGAATGTATGACAGAACTTTGTTGCAATGATACTTCCCTTAGATGTTTTGACTAAAATCTCCCTTATTTAATCAAATTAGAAAGTATATTCTACCACATCTTTAGAAACCTCAACATCCACAATTCTAACCGCATAAGCTTGGCCTTTCTCCCTTGGCCATTTATGAGGGACGTTTCATTAACGCTTTGTAAAATCATTAATATAGTGCCCCATCTTCAAAAAATTATTGAATTGAACATTAATATATTCCTTCTTCCCCATGAAAATAGCAGCATGATGGTCTTTCATCCCACACTTGTAGCATACCCCTTTTCCTTCTAAGTAGGAACTAGGGTGTTTCTTTCTACAATTATCATAGGTTGGAAATTCAACTCTTCCCTTATTCCCCATTTCCTTATTTCATTTTCAAATGCTTTTAGAAACCCTCTTCCTCACATACTTTCCTTTTCTTTCCTTTAAAGTCATAAGACATCGAGAACTCATTATCCATCTTGATAGCACTTGAGACTATATATTCATATGATCAGAAATATTGGGAGACTAGATCCCTATGGAGGAATGATTTTAAACCATCAATGAATCAATCAATATTACTTATTGGATTTCGTATGTAGTCCGCGACATGTCTTGCTAACCTTGTGAATTTAGCTTCATACTTCACTACAATCTCATCCTCATTTTTTCTAAGATTCAAAAACTAAAATTCCATATATTTTCACTATCCACAGGGGAAGTATTTTTCTTAGAATATTTCCTTAAAATCCCTCCATTAAATTTCTTCTTTTTCCTCCTAGTCCTTTGTGTTTTGGATTAAAACCCCCACTAATCAACATCTCTCGATAGTAGATAAACTACCATGACAATATTCGCTATTTCGTTACATCCCACAACAATAAATATCTTCTCTAATGAACTTATCTACTGATCCGCTACAAATGGGTTTGTTGTCCCAGTAAATGATGGAGTCTATTGTCACATAAATAAATCTAACATAACTCACCCACGCTGTGGTTCTCGATGTTCTATATAGGTAATGTTATTATTCATAACATGATTCAGCTGTCCCGGTATGGATATATGTTTCTTAGAATGAGTCATAGAACTAGATCCAACATCACTATATTGCATTGGAGTGAAATCCCTTCATGGGACACACACATTCATATTGTTTCAATTCCTTGTAATAGGCATCATTTCTAAATATTGGCATACACTAGATTATTTTATGAATAATAATTTATTATCTCAATGTCGAAAAATACTTATCATAAATTGAAATTCTAAACATAGTTAATCACATAATCATAAACATGGTTTCCTTAAGGAAAATTTTTAATTTAAATTCATCATAATGGCTTATAAAAAAATGTGAATTATCCTAAGCATATCCCATGAGAGTGTCAAAATAGCTGTGCAGTGGGGCCTATTATCGTGTGCCGGGATACTCGAGATAATGCCCGAAACTCCTTGTTAGAGTTTTCACTCCAAGATACAATTGTGCCAGAACCATGTGCACTTGTTGTATCCTAACAGGGATGCATTTTCTAGAAATATCCACATAATATATTCCTTACCAAAAATTCCAGGATTTTCATGTATGTTTATCCTCAAATAATATATTAGGATTTTTTTCCTAATCTACATTTTCTAAATCTTGTTTCCATGTATTCTACTAAACTTCCTTTGATACAAACTATAAGGACCCGACCCTAGTTTCTTGGAGGTGGTGCCTTATTTTATTACATTAGAATATAAATAAGTAATATGCATCCCAAAGGGCCGAGTACTTTAGAATCTTTGGAAACAATATACTTACATAAGTTAAACATTAAAACATGAAAAGAAATATAAATAGAAAATCATTTGACAACATCCACAACTCCTCTGTTATTTCTCCTTTCCATTCACAATATACCACTTTGTTTCCTAGGAAAAGGAAACATAATAAAAGGGTGATCTCAAACACTCAGTAATGGTAAGCTATAAAGTGGAAGATATCATAAACATAAACATTAGTTATGGTGAATAACCTAAAAAAACAGCCTTTAAAAAAATAAACAAGAACATAATATGGCGGGAATAAGAGATGAATAAATAATGCCATATTAAAATAGAATAAAGGGTATTCTACTAGTTTAATAAACACATGAACTATCAATTTCTACTTTTGTAATTAGGGAATGCATAATGAGGGACATCATAACCATACTATCATGGCCTCTTTCCAAGACCATAATTATCCATTTTTTAAGGGCTCGTTCCAAGACCATAGTTTGTCTTATGAGACCTAATGACGCACTGAGGGGCTATAGCAGGACCCACCAGATACTTACTAAACCCAATGAATTCCTAATATGAATGAGGATAAATCTAATCAACATATACATTCATATTTAAACTAATATATGAAATTTAAATAACTTTCCTTGAATATTAAGCATAAACACTGACCATTCAGAGTAATTTGGTTAATGGTTTTAAGATTTCACATCCACAGAAAAAATAATCAAAATTTATTAAATTAAATATGTTAGATGATATAATAAAATATTAATCCAAATAACACATAAGAATAAACAAGAGTGTTGAAATAGACGAAGATACTCTTATAAAACTATAGAGTAATTCATGAGATAAATACTTTTTTACTTTGAAAAGAAGAGTTGTTTGGGAAAAAATATTTGTATAAAACTAGAATTAATGTAAGATAGTATTATCAAAATAAAATTATTCATTTTTTTAAATCATAATGGTTCCCAAAAACAGATTATAGAGTTCCCTATAATATAAGTAGGAATTTGAGAAATTCCCTTGAAATGGGCCTGTATTTCGAGAGGAATTTTTTGAAGATCCTTTTAAAACATACAATTTCTCATAAATGAAGGTAGGATTATGGTTGGTAATAAATATATAAAATTCAAGCATAATTTATGAGGATTTCATATTAATGATTATGAATTTAATTAAGGTAATTATATAATAAAATAACATGAATGAAAATAGAGGTTCGGGTGGAAAACCCTTTCCTAATGTCCAAAGGTGTTCGTCACATGATATTAATAAGTTGAATAATAGAATTTAGGTTCTCAAATTAGTGATTCCAGAACCTCAAATACATGTAATTAATTTTTCATAACCTTATTAGTTTCATTCATGTCATTTTGATGGGTTAAGAGATCCTATTTTATTGTTTGAGAGTGTTTTCTTCCTTGGTTATCGCGATCGGTTTAGTTATATTTATGTATGGATAAACATGTTGAATGAGAATGGGTGTCTAGTTAAGGGAGAAATGAGTATTTCAGAGATTGTGTGGCACGTACCACTGAACATTTCAAAATTTTCGACCATTGAGGCTTCCTCCTCCCAGACTTGGGTGGCCCCCCTCCTTCCAGCGGAGCACGATTCTGGATTGTTCGCTACTCTTCTATCATTGCTCACTCCCCCTCATTCTTACGGGACTCTGGATCTAGTATCCCTAGTGGTGACTTCACAGATATTCTCAGATATTCTCTCCCACATATGTTGGCTAGATATCTCCTTCAGTGAGGCGGTAAGCGGATCCGGATTTAGGAAGGCTTGTTTCCTGGAGGTTCGTCCAGTCATTTCTATGGCGTCGCATGTGGGATCTTGTATATCACCAGAGGTGTTCACAAAAGAATTTAATTATGTGTTTTAATGTTTAAAGTTGACATTTGTGGATCATTTTGGTGCATGGAAACCGCCTCTACCATTATTCAGAAGGTTTGTGGACTCCTAGGGTCTGCCTACTTAGCCTATGATTTCAACACAACATGTGAACTATTTTTTATAGTTATGGTGATAGAGTTGAATGTCATTAGCACTTGGAGTTAATCCATTTTTTCTTTTAGGTAGTGTATTTTGAATCTGGATCATTGGTCAATGGAATCCCATAGAGGGAAAGAGATCCCCTCAGTCACTGTCTGGGGGGTCTCCCAGGCCTGTCGTTTCCTTCTCAGAATGGAGTTATGTTAAAGGACATTGGCGACTCTCTTGGAGGATTTCTCTATGCGGAAGACCACACCTCTCTAGGTGAGGATTTATTTACCGCTTGTATATGTGTTAAGCTTGACATATCCACCCTTCCTCTGGAACGGATCTCCTTGAAGGTGCAAAACTCGGTGGTGTGGCTTCTAGATGTCATCTCCTCATTGTTCCCCAGGTATTGCTCTTCTTGTTTTCTCCAAGTTCATTTGCTGTAGGAGTGTTGGAAAAAAAGATAATATGGCTGTAGATATGCTAAAGGGAAGGCCTCTTATAAGGATTCTTCTTCATTATTGGAGAAATACATGGAGTATGCTCCTCCCAGGACCGATCCGAAGTCATCAGTGCATGTCCAGCCCCAACCTTTCATTCCAGGGCCTGGGACTACCCCAGACCAAGTGTCCACTCAGTGCATGGAGATAGTGCCATACTACACGGAGGATCCTCCACTCAGTTACTCTAACACGATAGATGTTTTTCGATACCCTCATATATTTCATGTGGGTGGATTCTCAAAGGTAGTGTTAAGGATCCATCCCCTTCATCTGTTCCCCAGGGAGACACTTCTTCCTATATTGAAACTTCCCCCTAGTTAGACAGAAGAGTTGATGATTAACAAGGGTATGGAGGGATCTGTCATCCAAAATGATGTGATCTCTAGGAATGGTCCCTTATCGACTTTGAGTGACATCCCCAAGACCCTAGAACCGCCCTATGGGAAGAAAGACACTGAAATCCACTCCACTTCGATCCTGGTGAGAGGTAAATAATTAAAATCAACTCCTTACTCATCTCTTCCATCATCTATCCTTCCAGTATCTAGCCCAGAAATTTTCACGCGTTTGAGATTAAGGCCGCTTAGGGAGAGCACTATTTCCCATGGAAAAGAGACTGTGGAGCCCAGGGACAATGCCAAGTCTCACCGAGCCGAAATGATACTCAAAATAATATGGATCTCTCAGGGCCTTGGGGATAGGGTGAAAATAGATTTTCTTGTTTTGAATATTATGAAGCATAAGACTCTTATTAGTTCAGTCCTTGAACATAAGGAAAACCTAGGGAGAATCAATAAATTCTACCACACACTATTCATGCACAGATCCATGCATTCTGACACGATTAACAAACAGATTTGGGTGTTCTAGAATAAATAGATAATGGTGGATCTTGTTCAAGTGGGTGACCAGTGCATCACTATGAAAGTGACAAAAGATGGAGAAATCATATATATATCTTTTGTGTATGGGAGCTGTGATGCACAAAATAGATAAAATTTATGGCAGGACCTTAAATATTTAGACCTGGGTGATCTTCCATGGATGGTGGGAAGGGATATTAACTATATCTCATATTTTATGGAGAAGAAGGAAAGATGGCCTTTCCCTCGGAAGGCCGTCTTGGAGTTCATCCAATTCATGGCTGATGCTGGCCTTATGGATATTGGCTACTTGGGATATGACTTCACGTGGTGCAACAACCAGAAGGGAAGCAGGCGATATTGGAGCTGGATTTATCGATGCTTAGAAAATATCAATGAAATATGTTTGTTTCTGAATGCGAGGGTTGAACATCTTGCTCAGGGTATCTCTGATCATTCCCCTCTGCTAGTTCTGTTGTCCCCCCGGAGGTATGTCCAGGATAAATTCAGATTATTTCATTCCTGGTCCAGATATGCAGACTACCAACAAATTTTCAGCGACTCATGGGGGGATCTGACCCAAGGGAATAAATTTGTATCCATCCATAATAAGTTACATAGTCTGAATCCCAAGATGCATGAGTGGTCAAAAAGTATTCCTGTATTTTATCAGGATATGGAGTCCATCAAACAAAATATCAAGATCATGGAAACCAGTCTAGAGGAAGAGTAGAGTTATTCGAGGTTTGAGGAACTCATAGAGAAGTAGGATATCTGGGATCAAATGATTCTCAAATAGAAGAGGATGGCTCGGGAGCGATCCAGGATTAAATGGCTACAGGAGGGTGACAAGAATTATGCTTTCTTCCATGGAAGTATTAGAGAAGAAAGGCACAATATCAATCCCAAAATTATTCTCAAGTATGGAACATTTACAAATGATAGATATGTAATTGGTGGAATGGCTTCGACGCTCTTTTGGGAACTACTAGTAGGCCCGAACCCATGGATGGACAACATATTCACCTCTGGTGATGCAGAGGTATGGGAAGTTATACCCTCATCAGTCTCTCGCTGGGAAAATGAATTATTGTAGAAGATACAAGAGGAGTAAAAAAATCCAAAAGGCCATGAAGGCCCCCATCCTAGAGAGTTGATAGGGCCTCAATAATTTCCCAGGTGCATTTTTTGGGAAAATTGTGCCATTGTTAAGGGTGATGTTATTGCAGCAATCAAGAAGTTTTTTAAAGGAGGGAGACTTTAGTGGGTGGCCACGGCTACAACCACGGTGCTCATTTCAAAAACCAATAATCCCTCATCCATTTCAGACTATAGACCTATAAGCATGTGTAACTTCCCCTACAAGATCCTAGCAAGAATTATCCACTCAAGAATGTCAGTGCATCTCCTGTGGTGGTTATCAGTTGAACAACATGGATTTTTTTAAGGGAAGTTCCATCCAAGGGGCGATAGCCTTGACACAAGAATTGGTGAGAGACATCAACATCAAGACACATTGTTATAATGTGGTGCTTAAACTAGAAATGAGTAAGGCTTATGATAGGATAGAGTGGAGTTTCACCAACAGAGTGCTAAAGAATATGGGTTTCTCCTACAAATCCATTGATCTCACTTTCAGATGTTTTAGCTCTCCGTAGATAGAAATGTCCTTCTTAGAGAATACCTATAGATTCTTTATGGAATCATGTGGATCGCAGTAAGGCGACCCGATCTCCTCCATCTTATTTATACTTGAACAGGAGAGTCATAGCTATCACATCAATAGAAGAGTTTCCAATAGAGATATCATTATTTTTAGAGGAAAACTAACCTCCCTTCCATATCTTATTTGATGTTTTCAGATGACACCATTATCTTTCTCAATGGTGGAAGGAAATAATTGAATGGAATCAAAATAATTCTAGAGTAGTATTGTGCATGGAGTGGCTAGATTATCAACAATTCCAAGATAAATCCATTTATCTCCAGAAAGCACGCTGCCAATCGGGTCTCCAGGTTATGCACTACTCTAAATATCCAGAGAGGTTCTTTCCCTCTAGAGTACCTTGGCACACCTATTTCTTCAGGGAGGCTCTGCATCTGTGACTTAGATCAAATTGTGAGAATACTATCGGGTAGGGTAGTCAACTAGAAGAACTGATATCTATAATTTGGAGGCAGTATTGCCTTAGTTAATAGTGTTTTGGTGGCCATTCCCACCCATTATATGGCTTCCACTAACGTCCTTAAGTGTGTCACCAACAACATTGATAGGATTCTAGTTATTTTTGTTTGAAATTCTAGATCTGAAGGTAAATGGAATTGGGTAGCATGGGAGAATATGGTAAGGTCAATTCATGATAGGGGGATAAATGTGAGGATCCTCAATTGCACCATACAATGCATGCATGTACGTCTCGCATGGGAAGTTATTGCGGGATGCATGCTTTGGGCGAAGGAAATGCCTCACATGCGGATAGAAAATATAGAAGACATTAGAGGACAAACTTCTCCCTTCTGCGCCAAGATTCATTATCTCATTCCTTCCCTCCAAACGCATTCACATTGGATCATTGGGGAAGTTAAAGTCTCTTTTTGGAATCACAATTGGGCAGGTTTGATTATTTGTTTCCCCTGTTATCCTGCACCCATGATCTCTTTTAGGGAAGCAGCCATCTACCCTGAATTCCGTAAGGTAATTATGGATGGGGATAAACAGGATATCTTTGTCTCAATATTTATCTGCACAGAGCCTGACAAATTCATCATTATGGTATCATTATTAGGGGTGTTCACCATTATGGATTTCCAGAGGCTTCATATTGAGAAAGATCAACAAAAAAACTAGAATGACATGGTATGGTGCACTATGATTCCTTCAAAGTACAATTTTCTTACATGAAGAATAAGTAAACATGTGGTGGAAATGAATGATAACATCAGGAATCTTGGTATTTATATATCCTCTCGATGCCACTGTTGTATATTTTTGCAAGAGGAAACCACATTCCATCTCTTCTTTGAAGGTGAATGGGCCTGGAATGTCTGGTCCTTCTTTGGTGGAATTGTTTTGTCCCATGGGCATGCACATGATGGGGAATCCTTCTAGGATAGGTGGTTTAACATGACTTCAGTGGTTGAACTTGGAAGAATTGAGAGATACATCATCCTTAGAGGCATTTGATGATGTCTGTGGTAGGAAAAGAAGAAAGCTAGGTATGAGGGACTCAATCCAACTTCAAGGATTATCTTGGTATGTATAAAGAACCTGCTAATCGACAAGTCCTCCGTCTTCAAAGAAACCAATGATTCTCCCTTGAGGAACTTTCTCAAAGAAATATTCATGGTAGTGCAAGTCTTATTCCATAAAACAAAGGGAAAATGGGTTCATTAGTACCCACAGATAGAGGTATATAAGCTTAATTCAGACGGTTTGTGCATTCTGGAAAAAATGAGAGGTGGGGGTGTGGTACAACACCCGGGGGACCGTCAGTCTGGCTTTTATGGAGACTTATGGAAACAGTGACCCTCTGCATGCTGAGGCGAGAGCAGTGATGATAGGCTTATCCTTATGTAGGTAGTAAAACCTGGATATATCCCCAGAGGAAAATGATTCCTTGATACTTAATGACACTTTTCATGGGAGATGTGCTGCCCCTTGGTCAATATCTTATGTGGTCAGAAAGTGAAAAATACTTCTGAATAATAACACATAGGTGGTTCACACATGGAGAGAAGGGAACAAGGTTGCGGATCATCTCACATCCAAGGAAGAATCGACACTAAATATTCTCCCTGATACCCACATTTTAAACCCAGAGGGGGCCAACCAGATTAGAGGATATTCTTTGGGTCTCCTTTATTTTAGACCCCCTTAGACTTTGATGTGGTTTGCTATCAATAATAAAATACTTGATGTTGGATGGAGAATGGTTGTCTGGGATAGAAGTTTTATGATATTAATGAACAAAAGGAATATTACATGGTTATAAAATTCATTTGGTTATTGGGAGTGAAAATGAATCATTATTTAAAACATTAAAGATAATTGTTTGGATTAATTGGAGGTTCTTGATCACAACGAACTAATTTTAATTTATAAATTAATATCATGTGTACAAAAGGATTCAAAAAACTTAAATAAGTTATAATACATATTTTATAGTCTGTTTCAACCATCAAAAAATTTTCATGACCATAATTTAAGATGGTAAGAGAAATTGAAAACTCGTAGTCCTTGAATGTGATAAATTAACAAATCTCGGATAGTATTTTCATTTCTAGTATAAAAGAAGTAAAAAAGAGAGATGAGGATGAATTATTCCTTTATCATAACAAAATTACATTACATGTAAGGTACTAGAGTCACCAAAATATTTGGATGAAAGGAGGTGTGTAAAGAAAAATAAAAGAAATGAACCTAAAATAAAATAAATGGAAAGAGGAATTTACCTCTTGAAGTAATCTTCCTTGCGAACCTCTTTAGGGGAGTGGTTTTGTTCTTTTTATGGGAACATGGGATTATGAATGCGGGGGAGGATATTTGGAGTACATTTGATAAGAATTTAGAGAATGCACAAGGCTCACTACGGCAAAAAAGGCATTTAGCATCGGTTTTGAAAAACCGCCGCTAAATCGTGCGTCGGGAAACTATTCGCGGCGGTTTTCAAAACCGTCGCAGAACGTTTAGCGGCGGTTTTTATCCATTCATGCACATGCCCATGCACATGCCCATGCCCATGCCCATGCCCATGCACATGCACATGCACATGCACATGCCCATGCACATGCCCATGCACATGCACATGCCCATGCACATGCCCATGCACATGCCCATGCACATGCACATGCACATGCACATGCACATGCATACCCATGCAATATAAAGAAATTCTGCGTTTGGTGAGATTTGAACCCCTAACCTCTTGCATACTTTCCAAAGACTTTACCACTCCAGCAAGCTCGCCATGTGGTTAATAAACATAATTTAATATACTTATATATATTAATTGAAAAAACAAATAATACATAAATAATAGATATAAACTCAATAATAATAAATAATAAATAATAAATAATAAATAATAAATAATAAATAATAAATAAGGAATAATAAATAATAAATAATTATTGATAAATAAAGATAGATAACAAATAATAATTAAATATAAATAATAAATAAATAAATAAATAAAAAATAAACAATAATAAATAAATATCAATAATAAATAATAAATAAATATGAATAATAATTAATAAATAATAAATAATAAATACACAATAGTTATAAATAATAAAAAAATAAATAATAAATAATAGATATAAATAATAAATAATCAATAATCAATAATCAATAATCAATAATCAATAATCAATAATCAATAATGAATAATAAATATTAAATAATAAATATTAAATATTAAATATTAAATATTAAATAAATAAATATAAATAAAAATAATAAATAATAAATAATAAATAATAAATAAATATAAATAATAAATAATAAATAATAAATAATAACTAATAACTAATAACAAATAAATGATAAATAAAAAATAAAAAATAAAAAATAAAAAATAAAAAATAAAAAATAATGAATAATAAATATTAAATAATAAATATTAAATATTAAATATTAAATATTAAACAAATAAATATAAATAATAAATAATAAATAATAAATAATAAATAAATAATAAATAATAAATAATAAATAATAAATGAATATAAATAATAAATAATAAATAATAAATAAATATAAATAATAAATAATAAATAAATATAAATAATAAGTAATAAATAATAAATAATAAATAATAACTAATAAATAATAACTTATAAATAATAAATAATAAATAAATATAAATAATAAATAATAAATAATAAATAATAAATAATAAATAAATATAAATAATAAATAGTAAATAGTAAATAATAAATAAATATAAATAATCGATAATCAATAATAAATAAATATAAATAATAAATAATAAATAAATATTAATAATAAATAATAAATAATAAATAAATACAAATAATAAATAAATATAAATAATAATTTATAATTAATAATTAATAATTAATATATAAATATAAATAATCAATAATCAATAATCAATAATCAATAATAAATAATAAATAATAAATAATAAATAAACATAAATAATTAATAAATATAAATAATAAATAATAAATACATAATAGATATAAATAATAAATAATAAGTAATAAATAATAGATATAAATAATAAATAATAAATAATAAATAATAAATAATAAATAATAAATAATAAAAAATAAAAAATAATTAATTAATAATTAATAATTAATAATGATTAATAAATATTAAGTAATAAATAATAAATATTAAATATTAAATATTAAATAAATAAATATAAATAATAAATAATACATAATACATAATACATAATAAATAATAAATAAATATAAATAATAAATAATAAATAATAAATAAATATAAATAATAAATAATAAATAAATTTAAATAATAATTAATAATTAATAATTAATAATTAATAATTAATAATTAAATAATAAATAATAAATAATAAATAATCATTAATAAATAATAAATAATAAATAATAAATAATAAATAAACATAAATAATTAATAAATATAAATAATAAATAATAAATAATAAATAATAAATAATAAATACAAAATAGATATAAATAATAAATAATAAATAATAAATAATAGATATAAATAATAAATAAATAAATAATAAATAATAAATAATAAATAAATAAATATAAATAAAAAATAATAAATAATAAATAATAAATAAAAAATAATAAATAAATAATAAATAATAAATAATAAATAATAAATAATAAATAAATATAAATAAATATAAATATAAATAATAATTAATAAATAATAATTAATAAATAATAAATAATAAATAATAAATAATAAATAATAACTAATAAATAATATGTAATAAATAAATATGAATAAAAAATAAAAAATAAAAAATAGAAAATAATAAATAATGAATAATGAATAATAAATAATAAATAATAAATAATAAATAATAAATAATAAATAATAAATAATAAATATTAAATATTAAATAAATAAATATAAATAATAAATAATAAATAATAAATAATAAATAATAAACAAATATAAATAATAAATAATAAAGGAAACACATGAAAAAGTATGAAAAGACATGATAAGGGATGAAAAATCATGAAAACGCATGAAAAAGGATGGAGAAACATATGAAGAATGAGGCATTAGAAAGAATGAGAACGCATGAAAACTCGTGACAACTCTGGAAAACTCCTTAATAATTCAACCTAATCATCATAATAACCCATAAAAACCATTGATAAAGATAACAAGTCATGGAAACCCAAATAAACAGTAATAAATGGAGCTACCGTTAAAACCCGTCAAAACGGTCATAAAGAGACAAAAACATTGGACTCACATTAACGGAGATAACTTATGATCCGAGAGTCCTTTTTAGATCTGTGACCTGTCAAATCAAAGATCCTGAAACGATCTTGAACCTGAAAGGTGAAAGAGTCCGAATGGACATATGGATCAGAAGTTATGACCATTTAAAAAAAACATGACGGGGAACGGGTGCTAGAAACGAGGCATTGAAAAATATAACAAACCTGATACCCACTAAAAAGGACATAACATATGATCTAGGAGTGCATGTGGGCGCCGCGACCGGTCAAACTGAAGCTCATGGAACGAGCTATGATCTGGCTGGTAGAGGAGGCCTAACTGACAAGTGGATTAAAAGTTAGGTCTGTTTGAAGATAAGTTCGACGGGATACCGGTGACGGAAACGGGGTTTTCGAGGCCATTTCTAACATGGGTTATGCAAAAACATCAAAAACACCTAAAACAAATCAATCAAAATTATGTTGATTAATATCATCAAAACATCATATACATGGATATGAATAATCTATCAATATTATAAAATATTATTGTATTGGTAAAATAGTGATATACATCACGTCTTGTTACTTAATGAACACTATAACATTCAATTGTTTCACCCAACGTGATCACTCTCTATACTTACCTAACCACTCTAGGGTTAGGTTCACAACTCACATAGGATCATTATATTAATTTATAAAGTAAAATCAATAGTAAAATAAAAAATAACCCTTGGTTCCATTATGTTGAGTTCCACCAACAACATATTTATGAAAAATTGTATAACTTATTATTGGCACTTGAAATAGTAGTTTCATATCTAATAACCAAATGATTAACCACACATATTTATTCAAATTACATGTTAATCATATGTGATGAATATGATGAATTCATGTATTCTCCCATGTCTCTTTGGTCAATGTGTAATACTATAAACAATAAATGACACCTTGTATTCCTTGAAAATTAAAAATTAATCACATCCAAAAAATAAGAACAACAACTCACAATGAACTTTCACCTTAACCCATACATGTGATTTTCAAGAATAAATATAGGTTCCATTCAATTTTCAAATAAATATTTTCTTCCACTTCAATATACTTATTAAAAACAAGGATTTGAGACCACTTTATAACATCCATGGTCTGAACCACCAAAATAATAATGGAATTTTAGGAAATAAAATAGTTTTTGATTTAATCATCATATTATATAGGTTTTATACTACAAGTGAGGGTATATTTGTAACATGGGGATACTATATCCTCAATATTAGAAAATAATAAATAAAAACATAAATAATAATAATTGTAACACACCATCAACCATAACCAAAAATATAATATGTACATTATAACTAGGGGCTACCTATAAAAGTAACATACCATATAATATAAAATCTGCTACACAAGCATACCAAGTATTATTACTTTTTAACAATGATAATCTAAAAAATTTATCATAATTGTATATGAACAAACAATATAACAATATATCAACTATGCACATATCCCATCTATAAGGTCTGCATGTACACTAGAGTGCACAAACATGGTGTGAGTATAACACTAAAGGCCCCAACAATGGGGTCCCTATATAAATCCAAAAAAATAATTGCATGTATAAGTGATATTTCAATGAAGGATAAAAATAACTAATAATAATTTCAATATCTGGATTTAGGTATCCAAATCATGAGAATCTATATCAACATTAGAATATACAAGTAACAATATGATAATATCACCCATTAACAAAAAGGTTCAAAATAACATTAACCCATAATCAATAACATAAAAATGTAATAAAAGGAAACATTATTTAATATTATAATCTCTCAAAAAATCTAATAAGTTTTAATATCTAATTGGTATTTCATTCAACTTCACATAATCATGTATACTCTAATTATTGGTTGATAGAGAATCTAAATGATTTAAAATATTGTATAAGAGTTTGATATAACATCACTTTACTTATCTAATACCATATGTAAATGGGGATAGAATCTCATACCATAATCATTCCTAGATATAATTGGAAATAACAACCCATGAAATAATAATAATAATAAGAAAATGGGCACAATGTTCACATATATACCAATACCAAGAATGTGGGAATATGATCCCATAATGGCATTCACATTGAGGTAAGTGGGCCTCGAATATATACCATGAAGATACTACATAATTAGAAATAGAATCCTATATAAAGATAGTATCAAGAAAGCACTAGTGCAGAAAACGTTTTTTACGTCGGTTATTTTTTATTATTTACGTCGGTTTTTAGGCGACGTTAATACGGACGACGTTATAAATAACGTTTTTTACGTCGGTTATTTAAAACCGATGTAATATCCCTAACTTCACGGTGGTTATCACGTCGGTTCATATAATAACCGACGTGATAAATATGTGCGGGGGGCTTTATCACGTCGGTTATTCCCTAAACCGACGTGATAAAACGCCTGGGATATCGTTTATCACGTCGGTTATGTCATAACCGACGTGATAAACCCTTCCCCTGGCCTATTACCACGTCGGTTATTTAGGAAACCGACGTGATAAAAAGGCCTGGGAAACGTTTTAGCACGTCGGTTATTCAATAACCGACGTGGTAAATCGATTCCCAGGCCTTTTATCACGTCGGTTATACTAAGCACCGACGTGATAAAATCCCCGGGAAAGGTTTATCACGTCGGTTCTAGAAAAAACCGACGTGATAAACCCCTACCGATTTATTTACCACGTCGGTTATAAAATAACCGACGTGAAAGAAATTTTTTTTTTTTTTAAATAATTGCACTGCTCTCACCAAAAAGCAACCAGAAACCAAACAAAAATAACCATGCCAGCCCTCCCCCAAGCCCCAACTGAACCCCACCCTCATCTATACCCACCTAACAACCTGGCCAGCCCTCCCCCACCACATTGGAGCCCCACCACAACCCTTGGACACCCCTCCCATATCCCTTGGACACCCTCCACCCCTTGGACACCCCCAAGACCCCTAGTACAGCCTCAAACACCCATTGGACACCCCCCCACACCTTGACAGCCCTCCCAGACCCCTTGGACACCCCCCCCCCTCATTTACACCCAACCTGCCCCTTGGACACCCCCCCACCCCTTCGACAGCCCCCCCACCCTCATTTACACCCCCCGAACACTAGGACAGCCCCAAACACCCCTTGGACACCCCTCCCATATCCCTTGGACACCCCCCCCCACCCCTTGGACACCCC
The DNA here is from genome assembly GCA_963277665.1 of Viscum album. Taxonomy (NCBI): domain Eukaryota; kingdom Viridiplantae; phylum Streptophyta; class Magnoliopsida; order Santalales; family Viscaceae; genus Viscum; species Viscum album. The sequence continues at coordinate 2,138,449,715 of OY728138.1, forward strand.
CCCACCCACTGGACAGCCCCCCACCCCCTGGACACCCCCTCGACCCCTTGGAAACCCCCCCTACCCCTTGGAAACCCCCCCTACCCCTTGGAAACCCCCCCCATCCCCTTGGACAGCCCCAAACACCCCTTGGACACCCCTCCTATATCCCTTGGACACCCCCCCACCACTTGGACACCCAACCGACTCCTTGGACAGCCCCAAACACACCTTGGACACCCCTCCCATATCCCTTGGACACCCCCCACCCCTTGGACACCCCCACCCTCATTTACACCCCCCCCCCCCCCCGACCCCTAGGACAGCCCCAAACACACCTTGGACACCCCTCCCATATCCCTTGGACACCCCCCAAACACCCACCCACCCCCTTGGAACCTCTCCCCCCATACCAAAATCCAGACCAGAAAAACCATCAACAGTAGACCAAAACAAGAAGTAGAGAAAAATTAAACATTCACTTATATAACATTCAAAACTTACAATGTCAACTTCAAAAAAAACTAAATCCAACCTAAACGACTACGAAATACACAATTACATTGACAATATTCAAAATTACATTTTACATTACAAACAACTAAAAGTCAATCGAACCTGTAAAATAATTTGACCACTCCACTTGTAAGTGTTTGATATCTTCAGCAGTAAAGGGTTGAGGGTCATCAAAAAGCTACAAAGGAAAAGGATAGTAGTCAACGTGTATAATGAATAAATCAAATTGAAATATTATTAGAAAGAGGAAATCTTACCAGGTCAAAACTCAGAACTGTCCCAGTTGTTATTATTTCATACATAAATCTTAACATGTAATATCCGCATTCGATGATGCCTTGTTGCTCATGACATTTCTGTTTGAATGAGTGTAAATTCAATATATTATTTTTATGTAATAAATCAAAATGTACAAATTATAAATGGATATTTACCTTCGCATGTACATATTTGATCTTGTAATTCCTTTTCTTTGCACTTTTTCGAAAGTGGACCCATGCCCTGTTAGAAAATAATACGAATGGGGTAAATTTAAAATTCATTATAATATATAAAACTATTGTGAAATTGAAACTTACGTTTCCAATATATTCTTAAAACTTTCTCGCACATCATCATGGAGAGAGCATATCCAATAAAGTGTTTTCTCCCTAGGGCAAAAAACCCCTAACATCCAATGATCCCTGAGAAAAGGAAATTTAACGTTAGTGGTTTTTTATGTTAAAATATAATTAACTCTTTGAGAGGGATGTGTTTCATACCTCTCACAAAAAGGCATCATCCAACACTGTGTGATTACATTCTTTTCAAATCTATCAGCAATATAAAGCATTCTTTGTTCCTCATCCAATGCACATGCTTCAGGGGAAATCAATTGTGGGTCCATGAATCCATATACATCTGTCAGCTCATTCCTCTCACAAATTTTATACATATACCTAATACAAAGCAGACATAAGTATACATTTTTAATAAATATAACGCAAGGAAAAGGAGTTAAGACTTACATGATAAAAATTTGCACCACGTTGATGCCCATCTTATCTCCAGTGACAAACTCCATGATATCACTTTTCATAATCCCCACACATAGTTCACGTCCACAGACATGAGCTTCCATTGTAAAGTCATAATGATCCGCCAACAAATTTGAATATCTTGACAATTTGTCAAGACTGCTAGTATCTGCATCTGATGTCATAGCTATCTGTCTTTGTTGTTGTCTATACAGTATTTCTTTACCTTTGAAGTATTCCTGTAAAAATAAATTGAAAAATATATTAGTTTTCAAATGATAAAACATTAATAAAAATATAAAATAAAAGATATAACATCCATACCTCTATGGTAATGAGTCGAAGAAGTCTGGATGGCCAAAGTAAAAAATGGCCGATACTATGTCCAACTGTCGTCACCTCATCTGTAGGTAATGGTATCCGAGCTGATCTATCTATAATATCCTGTACAGTGACCCTCTGATTCTCTACCTCTAACTGTTGATGATGAACTGTATCTCCTATACAATATACCATCCCATATGCAACTATATGATGTTGAGGATCATCAACATACAACTCACAATAAGTAGGTAGCTGCGGCGGAGGAGGAGGATCAAAAATGGGGTCCGCAGGCTGAGGTGGGGGAGTGGGAGCTACTGGGAGAGGTGGAGTGGGAGCTGCACCCTGAAATTGTCTTTGCAAGTCTGCAAACATTAACTGCACCGATGCTCTAATCTTGTCCTCCATTGTCGCATTAATATTATGGACTTCAGCCTCCAACGATTCTATTTTTTTTTATAAACTCCCTCAACGTTAGAAGTTGAGGAACGTGGCAACACTTTTCTTACCGATACACCTGCCGGATATCCTCTTACACGGCCAGGATGTTCGGGCTTTCCCAATGCCACAGATAAAATATCTTCCCTCCCAGATGGTGTAAATGTCCCCTGTGAACTCTGCTCCTCAAGAGAGTCCTGTAATAATTAATTGAACTTTTCTATAATGATTGGAAATATATGACGAAAATAGTAAACTTAAATAAATAAAATAGATATCTTACAATCCTCTCAACTACGAGTCTCGATTCTTCCGAAAGATATTGTCCTTTTTTGCCCTTCCGAGCTCTTTTCCATTTCTCATGTCTAGATGGAGGGGATGGAGGGGCCACCTCTCCAGAGCTTGAAGACTCAGCTCTTAGTTGTTGAAATTTTTCTGCCATCATTTGTTCTTCCAATAATGCATACCCTCCCCGAGATAAACTATGAGGGTATACATTTTTAGATTGGATCTCTTGATGAGCTTTCCTTGTTTGCTGTAAATTAAGAATAAGTAATCATTAACAAAACAATAATAAGATCATTTATATAAGAAAGCTTATAAAAGTTTACATTGCCCTTACCAAAAATGATTCTTTTCTTCTACTTTCAAAAAATTGTCTCCATGTGTCTTCATCTATAAAAGGATATATACGACATGGATTCTCACGACTCCTATGACCATAAATGAAATCAGATGAGAGGGTTGATTTGAAATCCCTCCATCTCCTAGCAGCCAACGATAAGCATTTCTTCCTGACTCCTCCAGTGTCAGGAATATCAAATGTCATCTGATAAAAAAGAGGTTAAAAATATTATATATACTAGAAACATTTAAAGAATAGTCAAACAATAGCAAAAGATCTTACCAAAATGGTCTCCCACAGCTGAGAAATTATCGCCTTATCCACACTTCTCCAATCATCATAAAGAATGCTTACTTTGCTCTTAGCCTGAGTTGCTACAAAACCCTTAAAATCTTTAGCATTTGGACCTCTAGGAAGATCATCCTCATCAAACTCCACGACTATCCTCTCCTCCTTCGTACGGGCAAGTGATAATTTTGGTAAACGTGTGCACCCACGCTTACCAACCTTTGAACTCTTTTTCGTAATAGGAGCATGTGAATGTTCCTCCCCAGATGTATGACCAATATGCTCATCTCCAGAATCATGTGGCTGATCAACTGATTGATCTGTCATTTTCCTTCAAATCAAAAAAACAAACATTAGTTCACAAATAGAAAAGTGTACTAAATTACATAATAGTAAACATCGGTAATATGATAAGCATGTTAAACAATGATAAACATGGTAAACACAGGCAAAATGTTGCCAAGGAGTTGGCATAAGAAAGCTGAAAAGTGGACTCACTGATGCCACCGGCCGGCCGCTGGCTCACCACCGGCCGGCCGGTGGAGCAGACAGCCTTCCTCTGTCTGGACCACCGGCCGACCGCTGGATCACCACCGGCTGGCCGGTGGACCAGACAGAGAGCCTTCCTCTCTGTCTAAACCACCGGTCGGCCGCTGGCTCCTCACCGGCCGGCCGCTGGTGATCCAGACAGAGAGGAAGGCTCTCTGTCTGGTCCACCGGGCGGCCGGTGGTGATCCAGCGACCGGCCGGTGGACCAGACAGAGAGCCTTCCTCTCTGTTTGAACCACCGGCCGGCCGCTGGCTCAACACCGGACGGCCGCTGGTGATCCAGACAGAGAGGCTCTGTCTCTGTCTGGACCACCGGCCGGCCGCTGGCTCAGCACCGGCCGGCCGGTGGACCAGACAGAGAGCCTTCCTCTCTGTCTGAACCACCGGTCGGCCGCTGGCTCAACACCGGCCGGCCGCTGGTGATCCAGACAGAGAGGAAGGCTCTCTGTCTGTACCACCGGCCGGCCGGTGGTGAGCCAGCGGCCGGCCGGTGGTACAGACAGAGAGGACCGGTTGCCGGTGCGCGCAGGACTTCTCCTCTTTACGGTTTTTATTGTTTTATCGTTTTGGTTTGATACATATTTTAATAAGTAAAAAATTTACAGTATCTAACATTATATGAAAAAACTAAATGTAAACAAGATATATACTTGTGTTACCTGTAATTTTAGGAATGTACAGTTGGATTGTTTTCCCAAATTCCTTCGTCGTGATCGTTCCTAATGGCACAAACCATGTCTTCAACATACTCATCATTATGTTCTGTTAATCTTTCCATGGAAGTAGGGATCTCACATAAATCAGCATCTTCATCAAATTCATCCTCACCAACATATTGGTTTTTCCCTTGTAAAACAATAGCCCACTGCATATCTGATTGATCTACTACATAGAAAATTTGTTTGGCATGTGTTGCCATTATAAAAGAATCAGCTGTGTCTTCCAATCTATTCAGATTAACAAGTGTCATTCCAAATTCATCGTGTCTGACACTGTTGTTACCGATAAACCATTTACAGTTAAAAACGGGAACTTTAATTTTAAAGTAATCAGCCTCCCATATGTCTTCAATCACTCCATAATATGCACTTGATGCCGAAATTGGGTTTCTGTCCTTAGCACTCGAAAAATGCATTGCTTCTGCAAACACCAATACACCACTATTCTGAACTGCACTTCTGTTTTCCTGAGCTTTCGTATGAAATGTATAGCCATTAATGTCATAAGCGGACCATGTTATCACATTTAAAGATGGACCACCCACTATCCATTTTAATGTCTCTGATACATCTGATCTACCAAGCAAGGTCTTTTTAAACCATGGCAAAAAAGTTTTGTTGTGCTCATTCAAAATCCACATTTCTTTCTTCTTTGGATGACATTGTTTCAACTCATTAATATGCATTGTGATATACGGTTGAACATCAGCTATGTTATTCAAGATGTATGATTCTAACTTCTTCATATGTTCAGCTGACAGTGATTTGACTTTCAAGCCACGAATCCCCTTTCCCTCATTATTAACCCGTTCATGGCGAGATGGAGGCAAACCTATGTGTTGCGCCGTAGCCAAGTAACTCGTACAAAACTCTGCTACCTCCTCAGAAATATACTTTTCAATAATGGAGGCTTCAGGTCGATATGGATTTTTAACATATCCCTTTAATATTTTCATATACCTTTCAAAAGGATACATCCAACGAAGATATACAGGTCCACAAAGCCTTATTTCTCGAACCAGATGAATCAGTAAATGCACCATCATATCAAAAAAAGTTGGAGGAAAATACATTTCCAAATGACAAAGTATAATAATTGCATCCTTTTCCAAAATGTTCAAAGCATTCACATCAATCGCCTTGTTGCAAATTGAATTGAAAAAATAACACAACCTCATTATAGTCTTTCTGACACGGATGGGCAATATTCCACGCAGTGCAACTGGTAGAATTTGTTGCATCATGACATGACAATCATGTGATTTCATACCTATCAACTTCAAGTCTTTCAATGAGACAAAATTTTTTACATTTGAAGAATAACCTTGAGGCACTTTGATATCATGAAGACACTGACAGAAGCTACTTTTCTCCCTCTTCGATAATGTATGACAAGCCGGGGGAAGAAATGTTCGTCTTCCTTTAGGAGTGGGAGCTAACTCTAAACGTATTCCCATTGACAGTAGGTCTAACCTTGCATTCAACCCATCTTTTGTCTTTCCTTTAATATCTAGCAATGTTCCGATCAAAGAATCACAGATATTCTTCTCCACGTGCATGACATCAATATTATGTTTGACTTCATGATACCTCCAATATGGTAGCTCAAAAAATATTGACCTTTTCTTCCAAATATGTCTATCATTACCAGATTTCTGTGTCTTTCCCAATGTCACATCAAGGTTTTTCACCCTCTCAAAATACAATTCTGGGGATAAAGGTTGAGGTGCAGTATCAAATTCTTGTGAGCCATTGAATGCCTTTTTTAGTCTTCTATAAGGGTGATCCATAGGCAAAAACTTTCGATGACCCATGTACACTGTTTTCCTCCCATGATGCAATTGACAATATGACGTCTGTTGTTCGCAAATTGGACATGCTTTATGCCCTTTAACACTGTATCCAGACAAATTTCCATATGCTGGGAAGTCATTTATAGTGAATAGAAGCACTGCATGCAGTTGAAAATATTCCATTTTATAAGAATCATACACCCTAATACCATCAGCCCATAAAAGTTTCAAATCATCAATCAGCGGTGACAAGTATACATCAATATCATTGCCGGGTTGCTTTGGACCAGAGATCATGATACTCAACATGACATATTTGCGCTTCATACAAACTTCAGGAGAGAGGTTGTAAATTACCAATAAAACAGGCCATGAACTATGTGTGCTACTGAGGGTTCGGTATGGATTCATTCCATCTGTGCACAAGCCTAGTCTCAGATTTCTAATTTCATTTCCAAATGTAGGGTACTGGGCATCAATTTTCTTCCATTGTGGACAATCAGCTGGATGACGTATTTTTCCATCACATACCCGCTCATCAGCATGCCATCTTAACCTTTTTGCATCATGTGAATTAGCAAATAAACGTTTGAAACGAGGAATTATAGAAAGATACCAAAATACCTTTGAAGGGAGCTTTGTAATCTCTACATCAGCTTGTGATTTTTCTTTCACCTTATACCGTGATGTCCCACATTTGGGACACTCTTTCAGAAATTCATATTCCTTCCTATATATAATGCAGTCATTCGGACATGCATGTATTTTCCTGTATCCCAATCCCATCGGGCATAATATTTTTTTGGACTTATAATGTGAATCTGGAAGATCGTTATCTTTTGGAAGAATGTCTTTCATCAATTGTAGCAGCTCTGTAAAACTTCTGTCACTCCATCCATGTTTCGCCTTCAGGTTAATCAATCTTAACACCGCCGACAAAACCGTAAAATCTGTACAACCAGGATATAATGGTTTTTCGGCATCACCATATAGACGTGCAACTCTCGGTTCTATCTCAATTTGTTCTGCTACAATATCGCGAATCATTTCATCAATTCCATCGGAGTTACCATCTTGCGATTCATTATCATCAGTGACATTCTGTCCAGTTTCGCCATGCCAAATCCAAGGGTTGTAACTCGGATTGAAACCATGAAAAATCAGATGATCTTTTATCTCTCTACTTTTCAACTTCTTCATATTCAGACATTTCAGGCATGGACAGAAAAAAATGTCACTACTTGGAACATTTCGTTTAGCAAATTCCAAAAAGGCATCAACACCTTCCTCATATTCATTGCTCATTCGATGTGCCGTAATCCAACTTCGACTCATTATTACCTATAAAAAATAGCAAAAATATATATATTTTTTAGATAAGACAAATATATGTTTATATGAAAAAAATCATAATTTGAATATAACAATTTTGAAATATAAAACAAATCGATGTGTAAACCCCCCTGGACACCCCCCGACCCCTCTGGACAGCCCCCCACCCCTCCTGGACACAACCCCCCACCCCCGACCTGCTTGGACACCCCCCTGGACACCCCCCAACCCTCTGGACAGCCCCCCCACCCCTCCTAAACACCACCCCCACCCCCTACCCCCTTGGACACCCCCCTGGACACCCCCAACGCCCACCCACACCCTTGGACAGCCCCCCACACCCACCCACCCCCTTGTAAACCCCCCTGGACACCCCCTGACCCCTCTGGACAGCCCCCCACCCCTCCTGGACACCACCCCCCACCCCCTACCCCCTTGGACACCCCCCTAGACATCCCCCAACCCTCTGGGCAGCCCCCCCACCCACCCGGACAACCCCAAATACCCTCTAGAGAGGCCGCCACCCACTTGGACAGCCCCCCACACCCATCCACCCCCTTGGACAGCCCCCCACACCCATCCACCCCCTTGGACACCCCCCTGGACACCCCACCGACCCCTCTGGACAGGCCGCCACCCCCTTGGACAGCCCCCCACACCCACCCATCCCCTTGGACACCACCCTGGACACCCCCCGACCCCTCTAGAAAGCACCCCCACCCCTCCTGGACACAACCCCCCACCCACGACCTGCTTGGACACCCCCCTGGACACCCCCCAACCCTCTGGACAGCCCCCCCACCCCTCCTAAACACCACCACCCACCCCCTACCCCTTGGACACCCCCCTGGACACCCCCCAACACCCACCCACGCCCTTGGACAGCCCCCCACACCCATCCACCGCCTTGGACAGCCCCCCACACCCATCCACCCCCTTGGACACCCCCCTGGACACCCCACCGACCCCTCTGGACAGACCGCCACCCCCTTGGACAGCCCCCCACACCCACCCATCCCCTTGGACACCACCCTGGACACCCCCCGACCCCTCTAGAAAACACCCCCACCCCTCCTGGACACAACCCCCCACCCCCGACCTGCTTGGACACCCCCCTGGACACCCCCAACCCTCTGGACATCCCCCCCACCCCTCCTAAACACCACCACCCACCCCCTACCCCCTTGGACACCCCCCTGGACACCCCCCAACACCCACCCACGCCCTTGGACAGCCCCCCACACCCACCCACCCCCTTGTAAACCCCCCTGGACACCCCCGACCCCTCTGGACAGCCCCCCGCCCCTCCTGGACACCACCCCCCACCCCCTACCCCCTTGGACACCCCCCTGGACATCCCCCAACCCTCTGGACAGCCCCCCCACCCACCCGGACAACCCCAAATACCCTCTGGAGAGGCCGCCACCCACGTGGACAGCCCCCCACACCCATCCACCCCCTTGGACACCCCCCTGGACACCCCACCGACCCCTCTGGACAGGCCGCCACCCCCTTGGACAGCCCCCCACACCCACCCATCCCCTTGGACACCACCCTGGACACCCCCCGACCCCTCTGGACAGCCCCCGACCCCTCTAGAAAGCACCCCCACCCCTCCTGGACACAACCCCCCACCCCCGACCTGCTTGGACACCCCCCTGGACACCCCCCAACCCTCTGGACAGCCCCCCCACCCCTCCTGGACACCACCCCCCACCCCCTACCCCCTTGGACACCCCCCAACACCCACCCACACCCTTGGACAGCCCCCCACACCCACCCACCCCCTTGTAAACCCCCCTGGACACCCCCCGACCCCAAATCCATGCACCTATGCCATGGTTGTGTGTGAATAAAGTAGTAACAACTGTAAAAGGGCAACCCATCCAAATGGACACGCCCCAACCCTCTCGGGGATTTATAGAAAACGATGAAAAATTAGTGAAATCATAAAATTACTCAATATTGCAAGTCGAACAAATAGATCTAGGGATGATAAATAAGATTATGGTGCCAAAACGAGTTAAAAGGGTTCGCAATCGAAGAATCTTAGCTAGTTTCAACAAAAAAATCACAACACATATATATTTACTATCCGCGAAAAAAAACGAACGAGTGGGAGGATTACCTGAGTGCTGCGAGTTTAGATGATTGATCCGAGGAGATTAAATATGAGAAACGATGATCGCAAAACGAATCTAAACCAACGAAATGGACGAGCCGATTCGGGTTTACGCGCGAGAGAGACGAGTCGCGACTGTCGAAGGTAAACTCGCGAATGACAATCCACGGGTCTGGGTAAATTTTTAATTGAGTTATCACGTCGGTTATTCAATAACCGACGTGATAATTGTTTTAAAAACATTTATAACGTCGGTTATTTCAATAACCGACGTAAAAAACTTCCTCCGATTCATTGTTTACGTCGGTTATATAATAACCGACGTAAAAAATGGCTCAAAATCCGCGTTTTTTTACGTCGGTTATGGAATAACCGACGTCAAAAACATCTGCGGATTCTTTTTTTACGTCGGTTATTTTATAACCGACGTCAAAAAGCCTTCAAAAACCGCGTTTGTTACGTCGGTTATTCAATAACCGACGTGAAAGGGCCTTCGAAAACCGCGTTTTTTACGTCGATTATAAAAATAACCGACGTAAAAAACGAAGCCGCGAGATTAATAACGTCGGTTATTTGTATAACCGACGTTAAATGTGTACCGAACACAGGTTTTTACATCGGTTAAGAAATAACCGACGTAAAAAACCTCGTTTTACATATTATGACGTCGGTTTTATATAACCGACGTAAAAAATGGTGACGTAAAAAACGTTTTCTGCACTAGTGAAGTTATCACATCATCCCATATAATGTTACGTTGGTGTAGAATCCCAGCCCACGATGACACCAAATAAGTGGGAATGTGTCTTATATCTTAACAATTTCAAGGTATACAAGAATAGAATATCATACCAAGATAGTGTCAAATAAGTTGTAATAACATCTCATTTTAATAATATCTTGGTAAATGTGTGTAGAAATCCATACCATGATAATATAAACTATATTGGGCATAGTATCCCAGATGATAAAAATATTAAAGATAATGTGTGTATCATCCCATTCCATTATAATATAAAATAAATTTTCATAACATCTGATATCATAATAATATAATGGTATGTGGGAATATCATCTGAGACCTTGAAAATATCAAATTATTGGTCATTACATCTCTTTTCATAATAATATCAAGGATACATGGGCATTCCATTTCATAGCATAAAAAATTCTAAGTATCCATGGAAATTTCATCCCAAAATATAAAAAACTATCAAGGATACATTAAATTAAGCTCATATAATTTCATGATTGTATTATGTAACCAATAAAATACATACCAAATACATGAATTTTCATAATTCACAATTCTAATTTCATAGAAAGAATTAATTAGAATAACATATAATTAAAGTTTAATCCAATACTATCTTCTATTTAACCCATACAACCACCTAATCCCTATTCTATTCAAGGTTTAAATAAACATGAACCATTTCAATTAATGTTGAATAGTTGTCATCTTTTTTATGAGAAAAAAATCAAAACCACTTTAATCAATTCAAAAAGTTATTTATAAAGGATATCCCTACAATAGAATTTATTTTCACAAGTTCCCTTTCATCAATGGAGACTAATATAGCCTAAAAACTTCTATTAATACCTAAAATAAATAAGGAACCCACTTTTGGGATTTAAATCATTTTACATAACACTTTTTCTTTCAACCATGTTCATCAAAACTATGGAACCAACAACACCCCAAAATGACTTCTCAAGGATTGAATGATCCTCACTTAACTATCAATGAATAAGGAAATATATTCAAGTAAAAATTTTACTCTGCTAACCCAGAGGATGTGATTATTTTATTACATTTGAATATAATATAATATGTAAAATTACACTAGATACAATCATTTAGTAATCATAGGAGACAATATAAATACATTTTCTAACATGACATTTGAAAATATAAAATAAATTATAAAAAATAGAATTAAACTTTATTATTCATACAAATAAATCCTCATGACATTAATAATACTCGTATTGATTTTCTATGGAAAAGTTGTAAAAATTTAAATGGTAAGATCAGACACTTTATAAAGGGAATCATATAATAGAAACAAGCATGAAATAAGTAAGGCATACATAATATAGAAAGAATAACTAATCAAATAATTTCATAATACTAATAAAATGATCATAATATTTCCCTATAATTTTTCATATAGGGAATAAATAATTTAATGGATAAAAATAAATGAATTCATAACAATGGAATTCCTAATCTTATAAATTTTAATCATACCATCATGTCCTTAAACAAGACATTATACCCATTCCATTATGTTCTTATGCCACGAAATCATAATAGAGTTAGAATAAACTAAATATATAAAACTAGTTTCTCTCATGATACTTGTCAATACATTGATGGAATATATAATTATGGGCTCCAGCTATCATATAATAAGCTTAATGATTCCGTTATATTTAATATTTTGGATAATAATTCATATCACAATGTTCTGAAATGATCTACTTACATAAAAATGTGTTTTTGAACAATATTTGTCCATATAGAAGTAGTGGTAATATATATTGTCTATGATCCCGCAATAAATTCAATTACATGGTTATCTATGTGATTGTTCATCAATATAGTATGAATTATATGATATTCATAATTAATTGTGAGGTATCCTTAATAATCGTGTATTATGGTTGGATAATTAATTATTAAGGTGTTATTAATATGAATCAATCAATGAATGCAATGATTATAGACCAAAGAAATGATAAAAAAGCCCCCTATTGAATAAATAAGTATTTAAAAGTATTTTTTGATTAAAATGTAAAGATAAAGGTTCACAAACCCTTACCTTTGTATATCCCTAACCAAATATTGAGAATGAAATTCTTATATCCCTATGAATCTAGGGTCTGGCAGAGAAATGTGGACAAGGATTTTGGAATATATACTTAACAAAGTCTCTTTCAAAAAACCTCTTAGGACATGCTTCCCGAGAGGAATGAAGAGAGATTTTAAGAAACCTATCTACTAGATTCAATTACTATATCATTATAAGAGATAAAATGAGAAAACAATTATACTCAGTGGATTTTTAGTGGAAGGAATTCAGAGTATGTGTTATTATTTATAGAAAATGAGGGAGAATTGTAAATTAATTTGTAAAATTATACCTTAGAATGTGGATTATGGAAAAATAGAAAACCATTAGCTTTAACATGGTTTTAAACCAAGATATATAACATTTTGGACATGGTGTTTTACATTTATAAGGTTAACAATAGAACTACATTAAATTATATTATTTTGGAAAAAATCATATTTACTCATATAGAATTATTTTTTAAATCATAAAATATATTTTGGGAATCGAACACATCATTATAAGGTTGAAAATTTAATTTTTTTATTATAAAATACATTATTTTAATAAATATACTTATTTTTTGTTGTGAAATCGTTAATATTATTTATTATATTATTTTTACAAAATAATGAAGTCATAATTCTTACAGCATACACATACTATATTTTTACTGTTTATTCAATGATTCAACATTCATATAAAATTATCAAAAATTTATTATTAGTTAATTTCAATGTTTCTATTATAAATATAGAGAAATTTTTATGAAAATAATTTTCTATATTAATAAAAATTAAACTTTAAATACAATGTTTTTTATTTTGAAATCATGGATTTGGCACTAGAAAATGAAGAACTCTGTTTAAATAAATAGTATATTATTCTGAAGCATATGCATGCAGTTACATTATTATCACTGATAAATATAATTTTTTAATTTATTTAATATGTTTTTATATATTTTGTTATGCATGTGTTCATAATGGTAATATTACTTTTAAAATAGACATATTTACTATTACAGTTATCTGATTCCCAATGGTCATATTTATATTCCTATAAATTTACTTCATTCATACCTCTAAAATCATTTAACTTAATATCTTGGTTTCTAAAATGAATATTACTCTTCTAAAAATAATATTTATAATAGTTATCTTTCTTAAATAAAAAATATTATTTTTAGATAATGTTCCTATATAGTTAAATACAATAGTGTTTCTTTATGTTTTTTTGTGTTCTTTAGTAGTAGTTATGGAAGTTAATGTGAATTTGATTATATTGTTTTTATGTTCTATTATTATGATGAAATAATAGAATGTACGTTTTTAAATGGTTATTTTTATGTATTTTCTATTAACTATAGTCAAATATTGGGACTTGAATTCTTCTCCTTCTAAAAAATTTCATCTAATATATTTGAGGTATATGTCGGTCCATAAATAAATGTGGGTAGTTATTCACTATTTTTTCCTCATGCTCCCACATTAAATTTTCTAACATATACTTCCACCAATGTACTTTAACTAGTATATTACTCCAAGATTACAACAACTTCTCTCCAGTATTAATAATTTTAATTGTCTCTTTATTTTAAGATAATTCAGACTCCATTTCTATTTGTTCATTATTGAGTATGTATGTTGGTCTTGGTACATACTTCTTTATAAAGAGACATTGAGGGAATCATATAATTTACATTTTTTTAATAAATATATGGAAACCCATATATCTAATTGTCTCTAAAATTTCAAAAGACTTAATCAACCTTGGTCCTAGCTCTACCTTCTAACATAGCATTATAACTCCCTTACATGGGTATTCCTTCAATAAAAAAAATTCTCTACTTCAAATTCAAATCCCATCGTTAATTTATATACGTAGATGTTTTTCCTTCCTTGAGATATCTTTATATGATTATAAATGGTACAAACTTTCTTAGTTGTATCCTTAATGAGATTTGAACCTATTTATTCCTTTTCCCCAACTTTATCCATGTAGGATGGTGTATGAAGTCTCTTCACATAAATGGATTCATATGGCCCCATTTGAATGCTTAGATGAATTTTATTAAAATATGAAAATTCCACAAAAGGTAGATACTAGCCCCATGTAACATGGAATTCAAGTGAGAATGACCTCATAATGTACTCAAGTGTTTGGATAGTCCTTTCAAACTACACATATGTTTATGGATAATAGGTGGTACTCAAATATATCTAAATCTTTAGAAACTTTATAAGAATCACCTATAATTTTGATGTAAAATGTGGGTCACGATAAAATATAATTGACAGATGTTTTCAGTGAAGGCTTACAACTTTATTGATTTAGAGTGGCTAAAGACACGCAAGGGGTAGATCCCTTTTAATGATAGGTGCTGGATTAGTTTTAAAATTACTAATCTTAATGATCCCAAATCATAATTATTTTCAAAATAATGGTTGATATAATGAATGACAGAGAAATGTATTTCTATGATTTTGTTGATATTTAGATAATTATAACATATAAAAATATGAGGACGTATCATATCACATGTATACTTCTTCAACCTCAAGAACAAATTTCTGATTACATAAAGACTTTTGTAACTACAAGGAGAAATTATCGATTGTATAAATATTCATAATACTTCATGAAGACATGTGCAACTGTATAAAGACTCATATGATTGTATTAAGACATGTTCAATTATATAATAGAATATATGATAGTATCAATTCTCTATGACTACGAGAAGGAAATTCCAACCATAAAAATACTTGTGTGGCTATAAAAAGGAATGTTCCTATAACCATGAAAAGGATTATATGACCCTTACCTATGTTTTATTTTTCAAATTTTCCTATTTCTTTGATAATGCCAGTGGATTTGGGTCTATATAAGGATATAATATTATTATATTTTAATGGATTGTATTTAAGTAATTAAATGAATGTTATAGAATTCAATTATTTTAGTTCAATTCATTTAGTGTGAGTATTTAAGAATCATTTTCCTTAAACTTATATCATAGAGATAAGGGCCATATAAATTTGAAAGAGAACACCACATGTCAGAGAAATGAAATTGAGAACAAGAAATGAGGTATCTATTGAAATATATAATACTGTATTTTCTATTCTCCAATACCACATCTGAAATAAATGTTTTGAAATACTCTTTCACCTTTAGTTTAGGGATGGATTACAGGATCATTGATCCTTCAAAGATGATTATATATTGAGATACAAAAAAACATTCTATCAATCCTTTCTCTCTCTATCACTCTCTATTTTTCTAAATCATCATGTTATTATTATATTTATTATATATTTATCAATTACTTCTCTTATATTGTAATGATATGTGCACAAATACTTCTCCACACTAATTTTTACTATTTTACTCTGTGTATATTTTCAAAAGATACTTGATTAATACTTGACATCGTTGCGTACTGTTTTATTTAATAAAACCTAATCTAGGTTATATATTTATATACTAAGTATTCAGAAACATTTTTTATAGTGGCTTATTTCCATGTGAATAGAACCAAGCCACATATTGAGAATAACCTATTATTTTTATATTTCCACTATGTGCCTATTTTAGTGTTTCTTACACTATTTTGAAAATTGATTTATTATAATTCATGAAACAATTTTAACTAGGTTTGATAAATAATTCCAAAAACATTTCCTCTAATAGTTACTTTTTTAAAGTAAAATATATATAGTGTTTGGTGTGAGTAGATTTGTTTCAAAAGTTAAATTATTTTTAAAAATATTTAACTAGGTTATGATCGAGTTCTTGATAAACTTTTTAAAAGTACCAAATTATATATTCCTATATTAAAATGACATAGAATTTTAATAAAGGAATTTCCATTAATATAATTTTATCATATTTTGTAATGTAGTATAAAGCACTTTCACCACATGATAAAGCTAAAAAATTATTTTTTATAATTTCAACATTAAATTTCAAGAATAAATATGTCTATATTAAATGAAAATATAGTGATTGGACAAAAAATATAAAATAAGATAACTAAAATTTGAAACATTTTATCTTATCAATCCACCAAAATAACCGCAGTCGTTAATAAATAAAATTGAAATTAAGTAGAATGTTTGTAATGAAATATGAATTATGAAAAATGAAAATATATAAAAATTTTAGATAGAATTTAAGTGAATGAATAATTAATTAAATATGAAGTATTCATAAAATTTAGGTAATCCATATGACCATTAAAAATCAAATTGTTATGATATTAGTATAACCTTTGTTATAGTAACATGGTCATTAGAATTGTAATATGACCATTGGAATGTTAATGTGTCTTTTAGAATAGTATACCTAAAAATTTAAATGTAAAATAATAATTATGTTTACTATAAAATGAAAATATTATATATTTAAATCATTTTACATGTAAATAAATGTTTACAAATGATAAACTAAGTGTTTTAATTTTTTTGAAATATAAATGAAGTAATTGCACTTTTGTAATAAATATAATTATTTAAAAATATGTTTTTTTCTTAAAATAAATTCATAAGTTAATATGATATTATATTATAATGATAATATAATTTAATGTGACCATAAGTAATTTTTTAATGGGTTAGAAAATTGATTATATTATTAAAAATGGAATTTTTTAAATAAATGAAAATTTAATTTTAAAATTAAATTTCTCAAGAATTAGAAAATTATTTTCATAATATATTTTTCATTTTTTTAATATACATATCAAAAAAATGTTATGGTTATTTATTGAGATTTTTTGAAAATAGTTGAATTTTTTTGAATAGTGAAATACGAAAAATTATTGTATTTAGCATTATAGGATAAATACATGGTATTTTGAGTCATGCATGATGTAAGAACCCATTAGTTGAAACTCAAAGTAATAATTTACCATATATGGTTCAATAATAAATATAATTCATAATCGTAATACAGAATAAAATAACTAATGAATATAATATTCAAAAACACCCCGCTTCTCCCCTTATAAATAACACCCCTTCCCCTCACATATTCTAAGACATGGATATTACCCAGTAATTTCCCATTTATCATCCATGTCATATCACCCATATAATAGTTCTTATTTTCTCACCGAAAGACCAATTCCATGTTCATTTAGGATTATTTCAAGGAGGTGAAATTTATGATGTAATATTTTCAATTTACCTCTCCTAAATTCATTTATTATTCAATATTATTCTCACATCCATCATCCAAAA
The DNA here is from genome assembly GCA_963277665.1 of Viscum album. NCBI lineage: Eukaryota > Viridiplantae > Streptophyta > Magnoliopsida > Santalales > Viscaceae > Viscum > Viscum album. The sequence continues at coordinate 2,138,467,499 of OY728138.1, forward strand.
TGTAATAATTACTTGAATATCATATATATGCTATATTTAAGAAAAATTAATATAATATCTACCATTCATTCATTACTTATCTCATCTTACTCTATAAAATGAAAACATTATCCATATTATGTTGTTCACCACATTCATGGATAATTCATTTTCATTTTCCACTAACACCTTCATGGAAGGTTAAAATTCAGTTATAATAGTTTAAAATCAAATAATTATGTAAATTATATAAATTATCAGATTATGGAATGAATATATGTCCGTAATATTAAATAAAATGAAGAAATTTTGGGATGGTTGGTAAGGCCGCCTAAATGAACAAACTATATAACGTTAACATTTTTTAAAATGAATTGTCCCTATATTGGAACACATATGGGTATTTGGGAAAATTTAATTTTATATAACTAAATTAATAAAATTTATTTTTACTATAATATTTTTATTCCCATTTTATAAGAACAATAGTATTTATCCATAAGTGATTTGACCATGGAAATATTAAATGAACGATCCTGAAAAAAAAACATTTTATCTCAAGGAAGTGATTATAAATGAAGATAATAAAATTATAATAAATAAATTATATTTGGAAAAGTTTTTTATTTCAGTGATTAATTTATTTATTTTTATTAACATGGATTTTATTTACAAGTGTATAAGAGATCTGAACATAAGGTTTGTGATCACTTCAAACCCCCCTTTATCATTTAGTTGTGGACTTTCTATATCTAACTCAATTTATATATCACATTTTTTTATATTTAATAATAATAATTATTTATATATTTATATTAAATATATACATATCTTATTCTCCCTTCATTTGATGGAGTAATAATTCTTTTAAGTTCATTTCTCAAATCACATATTTATAATAAAACATGATTAAAGGACACTTTTTTATCCCAAAAACTTTTTTATAATGATCATTTAATGTATTTATTCCCAAATTCACACCATATTTCGAGACCTATTCTTATGTAACTAGAAATAAAAATATATAATATGTAATTATTTCTTATATTTCAAATCTTTATGAAATTTCTTTCGATTATTCTATGAGGAAAGACTATGCAACCTATTTCTTTACATGGGTAATTCTTATATCTATTCACAATGATTGATTTTCTTTTTTGGAACACAAAATTTTGTACATGTTTTAATGGGTGTACCAAGATATCTTTTTATTTAATTGGGTAATTTTTTGACTCATGAGACGTCATGTATTGGATTTGGGATTAAACCAATTCCATGATGGTACTATTTACACCATGTGATGATGTCTTTGCAATTATCCTTGACTTATTATTATTTCAGGTTTTATGTTCCTATAATATTCCCATGTTTACAGGAAATTATGATATCATATAATTTATGTTATTCCATCATTTGACTATTCATGATCCTTTTCTATTATGATATTAGGTTATGCCTTTCGATTCATATTATATGCTTCATTACCATATTTGTCCCTTTACTAGTATTTTTAGTTCACAACATTATTTTTTTAGTTTTTTGGGGTTATAATATATATTTTTCGTATAAAAGTGGGATATATGACATAAATATTGACTATAAAATAAATATTCGTTATTTTAGTTTCATTTTTTCATATTAGAAACCTAGTTTTCCAAATACACTAGACCTCTCGATCACTGGGTTGTATTTATTTGATATTTAAGTTTAAAATCATGTAATTATTTGTATAAAAGGATTGGGTAACTATATTTGTTATCATATATAGGTTTGTTTATTTTTCTAGATTATTACTAGAATTATTTAGTAAAAATAATAGGGATAAGTCTGTGTATAGGAAACATGTACTAAAATATTATGAAAGTTTAGAGTAAGTGATGTCAAAGAAAATACATACCAATATGGTTACTACATGCGTATATGGTTTTAGAATAAATTATTATACAGTTAATAACCCTAAAAGGGTTGGTTGGGTGTATATTGTTCGTCATCTTAGAGCATGTTGAATGGGCCCTTATTTTACACTAGGTTTGACATTCCTGATGGATATGATTTGGAAAAATCAAAAAATCTTTATGAACCATTATGAAGGACGTGAATATATTTTTATGTTATAAAACCTAATAAGATAATTACCATGTACAAACTAGATCGAACCCTAGAGACTCATAAGTAATTATATATGTGAAATATATATGGTATTCCTTTAATGTTCATAGTTTCCCTTATATAATTTTTAGTTTGATTATTTTCATCTATAATTTTATTTTGGATATCGTAAATGATTGGAACAAGAATTAAATAGTGACTGGTTTTCACATTATCTATTCATAACCTTCAAATTTATTATATAATTATAGTTTTACACTTTCTTCATATCTTACTTGGTTAGTAGGACTATTCAAACATCACCTCAAAACATAGGGATTGATCTATCCATATGAATAGAAAATAGAGAAATTATTCCATCCAAAGTATATTACTCTTCCTCAATAAATGTTTTTTTATTGAAACTCTAATAAAGTATTTAATTTCTTCTTTTAATGGAGTTTTATTCTATATTTGTAATGAATCTTCTATCCTTATATAAATCGAACACCAAATTTTGGGAGTGGGAGATCACTATTCACATCCCGAGCCATCCTTAGATTATGTACAAGTGTAACGTGGATGAATATAATTTGGAATATTTATATAAATTATGGATATTATTTTTTTATGATAAATAATATCTTGCTCAAATTATTGAGACAGAAGAGAGAATCATGATTGAATATATTCCTATTGTAATGGAATACACTAATGTTTTCCCTGAAGAGTTGTCTAGTATTCCTCCAGATTAAGAAGGTGGGTTCTCAATCAAAATTATTCATATATTTATTCCCATATAAATTAATCCCTTTATAATTCCTACCATTTATATTGAATAATTTAAGTAGCAGTTACAATATAATCTAAAATAGAATTTTATATAATCGATTATTTCACTATAGGGTGAATCTTTCCTCTTAGTCAAGAAGAAGGATGGGTCAATTAGACTATGTATTGATTATAATAATCTCAAAAAAAATTATTTTATAGAAAAAGTATCCCATCCAATGATATATGAATTTTTTGATCAACTATGTGACAATGTTTATTTATCTAAGGTGGACATTTCTTAGGATATCAACAATTAATCATGAAGAAGGAAGATAATCATGATATTACCTTTAGAATAAGGTATAGACATTATAAAATCAAAGTGATGATATTTTAAAACACTAATTCTCTATAAATATTTATGGTATTAATGAATATATTATTTATAGGTCACCTCAACAAAAATTTTATAGTCTTTATATATTATATTCTAATATACTCGAAAAGAATGGGGGTGCATGGGGAAAATTACAATACTATGGTAATGAATTATCAAGAGGATAATATTTATTTAAAGTGTTTTAAATGTTAGTTATGGATGGAGTAATTATCTTTATTGGTGAATTTTTCCCCATATAATAGATATATATGAACTATTCTAATTGAGGAGTGTCCTAAACCAATATATGTAGTGGGTATCTATAGTTTCCTTAGACTAGCTGTGTGTTACTAATGATATTTATGAAACATTTTATGAATGTAAAACCCACTAAACAAGAAGATTAAAAATAGAATACAATTTTTCTAGACTGATTAATGTCAATATTTATTCATGGAATTGAAAAAAATACTTATCCCTACACCAATACATACACTACTCACAGGTGGGGACCTTTTACTGGAAAAAAATGATGATTCAAAGACGTTCATGGGTTGTGTATTGATACAAAAATACATATTGATAGATTATGACTCAATATAGTTGAATTTTCATGTGAATAACTATCCAATTCATTGTTTGTAGTTTGTTGATGTGAACTTTTCATTGGAAATATGGTGTAAATTACCTATAGATATAAGTTTAAACTATATATAAACCATAAGATCCTAAAAAATATATTAACATAGAAGTATCATAAGATAATACTTCAAATATGGTTAGAGCTAATCAAGGTCTACGACTTCCCAATTCACCACCATACTATGAATTAAAATAAAGTGTAAGATTATCAAAGTATAAATCATATGGAAACCTTAACAATGATGACAAATTATAAGGATCCAATATTATTTTACATGAAAAGGATGGAACTAGGGATCATAAAAGAATGAACACAATCATTACATTAACAAATTATTGCTCATCCATCCCTTTAGAAGAAGATAAATTATTATAAAAGAGATGATGTAGAAATACATAAGTAGGTGGATGCTATAAGAAAAGTGAAATCATTTGAGTTTAAAATTTATAATAAAAGGGGTTATAATATCTGAATCATGGCTATGGTTTTACTAAAATACTAATATTAAGAAGGATATATTGATTGATGCACATATCTATACCATCCCCATCCACCTAGGGAGTAAAAATATGTATCAAGATCTATGTGATAACAATAGATGAGAAAATATAAATAATGAGATCTCAGAAAACATCAAAATGCCTAGTATGTCAGTAGGTGATTGATGAAAAGAAATAGTCCAAGTGGATGATGCAATAAATACCAATTACTATATTGAAATGAGAAAACATCACCACATACTTTGTCACTAGTATTCCAAATATATCAAGAAGAAATAATTCTCTATGTGTTTTCATGAATAATCTTAAAAAGAATGATCAATTTTTTGAAATTTATGAGTACATGTCAACTGATCAACTTAAAATGATATACATCAGAGAAGTGTCCAGTCAACATGGGACACCATTATCAATTTTATATAATCAAGATATGAGATTTAACACCATGTATTAGATGAGGCTCCAACATTATATAAATAGATAGTTTAACTTCATTACATATTTTCAACTCCAAAAAGATGGAAAATCTATGTAGAATATCAATAAACGTGTGAACATGTTGAGACACGCTCAATGGACTTCAAAGGATGATGGGATGAATATCTTCCTCTACTATAGTTCTCATACAATAATAGTTTCCACCTAAACAAAAAAAATTTCTCTACATGAGGCTATTTATAGAAAAATATGTATAATACCAGTGTTCTAGGAAGATATTGGTGAACACAAGCTACTATGACCTAAAATGGTTAATAAAATGGTAGAAAAGGTCATGACCATTCAACAAAACTTCAGGACTATTCAATGTCTACAGAAGAGCTTCGTTGTAAATAATCATTGAGGCCAAGAGTTTGAGGGTGGAGATAATTTTTTCCCCTATAAATTTACATTAAAGAGATTCATGAGAATGGTGAATAAGGGAAAGCTATTTCCATGGTACATCTTCCCTTTTGAGATTCTCAATTGCATTAGAGTTGTGGCCTACTGACTTGCAATCCAACAAACCCTTTCTCAAGTACATGATGCATTCCATGTATCCCTATTTTGCAAATAAATAATAGATTTGTCACATGTGTTGGATTCAAAGGTGGTACAACTAAGAAGTTATCTCCCTTATAAGGACAATTCGGTAAAGATCTTCTGACGTTGATATAAATTTCTACAAAATATGGAAACCCACCAAATAAATGTTCTACGAAAATCCCATAATTAACGTAAGGTGACTTTGGAATTAGAGGAATACTAGAATTAGAAGTATATTCATTTGTTTTCAGATTTTTATGAAAAATTAAAATTTGAGGGAAATATTTCATATGTGGTAGAATATAATGAGGCAAAATTTTAACTATGGAATTTCTCATATTATAATTGTATCATAATAAGTAATGTAGTATAAATCACATTAACCACATTATAAAACAAAAAAATATAATAATACTTTTATTATTAAACTTAGGGTATAAATACGGCCATAAGAATTGAAAATATTAAAATAATATAAAAAATTGAAAGTAATATAACTAATATTTGAAAATTTTGAAACACTCTATTCACCAGAATAACCACAAATCAGAACCAAACTATATAAATGAAGCTGAATGTTAGAAATAAAATAATTATTTTGAAAATGAAAATATATATAACTTTTTGAGTGAATATAGGTTTATGAATAGTGAATAACATATAATTTATTTTTAGAAATTAGGGAACCCATGTGATTCTTACAAATCTCACCATTGAAACCATAATTTGATTTTTTGAATAGTAGGCAAACAGTTGGAATAGTAATATTACCATTTAAATAGTAACCTAGAATTTAGAATAGTAAACTTACCTATGGAAATGTAAAATAATATTTATATATCTTATAAAATGAAAATACAATATATCTATAGCATGGTACGAGTAAATAACTACTATAAAAATTTTAAATTATGTGTCTGCTATTTGTAAAATTTAAATTTCTTAACTACAGTTTTATAATATATATAATCATTTCAAAGGAAGTTAATTTTAATAAAATAGATTTTAAAATTATTATTATGTTTTAATATAATGAAATGATAATTTTATGAGATATTAAATAATATTTCAAAGAGTCATAAAATTAATCATAATATTAAAAAATGGAATTTCGAAAATAAAAGCGGATTATATTTAAAAATTAAATTTATCTTATTTAGAAAATTATTTTCATCAAATGGATTTCATTTTTTCAATCTATATGTTGAAAAATTATTATGGTAAACTTTTTCTATTTTTTTAAAAATATTTTAATTTTCAATGAATAGTGAAATATGGTAAATTAAGTTATTTACCATCATAAGGAAAATACATGAATTTTTTAGTCAGGGGTGATGTAAAAACCCATTATTTCAAACTAAAATGCACTATATAATTAATATAGCCTTTTTAATCAATATTATTAATATTTTTGGGCCATGATAATAAACTACAGAATATAATATTAAAAAATACCCCTCCCCTACCATTATATTTACCACCCCTCTTCACTCATTATACTCACAACGTATAATCCTTGGATATTTCCCCAATTATACCTAATTCATATACTAATAATATCCCCTATGTCCTACTTATTTCTCTCTCTCCAAAAGACTAGTTACAATTATATTAAAGAGTATTTCAAGGAGGAAGCATTTAAGAGGTAATATTCTCAATTTCCCTCCTCTAAATTGATTTCATACTATACCATATCATTGTATCCCTAGTCCAACATGTAATAATAAATAAATTATCATATATATATATATATATATATATATATATTTGAGTCTCAAATTTATAATGTAATAACAACCATCAACCCCTTTATAATATCCTCTTATACTAAAAAATGAAACCCCTATCCATATTATATTGGTTCACCCCCTTTGTGGATGATGAGGAATGTTTAAGGTCAAATATAATGGTTTATATTGAACTAGTTTTTTATAATATATATTTTTTCATATTATAGAATGAATATATGACCCTAATATTAAATAAAACCAAATCAGTATATAATGGTCGGTAAAACCGGCTAAATGAACTAACTCTATAATGCTTACATTTTTTCTAAAAGAATCTTCCAAATGTTAGAACACATATGCATATTTTATACCATTTAAATTTTTATACGTACTTTATCACTAATCCATTTCACCTTATATTTTTAGTCCAATTTGACAAGAAAAATAATAATTAATCAGAAGTGTTCGGACCATGGAACCATGAAATAAATGCTCATGAAACCAAAAAAATAAACATTATATCTCATGGAAATGATTATGAAAGAATATAATAAAATTATAATAAATGAAATATATATAGAAGAGGTTCTCATCTATGTAATTAATGAATAAAATTTAATTATATAGTACCTTAAGTGAATGTCAAAAACTGATCCATACATAAGGTGATGGGTCTCTCTGAGCAACACTTTTTCTTTAGGTTAAGACTATTCACTCTCTAACACACTTTATATATCTATTTAATATGTTTTAATTATTTTATATTATGTATATATGTGTAATATATATATACATAGCTTATTAATCATTCCTTTTATGGGGTAATACTTTCATAATGTTCATTTCTAAACTGCCTTCTTAAAAATAAATCCCAATCAAGGGGATATTTTCTATCCCATAATCCTTTTATGTAACACTCATTTAAAGAATTTATTCATATATGAACATCTTATTTTGAGGAATATTCTTATTTAATTAAATATGAATGTTCCTAATATTTAATTTCTTCTACAATATAATCTTTATGAAATACCATTTTTTTATGATATGAGTAATGATTATGAAACTCATTTATTTCTATAAGAAATTATTATATTTGTACCTTATTAATGATTTTATTTTCTGGAACACATAAGCTTGTACATGTAATTATGGGTGTGACTAGATAGTTCTATAATGAAATGGGTAATATTTTTTCTAATGAGACATCACGTATGAGACTAGGGAGAGGACCTAATCCATGATGGGTCCATGTCTTTCATGTGATGTTGTCTTGGTGGTTATCCTTGACTTATACTTATTCCATGTCTTATGTTTTTATCATGTTCATTTTTTGTCATATTCCTATGATTCTATGATATTATTATTCGATGTTCATTATGTTATAACTTCATTTGATTATTCATGAGCCTCATCCTTATTGATATCATGTTATTCCTCTTCCACATATCTTATTCTTCATTACCATGTTTATTCCCTTATTGGGTTTTTTAGCTCACCCATTGATATAATTATTTCCCACATGTTATCCTATGATGTTTTAGGTGGTTTTATGGATATTGGATATAATAATAGAAAATAAAATAAATATAATTTTTTTATTTTGGTGTATTATGAACCTAGTCTTCCAAATACACTACTATACACAATATTTGGGTTGTATTTTTGGTATATTTATGTTACAAAGCATGAAATAATATTTTTAAAATTCATGGTTGTCTATATAATTCATTAACTAACATGATTGTTTTTAAATTTAGGGAATTCTATTTTAAATGTTTTTTTAATATGTCATTCTATTGGAAAATCAATTCACCACTATATTGAGTTTCCCATTATAACCAAAATTTGGAATTATAAGAAGTGTACTTTATTTAGTTTTTCCTTATATAAGATTTAAATTAGATCATTTTTTTAACAAAGATCTAATTTTTTTATTTTGAAATTTCTATATGTATAGATAATATATGTCTTGAGGAATATAATACCAAAATACCTCTATATTTTATTGGAAATAATTATGCTCTATAGAAAGTTAAAATGAAAATAACTATTGAAATTATGGGATTTGATATTTGTACTACCATTGATAACTGGTTTAAAAATCCCAGATCTCCCTATATTGAATGGAGTGATTCAACTAAGGATTGTTATTAATTTAAATACAAAAAAAATGATGTCATTATACTATGAACTAGAGTAATATGAATATAATAGAATAGTCCATGTTAATGGTTATTGTGATGGACAATTCAATGATTTTCTTCTTAAGAATCTAAATGTTATGGGAGCTGCAATGAAAAACAACATTGCTATGCTCACATAGCTAAATCGTGATATGAATCATGGTGTAATTTCAACTGAGAAAATAATGGAACAATATTATGTTTAGTATTTCATTATTAAACATCCACCTTCATTCAAAGGATCTTATGATCTAGATTTTTCTTAATAATAGATCATTATTACTAAAAAGATATTCTCTATTCTACAGTGTTCGGAGCATAAGAAATTCATTCTGGATTTCTATCAGTTATAAGGGTAAGCAGACCATTGGTGGACTCTTAACAAGAATATGATGTAGTAAGACAAGATTAAATCCATGGATTGGGACAAGGATAAGAAATCATTTTTCACTAATTAATATCCTTATATTCATCGTACCAAGATGGAGAAATAGTTCCTTTAGTTGAATTAAAGGGATGATGAATGTATCTTTACCTAAGAGGATAATTTCAGTAGACTTGTAAGTTAAGATTCAGGATTTATCATCCAACCTAGATGTAAAGTTCATATGTTATTCAGTGTTTTATAGAAAAGTCTCAAAAAGGATTTTGACATAGGAGACTTTTGTATATATGAAGATATTGTGAGTTATGAAATAAAGGTTTAAATAGTGTTTGGAATCATGTATCAACCTTATTGTTTTGAAAAAAATGGTAGATAGAGTTTAAATGAAAATCTAAAAACCATGTAGAGAAGAAGATAAGCTTCCTATTATTCTCTAAGTATAGAGAAAATCATGGAGGAAATTGTCTTAAGGGGTATAATAAATGTTTTAAGTGTAGAGGGGAAGGCCATCAAGAATTTTGTTGTTGAAGTTGTGGTAATAAGATAGATAAAGCTGAGAATGGAGAAAAGTGACACAGAATTAACCTCTCATGATTTAGTATTGCAACTTTAGGGAGAACAAGAGTTATGCTTACCACTATCCAAACACAATTTTTATGATTATTATCGACATCAACAACCTCCTATGACAATAGATAAGGGGAAATCTCATACAATAACTATTTTTGATGAAGGGTTTTATACCATGTTAAAAAAGATATACTTAACATCCACTCTAGAACTGATAATGTCATGTTTTATTTTAGATCTACCAACTCTTTAATATGTAAATAATATTATATGGGAGTCAAGATTACAAAAAATAATAATTAGATGTTTAATTTCTAGTGAAGGCCCCTAATGGTACGATTATTTCATCCCATGTTCGTGATTCCTCTTTGGTTGAAGTTTATGGTAATGTGCTTTAGGAAAATATTTCCATTCTTCCATTGGTTGAAGTTGATGCCATTTTAGGCATGTATTAGATTAGTCTTTAAAAATCCTACATCAATTCAGGAGGAAAAGAAGTTACGTTTGATATTTCAAACACTCCCTTGACCTTCCATTCATGTGAAAATAAGAACGAACTTCCTATGTAGATTGAATCTATTTTATGGGTCTTAATTCCCATTCAAAAGGGCTATTTGTCTCAAATGGTATGGGAGAAAATCAACATCGATGATATGAATATTGTTTAGGACTTTTTGGATGCCTTTCTAGAAGAGTTTTCTGGCCTTCCACCAAACCATGAAGTTGAGTTCTCAATAGAACTCATGCCCATTTCTACACCAATTTCAATGACATTTTATAGAATTCCCCTATTGTGTGGAAGTAATTGAAGAAGAAACTCCATGAAAATAAAGATAAGGGATTCATTTGGCCAAGTGTATCACCTTGGGGTGAACATGTAATTTTAGTGAAAAAGAAATATGGATAAATGAGACTCTTTATTGATTATTGAGAGTTGAACAAGATCAAAATAAATAACAAGTATCCACTTCCCATATTGATTGCTTTTTTGATCAACTACGGGAGCTCTATACTTTTCCAAAATTGACCATCATTCTGGATATCATCAATTAAAAGTGAATAATGAGGATATACCAAAGACGAAATTCCTTAAAAGGTACGAAAACTATGAAAATATAGAAATTCTTGTTCATCTTACTAATTTCCATGCTATCATAATGGATTTGATGAATATAGTATTTAGTGATTGCATTGATTAGTTCATTGTATTCTTTATAGATGATATTATTATCTATTAAAAGGGAAAATAAGATCATGAATACTAGTTAATAATTGTACTAAAAACCCTAAGGATGAAGAAACTATATGAAAAAAAATTCAAATTGTGAATTTTGGTTGCAACAGGTTTCATTTTTGGGTCACAAAATCTCTAGACATGGTATTACAATAGATACATCAAAGAATGAGGCTATTGAATGTTTCCCTAAACTAACCATTTTGACTGAGATCCATATCATTATTGGTTTATGTGGATATTATTGATGGTTTGTGGATAATTTCTCACAAATATCTAATTTTCTGACTAAGTTAACTCGAATGGGTGTTAAGTTTCTCCAAATAGTTGAATGTGAGGATAATTTCAAGGAATTGAATAGAAGGTTACTTAGTGCACTTATTTGTACATCACCCTATAGTGGAGAAGGAATTTTAATCAATAGTGATGCATTCATTATGCGATTGTGATGTGTTATTATACATAATAACATGGTGATAGCCTATGCCTCGTGAAAGTTGAATATTCATAAAAAAATTACCCATCTCGTGATTTAGAGTTAGTAGCAGTAATTTTTTCATTAAAGATATGGAGTAATTATCTTTATGGAGAAAATTTTGATATATATAACGATCATAAATGTTTGTAATATATATTCACATAGATGGAGTTGAACATTTATCAGAGAAGGTAGTTAGAGATGATAAAGGATTATGACTCCTCAATAAAATACCTCCTTGGGAAAGAGAACAAGGTGGAGTATTCTTTAAGTTGAAAGGATCATGATAGCCTATCAATGAAAAAGATCACAAAATATCCAACATTTCTAGATTTGAAAAAGATGGATCTAAAAATCCTGAAGGAAGGGTAAAATATTATATTTCTAAAATGAATGGTCAACCCTCTATCTAAGTAAAGATTAAGGAGGCATAAAAGAATGATGTAAAGCGGAAAAAGAAAGTTAGAAATTCTCCTGGGTATAATGATGATCAGGATAGAATGATGAGGTTCAAAAACCTTGTACTTTTTCTTTCCATACTATATTTGAAGGAGATTCTAGAGGAAGCTCATTATTCTTCATTCTCTATTCATTGTGGAAGAATGAATATGTATAGGAACATGATAGAATACTTCTGTTGGGATGGCGTGAAGTGATATATCTTAGATTTTTCATCTTAGTGTATGGCATGCCAACCTATTAAGTCTGAATGAAAAAATTCAAAGGAGGTGTTTCATCCATTACCCATACGTGAATGGAAATGGGATAACATCACAATTGATTTATTCATTAGACTACGCAAAAACTCTAAAGGGTTTAATTCTATATGGGTGGTAGTCAATCACCTTAAAAAGTCAGCACACATTATCATTATTATATAAGTCTCCTCTCTAAGTTAACTTTATAGGATATACATTAAGTACATGGTATGGTTTCATGGAGTACCACATTATGTGGTATCAGATCATGATCATAAGTTTACCTCAATGTTTTGCAGAAGTATTCAGAAATCACTGGACATGGAATTGAGTTTCATCACTTCTTATCTTTCTTAGACATATGTTCAGTTTGAAATAAAAATTCAAACCCTAGAGGTTATGTTGATATCTCATTCTATGCATTTCAAAGGTGGTTGGGATCAATACCTTCCTCTATTTTTGTTTTCTTACAACAGTAAATTTCACATAAGAATTCAGATGGAACCTTATGAATCCCTATATGGGAATAAATGTAGCTCTCCAATGTTATGAGATGAGGTTGGGTAAAGAGATATATTGGGACCTCAGATCATTGAAGAAATGGTTGAGAAGGTTCTAACAATTTAGTAGAATATCAAGTCAACTCAATGTATGTAGAAGTGTTGTGCTGATAACCGTAAGTGTGATATAGAGTTTAAAGTTAGTGATAATGTGGTTCTATGAATGTCAACCTAGAATAAAGTTATGAGATTCATGAATAAAGGGAAACTAAGCCTTAGGTATGTCGTTCCGTTTTTCTTTCTTGATCGTATCAAGAAGATAACCAATTTCATTACACTTCCCCCAAATCTATCTAAATTCTATAGTGTGTTCCACGTATCTCTACTAAGAAAGCACATACTCTACCCTTCACATGTACTGAACTCAGAGGTAATATCACAGTATTATGACCTTTCTTTTGAGAAAAAAACTTTTGAAATTATGGATTGTAAATAGAATGTTCTATAAAGAAATATTTTTCACCAAGTCAATGTTTTATTGATAAATCACCAGTTAGAGGATGATTTGTGGGAAATTAAGGATATTATGAAGTATAATTATCCTCAATTTTTACCTGGGTGATGAATTTTAAGAGATAATTTCATTTTAAGGGGGTAGAATATAACACTATTAGTTTTTATAGACATTTTTTTGAATAAATTAAATTTTCATTTATGTCTTGTGATGCACTAAGTCAAACATTCCATTTATATACTACCGAGTCAGTTTGAATTACAAAGAACATCAAATCGATGTACGTTACATGGAACAATGACTTGGTTTATGTAACATGAAACACTGACATGTCGTATGTTACCTGCAACATAGATGTTTCTACAAAACGTAATTTTATTGATATAATTATTTAAGTGATAAAATTATAACTCATCCATTAAAATTTGTAATATAAATAATTAATGAGTACTTTTCAAATATTTTTTATAATTAATTTATATAAATAAAATATATTGATAGTTAAAGTTATAATTCTTGTTAAAGTCCTTATATGTTTTAAAATACTAATTTCTCAAATGAAGTTCTTTTAATGTCCCTCTATGAAAAAAAATAAAACTAATTTTAGAAACAATTATAAATTTAATTTAATAAAATAAACTTCATTTATTAATTTATAATGTTGAAATTATCTTCGGGTTTATTTTTTATATTTTTCTAAGAAAGTTCATTTTTAGATGAATAGGAAAAAATGCCAGATTTTAATTAAAAACCGCTTTTTAATCTAATTTATTTATTCCGATAAATTATATTTGAAATTTATTTCAATGTTTATTTACATATATTTTTTTCAATTAATTCAATTTTCTTCATTCAGAAGAATTTCACTTTGAACTTGGGTATAAAAACATAGCAAACTTTTAAATGTTTTTACTTTAAAAACCTGCATTTTCAACCTGACTATAGTATTAATTTTAACGTCACATCAATAAATTCTATGATTATAATTTGGAAAATTATATTAACTTTTATTAATTATAATAATTTATTATATATAATATGTTCAACTTAGTTTTTGAAAAAAAACAGTTAGTGAATGTGATTAAAATTAATTACAAAGTTTAAGGTTAAACTAAGATTAACTAAGCACTAAACCTTAAATTTAAGACCCAAAATGAGTTAGAAACTTGTACAACGACCATTTTATGACAATTAATCATCCTTTTACATTAAATTATTAATTTTTGTTTTGTTTTTTATGACTTTTGTTTGGTAAAACGGTTGTTACACCGAACTTGTTTTCAAAAATAACAAGTGAGTCCTTTCTCTTCCCTATAAAAGGCTCCAACCTCTCCCTATTCTTAAAACCTATCAAAACACATAGGTTTTTCAAATATCTACCCAATAAAATTCCTAAAATCCATCCCTTTCTCCTTTAATCCCCCCTTGTGTAGAAATAAATCCAAGAATGCTTTTTGGAATGAACCAAAAAGAGTTACCCGACACTACTGGAAATCATACTTTTCCCAACACCTGTATACCAACGGTTCAAAAGAACCATTGGTATAGGTGATCTTTACCAATAGTTTGAAAAAATATGGTAAAGATGAATTTGGAGGGAGTTTTCCCAACTATTTCATCAAACCATTGGGAAAACAGTGATTTCCCAACGGTTTTTAATAACCATTGGAAAAAAGATGCCCCAAATTTTACAAACGCAGGTGACACCCCCCCCCCCTCGATTCCAGAAGCATTGCACAGCTCTCCCAGAAGTGATTCCTGAGTCCCAGAAGCCCTTGAGAAGCCCCAGCACAGGTGCACCTTTTCTATCGGATGAGTTGCCAGGTTAGACTCCTTCCACCTCCTCTCAATGATATCCTTCCACCTCTTCTCAAGGATATCCTTCTATTATCAAGGATATCGTTATTCCCTATTTCTATGGTTTTTGGAAAATTTATGATTCACTACTCCACGAATTGTGTACTCAAATCACGAAATCCACGAATTGTGTACTCAAATCACTACATAGGTGTACACATTTTCCAATTAATGTTTTCATTACACATATACATTTATAAGGGAATGGTGTCTCTTTCTTGTGTTCTAATTTTAAAGATTCATTTTTTTAATCTCAATGCTTCTAATATTACAGCTTCATGTATATGAACTCATAAGAAAATATTTGTAATATTTATTCATAGTATTTCCTGAAAATCACTCCTTTCATTATGATCATGTCAAACATAAAGATATTATTCATCTTAATTTTTGTACACTATGTGTATTACATAACAAGTATGTATCATGTTTTTATCAAAATCTATAAATATATATAAAATTACACACTATTCACTTATCCTTTTCACAATAGAACATATGGAGTATCTTCTTGAACTTTTCAAAATATTATGTAGTCCCTAATTATTCTTCATAAAAGAAATGATAAATACTTAACCATACAATCCAATGTTCTTTATGAATAAAATATCTACAAAGGGAACTCTCGGTGGGACCTCTCCTTTTCCCATGTAGTACTTCTTCCTTCTTCATGAAACCAAATTCACAGAATGTCAAATTCTCAATATTAATGAATATTAGTTTTCCTATTATAACCATTAATCATTCTACCATCAACATCATACATGAGTTATTAAATCAAATTTTTAAAACACAATGATCATTTTCACTGATTTGGGGTTCCTCAAAATGCTTGGGAAAATCAGAAAAACACATGTATTGAATCGTGTTTCTCATATGGTTTCTTGGATACAAGTTCATCTCAAAAATCATGACTGCGTGGTTCAAATTTCAAGAGGACCATGGGATTATTATTATTCACACAAATGAAGTTGTGTTCTGCAACTATGTGTTTCTGTTTTCACTTTTTATTTGGCCTAAAGGGGAGATTTGTGGTCACTAATCTTGGTTCTGGGAGGTCATTTAGGATGTAAGATAGTATGTCTATATTTTACATGATATATCCAATATTATTATTGATTTATGTTAAATTTGATTATCTTTGACAAGTGATGTTGTTTAATAAGTTGTTATTAATGGTTGTAATAATGACAATTGGTATAAGGGTTCACATGGTGTGTATAATGGTTGACATGGTGTCTATGATAATCTAGTGTCCAGGGAATTTACATGGTAATGTACACATAGTACACGACATGGTTAGCCATGTAAATATACATGGCCAATCCCTTATGGTGAAAAGTATGTTTGGCCAAATGGGGTGCTGAAAACGTCCCATTTATACATGGCTTTATTTCATGGGTATACCAACATGATGTGTTGGATATACTATAGAGTAGGTAGTAATTAGCTCAATCAAAACACTTTCATCCCTGAAATTCAACACTACACGGTTAAATGGAAGAACCCATGTTCTAATGACATACCTAACATTGTTTCTAACTCACCTCACCTAAAAATAAACTAGAACACTGATTAAATGCAATAATTCATCCTAAACGAACACTATAACATTGGTTAAATGGAATAAATCATCCTCGTTACGGAATTCCATAAACATTTGGGAAAAAACCATCATTCATGAACATCACTGTAATGTATAGGCTTTTCACAAAAAACATATCCCTTAAATTTCATTAAATTATAGTAGGAACTGATTTAAAGTTGTCAAGTTTACAGGTGGAATATTTTTTAGCTTTGGATAATATATTCTCAGAACTATAAAGTGGAACCCCATTCGATGTTTTGAGGTCCACCCAGGAAAACCCCCCTCTTTCCTAGACCCAGGACAAACCCCTTTTTATAGGACCTTGGATAGCCCCCCACCCTCCTCCCTGGACCCCAGACATCCCCCCACCATCCTTCATGGACCCTAGACAACCCCCCTCCTCACTGGACCCTAGACATCCCCCCACCCACCTTTATGGACCCAGGGCAACCCCCCTCTTTCCTGGAACCTAGACAGCCCCACCCCCACCCTCCTACCTGGACCCCGGACAACCCACCATTCTCTTCCCTGGACCCTGGACATCCCAAAAATCATTATTTGTATGTGAGATAGAACACAATATAACTTGAAGGTACCACTCTATTGAGTGGCCATATGGGTTTGGGTCACTAATGAGTGGAATCCTAGTTTGGGACGTCACAATTCCTGGATATCCTTTTTATAGGTGTTTCTAATCAAATCCTAACCCATAACTATTGAAGGTCCCTCTCCAAAATCAATTGGGACATGATTCAATGAATACACCCTACCAACCTATGATCTATTGCCCCAATCCTTGGATCCTTTAATCCATGGTTAAGGTGAAACTTTATGAGGCCATAACTACTTTTGATGTGATCCTCATCATGATCTCCCTGAAGATGTTATTGTATAAAACTCATATACTCCCAATAAGACCCTTAAGGATTATGTTTTCTTATCAAGTTGACATGAACTAGTTTCCCAGTTCATGTCCAAGAAATTTATTAAATAAAAAGGCGTACATGGAATTCTCGAGGTGTAATGAGCTTACACCCTCTGAAAGTTAATGAAACCAAAAAAACATACATTGAAAACCAAGGAGAATGAAATTTTAGACCTGCTGCAAGTATGTCAAGGAATCACGAGAAAGGCAGGCAGTTCTGTATCTTGTTGAAGATAGCAGAACCCACATGCCAAGGTGCAGCAACCGAGCATGATCCAGGGCCCCAAGGTAAAGAACCACTGGCAGGGTCTTCAGAAGAGGTGGGACTCCTATGACAGATGACGCAGGGGGGCCTCCAGGTGCTCAAACCTGCCGGAACATCTAGCATGAGATGCCAAAAACCAGAAGCAGGCAGGGACAGTAGTATAGGCTTACAAAGCAGGCGGATAACAGTAGACATCAGAACTGGAATACAACATCATAGGGCTCAAGGAAATAAAAACTGAGGATTCAACCAGCACCATTCCAGAAGCGGGCAAACAGAAAGGCTGCAGCTGGAGCAGCCCAGAAGAGAGAGCCATCCCGGCTTTATGTATATACAGGGTGTGTCTCCAGTTGATCCAACCATCCGGAGCTATGCAGCAAGAGCAAACAAGAAATCAAGGTCCCTTCAAAACAGAATTTCTATGAAGCAGACCGAATCAAGCAGGAGAAACCAGCATCATCAAACCAAAAATATCCAGGGAAGATAGAATAATCATTTCCATTGAATTTCATTGAATTTTAAATTTGGGTTCTTCTTAAATTCCTCACAAACAAAGATGAACATTCTTTTTCGAATCTCAAGATAAGTGTCAGCGGTCATGTCCCCATTTTTATATTTCCGAAAGGCAGTTCTGTCATTCTCATCTATCCCCAAATCAAGCTCCTTTGAGAAGTACAATTTTTCCTCCATGACATAAGCATCTCTATATGCAAGGTCATTCTCATCATCCTCACTGGAGGAAGCTTCTGAATCTGTTGTGTCTGAGTCAGATGACATTTCAGTTGTCACAGGCTGTGGAGGAATATCATTTTCTTCTTTTTCATGTGCAGCAAGGGATCTTGTAATAATGGTTCTTTTTATTTTGGAGTGATCTTTTCTCTTTATTTTGTGTCTATAAATCAGAGTAATAAAACTGTATGCATCAACTAACGGCTTCTTCCCTTTCTTAGTACTTGATTTCAGGAATTCTTCCTCAAATTGACAGTGTTTGTCAAGCTCATCCTGAATGGGATCATCTGAGTCAGATTGAGCTTCACCCTCCCCCTCCTGTTGACTAGTATAGGCCTTTGGAGAGAGCTCAGTGACATCTTCACTTGAGGTAGGGTCAACAATGGTTTTCACTTTCCGATCTTTTAGATGAAAATCTTCTTTCACTTGAGAAATCTTATCCTCACTAGTCTCATGACCAACATTATTAATCACATGACCTCCAGGTATAGAGACCACCCCTATAGTCTGAGGGTTGGCATTTTCACTGGTGTTAACCATTTGATTGCTTGGGTTATTCTTGGATATCAAGTCATTCGCAGGAATGCCAATCTGGTCAGTAGGTAGCATTTCTGGAGCAGTCTTTTCAACCCACACTGATTTGAAATGTGGCTGTGGGTGAGGTGGATATATTTTGATCCCACATCTTTTAGTAGGATGACCAATTTTAAAGCATTTCTTACAAAAATCTGGAACATTCTCAAACACTAAAGTCTGTATAAATCCAGACCCCCCATTTTGTATCCAAAATCTCGAAGGCAACTCTTGAGAGATATCAATTTCTGTGCATATCCTTGCAACCGAGGGGCGTGTCATGTTTAGTGTAGCGTGATCAATTTTGAGAGGCTGACCAAAGAGTCGAGCAATTGAGAATAATGCATTGTGTTTGAAAAGGTGCAAAGGCAGACCCGAGAAGCTAAGCCAAATATGGACGATGGGGGGTTCAGTATCAAAATCAAAATTAGGTGACCATTTGAAAACTTTCATGAAAGAACCGCCAAAAGACCATGAACCTCTGGTCCAAAATCTATAATAGTCATTGTCAAGGGAAAACCGAAACAATACGTGCAAAGAATTCAGAAGTCCGATATGAAAATTTGTAAATCCAATGCTTTCCAAAGTTTTGTGAAGGAAGGGAAATGAGGGTCAACTTTTCAAGAATTTACCAACTAAAGCAAAACGAAGGTCCGTAGAAAGTAGATTTACCTCTTCCGTCGAAAATGAAATTGCTGCTAAACCTCAGTGCTTATATGTTTTTGGAGAAATGGAGCCAGAGGTCCTGGTATTCGTAGGAGAGGGTCGACCGGCAACAACATCAGCAAAGGAACGCGATTCATATGTCCCAGCGAGCATGCTAGGGTTTCGTCCAGGATCGCCCGTAGGCTACGGCTCTCAGGAGGAATCCATCCCTCATCCCTTAAGGATTATGTATTCCTTGATCAACTTCCAATATCTTACTAGGAAATCCTCGAATAAAGGCATTAGAAATTATGTATCTTATTTTCTTATATACACTATATTTTGTTGTATTTCTTAATATGATTCTCATATAGAGTAATGTGTCAGTTATGCTTTTATTTAAAGTAAACAATTTTCATTTACCTAAATATTTTTTTATTGAACTTTAATGTTATTTAATTTCATTGAAATGACTTGTTGCAATTTTTTCAGAATGGATAGAAGTTGGATGTACAAAACTGATCAGATTTCAAAAGATTTTCAAAATAATTTGAACAGCTTTCTAGATTTTTCATTTGACAAGGCTTCAGATAGTGGTCTCATATACTACCCCTATTCTAATTGTATTGGAAGACCATGGTTGAGTCGTGAAGCACATAGCTATCATATAACCAAACATGGTTTCCAAACAAACTATTATGTTTAGTATCACAATGGAGAGAAAATGGAATCTCAAAATTTTGATGATCCAAATGATAAGACTGAATTGGAGAGTTTGATATATGATCGGTTTCCATTTATTCAGCATCATGAGAAGGAAAGGATCTCCAACCAACAAGATTTCAATACAAGCACACATGATGCATCCAATGAAAATGATGATGTTGATAGGGTGAAAAAATTGAATGATTCTATGACGACTCCAATATATCAGCAATGTGGTAAAATAAAAAAGTTGAAATTTTTAATCGGATTGTTTCATGGGAAAATAATGTATGGGATTTGAAATACTGTAATTGATTACATTCATAACTTCTTGAAGGACTTACTTCCAAATGATGAATATATTCCTTCAAACCACTATATGGCATGGAAGTTATTTGATGAACTTGGATTCTAAAAAAAATTCATGCTTACCCAAATGATTGCTGCTTATTTTGGGATGAAACTGCTAAAAGAAATGATTGTATCAAAAGTGGAACCTTCCAATCGAAGCCAAAAGATGATGGAACACCATCTCATGTGCCACAAAAAGTAATGTGGTACTTTCCATTGATCCACATATTACAGAACCTTTTCATGTGTGATGAAATATCAGTTTAAAATGCGATGGCATGACACCAAGAGAAAAAAGAATAATGTAGAGTTGGTTCACCCTACAGATGTATTTTCATGGAAAATATTTGATACTCAATATCTTTAATTTGAAACCAACGTGTGTAATGTGAGATGGGGTCTTTCATGTGATATTTTTAATCTATATGGGCATATGCTTACTTCGCACAACACATGGCCGATTTTCATACACATTTATAACCTTCCCCCGTGGTTATGTCTGAAAAAAGCCTTATACTTTCTTGAGTATACTGATATATAGTTCTTCTGATCCTGGTAATGATATAGATTTATACATTCAACCTTTAATAAAGGAGTTTACACTTCTTTGGGATGTGGGTGTGCCCACATATGATGCATGTTCCAAAGACATATTTCAGATGTGTGCTGCGCTTATGTGGACGATCAATGATTTTTCTACTTATTCAATGATATCTAGATGGAGCACAAAAGGAAAATTTTCATGTCCTATTTTTATGAAGAATACTCGATCGATAAGACTGAAATATCGTCATAGTTTTATTTTTATGGGACATCGACGATTCTTGCCAATGAACCATCAATATAGAAACAATCATCAAAGATTTGAAAATACCATAGAGACTAATGATCCCCCACAACATATGTTTGGAATTGATGTGCATAATGAATTGAAAGATTTTAGTTATTCATTTTGGAATGGTGTAATGAAATCAATAAAGAGGAAAAATGTTTCCAATGATACCTGTTACAATTGGAAGAAGAAGAGTATATTCTTTGAGTTGTCGTATTGGTCAACCAACTTGTTACATCATTTATTGGGCATGATGCACATTGAAAATAAAATATGTGAAATGTTTCTTTCAATTATTCTAAATGTCAAGGGGAAGAAAAAAGACAATTTACGATCTCTGCGTGACTTGGTATATTGGGGGATCAGACCAGAATGGCATCTTGTCTGTATTAGTGAAAATAATGGCAAGATCCATATGCTTCTTATGTGATGACACCTGCTGAAAAAAAAAATCAATTTCTGGAAGTTCTAGAGACTATTAAATTTCCTAATGGCTATTCAAGAAATATATCAAAAAGAGTCAACAGAAAAGAGTTGAAGCTGAAATCTTTGATGACTCATGATTTTCACGTCATTTTGCATGAGTTGATTCCAATAGAAATCTGCCATCTCTTGTCCAATAATGTAAGAGTATCTATTATTCAGCTGTGATATTTGTTTATAGATCTTTGTGCTAAGAGGTTGATCAAATCCTTCTTGAAAAAACTATTGGCAGAGACATTATTAATTTTGTGTGAGTTAGATAAAATATTCCCTCCATCATTTTTTAGATGCATGTTGCATATAACTGTCCATCTTCCGACCAAAATACTTCTTGGAGGACCCGTTTCTTTCCGTTGGATGTATCCAACTGAAAGAAACATGTGCATATTGAAATCATATGTTCGGAATAGGAATTATCTCAAAGGTTCTATTATGAACATATACTTGTCTCAAGAATGTATATATTTCTACTCAATGTATTTGTCTGAACTTACTATGAGAATAAACAGACCAATGATAAATGAAGAAGAACAGTATGGGAAAATTGAACCAATTTTTCCATCACTTCCTCAGATAGGAGGAATTTCGGGATCATGTACATTGACGACATTAAGCCTTGAAGAGCGAGAGATGGCACATCGCACAGTGTTGGTCAATTGTGATTTGTTCGATGAGTACATCAAGTATGTAAATTGTACATGTATATCTAATCTTATATCTTGTAATTTTAAATATCTGTTAAACTATTGATATTTTTCTCTACGGGGAACATAAAGAATTGATATATAGAAAGCATCATTCTTTATCTTTGAGAAGGAAAGAGACTTTTCATAGCAAAGGGTTTTCTGGTTCATTGAAATTGAAGGTAAAAATATTTCTGTAAAAACTAAATAGAAATAATATTTAATTAAGTTTAATATTTTTTTATATTTTAGGTATCTAGTTTTCCTGTAGACTCTGTTTATGAGGAAATAAGAGCTTTGGCTTTTGGTCCTAATACAATGGTTCGTGCTTGTAAATCACTTGGGATCAATGGATACTAATTTTTTATCACTGAACGAGCAAGAAACATGATAACAAAACATAATGGTGTTATGCTAACTACAACAACAGACTGTTATTCTAGTTCATCAGATAATAGACCTCATTCTGAAAATGTAGCTTATTATAGAGTCATGGAGAAAATAATAATTTTGTATTATTACTCGCATGGTCGTGTCACGATGATGAAATGTAAATTGTTTGATTCAATGACAAGGAAAGGAACCTTTTTTGATGATTGTGTATTTTTAGTTATTGACATGACTCGCACTCTTTCCACTGATGAACCATATTTATTGTCAACAATGGTGAAACAAGTTTTTTATTTCAAAGATCATATTCATCCTAAATTCAGTGTAACTATTTAATTAAATCTCAAACATGTTTTTGATTATGGTGATGATGAAGTTGACACTATCCCTAATGCAATTCGAAGCAATATGTTTATTACTTATGATGAATCCAATAGATAAATTGTCAGAGTTGATTGTGAACTCGAAGTTGTGGTGGGAAATATATAGAATCATACAGTCGTGTTCTCACCTATATATTTCACCTACGTCATTCAGAGTGTGTATCCTAGTACATAACTTCAAACCATCATAAATCTTCTGTTTCTATATGTTTTTTTTATCAGAATGGTTTTTCTATATTTTGTTTTTTGGGTTACACATTAGTTATATGTTTCTAATTACTTCCTATGTGTTTTTATTGCAGGAAATGACACCCATTGAAGAGATGTGGTGGAAAAAGATGACAGAAAATAATCGTTGCATGACACAGATGGACATTCCTCCACTCATCCCTATTGTAATTGTTTTATTTCAAATATATATATTTTAATAACTTATAATATCATATGTTTACTTTTTTGTTTAACTTTTTTTCAGAATCCACCCCCTAGACGAGAGATATCCAACGAGGAGCCTGATATTGCTCCTATTACAGAGGCTCGTGGTTGGGCGGAGGGTGGTTTCAGAGTCAGATGACCATATGGTTGTCCCGGTACTGAGGCCGGTGGTACGAGGGCTCATGGTGAGAGAGTTAGACGATCCAATGGTCATACTCGATTGGATAATTCCCCTACCATAGATGTATCTTCTACCCCCATTTTTATCCTGGTGTGTCTTTAGGGACACACGGGATATTTAGGCCTCCGATGTTTACACTGCCAGTTGGCCAAACGTCTGTGCCATCATCTTTTTCTTCTGGTTCATTAACTCTGAGCTATTATATTCCACCTTCTTCTACTCCTTCTACGACACAGTATGTGGATGAGGAGAGTACATTGAGGGACACTCCACCTATACAGGATATTCCTTCGGCTTCTGCACATCCAGTGATTCCCATTGATCCGACTACCACAGGTATATTTATATAACTCTAACAATTTTTCATACCAAAATTTATTTTTATTATAACTTGTACTAATATTTTTTTTCCTTAATAACAGATTCATCTACTGATAGGAGGCGGGGGAGGGGGCGTACTTTCTTGCGTGAGGTATGGAACTTCCAGACATAGTTTATGGTTGAATACAATCATGATGGATAAATGATTGATAAATCTAGGCAGGAATGTCGAGGTTTTTTGGCGACTCTATCCAAATACTCTGACATCATTCCGGTAAGCCCTCTCTCATGGAGAAATCGTCCACACAAAAAAAAGGATAATGAATGGGCCCAAATATGGGTAAAAAAATATATTGGATTTAATATAGTATTTTTTTTTGTATTTATATAAATTAATTTATTGGGTCTCAGCTTCAGTATAACTTCCCTGATGGAGAAGGTGCATGACCAGCGCGTTTTAAGGAGCTAGGAGAGCTTTTCAGAGCTTATAAGCATGAGATATATGTTGGCCAGGGCGATAGAGTGGGAAAAGAGTTGGAGACATTACCTATCGTGGATGACTGCCCGATAGAGCAATGTCGCCAAATGATTACCCATTGGTCGACTGCCAAATTTACGGTATTAATCCCATTTGAGGTATTTAAATGACAGTTTTCATATTTTTCATTAATATTATCTCATTTATTATTAAACATTATTTAGGAATCTTCTGAAAAAACAAAAACACATTTATTCAAAAAAATACCTCCACACTTTGGGGCGCATGACTATGTCAGATCATGAGAGGCAATGGGTACGATATAGTTGTTTATAATTTTTCTTTAGGATTTTCTCTTTTTATTGTTTCCTGATTTATTTAATATTGAATATATGATTATAAATGCACTTTATATTTTTTCAATGTCATTATAGAAGAAAAAATTGAATACTTAAGGACGTATCCCTCGAGAAAAATTGTTTTGCTCGAGCAGAAGGAAAAAGATTGAACTACGGTTAATGAACTGACACAAGAAAATATTGAAAGTTTTAATTTGTTTATTTCAAAGATTAATATCTATTTTAAAATTTAATAATCTATTAATATTTTTAACAGGATGCTTTAGAGGACCTTGATTCCTAAGACCCTGACAATTTAGGTCCACACTATCATTTATACCAGGTTTTGGGAGTTGAGCACTCTGGTCGAGTACGCTGCCGACCTGGTAAGAATATAGCCCCGACGAGGTATTGGTCCTCTCCAGGTATCCATTCTAGTACCATCGAGTTAGAATAGGTCAAGGAGAATGCAAGATAGTCTAATAAAAGGATCACAGAGTTGGAATTACAAGTTCAAATGATGAAAAAAGAATTTATGAAACTGATGAAAGCTTTATCTTCATCACTTCCACCAGAGGCTAGAACAGCTTGTCAGACATTTATGTTGTTGATGGGTGCATTATCCAATGCACCAGTAAGCAGTTCTAGTGGCGATTGAGATGATGATATTCTCGGTGATGATGAGGATGCTTAAGAGGATGAGGGCAAGGATGGGGAAGAGGGAAAGGGAGAGGATGAGGGTGAGGGCGAGGATGGGGCCGAGGGTGAGGATGGGGCTGACAATGAGCATGGGGACGATGTTGAGGATAATGATGAGGACAGAGATGGAAGCGAGGATGAGGCTGATAATGACAGTGGTGATGTTGGTGGTTATCAGGGGTAGATTGATCCATTACTTTTTTGAATTCTGTATAACTCTTTATTTTTGAACCTGTTTTTTCATTCTTGTATGGATATTTATGAATTCAGTATAACTCTTCATTTTCAACCAAATATGGAAGCCTAATGATGTTATGATGGTTTGGAGGTGAGTGATTCTATATGAGATTTTATGGGTTATTTTGAGGAGTTTCTTTCCATTTAATTGATTCGTTCATAAAACATTAGTTGGTGCTGTATATATTATGTAATTGGAATTGGTAATGTAAAATGATGGTCTCGGATTTCAGAGTTGGTTATTTAGATGGTATTCTCTATCAAAAGTGGGTATATCTCAATTTAATATGGGTGTATTTTCTAATTAACTAATGTATTTATTAAACTGACCATTAAATACACATTTCCAACAATACGGAAGCACCACAAAAATCATATATAGACACTACACACCACAAGACACCCATGGGAGACACCCCTTGAGGTAGATTCCCTCTCGTAGCCTCTTTAATTTTAGAATGATTTATATTTAGTTTAGCTTCTTTCTTAATTCTGTTTATTATATTTAATTGCATATATTGAATATGTTTTCTTTAATATAATTATTTCATTTGATAAATAAAGTTATGTTTTTATAATAAAACCCCTCCAATGGAGGGGCGCTGTCTACAAAAACTCATAGTGATAGTTTATGGTGTGATAATTTGACTCTCAATCAGTAGTGTCAACTACCTAGTACCACTTTTAAAAACAATGAATATAAAATATATATCTTTATCATACCACAGTACTGAATCAAGAGTCTATTTTTTATATCATAAGATCAGTTTCTATAATCTGAAGGACAACTACTTAGGATTTATTTGGAATCCTAACTAGAAAATGCTACCTCGTGGATGTCGCTGGACTGGGCCAACACGCCGCAGTCAAGCCGCGGTCCCGCCCCGGTCACGCCGCGGTCATGCCACGGCCACACTGCGGTCACGCTGTGGTCACGTTGCGGTCATGCTGTAGTCATGCCGCAGTCACGCTGTGGTCACGCTACAGTGATTCCATGATTTGGCCCTACTCCTGGACGATAACCTGCGGTGGTTCGCAGTCCTGTCAGAATTCGATGTACGATACCTAGATAGAGTTTTAGATACATTACCCACCCTCCACCC
Organism: Viscum album; assembly: GCA_963277665.1. Classification (NCBI taxonomy): domain Eukaryota; kingdom Viridiplantae; phylum Streptophyta; class Magnoliopsida; order Santalales; family Viscaceae; genus Viscum; species Viscum album. Next base: position 2,138,495,381 of record OY728138.1, read on the forward strand.
TGGACCCCAAACAACCCACCACCATCCTCCTTGGACACTATAAAGCTACCCCACCCTCCTCTCTAGACCCCGAACAGCCCCCCAGATAGCCCCCCAGACAGCCCCCAACCCTCCTCCCTGGACCCTGGATCCCAATCTAATCTCTCTTAAAATGGATACGCTTTTAAGAAAAAACAACTGGAATACGGAAAACTAACCAAACGCATTCAGATTGGGTTGATACATTAGGAAAAAGATCCATCGGTCATTTTTGATGTGTATGAGTCAACCCCACTTCAATCCGAGGTGCGGTGTGGCCGGCAACACTCGAAGTGTTTCTCTTTTGTTTGAAATGGACATGATTTTAAGTGAAAACAACAACTGTCATACTTAAAACTGACCAAACGCATTTGGAATGTGTTGATATTTTAGTACAATGTTACATGGGTCATTTGTGAGGTGTACGAGTTAACCCCACCTCAATCCAAGGTGCGGCGTGGCCGGAACCACTCAATGTGTTTCACTTTTGTTTGAAATGGACAAGATTTTATTTGAAAACAACAACTGGCATACTTAAAACCAACCAAACACATTCGGATTATGATGATATTTTAGGACAACGATCCATGAGACATTTTTGATGTGTACGAGTCAACCCCTAATAAATATGAGGTGCGGTGTGGCCAACACCACTCAAAGTGTCTCTCTTTTGTTTCAAAACGACATCATTTTAAGTGAATACAACAACTAACATACGGAAAACCGGCCAAGGTTATTAGAATTCTATTGAAACATTAGGAAAAAGATACATGGGTCATATGTGAAATGTATGAGTCAAACCCACAGCAATCTGAGGCAAGGTGTGGCTAGTATCACTCGAAGTGTCTCACTTTTATTTGAAATGGATAGAATTTTAAGTGAAAACAACAAATGGCATACGGAAAACAGACCAAACGCATTAGGATTCTATTTAAACATTAGGAAAACGTTACATGGGTCATATGTGACGTGTAAGAGTCAACCCCTCTTCAATCTGAGGGCTATTGTGGCTGACACCACTCAAAATTTCTCACTTTTATTTGAAATGGACAGGATTTTAAGTGAAAACAACATCTGGCATACATAAAATTGACCAAATGCATTAGGATTGTGTTGATACTGCAAAAAAATTATCTATGGGTCATTTTCAACGTGTAAGAGTCAACCTTGCCTCAATCCTAGGCACGGTGTGGCCGAAACCACTCTAGGTGTCTCACTTTTCTTTGAAATGGACAACATTTTAAGTGAAAACAACAACTCGCTTACCGAAAACTGACCAAACGCATTCAGATTCTGTTGATACATTAGGAAAAGGATCCACGGGTAATTTGTGACGTGTACGAGTCAAGTGTTCCTCAATCCAAGGCCTAGTTTCAGGTACCACTCAAAGTGTCTTTATTTTGTTTAAAATTGATACACATTTAAGTAAAAACATCTAGCATATGGAAACCGACCAAATGAATTTGGATTGTGTTGATACTTTAGGAAAGCGATCCATGAGTCATTTTTGACGTGTACGAGTCAACCTCGCCTCAAACCAAGGGGCGGTGTGGCTGAAACCACTCAAAGTGTCTCTCTTTTGTTTCAAAAGGACATCATTTTAAGTGAATATTACAACTGAGACACAGAAAACCGACCAAAGGAATTCATATTATGCTGAAACATTAGGATAATTATACATGGGTCATAGGTGATGTGTATGGGTCAACCCCGCCTCAATCTGAGGGTCGGTGTGGCCAAAACCACTCAAAGTGTTTCTCTTTTGTTTTAAATGGACAAGATTTTTAAGTGAAAACAACAACTAGCATACATAAAACCGACCAAACGCATTCGTATTGTGTTGATAATTTAGGAAAATGATCCATGGGTCATTTGTGACGTGTATGAGTCAAACATGCCACAATACAAGGTGGGGTGTATCCAACACCACTCAAAGTGTTTCTCATTTTTTTGAAATGGACAGGATTTTAAGTGAAAAAAACAACCGGCATACTTAAAACTGACCAAACGCATTCGGATTCTGGTTGACTCATACAAGTCATAAATTCAAAAGTTTATGGATATAACCCATAATAAAAATAAAATGTTTTCTTTGAGGAAGTATATACTCATAAACCCTTCATAATGGTTTGTAAAGAAGATGAGAATTATCCTAAGCATATCCCCCGGGAGTGTCGTAACCAAGAGTGCAGCAAGGCCCATTGTCGTGCACCAGTTCCCGTTTGAGTCTAGCTCAAAGCCGTGTTTTTGGGGTTTACACCTAGGTACATCTGTGCTAGAGCCACCTCTACCTGCTCGTATCCACACAGGGATGTATTTCTCAGAAAACTCACAAAATATCTACAATACCAAAATTCTTGGAAGTTCTTATATACTAATCCACAAAGTCTATCTTAGGGCTATGTTCTCTAATAAGAGTTTATCTAAATCTAGTTTCCAAGGTTAGTACTAAACTTCCTCTGATACCAATTGTAACGCCCCAACCCTAGTTACCCAGAGTTGGTGCTTTATTACATAAAATTGGCATGATCACAAGGAAATCATATCTCAAATGACCGACCAGTTTCGTATTATTGGAAACAGGATTCATACATAAGTTAAACATTACAACTTGAAAAGAAATATAACAAAAATATATTTCCTTAGAAACATCCAAGACTCCTAGATTATGCCTACAGGTCACTCATAACTAACTTAATCATATCCTGGGAAAATGAAACATAAGAAAGGGGTGAGCTCAAATGCTCAGTAATGGGAAGTAATACAGTGGAAAATGAAATAAATATTAATCATGGTGAATAATTGGTGCCACATGACTTTACCAATAATAAACATGAATACTTTTATGGAAAGAATATGAGATGAGTAAATAATTCCATAATAAAACATAATCATGGGTATTCTACTAGTAAAATGACCACATCAACCATCAATATTATTTCCATAATGAGGGAATGTATAATGTTGGACATTCTGAATCATTTTGTCAAGGCCTTGTCCAAAACATCTAAAAATGATTAAGGCCCCAGCCAAAACCATAAATAGAATTGGGAAAGGGCCTCGGCCATTTCCACGTCTAGTTGTCTCATGAGACCTACCGATGCATCGAGGAGCTATAGCGGGCTCCACCCATCACTTACTAAGTCCAATACATTCCTCATATGAAAAGGTTTAAACATATCATAAACATTCGTATTAAAACTAGCATACGAAATGTCAATAATTCAACCATAAATCATGAATGGTATAAAAATTTCACAACCATATTCAAACATATCACAAAACCTTAAATACAATATGGATGTTTTGTATCATAATAAATCAACTCAAAATAAACTTAAAATCCATCAAAGGATGTTGACATAGTTGAAATGAAAACTCTTTTTAGAGAAATATCTCTTTCTATTCTGAAATCATTTAAGAGTCACATAATTATAAAATAAAACATTAACCTTGAAAATATTCTTATAAGATTTAAGGGAAGCTATGACGAGTTTATAACGGTAGAAAATAGTCGTACCCTCCATATAAGTTAAAAAAAATTCTTACCTTAAATTTTTCGAAAAGGTCAAAAAGTACCTTGTTTGGAAAATGATGGAAAGATTCCTTTAAAAACACATAAGGGTACAAAAAACATTAACCCATTTTCTATTAAATATTAAAAATTATTTGAAATACGTTTTTATGAAACATGGATGTGGATGATAAAGAGGTCCCAGTAGATAATTACTTATAAACAACCTCGGATAATGAAGAGATTGTGAAATAAACCATTAACTTGTACTTTTCCTTGGTTGAGGGTAGATTAACCTCCTATATAATGGTAAAATAATTGTTATTAAATTATACAAGAATCATATACATTTATATTATATCATATATGATCTTTTAACATTGCTTTGTTAATAATATCTTTGTATTATCGTCATTTCAGGTGTTAACTTACTCGTTTTCTTTAATATATTTTTTTACATAAGTCATGTTTTTTATGGATAGGTTGTATCTTATTCATATAAATAATGATATAAAGACCTTAAAAATTATTTTTAATAATCAAATGATAATTATACTTGCATGGATACGATTGAGAATGAATCTAATCGCGTTCAGGGAGACGTTAGTCCGTACTTACCCACGAGTGACAATATCATTATTTTGATATTAAAATAATATATAATTGGATGGTATATCATATATACATAATAATTATCATGTTATATTTATTATTTACATCAATTTCATATCATTATCATACCCATCCAAATAATAATGTTTTGAATAACAATTACACCACGACGTAGAGACTATAAGCCGTACGTACGCACATATGGTGACATGTCATTCAAAGATGGATAGAATAATGAATATAGTTGTAAAATATTTATAATAACATCACAGTATATATAATATATTGGATTTATTATTTTAGAATGGAAATAACAAAGAAATAATAAGTTGAAGAAGAAAGAAACTTGAAAAAGGTTGGTGAAAACATTACCTCTTCTTCGAGTTCTTCCTTTTGATTTGATCTAAAGGGATCCTTAGGATGGATTTTTGACTAATTTAAGGTCTCTAGGATTAAGAAATAATATTTTAGAGTGTATTTGGGAAGAGTTTTGCCGAAAAAAAGGCTTTTAAGTTATGAATAATAGATTAGAAGTGGTGTCATTTTATAAAGGGGAGGAGGGGCTCTTTATGAAAAACTTAAAGTATTAATTTATAATAAATTCATATTCGATTTCTAATGGCTCAAAAGTGGATTATTCAAAGTATAAGGTGGTTATGGGTCGAAATAATTTCAACCAATAGATTTTAGATAGGTTTAGGTCACTAAATTAACCTTATCATTTATATTTAACTCTTAGTTAAATAGTTTGACATTTACCATGTCTCTTTGTATTTTTATATTATATGGTAAAGAAACATACCATATACATACAAGAGAACCTCAAGTGGTTAATTAATGACACAAATATCATTATATAAGTCTCTTGGACGATCCTTATATTTTTAAAAATTTAATATAAATTAATAATATAATATTTATTTTAAAAACTCTTTTATGTCAATTTTGACACTATTTTGTATTTGATTTTTTTGAAACTAATAAAAGCATTATTACTTAAAAATAACATAATTAAATAAATAATAACATGTCATATTAACCTATAAATTTTTTTTAAATCATAAAAAGTCCCAAATTACATTTATTTGGATATTTATATTATCAATTATTTTAATATTTCATTAATTAGGTAATTACTGCATCACCATTAGGTCATAAATAAATTAAATTATTTAATGTCTAAAAATTATAAATAAAATACCATTATTTAGGAAATCATTTTATCTTTCTAATGAATATTTATAATATAATTTATCTTATGTATAACCTTATATCAAAAATGTTTTAATTAATAAACTTTGATTTTAACTCTTTTAACTCTTCTTTGAATTAAATAATAATAAATTTCCTAATGTAATCCAAGTGGAACTAAATAATAATATTTTATTCCTAAGGTTTTTTTGGTCGATATACACTTGTCTAATAGAATTAGGACATGTGTTAGGGTAATATTAATATCATTTCTACCCTTAATTACCCTATTTACTTTTAACCGTGGTAAATAAATGTAAAAGGTTACTATTAACAAAAAATTATTTTTATATTATTGAACCACATTTTACTCCCTGATATTAACCATGTATCTCGGTTTTTTTAAATTCCACTCATATAAGCAGTAAAATTATGTTTTATGTCAATTTCCAAATTCTCCTAGGAGGTGGGTAAAAGACGGTGAAAAGTTCAATAAAAATTTTATATATCTAAAATTATTCTGAACTAACTCCAATGAATTGAATTGAGCTTATATAGGTATTATGTATCAATTTTAAACTTAATTAAATTTAAATAAAATAAATTATTATTTAAATAAAAATTTGGTTTTAAACTATAACTCAGTGTTTTTTCACTATTCATCAAAAGTTGAATGTTTTCAAAAAAATACCAAAAAATCACCCTAAGCTAATTTCAATATTTTGAATCCAAAAATGAAGTCCATTTTGAAAGATAAAATTTATAAAATTTTAAAAAGTGGGTATTACTATTCATAACGGCTAGTGTGATTGGTTTTGGTGTGTTAAAACTTGATGTTTCATACAACACACACTACTGTATTATTTAAAGAGAAGCATACCGTGGAAGCTTGGGGTGTTACACCACTCAATGTGTTTCTCTTTTGTTTGAAATGGACAAGATTTTAATTGAAAACTACAACTGGCATACTTAAAACCAACTAAACGCATTCGGATGGTGTTGATTTTGTAGGAAAACGATCCATGGGTCATTTGTGACATGTAAAATTCAACCCCGGCTCTATTTGAGGCACGGTGTGGCCGACACCATTCAAAATGTCTTTTTTTTGTTTAAAATGGACATCATTTTAAGTAAAAACAACAACTGGTATACGGAAAACCGACCAAATGCATTCGGATTCTATTGAAACTTTAGGAAAATGATCCATGGGTCATTTTTGACGTGTATGAGTCAACCTCGCCTCAATACGAGGCATGGTGTGGCTGGCACCACTCAAAGTGTCTCACTTTTCTTTGAAATGGACAACATTTTAAGTGAAAACAACAACTGACATAGGAAAAACTGACCAAATGCATTTGGATTCTGTTGATACTTTAGGAAAAGGATCCAGGGGTCATTTTTGACGTGTACGAGTCAACCACACCTCAATCTGAGGCCCGGTGTGGCCGGTACCACTCATAGTGTAATTCTTTTGTTTAAAATGGATACACTTTTAAGTAAAAACAACCGGCATACAAAAAACCAACCAAACACATTAAAATTGTGTTGATACTTTAGAAAATTTATCCATGGGTAATTATTGATGTGTAAGAGTCAAACCCACCTCAATCCTAGGCGCAGTGTAGCCGGCACCACTCAAAGTGTCTCTCTTTTGTTTCAAAAGAACATCATTTTAAGTGAATACAACAACTAACATTCATAAAACTAACCAAATGCATTCGTATTCTATTGAAACTTTCGGAAAATGATCCATGAGTCATATGTGACATGTAAAAGTCAATCCCACTTCAATTTGAGGGCCGGTGTGGCCAGAACCACTCAAAGTGTTTCTCTTTTGATTGAAATGGACAAGATTTTAAGTGAAAATAACAACTGGTATACTTAAAACCGACCAAAAGAATTCATATTTTGTTGATATTTTATGAAAAAAATCCATGGGTCATTTATAATGTGTATGAGTAAACCCCACCCCAATACGACAGCCGGTGTGGCCGCCAACACTCAAAATGTCTCTCTTTTGTTTAAAATGGACATCATTTTAAATGAAAACAATAATTGGCATAAGGAAAAATGACCAAATGAATTCAGATTCTATTGAAAATTTAGGAAAAAGATCCATGGGTAATTTATGACGTGTATGAGTCAACCCTACATTAATCTGAGGCATGGTGTGGCTGGCACCACACAATGTGTCTCACTTTTCTTTGAAATGGACTGCATTTTAAGTGAAAATAACAACTGACATATGAAAAACTGACCAAACGCATTTGGATTCTGTTGATACTTTACAAAAAAGATACATGGTTAATTTTTTATGTGTATGAGTGAATCCCACCTCAATCTGAGGCCCGGTGTGCCCAGTACCACTCAATGTGTCTTTCTTTTATTTATAATGGATACGCTTTTAAGTAAAAACAACCACCATACGGAAAACCAACCAAATGCATTCGGATTGTGTTTATAGTTTAGTAAATCAATCCATGGGTCATTTTTGACATGTAAGAGTCAACCCCGCTTCAATACGAGGCATGGTGTGGCCGACACCACTCAAAGTTTCTCTCCTTTGTTTCAAAAGGACATCATTTTTAGTGAATACAACAACTGACAAATGAAAAAACCGACCAAAGGCATTCAGATTCTATTGAAACATTTGGAAAACAATCCATGGGTCATATGTGACGTGTACGAGTCAACCCCTCCTCAATCTGAGGTCCAGTGGGGCCGGTACCACTCAAAGTGTTTCTCTTTTGTTTGAAATGGACAAGATTTTAAGTGAAAACAAGAACTGTCATACTTAAAACCGACCAAACGCATTCGTATTGTGTTTATATTTTATAAAAAATATCCATTGGTCATTTTTTACATGTACAATTCAACCCATCTTCAATCCAAGGTGCGGTGTGTACGAAACCACTCAAAATGTCTCTCTTTTGTTTAAAATGTACATCATTTTAATGGAAAATAACAACTGGCATACAGAAAACTGACCAATGCATTCAGATTATATTGAAACATTAATAAAATAATACATGGGTCATTTTTAATGTTTATGAGTCAACCCTGCTTTAATCTGATGCACAGTATGGCCGGCACCACTCAAAGTGTCTCACTTTTCTTTGTAATGGACAACATTTTAAGTGAAAACAACAATTGACATACGGAAAACTGACCAAGCGCATTTGGATTTTGTTGATACTTTAGGAAAAGGATGAATGGATCATTTTTGATCTTTACAAGTCAACCCCACCTCAATATGAGGCCCGGTGTGGTCGTTACCACTCCAATTGTCTTTCTTTTGTTTAAAATGGATACGCTTTTAAGTAAAAACAATCGGCATATGGAAAACAAACCAAACACATTCGGATGTGTTTATATTTTAGGAAAATGATCCATGTGTCATTTTTGATGTGTAAGAGTCAACCCCACCTCAATCCGAGGTGCAGTGTGGCCGACACCACTCAAAGTGTCTCTCTTTTGTTTCAAAAGGACATCATTTTAAGTGAATACAACAACTGACTTACGGAAAACCGACCAAAGGCATTCAGATTCTGTTGAAACTTTAGGACAACGATCCATGGGTCATATGTGACATGTAAGAGTCAACCCCGCCACAATCCGAGGGCATGTGTGGCTGGAAAAACTTGTAATTCCTTGACCCTGGTTATCCAGATTCGGTGCATTATTACATAACATTGGCATTATCACAAGGAAATCATGTCTCGAAAGACCGATCAGTTTAGTATTATTGGAAACAAGATTCATACATAAGTTCAACTTTACAACTTGAAAAAAATTCAACAAAAATAAATTTCCTTCGAAATATCCAAGACTCCTAGATTATGCCTTTTGGTCACTCATAACTAACTTCTTCATATCCTGAGAAAATGAAACATAAGAAAGAGGTGAGCTCAAACACTCAGTAAGGGTAAGTAATACAGCGAAAAATGACATAAATGTTAAACATGGTGAATAATTGAATGCACATGCCTTAACCAATAATAAACATGAATACTTTTATGGCAAGAATATGAGCTGAGTAAATAATGCCATAATAAAACACAATCATGGGTATTATACTAGTCGAATGACCACATGAACCATCAAATTATTTCCATAATGAGGGAATGTATAATGCCAAACATTCTAAAACATTTTGTCAAGGCCTCAGCCAAAATGTCTAAAAATGATTAATTCCTTGGACAAAACAATAAATCAAATTGGGAAAGGGCCTCAGCCAATTCCACGTCTAGCTATCTCATGAGACCTACTGATGTATCGAGAAGCTATAGCGAGCTCCACCTGTCACTTACTAAGTCCAATACATTCTTTATAAGAAAATGTTTGAACATATCATAAACATTCGTATTAAAACTAGCATATAAAATTTCAATACTTTAACCATAAATCATGACTGGTATAAAAATAGCATATCCATAGTCAAACATATCACAAAATATTCAATACAATATGGAAGTTTTGTATCATAATAAATCAACTCCAAATAAACTTAAAATCCATCAAAGAATGTTGACATAGATGAAATCAAAACAATTTTTAGAGATATATCTCTTTCTATTTTGAAATAATTTATGATTCACATAATTATAAAATAAAACATTTAATTTGATTATATTCTTATAATATTTTAAGGGAATCTTTGATGAGTTTATAGTGGTAGAAAATAGTCGCACCCGATGTATAAGTTAAAAAAACATTCTTACCATACATTTTTCGAAAAGGTCAAGAAGTACCTTGTTTGGAAAACGGTGGAAAGATTCATTTCAAAACACATAAGGGTATAAATGACTTTAACCCATTTTCTATTAAATATTAAATATTATTTGAAATACGTTTTTATGAAACATGGGTGTGGATGATAAAGAGGTCCCAGTAGATAATTACGTATAAACAACCTCAGATAATGATTGTGAAATAAACCCTTACCTTGTACTTTTCCTTGGTTGAGGATATATTAACCTCCTGTATAATGGTGAAATAAATGTTATTAAATTTTACAAGAATCATATACATTTATATGATATCATATATGATCTTTTTACATTGCTTTGTTAATAATATCTTCGTATTATCGTCGTTTCGGGTGTTAGCTTACTCGTTTTCTTTAATATGTTTTGATAAATAAGTCGTGTTTTTTATGGATAGGTTGTATCTTATTAATATACATAATGATATCAAGTCCTTATTCATTATTTTTAATCATTAAATTATAATTATACTTGCATGGATACGATGGGAAATGAATCTCATCGCGTTTGTGGAGACGATAGTTCGTACGTATGCACGACCAACAATATCATTATTTTGATATTAGAATAATATATAATTGGATGGTATATAATATATACAGAATCATTATCATGTTATATTTATTATTTACATCAATTACACATCATTATCATACCCATCCAAATAATAATGTTTTGAATAACAATTGCACCACGACGTGGAGACGGTAAGCCATACGTACGCACGTATGGTGACATGTCATTCAAAGGATGGATAGAATACTTAATATGGTTGTACCATATTTATAATAACATAACAGTATATATATGATACTGGATTTATTATTTTATAATTTAAATAAAAAATAAAGAAGAAGTTGAATAAGAAAGGAACTTGAAAAAGGGTGGTGAAAACATTACCTCTTCTTCAGGTTCTTCCTTTTGATTTGATCCAAAGGGATCCTTAGGTAGAATTTATGACTAAAGGAAGGCCTCTAGGATTAAGGGAGGAGAGTTTATAGGGAATTTGGGAAGATGATGGCTGAACCAAAAGGCCTTGAAGGTATGAATAATTGGTTTGAAGTGGTGTCCTTTTATAAGGGGGAGGATGGGCTCTTTAGAAAGAACTTAAAGTATTAATTTATAATAAATTCATATTCGGTTTATAATTGCTCCAAAGTGGATTATTCAAAGTATAAGGTAGGTATGGGTTGAAATAATTTCAACCAATATATTTTAGATAGGTTTGGGTCACTAAATTAACCATATCGTTTATATTTAACTCTTAGTTAAATAGTTTGACATTTACCATGTCTCTTTGTATTTTTGTATTATATGGTTAATAAAATTACCATATACGTCCAAGAGAACCTCAAGTGGTTAATTAATGTTAAAACAATAATTATATATGTCTCTTTTCCAGACCTTATATTTTTTGGAATCTAATATCAATTAATAATATAATATTTGTTTTAAATACTCTTTTATGTCAATTTTGACACTATTTGGTATTTGATTTCTGTGAAAATCATAACAACATTATTACTTCGAAAAAAAATTAAATCAATACTAAAATGTCATATGAACCTATAAAATTAGTTTAATTCATAAAAAGTCTCAAATTACATTTATTGGGGTATTTATATTATCAATTATTTTAATATTTTATTAACTAGGTAATTACTGCATCACCATTGTGTCATAAATAAATTAAATTATTTAATGTATAAAAATTATAAATAAAATACCATTATGTAGGAAATATTTTTAGATTTCTAATGAATATTTATAATCTAATTCATTTTCTGTATAACCTTATATCAAAAATGTTTTAGTTAATAAACATTGATTTTAACTCTTTTAACTCTTCTTTGAATTAAATAATAATAAATGTCCTAATCTAATCCAAGTGGACCTAAATGATAATATTTTATTCCTAAGGTTGTTTTTGGTCTAGATACACATGTCCAATAGAATTAGGACATGTTTTAGGGTAATATTAATATCATTTTTACCCTTAATTACCCTATTTACTTTTAACCGTGGTAAATAAAAGTAAAAAGGTACTATTCACAAAAAAATTATTTTTATTTTATTGAACCACATTATACTCCTTGATATTATCTATGTCTCTTGGATTTTCAAAATTCCACTCACAGAAGCGGTAAAACTATGTTTTATGTGAATTTCCAAATTCTCCTAGGAGGTGGGTAAAAGACGGTGAAAAGTTCAATAAAATTTTTATATATCTAAAATTATTCTAAACTAACTCCAATGAATTAAATTGAGCTTATATAGGTATTATGTGTCTATTTTTACCTTAATTAAATTTAAATAAAATAAATAATTATTTAAATAAAAATTTGGTTTTAAACTATAACTCAGTGTTTTTTCCTTATTCATAAAAAATTGAAATATTTCAGAAAAATACCAAATATTCATCCTAAGATAATTTCAATATTCCGAATCCAAAAATGAAGTCCATTTTGAAAGATAAAATTTATAATATTTTAAAAAGTGGGTATTACTATTCATAACAGCTAGTCTGATTGGTTGTGGTGTGTTAGAACTTGATGTTGTGTACACCACACGCTACTATATTATTCAAAGAGAAGCGTACTATGGAAGATTGGGGTTTTACATTCAGCCCTCCTTCAAATAATTTCTTCCTTGAAATTTCTAGAATATTATTGAATAAAAAGGATCAGGTGGTTCTTCATCATAAGTTCCTTGGGTTCCCACATTTCCTATTCTATCTTACGGTTTCTCCATAGAACTTTTACCAGATGAGTCGTCCAGTTTCTCAGCACTTGTTCTGTTGTATCAAGAATCCTGACAGGCTTCTCACAATAAGACAGATCGGGTTCCAGTTCTAATTCCTCATAAGTGAGTACATGCGTTTGGTCAGGCAATATTTTCTCAACAGTGATACATAGAACACATCGTGAAATTTGGAGAGACTTGGCGGTATTTCCAAACGGTAAGCTACAGCCCCAATTCGTTCTAGAATTTCGAAAGGTGCTATGTACCTGTGACTCAATTTACCTTTCTTTCCTAAACGTATAACTCCCTTTCATGGAGACAACTTCAAGAAAACATGATCTCCCACCTGAAATTCCAAATCCTTCCGTTGGTTTTTAGCATAGCTCTTCTGCCTAATTTGAGCTACTATAATGTGGTTTTGGATTACCATTACCTTTTCCACCATTTCCTCCACCAGTTATGGTCCTACGAGTTTTCTTTCCCCAACATCATCCAAAAAGGTTGGTGTGTGACATCTCTTTCTGTATAACTCTTCATATGGTGCCATATGAATACTTTAATGGAAGCTATTGTAATAGAAAAATTATACGAGAGGTAAATATTGATCCCACATACCTTGAAATTCATGTGAGAATGATCTCAACATGTCTTCTAAGGTTTTAATAGTCCGTTCTGATTGTCCACCAGTTTGAGGGTGGTAAGCAGTGCTCAAACGAAGTTCGGTATCCAGGGATTTCTGAAGAATTTTCCAGAATCTTGAAGTAAAACGAGGATCACGATCAGAAACAATCGATAAGGGTACTCCATGAAGTTTCACAACTTCATTAATATATAGTCTTTCTAGGCGTTCAAGTGGTAAATCTTCCCTTATAGCAAGAAAATGTTCTGACTTGGTAAGACGATCAATAATGACCCATATTGCATCATTCATTCTAGGAGTCTTTGGTAGTCCCATGATAAATTCCATCATAATATTATCCCATTTCCACTCAGGCATGGGAAGAGATTGCATGACTCCTCTAGGTCATTGTCTTCCAGCTTTCACTTGTTGACAAACCATACATCTTGACAAAAAAATCAGCAATCTCCCTCTTCATGTTGTCCAACCAAAAATGTTCCTTCAAATCTCTATACATTTTGGTGCTCCCATGGTGTATAGAGAAATTGGAACTATGGGAATCATCCAAAAACTCTATTTTTAGATCAGGTATATTGGGAACACAAAGTCTCTTCCCAAATTTCAAAATTCCATCTTCATACACAAAGTCACTCAATCTCCCATCATTCATAGCTTTAATCTTCTTTTGAAACTCTTCATTATTGTTCTGAGAACTCTTTATCCTTTCTAGTAAAGTTGGTTTGGCAACCATTTGAAAAAGTATTGAGGTTTTACCTTCCATGGTGATTCCCATATCCATCATTACTAGATCTATGTATATAGGATCCTTTTCAACTATCATCTTGTTCAAAACTCCATGATCCTTTCTTCTCAAAGCATCTTCCAGCTTATTTTCCTTCCTCGGGTGGTAGTGTATCGTACAATCATAATCCTTGAGTAGTTCAAGCCATCTCCTTTGCCTTGTGTTGAGTTCTTTATATGAGAAAATATACTTCAAACTCTTTTGATCAGTATAAATCTCACATTTTCACCATAGAGATAGTGTCTCCAAATATTCAAAGCAAAATTACAGCAGCTAACTCAAGATCATGATTAGGATAGTTTTGCTCATGAATTTTCACCTGTCCTGATGCATACGCAATAAATATATCATTCTTCATAAGGACACAATGAAGTCCTTTATTCGATGCATCACTATAAATAAAAAACCTATCATTTCCTGATGGTAGAGTCATAATAAGAGCATCGACTGATCTTCTATTAAGTTCTTCATAACATTCTTTAAACTCTTTTGTCCAAAAAAATTAACCCCTTTATGTGTGAGCTTCGTTAATGGGTTATCCAATCAGGCAAAGTTCTGGACGAAATGTCGATAATAACCTGCTAAACCAATAAAAATGTGTACCTCAGTTATACTCGTCGGTGCAGGACATTATTGTATTTCCTTTGTCTTAGAAGGATCAACAGAGAATCCATATTTAGAGAAAATATGGCCAAGAAAAGAAATCTATTGAAGCCAGAATTCACACTTGCTAAAAATCCCATATAATTCATGTCTTCTCAGAGTCTTAAGGATAATGCGCAAGTGATTTTCATGATATTCATAGCTTTTGGAATATACCAAGATATAATCAATAAATACCACCACAAAATCATCGAGATATTCCTTGAAAACTCTATTCATTAGATCCATGAATACAGAGGGTGCATTAACCAATCCAAAAGGCATTACTCTAAACTCGTAATGCCCGTACCTGGTTCAAAATGTTGTCTTTGGAATGTCTTCCTTCTTTACACACAACTGATGGTATCCAGATCGAAGTTCAATCTTTGAAAAGTATTGAGATCCATGCAGTTGATCAAATAAATCATCAATATGAGGTAGGGGATACTTGATCTTTATTGTTATAACATTTAATTCTCCGTAGTCGATACATAACCTCATAGATCCATCTTTCTTCTTAACAAAAAGGATAGGGGCTCCCCATTGAGAAACACTAGGGTGAATAAATTGCTTATTACTCAATTCTTCTAGTTGTTTATTTAGTTCAACTAATTCCAAAATGGCCATTCTATAAGGGGTCTTCAATATATGCCATGAACCAGGAAATAAATCAATGGAAAACTCAATTTCTCATTCTAGAGGATGTCCAGGTAAATCGTCTAGAAACATAGCAACATATTCTCTCATAATAAGTAAATCCTCTATTTGAATATTCCTTTCCTTACCCACAGTTATTTCATTCTCTTCCTCCCCGATAATTGAATTTAGTTGAGCTACAGGGGGTGGATCTAGATAAGAATCAGGTGGTGAAGATTATGCTCTAAAGATAAGGTGTTCTTTATCATTATCATCAAAAATTCTAACCTCATTCTTCTTAAAATAAATCTTTGCATCATGGTCCGAAATCCAATCCATACCAAGGATTATATCAAATTCAATCAGGGGTATGACGATGAGATCAGTAGATAAAGAACATTTATATGCCCTAATGGGGACAGATCCATAGAACTTTGTAGCAATGATACTTACTATATGAGTTTTAACTAACAACTCCATTTCTAAATAAAATTGGAAATATTTAATTTTCTTAGAAAACTATGAATATATGAAACAATACAATGATCTAGAATCAAATAATGCTTTTTCTAAACTTGAGGATACCATTAAATTACGTGTCACCACGTCTTTCAGAGCTTCTACCTCAGCAGTAGTGGTATCATAATATTTTCCTTGATCCCTTGGCCTTTTCTGAAGTATGTTTCCATGAATCTTAAGACATTCATTTGCATAATGTCCCATGTCTCTACAATTGTAGCATTGAATATTGGTAGCATCTTTATTTCCTTTACAATCACCAACTAGATAACCTTTCTGTCCACATTTGTAGCATACTCCTTTTCCTTTCAGACAGGAACCAGGGTGCTTCCTTCCACAATTATCACAGGGTGGAAATTCAATTCTTCCCTTCTTCCCTGTTTCTTTATTTCCTTTCCCTGAGTGTTCAGCAGGTGTCTTCTTCTCTTTCTTTGATTTAACGTCATAAGACTTAGAGAATTACTTTTTTATCTTGATAGCACATAAGACAATGTCTTCGTATGATGAGAAGGATTGTGATACTAATGCTCGACGAAGAAATAGTTTTAACCCATCAAAGAAATGATCAATATTACTTCTTGGGTTACATATATAATCTGAAGCATGCCTCGCTAACCTTGTAAAGTTAGCCTCATACTTTGCGACATTCTCATCCTCCTTTTACCTCAGACTCAGAAATTACCTTTCCATATCTACTCGATGGTCACGAGGAAAGTATTTTTCTAAGAAAAGATCTTTGAACATCCTCCAATCCATTGCTCAGCTACTAAAGGATTTGTACTCCCATTGAATGTTGGTGGTTTCTGCCTCATGAAGAGATCTAACATTGATCATCCGCACTATGGGTCTGGGTGCTCCATACGGGTAAGGTTATTATTCCTAACATGAGTGAGTTGTCCCGATATGGTGATTAGCTATTCATCAGCAGTTGCATTACTGAATCCACTATAATTATCTTAAGAAGGAGGGAAATCCCTACATGGAGTGCATGTATTGATATAGTTTCCATTTCTTCCACTAGGCTCCATTTCTAAACAATTTCATAAACTAGATTAGCTTATGAATCAAAATATATAATTCCAAACTTCTAAAACACTTAACATAAATTCAATAGTTTGTGGATATAACCTATAATCATAAAAAAAATTATTTGTGGTAGTATATACTCATAAACCCTTCATAATGGTTTGTAAAGAAAATGAGAATTATCCTAATCATATCCCTTGGGAGTGTCGTAAACAAGAGTGCAGCAAGGCCTGTTGTCATGCACCAGTTCCCGTTCGAGTCTAGCTTAAAGCTGTGTTTTCAGGTTTTACCCCTAGGTATATCTATGACAGAGCCACCTATACCTGTTCGTATCCAGATAGGGATGTATTTCTCAAAAAACTCACAAAATCTCTACAATACCAAAATTATAGTTCTTATATACTAATCCTCAAAGTCTATCTTAGGGCTATGTTCTATAATCAGAGTTTATCTAAATCTTGTTTCCAAGGTTTGTCCTAAACTTCCTCTGATACCAACTGTATCTCCCCAACCCCAGTTACCCAGAGTCGGTGCATTATAAAATAACATTGGCATGATCACAAGGAAATCATGTCTCGAAAGACCGATCAGTTTAGTATTATTGGAAACTAGATTCATACATAAGTTCAACTTTACAACTTGAAAATAAATACAACAAAAATATATTTCATTAGAAACATCCAAGGCTCCTAGATTATGCCTCCAGGTCACTCATAACTAACTTTTTTATATCTTGAGAAAATGAAACATAAGAAAGGGGTGATCTCAAACGCTCAGTAAGGGTATGTAATACAGCGGAAAATGACATAAAATTTATGCATGGTGAATAATTGAAGCCACATGCCTTTACCAATAATAAACATTAATACTTTTATGGAAAGAATATGATATAATTAAATAATGCCATAATATAACATAATCATGGGTATTCTACTAGTAGAATGACCTCATGAACCATCAATATTATTTCTATAATGGGGGAATGTATAATGCTAGACATTCTGAAACATTTTGTCAAGGCCTTGTCCAAAACATCTAAAAATGATTAAGGTCTCGACCAAAACCATAAATAAAATTGGAAAAGGGCCTCGTACAATTCCATGTCTAGTTGTCTCATGAGACCTACTGATGCATCGAGGAGCTATAGAGGGCTCCACCCGTCACTTACTAGGTCCAATACATTCCTCATATGAAAAGGTTTAAACATATCATAAACATTCGTATTAAAAATAGTATACGAAATGTCAATACTTTAACCATAAATCATGAATGGTATAAAAATTGAACATCCATAGTCAAACATATCACAAAAACCTTCAATACAATATGGATGTTTTGTATCATAATAAAGCAACTCCAAATAAACTTAAAATCCAGCAAAGGATGTTGACATAGATGAAATCAAAACTATTATTAGAAAAATATCTCCTTCTATTCTGAAATCATTTACGAGTCACATAATTATAAAATAAAACATTAACTTTTAAAATATTCTTATAAGCTTTTAAGGGAAGCTTCGACGAGTTTATAATGGTAGAAAATAGTCGCACCCACTGTATAAGTTAAGAAAACAATCTTACCTTAAATTTGTCGAAAAAGTCAAAAAGTACCTTATTTAGAAAACGATGGAAAGATTCCTTTCAAAACACATAAGGGTATAAACTAATTTAACCCATTTTATATTAAATATTTAAAATTATTTGAAATATGTTTTTACGAAACATGGATGTGGATGGTAAAGAAGTCCCAGTAGATAATTATGTATAAACAACCTCAGATAATGAAGAGATTGTGAAATAAACCCTTACCTTGTACTTTTCCATGGTTGAGGGTATATTAACCTCCTGTATAATGGTACAATAATTGTTATTAAATTATAAAATATTCATATACATTAATATGATCTCATATATGATCTTTTAACATTGCTTTGTTTATAATATCTTTGTATTATCGTCGTTTTGGGTGTTAACTTACTCATTTTCTTTAATATGTTTTGTTACATAAGTCATGTTTGTTATGGATAGGTTGTATCTTATTCATATAAAGAATGATATCAAGTCCTTAAACATTATTTTTAATCATAAAATGAGAATTAGACTTGCATGTATACGATGGGAAATGAATCTAATCGCATTCGTGGAGACGGTAGTCCGTACGTACGCACGAGCGACAATATCATTATTTTGATATTAAAATAATATATAATTGGATGTTATATCATATATAAATAATCATTATAATGTTATATTTATTATTTACATCAATTACACGTCATTATCATACCCATCAAAATAATAATGTTTTGAATAACAATTACACCACGACGTGGAGACGATAAGCCGTACATACGCACGTATGGTGACATGTCATTCAAAGAATGGATAGAATACTGAATATGGTTGTATGATATTTATAATAACATCACAGTATATAGAAGATACTGAATTTATTATTTTATAATGGAAATAACAAATAAATAAAAATTTGAAGAAGAAAGGAACTTGAAAAAGGGTGGTGAAAACATTATCTCTTCTTCGGGTTCTTCCTTTTGATTTCATCAAAAGGGAACTTTAGGTTGTCTATTTGAATAAAGGAAGGACTCTATGATTAAGGGAGAATATTTGAGAGGGTATTTGGGAAGAGGTTGGACAAACCAAAAGGCTTTTAAGGTATTAAGAATTGGTTAGAAGTGGGGTCCTTTTATAAGGGGGAGGAGGGGCTCTTTAAGAAAAAATTAAATTATTAATTTATAATAAATTCATATTCAGTTTCTAATGGCCCAAAAGTGGATTATTAAAATTATAAGGTGGGTATGGGTCGAAATACTTTCAACCAATATATTTTAGACAGGTTTAGGTCACTAAATTAACCTTATCATTTATATTTAAATCTTAGTTAAATAGTTTTCATTTACCATGTCTCTTTGTATTTTTATATTATATGGTTAATAAAATTACCATATACATCCAAGAGAACCCCATGTGGTTAATTAATGATACACCTATAATTATATAAGTCTCTTGGCCGAACATTATATTTTTAGAAATTGAATATAAATTAATAATATAATATTTGTTTTAAAAACTCTTTTATGTCAATTTTGATACTATTTGGTATTTGATTTTTGTGAAAATCATAACAGCATGATTACTTAAAAAACATAATTAAATAAATACTAACATGTAATATTAACCTATAAAATTATTTTAATTCACAAAATTTCTCAAATTACATTTATTTGGTTATTTATATTATCAATTATTTAAATATTTCATAAATTAGGTAATTACTGCATCACCATTGTGTCATAAATAAATTAATATATATAATGTCTAAAAATTATAAATAAAATAAAATTATGTAGGAAATAATTTTATCTTTCTAATTAATATTTATAATCAAATTTATCTTATGTATAACCCTATATCAAAAATGTTTTAGTTAATAAGCATTGATTTTAACTCTTTTAACTCTTCTTTGAATTAAATAATAATAAATGTCCTAATCTAATCCAAGTGAACCTAAATGATAATATTTTATTCCTAAGGTTTTTTTTGGTAGAGATACACTTTTAAAATAGAATTAGGACATGTTTTAGGGTAATATTAGTATCATTTTTACCAATAATTACCCTATTTACTTTTAACCGTGGTAAATAAAAGTAAAAAGTTACCATTCACCAAAAATTATTTTTATCTCATTGATGCACATTTTACTCCTTGATATTAACCATGTCTCTTGTTTTTTCTAAATTCCACTCATAGAAGCGGTAAAATTATGTTTTATGTGAATTTCCAAATTCTCCTAGGAGGTGGGTAAAAGACGCTGAAAAGTTCAATAAAATTTTTATATATCTAAAATTATTCTAAACTAACTCCAATTAATTACATTGAGATTATATAGGTATTATGTATCTACTTTGACCTTAAATAAATTTAAATAAAATAAATAATAATTTAAATAATAATTTGGTTTTAAATTATAACTCAATGTTTTTTCAGTATTCATCAAAAATTGAAAGTTTTCAGAAAAATACCAAAAGTTCACCCTAAGCTAGTTTTGATATTCCAAATCTAAAAATGAATTCCATTTTGAAAGATAAAATTTATAAAATTTCAAAAAGTGGGTATTACTATTTATAATGGAAAATTTGATTGGTTGTGGTATGTTAGAACTTGATGTTGCATACAACACACACTACTGTATTATTCAAAGTGAAGTGTACTGTGGAAGCTTGGGGTGTTACACCACTCAATGTGTTTCTCTTTTGTTTGAAATAGACAATATTTTAATTGAAAACTACAACTGGAATACTTAAAACCAACTAAACACATACAAAATGGTGTTGTTATTTTAGGAAAATGATCCATGGGTCATTTTTGACGTGTAAAATTCAACCCCGCCTCAATCCGACGTGCGGTGTGGCTGACACCATTCAAAATGTCTCTTTTTTGTTTAAAATTGACATCATTTTAAGTGAAAACAACAACTGGCATATTGAAAACCGAAAAAATGCATTTGGATTCTGTTGAAACTTTATGAAAACGATCCATTAGTAATTTTTGACGTGTATGAGTCATCCTTGCCTCAATATGAGGAACGGTGTGGCCGACACCACTCAAAGTGTCTCACTTTTCTTTGAAATGGACAACATTTTAAGTGAAAACAACAACTAACCTAGGGAAAACAGACCAAACGCATTTGGATTCTATTGATACTTTGGGACAAAGATCCATGGGTCATTTTTGACTTGTACGAGTCAACCCCGCCTCAATCTGAGGCCCAGTGTGGCCGGTACCACTCATAGTGTCTTTCTTTTATTTTAAATGGATATTCTTTTAAGTAAAAACTACAAGATTATAGAAAACTGACCAAACAAATTCATATTGTGTGGATACTTTATCAAAACGAATCATGGGTCATTTGTGATGTCTATGAGTCAACCCCTCCTCAATCTGAGGCGCAGTGTGGCTGCAAGCACTTAAAGTGTCCCTCTTTTGTTCCAAAAGGACACCATTTTAAGTGAATGAAACAACTGAAATTTACACGCATCAACGATAGTTGAAAAATATTTTTCATGAGTTGGTTTGTTTCACTCATTGGTTCATAAGTGATGAGACTCCTAAGAAAATACCTTTTCACCATATAATATAAAAAATAAAAGTTCAATGCAAAATGAATCACAAATCATTACATACCCAAGTCTAGGATCAGAAAAAATGGGATTTGAGCCAATTTCAAACTCTTATTCAACTCTAATAAGTATTTCTCAGACTATTTTTTCCATTATAATTTGATGGGGAGGTGGGGGTTGTACTGGTGGGGGGGTTGTGTAGGGGTGAGTTGAATTACTACTGGAAGAGTGGTTGTCATATGAAGATTGAAATGGGTGTAAATAATGTTTGAGTTATTGAAACTGTTATTAACTCTACCGGATGATTGTTTTCATATGAAGATTGAAATATGGAATTGTAGTACATGGCATGGTTGTAAGAGTTTGATGGTTTTATGCGTTTTTGTGCTATTTTAGGTGTTTTTATGCTGTTTTAAGTTTGTATGTGGTTTTTTGTGATATTTTTTATGCAGGTGTATATTTACTAGAGGGGCTACTGGAGGGATGTTGTGCAACAGTTATGAAAAAATACAATACCAACGGTTTTAAACTGTTGGTATAATAGTTCTGGAAAAACACAATTCCAATAGTTTTAAACCATTGGTATACTTTGAGAGAAATTTAAAAACTATACCCACAGTTTTAAAATTGTTGGTATAGTGTTTATTATTCAATATATACCAATAGTTTCTTGAAACCATTGGTAAAAATTTTATACACACATATACCAACGGTTGGCCTACAACCATTGGTATATCAATAAATAAAGTGGGCTATACCAATGGTTTAGATAAAACTGTTGGTATAGGGATTTCCTCACGGCTTACTACCCTACGTTTTGGAAAACTGTTGGTATAGGCTATACCAACGGTTTTCCATCCTATACCAACATTTTAAAACCATTTGTATAACCTTCTATTCCAGTAGTTCGATTAAGAGGTAATGCCTTCTCACATGATCCTTTATTTTATTTTCTTTTTCCACCCCCTATAATATCTTTATTCCATTCTGGTATAACAATAAAATTATCCTCAATATAATATTATGTTTTTATGATAATTAGTTTACTGACACATACACACACTTCCATCTAATGGGTAACAAACAAACTATTTTTGTGTATGACGAACTACCCCTCACTAAATTCTGATTGTTCATTTTTATTTTACTGCCTCTCATGGTGGACATTATTATGAAATATTTATATATATATATAATTTATTATATTTATTATTTCATTAATCTTATTTATTCAATTAATAGCATATATATTTTATACATTCTATTTGGTTTAAATACTATAATTTCGTTTGAGGAAGTGTGGACAACCACCCCCTAAAAGCGACGTGATTTGTTCACACACTACTGGCTAGCTGAATGGCCCAAAGGCCGATATTTTTATTGATTTTGGATAATACCCTTTTAAGGATAAAGGGGTAAACCAAGACTTCAGAGACATCAGGACTTAAACAAGATTCAAAAAATAAAGGGTTGCAACCCAAGACGAGACTACATGAATGTGCCTCCACCCAGCATCAAAATAATTAAGGTATGCCTCCACCAAAGTATGAATGATTAGAATTTTATCCCGTGCAAGGATGAACAGGCCCGGTACCGATGGCAATGCCATACCCTCTCAAACGTCCAGATCCGAAAATACATACATGATGGAAACCCATCCTTCACACACTACATGGAATGTATTAAGGATGGTTTTAGTGAAACTATATGATATATATGATATAATAAAGATAATTTAATAATTATATATTTATATATATATAATCATATGACATTTACCTTCTTTCTTCCAGTACAACAACAAAAATGGAAACAACGTTCATGCATACATATGACTTATTGTCTCCATGAATTGTGTATTCTATTTAAAACTTATATATTATACAGATTATTATAAAACACATATGAAGAATATAAATGATATTTATATCAAATTTTACATTATATAATCAATATATAAGTATAATGACCAAATATATATCAAATTAAGAAACATGTGAAGAACAAAGAGGATATTAACAAATGTGAAACCCCAACATAGGATTGTTAACAATAGGGTAATATAAGGTCATTCTAAAACCATGTATTCTATTATAGAAAATAATTTGTTTCATAAAAATTGGTATAATATAATTATATTAATTATATAGGTGGTTTGAATGAGTGCGATGAGAATTAAGACATGTGGTAAGGGGATTTCATCTCACTTTTTATTTCTGTGAGATACATGCTTTATTCACCACATATCCCTTTTGTGTGGTGTGTATGATGTACATGGATATATTCAATTATTATTTCATTTAGTTTTTTTATATACATATCCATTTTATGATCTTAATTTCATGGTTTTTTTGTTTCAAAAGTTACCTAATCGATAAAATAGTTTTGTCTCAATTTTCCTTCTTTGAGACTCATGTATTTTTATGCACCAAAATTCTTTTTATAGGTGTATATACTTTTATTTTACATTATATATCATTAATACCATTATTTTCAAGATAATTTAATCTTTATTTAATTTCCTTTTCTTATAAAGAGAGTTTGATCCCATGTTATGATGTGATAAGAGTTTATTGAAACAATATCATCACTTGTTGAGATTTTTTATGATTATGGTTAAATTAATGAAATCACATGATCCATATCTCAAGAACACTAATTAATTTTATTATACTCTAGTTATTTATCATATCCACATGTATTAGTACCATTTACCACTCTTTTTTACTTAAGATAATATTTTTATGTAAAATCTGACCATCTCTCTCTCTCTCTTCAGTCGTAAACCTATTGTACTCAAAAATCATGTTTTCAAAAATGTCTCCAAAAAAATTTTCAGGGAAAAATATTTTTAATTTTTTTTTATTATTTTAAAATAATTATTTATATGTTTTCAAATAAATTTTCAAATAAAAATGTTTTCAAAAGTTTTTATTTTTTAAAAATCATTTTTCAAAGAAGAATGTATTTTTTCTTCACGAAATGTTTTTAAAAGAACTATCAAAATTGTATCCAAACTAAGATGAAATACATTGGTGTTACCCATTATTTTATAGGGAAATGATTCAATTTTTCAATTTATACTCTTTCTATGAATGGTTATGTTTTTATAGAATGGAAATTATGATACTTGTATTTATTTTAGGGGTTATATGCTTCTGAAACCCACTTCTTTTCATAGGTTATACTTATTATAAAATGATTATGAAGCATGAATATTTTTTCAGAGGTCCTGGTATGATTACATTTTTATAATACCCATTTCATTTCATGGTTTATTATATGATTATTTATGATATTGTGGAAAATGTATGTATGATTTCACTATGAGATTTGTGGGACCAATATCTCCTTCCAATGCATTGGGTAATGTTTTATATCTCATGAGATTGAATAAGATAGTCTTGGGAGTGAACCTTGACTACAGAGACGTCCATAGGAGTGTACCATGACAACCAAGATGGTATGAAAAGTGAACTCATACAACTATTATGGATATGGGAGTGAACCATGTCTACCAATATGGTATGGGGGTGAACCCATACCACTAAGATGGTTTTGGAAGCGATACCTTTCCTACTATGAAAATAATATTCTATGCTTATTTGTTTTCTAGAATTCCATGTTATGGTATCATGGATTAGGTTCATTATTTCCTTATGATTAGTGTTATTAAAATAGCATGCTTTATGAGATGATTCATGTATATGATCTTTGATATGAAAGGTATGATATTCTCTTTTCATGATCATGTTCCCATACCATTTTTCTCATGATTATGCATGTATTTCTCCCTTATATACCCTTATGGATCATTTGAGATCCCCCCTTTTTAGGTTTCCCTCTCCTGGTTTATGAAGATATGTATAATGTTTGATGTGTATAAGAACTTTTATGGTCAATAATAACATAGTAGAAGATAATAATTTATGTAACAGTGTTCATGATTCCATGTTTCCAAAGGCACTAGACTAATATGGTCTGTAGGTGTCTGTTTGTATAATGTTTTAAGTATTCCCAAAATTTTATGTAATGTTAATGTATTTCCAGATTGGGTTGTTATATGTAATCCCTATATTATATTACAAATGATATATAGTAGGTTAATTTAATAATGTCTTGAAGTGTTCTTTGATGATTTCACTATTTTTAGAAATTCATTTGATCGTTACTTTTATAACAGAGAGAAAGTATTAAAATCAAGCACTAAAAAGTAGTTTGTGCTCAATTTTGAAAAATTACATTTCATGGTTCAAGTGGTAATTATTCTAATTTGTTTAATTTTGAAGAATAGAATAGATTTTCATAGTGACCAAATACTTTTACACATATTATTACATGATTTTTAACATAAAAACCCATCAATTACACCCCATATATTTTGAGGCCTAGGGTATTTGAAATACTAGGTTCATAATACATCTAAGTAGACTAAAAAGAGAACATGTTATGTTGTTATCCATTTAGAGCTCCTAAATCCTTTCAACCTCCTAAATTTCATGTGATAACCAGGGGAATATATAAAAAATGTGGTGAGTGAAAAATCAATTTAAGGGAATAAATATGATAAGAAAACATAACATGGGGGTCAAAGATATAAAATGATAACAAAATATTTATGTCTCAGTGGTAATAACATAGTATAATAACATAAAGGACATTGTATCATATGAGCATGGAATACTAGGAAATGTAGAAGCATCATATAACAGGACATAAACATGAGTCAATGCTAAATCCCTATACAATATCAAATGGTGGAAAATTTTTGATGATGTTTTAGGTTTACACCCGAATCCTATACATTAAATATCATGAGACTAAAAACATTACGCAATGAATTGGTGTTCTATCTCAGTGAACCCATCATATAATCTATATCAGGCTCACCTGAAACTCTATGGGAACACCCAACAAATCATTTTAATGATTTTTGTGTTCCCAAAAAACTAAATTAATCATAAAAAATAACATAGTAATTACCCATATAAAAAAACTAGGTTTCATAATCAATTGTCATATCATAGTCAAAAGAAATATCACTCTGATATCTGAGGTAAATAAAGAATATAACTTTTTCATATTTATTAAAAAAATTGAATTAAATATTAATTTTAATTTAAAAGGGGATGTTATGTTCACAATAACAAGTTTCATTGAAAACATACGTTGCACACAACGTAGAGTTATACTGAAAAATATTAATATAATATTATTATTTCAAATGGTAGTAAATGCATAGTCGTTGTGTTGGTGGGAATGAACAAAACTTACCATATTGTGATTAAATGTATTTCTCAAATGTTTTTACATATACCCAATAAATTTTAGAGGGTTAACATTAGAATGAATCAAATATTAAGCAAGAAACGCTCAAATATTCTTTAAAATGTCGTTTTACATCCTTTTGATAGAGAACCTTTTTAAATATAGTTTTTGTCACTTTTATATATTCTATTTTACAAAATTTAATTCTTCTTTATAATTGGGACATCTATATTTACTTTGGATGATATTTTGGTATTTTCTTATAATGTTCATTTTTTAATGAATTGTGAAAATTATTGTATTTTAATTGAAAACTGCCTTTTAATCTAATTTATTTATATTGTTAGATTATTTTTCTAATTGGTTTTAAAGTATAATTAGATTATATTTTTACCATTTAGTCCAATTTTGGTCATTGGAAGTAATTTCACTTTAAAATTGGGCATAAACAAGTGTCAATCTTTTGATAGTTATTATTTATTATTAACACATTTTTTGTTTTGACAACGAGAATTAATTTTAAAAAAATTAATCCAACTTCTTTGTTCTGAATTTGGTAAAATATACATCATTTTTTAATTCAGAATATCAAATATATCTTAGGCTGAAATTTTTGTATTTTTCTGAAAAACATCAATTTTAGAGGAATAGTGAAAACACTGAGTGGTACTTAAAAAATTGGGGTTATCATTTAAATGAAATTTTACCACTTCTGTGAATTGAATTTTGAAAATCAGACATACATGGTTGTTATTGTTATGTAAAATTCACTTTAATAAGATTAAAATAATTTTTGGTGAATAGTAACCTTTGACTTTTATTTAACACTATTAAAGCTAAATATGGTAATTCAGGGTAAAAAAAATATTATAATAATATAATATTTCCTTATAACTTTTCCTACACTTATTGTATGAGTAATGGCCAACCAAGACAATCCTTGGTTGAGAAGTTTTGCCTTTTAAAGCCACTTGGGTAAGATAATGAAATTAATAACTTTGTATTTAAAGTAAAAATAAAATATCTAAAACATGTATTGTTTTGATAAAACAATTTTTATGTGGGGGTTATATAATTGATATATTTGACTATAAATTTTCATTATAAATTTAAAAGAAATTATACATCATGGTATTTTTTTATTATTTTTAAACATCTAATAAATAAAATTATTTATGAAACAATAATGATGTAGTGTTTACTTCATTAATGAATTATTTAAATAGATAAGATTATAAAGATTAAAACATATCCAAAACCAGTCCAATTATTATAGGATGATTTTATTTAGAACAATATTAATCTTATATTTTATTTTAATATGTTTTGGACCTTTAGAAACCAAAAATCCTTATATAATAAAATAATATTTTCAATATTTCCTAAAGAGCCCCTCCTCCCCCTTATAAAATGACCTCACCACTAACACATTACTCATACCTCTCATGCCACTTGGCTTGTCCAACCTCTACCCAAATAATCTCCCAATATCCCTATCTTCCACCTATAAACCTTACCTTTTGTATAAGGAACTTCATGAAATACTTTTGGTTCAAACCAAAGGGAGTTACCCGATTTAAAGGTAACATATTCTCTTAAGATCTTTTATATTATTTTACTTCTCAAAACCCCTAAAATATATTTATTTCTGTATTTTATAACAACACAAGTATCTTAAATATACTAGGCTGATGTAATTAGAGGGTTTTGAACTATAGTTACACACACCTCCATCTAAAGGTTAAAGAACATACTGTTTCTATGGATGATGAACTATTGCCTCATAAAACGATGATTGTTCAATATTCTCTTATCACCTCATTTGGTGGACATTAAGATGGTAATGTATATACATGTGATATATATTATTATTATATTGTCTCTATACTTATGTATTTTTTCATTTATAGCATACCTTTATGGTTTCCATAACAGTTTAATATGATAATTTCATTTGAGGATGTGCGGACTACCGCCTCCTCTAAGTGATATGAATCGTTCATTCCATATGTCAAATTTATATAGGATGAAGTTACAAAAATAATATATTATATTATACTAGAATTATAATATGACTATGTATCATTATGTTTTAATTCCATTAAAATATAACTTAAATGATCGTATAATGATTATAACATGGTAATAAGTGATATTAAAGGAATAATAAAATTTAAAAAGTTTCTTAATAAAGTATAAATTAACATTAGTGTGTTATTTAGAAGATTAAAAAATTAACGTGTCAAGTCAGAGACGAGGTAAGGGGTTTATCATCTGACTTTTAATTCTGTGAGATTTCCATTGTTCGCCACTTATTTATTGCATGTGGTTTATTGTGCACTACCATTTGATATATATTTTCATTATTATATTTATATTCATGTTATTTCTTGATTCATTTGGTGGTTATTAACTTTTGGTCATACGATTCAATTTATTACTACGTGGTAAGGGGTTTTCATCTCACTTTTTATTCCCATGAGATTTATTCTATGTTTTCCACTATTTCTATTTGTGTGGTGTATGTACAGCCGTTGACAGTATTATTTATTTAATTTAAATTAATTTATGTCTATTTACATCTTCATTTTATGATCCTTATTTCATGTGGTGTATGTATCGTATGTTACCAAATCGGTAAGGGAACTTTTGAACCCAATTTACATTCCTTGGGTTAATCATCTAAATCTTAATAATTTCATGCTATGATTATGTGTGGAATCACTATTTATTTATTTATGTTGTAATTTTCACTCCCCTTTGTGTGGATATACTTTTGGTACACATAATCACTCCATTTATAAATTCTCCAATCATCGATATGAACTTGATAAGAGTAATTTTAACTCAATTTTCATTCATTGAGTCAAACATCCAAGTCATTGGTGTTGTTTTTTCAAAAATATGTGCGAATGTTCTCGGATTTATTTACACTGAATATATAATCATATTAAGTTTATTTATATTTTTCACACATTATTATTTAATTGATTTATCTTTAATATAAGGATATAGTTTTTATAAGGGGTTTCATCTCAATTTACATTCCATTGATACTTCATTGTTGTTATGAACCAATTCACTATTATATGGTGTATATACTATCCTTTGAAATATTATATCATGAACCCATTTATTCTCATGATATTATAATGTTTTTATTGGATTTTATTTCTCAATTATTTGTATTCATGTGTTTGTCATTTTTTTAAAAACTCTTTAACTAAAATATTATTTTAAATGTTTAAATATTTATTCTTTTAAATATTTCTCATTAATGTCCGTGTTTCAAAATGGGTTTTAGGATTTATTTATATGGAAAATAATGTTTTTAAATGATAATTCATTTTAAATATTTAATGTGGTATGGAAAACTTTGATTCAAAATTTTTTTTATTAAATGTTTTAACGTTTTTTCAAAACAGTTTGATAAAGAATTGATTAAGTCAATATCTTGCAATAATATATTGTGATAGCAATGTTGAAATGTTATCTTTCTGTTATACAAGTTTTATGTTTTATGACTATGTTATGGTTCTTCAACATATTTTACGAATACGGGTGGTTCCGTGATAAATATAGAGCAGGTGAGCCCGAGATAGCTCTCCAATTCCTTAGGTAACGTGGAATAGGTAAACATGAATGTTTATCCTAAGAGATTTTGGGAATATACTGTGATGGGTATTCCAAATTTAACTCCCTATATAGCTGTGAAAGCTAAAATGTATGTTTGATATGGATTCCACAAGTTACCTTTATGATTTATGATTTCTCTGTGTTATTCCTAAATCTTAGGATTTCACAAGGTATATAATGATTGAAAAGTACGGTTTCATTGATTTTTATTTATTTATTGGTTAATGTTTCTTTTCCTTATTTTATAACCTTTAGTGGGCTTTTTATGCTCAGCCCATGTTTTGAAATGTTTTTCACAGGACTTAAAAATGAATAGGGTCAAGGATGGGATCATGGAAAAGTCATACTATCTAAAACATGGAACTAGACATGACTCTTTTTTAAGAGTTTTTATTTTATAAAAAAATGGTAACTGAGTAGTATCTAATTTTTATTTTTTGGATATGTAATATAATGGTTATGGCCAAATTCTCTAAAAATCTAATCTTGAAAAGATCCTCAATGTGAATTATTTATTAAATTCAACATTATGTATTTTTTACGGCTAGGTACTTATATCTGGTATCAAATATCAGTTTAGATAACTTTAGAGGTTAGGGTGTTATTTAAGAAATAAGTAATATAATCATAATGGTTAGAATATTAGAAAGATCCATAGTTATTTTAGTTAAATTGAATGAGTTTAAGATAACATGAATAAGTTTATCTTAGTATTTATCCATCTTGTAAGATATTATATGATGACCATACTAATATACTCACATTAACCATTTTGGTTTTAGTAAATGGTTGTATCTAGCATGCACCAAAGTAATAGTGTATGTGAAGAAAAGTGTGATGGTTTTCTAAATGTGCAACTGAATGTAATGGGAGCAACAATGAGAACTCTTGTGGTTATTCTCAACCAACTATCTGGAGTCACGATTGACCACATAAACCTTGGTTATTTTTAAAAGGCATCATATATTTGAGAAACAAATCCCTATGGATGTTAGGGTAATAATCATAAATGTAAGTATGTTAAAAAAACCTATGTGTCAAGGATGTGGAAAGAAACACCTAGGAAATTGCTTCAAAGGGATTGGAAAATGCTATATATGTGGGAATGAAGGTCATAAAGCAAGAACATTCCATGGAAAAAGGAAGCATACAATTGACACTTGGAAAAATAATGAAGTTCTTTATGAGGGATCAATTGAATGTTTTAAATGTGGTGTACATGGTCATTATACAGATGTCCTATTATGACTTTTTGGGAATGGGATGACCAAGAATGTACAAATATATGTTTACCAATACCTAAGGTCATTCTGATTGAGGATGAAGAGACTGACAATGACCAATGAATTGTATCGATTATTTCTTAAAATATATTTTGATATTATTGAATCTTAGGATATGATTCATTATTTTATTTGTAGAAAATAAGTATTTCAAAATAAGTTGGTAAGGAATGGTTAATGGATCATGAATAACTTTGAATGAGTAAGAAGTCAACATATAAGGGATACAAGAGTTAAGGTAGATTTTAAGATGATGAAACGATTAAAAGTATTAAGGCTCTTTTGATGATGGGATTACATTGGATGAATTTTTATAGTATGTGTAACCCTGAAGTTTGATATATTAAAATGTTATTCAAGGAATAACTATCTTTTTCTTTATGGGTAATGGTGGAATTTTATTTTTGAATAATCTATGTTTTTATTAGAAACATACAGTGATTTGGGTTATTTATAGAAATGATTAACCTATCATAGAGAATATGTTATTTGGTTACTTACACTTTAGTGTGAGACTTTTAGAGTAGTCGATTTTATTTGGAGATAAATGTTAAGATTAACTGTGGAAGACTATGTGATTAAATCCTTCTATGTTTTGGGTTAAAATATTACATTGGTTTAATTTGAAGAATTTTATGGACAATTGTTTATTGAATGGTATTTTTTGAATATTGGAGATTGTTTGTCAAATTTTGGGGAATAAGAGTTGTATTTATTTTTACAAAGTATTATCCTTTTTTGGGGATTATCTGATCTTATACTAAACATTTTAGTTTTGGTTGATATATAAAGATAGGGGAAATATATAGTTCATATTTTGTGGATTATTTGATACTATAGAAGTAGATTCTATCACTTTTAATCTAACCAAGTCAGTTTGAATACTCATCGTTTGGAGAAAAGATGAGTTTGTGGTAGAAATTTAATAATGAATGAATGTCTACATGACAAGTAATTATGTTTCCTTATGTTTTTAATTAAGCTCATAAATAATTCCTAAAATTTTTAAAGAGTAACTTAAAATGAAAACATTATTGATTAAATTTTCTTACTAGGGAATCAAAGACTGTTTAACCTGCACAATTTTGTGATTTTTTGGTGGTTATCTTTCTCCTAATAATGTTTTCTACCAATCTCCATCAAACCTTGATGGTTTGTTTCTCTTCCATATCCATGTTTTCCTATATAAAATCCTAGTATGGGCTATCTCGGCTGACCTTTGTATTTCTTTTTCATTCTTTTAATGTGATATTTTTATTGACACTTTTTCCAATGTGGGGATTTCAATTATGTTTCCAAGCCCAATTTTAAAATTGGAAGGACGCAATTACCAAAAGGGGGAAGGAAGTAACATCCTAGGTAAAAAAAGAATATGTCTTTTTTATATTTATTAAAATATGTGAATTAAATATTAAATTTACTTTAAAGGGGATCTTATGTTTGAAACAACATGTTTCATTGAAAACATACGCTGCACACAACGTTGAGTTGTATTGAAAAATATTAATATAATATTATTATTTGAAATGGTAGTTAACGCATAGTTTTCATATTAGCGGGGATAAAAAAAATAACCCTATTATTATTAAATTTATTTTTTAAATGTTTTTACATTTACCCAATAAATTTTAGAGTCCTAAAATGAGAATGAATCCAATAGTAATCATGAAACACTCTAATATTCTTTAAAAGGTCGTTTTACCACCTTTTGATGGTAAACCCTTTTTAAATCTAGTATTGTCACTTTTATATGTTTTATTTGAAAAAATGGAAATATTATTTATAATCAGGGAATCAATATTTACATTGGATGAAATTTTTTTATTTTTCTGATAATGTTCATTTTTTAATGAATAGTGAAAAATACTATATTTTAATTCAAAATATCATTTTTAATCTAATTTATTTATATGGTTATACTATCTTTTTAATTAGTTTTAAATTATAATTAATTTATATGTTTACCATTTAATCTAATTTTGGTCATTGGAAGTAATTTCACATTGAAATTGGATAAAAACAAGTGTCAATCTTTTAATAGTTATTATTTCATAAAAACACGCTTTTTTGTTTTGACAACATGAATTAAATTTAAATTAATTAATAAAAATTTTATGATTTTAATATGGTAAAATAGACATAATTTTTGAATTCGGAATATCAAATATATCTTAGGAAGAATTTTTGGTATTTTTCTAAAAAACATCAATTTTTGACGAATAATGAAAACACCGACTAGTAGTTAAAAACTAGATTTTTCATTTAAATGAAATTTTACTACTTCTATAAATTTAATTTCACAAATCAGAAATATATGGTTGTTATTATTAATTAAAATGTGGTTCAATAAGATGAAAATAATTTTTGGTGAATAGTAACTTTTGACTTTTATTACCACGATTGAAGGTAAATAATGTAATTTAAGGTAAAAATAATATTATAATAACATAAAATTACCTTAACGCTTATCCTAAACTTATTGGATGAGTAATTTCTGAACAATACAATCTTTGGGAGACACTGTTTTCCATTGAAAGCCACTTTGGTATGATAATGATATTAATAACTTTTTATTTAAAGTAAAAAAGAAAAATATCATAAATATGTATTTTTTTGCTAAAACAGTTTAAAAGTGGGGGTTATAAAATTGATATATTTGAATATAAAATTTAATTATAAATCTAAATATACATCAAAAATAATGATATTTTTTTATTTTTAAACTTCAAATAAATAAAATTGTTTATGACACAATAATGATGCAGTGTTTACTTCATTAATAAATGATTTAAATAAATAAGATTATAACAATTAAAACAATATCCAAAACCTGTCCAATTCTTATTGGATGATTTTACTTCTAACAATCATAATATTATATTTTATTTTAATATGTTTTGGACCTTTTGAAGACGAAAATCATTGTATAGTAAAATAATATTTTCAATCTTTCTTAAAGAGCCCCTTCTCCCCTTATAAAAAGACCTCACCTCTAACCCATTAATCACAACTCTCAAGCCCTTTGGCTCATCCAAACTTTACCCAAATAATCTATCAAGATCCCTCTCTTCCACCTAGAATCCTTACCTTAGGAATAAGGTGTTCAAGAAATCCTTTTGGTTCAAACCAAAGGGAGTTACCCAATTTAAAGGTAACATCTTCTCTTAGGATATTTTCTTTTATTTTACTTCTTAAACCCCCTAAACTCTACTTATTTCATTATTTTAAAACAAAATGAGTGTATTAAATATGATATGTTGTTTTTATGAGAATTATTTTAACAATAATTACACACACCTCCATCTAATGGGTAAAGAACAAACTGTTTCTATGGACGACGAACTACTGCCTCACGAAACGGTGATTATTCAATCTTCTCCTAT
Organism: Viscum album; assembly: GCA_963277665.1. Lineage (NCBI taxonomy): Eukaryota > Viridiplantae > Streptophyta > Magnoliopsida > Santalales > Viscaceae > Viscum > Viscum album. The sequence goes on from OY728138.1 coordinate 2,138,531,175, forward strand.
CACCTCTTATGGTGGTCATTAAGATGGAACTGTATTTACACGTGATATATTTTTTTTATTGTCTCTATACTTATTTATTTTTCATTTATATCATACCTTTATGGTTTCCATAATGGGTAAATACTATAATTTCAATTGAGGATGTGCGGACTACCGCCTCCTCAAAGTGATATGAATCGTTCATTCCATATGTGGAACATATAGAGGATTTATTTACTGAAATTATGTATGATATTATACTGGAATTATAATATACTTATGTATATTTATGTTTTCATTCAATTAAAATACGAAATAGAAATGAAAGTAGCGTTTATGCGTACGTACGGTTTACCGTCCCCATGAATGGTTCATTTCATTTCTTATCACCAAATGTTATGTACTATTATAAATACATATATATAATGGATATATATGATATATTTGATATCAAAACCATGAATATAATTTTTTATATAATTGAACTTTGACCACGTGAACAACTTGTAATTATAAGAAGTTCATTTTTAACTCAGGTACCAAATATCGACCAAACGACCTGAAGTAACTTAAATGATCACATAATATTTATAACAAGGTAATAAGTGATATAAAAGGAATAATATACTTTTAAAAGGTTCTTAAGAATGTATAAATTAACTTTAGTTTATTATTTAGGATATTAAATAATGAACGGGTCAAGTCAGACACGAGGTAAGGGGTTTATTATCTCACTCGTAATTCTGCAAGATTTCCATTGTTCACCACTTATTTATTGCATGTGGTGTATTGTGTACTAACATTTGATATATAATATAATTAACCTCTTTATATTCATGTCATTCTATGATTCATTTTGTGTTTATTAACTTTTGGTCATACGATTCGACTGATTACAACATGGTTAGGGTTTTTCATCTCACTGTTAATTCCCGAGAGATTCATGCTATGTTTGCCACTATTTCATTTTGTGTGGTGTATGTACTACCCATGATTGTATTCTTTATTTAATATAAATTAATTTATGGGTATTTATATCTTCATTTTATGATCATTCTTTCATGTTGGGTATGTTTTTTAAGTAACCAAATCGGTAAGGGGTCTTTTTAACCCAGTTTCCATTCCTTGGGTTAATCTTCTAATTCATAATTATGTCATGCTATGATTATGTGTAGAATCACTTTTTATTTATTTATGTTGTAATTTCCAATCCCATTTGTGTGTATATACTTTTGATACACATAATCACTCCATTTATAAATTCTCAAGTCATCGATATGAACTTGATAAGAGTAATTTTAACTCAATTTCCATCCATTGAGTTAAACATCCATGTCATTGGTGTTGTTTTTAAGAAAATATGTGTGAATGTTATCTGATTGATTTACACTGAATATCCAATCATATTGAGTGTATTTATATTTTTCACGCATTATTTTGTAATTTATTTATCTTTAATCTAAGGACACATATTTTATAAGAGATTTCATCTCAATTTACATTCTATTGAGACATTGTTGTTATAATGCACCAATTCACTCTTATATGGTGTATATACTATACTTTGTCATATTATATCATGAATCCCTTTATTCTCATGATATTATAAAATTATGATTAAATTTTATTCCTCAATTATTTTTATTCAAGTGTCTCTCATTTTGTTAAAAAATCTTTAACTAAAATATAGTTTAAATGTTTTAAAGATTTATTCTTCTAAATATTTATCATTAATGTCCATGTTTTCAAAATGGTTTTTATGATTTATTTATATGGACATTAACATTTTTAAATGATAATTCATTAAAAAGTTTCTTTCTGTCATGGGACACTTTGATTCAAAAATATTTTTATTAAATGTTTTAATTTTTTTTTGAAAATGGTTTGATAAAGAATTGATTATGTAAATATCTTGAAATAATATATTTTGATAGCAATGTTGAAATGTTATCGTTAATTTATTCTTGTGTTATGTGTTATTACTAAATTATGGTTCTTCAGCATTGTTTATGAATACGGTTGGTTCTGTGATAAACCCAGGGTGTGTGAGCCTAAGATAGCTCTCTAATGCATTGGGTAACGTGACAGAGGTAAACATGAATGTTTCTCCTAAGAGATTTAGGGAAAAAACTATTATGGGAATTCCAAATGTGACTCCCTACGTAACTGTGAAAGCAAAAATGTATGTTTGATATTGATGTAACAAGTAACCTTTATTATTGAAGATATCTTTCTGTTATTCATAAATTGTATGATTTCATGAGGAATGTTATGATTGAAAAGTATGGTTTCATTTATTTTTTTTATTGATGGTTTAATTTTTCCTTTCCTTATTTTATAACCCCTTCTGTGCTTTTTATTCTCAATCCATGTTTTGAAATGTTTTTCACAAGACTTAAATATGAATAGGGTCAAGAATGGGAGCAAGTAAAATTCATGTTTTCTAAAACATGGAACTCAAAACGACTATTTTTTTAAGAGTTTTTATTTTATGAAAAAATGGAAATTGAGTAGAATTTTCTACTTTGTAATTTTTTGAGATATAATGTAATAGTTGTGGACTAATTCTCTAAAATTCTAACCCTGAAAAGATCCTCAACGTGAATTATTAATTTAATTCATGATTATGTAATGTTTTGAGGATGGGACCTTATATTCATAATTAATGTATTTGAGAGATGAATATAAGTCATATATTACCACATTAAATGTAAGGGATAATAATATAGATATATATGTGAGAGATATGTATACCTAATTTAGAATCAATCCATAACATCAAAGGTTGTAATTTTTGATGAAAATGTCTTCAAAATATTACATGGAATATATCATGAGAAAAAACAAATTTCACTTTTAAATAAGTTATTCTAAATCAAAAAAAAATCAAAATATTATAAAGAAAATTATTTAGAAATAACAATGTTATACTATAAATGAATATTCAATGATATGACTGGTCATGAGGTCAGTTAATTCAGTACATTCTGTATAAGTTATGGAAACATTCCTTTTACAATGTTCTCAAAAAACTAAAAAAGTGGTTCTTTTGAAAAATAAAAATAATATTCATTTTGAAGAAATATATAAAAATTCTTACATGTATGAAAAATTAATTTATTAAATCTTTGGGTTAATGTTAAATATTTTTTATTTTGTTTTGAAAATATGGACATGGAAGAAAGAATATTTTCTACAGAAGAGATAAATTTAGTATGTTTTTATTAAAAAATAATTATCGATAATTTTTAGAACCCAATTTATTAAAATGGTAATCTTAATTTAAAATTTATTGAATAAAATATGATAATAATATTAATGGTTTTATTATAAAATGATAAAATAATTTTCTTCAATATCAATTCAAGCATAAGAAATACCAATTAAAATGAGATTGAAAGATAAACCCTTACCACTTTCGTAAATTTGGAATCCTAACTCATGTGAATAAAGTAAATTTACTAAAACATAAAATTTAATAAATTATGAATGATTTATTATATAATATGTACAGGTGTGTTTTGTACACTATTTATAAAAAATTAGGGATATAAAATATCACTTGTCTTAAAGAAAGATGTTTTGGGAAGGAAATTCATACATTTAGTCTAGACTTTGGAATGTATATCTTTTATTTCCTATATAATAAAATTATATCAATTAGTTTTTTCTTAATAAAATTTTCTAGGTTTAATATATTTATACAAAAACAGTTTACCTCATTTATTTTAATTACATATTTAATTACTTATTCAGTTATGTCCTTGTTGGGTTTTTAGAGGATACATGGTTCGTTATTTAAAAATGGTATCTGTGTGTTGGCCATGGTAAAAGGGGTAAATTTTAAATAATATATGGAATAATAATTATGAAAGAATTATAATATTTATACATAAATTATAATTTTAAATCCTACAATTTACTATGATTATGAAAAATTCATTATGTTAAAATCATCGAGACGTTAGGCCATACAGACACATGAGTAACATTTCTATTTTTCAATGATAATGATGGAAATAATTTATGTGATATTTTTTAATTAAAAAATGATAATTAAATCATAAATATCATATTATTTCTTTAAATATATATAAACATATAATCCATGTGATGTAGTAATAAAAATTATCATATCACTTCATGAGGTGGTAGTCCAACCTAGACGTAAACAATGTTATCAATTTCGAATGTATGATAAGGTAAGAAGGTATATGATATGTTAAATTTAAATAATTATTAATATTTCATTAATATAATATATAAAAATTAATTCCTTCATCATGAAAATTCATCATAGGTGATTATTGAAAACAAATTTCCTCAGTTCCTAGGGTGGTAGTCCACCATACACATGAATGATGGTTTCATTTCCCATTTGATGGGAGTGGAGATGGATTTAGGTTATGAAATTAATAAAATTATATATTATTATTTGTGAGATACTATTTTTGTTAAACCATCATGGTTGATAAATATATTAATTAGATTAATAATAAAAAAACAAAATATTCTCAGTTAAGAACGACACCTCTTCTTCAGACCACCTCTTTAGTATTATACCTTAATCATTCCAATATTGGATTTATGATCAAACCAGTGATTCTAGGGTGTGGGTATTTATGGAAGGAATTCAATTTCATTTTTATTGGATCAAACATAAGGATTTTAATGTTTTTAAATTATAGGATAATAGGCTCTCTTTTTTAAGTGAGAAGGATATGCATTTTCTTAAATACCCAAAACTATTAAATTGTGGGAAGTAACTCTCAAAATAATTTCCCCAAAAGTTGATAAATATAAGATTTTAGGGGTTATATGGTCTATATAAACTTCCAAAAATAAAAAATAAAAACATATTTAAAACAAGTTAATCTATTTACCTATTTTGTTTAACCCCCCCAACAAGTTTTAACAATATCTATTGTAAAAGATTTTAACTATTTATTTTGAATAAAAATTGAGTTAAACAAATTTTATAATATTAATTATTTTGATTTATAATATGTAATCTATTTTATATTATTCAATTTACATATTTGGCTGTATTGTTTTCAATATTAAACTCACAAATGTGTCAAAAAACGGGTTTTCAAGAAATATATTTTTCATGTATAAGATTATCTTATAAAAACTATGAGAAAAGTAATATTAAATAAATTAATTAATATTAATATTTAATTATATATTATCTATAAATTTAATTTAAATCATTCATACTTAGGGGTTATTTAATTAGTTAATTTGGAGAAACATTATTCACTTTAAAACAGTATTTAGATTATTGTGTTTTAAAGCCTAAAACAAATTTATATAAAAATATAGTATAATGATAATTTAAATTTATCTAATTGGATAAACTATAACTAATTAATAATTATTTTTCTTTTAATTCATATGAAAAAAAAATTTATAATTTATAATTTTTTAAAATTAAATGATTTGTTTACAAAAAAAATGAATTTTTAAGTATTCACAGGAAAATCACAATACAAAAAATGTCTTGGTTACTGATAGTTCAATTAACTTTGAAAAAATAAAGTTGGTTAAAAAATACTAATATAGTTGATGTTTCATTAAACCACCAGTTTTTTATTTTTTTAATAATTACATATGGTTTCTAATAAACCTTTCTAAAATGTTTAAAAACACGATTTCATCCCCCTCTTCCATTCCCTCTATGTGGACCAACCCCTATCCCCCCATCCCACTCCCCATATGACCCTGAACCCATGACCCCCCACCCCCACTCCGACATCCCTCTTCCTGGTGATGATACAAAACCCCCCTCTAAGCTCCCTATTTCTATGGGTTCCCCTCCCCAGTGGTGATGCAGACACCCCCTCCCCACTCAAAAATCCCTCACTGAGTAGAGGTTACCCATCTAGCATCTTAAGGATATTTTTTCCTTGTTGGGATGATTTAGTGTTTCACATCATGTAAGTGGAAAATCGGAGGTTGGTTTTCTCTATTGCATAGTTAATTAAATTAATAAACACAAATTTCGTGACTCTTAAATATGGATTTTAGATTCCTAATGAAATTATTATATGTTTATATAAATATATTTTAAATGGAGACCTTGTTTAACTCTTTCCATTGAATGTAATGGTTTTTTATATGAAAACATCTATTTTAAATTTATTTTTCAACAACCGTGTGCACCTAACATTTGATAAAATATAAAAATTTACTTTATTACATTATTTCAAGACATTAAAAGTTGTTTGGTTTATTAAAATAATTTTTAATCAAAACTCGTGAATTTTATGGCTGTAAATGGATATTAAAGAACCAATGTTGGGTTACCTTGAATATTGTGACTTTATGATAATTTAGTATTTGAGTTTTCAAGGGAAATTTGTATATATAGGTTTCTCAAAGTTTATTCTACATTATTGTGATAAAATTTTATAAATAGTCTTAAAATTTAACCATTGACCATTTCCCTTGATATATTTTGGAAATTGAAATGTTATGGCCTATGACTTCCTATAAGGGGTTTTCATATTAATTATTGTTCACAATGATAGAAAAGGGGATATTTAAGAAATGGTTTCTAGAGTTGGGGGTGAATTTATATCTTCTTTGGTTAACTATATTATTGTGTGATAATTGATGTGTGACCAATATTTTATAACAAGGGAAGTTATGGCCAGTTTTGTAGAAAATGAAGGTTCACATATAAAATATAATTAAATTATAAAAAAAGTATATGCACATACAACAACCTAAAAATTATGTGTTTATTAGTTTTAGCCATCCAATAGAGTGTGATATACAAATAAAGTTTACTTTTCATTAAAATAATTTAAAGGTGTTCTCTTGTTCTTAGCTAGACCATGGGAAATAGTTCATACATTGATTAATGTAACTAATTATTCAATGGAATGAAACCTCCTTAGTTACAACACTATGGTAGAATACACCATTATATTTTTCACAAATAAAAACAGTATCATCTATATATAAAATATCAAAAATTGATACATATTTATCATATTTAATGTAGAAGTTTTTTTCCACACTTCCATCATTAAATATTAATTGTTCTAAGCATGAATTTAACGTCAAATACCATTATATTCATTATTTTTTTAACCTGTATAGATTCTTATTTAATTTTTATTATACCTTTTTTATTAAACATTTATATATCTATATCTTAATGTACATGGAGAATAAAATCGAATACCTATGGATAAAAGATATATTTATTTACCTTGAAACACACCTCAGTATGCCAAGGGATTGGAAGAATTTTTAGATTATGCAATTGAAAACTAATCAGTGGATGGTAGAATAAGAGATATGTTTCCTGACTGCAAATTCAATTGATGGTTGAATAGAAGTGAAGTATATTGGAATTTTATATTTAAGTAGTTTCCTTATCGATGTGTATTTTGGATTTTACATGGTGAATCAAATTTTATGGAGTGTCAAAAAATGAATATATTTTCAATGAAATAATAAGTGACCTAGTAGAAGAGAATTTAGTTAACAATTTGTTAAATGAAGTGGTTGGTTTTCCATAATACAATATCTAAGATTTTAATAGATCAATAGAACCATCATTTGATCCTGACATGTTAAATCATACATATAACATCTATAAAAAAAATTCATTTTTTTGAATTAGTTGAAGACACACAACAAGAACTATATGAAGGGTGTTTCATGTATTTGATTTTTTCTTTTTTTTTAAGTAGTTTCATATCAAGTGTATTTGTGGAATTACTAAAAAAGTAATTTCCATGATTTTAAGGATTCTTCATTATGTGTGTAGTGAATATAGGATCCCTACATCATTCTACAAGATGAATGAAATTATCATCAAACATTGACATGATTATACAATGATACATGTCTTACCTAATGATTTATTTCTTTTTTGGGTAAAGAGTCTAATAAACAACAATGAACAAGATGTTATAAAAAAATATGGAATTAAATGAACAATAATGAGAATATAAATCAATGCAATAATGAAAATATAAATGAAAAAATATATACTTGATTAAAAAAAGATATATGTGTGCAATAATGATTTCTTGTGGTGTAGTTTTGATATGAGTAGTCCCCTTCTCCATCCTTCAATGGCTTCGTGGAATCTTGGGGGTTTCAGGCTCCGACTCGCATCTCAACTATTCATCAGAGCTCATTTTTCCTAGTTCTAGCTTTTGAAGATTGATTTGTTTGAGCGTGGTGCAAAGATCCCTAGTTCTTGGGATGATGTAATTTTAACCTGACATGGTGCTCATTGGAGGTCCAAAAGGATAAGAAAATAACCCTTTATATGATTTGGATATGTCTTCCTGACCTTCCACTACCCTTCCATAATGGATCCTTTCTTAATGCAATTGGAGACTCCCATGGCTACTACATCTATTCAAAAGATTTTACTCTATGTTGAGAGTAATCATTAGTGGCATGGATATGTGTGGAGCTTTATCTCTCTCTTCATATTCCTGAAAAGATCTCTTTGAAGGAAAATCAATCTATTTTATGGAACCAAGAGGTTTTTCACCATTTCTTCTTGAGGATATACTCTTCATGTCTCCTTTAGGTCCATTCTCTGCAAGTGTGATGAAAACACCATTGTGGACCCCATTACTAAGAATTCAGAGGTCCCTTAGGAAGAGAAAATCACTTCTTCCCACTGGATGGCTCCACGCTAAACTCTACACAACAGGCACCCCAGGTCAATTCTCATATCTCTGGTAATTCTCTTCTAGTTCCTTCATCCCCAAAATGCGTGTCCCCCATCCCATCTTCAGAGAATGTGGCTCCTCCCAGCTCGGTCCTAGTACCATTTGTCTCATGAGACTCCCCTCCCTTTCTGTCCTCCTTCATCATCCACTTCGTCAGCCCATTTCAGGTTCTATCTAAGGGTCACATTTTGGATCACATTATGAGGATTCCTATCAGTCTCCTAGAGTTCCCGGATCTTCCTTCCCATGAGGATCTACCTAGTGATGTAGGGGAAGAATCTTCAGGGGATGGAGGTCAGTTGGATCATCCTCCCCTTATCTAGATGTTCTTTGTGCTATTTCAGTGATAGATCCTTCTCAATCTAGAAAATCAGGTTCATCTGTATCCCGATATCCTAGTAAACAAGACCCATTGATCAAATCTCCTCCAAGTGATTTGAGAGGGAAGAGTCTCAAATCCCACTCTGGCTTACCCATTAATTCACCATCCCTCTCTTCTAAATCTCTAGGTGTATGCATGAGGTTGAGATCAAAACATAAATAGAGTAAGATTAGAGAGTTCTCCTATGCCCATTCGATAGTGACCATAGTGCCTGGGGACACATAAAGGCCATACATTTTTCAATGATTTGTATCCTCATTTGGAATACTCGTGACCTTGGAGTGTATTCAAAACTGACTTCATTGCATTAGAGATTAAGAAGAACAAGGCACACATGTTTTTTATCCTTCAACACAAACATAGCCCTACAAAATACAAGGAGTTAACACACAAAATTAAGCTTCATGCATCCATGCATGCAAACCCAATGAACCAGCACATTTGGATCTTTTGAAAAAATGACATAGCAGTGGACTTACTGTAAGTGGGTGACCAATACATTACTAATAAGGTCAATTATGGTATGAGATCAATCTTTATATACTTTATCTATGGAAGTTGTGATGTGTAGAAAAGGGATGCGCTATGGAGAGAACTTAGTACATTCGATCCAGGGGATCTTCCATGGATCATTGATGGAGATTTCAACACCATCATGGAGCCATCCTAGATGAAGGGAAGTCTAGGTTTCCCGTTGAATTCAAGTATGGATTTCTTCCAATTCATGGCTGTAAAAGGTATTATGGATATGGGGTACTGTGGTGACTTCTTCACATGGTGTAAAAATAAATGTGGGAGTAGACAGTGCTAGAGAAGGATTGATTGATGCCTTAATAACATGTATTCCATCACCTTGATTCCTAATGACTAGGTAAGTCACCTAGTCTAGGGAATATCCTATCAATATCTCATTCTGGTTTCATTGTCTCCCGAGAAATACATCTCTGAAAGGATATTTTTCAATGATTAGTGGAATCTCTTCCCATGTTATCAGCAACTAGTTAGTGATTCATGGGGAAAGTAGACCCAGGGCCACACATGGGTGGCTATACATAATAAGCTGGGGAGTCTCTAGTAGTGGCTTCCGGAGTGGGAGAAGCACCTCCCTCTTATCGATCAAAACATGGATGATCTTAAAAACGATATTGAACTTATTGAATCTAGACAAGAGAAGTATTGGAATGCTATAGATTTTATTAACCTATCAGTGAAAAAATAGCTTGGAGGAAATTATTTTCATCTAGGAACACAAGGCTAGGGAGATCTCAAGTATAAAATAGTTACATGATGGTGACATGAATAATTTTTAATTCCATGCATTCATAAAGGAGAAAACATAGATCACTAAGCCCAATGTTTTTTTTCTTGTGGATGGGTCCTATATATATGGTATAGATATCAATGGAGGTATGTAACATATGGTTTTCAAAGGCCTCATGAAAGGCCTGAATATGAGAATTCCAAATAGATACCCAGGTGGGAATGCTGAACTCTTGGATGTGATTTCTAATATGTTCTCTCCATAGGAAAAAGAATCAATGGATGTATCCCATAAAGAGGATGAAATTCAGGTGGCCATGTTGAACCTCATCTATGAAATCTCACCCAGCCCTGATTGCTTCCCTGATTCATTCTGCATAGGCTCTTTGGAGTTCGTTAAAAGAGACATCATTGCAACCATTTAGGATTTCTTTAGTGGGGTAAATCTCTTGTGGGTGGCCAGTGCTACAGTCTCGTTATTATTCCAAAGATCATGGATCCCTCCTACCTAATTCATTATAGTTCCATGAGTATGTGAAATTTTACATTCAAGATTCTTTCTAGAATTATCAACTTGAGGCTGCCAATAACCTCCCCTGTTAGATCTCATTGGAACAATATGGATTCTTGAGTGCATACTCAATCCATGGTGCCAACTCCCTGTCATGGGAAATACTAAGAGATATAAACTTAGAATCCTATGAATCTAATATGTCTATAAACTTTGACATGAATAAGGTATATGAAAAATTGATTGGGGATTCATTAATAGAGTGATTTTGAGTATGGGCCCCTCTCCATAGGCATCCAACCTCAACATCAGCTGCTTTAGCTCCTCCTGGATGGTGGTTTCTTTTATAGGGAGAACTCATGGCTTCTTCATGGAAACTTACTTCCTTCAACAAGGAAACCCTCTTTCCTTGAGTATTTTTATTCTCCTGTAAGATGCTCTCATCCCTCTTATCAACAATGGTATTTTTGGTGGATTTATAATCCCTTATCATAGAAAGTTGAACATTACCACCATATCCCATTTTATATTTGTAGATCATAAAATTATCTTTAATAATTCAAGAAAGTGATATGTGCTTAGTCTAAATGGGATTCTAGAGAATTATTGTTACCGGGGGATCTATGTTGTCAATAATTCCAATAGTAACCTCTTTATCTCTAACAAATGATCTTTCAGTATGGACACTTATTTGTGAATTAGGTTAGATATATAGTGTGGTAAATTTCAAATAGAATACCTCAACACTCTTATATCCTTAGGAAGAATAATAATATGAGACTTATCCCATTTTTTGAACATTATAACAAGTCGAGTTCTTAATCAGAAAAACCACTACCTCTCATTTGGGGGCTGGATATCTCTAGTGAATGGAATCATGTCTGCCATCCAGGTGTATGATCTAGCCTCCACCTCTATACAAAATGGTGTCATCAAAACCATTGACAAGGTCTTGGCTGATTTCATCTGGGATGCACTATCGGAAGGTAAAAAGCATGCGGTCTAATGCGATAGTATGGATAGACCCATTAATAAGGGTGAGATCAATGTTATGAGCTTAAGTGAAACTATCCACAAAATCCATGTGAATCATGCATGGGAAATCATTTAAGAATGCATGATTTGGGAGAGGAACATGTCTCACTCATATGGTGGCAATATGGATTCTGAGAGTGCATAAGGATCTTCTTTATAGTCTATGATTTGTCCCCTAATCCCGAACCTCCACTAGCACTCACACGGAATCGTAAGAAAACATAACATACTCTTCTGGAATCACAACTGGGTGGGGTCAGTGATTGGTTTCCAAGGGTGTGTGATCCCAGATATTTCATTTCAGGAAGAGTGCATGTATCCAAATTTCACCAGGTATTTCATGAACAAGGATTAACTAGAATTTTATGAGTTGATTTCCAACAAAAAAGAGCTAGAAAAATGCATCTTCACCCCTTCCACCCCATGGAATTTTACTAAAAGGGAATTTCATAGTATATCCACTCCATAGGATCATCAAGATTAATGGAATGAGATTATTTGGTACAACATGAATCCAAAAAAATACAACTTTCTTAAATAGAGAATACGGAATCATTTAGTTCTTTCGGATTATAATATCAAAAAACTAGGTATTCATCTGGATTCAAGTAACCATTTCTACAAAAATAAGAGGGAAGGAAACATGAACCACATATTTTTTTATGGTGAATAGGCTCAAGATGTGTGAAAGTTATTTGGGTATTTAACTACTCTTAACTCTCATGACCCTCATGATGGCCTGTTCTTTCATCATTGGTTCTAGGGGATAACTGATAGGTTCCATAAATGGATGAAATGCTCTAATATTCATGAAACTAGCTGTTGGTTCATGTGGCATGCTCGTAATCAGGCTAGATATGAAGGGTATTATCCTATAGGGTGTTTCATAATTGTTAAAATAGGAAGTCTCATGATTGACTTGGTTACTCTCTCTAGAAACTAGTAGGTTTATCCTTCCATAAGGTCTCTCCAAATCTACTCCTCTATAGTTTAACATGCCATCTCCAGGCTGCTGGGATAGTGGGTATGTTTACTTCCATCAAAAAATGGATTCAACCTCAATACAGATATCTCATGCATCTCAGGTGACATGCGAGGAGCTGGGGTTGTTCTTGATTCTTGGGGAAAATTTTTCCTCACTTTCACAGTCCATTATAGTAGTTATAACTCACTACAGTCGGAGGCTATAGAAGTTCTCACTGGGCTCAACCATTGAAACCAGGGGAAGGTCGACATATCTCATGTGGAAACGAAATCCATGATTATCCATGATTAATTTCATGGTAAAGGATATATTCCTTGGTAGATATCCTACACTCTCAGGAAATGTATAGATCTCATAAACAACAATGTATGTGTGACCCACACCTAGAGAGAGGGGAAGAAGGTCGTGGAACATCTTGCTTCTATGGATATTTAGGGTTCCAATGTCACCCGACTTCCAAACATCACTTTATTGAAACCTAAGGGGATGAATTTGATACAAGGGTATTCCCTTGGCCTCCACTACTTTAGACCCCCTAGGCCTTGTTTTTATTTTATCTTTTCCCTTTACATCATTGTACTTATCTTCCTCGAATAAATATGTGACGGTAGGATGATTTATAGAAAGTTAATGAAGGTGTTTTCTAGTTCATAAATATTTGGAAAATTAATCAATGTCACTAATGAATTTTGGAAATCTCATCAATTTAAAGAAAGGGGAAAAGGGTACGATGTATAGTATCTGAATAAGATGGAACACCAAAATGTAAGAAAAATAATATATTTTTCAAACTCCTTTATTTGGAGTTTAATTTGATACATCATAATCTATATGTAATGCATATTGAGAATAACATCTATGAAAATGTATTTTTTATAGTGCTTAATGAGTAGGATAAATTGAAAGATCAACTTCATGATCGTAAGGACTTTGATTCAATGAATATAAAACATGCTATGTGGGAAATGAGAATGAAATGAATACTTAATTTATTTTTAAAATATAAAATCATGAGAAAGATATATTCCTTTGAACATTAAAAAATGTAAAAAATACAGATTGATTTTAAAGTAACATATGATGATGTGATGACATAAAATATTGAAGGTTACATGTATTGAAAAGTCACAACTCAAATATTTTGACAGAGAAGTTGTTGAAATTTTCTTCTCATAATACCATACCTGAAAAAGTAACTATGGTTCTAGTAAATGTTTCGAACCTTTTTCATTGATACTTATTGCAAAACCCTAAATCCAACTGAGCTTAATGAACATCAAGAATGAATTTTTTTGATACTATGTCATTTGAAGATGTTATTTCCACCGTCATTATTTACAATCATGGTCCATTTGACTGTTCATTTGGTTAAAAAAGATAAAATTGGTGGACCAGTACACCATTAATGGATGTATCAAATAGAGAGGAATGTTGGTACTTTTTTATTTGTATTTGTGAATTCAACTATATTAAATCATTGAGTAATTTTTTTTAATATGTTTCTTATTTTTTTCCATCAGGAACATTGGTTATTTGAAATCTTTTTTTGAGAAATAAAGCTAAACTAGACGGTTTTATTGTTGAAGGTTACATAGCGGAAGTGTACATTAACTTATGTTATAGGTATTTGGATTGGATTGAGAATAAATTCATTCATGTTGGATGTGTTGATGATATAACCACTAATTCTCATTCTAAAAACAATTCATTGGTGTTTCCAACTAGTGGATGACCAATTGGAATGGGTTAAAATTTTACATTTATTAAATTAGAGTTTCTATAATGAAATAGATAATTTTAACTGAATTACGTTATTTTAGATCCATTTGTTTATGAATTTTGATTGTAAAAAAATTGGTAACTAAGGGGTTGAGCTCTAAATGTGCTATAATTAACAAAATATTTTAATCATGATTTTCCCAAATGGTTCTATCATCATGTAAGTGTATAATCATATTCATATAGTTGATGTGTAGTTATTTTTTCTATGTCAAAAGTGAAATATTATATTTTTTGTCTAGATAATGAATGTTGACAATCAAGCAGAAAAATCAAATGATTTGATTTTTTTGGATCGAGGTACTGTAAGGGAGGATAAGATATTCAACGCATAAAATATTCATGGCTTCAAGTTTCATAAAATTTATCTTGAAAAAGACTTAAAAACCTTGAACATTAGTGTATTTAAATTTGCAGAGGTGGGATACAATGGATAGTTGAATGATATAATTAAATTAAACTCTCATGGATAGTTTTTAGTTTTCTTATTCAAATACAAGCTGGTCAACATTGATATTGGAATAATGAAATATTTGTTACATTTTAATTCCTCCAACATATCTCGTTTGATGGATACCAATGAGAATAAAAAACATGATCCATTTATCTTGGATTTACAAGTGAATATGGTTTATTATGTGGATGATGAAATACATGAAGAATGAAGTGTTTCTTTACACTTAAACCAAAGAGATTTATATAATATTTGAGGGGAAGATCAACTGGTTCTTTATGAAAGTGAACTTAATAAACCACAAAATATTGAACTGTTATTTACTAAAAATATCAAAACATTAGAACTTGCATTAGAGGGTGAAAATTAAGGACTCCTTGCAATGGAGGTTAATAACAATGAATATAATTGAATGTATAAATTGGTAAATAAAATATATTACAATTTATCATTGATAATTGTTTCATACATATAAACATTGTTCAATTTTTTTTAACTTTTAGTTTTTCATTTTCTTCTACATTTAATATACCATAACTATTTAAAATCTAGGAATTACAATAAAAAAATAAAGTTTCTAACCAATCAGCATCTCATAGCACGCTACCACTACCTTCATCTTCTATGGATCCTAGACATTCTATTGTACCCAAGACTTCTAGAGATATAGTGATGTTTCCAGAATCTATGGGCAGAATATTGGGCATCTTGATTGAGAGGTAGTGAGATTTCCCATTAAATTTCCCCATGTCATTTTTTGTTAAAAAACTATTTACAATAGAAAAAATATCATAGCAGAGTTCCTAAAAAACAATAAATATAAAAACTATCATAAAACTATAAAAATAATCTCTAAATGATTTTTGACAATGAAATACAAGGTGACATACTTAATAGCCAAAAAATAATGTATTTCCAATTTTAACTTCTACCATTTATTAAAAAACAACTGCATAAACTGAATTTTTTGTAGTGAACATCTTGTAATAACTTCAAGCACCCATTTTATTTGACCATAGAATGTGGTGTAGGTGGGAGGCGGACTGGCCAAAAGGTGTGATGTGACTTGACAGGGCATGATGAGCGATGTGTCTAGATTGTGTGTGAAACAAAACACCGTTGTGCCGGGTGTTCTAAGACATTAATTTTTTTATAATATATTTATTATAAAATAATATTTTTTTTAAAAATAATTATTTCAAACGTAATCATGTGAAATCAACCACATATTGATTTGTAAAATGTATTAATAAATGCCTTTTCACTATGAGTTTTGGTTTTCCTTTAATTCTTTAAAATAGCTTGTTAGTGTTTTAAAACACTAAAATGAACATTTAAGGATAGAAAATAAAAAATTATCTCGTATTGATTTTAAATCATTGGAAAACCACCATTTAATTATTTATAACAAGTAAAATAAAACATCACATTCTTTCAATGTGCGGCCTACTAAAAATTACAAAATAAGAAAATTAAAAAGATATCAAGTTCTAGAAACATGTGTCAGAGGGTAAAATTATTAAAATGATGTTAGATTTCTCTAAAATTAATGGAAAATGAGAATATATTTAATTTTTAAATTTTGGAACCAAATTCATGTCATTTTGAAAAATAGTGTGCTCATTAGGGCCATAAACACATTTTTAGCATTTTAAAACACTAAAACATGCGTAGAATGGTTAAAACCATATAAAATAGCCATATATTGATGTTAAATTATTAAAACCCCACTACTATGTAATTTTTGACATGTATTCACATAAAACACCTCAATCTGACATGTGGTGTGGTCAGAATGACTAAGTAACCACGTTGTAAAGGTATAAAAACCTTTCAAACTAATTGTTGGGGGTCAAAATCAGGCAAACAAGATCATATTGCCCTAAAATCAGGGGACCCTGACTATATATATAATTTTAAAATATATTAATTGAAAAAAATTATTCTAAATGAAATTTTTATTGTTATGGCTAAAAAAGTGTTTCTTGGTGTTTTAAAACAATAAAACAAGTGTGGATTAGTCAAACCATAGAAAACAACCATAGATTGATGTCAAATCATTGTAAAACCAATATTATGTTAAATATTATGTGTAAAAATAAAAAATACATAAATAAGACATGCAGTGTGGTCAGAATGATTGAGTAACTAGTTCTTAATGGTACAAAGAACTATAAAAACTACTGTTGGGGGGGGGGTCAAAACTAGAAGATTTCCTTAAAATCAGGGGAAAAAGATTGTATATGTAGTTTTGAAATGTATAAACTAATAGAACATTATTCCAAATAATAGTTTTTCTGTTATGGATGTAAATGTATTTTAAGTGTTTTAAAACACTAAAATGTGTGTAGAACAGTTAAAACCATATCAAACGACCACATATTGATGTAAACTCATTGGTATCCCACCTATAAGTAATTTTTTTTGTGTATACAATTAAAACACATCAATCCTACATGTGGTTTGGTAGGAATGACTCAGTAACCACATCTTAAAGGTATAAAAACCTTTAAAAACAAGTGTTTAGCTGACAAAACCTGAAAAATGAGGACTAATTCCCTAAATCAGGGGACAATGACTGTATATATAATTTTGAAATATGGGAACTGACGACATAAAATTTTAAATGATGGTATTCATGTTATTGTCTTAAACGTGTTTTTAGTGTTTTAAAATACTAAAATGTGTGTGGAATGGTGAAAAACAAAGAAAATGACCTCATATTGATGTGAAATCATTCAAAAACCATGTATGAGTTATTTTTTATATGTGTGTGGAGACAACACATAAATATGATGTGCGTTGTGGTCATAATGACTTAGTAACCACGTCTTAAAGGTATAAAAACCTTCAAAAATGTTTCTGGTGGTCAAAGTAAGGAAAACAATGTAATATTTCCCTAAAATTAGGGGAAAATGACAATATATTTAATTGTGAAATTTTGGAACTGAACAAATTTCATTATGAATGATGGTTTTCCTATTATGGCCATAAACTAGTTTTTAGTGTTTTAACACATTAAAATGCATGTGAAATTTTCAAAACCAAATAAAAAGACCACATATTGATGCCAAACAATTGGAAAACAACTACTATGTTATTTTTGACATGTATTCACAGGAAAAACATCAATCTGACATGAAGTGTGGTTGGAATGACCTAGTAATAACTTCTTAAAGGTACAAAACCCTTTAAAAACAACTATCAGGTGGTCAAAACTGGGGAAAAGACAATGTATTACCCTAAAATCATGGGAAAATGATAGCATATTTAATTTTGAAATGTATGAACCAACAACACATTATTCCAAATGAAAATTTTCCTATTATGTCTATAAGAATGTTTTAGTGATTTAAAACATAAAAAATGTGTGGAGTTGTCGAAGCTATATAAATTGACCATATATTGGCATCAAATCATTGGAAAACAACCAGTAATTTATTTCTTATCTATACACGTAGAGAACATATCAATACAATGTGTGGTGTGGTCATAATGACTTAGTAACCACTTATTAAATTCACCAAAACCTTTAAAAATAGGTATAAGGGGGATAAAAACTTTGAAAAATGATGTTGGATTGGCCTGGAATCAGGGGAAAACAACCGTATATTTCCTTTTTGAATGAACAAACTAACAACACATCATTCTAAAAAACAATTTTCCCATTATGTCTATAAAGGCATTTTTTGTGTTCTAAAACACTAAAATGTGTATGGAGTAGTCAAAACCATATAAAACAACCACAAATTGATTTCAAATCATTGGAAACCCACTTCTATGATATTTTTAAAATATAGGACTTGTTTTGATATCAAAGCCATTAAATTTTTTAATTAAGTAAATTTCTCGCACATTGTGTGTCACTTTAAAAATAAATCAGAATATTATATCATCTTTCTTCTGTTTAAAGTGTTTAGTATTGTTTTAAATAATTATGGTTATGATTATAAAGTGTTTTTCATTATATATAATTTTTTATATTAATTTTTGTTTTTTGAATAAAAAAAATAACAAATTTTATGTGCATCATTCTAAATATATTATGTGTCTTTTCTATTTCAGCTTTATTTTCTAAAATATTCCTATTTTCATTATAGGTGGCATATTCTGGTATTATGTATGATGTTTATTGTTCTGATCCTTGACATTGTTTATAAGGTAGTTGTGATGGTTCTTGGTTTTTGTACAATTTTAAAAAAATTATCAATTATTCTACTATAATTTTTTTTTCTTATATTTACTTTTAATTTCTGTTTTATTTTTTTGTTACTAATTATTAGATGATGTGGTCAATTTAAGTTTATTATGTTCATTAGAGGTAGAAATACTCAGTGGAGATCTTGACATGTATGTATATTGGTGATGATGTGGTTGTAGTGGAGGCAGACAGATGTATTGGTTGACTGATATATGGGTTGATTAAGATTGAGGTTATGATGATTATGGATGTTTATATATTTTATTGGATGTATGAAATATTTTTTATGGTTTATCATATTTTCATGTTTTATTTTATTTCCTATTAGTGTTTTTATATATACATTTTTTTATTAAATATTAAGAAAAATCCATTTTAGGGGAGGTTTGTAGAAACTCCCACTAAATAAAATAAATAAATATTTTTAGAAATGGTTAGGATTAATGACCACTAAAAAAACATCCTCAAAATATATTATCACTTGTTCTTTTCATTTTTTTTAATATTTATCCAATATATTGTTTTCTAGAAACCTCTGAAAAATAAAATAGAAACCGCCAATGAATACTCTGAAAATAAAACATAGTAAAACCACCATTATATAATTGAAACCACCGCTAAAGGACTAGTAACTATGAAATACGTGGTGGTTTTTGAAACCACCATGATACTAATATGAGGGGGTTTAAACTGCCACTAATCTACAAAAAACCCACCACTACTTCCTTTTTTTATATTGTAAATATTTTCTATCATTTCCCAAAATGACACCATAAATTAATATCGATATGATAATTTCAAAAATGATTTTTATTTTATAAAATGAAAATTAAAAAAATTAAAAAAAAATTATTTTAATATTTTATCAAAAAATCTATAAAAATTATTTTTAAGGAAATTGTTTTTTATAGAATAAAGAATATTTATTATATTTTAGTTCCTATTTATTAAAAATTTGTAAGTATATTTCTATTTATTAGAACATTTATATATGTTCCATAAATTACTTAATACTATTCATATCCACCAATTTAACTTCTAGGTTATATCGATCACATTTAAATAAAAATACCTTAAAATTATATCATGGTTTGATTAAAATTAGTGATTCATGGTGAATATGCTGTTAAGAAAAATGTTCTATTAAAATTTTAGGGGGTCTCATTATACACAATATAAATGAATTTATTACTCATAATTAAAACTTGTGATTAGTAATCAAGGGTTTGATATCTGAAAATTATTTTTTGGGAAACTCGTATTGTAAAAAGAGTTGATAAAACTACCTCTTAAAAGAGGGAAATGGAAATATGATGGTCATATGGAATAACACATGGCTAGGATTCCAGTAAGATAAAATTTGTGTAATGTGAAAATATGTACATGGAAGAAATACATAAATAATTAGGGAGAGTGAAAGAGATAATTAATCAAAAAAAGTGAATGATTAACGTAATGTTAAAAATCACAGAAACATAAATTTTCAACGAATTAAAAGTCGGTTGGTTCATCATATATGAATGTAATAGGATAACATTTTTATTTCATGGACCTTTTCCTTTATTATGGGTATTCATTTTCTATGAAGATAGGGATCCCATGAAAATATACTTACTTCATATATTATTATTTCATACCTAAAATTTATTCTTTTTGTTGGGATTTGATAAATTTACACTTCACTAATTACTCTAAATAAAAAATATTCAACATAATTTTTTTAAGTTTCTAATGCACTAAAATTAACATTTAATGGATCATAAGTTGCATAAAATTGTAACAATTTTTTCCTCATATATTTATTTAAACAAAAATGGTTAGCATAATGTAAGATAATACTAAAAATTAATATGAATATATTAATCTTAGAAATTCATTAATAAAACCAAAAGATTTACATATATCATTATATAAATAAATAACACTATATACCAAATATTTTCAATAACCTCAACATGAATGTTGGTATTAACCTTAAAGGTTATCTCATACAATTTATGTTACATCTTTAAAAACATAATTACATTATTTATATATAATCCTTTACATTAAAAAAAATTTATATATCTCCCAACCAAATAAAATTTTTCCCTAAATATAATTAATTGCCTAAAAATGCTAAAAAAATTGTTATGATAAAATATATTTCCAAAAATAAACCTTATATTTATCCACCAAAAAATTAATGAAAAAAATTTCATACTTACTAGTATACCACATAGGTTAGTGGAAGGCACTTCACCCATATAAAACTTTGTTGGTGGGTTCAACCATTGTGGCCTTAAAGAATATGATAGGTTGTTTCCTGAATTAAATAATGTTATTTTTATAAACCTGTACTAATATAATTACAATAATGTTCCCAATAATATTATGAAAATCTTCAAAATAACATCATTCATTAAATTAGTTTGTAACCACTTAGGTTTTCTATATATCTTATTTTTTCAATAAAATCAAATAATATTAATGGAATATTATTACCTTAACATAAATTAAATGAACAAAACTAAAGGTTACCAACACCTTTGAACATATTTACACCATGTATAAAGGAATTGTTCCTCAAATAACTTTTTTTTCTAAATCCCACACTAAACCCAGGGTTTATATAACGAAAAATACCTACAAAATACTCTAAATAACTTTTATTTTCTTAAAAAAACCTAAAAAGCAGTATTTATTCTTTTGAACTTATGATAAAAATTATAATTATCATCCCAAGGAACATTAGGTTTATCCTAGGTCTTCCAGAATTAACATGAATTCATGTCCTTTATGATGGTTCATAAAGAGCCTATGAATTTCCAAAGCATATCCATATGGAGTGTCAAACTCTTTGTTCCTCAAAGCCCATTATCACCCAACAGGTGAAAATAGATTAAATGGTCAATTAAAACCTTTCAGAGTTATTAACCAAAGGTACACCTATGCTAGAGTCACATCCACTAGTTGTATCTAGATAATTATATAAATGCTGGGAAACTAGTAACTCAAAATTTCCCAATATTCTATGATATTTTCCAATACAAATAATTATCTTTATACATTACCCTAGGGATTTCAAAAAAATATTATCATATTTTTCAAATGTTAACTAAACCATTTCTCTAATACCAAATATAATGACCCAATACTTTTACACATGTTATTACATGATTTTTAAAATAAAAAATCCATTAATTATAACCCAATAATAAAATGGACTATATCTTTATAAGTCTAGGATTATAATACATTGAAGTGATAATAAAAAAAAGTTATATTATGTTATCTATAATAATCTCTTAAATCCTTTTGAGCTTATAAACTTCAAGTGATAACATGGGTAAAACATAGTTAAATGGGGTGAGAGTAAAATACCAATAAGGTAATAAAAATGATAAGAAACATAACATCTGAGTAAAATTTATAACATAATATCATAAAATATAAGTCTTGAGAGTAATAAATTGGATGCATAACATATGTAACAAGGTATCATAAGCTCATGGAATCATAGAAAATGTGACAGAAACATATAACATGACAGAACCATGAGACAACACTAACTGACTATAAAATATCCCATGGTGTAAAAAGAAATATAGTGGATTAGGTTTCCTTAATATTCCCACAACTAAGGTATCATGATACTAAAAACATTACCTAGTAAATTGGAGTGCTATTTTGGAACACCCATCATATAAGCTATATCGGGCTCACTCGATGCTATATTGGAAATCCCATCAGAATATGTTCATGAATTCAATGTTTAAAAATTAATAAATAATAATGAATAACTTGAGAATTACCCATTCAAATAAATTGGGTTGAATAATAATTTCAAAAATCATTAAAAAAATAAATCACATAATGAATTCTTTTGAGAGATGAACATATGGAATGTATTACCCCATTAAAGTGATGGAGAATAATACAGATATATATGCGAGAGACATATATAAAAAATTTAAAATCAATCCATTAAATCACTGGTTTTAGTCATTGATGAAAATTTCTTTAAAATAATAAATGGAATACTTCTTGATAAAAATGCACTTTTCACTTCATTTCTACATCATCCAAATCTTAAAAATTATAAAATAATATAGATAGCATTGCATTTAAAAGGAACCTTGGAAACATTTAAAGGATGGTTGAAAGAGTTAAGTGGTAATTATGGAGGTTGAATAATTACATATTATAATGTTTATAATAAACAATCATTTCACACTATTTTCAAAAGCATTAAGAGCTTCCTCATTTGGATAATGAAAAAAAAATATTCCATTCAAATCAATTCATAAAAATTCCAACATGGGTAAAAATAAATTTAATAACATTTTTCTAAATTTTAAATCATAAATCCCCTGAATGATGTAAATGAAATTTAAATTAAATATCATGAACTATGAAGTATTACTGATATAATATATAAAAGTGAATTATATACTCCATTTAAAAAAATAAGGTGCACTAAAGAACATGTGTCTCGGAGAATGAAGATTTAATATTAAAACCCTCACCCTAAGTCTAGAATCCAATGTCTATGAATTTTATCTCATGTATTATAAACACATTAAAATTTATTTTTTCATAATAACCTCTTACTATTTTGATAACATTATACTTAAACCATTGAACTCATTAATTTTAACGAACAATTTAGTTACTTATTCAATTATATCCACGTCAGGTGTTTTGAGGATGTTGGGTTCATAACTTTAAAACAACATTGATGTGTTGAGTTCAGTCAAATGGGTCATTGTTATATAATATATATAATAATATACATGAAATAATTATTATTTTTATACTTAAACTATACTTTAAAACCCAACTAAGGAATATTTTATGAAAAATTAACAATTATACAATCATAGAAATGGTAAATCATACATACACATGAGAAATGTTTCCATTTTTCAAATATCTTAATGGGAATAAGGTAAGTATCATTTTAACATTATATAATTATCAATATATTATAAATATAATATTTTATTATTTAAATAAACATACATATACCATCCATATTACGCAGTAATAAAAAAATCACATTAGTTTGTGAGGTTGTAGTCCACTGTACACATGAACGATGCTATAATTTTTCAATGGATGGTATGGTAAGAAGGAATATGATATAATATTTTTAAATAATTATTAATATGTAATGAATGTAATATATAAAAATTAATTACACCATCAGGGACATTCATGAGAGGTGATTATGTAAAATGAATTACACCAGTTCATGAGGTGGTTCTCATCGTACAAATAAACAATGGTTTCATTTCCTATTTGATGGAAGTGGAGATGTATTTAGAATATACAATTAATTTAATTAAATAATTGTACAATATACATAATTGTGTTATTATATCATCATAATTGAGAAATATTTTAAGGATTTGGATGAAGAAATAAAAAAAAAGATTCTTGGGTAAGAATGATACATCTTCTTCAAACCACATATTTTGGATTATACCTAATGGTTTCATATATTACATTTATGATCAAAAAAGGATTAGATAAATTTTTAAGGTAAGTAAAGATGGTATTTGGTGATGTTTTTTTTTAAATCTAAATGTTTTTTATTTTTGTAAATGAGAGGAGATGAGGTTCCATTTTATAAGTTAGAGGGAGTGGTGTTCTTGTAAATACCCCAAACCATTCAATAATTGGAAGTCACTCTCTAGAAACGTGACTCAAAAATTAACAAATAATGGGTTTTATGAGTGATGTGGTCAATAAGAACCCCCAAAATTATGAAATAAACATTTTTTAAATATTTTACTCTTTTTACCTCTTCAGTTTAACCCCTCTAGTGAACCATTTTTAACAATAAACATGGTAATTCATTTCTACTATTTTTACTATCCATTATAAAAAAATTAGAAGAATATATTATATAATATAAATTATTTTGATTAAAAATATTAATTTATTTTGAAAAAAAATATATTCTTAAAAGTGGTAGAATTTAATTTAATACTAATCCCATAGACGTGTCCAAAAAATGGCTTTCTATGAAATTCATTTTTCAAGCATTGATCGGTATTAAAATAAATATATAATAATTTATACCATTTAAATGAATTAAAACTAATTTTTTATATATATAATTTATATATTACATTTATGTAATGGGTTATTTTAATTATTTAATGTTGACAGACATTGTTCACTTTGAAACAGTTTTCATAAAAAATGCGATTTATATCCAAAAAAATGAATTATTTTAAAATAATGTATTGTGATGACTTAAATGTAATTAATTCTTTTAAATTTATCTAAAAATTACTTATATTAATTTTAATTCATATTAAAGGAATAATAATACTTTTAAATTTAATAATTTATTAAAAAGAAATGATAGTTTTACCAAATATCGTCATTTTTTACTATTCACTGAAAAATCTATATTTTTCAAAAAAATCCAAAAATTTTACCATAAGTTAATATATATATGATTATTTAAAAAATAATTTTAATTTAATAATGTTTTTTATAATTTACCAGAAAAATTATCATATATTTTCGTGACAAGAAATAATTTTTTTATGAAATCTTATTTTTTGTAAAATAAAATATCATTATTAAAGTTGAGTGCTTATTGATAAAGAATTTGTAAATAAATCTATATTGAGTAGTACCTTTATATATTTTTCATAAATCAGTTAATATTATTAATACACACTAATTTATCATTCATGTTTAAATAATTTTATTTTATTATTTTGTGGTGTTCATATAATGTGAGTGTTGCATATCAAATATGAAATCAAGCATAGCATTATTTTAAATTATTGTGGTGTTAGAAAGTTGAAAAAGAAATATTGAAATCCTAACTTCCATTCCATATACTACAAGTGTTATGAATTTTAGATCATTTTGAAACATGACAATTTTTATCGAGGTTCATTAAGGATTTTAGAAAGATAGTTTTACCATTATCCCATTTTCTTAAGAAATATACTAAGTTTATTTTTGGATGATTCTTACAGGAAATATTTTATTGAGTTGAATTGAAAATAACTTCACCACCAGGGACCCAAACACACACTTGGGAACACCCTTTTAGCTAATTTTTTATGCTTCATATTTTTTTCTAACAATCCTTACATAGAGGATTGAAGGAAATATCCATAAGTAGCTCATGCGTCCAAGACGCAGACACTTCCCAAATCAATTTCACAACTACTAATAATGAATTTATTATAATTTTTTTATTGATATATACCAACACCAACTTATTTTAATAATCCAAAATCATGTTTATCTTATTATTAAGGATCTATATGTTTTCTATAGGAAAAGAGTGTATAAGAAAAAAATCACAAAACTGGATAAGTATACAGCTTATCATGACACTTTACCATCTGAAGGTTAGGTGACCATAACACCTGACCACACATTATGTTTCAACTTAATCTATACATAGAAACTAAATACCATGAGACAGATGAACTAAGTATAATTCTTGACCTCCCTACAATAATAATGTAACCTTACCACAAGAAAAAATTCACTTTACCACAAGAAGCACTCCACATTACCACAAGAAGCAAGCCACCTTACCATAAGAAAGAAAATACTTGAAATCATAGATAAATTATTTTTCCATTACAAGGTATGTTTAAATATTCAAAGTGACATATTTTTAGTATGTTTCAAATGTAGTGAGAATATGAATGAAAATATTAATGCATAAAGTTGTCATCTTACCGCATGAAGTGTTGAGATGACTTCATGTTTAGATGTTCTGACCACCAAAAGTAAATGAGCTGATAACCCCACCTTTACACATCAGCTGACTATGAAATGTTCTAGTTTTGTGAGATGACCATAATTTTGAGTGAAGTTAGGTATCATGTCTAAAATAGCATAATATCCTTTCAAATTTCTAATGGCTCGTTTGGGATGCATAAATTAAGAATCAAAGCCTTTAATGAAGCATAATAATTCTTCAATGGAATCCTCTAATGAAGATATCTTTAAGGAGAATCACTCAATTAGAAATAAAATTATGATTAATTGCTACTAAGAAGATTATGAATTACACAATAATTATATATAATTTCTATAAGAACACCTTCTATGAAATATTGTTTTTTTAGAATTACCAATAATCTTGTTCGAGTTTCCTCCAATGACAAAATCAAGGACTATGAACACCAAAATAAATATGGATCAAGACACACCTCTTTTCATATCTCTTTTTCATTCCACTATGTGATTTTCTTTTGATTAGTGAGATATTATACTCTATTTATATATTGATACTGTCTCTTATTCATAAATGGGAGTATCCCTGACACAGTCTCCAAAAATTATTTTATTTATATTCCCACAAATAACTAATTATGTTTTTTTCTATGTCTGAGTATTTTTTTCATCCCACATATAATTATGGAAGTGGTTTTGTGTCTAAAAACCATGCGTCCAATTATTTGTAAAACACTATCTATATTATGTATTATTTTATTATTATAATAAACATCTTGGTAGCAAGTTATTTCAATTGGAGGGGATTAAGTCTCAACTTGAGTTTGAATCCCTTTTTTATTATGTTTTTTTAAAAATATGTTTCTATTTCCAAATTTCAAAGTTAAAATTATATATATTATTAAAATCTATAAAGAAAACATTACTTAGATAGTTCATCTTAATTTTTACTTATATAAATTGTGTGGATAAATATTTTGGTTTCAATAGATAAAATGACTTCAAATATTATTTTAACCAATCGTTAATCCCACTCTGAGAAAATATTTGAAATATAAAACTTATATACTTTAACTATATTAATTATTTAGGAATATTTATTAATTTACGGGTTTAGATTTAAATTATATTAATAGAAGTTTTTATTAGGATCTCAATTCACACCCTTATTTTGTTACCCACTCTGACCAACAATTGATATATGTGGTTTCTCCAATATCTTTTCATGTGTGATTTAGTTTTCATTTAAAGATATTAAATGTACATTATATCAAAATTTAATTATTTATAGATAATAAAAGACTTAGGGAATCTGCTACATATAGGCCTCCTTATTTAAATGCAACTAACTATTCTCACATGAATATTAGGATGATAATTTTCTTAGAATATGTGTTTTGATATTTGGACATTAATTAAAGATAAATATGATATAACTCAAACTACTAGGGTTACCTAGATTCATTCATGTAAAAGTGCCTATAATATTAATAGTAAATCCATGAATTATTTATATTATTCTTTTTGTGAATATTAATTTAATATAATACCATCATGTCCCACTACCTTTGAAATCTAGGATGTTGTAGCTATTTCTCATGAAGGACCATCTAATGCTAATGAAATTCACTTAAACACCCACACTAACAAATAAAATACATCGAATATGAATCATGAATATTATATAGGTGATATGTAACTTATTTTTAATGAGAAAGTAAATATGATTCACTCACTTGGGAAGAAAATAATTTACCAATATCATGTTATGTGACATCTCAAAATACTATAAAAAAGATGGAGAGAAAAATATGTGCCGATAAAATAATTTTGTGACAATAGTACACTTGTTATAAAAGAAATTATTTCAAATCTAATGATGTATGAATAAGAACAGAAAGTGAACATGGTAGAAGTGGATAAACCAAAATGAAAATCTGTAACTTTCAAAACCACTACTATAAAAAATAGAAGATAATGGGTGAAAACTCAAGTGATGAAGAGTTACCGACTAAAAGTGATTATAAAATTTCCCACTTTTCAAAAATATTCAATAAATTTTACAAATATAATAAGTTCCTTAAGAAACCAAGTTATAGAGGAGAGTATAATAATATAGGTAATTGGATAAAATATTGGAAAAAGGATAATTATGTAATTAAGATAGTCTTTTATGAATGCAAGAGAAAAGGCCATGCCAATGCTGATTATACTAATTTTAAATTTTAGAATAAATATTATGGTGAAGATAAGAGGTATAAGAAATCTATTAATGAAACTTGGAGTTCTTCTATAACATCTTGAGTTTTAAGAAAGAAGTACTATGTTCAATAGCATATATGATACGCTATATCGAGCTTAAATGAACACCTAAATATTATTATTTAAATGTAAACCTTATAACCATAGAATTGGAATGAAATTAATGAATAGTTTTAACTGATCAAAGAAAATATTTTTTACACATGTATTTAATTAATTCTTTTGGTAAAAATTATTTATAAATGAAAATAAACCCCTTTTTAAAATGAAATGTTTTTATGAAAAACTATTTGAATGCAAAGAAGCAAGTTTATAAAATAATAAACCCACTCATGATGAATTTTATTAATTAAATGTATATTTAATTTAATCAATTTAATATTTAAAATTAATCTTATATGTTATGTAGACTTGATATAAGAATAAATACAATTTTTCGAAAAAAAGATGTATTTTAAAAAAATGCAATTTTATTGCCTATTGATGGAGAACCCATTTTAAATATATTTTTTTGACACATTTATGTGTAATATTTGAAAAAAATAAACTTATTATTTGTAATTAAGAAATTAAATTTTACATTGGTTGAATTTTGGATATTTGTTCTGATTAAATTCATAATTTAATGAATAGTGAAAAATACTACAATTTTAATTCAAAACTAGCATTCCTTATAATTATTTTATATGGTTAGATTTTCCTTTTAATTAGTTTTAATATTTAATTGAATTATGTTTTTATCATTTAATCCAATTGTGGTAATTTAAGGTAATTTCCCATTGAAATTAGATATAAACACATGTCAATATTTTGATGGTTTTTACTTTTAAAATCACGTTTTCTCGTTTTGACAATGGGGATTAATTTTAAATTAATTATTGAAACTTCTCTGTTTTAAATTTGAAAAATGGATTTTATATTTTGAATCATAATTTTAAAATTATATAAATAGGTCCCTTTTATTTTTTGGACATTTTGAATAGTTACATTAGTATTTATTTACCATGGTTAAAGGATAAATCATATAAGGGTAAAAAATATAATAATAATATAAAAATACCATAAAACATTTCTAAATTCTATTGTATGATATATTTCCAACAAAGAAAACCCTTGGGAAGAAAGTTTGGCCTTTGAATGCCACATGGGTTTGATTATGACACATATAACTTTTAATTTTAAAGTAAAGGA
Organism: Viscum album; assembly: GCA_963277665.1. Taxonomy (NCBI): domain Eukaryota; kingdom Viridiplantae; phylum Streptophyta; class Magnoliopsida; order Santalales; family Viscaceae; genus Viscum; species Viscum album. The sequence goes on from OY728138.1 coordinate 2,138,561,635, forward strand.
AAATATGTTATAAACATATATATTTTTACTCAAACAATTTTAATATGGATTTATATATATAATATATTCTACTATAAATAATCATTATAAATATAGAAATATTTAGTACATAATGTTATTTTATTTACAAATTTTAGACATTAAATAATTAAATTTAATCAGGACACAATGATGATGCAGTGATTTTATATTAATGAAGGAATCAAATAAATGATATTATAAATATTAAAATAAATATTATATGACATAATTTATGTCAAACACAATATTTTTAGTGGATTATTACTTGTCTAAATACTATTAAATTCTTTGTTTCAAAGATATATCTCTATTGGGATTTTATTTAAATTCAGTAAAATGATTTTTTTAAAATTGACATAATTTATGTTTTATAAAAATAATAATTTATTAAATTATTTAAAAATCATAAAAATATTTTAACATCACCAAGTGACTATTATACGGTCTAAAATTTTATTAAGTGTAAAATTATGGTAAATTTACCCCAAATAAGTAAAATTATTAGCCTCTTAATATTTTAAATTTTGTTAGCATAATTAAAATTAAATGAAAATAATTAATGGTAAACCGAAAAGATAAAGTTTAAAATAAAATCCATACATGTCAAAAATTATTGGATGTAATTATTTTAAACTATACTGATATAATATTGTATATATAAAAATTTGGATCCTTTTTAAATAAAAAAATAATTTATATTAATTTAATAATTTAAGAGTTTTCAAGGGTTCTTCCCTCTCCGATAAAAATGCACCCTCTCCTCTAATACTCATGCTTCAATAACCCTTTGGTTACACCAATACCTAAAAAAACCTCTTCCACGAATCCCTCCCCTAATATTGGAAGCCTCTATTAGGGCAGAATACTTCCCAAGGAAGCCTTCTGGTATAATCCAAAAGAGGTTACCTGATTAAGAGGTAAAGCCTTCTCTTTTTTTTAGTTTTGTTTCCATTCTCGACTCCCTAAAATCTTATTATTCTATTATTACATAAAAAACATCATCCTAAAAAACTAGGATGTTTCTATTATATTTCATTGATCTACATTTATACACATCTCCATTTAATGGGTAACAAACATATTATTTCTGTGTACGACAAACTAATGCCTCTCTAAACGATGATTGTTCAATTTTTCTCTATCACCTTTCATGCTGGCCATTATAATGGAAACTATTTTACATATGATATATATTATATTTATATTTTCTCTATAATTCGATAATTTTTATTTAGAATATATCTTTATGCTTTCTATGTTGTATAAGTATGATAATTTCTTTGGAGTAAGTGTGGACTACCTCATTCATTCAATGAGTGTGGACTACCTCCTCCTCAAAATGATGTGACTCGTTCCCGCTATACATGGAACATATAAAGGATATTTTTATTAAAAATATGAGATATACATGAAATTAATATAATAAAGTTATTATAATATACATTTATATCATTTAATTATTATTCTTTTAATAATAGAAAGAAATGAATGTAGCATTCATGCATACGTACACCCTACCGTCACCATCAATGGTGCATTTCATTTATTATCCTCAAATATTATGGATATTTTAAATAAATATATAATGTATATATATGATATTTAAATCATGAATAATATTATTTATATTATATACTTTTGACCACAAGGATAATTTACATCAAAATAAGTTCATTTACGACTCAAGTATCAAATATCGACAAAACGACCGATATGAACTAATATAATTATGTAATTTATATCACATGGTAATAAGTATATAAATGGAATAATAAATATGAAAAAGGTTTTAAATCAAGTAGAAATTAATGTTAGTTTATTATTCAGGAAAATAAATAATATACAAGACATGTTAGACTCAATTTAAGGGAAATCTTAACTCAATATTCATTCATTGAGTTAAATATCCATGTAATTTGTTTAGATTCTCCAAGAATATGTGTGAATGAACAATAATTGTTTCACACTTAAAATAAACATATATAGGATTTATTTATATTTTTCACACATAATTATATCATTGTATTATCCTTAAACTGAGGATATGATCTTTGTAAGGGACTTCGTGTCAATCTTCTTTCATTGAGGCATATTTTTATATTATGGCCCTTTATTATCCTATAAGGTGTATATAAAAAAATTTGATATTATATATCATGAAATAATATATTATTATGACATTTAATGTTTTAATTAATGTTAGTCTTTAATTATTTGTATTTATTTGTTTCTCAAGTGGCAAGGGACTCTTTAACTGAAACATATTTTTAATGTTTTAAATATTTATTTTTCTAAAACCATATATTTCTTGTCTATGTTTTCAAAATAGTTTCTATGATTTTATTTATATGTAAAGGAACGTTTTAAAATTTTAATTTCTTTTAAAAGTTTCATAGTGGTATGGGATACATTGATTAAAAAATCTCATTATTAAAAGTTTTAAAATGTTAATTTCTTTCAAAAGTTTCAAAGTGGTATGAAACACTATGATTCAAAAGTCTATTTATTAAATGTTTTAAAAAAAGTTTGTAAAAATATTTAATATTTCAATATATTGAAATTATTTTTTGTGATTTCAAGTGAAATGTTATGAGTGATATGTTGAAAATTTCAATATTTTTTGTATTATGATTATATAATCGTACTTAGACATTTGGTGGGTAGTTACATGATAAACTAAAGATGAGTGGTTACATGATAAAAAAAGTCAGGTTTTTCAATGATAATCTAAGGATGTGTAGTTACTTTATAACCTTAAATGCATTGGGTATGGAAGTCGGTTGTATGGATATTCTATTTAGTGATATCTGTGAAAGTTGAATGTAAGGTTATTCCATTTAAGTATGTTTATGTCCCAAGCTACCTTTATATGTTATATGTTTCTTTCTATGTGTTTATAGTAATATTTAGGTTTAAAAAAGGTAATGTAATGATCTTATATTAAGTGAATATTATTTACTATATAAAGGTGAGAAGTATTACTTTCTGATAAAAGTGTTTGTGGTTTTCATGTTTATGAAAGTATAACAATTTTTCTTCTTTTTGTATCCCTTACTAATCATTTTGTGCTCATCCCAAGTTTTTGAAAAAAATAGGTATTAAGTTTGGTAAGGACAAGAAATATTCCATGATTAAAGTATTGGATATGTCACTTGAAAATAAGTCAATTTTTATTTTAAAAGGGTTTCCTATTGTGAAAATTGGTACTGAGTATAAGTGTCTACTTGAAATGTATGAGTTTACTACATAATATTTTTTTCATAATTATCTAAAATTCTAAACATAAAAGATCATTGAATGTGAATTCTAGATCAAAAACTCTAGAATAGGATATGTTTAAAGTCAGATCTTTATAGTTAGTATCATAGGATGGTTTAGATAACTTTGGAGATTATGATGTTTTTTAAAGAGTTTTGGATATCATTATGGGTTTATAATTTTAAGGTTGGTCATAAGTTCATTGTCTTAGAAATCACTTTTGATGATTTATGTTATCAAACACTATGGTGACTAATGGTATTTTTGGATACATTCAACTTTGAGGAAATTATGGTTTATTAGTTTTTGGGATGCAAAATGAGAGGTATGAAATAACCTTTGAGGTTAAAATATGTTATTGTAAATTTTGTGGTCCTTATAATATTTTTGTAATATTTTAAGAATATATATTGTTTTTGAAAAAGGAAAAATTGCAAGATGGGTGACAACTCATCACATCCGGTAAGGCCATGGGAATTGAACCCACAACCAAAGGGAGACAAGGGTGTATCACCTACCATTGGCCTACGTAATGTCCATGGTTTGTAAGAATCTTTATTTTTAGTTAAAATATTTTATGGAATAAGATGAGTTTGATTTTGGGAACTTTAGTTTTATCAAATTGATATCCTTGGTATTGGAAAATGATATGGGGATTGAGTGATACATGTTATTTTGGAAGACATTCACTATTTTGGGAACCCTATATGCCTAAGAGAAATAGAATACTATGGAATTTTATTTGAGGAGTAATGGATGAATTTTATTTTGGAAGAATCTATGTTTTTATAAAGGACATATGATGATTCAGGTTATTTATGGAAGCGATTAACCAATATTGTAGAAAATGTGATTAGTTGATATCTTTTTGTTATGAGACATTAAGAGTGTTTGATGTTATTTCGAGACTAATGTTAAAAGATTTCTTGGATGCCTATGTTATCAAATCTTTTTAATATTTGTTTTTCAATATTATGTTGGATTATTTTGATGAATTTTAAGGGAAATTATTTATCAAATCATCTTTTTTAATCATTTGATATTACTGTTTAATTTTGGATATTTAAAGATATTTTTCTTCAAACAATGGTTTATTATTTTCAAAACAATATCTGATTTTATCCATACCATTTGGTTTTTCGTTAATATTTCATGGAAATATTAATATATATCTAATTTTATATGGATTATGTGATTTAAAATAAGTTCATTCTAGTTCTTTAGGTATGACCAAGCCATATTGAATACTAAAAGTGTGGAAGAAATATGGGTTTGTTGTATAAATTTTTTAACGGATGAAACTCTACTTGAAAAGTAAGTATGTTTCCTTATGTTTTTATTCAATCTCTTAAATAAATTACTCAGCTTTACAAAAAGAATATTAAATAAATCATTTATGTTTACTTTTCCTACTATAAAATCAATGACTTTTTAACCAATAAAAAATTTATGGTTTTGTGATAGTTAGATTTCTTCTATTAATTTTTTCTATCACTCTATATTAGAAATTGATAGTTGTTTTTTATTCCATATCAGTGCTTTTCTACGTGTAATACTGTTATATGTTATCTTTGGTGACCTATATACATTCTTTTCTCTCTTATAAAGTGGAATTTTTTAATCCTTTTTTTATGTGGGGTTGTAATAAAGGTATTTTAAAAAGTAATATCAGAGTTACTGACCACAAATTAAAATTGTGAAAATTAAATTTATTAAAGGTGGGAGGATGTAACATCCTGATTTTTAAGAAAGAAATACTATGATCAACAGTGTTCATGATATGCTACATTGAGGTAAATGTACAACATAATATTATTATTTGAATGTTATCATTATAACCTAGCCATTGGAATGATGGGAATGAACAATATTAATTGATTAATGAAAACATTTTTCCCACTGTATTTAATTAATGATTTTGTGATTAATTATTTTTAAATGAAAGTAAAGCCCTTCTTAATAATGAAATGTTATTCTGAAAAACTATTTAAATGAAAATAAGTGAGTTTCTAAAATAATAAATACACAATTGATGTATTTTATTAATTAAATAGGTATTTAATATATTCAATATAATATTTAAAATTCATCTTATATGTTTTCTAGAAAAGATATAATAACCAGTTCGATTTTTCGAATAAAAGAAGTATATTAAAAAAATGTAGTTTAACCACCTATTAATATAGATCCCATTTTAAATATAGTTTGGGAAACTTTTATATGTTATATTTGACAAAATAAAAATACTCATTAGAATCGGGACATAAAATTTTATTTCGGTTTATTTTTTGGTATTTTTCTGGTTAAGTCCATATTTTAATCAATAGTAAAACATACTATAATTTTAATTCAAAACAACTTTTACATCAATTTTTTTATATAGATAGATTGTCCTTTTAATTTATTTTAAAGTGAAATTAGATTATTTTTTTATAATTTAACTCAATTTTGGTCATTGTGGGTAATTTCACATTGAAATTAGATATAAACACCTGTTAATCTTTTGATGGTTACTACTTTTAAAAACTTGTTTTCTCATAATGACAAAGGGAATTAATTTTAAATTAATTAATTAAACTTCTCTATTTTGATTTTTTAAAAATGGATTTCATTTTTTAATAATATGGTCAAAATTATATAAATAGGTCCCTTTTATTATCGGACATTATGAATAGTAAAATTAGTAATTATCTTTATGTACCACGATTAAAGGGAAAATCTGGTAAATGAGGGTAAAAAATAATATTATAATAATATAAAACTACCTAACATGTGTATGAATCATAAAGGATGAGATATGGATAACCCATACAACCCTTGGGAAAAAACGTTGGTCTTTTGAAGCCACTTGGGTGTGATAATGACACTTATGACATGTAATTTTAAAGTAGAGGAAAATATGTTATAAACATATATCAATATACTAAAACAATTTTAATATGGATTTTTATAAGTTATATAATAGTCTATAAATAGTAATTAGAAATATAAAAATATATCGTAAATTCTGTTATTTTATTTATAATTTTTATACATTAAATAATTATATTTAATTATGACACAATGATGATGCAGTGATTGCTTTATTAATGAATGATTCAAATAAATGATATTACAAATATTAAAATAATTATTATTTAACATAATTTATGTCATAGACTACATCTATAGGTCAATATGACATTTTAAAATACTATTAATTTTTTTCTTTTTGATGTTATCTCTCTATTTAGATTTCATTAAAACTCAATAAAATGAGTAGTGTAAAATTGACATAATTGATGTTTTATAAAAAATAATAAATTATTAAATTATTTAAAAATCATAAAAGTATTTTAAAATCCCAAATTGACTATTATAAGGTCTAAAATTCCATTCACTATACAATTATGGGAAATTGGTCTCGTATAAGTTAAATTTCCGACCTCTTAATAATTAAAATGTTGTTACCACAATTAAAATTAAAACAGAATAATTATGGGTAAAATAAAAATATATGTTTTAATATAAAATCAATACATGTAAAAAAATTATTGGATGAGGGGATTTTTACATATCCTCATCTTATATTTGACATATCTCGAGTGGGATCATTTTTAAAAAAATTATAATTTATATTAAATTAATAATTTAAGTGTTTACAAGGGCTCCCTTTACCTCCCTATAAAAGGGACCCTATGTTCTCTAATACTCATGCATCCAGAAACTTTTGTTTTATCCAATCCCTACCCAAAATTCTTCCTATAATCCCTCCCAAAATCCTAGAAGCCTACCTTAGGTCAGAAAGCTTTCGAGGGAAGCCTTTCGGTATAAACCAAAAGAAGTTACCAGATTAAGAGGATACACCTTCCCTCATGGTTTTTAGTTTCATTTACATTATCCACTCCCTAAAAACTTCTCATTCTATAATTACATAAAAATATTATAAAAAATATTCTATAATTTTTTATGTTGTTTTTTGAACCTACACTTACACGCACCTCCATTTAATGTGTAACGAACATATTGTTTCTGTGTACGACGAACTACTGCCTCACTAAACGATGATTGTTCAATTTACCCCTATCACATCTCATGGTGACCATAATAATAGACACTATTTTACATATGATATATATTATATTTATATTTTCTATATGCTTCTATAATTTTTATTTATAACTTACCTTTATACTTTCCATGTTGTGTAAATACGATAATTTAGTTTGAGGAAGTGTGGACTACCTCTTCCTCAAAGCAATGTGACTCGTTCCCACTATACATGGAACATATAAAGGATGCTTTTATTAAAACTGTGAGACATACATAGAATTAATATAATATAAGTACTATAATACACATTCATATCATTTAATTATTATTATTTTAATATAACAAAAAATGAATGTTGCCTTCATGTGTACGTACGACCTACCATCTCCATGAAAACTGAATTTCATTTCTTATATCCAAATATTATGGATAATATCAAAACATATATACTATATATTTAATATATTTAAAAAATAAATTCTATTTTTTAGATGATATAATTTTTCTTAAATGGACAATTTACATCAAAATAATTATATTTTTTACTCAAGTATAGAATATAGACAAAACAACTGATATGAACTTAAATAATTATGTAATGTTTATAACATAGTAATAAGTTATATAAAAGGAATTGTAAATATGAAAAAGGTTCTCAAAAATTTCTAAATTAACTTGTGTTTATTTTTCAAGAAAAAATAAATGTACTAGACAAGTCAGACTCAATGCAAGGGAAATCTTAACTCAGTCTCCACTCATTGAGTTAAATATCCATGTAATTGGTTTGGTTTTTCCAATATTATATATGAATTACCTCTGATAGTTTTACACTAAATATTTCCATATATTTAATATATTTGTATTTTTTACACATAATTATGTTATTAATTTATCCATAATCTAATGGTAGTATCTTTGTAAGAGACTTCATGTAACACCCTGATATTTTATGAAAAATATTCTTATAATTTCATTAATTTCTTGTGCTACACCAGGATTACCTTGCGTTATACGCAACACCGTATTAGCTTGTAGTATACGCAACACTATTCTTGGATCGTGTTACACACAATTTTGATAATAGTTATTCTACGCAACATTGAGTATATATATATATATATATATTCAATGTATAAATGAAATATGGTTGGATTATGTTATACGAAACAACGAAGGATTCTTGCACAGCACGCAACCCTGACTTGGCTTGCATTACACACAATCACGACCTTCCTCGATAGCGTGTGTTGTACGCAATACCGGGTTTTACTAAACAACGATATATTATTATAATATTATTATGAACTAGCCATTATGAATATTATTAACTAAGTTTTTAATCTTATAACATTATTATTTGTCTTACACATTTTCTAAAACATGGTATAAGAACAAAATAAATTTTTTGGGTAAAATAAGTATTTTTCAAAAAAATGCAGTTTTGCCGCCTTTTGATGGCGCACCAACTTTAAATCTAGTTTTTGACATGTTTATAAGTTCAATTTGACAAAATAAAATTCTTCTTTAGAATCATAAAATAAAAAATTTCTTTGGATAAATTTTTCATATTATTCTGGTAACTTTCATATTTTGATGAATAGTAAAAACACGCTATATTTTAATTAAAAACAACTTTTTTCATCGCAATAATCTATTTGGTTAAATTATAATATTGAATGGTTTTAAAGTATAAATAGAATTTATTTTTACCATTTAATATAATGTATGTCATTAGCATTGATTCTACCTTGAATTCGTAGGATAAATCAATTCAATCTTTTGCAATGTTTTAAAGAAAAACACGTTTTCTTTCGACAACAGGATTAATTTTAATTTAATTTATGCAACTTTTCTGTATTGAATTTGGAAAAATGGATTCAATATTTGGAATCAGTGGGTCCAAATTATGTTAATAAGCTACTTTTTATTTTTGGGCATTGTGAATAGTAACTACGGTAAATTTTATTTACTATAGTTAAAGGTAAATCGGGTAATTAAGGGTAAATATAAGATTATAAAATTACCATAACACTTGGAAAACAACTATTGTATGGCTATAAGTAGACCCATATAACCTAAGGGTCGGATTAGATTCATTTTATGGAATTTTTCCATGAAAATAATTTAATTATTATTAAAACCGAAGAATGTGACAACATGTCACTTTCTTAAATCTTATAAGTATAATAATTTTATTTTAGTGATAAACTTCATGAAACTTCTAAAATAAATAGTTTCCAGAACTATAATACAATTATCTACATCATAGGAATTTATTTAGAATTTTTAGGGATTAAATAATTATCATTTATTATGACACAAAGATGATGCAGTAATTGTCTTATTATTGAAATATTGACATAATTGATGTTATAAATGCCCAAATAAATGTAATTTGAGACTTTTTATGACATAAATTAATTTTCTATGTTAATATGACATGTTATTACTGATATAAGTAACTTGGTTAGAACTTATCATTCGGTTATAAATTTTATAAAAATCATGTACCAAATAGTGTCAAAATTGACATAAATTAGTTTTTAAAACAAATATTATATTATTAATTGTTATTTAATTACTAAAAATATAAGGTTCGGAAAAATGACTTAGATAAGGATATATATATTAAAAATAACCAACTTGGGGTTCGTTTGTCTTGTTATTGTAAGTTTATTAACCATATAGTGTAAGAAAACAAAAAGACACGGTAAAAGTTAAATTATTTAACTTAGAGTTAAATCTAATTGATAAGGTTAAATTAATAACCTAAACTTGTCTAAATCCTATTGGATGGGATTATTGCGACCCATTCCCACTTTATATTCGAAATAAGACCCTTTGGAACCATTATAAACCGAATTTGACCTTAATATAAAATAATATTTTGAGATTTTCCTAAGGTGCCCCTCTCCTCCCTTATAAAAGGGAACCTCCTCCCTCTCCTCCTCACACCAATTTGAGAATTCAAGCTCGTCCAAACCCTCAAAAAAATCTCTTCTAGACTTCCCTAGTATCATCCTAGAGGTCCTGGTCTTCTTCAAAGACCATCCTTAGTTCTTTAAGTGGAGGTTAAGTGAAGGGGCGTCAAAAAGAGGTAATATCCATTACCGATCTTTTTCAATTTATTTCATCTTAAACTTCTTCTTATTTAGTTGTTTCATGATAAAGTAATAACATAAGTATTTATTATATACTGATATGTTATTATAAATATGAAACAACTCTAATTAACCTTCTATCCGTCCTACGGAAAAAGGAAATCACCGCGCGTGCGTACGTACGGAATACCGTCTCCACGCCGTGGTGTAATCTATTTTCCGCCACCACCTTAATTGAATGGGTATAATGGTGTAATGAGCAAATATATATGATTATTATAAAGTTATATTGATACTGAAATAGTATACATACACTTCAACACAATTCCATGACCATGGGAACGATATCATCACTCGTGCGTACGTACGGACTACCGTCTCCACAACGCGATGAGATTAATTCTCCACTTTAACCATTCATGAATGATTATAAAGTATATATAATAAGTAATAATGAAATATATGACATAATAATGATACTGGATTTATGTATATATATATTTATGTCATCTACTTAATTCCACTCAATTCAATAAGGAAACGAAAACAGCGTTCATGCGTACGTACGGCCTACCGTCTCCATGAACGGTGTATTTATTTCCATTTATCGATCCATTATATATATGTATATTCTAAATATATATTATATATAAATCATGTTTTATATTCTGTAATTAAGTAATCATGATCTAAGTAATCATATGAATAATTACAAGTTAAAACACGAACGACAAATGAGACGATTTTACCCAAAACGCTACTTTAACATGAATTTACAAAAGAACGGGTAATATAAAGTCATAAGTGAAACATATATGATATAATAACAATAAATATGATTCTTTAATAAGTCAATGACATTATTTGAATCATTATACAGGAGGTTCGGACACTTACGAAGCAAATCGGACCTAAGGTAAGGGAAATATCAAAATCTCATTTTTATCCGAGATTGTTTGTACTTTGAAATTTACTGGGGTGTATTTTATCATCCACATCCATGTTTCCTCAATATTTAATATTATTTCCATCCACCTACAATTTTTTAAATCCAATTTTACCCTTCGGTGAGTTTTTAGTAAAATATATGAAAGGAATATTTTGTCATTTTTCGTACGAGGTATTTTTTTACTTTTCCAACAAAAGTACAAGAAGAATGTTTTTTTTAACTTATACGGCATGAATGGATTTTTTAAACATTATTTCCAAGAATATTCCTTTAAAAGTTTTCAAGTTTATTTTTAATCAACTTCTTTAGTTTAAAATTTTATGACATGTTAAAAAAGGAAAATGTTTTTGAATTTGAAAGGATATTTTCTTCAAGAATGGAGTTCAAGTGTTTTATGAAAATTATTTTCCATATAAGATAATATAGGGTTCTGTTTATATCCCTATTATTACATTGATTTGATTATGTTATGATGGAATTATTTTTATGAATTCTTTTATCTTATATGAATTGTTTTATGATGTCATGATGTTTAAGATTCCCATTTTTATTACATGGGTTATGCAATGATGTATGATTTATGATTTTGTGGAACACATAAGAATGGTATCATTATGAGATGGGTGGGACCTATATCTCCCTCCAATGCATTGGGTAAAGATTCTATATCTCATGAGATAGACATGGCTGGAATGGTAGGTTACACCGGTTCAGTGAAACAGGACTGAAACGAGGAGTGAACTCGGTTCAGAAAAGGAATTTGTCCACTAAGATAGTCTTGGCAATGAGTCTTGAATAATAAGAAATGATTTTCTATGATTATGTGTGTATGCCACAAAGTTTCATGTTTTAAGTTATTATTATTTGGATTACATTTCACTACTATGATTTATCTCAGGTTATGAAATCATGATCTCTTTTGCAGGTTAAGATTTCCAAAAGATATGTTCTTATGAATATGATGTGATTGATATTTCTTTTGTTTACCCTTACTGAGCATTTGAGCTCACCCTTTTATGTTTTCTTTTCCCCAGGATATAAAAAAGGTTTTTAGGTAAGAAAAAAAAGGAAGATCGTTATTGGGAGATGTTGAAGATCTTTCACCACGATTAGAAGATTTTATTCCGAGTTTCCAAAGACACCACACTATTACGGTCCTTGTGTGTTTGTTTTTCTTATGTATTAAGTATTCCGAAAAAGTAATGTAATATTCATGTACGTCAAGCTTCGGGTCTCTACAGTTGGTATCAGAGGAAAGTTTTAGTCAACCTTTGGAAACTAGGATGCGAAAACGTTAGTGAGATCCCTAGAGATATTTCTAAGGTATGTCTAGGGATGTCCCTAAGGATAAGTATACGTATAGGATATAGTCCTAGAACTATGGTAACGATATTAGATTAAACAAAAGATGTTAGATATTGAAGTTACTCCCCCTTTATTATGATTTTTTCCTCTCACACTATTCTTTTTGGGTTTTAGAAAATGGCTGGAAACAAGATGATTCATGATAATGGAGGATATGATGGACAATGGAATGATATTATTCATGAGCAACCAAATGAAATGGGATTTGGAAGTCCAAACATCATTATTATGCCGAATCACCAATCTCATAATATGATCAATAAAGTAAAATTTGGTAAGTTTCCTGACTCGGCTAATAAGAGAAAGATGGAGTTTCATGATGATCATAGAGGAAAGAAAGTTCAATTCCCCCTATGTAAATCATGTGGGAAGAGGCATCAAGGATAATGTTTCAAAGGAACTGGAAGATGCTTTGGGTGTGGAAAAGAAGGACACAAAGCCAGTAAGTGCAAAGGAAAAGGTTCAGTTAACACCAGGGATGAGGATAATGGTATTGCTACGACATCAACAATGGTTAAATGTTTTAAATGTGGAATGTACGAGCATTATGAAAACCAATGCCCTAAGGGAAAGTCTCATTAAGAGAATCAGTATGGTCGTATGGGTAGTATTTATGTGGATGATGATGAAGAGACTACAAATGATATGTGAGATGAAAGAATTGTTGAAGCTCGATCAATGGTTTAAGAATGTAGTGGAATGATTACATGTTTATCATGTGTAATGTTGTATAAGTAATCTCATGGTACTATGGAATAAAGAGACATCTAAGTATTGTTACACAGTTGTATTTCCTTGAGTTTTGAAAGTGTATGACTAATGTTACCAGTATCCATGAAAGGTTATTCAGATATTTTTGGAATGTAGATGATATGCGCATAATGAAGGGATAAGGAGAAAATTAAATGTTTGATAGTATTCATGAGCTCATGACTGATATAAGGAGAAGGTTATATCATGGTTTGAGTATATAGAATTTTGAGGATTTTGGTATGTGGAAAGTGTTAACTTTTAACTGCATTCATGTTTTCACTATGGTTCAATGGGTATTCATTTTTTCAAGAGAATACATGATTAAGGTATTCACATGATTGGAGTGTGACCAACAATATATATATATGGGGGTTAAATGATGGTATTCACATGCTTGGTTGATGACATTTCAATTAATCATTTTCTTTATACTATGAGATTGGACCGAAGTATTTTAGATAAGCCTAAATATTGGAATAGATTATGTTCGACATATGCTAAGTATTGTTTAAGGATAGAACTTTTTTCGATATTACTGATGGGATTTTATAGTAATGTAGTTTTAGAAAAAGGACAACCTGCAGGACGGGAGACAGCCCATCGCGTCGGACAAGGCTGTGAGAATTGAACCCACAACTGATGTGCGACTGGCCTTTATCGCCTACCACTGACCTAGAAGAAGTACCTGTTTAGTAGAAACTAGTTTTATTATATTAAGCAGTATAAGTCCATTTTAGGAACTATATAAGATTAATCTCACTATAGATAAACTTATGTATTTTTTTGATAACTTTTATAACCTTTTGTTTGAGACAGATGGAATGAGCCATCATTCTATCACATGATCTGCTAACACATCACGAATGACAAATTCAACTTCATTTCCTTAAGAGATGAAATGGAAATTGTCCAAAGAATGACAAACGGTGAGACTATACCAAAATCACGAAAGTATTTCTTCTAATTCCAATTTCATAAACTTTAGGGAAATGATCTTGAAAAACCAAAAATGTTGTCCTACTACCCTTATATCCGATGAATCAGATGGTACCTTAGATCACCACAAATCAATAGCTTTGTGATTGTTGGCTTTTTCATAGCCATGTTCTCTACCACTCTCCATCAGAACCTGACGGTTAGATTTCTCTTCCATATCCATATTTTCACCTATGTGGAAACCCAGTGATTAGTTTATTTTGGTAACTGTTACGTTTCATACTTTTGTTTTTAAATATTGGTTTTGGTATTCCTTTTTACGATGTGGGTTTCTATTAAAGAAACTTTTGAATAGTAAACCATTTATAACCCCGACAAATTTCCAGGGTGAAATTCATTTTAAGGGAGGTAGAATGTAACACCCCGAGATTTTATGAAAAATATTCTTATAATTTCATTAATATCTTGTGCTACACCAAGATTACCTTGCACTATACGCAACACCGTATTAGCTTGTAGTATACGCAACACTATTCTTGGATCGTGTTACACACAATTTTGATAATAGTTATTCTACGCAACATTGAGTATATATATATATATATTCAATGTATAAATGAAATATGGTTGGATTATGTTATACGAAACAATGAAGGATTCTTGCACAGCATGCAACCCTGACTTGGCTTGCATTACACGCAATCGTGACCTTCCTCGATAGCGTGTGTTGTACGCAATACCGGGTTTTACTAAACAACGATATATTATTATAATATTATTATGAACTAGACGTTATGAATAGTATTAACTATGTTTTGAATCTTATAACATTATTATTCGTCTTACACATTTTCTAAAACATGGTATAAGAACAAAATAAATTTTTCGGGTAAAATAAGTATTTTTAAAAAAATGCAGTTTTGCCGCCTTTTGATGGCGCACCCACTTTAAATCTAGTTTTTGACATGTTTATAAGTTCAATTTGAAAAAATAAAATTCTTCTTTGGAATCATAAAATAAAAATTTAATTTGGATAAAATTTTCATATTATTCTGGTAACTTTCATATTTTGATGAATAGTAAAAACACGCTATATTTTAACTAAAAACAACTTTTTTCATCGCAATAATTTATATGGTTAAATTATAATATTGAATGTTTTTAAAGTATAAATAGAATATATTTTTACCATTTAATATAATGTATGTCATTATCATTGATTCTACCTTGAATTCGTAGGACAAATCAATTCAATCTTTTGCAATGTTTTAAAGAAAAACACGCTTTCTTTCGACAACGGGATTAATTTTAATTTAATTTCTGAAACTTTTGTGTTTTGAATTTGTAAAAATGGATTCCATATTTGGAATCAGAGGGTCCAAATTATGTTAATAAGCTACTTTTTATTTTTGGGCATTGTGAATAGTAACTACGGTAAATTTTATTTACTATAGTTAAAGGTAAATCGGGTAATTAAGGGAAAATATAAGATTATAAAATTACCCTAAAACTTGTAAAAATCCTGTTGTATGGATAAAAGTAGACCCATATAACCTAAGGGTCGGATTAGATTCATTTTATGGACTTTTTTTTATGAAAATAATTTAATTATTATTAAAACCAAAGAATGTGACAACATGTCACTTTCTTAAATCTTATAAGTATAATAATTTTAAATTAGTGATAAACTTCATGAAACTTAGAACATGAATAGTATCCAGAAATCTAATACAATTATGTACATCATAGGAATTTATTTATAATTTTTAGGGATTAAATAATTATCATTTATTGTGACACAAAGATGATGGAGTAATTGTCTTATTAATGAAATATTGACATAATTGATGTTATAAATGCCCAAATAAATGTAATTTGAGACTTTTTATGACTTACATTAATTTTATAGGTTAATATGACATGTTATTGTTGATATAATTAACTTGTCTAGCACTTATCATTCTGTTATAAATTTTATAAAAATCATGTACCAAATAGTGTCCAAATTGACATAAATTAGTTTTTAAAACAAATATTATATTATTAATTGTTATTTAATTCCTAAAAATATAAGGTTCTAAAAAATGACTTAGATAAGGATAGATATATTAATAATAACCAACTTGGGGTTATTTTGGCTTGTTATGGTAAGTTTATTAACCATATAGTGTAAGAAAACAAAAAGGAACGGTAAAAGTTAAATTATTTAACTTAGAGTTAAATCTAATTGATAAGGTTAAAATAATAACCTAAACTTGTCTAAATCCTATTGGATGAGAGGATTTCGACCCATCCCCACTTTATCTTATAAATAAGACCCTTTGGAACCATTATAAACCGAATTTGACCTTAATATAAAATAATATTTTGAGATTTTCCTAAGGTGCCCCTCTCCTCCCTTATAAAAGGGCACCTCCTCCCTCTCCTCCTCACACCAATTTGAGCATTCAATCTCGGAAAACCCCTTAAAAAATCTATTCTACACTTCCCTAGTATCATCCTAGAGGCCCTGGTCTTCTTAAAAGACCATCTTTAGTTCTTTAAGTGGAGGTTAAGTGAAGGCGCGTCAAAAAGAGGTAATATCCATTACCGATCTTTTTCAATTTCTTTCTT
Organism: Viscum album; assembly: GCA_963277665.1. Taxonomy (NCBI): domain Eukaryota; kingdom Viridiplantae; phylum Streptophyta; class Magnoliopsida; order Santalales; family Viscaceae; genus Viscum; species Viscum album. The sequence continues at coordinate 2,138,578,663 of OY728138.1, forward strand.
CTTCAACTTATTCTTATTTAGTTTTTTGATGATAAAGTAATAACATAAGTATTTATTATATACTGATATGTTATTATAAATATGAAACAAATCTAATTAACCTTCTATACATCCTACGGAAAAAGGAAATCACCGCGCGTGCGTACGTACGGAATACCGTCTCCACGCCGTGGTGTAATCTATTTTCTGCCACAACCTTAATTGGATGGGTATAATGGTTTAATGAGAAACTATATATGATTATTATAAAGTGATATTGATACTTAAATATTATACATACACTTCAACACAATTCCATGACCATGGGAACGATATCATCGCTCGTGCGTACGTACGGACTACCGTCTCCACAACGCGATGAGATTCATTCTCCACTTTAACCATTCATGAATGATTATAAAGTATATATAATAAGTAATCATGAAATATATGAAATAATAATGATACTAGATTTATTTATATATATATTTATGTCATCTACTTAATTCCACTCAATTCAATAAGGAAACGAAAACAGCATTCATGCCTACGTACGGCCTACCATCTCCATGAACGGTGTATTTCTTTCCATTTATCGATCCATTATATATATGTATATTCTAAATATATATTATATATAAATAATGTTTTATATTCTTTAATTAAGTAATCATGATTTAAGTAATCATATGAATAATTATAAGTTAAAACATGAATGACAAATGAGACGATTTTACCCAAAACGCTACTTTAACATGAATTTACAAAAGAATGGGTAATATAAAGTCATAAGTGAAACATATATGATATAATAACAATGAATATGATTATTTAATAAGTAAATGACATTATTTAAATCATTATACAAGAGTTTTAGACACTTACAAAGCAAATCGGACCTAAGGTAAGGGAAATATCACAATCTCATTTTTATCCGAGATTGTTTGTACTTTGAAATTTATTGGGGTGTATTTTATCATCCACATCCATGTTTCCTCAATATTTAATATTATTTACATCCACCTAAAATTGTTTAAATCCAATTTTACCCTTCAGTGAGTTTTTAGTAAAATATATGAATGGAATATTTTGTCGTTTTTCGTACGAGGTATTTTTTGGCTTTTCTGACAAAAGTACGAGAAGAATGTTTTTTTAACTTATACGACATGAATGGATTTTTAAAACATTATTTCCAAGAAGGTTCCTTTACAAGTTTTCAAGTTTATTTTTAATCAACTTCTTTAGTTTAAAATTGTATGACATGTTAAAAAAGGAAAATGTTTTTGAATTTGAAAGGATATTTTCCTCAAGAATGAAGTTCAAGTGTTTTATCAAAACTATTTTCCAGCTAAGATAATATAGGGTTCTGTTTATATCCCTATTATTACATTGATTTGATTATGTTCTGATGGAATTATTTTTATGAATTCCTTTATCTTATATGAATTGTTTTATGATGTCATGATGTTTAAGATTCCCATTTTTATTACATGGGTTATGCAATGATGTATGATTTATTATTTTGTGGCACACATAAGAATGGTATCATTATGAGATGGGTGGGACCTATATCTCCCTCCAATGCATTGGGTAAAGATTTTATATCTCATGAGATAGACATGGCGGGAATAGTAGGTTATACCGGTTCAGTGAAACAGGACTGAAACAAGGAGTGAACTCGGTTCAGAAAGGGACTTTGTCCACTAAGATAGTCTTGGAAATGAGTCTTGACTAATAAGAAATTATTCTCAATGATTATGTGTGTATTCCACAAAGTTTAATGTTTTAAGTTATGATTATTGGGATTACATTTCACTACTATGATTTATCCCATGTTATGAAATCATGATCTCTTTTGCAGGTTAAGATTTCCAAAAGATATGTTCTTATGAATATGATGTGATTGATATTTCTTTTGTTTACCCTTACTGAGCATTTGAGCTCACCCTTTTATGTTTTCTTTTCCCCAGGATATAAATAATGGTTTTTAGGTAAGAAAAAAAAGGAAGATCCTTATTGGGAGATGTTGAAGATCTTTCACCACAATTAGAAGATTTTATTCCGAGTTTCCAAAGACACTAAACTATTATGGTCCTTGTGTGTTTGTTTTTCTTATGTATTAAGTATTCCGCAAAATTAATGTAATATTCATGTACGTCAAGCTTCGGGTCTCTACACTTCATCTCAATCTCATTTCATTGAGGGATATTTTCACATTATGATCCTTTATTATCCTATAAAAATTATATACAACCCTTTTTACATGATATATCCAGAAATAATATATTCTCATGATATTTTATGTCTTTATTAATGTTATTCCTTAATTATTTTTATACATGTTTTTCTCAAGTGGAAAGGGACTCTTTAACTAAAACATCACTTTTAATGTTTTGAAGATTTATTCTTCTAAAACTGTCTATTTCAGATCCCTGTTTTCAAAATGAATTTTATGAATTTATTTATATGGAAATGAATGTTTTAAAATGATATAATCTCTTAAAATTTTCATTGTGTTTTGGGATAATTTGATTCAATTGTTTCTTTATTAAATGTTTTAAAATATTAATTTCTTTCAAATGTTTCAAAGTAGTACGGAAAACTTTGATTCAAAAGTATCTTTATTATTTGTTTTAAATGGTTTTCGAAATAGATTGAATATTTCTATATCTTGAAATTATTTCTGTGGATTTAAAATGAAATTTTAGGATTTAAATTTTGGAAATTGCAATATTATATGTGTCATGGGTATATAATGGTACATGAACATTTGATGGGTTGTTATGTGATAAAACAAAGATGGGTGGTTACGTGATAAACCAAATATGGATGGTTCCTTGATAAAATAAGGATAGGTGGTTATGTTAAAACCTCTAATACATTAGGTATGAAAGTCTAATGTATGGGACTTCCATTTAGTGATTTGTGTGGAAGTCAGCCATATGGTTTTCCATTTAAGTATGTTTATGTCCCAAGTTTCCTTTATATGCTATATGTTGCTTTTGTGGATTTATGGTAATGTTTTGGTTACCAAAATGGTAATTAATGAGATTATATTCTATGAAGAGTAATTTCTACTTCATAATGGTGAGAAGTATTACTTTATGAAATATTATTCACGGTTTTCATGTTTTTTCATGACTAACAGTTTTCCTTCTTTATGTATCTTTTACTAAGATTGTTATGCTCGTCCCATGTTTTTGAAATGTTTTTCTAGGTCTTAAGATTTGTAAAGAAAAGAAATATTCCATGATGAAATTATTTAATATTTTACTTGAAATGAAAAGATGTTTTATTTTAAAAGGGTTTCCTTTGGTGAAAATGGGTACAGAGTATAATTTTCTACTTGTAATGTTTGAGTATACTATATACGAGTTTGTCATAATTATCTAAAATTTTAAACTTAAAAGATCCCAAATCTGAATTCTAGGTCAAAATTCTATAATAAAATCTGTTTAAGGCTAGGTCCTTTTAGATTAATAGGATAACTCATGTGAATCAAATTCAATTATATAAGACAACCATGATAAGGAAAAAATGTGTTTTATGACCGAAAAATATAAGATATCTTGTATAATTCATGCATATCCTATTCATATTTAAAATCACTATAGAGATGAAAATAGTGATGAAAACAAGTATAATGAATAAATTTTTGAATACTGTAATATTGTTGATGATATTTTTAAAGAACATAAAGATAAACATGAAATTTTAAATAAGCATCATGCTCTAACAACTAGTTATAAAACCGATATTACTATAGAGAATTATAACAATTCTTAGTTTCTAAAATAAAATAATGATTCCAAATTATCCAATGATAAATTTATAAATTATTTTGAATGATTTAAAAATGGAATAAATATCTTGAATTTGATTCTTGGAAATCAAACTACACACATATATATACTACACATATATGCTATCATCCTGGATAAATAAAGATCTTTAAAAATCAAATTATTCATAGTTATATTTATTCTAATTCTATCACTAGATTTTATTATTTTGACCCTAAGAAAGGTTTTATTTCTAAAAGTTTATAATATACTTATTGGAAACCAATTATGAATTTATGAATTCCTAATGATTTTATTTATAATATTTCTATATCAAATAATATTTGGTTACCTAAGTATTTTAAATTATAAATTTATTTTGTAGGAAACATAATTGAAAATATCTATTATAAATTTATTGTATCTATAAAGTATATACTTATAAAATATGACTGGGGACTATTCATTTTTCAAGAACCAAAACATGCTTGATAGAGGACATGTCACTTTTGGTTAAAATGAAAAAGAAAAAATTATTAGACTTTGTCAAATAATTCACTATAATATTGTTTTAATTTCAAAAGTTTTTTTTGTATATGAATTAAACTATAACCTCCATAGAATTTCACAGTTTTTTCAAGATGGTTTTCATGTTAATTTTCAAAATAATCCATGCATTTGTTTTATTCTCAAAATTATTTAGTTTATACTTCTATAAAAAGTGATAATTTTTATGTTGTAAACTTATATTCAATGTATTAAAAAAAATCAATCTAAGTGCCTTTCCCAAATAATCATTGCTTTGGTATAAACTAATATTACATTGAAGTATTCACTCACTTAGAAAACTAGAAAGGAAAGATCCATACAAGGATCTTCCTAAACTTTTATTCCCAAATGATAAAGTCTGTTACCCATGTTAAAAAGAGAAGCAACCCAAAATCTCTTATAAATCAAAGAAATAAGTTTCAACTTATAAACCACCACAGTTGGTTCCCATGGATTGGTTTAGACCATCAAGATTTTATAGCTTAAATGGGAATCACTATGTTTATTTTCTAATAGCTAAATTTTGTAGATATAATTTATTTTCCATCAATATCAAGAAAATTGAAAATTGTTCTTATATTTTTAAGTAAGTTAGATACGTAGAAAATATTATTGGAATTTGAATTAAGTCCTTAAGAAGTGATCAAGGTTGGGGGTTTGAAGATCAATATTTTGAATCATTTTTCTCATATAATGGCTATAATCATAAATTTTCATCTCTTAGGACCCCATAGAAGAATGGTTTCGTATAAATGAGGAATGAAAAATATCATGAAGTTTGTTGAACTATGCTTACTGAGTATGAATTACCTTTTTTTTTGGAATAATCTAGGAATACATATTATAATAGAATTAATATAGTTTTAGTTATACTTATATTGAATAAAAATCCATAGGAATTATGGAAATAAATAAATCCAAATGTTAAGTAAATTATATTTATTTATTTTAAAGTCTTTATTCTCAATAAAAGGGATAATATTGAAAATAAATCATAAAATAGTGATAAAGGAATTTTCATTAGATATTAAATTTCTTGTAAATATTATAGGATATTTTATAAAATAATAATGATTATTGAATAATCCATACATTTTATCCTTTATTAAATAGATCCACATGAACATGGAACCCCTTTTGAAATCTTTGAATATAATATATCAAATCTAAATATAATTTGTAATCCTTCCAAATGTTTTGAGTAACAAGTTTAAAAATCATCCAGTTCTAAGGAATAACCCAAAAATGAACTTGATCCATGTGAAGATAATGAAATTTCAAGAATTACATTCCCTCCAAAAATTAAAACTCATAGATTCCATACTTTATATATTCTATTTTGAGATCTAGATAAAGAAAAATAAACAATATCTTATCTTATAAATATGGTTGAACATCACGTTTTCTTTTCATACATGAACATAAGAACCTGAATGATGTAATTAATGATTAATTATACCCGATATCAATGAAAATTTACATAATCAATTTTAATAAAATGGTGTTTTTGATCTTATAGGTAGACCTAAGGAAACTCAGACCATTGGCACTAAGTCGGTTGTTAAAAACAAAGTTGATGATCTATACACTATAGTTAGGAATAATGCTAAATTGGTTTCATAAAAATATATTTAATAAGAAGGTATTTAAATTGATAAAACCTTTTCACTTGCAGATAGACTTGAGGCCATTAGAATTTTACTTTCCTATGTAAAACATATTAATTTCAAACTATACCAAATGTATGTTAAGAGTTTAATCCTAAATGGTAATATTATTGAGGTTGTTTTTTTTAAAAATCACTAAATTCCAAAATCCATATTTTCTAAATCATGTTCTCAAATTAACAAAAGTAATATGTGGTTTAAAATAAGATCATAGAGCTAGGTATGATAGGATCAACTCTTTCTGAATTTCTAATGTTTTTGATAAAAAAACAGATGATATTAATCTAGTTATAAAAATAATTTCAAAATAATATTTAGTTTTACACATTTTTGTTTATAATATAATATATGGATCTTCTAAAAATTGTTTTTTACTAATTTTTCAAAAAAAATGCCATGTGAATTTGAAATGAGTTTAATGGGTTAGTTAAAATTCATTATTGGTTTTCAAAATATTCAAAATAAAGATTGAATTATTTTAAATCAATTTATGTACACAAAATAAATTCTAAATGTTTTAGGAATAGATTTTACTAATGGTTTTGATACTACCATAAGTGTAACCTATAATGTGAATTTGGATGAAACTGGAAAATTAGTTGATTAAACTAGTTATAGGGGTATGATTTGATGCTTACTATGCTTAACTACTATCCACTCATGTATTATGTTTAGTGTGTGTTTAGGTTCTCGGTTTCATGAAAATCTAAAATAATCACATCAATTAGCTATGAAACAAATTTTAAAATACCTTAAAAATACAATAAATTTTGGAATATTCTATCCTATAGGATAATACTTTGATTTGGTTAGTTATTAAAATACATATTTTGGTGGTAGTGAGTTAGATAGAAAATATCCTTTAGAACATGTCACAACTTGGGAAAGTATTTAGTATCATGTGGAAGTAAGAAGAATAACTATATGAAATTATACACTACTTAAGATGAAAACATAGCTACATATAGTTTCTCTACAAGTAGAGGTGAAGGAAATTCTCACTAGGATCATGCTTTGTATGAAAAAAGGTCTAGAAATCTCTAAAATGGAAACTGACTCCATTATTGTTCACAAATACTTGAAAGGGTAAAAACAATTTCCTTAGTCGATTGCCTATGTCATCAAAAAATGTAAAACAATGATTAACACAAAATTGAATATTCTTCACACCTAGAGTGAAGGGAATAAGGCCGCAGATCAATTAGCCTTAGTGGACTTCAATAGCACCGAGGAGGTGTTTCTTTACACTGTAAGAAGTATTCATCCCAAGTGGATTGACCATATCAAAGGGGATATGCTTGGTCTTCAGCATTTCAGGCCACCCTAAGCCTTCTTGGATAAGGGGAGAGGGGACTTCCCCCATGTCCTTTTTTTGTTTCTCTTTTTTCCTTTTTCTTCTTTTCCCTTTAGTAATATTTCCTTCATTCAATAAAAAATTACATGATGATGATGTGACATGTACCTATAGACTATTATAACATAAGTGTAATACATGTTTTTATGAATCCAATATCTAATTATCTAATAAATTATATTAATATAAGACATCACTTTCTGAGATATTATAATCAGGAAGGTGATATAACTCTTGAATTCAAAGGTGTAGAACACCAGATTTTTGATATTTTTAAAAATCTTCTAAATATTGAGAGAATCAAATATATTTTACAAAAATTAGACATGATAAATTGGGTGTAAATAATTTGTTATTAATTTCATATGCCTAAATGTTTTAACTTATTCTCTTAAAGCGAATCTAGAAATAACTGTTAATTATATTTCACAGAGTCAGTAGGCTGATAGTGATTTTTTCTCATACAGTTAGCATGACTAACAGAGACACTTGATTACATATCATATATTCCCACATGGTCACTTTGGTAACCATGAATTTATGTTTATCTGATTTATATGCAATTTCCTTGGATTTATTGGATGTATAGTTATAAAACTAACCCTCAGTTATGGTTAGTTTCCCTACCATTAATTTTGATATTTTTATATCCATGGTAATCAAACATACCATGTATATTTTTACATATAATTTTTCAAAGAAAAATCATTTGGTTGGATTTATATTAATTATAATATTATTTTAATTTCAAAATTATTCAAATTAAAAATTTGAACCCAAATACAAACCAATACCTATATTTTACTCTATATATCATCTGTCCTTTTAAGATGTTATAATAGAATTGGTTCTTATCATCTTTAAACTATCACTCTCTCATCTGGAAAAAACATTTTCTTTTAACTTGTTTTTTAACCTTCAATGATATTTATTTGAAACAAAGTGGAGGGGATGAAGCATTCAATAGAAATATATTTTCTAGTTCAAACACCTCCATTGAAGAAGTATAATAAGATGAAATCCAGGTCGATTACATCAATAGATGAAAAAATATATGCATTTCATTCATTTTACAATTTCAATAGAGAAATAATTCAATGAAAATGATTGAAGTCTAGTCAATCATTAGTGTGGAATGAGGTTAAAAAACAATGATGGAATAAATGGTTTATGGATAATTGTAGAACCTTATATCAAAATTTGATCAAATAGGGTTAGAAAAATATTGAATTATTTCTTGGAAAGAATTATAATAATTTAAATTCAATGATTAATGGTGAAGATTTAATATTATCATAGAAACATTGGTAAAAAATTGTGGGCATGTCACACAAAGGTGAGTATAAATATTAGCAAGACTTATATCCAATTAATTATCTATATATTGAGTTTGATAATTCCTTATATGAGATCATTAGGAATAAAACACCAAGAATTCATACTATTTTTGAATTTAATGGAGAATTCCATATCTTAGTTAAGATCATCATATATGTTATTTTTCTAATAAAAATAGATTTTAGAATTATATGGAATCAAGATATGTTTTTCCTATTTTTAATGAATAATGGTGTTCCGAACAATATGTGAAGATTTGTTTTAAGGCATATGGTAGATCTATGTAATTGAACATCAAGATTTATTTCCATATCATATTCTATGTTAATTTATACTCAAATAGAGTATAAAATTACGGTTCCCTTGGTAGAAGATAATGTAACTAATTCTGATAGATGATAATATAAACAAAAGACCAATAAAGTGATAAAATTTAATTGGAACACATAGAGAAAATTATGGGTAGTAGACCTGAAGATGTTATAAATCCATTTTAATCTATTTATGTATCTAGTTAGACCTAGGGGTCTTGAATATCCTTATCATGAACCTGATGAAATTTTGGTGTATTTTGTTGATTTTTTCACCTATTAAAGAAGAATAGGAAGTATATTTTTTATAATAAGATTTTTAATTTGAAAAATATGAACAAACATATTTTATAGATCTTAATAAAGAAGATTAGTTAGCTTATAAAGACGATCAAGTGTGGGATAAAATTGTTAGTATTTACGATGCGGAGTATAGCTCAAAGGGTTCTCCTATTATGTTGAATACACCTTCAAAACCTTTATGAGATACACTTTGTATGTGTGATAAGTCCCCTAGATATTTAGTATTGGGAATAAATTATTCTATTTCAGATAATGAAGACCTTATAGGTAGTTCACCAGGATATTGTGTAATTGCCACTATTTGTGTTCAAAGAACCATTGAAGTATATTTGGTCATTGAAGATAACATTATAAAGTGAATTTAATCTTCTCATTCTATTGATCATGAAGATTTAATTGAATGTTTAGACAATGATGTAGTTTGAATTTCTATCAGATTTTAGGATAAGACTATGGAAAATAGTCCGATTGATAGTTTAAATATGGTAGATGGTATGAATTTTTCTAGTGATCCATCCCCTTCTGATCCTACACCTTCTATTCCATTATCCACATATGTCCCCAAGGATGACCTAGTTTAATTCAGAAAATATATGTTGGGGATTATCCAACACATTTTTAATAACATTTATAAATCTCTAAACAATCTTAGATAATAATATCTTTCTAAATCTATTACCCTTTTTATAAATCATCTTCATCCAAGATTAAATTTCAAAATAGAAATGATAAAAAATTATATAAGTGATATGAGAGCTCAGATAGAATACCTTCAGTCTAATCTATAATATACGATGATCCAATTGAACCAGAGATTTAAGAAAGTGGCCTTTCAGCCATCTCCTATGTCTTTTACTCCTACATTTGATGAATAAAATATCATATAGTCCTTTTAAGAAGAGCTTCATGATTTGTATGGAGAATTAACCAAGATTAATGTAGCTATGTTTGATGGGTTTTAGAAACATTCTACTACGACCCTCACATTGGTTTGCGAGGATTCCAAACAAGCTAGTCATCATAGAGAGGAAATAAAAAGGGAAATTGATTACTACCTTCGACGGCTCTTTACAAAGTAAGATATAAAAGGAATGTTCGAAATAATTTCTTTGGATTTGAATATTCCCCCTATTAATCATGTTTTTAATTTTCAAGTAGAGAAGCTTCAATTTTTGACCCATTTTTTTGATGATTTCGTGGAGAATTGAGATGATATCCTTCAATATTTTGATAATGGTTATCGAGCTGTCAGTGACAACCCATTTGATGGAACCAGCATTTTATACCTCTCAAACTTTTTATATTTCTCCCATAGCTATTCCTTTGTCTCTATCTACAACCTCATTTATAATTAATCCTTTTTCCTCTCTCCTTCCTAATCTATTTAGTATCTTAGACCAGTTTACAGGTGTGTATTTATTATAGAATATACCACTTCATCTACACCTTCCTCTACCTTTTCTCTTGCTTCTACATCTAAAGGAAAGGATCTTATCCTTCCTATATATATAAGAGACAAATTTTAGTCATATTATGATTAGTATTTCTGATATGGCTGTTTTTTTCTTTGATTATATTATTATTTTGCAATATCTATGTTACTATATTACTGGTATTTTCTTTCATTTTCTCATTTATTCCTAAATTTATTTTTGATAATATCAGTGGGGGGAAATTATGATAAATTAATCCTCATTGAATTAATAATGTGAAAATGAATATAATTATATACTTTGATAGACAAATTATAGATTTTAAAATGTGGAAATTCATTGCATAATTTTAGAAACTAATTGAAGTAATTTTAATCCATTTAAAATATTCATTTGATGCATTCTATTCATTTCAATTTACATGTTATAATTTTTTATCATCAAAATGGGATATATTGTTAGCTTAGACAGGAACCTCCTCACTTTAATGATCCTAAGTTATGTTTATCATAATATTAATGATCTATATGTTTTTTATAGAAAACATTTTACTAGAAAAATATCAAAAAAATGTATAAGTATAGATCTTACCATGATACTTTATTGTGTGATGGTTAGGTGACCGTATAACCTTAGAAAACATTATGTTTCTTGTTCACATATTCACAAAAATTTCATACCATGAGATATATGGTTTAAATAATTTTATTTACTTTTTACAATAAGTAAGTCACATTACTACATGAATTAAGTCACCCTATTGTAATAATCAAGTCACCTTACTCTAAGAAGCCAGTCACCATGCCGCAAGAACAAAACAACCTGAATGCATGAATAAATCAATTTACCCCACCAAGTAATGTGAAAATTTACACTAAGATATTATTATAGTATGTTTAAAATGTAGTGACCATATGAAATACAAGCTTACTACATAATTTCATCAACTGAATGCGTGATATTTTGATCTGATCGCATGTTCAAATGAGTTAACTATACTAAGTGATGAACCGATCATACCACCTTGTTGCATCAGGTGACTATAACTAGTTTTCATGTTATCATATGACCATATATTATGTGATTTAAACTTAATATGTCTAAATTAGTATAGGTTTATTTTAAATATTCAATGTCTAGTTTTTGATGCAATAAATGAAGCATCAGAGCCTTCAATGAATCATGATTTTCATGCATTGAATACTTCTGATGAAGATCTAATTAAAGAGTCTCATTAGAAGTGAAAAAAATATGATGATGATATGATGATAATATTGGATGTTACACAAAGGATAATATATGATTTCTATAACACTTTCTACGACACTCTTTTTTTTGGACTTACAAAAAATATTATTTTCGGTCATTCTAAAGACAAACTCAAGGACTCATAACAACTAAATATTTATGTATTTAGATGAATAAAAATTTATACCCATATATGTATTTTGTGTACAATTATATTCATTATGTAATGTCTTGGGTATTTAATAGTGGGTCAAAAAACTATCCTATTTTTATTTTTTGAATTGTTGGGTTTCTCTATTTCTTTTTTTATCATCAAAAATCAATTAAAAGCTTCCCATTATCCCAATACCTTGTTTTTAGTCATTTGTGAAGGCTTGGTAGGTTTCATAGGTTTTTATAAGGTTTATGGGTGTGTTTGAGGCCTGAAGGCCCATTTCGAAAGATGTTGGTGAAGCAGCATAGTTTAGTTAAATTGTGTGGCCTCTTCCAGTTATCCATGAAGCCAATATTAAAATGAATCGTAGTTTGGTAAACCATGAATGGTGAGGTTCATAGCCATGTGGGATCATATGTTTTTTTTCTGATAGGGATCCCACACAGTTTGATTATGGTTTGGAAAACTTGAGCAAGTCGCATGTGTAGTGCCACATAGGTAGTACCCATGCACTATAGCCCACATTATTTTTTAATGGAGAGTCAAACCATGTGAGCTAAACACATAGACTTTATAAATGGTGAAATTACTAAAATCAACCTCCTTGTATTTACATATTCACCACTTCGTTTCCTCCCATGTGTGCCTTTCTTTCCTCTATAACCATGGGATTATCCTCCACTCTTCCTAGAGACTACTCTTCCTCCCTCATCCAAGATCGGTGTCATCCTCCATTAGGTGCATTTGAACAATATCAATAAGGATCTCCTCACCCATTACTATTTTATTATTTGACCTTGCCTCATGGAGTGCTAAATCCATCTTATTTTCCCCCAATTTTCAAGGAATTTGAGGGAAAATATTATTTCATCATAACTGCTTCAAGTTAGAGGATAATATGAGACGTTCCTGTGTCTACAACTCCATGGTAGGTCGTTCATTCCTTTAACATTGTTTTCAGGGATTGGAGGGTCTTCTAGTGTTTTTTTTTTGACCGGTCATGGCCCCGTAATTTGAATTTTTCTTTTTAATAAAAAATTAGAACTTATGGGATGGCATTGGGTATTCTCAATCGTGGATAAAACGAGTTCGATTTGTGAAAGAGGCATAAGACCTTGAGATGTTTTTTCTAGGGGTGTGTTTATTATAAATTGAGTAGTTTAATTTAATTTGAGTTGAACAATTCAATTGTATTGAATTGTTTCTATTAAATTGAAGAGTTTCATATATATACAATTTTCATATGATGTATTTCATGAGATGTGATCCATGGGATCATCATATACTTAGCCTGAGGGATTGAGGTGTCATGGACTATGGGATTGTGGGGACATCAGTCATTTGGATGGGATTGGCTTGGATATATTTAGTGATGTTAATCATAGGATTGGGTGGCCCGGTAATTGGATTGAGGTAGCAAGGCTGTTCGTTTGTGGGAATGACCCATGATATTGGATAGAAAGGCCATTAGATTTGAGATACATGGTCATAGGGTCACAAGGCTCCATTTGGATGTGTCTTAGGTATTAAATTGGTGATTTATACTTATCGGTTATGGAAAAGTTTCGATTGGAGTCATGTGCACATAGGATAACTCAGTGAGGATGTGGTTTTCATCATTTATGTGGGTAGAGGCTTTTGGTACTGCAGTTTAGGTATTTGGTTTTGGGGTTCCTACTATTGAAATCCACCGGGAAGGTGAGGATCCTTTGAATGATAGGGTTTAGGCTATCATTTGGGGGGTGAGGCTCACCATATTGAGGTCATTGAGCCTGCACTATTTTGGGGGGATGAAGATCTACATTCCATGGGATGTCATGTTATGAGATTATAGTGATATTACTTTGAGGAAGGATATCATTATGCCTTTAGAAGTTATGATTATCACCGATGGGTGGTTTAAGTAGGGGTATAAGGGACTAGGGTTAAAAAAAATTGTGTGTTCCTTCGAGAGGTCCGTGATATTTCTTATACACAAGGTGTCGATTGGAATGAGGTTGCATGTTACTTATTTAGATGTGGAACCTGAGGTTTTACCTGGTCTATTTAACAGTAGGTGATACCTTGGGCCACACCACAATTATTCTCTCTATTTAAAACATTTTGGCTTTGGATGAAGCAGGTGAGTGCTTTCTGGTGGATGTTGAGCATGAGAGAATCTTGTATTTATTTAAATTTCATGTAATGTTGTCTTTATTTAATTTTATATTAAACACCTACTTAAACATGTTGGGTATGCACATGTAGGTTGTATCCTACTAAGACTCATTCTCTAACCCTACACAGTCCCCCTAGGACAAGTGTAGAATTTATGAGTTTACCTTCAGGTAATTGTTTGGGCTCTAGAACTAGATCCTGGTTTGAGTTGGCAAGGGATGTTGTCATGGGACCTTGAGAATCTTACCTCAATTGGAGATTTTTTTTAGTTTCCCTTTTCTATTTCCTCATGCTTATATGTATGTATCTACTAAGTTAATCCATGGTTGACCCTTCTTATTTATCCTGATATGTATGAAATGTATTGGATTCTTGATTTGTTTTAGTAGATACAAGTGGTATGTTGGTTTGTTTATTTATTTATATTATTGTTATTTGTTATGATTCCTCTTTTTCATGTGATTAATTGTGCTTCCTCCATTAGTGGGTATAGTTTGAGTTTGTTGAGTATTTATTTATGAAATTTGTCATATATGTAGTGAAACCATTATATTATCAACAACTAATTATATAGTATCTCCACTATTATCCTTATTAAATCCTTGGTATTAGTTGGAAACCTTTGGCATACAGGGAGGTGCACCTAAGGAAATTGGCACCTTACCCAAAAACATTATTTGGTTAGATAATCAGGCCCTGATACTACAAGTGGTATTAGAGGCGTTTCTTTTTCATCTTTTCATAGTATTACTATTTGGGATATTGTATATTGAAGATTAGGATGTGGTCAGAATAGGGATTATATCTTGTGCTTGGGTGACTATAGCCTCATGCATGAGGGATGGACCGAGTTACCATGGGTGGAAATTGTTGCTCTATTTTCTCAATTTATAATTTATATGACTTCCACCTTGACTATTATTATTAGAATGGGAATTTTTTATTTTTAATGGAATAAGACTTGTCATCCTTGGTCTGGTATAATAATGAATGAGATTTGGACCCTTGGCCCAATATGGTAAGGGGGTGATTTTATGAAAGTTTATGATTAGATTAGGCACATGATAAGATGTTTACATTATATATTTGCATGTTCCTATGTTAAATTAATTTTTAAATGTGATATGTATTTATATAAAATTTCTTATGATATATGATATGGGACTTGAACTTATAAGATAAGGCATGTACGACATGGGGTGATGTTGATCACTAGGTTGGGTGGTGTGGTCATCAGTTTGAGGTGATGTGGTTCATCTGGATGGGTAAGGCTTCAGGATTACTTGATACTTTTCTTTGATAATGGTGTTTATGGGGTCCATTATACAAGGATGTTGTGTGGATTGGTTGTGATGGGGAAGGTAAAGGGAAGTTATTTGATGCTTCCTGTTACATCTTTCCTTATATGTCAAATTTATATATATGTTATTAGGCATGTATGACCATGTAATGGTATTCAGTGGGTTTTTACCAAGATGGCTCAGATCGAGTGTCAGGAAGGTGAGAATAGGGTTTTGCTATAACACAAGCATGTGGATACCTCTTAGGGTCAGGCAGAGCACAAGTTGTATGTACATGCTCAGGTACAAGATTATATCCTAGTTCAAGAGAGGTATCTTTCATATTTGACTCTTTTGGGGCCATGTCTTGATGAGTATCTTTGATACAACTAGGTGAAAGTGATCCATGTTATTGACAATGGTGCTCAGGTTGCAGAGCCTTCTATGACATACCTTACTCAGGAGTACCAGTTGAAACACCCGCTTCTTTTTCATGATAAGGGTGGTCAATAGTAGACTATGGATTTGATCATGTTAATGAAATTTTTTTAGAAATCTAGATACACCTCTATGGAGGTGTGTGAAACTGGAAACTTATATCCCCAGAGGTCTAGAAAATTTCTTAGGGTGTATGCAGTTTTAAGAAGTCAGACAGGAGGGTCTATCCTGGAAAGAAATTTAGACCAGGTTCACCGAGAATTTATTTTCAAATATTCTGAGGGAATATATAGGGATTGGTAGTTATTTATCCTTTTATAGAGGTACATGTTCTTCATTGACTATGGAATTATGTCCACTAATTTATCTCGCTTTGAACCCAGCATGGTGATTGAAGACACCTCAAGGGTGAGTCTCTTCTAGGATGGTTTATGGAAATCCATTTGGGTTTAGATAAACAACTTTAGGTTATCCTCATTATCATAGGAGGTGAATCAGGTTCTCATAGATCAGGGTATCTTGATGGAAAGGTATTACTCAAGCTGGGTAAAAACTTTAGGTGACATCAGTGGTGATAGTTTAGATAGAAAAAATTAAGTCCATGATGAGTTCCAGTAGGTAATTCATGTCAAGGACTTAGGTAGACCCCCTCAGAGTGGGTCTTAATGGTTTTCATTCAATGTGGACATCCAGGACATGCCAAAAAATAGTGTGAGAGGACTACAAATTATTGTTAGGTATGTGGCCTATTCAGGTATCATTAGAGGTTTTACATGAAGTTTTCTTGGATAGCCAATATATAAGGACTGGGGAAGACTCAAGAGTTTTAGATCGGACTGGGATCAGTACTAGGTGAGTGTAACCAAGTTTCAGATACACACAGAGGTTATGGAAGAGGCATCAGGACCCATCAGTGGGGTCATTAGCTATTGGATGGTGCAACACCATAGGGAGCTCAGGCTTTTGAATTCATGCTTCAGGCTATTTGCACGTTGTAGAGCTAGGGTTAGAGAATTCTAGTGAGATGAACATTTTCATAGGTACATCTTAGGTGTAGTCATGCTCGTCTCTTTTCTATTGGAATGGCCTATAGAAGTGATTTGTTCTAGGACTATTTTGCGAGGATGGAGATCATCATACCTCAGTAAATCATGTTATGAGATAAAAATGATATTTCTTTGAGGATTGATATCATTCTACCTATAGATTTCATACTTCGAGCCTACAGGTTCTTCGAGCAGCGGACCCAAGGACTAGTATTCG
This sequence comes from Viscum album, assembly GCA_963277665.1. Lineage (NCBI taxonomy): Eukaryota > Viridiplantae > Streptophyta > Magnoliopsida > Santalales > Viscaceae > Viscum > Viscum album. The sequence continues at coordinate 2,138,595,919 of OY728138.1, forward strand.
ATTTGTTTTAGAACTCCGTCAGGATGTCCATAATATTTCTTGGAAACAATGTGTCGGTTGGAATGAGGTTCCAGGATACTTATTCGGAGATGTAACCTAAGGGTTCTCCTAGGATATTTTACATCAACAGATACATTAGTCCATGGTCCAAATATTCTCTTTGTTTCAAACATTCTAGTGTTGGCCGAAGCATGTGACTGCTTCTTGGTGGCTATTGAGCACCAAAGAAGATTGTATTTATTTAAATTTTTGAGTTGATTCCATTATTTAATGTTATATTACACACCTGGTTAAACACATATTTTGGGTATGCAAACATTGGTGTCATCGTACTGATACTCATTCTCATACCCAATAAGGGCCCTTCAAGACACATGTATACATTTTTATTCTATGTTCAATTAAGGTTTCAGGATCTATAGTTAGATCTTAGTTTCATCTTTCATGTTATATTAGCATGTAACCTTGAGGTTCTTGCGGTAGTTGGAGATTTCTTTTTTAGTTTCCTTTTTTGTTTTAGAATACTTATATGTAAATAGATATAGAGGTCACCCATGGGTGATCCTTCTTTTGTATATTGATATGTTTGACTTATAATGGATGCATGCTTTATTTTAGTATCTTTATGTGGAATGTTGGTTTTTTTACTTATTTCCACCACTAATGTTTTTTATGCTTCCTCTTTGGCTTGTGATTGATTGTACTTCCACAAATGGAAGGTCTGGTTCGATTTTTTCGAGCCTTTATTTCTTATCCATGTTATATATATAATTATACCTTTATACTATCATTATGTTATGGTATAATATCCCCAATATCACCCTTATTACACCCTCCCTACTAGTTTATAGCCTTTGGTGTATGGTGGGGGTGTGTCTAAGGGTAGTGGCACCTAGCCCGAAAGCACTGTTCGGGTGGCTAATCTTGTCAAGGTTGCTACACTTTAATTTTGAATACAATTTTGTTATAATCTATTTATCTATACACACTATATCCTATGATTAAACTACAGTATTCGTAAAAAATTCTCCAAAAATTATTTTATTTTTATTTCCATGAATAACTATGGAAGAGTTATTTCATGTTCGGGTATTGTTTTTTATCCCACGTAGAACTATAAAAGATGAATTTTTTGGGATTTTTTTTTGTTCTATTGTTTTTAAAACCCAATCTAGGTTTTGGATCTACATATTGTTATAATAACATTCATTTAAAAAAGTTATTTCCTAGGGGAGGTGATAAATTCATGGATTCATATTGAACCCGTTGTTTTATTCCACAGTCTAAATAATTTTTTCCCTCATTCTAAATTACATATTTAAAACTATATTTTATATTTAAATATATAAAAAACATTACATTAATAGTTAGTCATAATTTTTGATTATATTAAGTGTTTTTATATGTAATTTGATTTCAAAATTTAATGTTAGTTCTAATATTTTTTTTCAATGTGCCTTAATACTACTGTGAGAAATTATTTGAAACATAACACTTATATACATATACTATTTTGATTAAATTAGTATTTTTATAAATTTAGGAAATTTAATTTTAATTATTTTTAAACATAAGTTTTTTTTGGGAACTAAATTCACCTTTATCTGGAGTAACTCACATCATCAAATAGTTTTTTATTTAGATATATTTAGATCATATTTTCTTTGGACTAAAGTAATTATATTCTCTAATCAGGTAGCACTTAGGTACCTAAAGAATAAGGTAGAGGAAAATCCGAGCCTAGTGAGATTAAAGTTTTTATTTTATGATTTTGATATGGAAATAAAAAAAAGTGGAGTCTCGAATCAAGTATCTGGTAACATTATTTGGATTCCTAACATAGAAAAAGTAAAAAATTTGAGATAAAAATATATTAAATGACATTGTCTCATGTGAATTGTTTTATTTTGTTAAAGGGGAGGTTATATGTTATATAAATATGGTAAATTTTATATTAACTTATAAATTTACATCACACATTAACGAACATCAAATTTAAATAATCAATTTCGGAAAAAAAAATTATATATGAGATGATACATAACTTTTAAAAATTTGAAGTTACTGAGTAATAAGTAATTGTCAGCCAAAATATAAAGTATTAGGTTTACTAAACATTAATCATACATTATCTTAAGGATGAAACTTTGGACCACAAAGAACATCTATTAAATTCAAATAATTTGAAATATATTGGCCAAATCCAATGAGTTCTAGAAAAAAATATAAGAAATTTAAATTCATTGAAAACAAATCAAAGAGACCGTATACTATTAAAAGACTAATGAATTTCTATGAAAGTTTTGAGGAATGGGGCATAGATTTTATAGGACCATTTCCAATTTATTTTTGTATATTTCTATATATTATGAGATATATTTTATGTTTCAAAATGGGGGGAAATGACCACATAAACGAATGATTCATATGTTATTTTTGCATTGAACCTTAATATTATGTTTTTCATATTTAAAATCTCAAGAGAAATCATTTGTGATCAATATAGTCATTTTACAGTAGAATATTTGAGACACTAATGAGGAGATATTGAGTGAAACCTAAAACATCAAACCCTATAATCTATATACCAATGGTCAATTATAACTATCCATTAGTGAAATAAAAGGAATTTAGGAAAATACTATCAATACAAATACGAAATATTTTAGATCAATTTTGGAAAATAACATGAAGACCTATAGAATACCTTATAATACCTAATTATAATGGTCCCATATATATTTATCCCTGCTAAAATATTTATCTACTTTTATAATTGGAACATAAATAATATTGGTTATTTCAGGAGGTGACTATTATCTTGAAACAGACTAGGAAAAAAAGGAAATTTCCTTAACAAGACTTGAAATAAAAAAGTGAATAATTTTCAAATTTTATAATTCATAAAGAAATATTACAGCGACACATGAAAAATTGATTCAAAAAAGTTAATTTGAACCATGGGAACAAGAGTTTCTATATAGTTCAAAACTAAAATTGATTCGAGGTAAAATTATTTTCAAATGTGAAGACCCATTTACCTTTGATAATATTTTACCTTTGGATTCATATAGATAACTAAATAAGGAGAGAATAATTCATTTAATATTAATATAAAAATATTAAAAAACTATTATAACCATCTTCCATACGTACCAGTGAATTAGATTCCACTAGGTTTTACCTTTCTATAACATTATCGATTATTTTTATATATTAACTTTTATTAATTAGTATTTTAGTTTGAAATGAGGATATTAAATGATTTAAGTGTTAGGGGAGGGAAACCTTGGTAGTTTTTAGGAGTTTTTTTTGTTTTTATTTTTAAATTTTGTAAAAAATTGTTTATTTTTTGTATATTCTTGAAAAAAATTATACTCAAGTTGAATAGAGTTTCATGGTTAATACCTATTAAATTTATGAGGAATTAATTTATATCCATGTAAATTAACTTAAATTAATGTTGGAATGAACTTAGTTATAGATTCATTGTTGGAATGATATTTATAAATTACACTAGTTTTTTAATCCCATGCAATGTTACAATCCCCACTACTAAAATCACATACTCTATAGGAATTTAAACAATTTTGATACCTTGTATATAATTATCTATTTTCTTGAGAGAACCAATCCCTGTTTAAAGTACTAGAATTTAATATGAATTCAAGTTAAAACCATAGGGAATTTAGGACAATATGTTGAATATTATTGATGAATTATTTCATTTAAAAAAATTACAAATAAAATTGGAACCAACATTGATATATAATGATAAAGAACTACAATTTCCATGCATATATATTAAATATTAGGAGATTAATATTCTATATATAATATAAAGATCCACACTAGAATCGCATATGTCTAGTATCTTTGGAAATATGGATATAGAAATAAATGGTTTATAAGAGAGATATGTCATCTTCCACTAACTATTCATGACTAGCACCATTCTTAGACATATAATACAAAATACCATTATTTATAATTTGTGGAATGGAAACAAAATAATGGGTGAGATAAGATTCTATGTAAGGGTAAATAATTGAGGTATCAATGATATCATAAGCATAACATGAGAATTAAGGATTGAGAACATGAGAATAAAAATTAAATACCATGTTATGTATATCATATATCATAATCATGAGTCATGGCATAAATCATGGTACTTCATAAGACTTGAATCATTTAGTAATCAAAGAACAAAATCCATTAGATCATAACATTAGAATAAGATATACATTTGTGTCATACACATAAGCATATGATGTATTATGTCAAGGAAACCCAGCAATACATTCATATCATGTTATGATTATACTAACCACACTTATAACTACATATGTATTAGAATAACCCCCTGTGTACCCTCATTCAGGCTTAGTATAACTTTTTATGTACCCTTTTTGGGCGTGGGATAAGGTCATTTGAACCCTCCTTTAGTTTTTGAATAACCACTCATGTACCCTTTTAGATTATATATAATTAATCATTTCCCAAGTCATTGAAGGGTGATATAGGTTCCAAAAATCATATAATAAATAAAATTTTGGTACATAATATCAAGAAAAATTCATCATATCATAACCCATGAAAAGGAAATGGGTTTCATAAACATTTCATTATAGCATAACCCATATAAAAATGGGGTTTTAAACATTTTCTATAATAATGATTAATCTTCCAGAGAAATATTAAGTATATTATCATTTGATAATATCCCAAATAAATCTTATGTAGCATCAAAGTATGTCAAATTATATGGAAATTTATTTTGAAAGATCACTTGGAACATTTATTGATGAAAATAAACGTTCATCTTTAAAAAACATATTTAAAATAAAAAATAAAAATAATAAAGAAAAATATTATTTGAAAAAAATGGAAAATAATAATGCAATCATTAAATAACTTATCATTCAGGATGGTGGAAAATCTGATTCATTAATTATATGTTAAAATGAATTTTTCTTTTACATTTTGAGTAAAGAGTCAAAAGAACCTTATTGAAAAAATGAAAAGAATATTCCATTTAAAGATTTTTAAAAAATAAAAAATGTGTAAAAAATTATTTTAAAATAATAATATTTTAAAATATTTCTTTAAAACATTTTTAGTAAATAGAGACATGGAAGAATAATTATTTTCAACTAAAGAGAAAAATAAAGTCATTTTTCTTTAAAATATTATTTTAGTATCTTCAGCACTTAAAGAGATTAAAATGAAAGGGAAACATGTATTATTTAAATTTAACTATACTAGAAGAAGTTAAATGATTCACTTGAGAGATATATCATAATATTTCTTTATTGTAATCATAATCATAAAAAATTCTAATAAATAATGAGATTCTAACATAAAACCTTTACCACTCAAGTGAATCTTGAATCATAAGAGATACAATAAAAATAAACTCATTTTGATATATAAATAATAATAATTTTCATAATATGAATCATAAAATGCATTCATTGTAAGAATATACACAACCTAAAAGAAAAAAGTGGTTAATATGGAATTTGTTTTAGAGAAATAAAAGTGAAACGAAAATCCCCTTACCCGTTTAGAAAATTTTGAATACTAAGCCCCATTAAATAATGACATAAAATGAATAATTTAATATAATAAAAATAATTAGATTCATTATATGAAATTTTAAAGGGTCTATAATATACCCGTCATAAAATAATATAGGTACCTAACATAACTTTTGTTCTAAAAAGAGTCAATTTGAGACAAAAATACCCTACCTCGTGTCTTAATTTTCATCATACACATTCAATCCTCCTGTGTAATAAAAATATATTTATTATAAATATATTAAATAATAATATATATATATATAATACCATATATTGTTTACTTATGAACTATTATTTCCATTTTATTAATAATTTCCATGTTAAAATCTTGTATCAATTAATAACTGCTTCATTTTTTATGTATGTTTTGGTTTCATATTTTCAGCCCACTTACTTTGATCATGGTTTCATCATATCCAGAATTTTAACCATGATATAAGTATAATATATATTAGTTATATTTATTTACAATAATATAAAATGTTAATTTTATAAAATTAATTACATTGTTTATGGAGATAGTAGGTTGTACATATGCAACAATGATGTTTCCATTTTCACAATGGACAGATTGAAATAAAGTTAAATATTAATTGAATAGTTTAGAAACATTTTTATCTCATATATATCATATATATTCATTTAATTCACTATAATTATTATCCATGTCAAAATAAAATATAAAACATGGAACATCGCTTCATAGAGGCGGTAGTCTACACGTACAAACGAGTAGCATTATCATTTTTCAATGGATTATAACGTAAGAAGGTATATGTGATATTATAACTATATACGTACAATAATTTCATAAATATCATATAAATATGTTAAATATATCATTATATCCTGTCGTTAAAGGTTTTGATAGGAAATAAATTATATTGGTTCATGAGGTTGTATTCTTCTATACACACAATCGATAGTTTTGTTCCCAATTTTATGGAGAATGAGACGGATATAGTTTATTCTATTATTATTAAAAAATATCTTTAAATTTTAGATAATGGATTAATTATAGCTTCAAAAATAAACAATATTTTAAAGTATTGGCATAAGAAACTAAATAAAGAGGCATGATTAGGAATAATACCTCTTCTTCTGACAACCTCATTAGGCGAGCACCAAAATACCTATTATGATGATTTAATAACAAAAAAAAAGCAATATTTGATGTGGTTAGGGGATTAATGAATGAGCATTTTTGAACTTCACTTATCCAAAATTCTTTGGGAATGTGATGATTATTAGAGAGTGGGTTCCCTTTAAAAGTGGGGGAGACCACACACTTAGGATTTTTAAAAATAAAATTATATACCAATGTTTTACTTGTTCGAAAATGCTGAAAAATGTTTCATTATCAAACCTCAGATGATATAAAGTTTAAATATGGTCATAAATAGGTCTTGGAATCATTTGTAGGTTATTTTATCCATTTTATTTTTATTTTATCCCATGGAAAATTAATTTTAACCTTAACTTTCATAATTAATTATTACTATTTTGAAAATTCATTATGAAAATAATTAGTTAAATATATTATATAATATTAATTATAATTATTTAAAATATGGAATCCATTTTTTCATATTAAATTCACAAACGTGGAAGAATTTAAATTAAAATTAAACCCAGAGATGCAATGAAATATCGGTTTTCCAATAAAAAGGATTTCAAAATTATATAAATATTAAATATCAAAATTCAATATGATGTTGATTAAAAGACCTAATTTTTATAAATTAAGAAATTATTTTACTAATAATACTTTCAAAACCCTATTAAAAAATTGAAACCTATAAATTCATTACACAAGAAATGCAGTTTTTTAAAAAAATGTGTATTTCTCACTATTCCCTGTGTATTCCCCCAGCTCGTCACTTCTAATAAATTTCAATATTCATGTGTATGTGCAAAATACATTTCATAAGAATAAAAATAGAATAATTATTATATCACAATTTTAAAAATATTATATGAATGATAAAAATATTTTATTCAATATATAATATATAAATTTCATTAAAATCATTCACCAGTAGTGAATAATTTAATTTATTAAGATTAATAAACTTTGGGTATATGAAAACATTTTCCAGAAAAAAAACTTCTCTAAATTTGTACGATTTTTATTTTCATTTATAATCAACTAATAATAAATTAATTTATTTTATTCATTTTTAAACCATATATTCTTCCAATTTTTCTAATTTTATTCACACCCACTAATTTAATGACTATGTTATAATGGTCATGTTTAAATAATAATAATAATAATATGTTGTGGTTCATTAAAACACTCTGTCACATGTAACACAATCTATCAAAGAAATTAAATTTATTTAGAAATATATATTTTATAAAATATAGGGGTTTTATAATGACCCTTTAATGTTTGTGACACCCCATGTTTTTTAAAAAGAAAACTATATTTGAATGTGTATGTGACATACAACACTAAGGCTAAACAAACCATGATTATTTATGACTGTTATAACCTAGTTCTTAAATTGGAGGTTATGAAATTTTTTTACAATTTTATGAAATAAATATATAATTCATAATTTATATAAATTTATTAATAAATTCCTTATAAATAAATACTCAATTTTAAATGAAGGCATTTTATTATTCAAAAAATATGTTTTCTATAGAAAAGGTTTTTTATTTACTTTTGAGATAAAATTATACAATTAATTTAAAAAAATATATAAATTTGTGTTTTATGAAATAAAAAATATTTTTTAAATAATAATATAAAAATTGAATGGGATTGAGTTTTATGGATTTTTTAGTAATGGTTGATTTTCTAGTGAACAGTGAAAATTGTCTACTTTTCAAATACTCTTGTTTATTTTAATTAAATAATTTAATTTAGAAGATAAATTATATTTTGGATTTTATATTTAAGTGAAATATGAACCAATTTATTTATAATAATCTAATTAATATATTTTTAATCATTAATTTTCATGATTTTTGTATGAGATTATTTTTATGTTTAAAAACGTTGATTATTGCATATTATTTGTAAGTGCTTGATGTTTATACATTTAATTAATTTAAATAAAATATAATATAGAAATATTTAAATGAAATTAATATATTATAAATCCATTTATTTGAATTTAAATTCATGTAAGGATGATTTCTAGTCATATAAATAATAAAAGATCGTGTATTCCTTGAAAAATACATTACATGAAAAACTATATTTCAACACTTTTTCTAAGTTTTATTTAAATTTTAATTAGTAATAATTATTTATTTAATATTGATAAAAAAATTTCCATATTTGGAAAAAAAATATTTAATATTAGGTAATAATTTTTACTTAATTTTTCATCATAATGAATTGTGAAAATAGTAAAAAAACTCTTTACCGTTGTGAAAAACTAAAACAGTAAAAGTGAGTAACCTCATGGGTATATAGAATAATATTTTTAAAATAAGTTTCTTTTTGAATGGTTAAAGTGTTTCTAGAGTATATCAAACATTCATTTTATTATTTATAAAAAAATTTGAACTATTGAATAAGAGTTACTTTTCATTATTGAATAGTTTTGGGTATTTACAAAAATGTCACTCCCCCTTGATTATAAAATGAAACCACATCTCCTAACTTTTCCACATAGAAAAATCCTTTTAGTTATAAAAAACTTTACTCAAATACCTTACCTAATTACATATACATGGCATAGATTTATTGGTCTATTCTGAAAGGCGATATAGGGAGGCTTTATGCAAAATCCTAAAGAGGTGTTCTGATGAAGGGGTATCATTCTTAATAGAGCATCTTAGTTTTATTTTTTTATTCAACCTAGTTCAAATATTACTCAATAATTATGATTTAATAACATCATAATCTCCTATATAATGATATTTTATTATGTTAGTTGAATAACCTACATCTATATCCTCTTTCATCAAATGGGAAATGAATCCATCCTTCATGTGTACGGTAGACTAAAACCTCATGAACTGATGTGATTCATTTTACATCACCCCCTTTCATGTTTGTCAATTATGATGTGTTTAATTTTTATATATTATTTTCATGACATATTAATCATTATTTAAAATTAAAATATCATAAACCTTCTTACATTACCATCCATTGAGAAATGATAACATTGATTGTGTATATAGTAGATTATCTCCTTGTGAAGCGATGTGATTCATTTTTTACTTCCTCACATGGATGGTATATATAACATTATTTAATTATATATATATATATATGTGTGTGTGTGTGTGTGTGTGTGTGACATAATTATTATTATATAAAGATAAAATAACACTTACCTTATTTCAATTATGATCGTTCAATAATGGAACTATTAATCATGTGGTTGAATGACCTACAATCTCAATGATTCAAACATAGTTAATTTAATAAAACCATCATTCATGAATTATTTTAATGTTATAATTTATGTATAAAAATAATTATTATTTCCCTTTTATTAATATTAAGATGTTTAAATAATAACCTCTTCGACTTTATTCAACTTTCTAAACTGATTTTGGACATATGAGTAGAACATCATCAAAACACCTGACTATGACCTAAATGATAAAGTAATTAAATTAAATTTAAAATAAATAAATTAAATATAATAATAAACTTGAAAAGGGTTCTTATGAAATTAAAAAGATTAAAATAAGTTTATTATTTAGTAATACAAGGAACACACATGATTAATTGGGCTCAAGTTAAGGGATCACTCTAAACCACCCTTTCTATTGGGTTGTAACCATTCGGTATATAAATCACATTATTTATATATAATTAAATTTATATAATTATATAAAATTATGTATATTTGTCTCTGAAATCTATACCTTTAATATTATACCTTCCTTTTATGGGTTAATACATTCTATATGTTCATTTTTCAAATGCCTTAATTATAAAATTTATTTTTATTACGATTTGAGGAAAGATTTTGACTACCATTTTATTTACATTGGTAATTATTATTTTTATTAATTATAATTGATTTAATTTTTTTGACACACTTAAATAGTGAAAATGTTATTATGGGTATTCCCAAATAGAACTCCAATGCATTGGGTAAATATTTAGTCTCTTGAGACGTCATGTATGGGAATGGGGAGTAAACCTAATCCATTATAGGACTTTGTCCACCATGTTATATTTTCTAGGATGTTTTCTTCGAATCATGTTTATTCAATGTTATATATTTCTTCAACATTTTCTATATTAAATAGATCTTATGATATGAAGTTATTTATGTTATGATTCCATGTGATTACTCATTATCCTTCTCTTTTTTTCTTTCATGATTTACCTTTGACACGCATGTTATGTTTCCTAATCATGTTTATTCCCATAAAATGATTAATAGCTCACCCCTTTCTTTATGTGTTACCCAGGTTGTCAAATGTATTTTTTGGTTCTCAAATGGATTTAGAAGCTCATTGTGGGGAATAAACTATGGATTTTTTTTAAATTTTCTTTTCGATATATCATAAACCATGTCTTCCAAGGACATTGGGCCTCAATATCATTAGGTTTTACTTATTTGATATTTTTGTTTAAAAATCATAAAATAAAATATTTAAACGTTTTGGGTCTCTATAGTTCGTATCAGTTCAAGGTTTAGTTATCCTTTAGAATATATGGTGAGAAAAAATTAGTGAGAACCATAAGGATAAATCTATGTATAATAAATATATATTATTATTTTGGTGAGGATAGAGTGAGTGGTTTCCAAGTAATTACTTCCCTATCTAAAAAATACAAGTGGATGTGGATCTAAAATATTTTTACCAATAGAAATAACCCTGAAAAGGGTGAATTGTGTTGGACACAATAGTCACCTGGCTCATGAAAATGGTCCTTGAAGTACTCATATTTTGACACTCTCATGGTATATGTTTTAGAAAACCACAAACTCTTTATAAACCATTATGAAGGACTTGAAAAAATTATTATGTTATAAAACATAATAGACAAACTACCATGGATAACCTATAATAAATCCTAGAGACTCAGAATTCAGTATATACATATCATTTATAATTTATTCCATCTAATTTTATTTGTTTCCCTTTAGTATGATAGCATATTATTATCTTGTTTTTTAATATTTAATTAATGTATACGAATAATTGAAACAATGCAAATAATGAAATAAGATAGGTAATGCGATACTTTCCTCATTTATATTACAAACCTTATAAGAGCATTTGATGCAATATTCACGAAAGTAATAGATCAACTATCTCATGTTATGAATAATAAATCAAATCATACGGAATGCAATCCCCCTCCTATGAAAGGGTAATTTGGAGTCGAGTAATTTATTAGAAAAAGGCATCTTAACTTTATGGGATCTTCTAATCCCATTATCGTGGAATAATAGATTAAATAAAATTATAAGATACCCTCGGTACTCCGATTCTCAGAGAAATAGAATTTTTTTTTGTCATTTATTATACTGAAGGATAATTTGATTAGTGGTGGACACTGATAAATAAGAAAAACACCAAAGAGGATGCTAATTCCATGAATTAGGAAGACTTCATGAATTAATTTTGAATAAATATTTTCCATTAACACTCCATCTTAAAATAGAGAGTTTGATCCTATGACTAAAGTAAAAGGAATATGAGTCTATCAAGGAATATGGGGAAAACATCAAAAGTATTACAAAGTACACCGAAGGCTTTCTCATTAACTCCAAAAGTAAGGTTTGTCATTTATTTACTGGTTTAAAGATGGCTCTATGAAAAGAATTAGTGATTTAGGACACTGAAGGCTATGAATAGATTTTCTATTATTCTCTTAAATTTGAGATGGATATCAGTGACTCTTAGTGATAACAAAAGAGTTATGAGAAAAAAGTAGAATGGAGTTTTATTAAGAAGTATCAATACACAACTCTAATAGAGGAAAGATAACACAACATACCATATGTAAAAATTGTTTGAATTGTCATCTTGGAAACTATTTAATAAGTAACATGATATGTTTTAAATGTTGGAATGAGAGGCATGAAGAACATTATTTTCAAAGGAAAATATAGAATCCCACAAATGTGGAAGATGAAAGGAATTTTCATTTCAAAAATTGGGCTATGGTGTAGTGTTTCAAATGAATGAAACACTGACATTATGCAAGACAATACCATAAGAATAGGGTTATCAGAGACAATCAATGATAATAACCTCAAATACATAGAGAGAAATTAAGTGAATATGTTATCACTAATGTAAAGGTGGATCCAAAAAAATGTGCTTATAGGTTTATTGTTTATTCATTAAAGAATTGGAAATATACTCTATTGTTCAGGTTATATGAATTCTTTCATATCTTGAAAGTTTATTAAAAATATTTAAGAACAACCTCAAAACATGGGGGTTGATCTATCTGTGAGAACATCAAAAATAGTAATTTTTTCATCCCAACTATATAACTCCTCCCCATTAAATTTTTGTGGATGGAATATTCAAGTGAATCTTATCAAACATCATTTAGTGGATTTTGATGATATTTTGTGAATGGATTGGTTATCCTAATATTAATATAACATCAATTGTTGAGGGTGGTATATCACACTCTATATCCCAATTAATATTTATATTCTATAAAAGTGTAATGATTAGGATGAATCGGCCTTGGAATATTATGTTCAATCATGGATATTATTTTCTTACGAGATAGCATATCAATCCCAAATGAAAGATACATAGGAGATAATCAAGCATGAATAGATGACCATTATGAAGAGTTATATTGATTTATTCCATGAAGATTTTTTTGGTATTCCTCCTGATTGAATATTTGAGTTATAAATTGAACTTATAACTAGATCTCTATGATTATCAAATACTCCTTACATAATTTTCACCATTTAAATGAATGATTTTAAGACACAATTGCAATAGAAATTATAAAAGTTTTTATATGCCTGAGTGATTCATTATGGGGTTTTCTAGTTCAATTCATTAAGAAGATATATGGGTAAATTTTTATTTGTATTTATTATCATGAACTCCCAAAAATCATGACAAATTACAATTATCCCATCCCACATATAGATGGATTGTTTGATCTATTTAATGGGGCTTAGTGTTTCTCTATGGTGGACCTTCTATCATGATATCACCAATTAAAGGTAAATAGAGTAGATAATACAAAAACTACATTTCAAATGGTGTATAGAAACTTTTCATTCATAGTGGTTCCTTTCAAACTCACTAATGATCGATCAATACTTATGGACTTAATGAATTGATTATTTAGATATTACCACAATGAATTTTCGGCAGTGTTTATAAATGATATTTTAATTTACTATAAAATAAAGGAGGAGTATGAGGATCATTTCAATACTATGATGAAGGCATTTAAAAAAGAGAATATATATGAAAATTAGAGTAAAATTGAGTTATAGGTGATGTAAGTATCATTATTGGGTTATATTATCACAAGAAAAGGGATATTTGTTGACATTATATGAAAAAGGAAATTGATGATTGGCCTATACCAACATATGTAACCAAGATCCATAGTTTCCATGAACTAGTTGGGTATCACCTGTGATTTGTGAGAAACAACTCATGATTTTAAAACCCACTAAACAAGATAACAAGGATTAGAGTAATGTTTTTCTGGACAATTGAATGAGAATAAATCCTTAAGGAGTTGACAAAGAGGATTATCACTACACTAGTCCTCATATTTTCCTTAATTGGTAACTTTTCTTGGTATAAAATGATGATTCAAAGAAGGTGTTAGGATATTTATTGAAGATAAATGATAAATTGATAGTCTATACAACAATATAGTTGAAATTACCTAAGTATAACTATGTAATACAACATTTGGAGTCATCCATAATGATCTTTTCATTTAAAATATGGAAACATTATATCTATAAGGAGAAGTGTAAAATATATAAATCCTATAAGAGCCTAAAATATATATTCACACATAAAAATAATAACATAATCCAATGAAGATAGTTAGATCTGATCAAGGTCAATGACTGCTTAATTCATTACCATATTTGTAAAGAAAACAAAGTTATAGATTCTCTAATAATAAAGGATTCAATAATTTTATTTATGATGATTATTAAGAAGGTTAAAATATTCTGATAAATTAAAAGGATGGATATTTGAATCATAAAGGATATACTATCATCATTCATGTCTCAAATTATTGATCAACCATCCATTCTGAAGAAGATAAAGGATACTCAATGAGATGATGTTGAAATTATGAAGAAGCTGGAAGCTACAAGAAAATAAAAATCATGTGAGTTCAAAAGTGATAAAGAAATAGTTATAATATTTGTTTCGTGAATATGAATACCATTAAATGATGAGATAAATAAATTGTTATTGAATAATGTACATAGCTTGACCATCTCAATCCATTTTGGGTTTACTAAGATGTATCAAGATCACCACGAGCACTACTGGTGGAAGAATATGAAAAAGGAGATCATTGAATGTACATAAAATCATTTGGTATGTTATAAAGTGATGGCTGAAAGGAAAAAATTCTACATGGATGATGCGACTATTACCTTACCTGCATGGAAATGGAAAAACATCCCCATTGACATTATCCTAGGTCCTCCAAATATATTAAGTGTACATAATTCCATATGTATTATATTGGATCATCTTATAAATACTTTTCACTTCACTGAAATATGAGGATAATTCTTACTCGATCAAAATTCAATGATATACATCATATCGGCTGTAAGGATACATGAAAATCCAAAATCTATTATAATAGATTGAGATATAAAATTTACCACTTGTTCCAGAATAGCTTCCAACATAATCTAAATAATTATTTTAACTTCAATGTAGCTTGTCACCCAAAAATGATTATCAATATGAGGTAACTATTTATACAATAGAAGAAGTTATGATAATATGTTATATGGAATTATAAAGAGGATAAGATTAAAATATTCCTCTGTTTGAAGCATTGTACAATAATTATTTCCACTCAAGAATCCAAATGGAACATTATGAATATCTTTATGGTAATAGATATATAACACCTTAGGGTTGGGATTAGGTTGTTGAATAGAATATTTTGGTAATTTAATAGGTTGAGGAAATATTATAAATGGTTAATAAGATTTAACATCACATCAACACTTCCCAATGTCAATAAAAGTGAAATACTAAAAATCCTTGTCGAGACATGGAGTTTGAGGTAAGAGATAATGTGTATCTATATATACCTCTATGGAAGAGAGTAATTATATGTTATAGGAAGTGAAATATAATCCCAAGGTATATCATTTCCTTTATGATTCTCAATTTCATTGGAGTTATTTCTTATCGACTAGCAACCCACCAAACCCTTCCTCGGGTATATGAATAATTCTATGTATCCCTCTTGTGGATATACATAATAGATCCCTCACATTTACTAAATTAAAATCAGGTATATATGAAAAATTATCTCACTAATGAGTAGTGTCCAGTGAATATCTTTGAATATAGATAAAAAGTATTATGCAACCTGATAACTCACCTGGTCAAATTTATTTGGTGGAAACATAAATATAAAGTCGAAAACATGGAATTAGAGGAATTTGCGAAGAAAAAGTAACCTCACAAGTTAGCAACATAGTATTTAATATGAAATTTAATGTAATAAATCCCTAAATTGGAGGGGGTAAGAATGTAACACCCTGAGTTTTTTTAAAAATAAGCATATGTTTGATATTGTTTATGATGCACAACACTGAGCCTAAATGAATAATGTTTATTTATTATCATTATATACTAAAAATTAAATTAGAAGGTATAAATATTATTAACTAATTTAGTTCACATATATAAATTTTCTAATATATATAAATGGATTAATAATTTACTAGTAAATATGCACTCATTTTTATAATGAAGACATTTTTTCGTCCAAAAATATAGTTTCATAAAAAATGATGTTTATTGATTTTTGAGAGACAATATTACAATTAGTTTCTTTAATTTTTAGAAATTTAATTTTATAAAATAAACACAATTTTTAAAAAATCATATAAAAATTTACTTAGGGTCAAATTTTGGGATTTTTCTAAATTGGATGTTTTTTAGTGAACTGTTAAAATTACCGATTATTCGGATACTTTCATTTCTTTTCATTATGTTGAGTAATTTAAAACATCCATTATATTATGGATTTGTTCATAAATATTCTTATGAACCATTTTTTATAATAAAATAATTAATTTATTTTGAATCATCAATTTTCATGATTTCGGTATAAGATTATTGTTTATGTTAAAACATGGTTTTTTTTCAAACAAATTGTTAATGCATAAAGTTTTTCCTTTTAATTAATTATAATTACCTCCATAAATGAAATATTTAAATTAAATTCATATAATATAAATCAATTTATAGGAATTTAAATTCATATAATGATTATTTCTAGTCATATATTTAATATAAAATCATTTATTGCTTGAAAAATGCATTTCTTAATAAACCGTTTTTAACATTTTTTTGGACGTTATATTAAATTTAGTTATGAAACTATTATGATTTTATTTTTAAAAAAAATATTCCTCATTTTGAATAAATATAATTCATATTATTCAATAAAGTTATCTTAATTTTTTTATAATGAATGGTAAAAACAGTAAAAAGAATACTGGTTACTGTGGTGAAAAACTAAAATGATAAAAGTGAGAAACTATAATGGTAAATAGAATAACATGTTAAAAACATTTTTTATTATTATTATAGGTTTTTATCAACCATATCACCCCTAAAATCCATTATTTATCAATTTTGGAGGAACATGGTTGAGAGTGACTTCCCATTATTGAATAATTTGGGGTATTTACAAAAATGTCACTCCCTCTCACTTATAATAGGTGACCTCATCTCCTCTAGTTTCAACAAATAATAATCCTTTTATTTTATCAAATCACTATTCAAATACATTATTTACCTACCAATGTCATATAGAAATGTTTTTATCAAAAATACCATCAAGGGAGGAAATAGGTATAATCCTAAAGAAGTGGTCTGAAGAAGATGTATTCTTCTTAACCGAACATCTTTGTTTTATTTCTTATTCCACCACCTTAAAATTTTACTTAATAATTATGATATAATAATATAAATATTAAAATAAATTTATATATTGTTATCTTAATTGAATATTGTAACGACCCAAAGTTTCATTAATGGAAAATCCCTCTTGATCTAATTAAATGTCTCTTTATGTTTATATAAAATGTCAACTTCTTTGGTTTTATGTTAAGAATTTTGACCATTGCTAATATATAAGTTGAATAGTGATCACATGATTAGTATAAATATAGGACTTTAACAAATCAAATTTACTCAGACAAAGGAAGCAATAGCCTCATCCAGTAGAATTGCCCCATACGAAGCCCATTTTTCGGAGCTTGGAAAAGAGGTGGTGTCTTTGGGCATTGCCCTTGACCAAGTCCAAGATGAGCTTCATCATGTCAAGCTCGAACATGACCATCTACGGGAAAAGTGGAAGTTGATTGAAATTACCACTCGAGCGATGTTATCAGAGCCACCCCAAGAGTCTGTCACCATCTCACACCTTACCCTTAGGTCTTATGCGGCTGTTTTAAAGGGTTATGTAACAATTAAGTAGTACTATGTTTATGTACATTTTTTTTGTATATAATAATGAATATAATTTCTTGTCATTTTTGAAACATTGTAAATAGTTTTTAAAGTACAAATGGTGTTTTTAATTATTATTTAATTAAGAAATCTATTTTATTAAATTAAGGGATTTTTGAATTAAATAATAATTTAATAAAATAATATTATTATTATTAAATTAATTTTTATTAAATATAAATGGTCTTATAATTTTATGAATGAAATTAATTTTTTTTATTAAGGTTTGAAAGCCATTTCTGTCAAAACCCATGAATTTTTGATAAATGTCGGTTTTTATTTTAAAAGTTAAAATTAACATATTTAGAAAATTATTTAGATAAAATAATTGTCATTTCTGGAATCAGGATGTTGAAATTATCCAACGGTTAATTTTTCATAATTTTCTGAGACAGTCAAATTTTTGGGTAAAAATTAAATACTGTTTAAATATATAATGTGTTTTATGACATCATAATGACCCAATAGTGATGTAATAAAATACTATAATATTTATGTTCGTCCAATATATGTTTTACCATTAAAATAATGTGATTTTGGGTTTGTTTGACTTACTTTTCAAAGAATTAATGAACCCCTCAAGACATATTCAACACCTTGCCTTTTTAAATTAATTTTCAGGGGAGTGTGACTCACCTCCACATAAGCAACCCTAATATTTTAAGAATTTTGTACTTTGGACTTATAAAATATTTTTTTCCTCTTCCCTTTTCAGAAAACCATGTGCAAAAATCATGGGATGGTTTGTAGTTTGGATTAATTTAATATAAGGGGTCCCAAACCTAAATAATAAAGAATTCCCTCACCTTTCCTATATAAACCCACCCAAGATCCCACTTCCTTCTCACTAAAAGACCTTGGACTTCGTCCAACCTCTGTCCTACTCTCTCTAGAATCTTCCCAAAGTTCCCCAAGCTCCCATGAAGCCTCTCACAATCCTCTCTTTAGCCTTTGGAAGCACATTTCCAAGTAAGGGTTTTTTCTTCCTTTCTCATTTTTGTCCGATTTTCTTTAAGTTGTTTTGCCCTTTTAATTTCAATTATGGATGTTGGGGTATAGTTTCACACCTCCCTCATACTTCCCTCTTTATGTTTGAATGATGGGATACCCTTTCCCTCTCATTAAATGCCTCTCATGTACACCCGTAACTATGCCGAAATTCTGAAAGGAACTTCTCTCTCCTCTTTTATATTCAAACAATACTTTTGTATCATGAATCTAAATTCCATTTCAAATGTTGAGACATTTATCTATATGACCTCATTACTGTCCATTACATGTAAATATGATTAGGAACCCCTTTCTCTCTTATCAACCATTTTTATTAATTCATATGTCACGCTATTACGCTGCTGAAATCGCACTGATTTTCTAAGCCAATGTCATTGTGTAGTGAATACCATGCCCATTTCTCCATCAAGGGTATTAAACTTTATGCACATTTACTTGTTGATTGTAACGTTTCATGTATGAATTCCAAATTCCTTTATCGTGGAATAAATTATTATGTTTTATGAATCCATGTTCTATGATCCATGTGGCACACTTATGCATGAAATAAAATGTTTAAGAAGGGTGCACCCTTATAGCGCTCCAATGCATTGGGTAAAGTATAGTATCATGATACGTCATGTGCAATGAGTACTGAGTCATGCTAATTAAAGTGCAACGAGTTTTTACTCGTGCTTTATGTGCAATGAGGATTTACTCATGCTCTATGTGCAATGGGCCTTGGATCATGCTAATTCCATGTTAAGTGTTGTTGCCACATTTCCATGTTATGATTATAATGCTTTATCATGCCTTTGGGTTCATGTTTTTCTTACACTCTATTGATATGCCTATTGTCTAACATGTATTGTACTCCTCATGTTATTACATGTGTACTAACTTACTGGGCTTTATAGCTCACCCTTTTTTATGCATGTCCTCAGGTTATCCCATGCAATGATAAGTACGAGGGAATGTAGTGGTCATGTAAAGGAAGTTTTCAATAAAGATGTTGTATTTCATGTTTTAAGTTTTTATGTAATGATCCTAAGCCCCAAAGACACTAAAGCCCTCAATCTTATTTGTTGTATCAAGTGAAGTTTTATGTAATAAATCATGTTTAAGTGTGTAATAAAAGAAGGGTTGTCATAAATATCCTAAATCCATCTCATCTTCCATCAAATGGGAAACGAAACCATCATTTGTGTGTATGGTGGACTGCCACCTCTCAAACTGAGGTAATTTGTTTTTCATCATCACCTCTCAAAACTATGAATGATGATGGATTTAATGTTCATATATGATTTAAATAAAATATTAATACTTATTTAAAATTAATATATCATATAAATTTTTACCTTAACATCCATGGAAAATTGATATCATCATTCTTGTGTAAGGAAGATTATCACCTAACGAAGCGATGTGATTCGTTTTTTATTACTTATACACATGTATTGTATATATATAAATATATTTAAAGAAATAATATTATAATTATTATATAATTATAATTATCTAAAGATAGAAAAACATTTACCTTCATTCCATCATGATTGATAAAAAATTGAAATGTTACTCATGCCTACATATGACCTACCATTTTTGTTACTGTAAAGTAGTTCATCTCTCATAACCAGAAACCAATATTGGTTTTAAAGGTATAATAGATGTATAAAAATGATAATTAATATAGATTTATTATTTTATAATTGATTAAATAATAATTTTTTTTAACATAGTGAGTATTCCAATGAGATTTTGGATATATGATCCAAACATTATCAAAACAACTGACTTGAACCTATGAGATTTTTTAATTGAGTATAAATTGATAATAAATAAAATTAAACTAATATTAAAATTTAAAAAAAATGTTAATATTATTAATAATTAACCTAAGTTTATATTTTTTAAAGATAAATAATGCATGATATGAATTAGGCTAGAGGTAAGGGATCACTCTAAACTAGAATTTTCTTTGGTTTATGACCATTACCTCTTAAAATCACTTTATATATCACTTTAAAGTTATGTAATTCATATAAATTTTAAAAATATGTCTCTAAAATATATTATTAGAATATTATCCCTTTGTTTTATGGGGTAATACATTCCTTATGTTCATTTTCCAAGTTACTTTATTATGAAATTTTCATTGATTATGATTTGAGGCAATATTGTACAACACATTTTCTTTACATGAGTAATTATTAGGTTTATTCCTTATTATTTATTTAATATTTTATCTACACATATGTAATGGACATATTATGATATTTGTGCCTAAATAGTACTCCAATGTATTTAAAAATGATTTAGTCTCATGAGATGTATGTAAGATTATGGAGAAAATATAATCCATTAGGGGGATTTTACCACCACATGATATTGTGTAGATAGTTAGACTTGACTTATGTTTATGTCATTTATTATGTTTCCGCCACATTTACTATGTTACTATGACCATATGATACCATCTTATTTATGTTATGATTCAATGTGATTACTCATGAGCATTCTATTTTATTATACAATGTTATACCTTTGACTCACATGTTATGTTTTCTTATCATGTCTATTCACTTTCTGGTATTTTTAGCTCAAATATTTCTTTATTTATTCCCCAATTTATCCCATATAGTTTTAGGATAGTAAATGTATTTATGAGTTCATTGTGGAGGATAAAATATGTTTTTATGTTTTATGATTCCTTTTGATGTATCATGAGCCTAGTCTTCAAAAGACACATGACGTACAATCTTAGGGTTGTAATTATTTAATATTTTTGAATAAAAATCATGTAATACAATATTTAAAAATATTGGGTCACTATAATTGTCCTCTAAAGCCCATAAAAACATTTAGGTATCCACATTTCAAAACTAAAATCCTAAACCATCTCTCAGTAGAAGAAAATGCCTGATCATAATTGAAATAGAGTGTGGGGAGATAATTTTATTAGAAATAATAGGGAGAAATATCAAATATGGGAAAGATAAAAAGTAAAATATCCTTCAAATTGAGTAAATTATTTCACACGAATATTTTAATTATGAACATTCCTATATTTCTTCAAGAACCAAAACTCTATTTTTAATTGAAAAAAATGTTACATGAACATGTGAGAGGAAATTTTTACTATTATATAAGTGTTTGAAGAGTTAATTATCCATAATAATCATAATATTTTAAGAGTTTAATAACTAAAATGGGAGTGAGTGATGATACTTTTATTTAGTATAAACCATAAATCATGCATTTTACTTCTCAAAAATCCAAACTTCCTCATTTCACCTTATATTTTTTAGTGTAAACACCTACCTTAAAATTTTCATATAAAAACCCTAAAATTCAACATGATAAACAAAAATAATTTTATTATTGTGTAGATATTTAGAAATTCAACAAGATTATAGGGACCCCTTCATGAGTTTGGAATGTGGAAAACTTTAATTCAAACATACATTTTGAGTGGAGAGATAAATACTTCCAGGATGGTTTTTATTAATAACTATGAAAGGATTTATAAAATGTGATTTAATTGAAATAACATTATAAGTAATATTAAATATATAATATATAGGTGGTATGTTAAATTTAGGTGACAGGGTAGCAGAAAAGGTAACTTTCTTTAGCTTGTGTTATTAATTTTTCATGGGTACCACTATGATGATCACATATCCTAGAGTAAAATGGACTATGTGTAGGGGAATTTTTAGATCAATTAATTCATTATATCTTGTTAAAATAAAATTCATTTAATTCTATAACATTAATTAATCAGTAGAGTTTTAAGACATTTTTAAATTAAAGGATCATTTCATCAGATTTTTTAAATAGTGATTGATTTTTTAAAAAATAGTTAACTTATTAGATTTTAAAAAAATAGAATAAAATGAATGGAAAACTAATCATAATCTTTTTTTCTTTTGTAGGAAATTTTTTATGTAATAGTAAATTCCTAGCGATGTTGAATCATAATATTTGGAGGAAGTAGGAATTTAGAAAATTCTTTACGTAATATTAACTATTAAGTATTTAAGGATTATGAAATATTAACTCTACAAAATAAATTAATAATTAATAAAATCTCATTATCTATATAAGTGTAAATATTAATTTTTATAATTGGTATTCCCATACATAATATTTTCTATTAGGAATACAATTGGTATATAAGAATCAATAATATTCTATAGATATCAAAGGAGAAAAACTTATAGTAATACATAAGATTAAACATAGAGCATCATGAGATACATATTATTAATTTTAGAGTTACATAAACGTAAATTAGTGTTTTCAAGGGATACATAATATAAAATGATACCTCACATATGAATAAATTGTATTTACATAAGAGTAACTTAGATCTCAATACATTTATGTTAGTATTTTAACATGAGATAAATTATGATTGAATACTTGAAAAAAAAATTTGGATTCATGAGATCCTATAAATTAAAAAATATATAGAATGAAATAACATGGATGAATAGATATTTTCAATCACTCTTAAGGGATTATATTTGTGAAAAAAAATTTGACGCTACCTGGAGCCCCATGAAATCTGAAAGACGTCATGCTACAACACTTGAGATGGTGAGTGAGCTTCAATGGAAACACTCTAATCATATAACATGGAACCTCATCCCAATGCCCATATAATATCACTGGTGTGAGATACCATACTCAATACCCAATGTAATGTAGTGTAATGATCCATCATGCTATACACCCCTTACCATCATACAATTCCTATATAAATTTGTATCACTTATATTATATGGTATGAGGAAAAACCTATAATTCCAATTATTTATCAATATCATAAATTTAAATCTAAGAATAATAATATCTATAACATAAAAGATGATTAAAAATTTCACTTATATCCATTAGTCAAATTCAATTCCATTAAATGCATTAAATTTTATAATAACCATTTAATAAATCATTAACAGAAGGAATGAGATTGCCATTAATTAGAGTCATCCCATTATAACTAATTGATTCATTTTAATATAAGTCATGGAACTTGGAAAATACATTCCATTGTATCCATTTCCTTTAATAAAATAATGAAATTAAATCTGGTATAATTCTCTTAATTGAATTAAATCAATTTACTAAAAACATTGTAATAATATTTATAAGGATAAAAGGTCATTTAGTAGATAAATTGGTCATTTATGGGAATTTACAACTTGATAAATTCCAATCATGGGTTGGAAAACCCCTTAGGAGGGTCTTAGAGAACAATTTGACAATCATATATGAGTAGAAAATTATTTATATACTTATTTGAAGCCATTTAAGAGTCCTATGAAATTGGGTCACTTAGCCACATATATCCATAGTGGCCAAAATCATTCGGTATACCTAAGGGGTGACCATATAAGGTGTGTACAACAAATGAACTACTAAACATGGGTTAATAGGTTCATAATAAGATGTAATGATCAGTTTTATATGAAAAATCCAATTAAAATGAGACAATAGGATAAAGTTGGAATGTGACACAATAATGTGGCTAAAAAATTAAGATACTTTAAGGGTAAATGGTGTGACCACCTACCTCATGGCTATAGATGGTGCCTCACTTAATAACAGTCTCAGATTCAAAGTATGTTGAGAGAGATCTTGGAAACGGTACAATGTCTTGAAAATATGGAAATTTATCCTAAAAAATAGTTTAATGGATGGAAAGAGAAATTTTGATAAGGGTTGAGAGACTAGGGGACTTTTTTAGATGGATCCAATACTTTTTACGGATCAAATATTATATAACCAGGTGGGAATTGTCTCATTTCCTAGATTAGGGTGTCATGGAGATAAAAGGTGGAAGAAGATTTTTTTTCATCTGATGTAGGAATCAAGAAAAGAAGAATATGGTATAAGAGTTAAATAATGGGAAAATTGACTTTTCAACCAAACTTTCTGGGTGCACGGTTTAGTGGCACGGTATCCAAACTATGTGCCAAATGTGAATAGTTTTCTATAGAGAAGAGACACCCATCATGGTTAGGGACACTATTTGAAAAAAAAATTCAAAAAATGTGTAGAGTGGCTCTATCCCATGTCTATAACTGGTTGCATGGTCATGCACCCTGGGTCACACGGTTTCTAAAAACCGAGCAGCCCAGTCTATTTTCCCCAATTTGGAGCTCTGGGCTCCGAATAATCCTTGGACACACCTATGACCTCCTTGATTTTATTTTACATCATTATTCAGTCTATTTAAGGTATTTTAATTCTGAAAATAATTATTTGTACCTTTATATAAAAGATGGGTCCTTACAACCTGTCGTAATTAAAGCAATGTATCACTATGTTTTCCTTCTGAGGGTAAAGTGGTGTTATCCTCAAAGCATTCTATCCACTGAGAATGTATATTAGGTTCCCACTTCTATATCTCATCCTATACTCACCTATGATACCAGATTAACCATACCATAGAAACATACCTACCTTAGAGTGTCTTCATGTTTCAATCAAAAATATGAATGGGATACACCTTGAAGGAAGCATCAACATCTAGCTCAACCTCATGAAGCTAGAATACATGAGACGGGTCTTGATAGTATCATAGAAACTGAGATATTTGAAATACATCATGCATTTATGGATATCACTAAGGAAGTTCCAATTATTAAGATACTATTCTGATACATTTCACAACCTTGAAGGGTCTAACGAACCTTAGTGAGTGATTACCCTACTTCCGAATACATATATACCATATACCAGGTAATACTTGAAAATAAAAAACATTATCCAACCTCAAAATCAAGAGGTATCCAACATCTATTGGAATATGACTATTTTCTGATCGAAATATGTATGAAGGCATCACAATTACAAGATATGGGTGAATTTTATATTTAAAAACATCAATTTTTAATCATAAAGAAAACATTGTTTACCAATGGTTAACAAATTGGATTCACTAAACCCTCTTCTATAGGTTAATGGAAATGGACTTGGGTCCGATAAAGATGATTATCATAACGAAATTGATATAAATGTTTACTTAAAAGAGATTATACCATAAGGAATATATAATCCAAAATCATAGATTATATAAAAGGGAATGTATAATAAGTAACACTTTATATTAATAAGAAAGTGTTGGGGAATTAAAGAAAAAAAAATATGACAAGAAGTACAAATGGAATGAAATATTTTAACCCAAAGAAAATGGTATCCAATTACTTTTGATAAAATTACCCCGATTTATACTTTCAAGAGTTTCTATCTTACCCACACCAAGGTGAGCACTTCATTTTTGAATGATCAGATGCAGATTTTGTCTTCTTACCCCACAAGCCCTCTATTATGTAGGTAATAAACAACTCTTTATTCATTAATCTATAATTGCATGATTAAATAATCTGACGCACAAACAAAATCTCAAAGATACAACCTGACAAGTTTTCTTTAAGATTGATAATCTCTTACCATAGTTACAAACACTATGAACAAGTAGTTCACAAGAGATAAAATCAATAGTATATAGACACACAGAGTTGTCGAAAACTTTTTTACAACTGAGGAAGTGATTATGTTTTTATAGGAATGGATTCTAATGGTCTACTTGTTATCTAATGGCCATCTTTTTCCAAAAATTTAGGACTGACCTATAAAGCTGGCACATACAACCATTATAAAATAATATATTAGATGTCACCATTTTAGCGTAATGAAAAATATCATGAGAAACATTATTATGTAACCAGACATGAATATGTGTTTGAATCTGATTATAATAACAGAAAGAAAATATAGTAACTAATCAGTTTTAATAAATTTAAGAAATTGGATTCTTAAAATAAAGAAAATAATATTAGATAAAGTATGAAAGTAATATTCTATAATTTGTGAGAATTAAATTCAAAAAAATAAGTGAATTAGAATTGAGAAACCATGTGACTCATATTTGAAATACTGAGAGAATCAGAATTGTGAAACATAGAGAATCATATTTGAAAATCTAATAGAAACATAATTGAGAAACATAGTGAATCAGATTCGAAATTCTGAGAGACTCAAAATTGAGAAACATAGTGAATCATATTTGAAATTTTGTGATAATTAGAATTGAGAAACATAGAGAATTTTATTAAATGCATGGATTTGATTTTCATTGATTCTAGTTTCAATTGAATCTTATGAAATAGTTTATTAGAATTAGCTAGAAAATATCCTAGAATATATTAGAGAACATGATTCCGATTTTAGTCAGAATTAGAAATGTCTATAAAAAATATTATAAAAGGTAAGAAAAAATAATTTTAAATCAAATATGTTTGTGATTTTCAAAACATAGTGAAATGAGAAAATTTATAAGGAATATTTGAACTCAAAAATTTACCCATTTTTAGAAATCACTGACAAAGTTTTTAGAAAAGAGTATTAATACCGCATAAGAAGTTTCATATTTTTAGATTTAAAGAAATATATCCCTCTCCATGAGTTTATATCTTATATAAAGATGAACATGACTAACTCCCCCGTAGGATGTGAACTCCCTATAAGGATCATATTCTTTTATTTATTATTTTTCTTATATTTATAAGGAAATGTCTCCCTCATACTTAAGGATATCTCATTTAATATTCTTAACCATTCTACCCTTTTGTGATTTACAAAAGGAATTGAGATAATATAAAGTCCCTAAAAATAGTTAAGAAACAATCTATATGAAATAAGAAAAATGTAATACTTGATAATGAAAATTTTAACAAAAAATATTCAGAGATTCAAAAAAATTAATCCTTCTTCAGCATTAAGGATCTGGTTATAGTCTTCAAATTATTCAATTATTTGAGATCTTCATAAAACATTTATAAGAGGACATCTTGATTCTGATTCTTCTTTTCATGAAATTGAGTCTTTTCTTCCTGACTTTGAATCTTTTCCTCCTATGAAATGAAATATAATCTTTGTAAAACATCATCATGTTGTTCTCAGTGCCATAGAAATTTAACATCCCATTTTTATCTTTGATTTCTTTCATCTGAATGCCTTACTACTTCTTCATCTTTTTTGAAAAAAAAAAATTGATAGATCATTGAGACAGTTTTAAAATTATTTAAAGGAATTATTTATTTAATCAAAAATATCATAAAAAACGTTTAGTTCATGCTTGATATGCCTTCACAACTCGGTCATCTCTATACATGATTTCCTATGATAATAATAATCTTCTGAGAAGGTTTTGAAATTTGTATCAAGCTTAATTAAATTTTCCATTTGAAGGGATATTGATTATGATTTATGATTTAAATATTCTTGAATTATCTAACATCTTTAATCAATATTTTTAAAATAAGGAATATAAATTAACAAATCCTTTAAATATTGAACAATGATATCTTATCCTATAGAATATGATGACACATCTGATTCTGATAGAATTTTCTTAGATGTTCCTATATCAGTCTTCTTCCTTTTTTCTTTCTTAAATTTTGATTTCTCTTTCCTTTTTTCAGTTTTCCTTTCATCAGAAATTTGAAAAATGTTATCTTTAATATCATCACCATTATTATCACCATCATCATCACCATCAGAATCACCATTATATGGGACTGTTTGAACATCAGTATCAATGACATTATCATATAGGGATATGGTTGATTTCTGGATCTAGATAATAGATTTATCAACTAAATTTTCTTCTAAGGCAATCTTAGAAGAGTAATATTGATATTTTATTATTGATATTGTTTTCAATTGACTATCTCACTTAATATCCTCAATTTCTTCAATCTAATACTCAATTCCTTTTTCTTTACTAGATTGATCACTTACTTGAGATTTTTCTTCATCATTCGTAATTGAACCTAAAAATAATTTTTTTTCCTTTATCTTTTGAAAGAGGTTCTACTTCAACAACATATATCTTCTCAGGGGTAATATGATATTATTGATGAAAATATTTTGGAATAGAATTTCTTAGATTCTTTTCCTACAGATTTTAACAAATGTTGACACAACACTACTTCGGATAAATGTTTCTTCATCTTCTTATCTTTATCTTTATTTATAGAACTTTTTCACCTTGAACTATTAAATATTTTTCCTCTAATAAATTTAACCTGGAAATGTGATTTCATTCTTTCCTTTGTTCTCTTTGTTTTCTCCACTTTTCAATCACTTTATCTGAATAATATTTTTTCTTCTTTGACTTCTCTGGTTCAGAATCTTAATATTTTGTTTTCATAGCCTCTTCTATCTCTTTTTTATAACATTCCCCAACTTTTCCCATATTTCCTGAAAAATAAAAAAAGTTCTTAGATTTATCAACAATAGAATATTTCGTTCTATTAAGTGTTTGGTCACTTAAAATAATAATATTTAACTTCTTTGTCTTTGAGTTACAAGGTTTGTTAAAAGAGTTCAATAAATTAACTAATAACTTTGAAATGTTTTCTATAAAAAAAAGAGTATTTGAGACTTAATTAAACCATCCTTTATCTGAATGATATTAAAAAATATATATCTCATCACGTTTATGGTCATTATATTTAAAATAAAATTTAGCATAATGATATTTTTACCTTGAGGGTATCATTTTATCCTTTTCTTGAAATGATTAACCCTTTCATTCATAAATATATAATCTAATTGTTAGAGGTGATATGAGTATGTTTCAGATTTTCTATTGATTGATGGCATAAGTATTATATTTCCTTTTCATTATTTAAAGAACCTTCTGATTTCAATAATTTGTGAGAAGTGTAGAAAGCTTCTCCTTCAAAGGTTATTATTCGACATTGGTATATTTCTTAAAATACATTGAATATTTTTTTCCATGACATTTAAATTGTATCTTAACTTTTCCTCCTCCCATAAATAACTCAATAGAAACTTAAAACTCAATAACATGTTATGGATAGACTAGATCCTAATCTCCTCTATTTTTTTCAATGCATATATATTTCAATCCATGAAACTTTATTATATTATTTAATAAATAATAACACATGGGAATGAAGGATTGATCAACTAACCTTTATTGAGAAATAAATGAATCTTTGAATTCTTTTTATGAAGGAATTCAGATTTAAGAGGATACTAACTGAGACATTCAGATTTAATTAAATTTAATGAAATTGGAATGAGGATTTGGATGGATAGAAACAACTTGGTAAGAAGAAAGTGGATATAGATGTTCGATATGGGGGATTACCATTATATATATAGGTAGTGATGTGATGGTTGAAAATAGACCAATCTGATTTGAAGATTGATATTCAATAGAAGAAGGTTTTCAAGTATTTTATTTCTTTAGGTTTTAAAAGAAAAATTGGATTTATGAAAATATGAATCTGATAAAGTTTTCAAAAAACATTGAAATGATAACATATATAATTGATATTAAGAGGTACAAAATAACAATTTATACTTTTAGAGTTCTCAATATATTTTTTAGTATTTAAAACAATTATTTGTAGGATTTTAAAATCCAAAAGATTTTACTAATGTCCAAAAAGAATTATTAGGGTAAATTTCGACAGGATCCAAAAAAAATTGGTAGGTTCTGATTTTTTTTAAAATGTTCTAAAATTGATTTGATAGGTTCTAAATGAGATTTGATACATTCCAAAAATATTCGAAATAAAAATATCTGATGTACTACCACTATGAAAAGGAGTGATTTAATATAAGGATATAGTTTAAACAAAAATTGGAAATATATGATTACATTATAGTTATCATTCCTGAATTTTGTTTAATTTATTCAAATATATGAGAAGGTGATAGTTTTGTAAAAATATTATCATGTGGTTCATGCATTCTAATAAATTATAAAATAATATCTTCTTTAAGTGTGTGATCCCTAAGAAGGTGATTCTTAATATCTTTATTCTTTTTATGTGAGTTATTTGAATGCTTATTTAGGAGGTATATGGAACTAGTGATATCAAATAGTATTTGAGTTTTAGTAAAACTCATGCCATAATCAGTGAGTGTGTGTTGCATCAACAACACTTGGGAACAACTTTTTCTAGTAGCCACATATTCGACTTCAACAATGGAATGTGTTATCGAGTGTTGTTTCTTACAAGACCATGAATCTCACGAATCTCATAAGAAATGAAAGTTTCAATATGTACTTTTTCTATCCATTCTATAATAAAAGAATAAGCATCTGAAAAACTCTTTAGTTAAAATCATTTCCCTAAGAATAAAAGAGTCCTAGATCCATAATTCCATTTCAATAAAAAATTATTTTTAAAATTTTTAAATGGGATTATTTAGGATTTTCTTGATATATTTCAAATAAGAATACAGAAAACATTTAGTATGGATGACTAGTTTTCAAGTATAGTAAACTTCCAATCATTCCTCTAAATGTTGTTTAATCCACCGGTTGTCTAGCTTCACCAAGATCAAGGGTATTCAAGGTACCAATTAGTGTACTAATACTTTTAGTATTTTCATATCCATGCTTTCTAAGAATATATTTAATGTACTTATGTGAGATATATAGGTTCTTTCAGGTTTTTTAGAGATTTGAAAATTAATAAAAAAAATTAACATACCAATCACACTCATTTCAAACTCAGATTTTATAAGATTCTAAAATGAATCAATTAAATATTACTAAGATGATCCTAATATAATATCACCAACATAAATTTATACAATCAAAACATTTTTGTTTTATTTATTTATAAAAAGGGTTGGATCATCATTTCCCTTAACAAAATTTTTTTGTAACAAAAATCCTATAAGTTTATCATACTAGGCTCTTTGGGCTTGTTTAAGACTATATAAATATTTGGTATATTTAAAAACATATTCATTATGTTTTTTTCTTCAAAAATAGAAGTTTTTTCAATAAAAATGTTCCCTTGAATGTATCCATTAAATAATTCTCACTTCACATCCATTTGAAAATGTTTGAAATTAAAGAATTTTTCAAAGGTTAATAGAATAAAAATAGATTAAAATATATCTACTGGTGAATAGGTTTCTTTATAGACAATTCATCTTTGTTGATTATAGAATTTGGAAATTAATCTTGATTTATTTCTTACAATAATTCCATTTTCATCACATTTTTTTATGAAGTCCCATTTTACATCAATTTCAGAGGTTTTGTAGGTCTTTTAACCAAGGTCCAGACTTTATTGCTTTTGAATTTAGTTATTTCCTCTGGCATAGCTTTAATCCAATCTTAGTCACCAAAATCCTCGTTAGGACTTGTGGTTAAATTTGGAAAGAAATGATAGATTCTATACTTTAATTCTTAAATAAATTCTAGTCCTTAAGGGTTGATTTACATCACCAATGGTACTATCACTCAGATGATTCCTAAGAAATAACAGACTTGGGTTCTGTAAAACTTGTTCATCAACATAGGAAAGAAATCTTTCTGGAGTGAATACTTATGAAACATTTTCTTCAGTATTATTTTTATTAGAATAGTCTTCTATCAAAGTTTGATAATAAATTTTGGAAAATACATATGAAGAAGTGGGTTGGGAT
The DNA here is from genome assembly GCA_963277665.1 of Viscum album. NCBI lineage: Eukaryota > Viridiplantae > Streptophyta > Magnoliopsida > Santalales > Viscaceae > Viscum > Viscum album. Next base: position 2,138,628,684 of record OY728138.1, read on the forward strand.
TGTTTAAAAACAAAAGGATCAATGTCATCAAATTTAACATGTCTTGTTTCTTCAACAGTACTGTAATTTTTATTGAAAACTATATAGTCCTTAGAGGTAGGGGAATATCATAAAAATATACCTTCATCATACATGGGTGAAAATTTATGTAAGTTTTATTTTTTATTTAAAATTAATAAATTTCATCCAAATACTCTGAAGTATGATATTTTTGGTTTTCATCATGTCCATAACTCATAATGTGTTTTATTATGAAATAGAATTATTAAAACTTGAGTTATAGTATATAATAAGCACTACTAATATATTCACCCCAAAAATTATTATTAATTGAGTGTTCACTCAACATGGTTCTTGTTATCACTTGAAGAATTCTATTTCTCCTTTCAATAACACCATTTCTATGAGGAGTTGTTAGAGATGAGAAGTTATGTGTAATTCTCTATTTACTAAAAAAAGTTTCAAAATATGAATTTTATAATTCTTCACCATGATCACTATGAGTAGTTGTTAATGGAAGGATTCTCTCATTTTAAACTTTGGCTTTAAATGTTTTAAATAAGGAAAAAACATCATAATTCTTAGTTAGAAAATAGACCCATGTATCTCTGGTGTAATCATCAAATAGAAAAAATGAATAATATTTGCCTTAAATACTTCCAAATTGTGGGGGACAAAAAAATATCCATGTTCACTAATTGTAAATAATCAGTAGTTGAGACTTAACTAATTAATTTACATCTTGGATTATGTTTCTTTTCATATTAACAAGTGACACAGATTTTTGAAGAGTCAAATATATGAACCGGCAGATCCTTAACAAGTCTATTCTTAGTCAATTTTCATAAGTTCCTAAGGTTACAATGTCCTAACCTTTTATTCCTTTAAAATTATTTATCTTCCATTGTACTATGGCAAGGTAAGTCTTGACTCCTATGACCTTCTAAGTTATGTATGTATACATTCTCATGCCAATGGGAAAAAAAGAAGGGTCAATCCTCAGAATTATGTACTAATATTTATCACTTCTAAAATTCAAAAGGTAACCTTAATCGCATACTTGAAATTTTATTTAATGGCTGTTCTTGAGACCTTTGAAAAAAAACATTTTCAATCAAAGATTTTCCATGAAGAATAATATTACCTATACCAGCAATATTTCCTAGAGAATTATATTCAAAAGTGACTCTTCCACAATTCTTCTAGATAATTTTCTTAGATAAGTATTTACTACCAATCATATTCCAATAACATCCATAATCCATGTATCATGTTTTATTGATGGTACTTCCTTGGTTTTCCGGAAAACAAGACAATTAGATTTTCAAAATCCAATCTTTCTTGGATCCAGAATTGTTAGAAATTACAATCTTAGGAATCAAAATTTGTTTATAAAAATGAGGTTTATGAAATCCTAAGGATTAGATTTTGTTTAATGAATTTTTTTCCCAATTTCCCCCATTTTTTCATTTTAGTGCAAAAATGGATCCCTTTTGGGGAAAATAGTTATTTCTAAAAATATGATTTTAGTGAAAATAATCAATTCCAGAACACTTGCTTACAGGATGAATTTGTTTATACATTTTATCGAATTATTCCTTACCCAAGGTAATGTTTGATAAAAAAATGAAAGAGAAAATGTTTTATATTTTATTCTAATGATAAATTCTTATCCTCACAAGTATTTGTTTCAGAATTGGGTTTTGTCTCTAAAATGTTTTTCTTAGAAACAACATTTTTAATATCCATAGAATATTTATCCATTTTATAATTTACAACCTCAAGGTTTTTAGAAATGGAAATGATTTCAAAATATTTTGAATCAATATCTTTTGAAATATCTGATACTTCTTTTGTTAAAAAATTGAATCTAGCATTCACCTTTTCATGTTTCATTTTAATTTTTTAATTCTAACTTTCATGTAGAATTGAAAATATATAAAATTCATCAAATGAAGGTAAAGAAATATCTTCTACTGAAGAATATTCCTCATCCTTAGAATAATAATTTTCTTCATTAGGATAATTATTGTTTAAATAAATGGTTGTTAAGGATTCAGTGGTGTGCACATTTTATAAGGAATATTGATTCTAGAAAGGTATTTTGGAAAGAATTCTAATATTATTTTTTCCATAATTTTCTTTATATGAGGATTCATCAGAAGAATCTCAACAACTATCACTCCATGAGTCATTTCCCTTTAAAATATTCTTTCCATTAGGCTTGAAGTACCATTTCTGATTCTTTTAAGAATTTAGGATTTTTCTACTTTTCTTTTAAGCTTTGGATAATCATGTCAGATATGTACTGATTTCTTACATTCATGGCATGTGAATTTTGAATATTTCTTGTTCTTATCATCCTTTTTCTTATATAATTATTTAAAATGCTTCTTGCTAACTATATTTTTCATCCTTCGAGCAAGATTGGATAACTCATTTTCAAAATGTTCTAATTCACTTCATTCTGAATAAACTACGACTTTCTTCATTGATGAAAAAACTATTTTCATAGGTGTATTAGATTTCATCTAATTTGATGTTATAGTAAAATAAATGTACCGACCGAAAATTTTATTAATATAAATTCCTATTGATCTATTTAAATGTCTTATTATGTAAAATGGTTATATAAAACATATTCACTTACTTGGTTTTATGTTTTTAGATTTTAAAATACCATTAATAATTATTAACATTGATAACATAGTCGTTGAATAGAGATCACTTGATTAATATAAATATAAGGCTTTAACAAATCCAATTTACTCAGAAAAATGAAGTGATGGCCTCATCCAGTAGAATTTCTCCATGCGAAGCCCATTTGTTGGAGCTCAGAAAGGAGGTACCATCATAGGGATTCTCTCTTGACTATTCCCAAGCTGAGATTTAACATGTTAATATTGAATGGAACTGCTTATGGGAGAAGTGGAAACTGATAGATATTACCACCGGAGCGATGTTATTTGAGCCACCCCAAGAGTCTGTCACCATCGCAAACCTTAACCTTAGGTATTATAAAGTTGTTATAAGGGGTTATGTAACAAGACTCTAGAACTATGATTAAATGCTTTATTTTATTACAAAAAATATAAATTCATTTCATTATTGTTACTTTGAAAATGGTTTTTAAAGCAAAAATAGTATTGTTAATTAATATTCAATTAAGAAATATGTTTTGATGAATTAACGTTTTTTTGAAATTAAATTATATTTTAATAAGAAATTAATATTAATAAATTACTTTTTATTAAAAATAAATGATTGTATAATTTTAATGAATACAATTGAATTTTTTATTAATTTTTGAAAACTGTTTTTGTCAAAGCCCATGAATTTTCAATAAATGTCTGTTTTTATTTTAAAAGTAAAAATGAACATATTTAGAAAAATATTTTGATAAAATTAATATTATTTTTAGAATTAGGAATTAAAAATTATCTTATGCAAAAATTTTCATAATTTTATGAGACAGTCGAATGTTTTGGTAAAAATTAAATACTGTTTAAATAAATAATGTGTTTTATGACATCATAATGACCCAAGAGTGATGTAATAAAATACTATAAATAGGTTTTTCATCCAATTATATTTTACCTTTAAAATAATTTGATTTTAGATATGTTTAATTAATTTTATGGTGCCTTAGTGGACCCTTCCGGACTTATAAATCATTTTAATTTTTAAAATGATTTCTTTGAGAGTGTGACTCACCTCCACATAATCAAACCTAATATTTTTATAAGTTCAGAAATTTTCTTTATAAAATAATTTTTTCCACTTCCATTTAGAAAAAAACATGTGAAAAACCATGAGTTTTTTTTGTTTTGATTATTTTAATGTGTGGTGTCAAAAACCTAAATAATAAAGAATTCCCTCTCTTTTTATATATAAACCCACCCAAGATCTCACTTCTCTTCACCCAAAACCATTATATGACGTCCATACTCTACCCTATTTTCTCTATTATCCTCCCAATGATCCCCAAGCTCCTAAGTAGCCTCTCTCAAAGCCTCTCCCAAGCCTTTGGCTCAGACTTCCAATGGATTTCTTACTTTCTAATTTTTTTCCAAATTTTATTATGTTGTTATACTATATTGATTTCAATTAAAAATGTGGGGGTATAATTTCGCACCTCCCCCATAATTACCTCATTATGTTTTAATTATTATATATCTATTTATATCTCATTAATTCTTCTTATATACACTTATTACCATGCCAAAATTTTGTAAGGAATTTCTCTCTTCTCATTTACATTAAAGAAATTATTTGGTATTATGAATCTAAATTTCATTAAATATGTTGGTAAATTTTTCTATATTACCCCTTACTGTAAATATAATTTATATATTATGAGACACCCCTTTCCCTCTCATCAACCACTTTTTTATGAATTCTTATGTCACGCCATTATGCTGCCAAAATTGCACTGTGATTTTCCAAACCAAAGTCATTGTGTAGTGAATACCATGCTCATTTATTAATCATGGGTATTCACCTTTATACACATTTACATGTTTATTATATAATTTCATGTATGAATTCCATATTCCTATATCGTGGAATAAATGATTATGTTTAATGAATCCATGTTATAGGATCCATGTGGCACACTTATGCATGAAATGAAATGATTAAGAAGGGCAGGCCCTGATAGTGATCCAATGCAATGGGTAAATATTAGTATCATGATATGTTATGTTAAATGAGGTTTTACCCATGATAATTAGAGTTAAATGAGTTTTTAATCATGCTCTATGTTCAATGATTCTTGGATCATTCTAATATCATGTTAAATGTTGTTGCCACATTTATATGTTATGATATTCATGCTATATCATGCCTTTTTGTTCATGTTTCTCTTTCCCTCCATTGGTATGAATATTTCCTAACAAGTACTAAATTATTCATGTTATTCCTTTCTTACTCCCTTTATGGGATTTATATCTCACCCTTTTCACATGTCTGTCATCAGGTTATCCCATGTAATGCTAATTACGAGGGAATATTGTGGTCATGTAAAGAATGTTTTCATTAAAGATGTTAAATTTTTATGTTCTAAGATTTTATTTAATGTTCCTAATTTCCCAAGACACTAGAGATCTCAATCCTTGAAGTCATCTAAAATGAAATTTTATGTAATAAATTATTTTTGAGTTTGAAATAAAGATTATGGTTGTCATAGTTGGTATCTGAGGATTGGTTTAGTTATTTTTTGGATTAAGATTAGAAAACCCTAGTGAAAGCCTTTGGGATAAGACTAAGTATAATAAAAAATCCCTAATTTTTTTTAGTATTTAGTGAGTGTTTTATCAAGAAAATACCTCCATTTCTGGATACGAACAGGTAGAGGTAGCTCTGGAACATATATATCTAGGGGTAAAACCCAAAAACACCCCTTTGTGCTAGACTCAAATGGGAACTAGTGCACGATAATGAGCCTTGATGTACTATTGGTTACAACACTCCCAGTGGATATTCTTTGGTAAATTTATAATCTTAGTATGAACCATTGTTAAGGGAATAAAAAAATGCCCCTAAGAATAAATGATGGCAAGTATATCATTACTAACATAGATTTAAGCCTCTAAATTCATAAGATAAGGAAATAAAAGTAATTTATAAGTTACACCTTTTTTCATTGGATTCCTCTTTATGTGTTACCCCTAAATTTCCTTTTATTCCATCCAATGACTGGTAACAGGAAGACTCTGGCTAACAATCGATGTGATATTCAATGTGGTTAATTTTCTAATGACATTCTAAATCTGATGGGAGCACGAATCGAAAACTTTATCATGATACTCTCTCAGTTAACTCATGCCTTGATTAGAAACATGGGTCAACAGGAACATTCACCCCCCCCCCCTATGAAAGAATAATCCCTAATAGAGAGCTTCATAAGACAAAGGCCTCATACTTTTAATGGATCATTCTATCTGTCAATTACTGAACAATGGATCAACTCCATTGAAAAGATATTATCCATACTTCAATGTTCCGAACAAGGTTCTTCTGTATTCTTATTTTATGGAGGGTGAAGTTGATCAATGGTGGACATTGATCAAAAATATGAAGCCTGAGGAGGAGATCGAGGTGTTGTAATGTTAATATTTTTGTAAAAAAAATCAATAAATATTTTCCCCGCACCCTCCTACTTCATATTGAAAGAGACTTCCTTGTCCTCAACCAAAAAAGACGATGAATCCATCAGAGCGTACAAGGGAAACATCACAAGATTTGCATGATACACCACCAGATTTGTCATTAACCCCGAATGAAAGGTTGACCACTCTTTAGTGGGCTAAAACCTAACCTATGAAAATCCCTAGAAATCTGTGGCTTCAAGATCTATGAGGTAATTGTCGGATGTGCCCTAAAATATGAAATGAAGATTGACGAATCAGAGGGGTATCGTGAGGATAAGAAGCATAAGGTGGAATTTAATTCTGGCGGTCTGATGGATAAATGAAATTGTGCTAAGAAAATCCATCACCCCACTTTCCAAAAGTGCATAAAGAAGCACCCTAGGAATTTCCGGAAAGGGATGTGTAAATTCTTTAGGTGTGGAAGAGAAGGGAACCTGGATATTAACTATAGAAAAGAAAAACCCACTATTGCGACAAACGATAAGAATGCATTGTTCAACCCTCAATGTGTTGTTCATTTCATCTACTACAAATAACCAGGGCACTTTGCAAACCACTTCCCGAATCCAATGGTTTTTAGAGGCAACCAACAACCTTCAAGGTAGAAATAGTGAGCCTTTTCTATCACTACCCCTGAAGTGAACCCCGACAAAAAAGTGGGGATAGGTATGCTAGTTATTCATTCAAGAGTAGCGAACATACATTTTTATTCTGGTTCTACACATTCTTTTATATCCCAAAAGTTCAGTAGAACAATCCCAACACCACCACAAATCATGGATGTAATATGTCAGTGAGAACTGAAAATGAAGAAATCATGGAATCCCATGAATATAACTCCTCCCTTGTCATAAATTGTGGTTTGAACTTCCAAGTGAACCACATCATACACCCTATGGGGTAATTTGATGTAATTATTTTCATGTATTGGATTTCCTTATATAGATCCAACATAAATTGTCACGAGAGGGAAATCGCTCTCCATATGGAAAATCTGTACAAGTGCAAAGATGAGGATGAATCTTCTTTAGCACCATCATCTCAAGCATGGATATTACTACCCTACGAGCACACATATCTTTCTCAGATTATTGAGTCTAAGGAAGAAACCATACTTGAAGACATGCCTATTTTGAGGGAATTATCTGAAGTGTTTTCCAAAGAATTTATCAGTATTCCTCCAATAAGATATGTTTATTTTTTAATTGATATTATACCTGGGGCATTTCCAATATTCAAGAATCTGTATAGAATGGCTTTTTTGGAGCTTGAGGATATAAAGAAACAACTAGAGGAGAACCTGGATAAAGAGTTTATATTCCCAAGTGCTTCACCATGGGGTGTACCAGTCATCTTTTTCAAGAAGAAGGATGTGTCAATGTGCCTTTGCATTGATTATTGTGAGCTGAAAAAAATCAAGATAAAGAACAAGTATCTTCTTACATGAATTGACAAATTTTTCGATAAGCTACGTAGAGCACAATACTTCTCTAAGGTGGATTTTCGGTCAAGATATTACCAAGTAAGGGTGAATAATAAGGATATACCCTAGACTACTTTTTGTACAAGATACAAGCACTATGAATTCATAGTATTTCTTTTTAGACTCACTAAAACTCAGATAATCTTGATGGACATGACGAATAGAGTCTTTTGTGATTACCTCGACAAATTTTTGGTAGTCTTTATAGATAGTATTTTAATATACTCCAAAACTAATGAGGAGTATAAGGAGCATCTAAGACCTGTACTAGAGACCTTACGAAAGGATAAGCTCTATGAAAAGTACAACAATTGTGATTTCTAGTTGAAGTAGGTCTCATTCTTGGGTTATATCATCACAAAAAAATGGGATATTTGTGGATCCCTACAAGTCAACTACAATCGAAGGATGGCTAATACCAACATCAGTTTTGGATATCCGTGGCTTTCTTGTGATAAATGGATATTATCACTGATTTCTGAGAAATTTCTCACGATTATCCAACCCTCTTACCAAGATAACTCAGAATGGATTAATGTTTTCTTGGAGTGATGAATGTGAAGATAGCTTTAAGGAGTTGAAAAGGAGGATTATCATTACACCCATGATCACACTACCCACAAGTGGAGAACTTTTTTTGGTATTCAGTAATGATTTGAAGAAGGGCTTGGGTTGTGTGTTGATTAAAAATGACAAATTCATTTCCTATGATTTAAGGAAATCGAAATTTCATGAGAAAAAATATCCAACACATGATCTAGATTTGGTTGTAGTAATATTCGCTTTCAAAATATGGTGACATCACCTTTTTGGGGAGAAGTGTTAAATATATACAGATCACAAAAGCCTCAAGTATATATTCATACAGAAAGAGTTGAACAAGTTCCAACAAATATGGTTAGAGCTAATCACAGACTATGACTTCTCATTCCATTACCACCTTGGGAAATCGAACAAGGTGAAGGATGCTCTAAGTATAAAGGACCTATTAAATCTATCAGTGATTTAGAATTAAAAAGGATCCAATATTCTTAGATTTTATGAATATGGACATGGGAATCATAAAGAAGGGAACATAATCAATCCTTTCACATATTATTTCTCAAACATCTATTTTCGAAAGTTTAAAGGATGCTCAAAAGGATGATGTGGGAATTTAGAAGAAAGTGGAAACTATCAAAAAAGGGAAATCCATGAAGTTCAATGTTAATGAAGAAGGAATTGTGAGATTTGGGTCACAACTATGCGTTCTATCAAATTCTAAGTTAAAGAAATTAAATTTTTTGATGATGAACATAAGTCAAATTTCTTGATTCACCCAGGGAACACAAAGATGTATCGAGATCACTAAGAGAATTATTGGTGGGATAACATGAAGAAGAATATTGTTGAGTATATATCAATGTGCCTGATATGTTAGTAGGTGAAGTTAGAGAGGAATAAGTCTAAGGGGGTGATGTAACCACTACCCATACCAACATGGAAATGGAAGAACATCATGATGAAAATTGTCATTGGACATCCAAAGACATCCAAAGGAAACAATGATATATGGGATGTTGTGGATATTCTTATAAAGACTGCACACTTCAGTACAATTTGGGAGGATTTCTAATTGGATGAATAGACATGGATATATATAATAGAATTGGTAAGGATACATGGATTACCACTATCTATTGTATCTGATCGAGATCCAAGATTCACCTTTAAGTCCTATAAGAGTCTTCAACATGCTCTGAATACTGAGCTGAACTTCAGTACGACTTATCATCCTCAAACTGATGGACAATATGAAGGGAATATACAAACACTTGAGGACATGTTAAGAGCATGCTCAATGGAATTCAAATGAGGATGGGATAAAAATCTTCCTTTGGTTGAGTTCTCTTTAAATAACAGTTTCCAATCAAGCATCCAAATTGCTCCTTATGAAGTCCTTTATGGGAAGAGGTGAAAAACACTAACATGTTGGGATCAAGTTGAGGAGCAAGAACACCTAGGTCAATAAATGGTTAATTAAATGGTGGAAATGGTTAAGACCATCCTGTATCACATTAAAAATTCTTAGAATTGACAAAACAGTTATGAAAATAATCATCAATGAGACCTAGAGTTTGATGTTGGAGTCATGGTTTTCCGCCATATATCACTGTGGAAGAGACTTATTAGATTTGGGAAGAAGGGAATGCTTAGTCCAAGGTACATTGGCCCTTGTTAGATTCTTGATCGCATTGGAGAAGTGACCTATCGACTATTATTCCCACCGAACCTATCTCAAGTACATGATGTATTCCATGTATCACTCTTGAGAAATTACATACCCAACCCATCACATGTACTCAATCCAGAGGTGGTACCATTAGAGAATTACCTCTCCTATGAAGATAATCTGGTGAACATCTTAGATCATAGAAAAAAAGTTCTAAAAATATAAGATAATGCCCCTCGTCACTATGTTGTGCTGAAACCACACGTTTGAATAAGCAATGTGGGAATCAGAGGAAGTGATGAAGTGGAGTTATCCTTATCTGTTTTAGTGTGGGAAAAGGAAATTTTGAGAGTAAAATTTCACAAGGGGGAATATTGTAATGACCTAAACTTTTATTAATGAAATTTCATCTTAATCAATTTCATTGTCTTATTATGTAAAATGGTTATATAAAACATATGCACTTATTTGGTTTTTTGTTCTTTTATTTTAAATTTCTATTAATAATTTTTATCATTTCTAATATTGTTGTTCAACAATGATCACTTGATTAGTATAAATATAGGGCTTTAGAAAATCAAATTTACTCAGACAAATGAAGCGGTGGCCCCATCCAATAGAATTTCTCCATACGAAGTCCATTTGTCAGAGCTCGGAAAGGAGGTAGCGTCACTGGGATTCACTCTTGAAAAAGCCCAAGCCGAGCTTCTATACATTAAGCTTGAACGGAAATTCCTATGGGAGAACTGGAAGTTGATAGATATTACCACCCGAGTGATGCTATCCGAGCCACACCAAAAGTATGACCCCATCGCACACCTTACCCTTAGGTCTTATGCTTGTGTTTTAAGGGGTTATGCAACAAGAATCTAGCACTATGGTCATGTTATTTATTTTTCTTATAAATAATATACATTCATTTAATATTTGTTTCTTTTTAAATGGTTTTTAATACACAAATAGTATTTTTAGTTATTATTCAATTAAGAAATCTATTTTGATGAATTAATGGATTTTCATAATTAAGTAATATTTTAATAAAATATTATTATAAATAAATTTCATTTTATTAAATATAAATGTTCATATAATTTTAATGAATACAATTGTAATTTTTATTATGGTTTGAAAAATTTTTTTGTCAAAACCCATGAATTATCAATAAAGGCCAGTTTTTATTTAAAAAGTGAAAATACACATATTCAGAAAATTATTTAGATTAAATGAAAATTAATTTTGGAATCATGACGTCAAAATTATCTGAAAGTTAATTTTTCATAATTTTCTGATGACAATCAAATTTTTGGGAAAAAATTAAATACCATGTAAATATATAATGTGTTTTATAAAATTATAATTATCCAATAGTGATGTAATAAAATACTATAAAAATAATTTTTTTCCAATATTTGTTTTTCCATTAATGTAATGTGATTTTAGATTTGTTTGATTAATTTTATGGTTCCTTAGTGGATCCTCCAAGACTTATAAAACATTTTAACTTTTATAATGATTTCCTTGAGAGAGTGACTCACCTCCCAAAAATCAGGCCTAATATTTTAATAATTTCATCCATTGTCCTTATAAAATTATTTATTCTACTCTCCTTTGAAAAAAAAAACATCCAAAAAACAATGGTTTGTTTTGTGGTTTTGATTTGTTAAATGTGTGGTGTCCAAAACCTAAATAATAAAGAATTCCCTCTCTTTTCCTATATAAACCCACCCAAGATTCCACTTCTATTCACTCTAAACCCTTAGATAACGTCCCTAGTCTTCCTTCCTAACTCTATTATCCTCCCAAGGTTCCCTAATCTCCCAATAATCCTCTCTCAAGCCTTTGGATCACACTTCCAAGTAAGGGATTTCTTCCTTTCGCATTTGGTCCAAATTGCACTATGTTGTTATACCATTTTGTTCATAATTACAAATGTTGGGTTGTTATTTTGAACCACCACCATACTTCCCTACTTATGTTTTAATGATAAGATACCTCTTTCATTATCATTAATTCCTCCCATGTACACCTGTTACCATGCTGAAATTTTGTAAGGAATTTCTCTCTTCTCATTTACATTCAAGAAATTCTTCTGTATTATAAATCTAAATTCCATTACATATGTTGGGAAATGTGTCTATATTACCCTATTACAATCCATTTCATGTACATATGATTATACACAACCTTCTCTCTCATCAATAATTTTTTATAAATTCGTATGTCACGCTGTTATGCTGTCGAAGTTGTACCATGATTTTCCAAGCCAAACATTTACTAATTTATTATAGAGTTTCATTATTAATTACACATTCCTTTATCATGGAATAAATTATGATGTTTAATGAATCCATGTTATATGATCCAAGTGGCACACTTATGCATGAAATGAAATGATTAAGAAGGGTTCACCATGATAGCACTCCAATGCATTGGGTAAATATTGGTATAATGATACGTCATGTGAAATAAGGGTTTAATCATGATAATTCAAGTTAAATAAGGGATTACTCATGCTCCTTGTTCAATGAGCCTCGGATCATTATAATATCATGTTAAATGTAGTTTCCACATTTTAATGTTATGATAGGTGTGCTATATCATGCCTTTATGTTCATGTTTCTCTTGCGCTCCATTGATATTCCTATTGCCTAACATGTACTACATTCTTCGTGTTATACCTTTCTTACTCACTTTCTGGGATTTATACCTGACCCTTTTCACATGTATGTTCTCAGTTTATCCCATAAAATGCTAAGTACAAGGGAATGTTGTGGTCATGTAAAGGAAGTTTCCAACAAATATATTGTATTTTTATGTTCTATGTTGTTATGTAATATTCTTAATTTCCCAAGACACTATACCTCTCAATCCTAGAAGCCATCATAAGTGAAATTTTATGTAATAAATTATTTTTAAGTGTGAAATAAAGAGTGGGGTTTTCATAATAAACACATCAATTTTTTAATTCGTTTTTAGCATATCTCTTTAATATATTATCATATTGTATAATAGTTTAAAATAACTCATCAAGTGTAACATTTGTAACTTTTCTTGGCATATCAATTTTTGTTATCTTTGAATCCCATTCATTAGGATTGATGTATATGACGTTTTCCAAAATAAAATCATCTTCTAAATAATTATCTCCCTTGGATTTTAATCTATTTATAGTAGTTAGAAATATTTTTTGAACATTAGTTACAGGTTCGACATAAGGGAAAACAAAAGTATGATAGTATGCTCTAAGCATGCATCATTCTTATCTCGATGGCTTTAGATGTGCCAAAATGACTAATCTCTAGTTTCTTCCAAATGATACTTTCTACTTCACATGATGATATTTGGATGTATATGTTTCTAGTCATTTAACAAATTTATGTATTTTGTACGTTATAGTTATGTTTATATTCCTACATCTCTTGATTTGAAAATAATATAACTTCTTTATCATGAATTTTGTAATCTCTAGTAAGAATTACAAAATTTTCAACACTAGTATTGAAAATAAAAAAATTTATTTTGTCTCTCTCATATTCATAGTCAATTCCGTCAAAAAAATAGGTGGTATTATAGGATTAAAATTTTCTATGGATCCGAAATTAATACCTTACATCTTTAGAATAATACAAAAATTATTTTTCCATGAAACACGTTAGTGTAAAAAATATTTATAGAATAACGTTTATAAAACTAATATAACTAACTTTAAAATGTAATGTAAGAAAATATATGAGTAGTGGAAACCTCCTCTGATTCCAACTCTTGGATCAAAATATGTATGAACATAATACAATTACAAGAGTGGGTGAATTTAATGTTTAAAAACATTCTTTTTTAATCTTAAAGAAAACATTTTTTAATAAAGTTAAACAAATCGGATTCACTATACCCTATTATATATGGTCAATAAAAATTACCATGGGTCCAATAAATATGATTATCATAATAAAATTGGTATAAATGTTTACTTAAAATAGATTCTACCTTAATGCTAATATAATATTAAATAAGAGTTTATACAATAATGAATGTATAATAAGTAACAATTTATATTTATTAGAAATGGAATATGAATTAAAGAACTTGTAATAAAACATGTAGTACTAATGGAATGAAATACTTTAACCCAACGATAAGAATATCCAATGAATTAGGATAAAATTACCTTGATTTATACTTTCAAGAAAGTTTGTCTTACCCTCACTAGGGTAATCCCTCAATCTATGATGATCCAATGAATCTTCTATATTGTTATCCCTATAATCCCTTGATTAAGAAAGTAAGAATCCTTTATATTCTTTCATCTGGAATCCCTCGATTAAAGAATCAGACACATGAAGAAAATCTTAAAGATACAACCTGACAGGGTTTCTTTAAGATTGACACTATCTTATAATAATTACATACACTAGTAACAAGATGTTCACAAGAGATAAAATCAATAGCATATAGACACACATAGTTGTCGAACAATTTTTTTAAAAATGATTAAGTTACCAAGTATTTATAGGAATGGGGGCCAATGGTCATCTTGGTCTCCAATGGTTATATTTTTCTGTAAATTTATGAGGTACCTATTCAGTTATAATTTACAATAATCATAAAATAACAGATTAGATGACAACGCTTTTGAATAAAGAAAAATATCATAATAAAAATTATTATGTAATCATACATGAATATTTTTTATAATCTGATTATTATAATAATAAGAAAATATAGTTACTAATTGGTTTTCAAAAAGATAAGATTTCCATTCTTAAAATAAAGATGTTCGGATTTGATAATGTATGGGAATTAGATTCAATAAAGTATGAGAATTGGATTAAAAAAACTAAGTGATTCATAATTGAGAAACTGTGTGAATTGGATTCAAAAAGGTTACAGAATCCATTTTGATAAACGTATAGAATTGGATAACAAATTTTGAGAGAATCAAAATTATTAAACTTAGTGAATCATATTTTAAATTTTGATAGAATTGGAATTGAGAAACATAGTGAATCAAATTCAAAATTTTGACAGAATCATAATTGAGAAAGAAAGGGAATCCAATAAAAAGTATAGATTCGATTTTCATTGATTCTTGTTTCTATTATATCTTAAGAAATATTTTGTTAGACATATATAGAAAATATCATAGAAGATATTAGAGAACATGAATCGAATTTTAATCAGATATACACATGTTTTGACAAAAAAAATATTATATAATTTAAGAAACAATAACATTAAAGGAAATAGGTTTGTTATTTCTAAATTATAATGGAATGAAAAGAGTCATAAGGAGTCTTTTGACTCAAAAAATATTGTCTGGACTAAGATATCAACATGCACTTCTTGATCAATGGGACATGATCGATATTCTCTTACACAAGATGTTCCCCAAGAATTGCTTCTTCCCCTTCCTTTGTCCAACACAGAGGTGAGTGGGATGACCTACAATATAAGGCTTCATAGAGAGACATCTCGATGGTAGAATAAAATATATTATTATAAGAGAACTCTACAAATGGAATGTGTTTCTCCCAAGAACCCCTAAAGTCAAGGACAAATATACAGACCATGTCCTATGAAACTTGAATAGTACACTATATCTTTCAATCAGTCTATGGGTGATAGGTTGTACTCAAAAGCACCTATGTACACAAGGACTTTTACAAATCCTTCCTGAACTGTGATGTGAAAATATTATCTCTTTCTGAAATTATAGAACGAGGACATCCCTGAAGTCATACAAAGTCTCTGACGTACATCCTTCTAAGCTCATCTACCATGAAAGTATCCTTCATATGTATGAATTATGATACCTTCATCAGTTAATCAAATACAAACTACACTTTATTATTTCCATGGGGTTATCTGGGTAGACCAATTATGAAATCCATTGAAACATCATCCCATTTCCACTCTGAAATGGAAGACGACTTTAAAATCCCTATCGGTTGTGGATGTTCAGGTGGAACAACTACTGATTAAGTCAACAATCTTGTGGTTTATACTAGACCACCAATACTGGCATCACATTTCTCAATCCTTTTTGGTGACACCAGGGTGAACTTCCAAAGAAGAATCATGAAATTCACACATCAGCTCCTCTATGTTGTCTGATGGGACCTATACACTCCCATGGAACAATAAGGTATCATCTCCATCCACCATCTAACCATAAGGTGTATCATCATCCGCGAAACATTCCCATGGGACATGGCCATTGTGATAAGATAGAAATCCCATTCTCACTCAATCTAGACGAGTAGATGTGAGTGGAAATGTTGAGAGGATAGTCTAACCATGGTCCTCCTGGACCTCAACATAAATATCTAAGAATAAGGCTGTAAGATTCCATTTTCCACTAGATTCTTGAACCATCTATGTTTGATTCCTTCATCTCATAGCATCGTCCACAACATTTCTCTTTCCATACATGTAGGCTAGATTGAAATCAAATGATTGTAGGTATTCAATAGCAAAAGGTGATCTCTTAGAAGATAATGTCTCAAAAAATGTGATTCATGTACAACAAAATTGTTCTCAAGGTCATGTGTCTGGTGATTCTGCTCATGAGGCCTCAACTAATGAGACTCACATGTGATGACTCACTCATCCTATATAAGAAAATCTCTAAGACCAATACATGATGCATAATATTATATATTATACCTTCTACCTTGCTATGATTGAATCAGTATCTGTATTTAAGTCAATCTTCCATTCACCTTCTAAAAGTTGCTTCACCAACTTCTTACCATATGGATTTTACACCCTTATTTTTCAAGCCCATAAGTGGGACTATAAGGCATGGGAAATCTTGGTTGAAGCATATTTAATACCTATATATCCCCAATAAACTAAAAATTTCAAAAATGTTCTTGGTATTCTCCCAGTAAAGTAAACCTCTCACTTAATCTATGCCTACTAAGACTCTTTACAGCAAGATGAAATGGCCCAGGGACAAGAATTTGATGATCCAGAAATGGAATTTACTAACCTTAGTATAGAGATGGTTCTCTCTTAGTGTATTCAACACAATATCATGATTTTTTTCATGGTCATTTTGGGAACATGAATAAACCTATATATCATGAAGAATGACTACTGTGAATGAATCTAGATGTAGGTGGGAAACCAAATTCATAAGATTTATAAAGATTGTGGATCTATTCATGAGTATGAATGACATAACAAGGTACTTATATAGTCCATACGTACTCCAGAAGGATTTGAGATGTATGTCTGAAGTCCTGACACACACCTGATGATAGTGGTTCCTAGAATAGTACATCCTCAGGATATTCCTCTTTGAAATTCATCATTATAGGAGTAAATATATAAGGTTGTAGCCCCTAGTCTTCTAGAAAAAGACTAGTGATCTACACTACCAAATTACCAATCCTTTACTGCTTGGAACCTTCTCATGTCATATAGACATCCCATTATCACTTATTCATGTGCCTAAGGACCTATAGTGATCTAAAATTCACCCTCTAATGATAGAAATCCATGTCAACATGGTATGGAACTAACCAGTTCATTTCAATGATTACATCAAAGACCGTCATGTAGAGGTTGTAAATATTCCATATGAAATTCTAACCACTTATCTCAAGGGGGAAGTCCCAAAAATGGTGAACACTCTCTGAATGGATACCTAATAAGGTTTCATGCATCATAATTCCATAGTAGTGCTCGATATCAAGGCCCAGAATCTTATTGATTGCCTCAGATATAGAAGTGTGATACACGCCTATGTCAAATAAAGAAAATACTAAATTAGAGGCTAGTAGAATAGTACCTCATATAGTATAAGGTCCATAATGCTTATCCTAAGGCATAGGTTGGATTATATGTTGCTGGTTTATACCACAGCCCTAAGTCACTACCTTATTACCTTGAGAAAGCCCGCTCTACTAGTGCTGAGAATCATAAGTCTAAATTCCATTTCCTCGACCGCCACATCACCATAATCGGACAGTGGTATTCCATATACATTTCAAACATGATCATGTTGACCCCACTGCTATCTATGGAGTAGATTCATATCCCCACCCACTAGTCATGGTTAGAAAACTCCTCTAGAAACGCGGTAGATGTCCCGTCCTTCCACAACATCTACACTGAAATGGATCCCAAAAACACTAAGTCTTTTTATGTTCATTCTTGCCACACTAGGGAAAAATCCAGAATCTTTAAAAGTGAATAAAATTGTTACTTCTACCCCCATGGGAAACCTATAATTGCCTCATGCAACCAGAAGATGAACCACTACAAACTTTGGGTGTTGGACCACCCTAACACACATCATAAACTTTCTTCAGATTTCTTTATGTAATAAGGGAATGGTTGACGATTTCATAAATAGTCATCAAACTGAACACATTTACCTATTACTGGATAGCATAAACTATCCCATCATAAAATCTCCTACAAGTCATAAGATCATCAAAATATAGGGTAAGATCAAATTATTATAGTTCTGTGAAATGGAAAGATTATTCCATAACTAATATAATTTAATGATGTAGGTCCATAAATTCTCTAGGTCTATCATCCCCCAGAGTATGGGGAAATAAATATTCTGAGAAGAACGTATGGAACTCATCCTATAATATATCATGATGCTGATCTTCCTAGGTGAAGAAGTACCACCACCTCTTGGCATAATCATGTAGAATATATTTCACAAGCCTGAACCTCCGCTCTGGTGGTGTCTCCTGATGATCAAATATAAATATAATAGCCTTGAGGAAATACTTTGTATCATGAGTTCCGAAATCCCCAGAAAATGTTGGATGATGTTTTTGATAAAACTCATGAGTCAACTCTGACATTCCTGGAGTAGGTTGAACTACTCCTTGCATAGATTGAATCGTATGTATTAAACCCTTTGGAAACTAGGAATTAGTTACCATGTCTAGAACTGGAAGAGGATCCATGGGTGGCTCTACAAGAGGAATCACAAGTGGCTCGAATCCCAAAACCTTAGGGACTTGGTCGTCACTACCTTCAGGGCATATGACTAGAGTATGTCATGGTGGCATGACACTACAATTCCAAATACACACCTCAAAAAATATTTAAGTAATCTAGAATATCACATTTAAGAAACTAGGAATGGTATAAAGACATCCTATAAGAATGATCATACCTCTCCGACTATTGCAAAATCTAGGTCTAGATGGTAAAAATATACCATTATAGGCCATAAGATCATAATAGACTTCCACTACCCACTAATAAGGTCGTACACAGGTCTAATTATATATATTAGATATATATATATATATATATAAGATTTTTGTTTTTATTTATGAATCAAATTCATTTTCAATTTCTGCATTTCAAATACTCAATCACTTTATATTGTTGAATTAAATGGATTTACATTTCAAATCCATAGGGCCCCATGATCTTTATGAACCAAATATGGAATCCAATTAACCCACACCATAACACATTCCATCCCATGTGACATATGGTTTATATCACAATGTTCCATAACTCAATAATTAAAGTGTATTCTTTAACCTAATCAAGAAAATATAGTTAGGTTAAGGTAGATACATTACATATCAATTATTTTTTCCAATATCTACAATAATTTTCAGTATATATATATATATATACAAGGTATTATGAATGTGAAATAGGAAAATTCATGCTAAAACTAAAAGTGGCATGGAAAAATCCATAGAATATTTGTCCTAGTTTCCCTAACAATGATGCCTGTAAAAATACTCCATTCCCTAATATCATCGGGCAAAGGATAAAATAAATCCTCACTCAGAAAAATATCAATAACCATAACACAAAATGTGTGTCACCTAATGGTGATATAATATTAATTTGTAATAGGAAAAATCATAACATCAATTTTAATTCTGGAAACTCATCCTTTACCCTAAACATGGTTTTGTGACACCCAAACATGGATCATGGCCAACTTAAAAGCATTCCAAATATCCAATCTACTATCTCCAAATAGTGAAGAAAGAAATGAAACACTTTTGATATAACTTCTTAGCATCACAACCTGGGATCCACTTAACTTGTGCCCCAAGGTAGTGGGCCACATGGCCTCAAGCGTTCCTCCCAATATGCCAGAGGCTACCTATTAGAAGTGATAGTGTAAAGGTGGTTCAATATAGTGACTATTTTCCCATATCAAAGTGAAACAGTGGATACAAATATAATCATACCAAAGTAGCATAAGCATATATCAACATATTGAATACACAAATAAGCAAAGAAAAATAGAATAACAGAACAACTTATAATAATAACAAAACAATCTATGTAAATGTTTTATATATGATGTATTTCATTCTAATAATACAAAAAGGAACATATAGATAAAATTATTCTATACAGTATTACAAAAGATAAAAATAAAAAAAGCTTCTCCATAAGAAAGATGAGATAAGGCCCAATCATCTGGTCCCAATAACCAACTATGAAAAGATATCATCAATATTTAAGAGGGCCTTTTCCCTTACCAATAACTACAGAAAGATAATCATATCAGGTACCAAAGGTAGCCCGATTGGGGTTTGAGAAAAAAAATCTTAGTAGGCCACCACTAATGGTGTCTCTATGTAATCTAAGCAGTTCTTGTAACTAAATAGTGTTAATGTATAATAGAATAAGTAAATAAATTCTAAAATAGATAACCAACCAACTCAGCTTCCTGTATGACACCTGGTGGGTCTACCTACTTTAGATCATGGATGGAATGTGTGTCTAATCATTTCACTATATATATTATTAATAATATATATATATAGTTTACTTATATATTGCATCCACCTATATGAACCAAGTACATGTAGATGTAAATGGGTGTATACCTAGAATACTAGTGCTAGCAAGACAGGGGCATAACTCAAACATCCATGACCAGCCTAATGACCCTAAAATCTCATGAAATTAGGTACAAGACCTAAATCCTAATAGAGTGAGAGACATTATGATACAACACTCAGGATGACAAGTGATCCACCATGGCAACACATTAATCATGGAACATGGATCTTGAGACCAACGTCCATATAGCATCATTGTTGTGATATTTCATAATCAACACCCAATATAAGGGATTGTTATGGTCCATTATTCTCAAAACCCCTTACCATTATACAAAGCCTTTATAAAGGGGTATCATTTATAATATAAGGTATGAGGAAAAACCTATCATGCAAATTATTAACCAATCTCATATAAGTAAATCAAGGAATAATTATCATTATAACATAACATATGTGGAAAAAACTATCATATATCCATTATTTAAGTTCAAATTCATTCATGGAATTGCATTTTATAATAAGTATTTGGTAAATCATGAACATGAGGATTGGTATTACCATCCCTTGGATTCATCCCATTCTAAATTTTTGATTCATTTTAAGTTAAGGCATCTAACATGCATAATCCCTTATAAGGTATCCATTTCATTTAATAAAACAAGGAAATTCTGTCTTTTATAATTCATTCAATTAACTTCAATCAGTTTACTAAAAACAAGACCAAAAAATTTATGAGGCCCAAAGGTCATTTAGAAGATGATATGGTCATTTAGTGTAATTTACTACTTTGTAAATTCCAAAAATTGGATGCAAAAACCCTTATGAGGGGAATATATCATAATTAAACTATCATATATCAAGAGAAAATCATTTAGAAACTTATCCATAGCCTTTTAAGAGTATTGTGAAATTGATTCACTTATCCACATTTAGCAATAATGACAAAATTCTATTGGCACACCAATGGGGTGACCATACAAGGTATATAGAACCTATAAACTACTAAATAAGGGTTAACAAGTGAATAATAAGATAAAATGAACAATTTTATATAAAATAACCAATTAAAAGGAGACGCTCGGCTAAATCTAGCATACGACACAATGACATAGCTACGAAATCATAAAACTCAAAGGAAAATCATATGACCACCTACCTCAAGG
The DNA here is from genome assembly GCA_963277665.1 of Viscum album. Classification (NCBI taxonomy): domain Eukaryota; kingdom Viridiplantae; phylum Streptophyta; class Magnoliopsida; order Santalales; family Viscaceae; genus Viscum; species Viscum album. Next base: position 2,138,650,499 of record OY728138.1, read on the forward strand.
TCGTATATGATTCTTCTATCAATAACAACCTCATATTTAGAGTAGGTTGGAAGAGATTTAAGAAATGGTCCAATGTATTGAAAATAGGGAAAATGATCCTGAACCTAAATAATCTAATTTATGGAATGATGAAATTTGATAAGAGTAGATATACTATGGTAGCTTACCCAGATGGATCCAATTCCCCCGACGGATTGAAGAATGGACAATAGTGGTAGAATTTGTTTTAATGCCTTGATTAGGGTGATTTGGATATGAAAGTAGAAGGGTTCTCTTATTTCTTCCACCATAAAAGGAAATAAAGTATAAGAGTTTTTTTTAAAGTTTGGGGCCGAAGCCTCAATTTATTATTTAAAGCAAATACCTCTTTAGACTGGGTAGAGGGTGACCCATTGCATAGCCTGAAGGCCCAAGGACAAGTGGCCTGAATACAAGGCCCAAGGCCAAGTGGCCTGGATGTCGGGCAGGCCACGGGGGTGTGTTGGCAGTGTACGGGGGCACCGGGTAGGCCAACGGTAGGGCTGGGAAGGCCACGGGGGTGCGCGGTTAGCACGTGAGGGCGCCAGGCAGGGTGCCGGTAGATCCGGGAGCATGTGGAGTGCGTGTGCAGGCGACTCAGGGCGCGGGCAGGCGACAGGGCAAGTTGGGGTGCACAGGCAGGCTGGCGCATGCGGGGCAGCACGCGGGTAAGTCGCGGTTCGCGCGGCGGGGTGCGACGGTGTTCGGTCGGAAGTACAGGTGCATCGCGGGGGTTGTGCGATTCAAGGAGGTTGCAGGTAGCGTGGCCTTCATCGATGCCGCCTTCATTGGCATCGCCTCATCGCCATGACGAAGAATCATTACAAAAAACGGTGGTGGGATTCGGGACATGTTAGTGTGGCCCACACCCTCCGCATTAAGAGAGGATATCATTTGGCTCATCAGAATGAAGCTCAACAATTAATTACAACAATTTGTATCAATTTTTCATTTGATTGTGAGAGGAAGAATAGGGAAGCATCAACATACAATAACCCCCTACCTTATTACTTGTCGTTTGTTGTTTGTTGACATTTGAAGTCGCGGGAAGAAGATGAAAGAATTCATCATTCATCACATCTACCACGCTCTCTGAATTCTGAGTTGAGTCAACCATGGAAGGTGCTCCATGTCGGTAGGATTCGAGGAAATAAGTCAATGAAGAAATCCGGCATTCTTCACATTCTTCGTTGGGAGGAGAGTTCTTTGTTGGGAGCACTTTTCTCCCAAGCTCCTCTCAATTCCACCAAAAGAGAAATGCCAAAAAAATAATATTATATTTGTCATCTAATATTACATTGGCACACCAATTCAAAAAGGAGAATTAAAAACCCAGCTCCAGCAAATTAAATGCACGAGTGTTGTCTCATTAATTTGGAGGATGCCAAGAGGCTCTCATTAATAAAACACATGTGTTGGCGTAATTAATTGCAAAGGGAGGTCAAGAGGCAATCCATCATTAATGAGGGAGAGTGGGGAGGTTTCATCCTCCACCATCAATAGGGGTCGGGTGGTCCCCACCCCTATCATTAATAGAGAGGTTATGCGGCTTGGGTGGTCCCCACCTTAATTATCCTCCAATGGGAGGTTATTCTCGGGTGGGCCCCACCACCATAACCTCTCGTGGGAGGTTAGGGTGTGGAAGTCCCACCACCAACTCCCACGGGGAGGTTTTAACCAACACACACAACACATGGCAGTTTAGAAAAAAATAAGGTGTTGTACTTTATTTCATTTATTTTTTATAAAAATCCGATACCTAACTTTTCTTTTTGATCATCTGTCATCGAGGTGAAAGTCTTCTTAATCAAATACTGGCATTGTGAGTTCAACGGGCCCCTCAGATTTTAGTTCCAAGCACTGGCTCAGAAGTTATAAAGACACGCTCATACATTTACTGAATGTACCTGAAAAAACATTAGAAATAGATTCCGGACACACTGGGCCTCAGAATCAAGCACCGTAAATTTTTGCAGACTCATAAAAAACCCATGTATTTAAGAAAAAAAATTCCACAGAATTTACAGGTCTTTAAATTCTCCCCCCCCCCCAGGGATTTACATCCATGTATGTTACAACTCACACTAAGAGAACAAATGGGGATACTGAGCATGCATCTGAGCCTCCTGCTCCCATGTGCTCTCCTAGAGGTTCATGTGCTACCAATGAATGCGCACCAGAGGTATCGACCATCCACATAGGACCTGCTTCTGTAGATACTAAATCTCCACTAGAACCTTCGTGAATATCTCCCCATCGTCGATGTCCATCTCCCCATGGTCGATGATGTGAGAAGGATCATGCAAGTATCTCCTCAGCTGAGATACGTGGAAGACGTCATGCACCCTATGCAACTGAGGTGGAAGAGCTAGGTAGTAAGTCACCTCGCCTACTCTACTGAGGACATATAAAGGTCCGATGAACAATGGAGATAACTTTACGCCTCACCCAAATCTTTGTAGACCTCGTCATGGGGAAACCCGTAGGAAGACGTGGTCGCCATCCTCAAACTCTAGATGTCTCCGTCTCCTCTCAGCATATGACTTATGTCTGGTCTATGCAGTCTTCATCTAAACCTGGATGATCTGCACCTTCTCCGTGGTAACCCATACCATCTATGGTCCCACTAGTGCTGACTCCCCAGGGTCTGTCCACTACAGGGGTTATTTGCAAGGTCGGCCATACAAGGCCTAAAAAGGTGTCATTCCGATGGTGGAGTGATAGCTGTTGTTGTAGGAAAACTCCACCAATGATAAGTGATCCTCCCAGCTCCGACCGAAGTCGAGGACGCATTCACGTTGCATTTACTTGAGGGTCTAAATGGTCCTATCAGTCTAGCCATCTGTCTGAGGATGGAAGGTAGTGCTCAAATGTAGTTGCGTCCCAAAAGCCTCCTGTAACCCCTTCCATAGCTGGGAAGTAAACCATGCATCACGGTTGGAGACTATAGATGTAGGTACTCCATGAAAATGCACAATTTCCTGTACATAGAGGCATCCCAACCTCTCTACTGAGTCATGCTCTCTGATCGGTAGGAAGTTGGCAGACTTGGTGAGTCGGTCGACGATCACCCAAATCGAATCGTGACTCCTTGATGAACGTGGAAGACCCATCACGAAGTCCATGGATATCCCATCCCACTTCTACTCTGGGACCTCCAAGGGCTGAACCAAGCCTGCTGGTACCTGGTGTTGCACCTTCACTTGCTGAAAAATGAGGCATCGTGAGACAAACTTCACTAGCGCCTTCTTCATACCTGGTCACCAGTGTTGTCGTCGAAGATCCTAGTACATCTTCGACACTCCTGGATGTACTGCTAGAGGGGATGTGTGGAACTCCCACCACACTTCCTCTTGAAGTGCCACTGGTACCAAGTTACATCCTATAAAGAGGATGACGTACTCCCCACCTTCAAAAAATCTATCAGGTTCTTGTCCTATGGATATCTGAGCATGTCGTGTCTCGGATTCAGCATCCCCAAGTTGGGCCTCCCTGACTCGTTGAAGAAGTGTGGGTGTGACTGTAAGAGACTGTAGGAATGCTTCTCCATCTCTATCCACAAAGGATATCTTTAAAGCATCTAGTTGCTCGGTTGCCTATCCTAGCAGCTGTATACTAGATCTCCTGCTGAGATAATCTGCTACAACATTCCATTTCCCAAGAGTATAGACTATCTCGAAGTCATAGTCCTGGAAGAACTCGAGTCATCGCTGCTGCCTCAGGTTCAGGTCCTTCTGAGAAAATTAATACCTGAGACTCTTTTGATCATAGTACATGGTAAAAAATTCACCCATCAGATAGTGCCACCACATCTTCAAGGTGAAGACCACTACTGCTAACTCCAGATCGTGGGTATCATAGTTCTGCTCATGCCGCCTAAACTATTAAGAACCATATGTGATCACAGCTCGGTCCTGCATTAGGACACACTCGATTCTGGTCCCTGATGAGTCACAGTAGAATACATACCCTACGCCTTCATCTGGAAGCCTCAAGATGGGGGCACTAGTAAACCTCTACCTCAGCCCCTGAAAGCTCTACTGGAATCTCTACGACCACATGAAGGATTGCCTCTCCTTCGTCAAGGCTGATAGTGGCGCTGCAACTATGGAGTTGTCTGGAACGAATCTCGAGTAGTATCCAGCCAAGCCAATGAAATTTTGTACCTCTGTCACACTCTTGGGTGGCCCCCAAGCAAGTACTGCCTCAATCTTCACTAGATCCACTGCAACTCCCGCCTCCAAGATGACATGTCTCATGAATCTAACCTCTCGAATCCAAAACTGGCACTTTTACAGCTTACCATAAAGCTGGTTCTCTCAGAGTGTGTCCAATACTACTCACAAATGGTAGGCATGCTCCTCCTCAGTAGTTGAGTAGATCAAAATGTTTTCGATGAAGACTATGACCAAGCAATCGAGGTATGGTTGGAAGATCTTGTTCATCAGACTCATGAACACTTCTGGAGCATTGGTTACACCAAAGGTCATAACCAAGAACTCGTAGTGGCCGTAATGACACCTGAAGGTCGTCTTATGCACATCCTCATCTCAAAATCTGAGCTGGTGATAGCCTGGTATTAGTTCTATCTTCGAGAACCACCAACCTCCCTTTAGCTGATCATAGAGTTCATCAATCCTCGGGAGTGGGTACTTGTTCTTCACAGTCACCTGGTTCAAGAGACGGTAGTCAACAAAGAGCCACAAGCTCCCATCCATCTTCATGGTGAACAAAATCAGGGCTTCCCAAGGAGAAACACTGGACTAGAAGAATCTCTTTTTCTACAAGTCCTCTAGCTATACCTGAAGCTCGCGAAGCTCCATGGGAGCCATCAGATACGCTGGAGTAGATATCGATGTCGTCCTGGGGTACATGTCACAGTATAAGTCCACCTCTATGCAAGGAGGTAGTCCTAGAACATCATCAGGGAAAACATCTTTGTACTGGTCCACCACTACAGGTTAAGTCAGACTCTCCACATCAACTGCTCTGAGGGTAAGGCAAGCCAACTGGTGAGGGATCAGTTGCACCCTCCTCCGAGTAAGTCCGTCCTATACTATAAAGGTTCCCTTCTCACCGGTGAAGGTAAACCTAGTCCCATCTATGTGGACACACCTCACTTTTCGCCTAATACAGTCAATCTAAGCATGGACTATAGATAAACTGTCCATACAAAAGATGACGTCATTATTCCTTGACGCTGCTACTAGGAGATCCCAGCCGAAGATCTTGCCTCCTAGAGTAAGCTCTCACTTCTGGAACTAGTGTGTAATCATCAAATCAGCTCATGTAGAAGTTTATATTTGTAAGGATCGATCTAACGGCTCTATTGGAATCTTTGAGCTCCGAACGAGGGCAGTGGTAATGAAAGAGTAACTGGAACCTATGTCTATAAGAACTACAACTAAGGTGGAGTAGACACAAATCGTACCTAAAATCATATCTAGAGTTCCATGGTCATATGCTTCAGCTACCTAAAGTAGAGCTCTCCCCTGTCCACCTACTCCCTGTGGTCGGGGTGGACCTCCTGGTGGTGGTGGCAGTAGCACCTCGTAACGTCATCCTCTGCCAGCTGCTCAACCAGCTCCTCTTCCATGTCCGCCTGAGCCCTGGGGACCACCTCAATAGAATCTCTTCATATTATTGGGAGGTCCCTCAACTGTCTGATGATCATCAGAGCAGTGGGTCAGACAGCCACGATCCATGTGACCAAGCCCGTCGAATGAGTAACACTCCCTGCTACCGACATGTGTGTATCTGCTCTGTGTGCCCCACACAACTGATACTGAGTCATGCGGTCGACCACTTGTAGGTCTGGTACTCTTGGACCTCTGCGACATATGTCTACTACCATCTGTAGAAGAATATATTTCATGTATGTTAGTGGTGGGTCTCACTGCTGTAGATTGCTCAGCAATGAATCTCTCCACTATGAGAGCTCTCTCTAACACCACCGCTTGAGTTGGAATACTAAGTGAGATCCCCGAATCTATGATCTCCCTCCTGAGTCCCTACTCGGAGGTATGGGCCCAAAAGAACAGGTCTCATACCATATCAGTGGAGCAGCGCGAGAGGTCGGTGAACCTCACTGAGTACTGTGCCACCATCATGCTACTATTCCATAGATGCAGTAGCTCCTGTATCTGCACCGCTCAAAGGGTGGCTAGGACAAACTCTACCCAGAACAGGCTCTCGAAGTCTACCCAAAGAAGTGTCGCCTCATCATGAACATGGAGCATCAGGCTCCACCATCTTCCTGTAGCTTCTTAAAAAAGGATGGCAGCAAGAATCACCATAAAGTCTGCTGGTGTCCCTACTAGCCTAAAGACTCTCACCACAGCCTCCAGCCAATCCTCAACCGCATGTGGGTTCGTCTCTCTCCTGAACCTAGGTGGCCTCTAGATCTGAAACTCGTGCAACACACTCAAGCAGTGTTCACTCTCTGCTACTGGGGCTGGTGGAATTGGTGGCCCAACATGGAGTGGTACCGCTGTTGCCTCAACTGGAATAGGGTCCTACACTGAGGCCTCGTCGCTCAGTGGGCTGTCAGTACATACGACTCTAGGGGCTCTAACTGGTCGTCCACAGGGAGGAATCCTAAAAGAAACAAATGCAACACGGTAAAAATACTATACCTGGTGAGATGACCTAGTAGAGATGACTTAAGAAAAATTTTAGAAAACACACACGCAATCAGTGTTTTCGTGTACTGAGTCGGAAATCAGAGATCAGTGTCCTGGTGTATGAATACGTCGGCCGCCCGCACCAACACTGGACTCCCTAAACTGAAAACCACACTTAGTACCCTTAACACTATTGATTCATAGAAAATAAATATCAGAGTCTTATGTTATATGGTACAACCGACTCCTCTGATAAAAATTTGTCACCCCAAGCCCGCCTTCCATAGGCCAGGGGCTGGTGACTAGCACCAAAGGCTTATATCCCTAAACTGGGAAGGAATTGTCTTTTTAACTATAAAAAAACACATCAGAGTGCACAACTAGAAGAAAAACACTAGGTAAAAACTGTATACAAAAAGTGTGCTGGAAAGTAAAAGGGGCTGGAAATACAATCCCAACTGTAAAGTACAAGTAAAATTGAAAAGGAAAAAACAACTAAAAGGTAAATAGAAGCTCTTGGATCGTCCTCCGGGGTTTCTACCTGAAGGGTAGGTACAGATGGCCACCTCAGCTCTCCACGTATGTCAGACTCCACTGTGTACCGACTCGTCGTAAGGTCCACCTCCGAGTACCATCTAGTCCTGGCGCTCTTGTCATCCGCCAGCGTTGTTCATCATCTACATCCAACACAATGAGGTGTGGGCATATCCCTTGCAAGAGTGATTATAACGATACCCAGTAGGGACCCTGATACCCTCTAGGTCTCACAAAATCCAAAAAGGATAAATTACAAAGCATGAAATACACGGATAACGATTACCTAGGTATGTGCCCATATATATCTCTAAGTCATCTTGTAACCCATCTCAATCATGAGGAAAACACAAAAGTCAAAGACTCAACTCAAACCAGGATTTTTATTATCGAAACCATGGATGGTGGAGCACTCCTACACTATCGAGTACAGTGGGCCTACCAAATCACACACAGGTGCTTCCCAATATCCTTGGACTACTAAGCCACTACTTCTATTGAGTATCATGGGTCTGCTGCGTAACCTAGAGGCACTCCCCACCATTGTTCTTCCATGTCACATAGAGGTTCTCCCCCTAATAGCCTACAGAGGTACTCTTCCTGTCAAGTACTGCGGGTCTGTCGCGCTCACACAAAGGCGCTCCTCTTCTATGGGTTTATCGCGTCACACAGAGGTGCTCCCCACTGGGCTAATCAAGTCACTCCGAGTTGAATCAGTAATGCAGTTATCAGGTCTCAGCGAGCTACTAGGTCTTCGTACTCTGTTTACTCGTCACTAGAAGGATCCGCTCCATGAGCTACTGGTCGATACTCCAAGTGTCGCGAAGTCTCACGTAAAAGTAACTCAAAGGTCCTCCACATCATAGGGGTCTCAACGTAATAGACTGCGCGTCAATTGGACGCCCGGTCTGTGAGTTATTAGCCTTTCAGTCTCAGGGGCCCGATTGGATTCGTGTACAAACTAACCCGACTGTATCTCACCTATATCCCAAACTCTAGTGGGGTATACTCAAAGGGAACGTCTCTCATAGAGATTACCAGCACTGCTGATGTATCGTCAAATAGACATCTGGTGCCACATATATGGCCAAAGTAAGCAAAGGGTCGCTAGTGGGATTGGGTCCGGTCGGACCCGGTCAGACCGACTCAGCCCAACCCAGTCTGGGCCGACCCGGTCTAGGTCAACCCAGACAGACCCAATGGGTCTGACCTTGCCCGTTTGGCAGGTGATCCCACTATGTTCGGCCCGGTTTGCTGGGCTCGGCCCAGCAGACTGGTAGGGTAGTTCGGCCTAGATGCCGCCACCCAGGCGACTCGGCCCAATGGTCAGGGCCGGTTTGGCCAGCACCGCAAGGGGTGCGACTCAGGAGTTCAGCGGCTGGGAGGCTAGCATGCAGGCCGCCCGGGGCACGGGCAGGCCGGCTGGACGCCAGGTAGGCCGCAGGTGCACCAGGTAGGTCGTGGTGGCGTGCTGGAAGCGCGCGGGGGATCCATGCAGGGCGTGGGGGACGCCGAGTAGGCTGCCGGCAAGGCTGGGTAGGCCGCAGTGGCACGTGGGCGGCGCACGGGGGTACCAGGCAGGGCGACAACAGAGCCAGGTAGCGCGAGTGGTGCGCGGGTAGGCGGCACGGTGGTGCGCTGGTAGGCGGTGGGGCAGGCCAGAGCACGTGGCTAGGCTTGCACGCGCGAGGCAGCTCGCGGGTAAGCCACAGTTAACGCAACGGTGTTCTGCTGGAAGTATAAGTGCGCCACGGGGGCGGTGCAATTCGCACAGGCCTCGGATAGCTCGGCCTTCTTCATTGTCTCCTTCGTTGTTGTCGCCTCATCGCCATGCCGAAAAATCATTACGACAAAATGGTGGATGGAGTCGGGCCATGTTAGTTTGGCCCGTACCCTCCGTGTTTAGATATGATATCATTTGGCTCATCATAATGAAGCTCAACAATTAATTACAACACTTTGTATCATTTTTTCATTCAATGATGAGAGGAAGAAAAGGGAAGCATCAACATACAATAACCCCCTACCTTATTACTTGTCGTTCATCGTTCATTGATGTTTGAAGTCGTGGGAAGAAGATGAATGAATTCATCGTTCATCGTGTCCTCCACCCTCTCTGAATCCCGAGTTGATTCTGCCACGGAAGGCACTCCACATCGTAGGATTTGAGGAAAGAATTCGAAGAAGAAATTTGGTGTTTTTCACGTTCTTCGTTGAGAGGAGCGTTCTTCGTTGGGAGCACTTTTCTCCCAAGCTCCTCTCAATTCCACCAAAAGAGAAATGCCAACGAAATAATATTAGATTAGTCATCTAATATTATGTTGGAGCACCAATTCAAAAAGGAGAATTAAAAACCCGGCTCCACCAAATTAAATGCACGAGTGTTGTCTCATTAATTTGGAGGATGCCAAGAGGCTCTCCTTAATAAAACACAAGCGTTGGTGCAATTAATTTCGCAGGGAGGTCAAGAGGCTCTCCCTCATTAATGAGGGAGAGTGGGGAGGTTTCATCCTCCACCATCAATAGGGGTCAGGTGGTCCCCACCCCTATCATTAATAGGGAGGTTGTGCGGCTTGGGCGGTCCCCACCTCAATTATCCTCCCATGGGAGGTTATGCTCAGGTGGGACCCACCACCATAACCTCTCATGGGAGGTTAGGGTGTGGCAGTCCCACCACCAACTCCCAAGGGGAGGTTTTAACCAACACACTCAACACATGGAATCTTAGAAATAAAATAAAGTGTTGTACTTTATTTTATTTATTTTTTTATAAAAAACCAATAACTAACTTTTATTCACAATAGTCTATCGTCGAGGTGAAAGTCTTATTAAGAAAATACTAGCAATGTAAGTTCAACGGTGCCCTCAGATTTCAGTTTTATGCACCGTCTCAAAAGTTATAAAAACCCGCTCGTACGTTTACTGAATGTACCCGAACAAAACTCCATAAATTGGTTTTGGGCACACCGGGCCTCCGAATCAAGCGCCGTAAATTTTCGCGGACTCATAAAAAGCCCATGTATTTATGAAAAAAAAATCATGGAATTTCTGGGTCTTTAAAATTATATTTAGGTAATTATTTCCTAGCATTACCATATACATGGTTCAAGAACCACCTTTTCAAAAAACACATTTTTGAAAATATTTATTGTTGAAGTTTTCATTGTCATTGATAGTTTAAAAATTGGTTCCACACATAACACTTTTTTGAAAAAGAATCTAACCAATAATTTTTAAGGAAATTTTAAAGTAAATATAATATTTATAAAAATATTTTAATAGAAAAAAATATTCCCTAGAAGAAATGTTTACTAAAAATTGTAAAATTTATAAGGTAAAGTTACTTTCTTAAAATTTATGTCTAAACTCATCCTTTTATAAAACGAAAATAGTCAGTGTATAAAACTATAGTTTATCATTTAAAAACAAATAAGCTTAGGAATAATATAATTTCTCACCACATGATCAAACCCATCTATTTTCTCATCATTGAGGCATTCACCTAGACAAGGGTTAAGTGTGGATTGTTGAATTTTAATTTATTTTTGTTTTAGTCTGAATAATTTTTCATAGTTTATAAAATATTATAGAATTTTGAGAAATAATGTTTTATCCAAAACATGAAAAACTCATAAGAGTTCAGTAAAAGAATTAGTTTTATGTTCACCAACATTTTTCATGTTTCCTAGCACAAGGAACAGACTCTGGGTTTCCATCTTAGAACAAATAAAATATTAAAATATTTTCTTTAACACTTAGTCATAATGGAATAAAAGACTGTGTGACAAGTCAACACAACTTTATAATAAACTAAATATGTGGTAAACATCTACCATTGAGTAGAACATGAACATTCTACAATTTTATATGAAATATTGTAAAGGAAATGAAGCATTCTTTATGAACATTATAAAAAGGAAGTAGGTATAAAAACTCATATAAAACCAAGGTAAGAAAGGATACACAAGGTAAAAAAACTAACGAATAAAAATATATGGCTTTCCATTCTCATTAAAGTTATAATTTAACTAAGTATAAAAAAACATGAAAAATGTAAACTTTTTAGAAGATCATATATTAAGACGTACAAAAAGAGACAAGAGTAAATCAAAACTAATATATAGTTCATATGAATCTTTATTGAGAATGATTAAATATTTATTCCAAATATCAATATAAAATCATTTATTCATATTTAAAAAAATAATACTTAGGGTTTATAATAATTTAAAAAAAATTGAATATATGTCATAGGAATAGCCTAAAAAATCACCAAAAGGGTTGAGACCACATACCATAATAATTAGTGTGATTTATCAATTCAAACAATAACTAAGAATACATTAATGACTAATAATTTAATATAATATCAAAAAATTCATAAATTCATGAGTAGGGAATCAAAGACAAACATCCATAATAAAAACAGAACTATTAAACTCTAATAAAATCAACGACGATAACTCCAAGAATACACCCAGTAAGATAACATCCTGAAGACCAAATTAATTTCACTTTAACATCCACGAATTTTATTCTAAAAAAATAATATCCCTCTCATAATCCTTAACTCATCACCCTTAAATAAAAACAATAATTAATAGAGATAAAAAATAACTCTTAATTTTATTTAACTAATACCAGAAGATGTGCATCGATTCGAATAAATTCAACGATACTGCAGTGGAATTCATCAAAGAGTCATTAACCAATGAAAAGTTAATCAGACTAGAATAATAGAATAATGAATAGAAAATATTTAGATGATTTATTCCTTGATTGAGTATATAAAAAAATTAGAACACCATATAATAAAGATAAAAGTTGAGGGGAATAAGAGATTAAAAAATATTCATGTGAGAGGCTCTCAGTTACCATAGGATAAATGAGTTCAAAGGAATCCAAAATAGGGAATAATTTTTAGAAGGGGAAAGATAAAAGATTTCACATTTTAAAAACTAGTACATGATACTTGGTAATAGGTATGGGGACATCATGTACTTGGTGGAACCTCAAGGATACCCCTATATCTTCCTTCCTAAATGGGTATATCGTGAATCCCATAAGGTACCCAGTGTCATATTTAGTTTTAAACTGTATGTGAACCCTTATTCTAGCTATATTAAACTCACAAACCTCCAACAAACATCAAACCATATCCAAAAACACCCCAAGTTTTATCCACCGACCCTAGAATTCATAACTGAATCCCAAAACAAAAAATGACACCTGGTCCAAATCCAAAAATTCAAACATTTACACTTCTTCATGACATAAAAAAATCCATATTTAATAAATATAATAAGATAGTATTAATTATAACCTCCAAACTATAAAGAATTCCATTCCCAAACATCCAGATCATATTATCATTAAAAACCCTCTATATACCCAAATCATCAATTCCCAATTATAATACTAATATAAATACAAAATATTCCTTAATTTTATTGTGTAACCCCAAAAATATATTCCAAATTATAAGATACCCAAATAACTAACACCCAAAAAGGGTAATTATTTTAACATACTAGAACAAATACTAAAACACACATCACATTATATTGAATTATAATTATTATTTTATTAACCACGACCTTGATATATGATTCCGAAATTCAATCCAAATTACCAATATTTAATTTCCATCACACAAAAATAATTACTTACCATTAAATAACCAATATACATTCTAAAAAACCATCACACTTCCAATTCAAAACGTCCTAAATTTAATAAAATCACAATCACCACAAGTTTTCACCACCAAAATACCTAATAGAAAACATATAATCCAACAAATATAACCACAAACTAAAAATACCCCAATTTAATGGTGATCCACATAATATGAAATCACAGGCCTATCTATAGTCATTATGACACTATGTTTTCAATTTAATAAAATATAACCATTTTTAAGGACATGAAAAAATATGATTCTTTCAAAATTACTTTTCATGTTAATTTTTCAAAAAATATATTTTTTTATAAAAATTATTTTATAATTAAAGTTTTGGGGAAAAAACATCCCAAATTACATTACCTAAATAGAACCATTTTAAAATAACCACTACTTCTTAAAACTATGTTTCTATTTTAAACACAAAATTATAAAATAGTTTTCTCATCTTAAAGACGCCAATGGGTTCCATAAGAGAACACAGTAATTATCACACATGTTATAGATAAACATAAAAAAGAAACAATATATTTCTTTTTTAGTTAATGAAATCATTACTATTTCTACTAAACATTACTAAATAGAAAACATGTAGTATTCTCATCACAAAACAATAATCATGAATCAAATTGGATATATAAGAGTAAAATACTAATCAAATGAACATAAAAAATTCTTAATAATCCTAATTATATATGTTTAAATTATATAATTTGTTTTTAATCAAGATGTAGGTCTCCAATCTTAACAAAATACGTATATTTACGTGAGTTTACTTAATTAGATAAAACCTATAAGGTATTCAGGAAAATTTTGATTACTTTATTAATGGTTATTTAATTTATAATTTTCATTCACATATAATGCTATCAATATAAATGTATTGTTCATGTCTTAATATTACAATAAACTGTATGATACATAAATTAGTGAAATATTTGGCTCTTAGTGAATCCCTATACATCTTCTTATAATTGAACCCAAATTAAATCTCATGATACATTAAGAAATACACCATCCATACCTATGGTGTATATATTGAACACCCAAATACCCCATGTAACTTAGGCTTCCACAATAGCCATTTTTTTAAATATTCACATGTTTTAACCCCTAAGTCCTAACATCATATCTCCTTACTATGAAAATAAAATCCTAAAAACTTCCAAAACACCACTCTAATACTGCTTGTAATGACCTTGATCCAAGTACTTGAACGGTACCCAAAGCAGAACTTCACTAACACCAGGTGAATTCAACTATATATAGGGGTTGGTGACTACTATTATGTGTCTTGATGTAACATTGGGGAATTTTTTACCTATGTTTGTAATAATAGATATCATGACTATGGTATTCTAAGAGTTTGGTATGAAAAAAACTTGTATAAGATGTTCTAGAATATTATACACATCGTTTTGAGAGCATTATATCATAAAATAATCACCATTATCACTATAAAAATGAATGTATACACATATAACTAGGCCAAATGTAAATACATTGTTATATTAATGTAAAAAAGAATAGTCTTGATGTAACTGAGAAATAAAAGTGAAGTGACAAAAATAGTCTCCAGCCAAATGTGGCCTCTATTATCCAAATCACAGAACAACATAATGTTCTATAATGATATCGAAGATAAATCAATCAATAAACATCCAACAACTAAATATATACCTATTTGTTCCCAAATTTGAATAAATGGGATTTCATCTCTACTGAGGTGTCCCTACAAGGTGTTAGATTAAATACCTAGAAGGCCACCATTAATGATTCCACAAGTAAATATTAGATAAACATGTGTATTAATTTCTAGGTCTGATAGTTTATTTATATATATAATTGTTTTAAAAACAATCATCAAATCATGGTAACAATCAATATTATATTAATTCATATATGAGTATCAACTATAACTAATAACACCCTATACTAAGAGGGTCCATACCTAGTTTAAATACTTTTGGCCTTGCATAGAATCCATGGTGTAGTACCAGTTATATCATACATAGAAGGTGGTATGTACACATGTATATATAAACCACTACATTATATATTGGTGTGTTTATCTATAATAATCGTTCCAAGAGGCCATTAATCACATCAAATAGAATAATTGTACGTGTGTATGTGTTTGTGTTTGTTTGTGTCTTCCTCATCATGAAGTCTTATAATCCCCTATAGAAAAGAACTATATTTATATATATCATCCACACCTAGGTGGCCACTCATATGTTCATCATGAGGAACTTTATTCACACACACACATACACACATTCATTCACTAACAAAAAAACAAGCACACACTCACACTCATGTATCACCCTCATCAAGGATTCCACTCATTTACTTATAGGAAGATTTTTTTTGTTTAGTTATGTATATCTAGTAAAAAATAACATGTTTGAGCCTATCAAACATGCTTTGAATACCTTCATATGTAACACAGTGAAACTATAAGTCTATACAAAATCAATGTGCATTCTTCCCCAAAAAAAACAATACATGATTTATTTTCTGTTTTAACATTACATTAATTAATTTTTTGTAAACTATAATTATCTAATAGATTAATCCACAATTACACATCCACATAGTAATCAAATAGTAATTTAATTATCAATCCCAAAGAATCACAAAGAATGAGATATTTCTAGTATAACTATAATTCTGATTAGGAAAAATAGACACCAAACATAACATGAACTATATCTTAGACATAATAAAAATGCACTAAATGAGGCATTATTTACAATATGAAATTGATAATTTTTTTCCATCAGTGGGAAAATAATGGAAATAACCCCAAATATTATATCTATATAATGATTTCTTAAAAAGATTAAATACTTGATTCAAGTACTAACTTTTTAATTTCCACTTTATTTAAATGGTTTATATTCAAGTTTATAGTATCAAAGATAGTTTAAAACACAGATCCACATATAACCAATTATTTTAAAATTATTTTAACAAATATTTCTAAATGAAACATCAAATTAAAAAATATGAATTTTTGTAAAACATTTTTAAAAAATAATGGAATCCCTAAATTAAATGACTATAAAAAAGGGACAAATTTATAAAGAATATTTCATTGCAAAAAATTTATGTCTAAAGTAAATATTTTATAAAACAAAACTAGTTAATTTTTAAAAAAACTTGGTTATCTTTTAGAGCCAAATAATATTAATAAAAAATCATTTATCGCAATGCAATAAAACCCAGCTATTATATCATCACTAATGAATTCAATGAACTGATGTTTTAGTGTGGGTAAGTAACTTATTATTTATCCAGTTTTGACTGGGAGGAAGTGATATCACTTTATAAAACAAATACTCGATAAATAAATTTGTATCTAAAACATTATAACCTCATAATATTTCCATTTAATATTTAATTTTATGTTCACCAGTGTTCCTCAAGTGACTGAGCTTTAGGGACACATTCAGATTTCTATATTGGCCCAAATTCCATGTTATAATTTTTTATAAAAATTTTCCATAATAAAACAAGTACATGCGACATGTTAAAATAATTTTAAATTTGAACTATATATTTGGGACATATCTACAGTTGAGGAAGACATGGTGATGCAATAATATAATGAAAATTGTTTATATGGTAATGAAATTTGATATATAAACATTTTAAAAAGGAAAAAGGAATAAGAACTCATATAACACCATGTTAAGAGTGGATACACATGGATAAAAATGAATCAATCATTCAATTGAATTTTTCATTATCATTCAAGTAAAATTTTTTACATGAGTAACCAAATACTTTTAAATGATAACCATTACACAATATCATATATAAAGGCTTATAAAAATAGATTGGAATAAATCTGCAATAATATATAGTTAAAATGAAAATTCATTGAGAGAAATTAAATTTTCAAAAAAAATTGAAATTGGAAAATCACTCATTCATATTTCCAAAAATAAATATTTAACATCATTATATGTTAAGAAAATAACTAACATTAATGTCATAAGAATAACCCAAATCTTAACCTGAGGGGTTGAGACCACCTATCATAATTATTATAAAGCACTCTCAATTAAAATTTTATCAAATCACACTATTAATACTACCAATATAACATAAAATCAAATAAAACCAAGGTAGAGATAACTCTAAGAATACACCCAAGAATATAATAGCCTAATACTCGAATTAATTTTACCTTAACATCCACCAGCCACATTTAAAAATAAGAAAATCACTGGATAAGCCACACATCATTCCCAACTATAAAATACATGATGAAAAAAGTGTAAAAACCCACTCTTAATCATATTTATCTAACACAAGGAGAAGTCTCATAAAATAAGATAAATTCCACTATGACTGGGTGTAATTCGTTGTTAAATTCCTAATGAATGAAATGAAAATCAGAGGATAAGAATAAAATAATAAATATATAAGAGTTAGTTTATTTTTAACATGATTTAACATAAAAAACACTCTTATATCATCATTTAATCAAGGAAAAAATACATGGTAATATGTGAGAAAGAAAATTCCATGAGAGATACTCTTGATTGGACAATAATGGGTGAGTTTGAAGGAAGGTAAAATGGGGTTTAATGGGTTGAATGGGAAAAAGAAAATGTTCCAACATTTGTTTAAAAAAATTGTTTGGGATATGGGGTACCAGGTATGCGGCCATATAGTACCTGGCATGGGTCACCAGATATCCATATTTGTACTAGGTCCACACCTATTTCCTTTTTTAGTGGGTACTTGGTGCCTCCCACTAGGAACCTAGTGTCATCTATAGGTTTAAATTATATATGAAACCTCTTCTAAACATGGCCAAAATCTAAAAACTACTATTTAGCCTAAAAAAATCCAAAACACATCATATTTCACCAACCAACCATTAAATTCATCATTTAATTCCAAAATGAAAGTAGGCCCCCTTGCTTTAAATCTAAAAATTCAAATAAGAACACATTTTCATCACTTAATTACAAAAACAAAAATCCAAATTCCATATTAAATAAATATAAAAGGACATGGATAATAAAAAAATTGGATAATTTATCAACACACCTTAAATAATGATAATATGGAATAGTATCATTTAACATAAGGTTTAACCAAAAAGAAGCAGAAATTGTTATTACCTTATACATTGGTATCGTTTCAAGAGTGGTAAGCGACAAATGATTAACTAATATAGGTTATAAACACATTTAATGAAAATTATAAATGAAGAGGGATATTATATTTAAATAGAATAAAAATAATTTTCAATGTGAAAAATATGAAACTATAAAATATATAATTGAAAAAGAGAATGAAACACTAAAGGAAATAATGATTTCTTATACACCATTATCTTTATCTTTGAAAATAATAATGAAAATAAAGTTAACTGGTCTAATTGAATAGTTTATATATATATTTAATAATATATATATATAATAATTTTGTATAATAAATTAAAAATATGTGTAGAAAAACTAATTTACATATATATCCTATATAATAGATGAAAATATGATGAAGTGGTTACTATTTTAATGCATAAAAAAAATTTAAAATTATTCCTAGATCTATACCTAATAAAATAGTTTACACTGGTAGTTTTATGATAACTTATAATATTTTAGGTTTTGTAAATTTTGGGAGTGTTATATGGTCTTAGATCTAATATTAATTTCATTCCATATGAAGTCCTTGATGAACTAGGCATTATAAAATAAATCCAACTAGGATTTCCTTGAAAAGTTTAGATTGATAAGTGAAGTAACCTTGAGGAATTTTTTGGTAAATAATACTAAAAGAAAATAGATTTTACTTCCCCATTGAGTTTATCATCATTGATATTGATTAAAATAAATACATCCCTTTAATTTTTGGGAGACTTTTATTTATTACTGTTTCCTATGGAAATGGGGATGACCTTGTTTGTTTAAGGATCAAACCTTACAATCAGTTTCTAACAGGTTTATTCATAGAACTGTAAACATCCAATTATTACATATCCGTTTGGACCTACTTTCCAAAGGCAGGTTCTCATTAGTTGTGGACCGATGAGGCTTAAGAATTTGCATTGGTCGAGAGGATGGGAGTTCGGATTCATCACACCTTTTTGGGGGGAATTATTGTTTACTCTGGGACTCTCTTTATAGATTTAAGTTATGTTCGTGAATCCTTATTAAATTACCAAGTATGAAAATGAGATTTCCTTAGATCTGAAAATCAATGATTGATATGTGTGAGATTTAGAGAATCTTTTATATGTATTTTAGGTTCTTCATCGATAGAGAATCATCTATATTTGTTAGATATTCTTAGTCAATGTTATACTTCAATAAATTATATAGAAATATCTTATTCATTATAATAACCATACTGGTTTTAAATCCACTCAGTGAGGCACTTGAAGTTTATTGTCATTTAAAAGGACATGGATTATCTCAGAGTTGGGATCGTACCCGCAGATGGGCTACCTACATATCCTTGTTTAGAAAAGGAATCATAACCCTTGTAGTTCAAGAATTAAGATATATTTTAATGTCATATGGGACAGATGAGAATTAATGTATGATAGGCTTGAACCTTAGAAAGTCTTCCTACGTACTCTACTTTTACGGTAGAGATCAAAGTCAATGTAGTTCGGTTAAGAATTGTGGGGGCTTATGTATGATTAATGGGCCAAAGAGATGTGTCATGGTTACTTTTACACTCTAATCTCATGTGAGTCATGCTCGGTATGAGAAAAAAAAGGTATTAGTAAACCTAACAATTTGTGCCACGAAAGATGCGGTCACAAGGAATGATATGGGGCTTACGTATGTATGATTGCCCAAATAGATAAAGATCGGGACTTATTTCAGAGAAGAACTCTGGGAACAGGGTCCATAAAGGTATATGTACTTTTATAGAGATTTGGAAACTCGAACTTGGGGCTTACTCCTGAGGAAGATGCCCAAATTAGGAGGGAACTTGGGGCTTACTCCTAGGGAGGATGCCCAAATCAATTCAAATTAGGACTGGTTAAGAGAAATTAGAACTGGGGCTTACTCCTGAGAAGGAGGCCCAGGTTAAAGGTACTTAAGAACTAGGGAATATTCATAATAAGGATGCCCATATTTTGGAACTTGGGGCTTACTCTTGAGGGGGATTCCCAGATTAAATAACTTGGACTGGGGATTACCCCTAAAAAGGAGGCCCAGGTTAAGAGATGTTGGACTGGGGATTACTCTTTAATATAAGGCCTAGGTTAAAGATATTCTCATCTTAAAGGATGAGGTGTAATGAATGAAATCTCTCACCTAAGTGACATGAAGATATGTAAATTACTAGGTTTTGAGATATTTTCCACAGAATTCCTTTTAGATGAGGAAGCCAACCAAGGAATCGTGCCATAAATAGATTTGAAGAGGGTTCTAAAGGCTAAATCTTGAATAGAATGTGTGGATTTGAAGAAAAGAGATGAATAGACAGGAGGGAAACCCAAAAAGAGGTAGGCACGTAAGTCTTATTTGGGCGTGTAATTCCTAGTCGTGCAAGTATACCTACGCGGAACTGGTGTACTTACGCTCCTGTTAACCAATGGGGTAATACTTGGGAGAGACTTGGCTCAAGACCTTAGTATTATCCCTAAAGTCATGCAAAAGGGTGGCACGTAGGTTCTTTTGAAGGGATAAGGCAGTGCACAAGTGTTATCATTTCTCTTAATGGTTAGACACTTAGGTGCATAGGTGTTGATGAATTTCAACACATAGGCCTTGTTCCCCCTCTTTAGATCTTCTATTTTAGGTAATAAATTGCTTATAAGTGTTCGGAAGACATCAAGAAGAAACTAGGGCATCGAGAGTTGAAATATGAGTTTCTGGGTTTTTTGTCTTCGAAATGGGGGGCCCACAAGGGGTATTTATAGGCTTCTGAAGACCTTGGGAGAAAATTAAATAGGGCGTGTAGGTCACCTGCATGACCAATATGTGGCGTACAGGTAAACCTGAATCACTAGCTTAGAACTTGCATGGCCCATGCTTAAAGAAATCCTTGTTCATGCCTTTGTCAATTTTTTATGTTTCTTTAAAGGATGAATCACTTTGTGTTAAGGTATTACCTTTTTTTGGTCATTAGAATCTGTGACAGAAAGGAACATCAACAAAAGTCCCCCCTCAGAGTTAGATCTGAAAGGAAGGAGAATGTGACTCTGAGGTAAAGAGGAAAACCAAGAAATTGTGGCGTGCAAGTTCTGAGTGCGAAGATAGCGCCATGCAGGTGAGAGCAGCGTAGGCCTCAGCACGTAGAGTGCAGCCTTGCCTATAAATAGGCGCACCATTCTTGTACAAAGAACTTGGTTTTGAACGCTTCTGAGCTCTCGCCATGCAGGTTGCTCTCATCGCGCAGGTTGATGATTTTCAGCAGTTTCATAGCTTCTGTACGTGTTGTGCTTCTTCAAAGGTATTTTGACCTACGCGGTGATACCTGCGGGAAAAAACCTACATGACACACTTACACTTGCGCACCAACATTGGACTTGTGCGCCTTAATTCCTTATCCATTTTTTTACTTTTCATCACAAATTTTATGAAAAATCAACTCACTTAAGAGTTAATTATTCGACCTTTTTGTAGATTCAATGGCTCCTAGAAAAATTGAAACGGCTGATGAACTGGCTAGCAAGCGAATTGATGATATGATGAATGTTTTTTTCCATGATTACTAGGATATCTGTGATAGCACACTTCTAGATTTGGCCATGTATATGAAGAAGTATCATCTTAACCTTCCACAGAGAATCTACTTGCCTTTATATGGGCATGGTAATCTGTAAGAAGTCAATATTCTAGAGGGAAAGAATTATCTCCCACACTCTTGGTTTCAAGATTACACCAATTTTTCTTCAGCAAATGTCTCAAGTGGAGGAGCATTTGTTAATATTGGAACAGGGGAGAAGTCCTGCATAATGCTGCATAACCCTTGTGCCCCAGATCTGAAACCTCACAAGCCTAAGCTGGAACCCCATTGTTATCCTTCAGTCTTCCTAAATTCTCAGATGGATCAATCCAAAGGCTGGAAGAAGAGTTGGGACATCCGTCCTGGAGGAGGTGTGAAGCCAAATTAGATGTGGGCATATTGGGTGTGACAAACCTGTGCAGAGTTTGTCGAGGATCAGAACGGAGATACAATATTTAAATCCATCTGGGCTGGGCATACATATGTTTATAGGAATGATGACTTTGTTCCGGAGCTAATCAGCTACTGGAGCCCATTAACCAATTATTTACATCTGACTCATGGAGAAGTAGGCTTTAGTTTGTGGGATGTCTATAATATCTCGAGGGCTCCAATTCTAGGTGACATGTATGATGAATTCATCCCTCCCAAGGAGACTTGGAATAATTCCAAGAGGACTTCGTATTTGGCTCGGGAATTATTGAAAATCCTCTACAAGATCAAGAAATCCAGGACCTCCAAAACTCATTCCAGAATGGATATTCATCCAGAGGAGTGGATGGATATGTTTCTTACCAGGAAGAAGGGGGAGTGGCCCAGCTGTACTAATCCTACTATTTTCCCCAGAATAGAGAATAGGGTTGTTTATGGCACATTATGGTTGACTCTAGAAGCAGGAAAATTTGGTAAGTGGGGGTACGAAGTGGATCAGAGAATCCAAAAAAACCATCTGGAATGCTTCTTATTCTTGTGGCTCAGTGTTTATCTTCTTCCAGTCAAGTATTCGAAGGGAGGCGTCAGGCTAGAGACCTTCGTTGTGCTAGCCAAGTTGGATGAGAAGAAAATGGTTGGGTTGGCCACCCCAATTTTGGCGAAGATTCACAGGAGCTTACTTCATGTCTTTATGGGTAAGTCTCCTTTGAGAATAGTGGGACCATTCCAAGTTTTTTGGGGATGGATCACCACTCATTTCAGGACCTATGTTGTACAGAATGGAGTACAGGTTCTTAGAAGTTCTTTCAGGCCATCAGTGCATGCATTTTCTAGAGTTTCTCTATTAGCTCTCAAAATCTATGATATGAAGGTGAGGCTGAGCATGTACAAGGAATTCAATTTCTTTCCTTATAGAAACCCGCCAACTGGGCGGTTTTTTGATGATGGAATAATCGGAATGGAACCGAGGTCATACATGCTGGCTTGTAGAGATGGTGTACGGGCCACAAGGATTTACGGAGAGATTATATGTGAGGCCTATGCTCCATACTGATTTTCAAGCCAATTGAAGTGTTTGCAGCAGACCATTGTATCCCCTCCTGTGCATGTCAAGTCAGAGTAGAATCTGATGGTTTCCTGACAACTATGGTTGTTGACATCTATGGTGAAGACCGGTGTAGAGTTTGTTCTATCAGTTGATAAAGCGGTGAGTAATTTGACTACATGGTATGCCGAGAACTAGATATAATCATACCCTGAAGGGGTACGGAATCATCTGGTTCATCAGGTGGGGAAAAATAAAAGAATTGTAGAGAAACAAATCCTTTATCGGGAAGGTGACGCTTCCCCACCTGGAGCTGATTCACCAAGTTCCTCACCTAGGGCTGACTCACTGGATTCCCAAGATGAGGATGATGAGGCATAACATGCGGAAAAGTGGCCTTGTGCCAGATATAATCCTTATGTTAGAATCAAGAGACCCACTCCATCGACTCCTAGTGAGTTACTTCATTGAGGAAATTAAATCACCATTACATTATAGAGAAACAAGTCTTATTTTCTTATCCTTTATCTGTAGTTGTAGGAGTTGGGAAGAAGGTGAAGTCTAAGATTGTAGGACCCTCCTTGTAGCCTTCTGGTACACATGCTAAATATCTACGACCTGAGGCTATCCAGACATGGAGGAGATTATATTACGATGCTGAAACTACCTAGCTGGATTTGTGCGAAGGGATACACATCCCTAGAACAGGGAATCTTCAGGCCTCCACCGATATTTGTTTCGAGGATAACCCCGATGAAGTGCGGGCTTACATCAGAGAGATGGAGATTCTCATATATTCCACCGATGATTCCATTCCTGTCACTAAGAGGGTGAAGGAAATGATAGATCATGGAACCACTAAGGGGACCGATGCTTCTGGAGATGAGGAGTGGCTAGATTATGTGGCTCCTGAAGTCATAAGTCTCTTTCCTTATTTTCTTTGTAACTTGATTCCAGCTAAACATTGTTTACTCAAGGAAATTACTTTCTTCATCCTCCATCTTGCAAAGAAAGGAACTGCTGAGGTTCCTTCACCATTGTATAGCCCTAGTGGTACTGCCATTAGGGCTAATGAATCTTCGCGCGAGCCGGGCGAGGTATCTCCAAACCAGCAAGCCATGGAGGAGGAGTTGGACATGGCTATTCATTCTCCAATTCCTATATTTGGAGATGATGATGTCAACACTCCTAAGAATCCAAAGAAGAAAATTCATCGAAGGAAGAATTCCACAGCTAAAAACTTCATCAGTAGTGGTAAGTCCTTCAGATAGTCATGGGTTTTAATCCATGAGAAGATTTCTCATAATTCTTGGGGTTGTAGGGGCTTCTTCAGTTTCCACTCTAGGAAAGAGGACTGGCCCTCCTTTGAGGACAACGGAGGGTGCTGGTGAACAATCACAAGTTCATGCTGACTTGGCTGCTCCTGGAGAAGAGCCAGCGTCTGTTCCCAGTACTGCTCCCTCTGTTGTTATAAGCAGAGAAGAGCCTACTTCTTGTAATTTATCAATGCTTCATAAGATGTTGAATGAAAACATCAAATGACTTCCATTATGTGATACTTTAGGTTCAACACCTTCAATGAAACATCTGGCGGCCATTGCAACTGATGCTGTAATTTTATCAAAAGAAGTTGTCCGGGGTTAGAGGCTTCAGGATAAAGGTCGCCAAGAAAAGGTATCGAATGCTCCCACTGGTGAGACTAACCATGATTCTGAGATAACATTGGATGAAATGATGGAACTTGGCGCATCTTTTGAATATTTTTTAGATCATGTTAACTTACCATGTAATTTAGAAGATTTTGGACGTGAGTGTTATCCTTCGACCTATTAAAATATCTTCTTATTACATCTTTGACCATGATTAGTTCAAATGTGTAGTTCCATCTGAGAAAGATGTTGAACTACCAATGCCTGAAGGGGGTATAGACAACCCTACTATTGTAGAGATATTAGCTCAAGTGGAGATTAACCTAGTAAAGCTTCTTGAAACACATCCTGAAAATAATTTTGAAGCTAGGAAAGATGGGGAGGAGCCTTCTCCTTTTGTTTATCTACCATTGGGTAATAGATAATAATATTTGTGGCTGTACTTAATTTTCAATACAAATTAATCAATTTTTTCGTCCTTTTAAAATAACCAAAAAAAACTTTCAATTGAGTATGTAGGGCCATCAATTTTAGTGTCTAGATCTGGAGGTGAAGCCTCAGCCTCCACCCCAACGGGAATAGAAAGTGGAATAATAAGGCCAGGGTGGAAGGAGTAGAACAGGGAAATTATCTAAGTGCATTAATCCAGGATGATATTCCCCCCTGTGACAGTGATGCTGATTCAGAAATAGAAGTACAAAAGGCACTCCATTTTTCATGACGCAAGGCATGGAAGAACATATGGAAGATCATATCTGAAGTGCCTCTTGAGGAGCTATCTTCGAAGATCCCGTGATTGTCATCTCTGTTCGTCATGTTGGGACTTGGAGGTTTTGGATATCAAGAGATCCATTTCATGGTGAAATAAGTCATCTTAAGAAGGGAGAAGGAGCAGAAGTATCATCAAGACTTAACCAGTGTAAGGCTATCATCCAATATCAGCGAATTTGAGGTTGCAGTGTCCCGAGATGAGGCAGATCTTGCTACCAAGTTGAAGGAGCTGAAGCATAAGATCAAAGAGAAAGTTGTCCAACGGATTCACCTTCAGCAACAGTTACATTCTGTTACTGGGGAACTTGACCAGCTTAACAATTCATTGGAAGTAGTTCAAACGAATGGTACGAAAGCCATTGTAGATGCCATGAAAGCACTCCATCAAGCTGAAAAGAGTGAATCCGGTCGAGTGCATGAGCTTTAAGTGGATGCTGATGAAGCTCGGGATGTCGTAAATCAAATGAAGACTTATGTTGATAGTATCTTGTAATCCTTGAAAAAAGAGAAGAGACTCCAGTCTGTGGATGTCCTTATAACTTTTGTGCATCAAATGAAAAACACATTCATATTCAATCATTTTTCCATGCCTTCTTTTTCAACTTGCTTTAAATTTTACTTAATCCGATGGGTCTAGTAAGCATAGTTTGATTTTTTCTAGGATTATTATAAATAACCCTAAAAACTTTGAATCTTTTTATTTGCTCAATATTAACTAAATAATACAATATGTATGTTTACTGAGCTGGGACTTGACTTTTGTTTAGAGTTCCCTTGTCTTTTTTGGGCAGTTTAAAGTCATCCACGTCGGACATAAAAAGGCTAATGTTTAAGTTCAAAATAGCTTTGACCGAATGTATTAAAATTGACTCAATTATATAATAATTTATCTGAAAACATATTATCATATTCAAATATGGGGGAAAAATGTAAACTATGACTTAAGAAATTTTGAATTTGAGGAATGATGTGAAAAAGGGCTAAAAGGCATTAGAAGAAGTACTTCCTAAGAATGAAGTTACCACTATTTAACAAACCCGTTATGGGGTTGAATTATGCAGGGCCGCTTAAGGGCATTGGTTTCATAGTCAAATAATAGCATATTTTGGCTGACAGGTTTGTTATTTAGACTACTTATGCAAGGCCTCCTATGGGCACGTGCCGCATAGTTAGGCAAAAAATCTCAAAAAAATTACTTTTCTATTGCTAAAAAGCCAATGAATGTTTATGGAGATTCAAATTTTCTAAAGCATAGAGTCTGCTGTATGGAGAGAGGTACTTGAATTTATAGAGGATATTTCCTATCAAGATTATCCAAGAATTGGATGAATGTCACTCCTATGAAGGTCCGACCCAAATGTAGGGAAGGGAAATATAAACCATATAATTGAATACTTTCAGATCATGAAAAAGAACATGGGACAAATATGTTAAGGATGGATATTTTTGCGGATCCCAACATATTGTCTATAGCATCCCAGCCTTTTCTTACATTACTATTACATAATTTCCAAGATAAACAACATAATAGTATTACACATAGAGGATCCAAAGGTTTAGTGTCTTGGGAAAACTAGGACCACACATAACAAATACAACATCGAGCATAAAAATTAATTTAATTTATTATTCTATAGCTTCTTATTGGCACTTTTCCTCTCCTTAATACATGTATCCACCTAAGGATATACATCAAAAGGGGTGATCTAAAAGCCCAATAATAGGATAGATAAGAAAAATATATCATGGGGTGAGCATAATCATAACAATGGTAGAAGATCATGAACATGAGAGGAGCATAAATAATAGACTTGAAATGTGGCAATGCATAAAAATGAAACATCATGTCTTAGTGGTTAACTACCAAACATACTTGTGAACCAAGCTAGCATCTTATTCACACATCATTTCACATTTACTCATGAGATTAATCACTTTACCCAATGCATTGGAGCGCTGTATAATTCCAGGCGCACCCGTCACATTTAAACATTCTTATTGCGCTATATAATTCCGGGCGCACCCGTCACATCATAACATTATAATTTATCATGAATGCCAAAATGAACATATAACATAAATTAACATAAATAACCCATGAAAAGGAATGTTTTTCATCTCATAAGAACACATTCATAACTTTGGGTTCCCAAAATAAAGAGGGAACATCATACTTGATACAAGAACCATCAACCATGGATGAGAGGTAAAAGTTGAGTTCTTAAAAGAAGAGTTCTTTTGGAAAACATTTAGATTGACATAAACATCATTTGAAAACATGTATATCACAGAAAATTAAAGAAAATTATGAAAAAATTATATTTAAGGAGTGACCATATCAAAAATGGATTGAAAGAGGAAGAACCCGAAGGATGAGAGTTGGGTTCGAGAATTTCCCCTTACCTTGTACCCAAAAGCTTCATTCTCTTTAATGTCCTGTATAATGACATTATATTCATTAATTATAAATCCCGAACCATGTGTACATTAATAGGGTTAATTCTGGTTTCATTATGTCATATTATGTTCCTTTGGATGACTTATAGAGTTTAATAACATTGTTCGGGGATGTTTGTTTTTATGGTTTTTCTTGGGTGGTTCACTTGTATTCTTAAATTTAAGTCCGGGTAGATCATGGGTAAACATCCAGAAATGATATTACATTTTATTAGTGATATTAAAGGATATTTAATGATTTTATAATGAATTATATTAGATCCATGTGGGTGAATCATTATATAAGAATTAAATGATGATTATTTGGGTTAATTTGAGCGGTTTTTGGATCACAACGAACTTGTTTTAACTTTTAACTTAGTAATATGGCCATACGTTATTTACAGAACATAAAATAGAACATAATACATATAAAATATTCTGGTTCAACCATAAAAATTGTTTCATGACCAGATTTGAAGGTAGAAATGGAAGAAGAGATCATGTTATTTTTGAAGGGGATAAATTTAACACCTCATGAACAACGTTCTCTTTAATTAAATAAAAGGAAGAGGGTAAGGGGGTGGGGTGATATAATATAACATTAGAATCATAAAATTCCATTAGATGTATAATACTGGAGTTAAAATATAATTTTTGTGAAAAGAGGTGGAGAGAGATCAAGAAATGAACTTGAACATGAAAGGAAAATAAAGGAGAAGAGGGAGAGAAATTACCTCTAGAATTCTCCTCTTGAGAACCTCCTTAAGGGCCTAATCTTGGTCTTTTGATGAGACTAGATGCTCTTGGACGTGGGGGAGGGGATAGAGGAGATGATTGGGAAGAGATTAGACAATTATTGAAGCTTGAGAGGTTTGGTTTGGCAAGAGGAGGGGAGGGATTATTTATACATGAGGAGGGAGGTGTTTTTGGTATAAAATATTAAATAAAACAATATATCAAGAGTTAGAATTGTAATAGTATTTTTTGACATCCTAAATAATATATTAATATAATATAATTCGTTTTAGGCTTTAATCCTTATTTATAATTCGAATTCATTAATTTATTACAAGGAAAGTGAAAGAAAGAGAAAAAGACACTTTAAGAAATCACCTTTTGACTTTAGGCTTTGGAAAGTTCTTTTTAGGTTTGAGAATTGGATTTATTGTATTTTAAGGAACAGTTTATGAAATTTAATATGTTTTGGCCGAAACTAAAATTCCAGAATGTTTATGTCATCATTACATAATCAATGATGTAATTTAGTATACACCGATTATGGGAAACACTGTATTTTTTACTATTCACCCGAAAATTGAAGTATTTCAGAATAAACCCAAAAATTTATCCCTACCATTTTTAGATGTGTATAATCCAAAAATGAAGTTAATTTTTCAAAAATAATTTTATAAATATTATTAATTTAATATTTAATTAAAATCATAATTTACTTAAAAAACAGTTTTTAAAAGTTAAAAATGATTTTATAGTGCTTTAAAAAATTATGTAGGGTCTTATAAAATTATCTAAAAAAATAAGACATTGATTTAATAATTTATTAATACATTTTAGGGAATAATTATTCTTTTAAATTAATTAATTAATGAATTATTTATGACTTAAAAATTACCAAAACGTTTACTAAGGTCAAATTGTCACTTTCTAAGATGTCTAAATTTTATTTAATTATTCATAGGTAATGTTACTCTTATGTTTGATGATTTACTATTCATAAGGGTCATATTACTATTCATAAGGGCATGTTACTATTCATAAGGGTAGGTCACTATTCACCAAAAATTATTTTTTGTTTCATTAGACTCCAAAAATCATCTTGAACACAACTGTGTATGTCGAATTTTCAAAATTCCAAACATAAGAGTGAAAAACTTATGTTAAAAGGTCACTTATCACTTAGTAGTTCATTATGTTGTGATTTCATGTTATTTTATGACATAAATATAAGAAAGTAATTTCCATTAAAAAACTTTGGGTCGTTACATTCTTCCCCCCTTAAGAAATATCACCCTCAAAATTTCACTTTACACAAAAAGGTGAGGGTACTTCTCCTTCATTGCCTCTTCTGGTTCCCAAGTTGCTTCCTCAAACTTATGGTTCCTCCACAACACTTTGACAAGATGGGTTGTCTTGTTCCGTAGAACCTTATCTCTCCGATCCAGAATCGTTACTGGCTACTCCTCATAGGAGAGATCATCTTCCAGCTACACCACCTCTGAGTTTAGTACATGTGAGGGGTCTGGTATGTACTTCCTCAGTAGTGATAAATGAAACACATCATGATCTTGTTCCATATTCTGTGGAAGTTCTAGACAATAGGCCATGGATCCTATGTGGTCAAGGATCTTAAAGGGGTCAATATACCTTGGGAATAGCTTCTCTTTCTTCCCGAATCGCATGACTCTCTTCCATGGAGATATTCGAAGGAAGACTTTATCTCCAACATCGAACTCCAAGTCCCTTCGACGGTTGTCATCGTAGCTCTTTTACCGACTTTGAGCAGCTTTGATGTGTTTCTGGATGACTTGAACCTTCTAGGTCATCTCTTGAGCAAGATTGGGCCCAAGTATCTTTGTTTTCCCAACTTCATCACAACAGTTTGGAGTTCTACATCGCTTCCCATAAAGAGCTTCATACGGAGCCATCTAAATACTCGAGTGGAAGCTATTGTTGTATGAGAACTCAACCAATGGGAGATGCTGATCCAAAAAACCTTTGAATTCAAGAGACCAGGATCTTAGCATATCTTCAAGCATCTGAATAGTCCTTTCAGACAGGCCATCATTTTGGGGGTGATAGGTCGTGCTGAAATTTAATTCAGTACTCAAATAAAGTTGAAGGATCCTCCAGAATTTAGATGTGAACCTTGGATCACGGTCAGAGACTATTGAGAGTGGAACACCGTGCAGTCTCACCACTTTTGTCACATATATCTTTGCAAGTTGTTCAAGCGATAGGTCTTCCCGAATAGCGATAAAATGGTAAGTCTTGGTGAGTCGGTCAACCACAACCCATATCGCATTATTTCCCTTTGACATCTTCGGGAGGACTATGACAAAGTCCATAGTAACATTTTCCCATTTCCATGTGGGTATAGGCAATGGCTGCATCATACCCTTCGACTTTTGTCGCTCAAATTTAACTTATTGACATACCAAGCACCTTGATATATATTCTGCAATCTCCTTCTTCATGTTATCCCACCATAAGTGTTCTCGGAGATCACGATACATCTTGGTACTCCCAGGATGGATAGAGAAAGTTGAGCTATGTGCATTATCAAATAGCACCTTCTTTATCCCGGGTGATGAAGGCACAAAAAGTTGCGTTCCAAACCGAATCACGCCATCATCATCGATATGAAACTCTTGCAGCTTCCCTTCCTTTACTGCATTCACCCTCTTTTGTATCTCCACATCATCCCGTTGTGCTTCCTTAATATTTTCATGGTTAGATGGTTGTGTAATCATTTGGTCAAGGTAGGATGTATCCCCTGCCCTTATGATTTCCAAATTCATCCTTTGCATATCCAAGAAGATTCGATCTTTCTCAATCCGTATCATGGATAGAGTAGCAGGTTCTTTTCTGCTTAGAGCATCAGCTACCTTGTTCGCCTTTCCAGGATGATAGTGAATAGATCAATCGTAATCCTTGATTAGCTCTAACCATCTCCTTTGACGCATGTTGAGCTCCTTTTGTGTGAATATATACTTTAGTCTCTTGTGGTCAGTGTATATGTCACACTTCTCGCCATAAAGGTAGTGCCGCCAGATTTTCAAGGAAAAAATCACAGCTGCCAGCTTTAGATCATGCGTCAGGTAGTTCTGCTCATGGATCTTCAACTGTTGTGAGGCGTAGGCTATCACATTATCATTTTTCATGAGTACACAACCCAAGACTTTCTTTGAAGCATCACTGTATATCACAAAACTTTATCCACTTTTCAGTAGTGTGAGTACAGGTGCGGTGATCAGCCTTCTCTTTAGCTCCTTGAAGCTTCCCTCACATTTTTCCATCCAGACATACTTTACCTCTTTCCTTGTTAACTTAGTTAGAGGGCTTGACAATCGTGAGAAGTTTCTCACAAAACATCGGCAGTACCCACCTAATCCAAGAAAACTACAAATTTTTGTGATGCTAGAGGGATTGGGCCATTTCTCAATCACCTTTGTTTTTGAAGGATCCACAGAAATTCCCTCACTTGTGATCACATGTCCCAAGAACGTGACTTGATTCATCAAAAAGTCACACTTTATGAATTTGGCGTACAACTTCTCCTTTCTCAATGTCTCCAACATAAGTCTTAGATATTCTTCATGCTCCTCCTTTCTCTTGGAGTAGATGAGAATATCATCGATAAAAAATACCACAAATTTGTTGAGGTAATGTCTAAAGACTCTAGTCATCAAATCCATGATGATTTTAGGGGCATTAGTAAGTCCAAAGGGCCTCACCAAAAACCCATAGTGCCCATAACTTGTTCGTAAGGCAGTCTTCTGAATATATTCCTTCTCCACCTTTACTTGATGATATCTAGAACGAAGATCCACTTTGGAGAATTATTGAGCTCATTTTAACCGGTCGAACAGGTCATCAATCCTAGGGAGAGGATACTTGTTCTTTATGGTTATCTTGTTGAGTTCCCAATAATAGATACACAGCCGCATTGTTCCATCCTTCTTCTTCACAAAGGGCACTGGCGCACCCCAAGGTGATGCACTAGGGCTTATGAACCCTTTGTCCAGATGCTCTTGCAGTTTCTTCTTTAACTCCTCCAGTTCTATAGGATCCATCCTATAGGGGAACTTTGAGATAGGAGTAGCTCCGGGTATGAGTTCAATTAATAACTCTACCTCACGATCTGGGGGAATTCCGGGTAACTCTTTGGGAAATGCATCACTGCATTCCCTCACGATGGGCATTTCTTCAAGGTTGGAACATTCTTTTGACTCAACCATTTGGGCGAGGTACGCTTCTTTCATAGGGAATCAACACCCAAACCATTGAAGGATTTCTCAAAGGAGATTCATGATCTTCCTTGTATTTGTAGAGGAGCATGGGATGGTTTTGAATATGGAAATATATTTCCTTTTCCTTATAGTTGATATGTGATCTATATAACAAGAGCCAATCCATTACCATTATAGCGTTGAATTCCACCAAGGGTAATATTATGATATTTGTCGGAAGAATCTTCCCACATACGCCAACAGGAGAAGATTCAAATACTTGGGTTGCAATGATTTCACCACTTGGTGTTTTTACATATATCTCTACTTCAAGGTTTCGGGGCTTCGATTCTATAGTTCTAGCAAACTTTCAAGATATAAAGGAATGCGTAGAACCAGAATCAAATAAGACTTTTGCCATTCTTGAGTGAATAGGAAGTGTACCTTGTACGACTTCATTATCATGCTCCTCCTCCGCAGTAGTGATGGCATAAGCCTTCCCTTGTTCCTTTGGGTTTGGTGGTTGCTGACGCTGATTACCCTCAAGAGCTCAAGGTTTAGTGCACTATTTTGCATAGTTCCCTATCTCCCTACAGTTGTAGCATTGAACCATGAGTGGTTCTCTCCTTTCATCAGCTACATTATCCTTCCTTTTCATGTCTTTTCGACACTCTTGAGCATGGTGTCCTTTCCCAAACTTGAATCATTTCCCCATCCCTTTGAGGCAGTTCCCATTGTGCAACTTCCCACATTTTTGGCATGTGGGTCGTTGATTTTTCTTCCCAACATTATCATTAGATCCACCAGCTTGAAACTCCATATTTCTTTTCTTATAACCATATCCATGGGACCATTCTCCAAACTCCATCTCCACTTTGAGAGCACACCGAAAAACTTCTTCATAACTCCCAATGTATCAAATTGCAAGAGCCTTTCAAAGGTGTGGTTTTAATCCACTAAAGAATCTATCAATTTTGATATCATTGTTGATAACAAAACACAAAGCATACCTTGAAAGCCTTGTGAAATTCGCTTCATAGGTTGTGACAGATTCTCCTTCTTTTTTCTTGAGCTCTATGAATTCTCTCTACATCTTCATGCGAAGAGTTCTTAGGAAATACTTATTAAGAAACATTACTTTAAAGTCTTCCCATTCCATCTCTTCAATTTCCTCTCTTCGCTTGGTGTTCTTAATCAAAGCCCGCCATTGATCATCTTCTCCATCTAAATGATAGACGGCTAGAGTCACCTTCTCCGTCTCCAAATAGTGAAGTACAGAAAAGATCTTCTCCATGGATTTGACCCACAGTTCCGCAACTAGTGGATCAAAAGATCTACAAAACGTCGGTGGTTGTTGCGGAATAAAACATTTGATAGCTAGTTGGTCCCTCTTTGGTGAAGGAGGATGTTCCCAATTACTATGGTTATTATTCATAACCTGAGATAATTGGGTAAGCGTCGCCATGAAGTTTTGAACTCCACCTCCCAAATCATTGGGGATGTCGTTCGGGAAATCGTTGCATTGGCCCTCGCATGAGTTGTTGGCCTGATTTCTCCTGGTTCCCACCATTTTCTAAAATAGAAAAGGTTAGAACGAATTATAAGTAAACAAGTCATGAATAACTTATTCATTTAAACAATTATACCAAAAACATAACATATGGGATCCCTAGGTAAATATTCTTGTGTGCATATTTGTACTTAGGATCATGTTGTAGGTTTTCTCTAGGGTTCACT
Organism: Viscum album; assembly: GCA_963277665.1. Taxonomy (NCBI): domain Eukaryota; kingdom Viridiplantae; phylum Streptophyta; class Magnoliopsida; order Santalales; family Viscaceae; genus Viscum; species Viscum album. Next base: position 2,138,685,115 of record OY728138.1, read on the forward strand.
AATCCTAATTCCCAAATTAACTAAACCTTGCCTCTGATACCAACTATTGCATCCCAGACTATTCTTACATTATTATTACATCATTTCAAAGCTAAAAAACATAATATTATTACACATAGAGGATCCAAAGGTTTAGTGTCTTGGGAAAACTAGGACCACACATAAAAAATACAACATCGAGCATAAACATTCATTTAATTTCTTCTTCTATAGCTTCTTATAGGAACTTTTAATCTCCTTAGTACATGTAGCCACCTGAGTATATACATCAAAAGGGATGATCTAAAATCCCAGTAAGAGGATAGATAAGAACAATATATCATGGGGTGAGCATAATCATAACAAAGGAAAAAGATCATGAACATGAGAGGAGCATAAATAATAGACTTGAAATGTGGCAGTGCATAAAAATGAAACATCATGTCTTAGTGGTTAACTACCACACATACTTGTGAACCAAGCTATAATCTTGTTCACCCATAATTTCACATTTACTCATGATATTCATCACTTTACCCAATGCATTGGAGCGCTGTATAATTTCAGGCGCACCTGTCACATCATAACATTATCATTTATCATGCATGCCAAAATGAACATATAACATAAATTAACATAACTAACCCATGAAAAGGAATGGGTTTCATCTCAAAAGTACACATTCATAACTTTGGGTTCCCAAAATAAAGAGGGAACATCATACTTGATATAAGAACCATCAACCATGGATGAGAGGTAAAAGTTGAGTTCTTAAAAGAAGAGTTCTTTTGGAAAACATTTGGATTGACATAAACATAATTTGAAAACATGTATATCCCCGAAAAGGAAAGAAAATGATGAAAAAATGATCTTTAAGGAGTGACCATATAAAAAATGTATTGAAAGTGGAATAACCAGAAGGATGAGAGTTGGGTTCGAGAATTTCCCCTTACCTTGTACCCGAATGCTTCCTTCTCTTTAATGTCTTTTATAATGACATTATACTCATTAATTAGAAATAAAGAACCATTTTTACATTAATAGGGTTCATTCTGGTTTCACTATGTCATATTATGTTCCTTTGGATGACTTATAGAGTTTAAAAACATTGTTCGGGGATGTTTGTTTTTATGGTTTTTCTTGGGTGGTTCACCTGTATTCTTAAATTGATGTTCGGGTAGATCATGGGTAAATATAAAAAAATGATATTAAATGTTATTAGTAATATTACAGGAGATTTAATGATTTTATAATGAATTATATTAGATCCATGTGGGAGAATCATTATATAAGAATTAAATGATGATTATTTGGGTTAATTTGAGCGGTTTTTGGATCACAATGAACTTGTTTTAACTTTTCACTTAGTAATATGGCCATAGGTTATTTCCAGAACCTAAAATAGGACATTATATATATAACATATTCTGGTTCAACCATAAAAATGTTTTCATGACCATATTCGAAGGTAGAAATGGAAGAAGAGAGCATGTCATTTTTGAAGGTGATAAATTTAACACCTCATGAACAACGTTCTCTTTAATAAAATAAAAGGAAGAGGGAAAGGGGGTGGGGTGATATAATATCCAATTAGAATAATAACATTAAATTAGATATATAATACTAGATTTACAATACAATTTATATGAAAAGAGGTGGGAAGAGATCAAGAAATGAACTTGAACATGAAAGGAAAATAAAGGAGAAGAGGGAGAGAAATTACCTCTAGAATTCTCCTCTTGAGAACCTCCTTAAGGGCCTAATCTTGGTCTTTTGATGAGACCAGAAGCTCTTGGACATGGGGAAGGGGTTAGGGGAGATGATTGGGTAGATCTTAGACAATTCTTGCGGCTTGAGAGGTGTGGTTTGGCAAGAGGAGGGGGAGGGCTTATTTATACATGAGGACGGAGGTGTTTTTGGTATAAAATATTAAATAAAATAATATATCAAGACTTAGACTAGTAATAGTAGTTTTTTGACATCCTAAATAATGTATTAATATAATATAATTCTTTTTAGGCTTTAATCCTTCTTTATAATTCGAATTCATTAATTTATTAAAAGTAAAGTGAAAGAAAGAGAAAAAGACACTTTAAGAAATCACATTTTGACTTTAGGCTTTGGAAAGTTCTTTTTAGGTTTGAGAATTGGATTTATTGTATTTTAAGGAACAATTTATGAAATTTAATATGTTTTGGACGAAACTAAAGTTCCATAATTCTTATGTCATCATTACATCATCAATGATGCAATTTAGTATACACTGATTATGCGAAAAACTGTTTTTACTATTCACCCGAAAATTGATGTATTTCAGAATAAAACCAAACATTTACCCCTACCATTTTTCAATGTGTAGAATCCAAAAATGAATTTCATTTTTCAAAAATAATTTTCTAAATATTATTAATTTAATATTTAATTAAAATCATAATTTACTTAAAAAAATATTTTTTAAAAGTTAAAAATGATTTTATAGTGCTTTCAAAAATTACGTAGGGTCTTATAAAATTATCTAAAACAATAATACATTGATTCAATAATTTATGAATAAATATTAGGGAATAAATATTCTTTTAAATTAACTAATTATTTTTTTATTTATGACTTACAAATTACCAAAATGTTTACTAAGGTCAAATTGTCACTTTCTAAGATGTCTAAATTTTATTTAATTATTCATAGGTAATGTTACTCTTATGTTCAATGATTTACTATTCATAAGGGTCATATTACTGTTCATAAGGTCATGTTACTATTCATAAGGGTAGGTCACTATTCACCAAAAATTATTTTTGTTTCATTAGACTCCAAAAATCATCTTGAACACAACCGTGTATGTCGGATTTTCAAAATTCCAAACATACGAGTGACAAACTTATGTTGAAAGTTCACTTATCACTTAGTAGTTCATTATGTTGTGATTTCATGTTATTTTATGACATAAATATAATAAAGGAATTTCTATTAAAAAACTTTGGGTCATTACATTGTCGTTATGACAACTAAGGACAAAAGAGGTTTTCTTCCCAAGAAGGAAGTTACCATTATTTAACAAACCCTTTAGGGGGTTGAATTATGTAGGAACACCTAAGGGAATTGGCTGCATATTCAAATAACAGTATCTTTTTCCTGACAAATTTGTTATGTAGACTACTTATACAAGGCCGTCTAAGGGCATGTGCTGCATAGTCAGGAAAAAGAACTATCGGGTATCAGACATTTTGTGACTAGAAGTCAAGAAAAGGGATTACAGAGATCTGGAAGTATTTAAGGTTGGGAGTATGACACAACAAAATAGGCATTGTTCAATGCAAGTAGAGATACACAGACCAATGCTAACCATAATCATGTTGTGGATGGGTCCTGAATTGAGGTGATGGACTTCACTACGTATCCCATAAGTATGGGAATCAAGCCATACATAGTTCTTCAAATACAGTTTAACTTCATGTGGGACGAGAGTGTAAAAGACCATATTTTAGGGTCATAGAGCTCGGACCATTATAAAGAGTACACAATGTGTTTTATAAACCTGATGTGAATGAATACTAGGGTTTCCATACCACATTCATGTTTCCATAGGGAGCTTTTCAGCCAAAGGACTGAAAGTGGAATTTGGGGTTAGGCCCAAAGACTTGGGGCTAGATTTGAGGGACGCTCGGATGTTCCTACGTATCCCATAAGGATGGAAATCAAGCCGCACGTAGTTCTTGAAATACCCTCTGTACATATTTGGTTCGTACAAGTGAAGGGTGAAAGGGGACTTCAGTGCAATGATGGTTTGACCGAAGATTAAAGGTTCAGAAATTTTCATATATGCACATGATCTTTGGAATATAACATGATTGGAGATCAATGTAAATAATGATTCCCTCTCAGGGGAGGGTGTCAAAGAATGTTGTAGTTTATTGTCATACAGTACAGAAGTGCGAATACTTTAACGTCATTTAGTAAGGACGATGGTGAACCAATGTAAAAAATATATTGGTTCTCGGGGTGGCTTCACGAATCAACATCATATGAGATGGAGGCGAAACGATGTGAATATATTGGTTTTGGTCTTGAATCTCATGAGGTTTCCTACGTACCCAACCTAGAAGGAAAGGATCAAAGTCTGCGTACTTCAATTGAAGAATGAATTAGTGATCAAGTTGTTCTTGAGGACAACGACCTAAAAAATGGTGTCGGGACATACACAGGGTTAGCAGACCAGAGAGGGTGTTATGGTTGAAGTTTACTCTAAGATCACATGATTCATACTCTATGTGAGAAAAAAGAGGTAGCAACAACCTTTACGATGCAAAGTTTAATGTCATGTAGGATATATTAAGGGACTATGTAGTTTAAAGTCTTTCAGTGAGGTCTATTAGAGCTGCACAGTTTAGTGTCATGTAGTAGGGACAAAATACAGTTTAACGTCATTTATGACATATTAAGGGACTTTGTTCAGTTTTACGTCATGTAGGACGAATGAGCAGTATAGTTTAACATCATGTAGGAAAAATATAGGGACATAGTTTAATGTCATGTTGGATGTGAACACAGTTTTGCGTCATGTTGGACAATAAGGTTTTTGTACGGTTTAGAGTCTTGTAGATAAGACAATGTAGATAATACAGTTTAACGTCATGTTGGACGAAAGGGGGACTGTGCAGTTTAATGTCATGCAGTAAGGATAGAAGAGGGGCTGTATAGTTTAACGTCATATAGCAAGGATTACATAATTTAACATCGTGTTGGATGAGTGTTGCACAATTTAGCGTCATGTATCTAGGACGTTGGTTATGTAGTTTAACATCTTGTTGCAAGTATTATGGACTTTTCCATAGTTTAACATAGTGTTGGACAATATAGTTTAATGTCATGCTGGTCATAAGTGAAAATAGTTTACGGTCATATGCATGGACCGTATGATGTATTTGTATTATACAAAATAATTCTTCAGAAATCTAGAATTGGTTGGAGTCATGATGAGTTCTCCATCCATTGAGATTAAAGAATAAGCTCCGTTGGAGTAGACTTTATCTATTAAGTAAGGTCCCTCCCATTTTGGCTCAAGCTTGGGAGTTTTCTTTCCTGGCATCATTTGAGTTCTGAGAAACAATACAAATTCTCCCTGAATGAATGAACAAATACAAACTTTTTTGTTGAAAGATCGTGCTATTCTATTCTGATAGACTTCCAAATGGTGCAGAGTGCACAACCTTTTTTCATCTAATCATTCCAATTCATACAATCGATTTTGAGATTGTTCATCTGTAGATGAATGATCACAAATTCCTACCTTGAGTGAGGGTAATTTAACCTCAATGGTCAAGACTGCTTCTGTTCCATATACCAATGAATATGGAGTTGACCGCGTTGCAGTGCGGTTGGTGGTCTGATAAGCCCATAAAGCGTGAAAAATATTATCAGGCCATGATTTCTTATATTTATCCACCATCTTTTGCAGTATGTTTGAAAGAGTCGTATTAAAGCCTTCTATTTGTCCATTGTCTATTGCATGATACCAAGATGAATGGTTTGATTTGATGTTGTATTCTTGATACAAATTATTTAACTCAGATGAACAGAAGATGGTGCCATTGTCCGTCAATATGGTATGAGGGTCACCAAATATGGTAATGATGTTAGACTTGATGAAGCTAACAATATTTTTAGAACTAACTTCTTTGAGTGTTATTGCCTCTTCCCATTTGGAAAAGAATTCAGTAGCAGTAATAATGTACTTAAACTGCTTGGATGTAGCCGAAGTATAAGGTCCTACTACATCCATTCCCCATGTGGAAAATGGCTATGAGTATTTAGCTATATGAAGAAACTATTAGGGTTGATGAATGAAGTTAGAAAATACTTGGAAAAAATGACACTTCTTAGTGAAATCAACACAATCTTGTATCATTGATGGCCAAAAGTATCCAAGCTTTCAAATTTGATCAGATAGTCTATGTCCGGACTGATGGGAACCACATACTCCTGCATGCACATCTTTCATGAAATCCATTGTCTCTTCACCATCAATGCATATGAAGAGAACTCCATAAAAACCTATTTTGTAGATAATTATTTCTAGGTGATCTGGGCTATCATAAAGAGTTAAATTAACCACACGTCGCTGGATTTGTTCTTTCCTGGCTCTATCAGGTGTAAGTGTTCCATTTTGAATGTATTCTCTGATAGGTGTCATCCATCCTATATTATGACCATATGGTTCAGAAATGGGACTAATTTCATTGATTTCCTCTGTTCTAGTTTGAACATATGGTAAAATTGTACGATGGTGGGCAATACTGATGATTGTCTCGTCTCGATTTGGATCTGCCAGAGTTTTAGCTATAATATCCAGTGCATCAGCTTGGGCATTTTGTGATCGCGGGACATGAGAAAATTTTGGTTCTGAAGGAAACTCCACCATTAACTCTCTAACGTAATCATACAAATGGATTAACTCTTCTTTTCTTATGGCATAATCCCCATTTACTTATTTGATTACCAGCCTAAATCACCTTTCACCTTTAAGTGATTCACTTGTGCCTAAAGCGCTAACTGCAATCCTATGATGAGATATTGGTATTCTTCTTCATTATTTGTACCGCCTTCCCACAATAAGAAGGAATAGGGAAGCACTGCCTTTTCTGGGGAAATAAGTACAATTCCTAACCCATCTTCGTTGAATTTAGGATCTTCCATTTTCTTCCCTATTGGAATTCTGGAAGCACCATCAAAGTAAATTTCCCATGTTTTAAGATTATCTTGAATATAGAAGACTTCTTCATCAGGAAGTTCAATATCTAAAGATGTATCTTCTATTGAAGGATGTTCAGCAAGGAAATCATCCAGATCTTGGCCCTTTATTGCCTTTTGAGACACATACTAAATATCAAATTGCTGCAAAATAACTACCCACCTTGCTAGAAATCATGTAAGCATCAGACGACTAAGGATGAATTTGAGCGGGTTATTGTGAGATACCAATTGGACCTCATGATGTTGTAGGTAGTGTCTCAACTTCTGAACTGCAAAGATTAATGCTAGGAATCACTTTTCAATGCTTGAATATCGGGTTTCTGCTTCAAGCATAGTCCAACTGAGATAGTAAAAGTTGTTTTCATTCCCAACATCATTCTTTTGGACAAGGAAGACACCCATTGATCACTCTAAAGCTGTCACATAAAGAATAAGTGGTCTTCATTCAACAGGTGGCATTAATACTGGTAGACTCAAGAGATATTTCTTGAGAATATTGAATGCTTCTTGACATTCTTCAGTCCACTGGTAAGTGACTCCCTTCTTGATCAATTTGGTGAAGGGTAAACTTTTTCCTGCCAAATTGGTGATGAAACGCCGAATATAGGCCAAGTGTCCTTGAATTCCTCTCAATTCCTTCAAATTTTGAGGAGGTGACATACCAAGGATTGACTTTCTCTTCTCAGGATCGACTTTGATACCACGATGACGTACAAAAAATCCGAGAAATTTTCCTGAGGTTACCCCAAAATCACATTTTAAGGGGTTCATCTTAAAATTGTGTTGTCAATGTTTGTGTAATATGATTTCCAAATAAACAAAGTGATTAGAACGTTGTCTAGATTTAACCACCAAATATTCCACATAACACTCAACAAATTTCCCTAAAAAGGGTTTGAAGATACGATGCATGGCACGTTGATATTTTGCACCTGCATTCTTCAGGCCAAAGGGCATTACCCGATAGCAAAACACACCCTAAGGGGCTCTGAAGGCTGTAGATTCTTCATATTCTAGAGCCATTAAAATTTTATTATTCCTGAAATATCCATCCATGATAGAAAGTGCTTCATAGCTAGCTGTTGCATCAATTAAGAGTTCGGTGATCGGAACTGGAAAATCATCCTTGGGACAATGCCAATTAAGATCTCTGAAATCAATGCTAACTCTAATTTGTCCGTTATTATTTTTCACATGGATAATATTATCCAACCATTTGGGATATTGAACTTCTATGATGAATTTATAATTAATAAGCTTATCCACTTCATCTTCAATTTTAGAAGCATAAGTTGGGTGTGTTCTTCTTGTAGCTTGTTTGAATCCTCGATGTTCTTATGGAAAACCCAAATGATGAGTAGTGACATAAAGATCAAGCCCTAAAATTTATATATAATTCCATTCCCATATATCTCAATTTTTCTTTAAAAATAAAATATACATTTCTTTCTCTTCAAGAGTCATGGCTGCACTAATTAAAGTTGGGCGTGGATCTTCTTTTGTACCCAAATTTATTTCTCTGATTTCATCCACAGTAGTAGAGATACCCTCTACAAATGCTGGAGGAGCATCCCTGAGATCTTCCTCTTCTTCTTCAATATGTGTTACTTCTTCAGTTTTTACTTGCATTGTAGATGATGAAGCAAAATTTCCTTGATCAGGAGAGATGTTAAAATTTGAACATCTTGAAGAAGAGGCTTCCATTTCTGACCCTATTGATGATGAAGGGTATTTCTTGTGTAATAAAGAGGAGATGATGGATTGAGAATCGACATCATCATTCACCTCTGACATTACTATAACTTATTCTGGCATGGTTGGGGAATTATAGACTTACTAGATTTCGGCAGATGAAATGAAGAAATCTCCATTTGAGCTTTCATCATTGCTTGGTGAATCACGACTTTCTCCCATGCTGTCTGGCTTGATTTTCGTAATTGACATTATGGAAGTTTCCATAAGAGTACTTGGATTTGGGTCTATCATGTCAATTTGACCGATAGAAACCACATAATTTGTACTCACATGTGTGAATGGGTTTACTGGAATATTTTCCAAACCATATGGAGCATTAACTTTGGTAACCTCCCTTGTTGTGGATTTCTCCTTACCCTCCAGGTGATAAAATTACGCCTCAATGTATTGAGATTCACATGTTTTGAATGGGGCTTTACCACCATACAATGTCCCAATTTGACCATTGAAACAATATTTGAGGCATTGATGGTATGATGAAGTGATATCTGCATGTTGATGTAGCCAAGGTCTTCCAAGAAAACGTTGAAGGTTGTATCGTGATCAACAACCATGAAATCTGAATTAGATACAAGGTCTCCAAACTGAGTTCTGAGTGTAATCTTGCCCAAAGGTTCATGTTCATTTTTATCATATCCTTGTAACATCAAAGTAAAAGGAGATAAATCATATTCTGTGAGGCCCAATCGACTAAGTGTACGAATGGGATGAGGTTGACTCCTAAAGCAATATCAATGAAATCTCTTTGGATGTCTACACCATTGACCTTGCCAGATAAATACAAAGGAATAATATGTCCATGCACAACATAATCTTCATCTTCATCTGTAAAAGATATCACTACATGGAATTCTGTAGGACCATTCTCAACATGGTAGACTTCAGCCATAGAAGTTTCAGTTTTGAATTCCTAAGGACATGAAAAAGCCTCAATGAGTGCCTCCCAAAGATCCTTTGATAGATTCAAGGCATCTAGAATTGATAACTTGGCCGGTACTTGGGCCAAATGTTTCAGGACATCATATTTTTGGTCCAAAGGTCTACGTTTTCCAACAAGAACATGTGGTTTCACAGATGCCTTATAAGTTTATGCTTTGGAAGTAGATGCATCTTGTATCGGGGTAGGAGTTGGAAACACTCCAGGCTTTGGAAGATTAGACCAAATAGGTCTATTTACATTCTTAGAGGAAGAAGGTGGAACCTCTAACAGATCCTCTAGAATAATTGTGCCAGGACAGAATATGTTATTGGTGGAAGAATTTTTTTGTTCTTGTTGAGCCCGATGAAGGGTTCTGCCATGATTTTCTGCTGCATATACAGTTCTAGTAGGAGTAGGATTGGAATAGTGGCTTCTGGGATATCCACATCTTCTTCTGTATCCCAGACCTCTGAAACTCCCTCTAATTCCTCTTTTTGATATAGGGAACTCAGACTCATCAAAATCAAAACTATGGTTGTCATAAGGATCTGTTAAGTGAATCATGATAACAAAACCAAAGATCAACTCTTCATCTAATGAAGACTCTACCTGATTAGCTAATTTAGGTTGTGCCATTTGGTGGGGCGGTGCCCGTGGATTTGAAGTAGATGGCATAAAATCTGCGAGAGTCAAAGACAACTTGGGCTTTGACATGATTTCATATTCTTATGATTGTTCCTCTTTCTTTGAATTATGCCGCCCCTTTGAGGATTTTTCTTTTGATGAAGGAGGTTTTGATGTGGAATTCATAGTAGAAGACACTATTGGTTTCTTCAATTGCATTCGCAAAATAGCATGAGTTTGGTTGATCATTTTTATGACCATCCAATCATCATATTTATGTGCATTTTTTCTTTTGACTTCTTTCCACTCGCCTTCTTCCTCTAGATTTGTAGAAGTAACACATGCTACTTGAGCTAAAGAACCTTTCAGTTTGACGTGTCCCAAGTCTACCATTTTTTGCAGGAGGTCTTTGAAGACAAAACACTCCTGAAAGGGATTCCCCAACATCTGATGAAATGGGTAATATTTGGGACGGTCTTCATTTCCTTCCTTGTTAGGCATTTTGGGCGTTGTAAACTGAACCAAAATATTTTCTAGATCTAAAATGAAATATCCAGGAACCTGTTCATTTCGGAAAGAGTAAACTTTTCTCTTTAGATCCTAAAATTTTTTCCGTCTTTGATCTATTTCATCATCTTGATGAAACATCCTCTGTTGTTGACGCTCAGAAGGTGGATCCCTTCAATAAGATGAAGGTTTTGAAGTAGAAGTAGGTACAGGTGCTTGTTTAAGCATAACTATAGCAGTTTCTGCATTACCCATTCTCCTTCCTGGAGCTAATGTAATTACACGAGTTTTATCCTTATTCTTTATAAGAGAGTCTTCGGTCTACTGAGCGATCGAAGTAAGGTCTCGAAACCCTCATGTGTATTTCATAGGGATCAATGGTGTGCGTAATTCATCACACAGATTTGCCACACAGATTGGCAACAACTCTTCTTGAGGGAGTGCTAAGATTAGGGAATATGTTAATCCCTTCCAGCGAGCAATGAAATCTGAAACCCTTTAATTCTCCTTTTTCTTACAATTTTTAAGATCAAAAACTATTGTTTTTGGAAACGTTGAGCTGAATTGAAGAAGGAATCATTGACGGAGATCCTCCCATTTGGTAATTGACCAGGATTGCAAGCTTGTATACCATACAAAAGCAGGACCTTGTAATGATTGTACAACACACCTGAGCTTAAATGCTTCTTATTGATGAGGGGTTCCCATCATAGGATCGCAATGATAAACAAAATGTGTTAATTGTTTCTCTGGGTCTCCCGAACCATTAAAGATTGGGAATGTGGTACTTGCCAAATTTGATGGGGGAATAATTGCATCAACCCAATCAGGGTAAGCTCCCTTTTCTGGTTTAATTTGAGCACATTTTCCCTCCATAGCTTCCAAATGAGATGTTAATGACTCAATGGTAGTCATTAACTTTTGAGAAACATCCGGTTGAACTTGGACCTGAGCAGGAGGAATAACTGGAGCTTGGAAAGATGTGGTGGCTGGTACTGCAACTGAGGATAACACCATCGGTTGTTGTTGCACCTGAACCATAGGATTAGACCTGTGAAGGTGTACTGGTAAAGGAGTATAATCTTGATCCATCTCAGTAGCTGCAACAAATTCCCTTGGCTGACTAACTCCAACATGCTTAGGAGGGAGACTACCTTGAAGCAGTTATGCATTCAACCTCCTTAATTCCTTCATTTCTTCCTCCTATTGTGAGAATCTTTGCTCTATTGAGAGTGAATGGCCTTCTACAGAGGAAGGTTATGTAACCTTATTCTTTCCTTCTCCCTTGTTGGATTCCTTTCAGAGAGGGGGAAGTTGATTACTTGAAAGAATACCTAGATTCTGGGTAAGCCTTTGATTTCATGTACGCACACCTTTTTCATTGGCTTCCGTGTAGACAGCCTCTTGAGAATGAACTTCCTCATCTGATCCCTCTGAGTGAGCCTCATGTTCTAGAGGATCATAAACAATGGAATTTATGACATTTATTGATGCATAACGCATTGCATACTTTCTATCGGAATTTCTGCGATATTGTCTTCTTCCATGTCCCTGATGAGACATTTCCTTTTGTTGAATTGATCCCTCAGGAACTTCTTGACAAACTGTAATTTGGAGGGAATCTCCTGATAATTTGGCTCTTCGTTCCTCTTGGGGATTCTTCCCTAATTGAAAGAAGACTGAATTTCTATGAGGAAGAGATTGAGTATTTGAAAAATTCCTCAGTCTGGTGGACTGGGGTTGTTCCTACTGTTCCTGCTCAACTCCCTGAATCCTATTTGTTGATTCTGAGGGTTGGGCTAAAAGAGTCCCCAATATGGAAAGATGGGTGGTTCTTGAGTTGCTATATCTGATAATTTCTTAAAATCTCTCTTGATCTTGCGGACTTTAGTTCTGAAATTGGCTGGATTCATCAACCTACATCCAATCAAATCACCTTGTTCAAAAGACCGTTGGATGATTTCTGAAACTTCTGTCACTTGATGATGTGCACGCTCTAAACGAGAAGCATGTTTGATATTCTCATTTTCCTGATGCAAGAGTAATTCGACAACTTGTTCTCTGTATTCTTGACTTTGAGAAGAACTACTTGAGGCATATTCTTGAGCGAGCCTTTGATTACAACCAAATCCAATTGGTTGTGGCTGGCCATGGGCAATAACATTGCATGAGACCATTTTTGGAGAGATTTTTTTGGCTAGAGAGTACAATAAAATTTAGTGCTCCATGAAAACCCCATCACCTGATATGAATACCATATGGGTCATTGGAAATTAACTAGCGTAATCTTCTTAGTGCACCAAGGCATGAACGCTGAAGGGCCCTCTATTGCTTTTTAGCCTTCGAATATCGAGAAACTGAGAGAGATGCCAAATCAATTTGGAATTGTAACCCTTCTATTATCTTTAGATGATTTTCATATTCATCATAAGAAAATATTTTCTTTTTCAATTGACAAATATTTTTCCTCATGTTGAGATAGATATCGTGAATACAATCTTCCGTCAACATCTCTGGAATGTCATACTGAGAGTCAGCCAAAGACCAAAACATAACTGGCACTTCTCCTTTCACAAGTTGTTTTATCATATTCAACAATTCCTCTTTATCATTCAATGAAGATTCTTCTACCTGATTATACTAGAGTTGGTGCTTCTCTTTTGCTTCATCAGATTCCATAAGATCGATAGAGAATTCATTTATAAAACTAGAGATGAATGACCCAGGGGTGGTTTGGAGAATGACCTACACCCCAGACTATATTCTAATTGAGAAATTATTTCACCTGGTAGTGGTAAAGCATTAGACATGATTGGCTTCATATTTTCATGTGCCTCAAGATAAGAGGGCTTTCTCGCCATTACATTGTCCTTTAAAGAGTTTACCAGGCAATGTGAATTACTACTGTGGAGTGGGCTTTTGCAGCTAACTTAATCATCATGGGGAGGACCACCATGGTGGGTTATAGCAAAAGATGAAACCTCTTGCTCCTTAGTCTTCTGGCCACGCAGAGGGTTATCAAGGCTCTCATCTGAAGATGATACTTCAAGATCAACTGAGATTTCATGAAGAAAGACTTCATGAATAAGTGTATGATGAAGACCTTCAGAATTAATGTCCCCACTATTGGGAAATGAGAGAGTAGAATCTTTAGTTGCAACAGATAATTGTATGAGTGCATCAAGAACTCCAGCATCGAGTAAGGCCTTATTACATATTGGCCCATGATTTCTTGACTGTACTGGATGGGTCTTTTTCTTATACACCTTATTAATCACTTTGGGAACCACTTGTGGACGAAATTGGTTATTATGGGAAGGTTTATGTGCCTGCTCAAGAGAAATAGTCAGGTTAGGCTGATTATCTCCACTCAAATCAAGTGTATGTGCCTGACTTGGTTGTCCATATAACATAGGGGAGTATGCCCCACAACCCTCCTGGAATGGAACATAGGTGTGTATCTGTTCCGGAGTGATATGTTGAGGTGTCACTCTACTGGTAGGGATAGATTTGTGTTTCTTTCCCTGTGATGCTACTGAATATGTTATAATATCTTGGTAGGCATCCAGAATATGATCAGGGATTTGCTTCTGCTCCTTCACCATTGTTAGAATGTGTTTGGTGACTTCAGCTACCAGAATGGGAATATATGTCAATTTCGTGCTTGGAGTGGGTGTGTGTTCCTACTCCTGTCCTCCTTTTACTATCAGTGAATTCTGACAGTACTCATGTGTGGGGGTAGAGACTTGAGTCTGCTCCAAATTTGTCGTCGGAGCTTTCCGGATCACTTCTCCTGATGCTACCAAACAAGACTGTCGGTAGGCTTGATGAATATTGGCAGGTGTATGTTACTACTATGTATTCTTCTTCATTTATGGTTGATGATTTTCCTTCAATACTGGCAGACGAGACTGCGGACAGAATTGTTGATTGTAAATAGGTGTATGCTCCTGTTTATCAGCTGCCACCATATCAGATTGGCGTCTTTCTTTGGTTGTAGTCAGACGAGCCTGCTGACTAACTGAGTAGTTATAAATAGGTGTATATTCCTTCCTATAATACTCCACCAGAATTTCCTGGCGGTATTTGTGGGTTTCTACCAGACGAGTCTACTGGACAGCGGAATTAGAACGGACGGGTGTATGTGCCCGCTCATTGTTTGCGATCAAATTGGCTTGATGGACTTCTCCAGAGGGGTAAGAAATAAGAACCTGCTCCCTATTAACCAGATTTCACCTATGGTGGTTCTTCTTGCGTGCTCATGTTTGAGGAACCTGAGCCGAACCCCTGAAGGTGATACCCTCATCATGTTGAGGGCGCACTACTACACGAGTCTGGCAGTGAATATTGATGGGAGCCCTCAGGAAAGACTCATGTCTCCTTGAATTAAGGCCTTGAGTGACCATCTCATTCATCTCTTCATAATATGTGAGGGACTGGTGATTTCGTTCTATGGATAATGACCCAAAACAATTGGAGATGGTGGTTGGAACCACCTGCTTCTTGATCACTGGTCATCGCTGTCCAGACATCCAGGGTGAATTATTGACTTGAAGGGTTTGTCGAGTAGCCTCTAGAGTCGGAATAGTACCCTGTCGACGGTATTTCTTAACTAGTGCATTTGATACCCAGCATTGAAGACACTGAGTATGTGATGTCTTCCTCAGATCGGACGAGGATCCAGCAGGAGTAGTGGCAGAGGTATTCACAGTAGAGGAATTCACAGGTGTGAACTTTAGAGAATCCATTTCTGTAATGTAGAAGATCTTTGAAAAGAGTGCCTGTTTGATATAACAGACATAAACAAGATAAGTTCAGCCACTACATCTTTTGGATGGGCACATATGTTGTTGATTGATTTGTTGTCCCTCTCATTAAGTTTAAATAGAGGCCTAACAAATAAGTAAAACATCATTTTAACTTGGTTAAGGATTCACGTCAGGTTCACCATTTTTTGTTTCCTCTAGAAATAGGGATGACCTTTTTTGTTTAAGGTTCAAACATTCCAATCAGTTTCTAACGGATTTATTCGTAGAAACAGAAACATCCAGTGATTCCATATACATTTTTACCTGCTTTCCAAAGGTAGGTACTCATTAGTTGTGGACTGATGAGGCTTAATAATTTTCATTGGTTGAGAGGATGGGAGGTCAGACTCATCACACCTTTTTGGGGGGGAATTATTGTCTACTCCTGGAATCTCTTTATATATTTAAGTTATGTTCATGAATCCTTATTAAATTACCAAGTATGAAAATCAGATTTCCTTAGATCGGACAATAAATGATTGATATGTATGAGATTTAGAGAATCATTTATATTTATTTAAGTTTCTTCATTGATAGAGAATCATCTGTATTTGTTAGATATTCTTAGTCAATGTTATCCTTAAATACATTATATAGAAATATCTTGGTCATTATGATAACCATACTGGTTTTAAAGCCACTCAGTGAGGCACTTGAATTTTATTGTCGTTCAGAAGGACATGGATTATTTCAGAGTTGGGATCGTACCCACAGATAGGCTACCTATGTATCCTTATTTAGAAAAGGAATCATAACCCACATAGTTCGATATTTAAGGTATAGTTTAATGTCATATGGGACAGATGAGAATTAATGGATGATATGCTTGAACCTTAGAAAGGATTCCTACGTACTCTACTTTTATGGTAGAGTTCAAAGTCCACATAGTTCAGTTAAGAATTGTGGGGGCTTACATATGATTAGTGGCCCAAAGAGATGTGTCGTGGTTACTTTTACACTCTAATCTCACATGAGTCATGTTCGGTGAGAGAAAAAAGAGGTATTAGTAAACCTGATGATTTGTGCCATGAAAGATGCATTCACAAGGAATGATATGGGGCTTACGTATGTATGATTGCCCAAATAGATTAATATTGGGTCTTATTTTAGAGAAGAAGTCTGGGAACATGGTCCATAAAGATATATGTTCTTTTATGGAGATTTGGATACTCTAACTTGGGGCTTACTCCTGAGGAAGATGCCCAGATTAAGAGGGGACTTGGGGCTTACTCCTAAGGAGGGTGCCCAAATCAAAATAAATTAAGATTGGTTAAGATAAATTAGAACTGGGGTTTAGTCCTGAGAAGGAGGCCCAGGTTAAAGGGACTTGAGAACTAGGGCTTACTTCAGAGAAGGAGGACCATGTTAAAGGGACTTGAGAACTGGGGATTATTCCTAAGAAGGATGCCCATATTTGAGAACTTGTCGCTTACTCCTGAGGTGGATGCCCAGATTAAATATCTTGGACTGGGGCTTACCCCTGAAAATGAGGCCCAGGTTAAGAGGACTTGGACTGGGGCTTACTCCTGAAAAGAAGTCCCAGGATAAATATCTTCTCATCTTAAAGGATGAGGTTGAATGAATGAAATCCCTCAACTTAGTGAAATGAATATATGTAAGTCACTAGGTTTTGAGAGATGTTCCACAAAATTCCTTTCAGACAAGGAAGAAAACCAAGGAATCGTGCCATAAATGGATTTAAAGAGGGTTTTAAAGGCTAAATCATGAAAAGGAGATGTGGATTTGAAGAAAAGAGATGAATAGACAGGAGGGACACCCAAAAGGAGGTAGGTGTGCAGGTCCTGTATGGGCATGCAGGTCCTTGTCACACAGGTATACCTATGCGGCATAGGTGTACTTGCGTTCTTATTAACCAATGGGGTAACACTTGGGTGAGACTTGGCTCAATCCCTTAGTATTATCCCTAAAATCTTGAAAAGGGGTGGCCTGTAGGTTCTGTTGAAGGGATAAGGCGGCGCACAAGTTTTATCATTTCCCTTAAGTGTTAGACACTTAGGCGCACTGGTGTCAATGAATTTCAACACTTAAGCCTTCTTCCCCCTCTTTATATATTCCATTCTAGGTAAAAAAAATTACCTTAGAAGTGTTCGGAATACTTCAACAAGAAACTAGGGCGCCGAGAGCTGAAATCTGAGTTTCTGGATTTTTCATCTTCAAAATGGGGGGACCACAAGGGGTATTTATAGGCTGCTGAAGACCTTGGGTGAAAATTAAATAGGTCACACAGGTCACATGCAAGAATAATATGTGGCTCGCAGGTATACTTGTGCGACCAGCTTAGAACTTGCGCGGCCCATTCTTAAAGAAATCATTGTTCATGACTTTGTCGATTTTTGATGTTTCCTCAAAAGATGAATCACATTGTGTTAAGGTATTCCCTTTTTTTAGTAGTTAGACTCTATGATGTAAAGGAGCATCAACAATTACGTGTAGAGTTCTCATTATGGTATAATAAGGTAAACTTATTTTCAAATATAGCAAATAAATGTTATCATTTTTCATCCTAAAATATATGGAAGAAACCTTAGTGGATGATTTTAATTTCTTAGATATTTTTTAAGAGTGTGAGAAATTAAAAAATGATTCATTTATGATATAAAAATACATGATGAAGAGGTGGGGTTTATCAAATCAATAGAAGATGTAAATTTCATTAGAAACATGGTAGATCCACTTGAAAGACAAGACACAACATCCTTATATTAATAACTTCTCATACTTGAGCTTAAACATCTTTACCCTAAAATATTATAAAATTATGTGGTAGACTAAAATAATTTTCTTTAAAACATTAATGTTAATCATTTTGGAGAATAAGAAATAAAATTACACATTTTATTTAATGCAAATGAAACCAATGGTAGGCTAAACAGTATCTAATATAAAAGTTATAAACCCTACCAACTACCATTAGATTATACATTTGGAAAATATACCAAAACTTTTTAGAAAATAAAATGAGAGTTAACACATTCTATTGGGGAAATCAATAAGAAATATATAATTAAACATTTTGATGATGGGTAAATAATTTATATATTTGATAGTTTATGGACTATCCCATTATAAGTGTTACCTAATAAGGGTGAGGCCACAGTTGTCAAAAATGATAAAAAACATATTCCACATATAATAATGACTAAATAGAGAGTTTGTTTTGAAATCTTAAAAATAAATTGTGCAACAAGAATGGATAAATTCCCATTACCATTCATTAATCAAATCATTGAATGTTTTGTATTAAATATTACTATTGTTTTCTATATGGATATTCTAGGTATAATAAAATAATTTTTACATCAAATAACCAATATAAAAGCATATTCACCTATACATATGGTATATTATTTTTTATATTAAATCATTGTGGAATATGAAATTCATCAGTAACATATAAATGATGCATGGTGGAAATATTCCATAACATAATTGATAATATTTTGGATAATTTAATGGATGGTTTCTCTATCATTAGAACACCCTTCAATAAATGTTTATAATGTTTGGATGAGGATTTAGCAAGATTCAAAGAAAATAATTTATTGATCATTTTGGGAATGTCTCAGTTAGTGGCACGAATTTGGATATTGTTAGAAAATATAATATTAAATATAGGCTTTGAATTTGACCTAACCAAAATTTTAAAAAAAAAATAGGGTTACCAATTCCTATATCATCTTGTGTTATCGTATATTTTATGGGACATGTGAAATTATATCGTAGATTTATTAAACATTTTTATATTATTTCTTACCTTCTTAATACCTAATTAGTAATATATATCACCATTTATTTTGGTCCAAAATTTCATCAGTCATTCCTATTATTAAAAAATTATTACAATAATCTTGGAGAATGATTTCATTCATCTATAATCAACCATTCAAATTGATGCAAGATATATGTGATTGGATAGTTGGTGCTTCCTTGGAAAATTATACAAGACTATAAAACTAATTTATTCCTCCATCAAAACATTGAATGATTCTCCACACAACTAAACAAAAACATTAATAGAGCAATATGTATATTTTTTGAATTTGAAAAATTATGGTTATACCTGTTGTTCTAAAAATTCATTGAAAATTTTAAATCACTATGGACTATAATATATATAGATTGATAAGGATTTAAATACATGATATATTCTCTAGATTTTTTAAATCCAAAAATATGATATTGAAATTAAAATAAAAAAGGTAACTATTAGTGTTATAAATGATCATTTTTCTTTCTTGTAACAAAAAAAATTATTGTTTTAATAATTAATGAAACATTTATTGATGATTATTTTTATTCCACTAATTCCATCACACCATAGTATGATAATATTATGGATTGTTTTTATTTTTACATGGTGTATTTATATTTTTTAAAGGATTAGAGACAAAAAAAATTAATTTCTCAATTACTACTAGGGTGATCTATTAAAATTTAATAATTATGCTGATGGAATGATTCAAATATTTGTTATTGAGGATCAATTTTATAATGTTTTGAATTTTTTTAATTCTAGAAAAGTAATAGAGAACCATGGGATTAATCATATAATCATCAAACTTTCATAAATTAGTTAATATTGGATAATATTACCTAATGAAATTCATGATTTTATCAGGAATTGTGATAATTTTCAATGAACTAGTGGAAATAATTGGAAATATGAGATGTTGTTACAACCCATTATGGGGTTGAGATTCCTTATCTAGGGGTAATTTAATTCATTGGTCCATTTCCCAAATAATTTGGAAAATCATGAACTCTTATTTTTTATTATTGTATCCAAATTGGGTGAAAGTGTAATAATTTTATAAAAAACACATCCTGAATTGTAATTAAATCCATAAAACAATATATTTTTAAATGGTTTATTTTTTCCAGAATTGTCATCAGTGATCATGATACACACCTAAATAACATTATGTCTCTAAAATTAATGAATCCATGTGGATTTCACCATCAAAATAATGCCTCATATCATATATAAAAAAGGGAAAATTAAAAATTTAATGTTGAGAGATTAAATGCATTTTGCATAAAACAATAAATATAAGTCAAAATGATTGTGCCACTATGTTATACCATGAACTATAGGCGTGAAAATATATATAAAACACTAATTATAATGTCCCTATACATGTTATTCATTCATAAGGACTATCATGAACCTATGGAGATAGAAATAAATATTATTGTGTTGTGAAAAGATCAGAAATAGATTTTAAATATATCCAAGAAAAGTGTTTCCAATAAATGAATGATCTTGATGAGATAACAAGAGAGGTCTATAACAATTAAATTATTAATAAAGAGAAACCCTAATCCTGAAATGATATGATAATCTAAAAAATAAATCTACCATATGAGGATTTATTCCTATCCATCTACTCTCAATTTCAAGTTATAGAAGTAATACTAAAATATAAATGGCCAGTCCTATACCTGATCATAATTGTCTATCCACACTATGAAATTGAAATATCTGATGTGAAAAAAAATTCATTTCACGTTTAATAGATAGACTATAAAAGTATATCAAATTATAAACATGTAAGACTATATTTAAGGAATCCATTTAAGTTAATAAAACATTTCATCTAGTTAGAGATGTTAAACATAACATTGATTAAGAGGCAATTTTATTACTTCATACATCGAATAACTTTATTTATTGACTCTCACATTATGGGTAAAGTTAATATGGATGATTTTTTAATACTAATAAGAGTTAAAGATGAATATTCCACATGATATCTGAGTTTTCCATTATAAGAAGAAATTATAGATTCCAATGAGTTTCTCCATAATAAAAATTTAGTAAAACTGAATATCATGAAAATATATTGTGATATTATTGAAACTACAAAGATTCATGACAATTAGTTGAAGAAGTGTGAGAATATTTAATATAAATAGATCAAGGAAAACTAATTCCATATATTTGTATGGATTAAGATGTCAGACATAACATTTAATAATTTTAAACCCATCAACAATTATTTTTCATTGTTTTGTTTTTTTAGTTTTTAGGAAATAAAAAAACTTGTATGCATCCTTTTCATTTTCTCCTAAAACTATAGTTTATTGGATATTATTACATATATTTATTACATATATAATTATTATATTATGGTGCTATTTTTATGGTATTTCCCACCCATTTGGCATTATTAATACTAAGAAATGGAAAATTTTAGAATTTATAATTCTAATCCCCCAAAATTAAACAATAATAAAATAATATAGCTTAATGTCACAATTTGATCCATGAGTACACTCAGACCACACAAAATCATAGAATATAGAAACTCAATTATTTTTGTATATTCAAATTCAAATTTGAACTTATAATGAAAAATAAAACTCATCAATTATTTACTTAATATAAAAAATCAGTGACAATAAATACATTTCAAAGGATGGTTTTTCTAAAAATTTGATTGCTTAAATTATTAATATAATTGAATAATTTATTGAAATATTCGAAAATAACTAGAATTTATTGAATTAGTTTATATCAATATTACCCTAATTATTTAAATTATTTATTACCTAAAAAACGAATTTATTCTAAGATATATTAACACAAAATTATAAATATGAAATAATTATCTTAGTTGATCATAATCAAAGTCCTTTTTTACCATATTATTATTTCTCATATATTAATAATTTTCTCAACTCATTAATAGAGAATAAATTTGACACATTAATATTAATAATATACTATAAAAAAATAATCACACATAAGCATATTAAATCATCAATTACATAATCATTATACTACTCTTAGTTAAATACTCATTAAAGTGAAAACTCACACATGATTGACATATAATAAACCCTCAAGTAATAATTAGTTTTAAAGGATTTAAAAATTGTGAAGATAAAAATATTCCAATAATGGTACTCAAGAGAATTAAGAAACTCCACATATTGAAAAATATCAATCCAAGTCTTCCACAATTTAATTCCCAATGTATTAGATCTCTTTGGAAAACAAATAATAGTAAAATTGTCCTCAAAATTGAAAAATAAATAAAAAATATGTTATTTAATAAATTACAAAATAATTATAGTCATTTAACTATAAATAGTGAATTTCCTCAACATCATTAATCTTTTCTCAACAAACTATCACTAATCTCTCATTTTCAAAATATATCATTACACACATTACAACATAATGTATATTGTTTCAATATAATCAACATAAATTTAAAAATATATAGGGTAAGATATCTTAACTTTTAATTAAATCCCCACTGTATATTTTTCTTTATTTTCAAATGGTTATGGTGTAATGTGGATTTGATTGGGGTGTGATATATTGTTTTTTGTGTTGTCCATTCTTACTTATTCATTATGGAACTACAATTTTTATCTTACCTCAGGTTAACTCCCATAAGAGATACATGATACCATGTTCAGGACATCAAATCATAATGGATTATTTCTTCTCACTTAAAAGTTCAATCAGACATTATCATTATAACATAGTAGACAGTATTTAAACTATAATATCTTACATAGAATCTATTTTTAATCTCACAAAATGTCAATGCTATAATTTTACATTATGTGATGATTTTATATTTTAGTCTCCATAATATTATTAACTTCTAAAAATTTCCCCAAATTCTATATTATGTAAAAAAACATAAAAAATAAAATGAATTAAGAAGTAATAATATCATTTTATAATGAAATTAATGACATAAAATATTCAAAAATTAGGGTTATCATATATGAAATGGTTATGTTATGTCTCTATTAGATTTCTATAAGTACATAATTTATAGATATTCATATGATAAATGAAACATCTATATTCCTTTTAATAATTAAATAGAGAATTCTTGTATTTACTTTCATATTTGACTAAAATTTTCATATTTATATTGAAATACTTTTTTCTAGTATAACATTGATCATTGAACCTTTATGCAAATTGTACTTGGTCATAATTTCAACAATACTTATTTATTTGAATACATTTGTCCACTTATAATCATATCATGGATAAATTTTCATATTTTCCTACACTTATAAAAAACTATTCTTAATCTTATTTTTTTTAATTTTATTTATACTCTTTCTCATATATGATATCCAATATTATATTTCCATACCAAAGATGAATCTAGAGCCATTTTCATCACTTTTAATTTCCATTTTTCTCTTTAGATAATATCAATGTGTGTTATAACATCTAGAACCTTCCATGTTTATCAATAAAAATTCTCAATAAAATTTCCTTTTAATGAAATTATTGAGGCATTTTTTATTGATCCCCATTATACTAACATGTCCAGCATTTTGTTTTTACCATTACATAGCCATTACAATGCATAAATAACCATTCTAGGGAGGATTCAATCACCATATCCATTATTTCTTATATCATGGATATTTACATGGTTATTTTTTTAATTTAATTATTAGATAGAGAGTATTTAATGGAGTTTATATTTTGAGATGTAGTGGGGTATTGGATTTTCATAGATGAAAATTATCACATTATTATATTCATGTATCTTATTATAGTTTCTTAATTTATATTACTTACATACTTTTATAAAGTAAATAAATAATCTTTTTATTTAAAAAAATGAGAACATTTGTGGTTATTACATGGTGACCATAATTTAAATGTATTTCTATAAAATTTAAAACCCATTAATTTAAAAGAATATTAGTTTTATATAACCTATTTTTACTTATATTTCATAGAGTATGAGTTGAATTTTTTTCTATTATGATGAATTTTCAGGTATTAATTCTGTAGGTTTTTAAATAATGTCCTCATATTAATTTAATTCTTATTTAATTTGAGTTGATTTTTATCCCATTTATTATTTCATGAAAATGGATTTTAGTAGTTTTCAAGGGGAAAAGTAAGCGTTTTAAATATGGATGAGTGTGCTTATGATATATAGAGACATTGATTGAAATAAGATGCTTATATTTTAATATTATACCCTCATTTTATCCAAATTTTGCAATTATTTTAGTATCCATTATCACATTGTCCAGGTGACATTTTATCCTAATGTTATGTCTATAAGATTAATACGATCTTTTAATTTCTAAATACAGGATATTTGAAACCCATGGAAAGTATATGATAAGCATTCACATACGTAATAATTGAACATTAATTTAAACAAAATCTTATGTGGTGAAAGTGATGCTAAGGGTGGTGAAAATGATGATTAGGTGTAAATATAAATTCTGAAAATAATAAAATATGAAGAGAGGTTATTTTAAAAAAAATAAATTTTAAACGAACCATGATATTTTGTGATTACAATAATTAAACTATTTTATATAATTTAATTAAAACATTTTAATCATATTACGGCTGTATTCATATTTTATTTATTGATTATTTTTCCGAAGAATGAAAAAGATCAAGTGTGGGGTATTTGATATACATAAATTTATTAGAAATTCTTAAACATTTTAACTTAAATTTTAACTGATTTCATTTCAACATTCTTATGTTTTTAAGATATTTTATTTTATTTTTTTGTTTGCTTCTATTTTAGTTATTTTTAAAAAAAATAGCCAATTTTATACTAGATTTACATTTATTTTAGATATTAAAATAATCTTAATATTAAAATTATTTAGTTTAGCTTATTTTATGTTCAAATTATATTCTATTTATCAATTATTATAATTAAAATTATAATTATTTTATAAACTTTATTTATTATATTTTTTGTTATTAGTATGATTACATTTATTATTATTATTATTATTATTATTATTATTATTATTATTATTATTATATAAACCCACTCAACCCTTCGGTATGTTGTAAGGGGTGGTGCTGATATCCAAGAAATTAGAGTTCAAACCCAAGTAGAAGAAACATTTCTGAATTACTATCGCTGCATATTAGCAAGTATTACTGAAACAACTATAGTCAACCTGAAACTATTGAAAAAGGTCCATGGGGTCCTATTTACATGGCCTTCATGCCCAGTTTATAAATCATTAGGCCTTGGTTCATAGGATTTTAGGACCAATTTAATAAAATGGGGTAATTGGACCTAGGTCATCCCTTAGGGGGTTAGTAGCCTGATCTAGTATGCCCCAACAGTACATTGAAACTATCCTTCAAAGCCTAAAGCACTAGATAGTTTGTCATGCACTAGTAAAACTCTATGTAATTTTAAATTTTATTCTATAATATGTTTTTTCAAGAAAAAATAAAGAAGTTCCCTAACCCAAGAATCCCAAAGTAGGTGCCTTACATTATTACATTAACATAATTACAAGGAATAAAATCCTAAAGGATAGATCAATTTAGAATTTTTGGAAACCAGATTACATACATGATAAACTTTTTACATTGGTAAAATAAAATAAACATAATATATAAAAATGGATAATAAACTAAATCCTTGAAAATTCATTCAAATATCCATTCTTCATAACCTGGGGAAAGGAAACAAAATAATGGTGAGCTCTAATAATCATTAAGGGTTACGTATAGTATAATAAATAACGAATCAATAAGCATAGTCAATATGGAAAGTTAAATATCTAATCACACGTTAAATTTAATCAGTAAAATGATAATGAAGTTCATCCATAAATAATGTCAAAGAGAATATCTCATGGATAAATAATAATGACAATAACTGAATTCTAAATGAATCTGATTCTTAATTATTTTTTGTCATGTCTTAGGCACATGAAAACCAATACCATCAAGACCTTTCACAAGATGATTTAAAGATATATGTAGAAACCCATTTAATTTGCACAAAATATTTTATCTCCTGATAACTTTTCAATGCATCTAGGGGATATATAATGTTCAGGTCCCACTCATCACTTCCATTCCAAAGCATTCCTAATATATTTAATAATTGATTTAATAAATGACAAATAATCCTTATCAAATATCTATATTGAGTAGAGAATAATTATTTATCAATATTTACCTAGATAATAAAATAATTATCATAGTAAAAAATTGTATTTGAAAATTGGTATACAGTTTAGGTAATAAACATATCAATGATAAATTGTATATATAATTAGGGGAAATGTAATTTCCAATGATTGTAGAAAAGTTAATATTAAATGGGACTACTAAAATGAATCAAGGAAGTGAATTTCAATTATATCCTAAGAAAAATCAATCATAAACTATCCACATGAATAATAATGATGGTATCAAAACAACATATCCCATTTATATTAAAATAATTGGGTTTTTACATTTATGAATTGAAATAATATAAAATATATATTTTAAAAACTTTTTTGATGAAAATATCCTTTTTATTTTGATTTTTTTAAATAATTTTCTTTGAAAATTAATTAAAATCATTAAAGATTAAACTTTTAAACATGAAAAGAGAACACCAATGAATGTGTGGTGGGTAAATATATACATTTCATACAAGGTAAAAAAGAACATTCCATTTGCACAGTAAAAAGGTTTGAAAAGGGACTTATTCAGAAATAGATAAGAATAATCCTTTGAAAAAAATTTAAAGACTAAAGCTGTAAAAATTTCTATTGTAAATCATTTATAAATGGTTAAAAAAATTGAAATCATTTTTATAAAACATGATTTTGGGAGAAAATAGATTTCTAACTATACAGATAAATAATGTTGGGTTTTTGTAAAACAAAATCTAAATGATTTTGAGTATCAAAGAGTAGAAAAATCGTACTACTACTTAAAAAATGTCATTAATAACCATATTAGAATAAAATTAATGGCTTTTGAAAAATATTATCATAAAAATTTCATTAATGTGATTTTAATAATAATAAATATCGATTAGAATGAAATTGTGAAAGAAAACCTTAAAATGATCTTAATGTGGAAATGAGAATTAATCAATGAATTGATAATGTGTATCAACTATAAATTAACATATAATAAATTTAAATAAAACAATATATAGTCATAAAAATTATACACATAATCATATAATATTAAAGATAATGAGGGACAAACAAAACCTAATAAAATAGAATTGAGTTATGAAATTTATTTACCACCTATTAAAATTATGTTCGAGTCCGCTTAAATGAAATAATTGAAATTGAAACTAAAAATACTGTAAATAGTGAATATTCATTATATTAAATGTTAAATGGTCAGTATTTACACCACATAAAATAAACTTGTTTCAAAACATTACAATATACATCAATCAAATGAAATTGAGGCAAAATCCTTAACCTTGCATTTCTGTTTGGGTGAAAATATTTTAACCTCATATTTAATGGTTTTAATCATATTATTTACATATAACATATCCATAAACATATTAATAATATCATATATTAACATTTTATAATATATAACTACACTTTGTTAACAATATTTCATTATTTTCACTATTTTGGGTGTTAATTGCCTGGTTATTTTATTATGATTTGACTTGTTATTTTTGTTCTTATTATATAGATCATTATTTCATAATATATAGGATATTAAACATGATTTATGTATCACATATACTTAGTATATATAAGTATTTATAATAATCCCTAAAATTTTGTGATATAAAGGAAATTCACCGTTCATGGAGATGGTAGGTCGTATGTACACCTGAATATCACTCCAATTTTTTTATCATATTTAAAAGAATGAAAATTAAATAATATATATATATATATATGAATATTATAATTAAATTATCATATTTATTTCATATATGTCACATATAGTTTTAAACCATCCATTATACACTCCATGCCTAGTGTGAACGAATTACATTGCGTTCAGAAGGTGGTAGTCCACACGTCCATAAAAGATGTTATCATATATCCCAAAAAATGGAAATAATAAAGGTATATGTTATATAAAAAATTAAATAAGGACAATTAAATTATAAATACTATTTATATTATATATAAACTATAAATCCATCATTATTTTCAACCTTTAAATGAGGTAATGGAAGAAGTAATTACATCGGTTCACGGTGCGGTAGTGCGACGTAAACATGAATGATGATTGTCTATCCCATTTGATGGAAGTGTATATGAGTGTATGTCATAACAATTACATTAAAATTATCAGTATATTGAAGATACCACGTTTTTTATATAACAATTATATAAAAATAATTTAATGGGTGGATAATTAAATGAATCAAAAGTGATCATTGAAGAATGTTACCTCTTATTCAGGTAACTCGTTATGGATTATACCAAAATACTTCCTTAATTTGAGTTATTACCAATTTTTTTCTTATATAATGAGGTTATAAATGTATTTATATTATATAAGAAGGTTTTTTAGAAACATTTCTTTATTTGTTTGAATATGTGGGAGGGTGAGTGCCATTTTAAAGTGGGGGAGTGGCATTATTTTAAATATAAAAAGGTAAACACTATTGAGAGGTATCCTTTACAGTATGTACCTCCAATAATGAACCGAATTCTAGAAATGGAGGATATGATCGAAATATATCCATTAAATAGGGTTTTTAAATGTTTCTAGGTCATTTTATACCTCGTGTTTACGGTTTACTCCCTTGTCAAGCTTAATTTTACCTTACACACTATAATTAATTTTACCATCATTCACTAATCATTTTGATCAAAAAATAATTTTAATATAATAGAAATTATATATTATTATTAATCCAAATAAGGAATCCATTTTCTCAAATTAAAATCAGAGAAGTGAAAAAAATTAATTTAAATTTAATCATGCGGACTGGATGAGAATACGTGTTTTTAAAGTAAAAATGGTCAAAATTTTGAAATGTTTTTATATCCAATTTTAAGGTAATTTTTTTCAATGACCTAAATATGATTAATTTATTTTTAATTGATATAATTTTACTTTAAATCCAATTTAAAAGATATTTTTATATTATAAATTATTTATATGAAAAGTTTGTTTTCAATTAAAATTCAGTATTTTTAACTATTCAACCGAAAATAAAAATTCTCATAAAAAATTAACCCCAAAATAATTTTGATGATAAAAGTAAAAAAATTAATTTTATTATTTCATATAAAATTTATAAAAGTTTTAAAATTTAGTTTTAAAATAGGTTCACCATTAAAAGGCAGCAAAACTGCCTTTATAAAAATACATCTTTTTATGTGTAATATTGGGTTTGTTCTTATGTTCTACTTATAAAACATATGATATAAATTTAAACAATATTTTATTGAATATATAATTTTTGAAATTCTTTAAATCATTCAATAATAGTAATTAATTTAATTTATTATGATAAAACCCCTTTGTGAGAAAAAAAAATTCCTTTATATTTAATAGGTTTTTAAATTTATTTTTATTTAATTTGTAACCATTGAATTAATTTTATATTTGTGTAAAACATATATTTTTATAAGTTATATAATAATATTAAAAACCACTAATTTAATAACTTGGTTATATGTTAATATGTTAAATAATAATATTTTAATAACATATTGTTGTTGGGTAAAACTCATCCTTGCGTGTAATGCAGATATTGAAGAAACTCGATGTTGTGTGCAACATAAGATAAACAAGTATTGTGTGAATTGAAATATATAAAATAAATTAAATTTATTTAGAATAATAAATATACCATAAATTTTTGATAGGTTATACTCTGTTATATGATTAGTGTTACATGTCATTCACGTTATCAGATAAAAATATAGTCTTCTCGAATTTTTAGGGTGTTACATTCTCCCCACCTTTAATAACTTCTATTCTCACATTTTAAACTCTGTATTTTTAATGATTTTTTTTATATTTTAATATAACTTTACTGAAATCCCACATCACTATATGGGTTGGTAAAACATCCTCTTGAAATGACAGAATATGAAGTACCAAGGTCATATAGAACAATACATAACAAGGTGTCCAAGTATGAGAACATCTGTGGAAATTAAAGATAAGTACTTAAAGTAAAAGAATTACTAATTATATAGATTGATTGAGTTAATTGATCAAAAATGATTGGATGGTCAATGAAAATTTTTGGGCCTCAAATTCATAAGTTTTTAGTGATTTAAAATATCATCTGTTCAACACAAATTAAGGAATTGGGACAACATTTTTTTGATCATTTTTCTTATGATGAGTAATTATTTTACTTCCAATGAATATAAGGAAATTTAATTACTAGAAATATTTCTATAAAAACAATCTACATCTTCTTTTTTCATTTATCAATTTCCAATTTATCTATTACTTCATGAAATGAATTTCTAAATATGATATTTTATGCTTGAAGTGATAAAATTTAATTTCAATGAATCATAAGATACATAAAACATTGAAAACTATTTTCATCTATCTCTAAATATTTTACAAAAATTATATTTTTAATATGTTAATGTTTAAAACAAAAATTAATATTATTGGTTCATTATTAATATTTAATCATCAAATTATTTAATTAAAAATAATTACACATTAAGAAAGACATCATGTAAGCAAGTGGCATGAATGAAAACGTTGTTGTCTTTAGATCATGGGTTCAATCCCCACCGTATTGGTTGTTTTAATTTATCTAAAACCATACTAATATAATTTCAAAAATAAATATGATGGACATCCTTGAAATATACTCATTAAATAATCTTTTCACTATGGTTTTCAATAAAACATTTTTTTTCAAATCCTAATATTCTTATTTAACTATTATTACAATTTCATTAATAATCATAATAACACAAAAGGTAATAAATACCTGTAAAAACACCTCTCTAAAATTTAAGGTAATTATCACTCAAATAAATTTTACCGTAAAAAATATTAATCTAATGAGTTTTATTACCGTAAATATCTCCCAGAATATTCTTAATCTTGGTAAACTCCCATAATATAATACATAAAAAGAGGTGTTTGAGACTTAGAATTTATAATGAACCTAAATCTCAAGTTCTTATTATGGTATCCTTAAATATGAAGTTAATTAAGACATATTTGTTTCAATGATAATCCTAAATCACAATATTATGGTTATGTTCCCAAATATATGTTTTAAAAAATTATGTTCCCGTGGTTGATACTAAACTTCCTTTGATACAAACTATAATTCCTTGACCCCAAAATCATGAAGTTGGTGCCTACCTTTATAAAATTTTCATGATTATAAGGAATTAAATCATGGAGGACTTGTGACTTTAGCAGTTTTCGAAACTAGATTATATAAATGAAACTCATTTTAAATTGGGAAAAGAAAATAAAACATAATATATAAAAAATGATAACAAAATGAATCCTTGAAAACTCATTTAAGGATCACTTCTTCATAACCTGGGGAAAGGAAGTATATTAAGTGTGGTCTCAAATTCTATGTAAGGGTTAATTAAAATTTAATAAATAATGAATAAATCGGTATAATCAATATGAGAAGGTAATAAACTGAGATCACATTTCATTTAATCAATAAGGTGATAATGAAATGAATACACATATAATTTCAAAGAAAATATCTCATGGATAAATAATAATGACAATAAATGAATTATGAATGAAGGAAATGCCTAATTATTGAGTGTATCTTCTGAGGCACATGAAAACTTATATTGTCAATACCTTTCCCAAAATCATCTAAAACAACATGTATAAACCTTTTTAATTTAAGAAATTTCTCTCATGAGAACTTTTTGATGCATTGAGGTGATATATAAATTCTAGGGCCCAAAAATATCTATAAGAAAAAAAAATTCTCATATATCGAAAAATTGATTTAAATAATGATCAATATTCATTATCAAATATATGTATTTACTAGAGAATAAAAATTTATCAATATTTCCACATATAGGAAAATAACTATCAAAGTGAACAATTTATATTAAAATTGGTATGATATTTAGGAAATTAACATATTAATAGTTAATGATTTGGATAATTAGGGTAAATTTAATGTCTAATGATCATTAGAATTTATATATTTCAAGGGGACTATATAAAATTAATCAAAGAAGTTAATGCCAATACTATCCTCAGAAAAATCAATCATAAAACGTCCATAGGAAGAATAAAGATGGTATCAAGACAACATATCCCAAGTATAGTAAAATAAATGTTTTTTTCATTGATGAATGGAAATTCTATTAAAAGATATTTTAAAAACATTTTTAATGAAAACTATCTTTTTATTTTATGAAACATTTTGAAAATAATTTTCGTTGAAAATAAATTTTAAAATAATTTATTTAAAAAAATATACTTTTAAACATGAAAAGGAATATTTGATGAAATGGCCATGGGTAAATTTCTATATGCCTAAAAGGTAAAAAAGAACAATCATTTTGTATAGTAAAAATGTCAGAATAGTGACTTATTCAGAAAGAGAAAAGGATATTAATTTGAAAACATTTTTAAAAGAAAAATGGTGTAAAAACGGTACTATTACATTAAAAAATATCATCAATAACCATAGGAGAATAAAATTAAAGGTTTTTTTAAAAATTATCAAATATATTTTTTTAATAGAGCTTTAAGAATAAAAAAACATAATTATAATTATATTGTGAAATAAACCCTTAAAATGATCACAATGTTGAAGTGAGAATTAATAAATGGTTTGGATAGGTGTTTCAAATGTAAATAGAAATTTAATAGTTATATATATTTCAATTGATATTCAATTTCATTATACACATAATCATATAATATTAACAACAATAAGGAAGTAACATGACCCAATGAAAAATAATTGAGTTGTGAAATTTCATTACAACTTGGAAACATTTTCTTCAAATCACATTAGATGAAATAATTCAAATTGAAACTCAAAATACCATGAATAATGAATTATGTTTTATATTAAATTCCAATTTGTAAGTATATACATCATATAAAATAATATAGATATATAACATTACAGTATGCCTCAATGAAATGAAATTGAGATGAAATCCCTTACATTGCATTTCTTTATATGTGAACATCCATTAACCTTATATATAATGGTATTAATCAAGTTATTAGCTTATAAAATAATAATAATAATATTTATAATATCATATATTAACTTCTTATAATATATTATTACCCGTTTGTTAATAATCTTTCATTATTTTCACTAAGCCATGTGTTAATTGCCTAGTTTTTCGAGTATGTTTTGACTTTTTTGGTTCTTCTTACATAGATCTTGATTTAATAATATCCAAGTTTTATACCATTATTTAATTATCATCTATATTCAATATATATATATATCCATAAAATTTTTAGATATAGATGAAATACATCATTCATAGAGACGGTAGGTTGTACGTACGCATGAATGCTACTTCTATTTCCTTATTGTATTTAAAAGAATGATAATTAAATGGGATATATAAATGTATATTATAATTAAAGTATTAAATTTATTTCATATATGTTACATATGTGTATTTGAACCATCCTTTATGAATTACATGCATAGCATGAATGAATTAAATCGCTTGGATGAGGCGGTAGTCCACATATCTGCAAACGATGTTATCGTATTACCAAAAAATGGAAAGCATAAAGGTAAGCGTCATATAAAAAATAAAGAATAATAATTAAATTATAAATACTATATATAGAATATATAAACTATAAATCATTCATTATTTATAACCTTGAAAGGTGGTAATGGAAGAACAAACAACATCGGTTTGTGAGGTGGTAGTCTATCGTACGTATGAACGATGATTGTGTATCCCATTTGATTGAAGTGTGTATGATTGTTGGTAGTACCATTCACATAACAAAATATATTTACATTAAAGATAATGAGTTTATTATATAGGAATTATATAAAATTAATTGAAGGGATAGGGAAGTAAATGAAACAAAAGTGATCGTTGAAGAAGGTTACATCTTATTCGGGTATCTCCTTTTTGGTTTTTACCAAAAATACTTCATTGGTTTTATTTATAAACAAAGTGATTATTCTATGATATTGGAAAGGAGTTTGGGATCTTATTTGGTCAGGTTTTGGTCCAAAAAATGGGTCTAATATGTGTGAATAAGTGGGATGGGTGAGTGCCTTTTTACAGTGGAGTAAGAGTGACATTCTTATAAATATTGAAAGGTATACAAAATTGAGAGGTATTCCCTAAATAATTTTTATCCAATAATGAAAAAAATTATATAAAATGGGGATATGGTAGAAATATGTCCATATAATAGGTTTTGGACATGTTTGTTGGTCATTTGGGTCCTTAATATTTATGTTTAGTCCCTTGTTAAGATTTCTCCGAAATCTTGAAGGCATAATATTTTTATTTATTTTTGGATAATACCACTTTTAAGGGTTGAGGGGGGGAGGATAAATGACTCATAGGCCCATACATGACCTGAAGGACCATATGAACATGGTCCAATACATGACCTTGAAATCCTAAGACATAACACACTTGAAACAACCCCTCCCTAGCATCTGCATCATGAAGGTGCCTTGCTCCCCTCCTCAAATGGATGATCAGCTAGAATTGCACCGGGTAGAACTAAATAGTCCCTGGTATTGAATCTAGTTTCCATACAATCTCATTCTTCCAATCTGGTTAGTTCTTCTCTAGTGTTTGCTACTTTTCTCTGAATCCTCTTTGGGGTCTACTCATGTGTGGTCTGCCTGGGAGGCTTATTGGTCTCTATGGACCAAAATCCC
Organism: Viscum album; assembly: GCA_963277665.1. Taxonomy (NCBI): domain Eukaryota; kingdom Viridiplantae; phylum Streptophyta; class Magnoliopsida; order Santalales; family Viscaceae; genus Viscum; species Viscum album. Next base: position 2,138,720,082 of record OY728138.1, read on the forward strand.
AATGTCCTGATGGCCATTAGTTGAAAAAAATCTCTATGACTTAAATTCCTATGGATTCCTGATGTCCCTATGGCCTGAATTCCTTTTGTTTTCTGAAGTCCCATAGACCCTTAAGCCCAAACTGGTGGCCAAAATGACCAAATCAGATGAATATTTCTGTCTATTACAGTACCGCGTAGTACCTACTACGGTAACTACTAAAGTGGTGATACAGTAAAATATAAATTCAACTCTATCCATATTTGATAATGGGTATTTTTGATTTCAATAAGGAGCCTCTACAACTCAGATATAGACTCATTGGCAATCCCTTGTTAAGATTAATTTTACCTCAACTATTGTAATTAATTTATACTACATTCACTAATATTTTTTGTAAAAATTTAATTTGAACTTAATAGAAATTATAAATTGATCTTATTAAAAATATTTAATATATTTTTCCAAATTCCAGTCACATAATTAGTCAAAATTAATTTAAATTTAATCACGCAGACATGATAAGAAAGTTCGTTTTAAAAGTAAAATTTTTCAACAGTTTCAATTTTTTTATATACAATTTCAATGTGAAATTGATTCCAATGAACTAAATAGAATTAAATTATTTATAATTGATCAAATTTTATTTTAAAACTATGTCAAAATATAATTTATCATGATCAATTATTAAGAAGAAAAGTTATTTTTGAGTAAAAATTCATTATTTTCACAATTAATCAAAAAGATTAAGCTTCTCAGAAAAATACCAAAAAATTACCATAATATAATTTTGGAATTATAATTTAAATAATTATTTTTAATTTTCATATAGAATTTATTAATGTCAAAAAATATAGTATTAAAATTTGTACACTATTAAAAGGTAGGAAAATTGTCTTTATAAAAATATAGCTTTTTTATGTGTAATATTGTGTTTATTCTTATCCTGTGCTTATAAAATATATTTTATGAATGTAAAAAGTATTTTATTGAATATATAACAAATAAATTTCATTAATATATTCCAATAATAAAAATTAATTTAATTTATTATGATAAAACACCTTTGTGGGAATAAAAACATTTTTATTGTATTCAATTGTTTTTATATTAATTTTTAATTAATTGGTAAGCAATGAAATAATTTTAAATTTTTCTAAACTATATATTTTCCTAATTTAGTTAATATTATTCATAATTTTTAATTAAACATCTATTTCATATATTATTATATTAAATAATGGTATTTGAATAATATATTGTTGTTCTGTAAAACAAGGTCATGCGTGTAACGCATGCTATCGAAGAAGCTAATTGTTGCATGTGACTAAATATAACTCAGTATTGTGTGAATTGAAATATATATAATATATTAAATTTATTTAAAATATTAAATATATCATAAATTCTTGATGGTTTTTATTCCTGTTTATATTTAGTATTTTATTTCATACATGCTATTGAATAAAAAGTTATTCTTTTTGAATTTTTGGAGTCTTACATAGAATTACCATTTTATTAATAGGGACACACTCATATAGATTCCAAGTCTCAATCATTTCCACAACATAGTAGAAATCTAAATATATCTATTTTAATATTCTGCACCAATGATATGGTGGCTGGGAAGATTCAAAAAATATTTCAAACCCCCTATAATATTTCCTCTAATTTGAATGATTTTGAACAACCAGTTTCCATGTGATGATAAATTAAAAATTTGTGGGGTACGTACAAATTAAATATATCTCTATATAAGTGTCATTATAATAATATGGAGCATCTGTTTTTGAATAGTGATTTATGGGAATGTTTAAGATATTTATGAAGAAATTTTTTCATGTTGATATTTTCTTTGATAATGGTATGGATTCCTTGTTGAATTCAGTTCTATAGTTTAAGTTGAGTGATCATTTTTCTAAAATTTTTGAGGTTTATTTATATACGATCATCTATTTTTGGGTATACCTATAATGGGGTGATATTTTAGAAAAAAAATCCTTCTTCAGGGATGGTGTTGTTAATTTATTTATGGACACTAAAATAACATCTAATGTAAAAAAAGAGGTCATATGCACAAATATATTTATAAATAAATTATTATTAGAAGTATTAGTGATCCTCATAGGTACATTAAATATATTTTAATAATATTTTTATATATTCCATTCTAGATCATATAGAATGTAGATAGTGAAGAGAGAGGTTTTCCTAGTGTCCCGAGTGGTGGAGGTATTTTCAAAACTATATAGGATTTATGAAATGATGATTTTTTCAATTTCATGTTACATAAACCACACCGGTGGTAGATCTATGGGTAGTAATATATTTTATTATCTTCGTTTTTATATTTTGTTGGAATAGTATTTGGATTGAATGTGATTCCATGTTAGTCGTAGATATTACTATGAAAATGGATCGATACATGGTTTGGATAATACCACCACAATGTCTACAGCGTCTGAAATCTCTTTATGGAAATAAAATTATTATTAGCCATATTTATAGGGAAACAAACCAGGTAGTCAGTTCTATTTCAAATAATGTGGTTAGTGATCAAAGTTCAATGTGGTCCCTTTATGTTCTTATTTTTTGTATGGGGATTGTTGACATAGATGCTTAGGGTGTCATATATACTCATCTATATGCCTCAAGCTTATAAAACCATTTCATACATTCATTAATAAGTATTAAAAAATGATAATACTCTTGACCCATTATTTTTCAGATTATTTTTTTTAGATTATTATTTTATTATTATTTAATATATTTTTTTCAAATTGAAATTTTTATTATATATAATTATTTAGGACTATGTGCATGTTATAAATATTTTGAGCCCTATATTTTTACTTGGCCTAAAATGGTGTAGGTTATCTCTTTGTTTGATAGATGCCCTATGTAACAACCCATGTACTTATAAAATAATTTGTTTTCATTGTGGAATTAAATAGATAAATTCATTGTAAATATATAATAAAATGGGTGGTATTTATAAAAATTCAAAAATATATACAAATAGAATTGTAACTCCACCTATGAATGAATAAATATAATTTATGTATCTTATATATGAAATTATAATATATTTATATCATGGAATAAGTAAATAAATATTTTGAAAATGACAAATTAACTGTTGGTATTTTTGTGACACATAAATTTTAATTTAAAATATTATAATTATTATAATGATTTTAAGAAAACCTTAACTTTATAAAATACATAATAAATTGATATTTTATTGTATTATTATTATAATATAATTTTAGGAGACCTTGATTAATTTTTCATGGTGTTATAAAATTTGTTATATTTTTAAAATTTGTATTTTTGGAATAAATTATGATTTTAATTAAAGATTAAATTTATTATATTTATTTAATTATTTTTATAAAATGGAGTTTATTTTGGAATTTTTCATGTCAAAAAATGGTTAGGGGGAATTTTTGGTATTTTTCTAAAACACATGAATTTTTAGTGAATAGTAAAATATGGTAATTTACAGTACTTAACAAATACATGATTTATTGGGTCTAGAATGATGTTTGGATGATGTAAGGACATAATATTGAACTCCCTTTAATTATTTTATATATTTAGTGATAATTATCAATCATTTAATATTCTTGAGAAAAAAATATTAAACTAATAAACAAAATAATCAAAAAACACCCCTCCCTTCCACTATAAATATCACCCCTCACCCCCTCTTCTCCTCATGACTCAAAGCCTTGTGTCATGATTAGTTTCTACCAAATCCACTTACCAAGACACATAAACTTGTTTAATACCTAAATGTCTCACCAAATGTCCAAAACCAAGTACCTTAAGGAGGTTCTCAAAGAAGAGAATTCAAGAGGTAAAATCCTCTTTCATTTTATTTTATTTTATTTTAAATTTATTTTCTTCTATTATTATCTCCTCACATACCCTTATCCATGTAGAATTATATCACTAGTATGTTATATATACTATAATTTTATCATGTTTATGGAAAAATTAATCATGAAACTCCTACTCATCTCCATTTTATTGTAGAAATGAGAACATCGTTTGTGATGGGTCGATTTAATGCCATTGTGGATGATACATGTTCATTTACCATTTCCACCTTCAAGGATGGTCTTAAAACCATTTTTATGTTTATATAATATTTTATTATTCATATTATAAGTTATTTAATTTTCTATAACCAATATATAGATATGATATTGAATAAAATGATATATGGTCATGATATTCAAAAAACCCGCTAATATAAAATAATTCATTTTCATTAATGTTTTATCTAACCATTCATCCTCGTATCAGAAAAAAAATGATATATGGTATCATTTAAATTTTGGGAAACATATTATTACCATTTCATTACACTTCTGGATTTTTTCTTCCATTCGATAAGAAAATCCATAATGGACCAACCATAGAAACCATGAAATAAATACACCTGAAAGAATGAAAATAAAAACATATTATTAATAAATGGGTGGAAATATGTTACAATAAGAGAATATATTTAATTATAAATATGAATATGGTTCTTTAATATATTCATAACACTCTTTTAACAATTATACATTATATTTGAACTTTTTTAAATTAAGATGAACTCGAGGTAAGGGACATTTCTTTTAAAATAAACTTTTAAACAAAATTCTGAAAAAATACAATAAGAATGTTTTTATATTGAAATTAGTATTATTTTCTTATTATTTTCTAGTTCATTGTAATTATTTATGATGAAGTTTGGTACATATATCTCTCTCCAATGTAGTGGGTGTGTTTATGTTAGATATCGTCCATGTGGTTACTCCAAGTGTAACTATGATGCATACATTATAGGGTAGCCATGAGGGTTATATTATAAGGTAGCCAAAAGGGTTAAACTATATGGTTATAGTGGGCATTAGAAATCATATTTTATCCAAGAGGGTTTCAATCTTAATTAACGAATTCCCCAAGTTGCCTTTTGGGTTTTATTTATGTTTTCTATGTTTTATGGAATATCTTTTTAAAAAAAGTGTATCATATTTTATGGGTTAGAAGTGTTTATTTGTGAAAACTATTTCATATGATTATAAGTATTCATGGACTAATGATTTCTTTCATTTTTTATATCCTTTACTTAGATTTTTTTTCATATCACATGTTTTGAAAAAATCACAATGATTAAGGATGGGTAAGAGAAATGAAGAATCCAAGATGATTGTTGTGATGATTTTTCATGGAAGGATTTCATGTTTTATTAAAAAATGTATTATTATAAAGAGATGGATATTGTTTTAATAGTACCCACCAATTATGTCAGTGATTTTATATTTATGAATTATTTCTTAATTCATTAAACTCTAACCGGAAAAGATCTTTGGGAATTTAATAAGTGTATACTAGTTGAATTAACAATATTATGTAAGGTTTAGGCCAAGTCTTTATAGCCTAGACCAGTTAGGTTCCTTGGTTGTGTGTGTAGTTTCGATTTCTTATACCTCAAGTTGTTTTTTGTTGTTTTTTATTGTTTTTATTATTATTTTTATTTTTATTTTTATTATTACTAATACTACCATTACTACTACAACAGTAATCGAGGTGGTGCTTGGGGGGTATTAGACCTTATTGGAAATCCTTGAGGTCAGGGTTTCAACCCCTATTGACCCCCATTTATGGGTTATTTCCATGGAACTGTAACAAATATTATAGCACTATATTTTATGTATATTTTAGTAGAGAGGGTGTTGTAGAAGGGTTTCTAGAATTCGTGAACTATACCAAGAATGTGTAATGTAACAGTATTACCATTAACTGAGATGTGACTTTAGGGAACTTTTCAATGACCTATGGGGCATAAGAGGCTTTGAACTCATTAAAAACTGGGCTTTTAGAACACTCTATCATAGTAGAACCTATGGGATATCAAAATTTTAATAAGGGATAGTTAAATGGGCGGACAATACTTTGGGGGAGGTGTGTAGTTTGACATGACTATCCCTTGAGTGCATATGTGTTTTTTTTCTTTTTAATATCTTGAACCATATAAGAAACTTTTATTATTCTTACTACCAACACCACCACTACTACTATTAAAAAATTACAATAATAATAATAATATTATTATTATTATTTTCTACATGCAAAGGTGTGTGCTAGTGGAAACTGTGAGTCCCTTCATTAACTATAGTTATGGGTTGAAGTCCTATCATTAGTGGATATATGAATTATTAGTAAAAATAGTAATATCCAATATATTTACTTTAGATTGATTTTCATTAATCGGTGAGTGTTTATTGAACCCACTTTTAAAACCAAGAATTGGTGCAAGTTGTTCAGGAGGCGTGGGGTTTGGGTGCACATCCTAGGGTCAAGCCTCGAGATTTTATTATTTCTCTATCTTTTAACCTAAACTTTTTATTAATAATAATATTATAATTATTATTTTATCACCCATTAGCATAGTGGTTTAGATGGTGATTGGCATCCCAAGGGTCTGGGCCCAAAATTAATAGTGGGAATTCGCTGAGTTGTTATAACATGCATTATATCATACATTGAAGCCAGTGTTGTATAGGCCTGAATTCAGTGGGGATATTGTAGATGCATTACATTCATGTACTATTTCAGTATATTGTAATAGGTAGTTGATATTTTAATTATTGGGCATTGTACTTTAGGATTTTGGTTGTTTCTAGAAGTGTGTGGGTTAGGCCTTTAGGGGTTGATGGTGTTTTTACTCAATTGGTCTCTATGGTTGTGTGTGTGTCATCGTTATGATTTTATCCCAAAATAATTATAGTAATAATCATCTTCATCATTTTTTAGTTCACCTTTAGGCACACACTAGATTTAAAATAAAATACATATAAAAAAACATTCATCATCTGTATCTTAAGCCGCAATAAACCCTAGTTCCAAAATTCTTTTTTGGTTCAAATCCTTGATAGCTCATTTTATTTAGTGTCATAATGACACACAATATCCTCACACCTTAGCCTCACACCTTTGTAAGTAGTGCTTGGCCAAAAACCTTATTGATATATTTTTTTATTTTTGTTTTAGATTTTTTTAAATATATTTATATTTTTAATATTTATAAAAATTGGATTTAAGATTCTTCATGATCTTTCAAACATATTTCATTGATAATGAAGTGTAAATGGGGTTCACTCTTCATCAACATCTAAAATGGAATCATGAACCTTGTACATGCTTCCTATGAAAATCTCAAATAGGATGCAAAAATGGGGTTTATGCTTCCCACTGGAGAAAAATTAAAATATCAGAACCCTTCCCCTTTATTCAATCCCCCCACTATAACTTAATATAAAATATCTAAAAAATTGGTTTCTCAATTTCTAAAGATATTATTTGCAGCATTTGACAAAGTAAAATTATGTTATCAATTTTTTTTTAAAATTGTGTTTATTATTTTGGTTTCATGATTTATTTATTTAAATATTATGATTTTTTTGAACGTATAGTTTAATTTATATTTTAATTATTTGATTTAGACAGTTGAATTAGTTATGAAATTTAACTATGATGTTAATATAATTTAAATTCTGTTGAATTAAAAGTAATTTGGTATATAATAATATTAATTAGATTTATAAAATTATAATTTTTTATAAGAAATGTATATATATATATCAGTATTTCAGATTATGAATAATTATATTTGATTATATTTATATATAAATATAATGTTATATATTATATTAAAATTAAAATAAATTATTATAATATATTATTAGATAAATTAAATAATTATATATAAATATTTTCTTAAAATTAGATTACATATAATATTTTATAAAAAAATTTATTACCCTCATTCGAATATAATTATATATATGTTAAATTATTTATTATATTAAAATTTATTAAATAGTATTAAATATATGTATAAATGGTATTATTATTGTTAATAAAATTAATTTTTTTACAATTAATAATAACTTTTAAAAAATTATAATTATAAGTAATAAATATTCTGTGTAATTTCATTTAAAAAAAATTATTTAAATTTTAGAAAATATAACTACTTATAAGAAATTATATATACATATATAATTATATTAATTTGTTTTTTTTTAATTAAAATAAGGTGACAATATATTATTGGTTATATAAATATAAATAATGTTATTTTTTAATTGCATTAAAAAAATTCTATTAATAATATTTTTCTAAAAAACGTTATATACATGTAATATTATGGGTAGTTATATGTAAAATAGTATTTGTTATATTTAGGAAATTATAATTTGTTACAAATTTTTTTTATAATTATAATTTAGAATATTAATAGTTATATTTGGTGATATTTATATGTATATATATTATAATATATTATATTTAAATTAAAATAAATTTACTCTATGCATAACATAATAGATTTTCATAAAAATATAGTATGATTATTGAGTGATGATAGATCTTGATATGATCAACCCATTAATGATTGTAATCAAAAGTGTAATTATATTGTATGTGGTTTTATAATTTTAAATAACTGTGTTTTCATTCTTTATTGATGGAATGTGTATCATCCCTCTCTCTGAGAATTTAATGGTCTATGTGTTTATAGTAAAATATTATTTATCTGGTACCCCTATAACTTCTCACTTTCATCTGAATATTATTATAATAAAATTATTCTTTTCCTAAGGGGTTGATGTTCGTTGTTGGATTTACAAACAATGAATTAAAGGATATTTATGCATACTAAAGTCTATGATAATGGAGGCTCCAAAATTATCCCCTGGGTTATAGTTGTTTTATTTACTAATGAAAAAAATCTATAGAAAAAGTCTTAAAATCATGTAATAATTTTTTTAAATGTCATATGATTAAAAAATGATATGTATTTCATGATTACCAAGAGATATATATAATTTTTTTTTAAATTTTATTTCTACCTAATCATGTATGAATCCATATATTACAATATTTAACTAATTTATAATGAATAGGGATTTAGATATAGTCTACTAACAGTAAAAGTGGTTAACCTTCTTGATGGTTTTATATTGGAAGATGTTCATATGATGATTTGGTGTCTCCTAAAAATGAGATCTGATTAAGAAATTACATCAATCACATATCTATATCTTTAATATTTTGATTGTATATGCCACAATGAATATCCTATTTCTGATTATGATAATTGGGTGGAAGTATCATTATTGCTATGGAAATAGTGGAGTAATGTTCTAATAGAATTATATGTCAACATTTCAGTTATTAATGTGGTGTGTCCTAATAATATAGAATCTGGTTATGGGAAATATTTTGAAGTCGGTCCTTTAAAAAATTATCATTCATTTTATTCTCATATGAATATAGTAATAGAAACAAATTATGAAGATGATTATCATAATAAAGATAGAATTATAGGAGACATCTTTATTGACACTTATAATTTAACTAATGTGACTTTCTCTAATGAGGAATTATCTCATGATGTTAGTGGAGATAATGTTTGTGAGGAAGGTTTTTGTAATGAACCTTTTTATGATCCTTTAATAGAGTGTAAAGAATCGATGAGTGGTAACCAACCTCTCTTATTGACTTCCTTAGTAAAGGTAATGTCACATGCACATGATTTTGATTGGGTGTTATTATACTTAGTATTGAATTCCTAGGGATGTTAGGTAACACATCATCTATAACTAGTAAAACATTATATACTAGATAAGATTTTGTAACTATAAGTGAGTAGAAAATTTTTTCTAATAAATAAAACATAGAGTGACATTTTTAATTTTTGGTTTCTAAATCCTATAAGAAAAAATACAACATTCGGTGTGAAAATGAGGATTTGATTGTAAATTTCACATGTGTGAAATATGTGGTAACTTTTTTTCATGTTTGATGATATCTAAGTTGGAAGGCCCACATACTTGTATGTACCCAACACTATCATAGGATCATTCCATGCTAGATTCACAGTTTATATCATGTGCTATAATTGAGATGATATGAACTTATTAGGATTTTCATGAGTAAGTCATTCAGGAATTAGTGGAAAATTTATTTAACTATAGAATTTATTATGCCAAATCTTGTAAGGTAAATTGAAAGGAAATGTTAAATTTATGGTGATTGGGATAAAGATTATATAGTTTTTCTCAAAATAATGGGATTGTTTTATCACAAAAATCAGGTATTTATCATCTTGGAACTATTGAGTATATATCTAATGATAATAAGGGTGATCAAATAATGAATAATTTTCATAGGCTACACTTGGTATTCAGGATGTTTATCAACACATTTTTTTATAGTGAATAATTCATTTAAGTTGATGTCTCATTTCTTTATAGAAATTATATATGTGAATTACTCATTTATTTCTCATAGTATGGTAATCATTCCCCTCTTCCCCTAGAATTGTCTATTATGGAAAATAAGAACTTTGAATTATGGATTTGGTTCTAGGTTTTTATAGGACTGTATGTTAAAAAAATTTGAGAATTTTTATTGATATTTTATCTCCATAGAGTGATTATAGAGATTGTTAATAATGGTGATTTTTCATGGATAGAACCAATGGGTTATCATCAATGTTACATCAGAAATATTTTTAGTAATGTCTATAAGAATTTCAAATATGAGTTAATAAAGATTTTGATCATAAAATTGTGTATGTTTATTTAAACTAATTTATATTTGAATATTTATTTATTTATTTTAATGAAATAATGACTTCTTCTTCTAGTGTATGAAATTAAACATGAAAGATTTGATGGATGTTTTGACCAAATTAAAAGGTCCCATCAATCACCAGCTTATTGGATCCCTTATAGAGATATGGATGTCAAAGACATATACTTTTCATTTGCTAAAGGGATAGATAAAAATCACTCTCGATGATATCTCTCTTATGCTAGGAATACCTATTGAGGGGGAAGATATGATAGGTTGTGTTGGTGTGATTTATTTAATGTAGCTCATATTCTATTGAGAATTGTGTTCTAGAATGGTGGTAAGTTTGGTATCTCTAGTCAGCTTTGCATGTCATGTATAAATCAACACTTCACTTATTTTTTAGATGATGACAAAAATATCACTAAACTTAAATTTTCATGTGCATATATTTTGAGATTTATTGGAGGAACAATATTCATTGATCATTCTACTATATTTTTTCATCTGATGTATTATCTGTTACTTGTGGACCAAGACAAGACATTGTGGTACAGTTATGGGTATTCATGTATTTCTTTTACACAAAGATCATTATGCAGGACATGTGGAATAAGATATATATTATATGATTCATTTTTATTATTTAGATGTGTGTATGGGTTCTCATCTCTCGATTCAATCTACATGTTCACACACCATTGGTTGTTGAAATTTTATAGGAATTCCCATGTAGAAAATGGTATGATTTTCCATATATGAAAATCAAATTTGTAAATTTTTACTATGAAAAAATAACTAAATTTTTTTAACTACCTGTTGAGTCAAACCCATATACATACAGATATAGAATGTTATGTTGTCCAAATATATAAAATTATGTTGGATAGTCTTCAACCAAATGGTGTACATGATTCTTAATTATATATGAAAATTATAATTTTTTGGTTTTCATTATTTCATTTATTAATTATATTTTCATTTTTTTGATATTTCACATTCCATGGATGGAATATGTTGTGAATTACCTCCAAATTATACTACCATAATGTATGAATATGCTTACTGGCCACACATGCATTGTTTCTATAAATCATTTGAACATTTTTTATTAGCGTTGTTCTATGGTATTATGAGGTATTTTAGTTTTCCTCATCCCATCCTCACACAACCCAGTTAGTTTTCTTTAGTTCATTCCCTAAATATGGTAGGTAATGAAGATCTTAACTAGAGGTGATATCATAGATGATATATTGATATATGGGAGAGATGTCATGAGTCGTGATTTTAAGGGGAAATCGCATTACTTTTGAATATATCTTGTTAGTTTGATTATGGGACCTGGAACCACAGGAACTCATTGATATATATTACGTGACATGTATGTTGATATCATAAATTTGAAATTATTATTCTTTTAACTTTTTAAAAAAATTATTTATTAAATTTAGTTAACTATAATTTTTTGTAGGATTCTTGCATCATACACATCATTCATATGTCATATCCTATAGAGGGAACAATATCTGAACATACCAATTTTAACAGAGTAGTGATAGAGAATCATTTCCCCATGGATGAAATTTATCATTGGATTTTCATTTATTAGTTACACAATTCTACGGGAGATGATCCAAATATATATGTTCTAGAGGGTGATGAACCTATTATGGATGATCCACATGATGGTGTTGAAAATAAGGATCATGTACTGCATGATTAGTTTGATTCTAATCCACATCCCATAACATACAATCCACAACCACATGATATCCCTACAGAGATCTATAATACATATTTTAGTGATTCTGCTTCATTATCCATTATATTTTCAATTTATAGTGTAGTGATTACTAGTTAGTATAGTGCCTCTCAATCGATATTTTACTGCATTCAAGTGACACCCATTACACATTATCTAGATTCTTCATATGTGGGAGAAAGTTTTGTCCATCAGTGATTTTTTATCTAGCCAGTGTAGGTTATAGATTGGGAGACTTTTTGATGATGGGGGTACTGGTAGATATAGGATTACCGATAGTACATTGGGATTCCAAAGGGTGTGACTATATCGGGTAACATGTGATGTTGGTGGCATAGGGAATTGACAACGAGAAAATCCTGGTGATGACGTGTAGACATTGGCACCCCCAATGATGGAAATCGGGGATGACCTCAATCGTATGAGAAATGATTCCAAAAAGTCATGATGATTTCCTCAAGAGAATGATTTTTGACAAAAAACAATTATCGGTGCTTCATCAAAGATGATGGACTTAGGTTATGTGTTGTCATCCATCTTTAATAATGCATTCAGGTGAATGTGGTCTTCAGGGTTGATAGCTATCGAGCACCATCATGTTTAATTCAGCCGATATGGTTCCAATTCTCTTTATTATGGTCCCTTAGGACAATATCATTTGGGGTGGTCATGCATCATAGGGGTCTTCGGGCCCCATTTATCTTTTTCAGTTAGGGATTTTGTTTTGTTTATCTTGGGGGTGGCAAAGGTTTTCTACTTTTTTTGGTCATTCTTTCCATGTCACATCTTTTCAATAATGGTTTCTACATTTCAATTTTCTGTAATAAATTTTAGGAATTAATATACTCAAATATTGAACCTTCCTAGAATATTATAATTAGTTAACATAATTTTTAATTAGTAACCATATTTTAATTATTAAGAAATATTTAATATTTTCTTGAAAATTATTCAAAACCCCATTATTTGAAATTTATATTAATTATATTTCTTATCACTAATTATTTAAATGATATTAATTAATTAATTAATTAATAATAATTATATTATTAAAAATACAATTAAAAATACAACATTGAAAATCATATTAATGATATAAATAATTATTATTATTATACTGAGTATTTTTTGTTACATTTGTAATTATATAATTAATATTTCATAATATAATTAATTATTAATATTTACATTATATTATTATTAATTATCTTTATAATTATTTTATCATGCATTACGAAAACATTAGCAGTAATTAATTATATAATCAGGAAATTTCAGGTACCATGTGTACTCTGACCTCACAAATATTATTGAAAATTAAAATTCATAATGAGTGTCATGTAAACATGTGGAAAAAAAAGTACCACCAAACCAGAAAAGTGGAAAAATAGTGACACGCACAAGAATATGAAAATGGTCTAAAGACCCACAAAATAAGGATCATAGGCCCATTTAAAGCAAAAAAACCATAATAAAAAGATCGATGACCCATATGAGACCGAACCAAAGCCTAAAGAAAAGAAACCATGATAGCCCTAACACCCCTCCCACCATCTGGATCCAGAGAAAAAACACCACACATACATCAAAAAGTAATAAACAGCAACTTTTAGCCAGCCTGTACCCATTTCCACTCCCAAGTTTATCCCACCCCACATTCTGAGGTCAACACCCAGCAGCGTCTCGTCATGTGATCATTACCATCGCCTTGTTAGTGCACTGCCAACATCTAACTCCATCCTGCTATAGGTCAGGATCCCTATGTCACTGGTTAGAGCTCCACTACATCCCGAGATCACCAGACTACTTCTAACACCTGAGGTCATCACCAGAGATCATTTCCTTATACAACCTACTCTACTAAAGGTCCCCAGATACTATCTCCAAATATTCTCTGATGGAGGTCCCCAACTGTCGTCACCCACAAGCTGGTTTAGTTGTTTGTCCAAACAAACAAATTTACATTTCCTTAACTACATCATCATCACCCGTGCATCATCACTAATGGATGAATTTTTAGATGTCAGATCCAAAATTGTTGTCATCGGGATCCAATACCTATTGAGATCATTATCATCCTATCACTGGCCTTACACCCTTCGATGTAGCCCACACCTGAAATCCAACCATCCATATGGTGGGCTGCCAGTTGTCAAGGTCATCATTTCCCCCAAATCTCCAAACATCATGACATGTCAAGGTCATCCCAAAACCATCACATCAACATAACCAGACCTCCATCCCCACCAATGAGTGGGGAAAATCCACATCTCGCCTTTAAAAATCAATGGTGAAGAAACTCCCACAGACCACCTCCTCACCGTTCGCACATCATGATGTCGCTAAAGGCCCCCATAATCATGGGATGCATATCACTACTGCCTTAACATGTTGATCAAGCCTCATAGGTCCACATAAGTTGTCTAGTTTCACCCATTTCATCATCTCTTTCAGATTCCACTTGATGACGCTTGAAGTCACAAGCTGCGAACCTCAAAAAATGTCCAACTATATCCTTTTGGAAGATTTTTATTGAACAACCGAAGCAATTTCGATTATAATCAAGAGAGGGAGTCTCTCCATTATGGATATATAATCTCTCCATCCATAATTAAATATATATATTGATCGATAATAAATAATATAATGAGAAATTAATAATTCTATTATGTATTAATATATTTGTAATAATTACAATAAAAAATATTAGAAATATATTAATTAATATCTGTTAATATATTATATTACATATTTATAATTAATAACTATAAAAAAATATTATTAATTAATAATTAACCATAACCATATTATATTTCATGTTTCAATTAAGAAGTATTAAAAAATATATATTATTAATTATTTTTTATAATTAATTTTTTATTAATAACAAATCATAATAAATATATTAATTTTACATTAATGAATTAGTTTTATAAAATTATTTAATTATATATTATAGGTGATTAGGGGTCCTGATTCATTCACTGAATGAATTATGCATGAATCGCATTCACACTTCTTTATCGAAGTAAGATGCATGAATGAGGTTCAGACATTTTGCAGCCTATTTTGATAAATATAAAAAACCTAAACATATTTAAAAAATTTGAAATTCAAAAACCTAAATTAAAAAACTCATATTATTGTATACCATCTACCTCAACTTTACTATCCATCCTCATTATTTTCCTTCCTCCCACAGATCATGCTTCATTCCTCTATAGATCATCCTTCCTCCTTCATCGCCAATGAAACATTCATCATAGTGTAGATAATAAGGTGGAAGCACATGCAAAAGGTATGCAGAAATTTATATTGTTTTTGTGATAAATAGTGGTTTGTGGGAGTCAAAAGAGTGCATGTTGATTGTTTATTAAGATTAAGTGATCAATAATGATGCAGTATCTTCACATGATGAGTGTTGAGCCTAGATTGGTGATTATTTTTATTAAATAATCATATTTTTTGCATTATTTGATCCTTAATATTAACTGTACATTTTGATAGTTATGTTGGAGTAAATATTTTATTGTGGGATGTGAACTAAATAGGTTGATTATAATATAATTATTTTTATTTTTATTTTTTATTTGATTTATCTACTAGTTAAATCTATGCATTTGGATTGTAGTATGCTCAATTAAATTTTGATTAAAAATTATATACAATGTTAAATATGAAATTTTTTTGGATTTTTAATTTATGTGATAACTAATAAGGGAATAACATTAACCTATTTTTGAAGAACAACATTTCAAAAAACCCAGGGAATCATAAAATCATAATGAATTGTCACATTGATAATATCATTGGAAATATAGATCAATCAGTTAGAAAATATAAGTTAATTTAGAAATGAATATGAACATTTTTCATTCCTAACCTAGTTCAATCATAAAACAACTAATTAGGATTTACGTTATGGAGATTAGATATGGGCAGTGCAGGATGAACTCAATGAATTTAACAGGAACAAACATCGAACTTTGGTAGAAAATCCTAATGATTTTCCTGCAATTGGAGTAAAATTGGTTTTCCATAATAATTGTGATAAAAATAGAATAATTTTAAGAAATAAAGAATGATTTTTTTTTAAATAATATAACCAACATTAAGGAATAGTCTATAGAAAATTGTTCCCATTATTAAGACTTTAATATATTACTATAATTTTATCATATGCAATATTCAGAAATTTAAAACATTATCAAATGGATTTGAAGTGTTGTTTTCTTAATGTATATGTACCATTAGATTTTTATATATAACAACCACTTGGTTTAAAAAACACTATAATTGTTTTGAACTTACTAGGGCCTCCTATGAACATAAAAAACCCCAAGAGCTTATTATGACACGCTTATTGGATTCTTTCTTCTAAAAAATTTGGTTAAGGGGTTGTGGATCCAACTTTTTAAATTTAAAAATGTTTTTTAAATAAACAAACCTTATTTAAATTTTTTTCTAGGACATTGAATTTCCTACAACTCAAAAATAAATTTCCAATTCCTCTTCAAATCTAATGAAATATAAGTTTGAAATGAACATAAGGTGTGTACATACATTTTGGCTTAGTATTCAAATTTCCCAAAAACCAGAAGTTTTTTTATCTCAAAAAAAATATATAAAATATTTACATAAAAGTTATGAAAATTCTAAGAGAATTTTTACCCCCATTAAAAACTCATAAAATTAGATTTGTATGAATCCAAGAATCCATAAGGTCAAACTCTTTTTAGAGAAACGATTAGAATCTTACAATATCTTACATCTATTTGAATAGATTTATTGTTTTTTTACTCTTATATTTGATAGTTCATCCTAATCCTAAATAATCCCATTTTAAAGTTGTAAATATAATTTTTTATTACCTTAAAAAAATTATAAACCATATATAATTTTATTCTTCTGGATATGATTTCAAATTCAAAGGTTTTTTAGATACTTCCATTGGTGGATGTATAATTGATAAAAAAAATTAAATCTGAATATTTTCATTTTTTAAGCTAGGATTTTGAATCTTATTCTTGTAAAAACAATAATCTGTATAATTTTCCATTGAAAAGGGTGAATATGTAGCAGATAAAATTTGTTATCCTCATGTATTATTGATGCAACACACACTCCAAATTTTTTGCATTTGTTTTAGTAGAAATAATATTTTTTATATATCACATGTTCTATAAATATATGTAAATACACAGCACATCACTCATGAATCATTATTTAATATATAAGAAACTATTTCCATTAAGATCACACAAGAAAAGATATATTCTTTTACAACTCATCAGACCGTAAGACCAATGTTTTGATAGCTTTAAAAAACCTCTGAATTCCAATAAATTTTAATATATTAAACAAAATATTTTAATGGTCATTATAATATGATCATTTATCTACTTATTATTTAACTATATTCTTATAGGAAAAATCTCCTTTAAAAATTGGAAGAAATGATTATTTCTATGTTGTGAAAAATTTTCTCAATTTTTTTTAAAAAAATCGGTAAAAGGTTTTTTTGAAAATTTTTAAAGAAATATTTTTAAAAATATAATATGTTTCAACTGATTTAGACCCTTATGAGATTTCATCTAATAAAATTTTTCTTTTTCTGCAAAACAAAATTGTTCATATTACCATAAAAACTTTTCTAATAATGCTTATAATTTCTTTCATCAAGTGGTAAATTTTTCAATTTTTTATTTTAAATATTTATCTTTTTTTATATTTTTTCTGTTTGGTTTATAATTGTTTTGTAAAATTTTCTTTGTAAAATTTTTCTAAAAAGAGCATTTTATCACAAAATAAAAATTTATAAAACTTATAAAAAAATATAAAAAAACTTCAAGAGTTTATATATTATTTTCATATTTTTAGAAACATTATCATCTATAGAAATTTTCGGGTGATTGAATAAAAGACATTGGATTTGAGGAATTTTTTCTAACTCTCTCTTTATATATATATATATATAAGAGTTTTGGTTTATCACTCTCTCGTTGCTACTTTCTTTTCTAGGAGATCGCTTATTTCTCTTCCTTTCCTCCATCTGATTATTTCTTGTTTGTTCGTTTCATTTTCAATATTGACTAATATGAATTCAAGGAATCCTCAGGTTTCTTTACCAAAACATATGTAATAAAGAAAATTTTAAAACAAATAAAATTATTTTATCAATATTATTAAATGTAAACATATGTAATCATTTTTCAAGGTTTAGAATCACTAACTATTTTCAAATAATATTTCAACTTTCACTTTCCTAAAATCATTTAAAAATTATATATTTTATATGAAAAAAATGAAATTGAATGTTTAAATAATGTTTTATTTACTATTTTGGGGGAATATTATATCCTAAACATAAAATAAGTAAATTATCAAGAAAAAATTACATTAGAAGGAGAATAAATCATTATAACCCACATGTTTCTTAAGAATATTAGAAGTTTTGAGAAATCTCACGATGAAAAAACTCAGTTTTCATTGAATGACGAATTAAAGAAAGTAACATATTTATCATCATATATGATAATAGATTCCCTCTAGATTTAAAACTATCTAATTTAGAGGAAAGGATATAGATATATCTTAAAGTTTCTAGACATTTATTTGTCAGACATCCTATGTAATATGAGAATATTCAAAATCATGATCTTCATGTTCAGTTGCATTAAAGAAGTAAAGGATGGGTCACTATAGTTGAAGATTCTTCATAACCAAATATTTTTCAATAATATTTTGGTAAACAGTATAAAGGAATAAAATATTAAGAATGTGTCGGTTTTTTCTAAGAAAACGCTTTTTATTTTGAACAGGAAACTAAAAAAATAAAGCATATGCTTCTTTTAGCTTTATAAGGGTTTATTGAAAAATATAACAATGGTTACTCTATTAATGAAGTTGAACATATAATGGTAAATATTTTTGGAAAGATAAATTTATTTTGAAATCTATTTATATAATAATAAATAAAGAAGTAAAATGTCTGATGATACATTTTATACATTTATTAAAAAAAGGTAAAAAAAAGATGATATATCATTATTTGGTATAGATGCAGAAGAATATTTTTTCTCTCTGAGTAGTCTAATAATAAACACAAATATGAATATAATAAAAGGTGGCAATAATAAAAATAAGAAAATAAAAAATTACTAAATACTTCATAAATGGAATTGAAAAAATTCATTTAATAATTGAAGTTGCGACCAAGGAAGATACTCCTTAGTCTATTCATCCTTTATTCGTTCAACTCGATGAACCTTTATTTATTTATCCAAAATAACAACTAAATATGGTTTTTGTTCAACCACTTTCCATTCAAAATGATAAATTTAAGGATGTTATTATTGATTAAATTCAATAAAAATAAGTTGTTGGAGAATATATGAAAATAAATAATGAACCCTATCATCTAAACAAATTGTCTCTTGTACCAAGGAAGGGAAAATATTAGAAGAATACTAATGTTTTTTAAGAATTTAAAATTAATTTAGATATATAAGATATTTAATTTGAAACCTCAATATCTTTACCTTCCCAGTAACTAAAAGATGATTCTCAGAGTGATCCAAATAAAGAGAAAACATCATATGATGATGATGATAAAGAATCAATAAAAAATCATCGAAAAAATAATTTTACAACAAAGAATCTGATATTATGTAGATTTCAAAAACTAACATTTTGGAAAGATAAGAACCTATACCTTCAAGACAAATATCTCCTTTTGTACTGAAATTGTTGAGTGATTTTATCGATTCATATCCAGGTACAAGGATAAAGATAATTGAAATGAAATAAATTTTTTGAATGAAGTTATCAATAGGTTCAAAGGAATAATTTTTATATTTTGGGACATTCAATATCATTTAAAGTATACATATGGAAAATTTTATTTATTGGAAAACATGGGTTCAATGAAACAACTTGTCAAAATAGTTATCCAAAATTATGTAAAGTTAATAGACTTAAAAGAATAATCTAAGGTAGAATAAATAAAGATAAAAATATTCATCAAGTGAATTAAGAATGTAGAGGGTGATACAATGTTTTTAAAGGTATAATTTGATGGAATAAAATGATAAAAAATCAGTTTCAATGCTTTCCACCAGTATCAATCATTATGTTTGTGAATATGCGAGGGTTTTTAATGATATCAAATATCTCATGATACAAAAAGTTTATGATATTTAAAATAAGGGTGAAAATAATTATGTTTTAGATAAGTAGTAAATATAAATTCTTTAGTTGTATACTCTCAAAAAAATCAAGAGGATTATTAGAAGAATTAGTAAGATCGTAATATATAAATGGAAATCAAAGAACTTTTAATGAAAGACTGGTAGTATTTTTTCTTGAACTATTTGAATTATTTTTAATAATAAAACACAAACAAAATGGATGTATGGCTTGAATGGATATTTTTTCCCATACATTTCGATGAATATTTTTTCCAATATTCTTCGATAAATTTATTTCTTATATTGTTGAATAATTTTTTTTCATGAATGGATTTTTATTTTTATATCAATTGTTTCATGTAAAATATTCCAATAATATTTAAAGAAACAATTTATATCTACTATTAATCAATTTTAAAATCACTAAGGTCTAGAAAAGGACTAAAAATTCAAGAGAATTTTTTAATAGAAAGGATATAAAATTTCAGAAAAATGGATATAAAGGATTAAATTTTTAACATTTCACGAAAAATAGAAAAGGATCTATATCCTTTAAATTATTTAGAACAATGGGAGTAACTTTTTTTAAAAAATTTGGTTTTCCTCATTAAAATTTTAGTATTTTTCTTTTCAAATAATGCGATATTATTAAGTTGAAATAATTTATTCTACATTTTATAACATTACTTTGGAATATCAAAATATACTTCATTATAAACTTTATTATTTATAAATTTCTACTTTCCATAATCTTGAGATATTTTTGTAGGAATGTTAATTGTTTTACCAAATGGAGAATGTCATTTCCAAGGGAATCTTTTTTATGTTTTCTAAAAGGAGGATATCTGATGGAACTTCCTTACCAGACAAACATGTATATTATACATTAAATGTAAGTATATAATGTTCATTATATGGAGGTTTATAAATTCTAGTAGATGGTTTATATTGGATTCTAGTATATAATATTTTACCAAGACTACTGAACATAATTTATCAGAATGATGTAGAAATGTCTAATGAATAAAAAATGACTAAACCCACTGGGAGAAAAACTTCATACATTACCATGGATGATAAATCTTCATTCTTCTAGAATAAACCTTTATACACTGTATTTGTGTAAACCATGATGTCCATTATATAGATATGTTGTACAGAACCTTTCCAAGTGATGAAGGATTTCATGTAATACCTTTAAATACACCTCTTAGAAATGCAGAATATTACTGTAGGATATATTCTTATAAATAAATAATCATTCGAATAAGATAAATATTTTACAACTTTGTTTATCTAAATTCAGTGTGTTGTTTTAGTAGAATCTTCTTACTTGAGAGGGATTTACTTTAACATTGAGAGAAATATTTCTATAAGAACATGTTGTGTGATTATTATGTAAATTCATTATGAAATTTTTATTTTTTAAATACGGTTCCCAATCTAGTTTGATCAAAAGATTTCATTGCAAATGAAGATAGTGGATATTCTGATTAGATTCATCAAGGTTTATTGAGGCTAGTTAAATAGTGGATATGTGAGATATTTGTTATTAATTACATTCATGGATATCAAGGAATATCCAATAATATGGGGAATATTATGGATAGTTTATCCCAAAGTAATTTAATCCCTTAAAACCAACAGTTAATGTGTTCAATTTTTTTAAAAAGGTGATTTGTAATTTTTTATTGCATTCTTTATAAATCTTTCTTATTATATCTATCTACGAGTCCTTAATCTAATGGGATATTTATAATAAAAGTGTTATACTATTTGTTATAAAATTCTCCAATTATGATTATAATGTTTTCAAAATGAATCTTCATTCAGAAAACTTCCATAAAGAGTTTGGAAAAATTGTAAGTTCTAATTTTATAAACTAAAATTTACTGCTGTAATAAAAAATATACTCTTTTGATCCTATGAACCCTTTTATTCTTATATTTTATGGGATAACCCATGTATATGATGGTATGTTTTTTTGTTGAAATAAAATTTCAAAATTTGTATGATGAAACTATAACTACACAACATGTTATCTGTATATAGATTCTGGCCCATAGACATTCAGATATAGCCAGACATGATTTTGACACTTATAGACTTATGTTGCACAATATTTGACCACATGGGATACATTATTATTATTTATATAATAAAATTATAATTGTATGGTGTAGATTACTTCATTTATTAAATTCATATTCATTTTTTTCATATTCTTGGTTTTGTGAATTCCATATTTTGGGCTTGTCCTCCAGAGTATCTAGCCTTGGTATATATTGAAGCATGTTACTAGTACATGTGTCATACCAATTATTCATTTTACCATTATTAAGTAAAACCACATTGATAGAGTTATAAGTTTGTTTAGATTCCATCATCCCATCCCCACACCACTAAGTATGTTGTCTTTACTTCATTCCCTGAAGATGTCATGGAAGTGATATTTTAACTGGAGGCAATATCATGCATGTTATATTGAGACGTTGGATAAATTTCATGAGCCCCCATTATGATGGGAGTACACATACATCTATTATATCAGTTCAAGTATGGGACTCAGTACCACATGAACTCATTAATATATCTTACGTGACATGGATGAGACTATCTTTAATTGGAAATCATTATTTATTTTACTTTCAAACATATTTTTGAAATTATTTAACCTATTTTTTTGTATATAGTTCATATCACACATGGAATTCAGGTTTATAATCCTTTAGAGGGACAC
Organism: Viscum album; assembly: GCA_963277665.1. Classification (NCBI taxonomy): domain Eukaryota; kingdom Viridiplantae; phylum Streptophyta; class Magnoliopsida; order Santalales; family Viscaceae; genus Viscum; species Viscum album. The sequence continues at coordinate 2,138,743,396 of OY728138.1, forward strand.
AGAATTGACTATGACTATTTCCATGGAGCTACTCCTTCCCATGGGTAAGATTTATCATAGGATTTTATTTGATGTCTCAGGAAATACTGAGGGTAAAGAGGCTGATATTGGTGTACCAGAGGGGTACGATCATGTTATGGATGAGAAACATGATGATGTGTCACATAAGGATCCTTAACAACATAATAAACTAGATTCTCCTACATTTAGTATCGTAAATGAGACACAACCACATGCTACCCCTACATAAGTCCATGACACAATAGCTAGTGGTTCTACTTCATTGTCAATTACATTTTCAAATTGTGATCTAGGAATTACTAGTTATGTGATTTTTTCTCAGTCAACATTTTACCATGTTCAAGAGATAACCATTACACAAAAACCATATTCTTCTTATTTATGAGAGAGTTCTTTCCATAATCTACTTATTATCCATCCAGAATAGGGTACGGGTGAGGAGACTTCGGATCCACCACCTGTCACATAGGATAATGCTTAGGAAAGTTAAATAGAATATTCAAATGTGCATACAATGGATCATACATGTATACATACATGATGTGGTTGCAATATCAACACATATAGATGTGGCATAGAGGATCATCTAAGACATTGATGATGGATAGAGTGATACATTTCTAGTTCTTAGTAAATTTTTAATTGATATCAATGTTATATGTTTTTTAATGTATCTGTTGTGGGTATATTATGAAAGAAAATTAAATTTTTATTTCCAAGCACTTTTAAAAAAAAGTGAGAACTGAACATCCCTAAACACCAACCAGAACACGACTTGAAACATTCATAAAAGGACATATGTAGGAAAACCATATACCAACCAACACAACACAAGACTACATATCATAATACACATAATCATCTCTGCATCCCACACAAGAGTCCCATTCTTTCATAGCCGTAGACGATTCCCACTCAGAGGCCGATTTATGTCGCCTCAATAAGTAGTTACTTTGATCAAAGATCCCCGTATGGTCCAGTAAAGGCTACACTGGGCAAGGTTGTTTGATCAATCTGTCTTTTTTGAAGGAAATAATCACACATTTGTCCCACTTAAGGGAAGATCTAGTACACATCGGTCGTGGAAGTTAAGAGTAGTCTTTCCTTGTTCGTACTTCTTGTGTTGAACGATTGAAGCAAGAAACTCATTCATGCTTCTTCATCGAATAAAGATGCATTAGTGAGGATTACACATTTTTTTAACAATATTGATAATTATCAAAAAAAATATAACTTATTTAAATATATTCTGAAACCTCAATAAAGATAACTCTCGTTGTTTCATATCATTCACCTTCACTGGCTATCTAGCCTCACTATTCACCTTCCTCCCACAAAGTAGGAATCCTTCTTCTATTGATCACCCATCCACTGCCACTAATGAAATGTTCATCATAGTGTAGATTATAATGTCATATCATTCACCATTTTCATGTGGAAATTCATGGTGATTTTGTGACAAATAGTGGTTATAGTTTTTCAGCCGGGTGGACACTAGTCTATTCTTCTGTTGACGTGATAAGTAATAATGTAGTTTCTTTAATTGGTTAGTGTTTAGACTAGATTGGTGATTATTATGGTAATACCATAATATTTTTTACCTTATTTCATCATTATTATCATGTGTAAATTTTGACTAAATATTTTATATTATGATGTGATCTAAACCAATTTATTATTATACTGGTATAAATATTAATTTTATTTGTGTGGTCAAACAACTAGTTATATTAATTTAATTGGATTATATTATGCTTAGTTTTATTTTAACTAAAATTTATTATCAATGTTAAATGTTTATATTTGATACTATGATGTTTAAGTGATACCTAATAAGTGATTTTATTTGGTTGATTATAGCACAAATAATTGACTTGACTTTTTGAGAAATATGTTTTCCTATTTCATAACAAAATTTTGGTAATAATTTTGATCTTATAATTTATTTATATCATGAAATAATTAAACCTTAGATTAATTATGAGATATATTAATTTTTTACTAAAATATTATAATTTTATATTTTTTATAGTTGAAAAATATAATTATTTATCCATGGTAATTATTTTATGGAATGTAGAGTAATTTATCCCTTACATATTACATCCTAGAGATATCAATTTGACTTAAAATTTCCTTATTTATAATTTGATTATATCATCATTAGTTACTATAATTTTTATGTTTATTTTTATACAAAAAACTCAAAAAATTCATTGGATGGCCACTGTTGAAGAACATGTACTTCAGTGATCTATAATTTTGTTTCCTAATAGATCAAACCTTTTTATCCCGACTGTAGTTGTAATTAGGTTTAAAAAAATTAAATTTTCCATATCAATATAACTCATACCTAGGGTAATTCAAACATTAATATAGTGAATTAGAATATTCTAATTGGTGGATAAGATTCAAGATATCACACAAGGATTTTTTATAACTAATATTGAGGTGATATTCATTGGGGTATTCAAGGTTTCTTCTTAAAACATTTTATTTTAATTTTTTTCATTAGAAAGGGTTAGAGATACATAATAGTCAGGAGAACAATTTATATTTTTTGGGTAATTTAACAATTTTTACTTAGTAGGTGAATAATATTTTAGTTAATGGATAATAAGTGAAGGGAAATAATTAATTCTCTTGGTAGTGTATAGGTAAATCATTTTCAAAAGTGGGTAATTCTAATGGGATTCATATTTAACTCTTGAGAAGAGCATGGAAAATTGGATAAAGTTAGGGTATTGTTTGGATGAGTGAATTGAATCTCTATATATAATTATGTTACTCGAACAATGTTTTTGGAATTGAATGTAAGATGTGTTTGAAATACATCAGTTTGAAACTTATGTTTTTCTTATGAGTTATTAGGGGGAAATCTATAGAAGTATAATATACAACAAAGGATGTTTTATCTTGAGGACCTCTTGAATGAGGTGATTATTTTGTTCTCATTTAGTCGTGTGTAACTAGAGATACTCAACAATGAATTTAAAGGATGATAAAAAAGATAGTTGGTAGTTTGTAACATCCTGTATTTTTTGAATTTTCAAGAATTATATTTTTTGATAATTTTAGAGTAAGTTTCCACATTTGAGATATGAAAAAATTATAAAATGGAACAATTTTCAAATTTTTACGGAATTATGTTGTGGGATTATTGTGTAGTAGTTAGACCCCAAATAAATGTATAGTGGGGAACCATAAGAGTAGTAGTGGTTTTTGACATAAGATAATAACTATTGTGTCACTACTAAAGTTCTAATATGATACTAGAAGTCTAGAGGAGTCCGGAAAAGTTTTAATAGATTCCCATTGTTTTTTCCAAATTGACGAAGAATTAAATTACACTCCATAAAATATTTTTAAATGGATAGGGGTTTGGGTTCGTGTATTAGGTGTTTGAGAAGGTAGACTAGAACTAATTTAATTTTTACTTTTTTACCATAATATTATTAAATACCTAATAATGTGATGATTTTTCTTCTATGTAAAATAATTGAGATAATTTCCATAGTGTATTTGTCACATAAAAAGATTATAACAGTTCACCTCTTTAATGACAGCCTATAAATACTATGAAAATATTATTAAATATATGTCATATAGTCTAGATAAAATCCATCCAATGAGAAAAATATGGATTTTTACTGTCATGTAAGAGAGGCTCGTTAGACATTAAAACTTCTTTTCATTATGTTCAGATTTAGTGATCTCCAAGAAGAGAGTTTATAAGGATATTCTCAGCAATAATAACTCCACATGTTATATATTCCATTAATTATTATTATCTATTCATGTATGTATTAATCCTTGGACTTGATATTATTATTAATGTATATACTAAATAAAATAATTTGATCTATAAATGAAAACTAGGAGTTAATATGCTCATGAATAGGTAGAATATATTGGTTTCATCATAAGTGATATGTGTTTTTGAAGCTTTCCACCAGATTGGTGCATCATCTTTCTATCATGCAATGAAACTCTCCTTGTTTCCCTATATTCCTTGCTTGAAAAGGTGGGTGACTTCGTTAACTTTAATTTGTGATGTAAACTCATTGGTCAAAACAGGAATATGGGGTGTCAGTTCCTCTCTCTATGGATTTTTCCTTGGATCTCATTTCCTAGTCCATGTCTCCCACATTGATTTACGTCATGTTCATGAAACTCATTCTCGATTATATCATGAGGTCGATGCAGTTTAATTACGCATCTTATGTCTAAATAGGGAAACAACCTTTAGTTAGAAAAGATAGTATTATTGGGAATGTCTGGTAATTTCAATACATTGGAAAGGTTGGGTATCTAAATAAGTATTCTCCTTTTGACATCATAGGCATCTTATGTATAGAACCTCAATCATCATGTTTCATCCACAAGGTACTTGACATTATTGGGAATAAGTATTATATGGATTTTTACCTCATGCATCCCATGTTTATTACATGTGGTAGAGATTATAGATCAGGTCACAGGTTTAACAAACTATGGGGATGGATTCACCATATTTTAATTACTTATGTGTATATAAATGTGTATTTTAGTGCATTATTATGGATAATGTGATCACACTTCAAAGTTTCTACCTCCCAAGGGGAAGACATGTTGATTTTTGAGAATATTGGTACACTGGGGTTGAACCATAGAGTGGCACCCCATATGTTTTGGGATGTTAGGATTGATCCTCATGGGAGAATATTACATACCTTGATAAGAAACAGTGATCATAACACATGTATTTTGATTCCATAGTTTGATGTAGTGTGACAAGACCCCTCCATGCAGTTTAATATCATGCTATTGGGAACACATGTCAGGGAAGTTGTGTCAACATGGGATACTATGGGGCTTATTAATATAGTTTACCTAAGGGTTCTGGATAGAGGGTTATATCCCATGGATTTGAAGGAGTGGAATACCATGATGATCATACATGTAGCATCATGTCCTCATCACACAAGATAAGGATACATTTTAGTGTCATGTTTTGAGGATGTTGTCATTCCTTTTAATGCCGTACAATTATAATTTTGGGATACTCTATTTTACATCATACATATCAGATGTGGAGGGGTTTACACATATGGACACAATCTCCAAGTATTATAGGAAGATCATGAAAAATTCCTCCCTACTAGGAATGGTTGGTAGTTTCTATTTATGATTAGCTATTGGGGCTTATGTTTCTGATGCTCATGTTCCTCTATGTGGGGAAATACATAAACACTACTACAAAGGAGTGTAAATTATATTTCTTCACATTATGGTGTATATTCTTAGGATAAAATTCATTGGGATAAATATTATTTGGATTATAAGGCAAGGTAATGTTCTAGGGTGTGCTTGAAGTAAAGAGTGTGGACATAAGGGTTGATGATACCAATTTCATGGGAGATTGGGGTGTGGATAGACAAATTCAAATAAGTAAATAGAACCTAGGAACTCAAAATGTGTGAAACAATATTAGGTGGTAAGATGACTTGGGTTAGGGACCTGATGGTTTTTTCCTGCAAAATTACTATACTGCATGCACATGGCGTTTTTCTATCCATCAACTCTTGCACAAGACCACTACATGGATCCTGGAGTCAAAGGAATGCATAACTTCTAAGATCATTTTCAGATTGGGGTAGTGTGAAGGAATATTATACTTCACAAACATGACTATCCTTAATGGATGTTGCATGAGGAAGTCTCAAATATAAGAAAAACACATTATGACCCATGGGAGGTTAGTCTTACAATCCCTACCTTAGGGAATCCATTGAAGTATGGATTTGTGTGATTTTAAGCAATATAGGATTATGTGAGTGATATTTTATTCTTTTTATTCTAGATATACAACCCAAAGTATTGGGGTGAGGATCTATTTATACACAAAATGGGTGACCAATTGTGTGCAACATTAAAAGGACACACAAAGTGGTTGTGCACTTCTCATGTCTTTAATATAAAGGCATTACTACGCAATCTTGTGGTTTATTTTCACCTTTTCTAACAAAAATAATTTTGCTGAAAAAACATTATAATTGCATGAAAATATCATTTCAATCGTTTTGGGGTAGATGAGGTACCCCAAAACATTGATCTTCACCATCAACTTTCGTGTGAAAATTTATTGCATGTGTGATGAGAATTTTTCTCTTAAACTATAAATGTTGAGAACACATGATTCATGGGTTATAGAATTATTTTTTGGTATTGACTTGTCTTTTTTATGAATAATGATCATCCAATGATCAATACATATATTCAGTGCCAAACATTCCTCCATTGGAATTGAAGCGTATGTGGGATTAAAAGGTTGACTTCTGAGTTAAGACACTGACATATGGGGTTCATTATCCTTGTCTCATGAAAATTTTAGGTCAGGTCACACAACTTTGTTGTATAAACATGTGTCTTGGGGAAACCGTGTCTATAAATAGTGTAAAGGGGCCTAAAACGGTCACCTTACTTCTATGCATGATAAGTAGTCTCTCGTGCACGTAACTTTGAACTTTGCATGAACTCCAAAGATTTAATCCATGAGTTTAACACAATATATTCTTATGTGACTGAATATTTATTCTCAATCCACCACTTTGTAAAACATTAATATAATTTTTGTGCACCAAAGAAACTTTTAATGATATATTAAATATTCTTTGATCATTTTAGAGATGTCCAACCCTAATGACCAAACCTTCAATGATGGTCCTACCACTAGATGAAGGTAAAAAATGGTGGGAATCCAGAAATTTACTGTGATAGGAGAATTTTCTCTAAGAACATTGAGCTACTGAGCCTACTAATAGAGGCACATAGGTGTTACGTATTAAGAAATAAGCTACCATTATATAATTTCAGGATCCTTGATGATGTGGAAATCACATCCAAGGAGGTCAACATACCATTATTCGAGTTCACCCATCAGAACAAACTTTACCATTGGAATATTACTGTTTGTGGTCACTCATCTAGGAATAAGTATGATGTTGTAGTCTACTTACTCATTGGAAGGATGAGGAAAGTAAAAGGGGAACAACCTATCGGAAAGGATTTTTCTAGTCAGTTTGTGGACATTTTTCTTATGAGCATTCAGGATTACAGTATTGGCTTGTACGAAGACCCAGGACCCATGAGTAGGCAAAAACCTCACCGATTAGTGGGAATGGGAATACTAGGTATGTGGCACATGAGAAGAGTATGGGTCCAATATATGACATGTTAGATTATATGAGGTATTATATATGTTCCAATTCCTCATCTACCATCAATAAGAGTTGTTTCGATAGCTTCTCAACTAATGGTCCATGGACACCAAAACCAACCATCGTCATCATGGAGAGAGGGGATCAGTCTATGTGATCTCTATATCATTGGGGGAATCAGATTGATGGGATATGAGTATGATGAATTTCTTCAAGTTCCTAATTCTTTGGTTATAGGGTTCATATCCCCATCAAAGCACAAATTATTTTAGATGTGTTGATCATGGTTTTGAGCAATCACCCCCCTTTCCATCAAGATGTCGCTATCAATATCTGTCTAGGAATGTTACTGAATGGATTGTCTGTGAAGATGTCTAGTTTTCTGAAGAAATCTACATTAAAATGACATATTATAAGGTAAATTTCCTAATTTTTGATCATGAAGTGTGGTATATACCAAAAATGAGGCTAAAATATGAAGGACTTCCATCTGGAAATCATATACAAGGAATTTATGGAAACCTTCATAAGTGGAAGGATTCTAAACTTAAAGGATTCTTGGATGGTCCTGCATCCTTGGAAACTAGCGACGGAGGCTATGATAGTGTCTGTTAATATGGTTAACATGGGTGTCCCAATGATAGCTCGTTTCTATAGAAAACTGGGGAATATCTTGAGGGGAAGCATGTGTGGGTGCATTTGTGGTTTGTTCCAGTTCCATCATGAGTGAGTTATAAGACACATAAATGTGTAAGAATTCCAAATTTTCATTACTCCACCTTATTTTTAACCTATGACCTTCGAAAATCAATAATTTTTTGGGTTTACAAACAACTCATGACAAATTAGGGGTCACAGTTTGCATTTGAAATCAAAGAAATTTCAATTTTCTTCCTTTAATGACCTATTTTGGAGATATTTTTGATATCCTATAGAGGATAATGAGTAACAAGAATACCTTCATGCCTTACAAGGATGTTTGTTGGTCTCCAGTATAGAAAGAAACAACTATTGAAATTTATAAACTCCATATTAGTTTAAATGGAAATTAAAATGCATTTAGCAACTGGTGAGGTGTTTCTACACAAGAATCTATGAATAAAGGAATCCTTATGTCCTTTACCAACTATGGTAGATGTTTATTGATGAAGGAATTGGGGAGGTCGTGATTATTCCACTAAACAATATCAATTTTGGCCTATCTTTACACTATATAGGTAGTTGGGTGGGAGTATACTAAGGATGAATCATGCATTAGCATGCAATGAGGATTGATTCATTGGGTTATAAGCAAGATCATAAAGGTGGTTGAAAAACTTCACTTGAAAAATCCCACTAGGTGTTCATAGATCCAGTTAGAGCATCAGTGGTCCAACTCGGGTTTCGGTTTTACCCCCACCCCCTAGTGGTGCAGGGCTCTCTCAATAGAAATTATCAAAGAAGGCATATATCTCTTTGGCTAGTGAGTATTTAGGGAATAAAATACAATATCTTATGGAGATTCCCACTAATTTCACCTATCCTATGCTCTGGGTGGTGTGGGGTATGTTGAGGTTATCCTTGATAGAAAATAAACTATGGAAGAGTATCACCAAAGATGACCACAAATTTTAGAAGGATGGGATTTCTGAGATCATGGTCGACATAGGCTTCCAAGAGTGATTTACCTACCTAGAATATATGGATTCCTTCTCATTACAGAACTGGGAAGAATCTCTTTACAATGCTCGAATATTGGCTATATTTGGTGTGAAAAAAGTTGATATAGAGTCTATTGTGGTTCCAACTCATGATTTATCAATCTATGACACTGATACATAAGGTTCTAGTGATGAGGAATCTTGTAGGTCCTCCACTATCTAGGAAACCACCTCAGATATTAGAGAGGTCACTCTTAAGGGAGATTGCGTGATTGAGATCTTATTTGGTAAAGTAAGTTTGTTTTTATAACATTAAAGACTTCTCCAACCTTTATTTTTTGGAGGTTATAACATATGGTTTTTTCCTATATTGGAAGTGGAAGGGTAGACCCCGGAGGCCTCTATTAAGGGAGGATGAGAGAACCTCTATAGATTCTAAGGAGCTGATATTATAGCCTTATTCACCAGTCTCAGTTGGAGAGACACCTACAGAGGGTTTCTGTGGAAAGGTTTTTGATTCTTCATTCTTCTCAATCATCTATGGGGGAACCCACCACAACATTATGATGGAGGATCTAACCCCTAATGAGGTATATCTCTCAGGGTAAATCGACATCCACACCACGATTACTCATGGTAAGGTAGATTCAATTAACCTTATCAACTTGAAACCTTCTCAGGGTTATCTGATTCCATTTCTATAACGTGTTTTCTTTATACATCTTCGTTTCGGGTGATATTTAGAGGCCCAGTGTTGACTGTTGAGGTGTCAACCGGTGTTGAGGGGTCCCTAGTGGTGGATTTTAATTTGAGGCCCTAGGAATGGTTGTTGTCTAAACTCTCTCCTCTTGTAATTTATTTTCTTATACACATATGATGTTTGACATGCTTGTTGTCATAGGTCAAACTGAATAACATGATTTTTTTTGAAAATAATTTTTGAGAGAGTGTGTACCCAGTAAAAAAATGTGGCTATGGGATTCGGGGTGCATATATCAACAATTGAGCCAACCCGTAGGAATATGGTTATTTAAGGTGATTTGGTTCTAAGGGATCTAGCCTCAATCCTTGGGTGGAAACTTGGGCCGATCATAGATGTAACTATAGGGAATTCTGAACATGAAGTTGGTGAAGATGTCACTACTGATGAATAATTATACCAGAAAAGATATCCTCTAGACATAGTGCTCAACCCATCTAAGTGGATCTCATAATAAGAACATACCATCTCTATTCTAATTGATTTTTTAGAGTATTACCCTACACCACCCATATGATTGGAATATTCTAGGACCTGTGTTGTAGAGTAGAATCACATCAATCAACATAGGGTGTGGATAATCATGATGAACTTGAACACACACACCCTAAATCCACACCTAGTAAGCTGGATGGGATCCCTCCATCACTGGAATCTAAAATTTGTCACCATATGGGGGATGCACATTACCTCCATTTTTTCCCTTGATTATATTATCAAGAGTGTGGACATGAAATGTTGAGATATTGACATTTCCAGACATAAGGAAAAAACCATGGGTACTTAGAAACTCCATGAAACTGAATAACAACTGACATGGATATAATATAAATTCATGAGCATGAAACCATAATTAATTCCCATGTAGGGACCAATAGTAAATTGAGGGACCAACTAGAATCATATGATACTGTGGAAATATAGGTGGCATCATTGATGTTTGATTTACATGGTGAGGAGGGATGGGTGAGAATTAGAGTTTATGAATTTCGTCTAGTGCCTGCGAAGGAAGTGGATGATCGTGCTAGACTAAAATAAGTTCATGATTCCACTTGATAAAGGAAGGTCAGGATGGTGTCCTTTTCTTCTAAAAAATATCCATAGGTATCACTACTTTGGTTTAAATAATGTAGAGGCTTAAACATGTGGATGACCCTCCCAATCTCCTATGGGTTTTTCTTAAAATTTAACTTATTTAAACACTTCCTATTTTTTTGTTTTTCTACATATTTGAGTATATTAACAAGAGAACGAAAAATAATCTCTAAGACCATATGATCCATGTTTTGGGTATGAAATAAGTAAAAAATATAAGAATACTCTTTTATTTGATAGTGTTATACAAGGGCCAAACTCTCAGGGTCTGGACTTGTTTATTGACTAACAAGAGTGTCCTCACCAAGAAAACTTTGGTTTGAGAATGAGACTCTCTACATATCCAATTATATTCCTCAATGTGAATTAATGAAAAAATTTGGTAATGAAATGAGAATTCAATTCTACCCAAACAAATTAGAGTGATAAAGAGAGTGAATTGCAACACCAAGAATTTTAAAAACAAATGGGGTGATGTGATGATAGAGGGTGACTCCTGAATATGTTCAAAAACAGACTCCATTATACTTCAATCAAGGACTGAAATTAAAAACTAAGGTTTTTCCTTAAACCTTGTTCAATACATGGTACTATTCAAGCTAACATTGGTATTCTTTTGGTTAAAGTGCCTAAGAAGATAGGTGATCTGCTGTATCTAGGAACCATTTTCATCCGGGGGGCCACTCAAACAAGAATGATGATGGGGATCTATGTATAGGAGAATATAAAGCATGGGGAATAATTTATGGGTTTTTCAATTGTATTTCAATGCTCTTGGTATTATGCCACTATGGATTTGAGCACATTTGGTGGATGTATAGTTCGGAACACATGTTAGACTAGTCTTCTGATGGGAGCGTTATCTTGGATGTCAGTTGATGGTCATGGAACATGAATGGAATGGTAGGTGACCAATATATAAGTGAGAAAATGGATTCTATGGATAGTTTTTGTGATTATTTTTAGTTTTACATCATTTAATGAGGATGTATGGTGTTCAATTTAATGCCTTGTGGTTAGTACATTGAACATGATGTTTAGCATCTTATGGTGAGGAAAATGCATTGTACTTCTTTATGTCATGTGATTTGGAATTTAATAGCATAGAATAGTGTCATTGTACTGCGACATGTGACCAACATGAATAAATCATGTTTGGTCATGGTAGTGGGATGTACAAATAGGAAACATAATGAGTGTCACCTCATAGAGGAGGTCATGAGGAAAAGGGAGCTAAAATTTAGCTTAAAATTTTTCTTGAATAGATGGGTTCAATGAGAATAGCTAGGTTTTTATAGGGAATGTGGTTGGTCCTGGTCTATTTTTACCTTTTTATTTATGCCCTCACTTTTTCCCAGTAGGAGAAACCTAGAAGGTGGGAGTCTGAATTTTCTTCAGGTTACCTTTATATGTTTTCAACCTGACAGGCATATGTGCCTCTTTCCTTGGGCAATTTAAGGTCATACTATTTTGAAAAAAAATTCATAAACTCTTTATTTACATAATGATTGGACTATAAGTTGAAAATATTTTAATGTCGAAATCCTTGGACCATTGGTTGCAAATGGTTTAAGGTCATAATGTCTAGATCATGGGTTGATATTTTTTTAATGTCATAATGTTTGGACTATGGTTTAGAAATAGTTTAATGGAATAATTCTTGGAACATGGGATTAAAATTATTTAAGACAATAATTATCGTAATAGTTGGTTATCTATAATGATTGTGTGTTAAATAGAGTAGCGGTAACCCAATGTTAATTGAGGTCCAAGGAGACCTGCTTCCACATGGAACATTTATTTGTAAAATTTCACATAGTTTAAGGGTGTCATTTTTAGACTCAAGATCTGGTTTTATAGTCATATATTTCATACCTAATATGAAATGATCTATTTATGGAGTATCAATATGTATCAACCTTTCCTAAGAAAATTACTCCCCAGCACCTAATCCCATGTTATCCATGATCGTTGTGAGATATAAGGCACGATATAGAGTTTCCACTTTTTTGTAGGAGATAACACAATAAGGGGAAAAGTTACTAAATTGGGGAATTACAAAAAGGTTTTATCCTAATTAGTAACCATGGACATGGGCATGGGAAAATGATTTATAGGGTTCTGGGATCCCCTCTAGAGTAAAAATAAATGGAAGGGGAAGTAAATTGTGACTTCCAAAACATGAATAATGAAAAGGGGGTGACTGATAGGTAATGAAAAACTACTAATTGTTTTTGAAAAATAGGTTGCACACCTACACTAGTAAAAGTTAAGGTGAATAAATATGGGATTGATCATTGAACATGTTGGAAAAAATAGGAACCTCAATCTATTACTAGGGATCCTTTGAGGCATGTTCCCAAGATGGTAGGTCAGCCAGTGTGGCTATAAACCATTACCATTAGGGACCTGTTCAGATTAAGGGGATGACAAGGATCCAAATTGATCTAATCCTGAAGTGTGAAAATAGATTTTTTAATGACTTGAGGGAATGTTAAGTGCACTAGAATCTATCTGACCATGAACACAAATGGGGTGGATGATAATGTCGGTAGGAAAGGGTGAAGTCATACCATGAGGGGAAATACCCCAGCATTTGTTAGTTGTGGGTCTAGATCAAGATAAAATATTCTAACTTCACTACATATCCCATGGAAATGGGAATCAAGCTAAGCATAGTTCATGAAAATGGCTTGGTAAGGGGCCAATGTTGAAAGTGTAGAGTCCTTTCTGGGGAGGATGGTAGACCATCTTGAAATTATCATATGAGGCATGATATTTTCATCACATAGGGTAATGCTTCATTTTATCATTGGATGATGAGTACATTGGTTTTGGTCATCCCATATTTTTCATTTGAGGAATCTTGGGTTTATACGAGGTAAGTCTATAGATTAACATCTTATGATAAGGATTTTAGTTTCATTTATCTTGTAACATCCTAGTTTTGGGTGTCGCCCAAAGGTGCCCCAAAACCGATTAGTCACATAACCACAGGCACATTTCCACAAATGACAGAGGCTTCCAACTAGTAGTGAGGGCCAAGGTAAGACATTGGGGAAAATATTCCCTTATTGGAAGAGTATACACAACATAATAACAAATGATAAACAATAGTGGAAGTAGTAATACCATAAAACCAAAGTAAACAGTGGAAGACTGATAGTAAATAAACAAATAGATCACATATATAAATGATGGAAGTCACATATGTATAGGACAGGATACAAACAAGTCACAATGCTAGAAATACAACACTAAACCAAGTACAAATTAAAACAAGTAAACTCTAGAAGCATCGCAATCCTCATCTTGGTCTCATTCTCTCCAGCTCCAACAGGAGTCATGTACCTGATGAAGAAGGGTGTTTGACCTTATCTATACCGGAAACCATATAATTTATTTGGGCCGTAAAACATGAACCAAATAGAGTGTGATATGAATCCCAGTAGGCAACCACCTAAATATATGTTCCTAACTATTGGGGAATATATATAGCATCAATATACAGAAATGAAGCAATAAACTAAAAGTATTCAAAAGTAAAAAATCCTATATTTTTTAATTACATTCATTTTCATTTATAAATTAGTCAAACTGTTGAATAATGTAACCTCAGGATCCATCCTAAGATCAATATCCCCCTGTATAATAAAAACACATAGACTTTTAAAAAGGCCATCTAAACAATCAAGTAAGATCGAGTCCAAGATTGTGTTTTGGCTTGGCAGACTCATCACAATCATTCAGTCATTGAAAATAAACCCTCTGGGAAAGTTTTTATAGTCTAACCCCTCTGGTTCAACATATCCTCAATTCAATAAATAATGACCCTCTAGGAAATCTCACACAATCTAACCCCTTTGGTCTCACATAGCACTAATCATTTACAAATGACCTTTTAGGTAACTCTCACAAACAATACCCCTTTGGTCTACATATAAACAATACAATATAATGACCTCCTGGCAGCTCTCACATTCTATTCCCTATGGTCCAACATTCATTTAACAACTACCCTCTGGGTAGCTCTCAAGGTCAAACCCCTCTGGTCTATGACCACCCAACAACTCTCACAGTCAATACATCTGGGTCAACATAACAACAATTATAAAAAAAATACCCTACCTTGGGAAGTTCTCGCAATCAATTCCCCTTCACCATACTTTCACAATGCGAAACACATGCATCTCAAATAAACAATAAGTTCATCCTAACAACACTTGGCAAGGAAAACAAATCAAGCCTAACATGCTTCATAGACCCAACGACCATAAACAATCAAACAAGGGAAGCACATCCATAATAAAAGAATTAAAACTTACGCACAAGCAATAACCCTTTATCAATCAAACAATCCATAGCAGGTATTAAACAGGGTTAAATTCCAAAACCTGTAATACCCTAAACATGGGTATTCAAAACTTTTAGTGTATATAATCTAGAGAAAACCCAATAAAGACACAACCCACCAACCTCAATGTTGTACGATTAACACTCTAGATATTTGACCAACAAATTGGCCTAGAACAACATATATCTACAAAAAGGTTAAAATAGTTCAACCTTGGATAACTCAAGAGAGAGGAGAAAACATAAAGAGAGGCTCTAGTGTAAGGGAGAACTCACCAGTGGGAATACGACGCACCTGGAAGCGTCTCAATGGGAGCTTGGATAGAGGAATTGGAGGAGCTTGAATATCTTCGACCATACATCACTCTCCTGTATGATGCACAGGATGAAAAAGAGTTTTATAAAGATGAGACACGACCCTTATCCAACTTATCAAATAAAAAGAAAATTACATTTTGTGTTCATTTCATGTAGATGTTGTGTACTATCCTCAACCGGCCACCTCTTTTGGCGGTCTTCCAGGTCACCCACACATCCATGTACTCAGTCGTTACACGGCCAGTACATGGATACATGTGGAAACCATGAACATAGTGTGTACTCAAAAGTACATGGCTTGTACTTAGAAAAAATTACCCCTTCATTTTCCTCAAAAACTACCTGAAATAAAAATCCATACCTGAAATGAATATTTGGGTTCTTATAAACTTCTCCCTCTTAAAGCAATTCGTGCCCAAATTTCCCATCTAAGGGTGGAAAAGAAGAAACTTCAAATGTGTGATCGTATGTCAGCCTTCCTCTCCCAAGTCTCGTCCTATACTTGTATGAGATTCCATAGAGCCCATACTATAGGAATAGACCGGTCATAGAGAACCTTCTTGTTGCGATCCGAAATCTAAATAGGTTTCTCCTCAAAGGATTCGTCCAACACTAACTCAACCTCTTCTGGTAAAAAACATGATACGATTCTAAAAAGTCACGTCATAGATGAGAATCTTGAAATACATCATGCATATCTCGATGCCTCTGAGGTAACTACAACCGATAAGAAACCAGTATGGCTCTCTCCAAAACCTCAAATGGATTAATGTATCTTGGTGAAAGCATGCCCAGTCTTCTAATCTTCTTGTGTCCCAACCTCGTTGTGACATGTAAAAAAACCCGATCTCTGACCTCGAACTCCAAAGGTCCTCTTTGTTGATCAACATATGATTTTTATAAAGACTTTAAAGTATCCATCCTCTTCCAAATCAACTCCACCTTCTCAGTGGTCTCTTATACGAGATGAGGTACTAGCATAGCTACCTCTCATACCTCCATCCAACATAGGGGTGATCAGAATGGACTACCATACAAAGCCTCATAAGGTTCCATTTGAATCATAACTTGAAAATTATTGTTGTAGGAAAACATTACTAGGGGTATGTGTCTCTCCCAAGAAACCCCAAAATCTAGGACCCATGCTCGAAGCATATCCTCTAACACCTAAATTGTGTGCTTGGACTGGGCATATGTCTAAGGATGGTAAGTTGTACTCAGAAGTACCTGTGTACCCAAAGCCCTCTATAGTCCCTACTAGGCACAAGAAGTAAACTGAGTGTCCCTGTTTGAAAGGATAGGGTGTGGAAACCCATGAAAATGTACAATATCTTAGATATACACTCATCCAAGACCATCGACCCTAAAGGATTCCTTGATCTGCAGGAAAAGTGAATCCTTCCTGAGTCTATCAACAACAACCCAAACTATATCCCTCCCTCATGGAGTCCTCGGTAAACCCATCAAGAAATCCATCACGACATCATTCCACTTCCACTTGGGAATGGGTAACTAATGTAAAAGACCTGTTGTTTGTGGATGCTCTACCATCACATGAATATAAGTAGAACATCTCATAACAAAACTAGCAAAATCCCTCTTCATGCATGGCCACCAATACTAATGGTGTAGATCTCGATACATCTTGGTGACACCCAGATGAACTGTCCAAATTGAGGAATGAAAATATCACATAAACTCTTCATGTATGTCTTCTAACACTCATATTATTCCATGAAAACTCAAGATATCATCATCATATATGGTCCAACTAGGAGTAGGGTCCTCTCTTGAACCACTCTCTCATAGGACTAGGCCTTTGGAATATGATAGTCACCTCATTCTCACTCTATCCAGTAGAGTATAGGTAACCTCTATAGAAGAAAGAAACTTCTTCCCCTGTCTGTCATTAACCTCCAAATGAATCTTAGAAAACATATCCATAAGATGCCACTCACTGCTGGCCTCCTGAACTACTTGTATATGAGTCCTCCATCTCAACGCATCAGCAACTATGTTTTCCTTCCCAGTCATGTAGGAAATTTCAAATTAAAAAAATGGAAGGTACACAACCCACCTTCGTTGTATGAAATTCAGATCTCGCTAAGCAAATATATACATTTTAATTTTGAGGTCAGTGAATAACACAAAATTCTCTCCCAAAATATAATGTCTAAAACATCATAAAGCTTGCACAACTATAGATAACTTGATATTGTGCATCAGTTATTTCCACTCATGTGGCCCTAACTGACAAGACTCATACACAATGACTCATTAACCTTTCATAATCATTTCTCCCATCCAAATACCTGATACAGCATAGTAAATAATGTAACCCTTTCCCAGCTCCAGAAAAATTAGTATTAGTGTTAAAGTCAATCTCATTTCAGCTCTTAAAAGAATGAATCGTAAGAATATGTCAATAAGTACTTTTCTCCCTTCTGAGTTAGGCCTTTCATTGGCACGTCTATGTGTGAAAATTATTTTATAAAGCACCAGTAGTAACCAGATATCCCTAGAAAACTCTTCACCTCCAATACATTCTTCGGATTCTCCCAAGAAACTACTGATCTCATATTATCTTGGTATACTGATACTCCTATCTCTGTGATAACATGAGCCAAGAAGTGAATCTGGTCCATCCAAACGTGAAATTTTGAGAGCATAGCATATAACAGATGCTCTCTTAGTGTACTCAATAAGATATTAATATGGGTGGCATGGTCGTGTCGAGTGTGAGAGTACACTAAAAAATCATCCACAAAGACTACCACAAAAGAATCCAAGTAAGTATGAAACACTTGATTCATCAGTGCCATAAAAATTATAGGCATGTTTGTGAAACCGAACAACATAACCAAATACTCATATATACCATACCTACTCTGAAAGGCTGTAAGAGGTATATATAATGGTATAACATGAAACTAACAAAACTGGATCTCAAGTTAATCTTCCAAAACACACGGGATCCATGAAGTTGATCAAAGAGATCATCAATCCTCGGTAAGGAATATTGGTTCTTGACCGTTAACTGGTTTAGCTTCCAATATTCCACACAAAGTATGAGGGTATCGTTCGCCTTCTTTTTAAAAAGAACAGGCAAACCCCAAGGAGATGTACTGGTTTGGATGAAAACCTTTGCCTACAACACATACAACTTCTTATTGAGATCTTTTAACTCAGGTTTAGTTATCCTATATGGTGGAATGGACACTGGTGTCACTCCTAGAACAAGCTCTATAGAGAAATCTACTCCTCTCTCTAGAGTTAAACCTGGAAATTCATCTAGAAAGACATCCCCAAAGCGATCCACCATTGTATGAAAGTCAGTCTGTGAAGTCCCCTGGTCATCTAGATATAAACTAGAAATCTGGGATATAATTCCTCCAAACCCAAGATTCTCAGGTCCATCTCTAGTCACCTGGACATCCCATCCCCCCTTTTGTAGAAATGACATGACCTCTGGTGATGTGAAAATCACCCTACAACAATAGCAGTCAACAAAGGCCTGAAAGGAGACTAACAAGTCCATTACAAGAATGACATTGAAACATGTCATCTCTAAGAAATAGAGGTCCTATAATAAGTGACACCCACCAACCTCTAGAGGGAATCCTTGCACTGACATACACTAGTTGTCTTAATTCCCAACGGAGTGTATAACTTCATAAAATCATCATAAGTAAAGACATAGATCCCAAGGCTCTCCAAAACAACAAGAAATATGAAACTATGGGAAGCCCCTATATAAAAAAGAGCAGAAGCTAAAATGGAGGCAACTAGAATTGTACCTCTAACCGTAGAGGGTACGGGATCTTGCTCTTGTTGGGTCTGCTCCACTGAAAAATTATAACATATACCTTGACCTTGTGACCATGCCTGACTACCCTGAGCTGAACCACCCTGTTGTCGCTGAAATCTTGCTGATTGGCTACCACGGCCACAACCTCCTCTTTGGCCTGAACGGCTGGACGAACTCCAGTTTCCTAACTGATGAGAAACTAGTGGTCCTTCTCTTGAACATGGAGTCATAACATAACACTTGTCACTAGATGATTGTGAGAGAAAGCAGAAAAAACATTGAAGGTGACCCATCTTACTGCAATACTGGTACTCAACTCATTCCATCAGGCAATGAGGTCTTGTATTACCACTCTTCCAACACAGGTATCATACCACCTAGCTACCTGAAGAAACATCATGTGAAAGCTCCATGAGGTGCCTCATAGTATCTATCAAAGGAGTACCAGCTCTGGATGATGAACTACCCTGACTAACAGCTTCCAAATCCCTTAGATTGCACTCAGTAATCACCGCCTAGTTTAGTATAACAGTCACTGAAGTCAACCTGAAGACATTCATATGTGATCAGATATCATACCTAAGACTATCCACAAAACACATAGCCATAGATAACTCATCACCTACCAGGACAGGTGTGAAGCGTTCAAGCTCTGTAAAACAAGAAGAGTACTCCATCACTGAAAGAGCTCACCTCTCCAAATGCATGAACTCTCGGGCTCGATCAGCCCTCAATGTATTGGGGTTAAAGTTTTCATAGAAGGTCCTATGAACCTCTTCTTAATCCATATCCTGATGACTTCCTTCATGTGAGATAACATCCCACCATCTCTTGGAAGAATCCCACAGCATATACATCTCAAGATTCACCATCCTCTATGGAGGCATCTACAGATGGTCAAAGATAGAAAGAATGGCCTCCAACTATGACTCGATAGCCTATGGTCCTCCATCCCTAGGAAACGGGGTAGGATGCTGCTGCTGGAACACCCGTGTCAGATCTTCCATAGATGGGGTAGGATGTGGTTCTCCTTGAAAGGTCTATAACATCCTCAAAAATCCATCACAGAACTGTGCATCAGCACCTACATCCGGTATAACAACTGGTGCCAGAACGGGCATAGTATGAGGATTTGTTGGTAGTCCCAGATCTATCCTTTTCGATGTCCGGTCGTCGCCCTGCACCTGGCGCACAACTAGAGGACATCTTGGCAGCATGACTCTGTAAGGTCAAGTGCACACCTCATTTCAATACTATCAAGGAAAAAGTCTTAGAAGTTCAAGAAATGAGTTGGATAAGAAACATTCATGTTTTACAAAACACTATTACACGGCGTATATAACCCCTACTCATCATGTTAACTTAAGCTATAAAAATGGTGTGTACCTCTACTAAACCTGGTCATGTAACACCCTTACACACAGCATTTTCATCTTGTGACATGGCGTGTGCTTGAATTTTCCCTCCTGCCTAGGTCCTTCTACATAACTATAACTACACAGTTCTCTCCTATGTAACACTACATGACATGTTCACCCTAGACATGGAATGTAACAGTGAAGTTCTAACTTCCCATGTTATTATCTGCACAGACGGATATGTGGTTGATAACTACACAGCATGAACAAGTGATACAAGGTGTGTACAACCTAATCTCTATCCACCTGTGTCATTTGTCACATGGCTGAATACATGGTTCTTACGACACAGCTTGTACAACCTAGACACGGAGTGTTCTACAAAAGTTCTCTAACCTCTTGTCTTTGCTCACAAAATCTATCACATGATAAAGCACTACACGACATATACTCCCAGTACACGGTGTGTACTTAAGAAAATTCAATTCTTCCAGAACATAAGAACACATGGCATGTATTCATAACATCACACATTGTGTTGTCTTTTTTTACAGATAGTTGGCCTCTGAAAATCCTCTAAAACCCTTAAAAACGTAGAATTTTGTCCAAGGCATGACAAATTCCGACCCTTGAGATCCCATACTCCCGCGAATCAAAGTTTTACATCCTTATTCATTTATAACTTTAAAAAAATCTATTAAATTTTAAACATGATCCGCCAAATTCTGATCTAAAAGGGACCATAACACCTCCTGGACCAAATTTTGCAGTCCATCCAAATGAAACCATACATATACCAATACCCTTTCAAAATACTAGGTATCATATCACGGAATCAATCATTACAACATGAATATCTAGCACAACATCCAACACAAAAAGATGGAATTAGTAATGCACCCTAAATGGCATGATAGGAATGCATGACATGTGATCTCTATCAAGTGCGTATATGACGCATGAGATGTAATTCCCTAATATAATTAGGTTTAAATAGAAATAAAACCTCAATAATATCAATTATAATAGCACAAAACAAGTGAATCACTCAATAGTGAAATCAAATCAACTGTAACAATTGTAAAACCAGAAAAATTTCAATATTCGCGGTAACTTGGATTTTTCCCAATACACGGGTTAGCTACTCCCAGGAAAAGATTATTACCAAATACCTATTCATTCCTGTCCCTTTATATTGGATAAAAATATTATGAAAACCCAAAAAAAGAAACCGCTCGGATACCACTTTGTAATGTCCTGGTTCCGGGTACTGCCTAAAGGTTCCCTGAACCCGGTTGGTCACATAACCTCAAGCGCATTTCCCTAAATTCCATAGGTTGCTGACTAGCAGTGAGGGCCATGTTAAGAAATTGGGGTAAATTATTCCATCATTGTTATAGTATACACAATGGAATAAAAAATGATAAATAATAGTCAAAGAAGTAATATCATGCAACAAAATTAAATAGCAGAAGATTGATAGTAAATAAACAATTAGAGCACATATATAAATGATGCAAGTCACATAAGTCTAGAAAAATATCCAAACAAGTAACAATGATGGAAATATGATACTAAACCAAGTACAATAGAAAACAAGTAAACTACCATAGCATTTGAAGCCTCGTCTTGGTCCCATGCTCTCCAGCTCCAACAGTAATTAAGTACCTGATGAAGAAGGGAGATTTCCCTTCTCTATACCTACAAACATATAATCTGTTTGGGTCAAAAAAACATGACCCAAATAGGCTGTGAGATGAATCCTAGTAGGCAACCACCATAATATCTATGCCTAAATATCAGTGAATATATATTGCAGGAAATATGCAGAAATGAAGCAATAAACTATGAAGTACTCAAAAGTAAACAATCACATAGTTTTCAATTGCATTAATTTTCATTTGTAAATTATTCAAATCATTAAATAATGTAACATCAAGATCTAGCCTATGATATTTATCCCCCTATATAGTATTAACACATAGATGTCTCAAAAGACTATCTAAATAATCAAGTAAGACCGAGTCCAAGATTGTGCTTTGGCTTGGAAGACTCATCACAATCATTCAATAATTCAAAATCAACCCTCTAGGAAAGTTCTCAGAGTCTAACCCCTCTAGTTTAACATATAATCAATTCAATAAATAATGACCCTCTGGGAAAGCTCAGACAGTATAACCCCTTTGGTCCAACGTAGCACTAATCATTTACAAAGGACCTCTAGGGTATCTCTCACGATCAATACCCCTTTGGTATGCATAGAAACAATACAATATAATGACCCTTAGAAGCTCTCATCGTCAATTCCCTATGGCCCGACATTCATTTAATTTTGGGTATCTATCATGGTCGAACCCATCTGGTCTATGACCACCTGGAATCTCTCACATTCAATACCTCTAAGTCAAATTAACTACAATTATACATAAATGACCCTGCCATGGAAAGTTCTCAAAGTCAATTCCCCTTGTCCATACTTTCATAATCTAAAACACATGCATCTCAGATAAATAATAACTCCATCCTAACAACACTGGGCATGGAAAACAAAGTAAGCCTAACATGCTTCCTATACCTAATAACTATAAACAATCAAACATGGGAAGCATGCCCAAAATCAAGGTATTAAACCTTAGGCACAAGTAATAGCCCTTTCTCAATAAAACAATCCACAGATGGAATTAAACATGGTTAAATTCAAAAAACCTCAATACCCTAAACATGGGTATTCATAAATTTTAGTATATATAATAAAAAGACAACCCAAGAAATGTATAAATCACCTACCTCAATGTTGCATGATGAACACTCTAGAACGTAATCCATCGAATCGGCCTTGAACAACATAGATCTATAAAAAGGATAAAATCGTTCAACCATGGGTAAATCAAGAGAGAGGAGAAAATAGGAAGAAAGGTTCTAGGGGAAGATAGAACTCATCAATAGGAATCAAACGCACCCAGTGGCGTATCAATTGGAGCTTAGATGACGAAATGAGAGGAGATCAAAGATATTCAGTTGTGCGTCGCTCTCCTATACGAAACACTAGAAGAAGAAGTGTTTTCTGGAGATGAGAAGTAACCCCACTCTGGATTATCAAATAAACAGAAAAGTACAAGGCATTTTCATTTAATGTACATGATGTGTACTACCCTCAACAAGCCCCCCACTTTAGGTGGTATTCCAGGTCACCCTCACAACCATGTACTCAGTTGTTACACGGCCATTACACCACTACATGCCAAAATGGGTACAAAATGTGTACTCAAAAGTACATTGTGTGTACTTAGAAATATTTACCCTTTCCTCCTTTTCCAAAAAAACAACCCAAAATAAATATCCATACTTGAAATGAAGATCCGGGTTCTTACACATCTGATATTTTTCATAAGAGGAATTATATTTTTATCCAACAGGGTAAGGCAACTATTTAACATTGTATACAAAGGATGTTGGTTTTGGTCATCCTCTATTTTTCTGATGATGCATCCTGGGTTTATACGGGTTAAGGCTACAATTTAACATCTTCTGTGGAGGATGTTGGTTTGGTCTATTCCATATTTTTCATATGAGTCATCCTATGTTCACCCAATAGGGTAATGATATAGCCCAAATTATTATTTTTTATTTTCCAAATGAAATTATTTTATTGTTAAGTGAGAACCGTACAAAGAAGAACTAACAAAATAGGTAACAAACCCAATGGGATCCACCATTGGAGGCATGATCCAACTAAGACCAGACACAAAAAAAATGGCCTGAGAATGAAAAAAACAAATCGTCTTGGGTTGAACCCTGCCGAAAAACAACTCTCCAAACAAACATGATCATACAATGCACACAAGTCACATCAAGCCAAAAAATTTCCGCATAGAAAGACAGAAGTAGATATACATAGGAACCTTCATATGAGGATGAAAGATAATGAGAGATTTATCAACAGAACTCTGAAATAAAGAACCACAAGACCACTGAGCCACCATGGACAATGAAACCACCCAAAATTGAAACCAAAAAGTTCCACCCTTACCCAATCCATCAGCATGATCCAAAAAATCAATGAATCCATCAAACCAAACCAAAGTTGGGTCATGTATGAAGGAGGAAGATGTAATAGTAGAATAAAACAAGAAGACCAGAACAATATACATAGATAAAAAGTAAAAAAAGGAATTATAGAGCCCAACGATTAAAACAGGGCAACCCTGATAGCCAGAAAAACCAGAAACACAGAAACCGCATCATCAGGATGCAAAATAGATGAAACAAACCACCACAAGGGAAGATCTAAAATGAATATGAGTAACTGTCAATGAAGGATGAACAATAGAAGGAACTTCATCTTCAAATCTCCAGAACAAGGATTCACAAACTGTCATGATGGGATCATCACCGAGTCATGTCGTCACTTACAGTTGAACCTGAATGTGCATGGAGGAGATACCATGACACTACATCCGCTGATGTCCACAAGGCTTGATTGAAGAAACATCCTTTTCAGTGAAATGTGGGAAAGTGACATTGAATCTTTGAAAGCCATAATCTAGTGTGGGGCTGAAAGAGAAGAGTATTATCTAAATCAGTACATTGGGTGAAGGTTAGCAAAGACCAAATCGAAGGGGAGTGTGGTGTTGGGGAAACATAGAATCGAGTGGGGGGAGGGAGATGTATGAGAAAACATAGGCTGAGAGGGAGTTCTTGTGTGTCTAAATCTCTCCCCATTTGGGTAAGGATACAGTTTAACTTCTAGTGATGAGGACGTTTCACTATTTATTTCTGATTCATATGGTTCGTCCAAAATATAATATAAGATTAAATGTCATAGAACACATACCAGAGGGTTTGGGGTTTGTAAAGAGGATATTGTGTCATGAAATAGTGATAGCCTCAAGTGAAAAAAGGGACAAAGACACCCTTCTCTACACAAAAAAATCAATAGAAACTTCACCCCAGTTGACATCATGATGTTGACGGATGAAGGAACTCGTGATGATTTGATGGTGGAGGCTAGACTCAAGGTATGAGATTTGGGTGTCCCTACATATCCCATGGAAATTAGAATCATGCTAGATGTAGTTATTGAACATGATGTGGTGTAAGATAGATACTAGCATGGTGTATTCCTCCCTAGTGAGGACATTATGAAAAAGAGAAGGGGTAAATGGAGTTCTAAAACAACAGGGATAATGAAAACTATGCCAATAAGGGTCCACAAGGGGTAGGATTCACATAGTTTAAGGTCATAATGCTTGGACCTAAATGATGGATATGTTCTTTAAGGATGCTCAAGTGGTGAAAAGTGTTAGAATTAAATGTTAATAAGGATCCATAGAGTCCCTGTACCACTAAAAGAAATGTTGAAACAAATTGAAAATAGTTTAGTGTGATGAGGATTGGATTAGGGGGAGGTCCCAAAAATAAGTTGGTACTAAGGATGGACCCATGATGTTAGATCCATGAATCCATATTTATCTCATTATTCGTACCAATCAATCAATATATAGTTATGGAATATTTCATATTATAAGAATGATGATTGTGGGGTGATTTCATCTCTACAGAGGACATAAAATCATGTCATATTTTTCATATGAGGCATCCTTGGTTTGCACAGGTTAAGGCTTCAGTTTAACGTAGTGTGAAGAGGATGTTTTTTCATCACATATTCATTATATGAGGATTCATATGTTCATCATATTGGGTTAGTCTGTAGTTTATCATTTTGTAATGATGATTCTATTCATTAATGTATCATATTTCTCAAATGATGCATCTTCTGTTCATCACCAAGGGTAAAGATGCAGTTTAACATCATCTTCAAAGGATGTTATTTTTTTATCTCATATTTATCATATGAGGTATACTATATTTATAGTGTAGTGCAAGGTTATTGTTTAACATCACGAACTGGTTAGTTTTTTTGTATGAATCATATTTTTCAAATGAGACATCTCAGGAAAACATGGTGTGAGCCTATAATTTAACATCTTTTTTTGAGGATTTTAGGATTTTTATTTCAATTTCATATAGCTCAGACTATAGATTCTGGTAGTTTAAGGACATAATGCCTAGACCAAAGGATAATATAATGGTTTAAGGTCATAAAACTTGGACCATGGTTATAAATAGTAAATTTTTGTAATACATGAACTTGAGTTGCTATAGTTTAATGTCCTATATATTTAAATGACTGAATTAATGGAAAATATTTCTTTAGAAACTTATCATTAGTGGTAGGTGTAATATGCCCCATTTATATAGTGACAAATAAGTATTCACCATTTTAATAGACCATATAAATGACTTAAGGCCCTTACAACTTTGGTTCCACCTTCTTCAGCTTTTTTTGTTATCATCGGTGCTGTAAGATCCAATGCCATGTGACCCTAAAGGATGGAGTAAGGGAAAAAAAATTTATTGAACACTTTTGAAACCCTATTCTCATGTCTTCCTAAGTTGTGAAATTATTGAAGTCTATTATCCATAAGAAATTCCTAATTATATAGACAAACTTCTTTTATTATGTCTGGAATCTTCTATTTATAAATAGTTGTTCGAAGTGATGAAAAATGAACATCTGAAGGTAAACATAACTTTGCTCAAACACTATGGAGTAGGGGTCACATGGATGGAATTTAGAGTTTTCTTCTAATATTATAAGGGGTTGTTATGGATTTTATATAGCCAATTATTTTTTATCCCAACATATTATGAAAAAGATTATAGAAGGTTTTGTTGAATGCCTATATCTTTTCCATTTTCTTTCACATGATAGTAGGAATTATGGTTGGATTAGATGTTCAACCTGGTGAACCATTTATTCATATCATCAGCCTAGAAATTAGATTCATTATATATGATAATTCTAGTAGAAACCCCAAATCGATGAATGATATGAGAGTTCACAATCCTACCTAGTGGGATTCACATGATCAAACATGTACCTCTTGAATAACACAAGGTATCTCTTCTCCTTGGATTCAATTTAAAACACATCCACAGAAACCTCTCACATATAGAGCTTTCACAAGGTTAGGGAAACTCTACAGTGTAAAATGGGTTTCACGCTAGTGGATTCACTCATGATCAAATCATCCTGGAGAGAGGATTTCATGTTAGAGATGCCCAATAAATGGATTCATCTAATCCTGTGTTTCTTCAAAAATGTGAAGATTTGAGGGCCCTAGTGCAGAATTTCCAGCATCCAGTAAACACACCCATTGGGTGCCATCATTCTGATATGGTGGGGGTGAATAAACCTTCTATGTGTCACATGAATGAAAAGGTCATCATGATCAGGTTTTCTGAGGGACATCAATAATATTTCTAGATAATCAGATTAGTTGTTCTATGAACATGGAACATGAGTCACTTTTGGATGAGAATAGAATCGGTCCATTAGCTAATGAGTCTATTCCAGCAGGGGAACAAACTCTTTTGTTATAATAAAATAATTACTATTTATCTTCTTGATGACTGACACATAGTCCCTTTTCACATGTATATAGGGGACATCAATCTTGAGGGATAATATAAGACCATTAATAATATATTGTTACTCTTCTCCATTATTATTGTAGGATTTTGATAATAAGAATGAGTATGGAATGATGGCCTATGCAGGTCTGATAAACACAATTACTATGAATACCCTTTGTGTTTAGTGTTTTTGAGTCATCTATTAATCATAATCTAGAGGTAACCATAGAAATTAATTTTCCAATATGTAAAAACATTATCCCTAAGAGATTAGATTCATCTAGGAAATAAACATCCAATGGTAGTTACTTAGGGTTCGGGTGTGTGACCAGGAATTCTGCCATCACTTGGACCTTGACGGATTTCGGTGGGAGAAACCTGATGTCAAACTATGGTAGGATTACTATCAAAAACAAAAACGGCTCTATCGGTATGGTGAGATTTAGGATATACATTATAATTTAAACTCATGACACCATTTATATCTCAGGGTACTGCAAATAATTTCGTAACTTCTACACATTTAAGACCAATATAAGATAACTCTTATCGATGGGGTAATATATGACCTTTGTGTTGAGTATAATATGGATAATATAACATAGGTTGTTTTCAATACCCTCATTAATATTTAGGGATAATTGGGATCAAAGTTATTATTCTAGTATGTTCACATAACTAACCAGAGGCTTTCCTAACACTCCACCAATTTCCAAAGGAGTGGTTTCAAGAAATAGTGCACGACATGCTGGTAAGTAGATCGGTAATTTTTCAGGCAGAAAGAAATTACATGATATCCAAAGGATCCTAATGTTTCCCAAAAGGTAGTGGAATCCTCATCTTCAAGGTCCATCCAGATCTTATTGTACTAGAATATCTATCCATGAAATATAGGTCTTTGTAATCATCCATACCATCAATCAACATCATTATCATCGGAAGCGGAAAGTCATCTTCAAAAAATGTATGTTGAGGTCTCGTGTGTTAATGTATAATCTAATATATACATTCTTTTTCTTAACTGGGAAAATATTGGATAGTCACATAGGGTATTGTACCTCCCTAAATAAGTTTTCCATAATAATATTTTTGACTTCAGCCTCGACCATGGTACCATGGGAAGGGTGAATTTTTATGGGATGTTGATTAAATCCCCTGTGACGCAATGAGAGGATAGTCTAATGGATGAAAATATAAAGATTGATACCTGAAATATTATCATAGATCTAGGAAAAAATGGTGTGGTGTTGTTTTGAGGACACATGTTATAGTTTCTCCTCTGATGATATAGCTACAATGATTAGTGTTGGCCTCATATATCTCCTAGTTCAATGTTTCACATGATTCAACTCATCAGCTATGGTGAATACACCCTCATGTAATGTAGGAGAGGCTTCTTCCCGATCCTCTTTGTCTTTTACAACATGAGAATCACAGGGATTGAGAAAATATCTTAAAGCAATATATATGAGGAAAACATCGAGAGCTGATATATTGGGGGAAGAGCCTTTAATTAGGGACCCTTTATCTATAGAGACTACAATAAAAAAGGATGATGAGACAATCACATAAGTTTTTTGACCATGAGGCCAAATTATGTTATTGATATAATGAAGATGGGTCAACATCCATCGAGTTGGCCCATCCTTGTAAAATATATGGGATTTACAAACATTATATTCCAAGAGGATAACTTCTAAGAACTTTACTTTGTTGGAGTCTTTCATTATTTTCTAGGTATGTTATATGTAAGAGTTTTAGGTAATCTACAAGTACTCTTTCTCGGGAACTACAAAAACATAAAAGATTTGGTTTCTTGGCTTCCAATCGATGGATTTAAAGGATGAAGTTATCTTTCATGTATGACTTTGGATCTTCTGTAGTGAATTTCATATCATTTTGATCATTAATATAGTCAAACTCATCAATCGAGGAAACTTTTTCCTTCCCTTTTATCATAACCAGTGTCTCAATAGTGGGAATGACAAGAGTCAAAGGGAGATGCATCACCCTAGAGTAACCCTACTCAATCGTCAAGGGATTATTTGAGGAACTAGTTGCACGAATAGGGGGAACACTATGTGCATATGGATCTAGGGCCTTCCCAATAGGTTATTGTAGGTTGTATCCTATATGACTACCATAAATTCAATGATTTCCACCAGGTTAGAAAATTTAGTCTTTATCCAAATCTTGCAACATTGTTTTTTTCTCTTATAATACCATTACATTTTCTGGTTAAAGGGTATAAAATATACTTCTATAAGCCCGATCTTCTGAAGTGTTTGGGTTAGGATATGGTTGATCCTAGATCTAGTATTGGTGAGTTAATGGAGGACTTCCATTCCATTGAAATTTCTAGAGATATACAGTGGTTGTAGGTGCCCCTAAATGTACACACCCTCATCTTCATCATAAAATGAAATTATGGCCTGAAATCACCCATGCTCAACATTCTCTATATAATAGGAAGCATCGAAAGATACCTTTGTCTCAAACTATATGAGGCTCTTAAAATATTCTATGAGGTATTTAAGAAATTCCATTGACAAGAGGATAGACATGAGGTTCGAGAGACTCACATGAATGCCTAAGAGGTTCTTCAAAAAATCGAGGTGGCGGCATGTGTCTAGATTTATAAGGTATCTATTTAGTATCGTTGAAATATGAGCTATTGGATGAGGCACAGTGTCTTGACTTGTCTTGGATATACTCTACTATTGATTATATTTCATTCTCTAAAATCGTGATGGATGGGCACCTAATGGCTATGATGAGGCCCTGGCTGAATGCAAAAGATCATAGTGTGGTCATGGTTGATTTTCATGGTAGAATAGTATATTTAGTTTTGGGAGTGTTCCCAAAAGAGAATCATTATAGGGATGTTCCTACAAATCCTTGTGTGAGGTATTTTTTTTGGTCTTAATAGCTTGAAAAGCCTAGTTTGAAGTACTAGAATGTACATTTTATTGGATGGTGTTTCCTCCACATCTCCTTTGATAGAATCATCTGGAGGTTCCCAAGGGGTAAACATAGCATTCTTTACCTCCGAGAATTGTATAGTGATCAACTAGTTCAAAAAAAATCATAAAGGTGGGTACTTTCTCCTCATCAATGTAACAGTCTACGGTTGTACATGCCCGGGGTGCATCTCCAAATTCGAGATGATTAAAGTCTCCAATAGTGAGAATCAATTTTAGTACTGATAGGGGACTCTAATTTCTCTTCTATTTTTAGCACTTTATTTTTTGATATTTGGAAGACTACAATTAATATTTGGAAGAATCAGATAGATGAGTTATGGTAATTTCAATAGGATCTAACATTCTCAAGTGGGAATAGATGATAGAACGGGTGTGAGAAAAAAAAATTTGTCAACTGGTTTTTGTACTTCTATGTTCTGCATCCAAGAATGTTCTTATATTCATTTAAGTCTTCACTTTCACCATTTGGATTGACAGAGACATTTTCTACTTATGTTATTACATCACCCAATTTGACTAATCCATGATCCACTTGGTTATAGAGCCAATATTTGAAGATAAATAATTCTTTGACATTGTGTCCAATGATATTGTGGTATGGGAAGTCATTGGAATGGTTAGTGAGTTCAGTATCTATGGGTTTCATGCATTATAGAAATTTTATATCCCCTTATCATGGGTATTGATAAAATAACCTAGTAACTGTATATATTTAAAGGAGTAATTCATGTTCATTATTTATATGAAATAAACCATGGGTGTGTGCTCTTTCATAGGGGTCAAGCCAATTTTCTCACTACAAGGATGTATATGTGCCTGATGAGGATACATTAGGTTATGTTATTCCTAGTGATGTTACACCTAGAGGGGATCATCTAGTAAAGGGGACAATATATGGAATGGATCAGGAGCCTCTTCATGCATGGTGATAACCATCTCTACTTTTACAATCTTTTTCACATTAGCTGTAATGGGTAATGAGCTAGAATATTTATTTCTTCAATACAAGGATTTTTATATATGCTAAAAAAATTATATAACTCTCTAAATCTTCAGGAATTCATTAAGGAAATGAAAGTAGGGACCAGATAATACCTGACATTCTCTATGCACATAATAAGAAACTATTCATCAGAAATTGGAATGTTGAGTCAGTATGTGAGTGACTTCTATTGATCAATAAACTAAGCCACTCACCCATTGTTTGTCTATTTAAATTTTTATAGGTATCCAATTATGCTCTTGTATGAGTTAGAGCTAAACTACTAGAGGAATTGTCTATGGACATCCTACTAGCCATTAATGGATCTCAAGGCTAGTTGGTTGTACCACACAAACTCAGGTCCTTATTGGGTTTGTAAAAACATTGGATTTTTGAATATTCCAACTTGTTAGAAGTCCCCAATATTTGGACACACCTTGAGTAAAAGTGGTATATATGTTGCATTGAATCACACATTCCATTGAACATGGTGAAACTCCAGTTAACGAACTTGGGTGATGGGTGCATCTAGTCTACCCACATTGGATGTGGTTTTACCTCAGGAATAATTGACACCTTCTACATTTTCAGAGCCTCAAGGTGAGTGGTGAGAGTAGCTATAATATAATCCTTATGATTCAATAATGATCTTATTCTCTCTTCAGATTAGGAGGAAGTAAATCTTTGATATCTAGGGGGATGGGAATGCTACTTTGATGGATTAGGCGACTCATATCTCAGTTGTTTTCCATATCCCCTAAATTCTAACCTGATCATCTACACATTTCCACCTAGATTAAATATGTGCTCCTGACCAAGAGTTACGGGTTTCCCAACCAGACTAGATATGGGTTACCTTTAAACATTTTCTTGGCCTAGGTTCCACTCAGACATAATCTAGGTAGTAATCCTTCTTTATCACTCTATCTCATTGCAAAAAGTAGATATTCTAGAGTCTGAATTTGTTTCCAGAGAATTCACAGATTGACCAATAATAATAATGATCCCCTATAATTTTCCAAGATATATATGTGATGGTGTAAATGTATCATTGGGTGACTCCTAGGCCTAACAAAAATCCTTTCTTACTAGTTCAAGCACCTGTCAAGGGATCCACATTATACTATGCCACCCCTTGATGTGGGTTCTCCCTATCTTTCCTGATGTTGGAAGTCTTATTTCTTTGAAACTCAGAAGTATTGATAATAAATAAATTCACCCTGGAAATTGTCAAATAGGAACCTTCAATATCTGTGGGTGGGTTGGATTATGATCTCGTTGTTAGACTGTTATAAGGATAAAATGGAGGGTAGTATACTACTCGAGCCTTTAATATTCATGTGTCGAGATGACTCTAAAATTACTTGTTAGGGAATGTTAAGGAACTTTTCATAGGTCAATTAGAGAGTCTAGTGGTATCTATATGATTCATTTTACAAATCTACTAGGATCACTATGATCTAGAAAAAATTTCACTGTTTTTTAATGAAATCGAGGTGCTCTTGGATTTTAGGGTTGGTCATATGGTGTCTATGAAGGTGATTGAATCATTCCCAAATATTCTAGCTGAAACAAACCACCTAGTTCTCAGTGATGGACTCTGGTATGAGAGGGTTTATGATTGTAGGTAGCCCAAATGAGACTGATAGTTGGTTGGAATCTAAGAGTCCTCATAAGTACTCTTGTTCATTATTAAGAGGGTGATCCTGGTCCTAGATATCCAAATATTCAATTGGTGAAGGATAAGAAAATGGTAGTAACAATGATGCAAATCGGTTTTACTATTGATTTTATAAGATAGGTGAACCACATTGGCCAAACATCCACTTCATATTGGAATGCCTATTAAAGTTAGATCCAATATTAAGATCATATTCATATAGGATGTGTTGTTTACTACCTCCTCTTGTGATAATGTGGTAACATCGCTTTGGGGATCTATAGAGTTCTCACCATCATTTGAGGACATCATCCCAGACCCTGAAATCACTCCAACATCCAATGTGGAGGTAGAGAAGAGAGAAGATGATAGTGACATAGACAGTTTCATTGTGAGTTCTTGGAAGGAGATTATAAATTCCTCGATATATAGGTACCTAAAAAAGGAATTTTAGGATCTTATGGACTTCTAATTTAGGGATCATAAGCATCAATAAATATAATTATTTACCTAGCTCTAGAAATTGGGGTGAAGGTTTCCTCATTATTTCATCAGTCATCTCATCGTCTAAAAGGTCGATGGTAACATGAAGCTTCCTTTTTTTCTACCTCTTATGACATAGGATTTATCCAAGCACAAGTTGTTGAGTGTCACTTGGGTTTCCTTCAAGTGTTTTTGGGACCTACACCACCATCATGACCCCCACAAAGGATGTTCTCCCCCCTTCACTAGGATAGATCTTCAAAGTAGGGAATATATTCAACATGGGGAGGAACTCCATATTGGTTGGTAGTAGTGTAGAGAGGACCACTATTGTGGAATTCCTCATCATGGGATAACCCATAATGGTCACCATTGGTGTTAAAAACTGAGAGAGTCAATCCAACCTACCTAAGTGGTGGTTTGGGTCAAGATCCTAATTAGGAAAAGACAGATCCTTTCTAAACAGTTATAAGAATTTTATGGTATACAAAAGTGGTGGTGAGGGACACTAGAGTTTAAAAATATATCTCATGTCAGGAAATGTTATGGAACTTCCCCCAACATCAACATTGGGTGTTCAAGATACAGGTTAGTGGAGTGGGGATGGGGTTAACCAGCTCATTAAACTATGCAATTGGTTAGTGTTAGTTCTTATGCAGTTGGGTGGGATCCCCCCTCAAAATATTTTGAGTAATGGCCATAATTGGTATAGCTCAAACATCCCCAACCTCCTTGGCATAGGGGGGTGAGTTTTCTGAACACTCTAAGGGGGGATACCAAAGCGGTCATCCATTCAATGGGGGGGTTCTCTTCACATTCATTGAGGTTATTGATTTCAGTGGAGTGTTGATGCTTCAAGATCCTGAAATTTCATATACCTTGTGGGATTGACCCCTTCTTATTTGTATTAATGAATAAGGGTGATGATCACCCTCCTCCAGATGATATAGGAGGGTGAGATAGGGAGTGGGTTCCTAGTGGATGAAGACATTGTGGTGGTTGTGTGCAGAACAGAGTCATGTGGTCTTTTTTCACAAACATTCAGCCTAACCATGTGCCTATTGGGGTTAGATCATCGATTTATTATAGTTTTATTTCTATAAAGTACATGGAATTAGACATTATTATAGATCTAAAGAAGGTGATTCCAAATTCTCTATTGTCATCCATTCTTTATGAAGTACAGAAGGGATCCATGTTGGAAATTTCATTGACTGAGGATGCCTAATTTTATCTACCCCAAGTTGCAAGATATTTTCATGTTGGTCCCACCTCTCATTAGGTGGGACCTAGAACCAGATATCTAGATCTAGTGACATGAAAATATAATTGTTACCCAACATTACTAATTACTATTTTTGAAGTACAAGATCATAAAATCAGGTTCACCATTTTTTCCTTATTCTCTCCACCGAGGATGTGCATCCTCATTCCATCTAGATGCAATTAACTCCTTGTTTCTTGGCATTCTTGCTTTTCCAAAGGTGGAGGGATTCTATCACATTAATCGATGATGCCATCTCCTTGATCAAAATGAGATGATGAGATGTTTGTTCCTACTTACATGGATTCCTCCTTGGAGATCATTAAATAGTCTTAATCTCAATCATATATTTAATTTATGTTCATGAAATTCAATCCTGGTGTCATCTTGAGCTGGACACTGGTTAATTACGCTGCTTCTGTATCGACATGGAAGAAACCTTCAGTTAGAAAAATAGTAACATTGGAAATGTTTAGTCATTTATGGACATTGTTCAGGTTTGGAATCTGAAAAATACTTCTACATTTGAAATTTAATTCATCTCATATGAGGAATCATGGGCGTAAAACCTAATGCATCGCATATCGACCATGAGGTAGTTGACTCTAGGGGCATAAGTCCTTAGCTTATTTTTACCTGAGACATACCATGTGTATTCTATTGGATATATATTCTATATCAGGTAATTATTTTAACACATTATGGGAATATATTGATTATAGTTATAATATCTTGTGGGTACAAATAGGCATATTTCCTTTTTTTCCCATGGGGAAGATGATAATACTAATAAGTTTCTACCTTTTAGAGGGAGAATTGTAGATTGAGATAGAATGTTTATACATTAGGGTTAATCCTTATAGTGGTTCCCAGAATGTGTTAGGACATCAGTATTTAATCTCATGGAGGCATCCTATTTATCTTATTAATAGGATGGGAACAAAATCCACATAGTTTAATGTCATAGTATGAGGTCATTTGATAGGACTGATCCATGTAGTTTATCATCACATGGTGATGACGCTTGTGTCATGAAATGGTTTTTAGTGAGGGAAAGTGTAGGGATTAAGCGTATAGGATTCTTAGGGGTACTATAAATAGGATGAAATCCCACATAGGGGGAGGAGTGTAATCCCCTAATGATCATACATGGGGTATCATATTATCATCACACAAGTTAAGACTAGAATCATGTACTGAGGACATTGACATGATGTTTAACATCATACAACTACGATATTATTCTAATTTGGTTGATGTTATAAATCTTGGACATGGATGGGTGTACAGCTAGGTATATGATTCCAAGTAGAAGAGGAGGATCTAGAATAAGGCCTCTCTACCAGGAAAGGTTAGATGTTTCCCTTCACAATTCCACCATTGGGGATTATGTTTCCACTTCTTATGCGCCTCTAGGTTAGGCATGGAATAAACACTATTGTGGAGGAGTGGAATTCAAGGGTCCTGTTGTTATGGTGCCTATTATTTGGATAAAAAGAAATTAGGGTACCCATTCTTAGGAGAAGATGGTAATGTTAATGTCTAGTCCATTCTTGAGGTAAATTTACTGACATAAGGGTTGATGATACGAGATCCAAGGGGGATTGGGGTGTGGATGGATCATTTGTAATGGGCACATGGCACATAAGCACTCAACTTGTGAACAACATTATTTTGAGGACAGAGGCATTGGGTTAGGGACTTAGAGGATTTGGAAAACAAATATTCTATACTATGTGAAAATAGGGTTTCACGATCCATCAACTCTAGAACCAAACCACTGCAGAGGCCCTAGAGGTGTAGGTGCATAAATATTCTGAGGTCATGCACATCTTAATGTTTCATGAAGGTGGATACTCTTACTCAACCCCAACAATACTTAATTTATTTTGCATGAGGAACTATCATATACATGACATGACATGTCGGGTCCCATAGGAGGTTAGACTTTCATGTTCCCTAACTTGGGGAATCCATAAAAGTATAGAGTTTTATGATGTCATGAAAAGTAAAGTGTGTTTCCCATGCCATTTTCACATAGACGTGGCCACAAAATCTGGTTGTTTCTCATTTCCTTTCTCATTCAAAGTGTTGTGGTTAAAATTTTTTGGTGTTTCTTGAAAGAGGTAGTTGTTTAATTAAATAGGACATTGAATTACATAGGCACCTTTTCAATTGTTCTGGGGCTCTTAGATGACCTGAAAAACTCTAAACTAGAGCTTATCCTTTCACATGAAACTGGATTGTGTGAATAATGAGAATATTTTTCAAAACCCATGAATTTTGTGGGAACCAAGTTATTTATACTATTGTCCTTTGGTCTATAATAGTTATTTTTTTTACAAAAAACAAACATCCTTGTGATCAAGATATTTTTTTACACCCACAAAATTTAATTAATTAAATTAGTCAAAAAGGATTTTCCCCTTCCAACTTAATAAAAGAAGATATCTTAGACACATTGATTTAAGTGGTACTATATTATTAAATCTATGGACATGGTGGTTTTTGGATGTGTTTATTTCATAAGTCAATGAAATATTAATTAAGCATAGGTGATGATGCAAATAGCCACCCTTCTTGATGAGATATGGAGATAAAGGGATTATATTACAGAGTATCATTTTTGGAATGTATTTTTCACTGAGACTAAAATTTCTTTCTCTATAGGTGCCTTAACATATTCTAATATACATATATTTGTCTTTATGTAAGTTCGCCTAATGCCTCCGATAAATAGGCATACAGTTTCACATCTTATGTGTACCCAGAATCACATGAAATTCTATTGAATTTAATATTATGAAAAATAATTATTCTTGGCTTGTGTAATATTAATTATTCAATTTAAGTTGATCATGTAAATTCAATCACTGGATATTCATGTTTAGAATATATGTGTCTAATTATATCACTTGTTTATTATTTAAATGGTAATAAATAAATATTTTTTTATTCAATAACTTATTGAATTGATTGCTTTAAAAAATTATTTAGTTAGGTGAATATTAAAATTATTATTTTTTGTGAGTTTAGTAAATATAGTATAGATTTATTTACTGAAAAGACAAATATATATATATATAATTTATTAAATTTTCAACAAATACAGAGAAAATTGATGGGCCATGTTAAGGGATATAAAGAAATGATATATTTAATTTGATATCTTTTAAATAAATATTGATTTATATATCTAAAAAATGATATTTAAATATGATCTTATCAAGATATATATCATTATTATTATTATTATTATTATTTCACATAGGTAATAACTTAAAGAGAATAATTGATAAATGGAATAATCATAAATTATCAAATTTTAAACCATGCTATATATTCTAGCTTATATCATTTTATAGAAATTGAGTTATTATAAAAAAAATCTCAAGAAAGTCCCTCAATCCCTATAGATAATATATTCCTCCCTCCATATTAATAAAAATAGATAAAAAAACAAGCCTCTCATTTTAATAAACAATGAATGAAACAAAACTTTATGTTCCTCTATGATAGCACCCAAAATACCAAGATCATTGTTCCAAGATCCATCAAGCATGTGTAGATACAACAAGAAAAATCCTCACTTAGATTCTTCACCGCAATGATGATAAGATTAGATCAGAAAATAAATTGATCAATAAGAATAAATATCATGTTTTAGGTAATAATTTTTTTTAATTAATTATAAATTAAATGTAAAATATCTTCCCTAGTAGATTCTAAGGGTTCCCTTATTAAGTTATTATGTTATTATCTATTCAAATCGATGAAAACCAATTATTGGCCACCAT
Source organism: Viscum album (assembly GCA_963277665.1). Classification (NCBI taxonomy): domain Eukaryota; kingdom Viridiplantae; phylum Streptophyta; class Magnoliopsida; order Santalales; family Viscaceae; genus Viscum; species Viscum album. The sequence continues at coordinate 2,138,782,597 of OY728138.1, forward strand.
CCCACCACATCGGCTATGCCTTGGGATATTCCATAGGTGATATGAATGGATTTTACCTTTCCACTATCTCACATTTTCATTATTTCCCTTTTTATTAGAGCTTCACAAAGCATAAAATTTGAGATATGTCTTCGATAATATGTTTATATCATCTATATGGGGGTAATTACTAGAGTTTTATTAGATAAATTATTTTCTCATATTCAATTAGTTATTGATGGAATATGATGTTTTGTACTTTGGTTTTTTATTTAATTTTATATGGTGGATTTAGCCAAGAATTCTAATCATATGGAGTGAAATTGACCTACAAGATAGATGGATTGAATTTTTTACCACATGTTTTTTGTTTTCATGTATATATGCATGAGGGTATTCTTCTGGATCATACTCAAGGAACCCAAACTAAAATGAAAGTTATCTGAAAATAAAAAATAAAATGTTATAGCTTGTAAGAGTTGGAATGTCTGTTATGTCAAGAATAGATAAACATTGGGTTAAACTAGTGATATATTCATTCCATCAGTTATGTGTTTTGGGATAATGGAATAGAGGGGGAAGAATTTATCAAGGGTCAATTAATAGGAATCATATAAGGTTTAAATAACTATGGGTTTCCATGAATTATGATGTGATATGGAATACAAGTTACAATGAGTGATAGGGGTCTTAAGTAATAATGTGATTTAAGGGGCTATGTTATAATTTTATCCAGGGGAAATTTATGATGTGGGTCAGTGGGTTATGTTATGATGTGAATTAAGGGGAAATATTGTGATGTGAACAAAAAAAAATCATAGAAATTATCAAAAATGGGGGTATAATGTGATAGGTGGTCTAGGGATTTCATTTTTATCATAAGGAAGTGGACCAGGTCTGAATGAATGTCAAGGTACAATGTGTGTTTCGGGATCGGAATCGGGAAAAAATATATAGATCTTGGTCAAGGGGCTTGAGGTAAACATAATCCAAGTGAAAAAAGACTAATTGGTTGTTAAAGTTATAATGATATATTTTAGGATAAGTGAATATGTATACATTGATTGATTATATATTAATCATGGATTCTCAATCATACCAAAAATGGTCAAATCAAGAAAAGTTAGGGATTGTTGTGGTCTAGTAATGACATGGTGAACAAGCCTTGATTTTTATTATAGTTTATTTAAATAATTATGACTAACATATTATGTATTAATCTATGTGTATAATGTATCTGAATACATTGTATGAGGACTAGGGAAGCACATACATGCATGATTTTTAATAGTGGTGACACTTTATGTTCTAATAAATGTGCCTTCCAAGACTAGTTATACAACCCTAAATATGCACCTTAGTTGTCATTTAGTCCTAATTATATTATCACAGTTATCGGTAAGGTATTTTACCTCATTTATTTACATATTTAATATAATTTAATAATTGATCAATTTGAGTGAGATCTTTATTGTTTTTCATGTGTAAATGTCCTTGTTGTTAATTATAGAGTTACTATAATTATTTATTTATGGTGTACTGAAAGGGGGATACTTTGGGGGGGGGGGATTTTATATGGTAACCCCATCATTTTTTTTTCTATTTTTATTATTTATTTTTTATTCATTAAGGGAACAATCTCCTTAATTTTTATATTCCCTCAATGTTATTCACTAATCTCTATTGTATAGGGAGATATGCTTGAGTCTACATGAAAACCAAACATGAGTTATATAATGTGTAATTATGTCATTTTAGTACATTTATTCAATATTATTGAGTACATTTATTTTAAATCAATGTATCATTAGTTGGTTTTCACCTAAAGAGTTCTTTAAAAACATCATATCTTTCAGGTATATCTTATTCTTGATAGAACCTTTTTAGGCTATCTGTTATCCCAAAAAGTGACTATATTTTATTGTTTCTTCTTTATTTTGGGGATCATGGAAACTGTAATCAATGTAGATAATCCTATATTAACATTCCTGGGTTTTCTATAAAAAATATTTTCTACTCGACTAGCTTCTTCACCAAGTTCATCAAGGAGATACTTCTCTAAAACCTAGAACTTTTACTATTACTTAAGAATAATTCAAAAATGTATATTGAAAAATAAGAAATTCCTTCCATTTAGCTTTTATTTTTCCAATATAAGTCTTATGGAAAGATTTACTATAAACTCATTACCATTTTATCTACACAAAAATCATGTATCATATAATTATCATGCTTTATTAATATTTTATATGTACATTTATCAAATATACTATCACAAAAATAAAGACCTTGTATTTTAACTATATTTATTACTATGTAAACATATATATTTCAATATGTTTTTGTTTATATTTAAGGTTTATATCATTTCATATCTATTTATATAGACTGTCATATCAATTATATCATAGATAATTCTTAAACAATTGAGTGAATAACACATTTCCCTCGTCCAATATATAGACTACCAAAAATACATTCCACGTGTTAGATAATTAGGGTCACTCAAATAAGTGTTGCACAAAGTTCACATCAAATATAGAAACCAGACCACTAGTTTCACCAATATAAAACTTTTATTAAACAAAATAATCTACAAGAATTTGATTTATTCATAATCCATCTTTATTTAATAGTAAATGTATTTAAATGTGTTTACATTGCGTGAAATATTGAACATAAAATTATTCATGGATTTTATTTTATCTCCCCATTCAATTCTATATTAATCTTGTCTATATCAAATATCATTATCTCCCTACATGTATGGATGTTTCAATTAAATTTATTTTACATATCCCAAGCTTATCAACCAAATTATCATGTTCTAGTCATGTTAATGTATAACTCTTGTTATAGTAATTGAGTTTTGTTATTAATTCATAATATAATTATAATCATAATATTTAAAACATATTTGTGTTCATATCATATAAATGCTACTTGAAATACCTTTATGTATAGTATTTAAATATTAAGAAAATAAAATCCTATGCAAGATCATGTATGGTGAAACCAGTAGTCAACCTCACCACACTAGAAAAAAACTATAATCCCTAGTCTAGTGGAAGCCTAACCAAGAGTATCATTATCCATAGATCAATAATCATGATTTATTTATAGTTTAAATATTATTTAATCTTTTAATATATAATAATTATTCTAAAAAATATTTACTTTGGATTTATAACCAAAAAATCACTAAGCTTTGTTAAAATAAATTAAATCTTTTTTTAAACCTTAATATAAAAATTATTAAATGAATAGTATGACATTTCATACAAAAATTATAAAAAAAAAATTAAACGTTGTACAAATGTATTTACAATAAAAACAATTTATATTCATAATTAAGATAGAAAAAATTGAATGAATAAATAACAATTTTAGACATGAAATATATTGTAAATTTCATTAATATAAAAACTAATCAATTTAGAATTCACAAAAAATAGACTATTCATATAGTATAAATAAAAATGATTTATATTTATGACAAAGACATGAACTAATTAATATATCACATTTAAATGGTATATATATATATAAAAGTGGATATTTAAATATATGATTTATTAAAATATTATTTTATCACATTTTATTCTATATGATCATATCATGTAGACAATGTAAAATAATTTTACTACTAAATATAATATATTTGATATTTATTTAAATATTTGATCATATTTAACAAAACCATTTTTGTAGGGTTTAAATTATTTCTCTAAAAAAGTCATTCAATATGAAAAATCCCTATTATAATATTTGAAAATTTTGTAAAATAATATAAACTCTTTTATACTATGCATTTTTTACTATATATAAACACTTTATTTTATCATTTTATCATAAATAATTTACATTAAAATTTTAAACATAATTCCATGTTCATTAAATTAATTTAATATTAAATTGAAATATCAAATATTTATTTTATTAAACATTCCATAAAATTTTAATAAATATTCATAAATATTTAAAAAAAATTATGAACACTTTCATAAAAAATAAATATTTCCCATGTATTTATTATAATTTATAAAAATTTGTAAATTATAAATAATTTTCAAAATTAAAAAAGACAGTTCCCATCACGGGCAAAGTTTGACACTTAATGATTCCTGTGATATAGAAAAATGGAAATAACATATGTTGTGTTTTATTTATATCATTGGAAAACTATAGGTTTGATGTCCCTATATTTTTGGTATTATCATTTCCCTCAATAAAAAATTTAACCTATGATATCACCATATCATTGGTCACATTAAATTGAAAACCTAGTTTTGAACTCTAACATGGGTGACGATATCTCTATATGATAGCTACATTATAATTCCATGTTTTATGTAAACTACAATCCTTATCATAGAAAATTATATCATATATCAATACTTGAAATATAATAATCAAAAAATTTAATATGCCACATCATCCAAATAATCAAAAAATTTTGAGAATTTCCCAACAATAATTTTCACATTAACATTTTATTAGGAAAAATTATATTTCCATAAAACACAAAATATTATTCTAAACCTCATGAAAATGTCTCTAATTACATGAAATGGTTTTATTAGACAATTGTATGATATAAATATAAATCATTGAAAAAAACCCAATCTATGTGATCTACCATGAGAAGTTTAAAATAATTCATAAAATATATGAAGAACACACCATCTATTTAATTACTATTGATAACCCTTTATATGTTTGATAAAGGTATATTACTATGAAACATTGACTCCTCGCCTCTAAATATATCCAAATGAATTGTGAATAAAAATACTATTTTGGTTGGATTTCATATATACGTCATTGTAAATTATAATTTTAATGTAAATGAGAAGAATAAATAAAGAGATCATTGTATATGGCTCTAAAACAAGATTCAAAATTATATAATAATTATATGAAAAACATTTTGAATTATCCTTCATTATATAGGCATCCCTTGGATACTCCAAGGGTCAAATAAATATTGATTATTCATTAAAAACTTTGTAATTTATGATAGAAACTAAATATTAATGTTTAATGTGATGCCCCAATCTAAACCATTAGGTTCAAGTCGAAGTGTCACTTGACCTCATGCGTGCCTCCCCATATGCAAGCAGCTACTGAATAACAGTGAAGGTCTGAATGCCATTAGTGCGGATACTATACCATCATTGTCATATCGTATCACAAATAATATAAATATAAATAACAATATATCATTCAAAATATCAATAAATATAATAAATATCCAATATAGTAACAGATGGAACACATGTCATATAGATAAATAAATTGGGTCCCAAAGTATAAATCCAAACGAAATTATAAATTTAGTATATAAGTAAATAAAACATTGGTATCCTCTAGAGTCTATCCCAGTCCCACCACCATCTCCATGCTCTATAGCTCAACCATATTACATGGTCCCTATTCCTTTTATTGCATCCCTATACAATAAGTATCCATGTACAACAAGATTATCGTGCAACGTGTTAGTAATAAAATAGTATGACACCAGAAATGTGTCCATAACAATTTCACATGTATAGTAGGTGTATTCCATGATAATGATAAAAGCATAAGCATGACAAACAATCATATACTGAGCACTTTCATACTAAACAAGCCAAGATAATTCATGACCATAACAGCTATTTCTCCATTCTAGAAGTATGATGATGTTAGAAAGAATCAAGAACTAGGCATAAGGTTGGCAATATGTCACTTGGAATTCTCAGGGCATTGAGTGGACATGCCACTTGGTTTTGACAATGCATCATGTTATGACGTGTTCCTCTTTATCATCAAGGCATCTAGTTCCATCTAGTCCACAAGGACATCATGCTCCTACCCCATGCATGGGTCCACCATTATAATTTCAACTTTATATTTGCACTCCCCCTATAAGGGATAAACATTCCATGATGTTCCCCCATTTATGAATACCACGAACAAAACTCCAATTAAATGGTAACACCAAAATAGGTAGAGTATAATAAGACAAGTATAATGTGTCGTCATGAGCATATAGCAGCAACATATAATAACATATTATCAATTCAAGCTTGGTAATAATTTAATCTAGAAATACTAATGGAATCAAAAATCACATATGGTAATCACCTTCTACATACACACCTACAAGAAAACACCATCAATCCGGAGCAAAAAGATATACCAACAGACCATGAATCAAGGAAACAATTGTATGCAACATCCTTAAATGGTAAGGAACATTCTACCTTGTGGTTATTGATGAAGAACTCTATGGTTTTTCAATGGATAAAAGTTATACCACATCACACACCCATGAAGAATGATCTCACACATCATGCATTCCTAACCTTAGTTATAGTTTTTCAACAAAGAGATGAAGAATATAGAATCAATAGGACTTAAATTCAAGTAACGTGGTTCTAGAAACCCATACCATAAAGAGTCTTCCAATAGAACCAATTTCAATGTATTTAGAATGAAGATCCCCTAATTCCATAGATCTGTTTTTGATTAAGTTATAGATAATTAATTCCACATCGATTCTAGAAGACTACCTGAATTCTAGCCAAGGAACATTGATCTGTCACTAATCTATCAATGGAAATGATATTCAAGAAGACAATCAAGGAGAATAGAGTATTAATATGTCTTCTCTTGGATGCCTTTCCCTAAAATGTTTACCATTATTGATAGTTGTATCTCTAATAAATGGGGTTTGTCATTGAAATGTTGATATCTCCACCAATCTACCAAATAATCATCAACAGATTAAGGTTATATAATTAAGCTTCTTTTAAGAATAGGTCAAGGAAGATGGTTTGTAAACACTTACCTATAAAACATATATATTCAATGATAATTCTTTATTTACCCAAGAAAAAATTTCAACTCAATAGATCTTCCACAAATCTAAGAGTAATAGAAGGATAAATATTTGGATATTCATAGAAAACACAAATATGACAAAGATACATGTACATATCACTGTGAGAAAGAAGAATTTGGAGGATATCTATGAATATCTCAACATTCTAGCATCACTGGATCATCCCAACATTAAAGGGGAAAGGGGAGAGAAATGGTAGAGTCTTGAGACAATGTGATAGGTCTTAAATTTGTAGTAGGTCCTTTAGGGTTGGAATTATATATTAAATATGGGAATTTTTCATATAACTGAAATACCACTTGGTGCATTTAATGAACTCCTAGACTAGATGCACAAATGAGATGGTGGCATAATTGATTGGAATGTATCTGGGCACTGACTATATGGTGTGCCAGGAATAACCACATGGGATCTTCTAGCACCACTGGCTAGCCGGTACGATATTCTTTGACTACTAGTTGTTTATATCCATCGTTCATCCATGAATCTTCTCAATACTTTAACCATAAATTCCAAAACCCTGTAAACATAAATACCAATATACAAAACACCCATAATTGACATCAAACAAAAGATATAAGATTATTTATAAACATAAAATATCTCATATATCAAAATAAAAAATGATAATACATTTAGTACATTAAATATTAATTATGGTAAAATAAATATTATCAAATGATATTAACAAAATGTTTGATAACCTATAAGTGGAAGATTTGAGATGTCAATGCATAATGTCATAAATCAGATGCACACCATAGACATCGAAATTATTATATCAATCCTTATGAAAAAGAATAATAAAAATAACATAAATGGAGTTATACTTCCATAGTTACCCAATATATACTTTTATTGTTACCTATGATAGATTCCATAGTTTTAATACTTGATACCCTATTGTAACAGGAAAACATTATATCCTGAATTATCACACAATTCACACTCTAAAGATCCTTTATTCATGAGTATATTGAAAATTTTAATTTTCAAATGATAATATTTTATTTTAAAAATATAAATTTAATTTTTCAACTCTTCATAAAGATGTTATCATAATATGTAATTTTGGTAATGTTCCAAAATATTTTATTTTTAAGTGATTGGTAAAAAATATAATTTTTAGCAAAACTGCAACATTTAAGGACATATCATTATATAATAAAAACCTATAAAATAATAAATACTTTTTAATGGTAAAAAATGTGCTTAAAGAGTAAATTATATGTTTTTAAATATTATTATTATATTATAAAACCTATTTTTTACATTTTTTGAACATAAGTAATATTTTATAATAAAAGATTTTTTTATCTTTTTCTTTTAGTTAAATATTATTATGTAAATTTTGGTTTTGAATTGATATAGAAGGTGAAAAAAATATTACTATTATTTCTAATAAACCAATTTATGTCATTAAAATCAACATCATTTATAACTTTTTACAACAACAAAATTATGTTTAAAAAGATACATTTTTCTAAAACCAAGTTTTATGTGTTTTAATGTTAATGTTAATTTTTCATGGCCATTTAAATTTTATTTGATAAAATGAACATCAATTTTAAAATCATTAAGAATAAATTATCTAACAGGACTAATGCAATTTTTATTCATTGAAAATAAATAAGATATATTAATTATTATTTACTATGTTAGAAGTAAAATCTTTGTTTTCAAAGAATTTTTTCTATATGAGTTAAATAATGTTATTCTAAATAAATAGATAAATATTTCATGAATTATAACTCTAATATTATGTATAAACATATAGACTAATATATAATAATTCATTCAATTCATAATTTGTAGGAAATTAAAATAGATACAGTTAATATATAAAAAGATATTTTTCAATAAAAATAACTTATCTTGTATTTTATGTTTTAATTTAAAGGTAATTTTATCACATATAAAAATTTAATTGGATTAAATTGATTCCAAATTGGGATAAAAATGTCAAAATTTCATAATAGGGATCATTTTATACTTCTAAAAATAAAATAATTAGCATGGATAATTTTTAATTTTAATTAGTAAGGGTGAAATTGGTAAATGAAGTACCTCAAATTTTTAATAATTAAAAGGTCGTTAAATCCATCTAGAAATTATTTTTTAAAATTTTAAGATTATACCCACATGTATCACCTAGAATTTATTCTCATAAATCACATAACTCCCCTAACCCACCTAACACCCATGTGATTCCATTATTACGCCTTGCCTAAATTTAGTTTCCCTGAAAAAATCCCTTCTTTTCACCTATAATCGATATCTCTATCACTTATTATCTTATCCCACTCCACCATAAAGGAATTAATCACTAAGTACCCATCTAGATACCTCTGTAAATCCCTCCCATGTAGTTTCTAAATATGTAAGGATTCCTCAAATCATTAAGAGGCTACTTGGAAAAGTAAGGGTTTCCAATCCTTCACATTACCTTTTGATTTAAATTATATTGTTATAATAACATTTAATCATATTTACTTGATTAAAATATCGTGACATTGTCTCCAATTTGATATTTTTTTAATTATTAGATATTTATCCCCTCTCATGATATTTTTTATCCTCTGTCGTTATTATGCTGACAAAATCATTCTCATTCCACCCCTTCCATTTTCAATTATAAAACCTTATTGTAATATCACCCTTATTGTAATTATATAGACTTATCAACCATTTGATATATTGAAAATGATATTACCTATCCTTAAATCCTCTTCCCAAGCCATCATTATTTTTAAAAATCTAAAATTTAGAGAAATTAAATCATTTATGGTTTTTTTAGAAATGAAATACGTGTATCATCATATAGTAATTTTTTCATCAAAGATGGGGAGACAAAAGAAAATAAAACAGAGAAAAAGGAGAAACAATACAAGTCAACCCACTCCTAGGGGGGGCTGAAATAATGGCGTCCAAGGGAATCCCCTCTAATCAAATTCACTCTTGGGGATTCAGGCTGGTCCTAGTATGAACCCCCACATTCTCTGAGCCAGTGAAATCCAGTGTTGTTAGATGGTCTGATACTTTGTTCATTTCCCTCCAGGTGTGTGAAACTTGAGTACTGTCGGCGAGGATGCTTTTACACTTCATGATGATATAGTCTATCACCCAAGGTGGGTTTCCACTGTGTTGTAAAGAGTTGTGAACAATCAATGAGTCTGTTTCCACCTCCATAATAACAAAGTACATATGTAGGCATAACCTCAGCCCTGTAAGCATTATCATGGCTTTTGCCGTCAACGAAGAGCCCTGTCCAAGCCTGACTGTAAACGCCATGAAGACAGACCAGCTAGTGTCATGCACCACCCCCACCACCACGTATATTTCCCAAAACACAAGACACGTTTGTGTTTAGCTTCAAGCTGTTTTTCGGGGGCCGCCAACGAACCCAATTATTCCCTCTCTCGTTGTGGGTGACAACCCTATACCCCAACAAGAACCAACTCATTGAAGGGGATTCATTCCAGTTCTACATCACCCTGACTAGATCAATTAATAGATTCCTCATCCGCACGATGATCACTACAGCTGACAAGTTTACCCTTCATGCCTCATTATGTTCCTCTCCCTCTACAGACACCAGCAACCGGCCTGTAGTAGGGTTGTTCGTGCTAGCCTATTGGGTCCAGCTCCTCCCAATCCATGGTACCATTTCACTAGAAAGTTAATATATGACATACTACTCTAGTAAAAGGCAGCTAATTCCCCAAAATAAAATCATACCTTGCGTGCCCATTCGCTTTCGAAAAACAGATGGTTCAAACTCTCTTCACTGTGAGACTCACAACACATGCATTTAGTAGCAATATTAACACCACATCTCTTGATATTATCATTAGTTGGAACCACTCCATTCCTTATCCTCCAAGTGAGACTGTTGAATTTGGTTGGGATGCTCTTAACCCAGGTGATCTCATCCCAATCATTTGCATGAGACTGAACAAATGAGGCGCGCTGATAATCTTTGGACGAGAAAAATCCTGATGGAGAAGGTGTGAACACACATCTATCGATGTCCGGTGTGAGTTCAATGATATCAAAAAATTCATGCTAATACTTATTCAACACTTCTTTGATGAAGGATGGGAACCTACTGGCTTACCAGAAGGAAATGGTGGGAATAGGGCACCCTGGGAAGCCTAAACTTTCACTGCACCAGTTCTGATGCCAAAACAATAGGTTCCCACTCCCCATGATCTAATGGGATAGCGGTCAGAGGTCGTCAACCAGGGGTCCCAGGAACTTACCAAGTGGTGAGTATTGGTCCTCTCTTGTATCATGATGTCCCGAGCCAATGGTGTGCATGGTTAACCCACACAGCGAGCGCTGCTCCAGAATACTCCAAGTGATCCTTGCTTGCATGTAGTGTAAGGTATCTGCAAGATTGTGAAGATCAATACCAACCTTTCTAACCGGTTGCACTATCTTGTGCTATGATACCCAATGGTTTTTACCCTCAGAAAATGGACCCCAAATAAACTTGGCTAGAATCCTGTCAATGTTCTTGATAAAAAATTTTGGGGCTCTAATCGCAGACAATGCATGAACTGGGGTAGCAAGCAGAACGCTATTGACCAGCGTGATCCAACCCCCAAAGGATTGATAAAGGTTCTTCCAATTATGCACCCAGTCATTGATCCTGCAGAGGAGTGGATCAAAGTCGTGAATGCAAACTCTTCCAGGCAAGATGGGAACACCCAAATACTCCATAGGGAAAACCCATCCTCCATGCCCAACTTGTTTCTCACAGTAGAGATACGCCAGGAGAAACATCCACTGGAGGTGAAGAAACTACTCTTTTTATTGTTAATGGGTTTCCCACTCTAATGGCAGTATCCCTCCAACACTCTATTCAATCCCCGAATGGAACGGCTCGATGCGTTCAAGAAAAGTAAAGTATCGTCAGCGAACATGGAATGGGACACCACTGAAGCCTTCAACTTCCTTCTATAAGGCAGAATTTCACCCTTTCCAATGCTTCTATGGATATGTCTGCTCAAAACAACCTGAACCAGGATGAAAATACTCGGTGATATTGGGTCCCCTTGCCTTAGGCCCCGAGTTGGTTTAAAAAACCCATATGATTTCACCATTAAATTAACTGAAATCCATGCAGAACTAAAGCACTGAAAAAAAAGATCAATGTTCCAAGGATTAAATCCCATACCTTCCATAACCTTATTGGTGAATCTACATTCCATGTGGTCATAAGCCTTGTTCATATCCAACTTGATGGCCATATTAGATCCACGGGTTTTGAAGTTGATGTCCCTGAGCATCTCCTGTGCTAGAGCCACTACCTCCTAAATCGACTGACCCTTGATAAAACCATGATGCTATAAAGATACCCCCTGCGGAATGAGAGGGGTTATTCTGGAGTTGATATTACTGGCCAAGATTTTGAAGGGGTATTACACATGCTCACTGGATGGTAATGTGAAATATCAGTGGGATTCTTGGTTTTATGAAGTAGCACAAGTGTAGTGGCGCATGCCACACACGGCAGTCCACCCCCTCTAAAGTAGTCTTGAATAGCTTCAATTAAGCCCTCCTTCACAATATCCCAGGATGACATATAAAAGGATCCAGGGAAACATTCTAGTCCCACCACGCTATCAGGATTTGGGTGCATTAATGCTGCAAAGATATCTTTCTCAGTGGGTATGGCTCCCAAGCTATCATTGTCCCGATCAAACACGTGATTGGGAACCACTTAAAAAAACAATGTGGCCTCCATGGGGTACCCATGGGCCTTGAATTCATTAGGGCTGGCAAGGAATTCAGAGAAGAAGGAATTGTCCAAGCTTCCAATGGCGTCCCTGTTATCTATAAAAGATCCATCCTCTAACATGATGTTAGGCTTAACCATCCTTTTCCTCTCCTTAATACAAGCATGGATGAAAGTGGTGTTTCTTTCATCTTCTTTAAGCCACTTAATCCTCACCCTTTCCCTGGCCAGTCGTTCCTATCTAAGCAGCAAGTGTGCCATCTTGTCCTTTTTTGCCTAGAGTTTCTCAAAGTCATGGTAATCCGAAGATTCCTCCAGCCGGTTCTCGAGGCATTTGACTTCTTTCATGGTTTCCCTTAACTCCCCATTAGGTGAAATAACATCTTTTGACCATGTTTGGAGCCTCTATTTAAACCTCCTCAGCATATTATTAATAGAAGTCCACTTATCGCCCTCAGAGGGCTCCTCCCATGAGGCTCTACCAAGATATTGGTATCCTGTATTGATGGACCATACCTGGCTATACCGAAACATATCCTGATGATCCTGGGTAGAAACATAGAAACCAAAAGCGGCGAATAATCAGAGATACCTCGTTTCAGGTGTGTCACTTTTGTATTGGAGAAATCAGATATGGCATGCATGTTAGCCAGGCAGTGGTCCAGGTGGTTCCACAAGTGGTTATTCCCCCTCTGGTGGTTGCACCAAGTAAACATGTTGCCCACATATCCGAGATCCAAGAGCCCATTTGCAGCCATGAATTGGTTAAAATCTAGGTTGGCTATTCTGTGAAATGTTCTCCTGCCTTTCATCTCCTCTGGGTCCGCCACAATATTGAAGTCCCCCCCCCCCCCACTATCCATGGGAAAGGCCCAGGGTCAAAGCTTCTCAGGTCATCCCATTGATTTTCTCTTTGAATATGATCGCAGCTCCCATACAAAAAGGACATGAAAAAAACCAGGTGACCCTGGCTCACCTTGACTGTAATGCACCGGTTGCCCATCTGAGCCATATCCACAGTGTAATGACGATGCCAGAAAATCCCAATATGACTATTGATGGGATCATCATCTAAGAAGCCTTGCATGTTGAGGTTTTTGGAACACTCACCGATTCGATTGGGTTGCTGTTTGTGTTCAAGCACTGCAACAACTATAACCTTGTTCATGGAAATCTCTGAAGTGAGAAAATCCGACTTCACCTAGGAGCCAATGCCCTGGGCGTTCCAGATGAGTAACATAATCATGGACGAAAGAGCGTCCTGGGACTAGCTCCAGAACTCATAGCCTACTCAAAGAGGTGGTTTCTCCTTACCTTCTGCATCCTGGTTTTAGACCTAGTGCAAATCCCCAAGCCCGTAGTGATTGTTGAGCCATCATCATCTCCAAGAAGGGATTTAACCTGGTCTATATGTGATGTTGTAGAACCTCTTCTCAGAAGACAGATCCTGGGGGGAGATCCAAATGAGGGAGCCAGTGATGAAGCCTTCTCTTGTGGTGGGGATAACTCCTCAATAATCATCCTCGTAGATTGGAGGCAATGACAAGATCCCTCGCATTATCAAAAGGGGTGATCCCCAAGAGTGCTGCGACTGGGGGAGGCCAAGACGTAGGCCCTGCGGACTGGGGTGCCTGTACAAGAGCTAGCCTCCAAACATGGTCCCCATCAGAGAGCAGTAACCCTGACCACACTAAAGAAGAGTGTAAAGGCTGAGGAGAATGAGATGACCTTGGAAAAATGGGTACTATTTCCCAACATGGCTCTGGAGGATCTCCAATCATGGGGGGCAGAAGAAGCGTCGGTCCCAGCCTTGACTGGGTGGACGTCTGGTCAGAGGCGCGATTCTTATCCCCCACTTGTACCACTTCTGAAGGAGCTCGAAGCACCGAGATGTACCTGGCGGACCGCCCCGCTTCCACCCTAGGGGAGCGGTGACGTTCGTTCTACCTACTGTGCCGGAAAACCTGCAAAGAGTGTCCCTATAGGAGGCAATGTGAGAAATAACTGGGGAAGAGGAGGATTTTCCAACCCGAAGCTCGATCTGCTCCGGCACAGGCCCAGAAAGTTCCAATTCCACGCAAATACGAGAAACCGATATAGACAAGCCACTACAGGTGCTGAGATCCGAGCAGAGGAAGCCACCAAGAGATCCCCCTATTGCTTTAAGAAAAACTTCATTCTGTATGGGCATCGGTAAGCTAGGAAGACAAAGCCAGACCACTACCGCCAGACTCTCCTTACCTTTGTGCACATCTAGAGACCACCTTGAATGGCTGAAGTGCCAACGCCCCATTGAACGTGGGGTCGTGCACCAAGCGCGGATAAAATCAGCCTCCGAGGCCAGCATGATACCAAAGGAGTGCCTATGGAGCACCAAAGTCCATGCCGGCTCTCAAAGCCCCCAAGATGAGACCCAGTGTTGGAATGCGGCGAGAGGCGGCTTATCAGATTCGAAACAAGATACCAACATCCATTGCAAACAAGCCTTTGTCTCCTCGAACGCTGACACTGGGACATCCAGACGAACACGGTGACCATCCCAAGTCGCCTTCTCTTCCCGTACATTGACCGCCGGGAAGCAGGAAATATTCATGGCTGAGCCACACAGGACGTCCCTGAAGGACCTGGCAACACCCTTGGGAAGAGGAGGGGGACCAGAAGCCCTGCTAGAAGCACCCAGAACCTTAGGATCTAGAGATGAGATTCCGACTAAACACACCAGTATAGATGAGCCTCGGGAGGCAAGAACCCCTGGGGGAACGCTGTCAATGGATGCCTATGATAGAACCGAGATGTTGGGGACTATCGGACTCAAGGCTAGGCCAGAGGAAGATCTATGATTGAACACCGCCGGGACTGAAAACGATAGTAGGGACCAGAAGGACGGAATGGGCGGGAAATTTTCGCAATGAGGTGGCGCGTGCCGCACGTACTCCAAATTCCAAACCATCTCCTCTCTTTAGATAGGTATAAATCATTTTATAGATACTAGAATTGTGGCACATCTAAAACTAGGGGTTATCCCCCCAAAAATGTTTGGTTGGGCATTGAATCAACCGTCATCAAAATGCACAATGAGTATTCTTAAGACTGCACACATCTCTAGATGCAATAGGGGTATTCTTTGGAATATTCTCATGCTCTCTATGAACTATTAGGAAGGATTTTTCATACCATTTATGTGGTATCCTACCAATGAAAACTATTTGTAGTTCCCCAAATTAAACCACTGGTTCTGATATAGAGAGCAATAAGACCTCATGTGCTCTTCCCTGTATGTATGTGGTTTTCAATTAATATGTGGGTTTGAACTCCATCATCAGGTAGAATATAATATTCGTATTATATCATTATAAAAAAATATAAAAAAAATATAAAAAATGGAGTAATCAAAGAACAAGATAAGTCATCAAATGATATTGAAGTTTCAAAGTATTGAATAACAACTGAGATGTGGGGGTTGGATCAGTTGTTCACTTTTTATGAGTTTCAAAACTTTTAGAAACTTAACCCCTACAACTTGTTAGTAATTATTTCCTTATTAACTTTAAGTAAATACCCATGAAATAAAAAGTAGTAAAAAAAAGTAAAGAACACAATATCTATAAGGTTCTTCCTCAATGTAAGAACATGCATCCTTGTCATAGCCACTCTCACGAGTCTATGGAAGTTTAATATTATGAAGAAGTGAATACAACTTCTTCCAACTACCATTATCCACCTTATATATCCCTATATGAAAGATTATATTTACTCCCATCAGTTTAAAAAGTTTCTTAAAAATAATTGATCCAAAAAAAGAATAAATAGATTGTTCAAACTACTCCACAAATACTCATCCTGGATCCTCAATCTGATTTGGCTGGAACGGATTGTCTCAATCTGACGAGGATAGGTCTGATAGAGACAATATGATGACTAATTTACAGCCTACATTTCTTAAACTATACTAAAAACTCATTTTGATCTTCGTTAGTCTTATTGACTCAATTGGAATGACAAAATTTTATTTGTTCAATTTGAATCTGAAAAAATCATACTCTTTTCAAATTTTCTATATGATATTCCTCGGTCCAGTAAAGAAAACTTGTAGGTGTCTAATCTTATTTTTAGATCTCAGTCTACAAATAAATATCTTGGAATGAATTTTACAGTGCTCCTCATTTTCCCCTCTCAAGAAAAAGTTACAATTACCAAATGATCTGAGAGTCTATTTATTGGAATCTCTGAATAAAAAATGTGGGGAACTTGAATACATTCCAATCATAATAGAATCTAAATTTTCAAAAAACACATGCATTTAAAATTAAATTTTGACTTATTCAAATACTCTCAATAATACTCGAAGATTTACTCTAAGTTAAATATTAAGTTTTAAAACGTCAACTTTTCACATATCATTTCCCCATAATAATCATTCTTGAAATTCCTATATTTTCTTCAGTATGATGAAACCTCCTTATATTTTTATGATGAAACATACTTGGCTTCATCTTCCTATTCTTATTATGAGCTTTCATTATTTCTCTTCTCATTAGGATCTTCCTTTCTTTCTTATATCATTACATTCTACCTTTCTTTTTCAAATTATTGTGATCTACCTTTCTTTGTCAGCTTATTATGATCTTCCATTAATTTTAATCACATTATGATATACCTTTCTTTCTCAACTCATTATGATATGCCTTTATTTCTCATATCATTATGATCTTCCTTTCTTTATTAACTCATTACGATCTTCCTTTCTTTCTTAGAGTTAGTCCAATGGAACTTCATAATGGTGAAATTACCAATATGGTGTAATTCTCATCATGATTAAATTCTTATTATGAAGTAAATCTAATTACGTTGAAATTATCATTACGATGAAATTATCATTATTATGGAAACTCCACTATGCTACTTTGAAATTCTTAAAACATCTTTAGCATTACACATTCAAACTCCTAACATAATTTTATGTCCAATACTTCTGGATTTGATCTTTTGTATGTGGGTTCGTGGAACCGATAAAATATTTACAATTTCTCCATTTCTTCAAATACTTTTATCATGAAACTTTTCATTTTTTTTATTACTCCATGATCATAAAATCATCATCTAATTTAGAATACAAAGTATGAAAACATTCTAACTCCTTACTTCACTATATTCTTTCAAAACTCCCCAACAAAATTACAACTTCTTCACTTCAGTTACATCTAAATTTCAAATAAGAACCGTGCATGATGAACCATGATCTTATTGCTGATGGCTCTGAGAAAGATGATGCATTTGATTAAAAAAATTATCTTTCAAATAGATTCTGCATCAGGTGCTACTTAGTCTGATAACCTAAGTCCAGAAAACCGTGTTCAGAAAAAAAATCTTAAGGATAAAACTTTTATCTCCCTTTGTGTTTGGATTCAGTAACATTTTCAAACTTTTATATTTATTATGAAAACTCATTATGTTGGATTGGTTCCAATACTAAATACAAAAACATTCTATTAAAAAAAGGCCAGTTGTCAACAAATACAAAAAATTGATAAAAACAAAAAAAATCATAAATGTTCTTCAATCTATCCCTTTGGAATTTTTGACAACCCTCATTAACAGCTTTTCCAACTCTTGGAAAAAAATTTAAAACTCCACTTTTGTAGAAAGATCTAGATTTTTCTATTTTACCAAAACACAGCCTCCATCAAAATAGATCATCCTAACACCACACTACTAGATAATGTAATTGAAAAACATTTGTGATGTTTTTGTTTTTAACAATGTTTTTGTATTTTTTTACAACTAACATTTTCTTAAATGAATATTCTTGTTATTCAAGATTGGACCCAGTCCATCATAATGAGTTTCCATAAGAAATATAAATTTTTTTAAATGTTTATTAATCCAAGAATAATGGGAGGGAAAGGTTTTATCCTTAAGAAGAAAAAAAATTGGACTCAAGTTATCAGACCGAGCAGGACCAGACACAAAATCCATTAGAAAGATGAAGTTGTTGATCATATGCACCATTAGCCTTAGAACCATAAGCAATAAGATCATGATACATCAGACACAATTTTTGTTATAAAGTTATAATCTATTGAAGTGAAGAAGTTTTAATATTGTTGAAGAGTTTTGATAGAATATTGTGAATACATAAGTTAGAAAGTTTTCATACTCTCTAGACTAAATCAGATGATACTTTGATGATTATAGATTTCTTGAAAATTATGAAAATTATCATGATAAATTATTTTTAAGAAATTGAGGAATATTAAAGATAATATCATTTCCAGGAACCTATAAATAAAAGATCATATCCAGAATTACCATACATGAATTATTTTAAGGATTCAGAATGTATAAAGCTGAAGAAGTAGGAATAATTACAAATTTGTAGAGTGGTGTTTGCATGGTAATGATAATATCATCATTATATTATTTTCAACATAATGATAATTTCATAATAATTATAATTCCATTCCATTGAGAATTTCATCCTTATGAAGTTCGGTCGGACTGACTCTAAGAAAGAAAGGCATATCGTAATGACCTAAGAATAAAAGGAAGATTGCAATGATCTCGTAAAGAAATGAAGACGATAATGAGATGAGAAATAAATGAAGGTTGTATGTAGATGAGAAAGAAATTTAGACTGTAATGATATTATAAAGAAAGTAAGATTATAATGATATGAGAAATAAAGGTAGATCATAATAAGCAGAGAATGAAAGGAAGATTGTAATGATCTAATAAGTAAATGAATATCGTAATGAGTTGAGTAACAAAGGAAGGTCCGAAAGAAATGGGAAATAATGGTAGATCATATTTAGATGAGAAATAAAGTTATATTGTAATATGTAGGGGAATCTGAATTCAAGGAAGTTTCATCATAATTAACTATGGAGGTTTCATTGACTGAAGAAAATAAATATTGTTTAAATAGCCATATTATAAAGAAAAAGATATATGAAGAGTTGAAGTGGTAAAACATGAAATTCAATTCAGTGTAAATCTCGTAGTATTCATAAGAAGGTTTTAAGAAGTCAAAATTGAAGTTTAAATTTGAGTATTTTTTAGATTTTTAAAATTGGAGTAAGTAGGGAAAGTTTTAAAGTTTCTTAAATTTTTTATTATGAGTTACCTATAAATAGTTTCTCAAATCATTAATATATTATAAATTTTTCTTAAGAGAGGAAATGGTGGTGTTCTGTATAATTTTTTTCAAGTTCTTTATTTCTGGACTGAGATCTCAGAACAATATTAGACCCCTAAGTGTTTGTTTAACTGGAAAGTGGAAGATTGTATTGAATTTTTAAGAGAAGTTTTATTTTTTTAGATTGAGATTGAACAACATCTTATTAAGCCAATATAATTGAGTGAATCAGACTAAAGAAGATCAGAATGAGTTTTTCAATAGAGTTTGAGTAAGGAAGGTTATAAATGAGTTCATCGTATTGAGCCCATCAGGCCAAACTTCATCATATTGATAGAATTAGATCCATCAAAATTATTCTTATGATCTAGAATGTTCATTTGTGGAGTAGTTTAAACAAAGTTTTTATTCTTTTATTTTGGATCAATTGTTTTTTAGGTATCTTTTTAAACTGACAGGTGCCATTATAGTCTTTCCTATCAAGAGATAGAAGGTGTTTAACAGGATTTGGCACAAGTTTTACTCACATATTCAAAATAGTAAATTATCATAGAACCATGGGAGTGTCTATGGAAAGGATGTAGGTTCCCACATTGAGGTTGAACCTTGTAAATATTTTGTTATTTACATTATTTCCAACTTTTTCCTACATAAGTATTTACATAAATTTGATAAGGAAATAAATCTTAACTAATTTAAGGGTTATGTTTTGAAGTACTTTGAAATTACTAAAAAATGAATAATTCATTCACCCCCATTTTTTTTATTATTTGACTATTTGGAACATTAATTGATATTAGAGGGATAGTTCCCTTTTTTAATTATTATCATGGATAATATCAATTTTTCAATAGTATAGGAATTCATAAATTTGATTAAAAAAATATTATGGATGGAAAAATATGATGATAATTTATCTCCGATTTCTTGGCCTTGAAGTTGTTAATCCTCCTACAGTTGGTTTTGCACCTATTGAGAAATATGGACATAAACAAATTTGATAAGAGAAATATTGAAGTTGATGGAAAAGATCGAATTTATATCCTTATGTCTTTATTAGAAAATTTTTATATGATGGTGATGGGTATCAAAACATAAAAGCATATGTGTGACAAGAGGGAAATTATTTTCTAATGGAATACTAAATTGAAGGAATAAAATCAAGAAATATGGTGTTGTAAGTTTAAAGGCTTCAAAATGAGAGATGAAGAAACTATATGTGAATACTTCCCCAGAGTAAATGAAATTTTTTACAACATCAGAGGATTTAGATATGTACTACAAGATTTTAAAATTGTGAAGAAAAATATGAGATAATTTCTGACATGTTTGATTCTAAAATTTCCACTTTAGAATATAAGGATGATTTATCTCTTGATAAATTGCATAATATTCATATTGCTCATAAAATGAGGAAAGGTCCAATGTCCAAAAAGAAAATTGAAGATGAAAAGGACTTTGATTCGTTAATAAAAATGAAAATACTAGATGTTGAAGATATTGATCCTTGTGACTTTGATGATAAAGAGAATGATGAGTTGAATGAAAATATCATGTCTGTTATTTATAAGAACTGTCAAACATGAAGAGGAAAGTAAAGAGGTAATGTTCCTCACAAATGTTTTGAATGTGGTGTAATTAGAAACATTGGGATGTATTTTCCATGCAAGAAATTTTGATATTATCAAGATGATTTTGAAAAAAATCCTCAATGGAATAAGTGTAAAAAATATTCTAAATAATAAAATTAATCCATCAAATATAATAAGAAGTTTATTGCTAACAAGAGAAGTATGTTGAGTAAGAACGATGAATCAGACTTTACTGATAACAATTATTCAAAAGATAAAAGTTCCTAAAAATTCTCAACCTTCATTGCAGTATTTGAGAAAACAAAATATTTCACAAATATTGAAGAAGGTGGCGAATAATCATATAGAGAGTATCAAATAAGAACATAACTTGTTTCATGTATTGAGAAAAACAAAACTCTCAAAAAGAAATCAGAGTAATAAAGAATGATTGTAGAGAAGTTTCTAATGTTATAAAATATTTTATCAAGAAAGAATAAGAATATATATAATTGAAATTAAGTTACAAACATAGAATTGTTGAATAGGGAAATATAGTTTAATATTTATGTAATAATCTCATAGAAAAGGAAGGATAATTTACCAAGTTTAAATAAAAACTTCTTAAGTCTTAAATTACCTTAACGAAGATACATTTAAACATCAAGAATGATTCTGAAGTAAAAGCTAAGACTTATAAAGTTGCTAGGAATTCTCAAAACAGAAATCCGGTGAATTCCTTAGTCACCGAAATTAATGTTTCATCAGATTCTTACAACATTTTAGGTTACAGAAAAGGTTTTGGGAAATCATGGATGGAGAAAGGATGTGAGAAACCTAACACATCTACAAAATTTAAAAACTTAATCAAAATGAAACATGGTCCATGTCCCAAGTATGATAGAGAAGAACGAAGTTGTTAAACTCAACAACATTTCTGTAGAGATTGATCATTATTTAGTAGAAAATAAATAATTTATGATTATTTATAGTGTTCTGGAATCTATTAAATAAAGATTATATTTTTTTTTCATAACATTTTACTTCATGAAATAAGTTTTGAACAAATGTAAAGAAATAGTTAAAGAAGGTTGAGTGTCTTTCCTAACCCACAAAAAGTTAGAAAAGAAAAAAACTCCGGATATTAGAAACATTCCAATAAAATAAATTTGAATGTCTGGAAAAAGTTTATGGAAGATGAGATGAGGTTATTCATATTTATAGAAGATGTATGACACTCCTTCCAGAACAAGTTTCTTATTATAGAAAAGAAAAAGAAGCTGGAAAAAAATAAATTGAGGAAAGAACCTTCATTATTGCGACAAATTTAAAAGAAAGTAAAAAAGAAAAAATCCATGGATACTTGATATTGGTTATTCTTGAAATATGATAAGTGATATAAAAATCTTGAAACATATTGAAAGTCGTGTAGGTGGAGAAGTTACCTTTGGTAATGAAAGTTTCGTAAAAATTAGATGAATTGGAACTATTGAGATTGAAGTGGAAAAGTTGAAATCTAAGGAAATTTAATTCTTTGATGGGTAAAATATAACATACTTAGTGTGTGTCAACTTTATGATTATGGAAAATAAGTAATCTTTAAAAAATGATCTTCTGTTATCAAAAGTATGAAATATGGAAAATTTATTACAAAATGGGAAAATAAATAGTGGGAATCTCTTCCAAATAAAAAAAATTAACAAATCTTATTACATAAGTGTTGAAGATGAAAATAAGTTATAGAACTAAATACTTGGACTCCTGGGGTAGAAAAACATGAAAAATATATATAAATTTGATACTATTTAAAACATTACAGAATAAAAATTAAGAGAAGATGATTTTTTTTAACTTGTTAGAAAGGGATGATTACTATCCAAATTAAAAAAAGAGGTGACATTCAGTAGAATAGACCTCTAGAAAATATTATTTCCTAATTATGTGTATTGAGGAGACATTAATCAACAAAATAATATTTCTACTTCACGACTTCTATCAATGATTTCACTTGGATGAAAAACATCTTGTTTATTAAACATATGTCAGAGTCTATGAAAAAGTTTATGTTTTTCAGAAAATAAGTTGATAAATAAATGGGGCCTTATATAAAGAAGTTGAGAATATACAATTCTACCAAATTAACAAGTAATACTTTTGAAACTTATATGAGAAACCATGGTATCAAACATCATTATAGTGTTCTCTATAATCCACAACAAAATTGAGTAGAAGAAAAAAAATATATAATTTTTCTATAAATGGGAATAAGTAAGTTAGAAGAATATAAACATTTAATGTTTTATTAGAAGTAAGCTGTTAGTATAGATGTACATGTTTAAAACATATTCTTGTTGAGACTGGAAAACAACATTACTTGTTATGAAATGTGGAATAAAAAACTTTCCCCGAAGTAATTCAATGTTTTTGGAATTCCATTCTTACTCAAAAATCAAAAATCTGGATCTATAAAAGTTTGATGAGAAATATTATTAAGGAATTTTTATGAGTTATTTTCCAAATATAAGAAGCTAAAAATGTTAGAACAAACATCTAAAAAATTTAAAGTACTCATATGATGTGAAAGTAATTGAAAAAAAAAATTCTTAACAAAAGTTGTTGAGAATACTTGGAAGAATAAAATAGAGATTTACAATGATTGTAAAACTAGGTCAAAAAATCCTTACCAAGATTTAGTAGAATCGTGTGATGAGGAATGTTCATCTGGAAAAGAAAATTTGAAATTTACCACCTTATAGAAACATGTTAATTCCAAAAACATTATTTAAAATCATAATGCTCTAGTTCAGACCAAAGGAATTTTGAGATTCAAAAATAAGTCTTCACATATCTCAAAAGTTGAACTGAAATATGTTTCAGAAGCTATTCAACACAAAGAATGGTTGGATGATACATATGAGGTGTTTGATCATATTGAGAAAAATAAAACCTGGTAACTTGTTCCATAGCTCAAAAATAAATATTTATTCAAAATATAGTGGGTTTATAGAAAAAAAATGAATGAGCATGAAGATGTTTTGAGATACAAAGAAAAACTTGTTTGTAAAGGATATGAATAGGTGGATGTTGTGGATTTTGAACAAACTTTTTCCCCAGTTTCAATATTAGAAACTATTATAATGTTTTCATCATTTCCCACACATAAAATTTGTAAAGATAATCAGATGCAAGAAAAGTTAACTTTCTGAAATTATTATATTAAAAAATAAGTTTACATTGAACAACCTTGTGGTTTTCTACTTTTTGAGTATGAAAATAATTTTTTTAAACTAAAGAAAGATTTGAATGGGATGAAACAAGCTCTATAGGGTTGGTATTCAAAACATAAAACTTATTTGAGAATGTATAATTTTTCTCACATAAAAGTTGATAGTAACTTATATGTGTAAGAAGTTAACTCTAGAACAATAATTGTTATTTTTAATGTGGATGATATAATTTTTGTTTTTGAGAAAGAAGAAGTTTTAAAAAAAAAATCTAAGTAAATGAAGAATAATTTTTAAATATTAATGCTAGTATAATTAGATTTGATTCCTGGATTACAAGTTAAAAAAATAGATTTTATTATCTCAAGAAAAGTATTCCATGAAATTTTTAAAGAATTTTTCCATTGTAGATTCCAAATAAGTTTCTACTCATATATCTATGATCACAATGTTGAGTAAACATGTGTTTGTATAAGTGTAAGTTAGAACGATTTTTGGTAGCTAATAAGAAGTATATTTTACCTTACAACCTCAACACCTGATATTTTTTATGTTGTGTCTTTGTGTGACATGTATTAAAGTAATCTAAAAGAATCACATATTTTGGCTGTAAAGAGAATTCTAAGATAGGTCAAAGGAACAAATTAATATGTGTTGTTATACAAAAGAAATATAGAGATGATTTTTCATGGTTATACTGATGCTGATTGGGTTAGAGATTTTAATGATAGAATATAAAATTTATGATGAACATTTTTCATGGGTGAATGTTGTGTGAGTTTGAATAGTAAGAAATATATTTCAGTAAATTTTAGAACATTTGAACCTAAATATGTTGTAGCTACTCAGGCTTGTACTCAAATGTTGTGGATGAAAGTTCAGCTGGAAGACATGAAAGTGAAAGTTTCTAAACCATTGACTATACATCATGATAATTAGAGTTCATTTTATCATTCTGAAAATAATTTCCAATATTCAATATCAAAACACATTAATATAATGTTTGAATTTATAAATAATAAATTTATAGTTGGATATTTTTTTCATAAGATATCTCAACAATCTATAAAATTTATGATATTTTCACAAAGGTAATGCCAAAAAAAAGTTTTGTTGATTTGAGGCTATGAATTCAGGTTCAAACTCCTCCCATGACTTCTTAAACCTCATAAGGAATCCCACAACCATGATTTGGATTATGTCAAAAATTTGGGAGAGAAAGTAACAAATTTTTAAGAACTTTTTACTTTATAATAATTTTTTACTTATCTTTCTTAAATTAATCTAAAGTTGTGGCTAACATAAAATTTGGTATATAAAAAAGAAAAGTGAGAGGAAAATATGAAAGTGACGCAGGGTTTATCATTTCATGTATGCAAATGCATAAATTGTCTTATCACTAAGTGGTGTAATTCATTCAAAAACATTACAATATTCAGTAGTGTTGTGTTAGGACATTCTGTTTTGAGAAAGGTTATGATTTGGTAAAAGTAAAAAGAAATTATTTTTCTAAAAAAGTAGATTTATAAATTACATTGTGAGTTTGAAAAGTTGTTAATGGGGGTTCTCAAAACATACAAAGGTGGGACTGAATAAAATCTTGGATGTTTTTTAACAATATTTCTTTATTTTTTGACAACTGATGTGTTTATAAAATATTGTTTTTGTTATTTTGGATTGGACCCAGTCTATCGTAATGAGTTTTTATATGAATGAAATGGTTTTTGAATATTTTTTAATCCAAACATAAAAAAGGGAAATATTTTACCAATAAGAAAGTTGATTTCTAGAAAAATGATTCTTGACTCAGGTTGTTGGACCAAGCATCACCAATTGCCGAATCTATAAAAAAGATGAAGTAGTTTGTTAGATACATCATCAGTCTCAAAACCATCGATGATAATATAAAGATCCATCATACACGAATTTTTTTAGAATGTTATAATTTTTTGAAGTGAAGCATTCATAATATTCATGAAGAGTTTGGAAACAATATTTTGAAGTTAAGAGATTGAAATTTTTCATACATTATAAAATAAATCAGATGATGATATACTGATCATGGAGTTCTCGCAAATAATAAAAATTATCATGATAATATCCTTTGAATAAATAGGGGAATGATAAACATTGTATCAGTTCTAGGAACCTAGACGCAGAAGATAGGATCCAGAAGTACCTTGCATGAATGGTTGTTAGGGTTCTGAATGTATAAAGTTGTAGAAGCTTAAAGAATTTCAAAGTTGCATAGTATAGTTTCTAACTTAATGAGAATTTCATCAAAATGAGATTTTCATCGTAATGAGAATTTCGTCATATTGAGAATTTCATCATTATGAATTTTCATCAGGCTGACTCTGAGAAACAAAGGTAGACCATACTGAGTTTAGAAACAAATCCAGATCGGAATAAGCTAAGAAAGAAAGGTAGATCATAATGTGATGAGAAAGAAATGAAGATCGTAATCAGATTAGAAATAAAGGTATATCTTAATGATCTAATAAAGAAAGTAATATCAAAATGATCTGATAAATAAAGGTAGATCATAATGATATGAGAAATAAAGGTAGGTCATAATGATATGAGAAAGAAAATCATATTCTAATGAGATGAGAAAGGAATGGAGAGTGTAAGGATATGGGAAACAAAGTAAACCGTAATAATAGGTGGAATAAAAAGATAAAGAAGTTTCGTTGTAACAAGATGAGGAGGATTCATCATACTAAAAAATATATAGGAAGTTCAAGACGGATGGTTATAAAGAAGACGATATGTGGAGTATTAATGTAATCAAACTTGATATTCAATTCAGCATAAATTATGGAGTATTCTTGAGAAGGATTGAATATGTCAAAATTGAAGTTTAAATGTGAGTGTTTTTTAGAGTTTTAAAATTTTATCAAGCAGGGAATGTTTTTAGGTTTCCCACCTTTGATATTATGAGTTTCCTATAATTAGTTCTAAGATTATTCGTTCATTGTAACTTTTTCTTGAGAAAGTAAAAGATTTAGCACTGCATAATTATTTCCAAGTTCATTATTTCTGCACAAAGATCTCAGGAGAATATTAGACACCTAATTTTTTTTACTAAACTAAGGAATATTGTATTGAACGTTTGAGCTGAGTTTGAGTTTTGTAAATTGAGATTAAACTACATCTTATTGATTCAATTAGACTAAACAAGACCATAATGTGTTTTTTAGTATACTTTGAGTAATTTAGGTTGTGAATGAGTTCATTATACCAAGGCCCTCAAACCCATCCTCATCCAATTAATAGAATCATATCCAAAAAAATCATATTGAGGATTAATAATGATCATTTGTTGTGTGTTTTGAAAAAATTATTTATTCTTTTATTTTTTATCAATTTTTTGTAAAACACTTTGTAAATGGATGGGTGTCAATATAATCTTTCCAATTGGTATATAAAAGGTTTATAATAGGATTTTGCACAAGTTATATTAACTTCTTCATAATAGTGAATTTCCAAATACACGCAAGAGTATCTTGGAAAATGATGTAGGTTCTCACATAGAGGCTATACCTTTTTAAATATTGGGTACTTTACTTTTTTCCTAATTTTTTTTGAATTAGTATTTACTAAAATTTGATAAGGAAATAAATTTTAACATCTTGTATGGGTTAAGTTTATAACAATTTTAAAACTCATAAAAGGTGACCAACTGATTCACCCACCCCCTCAGTTTTTATTTGATCCATTGAAACTTCAGTAATGTTTTTGAAGGAATTTAATTCCTTGGTGATAAGAATAATTTTCATCTTTGTGGCCTTGAATAGATAACCTCCCCCCACTTTTATATTTTCCTCTCACTTTTATTTTTCTCTCCCCCATTTTATGATATCCATAGCTTCAAATTCATTTATGAAAGATAAGTAAAAACATCTTACAAATTACAAAGTTGTTACTTTCTATCCCCCTTTATTAAAATAATCCAAAGCATGGTGTGGGGATTCTTTATGAGTATTTGGAATTCATGTGAGGTTTCTAAACAATAAGTTACAGCCTCAACTCACCAAACCTCTCTTTCAAGTTTTCCTTGCTAAGGAAATCTAAAATTTTATAATTCATTAATAAATATTCCATAAAAACATCTCTAGAATAAAATTTCTATTTTATAATGTGAAACATTATATCAATTTGTTTTGTTATTCAATTATTAGACAATACTTTTAGAACGATCATTTTCACTCTGATTATCACAAAGTATATTCAATGGTTTATAAACTTTCACTTTCAATTCTTCCAGATAAACATTCATCCACAACATTTAAGTACATGCCTGAGTAGCTACAACATATTCAGATTCAGTTTTTCTTAAAATTACTGAATATTTCTTCTTACTATTCCAACTCACACAAAATTCACTCAAAAAATTTTCCTCTTGAGTTTTATTTTCTATCATTACAATATCGTTCATAATCGGCATTAGTATAACCATGAAACATCATCTCATTATATCTTTTGTATAAAAATCCATGTGAATTTTTTCTTTTTACATATCTCGAAATTATTTTTTCTTCCAGCATATGTGATTCTTTTAGATTACTTTGATACCTAGAACCCAAAGTAACAGTATAAAAATAGTAGTCATTGAGGTTGTAAGGTAATTTATAATTATTCTTAGCTTCCAAAAATCTTTCTAATTCGTACATTTTATGGTCTTGTCTTTAATTAACTTTGTGCTCACAGATATAGGAGTACAAACTTATTTGGATTCTTTGATGCCAAACTTCTTTAACAGTTCATTGGCATACTTCTCTTGAGATAAGAAAATATATTTCCCTTTTTTATGAACTTGTAATTCAAGGATGAAATTCAATTCTTCCAACATTGAAATTTCAATATTCTTATTCATTTCATCTGAATTTTTTAGAAAAATTCTTCTTATGCACCAGAAAAAATTATTCCATCCTCATACATAATAAAAATTATTATATTGGAGTTAAATTTTTTCACGTACAAGTTACTATCAACTTTTCCTTTAGAAAAATTCAACATTCTCAAAAAATATCATGTTTTGAATACCAGGAATATGGAGCTTGTTTAATCCCATACAAAGGTTTTCTCAGTTTACAAACTTTTTT
Source organism: Viscum album (assembly GCA_963277665.1). Lineage (NCBI taxonomy): Eukaryota > Viridiplantae > Streptophyta > Magnoliopsida > Santalales > Viscaceae > Viscum > Viscum album. Next base: position 2,138,812,246 of record OY728138.1, read on the forward strand.
CATCCTCATGAAGTAGAAAACCCCAAGGTTCTTCAATGAAAATTTATTCCTCAATCTCACCATTTATGAAAGATGAATTTTTATCCATTTGATAAACTTTGTGATTCTAATGTTTAGACAGTAACATATATTCTAATAATTTCTAATCTTACAACAGGGGAAGAGGTTTCTTCAAAATCCACATAGTCCACATATTCATAGCCTTTACAAACAATCCTTTCTTTGTATCTAGATACTTCTACATGCTCATTAAATTTTATATATAAACCCACTTTATTTTGATAAAATTTTTGTTTCCGGTTCATGGAACAAGTTCCCATGTTTAATTTTTATTAATCTAATCCAACTCCTCATTCATATAATCCATCCATTCTTTTGTTGAATTGGTTCTGAAACATATTCTGATTCAACTTTTTGAGATTAGTGAAGTTTGATTTTATAATATTAACTTTCTTCTGGTCTAAACTGAAGCCTTCTAATTTCCAATAATGTTTTTATACTCAACATGTTTTTTTAAGGTAATGAATTTAAATTTTTATTTTCCAAATGAACTTTCCTCATCACACGATTCTCCTGAATATTGAGAGGGATGTTTTGACCTACTTTCACTGTCATTGGAAATACACAGTTCATCCTTATTATCATTATGAAAAAGAATTGTTAAGGAATTTTTATTTTCAATTACTTTTACATCATATGAGTCCACCAAATTTTATAGAAATTTGTTCCAACATTTCTAACTTCTTCTATATTGTGAATACCAATAAACATTACTTCATCAACTTTCTCATCAATCTTTCCAAGATCAAGATTTTTTTATTTTGAGTAAACATGGAGTTATAAAAATATTTAATTACTTCCATGAAGGTTTTTTGTTATACCAAATTTCATAATAATTCATATTGGTTTCTGTTCTCAACAAGCATCTGTTTTGAACATGTACAATAGTACTAATAACTTACTTTCCATAAAACATTCAAATTTTGTATACTACTAACATAATTCTTCCCATTTCCACCAAAATTCAGTTATTTCTTTCTTCTAATAAATTTTTATATTTAGTATAGGTATGACTATACTTATGTCTAATATGATTCTTTCTCAGATAAGTTTCAAAATTATTTCTTGTTAATTCGGTAATATTATTTGTTCTAAACTTCTTTATATAATCCCACATTTCATTATAATCTTTCTTTCTAATAAAATTATCATCTCTACAACCTCTAACTTATGTTTAATAAACAAGATATTTTTCATCTGAGTGAAATCATTGAAAAAAATTGATAAATTATAAATCTTATTTTTTATTTATGTCTCATTGGCCCACATAAATTGGAATGAATAATTTCAAGAGGTATAGTCACATGAATATAAACTCTTTTATGACTTTTGTTATTCATCTTCCCTTTATGACAATATAAAAAAACATCATATGCTCTTATCTTCAATTATGAATTTTTTTTGAAGAACATCAAATTTGTTATGTTTGTTCATGTTTTTCTACCCAAGGTGGCCAAGTATTCATTGCCACAACATATTTTCATCTTCAACACTTATGTAACAGGAGTTGTTAAATTATCCTATTTTAAAGATATTCAAACTAGTTCTTTCCATTTTTGTAACAACTTTTCCATATTTGATACTTTTGATAACACAATAATATTTTGTGAATATTACTTCATTTCCATCATCACAAAGTTGAATCAAACTAAGTAAGTTATGTTTTATCTCATCAATGAATAATAATTACTTATATTTCATCTTTTATACTTCAATGTTAGCCATTCCAATTCATCTTATTTTTAAGGAACTATCATTACCAATGGTAAATTATCCTCCAACATGAAATTAAAAATGTGTCAATATTTTTATATAACCTATCATATGTGAAGAAAACTCATTTTCAAGAATCCATTGTTTCCTTTTACATGCTTTCAAAGTTGTATCAATAAAAAAATTTATTTTCTCAATTGTCTTATTTCTTGCTTATTTTTATTTTATACAATAAGAATATTCTTCTAGAATGAGTTTCATACTTATTTTGGCATGATTTCCTACTTCATCACATCTTCTAGAAAATTCTTATAGTCATTCAAATTGATTTCTTGTAGGAATTTTTCAAACATCTTGAATTTTTTCTTTAATAAATTCATATGGTTTGACAATGTTACTCAAACTTCTTCCACTATTTGCTTCCATTTTTTCAAAAATTATTTTAGGAAGTGACCGGATATTCAAACAATTATATGGTATGTGACCATATATTCCACAAAATCTACAATAACTATCAAATCTTTATGTTCTAATGAACAAATATATGTGTCTGTAAAAGAATTTTTGAGGTTGATAACTTCTTTTTGATCTATCATACTCTGGATGTCAACCATCATTTGTTCTGAGTGAATTTTGAAATTTTTTAGATTTGATAGGTTTCTCATATCCTTTATCCACTCAAACATTCCCAACACCTTATCATGAACCTGAAATTCTCTATGTATAAGTTGAAAAATTATTTGTGGTGAATAAGGATTTCTCTTGATTCATATTTTGAGACTTCTCAACTTCTTTTGAATTCTCATATTTCACTTTCAAAACTTCATTGATGTATTTCTTGATCTTACTCAAGGTAATTTCAGACTGAATATGTTTTTACTGAATCTTGATAACTTCTTATTCCCTAGCTTCCAACTACTTTTTGAGGTCTTAAAACATTTTTCCCTGTTTATAAATTCTATGTTTGTAACTTAATATCTTTTGGACGTATTCTTCCTCCTTAATGACATGTTTTCTACCTTAAGTAACTTCTCCACAATATATCTTTATTACTCTGATTTATTTCTGGAGATTCTTTTTTTCACGAAATGAAAAAAAAAAATTATTCTGATTTGATACTCTCTAAACAATTATTCACCACCTTCTTCACTATATGAGGAATTTTTTTTCTCATCCTTTCTAATGAAGGTTCTAAATTTTTTTGAACTTTCATCTTCTGAATAATTATTATCAGTTGAGTCTGATTCATCTTTCATACTCAAAATACTTATATTATTACCGGTAAATTTCTTTTTAGATTTATTGGATGGATTTTCTACTTTATAAATTTTCTTCTACTTCTTCCATCGATTTTTTCATCCAAATCATCTCGATATTCTCCCAAATTCTTCTTAGGACAATTCCTAGTAATTTTTTTTTGATTCCACCACAACCAAAAAATAAGTGGAATTTTACCTCCAAACTATCTTCTTCCTCTTAGATAGTTCTTAGAAATAATAGATGTGATTTTGTCATTTAATTCATCATCTTCTTTATCATCAAACTCACAAGGATCAACATCTTCAACATCTTGTATTTCATTTTATCAAAGAATTAAAATTCATTTCATCTTTAATCTTCTTTTTGAACAATTGAAATTTCAATATTTCAAATTCAATAAAAATCAATGTTGTTGGACGGAGTGGAATCTCAAGAGGGGGGTTAATTGAGATCATACTTAAAATCTCTATTAAAAACCTTTTTATAACGATCCCCCAAATTTTGAAACGGACTAGTTATTTAAGGAAGTAGAGATATAAATGTCTAGTTGGTCAACATGTTTCTCAAAGGGTGATTAGTCCTCAGGTGAATCAGTGTAAAACACTCATTCAACTTTTGAAATAATTTTGCTGAATTAAACACATATACACACTAAACAAAACTAATTATCAAATTCAATGAAAAATGGTTTTCCATTTTATCAATTATAAGCAGTGGAAAATAGATAAAATAGAGTATAACAGAAATATAGAGTGAATTAAAGTTAAATAAGAGGTTTAGTCTCAAGTTGAGACTTAATACTCTCCACTTTGTGATCACCTGCCACCAAGAAGTTTATATTAACAAAAAACATGATACACAACCTGTATCGGGATTTACAACAGTTTTCACAAACTATCCAGGGTTCACACCCTCTACCACAATTCTCCATGGGAAAAACAAACAATACATACAACACAAGGTCTCTTCCACAGTTATACATGGGAAAAAAGAGGTAAGTAAATCTTGATGTGAGGGTATTTAGTATCCTCTAGTTAAAGCACAAGAGACAGTGTGTGTAACAGAAATACACACACGCTTCTCAGAAATGTAAAATGAAGGAACACAATTGATATAATATTATATGATTACATTTAGAAATATCTACGTGTTTGCAGTTTAACTCTTGACTCCTTGGAGTGAAGAATTTGTTGTTCGAGTCTTTCTCTGGATGTTGTCCTCCAAATAGAGTGTCGAAACACCAGGTTCTATATTTAGGAATTTAGTGTCCAACTTCTTGTGTTTATCTAGAGTTGATGAAGCACATACGATAGCTTTGAAATTATTCTCCTGAAATGATCTTCTTGTGGTTCTTGGGTTCACAGTGTAAGCGTTGAATGGTTCCTTTTTGATCTTGCAAGTAAGCTCCTTCACATGCACAGACATGTGCTTCTCATTCCACACTTGCCTCAATTTTCTTCCTTAGTCTTCTCTTTTATATTTGAGGTCTGACGGTAGGAATAAGTACATCACGTGCAATATTTACCGTACCTCGTACTATCCCCAGATATAGTCTCTTGATATGTCTACAATTAGCATTAATTAATGTCAGAAGAATTTAATTTATCAATTATTACCTTTAGAATAATCTTAAAAATTTGACAAATTATGGAGTAGAAGAGTATGGTAGACTGGTAATGGTAGCCTTCACAATGGTAGGCTTCAACAGTATGTGCACATCGACAGCCTTCATCGGTAACCTTTCCAATGGTAACCTTTCATAGATAGCCTTCATTGGTGACATTGTCAATGGTAACCTTTAGTGGTGGACTTGCATCAGTGACCATGCATCAATGACCTTTTCATCGGTGACATTTCAACAGTGACATTTGCATCAGTGACCTTGCAATGGTGAACTTTGCATCGGTGACCTTGCATTGGTGACCTTGCATCGGTGACCTTTGCATCAGTGACCTTTGCATCGGTGAACTTTTCATCGGTGACCTTTTCATCCGTGACCTTTTCATCGGTGACCTTGCAAAAGTGACCTTTTCATCGGTGACCTTCATACTTAGAGAAATTTTTCACTGTGAGCTTAAACAAGAGAGCAGTGAGATTAAAAGTACATAGTTACTACTTTGATATAAAAATTATTTTCATATAAATGATTATACTGTAAGAAAAAAAATTATCACATAAATGAAACATGATTTGGGATTATCAAAACATGATTTGGGATTATCAAAATAGGAGAGTCCAACAATCTCCCCCTTATTGATAATCACAAATTATGTCTGTATTTTTGAGTCGGGGTGAAGCACATTTGTTAAAGATCTTCAGAGGTGTGTGTAAGTAAAATTGAACCACAGTTGTTATAGATAGTATATATAAGAAATGATTCTAGTTAATTAAAAATAATATTCCCCTTTAAGGTAATCTATAACTTTCTCCCTCTTTGTGATTAAAAAAAGACAAGAAGAAAAAAGAGATGTCAAAAGAGGAGTTTATTAACCAGGAAGCAAGACTACAGTGTACAAAAAAGTGTAGAAAAGATCCCTATCAACTAAAACATCCCACATTCAATCCACATCAGATATGTCCACGGGATATTTTTATTTTTAATGTGAGGGGTTAGGTTCTAAAGATGGAGGGATAGGCTAAGGGATAACAGTAATCAAGGTTGGAGGATCTACAATAAAAGCATCAGTAGAACTATAGTGAGTGGATCTCTAAGGAATCATAGGGGTCAAACTTCTGATGGCCTGTGCATGAGTCATCATTGGTGCAACTCTAGTAGATCCTGAAGTAGCCGAGGTAGAAGGTAGTGCTGGAGGAACAATGATAGGAGTGCATTCCACATGAAGTAAGGGTATAAGAAGATTTCGAAAATCCATTATAATATTGCCTCCTCTTTCCATAGCTGAAATAAAATAATCCTTATTCTCCATGAATTTCTCTAAGGCAGGAGTCAACTCTCTGATCCTGCTAACCTAATCCTTAAATGCTTGAGTGAAATGTTTAATCCTCATGTTATCCAACAAAAACTTAAAGTGACCATCCATCTAATGCTTAGTGTACACCCTTTTGTAGTAGAAATCAACTTGTTCTTTGATGGACATCTGATCTTGAGCAGCTTCCCTTAGATAATTTCCTACAAGGATATGAATTTCTCTGGTAGTTGAAATGACTTGAGTCATAGACTGAGGGTCTGAGGTACTTTCACTAGATAACTTATCCACATCTTCTTTGACAATTGATCTGAAAGCTTCTAGATCAACAGGAGGAGCAGCTGAAGATGAAGCAAATACACATAGAGGTGCCATAGTGAAATCCATTGTCTCCTTAAAGGATTTGGTCATCCCACTAATCAGCCTCTTCACATCATTATCTTGTCCACTCACATGTGTCTCCATGGACTTCTTAAAGTCCTCAAACATAGTAACCATTTGATGAACCACACTTTTATCCTATTGAAGATCTTTGTCCACCTGACCCCTTGAATCCATATAGGATTCTAAACTTGAAATAGACTGCTTCAAAGATTCCATAGAATCTGCCAAGGTTCTGATATGATTCTAACAATCCTTTACTTCCTATAGTAGGATGGAGTGAGAGGCAGAAACTAGACTTTCCAAAACAGAAGTTACAACTTCTTCACTGTGATTCATAGACCTATATAACCCAAAAAATCTCTCATCAAAGTGGCTCTTCAGATCGGATTTTGTTGATACCAAAGCATCTTTCTTCGCATAGTCTCGAGGAAAAAAGAACCACTGGCTACAAAATAGTAGTCTCAGTAACTAATGGGATTGGAGGACTTCTGATAGGATGGTCATCATCCGAATCTCCATAGTCTAAACCTAAAACCACAAATCCAGGGACTTCTGACCAGTCTTCTATCCCATGAGCAACAACAACTGAACCTGTGGAAATAGGTTCTTACCCCTCACATAGAGCAATCTCCGGATCAACCACATTCACTACAGCCATACTTATTTTATCTACTACATCAACAAAGGGGTCCACTACCACTTCCTCGATAGAATCTTCAACAACTTCCAAAAAATTCTATCTTTAACCAAATCAGCAATCTCTTCATCTAAACTTTCAACCATTTCTGTATTCCCTATCAAGGGACTGAGACTTATTCCTTCTTATTCACTTTCACCAATAGCTACCTCAAAGTCATCATGACTAGATTCAGTGTCCTCATCCTCATCTAAAATCTCTCTAATGTCTTTTAAGACATTTTATGCACCTTCTTCTTCAATAGTCTCTTCATCTTCACTGTCCCTTAGGATTTTCTCCCTTCTAGTAAATATGTTTGGTCGACTATGCTCACAAAAGGATACAGTATTAGCACGAGGATTTGAGGGAAGGGCAATATCACTCCTGACATCTATAAGAGAATCATCTCTTTCTTGCAGAGCAGCAACCTCTTCTTCTTAATCTGAATATGCAGGCTCCACTTCCTCAGGATTTAGACCAGGATCTCTCTTATCCTTAGGCCAAGTAGGATGAGTAATAGGGTTGAATTACTCATATATCTTAGCCTCATCATGAACCCATCTTCTTTTCCAAGGGTTCCAATTTATCTTCATTAACTTGCAAATCACTTTTGTAATGCAAGAATTTGTGACTTACTACAACTGTTTCCTCCTTATTTCCAGCAAATCCGTTCACCTTCAACATCAAGGATATCAATATGGCATAAAAAAGGCTTTGGACTTGGAACTGGGCTTTTTCATATCCTCTAATTGAATCATCAGCAACCTACACAAGTTTATATTTTGTTTGTGATTCAACAAATACAAAATAAATATTTCATGAAACTTGAAGGTAGCAAAGTCTCCTCTCATGGGACTCAAGATATACTGGAAAAATTTAAACAACGACTTGTCTTCTCCTTCCATTTCAGCAGTAATGAATTTCCTAAGGTTCCGACTCCCTGTTAGTTTGGCTAAGGCTTCTTCATAACATAAAAACTCAGTAGTGGGAGGCTCCACTCCTAAGTAGTAATCATAAATCTCTTCATGTGGTACTCTCAGACACTCAGCCCGTTCAATAGAGGAGAATCTTATACTTACTCCATTTACCCTTGAAGACATTCTGTTCTCATCCTCAGTCTATTATAACTTCAAAAATTTATAAAAATCCTTCACTAACTTTGGGTAATAAGGTCCATTGTTGTTTGCAAAGCATTTGACCCAGCCTTGAACTTCATGTTCCTTTAGCACTAAATATCTTCTCGTCAGTAACCATACATAACATCGCTCTTTTTCAACCATGATATCCCTCTTTGATAGATGAGGGTTGATCAGCTCTTCCACTACCTAACTTCCACTACTCGACTCAGCTCAAGGTCTCTTTGGATTTGGCACATCTCCTTCATCACTGACCAATGGTCTCTTCAACCTTTCCATTGATTTGGATTGGTTCGAGGGTTTCAGCAGGAGGAGAGGTTCTAAGATAAGGGAGCAAGAGGTTTGGGAGAGGGTTTGATGTGGATTGAAATGTGGTATGTTATTTAATTTTATAACTTAGGGATAAAAAAATCAAATATAAGAAATAAGTAATATAGAAAACATTTCAAATTCTAGCAGAGAATGCACTTAAGTCCTAGAAAAGTTCAATTATCGGTAAGGTTACAACGGTGTGTTCTATCAGTGAGGTCTATTGGTGAGGTCCAACGGTGAGTTCTATCGGTGAGGTTAAAATGGTGAGGTTCCAACAGTGAGTTCTAACGGTGAGGTTTCTAATGGTGAGGTTCCAATGGTGAGGTTCCTAATGGTGAGGTTCCAACGGTGAGGTTCCAACGGTGAGGTTCCAATGGTGAGGTTCAAACAGTGAGGTTCCAACAGTGAAGTTCTAATAGTGAGGTTCCAATGGTGAGTTTCCAACAATGAGGTTTCATACCTTAACAGTTTATCATACCTAACTCATGTTTGATGTAATTTAACCTCTCAGAATTCAAAGTCTTCGTCACGACCCGCCCTCGGGGTCTGTGCCGTGACTACCCCAAGCCCGCCTTCCATAGGCCAGGGGCTGGCGACTAGCACCAAGGCGTAAATCCCGGTAAAAAGGGAAGGCATTGCCTTTGAAAAGTAACAAACACCACAGAGTAAGCAAGCGGAAAGTAAACACTAAACAAAGCAGAGTACAACTGAAAGTGCGGAAAAGTAAATGGGCCAGAATACAAACCCAAACTAAAAGTAAAGTACAACTCGAAAGGGAAAACAACAACTGAAAAGTAAAAGCCGCTACACCGAGCTGTCCACTGGAAATCCCACCTGAAGGGTGGGTATAGATAGCTCCTCTGCTCCACGGGTCCCGCCGTCCGCTCCGTGCACGTCCCGCCCAGTGGTCCACCTCCGGGTACCGTCCCGCTCTGCAAGCCTCAGCTAAGGTCAACGCTGTCCGTCGTCTGCAACCAACACAACGTAGTGCGGGCAAAGCCCGTGCAGGGGTGAGTATAAGCTACTCAGTAGGGACCCCGAGACCCCTGAAGGTCTCTCAAATCCACAAAGGATAAACCACGAAGAAAAGTAACAATCACGAAGTAATAACCGACACTTCTTAGGTATATGCCCATACATATACCTGAGTCATCAATTCAAATACGCTCTAACATCCGAGCCCAAGTACAACTCAGTCCACACAGGAAAGTAAACGTATTCCACACAGGAAAGCAAAACGTAATCCACACAGGATTGCACAACACAATCCACACAGGAAAGCAATAGGATTCAGCTCACACAGGTATACTTCTTCCGAGGACGATAAAGATGATCACTGATCCATCTAAGTCGTCGGACCCGCGAAGGATCGATAGGTAACTAACCCCCGCAAAGACCCACACAGGATCGGGCCCACACAGGACCTGTAGGCGCTGGCTCACACAGAACCGCTGAGCGCGGACCCACACAGGATCGGGCCCACACAGGACCTGTAGCACTGATCCACGTAGGATCGCTGAGTGCTGTAGTCGTCGTCGTCGAATCCACACAGGATTTCTGTACTGTCGTCGTCGCAGCCAGCACTAGGGTTCCCGCACACAGCAAGCTCGTTCGGAGGGTCCGCTCCACGAGCCGAGAGGCTGATACATCAACTGTCACAAAGACCAGAGTTGATGTATCCAAAAGTTCCGTATCGTCAAAAGGAACTCAACGCAACAGACGGCGCGTCGATCGGACGCCCGGTCTGAGAGTTATTGGCATTTTCGTCTCTGGGGCCCAGTTGGTTTTTAAGGCAAAACCAACCCGACCGTACTCCACCTGCATCCCAACCTCGGGCGGTCTGGTTCGAAACGGGGGGGTCCGGATCGGCGCGTCGATCGGGCGGATGCCCGATCCGCCCGGAGACGAAAATGCCAATAACTCTCAGACCGGGCGTCCGATCGACGCGCCGTCTGTTGCGTTGAGTTCCTTTTGACGATACGAAACTTTTGGATACATCAACTCTGGTCTTTGTGACAGTTGATGTATCAGCCTCTCGGCTCGTGGAGCGGACCCTCCGAACGAGCTTGCTGTGTGCGGGAACCCTAGTGCTGGCTGCGACGACGACAGTACAGAAATCCTGTGTGGATTCGACGACGACGACTACAGCACTCAGCGATCCTACGTAAATCAGTGCTACAGGTCCTATGTGGGCCCGATCCTGTGTGGGTCCGCGCTCAGCGGTTCTGTGTGAGCCAGTGCCTACAGGTCTTGTGTGGGCCCGATCCTGTGTGGGTCTTTGCGGGGGTTAGTTACCTATCGATCCTTCGTGGGTCCGACGACTTAGATGGATCAGTGATCATCTTTATCGTCCTTGGAAGAAGTATACCTGTGTGAGCTGAATCCTATTGCTTTCCTGTGTGGATTGTGTTGTGCAATCCTGTGTGGATTACGTTTTGCTTTCCTGTGTGGAATACGTTTACTTTCCTGTGTGGACTGAGTTGTACTTGGGCTCGGAGGTTAGAGCGTATTTGAATTGATGACTTAGGTATATTTATGGGCATATACCTAAGCAGTGTCGGTTATTACTTCGTGATTGTTACTTTTCTTCGTGGTTTATCCTTTGTGGATTTGAGAGACCTTCAGGGGTCTCGGGGTCCCTACTGAGTAGCTTATACTCACCCCTGCACGGGCTTTGCCCGCACTACGTTGTGTTGGTTGCAGACGACGGACAGCGTTGACCTTAGCTGAGGCTTGCAGAGCGGGACGGTACCCAGAGGTAGACCACTGGGCGGGACGTGCACGGAGCGGACGGCGGGACCCGTGGAGCAGAGGAGCTATCTGTACCCACCCTTCAGGTGGGATTTCCAGTGGACAGCTCGGTGTAGCGGCTTTTACTTTTCAGTTGTTGTTTTCCCTTTCGAGTTGTACTTTACTTTTAGTTTGGGTTTGTATTCTGGCCCATTTACTTTTCCGCACTTTCAGTTGTACTCTGCTTTGTTTAGTGTTTACTTTCCGCTTGCTTACTCTGTGGTGTTTGTTACTTTTCAAAGGCAATGCCTTCCCTTTTTACCGGGATTTACGCCTTGGTGCTAGTCGCCAGCCCCTGGCCTATGGAAGGCGGGCTTGGGGTAGTCACGGCACGGACCCCGAGGGCGGGTCGTGACAAATTGGTATCAGAGGAGTTCGGTTCTACCGCAAACTCTGATATTTTCTATGTGAAGCAATAATGTTTAGCGTATTGAGTGTGGATATCAGTCCAGGGAGTCTAGTGTTGGTGCGGCGGCCGACGTATCCGTACACCAGGACCCTGACCTCTGATTTCCGACTTAATGCACGAAAACATTGATTGCGTGTGTGTTTCAAAGTTTTCTTTGTGATTACTTTTATCAGCTCACCAGGTATACTGTTCTAACCGTGGCGCACCTGTTTCCTTTTCAGGATGGCCCCACGACGGCTTCCAGCTAGGGTTCCGAGAGTCGAGCGAGACGACAGCCCACCGAGCGACGAGGCCTCGGTGCAGGGCCCTTTGCCAGTAGTGGCACCGGCGGTAGCTCTACCCGCCGAGCCCCCGATGCTTCCAGCAGCAGCCGCTGACGATGCACGTCGCCTCAGCGCACTGCATGAGTTTCAGCGCCAGCGACCGCCCAGGTTTCACGGGGAGACGGATCCCCAGGCAGCAGAGGACTGGCTGGAGGCAGTAGTTCGAGTGTTTAGGCTAGTGAGGACACCAGCAGACCTCATGGTGATCCTCGCTGCGAGCCTACTACACGCAGCAGCAGGACGATGGTGGAGCTTGATGCTCCAGGTGCACGATGAGGCATCTCTACTTTGGACGGACTTTGAGAGCCTTTTCCGCTCGGAGTTCGTCCCAGCCACCCTTCGTGCGGTGCGTATCCAGGAGCTTCTAAAGCTGCGGCAGGGCAGCATGACGGTCGCTCAATACTCGGCGAGATTTACCGATCTCTCGCGCTACTCGACCGACATGGTACGGGACCCATTCTTCCGGGCCCGGACCTTCGAGCAGGGTTTGAGACACGAGATCAGGGCATCGCTGATCTCCCTCAGCATACCGACTCAGACAGGAGTACTGGAGCGGGCCCTTCTGATCGAGAGCTTCCTTGCTGAGTCTACACCAGCACAGCGACCCACCGCAGGGCGGCACGTGGCAGAGTCATCTGCAGCAGGTAGTCGACGGATGACTCAGGGGTCCAGACAGACCAGACCTTCAGGCAGACGATCTCAGGGCACTGGCTCAGCAGTGCGGGGCACACAGCGCGGAGCCAGTCTTCCGAGAGGCCTACAGTGCTACTCGTGCGGCGGGCAGGGCCACATGGCTCGTGACTGCCCGACCCGTCGTGCCGAGGAGCAGCAGACAGTTGATGGACCACCGAGGCAGAGGCAGAGGATCGACCGTGGCGGTCCGCAGGGAGGAGGCGGACGAGGCAGAGGAGCTGGACGAGCAGCTGGTGGTGGCCGACGCTTTGAGGCTCTACCACCACCACCACCAGGAGGTCCACCCCGACCACAGGGAGCTGGCGGGCAGCGACAGGCACAGCTCCAGGCAGCAGAGGCCTACGACCACGGTGCACCCGAGATGATTCGAGGTACTATCTGTGTCTATTCCACCCTTGCTGCAGTTCTTATAGACACAGGAGCGAGTCACTCTTTCATAGCCGCTGCCCTTGTTCGGAGCTCGGAGATTTCGACAGAGCCGTTGGCTCGATCCTTACGGCTAGAGACTCCTACGGGAGCAGACTCGACGATTACGCACTAGTGCCGGCAGTGTGAGCTTACTCTAGGAGGCGAGATCTTCGGCTGGGATCTTCTTGTAGCAGCGTCGAGGCCTTACGACGTCATCTTGGGCATGGATTGGCTATCTACGGTCCATGCACAGATTGACTGTTTTAGGCGCAAGGTGCGTTGTGTACGCACCGACGGGAGCAGGTTCACATTCACCGGCGAGAAGGGAGCCTTAGCAGCACAGGATGGAATTCCGCGGAGGAGAGGACAGCCCATCACTCATCAGTTGGCTAGCCTTATCCTTGGAGCAGTTGACGTGCAGAGTCCTGGTTTTCCTGCAGTGGTGGATCAGTTTGCGGACGTTTTTCCCGACGACGTTCCAGGGCTACCTCCTCGCAGAGAGGTAGAATTTTATATTGACTTGTACCCCGGGACAACCCCGATATCCACTCCAGCATATCGGATGGCCCCCGCCGAGCTTCGAGAGCTACGGGTACAGTTGGAGGACTTGCAGGGCAAGGGGTTCATCCGACCCAGTGTTTCACCCTGGGCTTCCCCGATATTGTTCGCCAAGAAGGCGTACGGGAGCTTACGACTTTGTGTTGACTATCTTCGCCTGAACCAGGTGACAGTGAGGAACAAGTATCCACTACCGAGGATTGATGACCTCTTTGATCAGCTCAAGGGAGCACAGTGGTTCTCGAAGATAGACCTCAGGTCAGGCTATCATCAGCTCAGAGTCAGAGATGAGGATGTGCAGAAGACGGCCTTCAGATGTCGGTATGGCCACTATGAGTTCTTGGTTATGCCTTTCGGTGTAACCAATGCTCCAGCAGTGTTCATGGATCTCATGAACAGGATCTTTCAGCCATACCTCGATCGGTTTGTTGTGGTTTTCATCGACGACATTCTGATTTACTCTACGACAGAGGAGGAGCACGCCTATCACTTGCGAGTTGTCCTTGACACACTCCGAGAGCACCAGCTTTATGGTAAGCTCTCGAAGTGCCAGTTCTGGATACGTGAGGTCCACTTTTTGGGACACGTTATCTCTGAGACGGGAGTTGCAGTGGATCCCGCGAAGATTGAGGCTGTGTTAGCTTGGGAGCCACCCAGGAGCATGACTGAGGTTCGGAGTTTCTTGGGACTAGCTGGATACTATCGGAGATTCGTGCCAGACTTCTCTAGAGTTGCAGCATCACTCACAGCTTTGACGAAGAAGGGGAAACCCTTTGTGTGGTCAGACAGATGTCAGCAGAGCTTCCAGGAGCTGAGACAGAGATTGACCTTCGCACCTATCTTGAGGTTGCCTGAAGAGGGAGTAGGGTACGTAGTCTACTGCGATGCATCAGGGACCGGACTCAGATGTGTTCTAATGCAGGAGCGGGCCGTGATCGCCTATGGATCACGTCAGTTGAGGCCGCATGAGCAGAACTACGCTACCCATGACCTGGAGTTAGCAGCAGTGGTCTTCGCTCTGAAGACATGGCGACACTATCTGATGGGCGAGCGCTTTACAGTCTTTTCCGATCATCAGAGTCTCAGGTATATCTTCTCGCAGAAGGACCTGAACCTGAGACAACGGCGATGGCTCGAGTTCCTCCAGGACTATGACTTTGAGATAGTCTATACTCCTAGTAAGGGGAACGTAGTAGCCGATGCCCTCAGCAGGAGGACGGGCATTCAGCTACTTAAGGAGGCGACGGAGCAGCTAGCCTCTTTGCAGATATCCTTCGTGGATAGAGATGGAGCAGCCTTTCTTCAGTCTCTCACAGTCACTCCTCCACTACTGCAGCGGGTCAGAGAGGCACAGCGTGAGGACGCTGACTGTGAGACACGGCGTGCAGATATCCTCGGGACAGGCACCTGATGGTTTCTCCCTTGGAGCAGAGCACGACATCCTTTTCAGAGGACGTACCATGGTACCAGTTGCTTTGCGAGAGGAAGTACTGAGAGAGTTTCACACTTCTCATTTAGCGGTACATCCTGGAGTGGCGAAGATGTACCAGGACCTCAGACGACAGCACTGGTGGCCGGGCATGAAGAAGGCTGTAGCAGAGTTCGTTTCTCGATGCCTCACCTGTCAGTAGGTAAAGGCAGAGCATCAGGTACCAGCAGGCTTGGTACAGCCCTTGGAGGTTCCGGAGGTGGACCACTGGGCGGGACGTGCACGGAGCGGACGGCGGGACCCGTGGATCAGAGGAGCTATCTGTACCCACCCTTCAGGTGGGATTTCCAGTGGACAGCTCGGTGTAGCGGCTTTTACTTTTCAGTTGTTGTTTTCCCTTTCGAGTTGTACTTTACTTTTAGTTTGGGTTTGTATTCTGGCCCATTTACTTTTCCGCACTTTCAGTTGTACTCTGCTTTGTTTAGTGTTTACTTTCCGCTTGCTTACTCTGTGGTGTTTGTTACTTTTCAAAGGCAATGCCTTCCCTTTTTACTGGGATTTACGCCTTGGTGCTAGTCGCCAGCCCCTGGCCTATGGAAGGCGGGCTTGGGGTAGTCACGGCACGGACCCCGAGGGCGGGTCGTGACAGTCTTTATGAATATATCATCCAATTGATGTTCAGTGACAATGAATTCAAGAGTGATATCACCTCTTTGATAATGATCTCTCAAGAAGTGATTCCTCACATCAATGTGATTTTTCCTAGCACGAGATACTAGATTTTTAGAGATATTAATAGCACTTGTATTATCAAACTTTATATATACATGTTTGAACTGATATCCATAGTCTAGTAAAGTGTGTTTCATCCAAATAATTTGAGCACAATAACTACCAGCAGCTATATATTCAGCTTCGGTAGTAGATAATGCAACATAATTTGGTTTCCTACTAAACCATGATACAAGTGACTTGCTTAAAAAGTGACATGTTCCAAAGGT
This sequence comes from Viscum album, assembly GCA_963277665.1. Classification (NCBI taxonomy): domain Eukaryota; kingdom Viridiplantae; phylum Streptophyta; class Magnoliopsida; order Santalales; family Viscaceae; genus Viscum; species Viscum album. The sequence goes on from OY728138.1 coordinate 2,138,828,325, forward strand.
TCTTGTTCTATCTAACTTGCAACCATAAAAATCAGTATCTGAATAACTTATTAAATCAAATGATTTTCCTCTTGGATAAACCAGTCTTGAAGATTGTATTATATTTGAGATATTTAAAATCCATTTAACAGAAGTTATATGAGACTCTTTGGGATTGGATTGAAAATGAGTATGCAAGAATACACTAAACATAATATCTGGTATGCTAGCAGTAAGATAGAGAAGACTCCCAATTATACCCCTGTAATTGGTTTAATCCACTGGTTTACCAGTTTCATCAGCATCCAACTTACAGGTGGTACTCATAGGTGTATCACTACCTTTATTGCAGTCCAAACCAAAATTTTTCAAAAGATATTTAGTATATTTACTATGATTTAAAATAATACCATTTTTATTTTGAAAATTTTAAAATCTAAGGAAAAATTTATGTTCCCCCATTAAACTCATTTTGAATTCATATTGCATCATTTTTTGAGAAATTAGTACATAAAGAATTTTTAAAGGATCCAAAAATAATGTCAGCTACATAAATCTGTACTATTAGAACAACTTTAGAAATACTTTTAATAAAAAGAGTAGGATATACTACTCCTTTAGTAAAACTGTTTGAAATAAGAAAAGAACTAATTCTATCATACCAAGCTCTTGGAGCTTGTTTTAGACCATATAAATCTTTAGACAGTTTAAAGACATCATTTGAAAAATGGGTAATTGTAAAACCAGGGGTTGTTCAACAAATACATCCTCAACTATGTACCCTTTTAAAAATGCACTTTTGACATCCATTTGATAAAGTTTAAAATTCAAATGAGATGCATAAGCAAGTAATATCTTAATGGCTTCTAGTCTAGATACAGGTGCAAAGGTTTCTTCATATTCTATTCCTTATTCTTGAATATATCCTTATGCAACTAGTCTAGCCTTTTTTCTAACAATGTTTCCAGATTTTTCAACTTTATTAATAGACACCCATTTAGTGCTTATGGTCAAAGTGTCTTTAGGTATTTCTACTAATTCCCAAACCTTGTTTCTTTAAAACTAATTTAATTCTTATTGCATATTTATCACCCAAAATTTATCATTTATTACATCATTGATATTTTTATGTTCAAGATGTAAAATAAAGGCTTGATGTTCAACCTGGTTTCTCAGAGAAGCTCTAGTTTGTGTTCATCTATTTAGATCACCTATAAAAGCATCTAAAGTATGATTCTTTAGAGTTATAATTCCTCTAAAAATAGTTAAACTAGACTCCTCGTGATTTTCTGTAGGTTCGGATTCACCATGCCCAGATTATGGAAAATTTCCAGAACTGGTTGTTTTCAATAATGGTTCACTATCTTTGTCATTACCATCAAGAATTGACATATCTTCCTTAATGTGTTCAACATAGATTTTGGGTTCTTGTGGATCAGTCTCATAAAATTTGACATGAACAGATTCTTCCACGGTTTCGGTTCTCTTATTGAGTACTCTTTAAGCTTTACTAGATATTGAGTAACCTAGAAAAATTCATTTGCCACATTTGGAAGTAAACTTGTCGATATTGTCCTTAGTGTTAATGATGAATACTTTGAAACCAAAAAATCTAAAGTAATTAACCTTAGGCTTCTTATTAATCCAGAGCTCATAAGGGGTCTTCTTAAGTACATGACTAATTATGACTCTATTGATAATGTAACATGCTGTATTAATAGCTTCATCCCAAAAATAGATAGTTATATTATACTCATTTAGTAAAGTCTGGGAAATATCTTGAAATGTATTATTTCTTTATTGAACGAATCTATTTTGTTGAGGTGTTCTAGGAGCATAGAAATTGTGAGTATAGACATTTTGTGACCAAAAAGATTCAAATTCCTTATTTTCAAACTCACATCCATGATCACTTCTCAAGGTCCTAATTCTAAATCCACTAAAATTTTCTATATACTTGGAATATTTAATGAAGTAAGAGTATGATTCACTTTTTTGAGCTATAAAGTATAACCAAGTATATCTTGAAAAATCATCTACAAGAAAATAAACATAGTGCTTCCCATTTAAACATGAAACTCTAAATGGTCCAAACAAATCCATATGAACCAACTCAAGCAGTTGATAATTAGAAACTTCATTCTTTCGTTTAAAACAAACTTGTTGTTGTTTTCCCTTTTGACAAGGATTAAAAACATTGTTATGTGGGAATTCCAATTTAGGTAAGTCTCTAACTAAGACTTTCCTAGTTATTTTCATAAGTGAGTGCACATTGCAGTGTCCTAATCATCTAATCCATATCCAGGATTCCTTATGAAACACATTTAAACATGAAACATTTTTCTTAGCTAAAGAATTTAAATTAGCAGCATATACATTTTCATTTCTCAGAGGAGTAAATATTAAATCATTTTTAGAATTTAAAACATTGCACGCATCATTTTCAAACATAACATTGAAACCACCATCACACAACTGAGAGATACTTAGTAAATTTTATTTTGAACCATCAACAAAAGGTACTTTTGAAATTAATATAGTGTTAGTGTTACCAATTAGGCCTAAGTCGACAATTTTCCCTTTCACATTATCATCGAATGTGACATGTCCAACTTTAAATTTAATTAGGCTCTTGAAGCATGAGTAGTCTCCTGTCATGTGTCTTGAACATCCACTATCCATGTACCATAGAGTTTTATAGGATCTCTTTATAAAATTTTCCTACAAAATAGATTAAGTGTAGGGTAACTTGTTACCCAGATTTTCTTGGATCTAGAGAGGATAACAAGTAAAACTTTGGGAACCCATACATGTATCATAGGTTTCCTATAATCAATAGATGTGTTTTGAGACATGAACACTTTGTTAGGTCCTTTAGAGATTTTTTTTTCAAAAGATGGTCCAAAACTTAAACTAGCAGTGAACTTTCTAGATTTTGGAACAAATTTATTTTTAAAAATCCTTCTATGTCCTGGTTGATATCCAAGACCAGTTTTATATTTTGGAGAAGTCTGTTTTCCTAGCAACTGAGTCAGGTTATCTCTACCAGTAGTAAACTTCTCAAGATCTATTTTTAATTTCTCATTCAATAATTTAAGTTGAGTATTTTCTTTTAACAACTAAGCACATTTTTCTTTTTCAATATCTAGATCAGACTTATAATTAGAATTTAAAGCATGTTGTCTTTTCAATTAATTTGTATTTATCCTTGAGTTCATTAAAGGTATCCTCAAGCATTCCACAGTATTAAAATAGTTCATCCTTAGCCATATTCTCATCATTATTTGATTCACTTTCATTCCCAGAATAGTAAACAATAGGTATTGGGGAATTGGGTGTTACCTAAGATGTTTATTTCATGAAACACAGGTTTGCATGTTTGTTCTTCTCAATATTTGAAGGGTCAGATCTACTTAAGCTATCTTTTAAGGCACTCCAAGTAGCTTTCATATCCTTTTTATATCCCTTACTCTTGTCTTCAAATTTCTTCCTAAATTTCATCTTGGGGAAATCAGCCTTCATAAAGCCTTTTCGTTTACAGTCATAGTAGACTATATCACTTGTGTTATCATTCCATTTTTAGTCCTTTTTCCATTGTCCTTTATTATCATACCATCCTTTATAGTTTGATTTTCTAAAGAAATTCTTCTTGTAGTAGAACTTCTTGAACCTTCTAACAAGATGAGCCATCTCATCATGCCTGTCATAATTTGAGTCTTCAACGGTGGAAGTTTCTATAGGTTCCTATCCTTTTTCTTTTTCTTTGCTCTTTGAGGTAGTAGTCTTGAATGCTATAGATATATTTATTGGTTCTTCATCTGCTTCTTAATTTACCATAAGCTCTTCTTTTTACATCATAAGCTTTCCAATTATTTCTTTAACTAGTAGCTTGCCTATGTCACTAGATTCTTGGATAGAAACTGAAGTTCATCTCCATCTACCAGGTAGGCATCGAAGAAACCACATAATCTGATCCTTACTTTCCACTGGTTTCCCAATAAGACTCGTGGTATTCACTATTTCATTGAACCTGAGATATATTTTAGAGATAGGTTCATCAAGATTCATTTTGAATTTATCATATTTAATAGTATAGTTATTTAATCTCATTTCATTAATATTGGTTGTTCCCCCATGAAAAATAGCTAAAGTATCTCAAATTTCTTATGCATTTTTACAGGAAGATGTTCTACTGAATTTTCACCACCTAGAGAACAATACAATTCAGTCATTGCATTACAATTATTTTTATATGTGTATTTAGTCAACTAAGACCATGTGTCCCTAGCAGTATCAAACAATTCATGTTATTCTTAAATTTTGTCCCAAATTGAAAAACCCATGCTCTTTAGATACATTTTAATTTTTAATTTCCACTGTGCATAATTATTACCATTAAATAAAGGTGGTCTGTTAGAAGCAGCACCCTCAAATCTATTATCCATTGTTAATTAAAATTTTAAAGAATAGAAAATTTAGATATGAAGGAAAGTTTAATATCATTAAGATACAACTAAAATCACAGTTGAAACAAATTTAAAAACTTTCATAATAGTTCAAATAGTAATAACAAAAATTTAAGTCCCTCTGATAAAAAATTTTCATTGGATTGGAATCTAAAGAGGGGGTGAATTGAGATTCAACTTAAAATTTCTGTTAATTTTTTTTATAACAATCCACCAAATTTTTAAATGTCCTAGTTAATTAAGGTAGTAGAGATATAAATATCTATTTGGTCAACAGGTTTCTCAAAGGTTTATTAGTCCTTTGGTGAATCAGTTTAAAACACTTCTTCAACTTTGGAAACAAGTTTACTGAATTAAACACATATACACTCAAACCAAAACTAAATATCAAAGTCAATGCAAAACAGTTTTCTGTTTTATCAGTTATAAGCAGTAGAAAATAGATAAAACAGAGTGTAACAAAAATAAAGAGCACAGTGAAGTTAAACAAGAGGTTCAGTCTCAAGCCGATACATAATCCTATCCTCTTCGTGATCACCTACCCCCAAGTAGTTTATATTAACAATAAACTTGATACACAGCCTGTATCGGGCTTTATAATAGCTTTCATAAACTATCCAAGGCTCACACCCTCTACCATAGTTCTTCATGGTATAAAAAAACAACACAGACCACACATGGTCTCTTCCATAGTTATACATGGGAAACAAAATGTAAGTGAAGTTTGATGTGATGATATTCAGTATCCTCTAGTTCATGCACAGGAGACAGTGTGTGTAACAGACAGACACACACGCTTCTCAAAAATGTAAAATAAAGGAACACAATAGAGCTAAGACTATAAGCTTGAGTTTAGAAATCTCTATGTGTTTTCAGTTCAGCTCTTGACTCCTTGAAGTGAATAATTTTTTGTTCAAGTATTTTTCTGGAAGTTGTCCTCAAAATAGAGTGTTGCAACTCCAAGATCAATATTTTAGCAATTGAGTGTTCTAATTCTTGTTTTTATCAAGATTTGATGATGCACAAAAGGAAGCCTTGAAATTATTCTCCTGAAATGATCTTCTTGAGGTTCTTGGGTTCACAGTGTAAGCGTTGAATAGTTCCTTTTTGATATAGCAAGTAAGCTCCATCACATGAACAAAAACGCGCTTCTCATGCCACACTCACCCCACTTTTCATTTTCATTCTTCTATTTTATATTAGAGGTTCGAAAATAGGAATATGTACATTGCGTGTGATCTTTCTTGTACCTCATACTATCCCCAGATACAGTCTCTTGATTTGTCTACAATAAGCATTAATTAATGTCAGAATCATTTAATTTATCAAATTTGACTGTTATAATAATCTTAAAAATTGAAAAGGTATATAGTAGAAGAGTATGGTAGACTAGTAACGATAGCCTTCACTATGATAAGCTTCAACAGTAGGTGCACATCAGCATCCTTCATCGGTAACCATTCCAATGGTAACCTTCCATTAGTAACCTTCATCAGTTACCTTCTCAACGGTAAACTTCAGCGGTTGCCTTAAATCGATGACCTTGCATCGGTGACCTTGCATCAGTGACCTGGCATCACCGACCTTTACATTAGTGACCTTGAAAAAATGAAATTTGCATCGGTGACCTTGAAATGGTGACCTTTTCATCGATGAACTTCCATCGATGACCTTCCATCGGTGACCTTGCATCGGTGACCTTTGCATTGGTGACCTTTGCATCGGTGACCTTTGCATTGGTGACCTTTGCATCGCTGACCTTTTCATCGGTGACCTTTGCATCGGTGACCCTGCAATGGTAACTTTGCATCAGTGCCCTTCGTACTTAGATAAAATTTTCACTCTGAGATTAAACAAGAAAGCAATGAGATTAAAAGTACATAGTTATTACTTTGATATAAACATAATTTTCACATAAATGATTATCCTATAAGAGAAAAAAAATTATCACATAAATAAAACGTGACTTGGGATTATCAAATCATGATTTTGGATTATCAAAACATGATTTGGGATTATCAAAAAAGGTGAGTCCAACATATGCATTACATCGAGAGATAAATAATCATTATCTTCTAAAGAGGAAACATTATAATCAAACATGTTTATAAAGTTTCTCATATCTTTCTTCACAATTGTAGAATCTTCCAGAATATCTCTGAATCCTTTAATGCAGACAATTTTTTTTACTTTGGTGAAGTATTCATCAATAGTTTCTTCATCTCTTATTTTTATGTCTTCATACTTACTATTCTAGATTTGTATCTTTATTTCCTTCACATTAGTATTACCTTAGAAAAAACATTCATTCTTGTCCCACATACACTTTCATATTTTGAGACCCATCCCTTTTATATAATTTTTTTGAGAAGGAAATAAGTATAAAATTTCATGATTTCCATAAAATTTAGTATTTTTCTTATAAAAAATTCATTTAAGCATCTTTCTTAATAGGTGGAAACCCAATGGTAGAATCATCAATAACTTCCAGGACAAGGGAAATGAGATAGAGAATCATCTTATTTTTTCATCCACAGTAATAGTTTTCCATAAAATGTTTGAATTATTATACTATTCATTGAGTTGATATTATCCATTATGAGGATTCAATACTAGAACCCTTTCTATGATGAATATTAATGTTTCATAGATCAAATAATAGTTGAGAGGGGGGGTTGAATCATTTTTTCACTATTTGTCAGTTTCAAAACTTTTAGAAACTTAACTCCTGCAACCCATTAAAATTTATTTCCTTATCAACATTTAGTAAACACTCAAGAATAAAAATGTAGGAATGTAAGTAAAGAACTCAATATTTACAAGTTTCGGACTCATTGTGAGAACCTACATCATTTCCATAGCCACTACCATGGTTCCATAGATATTCACTATTATGAAGAAGTTAATACAACTTGTTCTAACTCCCATTATACATCTTATATTTCTTGATAGGAAAGATTATAATAAATCCTGTCAATTTCCAAAGCTTCTAACAAAATAAATTGATCCAAGAAAAAATAATAAAGACTTTATTCAAACTGATCCACAATTGATCAATCTGAATCCTTAGCCTGATTGGGCTAGATCCAATTCTCTAAATACAATGAGGCTGGGTCCGATGGTCTCCTTACAATGAACTCATTCACAACCTGTATAACTCAAACTCTTCTAAAAAACTTAGTCCAATCTTGTACTATCTAATTAACTCAATATTATTGAATCAATATATTGTTGTTTAATCTTAATATGCAAAACTAAAACATTTCTCAAATGTTACATATGATCTTTCTCAGTCCGATAAAAAAAACTTTCAAGTTTCTTATCTTCTTCTGATATCTTATACTGAAAATAAAGTACCTGGAAATAATTATGTTGTAATATTCCTTTTCTACTCTCAAGAAAATTATTTGATTAAAGAATGATCTGGGAAACAAATTTTAGGAAACATAAAATAGAAAATTTGGGAAACTTGAAAAGTTTTCCCGCTTACTCCAATTTTAAAACTTAAAAAATCACTCACATTTAAACTTCAATTTTGACTTCTTCAAACCTTTTCAAGAATACACTGAGATTTATATTTAATTGAATATCACGTTTGACCACTTTAACTCTTCACATATCTTCTTCCCCTTTATTAACCTTATTGAACTTCCAATATTTTGTTCAGTATGATGAAACCTCCTTAACTCATTACGATGAAACTTACTCGACTTTATCTTCCTCTGGTTGTTATGATTTACCTTTCTTGGTCATCTCATTATAATCTCTATTTATTTCTCATCCCATTATGATTTTTATTTATTTATCATCTCATTATGATCCACCTTTATTTCTAATCTCATTACTTTATTCATATGCTTTTCCCTACCCTTATACTTACCCCTATACATTTTCTTAGGGTTATCACTATGTTTTTATGATCCCATATTATAATGTTTAACTAGAACTTTTATCTAATAACAAATATATTGACTCTTAATTTTCAAAAATTAACATTACATAACTTTTGCAGAATACTTTAAACAGTATACAAATAGATGCCCAAAGACTGTATTAGTCCAGTGCCTTTGAAACATGGAAGTCAGATCACTGATAAATTGGTGAGCTAAATTTTCTCCTACTTGGTTCTTCTTCACTAGCACCCTTCCTAGACACATCAAACATAATACATATATTCATAAACTAGGGAAGGAAACATAGAAAGGGGTGTTCTCAGATTCTCAGTAAGGTTAAACAAGGGAAATATGTAAGCATAATCATGAGAATACAGGTATGAGAACATGATCATGAAAATATAATATTATACCCTATATATCAAAGATCATATGCATGAAATATGGCATAAATCATTGTAGTTCATAAGACATGAATCATAAGGAAATAAAGAATGTAATACATGAAAGAATCACATAGGAATAAAACATGGAATTATGGAAAACCCATAAGCATATAATATGATTCCCATAGTATCCAAGGCATCACTTCTAATACCATCTTGGTATTATGGGTTCACTCCCCATATCATCTAAGTAGTCATGGTTCACTCCCATTTACATATTTTTACCATGAGTTCACTCCTCATACAATATTGGTAGTCATGGTTCACTCCCATGGACATCTTAGTATTCAATGTTCATTCCCAAGACCATAGTATTCTATCTAATGAGATATAAATCTTTACCCAATGCATTTGAGGTAGATATAATTCACACCCATCTCATAGTTAAATCATACATACATGTTCCATAAGATCATAAATAATCATATCAGAACCTATGACATTAAATGGGGGTTATAAATTGTAATCATATCATAACCTTTCAAAACGGACAGGTTTTGTAATTATTTCATCATAAACATAATCTATGAAAAAATCATTTTTCAAAATCATATAATTCTTGAAAGAGAATTGGGTTTCAAAAAAATTATTCCATCAAAATATAATCCATTAAAAAAATAATATGATTGTAAACATTGAATAATTACCCCATAAAGGAATGAGTAACGCCAATAGGTGTTATCTTATATAGTAAATAATTTTTAAAGATATTTTAAAAACATTTCTTGATGAAAATATCATTTCTACATTGAAAATTTATTTTTTAAACATAAAACATTTTTGAAAACATTTTAATTTGAAGATGGATTTGAAAACTTATAATGGATTCTATGAAAACAATTAAAAATATTTTTTCCATGGTAATTATATTCAAGGATCATTTGGAAACATTTTTTAAAACATTTTTGAAAACATTTTTTTTAAATAATACATATTTCTAATCGAAGAGGGAAATACAATCAGATTCTTCTTAAAAACATTTTATTAATTATTTTTAGTACCAAAGAGTGAAAAAATCCTACTAATATATATAGGTACCTTAAGAAAATATATTATAAGGAAAATAATTAGTTTTTTATAGATAAATCACAAGATTTTGTCAATGAAATCATAATTGTAAAAAATCTCGATAAATGTTGAGATAGCTTCAATAACTGTTACCTCTTGGTAACTTCGGATCATACTCTCCATGTAAGAAAATTAATTTATGTGAAACTTAATATATCATGAAAATAAGTTCATTCATTACATAATAGGTGAAATAGAATTATATAAACCTCAAAAATAAATGTAGGTGTATAGAAAAACATGTTTCTTAAATAAGTAAAATTGAGACAAAATTGTCTTACCGATTTTGTACCTTTTGAAACATTAACCCCATGAAAAAAAGATCATATAATGGATATTTAAATACCCATAAATTTAATTATAAGTATAATTGAATACATCCATGAGAATTATACACACCACACAAAAATAATGGGCAGTGAATGAATCATGTATCTCACATAAATAAAAAGTGAGATGAAATCCCCTTACCTTGTGTCTTGACTCTCATCATAATAGTTAAACCCACCTGTATAATAAATATAAATTTGTTATAAATATTTTTAATAACAATATTTTTATATATAATATGATATTTGGTTTTATTATTACCTTATATTACTCTCTTGTTGACAATCCTATGTTGAGGTTTCACTTTGGGAGATATTTTGTTTGTTCTTCACATGTGTCTTAATTTGTTATATCTTTGGTCCTTATTCTTATATAATAATTTAAAAAACTTAGATAATAATAAAAATATATTTTATATTTATTATATTTTTATTATTAAAATATATATAATATATAAGTATGAATTGGAATACACCATTAATAGAGAAGGTAAGCCTTAAGTACACATGAACGATGTTTCCGTTTTATTATCGTATTGAAAGAAAGAAGTAAAATGAAATATGTGTGTGTGTGTGTATATATTAAACTATCATTATTATTTCATATATATAATATAATATCTATATATCCATCCTTAATACATTCTATGTAGTGTGTGAATGAATCACATCGCTTTGAGGGGGTGGTAGTCCACACTTCCTCAATTGAAATTATCGTATTTACACCAAATGGAAAGAATAAGGATATGTGTTGTGAAATAATTAAATAATATTAAATAAATAATAAATATATTATATAAAATATGTAAATAGAATTTCCATAATAATATCAACCATGATATGAGGTAAGGAAAAATGAACAATCATCGTTTGGTGAGGCGGAGTTCACCGTATACATAAATAGTATGTTTGTTACCTAGTAGATGGATGTGTGTGTGAGTGTAGGTTGAACCAGTAGAATAAAAAAAATATAGTATTTTTAATATACTATTGTTTTTATAAAATCATGGGATAAATATAGTTAAGGGTTGGATAAATAAAATAAAATAAAGGATCTTGAGGGAAGACATTATCTCTTAATCGGGTAACTGCATTTGGTTTGTGCCAAAAGGCTTCCGTGTATTTATTTCTTAACAAGAGTAGGATTATAAGATAAAGGGAGTGATTTTGGGAATTTGATTTGTATATATTTTCCTAACCTAAGTGGTTTTATAGTTGTGAATAAGAGGGAGAGTTTGTGGCCTTTTATAGGGAAGGAAAAGGACACACATGGCATTTTTGAAAACATGTTATGTGTACCCATTTTTTACCTAAAAAAGTAATAAAAACCAAAAAAACTCAAGAATAGAAGGTTAATGGAATAATAATGGATATAAAATGAGTTTTAAAAAATTTTATATGTCTTTTTGGTTCTTAAATATATGTTTTATTACTTTATTAACCTAAGTTTTTTCTTAATTGTTGTCATTAATATTAATCACTTTTACAGATATTTTTGGTCAAAAACCTTATTGAACATAGTATAAATTATAAATTATGATTATTAAAAATATAGAATATATTTTTCCAAATTATAATCAAATTATTAGAAGAAATTAATTTAAAAATAATCTCGTTGACGGGACGATGTTGCGGGTTTTTAAAGTAAAAACATCCAAAGGTTTGCTCAGTTTTTCTACCCAATTTCAGAGTGAAATTGATTATAATTATCTATATTTGAGTAATTGATAAAAATATGATCTAATTAAACTTATATACTAAATTATAATATAATTTATCCTTATAAATAAATTATATGAAAAGGAACTTTTGACTTAAAATCCGGTATTTTTACTATTCATCCAAAAATGAAGTTTCACTGAAAAATTCCAAAAAAGTAACCCTATGATAATATCAAAATTATAAATTCAAAAATGAATTATATTTCATAAAATTAAATTTATAAATTTTTCTGAAATTACTTTTATTATTTTTCGTAGAATTACATTAAAAGCGGTTCATTTGAGAAAATAGTATTTTTAAACATATAAGGACTTTACCAAAAATTAAATATTTCAATATAAATATTTTTTATATATATAAAAAATTATAAAAAATATTTGAAAATTAGTTATTCATATTAATATAACTAATTTTAATGGATAGTTTATAATTACCAAATTTAAATAATTATAAAAATAAAATGATGTTCCGTAGAAACAACGGTGTTGCATGTAACGTGTGCTAAGTTGGTGTTGAGTGTAACATACACGAAGTTGATTTTCCATGTAAAATATGCCAAGTCAAAGTTTCAAGTAACGTACATTGATTCAGTTCTATGTGAAAGGAATTTTTTACTTAGTTCATTGTTAGACATAAATGAAAATTAATCTATTCAAGAAAAATAGTCCATAAAAACTCAGGGTGTTACATGTCATCACTTAGACATCAAGTTATTTATCTTGGTTTTGATAACCATTTGTTAGATAGTAATCTTGAAATTTAGGAAATCTCTCTTAATTCCAAAGTTAAATAATCCTAGAGGGTCACACACAAACTGTTACCCATGACCAGGATTTAATTCAATTTGAATTTAATTAATTAAATAAATGTTATTCTCAAGACTGATGGATAATTTTATTCATGTTTTATTAAAAGAATATATGTATTAAGGAATGAAATATTTGAAATTAAAAATTTATTCATGTGTTCAATAAATTCTAGAGGATTTAATTGGGACCAAGATTATGTCCAGTGAAAAATATTAAATAACAATATAGTTAAATAATATTTTTTATTGCACAAGTTGGAGCACACTAAAAAATAATAATAACGATGCTGTTATTATTATTTTTTATAATGGGGATTATTAAATGTTATTATATTATTCTAGGGATAACATGAGATTAAATAATTATTTTAACCTAAACCCTAAGTCTTTAAATAAACGGTTATGTCTATTGTGTATAGTGTGTAAAAATTGATCGGCGTAATAGAAAGAGGATCATTACGCACAAGGAATTATATCCCGACTCCATATTCTCTCTCCATATCAAGAATAAAAAATTCAAGATAGATTCATTCAAGACTGAAGGAAAGAAAATCTACAAAAATAATGCTGGACAATCAATTCATTGCGCTAGAAACTGAAGATAGATCGAAGTTTCTTGAAGATCAATAGAGAATGTGTGGATCACCACTAGTGAGATTATATACTTAGATCCTCACCAAACAATGAAGGAAATATGAAAGGGTATTTTTGGATGATCATAAATCACGTCGAAGAAATATCTATATCCTAGGTATTCATTTATTCTAAAAATAATTAAATAAATTATAATTTTTACATGAAATATCATTTCTCATGATTTTGGGAAACATGAATACTAAGAGAAATTTTAATATATCACCCACTAATGTTTTCTTTCATTATGCCTATAACCAATAAGTGGCATCAGAGTGGTCATGTTTAAATTTATAATTACTTATTTTATTGTTGATCCATTTGAAATTGTGGAGGAATTTTTTTCATATCATTCATTCTTTAATCTTATTTTAATTAACATGTTATCAAAATTTTAATCATGTTCATTTAGTGTTTCATTTTCTTAAAGGTATAAGAATATATAAAGAATGACCGAATATTCCATCAGGAACTACCAATTTTTTGCTGGTAAGATAGAGTTACATGGAATGTACTCATATGTACGCATTGTGTAACCTACTATGTTACACTTAGACATGCTCTGGGATACATAGAATTCCATGCATTTGTTATACGTAGTGTACACCTTGTGTTGACCATACAATCTGGCACATGGTTTTAATATTACACGATGTGTATTGGTATGTACCTCGTCAAGTCTACATGGGTTAGTGGCATAAATCATTTAATATGTGTGTTTATAATACATGGTCAAACTACATGAGATAGAAAACCTTGAGAATTTATGATATACATGACCTATATGTGGGGTACATGGTGTGCAATTCATCAATTCCCACATCTGAGGTACACATAGAGTTTTCTAGACAAATGGGATTGGAGATACGTTGTGTGTATCTAGAGTTCACACATCATGTGGTCTCTCACATGAGAACACATCGAGTGTTTTAGAGGGTTTCATATGAATGCGGCATTTAGATTAGATGAAGTGTATCTGGTTTTTACACTCCATATAATTAGCTAAGATACATGATGAAGACTTGGGAGAGTATCTTGGGAACACAGAAAGTGGACAAAAGGTGTGTAGCTTGCATGTACACATTGTTTACTCCGGTCAAGTCAACATATTGAACCCCAAGCGTGTGACCTGGATACACAACAAAAAAGGTACACAACATGTTGTTGGATTGTATATGTCATGTAGTCTCCCAATTACTAGAACAATTAAATTACATTAAATTGAAAATTTAAGAATTTAAATCATATTTCTTTGATTGAAAATTTAATTGTTTGACAATTTAATAAGGGTTTTATAGAATTTCAATTTCTCAATTAATTTATAGTAAAAAATCACAAACTATTGGTCCTACTATTTATTTTCCATTAATTTTTTTATGATAGTTATCCCCATATTAATTTGAATGGTCATTAATATTTAATTAATTAATTAATGCAAGCACATTTATTTTTATAATAAATAATGGATAATAAAATAATGTTATCCATCAACTTTTGTGAATATGTTTCATGTATGACCATTCATGAGATTGAACAAGACCACTAAATGTGTTGGAATTTATTTAATTTAATTTATTTAGTGGGTCTGCCATTATTTATTATTAAATAAAATTTGATGGTATATGATTCATCCATACCCCCATTATTTTGTAGGACCTATGTGTCCATTTATATTTATGTAAATCCCATTTAACCAATCCTTTGGTTCCCCTCACCTATGTGTGATTAATAAATATTTATAATTAATGGATTTTCCCAAGGAATGTGGAGCTGGTTCAAGACAGAACCATAATGATTCCAATCTAGGTGTTCCATATGTGGATAGGTGGAATGTTGTAACTCATGCCAAGGATGGAAATAAGAGTTATTTCTCCTAATTAAAAGGTTGATTTAATTTTTGATCATTAAATCAACCATTTTATAAAGCTCGTGAATGGGTCATTTAATTAATTAATTATTTATTTCTCTATAATTATTTATTTTGTAAATGTGCGGCCACAGTCACATAAATAAATGAATTAATGTGAAAAGAAAGAAATTAAATTAATTAATTATACATAAATTATTTATCCAATATGTTTAATTAATTAAGTAACATTCAATTAATATTTGTAAGAAATGTAATGGATAAATAAGATAAAATTTATTCATAATAAATTAAAATCCCTCGATTAAATATTAAGTGATACTTGGCCTTCCAGTACTTGATTATGAATCAAAGCCTTATAAATAACTATTTAATCAACCCTCATTGGTACACATAATTTTAACATGGAGTTATTATGAAGGTTATGGGTTGACATAACCATCTAACATAAAAAGAAGTATCCCTCGCTAGACATGATATAACTTTGAGGAAAGTGTTGAGGAAATCCAATTTAGGATTTTACTATAGGGTAGTCTACTCAATGAATCAAGGAGTTACAAGCCCGTAGTTGGAAAATAAATGGCTACTTGAATACCTTTAAGTAGCTTTACCAACCCTCATTGGGTTATATGAAGGGGAATATGGATTCTTTCCACTGAAATGCAAAAGAAACTAGACATTCCTAGTTCAATGGTGAGGGCTATTGGGACTTGATAAAATATAGGAATATTTGATAAAATTTAATTACTGATAATTTCTTACACAATTTATATGAAATAAAAAGTACTAATAATATGATACTTCAGTTGTGAATAAAATGGAAAGGTATCTATCCACACTTTACATATGATCAATATTGGATATAGACATCCTTATAACTAGAAGTAACTCCCGGGAGTGGTTTAGATATCTTCAGGTTGTGTTACACCATGAATATAAATCTTGAATGCTATAATACTCAATGATTTATTCCCCTGATAAAAAGGATAGTGATGAGAATTCTTTTTCTACAAATAACATTTGAGTGACTTGGTTGAAGTTTAATGTTTGATGATTTCATATATATATATATTGAACTCATGAAGTCCCATGAAAACATGGAATCATATAGCTTGCTTGATAACATCTATAGTCTTTTCCAAGAGAGATCTAGATAGGAATGGTTTGATATCTACAAGGTTATATATCATATAAATTTTGGAGAAGGTTCCCCAACTCAACCTTACATAGTCAAGTTTATTAGAAACATTGAGCTCTTATAGGTTCTAGGGTTTAAACTCCCCGATAAACTGGGCCCCGATCTCATTTTGGAAACACTCCCTCAAATATTCTCTAGCTTTTTTGTAACCTTTAATATGAACTACATTTATAATACTCTTTCTAATCAAATCTTTATGCTTCACCAAGTATATAAGGATATAAAGAATGAAAAATATTTTCATCCTTACGGTGAAAAAATAGAAATGAAAAAAGAAAATATATAATCCCAAAGCTTCTTCACACCCTTCCAATAAAAGGATTCTCAAGGGGATACAACGGCGGTGTTGTATATTTTACATGTGGTAAGAAGGGTCACTAGAAGAAAAATTTCACTAAACCAAAGAAGCAAGGGGAATCTCCAGGTGCATTTGTTATCGACTAAAATTTATCTAATCCTATAAATTTCATATTAGATACAACTTGTAGTGCTCACATATATATTCAAATATAAAAACCAAGTATATTTAAAACTATTTACCAAGGGGAGGTATATATTACAGTATAAAATAGAAAAAAACATTTTTTTGTAGTTATTGGGAGACTACCACCACACGTTACTGACTAGAGTGATCTTGGTTTTAAAGGGTTGTTATTATGTTCTATCCCTTACCAAAAACATTATTTCAATATCAATTCATGATATAGATAGATTTATTTCCAAATTTTCAAATGAATGTTTCTATTTTTATAAATATAGATTTTGTTTATGGTAACATACATTTAAATAGCAGACATTATGTGTTTGATTACACAAACTAAGGAATAGAATAGATAATGAAACTACATCAATTGACTCAAACCACACCAAAATATGGAATCACTAGAAAGATCATGTAAATGAAAAGTACTTGACTAAATTATACCAAGATGGATATTTATATTTTTTGAAACTAAAACCACTTGGTCTATTTCACACATGTTTATAAGGTAAAATGATCAAATATCCATTTTTTTAAGGTGAAAGAAAAAAATAACTTCTTGAATTTGTTCATACATAGTTTTGTAGACCATTTACTATTGAGGAAATTGGTGGGTACTCATACTTCATAAATTTTATTAATTATTTTATTAGATATGGATATTTCTACATAATCAGGTATAAGTCAAATTCTTTTGATAAATTCAAGGAATACATGAATGAAGTTGAGAACGAACATGGTATGAAGATCAAGAAACTACACTTAGACTGTAGTGGATAATATATTAATTAAGACTTCATTTATTTCTTATAGGAGTATGGGATCATATATCAACTCAATTCTTCTAATACACCTCAGTAGAACATTGTATGTGAAAGGAGGAATTGAAACTTATTAGATATGATGATATCAATTATGATTCATGCGAGTTTTATATTATCCTTTTGGGGATATGAATTACAAAAATATAAAAAATATTAAACCAACTACCAGATCCCATAAAATTTATTATTTTTGAGGAAAATAATTTCATTTTATATCTCATTCAACATTAACACAATTCTTGTGGGTTCCATCCATTGACTAAAACCAAAAAACATAGTCTGAGAAATAATAATCATTATGGGAATCCACATAATAATTAAAATTCATTTACATGATATCTAAATAATGACACATTCATTTCAATATATGACACCTTTAGTTTAACCTAGTTCATTCATATTCATCGTCAATTCAAATAATTCATGATGGTTCATAAAGATTTTGTGAATTTCAAAAAAAAATCCCTTGAGAGTGTCAAAACAGGTGTGTAGCACAACTTGTTATCATGGACCAGGTGATGATTAGGTCAAAACCCAATTCACCTTATTACAAGTTATTACCCCTAGGTACAACTATTACAGATCCACATACACTTGTAGTATCTAGAATGGGATAAAATTTCTAGAAAACCACATGCTCTATACATTAAAAATAATATGTGACATTTTCTAATACCTTGAATTTTCCCTAATGTTCTCACTTAAGTTTTCTCATCCATGTTTCCAAAGGATTACTAAACCCTGATTTGATATCAACTATAGTGGTCCATTCTTTTCATACATATATTTTACATATTAATAGATGAATATCCATTATATAACCTAATTATCTACACTAAAATTATATAGGTATAGTATATTTAGAAACATGTACATGCAACTAACTCATTCATAGGTGAATTTCATCATCTTTCACTAAGTCCTTCGTAGCTAGAACCATTATTTGACATATCATACAAAATAACTTTGTTCATAACTTGGGGAAATTAAACATAATAAAAGGTGAAATAAAATTATCAATAACGATAAACATGGGAGATATCAATATAACATGAGTCTAAGGGTCTGACGATATGAAAATGATATTTAAAACCATACCATATATATCATAGTTCATAAACATGATTCATGGAATAAATACTGGAAGTTAATAAGACATGAATTGTAAAAGAATCAAATAATATAAACCACAAGAGAATAATATTTTCATAAGACATATATTTGTGGCATACACATAAGCATAGAAAATATTATATTAAGTCTATCCATGAATACCTTCATAACATTTTAGGATTAGGCAGAACACCCATGTTCCTACTTTTGGATTAGAATAAACTCTCATATAACCTCTTTTTTGTTTGGGATAACCTCTCATGTCCCTCATTTGGGCTTCAGATAACCTCACACGTACCCTCTTTGGGGATTCGTATAACCTCCTTTGTGCCCTTTTTTCAGGTTTGGGATAATCTCCCATGTACCATTGTAACTCATAGAAAATTAATCATTACCCAATTCATTAGATGGTTTTATAATTCTGAGATCACTCGTCATATTTTTTAAAT
The DNA here is from genome assembly GCA_963277665.1 of Viscum album. Taxonomy (NCBI): domain Eukaryota; kingdom Viridiplantae; phylum Streptophyta; class Magnoliopsida; order Santalales; family Viscaceae; genus Viscum; species Viscum album. The sequence continues at coordinate 2,138,847,601 of OY728138.1, forward strand.
TCAGAAAGATGTAAATCATGATATCATAAAACATTCATTGTATCATAACCTGTGAAAAATAAATGAGTTTTATAAAATTTTTGTCATATCATAAACCATGGTAAAGAAATGGGTTTCATAATAATTAAATAAATTCATCATTACCCATGGGAAAAGGAATGGATTTCATAAACATAATTTCATCATAATCATAAACCATCTAGGATTATAATAAAGATGATATCATTGAACCATATCCCTAATAAATATTAGGAAACATCAAAATATAACATTTTATATTGACAATGATTTTAAAATATCAATTGGAACATTTCTTGAGAAAAATACCCTTTTCACTTGAAATAATTTAGTTAAAATATAAATATTTTTAAAATATTAAATAAAAAATTTCATTGAAGAGAACCTCAAAAATTTTAAAGGAAAGTTCCAAAAAATTCAGTGGACATGATGGTTTATTTTTTTAGGTTGTGTATGTTAAGAAAAGGATTCCTTCCACATTTTTGATAAAAATTAAAAATTATCTCATTTGGAAAATATCAAGAAGATTACCTTTAAACCATTGTTCAAAAATTAAAACATGTGTAAAAATTACTTTAAAAATTATTGGTGAACAATAAAAATATTATTTAAAACATTTTTAGAAAACATGGACATGAATGAGAAACGATTTTTGACCGAAGCGAGAGATGTAGTTAGTTTTCTTTAAAAATAATATTTTGGTATCTTGAGTACATAAAGAGAATAAAATTAATGGAAAAATTTTAATTTCTAGAAATATCTATAGGATAATAATATTTTTAAGTTTCTTGAGTGATTGATTATAATATTTCATCATCAAAAGCATAATAAAAAATAATCCTGAGAAAAATGAGATTATAACATCAATCCCTTACAGCATTGGTAACTTTTGAATCATAATACCCATGAAAGAAATAACCTTATACGAATATATATTATAAATAATTGGCCTTATACATAAAAAAATCTTGGGTTCTAGTCTGTAATTCACTTTATATAAATTTTGGGATCTTTTCAGGTTTAGAGTTTTAGAGAATTTGGTCACAAATGATACATAATGAATCATATAATACAAAGTGGACACTTTCTATTAGTATCCATTTTTTCCGAAGTTTATAACTTTTAAAGTAAAACATGATTTCTTTTCTTGAAAAATATACAAGAATTTATACTTGATTTCTTCTTTTCCCATACCCATCCTTAAACACTTTGAAAAATATTTTAAAAAAAGTGGGATGAGCATAAAAAGATCGGTTTGGTACACCAAAATATAGAAAAACATTAGTATAGTGAAAAACATGAAAACCCATGTAAATTTTCCCTTTTTATATAATTTGTTTGAGAACATGAAGCAAAACATTTTCACATGAAACACACACACACTTTTTTTCAAATAAAGCCTTTAAAATCCAAGGAAATAAATTAAAAATCATTTTGGGTAACTTAGAGCATTATATTCATAAAACCTTAACCCTTTTAATTGGAATAAGAATATGGTTGACTTAAAATATAATCATTAACCAATGAATTTGATAGATATAATAAGTCTCACCATTTTTTTAATCTATATCTGGATCATAAATCTTACATGAGCTATAATTGGGCTCAAGCTTTCATATAACTATATCGAGGTCACCTATAAGCTATAATGGGTATAAACCCATCATATAAGTAGTATCGATCTCACCCAATTTTCATATAATTCTCAAGTACAGTATCATGAATAAAACAATCTATTATTGTACCTTCTCACTATAAAACTATTTTAAAAACATGTTTTAACCCATATGAAAAAAAATCGATATCGAAATACAGTTTTATTTTAAAAATACATTTTTAATACAAAACTACCCCATTCTTTTAAAAACCAATCTTCAAAAAAAATACCTAGAAATAGGAAATGGGGTTATTCCTTTAAGAAAACATTAATTCTTTTAAAGGAATCTGAACATCAAATAATGGTTAAAATGATAGGAAAAGTCATTATTGATGTAAATGTTAAAATAGAACATTCCTTTTGCTATTTTCAAATAAATGAAAACATTTTTCTACAAATATTCCTTTATTTTTTTCAAAAAAAATTGAACTAAAAAAAATAATTCTTTTATAAATCTCTCATTTTTGAAATAAAATAATTTTAAAAATAATTTCATATAATAAAAGATTTTTTTTAGAGAAAAGTACCATATCACAGTGGAAACATTTGAATCATAAGCCCAAAGAAAGAATAAAATTAAAAAAAAATTTAATACCATGATAATAGATTAATTATTGATATAAAATTTAAAACTTTTTGTTTCTAAACCTCAAAAAATAATATAGGTTCATACCATCAAAATATGCCTCAATGAATAGAAACTATGACGAAGTCCCTTACCTTGAGTTCAATTTATCACAATCATTATTTATCTTATTGAATAATAAACTTATGTCAATTATTTAATTTCTTATTAAAAATTTTCATTATTATTATTATTTTTATCTCAATTATTATATTTAAATATATAATTATATAAACAATTTTTTTACATTGGATGTTTTGGTTATATTTGGATTATGTGTCAAAATGACTTTTATAGGTTGACTATTGGTCTCAGAGGAAATTATTTCAATGAATCTAGAATAATAATGAAATTTTTTCATGTTTATACATCAATTATATATTCAAAACCAATCATGAAAATGGTTATGAAAAATGAATAATATTGCAATCATGAAAATGTAAGGTCGTACATATGCGTGAGTAAAGTTTCAATTTTAAACAATCATTAAGGAATGGGGGTATGTAATGTTTTATTATTATATAATTATCATAATATCATATATATACCATATTATATTAATAAATATAATTATATATATCATTTGTGGTATGTGGTAGTGAAAAAGAATCACATCCCTTCATGGAGTCAGTAGTCCATACGTCCAAAAACAACGTTATCATTTTTCAGCGTAAGAAAGAAAATGCTATATTATATTTTTAGAATGATATATATGGAATTAATACTATTAATGTTTAATTTAAATCACATATATTTATTAAATTTATCCCTATTACCTTCCATGTAAATAATTTGTGAAAAACAAATCACATCGCTTCAGGTGGCGTTAGTCCACCACACACATGAGTGATGTTATCGTATCCCCTATAGAATTGAAAGAGAAAATTTATGTTTGATATCATGACTATATAAGTATAAATATTTTAAAATTTTCATATATATACTTTAAATCCCACATTACAATAAGACATAATAGGCGATCATGGAAAACAAATGACATCGGTTCATGAGGCGGTAGTCCGCCGTAAACACAAATGATGATTTCATATCCCATTTGATTAAAGAAGAGATGGATTTTGGTTATTCCATTAACATAACAACATATAATTATATGTAAAATATTGGTGTTATTATATAATAATAATATAAAAAATGAAATTGAAGAGGGAAAAAAAGACGCACGGTTAAGCGTGATATATCTTCTTCAGGAAACCTCCTTAGGTAAGAACAAAAATACATCCTAGGATGGATTTATGATCAAAATAATGGATAAAGTTATCGAGGAGGGAATTAAGTATAGTTATTTGGTAGGTATTTACTGATCTGAAACCCTTTTAATATGTGAATAAGATATGATAGGGGTGGCCTTTTATAAGTGAGGTGAGTGACACACTTGTAATTTTAAAAAATGTATAAAAATATTTTTCACATGAAACAGAGATCCAAAATAGACTATAAATAATAATTAGAAATTATAAGGTCAAAATATGGCTAAAAATAGTTTTTATACAATTTTTTAGTTCATTATATCACTTATAGTTTTAGTTTAACACCCGGTAAATCCATTTTTACCTCAACTGTGGTAATTATTATTTTTTATCTTAATTATTCATTATAGTCAAAAATTAAGATAAATTTATTAGATAATATAAATTATTATAATTAAAAATATTTAACCCATTTTATAAAAGTTAAATAAAAAAATTATAAAATAATAATTTAAAATTAAACACACAGATGTGATGAAAAAACAGGTTTTCAATGAGTGTATTTCTCAAGAAAAAGATTATTTTATATTAACTCTATGACTATAAATAATCATTATATTATTTTAAATTTATATTTATTTATATATAATCTATAAATTTGATTTAAATATTTATTTATTATGTATTTTTTTAATTAATTTAAATGAATAAACATTATGTACTTTAAAACAGTTTTAAACGAAAAGACGTTTTTAAACCAAAAAATAAAATTATTCTAAAATACAATATAAAGTTGATTATAAATCATATATGTGGATTAAATATAGCTAAATAATAATTATTTTACTTTAAATAATATTAAAAACATAATAGGACATTAAAATTGCTTAATTTATTGAAAATAAATGTCATTTCTAGAAAATATTTGTATTTTACACTATTCATTGAGAAATCAATATTTTCTGAAAAATACAAAAAATTCACCTTTAGTTAGTTTTAATATTATTTTTTAAAAAATAAAATTCATCTTATAAAATTAAAATTAAATAATTTATAAATTAATCTTGTAAATAAATCCTTATAGTAAAAGATTTTAATTAAAACATTTTTTTTATTTAAAAAATAATTACTATTTTTATGATGAATATAACTATCTAATTCATTTTAATTAACTTGAGAATGATTTATTATATCATTTATTAGGTTGTTACATCCCCCACCCCATTTTTAAATTACATCCTTATAATTTTATTAACATATTAAACAAGTGGGGATATCTTTCCTTCATAACATTTTCATATTCCTATATTGCCTCTTCAACCAAATGGTTTTTCCAAATAACCTTAACCTGGTTAATAACATTATTCAGAAACAGTTTCACTCTATGGTAATAAATATTAATAATTTGTTCCTTATAATAAAGGCTCTCTTCCAACTGAATTACATTCGAACTTAAAACATGAGATGAATCTAAAACATATTTTCTTAACATCGATACATGAAAAACATTGTGGCCATGGGAAAAAGTCTAGGGAAATCCACTCGATAGAAAACTGATCGAAATTTCTATAGTATTTCATATGTTCCAATAAATCAAAAAACATAAATTTCCCTTTTTATAAAAATGAATAACAATTTTCCATGGAGATACATTAAGAAAAACATGATCACCAACCTCAAAAGAAAGATCTTTCCATCAGTTATCCATATAATTTTTTTCCTCCTTTGAGCCATCCTCATATCTTGATAAATCAACTTAACCTTCTTATACATTTCCTACTATAAATTGGGTCAAAAAAACTTCCTTTCCCATAATTCATCCCAAAATATGGTGTCTGATAACACTTTTCATAAAATGATTAAAATTTATCCTTCTAGATACTAAAATGAAAACTATTATTATAAGAAAATTAAACCAAAGAATTATAACTTCCATGGTAATCAATTGAAAAATAATTTTTTATATCTTCCAAGGTATGGATTTTTTTTCTTAAAAAATATTTCCGTTTGAGGATGAAAATCTATACTTAAATTTAATTTCATACACAACAACTTCTAAAGTCCTTTTGCAAGCATTATATATAAACCTAGTTTCATGGTCTGATATAATAGAGAGAGGCACCCCATATAATCTTAATATCTCATTTAGATATAGTTGAGAATGACTGTCCAAATACATAGTATCTCAAATGGGAAGGAAATACAAAGATTTAGTAAATTGGTCAATAATAACCCAAATCGCATTGTTACCTCAAGAATTATTTGGTAATCCCACAATAAAATTCATTGATATATTTATCAATTTTCACTCTAGAATTGTAAAAAGGTTGAGTCACTCCCTTTAGTAATTTTCATTATATTTTAACCTACTAAAAAGTGACACTCATCCTATAAAATTCAATAATATCTCTTTTCATTCTATCCAACCTATAATACTCATGTAGGAATCTATGCATCTTAGTGATGCCCGAATGAATGAAAAATGGTGAACTATAAGCTTCACTCAATAACTCTCTCTTCAATTGGGAATCACAAGCCATGTATAATACTATCCCAAAATCATGAAACACCTTCTAATTTAAAAATAAAATTTAGAAACTTACCCTTCTTAATGGATTCAACCTTTTCCTGTATATCATGATCCCCTCTAAGCTTGCTTAATGATTTCTAAAAAAGTTAACTATGCTAAAACCTGAAATTAAATATAGGGTTTCCCTACATCCAAAACCTATAGGAAAAATTTTATCAAAATATTAACAAAAGGTTCACATTCTAAAAATCATGGTAAATATAGAATTATTTTTTTCCTTAAAGAATCAGCCACATTATTTTATTTTATAGGATGGTAATGAGTCAAGTAATTATAATACTTAATTATTTACACCCATTTTCTTTATCTCGTATTAAATTATTTATGATTTAATATATTCTTAAAACTTCTTTTATCCGTATATATTTCACACTTTACCCCATACTAATGATGCCTCCAAATTTTTAAAGGAAAAAAACAAAGAAGATGATTATAGATCATGTGTAGGGTGATTTAATTTGTGAGGTTCCAACTGATGTGAAGCATTAAAAATTACCCGATCATTATGAAATATGAATGAAATAATTCCTTTCAATGAAGTGCAATTGTAATTGACAAATGCATTATTTCTCGAAGACAGGGCTAAAACTGTATCATTCACCAATTTTATTTTTAGTTTCCAAAAATAATAATCACATTCTTTTTCCAATATTAATTCAACTTATTTTTTAGTTAACTTAGTCAGTGAGATATAAAATTGAGAAAAAAAAACTACCAGTATGAACATGATAATACATGAAAACTATGAAATACTATAATATTTTGGGGTCTATTCTATTCTACAACAAATTTTGTTTTATCAAACTCAACAATTATTCCTTATTTTGAAATAATGTGCCCAAGAAAATTGATATGTGGAAACTAAAATTCACACTTAATAAATTTCCAAAATAGTTTCTTTTCTTTTAGTTTTTAAAAATTAATAATTATGTTTCTTTCAAGTTCCTATAGAAATTTATAATTTACCAAAATTTTATTAATAAAAACAACCACAAACATATCTAAGAACTCATGGAAAACTCTTTTTATGTGGTCTATAAATTCAGTCGGTGAATTGGAAAACCAAAAGGGAGTAAATACAAAATCATAATACCCATATTTATTTAGAAAAAAAATCTTTATAATTTTATCCTCTTTCACATTAAATTGATTGTACCATGACAACAAATTAGACTTTGAAAAATATTGATCTCCCTAAAGCTGATCAAACTAATCATCGATATGAGGAAAAGGATACTTGTTCTTAACATTGATTTTATTCAAGTCTTTATAATCAATTCTAAGTCTCATTGAACTATATTTATTTTTAGAAAATAAAATAGGGGAACCCCATGTTGAAGTTATAGGTTAAATTAAACCTTTATATAACAGATACTACAATTTATTCTTCAATTATAAATGTTCTACATGATTCATTTTGTAATGGGGTTTATAAATAGGCTTAGCATCATGCACGGATTCAATAGGGAACTCAATATTTCGGTTTGGAATAACAAAAGTTAAATCATAAGAAAATACATCAATATATTCATTAACTACTTTCACATAACTAATTTGAACATTATATTTAATTTCAATAGTATGAGATATGTATCTTTCACTTCCATATTTAATTAATTTATCATCATCTTAGTATGTGATGAAAGGCATGAAATCATTGAACATAACTTTATTAGAACTAAAATATATCTTATCATGATACCTAAAATCCAATCCATATTAAGAATGATATAAAACTCCATTATAGATAACTCAACTAGATTTTTAAGAAAGATTGTTCCACTAATAATAATAAGAAAATTCATATAAATCTTAGTTAATTTAATTTTTACACCTAAAATTTTCACCAAAATATCTCTCATATTTTCATGATGTGATGTTTTTAGTATTTTTGAAAATCTCTTAAAAAAGAATGAATGCAAATATCTGGAGTCAAACAGGGTATTGGCATAATTTTAGTAAACAAGTAACGTACCAGTCACCACATCATTGGATGGATCAAATTCAACTATGGTAGTTGAAAATGATTTATACACGCCTTTCTATTTATAATCATTAAGATTTATACCCTGTTTAAGTAAATTCAGACACAGATTAGCATAATTTCTCAACTCATTGAAGCTAAAACATTTCAACATTGATTGCCTATCTATTGTCTAATTATTTGATTGTTGAAGACTCTTTATTTACAGTCACATACCCTATTACCAAAAAATTCACACTGGTATCACTCTATATATCCTGAAAAACATTCCATGAAATGTATTTTACCACACTTAGAGCATGTTGGGGGCTTACTTTCATACTTCTCAGTGGGCTTTATCTCTGCTACTTTCAATCTAGGCCATATAATAATTATTCATCTCAAGGAGAATAGGTGTTGGAAAACTCAATATCAAATTTCTCATTACAACAATTGACATTATTATAACTTTTATATTCACATGTGGAAAAATATCTTCATAAACTTTATTTCAAACCTAAGTAAAATATATTAATTTTATAATCAGTGTCTTGAATACAATTTAGAACGTACCTAGACAATAATGTGAATTTTTCTTCATATATAGCTATATAATCTGTATCTTTTGACCTCAATTCTAGAAATTATTTTTCCATTAAATTTCTAACAAAAATACGGAAATATTTCTTGAGGAAAATATCCTTGAATTTTTCTCATACCATGGAAACAAAATCATCTTTATCTTTGGTATTCTTAACCAAATAATAGCATCGATCAACTTCACATTCAAAATGATAAATATAAAGGGTTACCTTTTGAAATTACAAAGATCCCACAACATCAAATATCGTCTCCAAGGCATTGATCTAACCTTGAACGAACACATGGTTAAATGATCCTAAAATTCATAATGATCATTGAATCATCAAGACAGGGTGGAATCAGTGATTCACTTTTTTTAAATTTAAAATTTAAGAAACGTAACCCCTATAACTTGTTATAGATTTTTTTATTATCATTTTTAGAAAACTAAAATTCATGAAAATGAAGGAAATTAAATAAATCATACAAGATTTAAATGGTTTAACCTCAGTATAAAAATCCTCATACTTTATAGTCACTCCCATTGGTCTATGATAATTCCAAAATTTTAATAAGTGAATAAAAAATTTGTATAAACTCCCATTTGACACCATATATCTCCTAAGAGGAATGATTATGTTGAATCTAATCAGTTTTAGAAATTTCTATTACAAAAATTGACACATAAATAAAAATGAAACTTTGAAACTTTTTACCCCACAAGGGTCAGTATCAAAACATGGTCTAATATACCTACATCTGATAGTCTTAGTCTGATGAGCCTAGCTTGATAGACTCAATCATAGGCACCTTTACTAAATTATGCACGAAACAAAATTTTTGATATGTGTGTTTAATAAAACTATTATTTTTAAACAAATACTCAAAAATCTCTCTAATTACCCCAATCTTGTTAGAAAAAGTTTCTACAAACAGATCATCTGACTGAAGACTCTATTTGGAAATATTTATTCAACATTAAAGAATAAATTTATTTAGAAACTCACTTTCGAAAAAAAAACATTCAACATTTTATCTTGTGTATCTATTAACAGTTTCAATCCCAAATGTATTGTGTGTCTTTATTTATAGGTGCCCTCATAAATAGAAAAGGTGGGAAACTAAAATATTTTCCATCTCACCCAAATTCACAAATATGAATTTATTATATATTTGAACTTCATTTGAGTGCTTCTCAACTATTCTGGTTACTTCAAGATTCCTTAAAATATTTTATCATCTATATAGTAAATGGTCATCTGATGAATTTTTTTTTGAAACTCACTTCACCCAATAAATAAATATACATTATCCTTTCTTTAGTTTTCTTCTCAGTTCTAACTTTATATGTTCTTTAGATAATTCTGTCTGATGGAATTTCATAATATGAACACCAAAAAAACATTGACCTTTTTTTAGTTTCTATTTACCCAATAAAACCAAAAAACACAATTGAAAAATATAATCCACAAAGACAACTGAAGATTGTGGAAAAAAAGTTGAAACTTTTAAATAATTTAGTTACATGTGAAAAATGTTTAGTAAAAACATCAACATTTGTAACATTTAATTTGTAAAAAATTGAAACAAGGACATTATACAACTATTTTCATTGTTCATATAATTTATCATTCTAATTTCATTGTTCATTCAATTTAACTATTTGAACCATCTATTTATCTGATTTTTTCATCCTATTTGTTTTGTTTGATAGAAAACTCGAACTTTTCTATCTCCCATAAACTTCTTCATCTAATAAACTTATATAGTGAAGCAAATTCAAAATTTCTCATATTTCTTGTTGATAGGAAAAAATATATCTTATTTTTTATTTTATTATATATTGGAATCTAAATTCTTGAGTATCTTTATATTTCTTTCACATTTAAAACACCACAATAACTCAGAACTCAGAAACTAAAATGACTAGTTTTATAACAAAAGAAAAGTATGATGATTCACATATAATTAGTTGTGTTTGATGACCTATATCTGATGAACCAAATCAGATCATCAACTTTAAATTTCTTCAAAATTCAATAAATTCTTACTTTAACTCTTATAAAAACTTCTACTTCTACTACTTCTAAATATAATAATCTTCATCCAGAACACATCAACATCCTTATTTTATAAAAATCTTGTATCATGAGGAGTTCAATGATGTTGATAACTATTAGATTATAAAATCATAATTAGACTTTATTTTTAATGTTCTTATGTTCCTAACTTTTCAATCTTTCAGACTTTACCATTTTTTTAATCTTTAGAAAATTTTCACCTTCTAACAAGTATGATATTTCAGAAAAATATGATTTTCTAACACACACATAATCCTATAGAGCATCTATTCAACAACTTTTCAAAACATTGAACCATTTAATTCTATTGAAACAAAATTTTATATACTTATAACAACAAATCTTTTCAAGTTTTACAAATACTTGCTTTTCAAAAAGGTTATTTATCAACAAAAAATAGTTTAAAAACATCAAAAAAGATATTAAATCTACCACTTTGGATTTTTTGCAACTATATTTAATAAATTTTTCAACACATCATTTTTCAAAACTTATACTTCTTCAAAAATCATTTTTATAAAAAAATAAAATTTTTAACTTTTACCAAAACACATATTACTTAGAAGAGAGTATCCTCACACCATACTACTAGATAAAGTAATGTTTTTAAGTAAATTCATTTATAATTGACAAGAAAATTTACAGCCATGTTAAAATAAACCCCCCGTCATTTTTTTCTCTCACTTATCTTTCTCTCCCCCATTTTATGATAACCACCGATTCATATTAATTTTTGAAAAAAATAACTTATTTTTTGATTTTAGGATAAATTTGTATATATTATCCCATTAAGTCAATATAATAAAAAGCATAGTGGGGGACTATCCTTAAGATATTTTGGATATCTTTTGTGGAGTCTGAGTATGAAGTTGAATCCTTAGTTATTCAAATCTCCCCCTTGGCATATATTTTTGTGAAAACATCATTCATTATATATTTCAATGAAATATATTCTTAAAAAACATATCCACTATCAACTTTATATTTTATAAAGTGAAACTTAATATCAATGTACATTGATCCTGACTGTTGGACTATATTTTTAGAAAAATCAATTGCAATTTTATTATCACAAATTATCTTCAATAGTTTTAAAACATAAACTTTCAAAACTTCTAACTAAATTTTAATCCACAACATTTGAGTAAAAGAATGTGTAGTTGCAAAATATTCTGATTCTGATGTGATCAAAGTTACTAAACCCTATTTATTAATATAAAAACTCACAAAACATTATCCCAAGAAAAAATTTCCTCCTAAAGTTCATTTTCTTTCATTATAATCTCCTGCCAAATCAGCATCAACATAGCCATGACATTTCATATCATAAATTATTATTTATAAAATCCCATGTGAATTTGTTCCTTTAACATGTCTCAAAATTCTATTTTCTAGAAACACATGAAATTATTTGATATCACTCTAATATCAGACACACAAAGTCACAGAAAAAAAAATGTTAGGTCTTGAATAGGTAAGATAAATCAAACTTCCTATCAGCTTCCAAAAATCCTTCACATTAACACTTTTTCCAGTTTCATCTTTACAAAACATTATGCTCACTAAAATATGAGTAGAACCTTATTTGGATTCACCTACTCTAAACATTTGTAACCATTCCCTGGTATACTTTTTCTGAGAAAATAAAATGCATGTTTTATTTATTTGACCATGTAAGGCAAGGAAGAAAGTTAATTATTTTGACATTTAAATCTCAAAATTATTCTTTATTTCATCAAAATATCCTTTAAAAACCAATTATTTATCTCTAGAAAGATTATATAATCTATATACATAATTACAACTATACTCCTGGAGTTAAATTCCTTTATCTATAAGTTTCTATAAGCATTTCCTTTAGAAAAATTTACTATTCTCCAATAATTATTAAGTTTGGAGTAAAAAAAACATGGGTCTTATTTCAACCCATGAAAGGATTTATCCAATTTACAAACGTTTATTCCATTTTCATTAAGTAAAATTCCACAAGTTTTATCAATGTAAACTTACTCTTTAATCTCACCATTATGGAAATATGAATTTACATCTATTTTATAAAAAATATAACTTTGATGTGAATAAACTTCTTAAAAAAATATAATAGTTTCTAATCTTGCAAAAGGGGAAAATGTTTTATCAAAATACACACCTTCCACATATATATAGCCTTTAAAAACTAGCATTTCCTTGTTTCTTTAAACATCTAAATGTTTATTCTATTTTTTTATATACCAACTTTATTCCAAAAAAAATTATTTGATGGATGTGGAACAAGTTCCCAAGTTTTCTTTTCTCAATCTAATCTTATTCTTCTTTGACTACATTAACCCATTCTTTATATCAAACTACTTCTAAATTTGATTCTTCTTTAATCTGTGAGATGATAGATGTTAAATTTTCTAATATAAAACTTCTTATAATTTGAGTTATATATTTCTTATTTTTAGGTATATTTTCAATTTCAACCTATTTTTGTAAATAGATTTCAAAGTTTCTCTTCCATGTTCACTTTACTCATCAAATGATTCCTTTGAGTCTTCATATACCTATTTTGAATCACATTCACTTTTTTAAAAATAAATATTCAGTTTTTATTCATAAATCTGTTCCATATCATCTGTTGAGGAATTTGAATTTTCAGTGACTTTCACATCATATGAATCCACCAAATTTTTTAAACTCTCGTACCAATATTTTAAAAAAAAATTTATTGGGTGAATACCATATGAAAATTTCTTCCTTATCATTTTCATCAAATTTACCAAGATCTGGATTTTTCATTTTTAGTAAATAGTGACTTATAAATACCTTGAAATATTTATATGAAGTTTTTTTCTATACCATATTTCATTGGAAGTATTGTTTGAATCATGTTGTATTAAATATATGTTTTTTACATGTATAATGGTGCTAACATCTTCTCTTTAGCATAAATTTGAAAGCATGTATTTTACTAACTTGCTTATTCCCATTTCCACCAAACATCTATTTTTTATTTCTTCTACTCCATTATATTATGGGGTGTATAGATCTTTATATTGATTTTTGATTCCATTTATTTGGATAATATTCAATATCATTGTATGTACAAATTATACCATTATCTATTCTCAACTTCCCTTTAAAAACCCCCATTTTTCTCTCAACATATTTTTTAAAAAATATGAACATTTCTACAACCTTTGACTTGTGATTCATAAAAATGATGGTGGGAATATGAGTGAAATCATCATCAAACGTGATAAAGTAAATATATCCCTTTTTATATTAATGTCTCATTAGTTTAAAAATTTCAGAATTAATAAGTTCTAGAGTTATGGTATACTGAATATCAACTATATTATGAATTTTACTAGTAATTTTTCCTTTTTAAAAAGTTATTAAAACATCATATTATTTTATTTTAAAGTATAAAAAATTATATATAGCATGGAATTTATAAAAAACATTCATTATTTTTTCCCAATATTCCCCAGTCTAAGATTTTATTTCATATTTCCATATTTTGTACTTAGATAATAGGAGTCACAATGTTTTTCTATTTGGAAAATATTCTCTTTGTTTCTTTCCCCATTATTTACAAAATTACCAAATTTTAAACATTTTATTATACAAGAATATTTTTGAATATAACTTCTTTTCCATCACCACAAATTTGATTAACACTAATTAAGTTGTGTTTTAGATTATCAATAAATAGAACTTCCAAAGATTTTTACTTTTCTATTTCAATCTCAGCCATAAAAATTTATCATTTTTTCAAGGAAATATTACTCCATAAGGTAAGTGCTCCTCCATCTCTATTTTCAGCATTTTTAATATTTTATGATCGCCATCCATTTTTTAAGAACAACCACTATCAAGAATGTATAGTTAGTTCCTTTTATTTTATTTAATGGTTATCTCAACAATGAATGATATTTTCTCAATTTTCTTCTTTTTATATTCTTTTTATTTTCTAGAATAATATATTTGACCTATAATATTTTTATTACATTCTTCATCATGACAGAAAACCTGGTCATATCTTCTATATACTTCTTCCAAACATTCAAATTTTTTCATTTGGAAGTTTTCTATCATCTTGAGGTTTTACTTTTCCATATTTCTGTATTTTATGTAAGTTACTCTTTCTTCTTCAACAATTTATTCCTGAATTTTCATTCCTCCTTCAAAGAAGTGAAAAATTATTCCAATAATTATATTCCTTATTCTTATAGATTCAACAGCACTAGAAAAAACCGTCAAATATTAAATTTTCTATTCAAGTACAATCTTTCCCAATAAAAACTTTCTTGAGGTTGATAAAATATTTTTGTTCTATCATACTCTGGGTGTGGGATATATTTCCTATAAATGGTTTTTTAAATTTTTTTGTATGTGATATATTCCTCAAATTCATTCTCAAACAAAGTTTTTCTAACACTTTTCATAACACCTAAAATGTCAGAAAAAATAAATGAACTTTTTATTATATTGGGTGTATATTTCACCTTATTCTTAGAGTGAGGTTTTTTTGTAGATTTAGATGATTTAGATTTTATATTTCAATATTTTTGATACATTAATTTAACTTTTGAAAGGTACTTTTATCCTAAAAAAGTCTTGATAAATTATTATTAACTTCATGTTCTTTAACTACTAACTTATTATTAAGGTATTCAACAATATTTACATATTGATAATTTCTCAGTTCATAACTAATGATATCCTAGATGTATTATTATTTATACTTATAAATATCTTTTATTCCTACAAAAACTTTCCCACTATCTATCTTCATTATTCTAATTTCTTTCTAGAGATTTCTATTTTCTCAATAAATGAAAAAAATTTATGATCTAATTTGATACTATCTATAATATTCTTTACCTCTTTCTTCTTCACTATTTGAAAAATTGTCATTTTTATCAACATTTTAAATGAAGGTTTAAATTATTTATGAACATTCATTTTTAGATGAATCAATATAATATAAGTCAATTCCAACATAATTACTTAGAATGCTTCTTCTATTTATAGTAAAATTATTTCCACCATTTTATTTATATTCTTTCTTATATGTTTTATCAAACTTCTTCCAATGAGGTTTTTATTTAAAATGAATTTCAAATTCACCAGATTTATTTTTGGGGAAATTTATAGAAAATGATTAATTACACCACACTTAAAACATTTTATAGGATGTTTTCCTCCATAATTTACTCTTCTTCTTCCTCTTCTATAATTCTTAGAGATAAGAGAAATTATTTTTCAATTCAAAGAGTCATCCTCTATATTTAGAATCATAAGGATCCACATCTTTAGCATCTTGAATTCTCATATTTCTCAAGGATTCAAAATACATTTCATCTTTGATATTATTTTTGAATTCAATATCTGTTCTCATTTCATAGGAAATAATAATGTTTTTAAATTCATTATGTGATAAATATTATTTATCTTATAAAGTATATATTTTAGAAACAAACCCGTCTATAATTTTTTCATGATCTTTTTTATAATTATAGTATATTTTAATAAATCTATGAAACTTTTTATGTTTCAAAAAACATTATTCACTCTAGTGAAGTATTTATCAATAGTTTTTTCATCTCTCATTCTTATTTATTCAAACTTGTTATTCTATATTAATAATGTTTCTTTTTCACATTATTATTTCCTTCAAAAATAATTTCTATAATTTACCACATTAGCTTTTCTATTTTGAGACCCATCTCATTCATGTAAAAATTTATTAAAATAGATATAATAATCTAATGTATATAATTTCCATCAACATTAATATTTCTCCTCTTATAAAAATTCATGAGAACATCTTTCTCAATGGGTGGAACCCCAATTTTCGGAGCATCAAAAACATCTAAGATAGGTGAAAAAAGATGGGGAATAATTATGTTTTTCTATCCATGATAATTTTTTACATCAAAAATATTAATTCTTCTACTTTTTATGGAATTGATATTATCTCTGGTAAGGATTCAAAAGGGAACCTCCCTTTCACATAACTTAATGTTCATAAGGATTGTTGAATCACTGAGAAGGAGGGGGTTGAATCAGTGACTGACTTCTTACAAATTTTAAATTTGAGAAACTTAACCCCTGTAACTTGTTATATTTCCCTTGTTATCAATTTTAGTAAACTTAAATGCATGAAAATGAAGAAAAGTAAAAAAACACATAATATTTACAAGGTTCATCCTTGGTGTGAGAACTTATTTCTTTGACATAATCACTCCCACGGGTCCATGGAAATTCACTAATGTAAATAAGTTAATATAAATTTTCAATATACTCCCATTGGAAATAATCTATCCCCTGATAAGAATAAGTATACTGACTCCTATTAATTTAAAAAAAACATACAAACATTGAGCCAAAAAATAAAATATAACCTTAAAATATTCTTCTCTGTAAAGAAACATTGTCTGATGTACCTGCAACTGATTTCCTTGATTTGATGAACCCAGTCTAATAAACTTATTCTGATGTACTATTAATCAATCTTCACCTATACTAAACATTATGATCTTCCTATTTAACAAATCTACACTTCTCAAACATATAATCAAAAAATTAGTTGGATATTCTTGTTTTAGTGAGAAAAAACATTATAAAAACTAATATTCTAACTGAATCCTCTGTTTATAAAACTTTCCTCAACACAAAAAAATAACATCGTCTGTAAAACTAACATCTGACAAAACATATTCATCATTTAATCTTTTTTTATCACTAATTAGTGTCATGTAAAAATGTATTTTACAGTTATATTTATAGTTTCCCTTAAAATAGAAATAGTGGGAAACTGAAATAATTCCCCACTCACCCAAATTCTAAAATATGATTTTATTGAATATTTAAACTTTATTTGATTTCTTCTCAAACCATCTCAACACTTATGAAATCTTCTAGAATCTTATAGAAACAGTTGATCATATATCTAGTAAATTATTTCATGATGACAATTATTTTTGAAACTTTCTCCACCTTGTAAAATATTTTACACTCTTCTTTATTTGGTTTTCTTATTATTTCAAACATTATAAATTCTTTAGAGAATTCCATTATATTTACTTTCTTAATCTTCACACCAAAACAACATTGAACTTTTTTGTAGTTTTTTTTGAACCACTAAAACCAAAACAAAAATAAAATTTAATAATATGATGCACAAATCAAAATAGAGATGGTTGAAACATATTTTCAACTTCTAAGGACTTTAGTTACGTGTGAAAAATTTCAGGTAACATCTTCAACATTTGTAAATTTATCATTTAACAAGCCTGAAACAAAGACTTCATATAGTTATTTTCACAATTAATACACTTTCTTATTCTTATCTCATTTTTCATAAACTTTCACCATCAAACCATACTTTTCATCTTCTTTCTATGCCTAATTAGTTATTTCAAATAGAAAACTCAAACTTTTCTATTTATCAGAAATATCTTCATATAATCAAATTCTATGGTGAAGAAAATTTAAACTTCTTCCAATTTTTTGTTGATAGAAAAGATGATCTCCTCATTTTTATTTTCTTAGATATTAAAATCTGAAATCTTGAGCCTCTTTATATTCTTTTCACATTTTCAATGCCATAACAAATTATAACTTATAAAGTATAAATCCCTACTTTATAATAAAATAAATATCTGATGATTCACATCCGATCATGTGTGCTTGATAGCCTACATATAATTAAGGATTTGAATAGATGATGAATATGAATGTCCTAGGATAAACCAAAGTTTTCATATTTTAAAAATAAGTTGAATCAGTTAAAACCTCCTTAGTTTTTTTTTATACTATGTGATTTTTCATTATGATTAGCGTTTCCCACACTATGATTTATGGTTTTAGTCAATGGTAAGAACCATAAGGAACTGAGTTAACATTGAATGTGATAGATTATTTTTTGATGAGAATCCAAATGGGATGATAACTGGAGTAAAGGATATCATTATTATTCCTGATAACTTTTCATGGAATGTGACTGACAATGTGTACCTTAACCAACTATCAGAATCACCAAATAAGATAAGGAAATTGTTCACTGAGAGATCATGTTGTCGATACTATGGAGGAATAAATATTTAAGTTCCTTTGTATTGATAATGTGGTAATAAAAACCCAAGTAGATGTCTTAGAGGAATGTAAATATTTTTTTATTGTGTAGAATAAGGATATACAGAATTTAACTACAAAGTGAAGGTAAAAATTTTGGTTAAGAAGATGTCTAAGAAAAATGGATTCCATAAGATATCATCAACTATTGAATGCTTTAAATTTGGAAATTATTGGAACCATGCAAGTCAATTCCCTAGGGGTAAAGCCTGTGAAGAAAATCAGAAATGTGGTACAAGTAACGGTCACACTTCTGATAATGAAGAGACAATGAATGATATATGAATGGAAGGAGGTATTAGGGAATAAGATGATGAGGCCTAGTTAATGTCTTATAAATGAGATTAATTGATTGAATTGTTTTTATATTGTAATTATAGAGTTATGTTATATGAATATTTATATTTATTTTTTATAGAATTCAAGCATTAAGGATTTTTAAGAATATCTTAAATGGTACTAATGTACTAGAAAATTGATTTAATGGAAAGGTGATGTTTTTATTAAGGGAAGATTACATTTAATTTATTTTTAATGTTGAGATAATGATGTTGGGATAAAGAGTTTTGTATATGAATAAGTAAATTGGATAGTACTGATTACCTTGAAACTGATTAATGATTTTTTGAAAAAGTTATTTATGTTATAATTGATGGATTTTACAGAATTGTAGGATTTATGGAATATATTCAATAATATATGGTTTTATTGAAGTAATATGGAAGAATTTATGTTTTCAATAAGGTTTTATAGTAATTCAAGTTATTAACATGTCTTAACAGAATACATGATAAAGGTGTTCACATGATTGGTATGTGACAATTGAGATCTACTTCATGTTGTTTGGGGGATTAATGATAAGTTGATTTGGAAAATTTAGTTACCTTCTTTCCTAATATTTATATTTTAATATTTTGTAAGGGTTATAAGGTTTACCATTTTTGGAATGGTTTAAGTTGAATTTTAGATACAATTTTAGAGATTAATGTGTCATTTCACAATATGAATATTTATTCATAATTTGTTTTAACAACTTTGGTGTGATTACAACTAAAGATATACTGATTGAAATATCATCATGTTTATAGATGTTATGATATTTTACTTATTTAAGAATAATAAATTCAAATTCATTTTTTAGAGTAATAGATGAAGTGTAAATTGATCAAGGCATGACAAAAGGATGAAATTGTGCCTATGAAATAACAAGATATCAAATAAGTAGATTTTTAAATGTTCTCATTTGAGATGGAAAAGGATTTACACAACATTAGGAAAAGGATATTAAAATAAAATATTATCTTATTATCATTATTTTTAATGATATTAATGACCTTTTCCATGCCTCTTTGGTTTTGTCTTTGTGGCCAATAAAATTCTCTAGATCCCCCACTTTCTTGTCATCAATGTTCTCTACCACTCTCTATCAGTATTTTGGTGTTAAGTTTCTCTATTATGTCTGTGTTTTCACTTACCACCTAAGTTTTCCTATATTTAAACCTAATATTTGTTACTCCATAATATTTTCACACATCCCTTTCTATTTTTAAAAAGTATGTTTTACTAACCCTTTTTATGGTGTGGGTTTCTATGAAGAAATTTTCAAATGCTAAATAATTGACAACCGAGATGAATTTCAAGGGAGAAATTCATTTTTAGGGGGTGGAATGTAACACATCAAGATTTTATGAAATATTTTTTTCTAAAATTAATTTTATATTTTTGTTATTTTTTTACATGAAACAATGATTTTATCTTGCATTACAAGCAATAATTAGTTTAAATAAAACATGACATACTATTAAAATATTATTATTTATGGTGATAGTTATCACCTAGCTGATGGAATGGTGGGTGTGAAACAGATTAACTAAATTATGAAAATATGGTTTACACATGTATATATACTGAATTATTTTGTGAAAATTTAATTATAAATGAAAATAAAAACCTTTTGAAAATAAAAGGAAATATTTGTCTAAAAAACTATTTTATGCACCCAAGTGTGTTTTACATCAATAAATTAAAAAAATAACTTTGGTTAATGATATTAATTAAATTTATATATTATTTATCCAAAATAATTTTAAACATTTGTATTATGTTTTTTCTATATAAGAGATAGGAATAAATCCAAATTCATGCTTAAAACAATATATTTTGAAAAAGTAGTTTTATTGCCTTAAGTGAACTTAAATTAAAATAATTTTTTACCAATTTTAGAAAATTAATATGATATAATTAACTTAATTTTTTAAATAATCATTCCAATATTATATTAGATAGAATTTTATGATTTTTTTTAAAAAAAATCTTTTTTTAATAAATAGTAAAAAATACATAATTTTAATTGAAAACTGTATTTTAATTTAATTTAATTATAAAGTTAAATTATATTTTAATTTCTATAAAGAGAATTTAGTTGAATTATACACATATTAATCCAATTTAGGTTATAAGAATAAATTTTATATTGAATTTAGATATAAAAACATAGTAAACATTTAAATATTTAACTTTAAAAACCTACATTCTAGTTATGTCTCTCAGATTAATTTGAAATAAAATTTATCTAATTATAAGAATTTAATTTTTAAAAATGGATTCCATATTTATAATAATCATAATTTATAATTTCTAATATTTTCAACATAATTTTTTACCAAAATTAATAGTGAAAACAGTAAAAATTAATTACAATGATTATGGTAAAAAAATGATTTACGAAAGGTTAAATTAAAAAAATAAGGGTTAAAATAACCTAACAACTTCTAAAAAACCCTTTAAATTGAATTTTTTTTACCTTATAAATTCTATATTTGATAATGGATTTTTTTGAAAGATTTCTATATGATGAAAATGGTTATTATTGAATATTTTCAAAAAATTACTAGTATACCACTCACCACACTTATAAAAGACCACCCACTCCCCTCTATTCATCAAACCTTCACACCATATTTTTGGAAGATAAATTCCCCAATAACATCCCAAATTCCCTAATATAACTCGAGAAGCCTTATTTTGGGCATAAATCTAACCTAGGAAGTCTTTTTTTGTAAACCTAAGGAGTTTAATTAAATTAGAGGTAACACTCATCAATGAGTATTTTTGTTTTATTTATTCCTCCACATCCTTCAATTATTATTATAACATGATGATATAATATGTGCATTATTTTACATAAACTTATATGTTTTTATGTTAGGGTTATAATGTACAACCAACTCAACTTCCATTAAATGGGTTATGAAAACCTCTCCCATGTATACGCCAGACTACCGCCTTGCGAACTGATGTCATTCGTTTTTCCATTACAACCTATCATGATAGGATAAAATTTTAGATTTATTGTTTTTATATAATATTTTTTATATTATTATTCTTTTTAAATTATTATATTACATATACCACCATTCTTTCCATTTTGTGGGAATACGATAATGTCGCTCATGTGTACAGTGGGATACCGATTCACGAAGCGATGTGATTCATTCATTCTTTACATGGAATGTAATAAAGATGGGTTTAATAAAAAAATGTGATATATATTGAATAAAAAAAATTAATGATAATATATAATTTACGTTTTTCTCTTTAAATCCAACAAGAAAATGGAAACAGCGTCCACACATACATATGTCCTACCATCTCCATGAATAGTATAGTTTATTTTCTATCACAAAATTTTATGGATTACTCTAAATACTTATATACGGAATATATATTGTTACTCCCTGAATTTTTTTCAGATAGAAAATTATAATCCATTACGTATATGATATAAAACACCAAACCCAAATGAATAATGATTGTTTAAATATGATCATTTTACCCTTTTTATTAAATTTTCAAATATGAGTTGGATTAACTACTTTATAATAAGTATATATATATATATATCCTAAATAAATTTATAAATTCTAATTAAATAATAAATCAAATTTTGTAAAAGTATTTTTTTCTTCAAAATATGTTTTCTTGAAAAAATATTTTTTATTGCTTTTTATGAAAAAATATTTTATAATTATTTTTTAGAACAATTATAAAACATATCTGTAAAAATGAGCTCAATTTTTTATATCATCAAATAAAAAATTAACTTGGGGTGAAAATATTTTAGTTTTTGGAAAATAAATATTTTTCCGTGAGTAGTGGAAAATACAGTTTTTTTGTAAAATTTTTATTTCTTTTGATAAATTAATTAATTAAAAATAAATAATATTATTTTAGTTTAATTCAATTTAAAATATGTATTATTAAGTTATATTTAATTAAATTAATTTCATTTAAATAATCTTTTGACAGGATTTTAGTATAAGTTTATTTTTAGGATTAAAATTAATTTATTTAATTTTTTTAAAATGCATAATGTTTCTCCATTTTAATTATTTAAAATAGCACCTAATAAGAAATTATATAAATTAAAATTTTATATTATATATCAATATTTATTAATTTAATTTCATATAATGAATAATACATGTTATAGAGTTGTAGTAAAATCAACTTTTCCTTAAAAATGTATTTTTCAGAAAATAGTTTTCCATTATAATTGTGGGTTTTATATTAAATTAAATTCTTCCAACTCTATGATATAATTAGGATAAAATTTATTCCATATTTGGAATCATCACAATTAATATTATGTAGTATGGTCAACTTTATTTTTGAATAATATGAATGGTAATTATAGAAAATATTGATTACCACCGTAAAGTGAAAATAAATTGATTAAAGATTCAAATAATTTAAAAAATACTATAAATTAAATAACCATAATAAAATTAATATTTATGTTTACTTTTCATTTAAACTATGATTTTATTTATTCCTTATTATTTTTCCTTTATAGTTGATTAGGTTATTAGTTTGATAAAAATTATATTTTGATAAGATAAAACACAAATTGTATTTTTCAGTAATATGTAATATCAATTAAGACATTCCTTTTGATTAATTAATGGATTTATGAAATAAATTATATTTTAATAAAATATTATTATTAAACTATTTAAGTTAAATTTAAATAATAGTATAATTTTTTGATGTAAAATGTAATTTCTATAACAGTTCAAAAATTGTTATTATAAAAAACAAATGATTTCTCTATAAATATCAATTCATATTTTAAAAGTGAAAATTAACATATTTGAAAAAATATTTAGATAAAATTAATGTTATTTTTGGAATCATAATGTTGAAACTATCTGATGGTTATTTTTAAAAAAAATATGAGACAACCCAGGAAAAAATTAAATACGCTATAAATATATAGTATGTATTATGACATCCTTATACCATAGGAAGTGGTGTAATAAATACTTTAAATGGTATCCATGACAAAATATATTTTTTACATTTAAAATAATGTTATTTTTATTTTATTTTATTTATTTTATAAATATTTTATGAATCCTCCAAAACATATAATATATTTTAAGGTTTTAAAATCATTTCTTTAACTACATAACTCACTTCCACATTAGAAAGGGTAATATTTTAATAATTTTAGAACTTTTAATTATAAAGTAATTAAATATAAACCTCATTGGAAGAAATCATGTGTAGGAACCATGGGAATTTTTGTTCTTTTTATTACTTTATTATACTAAGGTCAAACCCTAAGTTTGATAATTGATAAATAATTCCCCAACTCACGTCCTATATAAACCCACCCAAGGTCCCATTTCTCTTATTAAAAAAACCTTAGAGCATGTCATTAATATTTCCTCCCCTCTCTATATTCCTACCATGGTTCCCCCAATCTCTCAATAATATCCTCCCAAGCATTTGCAATCACCCTCTCATGGTAAGGGATTTCTCTCTTCTTTTCATTCAAGCACCTCTTTTATGTTGTGATTCTTAGTTTCCATTTGGGGTTGTCTAGGATTTTTATTACCATGTGATTAGAGACTCTTTTCAATCTCATTAATCCCTCCTGTGAACCTTTGTGTACACCCATTATCGTGCCGAAATTATGTAAGGGATCTTCTCCTCTCTTTTTTTTATCAAGCACTGTTTTTATGTTCCGTCACTTAAATGCCATTTTTTATGTAGGGATGTGTTATTAAATGTTCTTATTATTATCTATTTGATATATAAATAATTATATACCACTTAAGCTCTCATTAACTACTCCCATTAACCTTTATGTGCTCCTATTACCATGCCAAAATTAAATAGGGGATCTCTTACTCTCCTCTTTTTATCAAGCACATCTTTTATTTTATGACTCTTAAATTACATTAGTTCCTTTTGGGATATGTTCTTACATATTCTTATTACTTTACATTTTATTGATAAATTATGACTGACCCATTTTAATCTCATTAATCCCTCCCCTGAACTTTTAGGTACACCAATTACCATGCTAAAATTTGGTAAGTGATCTTCTCCATATCCTCTTTATTAAAGTACCTTCTTTATATTATATCATTTATTATCATTTCTTAAGGTTGGGATATGTTCTTCAATATCCCCTTATAATCCATTTTATGTTTAAATATTTAGATATCCCTTTCAATATTATTAATCCCTCTCATGAACATTCATACGCTCTTGTTATGTTACAGAAATTTCATCACAATTTTCCGCACTAAACAATTATGTGGTGAATACTCGTACCCATTAACTATTAAGGGTGTTCACCTTTATGAACATATAATTTTTAATTGAGGAGATACATTTATTTATTCCACACTCTTTGATTGTGGAATAAAATATGATGATGAATGAATCCATGTTGTATGATCTATGTGGCACACTTAATCATGATAATGAAATTTAAGTGATCAGTTTGCACAAAATTATATATCATTATAATGCACTAGTTAATGTTTTATTCTCATGATAAATCATTCAAGGGATCAGGTAATGAACCTAATCCATTATGAGACTTTTTCCTTTATGATGTCTTGGAATTTATCCTTGACCTTTGTTTATGATACAGTGTTTTAAGTTTTTGCCACATTTCCCATGTTTCTTTTATGATATCATTATATATCATGTATTATTGTCCAGGTTTATGATTCTATCTCCTTTATTCCCCATTTATATACCTATTTTCTAACATGTATTTGTTTTTCATGTTGTTTCATGTGTATTCCCTTACCAGGATTTATAGATCACCCATTTCTTATATATGTCCCCAGGTTATCCCATACAGTTTTAAGTATGTGAATGTTAAGGAAAATTTCAATAAAGATAATATATTTCCTATTTTATGTCTTTATGTAATGAACCTATTTCTCAAATACACTTGACTTCTTGATATTCTAGGTTTTACTATGTGTAATATCATGTAATAAATCATGAAATAAAGTGAAATAAAGAGAACTATTTCATATATATTTTATTTATATAATGGTTAAAATTATTTGTATGATAAAACCATTATTTAAGGAAGGTAACCAAAAATAACAAGTCAAAACGTACTTGAAAAACAATGAAGTTATTTCAAAAAATGTGATTTTGACATTGAATTGTTAATAAATGGGTTACATATGGTCATAATCAAATAATATATAGTATGATATAAATATATATTTATCATTCTATAATATATGTATAATAAACATATATTTATTATATAGGAGGTTTTAGCATGTATGAAGTAAGTTAAGACTTAAGGTAATCGATTTCTATCTCGCTTTTTACTTATGTGAGACAAAGGCCATATTCACGACCTATTTTTCTTATGTTTTTTTAAAGGTTGGGGCTGAAGACTCATTTATTATTAAAACAAATAAAAGACCTCTGAAACTGGGTAGAGGGATACCCATTACATAGCCTGAAGGCCCAATGGGAATTTATCCCATTACATGGCCCATAGACCCAATTTTTTTTCCCAAGGCCCATTCTGTGAATAGTAATGCTACAGTACCAGCACTGTTACAGTTCCACATAGTACCCGCCGCTGCTACAGTACCCTGTCACTGTTATAGTGACCTTCCGCATCTACAGTGCTTGTCATTACTACAGTGCTACCGCTGCTATAGTTCACTACAGTACTGCTGCAGTACCTGCGCCCAATGGGTTTTGAATGCCCATTTTTCATGTAGATCTATTTATCTTATATTGTAGCACCCCAAAAATTTTATAGTATATTTTTCTTAAATACAATGTATTCATCATATAGCCTATATTTCATGAATCACTGAGCCTCTATGGAATAATACATGGTTACTTATAAAAGATATCCATAACCTAGCCATTAAACTTAAATTTTCCAGTTCTGTGATTTGAATTTTAAAAATATGACATACACGGTTGTGTTCAAGATGATATTTAGAGTTTGATAGAATTAACATAAATTTTGGTGAATAGTAACATACCCTTATAACTAGTAACCTACCCTTAGGAATAGTAACTTACCCTTTTTAATAGTAATATGACTTTTATGAATGGTATCCACACCCATGAATGTATAAATAAATTTAGGCACCTTAAAAATGAAGATGGATAATTTAAGTGTTTATATTTTTCGATTAAATAATGATTTAAATTAAATGTATAAAAATATCATATTTAGAAAATCATTTTTGAAAAATGGACTTCATTTTTTGATTCTACATGTTGAAAAATGGTTAGGGTGAATTTTTGGGATTTTTCTAAAATACTTGAATTTTTTATGAATAGTAAAATGTGATAATTTACGATAAATGCTAAATAAGGGATTTATTGAGTCATTGATGATGATATGATGATATAAGCCCAATTGGTTTGAATTTACATGAATTTATTACTATTCTTCATCATGGAATACTTATTATTCCATGTCTTGTAAAGAAATAATAAAGCATAGATTAAAAATTTTGGAAAACCCTTCTCTCCTCCACTATATAAATCACCCCTCACCCCTTCTTCCTCCCACACCACTCAAGATTGAATCCTTGCCTAAATTCTGATAAAATATCTCCCTAACCACCTCCCCCACATCCAAGACCCACTTCTCTCACCAAAATTCCAAAAACAAAGGTCTTAAAGAGTTTCTCAAGGAGGAGTACTCAAGAGGTGAACCTTTCTTCTCATTTCTTTCAATTTCTTTTTATAAAGTTTCATTATTTTGTTCTAACTTCTCACCTAACATAATCCAAATGCCATGATAATTCCAATACCTTACATTTTTATTGTTTTAATGGAATATTTCATCATAATCTCTCTTTTTATCCTCCTTTTATACAATAAATGCAAACACCGTCTGAGATGTGTTAATTTATCACACTCAAGGAACACAGGTTTTCAATATGCATTACATTCTTTAGTACTGGTAATGAAACCTTTAAAATGGTTTAACCAGGTCATAATATATTTATTTTATCTTGATTAATGTTCTGAAAATCTGTACACATTCATAATATGGAATAATAATACAAAACAAGTTTTTGGTGCACAAAACCGCCAACCCAAATCCAAGCATTTATTTTTAACTCATCGAATGATTCATCCTCATGGTATATAACCAGAATCATTATAAGATCATTTATATCTCTTTAATGTCACTAATAATTTATATTAAAAATTCTGGATGTTTAACCATATTCCAAACAAACATCCATTCATAAATACAAGTAAAACGGATAATGAAAACAAAAGAAGGAAATACTACCAAAACAATAAAATTGAATCTCTTAAACCATAAAAAGCCATTAATGAACCTAATAAGGTCATAACATATTAATTAAATGCTGATGAGGTTCTTTAATTATTAATTAATGAATCTATATTTGATTATTCTGGTTGTTAATAACAATCAAGAACACCTTCAAGCATAAGGTAAGAGATCATCTCTCTCACTTTTGTTCAATAATCTCCCTTATGTTGTGAACTTTTATTTTTAATGCCTAATGATGGGGTATGTTTTCTCACCTCCCCCATACTACCCTTATAAAATATAAATTATTTTATACCCCTTTACTTCTCATTAATCCCTCATAAGAACACTCGTTAACATGCTGAAATGTTTATAAGGGGTTTTTCTTATCTCACTTTCTATTCTGTGGGATTTCCACTGTTTGACTCTTATTTCTTATATGTGGTATATTTTTAATTACATTTAATATATATTATCATTATTCTATTTATATTCATGTTATTATGTGATTCATTGGGTGGTTATTAACTTTTGGTCATACGACTCAATTGATTACAACGTAGTAATGAGCTTTGTCTCAATTTTCACTTCATTGTGACTTGCTTGGTATTGTGAACCTACTCTTTCTTATGAGGTATACCTAATGCCCATTTTAGAACACTTTTCAATTGAAATTATATTCCATTTAAATGTCCATATTCTCATATCATGGATATTATTATTTTCTAAGCCGTATACCATCTTATATATGGTATTTATTTTGAATGTTGTTTTGAGTGTGAAAATATTTATGAATTTGTATCCTCTATTCAATACGGATAATGTAAAGTCATATTTCTCTTGTTTTGAATCTATGTATAAATAATTATTTGTATTTAGAGGTGGGTGGGGCCCGCTATATCCCCTCGAAGCATTGGTAGGTCTCATGAGAAAATCGGTTTGGCGACAAACCATTCGAGTTTGTTTCTAAAAATAGGACTAGTTTCTGCCCATAGAACTAAACCATTTTTAATGGTATTATGGTATAATGTTCTAGATATATGATGTCAAATTAATAAGAATTATCTTTATTCATTATCATTTATTACTTACCATGAGGTTTTCACTACGACAAAATCTACGGATGCAGTTTCATTCTCAGTTTATTAATGGAGTGAGTTTTTCATTTATTCACCATGCCATATTGATTATATCAAATTTTTTACAATTAAATTATTATTGATTCATGCTTCTTATATTTTTAACCCTTACTGATCATTTGAGCTCACCCCTCTCATTGTTTACTTTCAACAGGTGTTGAAGAGGAGATGGTTTATTGAGTTCTTGGGGATGCAGTTTTTAGTTTTTATTATGTATTGTATTTTGTAACATTTTCTGATGTAATTTGAGTTACATCTATGTATATAGATTATTCAATACTACTAAACTGATCATTCCTTCAGGATTTTCATTCCTTCTAACCATTACAATATAACAAGTAATGCACTGTCTCTGGTCTAGAGGTGTTGGGGTGTTATAGTTGGAATCTGAGAAAGTTTAGTAGAAAACATGGAAACTAGAGTAGGAAATGTATAGTATGGAAAAAATCCCTAAGGTTGTATTTGACGATAAACATACAATAATATCCTAGTATTTTGGTAAGGAATAGATTATGTGAATCCTTTTATCAAATGCATCCCTCTTTAGAGATGAGAAGGTAAAGGTGGCTCTAGCACAGATGTACCTTGGAGTGAAAGCTCTGACAAGGAGTTTCAGGCTTGACCTACAGTATCTTGGTACACGACAACAGGCCTTGATGCACTCTTGGTTACGAAACTCCTACGGGATATGCTTAGGATAATTCATATTTTCTTTACAATACATTATGGAGGATTGAAATATGAATTATTCCTCAAAGAAAGCATTTTTCTAATTATGGGATTAGCCATGCATAGGATCTCAATTTATGCTATGTATTTTGTTAAATTAATAATATAAATTATGATTAATACCCTAATATAGTGTGTTCCAATATTTAGAAATAGTTTCTAATAGAATAAGGGGAATTAATACTTGTGGAAAATGTAGGGATCTCCCCACTGAGCAAGTCAACATAGTCAATGTTGGAGCAGATTAGATCAGGACCATATTGGGACTACTTACTCTGATTGTAATGAATATCCATTACACACATATTTCAGATCTTTTCATGTGAAAAAATCCCCCATATTTCAATGGTAATACTAATCTCATGTTTGATGAGTAGTGGATCAAGTCCCTTGAAAAGATATTCATGGCATTAAGATGCAATGAAAATAAAAAGGTAGTACTGGCAGTATATTGTCTCAAGGGTGATGCTAATCAATGGTGGTCCTTGATTCAGAATACCACAGCGGAAGAAGAAATAGAAGATATGGAATGGAGGGCTTTTAAATAAATATTCTTCAAAAAATATTTCCCTCATGAGCAACGAACTAAAATGAAGAGGAAATTCCTTGGCTTAAAGCGAAGGGAAGAAGGCAGTGTTGCAAAGTATGAGGCTACCTTCACAAGGATAGACAGGTATATCGTAGATTATGTACGTGACTCAGCAAACAAGATTAATCATTTCTTTAAAGGTATTAATCCAAGTCTTCGAAGGGCACTAGCCTCTCAAACATTATCATCATATGATGAAATTGTATCAAGTGCCATCAAAACAGAGAAGGAATTTTCGAGATCAAATTTTTTCAAGTGAAACCAAGATAAGAAGAGGTACTCTGATAACCAGAGGAATGGTGAAGCACCAAAGAAGAACAAGGCAACAAAGAAATTTCCATTATGCGAAAACTGTAGAAAGAACCATCTTGGGAAATGCATAAAAGGTATGGAAGTCTACTATAGGTGTGGAGAAAAGGGTCATCTATCTCATGAATTCAAGGGAAAGAAACAATTTGATGATGTTAAATGCTAAAATTGTAGAGAGATGGGACACTATGAAAATGAGTGTCTTAAGCGCCAAGGGAATATGCCTCAGAAAAATCCAAGAGAGCAAGGGAGAGCTTATGTGATTAGAACTGTGGAAGTTGAAGTTCATAATGGTGTGGTGGTGGGTACTTTAATTGTTTCCTCAGACTTAGTTAACACTTTATTTGATTTTGGATCATCATATTCATTTATATATTCTCAGTTTTCCAAGAAAATTAGACAAGTCTAATTTTATTTAATAAAGGATTTATCATTTAAAACTCCTAGGGGATGCATCATTGCAACAAAGGCATGTAAACTAGTCCCCCTCATGACACATAAATGTGCTTTAGTTTCTAAACTTATCATCATACCAATGATTGACTTTGATATAATTATTGGTATGAATTGGTTGTCAAACTATGATGCAAAGATTTATTGTAAGAAAAAATGAATTTACAATTTTTGAAAATGGTGTAGAATCTCTTATCTTTAGAGCGGAGACCTCGCCATCTGATTCTTATCTAGACCCACCCCCTGTAGCTCTATTGAATGCAATTCTTGGCGAGGAAGAGAACCCAATATCTATGGGTGAGGAAAGATATATTGAAATTTAATATGTGCATATAGAGCAATAATAAATTGACTTGTTTCTAGAGGATTTACCTGGACATCCTCTAGAGCGGGAAATTTAGTTTTCCATTGACTTAATTCCTGGTGCAAGACCTATATCAAAGACCCCCTACAGAATGGCCACTGTGGTGTCAGTGGAGCTAACTAAACAATTATAGGAATTGAGTGAAATGGGATTTATTCGACCTACTGTTTCTCCATGGGGAGCCTCTGTCCTCTTTCTCAATAAGAAAGATGGATCCATGAGCCCATGTATTGATTACAGGGAAATCAATGCTATTACAATAAAGAATAAGTATCCTCGGCCCCAGATTGGTGATTTATTTGATCAACTTTGTAGAGCTCAATACTTTTCAAAGATCGACCTTCGATCCAGATATCATCTGCTATGTGTGAGGAAGGAAGATATTCCTAAGACAGCGTTTCAAACTAGGTATGGGCATTACGAGTTTACAGTGATGCCTTTTGGACTGACAAATGCACCCTCTGTTTTCATGGATTTAATGGATAGATTTTTCAAGGAATATTTTGATAAATTTGTTGTGGTATTAATCTATGATATACTACTATACTCAAAAATCTATCAATACAATGAGAATCACTTGCAGATTATTCTAAAAACTCTTAGAAGAAATAAATTTTTTGGGCCATATTTTCTCTAATGATGGAATACTAGTTGACCCTGCAAAGACAAAGGAAATCCAAGAATTTCCCACACCAACAAAAATAACTAAGGTACATAGTTTTATTGGCTTAGCAGGTTATTATCAGCATTTCGTTCAGAATTTTGCTAAACTGGCTAACTTGTTAACCAAGCTCACACATAAAGGAGTTAAGTTTGTGTGGACAAAAGAATGTATAGAATGTTTTGAAGAATTGAAAATAAGATTGGTCAATGCTCCAATTTTGACTCTTCCTTCTGGAAGTGATGGATTTTTAATATATAGTGATGCATAAATAAATGGACTGGGTTGTGTCCTTATGGAAAACAATAATGTTATTGCTTATGCATCAAGATAGTTGAAGACTCATGAGAAAAATTATCCAACTCATGATCTTGAGTTGACAGCCAAAATCTTTGATCTGAAAATATGGAGGCATTATCTCTATAAAGAAATATGTGATATTCATACAGACCACAAGAGTTTGAAATACATTTTCACAAAAAAAAACTCAATATGAGGAAAATTAGATGGCTCAAGTTAATCAAAGATTATGATTGTTTAATACACTACCACCTAGGAAAGGAAAATAAGGTGGCAGAAGCATTAAGTAGGAAAGATCACCGACACCTGACCCAAATGAGGATTGAAAGAGATCCTATATTCATGGATCTACTAAAGATGGATATGGTAATTTTTAAGGAAGGGGAAACATCTTTCCTCTTTTAAATGATTGCTAAACCATATTTATTAGAAAAGATAAAAAGCTATCAATCTGATGATGAGAATCTTCACAAGAAAATTAATGTTGTCAAGGATGGGAGATTGGCAGACTTCATGTATGAAGAAGGAGTTCTGAAATTTGGGAAGAGGTTATGCGTTTCATCAGTACCTTAGCTAAAAATGGAACTATTAGATAATGCTCATAGCTCAAAGTTTTCTATAAACCTTGGTAGTACGAAGATATATAGAGATCTGAAGGAATATTTCTTGTGGGATAATATGAAGCGGGAAATTGCTTACTATGTGTCAAGGTGTCTAGTTTTTCAACAAGTGAAGGCAGAAAGACAACATCCTAGAGGGGTGATGTAACCTCTACCTATTTCTATGTGTTAGTGGGATAATATTATGATGGATTTTGTCCCCAGACTACCAAGGACACCTAGAAGGAATGATGCAATATGGGTAATTGTTGATCATCTCACAAAATCAGCACATTTCCATTCAATAATAGAGTATTTACCACTTGAGTTCCTGAAAAGAATTTATATTAATGAAGTTGTAAGAATTCATGGTGCACCACTATCGATTGTGTATGATCGATATCCCCGGTTTACATCAAAATTCTGGAAAAGTCTTCAGATGGCTTTGAATACTGAACTTCGTATGAGTACTGCTTATCACCCCCAAACTGACGGACGGTCTAAAATGACTATTCAAACTCTGGAAGACATGTTGAGATCATGCTCTCTTGACTTCCAAGGTATGTGGGATCAATACTTTCCTTTGGTGGAATTTTCCTACAACAATAGTTTCCATTCTATTGTTCAAATAGCTCCATATGAAGCGTTATATGGAAAGAGATGTCGAACTCCAACTTGTCGGGACGAAGTTGGTGAGAGGAAACTTATAGGCCTTGAACTTATTGAAGACACCACGAAATAGGTGAAGATAATAAAAGCCCATATTAAAGCATCCCAAAGTAGGCAGAAGAGTTATACTGACAATCAGAGAAAGGATTTGGAATTCCAAGTGGGAGATCATGTCTTTCTAAAAGTATCTCTATGGAAGGGTGTCTTAAGGTTTGGTAAGAAAGGGAAACTGAGCCCTAGGTACATCAGACCATTTGAAATTTTGGAAAGAATCGGATTTGTAGCTTACCATTTAGCAATGCATCCAAGTCTCTCCAAAGTTTATGATGTGTTCCATGTGTCATTATTGAAGAAATACATGCCAGACCCAACAGATGTACTCACCTATGAATAAATGGAATTGGAACCTGATTTTTCATACTATGAAAAGCCTATCGGGATTCTTGACACAAGGGAGCAGGTATTGAGAAATTAGATAAATCGTTTAGTAAAGGTTCTTTAGAGGAACCAGAATATGGGGGAAGCAACATGGGAACCTGAGGATGTTATGAAGAAGAACAACCCACACCTTTTTTGTGGGATTTATATATATAATTTCAAGGATGAAATTTTCGAAGGAGGGAATAATGTAGCACCCCAAACATTTTATGGTATGTTTCTCCTAAATACACGGTATTCATTAGATGGTCTATATTCTATGAATCACTGAGACTCTATGGAACAAAACATGGTTACGTATAGAAGATAGCCATAATCTATCCATTAAACTTAAATTTTCCAGCTCTGTGATTTGAATTTTAAAAATCTGACATACATAGTTGTGTTCAAGATGATATTTAGAGTCTCATAGAATTAACTTAATTTTTGGTGAATAGTAACATACACTTATGAATATTACCCTACCCTTATGAATAGTAAATTACCATTATGAATATTAATATGGATTTTATGAATGGTATCCACACTCATGAATGTATAAATAAATTTAGGCACCTTAAAAATGAATATGGATAATTTAAGTGTTTATATTTTTTGATTAAATATTTATTTTAATTAAATATTAAAATAATCGTATTTAGAAAATTATTTTTAAAAATTGGACTTCTTTTTTGGATTATACACATTGAAAATGGTTAGGGTGAATTTTTGGGATTTTTCTAAAATACTTGAATTTTTTATGAATAGTAAAATGCGATAATTTACGATAAATGCTAAATAAGGGATTAGTTGAGTCATTGATGATGATATGCTGATGTAAGCCCAATTGGTTCGAAGTTACATGAATTTATTACTATTATTGGTCATGTAATACTTACCATTCCTTGTCTTGTGAAGAAATAATAAACTAATAATTAAAACATTATGAAAACCCTCCTCTCCTCCAATATATAAATCACCCCTCACCCCCTCTTTCTCCCACACCACTCAAGCTTCAATAATTGCCTAAATTCTGCCCAAATAGCTCCCTAACCTCCTCCCCCACGTCCAATACCTTTTGGTCTCACCAAAAGTCCAAAAACAGAGGCCTTAATGAGTTTCTCAAGGATGGGTACTCAAGAGGTGAAGCTTTCTTCTCGTTTCATTCAATTTATTTTAAAAAGTTCCATTATTTTGATCTCCCTTATCACCTCCCCTCATTAAAATGCCATGATAATTCCATTACCTTAAATTTCCATTTTTATAATTGAATATTTCATCATAATATACCTTTTTCCCCTCCTTCTATACAATAAATACCAACATCATCTGAGATGTGTTAATTTATCACACTCAAGGAAGACGAGTTTTCAATTTGCATTACAATCTTCAATACTAGCCATGAAACATTTTCAATAGTTGAAATAGGTCATAATATATGTATTTTATCTTGATTAATGTTCTGTAAATCTTTAAACATTTATAATATGGAATAATAATTCCAAACAAGTTTTTTATGCACAAAACCTCCAAGCCAAATCCAAGTGTTTATTTTTAACTCATCGAATAAGTCATCCTCATGGTATATAACCAGAATAATTATAAGATCATTTAAATATCTTTAATGTCACTAATAATTTATATTAAAAATTTTATATGTTTAACCATATTTCAAACAAACATCTATTCATGAATATAAGTAAAATGGATCATTAAAACCAAAGAAGAAAATGCTACCAAAACAATAAAATTAAATCTCTTAAACCATAAAAAAGAACATTAATAAACCAAATAAGGTCATAAAATATCAATTAAATGTTTATTAGGTTCTATAATTATTAATTAATTAATCTAAATTTTATTATTCTGGTCCTTAAGAACAATCAAGAACACCTTTAAGCATAAGGTAAGGGATCCTCTCTCTCACTTTTGATCAAGAATCTCACCTATGTTGTGCTCTTTTATTTTTAATGCCTAATAATGGGGTAGTTTTTTGAACCTTTCCAATAATTCCCTTATGACATATAAATAATGGGATACCC
The DNA here is from genome assembly GCA_963277665.1 of Viscum album. Lineage (NCBI taxonomy): Eukaryota > Viridiplantae > Streptophyta > Magnoliopsida > Santalales > Viscaceae > Viscum > Viscum album. Next base: position 2,138,884,318 of record OY728138.1, read on the forward strand.
CTTTACCTCTCATTAATCCCTCACAAGAACACTCGTTACCCTACTGAAATGCTTGTAAGGGGTTTTTCTCATCTCACTTTCAATTCTGTGGGATTTCCATTATTTGCCTCTTATTTCTTATATGTGGTATAGTTTTACTTCCATTTGATATATATTATCATGATTCTATTTATATTCATGGTATTCTATGATTCATTTGGTGGTTATTAACTTTGGGTAATACGACTCAATTGATTACAACGTGGTAACGAGCTTTGTCTCAATTTTCACTTCATTGTGACTTTCTTGGTATTATGCACCTACACTTTCTTATATGGTGTACTTAATGCCTATCTGAGATCACTTTTCAATTGAAATTATATTCTATTTAGATGTCCATATTCTCATATCATGGATATTATTATTCTTTAAGTCGTATACCATCTTACATAAGATATTTATTTTGAATGTTGTTTTAACTGTAGAAATATTTATGAATCTATATCCTCCATTATATACGGATAATGTAAATTATTATTTCTCTTATCTTGAATATATGTATAAAGAATTATTTGGATTCATAGGTGAGTGGGGCCCGATACAGCCCCTCGATGCATCTGTAGGTCTCATGAGACAATCGGTTTGGCGACAAACCCTTCAAGTTAGTTTCCAAAAATCAGATGGGTTTCTACCTATAGAACTAAACCATTTTTAATGGTATTATGGTATCATGTGCCAGATACATGATGTTCAATTAATAATAATTCTCTTTATTCATTATCAATTATTACTATCCATGAGGTTTTCACTATGACAAAATCTATGGATGCAGTTTCATTATCTGTTTATTAATGGCATGAGTTTTTCATTTATTCACCATGCCATATTGATTATGTCAAATTGTTTACAATTCAGTTATTATTGATTCATGCATCCTATTTTTTTAACCCTTACTGATCATTTGAGCTCACCCCTTTCATTATTTATGTTCAAAAGGTGATGAAGAGGAGATCGTTTATTGAGTTATTCTGGATACAATTTTAAGTTTTTGTTATGTGTTATATTTTTTAACCTTTTCCAATGTAATTTGAGTTACATCTTTGTATCTAGTTTCCTCAAGAATACTAAACTAATATTTCCTTTGGGATTTTCATTCCTTCTAACTATGCCAATATAACAAGTAATGCATTGGCTTCGGTCTAGTGGGGTTGGGGTGTTACATATGTGGTATATATAATTACCATGAATGTATTTTATAATTATTCTACTAAAAATTATTGGTATTTAAATATCCATTTTTTGATCTGTCTTTCATTGGTTTTATAGTTCAAAAGTTACCAAATTAGTAAGGCATTTCTGTCTCAAGTTTCCTTCCTTAAGACATATGTTATGTTATGAACCAATATTCTTTTTTGATGAACTTATACAACCGCTTTGAAATTTAATACCATGAATTTATTTATCCTAATGATATTATAAATTTCATTTTATCTTATTAATTTATGGCTCTTAAGATTGAATGTTACCAAAGTGGTAACAATTTTATATTACAATCTCATTGTTTATCGGGATTTTATTGGATTATGATTATGATGATAAAATATTATGATAAATATTTCATGAAACTCATGAATTTTATTCTACTCAGTTTATTCATTATGTTTTCAAGTAATAGTACCATTTTACACTATTTGGTACATAAAATAACTTATAAAATGTTTTTCATAGAATCCAAATTTATTTCTCTCTTCGGTTGTAAATTCGTTTTCCTCCAAAACCATGTTTTTTAAATGTTTTCAAAAGTGTTTTTAAATTTTTCATATGGTTTATTAAAAATATTTTTACCCATATTTTACATTTTTAAAAGAAATATTAAATGAATTTTTATGTTATTTTCCAAACAATTCATGTTTATTTTTTACCAAAAATGTGAAAAACTTATTTTTTTACATGAACAAAATGAATAGTATTTAAAAATGTCAAGCCCACTAAATTATTTCAACTAACCCTTTCTATTTTAAAATTTTATTTTAAAATAAAATTTCTTCTTTAATATTATCAATTTTTTAGATTTTAAATAAATGATTTCAAAGTAAATAAAAATTGAAAATGTTTTTTGTTTTACAAAGTTTCTTTCAAAGAAAAAAACATATTTTACTCAATAAATGTTTTAAATGATTTTTAAAATCTTACATTATATTTTTTTAATGCTATTTTTAAAGAAATTTGTTTTTTTAAATATGTTTTAGAAAGTGATTTTCAAGGAAAGTATATTTCCCTTAAAAAATGTTCTAAGTGATTTTTTTAAATCCTTCTCCATCTAAGATGATATATTTTGAGGAAACTTATGAATTATTGGGGATATTATCCAAGTATTCGATTATTATTATTTCTATAAATGTTTTATAATTATGATGACATGGTTTTTATGAAACCCATTTCAATTCCATGTGTTGTACCCAGACATAACTCCAATAAAACCTGTTTTTTTTATGGGTTATGATTTTATGAAATGATGAAATGATTATAAAACCTATCTATTTTACACGGGTTAGGATATAATGAAATGTTTATGAAACACATTTAATTTCATGGGTTGTGATATGATTAATGTTTTAGGATCTGGTGTCACACATATATAATATTTTCATTATGTGATAGGTGGGATATATATCTCCTTCAAATGAATTGGGTAATTATGGATAACTCATGAGAATAAATTTTATGAATGAACCAAATTACATGTTCACAGTGTTATGCATGGACTTGTCTTTCATGTCTATAATGTTTTTCATAGACCTAGTTTTATGTCTATAAGTTTATGCGAGGGATTTATTTCATGTCCTTAATATAATGAGTGGACCTGGATATATTTATAAATGTTCACAATGTTATAAGCTGGTGTGTATGCCAAAAATCTATGTATTATGACAATTTTATACTCTCATGGCTCATGTTCTTTGATTCAGTTATGATTCATATCTTATGAACTTCCAATATTTATGTCATAACTCAATATTATAATCTTTTATATTCAATATATGATTTTTCAAATGCTATTATCATGTTCACATATACTTATTCGCATGTTTTGATTACGTATCTCCCATTTTTACCCTTACTAAGCATCTCAGCTCCCCTTTTCTAATGTTTAATTTCCTGTAGTTATGAAGAATGTTTTTAGTAGGGAAGGTTTGTGAAGTGTAATAAAGGGGGAATATCATTGTGGGATACATTGAAGATATTTCACCAAATTAAAAATATTGTGTTCCATGTTTATAAATTCACTAAGCTATTATGGTAATTAGGTGTGTGTTTGTGTAACATATTGAATATTCATCTAAATTATAAAATATCCATGTACGGAAATCCTAGGCCACTATAGCTGGTATCAGAGGAAATGATTAGTTAACCATTAGAAACTAGGATGAGAAAACTTTATTAAGATACCTAGTGATATTTATAAGGATATGTTTAGGTATATATCTAATGATATTTATAAGGATTATCGAGATTTTCAGAAAATGCCCTGTAATTTTGGTAAATGATAGAGAAAGTGGTTTTAAAGAAATTACATTCCTATATGGATACTACAAAAGGATGTGGCTATAGCATAGAGGTACCTAGGGGTAATAACTCTAAAAAGGGTGCATTGAGAAAGACTTGATCATCAAATGGTGCATGACAATAGGACTTTAAATACCCTTGGTTTAACAATCCTAGGGGATATTCTTTAGAAATTCAAAAAAACTTTACGAACCATCATGATGATTTTAAATAGATGGTGAATATGAATTTCCTAGAATAAATCAAAAAGATCATAGATAAAAAAGAATGTGTATTGATTTAAACCTCCAAAATGATTTTTAGACTATGTGATTTTCCATTATGATTAGAATTTCTCACACTATGATTTATATTTTTAGTTAATGGTGGTAACTATAAGGAACTGGGTCAATATTGAATGTGACCAGTGATGTACTAATGAGAAGAAACATGGTACGATGACTATATTAAAGTATTTTTTGATTATTCCAAAATTATTTTTCATGAAACATGATTAACAACATATACCTTAACAAACTCTCAAAATCACCAAGATAATTAAAGAGATCACTAAGTTTAGGTAGTGGAGACCATGGAAAAAAGAATATTTGTTTTGTTGAGAATGTGGGAAGAAACACCCAAGTGGATGGCTTATAAGAACATGATGATATTTTAACTATGGAAAAGAAAGATATAAATTAAGTAAATTCAAAGGGAAAGTTAATAGTTTTGTTAAAAATGGATGAAAATAATTGTCTCCATAAGATATCATCAACTATTGAATGATTTAAATGTGGAAAGTATTGTCATTATGTAAATCTATGTCCTAGGGGGAAATCCTATGAAGAGAATCCACAAGGTGGTATGAGTAATAGTTACACTATGGATGATGAATATAATAAGAATGACATATAGAAGGAAGATGATATTAGGGAATAAGATGAGGTATCCTAGTTAATGGATTAATGATATGGTGGAATAATTGAAGTGTTTATGTATTGAAATTATATAATTATATTATATGAATATATATAAGGATTTTCTATAGAATTATGCATTAAGGATTTTTAATAATGTGTTAAATGGTACTAATGGAATAGAAATTTTATTTAAGGGAAAGTTACAATTTTGATTAAGGTGATATAACCCTTAATATGTTCCAAATTTTGGGATAATGATGTTTGGATAAATAAATATCCGATAAGAATATGTAAATTGGATAGTATTTATTACCTAGAAACTGATTAATGATTTATGGAAAAATATGTTTATGTTATCATTAATATATTTTAGAAAATTAATAGATTTATATAATATATTTAATAATATTTTGTTATATTCAATAAATAAGGAATAATGTATATTTTTAATAATATGTTGTTTGAGAGATTAAGGATAAGTTGATTTTTGGAAATTTAGTAACCTTTTTTTAAGGTTTTGTATTTCAAACTTTTTCAAGGGTTATAAGGTTAACCATTTATGGAATAGTTTAAGTTTAATTTTGGATGAGGTTTTGGATATTAATTTTTTATTTCACCATATGAATATTTATTCATAACTTGTGATATAAACATTGTTGTGACGATTACTAAAGAGAGAAAAAATATATTATCATTTTATTTAGGGATATTATGATCCATTAGTTATTTAGGAATAAAGAATTCACCTTCATTTCTTGGAGTAATATATGAATTTTAAATTGATCAAGGAACAATCAAAGATGAAATTGTTCCTATGAAATAAACATATATCAAATAATTATGTTTTCCTATGTTCTCAGTCTCGATGGAAAATGAATTACCCAAAATTAGGAAAAGGATAGTAAAATAAAATTTTGTCTTATTATAATCATTTTTATGATATAAATGACATTTTTCATGCCACTTAGGTTTATGTCTTTTTATTCATTAACCTTCTTTGGATCAGCCACTTTATTGAGATCAATGTTATCTAACACTATCTATCATTATCTAGTTGTTATCATTCTATAATAAGGTAATGTTATCACATACCACCTATTTTACCCTATTTAGAAACCTAATATCTATTCTTATGGATTATTTTCACACACCCATTACTCTTTTTCAAAAGGATGTTTTATTTACACTTTTTATGGTGTGTCTTTCTGCAAACGAATTTCCAAATGTTAAACCTTTGATAACTGAGACTTATTCTAAGGGTGAAATTCAATTTAAGGGGGTAGAATATTGCAATTTATTATTTTATGAATTTTTTTTCAAATTAATTTAATCTTTTAAATATTTTTCAATACACGTAACACTGAATTTAACTTGTGTTACATGCAACACTGAGTTTAAATGAAGCATGACATATTATTAAAATATTCTTATTTAATGTAATAATAATTACCTAGATGATGGATGGGAGGGTATTAACATGATTAAATAAATGATAAAAATATTATTTAAACATATAGATATAATGAATTATTTATTGAAAAATTAATTTTAAATAAAAATAAAATCCTTTTGAAGATAAAAAGGAAATATTTTTCCGAACAATAATTTTAAGTACACAAGTGTGTTTTATGTCAATATATTAAACAGATTTCTTGTAGTGAATTTAATTAATTAAATGTATATATTATATATTAAATATAATGTTTAACATTAATATTATGTTTTTTCAATAGAATATATAAAACTAAATCAAATTTTAAGTTTAAAACAGTATTTTTATAAAATGTAGCATTGTCACATTTAGGTCACTTATTTTAAAATAACATAATACATATTTTAGAAAATTAATAAGATAATATAAAATTTAATTTTGAAATAATATTTTAAAAATTATATTAGGGTTAATTTTGGTAATTTTTATGAAATGTTTCATTTTTTGATGAATATTGAAAAATACTGAGTTTTAATTGAAATCTGTCTTTTTGTTTAATTTATATATAAATTTAATTATATTATAAATTGGTTTTAAAGTAAAATTACATCAATTATAAATCAATTAAACCAATTTATTTCAATTTAATAAATTTCACATTGAAGTTAGATATAAAAACATTATAAATATTTAAACATTTTATCTTTAAAAACATATGTTATCATCACATTTATGAGATTAACTTTAAAATAATATTTTCTAATTATGTGAATTGAATTTTTAATAATTTATTAAATATTTTGAATCATCATAATTTTTAATTTCTAATATGTTCAATATAATTTTTGACCAAAATGAATAGTGAAAATAATAAAAAATTAATTATCGTGATTAAGGATAAAACTGATTTATAGAGGGATTAATCTAATAAGATAATGGTTAAAATGACTTAAAACGTTTCCAATAATCATTTTCTAGAAATTTTTCTCCATTATTTATTATATTTTATATAATGGAACATTTTGGTAGCTTTTGGGATGATAAAAACGTGGGTATGATAGAATCTTTTCAAAAAATTACAAGTGTGTCACTCACCACACTTATAGAGGGCCACCACCTATACTCTCTTATTGAAACCTTAAAACCCTTTTGTTTCAACCAATACATACCTAAATAACTTTTCAACTTCACTAATATCATCATATATGTAACATCCCAAAATATATGTGTATTGTTTTTAGAAATTATATTGGTAATTTTGAGAATAGGTGCTGAGACGACGTGCGATTCCGAGGCCCAGTGTGACAAGAATAATTTTTTGAAAAATGTTAAATTTTTAATATCACATGTATGGTATTTTTAAAAAGGTGTAATGACTATTAAACAGGTGCTCAGATCAAAAATATGTGGGCACTGTTGATCACAAAATGGGGTCTTTACCCTAGGGGCGACCGAACATTGGTCAACGCAGGTCATCCGTAGAAAATTCACCAAGGAAGTAACCATAAATAAAATTATTAAATAAAATTATTTTATTTTTAAATCCTAATAACTCATGAACGGTGACTCGTATTTGAAATCCAAGACCACCATTGAGTTTGAAATGTGGTGTTTTCCCTAGGTGATACATGACTTTAGTTGGTGCGAGTCGTTTGTGAAAAAGAAATCATGGAACATAACAGGAATAAAATAATTTAATAAAAATTATTTTGTTAACATGATGAATTTTTTTATTAAGTATTTTTCAGAAATTCAAGGTTAGTATCACAACCCTAGAATTTCTCTGGAGACGTAGAGACAGAACCTTTGGAGAAACTGTTGGCGGATGACGATGGATTGATCGAACGACGCACCTTGAATTTGATGAACATTGACAACGATGAAAATGATGCTTTTTTTTCATCAGTGATCAAACCGAATAAAGGTAGGGCATGTGGTTTTGATTTTTTTCCCCATTATTGAATTCTAAAATGAGGGTGGACCAATCAACTAACATATTTTCCCATAGATCGATCGTTGTTGCAGGATGGGATATTATCTGTGGAACTATTAGAAGATTGGTCTTATTTCCTCTTCATTAATCGTTTTAATGGAAATAGATGGAGGCCGACATGAAAAAAGGTTGATTTTCATTCTTCATGGTGTTCTTTGTGATTTTTTCACCCATGTTCTTTGGGTTCTTCGTCATTGGATCCTTGTGGTAACGGTTCGACTTTTCGAGTGGTTATGAACTTGATCAGACCCCCATATTAGAGGAAAACTGACAAAAATGGTTGGGTCTATGAAGATTGATACCCAAGGAGCATGGATATGAAACTATTTTGAATTCCAAGCATTGGAGGTGTATTGGTGGTCCACAGAAGGGGTCACCAGTGCGGGTCCAGCATGGCTGTCCGGCGAGGTGAGGTGATGGTCCTGAGAGGTGAGGTGGCGACATCGGTGGTGATCAGTGGTGGCATTTTTGGAACAGAGAACTGAATAATGGGCCACATGGTACATGGAAGAGTGGTCCGCGAGACACAGCCCGGCCACGAGAGGCGGAAATGTTGGCGACCGCATGCAATAGGCCAGGCCTGGCGGCCCATGCACGAGCAGGTCGAGATGAGCAAATAAGATGGGCCCAATGGGTTGGGTTAGGCCAAGAGGGAGGGTTAGACCCATGGAGACCAAGTTGAAGTGGGTCCATGATCAACCACAGTGGTTGTCCATGGCCTGGGTTAGGCCCCACCGACCGGTTAGACCTGGGTCAGACCCGAGGAGACTGAGATAGAGTTGGTCCACAGTCAACTGCGGTGGTCGACCGTGAGCCTTGGTGGCTCTAGTTGTTGTTTGGTTATGGTAGCTTTGGTGTGGTCGATCATGGTGGTCGACCATGGAAGTTATGAGGTGGATGATTTTGCTGGTCGGCCACCATAGTTGGTCCACATGCCTAGTGACCCCCCCCCTTTAGAGGTTCAAACAGTCTTAACTTTCAAATGGTATATCTGTTTGACAAGTCATATGTGGCATTGGAACCCTAACATTGATACTATCCTTTTGAGATAATTTGGAGAATTTTTATTATGGACCAGTATAGTTTTATATTGTTCCCTTTGTCTTTTCTTTGAGGGTTTAGTACGACATTACATCCACATTTCTAGATTATAGTCCCCTCTAGAGGTTGAGTCCTAGATAGAGTTATGGTATCCCTTCGTGGGACTAAAGAGATCCTCTATCACCCTTAGTGGAGTGATGTGGAATCGACATAACCTTCCAGATCATGGTGTTGGTCCTCTATTTAATGGGCCACATCAAAAGGTTTAATGGTATTCCCCAGAGTGTTTGGGTAGGATCCATTACATTGGGAATTGATCCAAATAGGGTTAGTGGTACTCCCCAAAGTTTCTAAGAAGGATGACCTATTATTTTATCATAATATTCCTTGAACTTTTAATTATCTTTTGGTGAGTCCCAAATGGTCTAGACTTCTTTGTGAGTGTCTCTGAAGATTTAATGGCTTGAGGAGTGAGTTATCCAGAAATAAGTGTGCTTCGAGTAAAATACTATGGCTAGTAATTGGTTTTGACTTACCTCTAGAATATGTGTCTTGGAAATAGTATATATAGATATTATTTTTATAGGTATTTTATACATATACCTATATCGAGATGGTTATGGCATTTCTGTGTGGCATTCTTATGTGTTACACCTATGTGGTATTCCTATATGGGATTCCTATGTGGGATTTCTATGTGGAAATCCTATGTAGAATTCCTGTGTGTGATTCCTACATGTCATTCTTATCTATTATTCCTGTATGGGATTATAGTGTAGAATTATTGTGTGGTACAACTATGGGGTATTCCAATGTGGTATTCCTTTGTTGTATTCTTGTGTTGCATCATTATGATTAATTCCTATGTGTAATTCCTGTGTGGTGTTCCTATGTGGTATTCTTGTGTGTCATTCCATTGTGGGACTCCTATGTGATATTCTTGTGTGGTAATCTTGTGTGGTATTCTTGTGTGGTATTACTCTATGGTATTCCTATGTGGTGGTATTATTGTGTGGAATTCCTATGTGGTATTCCTATGTGTAATTCTTGTGTGGTATTCATGTGTAGTACTCATCTATGGTATTCCTATGTGGTACTCCTCTGTGGTATTCCTGTGTGTTATTCATTTATGGTATTCCTATGAGTTATTCCTATTTGGAATTAATGTGTGGAATTCTTGTGTGGTATTACTGGGTGGAATTCCTATGTGGCATTCTTATATGGAATTATTTTGTTGTATTCATGTGTGTCATTCCATTATGGAATTCCTATGTGGTATTCTTGTGTGGTACTCCTTTGTGGTATTCCTATGTGGTATTCATATGTGGCATTCCTATATGGTATTCATATGTGGCATTCTTTTGTGTTATTCTTGTGTGGTATTCCTTTGTGGTACTCCTTTATGGAATTCAGTTGGGGTATTACTTTTTGGTTTTAGGGTGTACTACTGAGTATTGTTTTACTCACCCCTGCTCGGGCTTTGCCTACACATGTCATGTCTTGTGCAGATGGTAGAACCTTTGAAGAAGTCCTAGGAAGATGAGGACCAAGAGATTCTTGTCAAGGCCAAACAGATGACATGTGTTCCATATATTCTGACAGCACTCCCAGTACCTATTTTCTTATAAGTTTGACTTTTTGTTATAGACTATTTTTGGTGGGAATGTATTCTACCACTGTTTAATTTCCATTACTTTCGTTTTTGTACTTTTTTATGGTATATAATGGTTTATATGCATTGTTTACTTAGTATTTTACATTTAATTATTCTTGTCTTGGATATGTGTGTGTGGGGGGGGGGTACATAAGATAATGCTTCACATTTTTGGGATATTCCTACTCAGTGCTAGTCACCATCCCCTGGCTAATTGGAGGAAGGATTCAGCACCACCCCCTCTGGGATGGGTCGTGAAAGAGTGGTATCATAGGAGGTTAGTTCAGCCTTAGGATTGGGAGTCTGTGAGTTTGGTTTGGGGAAACAATGTTAAGTGTTTTGAGTTCATCTTTCTGGGTAGGGACTCCAATGTTGGTGTGTGCGACTAATGTATCCATACACAAGAGCTCTGATAAGCTACATTTAAACTCGGTATAAGAGAATAGTGGTTGTAGGTAAAATAATGGTACATGCATCATATAGAAATGGGATGTGGTTTCCATGTCCTTCTTAATCCATATATCTAAATATACTCATTGATTGTGGTATATATTACTTTATTACAGGATGTCTCGACGTAGATAACCAACTAGGATTCCAATGCTTGATCATGAGGATTATCTACCATGTGACAAGACATCGGTACAATGATTTATACATGGTATATCACCTTTAGGTGGTGCACTAACCAAACCACCACCTATAGAGTAGAAAACAATACTCACAATACCAGCAGATGATGTGTGTAATTTGAGAGAACTCCACAAGTTTCATCAACAAGGACCCCTCGGGTTTTGAGGTGATCCCAACAAACAGGTAGGTGAGGATTGTCTTAAGGAAGTGACTTGAACTTTCCATCTAGTTAGGACACCAACAAATCATATGGTGGTCCTATTGGCGAGCCCTCTACATGGATTTGTAGTGTGATGGTGGATTTTGGTTACCCGATCATTCAACTAGGTGACTTATCCATGGATTGAGTTAGAGATCCTTTTTATATATGAGTTCTTACCTTATAAGTTAAGGTTTATGTGTGTCCATAAAATTCTGTAGCTCTAGAAGGATGACAGATCATTATCTGAGTATTTATAGAGGCATACCAACCTTTCCAGGTACTCAATGGATTTGATACATGGCCAGTGATTTAGGGATCAAACATTTGAGAAAGTTCTGCATAGGGACATCAAAAATATATTGATCCCTCTGTGCAGACTTGGGCATACAAGACGTTTCAAGATGTGGTCCAAGGATAGGGGATATGTAGCTCAGGGATCACAATATTGGTCTAATAAATCTAGAGAGAGGAAATTATTCTCATGTGACCATAGGGGAAATATCTCTTTATATTTTCCAACCTTTCATACTGGTAACAAAGATATGGTGGATGGACCACCAAGGAAGAGATAGTTACCAGAGAAGGCAGGTCCGTAGGGTGGAAAATGTGGCATAGGAGCTGGGTGAGTAGTAGGAGGTCATCGACGTTTTGATGTGTTACCACCACCACCCCCATGTGGTACACACCAGACTTAGAGAGCTGGAGGAAAAGGGAGGTAACAACTACACACGGTTGAGGCTTATGACCCAGGGGATCCAAGAATAATTGAAGGCACGATATGTGTTTATTCTACTTTTTCTTATATATTGGTAGAAACAGGTGATAATCATTCTTTTCTTACCATGAATATTATTAGAGACTCATAGATTTTAGTTTAACTTTTGACTCCACCCTCACACTTATAGAATTCAACTGAAGGATACCCAATGATCACACACTGGTATTGATGGTGTGGCTTAACTCTTAGAGGCATGTGTTTTGTTTGGGATCTATTTGTAGTGGCATCGATGCCTTACGATTCCGTTCTTAGTATGGGTTGGTTATTCACAGTTCATTCTTATATTGGTTGTTTTAGGTGAAGATTACGGTCTATGCATAGTGATGTAACTAGGTTTCCCCTTGTTGGTGAAAAGGGAAAACATGCAGCACATGATGAACTCATGAATAAGAGGGTGTAGTCGATTACTCATCAATTGGCCAGTCTAACCCTCAGTTTAGTGGATGTTATGATTCCTCAATTTCCTGGAGTGGTGATAGAGTTTCAGTAGATCTAGTGAGGTTTGATACAAAGGCATTGGATAGATTCCCTCCAGTACTATGACTTTGAGATCTGTTATACTCTTTAGAAGGGGAATTTGGTGGTCGATTCTCAAAGCAGGAGATCTAGATTGAAGTTTTTGAATGAGGAATCAGAGAGGTTATCCTCATTAAAGATAACTTTAATAGATAGAGATGGAGCATCTTACCTCAAGTATATGGTTGTCACCCCTCCACTCTTACAGTGAGTTTGGGAGTCACAGATTTGGAATACTGACCGTTAGACTCTCATGATCAGATATCCACATGGAATGCTCTGGATGGATATTCAAAAGATAGGGACCAAATTATTCTTTTTAGAGGGCACACAGTTGTACCAGTGGTGTTGCAGGAGAAGGTTTCGAGGGGTTACATATGCTCCCTTTAGCGGTACATATAGGTGTATAGAAGATATACCAGGACCTAAAACATGATTTTTGGTGGTCATGGAAGAAGAAGGGAGTTGCAGAGTTTGTTTCTTGATGCCTTACTTATCAATAAGTGAATACTGAGCACCAGGTTTCAGCGGGCCTGGTTCAACCCCTCGAGGTTCCAGAATAGAAGTGAGATGGGATATGAATGGACTTCACGATGGGTTTACCACATATGTCTAGGGTACATGATACCATCTGGTTGATTATTGACTAACTCACCAAGTCAACCAACTTCCTAGTTATCCAATAGCAGAGTTCAGTAAAGATCTTGGGATGCCTCTATGTGCAAGAAATAGTTCAACTCTATTGAGTTCCATCGATGATTGTTTCATATTGTGATTCTCCCTTTACATCTTGGTTATGGAGATCGTAGATTAGAGGTAGAGGATTCTTCATGGGTAGTTTATTCTTTTGGTGTGTGTTTGGTGGGAGAACAGTAATATCCAAGAGAGCACATAGGAGTGGGCGGCTCAGATTTATGCTCAATACACTCACCTATTTGATTAGCCCTTGTTTTGGCTTTTTCGGGATGAAAATCCCCAAGGTGGGGAGAACATAACAACCTAAAATTTCAATATATTATTTCTATAATTACATGGGTTAATTTCAAGAACATGAACTAAGACGCCGCAGGGTTACGAGACCTAGTGTGCCCAGAATAAGTTTTTGAAAAATATTAATTTTTTAATAGCATTCTTGCATAGTTTCCCTGAAAAAGTGGAATAAATATTAAAAGGGTGCCCATATCATAAATCTGAGTACAATGTTGAGATCAAAATGGCATATTTACCCTAGTTATGACCTAACATTGGTCATCACTAGTCATCAGTAGAAAAATTCACCATGTACATAACTGTAAATAAAAAGATTAAATAAATTTAATTTATTTTTAAATCCTAATGAATCATTAATGGGGAATCAGATTGGAATTATATTACTACCATTGAGTTTTTGATGCAGTATTTTCCCTAGGCATGACTTAGTATTAGTCTATGTGGATCGTTTATGAAAAATTCGTTGTGGGACGTAACAAAAACAAAATAATTTAATGAAAATTATTTTGTTGATGCAGTGAATTTTATTTTATTAAGTATTTGTCAGAAATTCAGTGTTATAATCAAAACCTTGGAATTTATCTAGAGACATGGAGAAAGAACCTCTAGATAAACCTTTAGTAGATGGCGATGGATTGATCGATTGACGCACCTCAGATTGGACGACCCATTCCAACTATGACAACAACACTTTGTTCTTCATCATTGATCAAACCAAATTGAGTTAGGGAATATTGTTTGGATATATTCCCCAATTATTGAATTATATGATGAATGTGGACCAATCAATAATAATATTGGACCATAGAATGGCCATTTTTGTGGGATGGGATATTATCTACGGGATTATTGGGAGATTGGTCTTATTTCCTCTTCTTTTATCGTTCTAATGGAAATGGATTGAGGTTCAAATGAACAAAAGTTAAGATTCTTTACCCAAGGTTTTCATTAAAATTTCATATACCCCTTTCTTTTTAATCTTCATTATTGGATAGTCGTGGTCATGGTTCGACTTTTTGGGTGGTTCCAAATGCTATTGGACCCCCTAATTGGAGGAAAATGGATAGAAGAGTCCTATTATGTGTAGATCAGGATCCGAAGAACCCAGATCTATGGTTGTTTCGAATTTTGGGTGTCTGAGGTGGCTCTATGATCCATGGAAGTGACCAATAGAGTGGGTTCGATGCAGCAGTCCAGTGAGGCGAGGTGTAGGTCCAGTGAGGCGAGGCGGTAGTGAAGATCGGAGTCTATAGCGTCGGTGGCATGGAGCATGGTGGAGAAGTCCACAAGATGTGGTAGGGCCATGGGATTCAGTGGTGGTAGTGACTAAATGGACTATGCCAGGCTTGGTAGACCTTGTGAGAGCGGGCCAGTTTGGGGCCATCGGGCGGGTCGGACCTAGGGTGACTGGGCTGGAACCGGACATCGATCGACCATGATCCACTGTTGCTCCAGCAGCTGTGTGGAAACGACAGCTTGGGGGGAATTCAATGTTGGTGTTCTACCATGTCAAACACAAGGTTTCTGGTCTGGTTGGTTGACTGCAGTAGTATCCACCACAGTTAGTGGGCCAATTGTTCGGTCGGTCCACAGGCCTAGTGACCCCCTTCAAATGTTCAAATAGTAATAACTTTCAAATGGTATGTCTATTTGATGAGCCATCTATGGATTTGAACCCTGACATTGAGATGGTCCTTTTAAGATAATGTGATTATTTTTTAGTTTGGGCTAGTATAGGTTAAGATCATTCCCTTGGTACTTTCCTAGAGGGTTTAGTAAGGAATTGCATCCACATTTTTTGAATTATAGTTCTATATAGAGGTTGAGTACTATATAGATTTATAGTATCCCTCCATAGTATTGGGGAGATCCTCTATCACCCCTAGTGTAATTTTTTGGAATTGACGTAACCTCTGAGAGAAGGGCGTTATTCCTCCGTCTAGCGGGACGCATCAGTAGGGTTAGTGTTATTCCCCAGAGTGTCTTGGCACAATCCTATACGTTGATAATTTTATCTGGATAGGGTTAGTGGTATTCCCCAGATTTTATGGGAAGTATCCTATATCTGTGTATTATAATATTATTTTACCAATGCGTTCTCTTTGGGTTGGGCCCAAATGAGTTATACCTCTTCGTGAGTGTCTCTCATGATATCATGGATTAAGGAGTGAGTTCTCCCAGAACGAGCGTTCTTTGAGAATAATATTGTGGATAGAAATTGGTTATGAATTACCACTAGAATGTGTGTCTTGGAAAGAGTATATCTGGATATTCTTGTTATATCTATTGTAGACATATACCTTTGTAGAGCTCACTGTGGAATTCTTGTGTCGCATTCCTGTGTGGAATTCCTATATGTCATTTCTTTTTGGTATTGATGTGTGGCATTCCTATTTGGTACTCCTGTGTGGTATTTTTATGTGGTATTCCATGTGGTATTCATATGTGGAATCCTTAAGTGGAATTCCTATGTTGTATTCCTATGTTCCATTCATGTGTGGAATTTTTGTGTGGTACTCCTGTGTGGTACTCATGTGTGAATGTCATGTGTGGTACTCCTGTGTGGTATTCCTATTTGGCATTCCTTTGTGGAATTCTTATATATTATTCCTAGGTGGAAATAATGTGTGGTATTCATGTGTGGTACTCCTATGTGGTATTCATCTATAGAGCTAATTGTGACATTCATGTGTGGCATTCCTATGTGGAATTCTTATGTGTTATTCCTATGGGTATTCCTATGTGGCATTCCTATGTGGAATTTCTGTTTGGTACTCCTGTGTGGTATTCTTATGTGGTATTCCATTTGGTGTTCTTATGTGGAATTCCTATATAGCATTCCTATGTGACATTCCTATATAGAATTTATGTAATGAATTCATGTGTGGTGCTCCCATGTTTTATTCCTATTTGGTACTCCTTTGTGGTATTCCTATGTGGTATTCCTATGTGGCATTCCTTTGTGGAATTCCTATGCAGTATTCCTAGGTGGAAATACTGTGTATCATTCCTGTGTGGTACTCCTGTGTGGTATTCCATTGTGGAATTCATGTGTGGTATTCTTGTGTGGTATTCCTATGTGTAACTCATATGTGGCATTCATATATGGTATTCCTGTGTGGAATTCTTGTGTGGAATTCAGGTGTGGTACTCATGTGTGGTATTCCTATGTGGTATTCCCATGTGTCATTCCTGTGTGGAATTACTATGTGGAATTCCTATGTGGTATTCATGTGTGGTATTCCTATGCGGTATTGCTATGCGACATTTCTATGTGTTATTACTATGTGGTATTCCTGTGTGGTATTCCTGTTTGGAATTACTATATGGTATTCTAGTGTGGTATTCTTTTGTGGTATTCATAAGTGGTATTCCATTGTGGTGCACCTTTTTGGAATTCCTTTATGGTATTCCGTTTTGGTTTCAGGGTGTCCTACTGAGTATTGTTTTACTCACCCCTATATGGGATTTTCCCACACGTGTATTTTCTTGTGTAGATGATCGACCCTTTGACAAAGTCCTAGGTGGACCAAGACCAATAAATTCTTAGCAAGGCCAAACAGACAAGGTGTGTTACTACGGTTCATACAGCAGTCACAATACCTCTTTTCTTATAGGTTGGACTCATGGTTACATACTCATTTTTTTGGGCTTGTATTCTGACCCTGTTTACTTTCTAGTACTTTCACTATTGTACTATGGTTGTGTGATATAGTTGTTTTCATGCATTGTTTACTTATTTTTTTTTACATTTCAGCATTTATAGCTTGGATATGTGTGTGTAGGTAATTAGGATAATGCCTCCCATTTATGGGATATGCCTACTTGGTGCTAGTCACCATCCCCTAGCCTATTGGAAGAGGGAATGGGTTAGTCATGGAACATGCCCATCTGGGGTGATTCATGACACTAGAAACCTTATTTTTGGCACACAAACAACCTATGAATTCTTTTCATGAAAACCAAATGAGTTCACCTGTATAAGAGGTAATTTTCATCAATGAGCATTTTTGTTTTATTTATTCCTCAACCTATTTAAATTATTATTATACCATGCTGAAATAATAGCATCAGTATATTCCATATTATAATATATTTTTATGTTAAGGTAATGACCTACTTCCATATCCATATCTATAAAATGGGTTATGAAATCATTGTTCATGTGTACGATAGACTACCGCCTCGCAAACCAATGTCATTAGTTTTTCCATTACCACATATTATGGTTTTACATAATGATGGATTTATTGTATTTATATTATATTTATGATATTATTATGCTTCTAGAATTATTATATCATTCATAACATCATGCTTCCCATTTTGTGGGAAAGTAATAATGTTGCTCATGTGTACGATGAACAACCGTTTTACAAGGAGATGTGATTCATTCATGCTTTAAATGGAAGGCAATAATGATGGGTTTAATGAAAATATATAATATATATGAAAAAAATATGGAATAATAATATATAACTTTTCTTTATTTATTTCAATCTAACAAGAAATTGGAAACAATGTTCATCCATATGTACAACCTATCATCTCCATGAATAGTGTAGTTCATTTTCTATCACTAAATTTTATGGATTACTATAAATACTTATATAATTAATATATATGGTATTTATATCATGCTTAAAAAAATTAGATGAACAAAAAATTATCTAATTAATATTACCAAATATAAAAAGTCAAAACAAACATAAAAAACGAAGTAGTTATTTCCAAAAACATGATTTTAACATGAAATTGTTAATAAAAGGGTAATAAATGGTCATAAGAAAATAATATATGATATGAAATATATATTTTTAGGGTTATTTAATAGATTTATAATAAATTTATATTCATTATATTGTTGGTTTTAATATGTATAAAGGAATTCAATACTTAATGTAATAGATTTCCATCTCATATTTTACATTTGTGAGACACTTTCCATATTCACCACATATTTATTTTATATAGTGTGCATACTGAACATGAATTTATTTTATTATTATTCTCCTAAAATTTTATGTTATTTAAATATCCATTTTATTGTCTTTATTTCATGGTGTTTTTGGTTCAAAAGTTACCAAATCAATAAGGTATTTTTTTCTCAATTTTCTTCTTTTAGACATATGTTAAGTTATATGCCTATATTGTTTTGTGAGGTGTTTATGGATCCCCTTTGACATGTAATATCATGAATTTATATTTCCTCAAGGTAATTTATATTATTTCTTCATGAGTCTGAAAATCCAATGTTACCAAAGTGGTAAATATTTTATGTTTCAATCTCATTGTTTATCAAGACTGTTTATCATTATGTTTTTATGATAAAATATTATGATCAATCTCTCAAAAAAATCTATAATTTTTATCTCATTTTCTAATTAATTATATTTATAAGTAACATTACCTCTTTTACACTCTTTTCTACTTAAAATAATTTATAAATTTTTATAAGAAAATTTGACTTTATTACTCTCTTCGATCTGAATTTGTTTTCTTCCAAAATCATGTTTTATAAAAATGTTGTCAAAAATGTTTATAATATTTTTCAAATGGTTTTTAAATAAATTTTACCCATGTTTGTATTTTTTAAAAAAAATTAAAAAATATTCATGCCATTTTAAAAACAATAACGGTTTTAATTTTACCACTAAGGTAAAAATATTCTTTATTTTTTACATGCACGACATGAGTAGTATTTCCCACTATCATTACCATTCATTGATTTCAATATTCCCTTAAAAAATTTCAATGTTATTTTCAATTAAATTTTTCCCTAAATATTTAGGAAAAATTTAGATTTTCAATAAATTATTTCCAATTAAAAAAAGGATTTTGAAAATGTTTTATGTTTTTAAAAGTGTTTTTTAAAGATAAAATGTTATTTTCATCAAGAAATGTTTTAAATTGTTTTTATAATATTTATTAATATTTTCAGAAGTTATTTTCTAAGAAATATATTTTTAAAATATTTTATGTTTTAGAAATTGATTTTCAAATAAATTGTTATTTCCCTTAAAAAATATTCCATGTGGTATTTCAAAATCCTTATCCATCTAAGATGACATATTTTGAGGTTACTTTTTCTTTATTGGGAATATGATCCGAGGATACCATTATTATTATTTCACTGAATGGTTTATGTTTATAATGACAAGATTTTTTTGAAACCTATTTCCCCTATATGCGTTATACCATGATATAACTCTTATGAAACCTATTTCTTTTCATGGGTTATGGTGTTATGAATTGATTAAATGATTATGAAACCTTTTCGTTTTCCATTGGTAATGATATGATTAAATGTTTATGAAACCCATATTATTTCATGGGTTATAATATTATGAATTATTTATATTCCTTTTTCACACATATGTATTATTTTCATTAAGTGATGGGTGGGACTTATATGTCCCTCCAATGCATTGGGTAAGATGGATAACTCATGAGTAAAAACATTATTTGTGATCATGGTTAAATGTTTTCAATTTTATGAATGAACCTGATTTCATGTTCATAATTTTATGTGTGAACCTGATTACATGTTCACAGTCTTATTTATATACCTCTCATTCATGTCCATAATTTTATGCATGGACCTGGTTGCATGCCCATAAGTTTATGTGAGGGCCATATTTCACGTACTTAACTTAATGAGTAAACCTGTCTCTATTTATACATGTTCATAATGTTATAAGTTGATGTGCATGCAAAACATCTTTGTCATATGATAAATTTATTCTCTCATGGATCGTGTTCTTTGATTCCCTTATGATTCATGTCTAATAAACTGCCAATATTTATGTCATGGATCAATATTATTATCTATGATATGTAATTTATGGTTTTAAATTGTTATTCTCATGTTCTTGTACCATTATTATCATGTTATGCTTATGTATCTCTCTTATTTATCATTACTGGTCATATGAGCTCACACTTTTTTTCTTTCCTCAGGTTATGAAGAAAGGTTTAAGTAGGGTATGTTTTTGTAGAGTACGGAAGAGGAAGATGTTTTTGGGATACATTGAAGATCTATAAAAAATTAATAAGATTATGTTTCATGTTTCTAAAGGCACTAAACTATTACCTTCCTCATGCACGTGTTTATGTAATGTATTAAATATTCATCTTAAACATGTAATATATATTTATGAAAATCCTGGATCACTATATAAAACTCTTTAAACCCCCTTTTAATTGAAATAACCATACTGAAAATTTCCAATATAATCATAACCAAATTCATTAGAGTGATATAATGAGGATCACCGTTCATATAAGCTATATCAATCTAACTTGTTTTCCATGAGCTATAACGGGGCTCAACCCTTCATATAAGCTATATCGGGATCACCTGTGATCTATAATGGGGCATAACCCATCGTATAAGATATATTGAGTTTACTCATTTTTTATATATTGCTTAAACTCTATATCATGAATAAAAGTTTTTATTCTTTTACCTTTTCATCATAAAACACTTTTAAAAATACTTTGGAACCCAAATAAAATACTCTTTCGAATATTGAAATACCATTTTCTTTAAAAACCATTTTTCAATACCAAGATACAAATTTTTTTGAAACCCCTTTTTCAATGATAAAATACCCAAAAAAGAGAATTGGGGTTTTTCTTTAAAGAAACAATTACAGTTTATTAAGGAATCCAAACATCAAATTATGGTTACAGAGGCAGTAAAATTTGATTTCATCGTATATGATAAAATAGAACATTTATTTTTCAATTTTTAAAGATATTTAAACATTATGTTTAAGGATTAATTTTTAAAAAAAATATTGAAATAAAGAAAAAATATCCTTTATAAAACTCTCATGTAAATAATAAAATAACACTAAAAACATGAACATAGAAGAAAATAGAGTTATTAGTAAAACATTAAAAGAGAATCTTTTTTTAAATAAAAGTCTTGTATCACTTTGGAAACATATGATTCATAATAATCATGAAATAATAACATTAAAAATCAAATACTAATATAATAGATTAATTCATGATATAACATATCAAATGGTCTATATATACAACTTACAAAGGAATATCGGTTGACAAAATAAAAAAATATTCCTCAATGAAAAGAAATTAAGATGAAGTCCCTTACCATGAGTTTGATACATCATGCTCATTCTTTATATTACTGAATAATAAGCTTATTTAAATTATTAACTTTATTAAAAATATTTTTCAGGTTTATTATTCCTTTTATTTCACTTATTTCCATGTCATATACAATTACATAATCAATTATGTTTATGATGGATGTTTAGATAATATTTGTCTTATGTGTCAAAATGATTTTGGTAGTTCTAATATTGGTCAAAGTGGTCATTATTTCAACATATATAGAATAATAATTATTAAATATTTATCATATTTATAAGTAAATTTTAATTTTAAAACTAATCACAAAATATTGTTTTGAAAAATTAACTATGTTATGATCATAAATACAATAGGTTGTACGTATGCATGAGTAACATTTTGATTTTTCAATAATCATTATAGAAAGGTGGAAATAAATAACTTATTTTTACCTACTTATAATAATATTATATATAACATATAATTTCAATTAATATACTTATATATATCATTCATGTGATGTGTTGATGAAAAATAATCACATCACTTCATGTAGTCGTTAGTCCACACATCTACAAATGATGTTATTATTTTTCTGTGTAAGAAAAAGTGATATATTATCTTTCTATAATGATAAATATTTCATGAATATAATTATTTTTTCATTTATAACACATATATTCATTAAATTTATCCTTATTACCTTCTATATAAAGTGTTAGTGGAAGAAAACACATTACTTTGTGAGGTAATAATATGACATACTCGTGAGAAACATTATCATATCCCCCATGGAATGAAAAGTAATAATTTATGTGTGATATCATAACTATAAAAGTATAAATATGTTAAAAATATAATATATATAATTTAATTACATCATTAAAACAAACCATGAGAGGCGATGATGGAAAACGAATGACATCGGTTCGTCATGCGGTAGTCTTCCGTACACATGAATAATGGTTTCATATCCCATTTAATAGAAGTGGAGATGAATTTATATTATTCAATTAACATAAAAAATCTAATTATATTGCATATTATAGTGTTATTATATAATAATAATTTAATTATATTTTAATTAGGTGCAATAATAAATATAATAATGACACTCGGTTAAGAATGATACCTCTTTGGTGGGAAAGCTCATAAGGTAAGCATAAAAAAGCCTTCTTGGGATAGATTTATAATCCAAATAATTTATATGGGTATTGGAGAGTTAATTAAGTAATAAATCAGGGTAGGTATTGGCTAAGACAAATGTATTTTATGGTGTGAAGAAGATAGGAGAGGAGGTGCCCTTTTATAAGTGATGTGAGTAGTACACTTCGTAATTTTTGAAGAGAAAAATATGTAACCTTGTTTTTTCATATAAAAAAATAATCCAAAATAGTCAATTATAGATAAATATACATGATAAGGTCCAAATATAGTCTTAAAATATATTTTATACAATTTTTTGTCATTTTAACCCATAATGTTTTAGTTTAATCCCTGATAAAACTATTTTTACTTTTACCATGGTAATAAATTTTTATTATTTTCGCTATTCATTATGGTCAAAAATTAAGTTGAACTTATTATAAAATATAAATTAATGTAATTAAAAAAATTAATCTAGTTTACCATATTCAATTAATATAATTGGGAAAATTGAACTTAAAATTAAACTCGTATACATGATGAAAAAATAGGTTTTCAATGAGTGTATTTTTCAAGTAAAATATGATTTTATATTAACTCTATGACCAGTAATAATCATTTTATGAATACAAATTATTATTTATTTATATATAATATATAAATTTAATTTCAATATTTCCTAATGAGGGGTTTTTTAATTATTTAGAAATGAAAAACATTATGTACTTTAAAATAATTTTTAGAAAAATATCATTTTTAAACCAAAAAAAAATAAACTTATTCTAAAATATAATATAAATTTGATTAAAAATAATTTATTTGTATTAAATATAACAAAATAATACTTATTTTACTTAAAATAATAATTAAAATATAATGGGAATTTTAAATTACTTAATTTATTGAAAAGAAATTTCATTTTCAGAAAAATTAGTATTTTCACTATTCACTGAAAATCGTTATTTTCTGAAAATTCTGATATTCCTATTTTAGAAATGAAATTAATTTTTTAAAATTAAAAATCTATAAATTATAAATTAATATTTTAAATAAATACTTATAATAAAAGAGTTTAATTAAAACTATTTCCTTTTTTATTTATAAATTCCTTAATATTTTTATGATTAATATAACTATCTAATTCATATTAATAATAATTAAAATGAATTATTATTTCATTACCAGGTGTTTATAAATTTATATCCCATAATTTTCATGAGAAGGATCATAAAATACTTTCCTCTTCATTATAAAATTTACAAAAAGAAAACAAGTGATGTATATGGCATGTGTCCTACAAAAATAAAAGTGAGACGAAAATCTCTTACCTGAAGTCTTGAATTTCATCATAAACATTTGAAAATAATTTATAATAAATATAGTTTAATTATACATAAATATATAACCATATATTATTTACTTATAACCTTTTACCACCCATTCATTAATAATTCTTTATTAAAATCATTACTCCTGGTGATAACTACTTCATTTTGCATGTATATTTGGTTTGATAGTTTTTTTATTTAGTTTTATTATTCTTAAATAATATAAATAATTTTAATCATGATATAGATATCATATATTTTCATTATATACATATTTATATTCATCCTTAAAATTTAGAGATAGAAAATGAATTACATCATAAATGGATACGGTTGACCGTACATACGCATGAACTTTGTTTCCAATTTTAAGTATATATAATTAAATAAAGGTAAATACTAATTAACATTTAAAGAATAATTATTATATCATATAAATAATATTTTTTTTATCAAATTCATCACTATTACCATCCATGTCAGAATAAAATGAAAAATGAATCACATCACTTCATGGAGACAGTAGTCCACACGTACACATTAGCGAGGTTTTTATTTTCCAAAGAATCATAAGGTAAGATTTTATATGTGATATTATAATTAAATAAGTATCATTATTTCATAAATATAATACATGTACATTAAATACATCATTATATCAGTTCATAAGAAGTGGTGATGGAAAATGGATTACATCTATTTGTGAGAACATAGTCCACCATACACATGATCAACATTTTCATTTTGTATTTGATGGAGGAGAATATGGATATAGGTTATTAAATTAAAATAATAAAATATAAATATATTACCAAATATTTTTTATTATTTCATAAAATTTTGTGAATATTTTAATGATGTGGAAGAAGAAAGAAAATGAAAATGCATGGCTAGGAACTATACCTCTTCTTTAGTAAACCTATTTTATTTATACCTAAGCCTTTATAAGATATTTTTATGATCAATAAAGTGAATCTAGATCCTGTTGACTTATTTAATGAGTTAAGTTGGGTAGTTATTGCCCGAAAAAAGTTCATTTGATGTGTGAATAAGAAAGGACAGTTCGTACCCTTTTATAATTTATGTGAGTGGTACAGTTGTAATGTTTCAAATATTTACATTAATTCCTTGAAAAATTCTTGAGAAAAGTCTCAAAATGAATAATTATCAAATATTAGATGATATAAGGTCTAAAAAATTCCATAAAATAGTAATTAGACAAGTATTTAGGTCATTTTATCAATTATATTTTGAGTTTAACCCCTGGTAGAACAATTTTAACCTTAATTGTGGTAATTAATTTTTCATATTTTTACTATTCATTATGACTAAAAATAAAGTTATCCTTATTAAAAAATATTAATTATGATGATTCCAAATATTTAATCAATTTTAAAAAAATCAATTAATATATGTCGTGGAATTTAATTTCAAATTAACCCCACAGATGTGATCAAAAATCGGTTTTCCAAGGAGAAAGTTTTCATATGTATATATATTTCCTATATAAATATTAAACATCATATTGACTTCAAAGACCAAAATTTGATTCATAGTAATATATTTGAACAAATTTTTATTTTAATAAATTTTAAAATGGGATATAACTTTTTAAATAATTTTAAAAAACAATTTTTTAATAAAAATTAGTATTTTTCCCTATGCAAAAAAATATATAATTTTCATAAAATTATCCAAAATTAACTATAATATAATTTCAAAAAGATGATTTACCGATTTAATTTAGTTTTTTTTAAATAAATTTTCTAAAAGTGGTAAACAATAATTTTCAAACAACTTCATAAAAGGCGATGAAACGATTTTTAGAAAAATATTGTTTTTAAGCATAAAATAGGATTTATTATTGTCTCATGCATATGAAAAATATTAGATGAATGATATAAAATTTTATAGAATTTAATATAATAATTTCATTAAAATCATTCTCCAATAGTGATTTTTTTAAATTTATTAGGGTAAAAACACATTCCACACATAAAAATGGTTTTTAGAAAAACATTTCATTTACTTTCAATTGATTTTTTAATTTCATTTAAAATCAATTAATAACCAAAGAGTTTAATTTTTGAATCTATAAAAAATATATTTTTATATTTTATTAAGTCTTATTCACACCCTCAAATTTAATGGATAGGTTATAATGGTATACTATATTACGGGTCGTTAAAACTCGGTATTGTGTGTAACCCTAAGGTATCAAGGAAATTAAATTCATTTGAAAAAATATATTTCATAAAGTCTTACAGTATTAAAATTAATACACTAAAAATACTTTTAAAAGTTTCATAGACATATAATATTTTTTCTTGAATAATTAAAATAAATAAAACATATAACATAAATTATATTTTAATATAGTGTAACACATATTATGTATTTCTATGAAAATTAAGAACAAGATTAAAACAACACTAAAAACATGTTTTCAAAGATCCAAAATAATATGAATCAAATTATAAATATTTAAAATTAATTTATAAATTCATAAAATAGTAAAAAATAAAATTTGTAGTTTTTAAAATATTGGATTATAACAAAAACAAACTATGAAAATATTTTCAAAATATAAATTTTAGAACCTAGATTTTTGTACCATGTAGAAGTCACCAATTCCATAACTAATAGTGATAGATTTCATCACTAATGTTATTATATTTTATAAATGGGGGTATGAGGATCTTATAAAAAACTGGTGTTAACTAAATTTCTAAATGATGGTAGCATATATTAAGACTGAAGAAAAAAGATTTATCCTATCATGAAAAAAGATCTATTGGTGTTATTTTTAAGAAAAGTAGGTGATCTGATACTGCTATAGATGATACACTATGTTATTTATTTCATTACTATATGAGAGTAGTATTCTACTATCCTGATGATTTGATGGTTCTATGGTAACCCAAAAAAGGGGAGATGCTAGTGGTGAGAGTTCATGCTACCACTATTATCATTGAAGAAGGAGACAATACTGTTACCGATAGGCTGATGAATAACATGCATGGATTAATGGTAAAACAAATCACCTGTTATCATGTGGATAACCAGAATTTATATCATCACTATTGGATATGTTCCTTCCATCAAATAGGGGAAGTACATCTTCTACCACTGAGGGAGGTCACTTCTACCTCTATTAGTGTTAAGCGACATAGGCAAGATACCATTGGAGGTGCTACGATTTATGGTAAAAGACGCTACCAATGGTTGAACATGTCATTGTTACCATTGAAGGCTTCGTTGTTTCTTATATGGAGGATTTGGATGGTCAAACTACTACTATAATCATTTTTTCAAGTAGAATATCATGCCTAATAGAGGGATATAAAATTTGATATCACACATTGTGGAACCAATTATGAATTCATACATGGACTGATGGTGTCATGAAGATCCACAAAGTTTGAGCGACATAGGAGAATAAGGTGTGTTGTGCTAAAGAAGATAGCATATATATATACATATTTATATACTATTTATATATATGTATCAATATATATATAACCTTATGTAAAATATATAATGAGATATGATATAAAATTTTAATATAGAAAAAATATTTAATTATATATATATAACGTGATATTTAAAGAAAATAATTAGAATAACTAAAGTATAAGATATAAAACTGAACACTAAATATAATAATTTTAAGAAACCAATATTTCACTCAGGTATATATCCTTTAAAATTTTTTATAATTATTTATTTTGGATCTAATATCGATTCCTCATGAGTTAGTGAAGGTCTCATGGGTATTTGGGGATTGTTCGGAGCCCAAATCTCAATTTTGGGGGTGAAAAAGGCTTGACGCATGATTTGTTTTAACCATGTGATGCAGGTCGCACAATTAATTTTAACCATATGGGGTTGTACAATTATTAGTAGGATGGAACACAATTTGATCTAACTATGAGAAATGGGCCTCCCAATCGGGTGATAATTCCTACAATTTTGACAATTTCATTTTGCACGGTTGGCACATACTTTCCCTAACCATGTGTCCTAACTGTGTGGTAGGCCCCTTCTTACAGCATCCTGTGTATGATTTGAACATGATTGGGAAAAATCATGCATCCAAACTATGCGAGGGGTAATTTTAGGTTAATATTTGATTTTACCCTTAAATGATATTTTAAATCAAACCATTTTTCCTTTTTTGTTTTCTAAGCAGACAAAACACCCCCCACTTCTTTTTTAGGCCATTTTCTATCCTAAACTATGATTTGAACTCGAGCATCCATATAGAGTCCTATAAAACTATCGTCTATCTCATTGGATCCACACTAGTATGTTCTCAATTCAATTCTAATATTTTTTCATTTTTCTTCCTATCAAAGATACTATTTAGATGAAGGCTCGTATGTGCCAATTTTAGGGAATTGATTTATTCTTCAGAGATCTTCCAATCTGAGTTGATCCAGAGGTTGATAATGGATAAGGAGAGTCATATGATTATAAGGTATGTGGTCTATAACTCACTCATGAATATTTTTCATTTTATAAATTGTTGTGTTCGCATGTCGATTTCATCAGGTGTCATCTGTTAAATTTATATGCCATGATTATAGTCATTAGAACCGTGTTCTAAGACCCATGCCATATATTTAATTCATTATTAGTGGTTTTTTCCAGATTTAATACCACCCCATGTATAGTATTTTTCATATTTATATCTTAGTGGCCTTTTATGCCTAAATGTATTATTATGACTCAGATACACCACCATTTAAGAGTGCTTTTATGTGACCATTATAAAGGTAAGCCATTCTATATTAAATGTCTATTTAATTATGAATTTTTGAATGGTTTTTACCATGTTACTTTCCTATTGACCTACCTAAGGTGAGTTCTATAAATTGAAAAAGCAGTCTAAAATGAAATGCCATGTATATGGTATATATATGACTTGGCCTAATTGAATGAAAATTCAGTTTCATGTCCACATCACCCCTTTCCAATTATGTTTTTATTAAACTTTTGGGACAAAGCCTCATTTATTATTAAACCAAAGCAAAGAACTCTTTAACTGGGTAGAGGGAGACCCATTACATAGCCCGATGGCCTAGTGGGAATTTATCCCATTACAGGGCCCATAGGCCCAATTTTTTAGCCCAAGGCACATTATGTGAATAGTAATGCTACAATACCCGCCTTCTATAGTACCACACAGTACCCGCTGCTGCTATAGTGCTCTCTTGCTGCTACAATACTTGCCACCGCTACAGTACTTGTCTTTGCTACAGTGTTGCTACTGCTATAGTCTCTGCACCCAATGGGTTTTGAACCCCCATTTTTTATGTAGGATTAAATGGTGCTTACCACTAAGCCAAACCCCAACTACCCCCTTTCCAAATATGATGGAAGGTTGAGGAATGGATCAAGTTAACTAAATATGACTTAATTAAATTAAATGGTTACATTCCCATAGCCTTGTTACACTAATGAAAGGCAAGGTTTGAACCTCATAAACTCTTAAAATGGTTTGAAAATCAATTATATTAATTAATAAATGAATCTAATATAAGGTTATTAATTGTATATATATACCTTGAAATGTTTATAAGAGTGGTTAAACTTGATTTAAATTTTGGATTCTTGAGGTAATTCCTTGAGTACTCGTGGATGCCATTCCAATTCAAGGATTTTAGTTGTCTTAATTGATACCCACCTTGGAACCCAATCCTCGTCTATCAGTGGAAGATCAGTATGACACTGTATGATCTCTCCTTTAATATTACAATATGCCTTAGATACACTCTGTGGATCCAATGTGGATTCTATGCACACAAGGTTCCTTGGTTATATCCTTGGGTCTGGCCATAGCTTATCCCTTTTTACCTTTTATGTTTTCCTTAGACTTGGTTAGATCATACTATTATGGAATTCCTTGGATGATGCTCCTTAGATTACACTCTTACCCCAATAGCCCAGATGCGTTTACTACTGATTTGGTGACCCGTGAGGCCTAGGTTTCCTTGGTTATTACCTTGGAACCCTTTCATTTTTTTATCATTTTAGGTTTCCTTACTACATCTTGGAACCTTTACTATAACAATCATGAGGTGATGTTAGTGTTGGTTATGCCTCATGTGAATTAAATATATAAACTGAAACTTAAAAAATTAATGAATTGTTTACATGTTCAGAGACCATCCAAATTTTGAATAATTTACTTGGGTATTTACATTACTATACTAATTTAATTTTATATATTCATGCTTGCACACTAGTTCAATTTATATTAAACGGATAGGATGTTATAGACACCATTAGTGGTGTCCTATTGAGATTTATCTAACACTCTATCTAGGCCTCCATTATCACCCAAGAAGATTATATGTATGTTGGTGTTAATAAAGGGAATTGATTTTCTTTAGACACTTTATTTATTCTTTATTAGGATAAAGCTGATAGTAGATGATCGAGATGGAGCTCGGGATATTGGGGATAGTTTTTGGTTTATTTTTTATACTTTTTTATAGAATTATTTTTGGATTCTTTATATCCATATTTTTTAGATTTATATATACCTGAAATGTCATCATCCACTTTTGTATATTTATATCAGTTAAATCATATTATTTCTTATTATTGTTCAGTTAGCTTCTATTGATCCCATTTTTTATACTACTTCTACTATTTACATGTGTTCCTTATTGATCCACTATGTTACCATCTAGTAATGAGGGCATAGTATCCCCACAGACACACCCCAGTCCCTCACTGATAGATGTTAGCCACTAGCATTCGGGGAGATGAGCTTGAGTCCATGTGGCCAAATAGGATTGGTGAACCTCTAAGTGGAATTTGGGTTTGGGATGTCACAATCATGCTTAAAAAAATTTAAACAATTAAATATTAATATAATGAAACTTTTAATTTAATTTTAAAAAAAATATGATCACATTAAATTTGACTCATTAAAACGATTTAGGGTATGTGAGGTTAGTATTTTTAATCTAACACATCCAATACATAAAATAAAATAAATTAAACAAATGAATCACATGAAAACTAATTTAATCCTATATTATAAAATATAATCAAACCAAAAAAAACACATGAAAAAAATATCCACTTTTTTATTTAATTAAAAAAACATATAAAGCCAAAAACATTTTATTTTCTCTCCCTTTTAGTAAGTAAAAATAATGATAAAATAGAAACTACAACTACAAATATAAAGAGATAAAATAATTAATCTTTAAATATTTCAAGATTAAATTTATTTTTTTCAAACCGAACAATGTCTAATGGAATAGTAAAGATATCTCCAAGATGATTCTCAATAGGTATAAATTCTAAAACAAAATCTACCTAATTCTTATGATATCTAATAAAATGAAATCTAACATTGATATAAATTTTTCTAGAATCTTGTTAAGAATTTTTAGAAATTTAAATATCAGATGTAGAATCATAATAAATATGAAAATTTTCAAGATAAATTCCAAATTCACATAATTTTTTATTAATCTATAAACTTTAAACATAAACACTAAAAGTATAAATATAATTATCTTTATCATTAGATAATTAAATAGATAATTATTCTTAGAAGAATAATAAATTAAACTTTTTTCAACAAATGACACATATCTTTCGTGATTTTTTTATCAATTCTATATCCTCTAAAATGAGAGGCAGGATACAACATTAATCAAAACAATTATGCTTAAAATAAAACAACCAAGAGTTAATATTTCATTTAACATATATTATTACCATTTTATTTTATTTATTGAAACTTTATTTAAGATCATCTTGAAACCTTGTACATAAGAAAACACTAAACATAATATTAATCCCATATATAGTTAAATAAATAAAACTACATATCATACTTATATAAACATTAACATCAAAAAAAACATATGTGTCAATATCTAATTTACAACTAGTACTCATGGGAGTTTTCAACGATTTACATTAATTATGACCAAACCATTTAATCAACTCCTTATCAAACATATATTTATTAAGAAAGATGACATCTTTACTTTGAGAAATAATTGCAAAACAATACACTATAATAACAAAAAAATTATCATCAACATATATTTTAATAATTAAATTATAATTAAAAACAATTTTAATAAATATAGAAGGATCATCATTACCTTTCTTGAAACCAATATTCAATAGAAGAAAACAAATCCACTCATTTCGGGCATGAAATGATTGTTTAAGACCATAAAAATCTTTACACAACTTATAAAAATTATTATGGGATCTCTCATCTTAAAAACCAATGGGTTGAATAACATAAACTTCTTAATATAGAAAACCATTTATGAAATAACTTTTAACATCCATTTGAAATAAAATAAAACCATAAAAAAATAAAAATATAATAAGATTATAGTAGCCTATAATTTAAAATACAATAAAATTAATCATCAAAATTTATACCATCTTCTTGAGTATATCCTTGATAAACAATTATAGCCGTATTTTTTAAACTTTTCTAGATTCATCAGTCTTGATTTTAAAGATCCATTTAATTATAATTAACTTTTTATCTTCAGAAAATTATACTAAAGATAAAATATTATTTTTGATAAAATAATTAAGCGTATATTTACAAGAAATAATCCAATTATAATCATTTAAAACATTAGTAAAATTATTATGAACATAATCAGAAACAAAATAAGAGTTTGAAAAGAACTATAAAGTTGAGATTTTTGGTTTTAATAATAAAACTGACATTACCAATCACATTTTCAATTGGATGATCTTTATGAGTCCTCTATAATCTATAATGATATTTTAAAGCATATTACACCCCATTAATAAATACATTATCTAGATTTTTTTTCTTTTACAAGATTGAAATCCCTAAAATATTATTCAATATTTTCCAAAAAATATTTATGACTATAACATGATTCATCAAACATTATATGAACATATTCTTCAATAGTAATGGTATACTTATTATAAACTCTATAGGATTTACTATTATAATAATAACCCAGAATTTTGCCTTCAAAAAAATTATCATCAAACTTATCTAAATTAACTTTCATATTCAAGATAAAAAAATTAGAACCAAAAACAAAAAAAATAACCAACCTTATTTTTCTACCATTAAATAATTATTAATGTATTTAATTCTGTAAATTTTTAACATAATCTCTATTAAATACATAAAAATAAATTAAAACATATTCTTCCAAAAGATTAATAGGAAAATCATATTCATTAAGCATTGTTCAAGACATTTCATGAATAATTCTATTTTTCTTTTCTACAACAATATTTTTCTACGGGGTTCTAGGATAAGAAAGGTTATGAACATAACCATTATATTCATATAACTTATCAAAATAAAAATTAAAAAATCACCACCTTTATCACTATTAATATAAATAATTAATCAAAATTCAATATTTTGAACTATCTTTAAAACATTAGTAAATCTATATGAGGTTTTATGCTTACGAGATAAGAAACAAACCCTTGTAAATCTACATAAATAATTAAAAAATTATTTCTTACAACCATAAATAGAAATTTTCATAGAAAAACATAAATCAATATGCATAAATTCAATAGGTCTATAAGAATAAACATTATTGATATATCAAAATAATTATTTATAGTGGTTACCTTTCCAGCACCAATCACGAAAAAAATCTATTTTTCTGTTAACTTTGTTAAATCAAAAACATGTCCATGATTGGATAATTTATGAATCATTCATACATGATCTTATAAAAAACCCATATCCCATAAAACATAGTAATTTTATATAGAATTGAGATACTTTATATTTTTCTTAGTTAAATATGATAAAATAATTGAATAAATATAATCCTTTCTGTATGTATAAAACAAAAATGGAATTATCTTTAAAAACTAAACATTTATCATTTTCAAACTTAGAATACATATTATCATAATAATTTTATGAGACACTAAGTAGATTTTGTTTAATCCCTTTAATACATAGATATTTATAAATTAAAACAACATTAGAGATAACTAATTCATTGAAATCCTTAACCTTGCCTTTAGAGTTATCTAAAAAAGTGATAGAGCCTCCATCACATATGTTATAAGTGGTGATATTTGATAGGTATCTAGTTATCAACTGATAACACTAGTTTTTAGTGTACTATTTGTCTTTATGGTTATTAATTTGTATATCTTAAAAAAAGATAAATTATGTAGAGATAAATTTTGGATCCCATACAATTTTGGGTCCAACTAGGTTAGCAATAAAATTATTTAAAACCCAAATGTATTTGAAATAATTTTTAAGGAAATATTGATGATAAATTATAAAAAATAAAATTTATAGAATATCAAAGATATTTAAGAAATATAAGAGAACATTCATTATCATAATGTCTACACAACCTGTACATAAAGCATGTAAAAGAATAAAATTTTCCATCAGAACTTTTAACAAAAGTAGTCTTGTAAAACTTATAAATATAAAGATTATAACCAAAACACATTTTATATTTATTAGTGATCATAATATATACCAAATTATCATATTTCTATTTTCTTTAAACAAATGTATATGAAATTTATTTTAAGCTAACAAATTCATTTTTAAGATTTTTATTCTCCTTTTGAAAAGAATCAAAATCATTATAAATCATACCTTTTGACCATGAAGTATAACTTCTCATTTCTTCCTTAAAATAATTATTATAGTTATTTAATTTATTAATTTATTTGATAATACTCTTATTTTATTATTTTAAATCATTATAAAACTCATGAACTCTTAGAAACATCTTTTTAAAGATTTTCATTTTCTTCACAAAACTCATCAAATTAATAACATTCATAGTCAGAATAATAACTAGAGATGGATCAATTTCACACCTCATTTGAATTTTCCACCATCAAACATAGGTTTAATAACTCTTTCCCATTTCTATATTCATAACTTTAATTGGATTATTCAGTGTAACTCCATCCAAAATGATAGGCATGTTTTATTTCCATATTATATTTCTTATCTTTCCATTATTATTTCAACTTTGGATAATCTCTATTCATTTGTCCTTTATTTGTAAATCCATAATAGGTTACATATGGTCTATATGTAGTTCCCTTATTTTCTTTTTGATAAATATTTTGATATATACTTATTCACCACTTGAATTTTTTTCTCCTCATACTGTTACAAATCCCTTTGCTTATATTTCTTATTTCTCATTGGTCACTTTCTTATACCCCATATTTAGAAGAGTTGGAAGAAAATTTTATATGAGATTTGAAAGAAATTAATTTCTTATTTAATTTATCTAATTATAAAACATTATTAAACTAAAGTTCCCATTATATAATTGATCCAATTATTTCATCCATTGTGTACTCTATGAAGTTATTATCTTTATTGATGGAAACCATATTTTTCTGTTGCTTCTTTGGTATTGATTGTATAACTCTTCCAATAAGAATGGTGTTCTATAAATTTAACTGATATCATTCATTCCATTTATCATACAGATGATTCATTGTAACATACGATTTACTGTCTCAAATTTACCCATTTTGAAATATTTTTATTTGGCTCGAACCATTCTATGTTTGGCTCTTATCATCTTATTTTATCCATGATATGTTACTTGAAAAATATGTTATATATCATTATCTATATTATAAAGAGATACATGACTAAAAACACTTATGTTAATATCATAGTTTAAAAAATACATAATATTATAATTCAAAAAATATTTAGTTATGTCTCTTCTTATAAGTGTATCAGGATGATAATAAAAAAAAATGAAGTTCTTACCATTTTTTTCATGAGATCAATACTCAATTGCTTCAAGCATACTTCCATTCAAGTTTTCCATTAACCATAATCATTTACATTAGAATGAGGTTATTTATGAGTAATATAACCATAATTATGATTTATTCCTACTATCATAGAGAGATAATCTTTATATGTAGACTTTAAGGTCTATGAATATGTTAGCACAAAAAATCATACAATTTAAAAAAGAAAAATAGATAAGAATCTAGAGGGATTATTAAATTCAAAAAAAAATTGTTATTGATAATAATTGTTAGGTATTAGGGAAAAGAAGTAGGGATAAAATATCATTA
This sequence comes from Viscum album, assembly GCA_963277665.1. NCBI lineage: Eukaryota > Viridiplantae > Streptophyta > Magnoliopsida > Santalales > Viscaceae > Viscum > Viscum album. Next base: position 2,138,920,690 of record OY728138.1, read on the forward strand.
AGAAGTTTCAAACTTGGATATTAATTGTTAGGTCAGAAAGTATGGAGGAATGTATAGAGGGGTGTGAATAGACCTTATAAAAAATTAAACTCGATAATATTGTCATAAAAGTTAATTAAAAAGGTGAATTATAAAAGACAAATTATAACATAAAATAAAATAAAGAACATAATAAATATTTATAATAGTTTAGTCTAAATCAGACCTACTCTACTCTTATATCTCTCTAATCTATAAGATATACATTGTGCATTATACTAATTTTTAATGGGAATCATAACCTGATTACAACCTAATTTTTATAGTGGAAGAATATACAAGACACAAAGATTTTTATGAGGTGTCACAACCCAATTAAAATACTAAATTTACACTATAGGAGTCACAACCTGAATAGTCCCAACTTTAGAATCCAGGAGTCACAACCATAAAAAAGAGAATGATTTTTCACAAAAAATTACAAACAAAAAGTGAAAACACAGGTGAGAGATGATAAGTAGTGTTATATACAAAACAAACCAGGATTAAACAAATATATAAACTAAATAATCATATGTAATATTTATTAAGTATTGGATCATCCTATCTTATCAAGGTAATATAATTCAAAGTAGTTTAGGAATAGTCTATCAGAGATTGTCAGAAATGGTAAACAATTTATACATGACAACTTGAAAGTTCATGGGGTATAATCACTTTTTGTAACACTCCAAGATGGTAAAGTATTTTTGTTTTAGAAAAAAAATAATATTTTTATATCTTTCTATATATTCAATTCCATGTTAATCTTACACTACACACAACATTGAGTTAGCTTGTGTTACACACAAGACTGAGTTTTACCACCTTTTAATGGAACACTTATTTTAAAACTAAAATTTGAAAATTTTATAAATTTTATTTGCCAAAATAAAATTCATTTTTTAATTTTTAATGTAAAAATTAGAATCGTTTTATTTTCCTATTTTTCTAAGTTTCATTTTTTGAAGAATAGTGAAAAGTACTACATTTTAACTGAGAACCGCAATTTCATCTAAGTTATTATTAATGTTAAATTATATTTTTAATTTGTTTTGAATTCATAATAGATAAATTATTTATCTATTAATCCAATTTTGGTCATTGAAAGAATTTTTATATTTAATTTAGATAGAAATACTTAATTAAATTTTGAAAAAATTCACTTTAAAAACCTTCTTTCTCGCCACGTTTGTGGGATTAGCTTTAAACTTAATTTTTTTCACTTATGTGAATTGAATTTGGAAAAATGAACATGAATGGTTGTAATAATTATAATGATAATTGTATAATAAGATCAACTTGTTTTTTTCCAAAAATATTATTGAAATTAATTAAAATTGATAATGGTGATTAAGGTAAAGTGAAGCTTAATAAGGGACTAAACCTTAAATTTAAAGGCCAAAATGACCTAGAAATTTTTCCAAATCCTTTTTCTACCTATAGTTTGACCATATAACCACTTGGTTTTAATTTTATGTGTCATTGGGATACTATTCCATTAAAGTGACCTATATAATAAGTAATGTAAATAAAAAGACAAAAAAGGTATATTTCTTACCTTTAACATTTATAAAGCTTTAGAGTGTGGAATAAGATGCATATTTTCAGTTATAAACATTATTTTGAAAGTTAAATGATTTTTTTATCATTTTAATTTAACTTTAATTTTTAATGGATTATATAAGTACATTAAATTATTAACAAACACAAACACATGTATTATTTAGTTAATAATTAAATTAGATAAATGATACTAAAAACATTAAAAGTAAAGAAAATTTAATAAATTGTTGTGTTACATTGTTTTTGTAGATCAATATACCATGTTAAACTGATTTTAACTTAATATATTTGAATTCCAATAATGTTTTGATATTTTAAAATTAAAATTAATTAAATAATGTTAAAATTGACATTAATGTTATTTTACAATATATTATATTTTATTAAACTATTTAAAATTAATAAAAAGTATATATTCATCCAAGTAAATTTTTAGTATTAATAAATATCATTCATGGTCCATTAATGTAAAAAATTATCTTTTATAATTAACATATTGACCTGTAGATAATAAAAACATTATTAGCATAGTCGAGGATAAAGTTGTGTTTTTACGCGTTACATGCACTTGTTTTAAAATTAATTTCCAAAAAATAAGGGATTTTTATTTTGTAAATTATAGATAATATTTATAATTTAGTAGGTTTAAATTTTATAATTATTACTACTTTAATTTAGTCTTAATGTTTTAATTACGTATGTTAGAAAAATAGTTACCTTAATGAAAAACCAAAATGAAAATTATAATGAAACTTAAAGAATAAAGAACAAAAATTATAAAAATGAACTTATTTTTATGTGGTATATATTTTTATAGACCATTAATTCGATTTAGTCGATTATTTTTCATTTTTTAAGTACATTAGGTAAGGGATAACTCCCAATAGTGTATACCTTTTGGTATTTACAAAAATCCAACTTATCCTCCAATATAAAAATCCATTCACTATTTCCTTTAATCACACCTCTTGAGCCACTATGGATCAATAAAAATATTAAAAATAATCTCCCAATATCACTCCTCTAAACCTAGAGTCCTCACATTTGGAATAAATCTAACCATGGAATCCCTTTGGTACAAATCAAAAGGAGTTACCCAAAAAAGAGGTAACATTATTCAACATGAATTTATGTTTTATTTCATTCTCAAACAATTAAATTATTATTACTACATGATTATATAATAACATAATTATAATAAATATATATAATTTTTTTTGTAAGTTTTCTACCTACACCTACACACCCATCCATCAAATGGGTAATGAACTTACAATTTGTGCATGGCTAACTACCGCCCCTTGAAACGATGTCAACTGATTTTTCCTTTATTACCATTCATGGTTGGGAATTATGATGGAAAATTGTTTCCATATGATATATATGATATTAATTATTTCTATATTCTTCTATAATTTTTATATAACACATACCTTTATACGTTCCATTTGGGGTAAATACGATAACTTCATTTGTGGACGTGTAGACAACCGCCTCCTCAAAGTGATGTGATACGTTCACACATTACATGGAATGTATTAAGGATGGTTTTAATTAAAAATATTCTACATAAATAAAATAGGTCTGTTTTTTATGACATAATAACCTTTATAGAAACATAATATATCATTTTCCTTGTTACCCTTTCACATACTAAAAAAATTAATAACATCGTTTATGGATGTGTAGAGTACAACCTCCTCAATGTGATGTGATTCCTTTTACATCACAACAATTATATATATAAGTATATATGATTACATCACATGGTATTTGTGATATATTTATCATTATTAAAATATATAATGTTACATATCTTCTTACCTTAATGATCATTGATAAATGGAATTGTTACTCATGTGTATGTACGAAAAACCATCTTCATAATTGTAATATTGGTTAATTTTTCATGGTTGGTTTTAAAAGTACAATTTATGTGTAAATTTGATAATTATTTCATTATTATTATTATTTATATTTTTATATAATGACCCCTTTGACCATATTTGATCTACAAAAGTTGTTTTTAACACATGAACTGAATTTAGTCAAAACACCTGACGTAAACTTAATTGTTTAAGTAGTTGTATAAACCATTATAATAAGTAAATTAAAATTAATAATAAATTTGAAAAATATTATAAAGAAATTAACTAATTAATATAAATTTATTTTTTAGGAAGATAAAGACAGCCCTGACAAGTTAGGCTCAAGGTAATGGATTTTTTCTCAATTCCATCTCACTGAGGCATATTGTAATGTTATACACCTAATTTTTTTTATATGGTGTATATACTACCATTTAAAATATTATATCATGAATCTAATTTTTCTCATGATATTATAAGTTACATTTAATTTTATTTCTTCATGGGTATTATGATTAAAATGTTTCAAAGTGGTATGAGACACTTTGTAATGTTTAAATATAATTTTCATCAAGAATGTTTTAATGATATTTAAATAGTATTTCCATTAATCAACGTCAACAACCCTTGTTGTTAAATATTCACTGATGATGAATTATTGATAAATCCATATTATTTATTCAATATCGATATTTTATGATAAGTCACATTGTTTATTAATTAAATCGATTATTCGATATATGAGGAATTCTTTATATATGCAATACATGGGTTGAGGATTGGTTAATGTAAGCCCCTTGATGCATCAGTAGTATCATGTGACAAAATTTGTTAGCAAAAAAACCTTTGAGTTTTTTTTTCAATAAGAATATAATGGTTTCTACCCACATTATTAAACCATATTATAAAAGATCTTGATCGTATAAGTTCATCTGTCAAATACATGACATCCAGTAATTAATAATTTTCTTCACTTCCATCATTATTATCTAGAGGATTTTCAATATGAGAAAATATAAAAATGCACTTTATTCTTAGTTTATTGATTAAATGGAATTTGTTTCAGTTATCTACCATTCTATATTGATTATTCCTTATCTAGTTTTTTAAATTGAAAGTGTGTTTAGTTATTTACCATTATATTATTGTTATTGATTCATGATTAATTATATAGTACTTACCCTTATAGTGTATTTTAGCTTACCCTTATTATGTTTCATTTCCCCATGTTATGAAGAGGAATCCTTTGAATGAGTTTCAAAGATACTTCTCTTTTACTTTTTTATGCAATATTTTCTATCCCGAATACAAAATGGGAACCATGTATGTAATCTAGTTTTACAAAACCACTAATTTGATCATTCATTCTAGTTTTATTCCTTGTAATCATGCTAATGTAATAAATTAATACACCATCTCCTGGATTCTGGTGTTGTGGTGTTACAGTTGGTATCAAAATAAGTATAGTAGAAACTTTTGAAACTAGATTTAGAAAATATAGAGTAGGAAACATAACCCTATGATATAATTTTAGGATAAGTTTAGAATAACAACCCAAAGAAACCATGTTTATGATAATGATATTATATATACATAAAATTTTCAATTTATGTTAATTATTTTGACAGTTTTGTTATTATACATTATGTTTCTTAATGATCTGATCTAACCTAGTGTATATCATCATTTAGAAATGGTTCCTAGTAGAAGGATTGTAAACCTCACCAATGCACATGATCCAAATATTAATAATGATCATTTCATTTATTATCTTAAGATTGTCTTTTAAAGGTAATTATTCACACAAACATTATCAACATATATAGACATATTATCATGTGATAATGATATTGAGAAAGAATTATATAAGTATTATGGATTCAAAGGGGAGCATGATAATTAGATGATAATTGGGAAAAATATGGATAAAGGTAATAAGGGAAAGAATTATTTTTTCACATGTAATAATTTTGAAAATAATCACCATGGTCCTTTCTTAAAAGGAATGTGAATTTGATACAAGTGTGGAGATAAATTATGTCATGCTTATTATTGCAAGGATAAGAAAAAGGTTTCTAATTTACAATGCTTCAACTATAAGGATATGGGACACTATAGAAATCAATGTATCATTTGTAAAAGGAATATACCCCAAAAGAGGCTAATGAATCATGTTCATGCTTTTTCTACTACCATAGATGAAGTGTAATGATTAATATGTCTATGTTTAAAATAAATAATTATTTAATTTTAGTATTTTATAAATTATGAACTAGTTATAAGAATTATTTAATATTTGAGGATTGTATTACAGTACTTTTTTGTTAAGGATTTGAGACTTTATGTCAAATGGTAATAAGAAAATTGATTCAATATAAAGTAAAATGTTTTGAAAAAAACATGGTTAAGGGAAATATAACCCTTAAGATGTTCCTAATTATGAGATAATGATATTGGAATAAATATGTGACTGATTTGGATAAAGTAAATTGGATAGTACTCACTACCTTGAAAATGATTAGTGGTTTGTTGAAAAAGTGGTTTATTCCATCATTGATGGAGTTTAAAATGATTTTGGAATTAATAAATATATCCTATAACATGTTTATTACTTAAGGAATGATAAATAATTCATATTTAAAATAATATTTTATGGTAATTCAAGTAATTACTATGTTTCAAGAGAATACATAATGAGGGTGTTCACATTTTTGGTATGTGATGATTATAGACGTACTTCATTTTGTTTGGATCAATAATATGTTTATTTTCGAAATTCAGCGACCCTATTTCTAAAACTATTGGATCATAACCCTTTGGAAAATTTGACCATTTTTGAAATGTTTTATGTTGATCTTTTAATTAATTTATAGATATGAATGTATTACATCACTATATTAAGCATCTTATGCTACGAGATGAAGAGGAAATAGTTCAAGGAGTAATTAAATGTAAAGAATATTTTTATAGAAACATATATTTTCTTATATTTTTAGACTATAAAATAATTTCTAAACTCTTTGAAAAGGGTCTTGAAACAAAAATTTTGTTATGTAATCATTATTTTTTATGATTTAAATGACCTTTTTCATAACATTATTTATGATCTTGTGGTCATAAATTTTCTATTGGGCATGTTCTCTATCAATTTGATAGTTTTATTTTTCTTCCATGTCTATGTTTTCACTAACCATATTATATTTGAAAGCCTAGTTTTGGTATGATCATCACTTTTTTACTTTCCCTATTCTTAATAAGATGTTTTTTAACTCTATTTATGATGTGGGTTACTTAAGCAACAATATTTTAAAATATCAAACCATATATTACTGAGATCAAGTTAAAATTATGAGGATGAAATTTAATTAATATGGGGAGAATGTAACACCCCAAAACTTTATAGTATTATCATTTTTTGAATAAAATTATTTTTTTATCTTTATTTATACACAACACCATGTTAATCTTATGTTACACAACACTAAGTTAGCTTGAGTTACATGAAAGAATGAGTTTTACCACCTTTTAATGGAACACCTATTTTAAAACTAAATTTTTACACTTTTATAAATTTTATTTTTCAAAATAAAATAAAATTTTCAATTTGTAATGTCAAAATTATCTTAGGATGAATTTTTGGTATTTTTTTGAGTAGTTTCATTTTTTGATTAACAGTGAAAAATAATTCATTTTAGTCGAAATCCATGATTTTTTATAAATATTTATTAATGATAAATTGTATTATATATTTTTTTTAAAGTCACAATAGATTAGTTATATATCTATTAATACAATTTATATCATTGGAATCATTTTTTATATTTAATTTAGATATAATGACTTAATGAATTTTTGCAAATTTTCACTTTAAAAACTTGCTTTCTCCCCATATATGAGAGATTATCATTAAACATAATTTTTCCACTTTAGTTAATTTAATTTGGAAACAAATATATGCATGGTTATAATCTGTATAAAATTTATATTATAATAATATCAAATTAGTATTTTACTAAAAATAGTAGTGAAAGTAATTAAAATTAATTGCAGTGATTACGGTATAATTAAGCTTAAAAAAGGACTAAACCTTAAATTTAAGGGACAAAATAACATTTACATTTGTAAAAAAAATCCATTGGATACCAATATTTAGACCATATCCTCTATTTTTTGTATTTTATGAGTTAGTGGGATATTATTCCATGAAATTGACCTATATAATAAGTCAAGTAAAGAAAAAGATAAAAAAAGGAACCCTCCTTACCTTTTACATTTTAAAAGATTTAGAGTATTCAAGAAGCTACATAGTTTCTCTTATAAACAATATTTTTGAAGTTAAATGACTTTTTTATAATTTTAATTTAACTTTAAATTTTTAGAGATGGTGTAGTAAATTTAAACGCTTAATAAATTATAACACATGAATTATTTTGTTAATAATTAAATAAGAAAAATGATACTAAAAACGTTAAAAGTAAAGAAAATTTATTGAATTATTGTGTTCCATTATTTTTTAGATGAATATATATTTTCAAAAATATTTTAATTTAATAGATCTTACTTCCAATAGTGTTTTGATATTTTTAAATTAAAATTAAATAAATAATATCAAAATTGACCTTAATGGTATTTTATAATAATTGATTTTTTTTAAATGATTTAAAATTAATAAAAAAATATCGTCTGAAAAGTGAATTTTAATTGTTAATAAATATCAAATATACTATATTAATGGACCAATTTATCTTTTACAATTAACCTATTGACTCATAGATAGAATAAACATTATTAGCATGGTTCGAGTTAAAGCATTGTTATTGCGCGTTACATGTGCTTGTTTTGAAATTAATTTCCAAAAAATATGGTATTTTTTATTTTTTAAATGATAGATAATATTTATAATTAAGTGGGTATAAATTTTACTATAATGATCAATTTAATTTATTTTTACCAGTTTAATTACACAGGTTATAAAACTAGTTACCTAAATCAAAAACCAAAATGAAAAATATATAGCAACTTAAGGACTAATGAAACAAATTATAAAAATGAAGTTATTTCTATGTGGTGGATATTTTGGTCACCCATAAATTCATATTAATCGATTATTTATCCATTTTAAAAGTACATGAGGTAATGGAGACCTCCCAATAGTGTATACCTTTTGGTATTTTCAAGAATTCCACTCCACCTACACTATAAAATGGAATTCCATCTTCCCATTCCTAACACCTATTAAGACACTTTATCTCACTCAAAATCAGAACAAATAATATCCCATAATACCTAACTTAAACCTATAGTTCTCACAATGGGAAGAAATCCAACCAAGGAATCCCTTTGGTGAGAACCAAAAGGAGTTACCTGAGAAAGAGGTAATAATATTCAATGTGTATGTCTGATTTAATTATTTATTAAGCCATTAAATTATTATTATTACATGATTATACAATAACATTAGTATCATAAATATACTAAAAAAATTATGTTAATGGTTTGACCTACACCTACAAACACTTCCATAAAATGGGTAACAAACTTACCATTCATGTTTGGCGAACTACCACCTTTCGAAATGATGTCGTTCATTTTTTTCCTTTACCACCTATATGGTTGGGAATTATGATGGGATAATTATTTATATATGGTATATATAATATTTATTATGTATTTATGCTTCAAAAAAATTTATATAAAATATCTCTTTATGTGTTCTATTTGGTGTATATACGATAAATTCGTTTGAGGATGTGTGGACTACTACCTCCTCAAAGCAATGTGATGCGTTCACACATTACATGAATTATATTAAGGATGTTTATAATTAAACAAATGTGACATAAATTAAATATATATTATATTAATTACTTAATTAAATTTCTATAAATATAATATATCAATTTCTTTATTACCCTTTTCACACACACAAAAACGGATAACATCGTTCGCTGACGTGTGGACTACCACCACCTCGGCACGATGTGATTTTTTTTAGATCACAAGAATTATATATGATTAAATAACAAGGTATTTTTGATATAATTATCATTATATAAATATATAATTTTACTTACCTTCTTTTTATAACGATCATTGAAAATGAAAAGGTTACTCATGTGTACATATGTCATACTGTCTTTATGATTGTAATGTTGGTTTATTTTTCATAACCATATTTCATGATTGGTTTTCAAAGTATAATTTATGTGTAAATATTATAATTATTTCATGATTATTTTTTTTATATGTTTACATAGTGACTCCTTTGACCATATTTTACAAACTGAAGTCATTTTTAACACATAAACCAAATTTGGTCAAAATATCTGATGTAAATTTAATTATTTAAATAGTTGTATAAAAAATTATATTAAGTAAAGAAAAAGTCATAATAAATTTTAAAAGGGTTTGAATCATGTAAATAATCAATATATGTTTATTAATCATGAAGATAAATACCCACATGACAAGTCATATGCAAGTTAAGGGATTTCGTTTTAATTTCATTTCGTTGAGGTAATTGTAATGTTACACACCTCCTTTCTTTTATATAGTGTATATACTAACCTTTGAAATGTTATATAATGAATATAATAATTCTCATTATATTATAAGTTTTATTTTTTTATTACTTAATGGGTATTATGATTCAAATTCTTCAAAGTGGTATAGGACACTTTGGAATGTTTAATGATTATTTTCTTTAAAAATGTTTTAATGATATTTAAATGGTATTTCCATTAATAAACATAAACAACCATTATTGTTACATATCCTATACTAAGTAATTATTGATAAATGTATATTATTTATTCAATATGGATATTTTATGATAAGGAACATTTTTCATTAATTAAATTGATTATTAGATATCTAACGAATGCTTTTGAAATGGAAGACATGGGTTTGGGACTGGTTAATATAAGTCCCTATATGCATATGTAGTCTCATAAGATGAAATAAATTGGATAAAAATCATTCAAGATTGTTTCTAAGCATAATAGATGGGTTTCCACCCACATACTTTAACCATATTGTGAAAGGTCTTGATGGTAGTGGTTCATGTTCCAGATATATGACATCTAGTAATTAAGAATTTCCTTCATTTTAAATATTATTATCTATATTATTTTCACTATGAAAAAAATATATGGATTCATTTCATTAATATTTTATTGATTAAATGGAATGTGTTTCAGTTATCTACCTTTCTATATTGATTATTCCTTATTTATTTGATTAAATAGAAAGTGTGTTCAATTATTTACCTTTCAAAATTGATTACTTTTATTTATTCATGATTACTTATGTTATACTTACCCTTAATATGAATTTTAGATCACCATTATTATGTTTCATTTTATAAGGTTATTAAGAGGAACCCTTTGAATGAGTTTAAAGGATGTTGGTATTTTACTTTTTTATGCAATATTTTCTATCCCCAATGTAAAATAGGTTCCATGTATGTAATATGGTGTTCCAAAACTGTTAAATTGTTCAATACTTCTAGTTTTGATTCCTTGTAATAATGTAAATGTAAAAATTTAACTCACCAACAGCAAGCATGTAGGGTCAGGGTGTTACAATTTTTATCACTTTATGTTGTACATAATCATATCAGTACTCAATCCCTTTATATAGAAAACTACACAAATAAAAAAATAAAGATAACACATGAAAATAATTAGAGTAATTCAAAATAATAATACTAACATAGTCAAAAAAATATATAAGAGATCAAACATATTTGAAAAATATTGAAGTAATTCAAACTAATTTAAAAAAACATGAGTCGAATAGATTAAATAAAATTTTCAATCTAATTACAAAACACCCAAGAAAATAATTTCATGGATATTATAATGATATTTAATGTAAATAAACCTTTATAAATTCATTCATAAAATATGAACACATTTATTATGAAATTTTTAATTTAAAAATACTTTTAAAAGTTTATAAACATGTAATATTAATTCTGGAACAATTAAATAAAAAAACATGTAATGTAAATTATATTTAAATACATTTTAACACATGGTATGTATTTCTATGGACTTTAATAATAAGACTAAAAATAATAATAATAACACATTTTTAAAAAATTAAAATAATTCTCATAGACTTATCAATATTTATTACTAATTTAGAAACACCTAAAACAATAAAAATGATTAAAATAGACTCTTAATAATTAAAACATTGAAATATAACAAAACCCAAGTTTGAAGATATTTTCATAAAAAAAATTAGAACCTAGATTTTGTTACAATGTAGAAGTCATGTATACCATAACTAATGGTGGAAATTTCATCACTGGTGGTATCAGATTTTATAATTGGTGGTAATAATGATTTTTTAAGAATAAACTTATGGTAATAAAATTTTTAACTGAATGTAGAATATATAATAAATTATAGAAGTATATTTCTGATATCATAAAAAACGGTTACTACCACAGAGAATAAAAACAGGGGATCGACTACCACTACTATTAATACTCTATCATATTGGTACCATTATTGTGCGATAGAAGCATGCTTCTACCAAGATGAGTCAACGCTTTCATGAGAGCCAAAATATAGAAGATACTTCTGGTGAGAGTGAATGATACTACTACTACCATTTAATAATTATTCAAAACTGTTACCACTATGATAATGAAGCATGTGCATGGAATGATGGTGAAGTGGGTCGCATGATACTGTGCCTACAACTAGACTTGTTACCATTACTATTGTAGAAGTTCTACCATTTAACATGTTTTTTATTCCATTACCAGTGAGGGGGGTTGATACTACCACTAAAAGTGCTACAAAACAAAGTTAGTGTACCAATATAGGTGCTACTGTCGATGGTAAGAGGTGTTAATGGTGGTCAAAATTACAACTACTGTTGTCGAAGGTTACTTTGCTGCTCCCATGGTGGAGTTGGATGGTCAAAATGCTACCAACGATTGTTTTTCAAGGATAGTCTCATGCTAGAAAAAAGAATGGAGAAGATGGTTTCATGAAAATAAAACCATACATGAATCTAATCATGAAGTCATACCACCATGAAGATCTACAACGGTCAAGCGATAAAGAGGATCCAGGCATGTAGTGATCAAGAAGATGAGCATATATATATGCATTTATCTACTATTTATAAATATGTATCAATATATATATATATAACCTTCTAAAAATGATTAAAAAGATATGATATTAAATTTTAATAAATATATATATATATATATAATATATACAGTATGATATTTAGAAAAAATTATTAGATTTCCTAAATCTTAATATAAAACATTAAATAATAAATATAATCATGCTAAAAAATAAAAACACATAAATATTAATCCAATAAATAATGTAATTTAATTTTAAAAATGGGATCACATTAAATATAACTAATTAAAACAACTAATGGAATGTGATATAAGTAGTTGTAATCAAACACATTATATAAAATAAAAAAAATTAAATAAAATAAATAAAAAATATAAAAAATTATTAATGAATATGTTAGTAAATTTAATAAAACAAAAAAAACATGAAAATAAGATTATATTTGGAACTTTGATTTTGATATAGCCTATACCCCCAGGAAGGTGAATATTGTGACAAATGATTTGAGAAGAATGTTTTTGGTCCAAGAAACTTGGGAATCAGTAGATGAGGGGATCTTGATGAGATTATTTGTAAATATGATTTTGGAATTATGAGAGGATAAATATAAGGTATTTTTAACTAGTTTATTAGTCACACCTTCTCTTATCGATCAGGTTAGGATAGATTAGTTATCTAACCCTGATTTTTAGTTGATTAGCATAGGTTTAAATGGTGGGGAGATCACAAGTGATTGATCTCGATCTCCTGACGGTTATCTCCTTTTCAAAAAGAATTTGTTTGTACCTTTTACCTTGACCTGGGAGGTGATTCATTAGGGGAATCATTCTAGTTAGGTTGTTCTACCCAAGGATATAAATTTTTTTATATCTTGTGAAGTAGGTATTGGTGGCCAAGGATGAGGTGATCAGTTGTCGGTATTGTTTCCCTATGTTTTACCTTTGAGAGAATAAAAACTAAGCATTAGAGACTGGTTAGGAAGTTACAACCTTTTTCCATTATAGTGTGTACGTGGGAAAAAATATCAATGGATTTTGTGATCTTCCAACCCCATACTATGAGTGGGAAATACTGTATTTAGGTTATTTTTAACTGTTTGATGAAATCAACCCATTTCCTTCCCATTAGGGGGTCAATGAAACTAGAAGATCTTGGGAACATGTATGTATGATTGGTTGGTAGGCTTCATGAAATTTCTTCAATGACAGCTTATTATCAGTATTTTCATTTTTATTCTTAGTTTTTAAAGGGACTATAGGAATATTTTGGAACCAAGATGAGGTTGATCACATCATACCACCTATAGATAGATGTTTAGTATAATCTAACCATACAGCCTTTGAAGGAGATGCTTCAGTCTTGTGTGATTGAGTTCAGGGGTTCATGGTAAAGGAAGTTACCATTGTATGAGTTTTATTACAACAATAGTTATCATGGCTTAGTTAGGACAACCCTATTTAAGGCTTCATATGGGAGGCCATGCCTGTCCCCATTGTGTTGGGATGAGGTCGCTAAGTTTTCCTTGCTTGTACTAAGTTTCATCAAAGAGATGATGGAGAAAGTGAAGTTGATTCATAAAAGGTTTTTGATAGCTCAGAGTCACCAGAAGTTGTAAACCAACTGAATTAATCTCCCATTAGAGTTTGAGGTTTGTGATAACAGAATTTCTTTTGGTATCTATTCAAATGGTAAACCATCTCTTGGTAAATTAGGGTATTTTGGCGCCGCATTATGTTGGGGAGTTCCAAATTTTAGAACATATAGGGAAGGTAACATATCAGTTGGAGTTGAAACCATGGATGAAATAGACCCAAAATGTCTTTTGTGTATTCTAGTTCAATAGATATCATCCAAAACCATCTCATCTGATAGTTTTCTAAGATTTTGAGGTGGATCTTATGTAAACATTTTTGAATAGCCTATTCATATCTTGGTTTATAAAAAAAATGTACTCCATGGAAAATAAAGCTCATTATTCTGTGTTCTTCGGTACTGTGTTGGTTATAGCCATGAGACTTAAGATCATGAAGCCTTGGAGAGGGATCAGTGGCCTCACCTATTTTATTTCAAGGATATGTGGGGATTTATTGGGGGTAGAAAGTGTCATGGTGGTGAGTTTTTTTACACCTATTGGGTCAATGATATGTCTTTTCTTGATTTTCTATTTACTTAGTTTTTATTGAGTTCACATGTGTTGTGGGTTATGAATTTTATTTTGGGGGGTAAAATACCCTTGTGTATAGTTAGTGCATAGTTTGTATAACCTTGTGAATAGTCATGTGAGAGTTAGATTTTGGGGATAATTTTATTTTGCATGGTTTGGTAACAATTTTTATAATCATCCGAGTTCTACTAGAATCCATGAATTATTGATTTTTTAGTGATAGGAGATGTTGCGATGTTTTCACATGGTTTTCCAAAATATTCATACTATCCATGTCATTAAAAGTTTGAGAAATGACCAAAGTTCACCTGATGGATCTATGTTCCCTTGGAATCATTTTCCCCCCACATGTGTGCAGCCCTTTCCCTTAGAATTGGAGCTTATCCCTTATCATTTTGGGTGAATTATCCTTGATCCCATTGTGTTTTGTCTTGAGTTAATCCTAATTCCTCATTATTTTTCCTTCATTTCCTCAATTCTACCTTTTTCATCCTTTTTCATGGATGTTTGGAACACTATATTTCTATTTGTATGAATATAGTGTCGTTAATGGGGTGTTTTCTTTTATATGGGTTTTAGGTTTTTATTAATTATCTTCATTGATTTTAGTAACTTACATCATTGATAACATGATTCGGTTTGTTTTCTAGGTAGGTGTCTTTATTCAAGGGTTATTTCCATTTCCATCCTCTGATTTTTTATCTCCTTTTGTTTTAATTTATAAATATTAATTTTAATTGATTTGGGATTTATTTATAATCATATTTGATGTGATTTGTTATTGGTGTTCTCAATTTTATGGTTTATTTTTGGTTTTCAAAGGGATTTGGCTTTAATGTACTCCAAGTGTTTTTGAAAATGGTTCAAGTAAATTTTATGGATATATAAAGGGGTTTATGAAATTTTTTTACCTTGAGGAATGTGTTTTATCAAAATGGGAATCTTAGTTATTAAATTTCATTTGAATTATCTTTTATTAATGGAACATTTTGATGTGGATATGTTTGAACTTGAGTAGCACATGGGGAACCTTAGGTGTGTGTGAGTGTTTGACTTAGAAAAATGGTTTTTTTTTCAAGGGATCAAGTAATCCTTTGGTATAAAGACTAATTAAGATTATAAAGTGTTTTCCAAGGGAACAAGTGAGACTTTGGGAGAGAGATTGGGTGAGATTCCAAAATTTGGACTAAGGGACTGGGGGAGCTCTGAGAAGTTTTGTCCCAAGGAAGACCAAGTGATCTTCCAACTTGTTATACTTTCTTATCCATTTAAAAAAATTGTTTCAATCTAAGTCACAATATATCCTTACGGTTAGTTCCTATGTTGTTTATTTCTTATGACCTGTATATTTTTATGATTCAATGCATTGTGTTAGTTCCTTCTTTGGTGCCTTATTTTTCTGAGATACCTTATATTATGCCCAACTCCATTTATTTGGTTATATGATAATTTTTATTATTATGATCACATTATTTAAATACATGGCTATTTTGTTCATGTTATATTGTGCATATTGTTTCTTTATTTGTGCTTTGATTGTTTTTTCTAAAACATGTTTTTTTAGAAAACCCAAATTGATTTCTAAAGGGAAAATCATTTCAAGTGAACTAGTTTTAATATTGAACTTGGTTTTGAAAATGATTTTTAGTCAGATTGTTGGTTGATTTGTTAAAATACATATATAGATTCATGGGGGTATCCCACTAGTAATTTTTCCTCAATCCCTTAAAATTTCTTTGGTCATATACATACTTTATTTTTCAATACATAGGTAAAGGAAATGCCAAAATTATTTATGGTGGATCTTCTTGATTACCACCATCTATGGTTGTTATATTGGAGGATATGTGATATAATGGGGTACATATCATGAAATGTTGTTTTGAGATTTTAGTTTATTTAGGATATTATATATTAATCATTTGGTTCAGGATGTATATTTTCAATTTTAAGCTTTGAGTAATGTATATCAAGTATATTCTATGTATATGATTTGTTTTATATAGTTCCATGATGATTTTTATGATATTTGTTATTTGCTATTGTTTTTTACTCTATTTTATGTTTACTTTTTTGTTCATGTTATTTAGTTGGTGTGGTATTCCAATTCATGGATGGTCTATGATGGTTTTTCAAGGGATAAAGTTTTCTCAAAAGGTTATTTGAGATACCCTGATGCTTGTTGCTAGCCATTGGTGATTAGGAATGTGCTTTGGTCCATGTGAAGTACCAGCTCAGTGATGGATCTGGTTAACCTGGGATGGTTTGTTACATTATTTCATTATGATCCTCCTTTTTAAGGATTTATCTAAAAGTATAGATATATGATTATGATACCATTAATCTATAATGTAATCTTTTATCAGATGAGTGAAATGTTATATATTCACTAGATAAGGTCTTTTATTAAATGTGTTCACACTAAAATGTTTCTCACTTTTAAACCATCATATACATTAGTGGTCTAAGATCCATATTTCATTAATAAATGTCTCTTATTTCATATTTCTATCACCAATTATTTATTTTAGAAGGTTTTCATGAAAATAATATCATATATAAACCTTCAATTGTTTAGCAGACAATTATTTGTCCAATCCGTCAAACGGATAAAGTCAAACCAATTCCTCTAATAACCTAATCTTGTTTGGGTATCCCAGTTAAGTGTAACCAGAAGAAAAAAACTAAGAGTTGTAATATAATCATATTAGGGTCACCCATTACTTTTTTACCTTACACAAGATAATCCAAGGGCATCCAGATTTGGAAAGACATACCCGGTTGGATAATCGAGGTCTTGATAAGTGTTTACTTTAGAAGAAATATAACACTTAGTAATTTTTTATGGGGATTTAATCTCACCATCTTATCTCATGTATTCTCTATACAAGTATTCATAATTATAATGTAGTATAGAATCCTATTCATTTCGCCAAATCAATATGTTCAAACCATATTAATGTGTAACTCTTTATGTAACTCATAACTTGTGTTACTAGCCTGGATTAAAATCTAACTATATTCATACATATCCAAATTCATCTCATTTATAAGTTACCTGAAACCCTTTTCATATAAAGGATTGGAATCCAATAAAAAATTATCCCCACAAAAATAATATTGGATCAATAAATAGCCAACTCACACTTTTCTAAATAAGTAATAAGCATCCTGGGCAGTGAGCAGTCTGACCCAAAGTCTCTCTACCCAACGATAATTTATTAAAGAGATACATAAATTACATTATAGCATTAACACGTAATTTTTAAAAACTATAATTATCCTCTTAATTCATGTTTATAACCTAATACATGCTAAATTCATGGTCAAATAAAACTAAATCAGTTATAATACCAAACATGTAACTTCTTGTATGTATGAATGACAAATTATTGAAATAACTTAACACTTTAAAATAAATCATACACATATTCATAATATAAAAAATATAATTATTAAAAAATTTGGGCATATTCTAAGAAAATTTATTTTTCATATATTTAAACATTAGATAAAGTATATATAAACAATTCATAAATCAATAAATTATAAACACCTTAAAATATGCACTATGTACATTCCATAAAAAATAATTATAAATAGTTTATGTTTATATCTAATATTAAATCCTTCATATTATTCTTTTATATGTAATTTTACTGAGATATATGAAATTAAATAAAATATGAACAATTTTTAAATTCCATTTCAAATATGTATACAAATAACATAATCTAAATATAAAAAATATAATATTATTTAAACCCTGATCATATCAATTATAAAAACTCCTTTAGATAAGTTTTAAATAATTTCTCAAATAATATTTTTTGATTATAACAATTCAAATTATTTAATTATGAATAATTAATAATTTTTAATATAAACGCTTTAATATTTTTCCCTTGTTTCGGAATTTACAAATATTTTATAAATTACTCTTGTAATTTCCATGAAAACAATTTATATCCAAATTATAATTTATTTTCTATAACTTGTGAAATTTATTTGTAATATGAACAATTAAAATTATGGAATATTTATTTATTAATTGTTTCATACACATTTAATAACTAATTATAAATATTTTATAATAAATTAATTTAAAAAATTATAAATTAAATTAATATCACAATTTGAATTTTGCAATAAATTATAAACTGTTAATCGACTATTTAATTCAATTAAAAATTTAAATTTTTAGAAAAACAAATTTTTTTTATATCGTATTTTAGTATATATATTATATTTTAAAAGGTGATTGTTAGGTTGTGGCACATAAAACCCTCAAATATATCAGTCATATTTGATTATTGAAAACATGACTTATAATTTGTGACAACCTGCATAATATTAAACCAGTAGTTCTCAACAATCGTGGCTTACGACATGCCTCTTATGTAAGACAAACCTAGTGGTGCAGAAGAAATCATAGATTACTGTAATGAATTAGGCTTCTCATACATAGAAATTACATATTTTTAAATGAATATTCATCACATTACACAAACATATTCCTGATGATCATAAGATTATAGTTCATTTCGAGACTAAACACAAAATATTCTTATTTCTTGAAAGATATTCATTATATCTTATAAAGATCTTTCCACATAGTGATCTTTATAGACATTCCTTACTTAAAACCTTCCTTCATAGCATATGAGAGATGAAACATTAGAAAGGGTTATCTCATATGCCTAGTAAGGATAACAAGATAGATATCAATATAACATGAGCATATGGGTATGAGAACATGATAATAAAATTTGAAAACTATACCTTGCATATCATAGATCATAAACATGAGTCATAGAATAAAATTGGTAGTTCATAATACAAAAATCATAATGGGATCAAATAAAATGATCCATTATAGCATAAAAATTTTATAATACATATATTTGTGGTATATACATAAGCGTAAAAAATTATATATCGATACTGTCTACCAAGACATTCATAACATGTTTTACTTTGGATATTCACTCATGTACCTACTTTAAGATTGATATAGCCTCTCATGTAACTCTTATTTTGTAATTGGTATAACCTCTAATGTGACATATTATTTTGATCTTGGGATAACCTTCTATTTACCCTCTTATTTTGAGCTTTGAATAACCTCCTGCGTACCCTCTTCTATTAGGCTTGGGATAACCTCTAGTGTACCCTTTAAGTTTGTATAACATCAATCATTACCCTATGAATTGGATAGAGATATAGGTCTCAACCATCACATAATCCATACATTTTTGTTCCACAATATCATAAAACATTCATCATATTAGAATCCCTCAAAAGATTTGGTTTTCGTAAAACATTTCATCATAGCATAACCCAGGGAAAATAAACAGGTTTCATAATCATTTCATCATAACATAACCCGTGGAAAATATATGGGTTTCATAAACATATTTCCATTATAAACATAGAACATTTATAGAAAGAAAAAGAGCAGTACCCTTGGATCATATTCCCATTGAAGTATAAGTAAAATCAAATTATGTTATCATAGATAGAAAATTATTTTGAAAGAAAAATGACATGGAATATTTCTTGATGAAAATATTTTTTCCTCATTGAAAAAAAAACTTTTTAAAAAATAAAAAAAATTCAAAATATTTTTTCTTTTGAAAATAGATTTTTATTATTTTAAATTAATATTGAAAAAATTAAGAGTTCATCATAGAAGAAAATACCATTCAAGTCGTATGGGTTAAAACAAATATTCCTTTCACATTTTTGGTAAAATCCTAATGGGAATAGTTTTTGAAAATTATAGGAATATTAATTTTTTTTAAAATAATAAAATGGTTAGAAATTTCTTTGATAAATCCTTTTCAGAAATTTAATATATTTTAGAAAACATTTTTATAAAACATGGATATCGAATAAAAATGGTTTTCAACTGAAGAGAGAAATAAAGTTGGTTTACTTTTAAAAAAATAATTTTTGAATCTTGAGTACATAAAGAGAGTAAAATGAAGAGAAAGCATTTATTTTCATCACAAAAAATATTAGAATAAAATTAATTAGTTTCATGATGCATGGATCAAAATATTTTATCATAGGAAGCATAAACATAAACAATAATGATAAATGATGAGATTGTACCATAAAACCATTAAGAATTTGGTCATATTGAATCATAATCCTCAGGAAATAATAAAATTAAATGAAACATAAATATCATGATAATGAATAAATTTATGATATTAAATTTCAAAGGTTCTATATATATACTTCATAAAATAATATAGGTGCATAATATAACATATGCCTCAAAGATGGAAAATTGAGGCAAAAATATCTAACTGATTTAGTAATATTTTAATTCATAAAACCAAATAAATAATAACATCAAATGAAATATTAAATATCATTAAAAATTATATTAATTATATAACAAGTCATAGGGGTAGTATATATACCACACAAAATAAACGACTGGTGATTTTTCATATGTCTCCCAGAAATAAAAGAGAGACTATAAATCCCTTACCGTAACTCTCAATTTATTTTATAAACACTCAAAACTCAGGTATAATAAATATATGTTTATTATAAATATATTAAATAACTATACATATATATTACCATATATGGTTTACTTATGGAATTTTATTACCTATTAATTAAGAATTCCAAGTTAAAATCCCGTTTGAGGTAATAACTGCTTTAGTTTTCATGTATGTTTTGAATTGGTATTTTCGTTCCTTTTAATTTCATCATGGTTAAATAATATAAATAATTTTAAACATTATATAAATATATAAATTATTCAGTATATACTAATTTGTATCAATCCATAAATTTTAGAGATAGAAAATAAAATACACCATTTATGGAGATGATAGGCCATACGTACACATGAAATATGTTTCTGTTTTCTTGAAAGATTGAAAAAAAGAATGTTAAATATAATATTTCCATTAAATAATAATTATGATTTCATATATAGAATTTATATTTATTAAATTTACCCTTAAAAACTTCAATGTAAATTATAATCTAAAATGAATCACATCACTTCGCGAGGTGGTAGTTTGTTGTACACCTGAATGGAATTATCATATCCCCGTGAAATTGAAAGTTAGAAGGTATATATAATTAAATAATTTAATAATAATATTAATTTCATAAATATCATATAAATATTTTAAATTAATCATTATTTAAATCCTTTAAAAGGTGTTATAGAAAACAAACTATATTGATTCATGAGGTGGTAGTCTGCCATACACACGATCGATGGATTTTTTTTTATTTGATGGAAGTGGAGATGGATATTAGTTATTAAATTAACATAATGATATCTCAGTATATATTAGATACTTTTCTATTATATTTTAAGTTTTAATACATCATTTAAGTTTTAAAATGAATAAACAAAAAGAATGAGCTTAGTGAATATAATTACCTTGTCTTAGAAGCACCTACTTTGGATCTCTTATTAAGGACCATAAAGTTGGTATTTTGGGAGGAAAAGAAGATATAGAACATGGATAAGGATTTTTAAGAGGACATTTGACATTTTTTTTCAGAAATACATGGATTGATAGGTGTGAATAAGTGAAGGGTGGTGGTGGAATTTTATAAGTGGGGGAAATGAACCCACTTAGAAACTACATGGAAATTTCCAAAACAAATCTAACATAATAAAGTCATTGTCAAGAAAAAAGCATCCAAATAAAATATATATTAGAACATAGGAAGGGTAATATTGAAGTGTGGCCATAAAATAGGAATCTTGGAAGTTTTATAGTAATTATAATCCTTATCTTCTTAGTTTAACCCATAGTAAACCCATTTTTACCGTAACTATTATATTTAAGTTTTTACTATTTTCACTATTCATTATGGTGAAAATTATTTTGAACTTATTAGATAATATTAATTATTATTATTAAAAATATGTAATACATTTTTCCAAATTCTATTCACATAATTTTGGGAAAAATAATTTAAAATTAAATCCGTAAATGTGATGGGAAAGCGGTTTCCAAATAGAAAATGTTCAAATTTTTAAAAAGTTTTTAAATAAAAAATTAAATATTAAAATCAATCTAATGGAATAAATTAGATAAATAGATATAAAATTTAATTAATGTTACTTTTAAAACCATATTTAATCAATTGTTATGTTTTTAAATTCTTTAAAATAAATGACAATTTTTAATAAAAACCAATATTTTTCACTATTCATCGAAATATTTATCTTTTTCAAGAAATTTGTCAAAAATTCACACCAATATAATTTTGAAATTATTATTTTTCAAAAAAAAATATTTTTTAAAATAAATTTTCTAAAATTATAAAAAAAACAATTATTTTAAAATATGTTTTCCAAAGGTGACAAAACTACTTTTTAAAAAAATACAGTTTTAAGCGTAAAATTGGATTTATTCTTATCTATTGCCTAGAAAACACATAATATGAATGCTTAATATTTTATTGAACATACAATATAAAAAATTATTTGAATTTTTTAACGAAAATTTATTTTGTTAATTTATTCATGTAAAACACATGTGTGCACATACAAATAATTTTTCAGAAAAATATTTCCTTTATTTTCAAATTTTTTATTTTCATTCATAATAAATTGGTCACTAAATAATTCATTATATATACATTTGTAAACCATATTTTCATAATTTTAGTAAATATTATTCATATCTTCCATCTCAATGGCTATGTTAAAACTATTATATTAAATAATAATATTTCTAAAGTATGCTATGTTTTGTTTAAACACGGTGTTGTGTGTAATAAAAGCTACACTCAGTGTTGCATGTAATGGAAGATAAAATCAGTGTTTCGTGTACTTAAATATAAAATCATTGTTTCATATAATTAAAATTTTCAAAGAGATGAAATTTATTTGAAAAAAATCACAAAATCTCAGGGTCATACATTCAATCCCCCTAAAAATGAATTTCTCCCTTGAAATTAGTCACTTTGTTAGCAAAAACTGAGGATACTTGTGCCTCATTACATCCATAGGTTCCCACATAAGTTCCAAAATATGGTTTTTTAACCACAAAACATTGAGTAGGTGAGTGTTATTATTTTATATCAATTTCTCTGTTTGACCCAAAATATCAACTGATTATTCCCTATATGCAATATCATGCTCCAGTAGTGTGACCTTTGAGTCAAGTAAATGTGATAGATTAGTTATTTAATTTCTAAATAGATATACATGTAACACATTGTGAACCTTATATAGGTTTTTTGGAAGCTCTAATAGATAAAATACGTTCCCAATATGATTAGGAATCTCAAAGGGACCAATATACATATGAATTAGTTTTCCCTTCTTTCGTCCATGGATAAATTCATAGAAAAACCTTCTCAATAATTTCATATTATAGATCATGTCAATGATTATAAATATAACATTTCTATCAAATTTGTGATGAACATATGTGTTTTTGAATGTCACTAACCTTCTTTATCATTTCATCAGCAATCCCATTTCCCAATATCATTATTTCTACAACTTTATTCCATTATGTTGTAGTTTGACAGGTCTTTTCATAAGGGATTCATAATGAGTCATCTGAATGCTCGAGTGAAATATATTTTTTTAAGAAAACTCAACTAAAGGAATTTTTTTGTCCCAAACACCTTTTAAATTAAAATAAAAATATTTTATCATATTTTCTTGGGTTTGAATTTTTCTCTTAGAAATTCCATCTTTCTATGGATGATACAGTGTTGAAACATAGCACTATATCAAGATCTTACTAAAGACTTTGCCAAATATTTGAGGTAAACTTG
Organism: Viscum album; assembly: GCA_963277665.1. Classification (NCBI taxonomy): domain Eukaryota; kingdom Viridiplantae; phylum Streptophyta; class Magnoliopsida; order Santalales; family Viscaceae; genus Viscum; species Viscum album. The sequence continues at coordinate 2,138,945,214 of OY728138.1, forward strand.
AGATCCTGATCAGATATAATTGAATTTGGTACTACATGTAACTTTACCACATATTTAATGCATATTCTGGAATATATATCCAAAGATAGATATTATATTATATCAATGAAGTGCTCTGAATTCATAGGGTGGTAAACTACAACCCATATTTCCTCAACATCAAAAAATAAGATAAAGCCTAAAAGATACTAGTATCTTTAATCATATTCTCTAAAATTGTAATAGCATTCCTCTTAAAATAACATTTTCACAAAAAAATTTAATAAACCAAGGGGTTATATTACATTAAATATCACTTAAAATATCCTTAAACATAATAAAATCCCATCAAATGAAAACAAAAAAGGGGTTTCAATGGAAATGAAATTATGATCAACATTAAACTCATAAAAACATGATGGTATATATAAATCTTAAGTTAATATTACATAGATAGAAATACACTTCCAAAATTTAAGTTACCCTTTATTCCTTATATAATCTCTTATATTATACAAAAAAAATTCATTAGAATCTAGGGTTTATATTTGTACCGATAGAATATTGAATGTGATTTATTTTATTCTAGAATCCATATAGAGGGGGATAATCACATGAAATTTCACTAAAGTGTGAACAATAATATTTTCATTGGGATCATTCATACAAAATAAAACATGAAATTCCCAATTAAGGATAGATTATAAGTGTTACCTAATTATCATGATTCAGTTCATCCATCGGGGTTGAATAATCCTTCCCTTTATCCCTTTTATTTAGTTACTTTTATGGATTATCATCCACAATAGACCTTGTATTTGGGAACTGATTATCCTAATGGTAAAAAGTCATTGCACTTGAAATAATAGATCGTGCTTGGTTTATTCTTTTGATATATCACTCCAACCATTACACTGATTGTCCTCTTCACATAACTTATAAATTCTTTTTATTTATTTATAGTCTTATCACACTTGAAACACTCTCTTATTCCTTTAAATAATTCACATGAGTGCTTTTTACCACATTTATGGAATATTGGTAGCTAAAATTTCTTTCTTCCATGTAATTTATTCATGTTATCTTGAGGCTTAATCTTCCTTTTCTTATCAAAATCATGGGAATGGTTTGAATATCTGATTTCTATTTCAACCTTCAGTTCACATCTAATGACTTAATTGTAGCTACTAAAGTCTCTTGTAGACAATTCCTTTCTAATAATTAGTCTTGATCCTTTAAATAATCGATCAATTCTTCTTTCTATAATTATGATCAAACCAGAATCATACTATGTAAATCTTGTAAAATTAGCTTCATAGGTACCATAAATTCATAATCCTTATGTTTGAGCTCAACAAATTCCTACTCAAACCTTGATTTTAGAATATTATGGATGTAATTACTGAAAAAATATCCTCTTAAACTCATCCCATTACATAGATTCAATTAACTCATCTTGAATTGTATTCTTAATATGGTTCCCCCATTGATTTACTAATCCTTCCAAATTATAGATAATAAAAAGGAATTTTTCATGTTTCTAACACTAGATAATTGAAATATCTTTTCAGTGTTACTGATCAATTTCTCAGCAACTAATGGATCAACAAAACCAACAAAATAATGTTGTTATTTACTCATAATTTACTCAAAATAACATTATTACCTTATTTTATCTTTTGGAATTTCATCATGATTCATGGATTGAAAAAAAATTGTGTGATAATATAAACAATATTTTTTCATTCCATCTCCCATAATGTTAATTTTCCTAGAAGGATAATAATTGCATCTTCCATTGTATTCAACATTAACATGAATACTTTGGGTTCTATCCATATAATTAAAATATAATTAATATTTTGAGAAACAATAATCATATTAAAAAACAGTATTATCCTGAAAAATCATTTATTATATTTCTAAATCATGACACCTTCTTTTCAGTCTATGAAACCTAGGGCTTAACGTATGTAATTCATGGTCATTATTCAAATCCTTCATGGTGATTCATATAGCATTTGTGAATTTCCAAAACATATACCCTAGGAGTATCAAAATAGGTGTATAATAAGAACTAAGTGATGATCAAGGCTCATTCAATGCATCTTTTTGGAGTTATTACCCTGAGGTACCTCTATATTAGATCCACATTCACTTAGATTATCCAAACATGAATTTAATTTCTTAGAAACCAATTTCTCTATACTTTACCAAAATTACAATATATTTTCTTATAATTTGACTCATCATTAGACTTGATGTATCCCTATAAATATCCTTAGAAATTCCCCTATGGATCTCGCTAATGTTTTCTCATCCTAGTTTCCAAAGGTTAATTAAATATTTTTTCTAATACCAATTTTAAAGAAATGTTATTCTCATATATATATATTACATATTTTTAGCTTAATATTCAGTAAATTACACAAATTCACACTTGAGGATCATAAAGGTATAGTGACTTTGGAGACTAGATATAAAATCTTCTTATTTCTTGAAAGAACTTCAACATCTCCCATAAAAATATTTTCACATAGTACTCTTTATAGACATACCCTACTTAAAAACATTCTTCATAACCTAGAAACAATAGACATGATAAAGGGTGATCTTGGATTCTCAATAAGGTAAAAAAAGGAGGTATCAATATGACATGAGAATATGGGTATTATAAAATAAGAATAAAATTTAAAAACCATACCCAGCATATTATAGATCATAAACATGAGTCATGGAATTAATCTTGGTAGTCTATAAGACATTAATCATAATGTGATCAAAGAACATGAGCCATGAGAGCATAATAATTTCATAATAAATATATTTGTAGTATACACATAAGCATAGAAAGTATTATGTCAATATTATCTTCCAAGTAATTCAAAATATTTTAGGCTTGGGCTAATCACTCGTGTACCTACTTCGAGCCTGGGATAACCTCCTGTTTACCCTCTTTTTTTGGGCTTGGGATAACCTCCTATGTAACCTCTTATTTAAGGATTGGGTAAACCTTTTTTACCCTCTTATTTCAAGAATGGGATAACCTATCATGTAACTTCTTGTTTCAGATTTAGGATAACCTCATGTGTACCCTTTAAACTCATATAACATTAATCATTACCCAATGAATTAGAGGGAGATATAGTTACCCCCATAACATAATCCATATATTTTTATTCCAAAATATCATAGAACAATCATCATATCATAACCCATGAAAGTAAATGGTTTCATAAAATATTTCACCATAGCATAATCTGTGAAAAAGAATTGTGTTTCACAATCATTTCATCATTTCATCATAACATAATACAAGGAAAAGATATTGGTTTCATAAAAATCTTGTTATAATAAGAATAAAACATTTAGGGAAAGAATAAAAATGGTATCTTGGGATCATATCCCTAGTAAATCATAAGTAACATCAATGGATGTCATTGTAGATTGAAAATGATTTTGAAAGTAAAATCACTTAGAACATTTCTTAAAGAAAATAATCTTAAAACATTGAAAATTAATTTTTAAAACATAAAAAATTTTCAAACAAAATTAATTGAAAATAAAATTTTAATTTTATAAAGTAATATTTAAAACATTGAGTGGTAATTATATTGGAAAATATTATTCATTCCGTAAGGGTTAAAACAAAGATTCATTTCACATTTTTGATAAAATTCTAGAAGACTTTGTTTTTTAAAATGACATGAATATTCCTTTTAAAAAAGTTTTTAAAAATACTAATATGGGTAAAAAAGTATTTAAAAATTTATTTTTATAATTTTAAAAAAATTTAAAACATTTTTATAAAACATTTATATGGAATAAAAAGTGTTTTCAACAAAAGATAGAAATAAAGAAAGTTTATTTATAAAGATTCTTTTGAATCTTGAGTAAATAAAGAGAGTAAAATGATTATAAATTTTTATTATCATTACATAACTATAGGAGAATAAAATTCATGATTTTCTTGAGAGATTGATAATAATATTTTATCATCTAAATCATAAACATAAACAATCCTGATAAAATATGAGATTCTACCATAAAACCTTTAACACTTTGGTAACACTAAATCATAATCCCCATGAAACAATAAAATTTAAATAAACTTAAAATATTATGAGAATAAATAATTAACAATATTAAATTTCTAAGGGGATTTATATACACCTCATAAAATATGATAGTTGTATAACATAACATATGTCTCGAATAAGGGAAATTGAGACAACAATCCATTATCTCTTTAATGATATTTTGAATCATAATACCCTATAAATAATAACATAAAATAAAACATTAAATATCCTTAAAATACTTATATTCATGATATAACATTTTAAAGGGTCATTATATACACCACACAAAAGAAACGAGTGGTGATTTTGGATACGTCTCCCAGAAATAAAAGAGAGACTAGAAATCCCTTACCTTAAGTCTCATATTCTTTCATACATATTAAAAAATATTGTATATTAAATATAAGTTTATTATAAATATATTAATGAACCATAAATATATATATATATATATATATATATATATATAATACCATATATGGTTTACTTATGACCTTTTATTACCTATTTATTAACAATTCCCAGTTAAAATCATTTTCAGGTAATAACTGCTTTGTTTTTCATGTATGTTTTGATTTAGTATTTTTGGTCATTTTAATTTCATTATAGTTCCATAATATACATAATTATAAATATGATATAAATATAATACATATTCATTATATATTTATTTATATAAATCCATAAAATATAGATATAGAAACTGAAATAGCATGTTCATGGAGATGGTAGGCCATACGTACGCATGAACGTTGTTTCCATTTTATCAACAGATGGATGAAAGGAAAAGAAAATATTATATTACCATTTAATATTTACTATGATGAAATATATTTCATGTATATTAATTAAATTTACCCTTACTAACTTCCATTCAAATCATAATAGAAAATGAATCATATTGATTCGTGAGACGGTAGTCCGCCGTACACATGAGAGATGGTATTGTATCCCCAATGGAATGGTTAATAAAAAGGTATATGTGATATAATAATTAAAAAATAATATTAATTTCATAAATATAATATAAATATATTAAATCCATCAGTTTATCTAGCCTTTAAATGTGGTGATGGAAAATAAAATACATCAGTTCGTGAGGCGGTAGTCCACCGTACACACGATCAACAGTTTTGTTTTCCATGAGATGAATGTAGAGATGGATATAGTTTATTAAATTTAAATAATAACATATAAGTATATATAATATACTGTTTTTATCATATTTTATTTTTTAATCCATAATTGAAGGTGAAAAAATACGAAATAAAAAGAATGATCTTAGTGAAGACAATTACCTTTTCTTAGAAAAACCTCCTTTAGATCTCTTATTAAGGACCCAAGTGTTGGTATTTTAGAAGGAACATAAGATATATAACATGGATAAGGATTTTGAGATTTTATTTTTTTTGGGTATTCCCAAACAAGATGTCTTAAGTGGTATGAATACGTAAAGGGTGTTAGTGGCCTTTTATAAGTGGGAGAAAGTAACCCACTTGGAAACTACATTAAAAAGATCCCAAAATAATAAATAAATTATCAAGAAAAAAGCTTCCAAATGACCATATATTGAATATTTGGATTTATAGTATTTATATATGATCATAAAATATGAATTTTACAAGTTTTATAGTCATTTTAACCCATATTTTCTTAGTTTAACCCCCACCCTTATAAGCACATTTTAACCTTTATTGTGGTAATAATTTTTTTACTCTTTTCACTATTCATTATGATCCAAAATTATGTTTAAATTATTAGATAATATTAATTATGATGATTCTAATTATTTAAATTATTTTTCCGAATTAGATTCACATACTTATCTAAATTTTAATTTAAAATTAAACATGTAAATGCTTCAAGAAATCAGTTTTCCAAGGATAAAATGTTCAAAGTTTAATAAGTTTTTAAATTAAAATTAAATATGAAATTGATTACAATAAACTAAAGTTGATTAATTTATATATAATTGAACAATTTTTACTTTTGAAACCATCTTTAAAAATCTTTATGTTTTTAAATTCTTTAAATGAAATGTAAAATCTTAATAAAAACTAGTATTTTTCATTATTTATCAAAAAAAAGTATCTTTTAAAAAAACTCTTAAAAATTCACGCAAAAATAATTTTGACATTATAATTTTAAAAATAATTTTTTTTAAAAAAATAAATTTTCTAAATGTTTAAAAATTAATTTTTAAATAAGTGTGCCGAAGGTGACAAAATTTCTTTTTAGGAAAAATACTGTTTTTAATAATGAAATTGGATTTATTTATATCTCTTTTCTAGAAAACTCATTAGATGAATGTTAAATATTTTATTGAATATATTATATATAAATTTATTTAAATTCATTCACCAAAATTTATTAGGATAATTTATTAATTTAAAACACATTTTTACACATAAAATAGTTTTTCAAACAAAGATTTCCATTATTTTCAAAAGGTTTTAATTTTCATTTATAATTAATTGGTAAATAAAGAATTCATTATATATACTTTTTTAAACCATATTTTCATAATTTAGATAATCCTATTAATACCCTCAATCCCAATGGATAAATGATAACTACTATATTAAATAATAATATTTCAATTTCTCGTTACGTTTCATTTAAACACAGTGTTGCGCGAAACAAAATCTACACTTTGTGTTGTGTATAGTAGAAGATAAAACAAATGTTGTGTGTAATAAAAGATTAACTCAGTGTTGAATATAATGAAAATATTTAAGAGATTAAATTTATTTTTAAAAAAATTCCTAAAATTTTGGAGTGTTACACTTATGATACACCTCGATATCATCAAGGCAGTATAATGATCTATTTTTATAACATGATTCGGTGCTATCACTGACTATAACTACACATGTCGTACATTATGACATGATAGAAACTAGAGTATTATACCATTTATTATGATAATATATCTGAAAGTGCGGCCGATTGTCACCTATCGACCGTTCAAAGTTCTGGTGCTCTGCTAATGTGTATAGCAGCACTCGGGTCGAATCCTCGGTGATGGTACTTCGTAATAGTCGATTGTTTTTAGTTGATTGTATTTTGATTAGGGGGGTTTGTTTGCAGAGCTTAATTGAAATGATTTATGGATGATGTTTGATTTACCAAATTGATAAAGATTGGGGTGAGTTCATCATTGGGGAGTTAAGCATGTGATATCCTTGAGCCTTACTTTGTATTGCATTAAATTAACACCCATGTCATAAGTTGACGTTGATTAGAATTCCTAAGTGTGAAGGCTTTAATCCAAGCCTTAACTTAACTTAGGGTTCTAATCTCAATCAAAACTTATTTATGGTAGTGTATTTATGGTTCCAATAATCCATGGAAACCACTTGTTAAACAAAACATATCATTAATCCATGACATATTAAGTTTAACATACACAATATTAATTTAAAGAATACTCATCGAGCAAAACTCTCAATCAATTAACATCCCCAAATTATAACTCACCCCAATGAGAGATTTACTCAGCCATTTTGATGTTTAATAATCTGGTAATATATGTTTATGGTGATGAATTATAAAGAGAAGAAAAAGAAAGGGACAAGATAAGAGTAGTGTGCCGAACACACACACGAAATAATTTAAGAATCAAAAATGGAATTTCGATTGAATGAGGAAGCTTAAGAAGGGAAGGGTATTGAACTGAATTTAAACTATTTTAAGAACATTAATATTAAAATACATAAGGTGTAAGAGAATAAGAGATATTGAATAAGTAACTTGCATTAAAACAGAATTACAAAGAAAGAGAATTACAAGATTACAAAAATGAAGAACTCAAAAGTAAGTGAAAAGAAAGAGAGGAGGAAAGGTCTCTCAAGTGAAAACTTGAGTATGGCAGGTCCTCCCAAGCCTTTGGCAAAGCTTTGGTCGTGCCAATGTGATCTCCTCTCTTCTGAAATGCCAACCCCTCTCAAAGAGAGAAGGGAAGAGTATTTATAGCCCAAGGAGTGGACTGTTTGCATTCCCAATCTGTCCCTCCACTTGCATCGCCAATTTGACAATTCAGAAAGCCTAATCTTCAAATATCTTCTTCTTCAAAGTTGTAGGCAATAATTTTGGGCGACTACTCTCAAATTTGGAGTCATTTGGACGTAAGGATAAAAAGTTATGGCCGGTTGAATAAACAAACTTAAACTGTCCATTTCAATCCAGTCTTTTTGAAGTCCATAATGTGAAAGGGTTTTTGAATATTAAGATGCCTTCAAATCCGAATGGTTTCTTCAACAAAGTCGGCCGACTACATCCCCTATTTCACACTGCAAAATCTCAGCTCTCTTGGATGATTACATCAGGAGATATGTCATGCATACTATACTGATTTTCATTCTCGGCCAGAATGGTGGGCTGGACTTCAAAGATTCATTTGGGCCCCTTGTACTTGAATTTGGGCCATGAAATTTTTATCCAAGATGAAATGTAGTGTCCCCCGAATTATGGTGGAGAGTTAAGGTTTTCGAACTTCTGGATGGAGCCCAGTAAATCAATCTTCATGAATAGTCCAGTTTCTTCACAGATTCTTTGGTCTTGTTTGTGAGGACCATATGACCCTTCAAATGGCGGAATTGGATCATGGTTCCTTCTAATGAAATGTTGTATATTGAAAGGAGAATCCTACAAAACAAGAACCACACAATTTGGATCAGTATAGGGATAGTTATAAGTAAAACATTAAACTGACTCAATTTGACTACTTCAAAAAATGCTCAAATATTATACTTAATATTAAAACATTAATATTTCACACAAATTATGCACATTTCATATAAAATAAGTAAATGGGGAATATAATAAGTCGTGAAAATATTAATAACATCAACTCCCCCACACTTAGATTTGCGCGTGTCCTCATGTGCAACAAATATAAAAACATGACAAAATCATTTTCACTCACCAACAAATATTAAAATTTTGTTTTCTCCAATCAGGGGAGGTTTAGAATATTTCACTCATCCATATTGAATTCCATCACAAATTTGGTTCACAATAATGCATCAGAAACAATTCATTTTTTCATGTTCAAGGTTTGAATTGGAAAATGTAGGCACTCAAAACTTACTCCTCTCAAGATGATAAAAAATGTATTTTAGGAGGTTCACTCATTCACCAACAAAAAGTGAAAATCAAGAGTTTGTAAGAGCTCTCAGCTTACATTCCCAAATCTAATGTGTACAAGAATAAAGAGGTCTTTTAAGGGGTTTTTAAGTGGCTATGGGACGGTAGGTATATAATGTCCAAAGGAAAAGATGGGATAAAAACACCAACATGGAAAAATCAATGCACATTTTTTTGAAATTTGATTTGAAAGGAAATAGAAACACATATTTACAAGGGCATGAATGTGTGATGAATGAAAAGTGATGGAGATAGAAAATGGAATAGGGTTAGATGATGGAATATGTACAACATGGAAGACTTCCAATAATGACACAATACAAGATGATTCAAGTGTTCTTTTTCTTTTGCTTTTTTTTCGAAAGTTGTGCTTGAAACAAGTCTCAAAGTCATCTCCCAACCCATGTTTGATCTTCTCATGGAACTAATTTTAGTAGTTATAACACGATCAAAGGATGAGGATGAATGATTTTTGACCCACCCAAGACACAACCCATTCCTTTTTTTTCATTTTTTTTAATATAAATTTTTTTCATTTTTTTTGAACACTTTTCAATGACTTTTGTACAAATGAAAATTACACATATACACCCCAAAGCTCACAGAATTACAACATCTCCCCCACACTTGAATGGATGCTTGCCCTCAAGCATATGATGACACATTGGAAATCAATGAAAGTACGCCCAAAAATGAAGTCCATTCCCCCCACACTTAAATTTCAATAAATTGTACAATGAAAATCCATGAAGATGTTGGGTGGGACAAGGTATTAGGCTTGTAATGTGGCTATCAAAATAAAGGTTTTCATAGGCTCAAAGGGGCTTTCAAAAGTAGGATCAATGTAAGGGTAACGGGAGGCTATTTGGCTATTCTGATTCTCATGTGGCTTAGAAAATGCCTCTATCATATTAATGCATACAAAAGATGGAAATTCAGCTCGAAGGTCCACAAACTCAAGACTCACAATCAGTGGTGAAGACACACAATGAAAAAGATGGCCATAGATGACCTTGGCATGAAGGCTAATGTTATTCCTCACGGTAGGGGAGAATCATTTTCCACCAAAAATTGTTCATTCAAAATGTTTGTTATTGACACAAAATTGTTTACCCAAGTTTGAGATAAAAATTCAATATATTTGAGTTTAAAACAAGCCTTTTGACTCCCCAAAATGGTTGGACAAAATTTCAAAACTATATGGTGAGTAAGCATGACTCTTTTTTTGTAATTTTTTTAAGTAATTGTGTTTTTTTTTTTTTTAGTTTTTAAGGTTTTTTTTTTTAAATACACACCCACACAAGAAAGATAAAAAGAAAGGGTTTGATGAATAAAGTGGTAACAAAATTAAAGAGAGAGGAAGAAGAAGAAAGAGGTAGAGAGAGGAAGAGATAGAGAGAGAGTTAAAGGGAAAGAGGTGCCCCCTGGTTTGGATTTGGTGGGTCGCCATTTCCATCTAGTGGTGGGTCAATGGAAGTCGATGTGGAACCTGAAGTGAATGGCCTCTCATGGTGATGCTTTAACCGGTGTCCATTTACCGTGAATGTTCTTTTTGAAGAAGGGTCTTCGACTTGCACTGCACCAAATGGGTAAACATTAGTAATAATAAAAGGTCCATCCCAACGAGAATTGAGCTTACCTGGGTGAAGTCGAAATCGAGAATTGAAGAGCATTACCTTTTCCCCTTCATGAAATACCTTTCGAAGAATGTACTTGTCATGGAGTGACTTTGCCTTTTCTTTGTAGAGAATGGAGTTCTCATACGAATCGAGTCGAAGCTCCTCCAATTCAGTCAACTGCAACAATATTTCTTCACCATATTTTTCACAATCAAAATTACATGTTTTGACAGCCCAAAATGACTTATGTTGGATTTCAACTGGTAAATGACAGGCTTTACCAAAGACTAGCCTAAATGGAGACATCCCAATGGGTGTCTTATAGGCTGTTCGATAGGCCCAAAGTGCTTCACCAAGTCTATCGGGCCAGTCTTTTCTTGTGGGCTTAACAATTCTTTCAAGCACTCTTTTCACTTCTCTATTAGAAAGTTCAGCCATTCCATTTGTTTGAGGGTGATATGCAGTGGATGTTTTATGTACAACCCCATTCTTTTTCAAAAGTGACTCCATGGTTCTATTACAGAAATGAGTTCCTAAGTCACTTATCAAAGCACGTGGTGTTCCGAATCGATGGAAGATATGGGTTTTGAGGAACTCACTCACAGTTTGAGCATCATCTTTCCTAGTGGGTTTGGCCTCGACCCACCTAGAAACATAGTCAACAGCAAGGAGAATGTAGGATAATCCATTGGAAGGGGGAAAAGGTCCCATGAAATCGATGCCCCAAACATCGAAAAGATCACAGAAGATTAATGGCTTTTGAGGAATTTCGTTTCTTTTGGAAATTGTGCCAAACTTTTGGCAAGTGGGACATGATTGACAGAACTCGTGTGAGTCCTTGAAGAGTGAAGGCCAAAAGAATCCAGAATCTAGGACCTTTCGAGAAGTCCTTTGTGGTCCAAAGTGGCCACCTCCAGGCATTGAGTGGCAGAATTCCAAGATGGAGAATTGTTCAGTTTCATCAACACATCTCCTAATTACCATGTCAGCCCCAGTTTTCCAAAGTTTATTATCTTCCCACAAATAATGCTTTGAATCACTTTTCATCTTTTCTTTTTGTTCTTTTGAAAAATATTCAGGGAAAACACCAGAAACCAAGTAATTGACAATTGGGGCATACCATGGTAACTTTGGAGTGAGAGATGAGAGGTGTTCAGTTGGAAATTCAGGATCAATTATTTCAGAATGAGAAGAATTAGAAATTCTACTCAGGTGGTCAGCCATAGGGTTTTCTTTTCCAGGTTTATCTTTTATCACAAGGTCAAACTCTTGGAGCATTAAAATCCATCTTATTAGCCTTGGTTTGGAATCACTTTTCTTAAGTAAGAACTTTAATGCTGAGTGGTCCGTGAAGATGATGATTTTGGCACCTAAGAGATAGGGCCGGAATTTATCCAAGGCAAAAACCACAGCTAAAAGTTCTTTTTCAGTCACAGTGTAGTGTGATTGAGTTTCATCCAATGTTTTTGAGGCATAAAAGATGACATGAGGAATGTTTTCTCTTCTTTGACCAAGAACAGCCCCAATGGCCCTATTAGAAGCATCACACATCAATTCAAATGGTAAGGACCAATCTGGGGGTTGGATTATTGGAGCAGATGTGAGAGCAGATTTGAGTTCAATGAAGGCTCTCTTGCAAGCCTCGTCAAAATTGAATGTGACATCATTTTGAAGTAAACGAGTGAGTGGGAGGGAAATCTTGCTGAAGTTCTGAATGAATCGCCGATAGAAACCAGCATGACCAAGGAAGGACCGAATGTCTCGAACTGATTTGGGTTCAGGAAGTGATTGGATCACCTCAATTTTGGCTGGATCAACTTGGATACCCTCTTGAGAAATGATGTGCCCTAGAACAATCCCATTTGAAACCATGAAGTGACATTTTTCAAAATTCAGCACAAGGTTGCACTTGACACACTTTTGAAGGACCAAAGAGAGTGAATGTAAGCAAGATTCAAATGACTCGCCATAAATGGTAAAGTCATCCATGAATACCTCCATGCAATTCTCAATGAATTCAGAAAAGATACTCATTATACACCGCTGGAATGTTGCAGGAGCATTACAAAGGCCAAAAGGCATTCGCCTATAGGCATAGGTTCCAAAGGGGCAAGTGAATGTGGTCTTTTCTTGGTCTTGAGGTGCGATTGGAATTTGGAAGTAGCCGGTGTAACCATCAAGAAAGCAATAGTGTGACTTTCCGGCCAATCTCTCAAGCATTTGGTCAAGGAAAAGAAGTGGGTAGTGATCTTTTCGTGTTTCAGCATTCAATTTGCGATAATCGATGCACACACGCCATTTGTTTTTCACCCGAGTTGTGACCACTTCTCCATGTTCATTTGTGACAACTGTTATCCCGCCCTTCTTAGGAACGACTTGAATTGGACTAACCCATTCACTATCAGAAATTGGGTAGATAATACCAGCTTGAAGAAGCTTGGTAATCTCTTCCCTAACTACCTCAAGTATGAGTGGATTGAGTCTTCTTTGAGGTTGCCTAATTGGTTTGGATGATTCCTCTAGATGGATGTGATGCATGCAAAGGGCAGGGTTGATTCCTGGAATATCCTCTAGGGTCCAACCTAAGGCATTTTTGTTTTCCTCTAACACTTGAACAAGTTGGGACTCCTCAGTTTCAGAAAGTGAAGCAGAGATAATGACAGGGTAGGAGGGATCATGGAAAAGGAATGCATACTTGAGGTGTGAAGGAAGTGGTTTTAGACCAGTTTCAGCCTTGATTGGAGAGCTAGACAAGTTAGGAGTAGGAGAAGGGATTCTAGATGGGTTTGGATCATTTTCCTCAACACTGTCCAAGGTGGAGCAGTAGAGATCAGAGTTGATGTGGGATTCAAGAGAGTTTTCAAGTTCCTCTAGATTGATGGAGTCTATGAATGAGAGGTCCACATCAACTTCACCATTTATGACTTTGTTAATCATGGTGCATATTTCACAAGATCCTTTATCATTAGAACATGAAGAACATGGTGGATTGGGGTTCGATTGAATCTTAGAAGTGTCCTCAAAAGCATGGATTGAGAATGCAGAGTGATCCTCAGATGGGTATCGCATGGCTTGGAAAATGTTGAACTTGACCAGTTGGTCACCAAATTCCATGGATAAGATGCCTGAGTGGACATCAATCTTGGTTCTCGCAGTCATGAGGAATGGTCTTCCTAGAATTAGGGGAGATCGAGAAGAGGTCGTCTCACCTTCCATGTCAAGGACATAGAAATCAGCTGGGAAGATAAGATCATTGACCCGAACAAGAACATCCTCAATTATCCCCTCAGGACTGGCAGTGCTTCGATTGGCTAATTGAATGACAATACCTGTTGGGTGCAAGGGACCTAGACCAAGGTTGGAGAAAATGGATTTGGGCATGACATTTATTGAGGCTCCAAGGTCTATGAGTGCATCATCAAAGTTGGAACTCCCTATTTGACATGGAACCGTGAAGGTCCCTGGATCTTTGCACTTCATGGGAATGGACTGTTGAGTTGAAACATTTTCAATGTTCCTAAGTTGCCTCTTATGGGTGCACAATTCCTTAAGAAACTTGGCATACTCAGGGATTTGTTTGATGGCATCTAAGAGGGGGATGTTCACTTCAACACGTCTAAACATGTCAAGCATTTCCGGATCAGGTTCAAAGGACTTCTTAGGCTTGGAGATGGCTTGAGGAAAAGGAATTGGGTTCCTTAGAGGAATGGAAGGAGGTGAAGGAGTGGATTCAAGTTCCTTTTCCAGCTTTTTGTTCTTTTCATTTTCTAGATCAACATCGAAAGGGGAGGTAGAGCAATCATTATGGGGCATAGCAATTTGGTTTCCCGATCTAAGTGCAATTGCACTTACATTACCCTTAGGGTTGGGTAATGGTTGAGCTGGGAGTTGGGATGAATTGGATGGTTGTTGCTGGCTAAGGTGGGATGCAAGTTGACCTATTTGGGTTTCAATGTTCTTGAGGCTAGAACGGGTGAAGGAAGCAAGATCCTCTACAGCACTTTCCCATGATTGTTTAGAAGAAGAGGCTTGTCCCAAATTGGGTTGGCCTTGATTTTGGTTCTTGGGAAAGCGATTGTATTGGGTGGGGAATTGGGAAGGCTCGTTAGGATAGTGGAATCCAGGAGGAGGATTGTTCCTTTGGGGTTGAGGAACAAAAGGATAAGGTTGATGGATACCACCACTTTGACCATATTGGAACTGGTTTGGATTTTGAGGAGGGAATTGAGGAGGATGAGAAATGGGATTACCATACCTCAGAGGTGGGTTAAAGGTAGAAGAGAAGGGCTCAGAGTGGGGTTGGTTGAAGTTTTTAACAAACTGACCTGATTGTTGAGGGTTGAAGTTTCGCTGAGCATATGCCGCATTGAGCTCCATTGGACTAGATGAATCAGATGGATCATCTTGAAGTTGTGGACATGTGTCAGTCGGATGAGATGGAGAGTTGCATATTCCACAATTCTTGATAGGTCCAGGGAATAGTGACTGTGGAGAAGATGAGGTTGGGGCTTTGGTAGCCACCGCTAGTTGACGCACAAGACCTGTAAGTTCACTCATCCACTCAGTCATCTTGTTGGGCTCTATGGATTGATTATCTTGGGCTTGTTTCACTTGAGCATGTGCTCGAGTATGGAATTGCTGCGTGTTTGCAGCCATGTTGCTTATGAGTTCTCGTGCAGCTGCAGGAGTTTTGTCAACAAGAGCACCGCCACTTGCGACATCAATGAGAGTTCGCTCCATAGCCAATAACCCCTCATAGAAGTATTGGATCAGGAGTTGGTCAGGGATTTGATGGTGTGGACAAGTTGCCACATGCTTTTTGAACCTCTCCCAATACTCATGGAGTGATTCATTAGGGAATTGATGGATGCCGCTTATTTCCTTTCGGATAGAAGCTGTTCGGGAAGCGGGAAAGAACTTCTCAAGGAAAAGTCTCTTCATGTCAACCCATGAGTTTATGGAACCAGGTGGGAGGTAGTAGAGCCAAGACTTGGCAGAATCTGCTAGGGAAAAGGGGAAAGCTCTAAGCTTGATTTGTTCTTCAGAAACCCCTTGAGGTTTCATGGTTGAGCAGACCACTTGGAACTCTTTGAGGTGAAGATGAGGATCCTCACCGGCTAGCCCGTGAAAATGAGGGAGAAGATGAATCAAACCCGACTTGAGTTCGAAGTCAGCCTCTATGTTTGGATATTGAATACCAAGAGGTTGGTAATTCATATCAGGGGCAGCAAGTTCTTTCAATGTTTGTTCCCTAGGATTGGCCATATCTAATTCAATTGGTAGGGAAATGATTGGTTCTTGGGTGATTTGGTTATCCCTAATGGTCCTCCTAATTCGACGAAGAGTTCTATCAATTTCAGGGTCAAACAAATCCGAGGGATTGTTTGGAAGGCTACGGGGCATTCAGAGAGATTTTGGAAGAAAGAGGAAGACGAGTTTTTCTTTGTGTTTTTTTTTCAATTTTTTTAAACTTTTGTATTTTTTTGGGTTTTTTTTTACAATAACCAGAAACTAATAACTACTTAAAGCACCATCCCCGGCAACGGCGCCATTTGAAAGTGCGGCCGATTGTCACCTATCGACCGTTCAAAGTTCTGGTGCTCTGCTAATGTGTATAGCAGCACTCGGGTCGAATCCTCGGTGATGGTACTTCGTAATAGTCGATTGTTTTTAGTTGATTGTATTTTGATTAGGGGGGTTTGTTTGCAGAGCTTAATTGAAATGATTTATGGATGATGTTTGATTTACCAAATTGATAAAGATTGGGGTGAGTTCATCATTGGAAAGTTAAGCATGTGATATCCTTGAGCCTTACTTTGTATTGCATTAAATTAACACCCATGTCATAAGTTGACGTTGATTGGAATTCCTAAGTGTGAAGGCTTTAATCCAAGCCTTAACTTAACTTAGGGTTCTAATATCAATCAAAACTTATTTATGGTAGTGTATTTATGGTTCCAATAATCCATGGAAACCACTTGTTAAACAAAACATATCATTAATCCATGACATATTAAGTTTAACATACACAATATTAATTTAAAGAATACTCATCGAGCAAAACTCTCAATCAATTAACATCCCCAAATTATAACTCACCCCAATGAGAGATTTACTCAGCCATTTGGATGTTTAATAATCTGGTAATATATGTTTATGGTGATGAATTATAAAGAGAAGAAAAAGAAAGGGACAAGATAAGAGTAGTGTGCCGAACACACACACGAAATAATTTAAGAATCAAAAATGGAATTTCGATTGAATGAGGAAGCTTAAGAAGGGAAGGGGATTGAACTGAATTTAAACTATTTTAAGAACATTAATATTAAAATACATAAGGTGGAAGAGAATAAGAGATATTGAAGAAGTAACTTGCATTAAAACAGAATTACAAAGAAAGAGAATTACAAGATTACAAAAATGAAGAACTCAAAAGTAAGTGAAAAGAAAGAGAGGAGGAAAGGTCTCTCAAGTGAAAACTTGAGTATGGCAGGTCCTCCCAAGCCTTTGAAAAAGCTTTGGTCGTGCCAATGTGATCTCCTCTCTTCTGAAATGCCAACCCCTCTCAAGGAGAGAAGGGAAGAGTATTTATAGCCCAAGGAGTGGACTGTTTGCATTCCCAATCTGTCCCTCCACTTGCATCGCCAATTTGACAATTCAGACAGCCTAATATTCAAATATCTTCTTCTTCAAAGTTGTAGGAAATAATGTTGGGCGACTACTCTCAAAATTTGGAGTCATTTGGACATAAGGATAAAACGTTATGTCCGGTTGAATAAACAAACTTAAACTGTCCATTTCAATCCAGTCTTTTTGAAGTCCATAATGTGAAAGGGTTTTTGAATATTAAGATGCCTTCAAATCCGAATGGTTTCTTCAACAAAGTCTGCCGCCTACATCCCCTATTTCACACTGCAAAATCTCAGCTCTCTTGGATGATTACATCAGGAGATATGTCATGCATACTATACTGATTTTCATTCTCGGCCAGAATGGTGGGCTGGACTTCAAAGATTCATTTGGGCCCCTTGTACTTGGATTTGGGCCATGAAATTTTTATCCAAGATGAAATGTAGTGTCCCCCGAATTATGGTGGAGAGTTAAGGTTTTTGAACTTCTGGATGAAGCTCAGTAAATCAATCTTCATGAATAGTCCAGTTTCTTCACAGATTCTTTGGTCTTGTTTGTGAGGACCATATGACCCTTCAAATGGCAGAATTGGATCATGGTTCCTTCTAATGAAATGTTGTATATTGAAAGGAGAATCCTACAAAACAAGAACCACACAATTGGGATCAGTATAGTGATAGTTATAATTAAAACATTAAACTGACTCAATTTGACTACTTCAAAAAATGCTCAAATATTATACTTAATATTAAAACATTAATATTTCACACAAATTATGCACATTTCATATAAAATAAGTAAATGGGGAATATAATAAGTCGTGAAATTATTAATAACATCAATATCCCATATCATATAATATTATTCTATAGTAACCTACAATATCATATATCGTAATAAGAGACACAGTTCAAAAACCTAATATTTCCTATGACAGTGTATACTAAAATAATGTGATATTAATTTTTCTTCATTTTTAAACATGTTTTCATGAATCGAAAATCATGGATTTTCTATGAAATCAATATTAGGTATCTAATAATATATTACCACTTAATCAATGCACTATAAAACATTACAAATCATAAATCCCATAAACACAATACATTTTGGATCTAAACCATGTTTAAACATAAATAAAGATCTCATGTATCTTTCATTGAAGATAATTTCCACAACAGTATTCAATCTCATATTTGATAAATAACCTGGAGAAGAAAATTATGTAATCCATACTCTATAATGTGTCCATGAGCTGATGTGAATCACCCGATGCTCAGGCGGGATTCTCCAACATTATATGACATTTTATTATTTCATATAGTAAAGGGGGAGGAGGAGATATCTTTTAGAAGAAGTAAAATAATCTATAAGAATATTTTCTATCTTAAACAACAATCTCAATGGTTAATACCACTTAAAATAAAATTTAGGGACACTCCTTGATCCAACTGAATTCACATTTATACTCATAATGAATGTGTAAATTGCATGTCAATTACAACTCCTTGTAACCAATACTGATAAAAATCTCTATCCATTAAACATATGAAACACTTAATATATGATAACTTAACTTATGTGGAAGACTACACAAACAGTAACACATAATGTTTTCCCATATCATAAAACACAATAACTAGGTAGTGGTGTTGTGTCATTATACCATGCCTTATGATATCCCTTTATAAAGGAATATGATACACCATGGTCCAATATAGACATACTATATGACATTTATATATTTTACATTATAATATCATCAAAAATATATTATATTTGTATAGGATTTTTGGAATATATCTAAAATTTTTAATATTAATATCAAAATTATCAATTGATTTTAGTATACTTTATTGAAAATATATTTTTGATGTAATTATTAAAGGTTTTATTTTTTGTTGAGTATTTAGATTGTAACATGTTTGTGAAAATGTTTTATAGGATGGATAACTGAACAAGGCTAAATATAGCTAGCTCAAAACCCTTTTTAAATCCTAGTTCACTATATTTGTGTAATAAAACATCCTGGGTCAACTAGACAAGTCACCCAAGGTGGTATACCACATGGTGAGATATAGAGAACAACTACAAGTCTCATGTAAAAATAAAGAAATATCAAAGTACAACATGAAAAAAAATCAATACATATCCATGATACATACAATGTCAAGACACACTCACCAAACCAAAAAAGATAAAACAAGACAAACTAAACAAGTCTCTATGTGACCATCTGTCACCACTAACCCATCCTACTATTAAGGTGATATAAGACAAGAAAATCTAGAATTATACATAATTCCATTCCCTTTACCTAATTCATGAAAAAAAGTCTACAACTTCCCTAAGGAAAAATTATTTTGTGGACGTATATCCTAGTAGGATATCACTAAAGATTATATATAATTTCTAATATCAAGAATTCACTAGTTCTATATTTATAAAAAAATCCAATTTATAAAGAATTTTTACAAATCAAACCATTTGAAAACATTCCTTTGTTTTCCATAAATGCATACCATATTATCCAAATTCAAGAGTATATTGGGTATAAAAGAAAAAAAAGTTGAGCTAAACATGTCAAAAAATACCCATGAAATAAACCATCATGTGATAAACTAGGTATAAAAGACAAAGCAGCTTATTTGGGCTCTAGCCTATGGGAATACCTACTAGACATAAAAGAAGCTTCCTAGAATAGTCTATCTATATCACTAAAGTAACCCCTAGTAGTGCCACACATACTAGGGTTTCCTATGTTCATTTCCTGATGCACCCAAGGTTTCTAATGTGCGGAGTTTTTCTAAAACCATTTCCAAAATCCATGGACGCATTTAATAAAAAAACCTTTTTACAACAAAGAAAATAAATTTTAATGAACACCTCAAATGGATCAATAAAAACATATACAAATTCATGAGTTGGAAACATTTTCAAATATACAACTACCTAAAGGATGATGGAAACCTATCCACATTTGAAAATAGAGATTGAAACAACCATGGATAAATATTTAAAAGGCAAGGGAAGAAATGAAACTACAAAGGTTCAATAAAAAACACCAATTTTTCACGAATTTGAATAAAAAATACAGCCAAAGACACTACCGCAACCAAATCTAATGAATAATAAGAAACACTGCTTTCTAGGGATATGTGATGCATCTTCCACATAATCAAAACACCAAATAGAGCAATCAAAAAGGAGGAAGATGACCCAAATCACCCAAAATCAACATAGGGTTTGAGAGAAAAGACTTATCACTAAATGAAAAAAGACTTAGGTGTGTTTTATATTTAAAACCACTAGACCTGAGCAGTTAATATAGTTAATCCCTTTCATGGTGTGAAATCAAAAGAATTATAAATATTCTAAAAAAGGTGTTGCCTCAAATTAAATTAATTCCCAATCAATGTATTCACAATGTGTAATGGTTTCAAAGGATGTAAAAATTTCACACTCTACAAGAGACTCAAAGAATATACCCAATAATAGATTCACACAGTGTAACCCATTCACGATGTGAATGTGACTAGCAGGTTGTACTCAACACAATTTTATATAAAAAACCTCCAAACCAAAACTTGTAGCTCTCTGGTTCCAAGGAGTACTCTATAAATCCATTTACACATATATGACTAGACTTGATTAATACAAACAAACTTACATCCCCAGATTGTAGGTTGTTTTCCCCATCAAAGGTTCTCCATTCTTGAGAATCCCTCAGTACACCCAACAAAAAATGGAAAATAAAACAAGAGTAAAATTATACCTTAAGAAATGTAAAAGGGTGGTAAAATATCATGGAATCACAAAAAGTGAAGTCCACTCTCACCTAATCAGAACTCCCCACCCTGACATCTCATGGATATCCCATTTTCACTACAATAGTAAACAGACCAAAGGAATAATTTTATCTTGTAGAAACTTCTCTTCATGATCTGTAATATAAACTACTTGCTTAAACAAAGTGATGTCAGGATCAAGATCAATATCCTCCCATTCAATCACAAGTGAAGGATCTAGTTGAAACCTCTTTAGTTAGAAAACATGAAGCATATTGTGGATGAAAGTAAAATGAGATGGTAATTCCAGCTAATAGGCCACCTTTCCCAGCATTCCAATGATCTCAAAGGGGCCCAGAAACCTCATTGCCAACAAACCCTACTCAACCAATCAATGATTTCCCATGCAAGGTGAAACTCTAAGAATGAACCGATCACCAAACTCAAACTCTAGAGGTCAATGACGATGGTCTACATAATATTTCTGAAAACTCTATTCCATGATAAATCTATTCTAGATCAACTACATGCTCTCCATTATATCTTAAACAAGACTTAGCCCAACCAATGATCACTCTCTCAACTCTGCCCAGCATAAGGGAGATCTTCATGGCTACCTATATAATTCATCAAAGGGAGACATTTTGATTTAGTCTTGATAACTATTGTTATAGGAGTTATCTAATAAAAGAAAATTATTTTCTAAATAACCTCCAAAATCAAGCACAAAATCCTAGATAATATCCTTAAAAACCTGGATATCTCTCTCTGTATGCCCATCCATCTATGGATGATATGGAATTTTTAATTTCAACTAGTAACCCATCGCCTACTATGAACCTTCACAAATGCTGGATTTGAACCTTAAGTCCCTATTATAAAAAAACAAATAGGGATCCCCATGATGTCTCACAATCTTTTGAACATATAAGTCCCAAAGTTGTTTCACCTTCATCATCTCCTTGATAAGGAGGAAATGTATTGATTTCATGTTTCAATCAATGAACACCCAAATTTTATCGTTCAAAATATGATTCCATGGTAAAAAAATAAATAAATCCATGGAAATATCATCCCATTTTTATACCAGAATAGGTAAGGGCTTAAACAAAACAGTTGGCCTCTAGTGTTCCAAATTAATTCTCTAATAAGGATGACACCATGAAACATAATATACAATAGACCATCTCATCCTTGACCACTAGTACTAAAATCTCAAATCACGATACATCTAGGTAGTACTTGGTTTTATGCACCAATAAGAATTTATTCCACGTTCCATTAACTCCTCTTTTAGGTAAAAATGATCAACCAACCTATTTTAAAAACATGAACCACCACTGGGAGACTGAAATCACGCACCCAATGTCTCCCCACTATAAATGATTTTACTAAATCCCTAACATTTGGAGTTAGACATCTACTTAAGCTGGACCCACTCATCAAATAATGATTCAACCTTCATCAAAGCTAGACATACTTTCCCGCCAGCTTATTCCATTCCCAATCTCATCTCAGCAAACAAAATCCTTAAATACTAACCTTTCACTGATTTCTCCATTTCTTGTTTCAATAATTTTCTGCTAGTGCATCAGTGAACACATTGCTTTTTTTAGGAGTATAAAAAAATAAAAAATAAAAGTGTATAGATACTCCACCCAATGTCTCTATTGAAATATTAAATATCTCTAAGTGAAAATATACCTTAGGATCTTCTGATTATAATATAATGTACA
Source organism: Viscum album (assembly GCA_963277665.1). Classification (NCBI taxonomy): domain Eukaryota; kingdom Viridiplantae; phylum Streptophyta; class Magnoliopsida; order Santalales; family Viscaceae; genus Viscum; species Viscum album. The sequence goes on from OY728138.1 coordinate 2,138,968,196, forward strand.
TTGTTCCCTAAATAGGTAGTGACACCATGTTTTGATTACATGAATAACTACTTATAACTCAAGATCATGGGTAGGGTAGTTCTTCTCAGGAGGGAGTAGCTGGAGATATATGTATGATACTACCTATCTCCCCTACATCAAGACACCCCAAACCCTTTTTAGTGGCATATTAAAAAACATCATAACCTAAACCTAGTTTTGAAAGAATAAAAACTAGATATGAAGTTAATATCACCTTTAGTTCCTCAAAATATCTCTGAAACTTTTCATTCCACTCAAACTTGACACCCTTATGTGTTAAATCATTCATCATAGATTCAATCTTGGATAATTCCCAAAAAAACTACCTATAATAATCGGCCAACCCTAAGAAACTTCGGACCTAAAAAACATTTTTATACTACTCCCAAGACATTAATTTCTATACCCTTTCAGTATCCACTAAGACACCCCTCTTAGATATAACATTCCCTGTAAAATTTACTTATATAATCCAAAAATCGCATATGAAATGCTTACCATACAAATAATGTTCCCTCATATTTATAAGAATGAAATACAGATGGTCTATGTGCTTCTCCTATAACTTGGAGTAAAACAAAATATCATCCAAAAACACCATAAAAATATTCCAAGAACTAATTAATTTTCTGATTTATAAATTCCTTAAACACCATAGGATTAGTGGTTAGTCTGAATGGCATAAATAGAAACATGAAATGCTCATATTGGCTCATAAATGATGTCTTAGGTATATCCTCTTCTTGAACTCTCAACCGATGTTACCCTGAAAATAGTTCAATCTTTGAAAACCAAATAGACCCTATAAGTTTATCAAAGATATTATAAATCATGGGTAAGGGATATTTGTTCTTGATGATCACCTGATTTAAGTTATGATATTCAATATAAATTCATAAGATGTCATCTTCCTTCTTAGAAAAGAGGATAGAAAAATCCTATGGAACATGCTTAGATGAATAAATACCTTATCTTCGAGATCTGAAAGAGATACCTTAAGTTCTACCAACTCAGTGGGTTCCATATGTTAAGGTGGAATAAAAACTATCATTGTACTGTGTAGAAGGTCTATTGTAAACTTGACCTCTATATGGGGAGGTAAACCATAAAAATCATATGTAAAGACCTTGGAATATGCACACACAACTATAGGTACCTGACTAAATAGACAAGGGTCAATAGAATCAAGAAACATATCTAAAAACTAGCACAATATTACCCCCATCATATGGAAGAACATGCCCCTCCCATCCTGATCTAGAGTCCCGCTCACCCTTAAAAAATGAGTGACCCAATTTACAGATAAGAACTGAACCTAATGGAAATAGTAGTTTATATGGGACATAACACTAATCATAAAATCCATTATTATAATGAATTCAAGGATGTCATGATCAAGCACTAAGAAGTCCCACTCCACCTCATCATCTGTTATCATCACCTGACACGTTGGTCACTTGAAACCTTGTTTGGATCTCTTTACCAAAGGTGTGGAAAGATTAAATAAGAAAAAAATAACTTATAAACCTAAGAATAACTATTTAACCATATTTGAAGATATAAATGAATGAGTACCACCTATATCAAACAAAGCAGAAACCATAGAATATTAAATAAACACCATACCTCTAAATATGGTTAGCCCTACTTCATATTACTCTAGTGCATACTCCACCTAAAAAATACATCAAGTCTCAGTTTCAACTTAATCTTTATTATACACATGAACATACCCATTATCCTGAGTATAAGACCAAGAACCATTGGAAGCATAGTTATGAACATTTGATCCCATGGTCAAATAGGATACAACCTTTCTGCCTTGGGACATGATTTTACAAAAATGCTTCAGGTGGAAAGATTTTCTATAGTGATGAAAATTCTTAGGAGCCTCCATACAATTAGGGTTGGTATGACTGGTCTACCCATGCTGATAGAAACCAACCTGTAGATTTCTAGATAAAGCCCCCAAAACTAGTCCTGTGGAAAATTGGCTACCTTTTCACTACCTTTTATTTCTAGAAGATACACCCTAGATAAGGACAGAAACAACTGAAGATCCTCCCAAATGCATTTCTAAAGTTATTTTAGCTTCGTTGAAATCTTCATTGTCAACTATCTTTACAAAAGTTAGAAGGCACATAAGAATTATCAGTGACTGAATATCATCCCTCAATCCTAACTCAAACCTCCATGCCTTCAGGTAATCATTGGTGACTAGCTCTAATGCCAAGTGCACCAACTCATAAAAATGGGTGGAATACTCCATAATGGTACTCTCTTCCAGCTCTATGGTTAAAAACTCCTAGGTCTTTTCCTCATGTAATATCTCTCGATAAAACTTCCAGTTGAATATTTTATTGAAAGAAGTATAGGTAAGATCCTCATGAAGATTATCTTGCACAATAGATTCCCAAAATCACCTTCCCAGTCCTTTAAGAATATACATAGAAAACACATCTTAGATTCCTTATGATTGTTCAAAAAATTTAATATCCACTCAAGAAATTATTTAGATTCCTAGGGTCATTTGTCATCATAGAAGAAATGTGAATGGTGCTTTGTAAATTATGAGTTGAGATCCAATACTCATCCCATGTTCTTAATAACTACTTTACCCAAAGTCTAAATAGATCATATTATAGATTCTACTAATGAAGGTTCCACTAGAGGATTTTCATATAGAACCTATATCGCATATTCCTTGTTTAGATTTGGAATTTCTCTTCTAGGAGGAATTTTCTACTATTCACAAGACAAAAACCCAATCAGTCATTAGAAGATTCCATAATCAAAGGACCAATTTCAAGTATCAATATCAATTCATTAAAAAAATATAAATAAATTATGAATTCTTTGAAAAATGGAAATGAATTTATAAAAGAATAGGACCATTTAAATAAACCTCATATCTGGTTCATTTAAATAACCTCAAACACGGTAACTCGAATTCAAACACGGTAGTTGTAAATTGAAGCCCCATTTCTACACTTACTACACAAATTCTGATATCCCTAACTCCAGTCTACCAAAACACAAAACAACACTCAGTAAGTGTCAATAACACTTCAAGATGGACATTCTATCTGATAAAAATTTGTAACGAACCAACTCAGGTCAATTAGAAAAGTCACCCAAGGTGGTCTTCCACATGGGGAGATATAGGAAGGAACCACATGTATCATGTAAAAGTTAAGAAACATCAAACAATAATATTGAAGAAAGAAATACATATCCATGAGACATAAAAATTTATTCCTCACCAGCAAAACAAGAAATATAAAACAAAAAAAACTAAACAATCATCCATGTGATCATCTGTCACCACCAATCCATCCTACTACGAAGTCGATAGAGGAAAATAAAAACAATAATGATTCATGATTCCCTTATCTTTCCATGAATCCTACAAAATAAGGTCTATAACCACCCTAAGCAAAAAGTAGTGTGTTATCATAGAGCTCAACAGGTTATCACCAATGAATCTATAGAAGTTCGTAAATCAAGAATGAAAAAGTAATATATTTATAACAAAATTCAATTTACAAATAATTTTCAAAAATCAACCCATTTTTAAACATTCATTTTTTCCATAAATGCATACCATATTCACCAAATCATGGAATATATTATGTATAAAAGAAAAATATGTAAAGTAAACAAGAGAGAAAATACCCATGAAATAAACCATCATATAATAAAATAGGTATAAAAATACAAAGTACACCATTTGGGAACTAGCATGTGGGAATACATATTAGACATAAAAGAAGCCTAAACCATGAATATGTTGGTTTTAACCAATATCGAGTCCTTCCACAATATCACTATATCACTAAAGGAACCCCTATTGGTTCCATATACATTATGGCTACCTATGTCCATTTCTTGATGCACACAATGTTCCCAATGTGATATGTTTGTCCAAAACCATTTCCAAAATCCATGATCACATTGAATAAAAACCCTTTTTACATCAAATCAAATACATTTCAGTGAACAACCAAAATTTATCAATTAGAACATATAGAAGTTCATGAATTATAAACACTTTCATAGATATACCAACCTCAAGAACAATGGAAACCTCTCCTCCTTCAAAAACATAGATTGAAAAACTATGGATTAACCTTTGAAAGAAAAGGGATGAAAATAAAATGAAAATGATCAATAGAAAATTCCAATGGATCAAGAATCTGAGTCACAAACATAGCCAACACCACCACTACGACTAAAGAAAATGAAGAATTAGAAATACCGCTTACTAGGGTGTGGGACGCCACTTACATGAGAGTCAAACATTTAAATGAGTGATATAAAAGGATGGAGATGACCCTAAAGTTCCCAAAATCACCATAGGATTTGAGAGGAAATCCTACACACCAAATGACCAAAGAGTCGGGATTTTTGCATGTTTTAAACCACTAAACCTCATGAATCCATGTCCTGGATCCCTTTCATGGTGTGAAATCCCACGAATTATAAATACAGAGAAAAATGAATTTCCTCGTATTAAATTAAATATTGATCAATGTTTTCACATTTTTTTAGGCATATAAATACATTACATGAGAATATGCAAGGAAGAAACAACCAGTTTGGAGTAAATCAAAGCCAAAACATCCCAAAAACCCTCGTAAGGGTCTTCTTCATGAAGCCTTGCCTATTTATGAATGACCAGAGCTCACAGATATCCCTTATGATTAATCCCATTTGAAAACACATGAAGTCATGATCGTGTTACTCTATTAGTCCAATGAAACTTCACATCCGCATGAAGGATTGATGATGTTCTTATGTGATTTTGGTGATTCTTCACGATCATTTGAATGAATGACGGTGCCCTTCACAAGTACAAAAGAGATGCACCCATTCGCCAAGCCTACAAATTCCTTCACCAACTACTTCCCATATTCATGAAATCCCATTCCTATAATAAATAATCCTGCATTCCAACCTTTGGATGATGGTTGCCCGAACATTCCACTTCTGAATTGCTCCTAATTCACGAACCTCATGAGCATTGCAAACCAACCCAAAAATGGGTCATCAAAGGTATCAAGGCATCATTGAATTTTTTTATTTGTGTGATTAAGATCCTCCAACCTTGGTGTAGATGCCTTTCATGAAGTAATATTCCCTTCGAAAAGGAATAAGGCCTTAAGAAGAACTTGATCCTTCATGAATAATTCATCCTTAATGAATAACTCATATCATGCATCAAGAATTTATCCTATCATAAGGTCACTCTATTTAAAGAATCCCCCTCCTTCTCAAAGGCTATGTGCTCTGAGAAGCACCTGGTATTCATGAAGAACCTCTATGTGAGTCCATAATCTTTATGAAACTTCTCTTCTGGGACTCTCCATTCTACCTCCCTTCTGCTAACACATCTTCATGATGGTTGAGTGCCCAAATCCCCAACACCCATCCAGGATCAGTTGAGTTTCTCCTTGATTCCCTATGTGACCTTTTCCACCTGTTATTATGGACTACTCTAATTCTAGTGGAGCATGATACACCCACATAACTTTTTATTCTCAACATATGTACGCTAACTCTGGTTGAGTCTCAACATGGGCAAGCTAACATGGAACTTAGGATTGACCACTCTTCCATTTCACCTTATACTGGCATTGTTAAAGCCTTGCCCCTCCCAGAGGAGCATGTGTGGTGGTCATGTAAGCCCAAGGGGTAAGGAGTGAGCCCCCCCACCCACGTTTGAGATGCATGACATAAAGCTACCTAATACTAAAGTCCTCAACACATGACATTATAATATGACCATATATTATGAAATAAGAACAATATTATCCATGTGTGAATAGTATGAGATAGTATCCACACCACTTACCCTCATAGGTAATGATATCCTCTTCATATGGAATTAGATCCTCTTCACATTGAATGAAATCCTCAATGGGAAGATCCCATGCATAATCCCTACACCATCTCTCATTGACGCTTATTTCACAACATTAGAATTAGTTATACTAATTCCTCTCCTTTATCACATTGAGCATGACTCATGTGGGCTTATAGTTTAGAGGAGATAATGAAATCCTCCCAAATCTTCATATTGGCCTTCTATCTTGTATAAACTATAGCTTGTACCTTGAATGGTCCACTTTCATGTATAATCCCCTAACACATGATTCTATCACCTTACTCATTAGGTTTAATCCCTAGCCCCTTCTAAAATATGTGTTCTTTGATTTTGAAATTAGCTGGGATACGTAGGAAGCCTCCCTGAGGTACAAAACTAACATCTACATCCATCCTAGTCTTCTTTGGACCATATATCTAGTAATATCATTCCCCTCACCAGGGATAAAATATCTCTTCCAGGTCTTATAGGTAGCTTAAACGTGTAAGCCCCACACCTTCCAATTAAGAGCAGTCCTCTTATGAAGGGAATATTACATGAATATGACCCACACCATACCTCATTAACGCTCCATTCACAATGCAAGCATACTTACCACATGATGTTAAATTTAATAGATTGTTCATATCAAATAACCTTAAAATGTGCCATCGAATTATGTGGGTTTTGATTCATGTCCTCTAGACTGGGTATGTAGGACGCCTCACTGAGGTTAAATCCTAAAAAATAGTAAAATTAGGTTCTCCCTTCTATGGATATGCCACCATGATCCACCTCTAGTGGTGTTCTGATAAACCTTCACAGTGTGACATATTCCATTTATGGGACACACCCCCTAGATCCACCTCTACAGGGTGTTGTGATCTATCCATCAGTTGACCTTTCTGGTGATCCCTCCTAGGGATGTGCCTCTATGATCCACCTTTTAGGGGTAATCTTATCAATATTCATGGTGTGAATTCTTCTCTTTATGGGACACACCTCCCAGATCTTCTACTATAGGGCATTATGATCCATCCATTTGGTAATCATTCTGGTGTTAACTCCCAGGGACTCACCCCTTGATCTGCTTTCATAGGGAATTTTGATCAATTTACTCCATCTACACAAGATGTTTAACTTTTTATATGAAATATATATCTCATGAAAATCATGGTATGCCTAAGGTGAAATCCCTGGAAGATATGTGCCTATGGAATCAGCTATATCATTCAAAACATGGTATTTCTAAGGTGAAATAGTCAAAATATATACGCCTTCAGTATTAAATACCTCATGATTGATACAATATTCCTTGGGTTATACACCTAATATGGCTCCATAATATTCCCACCTACAAGGAAGAATACAAGTGACCATTGTTCCTAATTTCCAGACATTCCAACGATGCCCAATGTGACTACTCTTCTGAATGAAGGTTCTTGGCCTATCAAGACCCACTATAATGTCCATATAGAAGCTGTGTAATTAATTATCATCCACAAAGATATGGAACTAGGAATGAGTTCCATGAACATGACTTAACTCTATGAGGGATGCCCAAACTAGGTGAAAATTTCCATAGATAAATCTATGGAAGGAGGAACTAAAATCCCAACATCCTGTTTGAATCAAGGAGTATACATCCCTCATGAAATTGATGAACATTTCTCTCCTTTGGAAAGTGGTAATGCAGGGTAACAGGAATGTTAGTTCATATTAACATGTAGAAGGTGTCCCTAATAAAGTATCATAATCAGTAATGGTGAACCCAACATGAAAATATTCTTCTCAACATAAGGACTAGTAATGTTTCAGACATCAACAGATTATAATTTCATTGGATTTAGACATCCTATGAAAGGTCCCATCAAGAAAATGGTGGGACCATCATTGAAATCATCATAAATTTGGTTAATTAACATTGGGTATTCCTCAGTTTGCAATAATTTTAGCACATATCTCTCTTCGCTTTTGGAAGATTGGACGACACTAGGGCATTGTATATCGATTTCCTTATTCATAAAATGATGGATAAATCCACCAGCTTTTTTAGACCCCATACATAAGAAACCAACCATATAATTCCAATAGGTGTTGAGGAAGGATAAATGTTAATGCGTAAATCACACATGACACCTACTCCACCATAATTAACGCTACGACCTCATCTACTAGGTGCACACACCCCATTTTGCCCTCAAAGATCATCCAGAAGAGGGTAATGGACACTCTCATATGTTTTTATAAGCATGAGGGGGTCATTCCTTCAAGGAATATGGCCCTCCAAGACCTTGAGGCTTCAACACCTCACCAACACCACCACCCCAAAGGACATGCATGGGGAAACCCCTCCTCTTTCTAATAAGAAACCACTTTGTGAGCCTCTCTCTAGGGAGATCCTCTAACTATCTCCCCTATGATGAGGAGGTAAGGGATACCCAAGTAACCAAAGATATGAATACCACCTGGGACCCACCAATAAGGTCTCCCATGAGGACTCTTCAATTCCATCAATGGCTTGTACTTCAAGACAAAGAACAGGTGGACTATACACCTACTGTGTCGGCCCTAGTCTGGACCACCTAACATCAACATTAGAAACATGCCTAGAATAATGGACAACAAAGGAAATCATATTCCATGGATCTATTATTCCCTTCCACCACTAGTTTACTCCACCATATTCATATGATAGATGAGAAGGAGTCTATATTCTCCTAGTTGGAATAAAGACCTCATCTACCCTATAAAAAGACTGAGTTGACTCTGTCAATTGATGGAACAACCAATAGTCATTACGGGCCAACCTATGAAGATTATTTTTAGTACAAAGGTCCTCCCCAAATATTCAACAACCCAAGCAGAGTTCTTACAGACTCTCAAAATTATCACGAAGGTCCTCCTTGTGACATTCCCAATTCAAACGGAGGTCCTCCCCACTTTGAAAACTAGTACAAAGGTCATACCCATGTCACTACCACTAGTCAACATGGATGCCCTCCCCATGTCACAACCAATCAGCATGAAGTTCCTCCTCACATTGTTCCTATCTCTATAAGAGGTCATCCCCACTCCATCATCAATCATAGCATAGGTCTAGCCTATTTTGAAAATCAGTAAAAAGGTCATCCCCATGCAATCATCATCATCCAACATGAAGTTCATCCTTATGCCATAGACAATTAGAGTGGAGGTCCTCCCTAATCCTTCAATAGTCAACATGGAGGCCCTCCCCATGTTCCCACATATCATATTGGTGGTCCTCCATATGATTTTAGCAACCAGTACAGAGTTATGATCTGTATTCCATATCCTAAACATAGAGGTCCTCCCCATGTCCATTTTGATCAATGAAAAGGTAATCATCATTATTTGACTCTCCAATACCAAGGTCATCATCTTAACATTACTATCATCCATCATGGAGGTCCTCCCCATGTACCCATAAATAAAATAAGAGTTCCTTCTTACTTTATCAACAACTAGAGTGGAGGTCCCACCCACTCCTACAACAGTCAAAGTGGAGGTCCTCCCCATTATAAAAACAAATGATATGAAGGCCCTCCCTATATCCCAAATAATAAAAGCAGAGTTCTTCACCATGCTTTCACCCACCAAAAAAGTGGTCCTCCCCATGAGAAATAAGTACCCTTCCCTGAAGAACCATTTTGGGAAGAATGAAGAACCATTGTTGTTGAATTAAAAATCTTGGGAAGTGTGGTGTAATGTTCATTCTCATTCACCTTTTATATTCCAAGGGGGTGAAAATCAATGATATAACCTTCACCCCAGTCATCAGCATTAGATTCAGAGGAAGGAACCCAAGAAGTTAGTTTTTTGATCCTAAAAGTTGAAATTTACAGGATCCCCAAATCCCTCTCTAGGTACATGCAGGTGGAAGAAGTCTCAGCTCCCTTCCAAGAGATCATGGTACATCCATCTCTATAATCAAAAATTTCCCTCTCCAAAACTACCCAAGATAATGGATAACTGTTATATAGTAGAATAGATTATGATAATCCTATGAGTCAAATAGGTGATGAAGCGTCACCCAGATGGTTCATCGGAAACATGAGGTATGGCTCTAGGAGACAAAGATCAGTAGTGATAAATGGTTGAATTGGTACTGCTCCCAGTGGATCAACACCCTGCATCACCCAACTAACCCCAAACCCTCCAATAGAGATACATCAAGTGCCTCACTATGTTCCATAAAATCATTGAAGAGTCATCTCTAAATATATAGATCCAGGGCTGGGGATAGTATGCCACTCTCCATTTCAGACATATCCTGTGACAACCTAACCTAACCATTGATATTGAGGATTTTCCTCCAGGTATTATTATGGTAAACATGGTTTTCCCCAAGCTATCCAAGGAAGGGGCACCCACATAGAGTCCTATAGAGAAAATCCATCCCCTAGGATAGCACAGTATTGGGTAGACCCCTATACAGGTGTTTTTACCCTCCAAAAAAGGTAGGAACTTAGACTAGGGAATCCCTCCACATTATTTACTACCATTCAAAACACCAAAAAATTAAAGGGACCTCTCGATCCCTCAGACCCATCTTATACTGTGTTGATGATAGATATTGATCTGATGGTTTTTGACTTTCCCCATCAGGTCATAGACCAGAAAAAGATCATCGATAAACTCCTTGTTAAGTAGCGCCTAGATTATGGTGATCCTCGATGGGACCCCATTTCTCCTCCACTAGGGAATAACCATGTACACCTCAACTAGTATCTACCATTCGATCTTGGTAACCCCGTACATCCTGAAAAAGTATAAGTGGGATTCTATGGCAAGCGACCATGGTATGAGTCTTCATATCTACCTGAGCAACAAGATAATCTTCCTCAAGACCCAGATAGAGACATTCCACAATATTTTAATCCTTCTTAATATGTTTGTGATACTATCAATGTATTGGTGGTTAGGAATCCTCATAAAGATAAAAAAAATTTCCAAGAAGATTTGATAGTCACTCTCATTACTCACCTCAAAGTACTTGAGACATGATAGGTGGTGATCCCACTTGACAGTAAGTCGTATCTATAATGGGTGGATGACATGAGAGAGCCCCTAGATTTTGGGAGCCCTATTTTCCCCTTTCAACAATACGGGAGACCCGCTGTAGTATTTTTCCCACTTCATCTCGATGTGTGGGCTCATGTTGGGAACCCAGAGAAGTATGAGACCACCAAGCTCTGATTTTTCGTACAAACATTGGAGGGTCCTACATTCATCCAGTACACCTAGTTACCCATTGGTTCCATCACTATTTGTGAAGATCTTGATAGAAATTTCCTCTACCAATTGATGTCCACCATGCACAATACAAGCATTGGAGACCTCTTCAAGTGTAAGAAATGTCTTGATGAGTGTGTTAGAGATTTTGTTTCTCAATGGAAGGGCCTCATGTATTCACTAAAAATGTTGTTGACCCAAAAGTAGATTCTGAATATGTTTTTGGGAAATATCAAGACTAATATGTTTCCTACCCTCATCACTCAAAACTTATTATGTGGGTTTTGAGATTTCTCTGAATAGGGCCAACACCTGGTGAAATCCTTGTAGTAGTCTAAGTAAGATCTTTTGTTTCCACCTCCAATTATTGTAAGAATGTTTTTAAAGATGAGACAGTCACCACTATAAAAGTAGTGGAACTAGATCTATTAGGGGTTTTTACCCCTTTGTTATAATATCCTTGTCGAGTGAAGCAACCTCTCAAACTCTGCCTCTCCTAGTGTAGAATCAGTAGGCATTGCCCCACCAAACGCAACTACCTAGATGAGAGAATTCACCTCTAACCCCTCACTATGGCTATGATCCAAGAGTTCCCTTATCAAATAGAAGGAACCATATCTATTCTTCCAAAAATGTATAGGTTCCTTATTATTTTCCCAATTCCCTAGAACAGGGGATTTTGAAGCTTCCATAGTATAAGAATCCATAAAGTCAAGTGTACTAATCACCCTAACCATTTCCCTTACCACAGGATCCTTGGACATACCATCAAAAAATACTACATGTTCAATTATTAGCTCTAAGACCAGGTATATAACAATATGGTCAAGTTTGTAAATGTATCGACATAGGTGTCACACATATCCACTGAGTCTGACTACAATATTGAAGTTTTATAGTAATATTTTTTTTAACTATGTGACTCAGAAGTATGAAAATTGGTTGTCCTACAGGGTAGTTTCTCATGCCCATGACATCATCTATACCCACTTATGCTATAAAAACCTTCTTATCTCACCATGCCTTCCCTAGATACCACTTATTCATCCACATAACAACATTATAGGTCTCAAAATAGTTGGAACTGACAATGTAAGGGAAATAAAAGTCACCTTTCAACACCAAATTCATATCATACCCTTAGTGAATTCATGAATCTATAGTTGGGAATCATGCCTAGGGTCCACCAAGAATTGGAGGACCCCTATGATGATGACCAAGAGTATGAATCTATGAACACTGTTGATTTAGTGGATCCCTTCATGGTCCCCAATCATGAGGAATGCTCTACAAACTCCCAGAATTACTCGGGTTAATGTCATTGAAAGAATGGTTAAAGGAATGAAAATTAATAGAATTTTTCAGGTAGTTCTTCAATATTAGTTGTGCATGCTACCCAAACTAGACAATAGGACTTTCATTGATCTCAACAGGCACATTCCTCCCAGACCACTCCGTTATACACACTATCATAGTTGATCAAGCTAACTAATTAGGTAGAATAGCCCTAACCTCATTGTGATTGGTTGTGTCTAGCCAAATCTAGGCCTCATCCAGCAGATAGTAGTTATGGGTGAGTCAGCATATGAGAAAGAGGAAATTTCTAGCACCATCTAGAATCTAGTGATACAACTAACAACACATGTTATGCATCCATCCAAAAAGTTCCCCCTTGTTGGTATAAATGTTCATCTATTATAAAAGTATGATGTATAGAAGAACCTATCTATGGATGAGAATTACTTAGAGGGGGATATTGTAATGATCACAAATTCTCTTGGTGTGTTATGACTTTTTCCATCATTTATTAAATTGTTTTTGAGTTATGTTTTTTTCAAATGAAGTCTTGGGTAGATTATGTGTATTTTTAGAGGGTTTTATAAGAATTTATAGGGGATCATGGTTTGAGATTTTTTAGGGGAAACCATTTGTTTTTCCTTAGGAAACTGTGTGGCTTGTTTGAGAGGGGAAGTAGGTATTTCATGGTTAGTGTATGGTTTGAGCTAACTGTGAAACAATACCCAAGAAACCATATAAGTTGGAACAATATAAAAAATCATGATTTTTACACAGTTTACTAAACCATGTGATCAAACTCTTCAGGTTCCCCAAAAAGGTAGCGATCCTTTCATGGTTAGTGAATGGTTTTTAAACCATGTGACCAAAATATGTGAGAATATTCAATTAATCTTAGAATTCTAATTTTGACACAAAAAACTACCCAAAACACTTAGTTCTTCTTCCCACACCTGGGTCTCTTAAATATACGGACTCTAGTGGATCTTCATGGTGAATTCATTCCCTCTGTAGAGAAATTCCATCAAATCTAGATTCATTGGGCCTAGGGATTTTAATTTAAGAGATAGTTTATCCTCTGTTATTCTTATTCATTCTTGGTCTTCTCCCTTCTCCTTATTTAATACCCTAGATCCTAATTTTCATGGTTATAACTAGGAACATCAACTTGATCTATTGTGATTCATTCTATATTTGATGAAAAGCAAGGCAGAAATATATTTTTTTCTTGATCGTTCTTATATTTGTCTAGATATTTTAATTGTGTTGGATCTCATTAGGTAAGTCTAAACTAATACTATCCCTTGATATATTTTTCAAATTGGATCTTTCTTCTTGAATCCTCATATTATGAATTTGGTATTATATTATGTATCATAGGAATGAGAGTTTTGTTTATGTATAAAACCTTGATGTTGGTATTTGACACACTTAAGGTAGTAAGTTCCTTAAAATTTTATAGAAATTGTAAAAAAAATGATATTACATGATTTTTTATGTGTGTAGACCATGAGACCTATATTTATTTGACGTACTTTTGTGTGTGTGTGTAGCTCATGAGACCTCTCTAGATTTAACCTTCTTCTACATATGTGTATATCCTGTGAGAACTATCTTAATATAACATGATTGAGTACGTGTCTATGTCCCATGAGACCTATATTTATTTGAAATGCTTGTGAATTTGTGTGTGTGAATATATGTATTGCTTTCATAGAATATTGTTCATCAGTATCAAAGTGATATGGAGACCCTTCATTGCAGGTTAATTCATTAGGGTGGCACAATGTGGGACATGACATGTGATGATTGTGTTGGATCTTGAAAGATAGATGATAGAGCATGATAGACTTGAGGCCTGGCCTGAGATTTGTTGTGGGGAATGATGGACTTCTGGTTTTTCATGGGATAATCAGTGGGGCATGGGGTCATCCTGTCCTAACCTAAGGCTTGGTGGACTTTTGGCTCATTCAGAGACATATGTTGGTCTTGTGGTTTGTTTTGAGATTCATAGTAACCAAACATAACTTCTCTTTCAGCATGGATCCAAGTTAGGTAGGGTGGGGGTTTGCAGATACCTAGTTAGTTAATGATGTTCATATACTATTTTTTCATGGCATACACTTTCTATAGAACTTTGTCATGTTCTATGAACACATTGGTGGTGTCCTACTGGGTTTATAATAACACCCTATATGGGAATCTCAGTGTCATTGTAGACTTTATGGTCATGTATATAATAAAGGGAAAGGTATTTATGTGTGGTGGCTAAGTTTGAGGAGTGGGGTAGATGGGTGGAGTTATGGTGGAATTTAGGTTTCTTATTATAGTGTAACTTGTTATCTTCTATCTTTTTTTCTAGTATTACTAGACTTATAGTCAGATGGTTTTTGGTTATCTTGTATGAAATATTGATATATAGTAATGTTGATATCATTTACTTTCATTTTATATTTATCTTATTTTATTATTACTTTATCATGTATATGTTTTGGTTGGGTATTTGTACTAAGGTCATGGTCTCCTCATGCTCTAATTTAGGCCCTCATCATAAGTCTACAGCCTATTTCATATGGGGAGTCATGCATGATGTCATTTAAGGAACCATCATGAACTTGGTGACTCGATTCATGGAATTACACATTTCTTATTTCCAATAATTCCTTAAAACACCAATCTTAATGAATAATTTTTTCATTATGTTTTTAACCATCCAATTTTACCTTTCAATGAATTCAATTTATTTATTTGTTATCATGTATAAATCCTTATGTTTTATTACATGATTTTCCATTTAATTTTTAACCATAATAGATTTAAATTTCATTTCACTATCTGATCAAAGAATTTTTATAGACCTTACCTATTCATTTTGAGCTTTCCCATGAAACCTCTTGATACACTTCATCACTTACTTTTGGTTTGGATAAACTTAATACAACCCATTTTGTTTTCCTTATCCACAAACATTATGAAATACTTCCCTATTTGAGTTTTGGGATGTTTCATTGGTATTCACACTTCATTTTAAACCAGATTAATCAAATTTTAGGCCCACTTATTCATTTTTACTATGGAAAATTTTCATCATATTTCCTAATGAAATCACCACATGTATTTTATCTTTCCCACTTCAAATTTTGAATGTCAATCACATCCTATATCATTGAAATATTTTTCATGCTTTATTTATGAATGTGACATAACATCCAATTCCATGATCTATTCTTCTCTTCAAACATTAGGCGACATGTTTTCTATTTATTGTTTACTTGATAAAAATTTCCTTTTATTATCCATCCATTTAACAATTAATTTCCAAGTTTTCCATTAATTACACAACCCTTTCATGTAAAAGTAAATCTAAGTCTAAAGTCGCATAATTGAATTAATCTAAAGATATAATATCAAATACCATCTATATAAATCATTTTTTTAATTAATCTCATCTTCTATAGGTATTTTTTCATTTTCCTTTATTTTAAAATATTTATCATTGTTGTAGTGTCCCACCCTGAAAGTCACTTAGAGATTCCTTGAGAGAGTGGGCCACAAGACCTAAGGCATTCCACCCCATACTCTAGAATATGCCGGTGAAAACTTGGGTCCTAGTGTTTGTCTTTGGGGAGACTATTCCCTCAAAGATTAGAGTGGCAAACAAAAGTATAAAATAAATATGAAATAGCATGAGCAATAACAACAAACAGATAGTAGTGGAATAATAATAATCCATGAAATATAAATGAAATGTGGAATCTAAATAGTAAATAATATATACAAAGTGATGATGATGATTATATCATGTAGCAATATAAAAATAGGATACAAGGAATAAAATGGAAATGATAATCTACTATATGTTATACAAAAAAAATCATGATATTTAACTACTAGAATCATGAGCATAGGATCAGTCCCCTACTCCCTTACTCTATCCTAAAACTCATATTCAAGCATCAAAAGAATTCCACTTCCCTTTATTTATACATATAATCATGAATTATTCTTGGGTACCAAGGGAATACCATGTAGGGTGTGAGATATACTCAGTATTCCAGCACCAATGGAGTCTATATCGATCCAGTATGCATGATATAAAATGAGAAATGTTCCAAAAATAAATATAAAAAATAAATAAAATAAACATATCGGTCTAGGTTACTCATGGATACCCAATTATTTCTATCTACTTTAGACAAAGATGTATGTCTGAACCAAGTGAACCTATGAAAATGTGATAAGTTGTGAACTGGGGTCATCATAAATAAAGAATCATGTTTGGACTAACCCCAATCATGTGATTTTTCTTGGAGGATGTGTCCCTTGGAAATCTATTAATAATTCTCAAAATTTAATAATAAGGCACCATGTGTGATCCAATCAAAGGAAATCATCGAAATCAGTATGGTCATTATGATCTTGTCCTAGGTGATCTATAATGGATTCCCAAGTGTCATTGCACAATCTCCCAAAATACCCAATATTGTAGATCCCATCCAAGGTGACCAGTAAAATGAATACCCCATATCACTCTTAGTATGGTGTATGCATGGACCTTGGAGAACATCCCAAGTATCTCACTTAGGGGATAAACTATCACTTGATGCATGGTATAACCATCTTTCAAATGAGCCCATCTACAGTGACTACCTTACGAAACAAGTATCACTCGTGTGTATCAATAATCCATCTTTAGATCCCATCTAAGGCATGCCAAGTATCACTCCCAGTGCATCCAACAGTTCCAAAAAATATATGGAGAGATTTTCTATGACTTCCTTAAGATGGGACCCATGTATCACTCCTGACTCATAAGAAAATAAGGTGTTGCAATGAAGATCACATGTCCTCAATAAGAAATTTCATGTAAAACATATTAAACCCTTTAGATAATAATTTAACTCAATGAATTACAATATGAAATAAGGAATAAGGTAGTGTCATAAAGAATAATTTATAAGTCCTAAGGTCCTAACACATGGTGCTCAATTCCCTAAATCATTTATCATTCAAAAAATTCAAGGGAAACCACATGCCTCTTGGGTAGTTAAACAGGTCAAGGTAAAATTAAAATTAGGATTCTAAAGAAGGGAACACCCATGGTGAGGCTCCTTTCATGTAAAATAACCCAAAGGTGTGATTCCCATCTAGATTGGGCCATATAAGGCATAGTAAAACCATTTAATTTGATTTTCCATGGGTTTCGGGGGCATCAACATAGGAGTCCAGCACATGGAATGATGACATGCTATATAAATGAAATGAAACTTAGGGAAAGAAGCTATATTGTCTACCTTATGTTCTTAAAACTCTTCTCATCCAGTGTCGGCCCTTAAATCAAGATAGAATGGGATATATCAGAAGAAACATAAAATTCCCTAAAAATAGGGAAAATGATGTCACTCTAAAATACTAAAAAATATTGAAGGAGAAACTAAAAATGGAAGGGAGGGGATTAGAAAGCTTACCCTCATCTTTCCAATTCATCTAATATTGAATGAAATGAATGATGGATGAGGGAGATATAAAAAAGCCGAGTAATCTTGAGGGAGGTGAACACTCACGCGACTGCTAGAGAAAAATGGAGGAGGAGGAGAATTCAAGGGGTTAAAAACATAACAAGGGTAAAAAAGTAATTTCATTTTTAAAATTGGGGAACTGCAGTTTTTTCACATGGTCATACAAACTACATGCCAACCATATAACATCTAATTATTAAGGATCATCCTCAAATGGGCTAGGGTCATGGTTTTACTAACCGTGCGCAAGTCGTGCGGGGAACCATAACCAAGGATGTTAGAAACCTCAAACAAGCATGCATCCCTCCTTGCATAGTTTTTGACAAACCATGCTACCTCCCTAATTCACTAGGTACCCCACATGGTTGAGCTCCACAGTTATCACTAACTATGTGCTAACCATGTGGATCACCTTGTCCTTCCAATTTCTGGAGATCAAAGCTCCAAACGAGCCCTTGACTCTCCTAGACCACACCTTATCCATTATATCCCATTACTAGCACTAAATATTAGGTTTTAAATAGTAACACAAGGATACTTACCAATCCAAAAGGTTAGTATATTACAACCTACCCTATTTAAAACAACTTATCCCTGAGTTTCCCTCCCAATGGTGGTAAAACGTATTCTGAGAAGAATTTCAACCATTGAGTATACACATCAGCTTCTCATAACTAGGTTTCATCATGTACAAGGTCATGATTATATAGCACTGAAACTAGTGAAACTGACCTACCTCAAATATCCTTTATGCTATGCTAAACATTATGGATTGAATGTTCCTTAAAATATGTATCCTCTTCCACCTCTATATCCTAGTGGTCAAGTGAATGAGATGTTTCAGGATGATAATGACAAAGATGTGATATCTAGAGGGTGTTGTGCATGGTAGGGTACCTCTGAGTTAAATCCAACTGATAGGATACGAGACCGAATCTCTCCACTATCTCAAAAGACCTAATATATTAGTGTGATAACTTGCTTGTATCTGAATTTTCAATGATCCAATCTAGGAGATACGTGAAGAATGACTGGTTGTCCCACCTAGAACTCCAGAGGTTGGCAATAATGAAAAGTATAAGACTTATACCTTAACTAAGATGTAACCATATGCTTCTGAATCAGTTGTACTTGGTTTGAAGTATCCTGAATGAGATGAGGACCTTGTAGTGTTTCCTCACCTATCTTCAATCAGCATAAAGAAGAATGGTATGGTAAAGGGAATCATACAGAGGAATATGAATCATTTCTTGAAATATATTGTTATGGGAAAACTCAACCAAAGGTATATGTTTTTTCTATGAAGCTCTAAAATCAAGTATGCATGCCCGGAGCATGTCCTCTAACACCTGTATCATCTTCTCATACTTCCCATAAGTTTGTGGGTGATATGATGTACTCAAAAACACCTATAAAACTAGTGAATTTTTCATCCCCTACCAGAACCAGGATGTAAAACATGCATTCATTATGACACAATTGAATTGGGAAAACCATGAAGGCACATAATCTCCCATACATAGAGCCTTATATTCTCATCAACTGAGAAGGTATCCCAGATTGGTAGGAAGAGTGTGAACTTGGTCAACCTTTAGATGATCACACATATTGTATCACTACCTCAAGAGGATTTAGGTAATCCCATCATGAAACCCATGGTGATTTTATTCCATTTATACTCAAGAATGGATAAAGGATAAAAAATTCCAATAGTTATCTGATGCTCTACCATCACCAATGAACAGGTGGAATGTCTCGTGGTGAAACCTATAACATGCCTCTTCATACCCAGTCACCAATATCAGCAGTCTACATCTTGGTACATCTTGATAATCCCAGGGTGAACTTCCAAAAAAGAGGCATGATATTATTATTTCAACTCTTCCTATATATCTAAAGGCACCCAAACATTCCCATGGAATATTATGGTCTCATTCCCATCAAAAAACCAACCAAGAGGTGGGTTCTCACCTAAGGCGCTTTCCCTTAGGACAAACCCCTTGGGATCTAAGAGTTGTCTCATATGAACCCACACAATAAGGGATGATTTAACTGCTAGAGCTACTAAAACAGGTTTCCCATGTTTTTCATGAACCTCAAGGTTCATTTCAAAAAACAAATCCACCATCTACCACTCATTATTGTCTTCCTGGATGGCCTATGTTTGAGTGTTATGGCTCAAGGAATAAACCATGATATTTCCATAACCGGGTGTATAAGTAAGCTCAAAATCAAACTAATACAGGTATTCAACCCATATACACTACCTCGTATTCATTTCATGCTATGTGGAGATATATTTGAGACTTTTGTGATCTCTGTAAAAAATGAACTACTCACCAATAATATAATGACTACAATATTATAGAGAATGATCCATGGCTGTTAGAACAAGGTCACCCATAGAGTAATTTCTCTCATGAGGTCTCAGTTGGCGGGACTCGAATGCTATTACTCAATATCCCAACATCAAAAAAACTCTCATACCAATTCCTGAAGCATCATAGTAAATAGTATTGCTTATTCCTGACTCTGGTAGAATCAAGACCCACACTAAATTCATTGTTCACTTTAGCTCATGAAAGGTTGTATCATAAGACTCAGACCATAATAACTTCACCCCTTTCGTAGTCAGACCCATAGGAGGATTTTATAAGAATGAGAAATAGTGTATTAACTACATGTAATATCCCTAAATCCCCATGAAACTGCATATATTAGATACATTATTGGGCTTCTACTAGGAAACCATGATTCTAAACTTCTTTGGGTCAACAAATATTCCATCCTATGAAATTATATGACCCAATAAGTGAAACTTATTTATCCAAAAGTGGAATTTTCAAATCTTTTCATAAATTTGTTGCTCTATTAGTGTATTCAGAATGATATCAGGATGGTTGGAATGGTGGTGTCTTGTGTGAGAATACACTAAGATGTTTTCAACACAAATTATCATAAATGAATCTAGGTATGAGTGGAAAACTTGATTTTTTAGAGTCATACAGACTATCATAATGTTCATAAGAATGAATGACATAACAAGATAATCATAAAATATATATCTACTCTAAAACGTTGTATGTGGTATGTTTGATTACCTCACATGTACCTGATGGTATCAAGACCTCAAATCAATCTTATATAAAATTAATGCTCCTTTAAGCTGGTCAAATAGGTCATTTATATGAGGAAGTGGATACCAGTTCTTTATTATAATCTGGTCTAATCAATAGTAATCCACACACAACCTAAGGGTGCCATCCACCCTTCTATAGAAAATGAAATGTGAATCCCATGATTATGTGTTAGGTTAGATAAAAACCTTTGCCTCTAGATATTTAAACTTTTTCTTGAATTATTGGATCTCTATTTGTGACATCCTATAGGGAGGAATGGACACTAGTGTCGCACCTAGCACTAGCTTGATGGTGGACTCCACCTCTTTCTTAGGAGGTAATCCAGAGAAACCATTTGGGAAGATGTCCCAAAAATGATCTATAGTATGAGGGAATTCCACATGTTGCATTCCCTAATCACTCATAAAGAGTATATCTATCTGGTATGTTACTCTTCTCAGCTCTATATGCTTGAGTCTAGCTAAAATTCATGAATATCCCATTCACCCTTATGAATTTGCGTGTTTCCCTTGGGCATTGTGAAATACAACCTCCAGTGAAAGAAATAGTCATGGGATTGATAAGGAACTAGATAGTCCATTATGAGAATAAATTTGAAGTGAGTCATCTTGAGGATGAAGAAATTTCATAATAATTGGTACCCACCTATCTCAATGGATCACTCTAAGCATTAGGATATTCTCTCTGATAGAACCCCTAATGGTGTGTTGAGATACATAACACCATATAATTACTCTATTTCTAGGAACTTACATTCCACAATTATATAAGATATAGAGTGTGATTCCCCTATATTGAATAGGGAAGAAAATAAATTATTGTCTACCAAAATAGTATATCATATAGTATAAGGCCCTGGAATCTGATCCTCAGGTGTAGGGTACACTGTATAGACATAACCCTATTTGCGACCCTAAGATGCAACTTGACTAACTTGGGTAGGTCTACTCTACTCGTGTTGAACCATATAGTTCTAAATACCTCATCCACGACCACCTTCTCGACCTGATTGGCCGGTAGAAGAACAACTCCCAACCTGATGTGGAGCTACAGACCCTATACCCAAAAGTGGCATTAGAATAGATCCTCTCTCACTAGAATCTAGAGGAAAATATCAGTATAATCACTGAAGGTGACCCATCCTACTACAAGATCAAAATTTAATTGGGTTCATTGTGCAATGAGGATTCTTATTGACTACCCTTCCACACTTGTGACACACAACATAGATGTCGGTATGTTCCATCTAGCTAGCATCACTTCCACATGAACCCTCAAAATGACACTTCATGTTGTTAGATGAACCATCGCCCTGTCATGGAACTGAACCACATTGGATCACATTTCTATCTTTCCTCAGGTTTCATTCTATAATGTGATCATAGTTCACTATCTATAAAATGGCAGTCAACCAGAAGATGTTTACCTATTATGGGACAGTGTATAGAAACCCATCCTCAAATCATCTCATAATCATAAACTCATAACCAGTCAGAGAAAAACAATGAATCATGGTGAAGAAAGATAAATAATCTAACATGAACATAGTTCCATAATGAAGATGTATAAACTCCCTGACATGGTCCGTTCTGAGTATCTTCATGAAAAAGTGATCATAGATGGTTGTTTGGAAGTCTTCCCAAACCATACCTAGATGATTATCATCATTAGGGATTTCATCCCACCAGTGCTTGGTGAATTCACGTAGCATGTATATAGATATCTTGACCCTCTAATCTAAAGTTTTCTCAATATGTTCAAAGATATACATCATGGCCTGTATCCATGACTCGGTAGCCTAACATTTTCCATCCCCTGAGAAGGTGGGAGGATGATGCTGCTAAAATTTTCAGTTCATTTATTCCATAGTAGGGGATGTTCAGGGATAACCTAGTACATACTACATGAAATGGAAGAATATATCACAAAACTAAGCATTATATCCTAGTATAAGATCAATGGGAGGTACCTCAGGTGAAGATACATGAGGTAATACTGGCGGCTCAAGGTCTACCACCTTCGAAGCTTGGTCGTCTCCCCTTTCTTAGAATCTGATGGAAGGAATACATGGTGAAATAACTCTATAATTTCTAAGAACACTCCTCAAATAAGATTTGACAACATATAGGAAAATTGATAACAAGAAAATTTAGGTATAGACTTTTTATAAGAAATTCACACATCTCTATCAGATCCTAAATCCAGTTCTATGTGATACGAAATTTCACAGAAGCCTCAAGAGAAACTACTTACTTCCCACTACTAAGGTCATGTCTGGGTCAAGGTCCCATACAACATAGCAGAGGTTCTGGTATATAGAGTGTCAATTGTATTGAACAGAGGAAAAAATTGTTTACTTTTCAATTGGAATCCTCATTTAGGGGTAACCAATTTATTTTAAAATTTTAATTTATTGGAATTTATTATTTTTTAGTTAGATATAGATATCTGAGTCTAGCTAATTGTGTCACCAATTCCAAATTTATAAAGTCTCGTAATCTTTATAAACTGAAATTAGCATGTAAAGTAATTGAAACCTGTCTTTTATGTCTGATATGAGGCTATACAGATCATGGATAGTGATTTTATTGAATGACTACCATTACCAATCTATATAATTAATCTCTTCAAAATATTCTCTTGCATTCACCAATAAAATCACTAACATCTTATCCCATAGAACCAATGGTTCATGGCTCAAATGTGGCATAATTGGTTAATTAAGGTGTCATTATTAATATATGTGTGAAAACAACATTTATATTTATGTAGGAACTTTAATTAATCCAATTATTTCATTATTTCCAAAAAAACAATAGCACACTGCAATACATAACAATAAAGAACTCACGATAAGCAAATGAAATATAGGAAATTCATAGAAAAATATAGATACGGCATGGTATAAGGCATGAAATTTAATTCTCATAGTGCATAGTATGGTGAATGTACTGATATTACCTCAAATCATTGAGATAAGATAGAATAAATCTCATCGTAACAATATCAATAATAATAATGGAATAGAAACAAGTGCATCACCAAATGGTGAAATATATAAAACTGTAACAAATAAAAAATAGAATAGTATTAACCCATCCTAGGTAATTTAGATTTCCCCTAAACATGGGTTATCTAATCCCAAGAACATGTTCATTTCCAAATTACATTACATCCTAGTATCCTTTCTAATACCCAAATAGTAATACAAAATTTAAAAGGTCTCTAATACCACTTTGTAGCATCCTGCCTTGGAATCAACTTAGTGGTGCCCTGAGATAGTGTGCTACAAGAACTCAAGCATTTATACACATATTCCAGAGGCTTATGACTAGTAGATATGGCCTAGGGTATGTCATTGGGGATTATATTCCTTCATATATCATAGTGGAGAATAATATTATATAATAAATATAAAACAACAAAAGTATTATATAATAACTCTTCCCTTTATTACACATTAACACACAATTTATTACATAAAATTACACTTAATTAAACCCTAAACATCAAGAATTCAAGAGTATTTTGGAATTTTGTACATTACAGTACAACTTAAAAAATGTAATACAACATATTTATTGAAAACTTCTTTTGCATGCTCTCACTTAAAACAACATGGGATAACCTAAAAAAGTACATAATAAAGGGGTGATCTATAAATCCTATTAAGTGAATATACATGGAATAAGGTAAAACATGTTATAAAATAGGCATATCAAGGGGAATAAAAAGATTATTAATCATAAAATTGAATTATAATACATGATATAGCATGATAACATAAAGGAAAAATGGGAAATGTGGCAATAGCATAAAAAATTTCATCATAGGTCAAGGATAACTGCCAAGACATCATAATTTTCAAAGTCCTATAAAGGAATCAAGTTAAATCCTTATCCCAAAAATACATATCATGATACTAAACACTACCCATTTCATTGGATCTCTATGTAATTCTGAGCTCACTCATCACTTTTATTTCAATATCGTGCTTAATTGTGCCACATAGATCATACAACATGGATTCATTCATCATCATAACTTATTCCATGATAAGGGAGTTTAAAATAAATACATGTAATTCCCAATTCAAAGAAGAATATTTTTATAAATTTCAACACCATTGATAGGTAATGGGTATGGTATTCACTACACAATTGCTTTGGAATGGAAAGTTGCGGGTGAAAGGTGGCCTAACAGTGTCGCTTAAAATTCATAAAAAGGATCGATGAGAATAAAAAGAGTCTCTAATCATTTTTAAATCAATTGGTAAGTAATAGGGTCATGTAAATTTATATCCCATAATTATTAATTAGAAATATAATGCATATGATAATAAATAAACTTGATTAAATAAGAGGAAGGAAAAACTCTTATGAAATTTAGGCATGGTAACAGGTATACTTTGGAGGGATTAATGAGAGAGAAATAGGTATATCATCATTTATAAATAAAATTTTTAGTGTGTGGGAGGTGTGAAAACATACCCCATAATTAGTTATTAAAAATAAAAGGGCATAAAATAGAGGATATTCTTGAATAAAAGTGAGAAAAAGAGGATCCCTTACCTTAAGAGTATTAAACCAAAAGATAGAAAGGGGATTATTGAGAGATTTGGGGCACCTTGAGAGTATTTTATATAGAGTAGTAAAGATTAAATATGTTATATAAGGATATTAAGTAAAGATAAATGGGATCTTGGGTGGGTTTATATAGGAAATGAGATGAGAATTATTTAGTATTTCACAAACATAGGTTTTCGACTCTATATAATAAAATAGTCCAAAACACTAACCTTACAATGGTTTTTTCACATGGTTTTTACCAAATGGTAGTGTTTTTAAATATTTTATTTTGTAATTTTCTGAACTTATTAAAATATTAACCTTTCTTATGTGGAGGAGAGTCACACTTTTAAATAAATGAATTTAAAATCAAAAAATATATTATATGTTTTGGAGGACTCATAAAGGCTTTATAAAATTAATAAAATAAAATTAAAATCACATTATTTTAAGTTTAAAAAATATATTTGGACGATTATACCCATTATAGTATTTATTATTTTATTTTTGGGTCATTAAGAGATCATAAAACACACTGTATATTTATATGGTATTTATTTTTTACCTGAAAATTAAATTGTCTCATAAAATTATGAAAAAATAACCATTAAATAATTTTCAAATTATGATTCCAAAAATAATATTAATTTTATCTTAATAATTTTATAAATATTTGAAAATTCAATTTAAAAAAACATTATTTATTGAAAATGACGGTTTTTGGCAATAACAGTTTTGGAACCCTAATAAAAGATTAAATTTGAATTCATAAAAATATATGATCATTTATATTTAAAAAATATAATTTAATAATAAAATATAATTAAAATATTACTTATTTCAAAGAATATATTAATCCATCAAAATAAATTCCTAAATTTTATTTAATATTACACAAAATTACTATTCGTGTTTTATAGTATCAAAATAAAAAATTATTCATTATTATTTAAAAAATAATGTACATAATAAGTTTTCTAGGGTTCTGATACATATACCTTTAATACAGAAGAATACACCCTAAGAGTAAGGTGTGTGATGGTGAGACTTTTATGGGTTCATTCAACAAACATGGTTTTAGCCATGATTTTGATGATCCTGAACGTATCCCATAAACAGTTTCGCTCATAATTAAGATTTTGGATCTCAATTTGGGCTTGGTTAAGAGAAAATCCCAAAGATTATATCTCCCTTGTATGCTCTAATAAATGGTCTTCATAGGGTACAATCCTATTGTACGAGGACATAACTTACGTTTTCTAAGTCAATTGAATGTTTAAATCCATATATTTACACTAATCATGTGATCACTATTTAATGGCTATATTATCAATAGTAAATATTCTTAAAATTATTTTGAATCCAATTAGAAATAAAAAAATCATGTGTTTTCTATAACTATATTACATAATAAAACATTAAATCATAAGGTAATTTTATTAATAATATTTTGGGTTATTATTGTCTTCCCCCTTGAGAAATTCTCCCCTTGAAATTCTCATTTCACCCCCTTAAAATAGATGAGGTTAATTTTACTTCATCAATTCCTCTAGTTCCCATGTTGCTTCTTCAAAATTTTGGTTTCTCCACATCACTTTGAAAAGGTTCATTGTATTATTTCATAGAATATTAATTCTATGATCTAAGATATTCATCGATTTCTCCTCATAGAAAAGATAATTATCTAATAGTACCACCTCTGGATTGAGTACATGTGAGGGTTCAGGAATATACTTCCTCAAGAGTGATATATAGAATACATTAGAAACTTGATATAGGTTAGGTGGGAGTTCAATTTGATAGTCCACCACTCTGATGCATACAAGGATCTCAAAGGGGTCAATGTATCTTGGACTAAGCTTTCCCTTCTTCCCAAATCTCATTACATTCATACATGGAGATATGTGGAGTAATATCATGTCTCCAACATCAAAATCGAAGTCTCTCCAACAATTGTTAGAATTGATCTTCTATCGATTATGAGAAACATTGATGTGCTGCTAAATGGTTTTAACCTTTTCCAGTATTTCCTCAACCATTTCAGTACCTAGCTATTTTTTCCCTAACTTCATCCCAACATGAAGGTGTCTTAAAGACATTATAGAGGGAAATTTGGATGCTTGAGTGGAAACTGTTATTGTAATATAACTCTACCGAAATAATATATTGATCCCGTCCTCCTTTGAATAAAATTGAGCATGTTATAAAAATGTCCTCAAGTGTCTGGATAGTATGCTCTTATTTTCCATCAGTTTGAGGGTGATAAGCCTTGATAAATTTCAACTCAGTACTTAGATCATGATGAAGAATTTTCTAGAACTTGGAGGTAAATCTTGGATCTTGATTGGATATAATAGATAGTGGTGCTCCATGCAGTCTGACATCTTCTCTTATGTATATCCATGCAAGTAGATCCAATAATAATTCATCTCATATCGCAATTAAGTGTTAAATATTTATAAGATGATCCAACATGACCCATATAGAATTATTCACTCATGATTTCTTTGGAAGACCAGTGAAAATTTTCATGGTGATATTTTTCCATTTCCATGTAGGTATGGGTAATGATTTTTTTCATCCCCTTGGATTTTTTCCTTTCTGCTTTCACTTGCTGACATATAGGACATCTTAATGTATATTCTGTGGTATCCTTCTTCATATTTTCCCACCAATAGTGTTCTTGGATATCTTTGTACATCTGTGTGCTTCCTGGGTGGACGGAGAAGGTTGAGCTATGTGCATCATCCGATAGTTCCTTATTTCACTTAGGATTTTATGGTACACATAATCTTGAATCAAATCTTACAACACCTTCATCATTAACACTGAACTCTGATGATTTCCATTTCCTTATAGCTTCCAATTTCTTCTGAATTCCCACACCAACTTTTTGATCATCCTTTAACCTCTTCATAGGAGATGGTTGGGAAATCATTTGTGAAAGGATTGATGATATTCCTTCCTTTAAGATTCCCATGTACATCTTTTCCAAATCTAAGAAGATTGGATCCCTCTCAATTATCATCAATGATAGAATTGTCATATCCTCCTACTTATATCATCTTCCACTTTATTTGATTTCCTAGGATGGTATTGGATTCAGCAGTTATAGTATTTGATCATCTCTAACCATCTTCATTGGCTCATATTCATCTCTCTTTTTGTGAATATATACTTGAGGATTTTGTGATACATATATATTTCACACTTCTCCCCAAATAGATAATTCCTCTAAATTCTCAAAGAGAAGATCACTACAGCCAAATCCAGATCATGAATTGGGTAGTTTTTCTCATGAATCTTCAACTTCCTTGAAGCATAGGATATCACTTGTTCATTCTTTATTGACACGCATCCCAATCCCTTTTTTAAAACATCATTGAATACCAAAAAATGTTATCCACTTGAGGGTATTGTAATAAGAGGGGTAGTGATAAGCCTCATTTTCAACTTCTTAAATATCTCTTCACATTCATTATTCCAAGAAACCTTTACTCTCATCCGAGTTAGCTTGGTAAGAGGGTTTGACAATCACGAGAAATTTCTCACAAATCAACGATAATACCTAGTTAACCTAAGAAGACTATAGATGTATTTCATAGATGTTGGCCTTGGATATCCTTCAATTTCTTTATTCTTTGAAGGGTCTATAGATATCCAGTTACATGTGATGATATTCCCTAATAATGAGACTTCCTTGAACCAAAATTCACACTTACTGTACATTTCATAAAGTTTCTCCTTTCGTAAGGTCTTTATCATATTGTTCAATTGCTCCTCAGGTCCCTCCTTACATTAGGAGTATATTAAGGTATCATCTATAAAGAATACCAAATTTTTTTTGAGATAATATCTACATATTCTATTCATCAAATCCATGCTGATTTATAGAGCATTAGTGAGTCCGAAAGGAATCTTTATGAACTCATAGTGCCCATAACTTGTATGAAAAGCAATCTTGGGGATATCCTTCTTCACCCTAACTTGGTAATATCCCAACTATAGATCCACCTTGGAGAGGTATTGTGATCCACCTAGCTAATTGAAAAATTCATCAATCTAAGGAAGATGATACTTGTTCTTTATCATGATCATGTTTAGTTCACGATAATTGATGCAATGGCGCATAAACCATCTTTCTTATTGATGAAGAGGACTAGTGCACCTCATGGTGAAGCACTTGGGAATGTGAACCCTTTATCCATATTCTCCTATATTTGTTTCTTTAGATCCTAAAGTTCCACAACAATCATTCTATATAGAGTTTTAGATCATGGTAACACCCCAAGTATAATATTGATTGAAAATTCAACCACTTGATTAGGAGGAAGACTAGGAAATTCCTCGAGAAACACATCAGCATATTCTCTCAGAATTGGAATGTATTAAAGTATTATATTTTCTTTAGACTCAATCATTTGAGATAGATATTCTTTCTCATAGGGTAATAATGTACATGCTTGAGATGATAGTTCTAAAGAAGATTCATCCTTATCCATTCAATTGTATAAAATCTGAGGATGATTCACAATACAGAGAGTTATTTTCTTCTCACATAAATTTATGTTGGCTTTATATAGGGATATGCAACCCATGCCCATAATTACATCAAATTTCACTAAAGGGAGTATGACATGATTTGATGGGAAATCCAGCCCACAAAATTTGAAAGGGGAGCAATAATATACTTAGGATACAATAATTTCCCCATTTTCCATTTTCACCAATATCTCTACTTCCAAGATTTGTAGTGGTGTTTGGATAGTTATACTAAACTTTCATGGTATGAAGGAATTCATAGAACCAGAATCAACATGTATGTTCACTATTATTGAATGAATAACTAGTGTACTTATCACCACTTCATTGTCAGGATCCACCTTAGCATTTGTGATAGAAAAAATTCACCCTTTCTACCTTGGAGGTTGTTGGTTATCTCATAAAACCCTTGGCTCAGTGCATCGGTTTCCAAAGTGATCTGGTTCTTTGTAGTTGTAGTAATGAAAAATGCTTTTAGGATTAATCAGAGCATTCCTTTCATCCTTAATAGTAGTGGGTTTCTTCTATCAGCAATCGTTGGCTTGGTTCCCTTCTTTACCACACCAAAATCATGTCCTTGTCCCTTTTAATCATTTTTTTGTGATTCTTTCCATACCTTTAACAAGTGGGGTGTTGAAATTTATTGGCACTAATAAATCTATCTATCAGACCACCAGAATTAAAATCCACTTTCTGCTTCTTATCCCCATGATTCCCTTGAGATTCTCTGATCTTTATTTTAACTTTTAGGGCACATCATACAATTTCCTCATAGTTATAAAAGTTTCAAATCACTAGGGCTTTTCGTAGACTAGGTTCCTATCCACCAAATAAGTGGTCAACCATGAAATTGGGGATAATGAAAAAGATAGAGGCATACCATGAAATTATTGTGAAGTTTTCCTCATAAACCCTGATAGATTCATTGTGTTTTTTCTTGATGGAATGTAAATACCTTTCTATTTTAAGATAGAGAGTGTGAGGAAAATATTTATCAAAAAACATTTTCTCGAAATCCTTTCACCCCATTTTTTAGATCTCTTCCATAGGCTTTATATTTTTTATCAATTTCCACCACAGATCATATTCAAATTCCATATAATAAATAACTGGAAGAACCTTCTCTTGCTTAGAACATTTAATGATGGAGAAGATATTTTCAATGTAGTTGATCCACTGTTCCGTGATTAAGGGATTGGATGACCCATTAATAGTCAGTGCCCTTTGTCACATAAAAATTTCTATTATAGCTTGTTCTCTCTTAGGGTGATTTTGAATCTCCTCTTGATCTAGGTTTCTATTCAAAACTTGAGTCATCTAAGAGAGTATCATCACAAAGTGCATGGTTCCTGATCCCATCGAGTTGGGAATCTCATTGGGTCAGCCATCACATCGCTCTTCTCATTGATTGTTTACCTGATTCCTATTATTTCCATCCACTGGAAAGAATAAAAGGACAATTAAGGATGACTATATTTAAACATTCAAACACATAAATGGGAATTTAATGACATTAAAGGGATAAGTTATAACTTACATGTATTTCCTTAACTTATGGATTTTTAGGCTTCAACCCTTGTTATCCATGATTTATTTCCGAACATATACTCTTATGTGAATTTTTTTACTCCCTTGCTAATGGTTCAAAATTAGCATACGAATTTACCAAATCATATCATCTAGGATTGTCAAAATGGTATGCAGTAAGGCATGTTTTCATGTACCAGGTTACCCCGAGTTAGGACCAGGACACCTTATTAGAGTTGTTACCCCTAGGTACATATGTTCCATAACCACATCCACTTATAGTATCCTCACATAGATTTTTTTCTTAATAAACCACTTACTCTATAATTAACAAAATTTATGGATATTTTCTTATACATGGTCTTATCCATAAGACATTTTCTATATTTTTCTAATCTTAATACCAAAGAATAACTAAACTTTTCCTATGATACCAACTATAACAACTCTTCCCTTTATTACACATTAAAAAATGATTTATTACAAAAAATTACAATTAATTCACCATAAAAAGATCAATAAGTCCAGTGTATTTGAGAATTAGGTACATGACATTACAACATAAAACATGGAATACAACATCTTTTTTTAAAACTTCTTTTGCATGCTCTCACTTAAAACTGTAAGGGATAACCTGAAGAAATACATAAGAAAGGGGTGAGATATAAATCCCAATAAGGTAATATACATGGAATAAGGAAAAACATGTTATAAAATAGTCATATCAAGGGTCATAAAAATAATAGGAATCATAAAACTAAATTATAATACATTATATAGAATAATAAAAAAAAGGCAACATGGGAAATATAGAAACAACTTAAAACAATGCATCATATGTCAATGGTATCTACAAAGACATCATAGTGGACAAAGTCCCATAAAGGAATCAGGTTCAATCCTTATCAAAACATGATGCATCATGATACTAAAAATTACCTAATGAATTGGATTACTATATAATTTCAGGCGCACCCGTCACTTTCACTTCAATCTCATGCTTAAGTGTGCCATATAGATTATACAACATGGATTCATTCATCATCATAACTTATTCCAAAATAAGGGAGTATGGAATACATATATGTAATCCCCAATTAAAATAAGAAAAATTGTATAAAGTATAATACCATTTATAGAAAATGAGTATGGTATTCACTACACAATTGTTTTGGAATGGAAAATCGTGGTTAAAGGTAGCCTATCAACATCGCTTTAAAGTTCATAAAAAGGGTTGATGAGTATGAAAAGGGTCTCTCATAATTTGGAAATAAATTGGTAAGTAGTAGGGTCATAGAAATTCATATCCCATTATTAGTAATTGTAAATATAATGAATATGATAAAAAGAAACTTGATTAAAGAAGAGGAAGGAAGAACTCTTATAAAATTTCGTAATGGTAACGGGTGTACTTGGGATGGCTTAATGAGATAGAAATGGGTCTATAATCATTTATACATCATAAGGGATGTATGGGGAGGCTAGAAAAAATACCACATAATTAGTAATTAAACATAAAATGGCATATAAATAGAGGATATTCTTGAATAAAAGTGAGAAAGAGAGGATCCCTTACCTTAAGAGTATGACACCAAAAGCTTGAAAGGGGCTTCTTGAGAGCTTGGGTGCACCTTGGGAGGATTCTAAAGATAGGAGGAAAGAGTAAGTATATTCTTAAGTATTTTTAGGGAATATATATGGGATATTGGGTGGGTTTATATAATAAATGAGAGGGGAATTATTTAATACTTCACAAACATAGGTTTTGGACTCTATAATAACATATTCAAAACCCCAAACCTTCCCATGGTTTTTGCCCATGTTTTTTAAAAAATGGGTGTTTTTTTTAATATTTTACTAGTAAAATGTACGAACTTATTAAAATAGTACCCTTACATATTTGGAGGTGAGTCATACTTTTAAAGAAATGAATTTAAAATCATAAAATATATTATATGCTTTGAAGGATTCATAAAGTCTTTATAAAACTAATAAAATAAACTTAAAATAAAATTATTTTAATTTTGAAACGTATATTTGGCAGATTATACCCATTATAGTATTTTTTAAATCATTTTTGGTTCATCATGATGTCATAAAACACATCGTATATTTATATGGTATTTACATTTTACATGAATATTCAGTTATCTCAAAAACGTATGAAAAAATCACTGTTGGATAATTTCAACATTCTGATTCCAAAAATGATATTAATTTTATATAAATAATTTTCTAAAAATGTGAATTTTCACTTTTAAAAAAATAACCAATAGTTATTGAAAATTACGGGTTTTTTTTCAATAATAGTTTTTGAACCCTAATAAAAATTACATTTGAATTCATAAAAAAATGTGATCATTTATATTTAAAAAATAATTTTATAATAATATTTAATTAAAATATTATTTATTTTCAATGTCCCGAAGGCCTTCATTTTTTATTGATTTTTGATAATCCACCTTTCAAGGGGTGAGGTAGAACCCTTACAATGCTCGTAGGAAAAATTATTACATGGCCCTATAGGCCTTAGGGGAATTCATTTCCTGTAGGCTTCAAACAGTACATACAACCCAGACAAACTACTTGGAAATTATCCTCCCAACATCTTAATCATGAAATCAGCTCTCCACCTTCGTATGGCTGTTAGAATAGGCTATCCCATGCATGCACAGGCTTGTCCTAATGGCAGGTTCCATACCCTCTCATTCTTACAATCAGTGTAGCTTCTGTTATGGTGAAAGCTCTTTGCTCATCCTCCTATAGAGCTTGTTCCTTATAGGTTTTCTGGTTTGCATCTGCAATAAAGTGTCCTGAAGTCCTTGAGGTGGCCTGAAGGCCTGGGTGGCCCGAAGGCCTTAAAGGACTTGAGGACCAAATTGGTAGCTCGAAGGCACAAACAGGGAAAAATTCCCAACTGTTATAGTGCCAAACAGTACCTACTATAGTTCCTGCTTCAGTACTGCTATAGTACCCAGAAATTGTGCCTCCACCTGGATTTGATCCTAGTTTTCCTGGATGCACTTAAGATTCCTCACCAACTGGGCTGAGGCTCATGTGCTAAAATATTATTTATTTCATAAATACAATAATCCATCAAAATAAATTCCTTAATTGAATTGAATATTACACAAAAATACTATTTGTGTTTTATAGTATCAAAATAAAAATATAATCATTATTATTTACCAAATAATGTACATAATCAGTTTTATAGGGTCTTGATACATATCCCTTTAATAAACCATCATATTCCTTAATATTAAGGTGTGTGACAGTGAGACTTTCATGGGGTTGTTCGGCGAACATGGTTTGGTTTGTGATCTCGATGAGCTTGAATTTTTCCCAAAAACAATTTCTCTCATGCTTAAGTTGTTGGATCTAAGCTTGGGATTAGTCGAAGGAAAATCCTATTGATGCTATCTCCCTAAGAATCTCTAATAAATGGGCTTCATAGGGTACAGTCCTAATAGATGAGGTCATCACTTCCTTTTTCTGAGTCAATTGGATTTTTTAAATCCCTATATTAATACTAATCATATGATCATTGTTTAACGGTTATATTATCAATGTTAAAGATTATTAATGGTCTTTTTAACCCAATTGGATATAAAAAAATAAGTGCTTGTGTTTTTTATAACCATATTACATAATAAAAAATTAAATCATAAGGGGATTATTTTTATAACATTTTAGGTCATTACATATTAACAAAAAACAGGCCACAATAGAATAACAATAAACCATGTGATATAAATGATAGGTGGGATATGAATAATAAATAATAGATAAAAATTTATGATGATGATCATTTCATGTATTAGTACAAAAATAAGATACATGTAATACAAGGGAAATAAGAATATACTACATGATATACAAAAATAAAAAAGGCCAAAAGTTATAACTACAAGTATCATGAGCATATAATTGGTTAAATACTCTCGTACTAAATCCTAGAACTTAGAATAAAGTAATGGAACTGAGTAGCTTCCCTTTATATATACCTATAATCATGAATCCTATTTAGGTACCTAGGGTGGCCTAACCAGGGTGTGAGATATACTCAATAGGCCACCACCAATGGTGTCAAGATCAATCTAATCGGTGTGATATAAAATGAGTAGTGTGCCAAAAATAAATATAAAGTAATTAATAAAACAAACATATCATTCCATGTTCCTCAAGGATACCTGATTATTTCCACCTACTTCGGCCTAAGTTGGATGTCTGAAACAAGGGAACCTATGAAAATGTGATAAGATGTGTATATAGATCATCATAAATAAATTATTCAGTGTGGACAGACCCCAATCATGTGATTTTTCATGGCAGACATGTCCCTAGGACATTTTTTAAGTATTCTAATAATTTAATAACAAGGAACTGTGTGTGATCCAATAAAAGGAAACTATTGAATTTAATATGGGAATCATGATCCCTTCCAAGGTGATCCGTAAAGGAATCCCAAGTGTCACTCTAGGATCTCATGAAATACCCAATAATGAAAAGCCTATCCAAGGTTACCGATAAAAGGAATCCCTTTTGTCACTCTCATCATGTTGTAATAATGACCCTCAGAGCCCATCCCGGGTACATCACATAGGGGAATAAGTATCACTCGAGGCATGGTATAACTATCTCTCCAATGAGACTATACATGGTGACTCCCCTAGGGAACTGATATCACTCATGGGTATCAATAATCTACCTGGAGATCCCATCCAAGGCATGCTAAGTATCACTCACATCCCTTCCAATAGTTCTAAAAACAAAGCACGGTGAGCCCATCCATGGCATCCTTAAGTCAGGATATGTTTATCACTCTCAGATCATTAGTAGGTAAGTCTTAGCAATTAAAATCACATGTCCAGAATAAGGAATCGCATGTATAACATATTAAACACTTTTTATAATAATTTAACTCAAGAAATTCCATTTCAGAATACGGCATAAGGAATAAGTAAAGAGAAAAAATCATAAATCCTAAGGGTCTAACTCATGTCTGTCCAATTTATTTAAGAATTTCTCATTAAAAATATGTATTACAAGGGTAAACAAACACCTCAAGGGTGGTTTAATAGTTCAAGATAAAAGGGAAAGTAGGCTTCTAAATATGGAAACACCAATGGAGTAGATCCCATAAAGGTGAACAACACAAATGTGTGATTTTATTCTAGTTAGGACCATATAGGGCATATAAAAACCATTTAATTTAATTTTCCATGGATTTCGAGGGCATTGCTAGAGTATTCTAGAATTCGGCATGAAGAAACACCATATAAATGTAACTAAATTTATAGAAATAATCTATACCACCTACCTTAGGTTCATAGTGCTCTCCTTATCCAGTGTTTTCCCTTGAATCGATCTAGAATAGATGATATTGGAAGAATCATAAAATTCCTTAAAAATGGGGAAAATGAGGTTGCACCTAAATTTCAAAAGAGATGGAATGAGAAAATAGAAATGGAAGGGAGAGTATTAAAGATATTAACCTTATCTTTAGAACGCATATGACAATAAAGTAAATGGATGGGGATGAGGGAAATACCAAAAATCCTACGAATCTTGAGGGAGGAGAGCTCTCACATGGTTTTTGGGGAAAATAGAGGATGAAAAATATTCAAGGGTTTAAACACATACTTGGGGAGAAATAATATCCCATTTAAAATTGGTGATACATGGTTTAGATGCATGGTTTCCAAACTGTGTACCAACCATGTGGCATTTGCTACCCAGGGAGCCCCCTCGCATGGGCAAGGCATGTAGTTTGACTAAACATGAGCAAGTTGTGTGAGACGCCACTGCCAAGGATGTTAGTACCCTCACATGGTCATGTTTCCCTCTTTAATGTTTTTAGACAAACCATGTGTCATTTTAAATTCACCGGGTACCATGCATGGTTGATTCACACAACTAGAACTAACCATGCACTAACCATGTGGCATACCCTTTTCTTCCAATTTCTAAAGATCTAGGCTCCAAACGAGGTCCAGAATCTCCCAAAACACTCTTTATCCATTATATACCATTAATAACACCAAATTAGATGTTTTAAATTATAACAAAAGGATATGTACCTCTCTTAAAGGTCAATATGTTACAATTTCCAAAGTGTATAGTTCCATCTAATTGGTCTTTCACAACTTTTAATAATTTTATATTCCCGTAAATGTGGGATAGTCACCTACTATCAATAATCTTTTTAATTTTTTAATTTTTTTCTTAAGGTAAATTTTATCTAGGATAGTATTCTTATTCATATTATTTTCCCCCCATAATAGTCCATATTGTGATGAGATATAAGAAGATCCCTCATCATTCTATTTATCATGGTAATGTAGAAAATTTATCTTCCAAATTATCTTTGAAAATAGAAATGGTTTGTTCCATTTAATTAATTTCCTACAATAAATGAATTTATAATCAAATTTAAATCAATAAAATCAATATTCATAGAAGTTATTTGTTTTTAAATGTAAAAGAATCTTTCTAAAAAAATTATTATATTTTGAGTGATTATCCTTTTATATGGATCTTTTCATCACCATAATAGAACATGTTGGGACCTATATATCCAAAAAATGAAACATAATTGGGTGGAATATTTTCAATTTAAAACCACATTATTTCTTCCTTTAATCAGTGTCTCAGTTTTCAAATAACCATCAATAGTTTACCATTATCTGCATCCTTTTTCTTTCCTTCCTACATAGCATTCATTTCCCCTGTCTTAGATGATTCTTCTTCAAATCCAACACCAAATTTACCCATGTTATTTAGTCATTAATTATTCAAAACCTTATTTAAAATCCATATGTCTCTTTCTAATCTTTCCTTCAATTATTTATTTTAGAATTTTTAAAACTATAACTTCTTATTTGAAATACTTTTTTTCATGTCTGCTTCAAAAATTTTATTCAGGGAAACCACTTATATCTCAAGCAATTCAATACATTTTTATCATTTCTTA
Organism: Viscum album; assembly: GCA_963277665.1. Classification (NCBI taxonomy): domain Eukaryota; kingdom Viridiplantae; phylum Streptophyta; class Magnoliopsida; order Santalales; family Viscaceae; genus Viscum; species Viscum album. The sequence continues at coordinate 2,139,006,907 of OY728138.1, forward strand.
ATATAATAATTAGTTTTATTGATTACATTATATTTATCCTCATTATTTATATTAAAATTATCTTCTACATTTAATATTTATAATGAAAAAATTTAACCTTCTATGATCCTATCTAACTAAAATATTTTGACTTCCAGTTGATTGAAACTCTAAAACACCTTTAAGAATATACCCATTTTTATTATATTTTTGTAAATAAAACTTCTTAAATTACACCTTAAAGTTGTAATTTGATGTCCACTACTCATTTAAATTAGTTTTACACAAGTTTTAAATTGTGAGTTTTCAACCATCCCCATAATATCATCTGTTAAATACGATTTGAACTCAATTTTTCCTTGTTAAAAACAAAACTCATCATCATTAGTATATTTTATATCCAATATTTTTATTTAAAAAAATATTCCAAATATGTTTATAGATTTTATTTTTTGTTCATTGGAAAATTTATTTAGTTGATTATTTTTATAATTAGCATCAATATAAATGTCAAACTTCCTTGGATAAATTACATCAATGTGTCTAGCCTTTGAAGAATTGAGAAAAATCCAATGGTAGATTTCCCTCAGAACTTATTTTTTTCTCAATTAAAAATACTATCAAAAAGTGATAGTAATTCATAACTCAATCCTTATTTTCTATCCACTTTCAAAAATTTAAAGTTTATCTATTTCTTTAAATCCCATCTTCTTGGATGAATGGATTTTCATCACTTCTATATTTTCATGCATTGTAAATCATCTAGTGAGATCTCTGAAAATTTTCTTTCTTCAAGTGTTAATATCTTTGTATTATGAAATAGTGGTAATATTCTCAATATTTTATTCATGATTTCATATCCTTTATTTAACTTAAAATTCCATGAATGGAACCAATAACCTTAATGTTTCGGTAGAAGAAATTACCAATGTATTAATTCATATACATCTTCAAATAATCAAAATAATATTCCACAAATTACAACATAGATTCATTTTAATTTGTATAACCTTCATAAATATTATCCAACATTTCCCAAGTATAATAAAAGGATGCACAACTCATCATATTCATATAAATTTGATTTTGAAATACTTGATATAAGGTGTTTTAGGCCTTTTCATCATCACTCTATAGGTTCGTATCCAATTCATCCAAGGAAAACTTTAAAGGATTATGAATTACATGCACTATAGCAGAGAAAACATCAATTCTAAGAGACATTAGATGTGATATCACATGGTCCTTATAGATATAATAATTTCACCCATTAATGAGAGGAACTATGTTTTTATTAATTATATTCTCTATGTCAAGGACCAGCTTCTGTTAGATTATATATCTAATCAAACTTGTTTATTTGATACCACTTGTAGTGACCATAGACCCAAATTCACCCAAAGAGGGGGTGAATTTGGGTGTTAGTATACTTTCTCATATATTTTTCCCACCTTTTTTAGTACACATTTAACCTGTCAAGTCTAATCACAAAACCATAACAATGAAATATTAAAAATAAATGTGATGAGGCATGAATTTTACTTTTCTCACCACAATGGTATATATATAAGGAGCATGCACATAGTGATGTGTTATTGTACCAAAATAACTACTCATTTTATGTGATTAAAAAATTGTAGGCAAGTCTCACTAACAAACCCTGGATCACCACCTCTATCTTCCTATTCACACACTACTTAAAGGAAGTGATTCAATGAATTGTTTTATACATAGGTCACTCAAAATAAATATCAAGAATATTAAATTCACTATAATAGTAAGGTAATTTTCCAAAAACTTTTGACTTCCATTTCAAATATGGATATTCAGGAATAAACCTTCCATAGTAGAAACTCACTCAATAACTCAAAATATACAATAATGTTCTCAATTTATCTCTTAATAAAATACCATGTCTCTATAATTCCTAAAATATAATTATCCATATCCAAATGCAATAATGTTCCTCTAATACAACAATGTTCTCACTAAACTACCATGTATTTTAAAATTATTCATCTCTAAATGACACATGTCACTATATAATTGGGATTAAAAAATCCTTCATAGTTGAATTAAGTTTCCCAAATTATAATCCAATCAACCCATATTTAAAAAGAACTATAATTTATAGAATTTTTTAATCCTTAAAATCATTGTGTAATAATCAACATTGTTGTGTAATTCACTTTTATTACCAAGCCCTTTGAAAAGAATAACCAGACTCTAATTCAAAATATAAAAATATTAGGGTTAATATCTTTAAATAATTACAAATAAATATCATTATGGTGTAATTAGACATGTTATGAAACAACCCCTATATCTTCAACATATTTTAGATTTCAATTGTGGTGTAATACATCAATTTTAGTCCATATCCTAGACCAAATTTCCTTGAAACTTCCCATTGTTTCATGATCATTAGGTCATAGCATCTATTTGTGAACTTCCCTCTAAACTCACCATAAATCATGGCATAATTTTTATGTATTGTTTTTTGATTTAGCCTTAGTCAAAACTTTATCTTCATTATACTATCTAATTATAGTATATGTAAAAAAATTATTATTGAACACTTATTCTCCTTTAAAACATACACATGACTAAATTCGATAAGAAACCATTTCATCACGTCCAAAAATATTCCAAAACTCCACCAAAATTCACTAGCCTACACTCACAAACTATATGATACATCCAATGTGATGTATTTTAAACAAGAAAAAACATTTTAAACATGACCATCAGTATGATCCTAAAATATACACTTTACTATCTTAGGTTCCAGTATTATACTATTTAAATCCTTATTTTATAATAAGACACCTTCATTTAGATCTAATTTTTTTTCATGGAATAGTTCCAAAGTTATTATGCTAGACCCCCAATTCATAACCACCCACTATAACATCAATTGTTAAAAAAGGTTTAATGTTATGAAATGGAGATAACTAATCATGATACAAACCAAATAGAGGGAAAATATTCTAAAGTCACACATCAGATTGCTTCAGCTCTTCCTTGAAATAAGACCCTCTAAAATGGAATGACAAATGAATGAAATGGAGAAACTCACAATAACATAGAACAGTACCAATATTTACCTGGTTTGGTAATTTCCCTACTCCACAGAGGCAAACTACGACATTTCAAGTAAGAAGATAAGAAGAATGATCTTAGAGTTACAAGTTACCAAAACATAAACACTAATCAAGAGAAAAAAAAATAACAATACATCAGCAATCATTATATCGAATGTTTCCCCACTCATCTATTTATTGATGATTCCATCTAGTTCATTTTGGTTATAACACCATCCAATATTTTTTCTCCACCATTGTTCAACCAATGAAATATTCAATGGCCCACTACTTTATTGAATTACCAACCTCTTCTAGTAACAAATTCTTGCATCCAAAACTCATCCATCAATATTATAGAATCTATTATTTTGGACTATTTGGTCTTGTAACTTCTATTTTGTCCACATTCACAACCTCCTTCCATAATTTTAGTTTAAAAATAAGCTTCACAATAAAAGAAATTATAACAATATACCACTTGATGACTAGTTTCATAACTTCACCCCAACTCCTAGGTTCACTTTCAAAATACATATTCTTCAACTAATATTCTCCCCATAGTGGAAAGGATCATCCAATACTTTATTCTTTCATCTAAGCCCCACTATGACACAACACCAACCAATATTTTACAAGTCTATGAAATTTATCCATATATACATCATATTCTACCTTCTATATAACTTTCATTACTTCAATACTCTATATTCTAATAGTTTCTAGATGAAGTGATTCTTTAACTGAATGTGTTTTATCCCTGAGTAAGATGCTTTATTTGTTCAATATGGATCATACTCTAAATGTCACATAACAATGGTTTATTCTATGAACCCTTCTGAGATCCTCCAATAAAAACATAAACCAGTTTAACTCCTTCCATGTATCCATAATAGTAACATATTTAACTTCCATTTTAGATAGTGAAACTACTAGCTATAGTTTAGATATCCAAATCACCACTTTTCCTATGAAGGTAAACACAATACCAGTGGTACTTCTCTTTGTGTACTTGTCTCCTACAAAGGTTATATCCAAAAAATTCTATAAAATATCATCCATTATATAATGTAGTGCAAGATCTTTTAAACCTTTGAGATATTATAGTATCCACTTCACCGCTTCCAAGTTATCATTTGTCAGATTCGATAAGAATCTGTCGATGAATCCCACTACGAATTCAATATTTGGCCATGCAAAAAACCATGGTATACATAAATATTTTAACTATTGATGCATATATAACTGATCAATTCATAATATTTAAAAAAAATAGGTATTTAAATAATTTTTATATTCATTTTCCTTTATTTATAAAATAAATATATTTATTCTTCAATTGTTTTTAAAATTTTAATTTGTCATAAATAGGATTAATATTTTAATTTTGATTAATTTAATAATTTATAAATTAGTTTGGATCAATACTAAACAGAATTTATATTTTACATGACTTGTAGATTTAATGAATGTTTTAGAAGTTGGAATCTGGTGCAGTGTGGAAGTAAGATTTTGGGAGTTACGGGATGAGAAAAAAATGTAAAATTATTCTTTATTATTAATAGATAAAATTTTTCTTAAGGTGATTAAAAAAATTAAAAGTGTAGTGATATGGTTTGATATATAATAATTTTTTATTGGGGAAGAGGATATTTAATATCCTTACCTTTATCAAAATTGGGGAATCTGTCACATGCGTAACATTTTTTGATGCCATTGAATATATATAACATTTTATACTTGGTGAAATATTTGAGAAGAATCCCCCATTAGGTAATTTTACCTAGTGAATTTGGCACCATTATATAATATACCAACCTTAATAATTACAAATTCCAGTGTCTTTGAACTATAATTCACATTCTTATAATCTCATGGATAATTTTAGTTCATATTTTTAGAGAATTAGTAAAAATTCTTATATAATAAACCCATAAATTACAAGTGAAAACTTATACTCAATATCAAATAAAACTTTATAAAATAAATCAAGATTTATTTCAGTGAAAAATATTCACAATAGTCATCATTAAACATGTTTTAATCTTAGATAAAACATGTTATAAAATTGGGGCATCATTGGAGTGACCACCACAACTACTCATGGAAGACCATCATGGTTAACATTTTTACATTAACTTAGAGTAACCATAACATATACTCATGATTATCCATCATAGTTAATATTTAAATACCCAAATTAGAATATTCTTAATACCTCTTAGGAGAATCCTAATTCGTTAACTTCAACTCACATATAGAATAACCATATGGTTGACTTCCATACCCAGTGCATTATAGGTTATAACATAACCACCCACCATTGTTTTATCACAAAACCGCATATCATATGTTTATAATGGAACCACCTATCATCATAACAATGCCCAAGAACCACAATATATTCACAAATCATTAAATATTAAATCCTGAAAACATTATTAAGGAAAATAACCTGTTCATTTTGAAATCACTTATTTTGAGAAAAAATACACACATACAATAAAAAAAATTTATTTGAAAATAAAAATGTAAACCTATAAAGGAATATTAAAATAAAATATTATTCATGAGGGTGGGAAAATATGCTCATGTAGTTTAAGTTAAAAACATTCCTTTCATTTTTTTTTGGAAAAGACACAAAGTACCTTATTTAGAAATCAATAAAAGGATTCCTTTCAAACCATTTTTTAAAAAGTAAAACATTGATAAAAATGAATTTAAAAAATCATAGGCTAATAGTAATAAAATCTTTAAAACATTTTTATAAAATAATCATATAGATATGGATGAAAAAGAGAGTTTTAAGGGGAACATTAAAACATAATTTTTAAAAGAAAGTCCCTAACCTAAAGTATGATTCATCATGTACATTCTCTATCTTCCAGAATAAATAACTTTGATTAATTGTTTACTTTATTTAGAATGTTTATCAAGCTAATTATTATCTATTTTTTCTATGTTATATATAACTAAATGATGATTTAAATCCATGTCGGGTGTTTTGATGATATTCACTATATAAGTCCAAAATGGATTCAGTAAGTCAACTATAGTAAAAAAGGTTATTTTTACATCATATATAAAATAACATTAATTAAATAATTATATTTTTTATACATAAAGTATACTTATAAATACAACCATTAAATATGGTTTTGAAAAATGAACTATGTTACAATCATGGGATGGTAGGTCGTACGTACGCATTAGTAACATTTCCATTTTTCGAAGATCATTATGGAAATAAGGTAAGTATTATTTTATCTTTAAATTATTATAAAAAAGTAATATATATAACATTAATTATTTAAATATAATTATATATATCATCCATTTGATATGGTGATGAAAAAAATAATTGCATCGCATTATGGAGGTGGTAATCCACACATACACACGAATGATGTTATCATTTTTATATGCATGGGAATGTAAGAAGTAAAATGCTATATTATATTTTAATAATGATAATTATTTAATGAATATCATATATTAATAATAGTTATATCATTATAACCAATCTTGAGATACGGTGATGGAAAAAACTACATCAGTTTGTGAGACGGTAGTCAGTCATACACACGAACGATGAATTATTTTATATTTTATAGAATAAGAGATGGATGTAATCCATAATATAAACTCATTATATTAGGTATATTGGATTTATTATTTTATCATGGTTTAATAAGGTTTGACGGGTGTAGAAGAAGAAACAAATATAAAACAATCAGATAAAACTTATACATCTTCTTTAGAAAACCTCCTTTGCCTAACATCTTAAGACCTCTATGATTGGTATTTTTTCCAAAGAAATGAATATATAATGAGTTTATAGGTTATAGTAAGTGATTTGGTCTGGTATTTTTAGAACAAAAATAGATTTTAAGTGTGAATAAATGAGAATAATAGGTTCCCTTTTACAAGAGAGGGGAGGGGCTCTCTTGGAATTTCTGAAAATATTAAATTAATGTTAATTAATTTTCAATTAAAAATGAATCTAAATTGATTTATTTATAATATAATATGATTTTTAGTATAAATTCACTCATATAATAAAAATTAGACATGTTGTGACAATATTTATACCCTTATATTTCGGTTTTAACCCATGTTTAATCTTTTTAACTCTTATCGTGACAACATGGGTTTTTACTCATTGAGTGTAAATAAAGTTAATATAAAATAAAAAACAACCAATAAATTGACCATGGTTGATATTTTGAAACTTATACTAATAACTTTTCTAAATTTATAATATTTATGAATTTTATATCATTTAATAAAATATTATTTACTACAAAATATCCATAATGTCATTTTTAGAACTATTACTAACATTGACTTTAATAATATCAATACATCATCTAAAATTAGAAAAAAAATATTTTATTTTATGAATAAAATTTCATGAGAATATTTTAAAAAAATTATCACATTTTGTGTCTCAAATTGTACTTATTTTAATAATATTGTTATTATTTATTTGATTTTTCAATTAATTAAATAATGACTGTATCAATATTTTTCAAGCATTTAATGTAATTATTCATTCACTAAAAATTAAATATAAATTAAAATGATGAATAAAAATTTCATATACTTACAAATAATTTTTATATTCAAACATATCCTCTAGATAAAACTATTTTAAAAGTATTACACTTATTAAAAGCAAGAGTGTGACATGTTTGAATTTTCATTAAATAAAATACTATAATGGTTATAATCTTATCCAAGTTTCCCCGAAGGTAATAAATTTAAACCTTGTATGATTATGGTTGATATATACTCATAATATTATATTTAAGTGAGTTTTTTTATAATTTAATGGTTCTTATCATTTTATTTTTAACCTAAATTACTAGATTTACAATTTATCGTGGTCACCAAAATTATTAAAGCTACTATTCATATTGACCAAAAATAAAATGGAACTATTTAATAAATTTGGACCTCCTATTTCCAAATATGGAATCCATTTTTAAAATTTATAATATAAAATATGAATAATTTACTTTAAAATTAAACCGATAAAATGCAATGAAAAATGATTTTTCAGAAAAATGCCCTTTTAAAATATAAAATTTTATCATGATAAATTCAAGTATAAAATCATTTAAAAATAAAATAATAGGATTATTTTATATATAAATTAAATAGTTAAAATTTTAAAACTAATCCAAAACAAAATTTTACCTTTTAAATATTTTAAAATAAAATATTTTTTCAATAAGAATCAGTATTTTTCATTATTACTTGAAAAATCATTATTTTCATAAAATTATCAAAAATTCATCCTAAAATAAATTTAACACATTGAATTTAAAAATGAATTTAATTTTTTTCAAATTAAAATCATATAATTTTAGAAATATATTTTTAAATAAAATATTATAATAAATGAGTTTAATAAAACCATTTTATTTTTTATTTAAATAATTAATTAATATATTTATAATGAATATAAAAACATAATTCTGGAATACTAATAAATATTTAAATGATATATTCTATCATTATATGGGTTGTTAAATCCCCCTAGAAATTTCATTCACGTAATTTTGAACTCAGACTTGGTAACCAGGGTTTGACTTTTAAAAATACCTTTGATGAAATACCACATCCTAAAAAGGATTAATACAACTACTACATGATAAGATAGAGAAGGGATGTATGAATGTCATTTGGAGTAACACATACTAGGTTTCCAAGTAGTATAACATTGTTTAAAAGTGAAAACATGTATATGGAGGATAAAACTAACTCCCAAGTACTGATGAGGAGTGATAGAGAACATGGTTGTGAGAATTTTAACCATCACAAAACTACAAATATGTGATGGGTTAAAAGTTCATTGATTTATCGGTAAGAAAAGTAAATAGATAACTTTTTTTAAAAAAAAATAATTTCCCTAAAATTGATTAATTACATTTACATATATACTAAAAACATAAGTAAATATACATACTTTAAAATAAAATTTCATCCTTTAATCAATTTCCTCCTCAATCTCATCATTTTTCTCCAAATAATGAGTATTCTAGATGAATTTTTTATTCATAAGGCACTAGAATCAACTTCTACACACAAAACAAATACACAAAAGAAAAATATTATATTCCTTATATCTTTAGGAATTAAAAAAGCCTAAATTGTTAGTACAAGATAATATAATTATCAAAAAAATAATAAACATTTATATGATGAAAACCCACTATAATCTTCAAAATTAAATAGAAATACCAAAAAAAATCAAGAAAATATGTATATTCTTAAAAGTTATAAAAAATATTCTAGACTATAATTTATAATAAAAAATTAGAAGTATTTGATCACATAGTCTTCCAAGAAAAATTTAATCTTTATCTCAAAATAATATCAATCACTATTAAAGTCTCGTACCAAATGTTATGTTCCTTAATCACATAATCTCTAAGATATATTAATCATTTCCAAAATCACCTAAATCTATATAAATCCTTATTATGATCATATATTCTTCCAAATGATAATTTAATCTTTACTCCTTAAATAAAATCTAATAATATTTTATTTACCTTAATCCAATAATGATCCCCAATATTATATATATCTTCTTCAAAAATAACAGTAATCACTTAATCACCAAATAATTTTCAAAAAAATGGTTATATATATGATAAGACATATGTTTCCAATATAAACGTATTCTTCATCCATAAAATAATTTAACTAAAAATAAAATGCCATGCTAACCAGGATATCATATAGGCTAGTGGTAGGTGCTTCACCCTTGCCATCCTTTGGTTGGGAGTTCCAACCTCACGACCTTTCCGGATGTGATGGGTTATCACCCAATCTATAGGTTTTCTTTTTACTAAAAAAATATTAATATAATTCCTATAAAGTTCACAAAAATGTGATAAATCCTCGAAAAAACCTTAATATATTCAAAATTAAAGAAATATTTTACCTCAAAGGCTATCTCATACATTTCATTTTGCATCCCAAAATGTAATAACCCATAATAACCTCAAAAATAAATATCTCTAAAAATAATATCAGTCACCTTAAAATTTCGTAACTTAAAGACAAAAAAGGGGTTTCCAAGTCATTTATCTTATGATTAATCTTAAAATTATAAACCCATGATGATATACATAACTCTTAAGAAAACATAAAAACATCCAAAGTTATCTAAACCCTCCTCTAATACTATATATAAGAACCTAGCCTTAAGCATTAGATATTATAGTTTCTTTAAACTAGAATTCACATTCTTATAATCTTAAGGAACTTTTGGTTTATAGTTTTAGAGAATTAGTAAAAACTCTTACATAGTAAATATATACATTATAAGTGGACACTTATATTGAGTATTTATTTTTTCCACTAAAGCAAAATCTTTAAAATACAACATGATGCCTTTTCATTAAAAAAATTCACAATATTCATCTTAAACTCATCCTTGTCCCTATATTCCTTAAAATCCAGTGAAAAAAATTTTAAAATGTGTTATGAGACCAAAAAAATTGTAAAGGACAAAAAATAATAAATCTATTAGTCCAATGAAAAACATAAAAATCCACAATATACTTAGATTTATCACATTATTCTTTTAGATTATGTAATAAATCACTTCTATAAGAAAAACATAAACATATTTATTAATGAATACTTTTAAAACTCATAGAAAATATGGATAAAACATGATGGAAACTCGAGGAATAATTGGTGTAATTACCACAACTACTCATATAAGACCTTTATGGTTAAATTTTATATATTAACTTAGATTAAACATCACAGTTAATCATGATTAACCATCATAATTAATCTTGGAATAACCATTGCAGTATATTCCTATTATCTCTTAAGAGAAACCTAATCATTTAACTTTGTCTCTATTGATTCCCACCAAATGAGAATCGATAAATACACAAAGGAATAAAGTCCTAAATATGGGTATAATTTTCCCTATAAATAAAAGTAATAAAAAGGTGGCCATGATCACATGGTTCACATGAACCTCTGGGAGACATGTGATCGCATGACCTATGGAGGGTCTTGTGGAAAGTCATATGCAGATCATAACCTATGGAATATCTCACAGAGACCCTTTTACAAAGCCTTCTTGTCCTTGTGAATTCATCCTAGACACTCATTGATCATGCGGAAGTATCCAGATAAGATCCCTCATGTTATACGACTTGTCAACCATTGGATTCCTAAAAAACCATCCAAAAATACTTGGAAAATATGAATAAAATATCAAAAATATGGGATACTCTCTTGGTTTTAAAAATCATGTGACACTCTCCACGTGGTTCGCAAGACATCACAAGCCCCCAGTGACATGTCTCCCTTACCACGTGTGATCCTTCTGGCATATCTTCCTCATCATACGAAAGGCCTCGGACATGTTGAGGTGGTCTTGAGATCCCTCTTTGGATCTAAAGAAAAACATTAGGGTTTATCCATGAAATGATCACGTATCTTCATAGGACCTTTTATTGGTCACATAACACATCACCAATGGGGAGAGTGATTGTCTTCAAAAACATTCAAGGAAACTAGATAAGCCCCAAATTCCTTGTAAAATAAACAAGGAAATAAAAGTGAAAAGGGTGGGATCCTCTTGAGGTAATTAAACTCATATGACACATTAGAACAATCTCATAAGACCCTCTGAAAAGCCAATAAGACCTATCTTAATACATTTTTCATAATGGCATGATCTTACAAAGGCCCCCTAGAAATACATCCTTGTCTCATGAAAGGTCCCAAACAAGTTTTCTAAGATCAGGAAAAGGCATATCGACAGGAAACCTAAACTTGCAAAGTCCCTTGGACATATCGTCCTAACAATATGGAATTCCCTCAACATGTCCACATGATTTATAAAGTCCCCATTAATTGGATATAATCCAACAAATGGGGAATTTATGGGATGGTCTCGTGGTCACTGGAAATCATGTTACGCCCCAGGAATTACCTATGGTAGGATCTATCAAAATTAATGACATCAAATACCTCCACCAACTCTATCATGGGTTTTTGTGATATATGCCATCAAAAGTAGAAAAAAATGGGGTGGATTGGCCTATATATTCTCCACCTCAGCATGAAAAATGGATAATATTTTCTTTAGAACGTCATACCGGCATACCTAAGCATCGGAACATTTTTCTTGGAGTGTCTGATCTTTTGATCAAGATAATTTTCCATGAGGTAAGATTCATAAAACAACTTGAGGAATCATGTAGCATGCATAGTAGCTTCCCGTGATCACTCATAGATCACTTAAAGGGCTACTGGAAAGTCAAGAAAAGAACATACCACATATCTACTAGATCACATGAGACTTAAAACAAACTAACACTGAACAAATCTAATGCATATGCCATAAAATTCTGGAAAAAGGACTAAAAATATGGGAGACTTATGAGAAGTACTTAATTACTAATCCTCATGTGCATCGTGTGAACCACCCAAGTCACACGACAGGACCAGGACATGTTGCCCAGATCTCATGATGCTCCTTTGTTATTATATTTATATCATGTGAATTCCTCCAAACATTTCATAGAAATCCACATGGATCCCTCTATAATGCCTCCTGAGTCTCATGAAACCCTCAGGGCTCGCCATCCAGACCTTGCGGTGTCCCGCTATCATGTTTCCTGACTCATATGGTGGCACCAGTACATGTCAGGTGAGTCTCGCGACAACACTATGGTATATCAATTGGCTCTCTCGAAGTCCTCCCATCAAACCAGCCATATCTCATGATGTTATTAGGACATGCCAGTTGGCTTTCAGGACACCCTCTAGACATGTCATCATAGATCATGAATAACCCTCCAGACACGTTGCATTAACTCTTATGATTCCCTCTAAGCGTGTCAGCCAACTTTCACAATAACACTAGGGAAAGTCAGCTAGATTGTGTGATGCCCTCTAAGTGTGTCATCCAGGATCGTGCGATGGGTTACAAGATCAGTTGGTCTGGTCTCACTATTTCCTCAAAAAAATCATCATTTATCATGTGATAGCCTTCATACATTCTATCCAGGTTATGTGATGTCCCTCGAAAAATCTGACTAGATCGTGTGATTGTCTTTGGACATGCCATTCAAACACCCTCTGACATGTCATGTAACGACCCAAAATTTTATTAATGAAAATTAATCTTGATCTTATTAAATGTATTATTATAAAAAATTGTTATATAAAATATGAACTTCCTTGGTTTTATGTTTTTTTATCAAAATACAGTTAAGAATTGTTACCGTTTCTAATATAGCCTTTGAACAGTGATCACATGATTAGTATAAATATAGGGCTTTAATAAATCCAATCTACTCAGAAAAAGGAAGCAATGGCCTCATCCAGTAGACTTGCCCAGTACGAAGCCCATTTGTTAGAGCTCGGAAAGGAATTGGCATCATTGGGCTTCACTATTGACCAAGCCCAAGATGAGCTTCAATGTGTTCAGCTCAAACGGAACCACCTATGAGAAAAGTGGGAGTTGATAGAGATTACCACTCGAGCGATATTATCTCAGCCACCCCAAGATTTTTTCACCATCACATACCTTACCTTTCGATCATATGCGGGTTTTATAAGGGGTTATGTAATTAAACCCTAGTACTATAATTATGTACATTGTTTTTGTATAGATAATATACATTCATTTTATTATTGTTACTTTGTAAATAGTTTTTAAAGCACAAATAGTATTCTAGTTAATATTCAACTAAAAAATCTATTTTGATGAATTAATGGATTTTTGAATTAAATAATATTTTCATAAAATATTATTATTATTAAATTAATTTTTATTAAATATAAATGATCGAATAATTTTTTATGAATATAATTGTAATTTTTATTAAGGTTTAAAAGCTATTTTTTGTCAAAACCCGTGAATTTTCAATAAATGTCAGTTTTTATTTTAAAAGTAAAAATTCAAATATTTAGAAAAAAAATTAGATAAAATGAATATTATTTTTAGAATCAGGATTTCGAAATTATCCAATGGTGAATTTTTCATAATTTTCTGAGACAGTCTAATTTTTGGGTAAAAATTAAATACTGTTTAAATATATAATGTGTTTTATTACATAACAATGACCCAATAGTGTTGTAATAAAATAATATAAACTTTATTTTCGTCCAATATATGTTTTACCATAAAAATAATGTGATTTTAGGTTTTTTTGATTTATTTTACAAATCTTTAGTGGACCCTCCAAGACTTATAAAACATTTTAACTTTTCAAATTGATTTCCTTGAGAGTGTGACTCACCTCCACATAAGAAAACCTATTATTTTAAGAATTTCGGTCATTTTCCTTATAAAATAATGTTTTCCACTCCCCTTTGGGAAAAACCATGGGCTGTTTTGTGGTTTTGATTAGTTTAATATATGGTGACCCAAACCTAAATAATAAAGAATTCCCTCTCCTTTCCTATATAAACCCACCCAAGATCCCACTTCCTCTACACTCAAAGACTTTTTAGTTCGACCAAACCCTTCTTTACTCTCTCTATAATCCTCAAAAGGGTCCCCAAGCTCCAAATAATCCTCTCTCAAGACTCTCCCATGCCTTTGGGATCACACTTCCATGTAAGGGATTCATTCCTTTCTCATTTTATCCAAGTTTCTTAATATTGTTATTCCATTTTATTTTCAATTATAAATGTTGGGGTATGATTTTGAACCTCCCCTATATTATTCTATATATGTTTGAATTATGAGATACCCCTTTATCTCTCATTTATGCCTTCCATGTATACCCATTACCATGCCGAAATACCATAAGGAATTTCTCTCTCCTCATTTACATTCAAGCAATTATTTTGTATTATGAATCTAAATTCAATTAATTATGTTTGGACATGCATATATATGACCCCCTTACATTCCATTTCATGTAAATATGATGATACACCCTTTTCTCTCTCATTAACCTTTTTTATGAAGTCTTATGTCACGTCATTATGCTTCCAAAATTGCACCACCATTTTCCAAGCCAAAATCATTGTGTAGTAAATACCATGCTCATTTCTCTATCAAGGGTATTCACCTTTATAAACATTTACTTATTGATGGAATAGTTTCATTTATTAATTCCACATTCCTTTACCGTGGAATAAATTATGATGTTTAATTAATCTATGTTGTATGATCTTATGGAACACTTATGCATGAAATGAAATGTTTAAGAAGGGTGTGCCCTGATAGTGCTCCAATGAATTGGGTAATGATTAGTATCCTGATACGTCAAGTGAAATGAGGGTTTAATCATGCTAATTAAAGTGAAATGAGGATTTAATCATGATAACTCAAGTGCAATGAGGGTTTACTCATGCTCTAGGGGTAATGAGCCTTGGCTCATGCTAATACCATGTTAAGTGTTGTTGCCACATTTCCATGTTGTGATAATCATGCTTTATCATGCCTTTATGTTCATTTTTCTTTTATGATCTGTCGATATGCCTATTGCCTAACATGTATTTTATTCTTCATTTCATCCTTTGTTTACTCCCTTACTGTGCTTTATATCTCACCCTTTTCTTATGCATGTCCTTAGGTTATCCCATACAATGCTAAGTACAAGGGAATGTGGTGGTCATGTAAAGGAATTTTTCAATAAAGATGTTGTGTTTTATGTTTTAAGTTATTATGTAATGTTACTAAGCCCCAAAGACACTAGACCTATTGATCTTCCATGTTGTATCAAGTGAGGATTTTATGTAATAAATCATGTTTAAGCATGTAATAAAGATCAGGGTTGTTATATGTCAAGAATAAAATCAAGTCATGTTGATCAGATAGTCAATGCATGTTAGGAAGATAAGCAGGTCAATTCAATCACGCATCCGAGGACTTGATAACATCATCCATCCTCTATAAAGGGAAAAATTGGTGTGCAATCCCAAACCAAAATAATTATTATGACTTTGATTCCTGACATAATCAGGATATGTAGGATGACTCTCTAAGGCCCAAGATTTATATTAACCATCTAAAGGGTAGTCCAATCACATAATTCCCACATTAAAAAGTAGTGAGACTAATTTTTTCTATCCCTTGCTTCCTACATCAAGCATAGCCTATGTAGGCTTAGGGAGTTGCAATAATCATATCATTCATACAATGAAACCGTAGTATGTAATCCCTAATTAGATGCATAATATTTTATGTCCTCAATATAATGGCATCCACAATGTGTAATCCCCAGTCAATTGAACTATAAGGACTTTGATTCCTTCCATAACCAGAAAACTTTGGACACCTTCCTAAAGCCCTAGTTCATATGGGAATCCACTTCAGTGAAAGTCCCCTCATGTATCTAACATTTCAACTTTCTAGACCCAATTATTCTCATGGGTTGATCATTATACCTCATCAATTAGTAGATTGAGAAACTAATTGAACTATGATAACTATGATTCCAGTTATAACAAAGATACGTATAATTCCTTCCTAAGGCATCAGCTCCATATTAGACATCCCAAGGGTTGTACAAGAACATAATTACCACATCCATATATAGTGAGACTAATTACTTATTATCCCTCATTTCTTACACCAACCATGAATCACAAGGCCTTAGAGAGTTTTAGTGGTCATTTTATTCACATCATGAATCTCCACCAGTAAGGTAAACCTCAATGTGTTTTCCTCGGTGAGTGGCATGATATGATTATCTTAATATAAGGGAATATTCCTTGGGGTATGTCCTAATGGCGTGAAAAAACTCTAATAACTCTGATTCTATCCATAATCGGGATTCGTAGGATATCTCCTTGAGACTCAAGCTTGAATATCAGGTGCTTAAGTTCCCACACATATGTCATTTCTACGTGACTTTAATCTATATCGGATTTAACAAAATGCATGGTTGTTTGGTCCTATAATAAACATGATATGTTGGATGCCTCATAATGGCTCAACCCCCTCCCTGAAATATTAAAATTTCACCCTACATGAAAGTAAATTTTGAAGTTCATGGTTATGTGGGTTAAGAATATAAGAATTTACTCATTTTTGGGAAATTGATAAAGAACCTTAGATATATATAGATATATTCACTAATGATATCCCCTTCTATTTTATATAAAAGGGTTTAAACTATAATCATTTTATAGGGTAACTGGTCTCATATTGGTATTAGTAAGATATTATTGAACATATCTTAAATCTATAATATATTCTTAGAGTAGGAACCAATCCCCCCCAAGGGTGTGATGATGTGAACCTCTCATCCTCGCGAACAATGTGAGTTCCTAAGCCTCATTGGGTAACAAACCCCAACTAACCACCTACCTTTGAAAATTAGTTATGTGTCTCATTATGGATGTGGGAACAATTGTAATTTTCCATTAATAATGTTAATGGTTACCCAAAATCGATGATTATGTAAGAAATCAAACCCCCCACAATAAACCATCAGGAAAAAATGAATTCACCTTATTCATCGCCTTTTATGTTGAATTTTTTTTTGAACCCAACATGTATCTCTCAAATAAAAAAATGATTGGGTTATTATACATCAGGACATCTTGTTTGATTTTCCTATACAAAAAAACATGGTCAACTCGACATGAATCTCTCAAATAGCTGGATGGTCGGTTTTTCATGTTTCAGGACACTTTGTTGGAATATCATACACAAATAAGGCTAATAATCCTGACATAAATCTTGTAGTTGATCCCTTGTAACTGGGGTTCCCATGAAATAAGTCCATCCTCACTTTGAAAATTCCATGCATATAGAATGGTTAGATTGGGAATAAAAGGACAATTATGTTAACCATGAATATCTAATAGAGGATGCATCATGCCTAAGATATTGAACTAACTATTATCCTTTTTCCTTGTTGTTTGTATGACTATAGATACTTCGATCATCAACAACATCCTGATATGAGTTAATTTCTTCATCTAACAACCCTTCCAGCAAATCAGTTATGGCTCCAACCTCTACAATTTGAAAAATGGTCTCACCCAACCGAAAGCTACAATGTTAGGTGGTGAACACAATGGTCTATAAATACCATCAATGAGATAAAAACTTGACCCTTGAAGATTCCCATGAGGGTATCCAATTGATGAAACCAACGAGTTAGAATCATCCAAGGAAGGAAATAGTGAAACCAGTGGACCTTGTTGCCACAACAAACTACTTTGGGAGCTTATCCCTAGAGTGTGACAATCACCACCTTCAATATGGGATGAAGGTGGAATAAGGAGTCAAATACAGATCCCTTATGGTTCAGGGGCCACCAAGGAGGGATTCTATCAACCTTCATTACCAGAATCATTCCACCAATACCCATCAATTGCCTATTGAGGGTACCACTCGATACACTTCCACCTTTGAAACCCATGCATGGGAAACAGGGAAGACATATAGGGTGAGGAAGGCTCTGGATAAACATGAGTGGTATCATATCCTAACTCCCATTGACAATATTTGATAGAATATTTCATAATTATCCAGTGAGCATGGTCATATCCCTGCTCACTCGGAACAATTCTAAAGGCATATTCCAGCAACAAGCATGGGGGAGGCACATATCCATACCCTTGTGCATGAAGCCCATTGGAATATTCTATTTGCACAAGGAGGATATATGTGGGCTCATATCCCCACTTCAATCAAAGATATCTTCTAATATATAGTGGAGACTGAAAATTTACAAGATTATATCAATGTACACACTATGATAAAAATGTCATTGTATCTTTGAAATAGATAAAGAACATTGTCAAAATATTATGGAACTAGTAAAAATATGGGGATAGGAACATATTTCTATCCTTACAGCTAGGGAAACTCAAAAAACTAATCATTATGAACAAGTGGTTGATTTGGAGCAAGAACAAATTATTTCTTCTATCTATGAGGATTATAAACATATTCCAGTAAAGGATGAGGCATCAGAGTGGGATCATATTCCCACTCCATCTGGGCCTCACCAAGTGAGAGTGGTACATTTTTCAATATAAGGACACATGCATATTGAAGAAGTCTAGTGGAATATTCCAAAGGCCCATGATTGAGCTCATATCCCTGTTCTGGTCAGGGATCACCAAGTGAGAGGGGAACATGCCTCGATATAGGCTCATACTCCAATCAAATAAGACCAAAATCATACTCCAAAGGCACTGGATAGGGATGATATCCCCATTCTAGCTGGGTATCACAAAGTGAGAATGGAACATTTCTTAGGATAGTATCATATTCCTATAATTTAATCTTCCTAGAATATTCCAGTAGATCACAAAATTTAGGTACATATTCCTAGTTTTTCCAATGAATGACTGCACCCATATCCTTTTGAGGAAATACAAGAGGAGGGTAAAATCCCTTCCCTAGTTCTAGAGGTTTGTCATCATATTCTAGTGAGGAATGAATATTCAGACCAAGCTCGTATTTCTATTACAACTAGGGATCTTCATGTGAGAGTGGATCATGCCTCAGGTAAGGACCACATCTCTACTAAAAAATACTTGTAACATATTCCAAAGGCTCGGGATTATTCTCATACATACATTCTAACTGAGGCTCACCAAATGAGAATGAAAAATTCCTCGGGATAGGATCATATTTATTTCAATAATGAATAATTTGATTAGCATATTCTAGTAACTTCTCAGTAGTGGGATTATACACCTGTAGCACCTTATAATTATAAACAAGTTCCGGAAACAGTTATACAGTGGGCTCATATCCTTGGACAATTCCATAAGGTATGCGAGAATATTTCAACCATGATGTAGAACTATGATAATACCCCAAATCTACTCAATAATGATGTCTTTGAGGTTTTTTTAGACACATTCTCAACACTCTAAGGATATATCAACTGTAACACCCCGAGCTTCCATGATACGCTTCTCATTCAATAATGCAATAGCTTGCATTGTACGCAACTTCGAGTTCTAAAACACCGCGACTAATCAAAGTAGCCGTTATGAATAGTAATAACCACCTTTTAAAATTATAGAAATTTTATATTTCAAAATGGACTTCATTTTTGGATTTGGAATATTGAAATTAGCCTATGTTGAATTTTTGGTATTTTTCTGTGAACTTCTAATTTTTTATGAATAGTGAAAAATACTTAAAAACAACTTTTTTAATCAAAATAATTTATAGTGATAAATTATACTATTTAGTGGTTTTAAAGTATAATTAGAATATATTTTTACCATTTTATCCAATGGTGGTCATTAGAATTAATTTAACATTGAAATTGGACATAAACAATTGCCAATCTTTTGATATAAATTGTTTCTTAAAAACACGCTATTTGTTGTGACGGCGGGAATTAATTATAAAATTAATTAATGCAACTTATATGTTTGGAATTTTGTAAAATAGACATCATTTTTGAATTTGTAATATCAATTATAGCTTAGGGTGAAATTTTGGCATTGTTCTGAAAAACTTCAATTTTTGATGAATAGTGAAACCACTAAGTGGTAGTTAAATAACTGATTTTTCATTTAAATGAAATATTACCACTTCTGTGTTTTGATTTTCAAAAATCTGACATACATGATTTTCATTAAGAAGTAAAATGTGGTTCAATGAGATTAAAATAATTTTTGGTGAATAGTAACTTTTAAGTTCTTAATCGCGATTAGAGGTAATTAGTGTAGTTTAAGGTAAAAATAATGTTTTAATAATATGAGACGAGATTGACACATGTCCTACCCTCATTGGATGTTCCATGGACAACCAAGACAATCCATGGGTCAACTTGGGGACCCCATGGAGCCACTTTAGTAAGAAAATGACATAAATACCTTTTATTTAATGTTAAAGTAAAAAATGACACAAACATGAAATGTTTTACTAAAACAATTTTTACATGGGGATATAAAAGTCATATTTTTTACTATAAATATTCATTGGAAATATAAAAATATTTCCTATATCATAGTATTTTTTTTATAATTTTTAGACATTAAATAAATTAAATTATTTATGACATCATTATGATGCAGCAATGACCTCATTATTTAACGATTTTAAAAAAATGAAAAGATAATGTACGATACAAGGCTTAAACTTGTACAAAGACTATTGGATGGGTAGATTTAGAACCCTTATCACCTTAGCCACGAAGTATATAAGTTTGGGACCTTTAGAATCCGAAAAGCATTGTATAATAATGTAAAATTTCCTTACTTTCCAAGAGTGCCCTTCCTCTCCACTTATAAAAGGCCCCCACCTCTACCACCTCATTCACACTTTCAAACCATTTGGCTCGGCCAACCTCTGCCCAAATACTCTCCCAACTTCCCTCCCTTACTCCTAGAAGCCTCACTTTGGGCAGAACTCTTCCCAAGGAAGCCTTTGGCTCAAATCATAAAGAGTTACCCGATTTTGAGGTAATGTCTTCTCTAATATTGTTTTGTTTTATTTTTCTTCTCCAACCCCCTAAACTCTTTTTATTCATTTATTTTGTAACAACAACAGTATCTTCAATATACTAGGATGTTTTTATAAGAAGTATTAGAGCTACACTTACACACACCTACATCTAATGTTTAAAGAACATACGGTTTCTGTGGATGGCGAATTTCTGCCTCACGAAACGATGATTGTTCAACACTCATATAACACCTTCAAAGGTGGCCATTAAGATGTCACTATATTTATATAGGATATATAATATGTTTATGTTTTACTTATGCTTCTTTATTTCTCATTTATGGCATACTTTATGATTTCCATTATGGGTAAACGCGATAATTTCATTTTGGGAAGTGCGGACTACCGCCCCCTCAAAGTGATGTGAATCGTTAATGCCATATCTGGGATGTATAAAGGATGGAGTAAATGATATTATATATGATATTATACTGAAACTATATTATACCTTTATATAATTATGATTTCATTCCATTAAATATGAAATAGAAATGAAAGTAGCGTTCATGCGTACGTACGGCTTACCGTCTCCATGAACGGTGCATTTCATTTTTACCTCTAAATGTTATGTAATAATATAAATGCATGTATATACTGGATATATATGAGATATATGATATCTATATCATGAATATAATTCTGGATATAATGGATATATCACCACATGAACAACTTGTAATTATAAGAATGTTATTTTTGACTCAAGTACCTAAGATCGACAAAATGACCGTTATAAACTTAAATAATTACATAATGTTCATAACATGGTAATAAGGTATATAAAAGGAATAATGAACATGAAAAAGGTTCTTAAGTAAATAGGAATTAACTCTAGTTTATTATTCAGGAGGTTAAAGAACGGTCGAGTCAGGACAGGACGCAAGGTAAGGGAATTTCTTAACACAACTTCCATTCTTTGGGTTAATCTCCTACTTTCAAATTATGTCATGATATTATTATGACTTATTTTGTACTCTTAATGTGTACCTATAGTGAATACACATAATAGATCTATTTTATTTTAAAAATGATCTTTTTAAGGACTTCGTCTCAATCTCCTTTCATTGAGGCATATTTGGTTTTATACACAACTTTCTTTTATACGGTGTATAAACCCCTTTGAATTTTACATTTATTCAAAAGGAATCTTTTTTATACGAAGTTTTTTACTAAACAACAAAAAGGGAATGTTTTTTTTTCCGTACATATGCGGCGACAACGACTTCTCTGCCGCCGTGACCATTATTTGAGTTTCGGCTTCCTCTACAAGCCATCACTTTTTTTAATGAAAAATAAATACAAAGTTTTAACTTTATTTTATTTTGGTATTGAAAATGGTTTTGAAAGCGTTTTTATTATATCAATGTGTTGTATTGAAATCTTGTGATTGAAATGTGGAAATGTTATGTTTCATTTATGCATGTTTCATGTGATACGATTATGTTATGGTTTATGATATGTTTAAAACTATTAAAATGAGGAATGCATTGGACTTAATAAGTGACGGGTGGAGCCCGCTATAGCTCCTCGATGCATCGGCAGGTCTCATGAGACAAACTAGTGTCTTGTCACGAGGCCTTGACAAAATTTTATTTGTGGTCTTGGCACGAGGCCTTGGCTATGTGGTTATGATAGTCTCGTATTATGCATTCCATCATTATGAAAGCGGTTATTAATATTGAATGTGATTATTTGACCAGTAGAATATCCATGTGAATAAGTAAATAGCATTATCTCATTTTACTTTTTGCCATATTATGCTAAAGTTAAAGTTTAAAAAGGCTTTTGTTTTAGTTATACATTGCCTTAAATGTTAATAATTATTTATGAAAGCTTCCGCAATATTGTTATCCTTACTGAGCATCTGAGCTCACCCCTTTCAATGTTTTAATATTTTCCAGGATGTAAAGAAGTATTTTATGAATGACCTGCAGGGATAGTCAGAAGAGGATATGAGTGTGGACTATGGAGACTTTGTTATTGTAGTTTTTCACCTTTTGATGTAATGTAACAATTATGAATGTATCTAGTGTTTCCAAGGCTACTAAACTAATCGGTATTTCGAGACTTGATCTTTTGTGATCATGCCAATGTTACGAAGTAATGCACCGACTCTGGGTAGCTGGGGTCGGGGCGTTACAGTTGGTATCAGAGGCAGTTTAGTACTAACCTTGTAAGCTAGATTTAGATAAACTCTGATTAGAGCACATAGCCCGAAGATAGACTTTAAGGATTAGTATAGAAGAACATCCTAGAATTTTGGTATTATAGAGATTTTGTGAGTTTTCCGAGCAATACATCCCTGTCTGGATACGAGCGGGTAGAGGCGGCTCTGGCACAGATGTACCTAGGGGTAAAACCCGAAAACACCGCTTTGAGATAGACTCGAACAGGAACTGGTGCACGACAACGGGCCTTGCTGCACTCTTGGTTACGACACTCCCGGGGGATATGCTTAGGATAATTCTCGTTTTCTTTACAAACCACTATGAACGGTTATGAGCATATACTTCCTCAAAGAAAACCTTTTTATGATTATGGATTATATCCATAAATAGTTCAATTTATGTTAAGTATTTTATAAGTATGGAATTATGTATTTTGATTCATAAACTAATCTAGTTTATGGAATTGTATAGAAATGGCGCCCAGTAGAAGGAATGTGAACTCCATCAATACGTATGATCCAAAGAGTAAGAAGGATCATATCTTTCATGGTATTAATCCAACATTTAGAAGGGAAATATTCTCCCATTTGTTATCAACATATGAAGAAATAGTATCATGTGTTAATAAGATAAGTAGAGAATTCTCTGAGTCTTATGGATTTGAAGGGATGAAAGAGAAGAAAAGGATGGAAGAGAGAATGATGGATAAAGGGACGAGGGAAAAGAAGAATTTTCCAATATGTGATAACTATGGGAAGAAACACCTTGGAATTTGCCTGAAGGGAATGAGAGTTTGTTATAAGTGTGGAGAAAAAGGACACCAAGTGCGTGACTGCAAGGGTAAGAAAAAGGTTTCAAATGTACAATGCTTCATCTGTAAGGAGTGGGGACACTACGCAAACCAATGTTCAAATCATCAGAGTATGCCCCAAATGATGTTATTGGATAATAATCAAGTTATGATACTACCACAGATGAGGATGAATGATTAGAGTTCTTATGTTGTTATTAAAGAATTTTGTAATTTGAGTGTTGCATCAATGATGTACTGGTTATAATAATTATGGAGTATATAAGGATTGTACTGCAGTACTATTTCATCTAGGACTTGAGATTGTGTGGAACCAAGAAAAGCGACTCCACAGTAGGTTAAATTTTTGTAAAATATATGGTTGAGAGAAAGATAAACCATAATATGGTTCTGATACCGAGATAGTGATTTTGGAATAAGACATGATTGATTCGGATAAATTATGTTGGATATTCTTAACATCCTTGAAACTGATTAATGATTTGTATACATTTTTGGATAGAAGGAGTATATCTAGTTTTTTATAAGGAATAAGGGATCATGAATGTAATCAATAAGGATTTATGGTAATACATTATGTTGCAGTGTTTTAAAAGAATACATGATGAAGGTGTTCACATGTTGTTACGCAGAAAAAAAAGGAGCTTCATTATGTTTACCTTCCTCATAAAATCTGGACTGTGAGTTGGACAGAAGTATTTTGGATAACTATAAAGGTTGGAATGGATTATATTTTACATTGGATACTATTGTTAAGGTTATTTTTGGATATTTATAAAAAGGACAACACGTAGACCGAGTGACAACCCATCGCGTCGGACAAAGCTGTGGGAATCGAACCCACAACCATAGTGCGATTGGGATTAATCGCCTACCACTGGACTACGTGAAGTCCCTGGTTTTTACAAAATAGTTTTTCTAATCTAAATGGTATGTGTTAATTAGGATAAATAGAATATTTTTGAGTTATATTACCTTTTAGAGTGAAAGATGGGTTTTTGGTAAAAATTTATTAAAGAATGAAAGTCTATATGACAAGTATGTATATTACCTTACGTACTTAGTAAATATCCTAAATAAATTCTTTAACTTTATAAAAGGTAACTTAAAACAAAAACGTTGCCGGTTAACTTTTCCAACTGGGGATTCAATGACCGTTTAGCCAATCACAAGTTTGTGATTTTCTTATTGTTAACTTTCTCCTAATCCAGTTTTCTACAACTCTCCATCAGACCTTGATGGTTTGTTTTTATTCTATATCCATATTTTCATATAATCCTAGTATGGTCTATCTCGGGTGACCTTTGTACTTATCTTTCTTTCTTTTAAAGTTATATTTTTATTAACCTTATTTCCGATGTGGGTTTTCTACAAAGGTATTTTCTATTTTCAACCTTTTATTTTCCAAGAAAATTTTCAAATTGCGAGGATGCAATTTATTGAAGGAGGGGAGAATGTAACACCCCGATCTTCCATGATACGCTTCTCATTCAATAATGCAATAGCTTGCATTGTACGCAACTTCGAGTTCTAAAACACCGCGACTAATCAAAGTAGCCGTTATGAATAGTAATAACCACTTTTTAAAATTATAGAAATTTTATATTTCAAAATGGACTTCATTTTTGGATTCAGAATATCGAAATTAGCCTATGTTGAATTTTTGGTATTTTTCTGAGAACTTCTAATTTTTTATGAATAGTGAAAAATACTTAAAAACAACTTTTTTAATAAAAATAATTTATAGTGATAAATTATACTATTTAGTGGTTTTAAAGTATAATTAGAATATATTTTTACCATTTTATCCAATGGTGGTCATTAGAATTAATTTAACATTGAAATTGGACATAAACAATTGCCAATCTTTTGATATAAATTGTTTCTTAAAAACACGCTATTTGTTGTGACGGCGGGAATTAATTATAAAATTAATTAATGCAACTTATATGTTTGGAATTTTGTAAAATAGACATCATTTTTGAATTCATAATATCAATTATAGCTTAGGGTGAAATTTTGGCATTGTTCTGAAAAACTTCAATTTTTGATGAATAGTGAAACCACTAAGTGGTAGTTAAATAACTGATTTTTCGTTTAAATGAAATATTACCACTTCTGTGTTTTGATTTTCAAAAATCCTACATAAATTATTGTCATTAAGAAGTAAAATGTGGTTCAACGAGATTAAAATAATTTTTGGTGAATAGTAACTTTTAAGTTCTTAATCGCGGTTAGAGGTAATTAGTGTAGTTTAAGGTAAAAATAATGTTTTAATAATATGAGACGAGCTTGACACATGTCCTACCCTCATTGGATGTTCCATGGCCGACCAAGACAATCCATGGGTCAACTTGGGGACCCCATGGAGCCACTTTAGTTAGAAAATGGCATAAATACCTTTTATTTAATGTTAAAGTAAAAAATGACACAAACATGAAATGTTTTACTAAAACAATTTTTACATGGGGTTATACAAGTCATATTTTTTACTATAAATAGTCATTGGAAATCTAAAAAGATTTCCTATATCATAGTAGTTTTTTTATAATTTTTAGACATTAAATAAATTAAATTATTTATGACATCATTATGATGCAGCGATGACCTAATTATTTAACGATTTTAATAAAATGAAAAGATAATGTACAATCCAAGGCTTAAACTTGTCCAAAGACTATTGTATGGGTAGATTTCGAACCCTTATCACCTTAGACACGAATTATATAAGTTTGGGACCTTTAGAATCCTAAAATCATTGTATAATAATGTAAACTTTCCTTACTTTCCAAGAGTGCCCTTCCTCTCCACTTATAAAAGGCCCCCACCTCTACCACCTCATTCACACTTTCAAACCATTTGGCTTGGCCAACCTCTGCCCAAATACTCTCCCAACTTCCCTCCCTTACTCCTAGAAGCCTCAATTTGGGCATAACTCTTCCCAAGGAAGCCTTTGGCTCAAATCAAAAAGAGTTACACGATTTTGAGGTAATGTCTTCTCTAATGTTGTTTTGTTTTATTTTTCTTCTCCAACCCCCTAAACTCTTTTTATTCATTTATTTTGTAAAAAAACCAGTATCTTAAATATACTAGGATTTTGTTATAATAAGTATTCGAGCTACACTTACACACACCTACATCTAATGTTTAAAGAATATACGGTTTCTGTGGATGGCGAATTTCTGCCTCACGAAACGATGATTGTTCAACACTCATATAACACATTCAAAGGTGGACATTAAGATGTAAATATATTTATATAGGATATATAATATGTTTATGTTTTACTTATGCTTCTGTATTTCTCATTTATGGCATACTTTATGATTTCCATTATGGGTAAATGCGATAATTTCATTTTAGGAAGTGCGGACTACCGCCCCCTCAAAGTGATGTGAATCGTTAATGCCATATGTGGGATGTATAAAGGATGGAGTAAATGATATTATATATGATATTATACTGAAACTATATTATACCTTTATATAATTATGATTTCATTCCATTAAATATGAAATATAAATGAAAGTAGCGTTCATGCGTACGTACGGCTTACCATCTCCATGAACGGTGCATTTCATTTTTACCTCTAAATGTTATGTAATAATATAAATGCATGTATATACTAGATATATATGAGATATATGATATCTATATCATGAATATAATTCTGGATATAATGGATATATCACCACATGAACAACTTGTAATTATAAGAATGTTATTTTTGACTCAAGTACCTAAGATCGACAAAATGACCGTTATAAACTTAAATAATTACATAATGTTCATAACATGGTAATAAGGGATATAAAAGGAATAATGAAAATGAAAAAGGTTCTTAAGTAAATAGGAATTAACTCTAGTTTATTATTCAGGAGGTTAAAGAACTGTCGAGTCAGGACAGGACGCAAGGTAAGGGAATTTCTTAACCCAACTTCCATTCTTTGGGTTAATCTCCTACTTTCAAATTATGTCATGATATTATTATGACTTATTTTTTATTCTTTATGTGTACCTATAGTGAATACACATAATAGATCTATTTTATTTTAAAAATGATCTTTTTAAGTACTTCGTCTCAATCTCCTTTCATTGAGGCATATTTGGTTTTATACACAACTTTCTTTTATACGGTGTATAAACCCCTTTGACTTTTACATTTATTCAAAAGGAATCTTTTTTATACGAAGCGTTTTACTAAACAACAAAAAGGGAATGTTTTTCTTTCCATACATATGCGGCGACAACGACTTCTCCGCCACCGTGACCATTATTTGAGTTTCGGCTTCCTCTACAAGCCATCACTTTTTTTTAATGAAAAATAAATACAAAGTTTTAACTTTATTTTATTTTGGTATTGAAAATGGTTTTGAAAGCGTTTTTATTATATCAATGTGTTGTATTGAAATCTTGTGATTGAAATATGGAAATGTTATGTTTCATTTATGCATGTTTCATGTGATACGATTATGTTATGGTTTATGATATGTTTAAACCTATTCATATGAGGAATGCATTGGACTTAATAAGTGACGGGTGGAGCCCGCTATAGCTCCTCGATGCATCGGCAGGTCTCATGAGACAAACTAGTGTCTTGGCACGAGGCCTTGACAAAATCTTATTTGTGGTCTTGGCACGAGGCCTTGGCTACGTGGTTATGATAGTCTGGTATTATGCATTCCATCATTATGAAAGTGGTTATTAATATTGCATGTGATTATTCGACCAGTAGAATATCCATGTGAAGAAGTAAATGACATTATCTCATTTTACTTTTTTCCATATTATGCTAAAGTTCAAGTTTAAAAAGGCTTTTATTTTAGTTATACATTGCCTTAAATGTTAATAATTATTTATGAAAGCTTCCGCAATATTGTTATCCTTACTGAGCATCTGAGCTCACCCCTTTCAATGTTTTAATATTTTCCAGGATGTGAAGAAGTATTTTATGAATGAACTGTAGGGATAGTCAGAAGAGGATATGAGTGTGGACTATGGAGACTTTTTTATTGTAGTTTTTTACCTTCTGATTTAATGTAACAATTATGAATGTATCTAGTGTTTCCAAGGCTACTAAACTAATCGGTCTTTCGAGACTTGATCTTTTGTGATCATGCCAATGTTACGAAGTAATGCACCGACTCTGGGTAGCTGGGGTCGGGGTGTTACATCAACTCTTTAACCAAAGTAAAATAAGATGCCTTGATATAGAGAGGTTCTTGAAACATTGAGTTCAACTGCATATAGTTCCCCATCATATTCCAATAGTAATCCACTCTGATCAATAGACGACCCCAAGAGGCATTTTTTATGGTATGTCTGAATAGAGGTGTTTAAGTATGATGAAGAGGAGGCCAACCTTGATATATAGAGATAGTTGGCCAGAAAAAACCTACCAACCATGTTCTGTCCCCTTTCCACTTTTGACTATGAGATCCCAGATGAGCAAGAAAAGGATTTCATGCCTTATATATGTTGAAATATGTGTCATACTCATCAGTGACTGAATTATAGACATCTCCCCTATCCAAGATATGAGTATCACCTTCAACTCATCAATACACTCTATTTTTAGCTAGATATGGGAACCTTTTTTGTATCCTAGAACCCAAGAGTGGACGATAATGAAAAAATCCCTTGTGGTGTTTGTCTCCTTATCATGAAAACTCTCCATAAACTGATTTCTAGAGAATTGGAAGACGTTCATATCCAAGTGTTCCCAAAATATGAATCATTTCAATTCACTATATCCCCAAAACAACATAACCCTTCATATACATCATCTTGTAATGTCATAGCCTTTGGAGAAATCAGAGGAACGGGTAACATGCGAGCCAGTTGGTCACTACAATAGAATTTACCTACTTAAAAAATGACCAAACATCATGAATGAAGGGAGTGGATATCTGGAAGATCTTTAAGTTGGGACCCTTGAAGCAATGGGAATGAATTTTAGACACATAATCTGAATTTTTGATCAACTAGAAAATTTCTTGTAGAAATGGATTCTCTTCCTGGGATACCATTACACCCACCCCCATATGATCATAGTAGTTCCACATCAAATGAGCCTCAATAAGAGCTTTCATATTAGCTGATCAAAAGAAAAACCAACCCACCAGGTTTTGGGAATATCTACCACTGCCTCCGCCTATCGGATCATCAATTCCTGAAGGCATTTAGGACATATTGGTAGTAGCTGCAAAAAAAAACCAACCCAGTGGGATGGGGGAATTTATATATCAACCACCATCACCAGGTTCATTATTCCCTAAGAGGGTCCATGGGAAATAAATGGTAATTCCATATCAACATCATCCCACTAGTATAAGGTAATTTATATCTCAATTTCCATCTTAGGAGTCATCAAATCCCTGACTAGAATCATTGGATCCTCAATAATAGGATTAATCAATTCCAATTGTGGCACTGAATATCCCTTAGTCCATAGGGTTGGGAGAATTTTCATTATTATTATCACCACAAAGAGAATTAGACTTATCCAAGTTGGGAGGTAAATATCAATGGTCAAAATCCCATCCATTCCTCCATATGTAAGACACACCTCTGTTATTCATGGTCCATTTAGAAATTATGACTAGAAACTCTCTCATGGACATTACTCATAGGCCATGATGGGAGGAGTGTACAAAAAAGTTAATCGGACCACCGGGGTCTCATGTCTAAATGGCCCAATATGGCCAAGAATTTGAATAATAACTCAAATAAAGGTAGTGAAGAATAATTATATTATGTTAAAAGTAATGGAAAACCCACCACTACTTAATAAACCTCTGTGAATTTCATCACAGTCAACACGATAGATATTGTGGATCAAGACACAAATGCAAAGGTCCACAACAGCCTACCACAAGAGGATGGTGATTTGGATGCACCAAAAAATAATGCATGCACTTGGAACTAGAGGAGGATCTAAAACTTGGAACCTCCAAATATTGAGTTTCCACCTCTAGGGAAAAACACTTCCAAAGAAAAATGGAAAGGTGTTTCTATATCCCAATCACCTCCCTGAAGAATCGAAGTTCCTTCCATAGAGGAATAGTTTTCACAATATGAGAATGAGATACAAGATCTCAAACAACTCAATGAGGATCTACTCTAGGGAAATATTCCTATTGGGTATCATCTTTAGGC
Organism: Viscum album; assembly: GCA_963277665.1. Taxonomy (NCBI): domain Eukaryota; kingdom Viridiplantae; phylum Streptophyta; class Magnoliopsida; order Santalales; family Viscaceae; genus Viscum; species Viscum album. The sequence goes on from OY728138.1 coordinate 2,139,038,551, forward strand.
AGAGAAAAATATTCATCCTCCTATACATATGGAAAGAAATGATCTACTAGAAAGAGAAGCATGTAAGCATCATACTGGATCCAGATCTTGGTAGCTTGTCTATATAAATGTCGAAGTTGAAAATAATCATCAATTCCCTCCATTAAGGTGATAACCACACCCTTTATAGGGTAATCACTCATTCTACCAGGGGTATAGAATCAATGGGAAATGAAAATAGGGCCATATGATCAGGCCTTTCCCACTCCCTATATATGGGTGGTGTCTCAAATAGCATTTCCTTCAAAACTCCTCAACGGCATCAAGTCCCTAACTACTGAAATGGAATTCATGAAGCGACAATGTGAACCTATGAATCCTAAGAGGAATCCATATCCCAAGTGTGTGGATGATACTTTTCCTCCACAAATATTTAGTACTCCTACCTTCTCCACCTTTGATGGTGCTGGATACCCTGAACAATATCTCACACACTTTTTATCTCGATGCGGGATGATGATGGGTCCTTGAGATTAATAAGAGGGAAAAAAAGATCATTTATTTTGCACAGACTCAGATAGGGCCAGCCTTTATTTGGTACAACATCCATCTAGAAGGATCCATTATAGAGTAGGAAGGCCTTCATCACCAATTTCTTTATCAGTTCAACTCCATGTAGAGTAAAATAAAAATTTTTGACCTAAATAACTAAAATAAATGTGAAAATGAGAGGATTTTTGACTTCATAACTATATGGAAGGGTTAACTTATAAACTCTGTATCCCTCTCTCATAAAAAAATTTATTGTATCGCTATGCTGAAAATCTTAGGGATGAGTTCCAAAAACCTATAATCCTAATGAAATATTTGGATGGGTTCCATGAGTTCAAAGAAATGGCATAATTTCTAAAATACACCATTTAGTGAACCTGAGAAAAAACTCAATGCATGCCTTTAGCATAGGGTAAAAGGCTTTGAAAGGAAAAAGAAACTGATATTACCCTCAAACTAGCTGCATTTCCCATTTAAGCACTTAAGAAAGTCCTAAACCACCCAGTGACTCCTGTCAAGTGGAAAACCCTACAAAATCACCCTCAGATAGAAGTGTAGACAAATCATGGTCACCCAAGGCTTGAGGAATAGATGAATAAATCCTACTCCTTTTAAAATAAACAAATCATTGGTTATTTCTTAGCATCCATGGATAACAAACTACTCAAGCTACCACAGACTATGAAAACCAATGAGGTCAACTTCACTAACCATCCCAACAACTTCCCTTTTCATTAGAGGCTGGGTCATAATATCCAATACTTCTTCATCTTTAAAGACATCCTTTAAGGCATGGTCAATTATAGGTAGGTGGTGTTAGATAACTCCTCAAAGAAGGTATCATGTATAACCATCACCTAGTCAGAAGAAGAAGGTGATTGGCAGAAAGTTCTGGCTAGGCATGGGTAGAAGTTTGAAAAATGGATGACCTGAAAATAGTTGACCGAGATAATGCCACCATAATAGAAAAGCTGTGTAGACCCATAAAAAACCTTTCATCTAGGGAGGTAGAATTATATATGCCTTCATAAGGTGGATGTGACCATTAGAATCATGAGGAAATAGAAGTGGAGGAGTCATATTCTACTCCAAAATAAGCTCTAACTCTTGCATATTTCTTCCCTAAAACATTTGAATCATGGATACCACACCAAAAAAATGGGTCCATCATTGGATGAAGATCTCATATTTGGTTCTATCAATGTGAAACACTTGGAATAACCCTTCTTTAATTTTGAATTTTTCTCTGAGTATGAGTTACCTGTATCAAACCAGGGAACGGGAGGCCACATTCATAACAACTGAGGATACATGGGATAGAACGGGAATGGTTGAACCTAATATTTTAGTCACATACCTATAGAGGACATATATGTAGCTAATACTCATGGGAAAGTGCTTAAACAAGCCTAACATAGACATGGGTGTGTCTCAGAACCCTCCCCTGTTCGTTCACACCCAGTTTTATTCCATAACCACCTAACAAAGGTGAAATTATCTAATCATTTGAGATAATGGAGAAGGTCGGAATGGCCTTGGACATGTAGAAAATTCCCCCTCAACCTTTTCACAAGGACCAGGCCCATCCACTTTTAATGACTCAATTCCTAAGCCGCATGTCCAAGAGAAACCCCACCTCAGGAATCAGTGACCTCTGGAAAAGAATTACAACATTTTGTAATAGTTTCATATTTTACCAAATAAGATATAAATCCTTGATATGATCCATCTTTCAAAATAACTAATAGAGGCACTCATTAAATCCCACCAATCCCACTTGAATTTGAGACACAAGTCGTTGAAGCCAAGTTTACTAAATGGATACCATGTCAGCAAAATTTTGTGCCATCATCTCATTCATAGATCATGATTAAGGAGAGGTCGTCCAAATGTCTCTACAGTCAATCTCATCCCGATTCGAACCCTCCTATGTTTGAGATATAACAAAGGGTATTTGTCTCCCACAAAGAAGACCATTCAATGGTATTATAAGCATAAGAAAAGGAATCTTAGGAAGATCAAACTCAAAGAGTAGTTTGGAGATATCACATCAGATGTTGAGTTTATGGTTATCCAGAAAGACATTTCAAACAATGTTCTTCTCGGAAGGCCCTGGCTCCATATCCCCATGGAGGTACCTTAAACATTTCATATGTGTCTGAAATACCACATTGATGGAAAGGTCAACATACTACATGGTGATAGTTCCACCTTCGATACATGTTTATTCGCATATGCTAAAGTAGGTTTCTATAAAAGGGAAGGAATCTAACCAATGGTGGATGATGATATACAGGTTGCAGCCCCCAATGGATTGGGGAATTCCCTTGAGAATCCCTGGATTATGCTCGATAGTGACTATGTGATCCCCATAAATCTGGTTGAGGTAATATAACTGATCCCATAGGCTAAAGCCCATCCTCCCCTAGTGATAGTGTAATAGAAAATAAGATATGAAATCTCTATACAACAACTCAAGAAGTAGTGGATGATAATGTCTCTTATTATGGCCTCTCTCACATCGATAGTGATATAGAAGCCCCTATATTTCCAGCTTCGTCTGAAAATGTATCCACAAACCTAAAAGGGGAAGAAGTTGAGGATGACCTCAGGAACACCCCTCCTACATTCGATGAAGGTGTCTCCACCACCATTGATGAGCTCAAGAATATGAATCTAGGAACAAAATAATACTCGTGATCTATATAGATTAATTTTTAAATTCCCCTTGAAGATAAATATATGTATGTTTCATTTATAAAGAAACACTAATATGTATTCAATTAGAACTATATAGAAATTCCCATACTAAATCTAGATGTGTCTATGCACCATCTTAGCTTACATGATGAGAAACGAAGCTTAAACTAGGTAGTTATGAGGATGAACCCCACTCATTCCACCAATTTATAGGTGGAAGTTGACAAATTAATCAAATCTAATTTTTTTTCAAGAAGTGAAATACCCAATATGGATTGCTAACATCATCCTTGTCAAGAAAAATAATGGGCAGATTAGGGCCTATATTGATTTCATACACCTTAATAGGTACTTCCCAATAGAAGATTTCCCATTACCAATAACATATCACTTTATCAATGCAACTACTAACTTACAAGACCTTTCCTTCATAGATGGGTACTTAGGGTACAATCAGATAAAGATATCCCCTAAAGATTAAGAATCCACTACCTTCACAAAACCCTAATGGATATTTCTCTATCATTTTATTCCCTTTATCTTAAAGAATATAGGATCCTCTTATTAATGTTCCATGGATCGCATCTTTAAGATATTCTTGGGAAGAATAGTTGAATGTTATGTCAAAGACCTGGTAGTGAAATCCCAATAGTGATGTAATCACTTCACAGATCTTCAATGAGCCTTCAACAAATTTTAGCAACATAGTATAAAGATGAATCCATTGAAATTCACTTTTGGGGTAACATCATATAATTTCATTAGATTTATGGTATGACACTATGGCATCGAGGTTGACCTAGAGAAGATTATTGTTATTTTAGTAATGCCACCCCCCCCCCTAAATAAATCTCAAATAACTAAGGTGACTCTAAGGAAACCTCACCCACATTAAATGTTTCATAGAAAACTTGTTAAGAAAATATCTCCCCTTCACTAGGTTAATGAATAAGGGAATCTCCTATCAATGGGATGATGACTACCAACAGGCCTTTGAAAGTCTCAATCGGTACTTTCTATACCCACCGATTTTGATTCCACCAGTTGAAGGGAGGCCACTCATCTTGTATGTGATCACTATTGAATTATAACTAGGAACCCACCTCATACAAAAAATGATATAGGGACAAATAATAGTCTCTATTACCTTAGTCTAGCAATGATATGTACTGATACCCAATACTCAGATGTTGAGACGAATTTCCTTGCACTCATCTTTATAGTGAAAAAGTTGAGGTGTTGCTTTCAACACCATGAAGTCCATATGGTCTATCATATTGATCCACTCAAGTATATAATTGATCATATTATGCTAACTGTGTACTTGGCATAATGGGAAATCATTCTGCAACAATATAAAATCCAATTAGTTTTATAGAAGGTGGTAAAAGGGAAATCCTTGGCAGATTTCCTCATAGAACATTCTGCCCTAGGGAATACCCCAGTGAACACCAAGCTCCCAGATTAAGGGGTCTTCTATGCCCATGAAAATTCCTAGACATGGGAGATGTATTTTGATGGTGCCTCCCGAAGTCCTATTGGAAAAATAATGGAAAATCTAAAGCTCAATCAGGTTGGATTAGGGATTGTATTTGTCTCTCCAGACAAAGTAGTTTTTCCCTAATTTTTCTCATTATCTGAAGGTTGAACGAATAAATTTCTACATACAGCTAAATATTTCTGGCCATTTCCATTTGGGGAATGGATGTTGTGGGTCCATACCCCCCAACCCAGCTAAGCAGTTCAAGTATATCCTTAATGCTATAGAATTATTTTCAAAATGGGATGGGGAAATATACCTCAATGAAGTAGGAATGAATAATATCATAAACTTTATAAAGTCCCATATAATCACCAGGTTTGGATTCCCTCACACAATATTGATGGACAACAACACCAACTTCTATTCTATAGAGTTTAAGAAACTGTATCAAGAGTACAATATCAAGTCTAATCACTCTTATCATTATCATGAAATGGAGAATTGATTGACAAAGGAATTAAATAAGACTTCCAAATATACTCCATAATATGGTGAATAAATACAAGAAGTTCTAGCTGGACAAGATTCTCTGTGCTTTATGGGGCTAGTGTACCACCATGCATACCATTACAAAAGAAATTCCATACTCATTAGTGTACGAGATAGTGGAATCATTTCCTATAAAATCCCACTTACCTCTACTTCAAATATCCATTTGTGTAAAACTCTCAGATGATAATTAATCACAAAATATGATGGATGAATTGGAGAATATCGATGAGAACAGGTTGTGTACCTTACAAAAACTTGAAGTCCAACAGAATTGGATCGAATGAGCCTTTAATAAAAAAGGATAACCTCTATTAATTCCTCTAAGGATAAATGGTGTTGGATCTCAGGACCCCAATGATATAAGGCAAGAAGCCTCTGAATCTAGAAACCAAATAAGAAGTTCCTTACATTATACATAAGGTTTATCATAACGGAGCATACTCATTAGCCATGATAGATGGGGAACGTGTCACACCCCCCACCATTGAGAGGTCTCTTAAGAAATACTTTTCACAGTGTTCATCAATAATCACTCATCCTATAACCAAGGCATTAAATTTCACAACATCTCAATTCCTAGAAGTAACACTTTAAACTACATAGCATCACATGTCTTGACCACATGACATTAAACTGCACAAATTCATCCTAACAAAAAGTCATTAAACTAAAAAGAATCTCAAGTCATGGCAGTAAGACTTTAAAATACATGACATATCATGTCCTAAACACATGATGTTAAATTGTACAGATGTATCCTGGTAAAAAGATGTTAAACTGAACAGCATATCAAGTCTTGAAAAAAAAGAATTTAAACTACACAACATCTCATGTCCAGACCACATAACGTTAAACTCTACAAATTAATCCTATCAGAAAGATGTTAAACTACACAACATCTCAAGTAATGACAATAATAATTTAAACTACATCGTTTCTCACATCCTAACCACATAATTTTAAAATTTATAAAGTTTTCCTGTAAGTAAGATGTTAAACTGAATAGTATCTCATGTCTTAGCAGTAAGACTTTACACTACACAGTAACTCATGTCCTAAAAACATGATTCTAAACTACACAGAATATGTCCTTACCAAATGACATTAAACTATATGGGAATCATCATCTCACTAACAATCCATCACACCCTAGATAGATCTATGAAAAGGAAGGTCGAAATGCCCCTATACCCATGTAACACTTAGCTTCACATAGGGAATCTCTTCATCCAAGAACTATGTGATTCTTGATTCCTACCATCACATGATACGTAGTGACACCCAAACCTCTAGTCTTGGGTCCATCCGCTATATTTCTTTTCCTTCCCATCAGGTGATCATCGTACTTTCCACATGACATTAAGCTATAGAGAAAATATCTTAATTGCATGACTTAAAACTGCATGGATACATGACATCCATATTCATTCATGTTGGGGGAAACACGTATTTACCACAAGATGTTAAATCACATGTCTGGTTTCCTTCCTTCATGACATTAAAATGCATGGGTTTGAGATCTAGGTATGGATTGATTCTCATTTCCCTATGATATGTATGGATTTCTTGATCCTTTATCTTGGTTTGTTCACCACGTGATGCAATATTCTAATGTCCAATCCTTAATTTCCTCTACATATTGAGAGGAAACCTTTTCATTCCTTTTTTCACACCGATCATAGCTCACATGATATTATGACCTTCGGTATGGAATTCCATGCACAAAAAGGGCATAACAGCTCATGATAGGTTCCTCACGATCCTCAGTGAAAGACCTTAAAATTCATACTAAGATTCCTCATCGTATAATGTTAAATTGCATGGTTGATGTCATTTTCATGACATAAAACCGCACATTCATATGGACCTCACCTGAGAGGACTCTATTGTTGTTGATTTGTCTCCTACCACGCCCCCATTAAAGAACTATGCGTGACTTGATTCTTGACATCATAGGATACATAGTGATGCCTGAATCTCTAACCCTGGGTCCAGTCACAACAAATAAGCATGAAAATTCCCCCTCCCTATGTATAGGTAATAATTTTATAGAAAGATCATGTTTCAAGAGATACATATGTATTGATTCTTATTACCATAGGATATATAGTGATGCCCAGATTTCTATATTTGGGTCCAGCTGCAATACCCCTTTTTATGTCGGGAAGCCTGTGACTTTTCCCCATGACATTAAACTACATGGTTTCTCAATAACTACATGTGGTTGATTCATGTCATCACAAGATACTTAGTGACATCCAAATCTCCAATCCTGATCACAATTATAACAATAAACATAAACAATGCCCACCTATGCATACGAGTCATACTTGTGTAGAGAGTTTCCCATTTAAGAACTGAATGTGGCTTGATTATTGTAATCATAGGATACATAGTGATTACTGAATCAATAATCCTAGTCCTAGATATAAAAATTTATAATAAAACAAACCAAAAATATATAGGGGTTGAGTCATATAAAATCATTTTTCATATGTATGATTCATATCTATCTGTAGCCTACTTGTTCATGTAATATATCTTGCACAATTTTTCATGTTAATTCCTACGTACTTACCGCATGATGTTAAACTACAAGGAAAAAAATAATTCCTTACCACAAGATGGTAAAATTCAAGGCAAAAATCCTTGTTACATGACATTAAAACTTCATGAAAAATATGTCCCTACTACACAATGTTAAACTATGTATACCATCAAACATTATCATTCATTATCAGAGGAACACAAGAGCCTTACCTTGGACATCGAGAGTATGGAGTGCTTCAACTCTCTTTTAAGTACCTCAATCCATAAATCACACTTCATTTCTCGAGTACCTAAAGTTTATGAAAAACTTTCATGGTCTTTATTAAAATATCCTTGTCTTCAAGGGACCCTTTTTTTACTATTCATGCATGCATATGGATCCTTCATATGCACCTATGTTCATCAACTAAATGCATCACTCTAAAAAAAGGATTTCTGATAATTGTGGTCCATGATGTATCCATGGAAGAACTCAGCACATAAGTGTGTTTTGGGCCATTCCTAGTATGGTTATCTCATATCATTACTCATAACCTGATAACCTTGAGTTGTGGTTTACAAAATTTTCATCTCCCACTATGAAGGATGTTGGGGTAATCTTGAACCTAGGTATCATAATTAGGTTCTTGTTTAACATCCCCCATATTCCCACTCATAAGGATATTGGGTTATTCTTGACCCTGGGTATCCTAATTGTGCTCTTGTATGACATCTCCCATATTAGTTCTATGTGTGTTATGACTTTAAACTACATGAACATCAGTCAAAGTTATATGACCTTAAACTCTATCCTATAATGGTCTAAATCACATGACCTTAAACTTTTAGAGAAAGATACAAAAAACATGTCAGGTTGAAAACCCAAAAAAGGCTTCCTAAGAAAAATTCATGTATTCACTCACTAAACTATTCTTATCCAAATGTTAGGAAAAATTAGGGTGAAAATAAATAAGGCATAAAGATCATGGGGTCTACTCTATAGACCTAGTGAAATTTGATCTATGCTCATTGGACCCCCCAGTTTAAGAAAAGTTTAGAGTAATGATTTTTCATATCTCATTTCTATGAGAATATATTCACTACGTGGTGACGCAACTTGTAGGGTTCTAAAACCCTTCCTGGATATTACACTTTCCAAAAATCAAGCTTCATGATTTGAGAACCATGGATCACCATAAAACTTCCATGACCCTTGGAAAAGTATACCTATCTTCAAGGTACCCTTTGTTTGACTATGTATGTATCCATATGCATCCTACATATGCACCTAGGGTCATCAACCAAATGTGATGCTCTACAAGAAAGGGATTTCCGATCCTTGTGAGCTCTAACATCACAACAAAAAAACTCGACACCTCAGTGTGTTTTGGTCTATTCTTGATATTATTTTCCCATACCATCCTTATGACCTGAACACTTTGAACCATGATTTACAATCCCTGTAAAAAACTATTCAAGAGGATTTGAAATAATTGAAGTTACATCACTTTGTTGTGTACCCTTTCTGAAAGCAGCAATGCTACACTCCACTTCCAATCCTTTGATGGACTATACCTCATGATTTGAAACCATAGGTTATAGGGATCTAGATTCATAATTAAGAGTTTAACTGCCTTAGGGTGCCAAAACCCTTCTTGGATATATTTCCTATAATACACAACCTCATTATCTGGATGTTTGAGTCTTTAAGAACCTTACATGGACCTCAAAAATAAGGGGGGATTATATTTTCTTGACCATGATACCAACACATAAGGGCTTTAACCTACCAACTAAAGGCATATCCTCCTTTCAATAAAGACTCTTCAATCCTTGTGAGCCCTATCAACACCGTAGCCAGACCTGAAATCTCATGGTGTTATGGGGCATCCCGGGCACGTCTGCCCCATCCCATATTCATCGACTAAAACTTTTGGATTATGACTTATATCACCCATATTACAACCATCTAGGTGGGCCTAGATTCCATAATATTTCACCCTGAACCAATATTACCCCCAAAAATCTTCCATGGTCCTTCGAAACGAGTGGAGACACCTTTTCTGAACCATGATATAAACTCATAAGGGCTTTGACCTACCAACCAGAGTCACATACTCCTTTCAATAAAGGCAATCTAATCCTTGTAAGACTTGGAAACAGCACAACATAGCTCAAGATCATAATGAGTTTTGAGTCATTCCTAGCACGTCTACACCATATTCCATGATCATTGATCAAGTCCTAGAAGTAAGACATTAAACTACATGGCATATTAAGGTCCAAGATAAGAGGCCCTAAACTAAAACAATAAAAGGTCTAAGCTAAAAGACCCTAAAGTACAGTAATTAAATTTCTAGGATAAAAGACCCCAAAAATATAGAATTATAGAGATTTAGTTTGCAATAATGGAAAATCTTGAAAGTTCCACCATATTGACTAAGTCACCAATCTTATTGGCTTTAGAAAAATATAGATCACTCTCCCTCCAAGACATAATTTCTACCCAAATTATCCTTTTATGAAATAAGTGATTTAAAGATATATGGAGAAGATATATCAATAAATAACATCATGTCGGTGGGAATTCTTGAGAACTTATCAAGAAGAATCTATTATGATTTAAATATTCAGATCTTGACATTCATTTTTATTGGTTATTATTAAAAGGATGGGTATTTTTAGTGATCCGTATAACATTGGATTAGTGAAAAGTCAAGAATTTCATGAATGAAAGAAAAAAACTAGAAAATAATATGAATGGTTTTGAAAATTTATTCATTGATAGCATTCAGTAGAAGTAATATTCACATTTTGGAGTCTATCCAAGAATATCATCAAAAATATAATTCATTTCAATGATCAACCTATAATAATATTCGATTGGCTGAGCTTCCCAAGTTAGAAAGAGTCTAGAGAGAAGATCCAATTGAATGATAAAGTGTCACTTTCCCTACGTTGTAACACCCTGAGATTTTATGAGATAGATTCTTTTTAATTCCTTTGATTATACACTACACCAAGATTAGATTGTACTATACGCAACACCGTATTAGCTTGCAATATACGCAACACTATTCTTGGATCTTGTTACACACAATTTCAAGTTCGCAACATTGAGTATATATATATGTATATATATATATATATATATTCAATGTATAAATGAAATATGTTTGGATTATGTTATACAAAACAACTAAGGATTCTTGCACTACACGCAACCCTGACTTGGCTTGCATTACACGCAATCGCGACCTTCCTCGATAGCGTGTGTTGTACGCAATACCGGCTTTCACTAAAAAATGATATATTGTTATTATATTATTATGGACTAGAAGTTATGAATATTATTTTCTACATTTTGAGTTTTATAACATTATTATTAATCCTACATATTTTCTAGAACATGTTAAGAGAAGAAAACAAATTTTTTGGGTAAAATAATTATTTTTCAAAAAATGCAGTTTTGTCGCCTTTTGATGGCACACCCACATTAAATCTAGTTTTTGACACGTTTATAAGTTCAATTTGAAAAAATAAAATTCTTCTTTGGAATCAGGATATAAAAATTTACTTTGGATAAATTTTTGATACTTTTCTGATAACTTTCATGTTTTGATGAATAGTAAAAATACGTTAATTTTTAATTAAAAACAACTTTTTTCATTGAGATAATTTATATGGTTAAATTATAATATTTAATGGTTTTAAAGTATAAATATAATATATTTTTACCATTTAATATAATGTATGTCATTATCATTGATTTTACATTGAATTCGTAGGTTAAATCAATTCAATCTTTTGCAATGTTTTAAACAAAAACCCATTTTCTTTCAACAACCAGATTAATTTTAATTTAATTTCTGCAACTTTTTTGTATTGAATTTGGAAAAATTGATTCCATATTTGGAATCAGTGGGTCCAAATTATGTTAATAAGCTACTTTTTATTTTTGGGCATAATGAATAGTAACTACGGTAAATTTTATTTACCATAGTTAAAGGTGAATCGGGTAATTAAGGGTAAATATAAGATTATAAAATTACTATAACACCTACCAAAATTCTATTAGATGAATAAAAGTTGACCCATATCACTTAAGGGTTGGAATAGATTCATTTTATGGACTTGTTTCCTTGAAAATAATTTATTTATTATTAAAACCAAAGAAAGTGACAACATGTCACTCTCTTAAATCTTATAAGTATATTAATTTTAATTTAGTGATAAAATTCATGAAACTTTAAACATGAATAATCTAAAGAAATCTAATAAAATTATATACATCATATGAATTTATTTATAATTTTTAGGGATTAAATAATTATCATTAATTGTGACACAATAGTGATGCAGAAATTGTTTATCTAGTGAAAAATCAAGAATATAGTTTTTATTAAACTAATAGTGACCATAAAAGGCACCAAAACCCTGACCAAAACTTATTGTTCAAGTAAATGTAAACCATAATCGTCCAATGGTCGAATATTTGACCATTTGGAGCCTTATAAAAGCGATTATGACACTTATAATATTTTATTTTAAATGATTCCAAAGTTTTCACCTTCATAATTTAACAAAGATAACAATTTACATGTTGTTATTTTAAGATGATAAATTCAAGTAAAATTATTATTATAAAATATTTAATACTTATATTCATCAAAGGATTTTATTTTTAATTTTTATGCAGCAAATAAGTATATTAAATAATTATACAAAAATGTTGTACTAATTATTTTATTAAGAGATATACCAAATAAATGGTTTTAAAAATATTAAAATAAATATTATATGAACTATTTAATGTACTCCACTACTTTTATAGATTAATATGACATTTTAGGAACCTATTAAATATTTTAGTTTGAATATATCTTTTTTTTATTTAATTTAAATTCAAATAAATGAATAGTGTCAAAATTGACACTATTGTTATTTTATAAAAGTAACATATTATTAAATTGTTTAAAAATCACAAAAATATTTAAAAATTATAAATTGAAATTTATATAGTCGATAATGTCATAAATTATCTAATTGGGGATAATTCACAGCACATAAGTAATTATTTATAACAATTTAAAATTTAGAATCTTATTACCACAAATAAAATTTAATAGATTAAATAAGGATAAATCAAGTTGATAATATTTAAAATAAATTCTCTACATGTCTAAATTTTATTGGTTGATGAGATTAAAATTCTATCTCATCTAATATTCGAATTGAGTCATTTTTTGAGGTTTTTAAGTGGTTTTGGGATTTAATATAAACTAATATTTCTTATATTTCTAAAGGTGTCCCTCTCCTCCCTTATAAAAGGGCACATCCTCCCTCTCTTACTCACACCATTTTGATCCTTGAAGCTCTGCCAACCTCTGCCCATTTCACTTCCCCACTTCCCTAGAAACCTTATGGAGGTACTGGTCTTCTCATAAGACCAACTCTAGTGCCCTAAGAGAAAGTTTAAAGGAGGCACTTCGAGAAAGAGGAGGTTCGGATCCTTACAAAGCATATCAGACCTAAGGTAAGGGATAATTATTCCAATCTAATTCTTATCTGAGATTGTTTATTTGTAAGTATTTACTGGGGTTATGATTATTATCCATGTCCATATGTTCTCAAAATGTTTTCATAAAATGTTTACTTTTCTTCCATGTATGTTTAAAGTCATTTTTACCCTTTTCTACTTTTACCACATCGTATGGAAGGAACATTTCTTTTGTTTACCGTATGAGGTACTTTTTGACTTTTTGGACAAAAGTACGAGAAAAATTCTATTTTTAACTTATACAGCGTGAATGAATTTTTACAGTTTCATAACGCCTCATTTTCATGAAGCTTACTCGATAAAATTTTATGACTATTTTCAACAAAATACTTTTCATTTAAAATTCCATGGCATTTTGTGAAAAGAAAATAATTTTGAAGAAGAAAGGATATTTTCTTCAAGAATTCATTTCAAGTGTTTTATCAAAACCATTTTCCATCTAAGATGAAATTATTTTCATATGTGTATGTTTCAAGTATAATGTCTCTATGATTTACATGGTTTCACTTTTCTTATGATGAAATGATATCCATTTTTTTATATGGATTATGTTATGATGGGATGATGTTTATGAAACCCATTTTTATTCTTTGGGTTATGATGAATGATTTATGTTTATGTTGTGGAACAAGTAAGAATGATTTCATTATGAGATGGGTGGGACCTATATCTCCCTCCAATGCATTGGGTAAAGATTTATATCTCATGATATATACATGGATAGAATGGTAAGTTAATCTGGTTCAGTATTACAGGACTGAAATGAGGAGTGAACTCGATTCAGAAAGGGACTTTGTCCACTAAGATGGTCTTGGCAGCAATGCCTTGGCTACTATGGAAATAATAACATGTGCTGAATGGTTTCCACAATTACATGTTTTAATCCCATTATATTTTATCATGGTTGATGTTCCATTATGATATATGCCTTACGTACTTCCACGATTTATGTCTTTGCTCAATATTTTGATGTTTAAATTTCATGTTCAAGTTTTTGCTTTCAAATGTTTATGGATTGTTTTATGTTCTCTATGTTTGCCCTTACTGAGCATTTGAGCTCACCCTTTTTATGTTTTATTTTCCCCAGGAAATAAAGAAAGGTTTTAGGTAAGGAAACAAAAAGGGGAAGATCGTTATGGGAGTTATTTAAGATCTTTCAACATTATTAGAAGTTTATATTCCAAGTTTCCAAAGACACTAAACTATTACGATCCTTGTGTGTCCATTTTTTTTATGTATTAAGTATTCTGCAAAAGTAATGTAATGTCTATGTATGTCAAGCTTCGGGTCTCTACAGTTGGTATCAGAGGAAAGGTTTAGTCAACCTTTGGAAACTGGGATGTGAAAACGTTAGTGCAATCCCTAAAGATATTTCTAAGGTATGTTTAGGGATGTCCCTAAGGATAAGTATACGTATAGGATATAGTCCTAGAACTACGGTAACGATCTTAGAATTTAACCTAAGATATTAGATATTGAGGGTACTCCCCCTTTACTATGCTGTTTTCCCTAGCATGATTTTTTCCTCTCACACTATTCTTTTTGGGTTTTAGAAAATGGCTAGAAACAGGAAGATTCACGATAATGGAGGATATGATGGACAATGGAATGATATTCTTCATGAGAAACCAAATGAAACGGGATTTGGAAGTCCAAACATCTTTATTATGCCTAATCAGCAATCTCATAATATGATCAATAATCTCAACTTTGGTAAGTTTCTTGACTCAAATAATAAGAGAAAGATGGAGTTTCATGATGATCATAGAGGAAAGAATGTTCAATTTCCCTCATGTAAATCATGTGGGAAGAGGCATCAGGGAGATTGTTTCAAAGGAACTGGAAGATGATTTGGGTGTGGAAAAGAAGGACACAAATCTAGTAAGTGAAAAGGAAAAGGTTCAGTTAACACCATGGACAAGGATAATGGTATTGCTATGACATAAAAAATGATTAGATGTTTTAAATGTGGAATGTACGGGCATTATGCAAACCAATGCCCTAAGGGAAAATCTCATGAAGAGAATCAGCATGGTCATATGGGTAGTATTTATGTGGATAATGATGAGGAGACTACAAATGATATATGAGATGAAAGAAGTGTTGAAGCTCAGTCAGTTGTTTAAGAAGGTAGTGGAATGATTGTATGTTTATTAAGAGTTATGTTGTATAGTTAATGGTACTATGGAATAAAGAATAATCTAAGGATTGTTACAATATTGTTTTTCCTAAAGTATTTGAAAGTATATGTTGAATGGTACCGGTAACCATGAAAGGTTATTCAGATATTTTTGGAAAGTAGATGATATGCGCATAATTAAGAGATAAGAAGATAATGAGATGTCTGATAAAAGGACAACGTGATATCATGATTTGAGTATATATATTTTATTTGGGATTTTTGTATGTGGAAAGAGTTAACTTTTGACAGAATTCATGTTTTCGCTAAGGTTCTATGGTAATTCATGTTTCAAGAGAATACATGATTAAGGTATTCACATGATTGGAATGTGATCAACAAGATATATCAGGGACAAATGAATGAATTCACATGCTTGGTAAATGACATTTCTAGTAATTGTTTTCTTTATACTATAAGCTTAGACAGAAGTATTTTGGATAACCCTAAATATTTGAAATGGATTATGATGGATATAATTTAGTATTGTTTAAGGCTATAACTTTTTTCGATATTATTGATGGGATGTTATAGTAATGTAGTTTTAGAAAAAGGACAACCTACAGGACGAGCGACAACCCATCGCGTCGGACAAGGCTGTGGGAATCGAACCCACAACCGAAGTGTGACTGGCCTTTATCGCCTACCACTGGCCTATAGGAAGTCCCTGGTTAGTAGAAACTAGTTTTATTTTATTAAGCGGTATGATATATGAAGTATAAGTTCATTTCTAGAATCGTATATGATTAACCTCACCATAGATGTACTTATGTATATTTGATAACTTTTGCTAACCTTTTGTTTGAAACAGATGGAATGACCCATCATTCTATCACATGATCTGTTAGCACTTCACGAAAAACAAATTCAACTTCATTTCTTTAAGATATGAAGTGGAAATTGTTCAAATCACGAACAACAGTGAGAGTGTACCAAAATAAAGCAAGTATTTCTTCTAATTCAAAATTTTCAACTTTAGGGAAATGATATTGAAAACCAAAAATGTTTTCCTAGTGCTCTTATATCCGATGAATCATATGGTACCTTAGATCATCACAAATCTATGGCTTTGTGATTGTTGGATTTTTCATAGCCATGTTCTCTACCACTCTCCATCAGAAAAAGATCGTTAGATTTTTCCTCCATATCCATATTTTCACCTATACACTCCTATGTGGAAACCCAATGTTGAGTTACCTTGGGCGAGTATTATGTTTCTAACTTTCTTTTTTAAAGTTAAGTTTTAGTATTCCTTTTTATGATGTGGGTTTCTATAAATAGTAAACGATTTATAACACCAATGAATTTTGAGGACGAAATTCATTTTAAGGGGGGTAGAATGTAACACCCCGAGATTTTATGAGATAGATTCTTTTTAATTCATTTTATTGTAAACTACACCAATATTAGCTTGTACTATACGCAACACCTTATTAGCTTACAGTATACACAACACTATTCTTGGATCTTGTTACACACAATTTCAAGTTCGCAACATTGAGTGTATATATATATATATGTATATATATATATATATATTCAATGTATAAATGAATATGGTTGGATTATGTTATACAAAACAACAAAAGAGTTTTGCACTACACACAACCCTGACTTGGCTTGCATTACACACAATCGCGACCTTCCTCGATAGCGTGTGTTGTACGCAATACCGGGTTTCACTAAACAATGACATATTGTTATTATATTATTATGGACTAGCCGTTATGAATAGTATTAACTAAATTTTTAATTTTATAACATTATTATTCATCTTACACATTTTCTAGAACATGTTAAGAGAATAAAATAAATTTTTCGGGTAAAATAAGTATTTTTCAAAAAATGTAGTTTTCTCACCTTTTGATGGCGCACCCACATTAAATCTAGTTTTTGACATGTTTATAAGTTCAATTTGACAAAATAAAATTCTTCTTTGGAATCAGGATATAAAAATTTACTTTGGATAAATTGTTGATACTTTTCTGATAACTTTCATGTTTTGATAAATAGTAAAAATATGCTAATTTTTAATTAAAAAAAACTTTTTTCATTGAGATAATTTATATGGTTAAATTATAATATTTAATGGTTTTAAAGTATAAATAGAATATATTTTTACCATTTAATATAATGTATATCATTTTCATTGATTTTACATTGAATTTGTAGGTTAAATCAATTCAATTTTTTTCAATGTTTTAAACAAAAACCCATTTTCTTTCAACAACGGGATTAATTTTAATTTAATATCTGAAACTTTTGAGTATTGAATTTGGAAAAATGGGTTCCATATTTGGAATTAGTGGGTCCAAATTATGTTAATAGGATACTTTTTATTTTTGGGCATTATGAATAGTAATTACGGTAAATTTTATTTACCATAGTTAAAGGTGAGTCGGGTAATTAAGGGTAAATATAAGATTATAAAATTACCCTAACACCTATCAAAATTATATTTTATGACTAAAAGTCGACCCATATCACTTAAGGGTTGGAATAGATTCATTTTATGGACTTGTTTCCTTGAAAATAATTTATTTATTATTAAAACCAAAGAAAGTGACAGCATGTCACTCTTAAATATTATAAGTATATTAATTTTAATTTAGTGATAAAATTCATAAAACTTAGAACATGAATAGTCTCAAGAAATCTAATAAAATTATATACATCATATAAATTTATTTATAATTTTTAGGGATTAAATAATTATCATTAATTGTGACACAATAGTGATGCAGAAATTGTTTATCTAGTGAAAAATCAAGAATATAGTTTTTATTAAACTAATAGTGACCATAAAAGGCACCAAAACCCTGACCAAAACATATTGGTCATGTAAATGTAAACCATAATCATCCAATGGTCTAATATTTGACCATTTGGAGCCTCATAAAAGCGATTATGACACTTATAATATTTTATTTTAAATGATTCCAAAGTTGTCACCTTCATAATTTAACAAAGATAACAATTTACATGTTGTTATTTTAAGATGATAAATTCGAGTAAAATTATTATAATAAAATCTTTGATATTTATCTTCATCAAAGGATTTTATTTTTAATTTTTATGCAACAAATACGTATTTAAAATAATTATACAAAAATGTTGTACTAATTATTTTATTAAGAGATATACCAAATAAATGGTTTTAAAAATATTAAAATAAATATTATATGAACTATTTAATGTAATCCACTAATTTTATAGATTACTATGATATGTTATGAACCTATTAAATATTTTAGTTTGAATATATCTTTTTTGTGGATTTAATTTAAATTCAAATAAATGAATAGTGTCAAAATTGACACTATTGTTATTTTAAAAAAATAACATATTATTAAATTGTTTAAAAATCACAAAAAAATAAAAAATTATAAATTGAAATTTATATAGTCTATAATGTCATAAATTATCTAATTGTGGATAATTCACAGCACATAATTAATTACTTATAACAATTTAAAATTTAGAATCTTATTACCACAAATAAAATTTAATAGATTAAATAAGGATAAATCAAGTTGATAATGTTTAAAATAAATTCCCTACATTTCCAAATTTTATTGGTTGATGAGATTACAACCCTATCTCATCTAATATTTTAATTGAGTCATTTTTGGAGGTTTTTAAGTGGGTTTGTGATTTAATATAAACTAATATTTCTTATATTTCCAAAGGTGCCCCTCTCCTACCTTATAAAAGGGCACCTCCTCCCTATCTTACTCACACCATTTTGAGCCTTGAAGCTCAGAAAAACTCGGCCCATTTCACTTCCCCACTTCCCTAGAAACCTTATAGAGGTACCAGTCTTCTCAAAAGACCAACTCTAGTGCCCTAAGAGAAAGTTTAAAGGAGGAACTTTGAGAAAGAGGAGGTTTGGATCCATAAGAAGCATATCGGACCTAAGGTAAGGGATAATTATTCCAATCTCATTCTTATCTGAGATTGTTTATTTGTAAGTATCTAATGTGGTTATGATTATTATCCATGTCCATATGTTCTCAAAATGTTTTCATAAAATGTTTACTTTTCTTCCATGTATGTTTAAAGTCATTTTTACCCTTTTCTACTTTTACCACATCGTATGGAAGGAATCTTTATTTTGTTTACCATATGAGGTACTTTTTGACTTTTCTGACAAAAGTACGAGAAAAATGTTATTTTTAACTTATACAGCGTGAACGAATTTTTACGGTTTCATAACGCCTCATTTTCATGAAGCTTACTCGATAAGATTTTATGACTATTTTCAACAAAATACTTTTCATTTAAAATTCCATGGAATTTTGTGTAAAGAAAATGATTTTGAAGAAGAAAGGATATTTTTCTCAAGAATTCATTTCAAGTGTTTTATCAAAACCATTTTCCATCTAAGATGAAATTATTTTCATATGTGTATGTTTCAAGTATAATGTCTCTATGATTTAAATGGTTTCACTTTTCTTATAATGAAATGATATCCATTTTTTATATGGATTATGTTATGATGGTATGATGTTTATGAAACCTATTTTTATTCTTTGGGTTATGATTAATGCTTTATGTTTATGTTGTGGCACAAGTAAGAATGATTTCATTATGAGATGGGTGGTACCTATATCTCCCTCCAATGCATTGCGTAAAGATTTATATCTCATGAGATAGACATGGCTGGAATGGTAAGTTAATCCGGTTCAGTATTACAGGACTGAAACGAGGAGTGAACTCGATTCAGAAAGGTACTTTGTCCACTAAGATGGTCTAGGTAACATTGTCTTGGCTACTATGGAAATCAAAACATGTGCTGAATGGTTGCCACAATTACATGTTTTATTCCCATTATATTTTATCATGGTTGATGTTCCATTATGATATATGCCTTACGTACTTCCACGATTTATGTCTTTGCTCAAGATTTTGATGTTTAAATTTCATGTTCAATTTTTTGCTTTCAAATGTTTATGGATTGTTTTATGTTCTCTATGTTTTCCCTTATTGAGCATTTGAGCTCACCCTTTTTATGTTTTATTTTCCCTAGGAAATAAAGAAAGGTTTTAGGTAAGTAAACAAAAAGGGTAAGATCGTTATGGGAGTTGTTGAAGATATTTCAACATGATTAGAAGTTTATATTCCAAGTTTCCAAAGACACTAAACTATTACGATCCTTGTGTGTCTATTTTTTTATGCATTAAGTATTCCGAAAAAGTAATGTAATGTCCATGTACGTTAAGCTTCAGGTCTCTACATACGTCCTCTACTTCTGCCCCAGGATAGACGGTCTTAACTAAAGTTTTCATCTCCTCGACTCCTTTTTGAGCAGTTTCCAATAAGGATGATGATGTTGAGAGGTCAGACCTTAGGAAAGATATTATTTCCTCATGTCTCCATATATTCATGGTCCAAGAATCCATTTGGGCATGCAATTTAGATATAAACTGGTGAATCTACTCTAATGCCTCCAAGGACACCTTTATCTATTAGGTAAGGGGAGTCTCATATTTAGGATCATGCAAGTCCCTCTCATTGGTGGAAAAATATTTCCAATTCAGGATAATTTCTATAATGATTTCATGTAGAGGTTGGTGATAAAAACCATCCACCCTTAATTCATTAAATATCCAATGAAGGCATTCCCCTTGGTCTTGAAATGTTTCCAAAGGAGTCTTAGTAATCAAGGAATAAGTCCGCTTCTAGATCATCTTGCACCATGTTTGAGATTCTATGACTAATGGGATGAGCATGCCAAAAGTAGGAATAACCGAATAAGCTAGAAAGGAAATAAGAGAGAAGGCTCCACATATCCTTCCCTCAATAGAGGCATCACACATTTCTTGTGTCAGAGGGCTGATTTCCTCAAAAAATATGGTCCCACTATTGGGATGTTCATCCCTAGGATGAGGGACCTTCCTCAAATTCTCTCTCAATTACTGAATCAATTCCATCAGTGCTATAAACATAAGGGTCAGTGAGGAAAAGGTATTGTCCACGTGGTGAAATATTTGGTTTAGTACACCACCTAGGTATGATTCTACCCAATCTTGGGCATAATCCTAAACAAGAAAGGAATGAGTATTGGTAGATGGAAGAATTATCTCAGCATCAATTTCTCCACATGCCAACACCATCAAAAACTGGTGTATGATTCCATGGTGTCTCTATCCTCACACACTGACCGAAGGAATATGGGAGACCCTTTGGGTGTAGCCCAACTAAAAAGAAAAAAAAATAAGGTGTATATATCTCACATATGATCATCTCACCAATCCTAGCTATAATAACCCCATACAGAAGGGAGATCTTGTACAACCTTTCATTAAGAGAGTTGCTTCCACTTTCAATGATTGGCCTAGTTAGTGAAGGATAAGGGGTGAAATCAAAGATATCATATCAAATCAACACCTTAGTATCCTCGTTAGAGCCTAGCGACATTAACCCAACCCCAGATATTTTTTGTAACCTGGGATGAGATAAATAATTGGGGATCATGGGGGTATTATAGTATTCATAGAAATGGAAATCCTCCCATATCCATCCAAATAAAAACTATAAAGAATAATTGATCCTATAGGGGATTATTACCTTCTGAATATGGACCAAGAGTTGGTTAATCCTTGTAAGTTTCAACACCACTAGATTAAGGCATCATCCCTAATCTAGCTATGCTAACATCATTAGAGTACTAACCTAGATTCTTGAACATGCATCCCCATATGGGAAAATCCACCCATTCAATAACATGGCCATGAAGCCATGCATTATAAGTCTTAGAGATATCACTGGATTCACTCGGTATCCCCATGATGTATGATCCATGGCTTCTAAAATGGACCAATATAAACTGGAACTATCATAAACTTTCTAGGAATGGTACATATGGGGGTGTATAGTATCCCGCCTAACGTTTCTATGATAAAGTAAAATGTTGATCCAATATTTGAAAGAGATGAGAGAGTTCATAGTCATCTCCTTTCACAACTTTTCCTTCATAATGATGAGCATATCTCTCATTGGTACTTGATTTTTCAAAGGGTCATCTTAGACATTTGTTTATTAAAGGAATTCATCTTAGATATCTCCAAGAGGGGGTATAACTCTAGGTTGATAAATATATCAATGGTTGATTCCTACCTCTCTATGGGACAAAGGGAATGAGTTGGTGTGAGTACACCAATGGCTAACCAATTCTATAATAAATTCATACTAGTTATAAATGATAAATTGGTAAATCCATACTAATTCATAAATATGGACAACATATAACTGGTCATCAAACTCTAAGAATATTTTCCTAAACCAGAATTTCCATGCCCATTCATCAGAAAAGTTACACCAGGATGGAGATCCCATTTTGAGCTCTATCTTCTACTTGGGTTATTCATAGAAGATATGAATATACTTTAATAGCTCATAGTGATAGGATGATGAGAAAAATCATAGTCATCCTGAACCAAGAGAGATTTTTCCAACATATAAGACAACCCTTGGGATCGAGCTATGACTATTTATCCATCCTCAGAAATTTTCATATGAATATATCCAAGAGAAGTTTACACCCAGTAAGAAGGCCGATTGAAGTCCAAAGGAGGACTAAAACCAACATCCAGCAATCCAAATTCATATAGAGGAAGCTAGTGTGATAAAGGGTAATTTTTAGATCTTGAATTGAATAACCTGTTTCAGAAACTCGTTATCAAAATTCACTTGGTATCGATGGTTAGAATTTCATTTTATAGAAATCATGGAACTTTTATTATCCATAGTAGAGGAACTATAATGGGAGACACAATCCATCTAAAAAAATAAGTGACATATGTTAGTCAGATAAAAATAAAATCTTGTTAAAGGAAATTCATAAAATTTTAGTAGCTTCATGCACATTGCATGAATCCGTAGGGCATTCACAATCGCATAAAGGGCTTGTAAATCACCTATATCCGAAATATCTCATGGACTGGATAAACATTCATGGAACCACGTAATTTCAGGACCCCTCATAAAACTTAGGATTATGTGACCTTGACATGGTCACACAATCCACATAATAGTCAAAGGATCATGCGATCAAGCCATCTGATCCTACGAAACGCTCAAGACGATCGTGCTTCCCCATGGAAAAAGTTCAAAAATTTACTGAAGATAATTTCATTTTTGATTAAAATGGGTTTCTATGAAACACTTATCTTATAAAGTGGATATCATAGGAAGGTATCATGAATCGATCTCACAATTGGTTCTTGTGTAAGGGTCTTGTGACAAGGTCACGTAACAGAAGAAGGGAAGAAGATCTATGGAGAAGTGGGGTAAGTGATGAATGAACCCCTCTATGCTCCCCTATTTATAGCCCATTTCTTGGAATACCAAACATCTCCTAGAAGACCAATAATCTCCTAAGATACTGATTTGTGATAGTGCCAAAGCCTTAGGCGGATATTTACTTTCCTCAAAACTGATCCCTTTTCTCGCGTAAATCACTCCTAATGAGGGGAATTTTTTGATGTTGTCCAAATGAGCATCATAAAATCAAAAATGTAAGGAATACCTAAATATGGGTATTATTTTACCATACAAAGAAAAAGAATAGAAAGGTGTCCATGATCATGTGGATCATGTGAACATCTGGGAGACATGCAATTTCATGACCTATGGAAGGTCATACAGATAGTCATGTGTAGTCTATAGCCTATGGAATATTATGTGAAGCCCATTTGAAAAAGCATATTTGTTCTTGAGAAGTCATCCTAGACACTCATTGATCATGTGGTGGCATCCAGATAAGCTCCCTAGGTCACAAAACTTATCAATTGGTGGATGCCTGACAAACCATCAAAATATCCATGGAAAATAGGAGTAAAATATCCAAAATTTAGGATTCTCTCACCATCATAAAAATCAGTTGATGTGCCCCAGGAAGTTTGAAAGACACTACAATCCCCTGGTGACATGTCTGCCTTACCGAAGGAAATCCTGCTGGCATATTTCCCTCATCACGTGAAAGGCTTCAGACATGTCCAGGAAGTTTTGTGCTCCCTCTTTGGATCTAAAGACAAGGAGGGTTTATCCATGAAATTATCACACATCCCATCAAGACCTTTTATTTTTCATGTAATGCATCACTAATGGGGAGAGTAATTGTCTTTGAAAACACTCGATAAAACTTAAAAAACCCCAAAGTCCTTTTAAAATAAAAAAGGAAATTAAATTGAAAAAGGTGGTAGCCTCTTGCGTTCATAAAACTCATGTGACACACCAATACAGTCTCACAAGACCCCTTAACAATCCTAAAATACCTCACCAAATCCATTTTTCATAATGGATTGATCTTTTAAAATCCCCATATAAATCCATCCTTGTCTCTCAAAAGGTCCTAAACAAGTCTCCCAAGATCACATGAGGCCTTTTGACAGGTTCCCTAATCTCACGAAGGCCCGTTAAAAAATCAGCCTGACAATATGGAAGTCCCAGGGTATGTCCACATGATTCAGAAAGAACCCATTAATTTTCTATAATTTGATAAATGGGGTATTGGTGGGATGGTCTCAATGTCTCTATAAATCATGTGATTCCCCTGTAAGGACCTATGGTATGATCTCATGAAATTAATGACATAAAATCCCTCCACCGACTTTAGCCTAGGTTTGGGTGATATGCTCCATGAAAAGAGGAAACCAATTGGGTTGGGGAGGCCTATAAATCCCCCACCCCATCATGAAAAATGGAAATAATTTCCCCTTTAACCTCACACCGGTGCACCAAGGAATCAGAGAGTTTTTCTCATAGCAGTTTAATCTTGTGACCAAGAAATTTTTTCTGTCAGGTAAGATCTGGAGAACAACCAGAAAAATCATGCAGCATGAAAATGAACTTAGCGTGATCACTCATAGATCACATGGAGGACTTCCTCTAGGTCACATGAAGAACATTCATCATATCTTCTAGATCACGTGAGACCTAAGAAAAACTAAAACTAAACAAATCTAAGGAATTTGTAATAAAAGGATAGAATAAAGACTAAAAATATGGGAGAATTATGTGAAGGACATACCTACTGATCCTCATATGCTTCCTATGAACCACCAATGTCCCATGACAGCACCAGGACATGTCTCTCATATCCCAAGATTCTCCTTTGGTATACTATTTGGAACATGTGAAGTCCTCCAAAAAATTCAGATCAAGTGACATGGATCCCCCAGGAATGCCTCTCGAGTCTCAAAAAACCCTCCAGACTCACCATTCAGACATTACAATGTCCCTCAAACATGTCACCCGACTCATATTGTGGCACTAGTACATGTAAAATCAGTATCACAGTAGCACCAGGGTATGTCAAATGGCTATCATTATTTCCTCCTAGAAATCCATCCAGATCTCACGATGTCCTCCGGACATGTCAACTGGCTTTCGCAGTAGCCTCCAGACATATCAGCATGGATCATGCATCACCCTCCAGACATTTCACATTAACTCTCATGACTATCTGCTAGAATATTATCCATAATTTATGTTAACACCATAGCAAGTCATCTGGATCATGTGACACCCTCTAAGAAGGCCATTTAGGATCATGCGATGGATTCTGGGACTAGACAGACTGGTCTCATGATGTCCTTCAAACAAGTCATCCTTGATCATCAAACACCCTTTACACATGTCATCCTAGTTATGAGATATCCCTCAGAAAAGAAAACCCGATCATGTGATTGTATTTGGACATGTAAAACATAAATCCTCTAACATGTCAAGTAGACAATCTAGGCATGTTGAGTAGATAGTCAATGCAAGTCAGGCTGATAAGAAGACCAAGTCAATTGGGCATCCCAAGGCTTGATAACCTTGTCTGGAATCCATATAGGTAAACATAAGTGTTTAATCCCTAACCAAAATATCTATGATGACTTTTATTCCTAACATAACTAGGACATGTAGGAAGCCTCTCCAAGGAATTAACTCTATATTAACCATCCAAATGGAAGTCCCATCACATATTTCCCACATCCACAAGTACTGAGACTGATTGTTTTTTATCGCATTTTTGTTATACTAATCATATCTCAAATAGACTTAAGTTGTTTCAATAATCATATTATTCATATAGGGAAACCTTAGTGTGTAATCCTTGGTTAGAGGCTTAATATATTGTGTTCTCAATATAATGGAAACCTTAGTGTGGAATCTATGATCAATTGAACTATGACGACTCTAATTACTTCCATAACTAGGATATGTAGGACACCTTATTAAGGTCCAAGCTCAAATGAGAATCCAATTCGGTGCAAGTCCCCTCATGTCACTATCATTTCAACTATCAAGACCTAATTATTCCCATGGGTTGATCATTATACCTCATCCATCACCAGACTGATAAAATAATTGAACTATGATAACACTGATTCTTTTTATAACCATGATATGTAGGATGCCTTCCTAAATCCCGAGCTCTATATTAAACATCCCAAGGGTTGTCCCAGCACATAAGTCCTACATCTATACACAGTGAGACTGATTACTTATTGTCACTTGTTTCTCACATTGAGCATATATCACAAGGTCTTAGGGATTTTTAATATTCATATCATTTGTATTATGAATCTCCACCATCCAGGGAAATATAAATGTGTAATACTTGATGAGTTTCATGATATTATTACCTCGATATAAGGGCATCTACCTTGGGGTCAGTCTCAAGGGCATGAACAAACTATGATAACTCTAATTCCTAC
This sequence comes from Viscum album, assembly GCA_963277665.1. Classification (NCBI taxonomy): domain Eukaryota; kingdom Viridiplantae; phylum Streptophyta; class Magnoliopsida; order Santalales; family Viscaceae; genus Viscum; species Viscum album. The sequence goes on from OY728138.1 coordinate 2,139,065,796, forward strand.
CATAATCAGGATATGTAGGATGACTCCTTGAGACTTGATCTTGAATATATGGTGCCTAAGTGCCCAAATATATGTCATTTCCACAAGATGTTAAATTGAACTAGATTTAATGAAATATTTTGATTTTGATTACTATAATAAATAGGATATTTAGGATTTCTCATAATGGCTCAACCCCCTCCTCGGAATATTAAACTGCCTCTCTATATCATAGAAAATTTTGAAGTTACCTGTTATAAAACTTCAGCATATAAGAAGCTACTCATTATTGGGAAATACATGAGGAACCTCATATACATACAAATAGATTCACTAATTAGATCCCTTATTATTTCATATTAAATGTTTTAACTTATAATCATTTTATTAAGGTAATTGGTCCCATATCAGGATTAGAAAAATATTCTTGAATGTATCTTAAATATATAAGAGATTCCAGGGTAGTGAACCCCCCCCCCAAAGGGTGTGATGAGCCCAACATCCCTTACTCTTGAAAAACGTGAGTTCTTAAGAATCATTGGGTCTAAAACCCCAAATGACCACTTTCCTTTGGAAATCAGGTTTGTACCCATTTTTGGATGTGGGAACTATTGGGAGTTTCCATTAATAACAGCAATGGTGACTCGACATCAATGATTATGAAATAAATCAAAACCCCCACAATCAACCATCAGGGAAAACCAAATTAACTCCAATCATCTCATTTTCCATTGAAATAATCTCATATATAGAATAATCATACAGTCGATTTATATACCTAATGCATTGGAGGTTATAACATAACCAACCATCCTTGGTTTATCAGGGAACCACCTATCATTGGTTGATAATGTAACTGCCCATAATTGGTTTATAATAGAACCACCCATAATTATATAATTTCCCAAGAACCATAACATAATAATAAATCATGAAAAAATTCATCATAAAATAATTCTTAAGAAAAATAACCTTTTCATTTTGAAATAAACTATTTTTAGAAAAACTGTTCACATACAATGGAAAAAAAATTCTTTGAAAATAACCATGTAAAATTGTAAAATAATATTCTAATAAAATATTAGTCATAATGGTGGAAAAATACTATCATGTCTTACAAGTTAAAAAAATATTCCTTAACTATTTTTTTCAGAGAAGTCATAAGTACCTCATTTTGGAAAGTGACAAAAAGATTCCATTCAATCCATTTTTAAAATAGTCTAACATGGGTAAAATGAATTTTAAAATAATATAAGAATATAATAAATCATACTTAAAATATTTTTAGAAAACAAACATATGGATATTGAAGAAAAATATAGTTTTAAGGAAACTCTTAAAAGATAAATTTGAAAATAAATTCCCTTGCCTTGAGTCTGATTCGTCACATATGTTATTTATCTTCTTGAATAATAACTTAGGTTAATTATTTAATTTGTTAATAAAATTTTTCATGTTTATTATTCCTTTAATATCACTTTTTCCCATGTTGTATAAAATTACACAATCATTTAAGTTCATGTTGAACATTTTGGTGTTATTTTCTATATTAAACCAAAATTGATTTGGTAAGTCAACTATGGTAAAAATTTTATTATTATATAATATCCGGAATAATATTCATGAAATAATTTTTAAGTGTATAAATAAATTATACTTTTAAATCCAACCATTAAATATGATTATGATAAATAAACTATGTTACAATGATGGAGACGGTAGGTCATACATACACATGAGTAACGTTTCCATTTTTTAACGATCATTGTGGAAATAATTTAAGGATTATTTTAACTTTATATGATGATAATAATATCATATATATCATATTACTTTTTTAAATATACTTATATATATCATCCATGTGATATGGTGATGAAAAACGAATCACATCGCTTCATGGAGGTGGTAGTCCACACGTTCGCATGAACGATGTTATCATTTTTCAATGCATAGCAGAGTAAGAAGTAAAATGATATATTATCTTTTACTAATTAAAAGTATTTAATTAGTATAATATATAAAAATTAATTCAATCATTATAGCCATCCTTGGGAGACGATGATGGAAAATGAATTATAGTGGTCTGTGAGGCGGTAGCCTTCTGTACACACGAATAAAGAATTATTTTTCATTTTATGTAAGAGTAGATGGATATAGGTTATTAAAACATCTCATTATATTTAGGATGATATATTTTTTATTTTATCGTGGTTGAATAAGTTTTTATGGATGTGGAATAAGAAACAAATTTAAAACAAGCAGATAAAACCTATACCTCTTCTTTAGAAAGCCTTATTTTCTTAACACCTTAATACCTATAAGATTGGTACTATTCATAAACAAATACATCTATAATGAGGGAAGGTATTATAATAAGTGACTTTTTCATTTATTATCTGAACCAAAATGGTTTTTTTTAATGTGAATAAATGAGAAGAAGATGTTCCCTTTTATAATAGAGGGGAGGGGCACCCCTGGAATTTCTCAAAATATTAAATCAATATAAATTAATTTTCAATTAAAATTTTATAAAAAGTGAGTTATTTATAAGTTATGATTATAAGGGGAAAAATCACCTCATAAAATAAAAAATATGCAATTTTTTGTATATTTGTACCCTTATATTATGGTTTTAACCCTTTTAACTATTACTGTGACAACGTGGGTTTTTACTCATTAAGGTTTAATATAGTTGATATAAAATGAAAAACATACTATAAATGGAACATAGTTGATATTAAAAACCTTATACTAAAAAAATGTCTAATTTTAATATTTTTAGGAATTTTACATCATTTAATAAATAATTATTTAGTATAAAATATATGTAATATCAATTTTTAAGAATATTCACTACATTGAATTTAATAATATAAATAGAACATATAAAATTATAAAAAAATATTTTTTGTATCCCTAACATGTCATGGTAATCTATAAAATTATTTTATCTCATTATTTCTCAAAAATTGTATTTATTTTAATATTTTTGATATCATTTATTTGGTTTTTTTATTAATTAAATAATTACTGCATCAGCGTTGTGAAAGCATTTAAGGTATTTATTTTTTCACAAAAAAATAAAAAAAATATCATGATTAAGATAAATATTTTATAATTAAAAATTATATTTATAGTTAAATATATCCTTTGGATAATACCTTATTAAAAATATTACACTTATTAAAAAGTAAAATTTGACAAGTTTGACTTTTCATTAAAAAAAATACTGTAAAGGTCATAATCTTATCCATATGGCTCAAAAATGTCATAAATTCTGAAATTGGATGATTATGTTAAAGATATACTCATTAAAAACATTTAGGAATGTTTTAGGTGATTTAATAGTTCTTATCATTTTAATTTTAACCTAGACTACATGATTTACCCTTTACTATGGTGGTCAAGATTACTAAAGTTACTATTCATATTAACAAAAAATAAATAAAGTATATTTAATAAATTAAGACCTATTATATGGAATACATTTTTCAAAATTCATATCATCAAAGTAACAGAAGTTAATTTAAAATTAAACCTGAAAATGCATTGAAAAATAGTTTTTCAAAAAAATAACCTTTTAAAAAACAAAATGTTTTCATGCTAAATTCAAGTATAAAATAAATTAAAAAAATAATTAGATTATTTTAAATAAAAATAAAATACTTAATATTTTAAAACTAATTCATAACATATTTTTATCTTATGAATACTTAAAAATAAAATACATCTTTCAATAAAAATCAGTATTTTTCGCTCTTCCTCGAAAAATCAATATTTTCATAAAATTCACAAAAATTCATTTGAAGATAATTTTGAAATGATGAATTTAAAAATGAATTTTTATTTTTTCGAATTAAAAATATATAATTTGAAAATTAAATTTTTAATTAATATCTTATAAGAAATTTGTTTAATAAAACCATTTCTTTTTTATTTTAATAATTATTTAATATATTTATATTAAATATAAATAAATAATTTAGAAATATAAATAAATATTAAAATTATATATTATATCATTAACTTTCTTATTACATGTTCCACTTGACAAGTTGTTTTCTAGGTGGCTCAAATTAAATTATACACAATTAAACTATGAGTATAGTGGAAGTATGGATTTGATCCTCAATGAATCGTAGGTGTTTTTTATGTGAATCCATGATAAATTATCTTAAAATTCATTTTTTTATTAAAAACATGTGAGACTTTAAATTGAGTCTATTCAAAATCCCTAGAGTAATAAATGTTACTAAAAATCTAAAATACTCACAAACTGGATTTGGGGGTTTTTCTGATAAAAACGCATTGGGGTTTCAAGATTCAATAGATATATTAAAAATTGTGTTTATCATGCATGTTTTTTACTTTGATACTAGTATTAAGACATGTCATAGCCTCCTTGGTCTGGTAAATTATGAGTATGTTACTTCAAACTATTTTCAGGATCTGATAAATAATTTTCTAGAAGTTTTATAAAGTCAAACCTAAGGTGGTGATGAATCAACCAATGGTTGTGGAATGAATAATCATAATTCCCTTATAGATCCCTAAAAAAATCTTGGTATGATATAAAATTTTTAGTGGAAAAGTGAACTTAATAATGAAGGATCTATAAAATGCTTACATCAATTGAATAAACACATCAATAATAATTTATTTCCAAAATTAATTCTCCATTATCACCCAATACCCTAAAAAAAGGTGCTTGGATTCTCATATTAGAAATTAAAATATACAAGATATAGTTACTTTAGGTGTTCATGGTATCAAGAAGAAGAATAAAAATATTGCATCCAAATGTAAGATGTCCTTCCTCTGAGGAATTTCCATCTCCCTCTAAAGATCTCCAAAACCAATAATGCTCTATTAAATGATTATCTCTTTAAAAATAGATATCTATATAATTAATTACTCATAACCAAATTTTTAGGAGTAGTTAGAGGTATTAATCTCAGGTCAATCTGAAATTAAGGAGGTAGATGACAATTGTGTGGAAAATATGATCAGGTCTCACTGTTATGGTGCACAGTTATGTAAACTATGCACTAACCATGTGGTTTTCTCTATCCAAATATTTTTTATTCACATGGTTACTATATAATTTTGTACTTTTTTAACACATGATGACCATGTGAAATTGTTATTCCCCTAATATTTTCATCTCTCATGGTTCAAGGGTGATCTTTTATGGTTTGGTTAACCGCATGGAGACCGTGCAGGCTGCATTGTCTCTTCAAATTGTGTATCATTAAATTTCCTAGGTTGGGGTGAATGTTTTTTGAGTTTCATTAAAAATCATGTGCATTATTAAATGTGACCAAATTACTCAACTTTTCCTCCTAAATTATTAGTTCATGTCCACATCAACCAATTCTTTATTAAAATACCATTATTCTCTTATCAAAACATATTAAGGAATTAAATATTTGACATAATAATATAAAAACCATTTTATAAGTTACTAAAATTAAGAAATTTCCTACGAAAACTAGTGCATAAAATTCCCCCACACTTAATCAATTTTTTTCCTTAAAAATTAAATAGAAAATAATTCCAAAGGGACCACTAAACAAAAAAAATAAACAACACAATTAATATCAACTAAATAAACATGAGTTTGAATGAAAAATAATTGAAAGTTCAACAGTAACCTTTCAAAACTCTCTAATCTACAAATAAAGTAAGTATAGTATATTCAAGATCATTTTTTAACATTTCATATTAAAAAAAATTGTTTAAGCATGAAATGTCCCTTCTTGAGTTAAAATAAATTTTCCTAATTCATATCCATATTCTAATAACCTTAGGTAAGATAAAAAAAGAGTTCTTAAAAATTAAATAATGGGTTACCAATTTCATATGTCATATAATATCCTTGACTTTAAAATTTTAATAATGATGTGGGGTTATCATTATCTTGGTCATGTTTTTTATATCTCAATTTTTTAATTGAAATGAGATATTAGATCTTAAATTTTTAGTACCCAAATTTTTCTGATGACTCACCTTGAATAATTTTAAAAGAAAGTCAAGAGCACATTAAATCAATACCACGTAATAGCCACATGTACTCTATCAACAAATTCTAGTCATCACTTCCTGAAAATGCATAATTATGACTTAAAATTCAAAATTTTCCTCAATTTAAATTTCTATATTTAAATATTATACTTAAATGAAATGTTTTGAGATGAAAATTCAAAATATTTTACTTGATTATTCCTAAGAAATATTACTTAAAAAAGTTTTTTCAATCCAAGAATATTACTAACCTTAAAATGATTAATCCAATATATTTTATCATTTAAAAAATATTTGGGTATGAAATTTATAATCAGTCCTTAAATGGTATCTAATAAAAACTTGTCGTTCTTAGAAATATCAAGTAAGCTTCCAAGTTGGGTGCCCAAAATTGAGGTTCCCTCCCCAACACTTAATATCTAGCATAGTACCCCATGATCATGCTAAGGTGATAAATGGTGAGCAGTTATGGTGCATTAAATTAGATAGGGAGGACAAAAAAACAATTGAAGGCATAATAAAAAGAAATAAGACTTTCCTAGAATATTGTAAAACAACATAGGCAAGGATGGTGTGTGAGATCCTGTGATGTGGAGGTGTGTGCTATTAAAAATTTGTTTAGATCCGCCTATTTTCTAGACCATAGAATCAAGAAAAATTGAAGCAATAAAAAACGCAATATCATGATATATATAGGAAAAATGCACAATCATAGTAAAAAATTCATGAAATGTAATGATATAACCCAAATTAAGCAAGATGAAGGGAGTTATTTGTATCCATGAAAATTAAAAGGAGGGGAATCAAATGTTTGGATAAATAGATGTGTGGAAAAAATCAATCCCAGCTTATGGGATAGCCTATCCTAAATGGGTCATTAGAAGTGTTTAGGGATGTAACTTCCCATGTTAGATCACTACTGTTATATTATTATCCCAAGCCTATTGTGGTTATAGATTTAGCACCATCCCTTCCTTTCAAAGAATATCTAGCCCTGGTAATATTCTTTAGGCCTATTGTGGTGGTATGATCATCATTCTTCCATGATTTCCATGGTGTTTTGTGCATATATGAGGCACCATGAAAAAATTATTATGATGGGGGTAGCACATTAATGGGAAGTAAATACTAGAGGTGGGAACTTATTTTTGGATGGTTCCTTCCAAGTTGTGCATAGTATACTTGAACTACCAATAAAATTCTAAATATTGATCTTATTAGAACTTCCATTAGATCTTTGTTACATTATAAGGTGTTCCCTTTAGGTCTGAGTTGGGTGGATAAGGATAGTATGGGGTGGATGCACGGAATCAATTAGGCTAGGTGGGTGGGCTTCCACGGTATGAGGTGGTGTAAAGTATTTTCCCTCGGGTGATTGTGCAAAAAATTTATCCTCTATTAAAGGGAATATAGTTCCTAATGTTTATCCCAAGTTTCTTTGGGACACCTCAAAATTGGTACTTTTTTCAATCATACACTAGGATCTTCATGTATCATGCTATATTTAGATATAAGGGAATAGGTAGCTCAATATCCATGAAGTACACTTTATCAAAGCTAACTCTCAAACTCTCCACCAAGAGCATGATGTATGGTTCTCCAAAAATTACCCCCTTTGAATTTTTAAACATGTGTAGGAGGTATTTTATGGACACAAAATCCTAGTTGATCGAATACCCAGTGATCATTGAATGAATGCGCCTTTGGGAAACATTACCCTCGTTCTCTGAGTGAGGAGTGAAATAGGTGGTAAGGACCCTATAGAGGACCTGATGTATGTGTTTCAGTATCTTAGAGGCCTTGAATATTTGACTAATGTAATACGACCCTATTTGAGTGATTATTTCGGGAAAAAAAATCAGGTGTCATCGAGTTCCCAAGTCAAGGCAGCTTCAACTTACACTATTTTTTCCAAAAAATCAACATCATATAATCTTACCAAATTTGAAAATTATAAGAGGTTTAGGGAGTAACATCTATTTAGAAGGAAAAATATGACATCACCCTCCTTTTTTATGATTTCACATTTTTCATCCTTTACAGAACTATCATTTTAGTGAAAGGTGGATACAAACTCAAGAACCAACTCCTTATATGTTGGCTCATAAACTGAGATATATTCCATAGTATGAATCCTCTAAATGCAATTTTGGATCTCCACCACTATTTCTAATTCAGTAAGATTTCATAGCTAAAATTATTAGTGGGGAGAAACCAGCTAGGTAATTAGAATTTAGGAGAGCTTTTTTCCTCCTTGTTAGATAACCTTAGATGAGGGCTAGAAGGGTATTCAGAAATAGATCCATGGGTTCTCTTATATAAATTTTTTTCCATTGTGAGGGTTTAAGGGTTAGGAAAAAGTTTCTATAGGCATCCAACATAACAAAATTTCACACAATATAAAGAACAATTATTATAATTTAATTATAACATGTAAATATTAAGAGAATATTATAGAAACCCTAAACTTATGTGTTTTTTTGAAATAAAATTATGGGTTTTTAAAGATAAATGGTGTGTAGTATGTTCATAATGAAATATTTGAAATATTGATCATGTAAACTCATAGAAATTAAAGGTAAGAAAGAAATTGAAATAAAAAAATTAAAATATAGAGGGAGAGAAAGAAATGGATAAAACCTTATGGTAAAAGAAACAAAAAAGGTATAAGAAGAAGTAGAAAACTTACCTAGGGTAGGATACATCAGATTAAGAGGATGGAGAAGATAGGAGGAGGAATAAGATGAGAGTAAGGGAGGGAGGAGGGTAGGCTTTGTGTACATAGATGAGTCGTGAGTGGGGTGTGAAAATTATATTTTTCAATTGAATAGGGTAAAATTCAATGGTTTTAAAAAAAATTATGGTTGTTCCACACTATTTGGTAAACCATGTTGAAACCATGTGGTTTACCACTAGAAGTTACCAACCTCATTCCATGGTTTCTCTGTATGGTTTACCAAACCATGTGATCTTTTCTATTTTTTAAATATTGTTCCCAACCCAATTTTGAAATTATCTTTTCTCCCCTCGGTGAAAATTTTAGTTTTACCAATGATTTTAAACTATAAAAAGGCTTCCATGAATATTATCTTAAGTCAAAATTTATAATAATTCAATTATAAAAATACCACTTTATATTAATCCTATAACTAAAAAACAAATAAAATAAAAAAAACACGAACATGCTCCCCTATGAAAATTCAACACCCATAAATAGGAAGACATTTAAAAAATTATGAAATGTTTGGATAGCTCCCAATAAGTGCTACATTTAATTACTTAATCTATATGTACCAAGGTCTATTTTATAGCCAAAATTAATTGTGTAAATTTTTCTTACCATGTTTTAAATTTGAAAATTTGACTTTAGACATTGTAAATTCACTTTGAATGTTTTCTCATTGTGTCCTTGAATCCTCATTTCACCATGGTAGAAGGTTTTGATTACTTATCTCCAGGTTGGAATGTATTCTAAGAAATTAGTTGATCATGGATTTACTTTTCCTTTTATTTATATATTGTGGAATTATCATATGTCTCTCTTTTGATTTTATCTATTTTGAAACCTACAATATCCTCCTTATTAATTTTTATATCAAAGTTAATGATTTAATAACCTAATATTCCATGTGTTCCATTTCCACACAAAAATGGTATGTCTTTCTGAAAAAAGACCAAAAAGGTTACCTACTAAAGGGGGTCTTATAGATTGACTTATGCACCCATAGAACATCATTAAGTTTCTTGGGCTAGTTTTTTCTTGAGGATCTTCCCTTTTTTTGAAATTCACTTTTAGTTCTTAGTTTGATACCTCCACCTAACCACTAGATTGAGGATTATATGGTCTGACTGAATTGTATTTCACTCTAATCTTTAGCAGCACATTCCTTAACATGGTGTGGTCAAATTGTATACCATTTTCACTGATAATCACCCTTGAAATTTCAAACTAGATAAAAAAAATTTAATTAATAAAAGATATAATGACTTTGGGTAGGTTGTGCATGGTATATATAACCACCACCCAATTGGAGACTTAGTCCATACACACAATTATGATATTTCTTTCATAGGATGGTGGTAATGGACCTATAAATTAAATACCCTATACATAAAATATCTTCACTTCTAAAAAAGAGTTTTGTGGTATTTCCATCCTACACCCAACACTTCTCATATGTTCAGATCTATCACAATGTAATATGAAATTCCAATAATCATTATGTATAGTTATCCAAAATAAACCAGATTTTAAACTATTTATAATAGTTTTATCTCATCCATGATGTCTCCTAGGTGGGTAAGAGTGAAAAATATCTAAAATATTTTAGACCACTTATTCTATCACACAATGGTAGATAAATCCATCTACACATGATCAAGAAAGTGGGGGGTCTTCCCAAAAATAGTGCCTAACTTCTACCAATAACTACTTCCAACATTGGAAGGAGAGATCGGGGTGGATTATCCCCATGGATAAGTAGTTATAAATATTAGTAAACCATGGTATAGGTTCTTAAATTACTGAAAACATGTTCTCATCCTGTAAATCCTCCCATAACTCTCTATATTCTTCCTTTTCAAGGTGGGTAGATCTACAAGAGATAAATGATCGATGACAAGATTATCACTCCCTCTCCTATCACAATTTTCAAAATAAAATTCCTAGATTAGGATCACCCATTGAATTAGTCATGGATGTTCATCCTTCTTGTTAAAAATATATTTTTTTATTTTCATGATCCTTATAGAAAATTACTTTTTATAGCACTAAATATAGCAAAAAAATTTCAAAGGGAAATACTAATGACAATATCTCCTTCTTAGTGGAGGTGTAATTGATTTGGGCCTCATCAAGTTTACAAATTTTGTAATAGATCAACCGAAAGATATTTTCAACTCATTTCTCCATCCCTATCCCTAGGACATAATTACTAGAATCACACATAAGATCGAATGGATCATTCCAATCCGAAATTATCATAATTGGTCCCTACAAAAAAACTATTTAGTATCTAGAACACATTATATAATTCCTCATTAATCATAAAGATAGAATAATTTGTTGGAATGTTTTTCAACAGTTGATAAATCTTTGAGAAATCTCTCACAAGCTATTTTTATAAACCCATATGCCCAAGGAAGCTTTGTATTTCCCTGAAAGAAGTTGGGATGGGAAGTTTAGTGATCACTTAAATATTTTCAACATTGACATTAATTATTTTCTTATATAACTTGTCACTCAAAAATATACTATTTTTTATATAAAGTGATAATTTTCCCAATTCAATTTCAAATTGGTTTGTTCACATATCTCTAAGACTAACTCAAATTTCTTCAAGAAATAATCAAATTAATTCTTATAAATGCAATGTTCATATATGAATAACTCCAAAATAAATTCCACCACATCATGGAAAATGGAAAGAATTCAATGTTAGAATGTTTTTAGAGTGTTTTTCATATCAAATTACATATGGTGATAAGTAAAATTACCATATGAGTAAGGAAATGTATACTTTTCTTAGTCATTAGGGGTAATGGAAAAAATTTTATAACCTGAATATCCGTCCAAGAAGAAATAAAATCCATTACTCACTAGATAATTATATATTTGTTCCATTAAAGTTAGTTTTAAAATGGTCCTTCTAAGTAGTATCATTCAGAATATCTTATTCTACACATAAATGCCAACATGTGATTATCCTTTTTGAAATCAGCTAATTCTTCTCATTAAAAATCATTGTAATGTCACCCTTCTTTGGCATGAACTACAAGGGTCCCACCCATGGACTATCTAAGATTGGACAGATTATTCTAGTATCCAAAAGATTGATCACTTCCATTTTAATAACCTCCTTTATAATAGGGTTCATCCTTAACTACAGTTTCCTAGATATCTTAGCTTCTTCTTCTAAGAGAACCTTTGAGTGAAAATTCTTGGGTTAATCCCTTTATGATTAGCCAATATATATTTAATTTCTTAGTGTATTATTCTAAGTAAATAAAACTACTTTACTTCTTTATCATTGGTGAGGGAGGAATTAAGAAAAACCAAAAAGGTTTCATTGTTTCCCATGTATCCATATTTTAGTGATGATAGAAGGGGATTCATTTCTAGTTAAAAAGCATTTAAAACTAAAGGTTACAAAGTTTAAGTCTTCTTTCTCTACAAGATTTCTTAAATTTTTTATCTCAACTAGTAATCACTTCCCTATATAAATATTTGATACACCGATTCTTATTCTTGATTAGGCTTGAATTCAACATTTCCCTACTCTGCAAATGGTTGGGGAGAACCAATATTGATTTATGGATACCTAAAGTAATTCTATAGGGTGGATATAGTGAAACAGTCCATATAATCTACAATAGATGATTTCTTGATAGCCTTGAGTATTTTATAAGATATATTTTCATCTCATACTGGTAATATAAGCTCTCCTTTTTGAAAATAAATTAACACTTTCCCAACTCTAAGGAATAATTTTTCCAAAATAAGTGACACATTAGCATCCTCCTCTATACCAAGAATAATGAATTTGACTAGGAAAATAATTTTTTTTACCTTTACTAATACATCCAATAAAATTACCTTATTATATTTGATTGATCAATCGACCAATTAAAGTACCACGTGTGTGGGATTAAATTCCTCCAATTAAAAATTCTTGAAGACTCTTAATTGAATTAAATTAACACTATACATTAAGTCACATAGGTATTTCCAAAACTCATAGGGTCCAATGGTGCATGGGATAAAAACTCTCAGGGTTTTGAAGATTTAGTGGAATCTCATATTGATTGACTATTGAGAATTATTTTTTGAGGTAAATGGTTCCCATGCCCTCAATATTTATTTTTTATACATAATTTCCTTCACAAACATTGTATAAGTGAGAATTTTAGAAAATTTATTAGTCAAGGGAATATTGATGTTGATTTTTTGAAATAATTACATAAACCTCCAAAAAAATTATCCAAATTTATTTGTTTCATTAAATCTATAATAGGTAAGGGTGGTATTTAAAGATTTTCCACTTACATAAATTTTTATTGAATGATTTTTTTCCCATTAAATTTCCCATTTTCTGATGGTTCCACCATGGTTTAAACTACCTCTTCAAAATATTGTAAAGGAACATCTTATTTATCACTGTTCATTGTCTTTTTCTTTATTGTGAATGGTTGAGAGTGCTATTTACAACTCTTTAATGTTACTGGCTAGGCTTCCTCTTATGGTTTCTTTTTTGGTGTTACTCAATAGTATGCCTGATTGTCTCGTTGAGAGTTGATTTGAAATACACCTAATTTTTTACTTGAATAATGGTTACCTTCCAATTTTGAGATCTTGTTTCAATAATGGTAATGAATTTAGATATAAACTCCTCCAAATTCAACTTTTTATCATGTTGTGTTTATTGATTCAATTTTTGTTATTGATTAGGGTTTTGATACCCTTATTATTGATATGTTCTATTATAATATTGTTTTATTTATTATTTTTTATGATGTCAAACTTTCTATCATTGGATAAGTGGATTCAAAAATTAAGGTTGGATATACATTTTTGGTATTTAAGGCCATAGCTATGGATCTTATTACTATTTTTGATTTTAACTAAAATTTGTACTATCATTACATTCTAGATTTTGATCAGATAAAAATATATTCAACCCATGATTTTATGCAACATAACTCACTTAATTTTTATAGGGACCAAAACTTAAGTTCATACACTCTCCCATGACATGGTTTCCACCGTAGTCACTATAGAGATGAGTTAGAGTGTATTAATTTTATTTGATAAGGAATCCAATTGGGAATATAGCATAGTATTTTCATCAGTATTATTCATGACCCACTTCTATGTAATTTATTTTAAATTCTCTGAAATCTATTCCTAAAATATCTTCCAAAAAAGTTAAACAATTATTTAGATTCTTTTCTCATGAGTGTTCCCCCAACCACTGCATCTGCCACAAACTTTATACTTGTGGTAAGTCCACCATAGAAGCTTTGTACTTTCATCCATAATTGGATACAATGATGTGTAAATTTACTCAATATATATTTAAATTGATCTCCATATTCATTGAGGGATTCAATTTCAAAATACTGTAAGTTATGAATATTATTTCTCAACGTCACTATTTTTTATGGGGAAAGATACTTGGATTGGAATGATTGAGAGAGATATTCCAAAGTGAGAATATATCATTGTGGAATCCCTGCCATCCAATCATTTTACTATCCCTCGATGAAAATGGATATATTAACAGAGTTAGTTCATCCTCCAATACTCTATTGTAATTTAAAATGTCAAAAAACATCAAAAATTTAGCAAGGTGAGCACTAGAGTCTTCACTCAGTAAACCTGCTAACTACACCATATTCTGAATAATTTTCATGATGAAAAACTTAATTTCAAAGTTTTTGGACTAAGAAGGTGGCCAAAAAAATCCAGGATATTCTCCATGGATATATGTAAATTCATAATCCATTAAATTTCATCAGGGTTTCAGCTACACTTGATGAACTTACAATATATATTGTTACCTATCTTACTGAATAAATACCTATGAAAACATAAATGATGGTAGGTTTTTTAATATGTATCTTGAAATAAAATGATTTGGTTACCCCCCCCCCCCCCTCCATTCACAGTTTTTAATTGTTTTTAGGTTCCATGGACAATAGGCAGGTCTTCCTCTTCCGTATTTAGCATGCGAGCATTTGGAATGTGTTCTTTCATAAGTTCCCATATTCACCTTGATAATGTTATTTCAATTTATGGATCAAATAGAAGTCTATATAATGATTCAACACTCTTAAAATAAGTGAGAAATTGTATCATTCACTCGGGATCATGTACAAACATAAACAACACGCTAAGAATAAAAGATAAAAAAATAAAAGCATAAATGGGTTTAAGAAAAAAAATTGAGATTTTTAATTTTTTTGAATTAATTAACCTAAAATCAATAAAAAATACACCATTTTAGTTTTACCTAGTAACATCTCTATAATTTAGTATCATTATACACAAATAGTTATTTTTAGGATCCCATATTGAATTCTACCCAACTCCACTATGATTATAACATAATTATAGGTTTGATCATTAGGGAACCTCGGATATTTTATGATTTGATTCCTAAATTAGTTATTTAAATAATAATTTCATTTATTAAAATCATTTGAAATTTTAAATTTACCCTATTTTAAAGTTTTAGAGAAATAAATTTTGCTTAAAATTTAAAATAATCACATACTATATTTTATGATTTCATGATAAAAATGCATTAGGGTTACAGGATTTGATTGAGATCATAAAAATTATGTTTCTCATGCATGTTTTTTATTTTGATACTATTTTTACTCCTAGTATTAAATATTTCTTGACCTACATGGTATGGTAAATCATTATTAAGTTGCTGTAAATTATTTTTAGGTTCCGATAAACAATTTTTCGAAACTTTTGTAAAATCATACCTAAGGTGATGATGAATCATCCAATAAATATGGAGTGATTTATCATAATTACCTTAGATATCCCTAATTACATAATTCTTGTTCTAATAAAATATTTTTAGTGAATAAATTAACTTAATCATGAATGAGTTCTAAAATACTCATATCAATTTCATAACCACATTAATAAAAATTTATTTCCATAATTAATTCTCTATCATCATCTATAACCTCAACACAGAAGTAGATTTAGATTATAATTATAGAAATGATGAAATAAAATCTAAAAATACAATATTTTTTCATGGTAGTAAGAATAAAATGATAATATAGAATCCAAATTTAATTATTCCATTTATTGATGAATTTCCAGCTACCTATGAAGCTCTCCCTAACCAAAAATGATCTCCAATGTGGTTATCTCTTTCAAAATGGTTAGATAGATCCTTAATTACTCATAACCAAATGTATATGGGTGGTTAGGGGTATTAATCTTAATCTAAATGGAAATTAAGGTGGTATATGTGATCTGTGTGGAAATGGTTTCCAGGTCCCACAATTAAGGTTCATGGTTGGTAAATAGTGTTCCAACCATGTGTTTTGGTTTTTTCACCCAATTTTGAGTATAATGGTTCTTGGGTGAGTCCACATTGTTTGGTTAACTATGATAATACCATGAAAAATGTATTTATCCCTTCAATTTTAATCCCATATTGTTTCTAAGTGATCATGCATGGTTTGGTTAACAGTGTTGAGACCATACGGGTTATGTTGCATCTTCAAAGTGTATCCCACATAGTTTTTTAGGCTGGGTAACATGGTTTCTTAGTTCTAATAGAAACCATGAATAATATAAAATGTTTCAAAATACATATATTTTAGATCTAAAATTCCCATTTCATGTCAACATCAACCAATACTTCATTGAATGCCCATTTGTATCCTATAAAAACATAGTAAGGCTATAAATATATGAAATAAAAATGTAAAAACTACTTTCCAAGTGAATTAAATTTTTTAAATTCCTTATGCACACTAGTTCATTAAAATCTGATACATAATATTCTAGAGGAATTTTTTCAATATCATGCACTTCACCAAATTTAAAGATGTCATTATCTGTGTAAGTTTTTTAAGTGATATGTATGTTAATTTTTGGTATAAAAGGTGATACATAATTTTTTTTGGGATGATCCAGAATGATATATTATATTTTAACTTGGTTAAATTCAATAAAAATAATATTTATTATTTTATAAAGGATCTATGAATATGTGAAATTTTTTACCCTTTGTGAAATGGGAATATGTGATGTAGCGTGGGTGAGATTTACTGAGTACCTCTACGAGCTAGAATTGTATGCATGATAAAGATAAATATATAAAGATTTAAGATAATTCATGATGAAAAAAGATAACCATGGGATAAATTTGAGTTACACATACTCAAAATTTAAGGAATTACCTAGCCAATGATATATTCTCACATCTTCATTCATGGATAAATCAGGTAATCACCTGAAAAAGATTCCATGTGTATTTCATCTTTGAACTGACTAAACCAACGATCATGGGTATAAATTATAGATATCTAGAGAATAATTAGAATTTATCATGATAACTAATAGGAATATTATTAAATTTAGAACCTCTTAAAGGATACAACATCTATAACTACATGTGGAGTGATCTTTAGGTCTAAAAGGGAGTCTATAGTTACTTGAAACTTATTAAATTGATGAAACTTAGTGTTTAGGGGCTATTGAATTTATATTATTCTTTTTCATTACCACTCTATTTCCAAGTATGGAACACTATATTATTGGTTCTAAGATAAGGAGACTCTCCCTCCCCTCATTATTTGAATTTTGATGAATATACATGTCTTTCTCTTTGTTTTATCATGAGTTTTTGTTCAAATTCATGAAAAAGTTGGATGTAACTTTTGTTTTATTATGATTGGAAACTATTATATTATACTTGAGTTTATCTATAACCCATAGATATTCCTCATTTACTCTTCAATGAAGGTTTTTGATGTTGGTTTCTTAGTGATTAAGGTTTCTTTATTATTTAGTCAAGGTGAAGGTTTGCATGCATAGGTTGTTTTTTGTTTCAATATGATCTAAACACACTGAGGAGGAGTGAGTGGTTGACGTTTTTTCTAATCAGTGAGATAATATGAGAATGAGGGATCCTATGCGAGGAGTTATTATAAGGTGATAAGGGTGGGGAAATGACTAAGTCAAGGCCACTATCTCCTATCAAATTTAAAAGTTCTTATCCTTTAAAATACTAACATACATCATTTACAAACAAATCAGACATTGAAAATAAGTGCATCATCAGGATATGTCCTAAGTCACACCCTAAAAATACATTTATCCTCAAGTCTTAATTGTTCTCTTGACCAACCTATGATATTTGTGTTAGTGACATTGACCATGTACTCAGAATCCTCTTCAATTATTAGTGTATTCTATGGGATAACTTGAAATTTCCATCCAATAGGGTTAACATAGACTTTTATTTTGGAATTAAAAACCTTTTAAAGACCATATAAATATTTTAAAACTGATAAAATATTAATATTTTATTCTTCTAGTACCTCTAAATTTTTATCCCCAAGTCCTCTTTACAGCCCCGAGATCTGTCATCTCGAATGTTTTGGAAAAATCAGTCTTCATCTCTTCAAACTGATCTCCCCTCATACTAATTAGGAGTATATAATCCATTTGAAAGGGAATTATGATAATGATACCATCATCAAACTCCTTCTAGTAATAGAAATAAATTTCATTGCACCATAATAATTCCTTATATGTCATAATGGAATCAAGCATCTAATTCCATTGTTTGGGTGCCCATTTAAACTCATCCAATCTCTGTTTGAACATTCATACTAGATCATTTTTGGATTCCTTAAATCTTGTTGGTACTCCAATAAAATTTCCTCCCCTAAATCATCATAAATAATATTTTCTTCACATCTAATTTTTTAAGTTGTAGGCCTTCATTCAAAATCATTCTATGCATCATTAAGATTTTGTGGACTTAACAACTAGATAAAATAGTTTTCTAAAATCAAAACCTTCTATAGAACCCCTGGTTTGAGTTATGCTTTTATTTTATGCCTTTTTTATGTTTGGATTAATTGGAATGATTTTATGGAATCAATTTGGAATAATTTAGATAATCCATTTGTAATATTTCAAAATGACTTATTCACATCATGAATGAAGTATTCATATGGGAATAATACTAAATTCATGTAGTGAGTTCCTCTAGAGTGTGAAAGGGGTTTTTGGGTGGATGGATAAGAATATTTAGGAAGTGGGACCAATTCATTATGTGAATCTATTATTGGTATTTTCACCTAAGGTGATGGGCTTTTCATGTAATCAACCTTTCATAAATTCACATTATAAACTCCCATTACATGTCATGAATTTTCTCAGCTCTGGCTAGTTTTATCCTATATTGTGTTTTTGACTTCTTTATTTGGTTCTTATCTATTCCTATTGACATCCAATTCTACTCTTGGAAATTTTTAGTGATATTTGATGTTAAAAATTAAATTCCAATGTATCTTATAGAATTTTATTACTAAAATCAAAGGTTGGAATCTTGTTATTACTTTTTATATTAGATTTATTCAATATTTTCTGAACGCAACCATATATTGGTGTTAATACCTATATCTATAAGAATTTAATTATTTTTTATGATATCTTCATGGTATTTAATTTAGGAATGGAAGGAATATGTGAGATTAGTGGAATCATCTTAGATCCTCCTGGCCAAAAAAAACATTGAGTTAGGTGAATTCTCTCTCATTGTACTATTATAGAACTTGATGGGTTGAGTTTTTCTAAATGATTCTTTTGATTTTTGGGGAAATATCTTGAGGAATTGTATATGAAAATTCTCTATTGTTATGTGATTTCAAAATGGTTGGTTTTGAAAGATAAAAATAAAGTTTATTTCAAAATAAACTTAATGGAAATTATTTTTTCAAAAAATGTTTTGTTGGTAGCTTGGAATAATTATGGTCACATGAGTTCATGTTTATATGGGATAAGTCATGGTCATAAGTGCCACCTCCAAATCCATTTTTTCATTTTTCAAATAAACCACTTTTTGGGTTAGTGGGAACCTCATAAATATAACTCCTTAGAGGCCAAGATCCAACCCAATTGCAGAACCATCATGCAAGATAGGGAAAAACGATTCCCAACTGCTCCACAACACCAAAAAAGATTCAAAAATAAAACCAAGAACAGACACAACCATATGCCAAAATCCATAAATTCCATTTAAAATACACCATGACCGAAATCAAAGACACAAACCAGTTGAAGATACTCCACAATACCATAAAGAACTATCCACATGGACACAAATTCAGAGACGAAGACATCACAGACACCACCTCCTGGAACTCCATCGATCGATTAACTACACATCCCAAAACATCATGAAACCCATTGCTCAAGTCTGACTAGGAGAAGAGTGTTGGGATTCTGGTGCCAGAGTAGAGTAAAAGCATCGATAGGGAGCAAAAATCGTCATTGTGACTAGAAACCTCGAAAATAACCACAAATAAGAGGACCACCAGAGATATAATGGACACTGTCGGGATTGAAAGGTAGAGTAAATCAGGAAGAAACAGAAACAGAGGCAATCCCTTGAGCTATTTGAAGAGGTCATAAAATAATCTGTGGAATCGGGACTGTCAGATCTGAGGAAGAAATTCTTGCCTTTGCCTTCCGACAACAGATGAAGCCTCTCTACTGCGCCACTAGGGAAAGCATCGTAAAGGATTGAAATAGGTCAAAATCACTTATAAACAGATGTCGGAGGTGAGATTACTTCTCTGGGAAGTTGATCTACTGACCCAGTCACCTCTTCCTCTACGAAAAACAAATAGCACGACGCCTGGACAAAACCGTGAGCCAGCTTGGTGATGGGACGATTAACCACTCACAAGTATAGGGAGGTATATGGTTACATTCATTGGGTGTGTGTGTGTTCATAAATTTATTGATTATTATAAGAGTTAATAAGTAAAATAAAACCTTGTTTAATGTTTTCATATGTAGATATTTTTGTGTTTTTGATATAAATTATTTGTCTATTTCTCTGTTGTTTCATAGAAAATGTGCTAACTTGTTCTTATCCTAGTGGATTTTTTTAGGAAGTCTCTGAATATTTCCTACTAAGTGATATAATCCCCCAATTATTATAAATTTTGGTGATTTTTCAATTATTTTCTACCAAGATATAAGGAAGGGTCATGTTTCTTACTTCACTAGTGGAAGTCATTGATATCCTTGCCATTGTTGTTGGAGCTGTAACTATAGAGTTTCTATGTATTGGTCTATAATGGTTCCAATTGGGTTCCTAATTCTATTTTTTTAAGTCTTAGCCTTGCACTCTTATTTATTTTCTATTTTTACTCTAATATAGTTTTTAATGGTATTTTATTGATTTGTATGGTTTATTTTCTCAGGAATCATATAGATTGTCTTGTTTGTTATGTCTTTTCCAGATAGTTTGTTACTTATTAGGGAAAACCTTTCCAGGATGTTCTCATAATCCCTTGTCATTTATTACTAGACTTTGGTTTCTTAGGGATGTCACCTAACTTCTCTAGAACCTCCAACCCAGACCAAACCAATGGGTTAGGATGGGATATTACAAATTGTATAAGTCGTGTTCAGTCATTCAGTTGGGTTGGTAGAAATAATATAAGAATGTTAGAACTTAAAATTTATGTCATAAAAAGACATAGCTAACCTATTTATGTTGAACTTCAAGTTACCCAGGTAGTTTGAGTACAAAATTATTCTAAGAAACTTCTAGTAAAATTTTCATCCCATCATCATGTGTTTAGACCATGAGTATAACATATTATGAATTAGTTCTGATAATTCCCATTAGGAATGTATTGTTCATTTTTTGTTCAATGAGTTTTGGAAAAATGATTAAAAAATTGTTAAAAATGTTGATTTTTTGAAAAATAAAATTATAATTTTGGTTTCAAATGATGACTTGAAAATTTTCAATTATTTGGTTTCTAGAGAGTGATAAAAAAAATAGTGTTCTATTTTGGTGAGAGAAAATTACACCAGGTAGAACCTGTAGAATTTAGAAATAAGTGGTTGTAAAAAATACCGTTACTCCTGATACACATGTGAACCAATAACTTGTACAAAGAAATGTTCATTATTTTCATGTTGTTGAAAGTGGTAATGAAAATGATAAACCAAGGTAAGTGGATTATTCAGTACAATTTCAGAAATAGAATCCATTAGTTTTTAGGTGGATTCTAAACCTAAAATGGTGTAAGTGTGGCTCAACCAAATTAATAAAATCTTATATTTTCATAGTACATCAATGGAGATAAAGGTTAATCTTGAAACCTATATGTTGGAAGATCTTGTATACCAATGGTGGGATCTAGTTGTCCAATCTAGAGCTGACCAAGGACTTGTATGGGAAGAATTTTAGGAATTTTTTAACAAACAATTATATCCCTACACATTCAATATAGAAAGAGTAATATACATGTTTTTGTTAAATAAATAAGACCTATATGTGATAGAGTATGCATCTAAGTTCATGAAATTGGTTCATTTCACTCTAGAATTAGTTTCTAGTGCACCTTTGAAGGAACATATTATGAGTTAGGATTGTAAAAAAAGATTCAATACAAGATAGTTATCCTATGTATTATAGATTATATAGAGATGGTTAATAAAGAAATATTAGCAGAAAGGGATATTAAGGGAAATACTATATGACGTAGTATGTTTATTTCCATGAAAAAATGTTGGGAACTATAATGTGGGAAAAGGAAGAAGAGGGAAACATATTCTAAAGGAGGTAGAACACCATAGACTTAGAATTATAAATTGGTTAACTTTTTTCCAAGATCTGATATAAAAGAAGTTTATTTCCAATGTGGTTCACTTATACATAAGAATAAGGAATACACTACACCGTTGAGGAATTTACACCACTTCTACAAGAAAGTTAATATCAATAAGTACTGTCATATATTTTATAAATTAGAAGGTGGAACATTCTCAACTTAGCCTAAGGTATCTTATTTTTAGATGAAATAGTCTCATCATACTAGTTCTCAACCACAGCCATAGGTGAATCAAGAAACTCCAAAAAAGACTTCAATTTTCTAGTTGACACCTCAACAGTGAAGTAATATCTATCCTATGGAATCTGATCAATAGCTTTATATAGTAAAGAATACTATCATGAGTGAGAAATCAAGTCCTTCTAAGGTGAAAGGTACCATTCTTATAAATTCAACTCTTATGCATGTCTTGTTTGATACTAGTGAATCACATTATTTCATTACTTCCTTTATGGTAAAACAATTGGGATTACACATAGAAATAATACTACATATTATGATTATCAATACACCCATTGGATAAGGGATATAATAGGATTCAAATTCCTAGAAAGTTTCATTACCATTGATATAGTTCAATATCTATGTTATTTTATGGCATGGGAGATAGATTCTTTTTATTTAATCATTGGTATAGATTTACTAGTGGGATTCACATATATACTATTATGATTGACAAGTGATGTTTACATTCCTAGATGGATATATTTTCCTATTCAATATGTATTGGGATATAAATGTAAGAAAAGTGGTGGATTTAGTGATAGTGGATAGAACCATCTCTTTTTAGTTAGTAGTAATGGCCTTAGAAGCTGCTTATGAAATCGGAAATGGTGCTCTTCCTGTTATAGTGGATCAGTACCTGGATGTCTTTCGAAATTATTTCTCTCAGTTACCACCCAAATGGTAAATCAAATTTTATATAAATATACTTCTAAGAACAAGAAATATTTGGTTACCATATTATATAATTTCTTTTGTAAATTTTTTAGAGTAAAGGGTTTAGCGACAAGAGTTGGAAAGTAATGGATTCATCATTCTTGGTACATTTCCTTAGGTTGCATTGGTTTTATTTATAAAGAAATAATATAGTTCTATATTCTTAAGTTTTGATTATCATAATCTGAATCAATTTAAAATCAAAAATTTGTATCCTCTTCCTCTAATCGATGGCATATTTAATCAATTAAAGGGTTCCAAGTGGTTCTCTAAATTTGATTTATGCTCAGGATAGCATTAGTTTAGATTCAAGAGTGAGGATATTCTGAAGACTGTATTGTGGGATATATATGACCATTATGAATACATCATTATGCACTTTAGTCATACAAATTCACTTATAGTCTTCATAGACTCAATAAACCATTTCTTCCATAAGTACCTTAATTCATTTTTCATTGTATTTTTGGATGATATTCTAGTTTACTCTCAAAGTAAAAATGACCATGAGGAGGGATTAGAAATTATAATTAGTGAATTTTGAGACCATAATTTGTATGATAAGTTTTATAAGTGTGAATTTCAGATAGAAGAAGTTAATTTTCTTGGGAATTTAATTTCATACTAAGGAATATACATTTACCTAGGAAAGATAGAAGTAAAAGTCTCTTGTTATACACAAAAGAATGTTTTTGAGATATTGATTTTTTGGGATTACTAGACTATTATTGTCACTTTGTTCAATATTTCCCTAGGTTTGATACTACCATGAATACTTTTACAATAAAGGGTATTCCACTCATATATAATGATAACTATAACCAAATATTTATGGAGCTTAGAACCTATCTCACCTCTAAACTCATCATAATCTTGCTAGAACCATGTATGAATTGTATGTTATGTTATGATGCATATGGATCTGGTATTGGTTATGATCGCATTTAGGGAGATCATTTAGTAGAATATAGTTAAAGGTAGTTGTGATCACATGTGAACAATTATCCTATGCATGAATTGGAATTATATATGGTTTTCCATGCCTTAAATACTTGGCAGTATTACCTCTTTGTAGAAAATTCCATAATTTTCACTAACCATAAGAGTTTGGAATACATATTTTCTCAACAAGACATGAACTTGAGACAAATAAAATGGATATACTACCTCTATATTTTTGATTTAAACTAGTTACAAACACCCGATAAAGGTAATTATGTGGAATATGCATTGATTAAGAAGTTGTATAGAAAAGTGGTATGAGAATCTCATGGCCATTGGTAGCTGATTAATGTGATTTCTAACATGCATCTGGATTGTGTTTCATAGGATGAACATGAGATTTTATTTCCAACTAATCTTGTTCTTGACTTTATGGGGTAGATAAAAGAGTCTTGGACATTAGATCCTGATTGTATCACTATTAGGTCAAACCTAAATGGTGGGGAGATTTCTTACAACTAGATAGAGGATGAAAACTCCATGTTATGTTTTCATAATTGAATTATAATCCCTCGGTATTGACATGAATATATTCTTTATGTATTTCACCATTAAAAATGGTAAATTCATCCAGGTATTCAAAAAAATGTAAAAAATGATAAAATCATATTTTTTTGTGGTCAAATATGAGAGGAAATATTGTTGAGTATCTGATGAAAATGTTTAAATTATCAGAAGATAAAATTTGAGCATCAATGATTGGATGGTATGCTACAATCTATGCCTATACCTATATGGAAGTTTGAATATATTGAAATTTAATTTTTCATAGGTCTATTGATAACATTATAGAAGCATGATGCAATTTGGATAATTTTTTATCAACTCTCCAAGTTAACACAATTCCTTCATATCAGATAATCTAACATGGCAGAGTAATTGGAAATTTATATATCTTTTAAGTGGTTAGGTTTCATGTATTTCTAGTTTCTATTATATTTGACAGAGATCCTTGATTCACTTATCAAATTTTTTTCCCATTAAAACAATATCTCAAGAGTCAAATGACCATAATAACGACATATCATCTATAGATGGATGGGAAGTTGGAAGGCATAATTCAGACATTGAAAGATATACTTAGGGATTGTTTCATATACTTTAGTGACTCTTGGGAATATCATATTACTTAATTGGATTTCTCTAATAATAAAAAATATTAGGAGACCAAACTAATGTATGTGTATGATTATTTATATGGTAGAAATTTTCGTTCTCCATTATCTTGGGTGGAAATAGGAGAGATGTCATTGATTGGACCAAGTCTTCTCTATGAGACTACAAATAAAATCCAGATGATTTAGAAGAGGATGGTTATGGAACAAAGTTGATAGTAATTATATATATGCAATCATTCATGGCCTTTATCTTTTGATGTGAGTGACCATGAATTCTTCAAAGTGTTATCAATTCTTGGGGAAATTAGTAAATTTAGCACCATGGTATATGGGACCATTTGATGTTATTAAATAGATTGGAACTAATTCATATTAGTTAGCCTTTACTCTATTATTAAATTTCATCCATAACATATTTTGTGTTTATCAACGGAAGAATTGTCACCCAGATCCTCATTAAGTGATTAGTGGGGATCATGTTAAACTTAAGCCTTATGAGACTTTTATCCATGAACTGGTTCAGATTCTAAATAGAAATCAAAAAAATATATGAGGGAGATCTATTTCCTTGGTGTTATTTTTATGAAATCATGGCCAGGTTCAATATGAAACATAGTAATAAGAAAATTTTATATTAGAGCAATGGCCTAATCTAATCAAGGTAAATTTTGATCTCCATCTTCTTGAGGATGGAAATCCTAATGATGGGGAGAATGTAGCACCCCTATTATGAGGTAAATTGTTGTTTATGTTTTTTATTTTATCTTTTGATTCATTGGGATAATTTTCTAGAATCATTTCAGAGTAATTTAGAGAAGGAAGTTTTAATTTGGATATAATAATTATTCACATCATGAATGGAGTATTCATGGTGTAAATAATATTAGTCTGATGTCGTGAGTTCCTCTAGAGAATGAAAGGGGTTCACTAGGAATATGGATAAGACCATTCATTAGTTCTGACCAATTCATGACATGGATGGATTATTTTGATTTTATCACTTTAGGTGATGGTTTTTTTAGAATAAGTGACCTTTTAAAAATTCATGTCATAAACTCCCTTTACACAACATGATTTTTTTAGGTTTGGCATGTTTTATCCCATCTTATAGTTTTGAATTCCACATTCATTTATTATCTTTTCTTCTTAATTTATAGGTTTACCTAAAGTTATTTCTAGAAATATTTAGCATATATACTTTGATTCTAATGGATCTTTGATCATTCGATTGTTGAAATCAAAGGTTAGAATCTCATAATTTCTTTTTTATCTTAGATATCTTTAGTATTTCTTGAATAGAACCGTAGATTGGGGTTGATACCTAGATATATGAGAATTGTATGAGTTTTTATGAGATATTATTGTGATTTAATAGAGTAATGGAAGGAAGAGGTGTGACCAGTGGAATCATCTTAGATCCTTTATGCCAAAAAATTTGAGGTGGGTAGCTTATCTCTCACTCTACTATTTTGGAAATTGATGGATTCAGTTTTTCTAAATAATTATTGTGATCTATTTAAAAATATATTGAGAAATTTTATATTAAAAATCCTTTTTATGGTTTTATTTATAAATAGTTTGTTTTAAAAGATAAAAATGAAGTTGATTTCAAAAGAAACGTAATGGAAATTGTGTTTTCAATAAATGTTTTGTTACTAGATTGGAATAATTGTTTTGGAATGATTTTATGTTCATGTGAGATGGATCAGGGTTGGTAGTGCTACCATTAAATGATGAAAAACATATGTTAAATGATGTTCAAAAGAACCACCATCAAATTGGGTCACCAAGTGATGGTTTTGTGATAGGACGACTCACAACCTGTGAGTATAGGGAGGTCCATGGTTTCATGCATAGTGTTTATGTGTGGGTGAGGGAATGGAATGATTATTACAGGTGGTAAGAGTTTAAAGAAAAACCTATTTAATTTTTTCTTATTGGTTTCATGGTTATGGTTTTGATTTAAACTATTTATATACTTCTCTCTATTTTTATAGAAAATGTGCTAACTTGTTCTTATCCTAGTGTCGTGTGTTGGGAAGTATATAGGGATTACCTACCGAGTGATATACTCAGCCCCTTCTTGGGAACTTTGGTGTTTTTTTATGTTTTATAAATATATACATACAAGGGGAATGTTTCTCACTTTATTAGTGATGTTTCATAACATCCTTGACAAGGTTTCTGGAGCTGGAGCTATAGAGTGCCTACGTCTTGGTCTGCAGTGGTGCCACCAGGGTGACTGGGACATTATATTTTGGATTCTTAGCCATAAAATCTTATTTATTTTTCATTGTTACCCTAATATAGATTTTATTGGTGTTTTATTAATTATTATGGTTTAATTATTCTTGCATCATATAGATTTTCTTGGTCATTATGTATTTTTATAAACAAGTTTTTGGTTCTTAGGGAAAACCATCCCTCAATGTTCTCTTAATCACTTGGCATTTATTTCCATATTTTGTGTATTGGGGATGACACCTATGGTTTATAGCACCTCTGACCTAGCCTAAGATGATGGGTTGGGTGGGGATGTTATACCGTCCATTTATTTAAATCCCTTTATACATAACCTTTCCTTATACCATTTCTTTAAATTTGATTCTTCCTTCAATAGGTAAAACCTTTTGTTTTATAGTTCTATTTTCCCTATCAAAAGTTTTATCATATCTCATGTTCTATTAAAATTATAGGATTTCATCTAGTCCTTTATTGATAACTCCCATTTTCACAATTCACATACACTTTTTTCCACTTTTGAGATTTCAGGTTCTCCGATATCCTTAAGTAGAATGTAGTGCACATCAGATTTGAACCTATATACACTAGTTTTATGACCCTGGTATACCTCCTCAACTAAAACTAAGTATTATTTACTTTTTTTTATTACTTGTAGAATTATTACCTGAGATTCCATAGTCTGAGAGAAACCTAACACATTAGGCCTTAGAAAAACCATTGAAAATCGATATCCAACTAGACTCCCCAAACAGTCTATAAGATTTTGTACCTGAGTGATCCTTGAACTATCTATACCTTATATAATTCAATTCTTAACAACCTATAAATTTGTTGATTCTTTCTTCTCAACTGCATATTCTATCAAGTTCTAATCCTTCTATAAGATCCCCTCATTTATGTGTATTTGTAATTTTAATGGCCTTTCGAAGGTTATTATCATAAATTCAAAATCTAAATTCTTCTATTTAAATCCCATAAAGAAACATACTCATGACTTAAGATCCAAATTTTCCCTTTATCTAACATTGAAATGGATAGAGCCAATGATTATTAAAACTTTTAGGTGTGATACTTCTAATAGTTTCATGTTCTAGAGTTCTTTCAGCATCTCCCCCACCATTGATGCGAATGAACTTATATTTAAAAGATAAGTCATACGATAAATTGATTATATCCAAAACCTCATTTGGTAAATTATAATGTAACCTCATGCTCTTATTTCATTCATTAGGTATCTGATTCATCTATTTCTCTATATTGGTCAACTCTAGTGTCTTGGGTATAGCCTTCCCAAACCAGTTTCCTTTCTTCTAAAAAAACCATCAAAACCATATACTTTCTTACTCACCTATATTATCAGAACTCATGAATTTCATCTTAATTTTTGTATCCTTTTCATCCATGGATTTTCATTTGAGGAATTCATTTGAAAACATCATACATGTTCTTAATAAATAACCATCCCACTTTCCATGTTGAATTGTTAGTTCACCCCTCTTTGACTTAACCAAAGTTGTCTACATATGTCCATATAGACTATATCTAAATTCCAATTCTTATATGAATTTTATTTGATCAAAAAGGAAGATTTCCACTACATTATAAAGATACACTCTTCATATGTTCCATAATACACATAATTGAGTTCTGGTATTCCTTTCACTCTGAGGACTTTCATCTCATTCTTAACCATGTGATTAAGATGACCATTCCAAAACTTCACAGTTCTAAAATTTGATGATTCATCAACCATTGAACTTCCTAAATCTCTATTCAGATATTATGTTCTATATTTTACACCATTGTCTACCACCATGAAAACTCATGTGATTTTCCACATGTTATTCACAATATTTTTTTGGAAACCCCCATAATCCATCTAACCTATAAAAATTAGGTTCTTCCATAATTCTTATATGTGCCACATCCCTTTAAAATATAGTAAGTATTTTCTCCGCATTTAGAAATTAACATAACCTTTTCCAAAAATATTTACATCTTTATTATATATAAGATAAACCTTGTTGAACCTTCCAGATATATTATTTTTCATGCATTCTCTCTCAAACATTAAGTAAAAGGAATCCCCAGAATCAATTATACAAGACTTTAATAAACTAGAGTCACTCAACAACAAAATTATCTCATCCTAAACTGTAGAATTTGTGAAACTTATAGAATTAAACATTCTCAACTTTATCCTTGAATCCCTATAATCCTTAATTAAATTACATTTTCCCATTATGTTTTAATGTGGGTCTGGGCCTTGCCAATTTTCCTTGACTCATTTCTCTCTTCTCATCGCACTTCTTCTAAATTTTTCATTGAGTGGAAATTCCTATAACTTTTGAACTAAAGTTTGTTCTAGTGTTTCCATGGGATTTATTTATCTTAATATCTTTATTTAAAATGAGAATATGAGTGTCCTCAAACACTAAGTCAGTATTACCACTTTATTTTCTCACTAAAGTGTCCATATTACCCCATTAATTAGGTTGAAATGATATATCTAAATAAATACCATGTTAGTACTTTTAGATTTATGCCAGCCAAATCCATCTAATCCAAGGTCATGTAAAAATCATAGACATGATCATCAACTAATTTTCCTTTCATAGTTTTTGGGTTTAAGAGTCTCTACATCAGAAATAATTTATTCATTATAGCAGGCTTCTCATATATGTCTTATAATATAGACATAATATCAAAAGTATTATTCACATCCTAGGTACTAAATTCCACATTCCATGCAAAAAACTTCCAAAAAAACAAGTGCTTTCCAGTTGAGTTTTTACCATTCTCCCGTTTCAATCACTTTTGGTTTTAATACCATAAATAAAAGATTATGATCTCTTTAGAATAGATAATATTCAATTTTCATCCTCTATAATCCAAAACATAACCCATAAAACTTTTAAATATTCACCTTCCCTTCTTCCAACATCATTCCTTTTGAATAGTACTCCCATTGAATGAAAAGCATAAAATATGTGAAAATGAATTTCAAAAAATCACATGTTGAGTAATGAGAGATCAAGATATAATACCGTTTTTTTATGTTGGAATCAAAAATTTGGAACCAACCTCAAAAACCAAAAATTTATAAAAAAATTTTGAAGTTACAAGAGGGTGACACCTAATAACGATCTAATCAAACAGAGGAACCAATCTCCAAAGTCTAACACTGGATCACATTAGCTCTTCCACACATAAAAAAATTCTCAAATGGAATAATAAAATGAATTAAAAAGAATAAACCACACCAACATAGAATAAAAAAAGTATTTACATGGTTTGGTATTTTACCAACTTCATAATAGTCACACTTCAATATTTCAATTAAGAGTAGAAGAATAAATTTCTTCGATTTTCAAGTTCCCAAAGAACAAAAACTGCTTGAGAGAAACAAAAGGTGAATAATATATAAACCATTATTACAGCCAAGTAAACTCTCTTATATATTTATAGATGAGTCTATCCAGTTCATTCTAGTTACATAACCATCCAATCTTTTCACTCCATTATTTAATCAACCAAGGAAACTCCCATTAATCCAATTCTTCAAAAAAAAGATTGTCTCTTCAAGTAACAAATACATATGTCCAAAAATAATCCTTATACATTATAGAATCTTTATTACAGGTTTTTAGGTTCCGCTACTTCCATTACAAATTCCTTTAAAGCCTTCTTCTATAGATTCTTCTTGAATAATGTTAGTTTGAACACAAACTTCATAACAACACCAATCCTAATAAATGCGGCAAAACACAATGTAAGAAACTAATATTACTCATTATTAGGACTCCCAGTGTTCTAACCTAAATGAATGTATCCCTAATAATATGGAACTCCCTAATGTAAAAATGTCATGGCCCTATTCAAGTTTCTAAATTTTTTAAAAATTTATTGAAAAAATATCATTAGTTGTGTAAATCTATATAATGGTCATTCCCATTTCCATATATGATGGATTATAACTCAATGTTATTATATATAAATTAATAGAGAGTTTCATAGCCTCATTACACTTAATTTATAGAATAATAATTTTTATTCTTATACTAAAAAATATAAAAAACACACCTTTTTAGTTGGGTTTCACTCCCAATAAGGGATTATTTTAAGTTATTATCTTGACTTTGTAACATTTTCTCACCTATGTTTTGATGGTGTGTCAAGTAACTCCTTCTTCTTATAAGTCTTTTTTCATTCACCCTTAATTTATTTTTTAATTTTCTAACTTCTTTGGATTGGGTAGTGGTTTCACATCAGTATATTCAAGTTCGACCTAAATTTTTCACAATGAAAACAATTCATCAACTAATTTTCAAATTTGAAGACAATTACCTTCATTATCTTCATATTAATTCATTTTTTATTAATTAAAATATTCATTACATTTATTTATTATGAAATTTTAACATTAACCTTTTTCAAGAATTGAATGTTTCTTCCAAATTTTTAAGGTTTTGGAAACTTTGAGCTTAACCTTTTCAATTTCATTCATAGGTAGGAAATTATTGAAAATAGGGTTTATTTAATTAGCAAAATCATATTAAAATTCATTCCTCATGATTTTTACATCCCTTAACACTTTCATAAAGTATAAATGCTCATATTTAAAAATTTATTTATAGTTCACTCAAAATAAATCTCTTTTCATCGAACTCAGAAAATGAAATTTCTATTATTCATGCTAATGAGTGCTTTTCGATTTTCCAAAAAAATTCCCCTAAGGATGAATAGAACTTCAACATATTATTTCATATCCAAAATAAAAAAAATTAGAGGATGATAAAATTTATCAACACATTTTCCAAAATAACTTGAGGATACTTGATTGGACAATCAAAAAGCTGTAAAATTCACTATTGTAAGTAGCATCTAATGAACTCCCAACTTTTCAAAAACATTAAATAGAATCAAATTTAATCTTTCATCAAGACTAAGTGAATATTTATCAAAATCATATTCTATAGTCTTTCAAGGTATATTGAAACTTCCCAAATCATATATCTTTGGTGAAATAATATTTTTACAGTTATTAATAATTATTCATTTAATGATAATGTCTCTAATTATTTTGGATTTTTCTTATTTGAGGAAAACACTTTGAAAAATTTAGAATATGTTGGAATGGTTTCCAATGTTTTTTAAAATAGAATTTTCAGCCTTAACTATTTAATAACATTTTGTAATTTCAAAAAAATTATCACTTTTATCTATTGTTTCAACATTATGTGAAATAGAAATTGTATGATATGAGGGTTGAATTATATATAATTTTACTTTTTTTCCTCCATCTCAAAAGATTTTTCTTATTTTATATTTTTATTTGGATCCTCCTTTTGAGGTACTTATTCATCATCCACTTTTACAATTTTTTTATTTTTATTTTTAACCATATTCTTCTTATCAAGCTCTTTACCACATCTTAATAAAATTTCAATCACTTCCTCCTTTAGATTCATTTTGGTATTTAAAATAAGTGTAAATAGTATGTGGTTGTTCTCTTTCTTGGTTTGAATTTTGGGATTCCCAATCTAAATTTTATTGATTTTGGAATGGTTGATTGAATTTATTTTTAAAAAGAATACCTTATTACTTTTCTTACATTATATATCCCATATAGAACACTTATTCATTTTTTATAGTTAATGGAGCTTGACTCCATAAGCAACCCCCATGTACATATACTCCTCTGTGTCCTTAACAAATTGTCTATATTATATTTACCTTCTACTTCGGTTCCATATTCATAAGAAAAATTACATCACCTAAATCTCTGCCTAATACATAGTGGTTTTTATCCATGTGGTGTACTCCACTCTTCTCAAATATTCACTTTTTGTAGAATTAACAACTGTTCATAACCATATCATCAAGAAAATCAATAATCTTTTTAAGTGGATTTATTGTAATGATTCCTCTATAAAATGCATCCAACAGTATTCTTGTTTCAAGATTCAAAACTATCTAAATTTTTTTTACCTTGTTAAATAATTTAAAAACATGATGTTTAAATTTATAAAAAATATATTATAATCTATCCCAAGATTTATATAATGATTCATCCTATTATTTTTGAAATTTTTAAATTTTATTCCTCATTTTCATCATCTTGGATAGAGGAAAGTATTTAGAAGTAAATTTTATAATGATACAATTCTATATTTTAATTGATTTTTGAGGTCGGTAGTTTAACCAATACTCCACCTTATCCTTTAAATAAAAGGGAATAAAATTTAATATCACAACATCATCTATAACACCGTTTATTTTGAATGTATTATATATTTATGAAAAATATCAATATTTAATGTACCCATCAGATGATGATGATGAAATAGTGTTTTTTTCAACAATATTATATGTAAAAGTCAACGTGTAAGTTGAAGGTGATGTTTCCTATGGATATTACTTAAGTAAGACCACTAGAATTTCATACTTTGGATGGAGGAACTATCAAAAGAAGAAACTCCATAGATGCAAGATCTACTTATAGAAGTTGACATTTTGTAAATTTTTATTGACATTTTCAAAATATATAAGGATCATGTCATCATATGTAAGGAGGTAGAGTAGATTATATGCTACTAAAAATATATATAAATGTTCCAAGTTAAATTATCATAAGTATAATATACAACTATGATGATTTCTTTCACTAAACCACATTGTAATCACAACTAGTGTTGTAAAATTAGGGATCATTTTCAACTACATTTTTAGTTGAATAAGTAAGTTACCTAGATGTATAGATATGGAAGATAAAAAATATAATATGAAGGTTTTTTGGAAAAAACCAGGATGAAAAGAAGGATGGATCACATTGATGAATTGAAATTTCCATTAAGATTGATTTCTGAGGAATGTAAGGTAAAATTTACCATATAAAAAGATGATGTTAAAGGCTCCAGAAGTATATGATAATGCATAAGGAAGAAATACTTGATTACTATATAAGTTATATTATTAGAATAAGTGTGCACTGGTATATGAAATATCAAAATGTGTAATAAGATCTACTAGAGTAAGTAAGATTCAAGTTAAAACCATCAGAATTCACTTATAGGATTAATACTAAGGTGTTAGGAAGATAAATATTCATAATATGGAGCTTATTGAATAACTTGAAAATTATTAATGATTACACTTATAGTTTATAAAAATAACCTTGAATATTGTAAATATCATTCAACCTTACAAAGGGATTTCGTCTAAAAGGAATAAAGTGTAGTGTAGACTGAGATACACCTGTTGAAGCAACATCACCAAAAGATACAATGAAAATAATAAGATAGAATATCTTTGAAAGATAGATCTACTAAGAGAGTTATGATTTCCTGAGCTAACTTAAATACTTTTAAGATCAAG
The DNA here is from genome assembly GCA_963277665.1 of Viscum album. Lineage (NCBI taxonomy): Eukaryota > Viridiplantae > Streptophyta > Magnoliopsida > Santalales > Viscaceae > Viscum > Viscum album. The sequence goes on from OY728138.1 coordinate 2,139,100,892, forward strand.
GTCAGATGATGATTCACTTTTTATTCATAGGAAGTATATCTCTTTAGAGGAGGGTCAAAGATGACTCATGATAAGTTGGTCATATATTAAATCAAACAAAATAATATGAGGATCCCATGATGTTGAATCCTAACAATAAGGCTATAAGAAAAATATTTGTGAGTTTAATGGAATATGGGATCCATGAGTATACTGGAAGAAACAATTTAAATACTTTTGAAGAAGATGAGACACACTTATAGGAAGAGTTGTATAGCATTCCAAGTTTTGAGGATATCTAGAAGAAGTGAGTAAAGATATTTGGAAGGAGTGTTTTTTGAAATATAGTCTTGATAAAATCACTATGAATGAGCATTAAAGTGGCTTCAAAAATAGTTTTATGAAGCCACTAAGTTTTTTCAAAAATGAGATGTGTATGATACAACTGAAAGGAAGAAGAGAGTTTGGAAGATCTATTGGTGCCTAAAAATATTTATGTGATATTTATTAAATGATTGATCATAAGTAAATATGAGATGAAGAATATCCAGATTATAGATATCTAAAAGGATTAACTAGAGGCAGAGGTTGATTTTATAGGAATAAATTATGGTTGAGAGTTAATATAATCAGAAGAAGAATTTGAAAGATGAATTTATATCAGCATGAAGGCTTAAAGTATGGTGAGTGTTGGAATCATAAGAAACATGTTAGAGTAATATCAGAGTATTGAAGCCAGTAGAATACTGAGTAAGAAAAATGGAAGAACCAAAAGGAGTTTATTAACTTGTAGAAAATATCATTGGTCAGATGATGTCGAGTAACTTCACATTTTTGTAAAGTCAATAATTATGAAAGTTCTAATATGTACATTCAATGTTTTAATAATCATGAAGTTTTAGTTCATGGATCAAGTTGATATTTTTAGATGAGTTGAATATTATTGAAAAATATTTTTACAATAGGTTTAATGGATTAAATAATGATATCTTTAGAAGATATTAAAGGTGAATATTTCAAGAGTTGAGAAGGTAGAAATTTTAAATTGAAGCGTGCATGTTCCACTTATTTATTAGAGGAAGATTGGATATTTAAATGGAAAATATCATTTTAGTTAAGAAAAAACTTGACATTACTAAGAAGCAAAAAGGAGAGTAAACAACTGAATGAGTACACTCTATAAGATCATAAGGTCCAAAGATGTGAGAAGACCAAAAAATGAAGTTCCATGGAAGCTTATCTATATAAAGTGGAAGCATCATTTGAGTAAATAAAATAAAAAAATGATACATTTTTTGACATTAGTGAGAGAAAAAAGAGAGTAATTATCCAACTAAGTATACTCTAGAAGATCAGAAGGGGTGAAGAAGTGAGATGACCAAAACCTAAAGTTCCTAGGAATAGAGTAATTCCTCTAGATTTAGAGAACTATAATTAGGAAAGGTAGACTGAAGTCAATTTCATATTTTTAGATGTTTCATATGTCTTAGTTATAAGAATTTATAGCCTTGGATGATCAGTCTATCAGAAATAGAGGATTGTCTTACATGCATGAAATATCAGAGAAAGTTCACTTATTAGTGGAAGTTACATCCATGAGTAAGTTTGAAGAGAACCCCTGAAGAATTTTGGTTCAATTATAAACAAAACCATAATTCCTACTAATAGGTAGAAGGATATTTTTGGGTGATATCTCAAACACATGTGTAGTATTTTAGTTTTGGAGTTTATTGTGTGAGATACACATTGTGGGTTAAGAATAATTGTAGTGACCGGAGATTTCACCGTATATTCACATTAAATAAATAATATATTGAATAGTGTTCTTCACAAACTATACCCAACTAAAATGAAAAACCATGATATATTTTTTATATTAATTTTGACCATTAAATAAAAGTCATTAAATTATCTGGTATAAATTAAATTAACCATATCACAAAATCAATAAAGAAATCAAGGAGAAATGGCATACGGAAGTGAAATTCTTCCTTGTGAAGCTCATCTATCCAAAAATGGATCATAGGTATACTTTCACAGGTTTTACCTTGAAAATCACAAGAAAATCATAAGAAATTATGGTTTGTGAAAAACTATATACAAGATAATTTTAAGCTCATAGAGATTTCTACAAGATACATGCAAGTTGAACCACAACTCAAAATATTAACCTGAGTTTATCTAATACAAAGGTATTATTCAGATATAATAAGGGGCTAAGTAAATATAAATTAGGATTATATCAAATATAATAAATTATTTATATGTATATATATATATATCATGTTTTTTTACTTTTTGAAAAAATTATTTTTGTTAAATGCACTTTATTCTTAAAAAATGTATTTTTCATAAATTTTCATTTTATTTTAGGGAACTAAGTTTACTTTTATTGATTAATAATAAGATATATTAACACTATATTAATTAGTAATTTATATTAAAAATAATGTTAAAATACCAAAATTAATTTTCCCCTAAAAATATTTTCACACTATATTTTATGTTTTTAAATAAATATAAAATTAAAAAAAATTAGGATGAGTATTTGAAAAAAAATTATTCATCATGAAAATATTAGTTAAAAATTATTTTTTTATATTTGTCTAAAAAGTTGTATTTTAGGTGGATAGCGAAAAAATATTGGTTTTACAAACAACATATATTTTATGACATTGTTAGTATATGAGTATGAATTTTAAATTCATGAAAAAAAATTATATGAAAAAATATGTATTTTTTTAAGTGATTTTAAAATTTATAAAAAAATTAAATTTATAAAATCATATTTGAAATTTTAGATCTTAATTTATATTTCAAAAAATGTTTTTTAATACATTATGCATTCCGTATTTTAAAATTATTTTTTATCAATTTTAAAGACTGAATAAAAAAATGGGTTTAAATTTTATAATAATTATGTTCAAATTATATAATAAGGTATTTTTTATTTTTTCATAAAGTATAACTTACCTAGGTAAAAACTAGTTATTGTGGTGGAAACCAAAATTTTGAAAATTAGTAACTTAAGAGGTAAAGAGCCTAATATTTTAAAATATATATAATTGAGTGTTTGAGGTGTGGATTCACCTTATCTATTCTCATCTATATTATTTATCAATTTTTTATTCACTTTCCTTGAGATTTAATTCCCATTATTGAAATTTTTTGGGTATCTAAAAAATGTCATCCTTTTCACTTATAAAAGGGGAACTCCTCTCCTCACTTCACATCACACCAAAATCCCATTAGTTCATCCCAAAATATATCCAAATATCCTAGAAAAACTTCTATACACATTAATGAGGTTATATTATTATCAAAATTCTATCCCTAAAATTATCAATCCCCTTTACAAAGGATATAATCCTAGTAAGGTATAGATTTCTAACTCCTCTTCCCTATTTTCAATTTATTTGGGTGATTTTCATATTCCTAAAAGTTAATTTAACCATATTGTAATTATAACATCATTATAATTATTATACTATTATGTTATTATAATTATTGTATAATAATTAACCATCCTACCCTTTTTCATTGATAAATAATGGAAATTGTGAATCGTGTGTTTTGCATACTATCACCACCATGACGCAATGTGTTTCGTTTTCCTTCACCACCTAAAAATGATGGTACTAATAGTTAATTTAATATATAATTATGATATTTATGACATATTTTATATTCTGAAATAATAAACCATATTTATCCTTTTCTCTAGTTCTATGAAAATGAAATCATTACTCTTATGTACATGGGGACTACCACCTCCATGGACCAGTGTATTCTATTTTTCATTACCATAGTCATGGATGGTTTTATATTATATTTTATCATTATATATGATATATAAAATTAATATATGTATATATATATCATTAATATATTTTTTTATGTATAACACAAAAATTAAAAATCTTTATAAGGTAATCTATCAATATCAGTAAATAACTTGAAGCTAGTTCATCTCCATTTTCATCTTCATGAAACATAACTAAATATCCCACGTAATGGAACTAAAAACTTATATGTATTTATAAAACATCAATTATAGATCCATTAATTTTTATTAAATGTTTATCTTTGTGGTAAAGAGGATTATCGACACCGATTTTATGAACTTAGTTCAAGACGGTCAATATTATTAACACCCAATGTTGAAAAGAGGTTACAAAAATTTAATAAATGAAAAGATTTGTTAATAATAAAAAGTATAAATATAAATGTATATGAATTATATTCCAAAATAGTTAATTAACATGTTTATCATTACGTTTTATTTGGTTAAATAACTTCCTTATAAATCAATGGTAATGGTAAGGCACATGATAACTCAAATTTATCCCTTTGATTTATTCACATTCTTCTCATTTTTATTTCACCTATATTCACTTAATTTTTCATTTTGAATTATATTCTCTCTTTATTTATAATAAAAAGAGTTTTTGATCCATATCCATTTCCATGAAATGTTTTTTTTCACTTACGTTCAAAAAAACAAAGGAAAATTTTAGACAAGAGACTTGTAACTATGGATTTTATAATGATGAATACAAAATATTTTCAACAATCCCTTTTCATGATTTGGTTTTCATAATCTTCCAAAGATCTATCTTTGAGGGAGTTATATTTCATGTTTCACCCAATATTTTCTTTTATTATGTGATTATTTTGGTTGATCAAGTTTTTAGTATTAAATTATTTAATTCATGATGTTATTTTATACCATTTGGATGTTCTATAAAACCCATTTTATTTCCATGGGTTATATATTAAAAGTGAATTATTTATACTTGGTTTTTTAAGTAACCCATTATTTTTTCCTTTGGTTCTTTAAGATATGACGAAGAATGAATTTGAGTGGCATACATAAGAATAGATGATGATGGGTGAGGTTCTATATCACCCCCTAATGTAATGGTTTAACTTATTTATCTTGAGATAGTCCTATATGGACAAGATGGGTTTTTTCACACTGGCATGCGCATGATGGGTTTTCTCACATTTTCATGTGTGAAAATAATGAGTTTTTTCACATAGGTGTGGTAATAATGTATTTTCTCATAGAGTATATCATGTGCTTATGGTTTTTCCACATTTAAAATTTTTTTTAAAGTAATTCAAAATTTTCAAGGTGCATTTAAATTACATGAAATTCTAGGTTTTCACTTTTACACCTTATTTTTAAAGTATTCCACACTTTTATATAATGGTCACATGTTTTAGGATTATTTATATGTATTATGAGCCACATAATAATTTTTATACTTATTTTATGATCTATTTATGATCTTATGTTGCTATATCATGTTTTAAAATTATCAGATAGTTTCTTATGATCTTTTATTAAGATATTTATGTCATCATCATGATATCTTTCATGTCTATGATATGAAACATTAAGATATGTTTTTCCCTTGTTGAGTAGCTGATGCCACCGCTTTCTTATGTTTCATTCCTCTGGTTATAAATATTATTTAATCATGTGAGATTTATGTAAAAGTTCTAGAGTAACATGATTATGAAGAAATGTTTTCAATTTTTGTAAAATAAGATGTTTATATAGATAATATTCAAGACACTGAACCTTTAGGTCTATGGGTTGTGTGACTATTTGTGAGATTTATTATCTAAATCATGCGATTATTTTACTATTTAAGTTATGTTTATCTTAGGTTACTTTAATAATAACTTCCCATGAAAATATTAATTGATAATAATATTATTAGTAGAAAATTTGTGACTCGACAGGAGTTAATGTGGAAAATAGTAGGTTATCACATTGAGACAGAACCTTTTAAAAATCCTTGTGTTATATTTACTTTACATTATCAACATAGGATAAGGGAAAAGTTTTGAGGCCTCGTACTTAAGATCTATATATCCTAACTGATGACATAGGTTTAATCAACTTAAAGGAATAAAAAGTTTAGGTTGAACTTAATCAATAAAATATGGTCACCCCTAATTCACCCCCACCCCCAACCCCTCATGGGGACTGCCTAATCTCCTATGAACCTCAATAGGTATCAGAGGGAAGGTAACATCTATTTTTATCTATAGGTTTTTTCCAATTTTTTTCAATGTTTTACATGAAGTGAATATTTATGAAAGTTAAAGAACTATTTTCTCTAGAAGATAAGTAAGTTATTCCTGGGTTTATGTTAATATAAGATACTCTTGTTTGTAGAAACATTAAATTATCATCCAAAACTTTTAAAAATAGTAGATGAATAAGGACCATAAGTTAATAAAGCTAGCCTCTCGAGATTAGTAGAAGGATGCCAATTCTGAAAGTTAAAGTGTGTGGAAGTTACATTAAAAAATATGTTATAGTTAATACTTTAGAAGAAGGTTTCTATTGAGGTAGTGAGTATAAATCCACTGAAATTATTAAGTATTTTTAATCTGTAATTAATATCCTCTAAAATAATTTCTCATTGAGGATTTTGTGAATATATTTTCATTTATCATTTTAATTTATAAAGAAAATTCATATCTTTATAAAGAGGCTGATGCAATGGTGGATGCATTGGTTAAGCAAGTGACTATAAAAACCTTTCTAAAATAATTGAAAGAAAGAAAGAAATGGTATTAAATTCTTAATAAATGTAAAAATTTATAAAGAATTATTATAAATATGTTTTTGTGAGAATTTTATTATAAAAGAAGTTGTTAATGAAAATAACTATTCACTAAAAGATACCCAAAAAGAAATTATTAATATTAAGAATACTCAAATTAAGATAAAGGAAAAATGAGTAAAGGAACGTATTATTTACTTGAAATAGGTGATAAATTTTCCTGAAGAAAATATAAAAAGAATTTAATTTTAATGTGAATATAAAATGAGGTGTCATTAAGATTTGATGCACATATTAAATTTAAAGTTCCTTGAGTAGGTGATAAAATTTATAAACATGGAAGGTACTCAAATGGAATATTCACATGAAGCTGAGAAAAGATCCACTATAAAAATTCCTAAAGAGATTCTTACTTATGGAAAGACTCAATCTAGTGGCATAATTAATGTGAAAACATCAAAAGTTATATCTTCCTATAATTTGAATAAAAAGGTAAACCCATATTTTGATGAAATTTTATACACTAATTACTATACTTTGAATAGATAATATTATAGTTCTAGATGAATATAGATAGAGAAATATATAGAGAAACCCACCACTTCAGTGAAGGTGTAAAAAATACATAAAGGAAGAAGATCCCCACAAAGTTTTCATATGGAATATGCTCTAGAAGATAACTCCAGAAACAAAAATGACACTCAATGGAAGAAGAGTATATTTATTTAAAAATACTAGTGTTTTATAAAGTTCAGACATTGTTCCATAGATTTCTAGAATAGTTTTTCAGCTGTTGGAAAATGGAGAATGCCTATATTTAGGGGGTAGTCAAAAAATTTTTTAGAGAAACTCAAATAAGTGAAACAAGAGTTCAAAGAATAATAAAAATATATTTTTATCTAATATATTTGAAAATTGTGAAAATATCTATGAAATCTGTGGAAGAATTAGTCATACTGATAAGGACTACTAGTTTACTTCTACCAAGAACATCTCGGTTGTAATTAATGGAAGAAGGCTATAAAATTTTAAGGAAAATAAAAGGAATATATAATATAAATATACCATGGGGGAAAAATAAAGTTACAATGAAGTTTAACTCAAGAAGAAATTAATGGGAGAATCCATTCCTAATAAAATATGTTACTTCTATGGAAGAAAAAGACACTTCAGGGATAGTTGTAAACTCATCCTGAATGTTAAATTTAATATAAGAAAGGTTATGAAATAATGTGATTCAATACAAGAAAGACCTGAGGGGATAGGAATTTTGGAATACATCTCTAATGAAGAAGACAAGTTTCAACCAAAGTTATCTTTGAAGAGTAACTCATCAAAAGATAATAATTTGTGTGGAAGGAGTAATTTGGCTAGACACACTCCTAAAAAATGCATGAAAATATTAATAGGGAAGGATAAGTTGGAAAGTATAAGGAAGAAACAATTAGAAGGGGCAATAAATATAAAAAAATTTGTAAATAAATATCATCACAAAAAGAAATATGAACATATTTTGAAGGTTTGCATGATTTTTTGTCTAGTGAACTTGGAAGTTGTAAGGAATATAGAATAAGGGGAAAAGAAAAATCCAAGGGTATTACTAAAGGAAGTAAAGAATAAAACCCACCAAAATAAAAAATTAATGGAAAATAGATCCATGTATAACATGAAGATAAATTATTTAAAAATAAATGGTAAAATCATGAAGAAATGGGATCTAAATTGAAGGGAGTTTCTGGGTTGAGAAAACATTCTCCGCCTTATTTCTCTAACTGATGAGAAAAGTAAGAGCCACCTTATTCCTTGGTAAATTATAATGAATTTTAATGAAAAATATAAGTAAACTTGATTCAATCCATGGGGAGTTTACCCCTAAAAAGTAAGATAGTGATTCCAAAGAGCTAATAAAGTTGAAATTTAAAGACAAATTCTGAACAACCAAAGTTTATGAAACCATAATTTGAGGTTCTGGTGGAGTGAACATTGAAGTACCCAGAGGATTAATCTCTAAAAGATAATGAAGAATTTATAGATATATAAAATCCAAATAATTGAAGTTTTTTTCATATGTGTGGTAAATTTTCCATACTATCCCATTCATATATTAAAACTGAATTTTAAATTGAAAGGGTGGAAATTTAATTATTAATGAAAAAATATTTTTGAAAATGGGGAGAACATGTTATTTTATTCTTGAATTTATTTTATATGTTTTTTGAGATGGATTCTAGAAATTAAGTTGAATAAAAAATCTAATGAACCGATCCCTAAAATAAGACTTCATAAAATTTATCATCACATAGTAAATTTAATGGGTAGTTTTAATGTCCAAGTTAATTTCCCTTGTTTTTTACACTGATCATGGATCATGTAGGCCTAGATTTGATTGATTTTTGACTTATTTTAAAAAAAGTAATTTTATCCTTTTCTAAAAAAAATTAAGGTTTACATTCAGTTCAATAGAAGAAAAGTGGTGACGATAAAATTTTAAAAAGAAAGTTCCTCCCTCACCCAAATATGTTAATAATGGGGATTCAAATTCAGATAATTAAGTGGAAAGAAAAATGATGAATAATATAACTCACATAGAATAATTTTAATTTAAATAAGTGGGAGATAATGATATTTTACTTTAAATATAATTTGTCATTGAAAAAAAATATAAAGGGTAAGATTGAAGTTCCTATCAAATAATGATGATATATTATATTTTTTTCAATATTTTGTTGAAAATTCAATGAGTAATTTGAAGGTGAATTTTCATATGGATGTTCTAGGAGTAAATACACCAAAATTTCATACTTCATATGGAGGATCCATCAATATAAGGAAATCCATAGATGCAAGATCTACTTCTAGAATTATACATTGAGTAATTTTTTGTTGATATTTTTTTAATATAAAAGTCTCATATCACAGGAAGTAAGAAAGTATAGTTGATTACATGTTGCTGATGAAAGTAGATGAATGTGTCAAATTAATTCATTGGTAGTGGCATATAAAAATTTTGTAATTTATTTCACTAAAAAACATTTTAATAAATACTAGTGTTATATAATGAGGAATCACTATAAAATACATTTGGATTTGAAGAATTATGTTTCTAGAATATAAAGATGTAGAACATAGAAAAGATAATCTGATGGTTTTTTAAGAGTAACCAGAAAGATTGGAAGGATAGACCAAATCAAAGAATTTAAATTGTTCTTAATATTAATTAAAAAGGAATTTAAGGTGATATTAACCTTAATAAATTATTATTTTGAAGGTTATTTAAGTAGGTAAAAATTTTAAAGGAAGAAACATGTGGTTACTCTAGAATTAAAATTAGCATAATAAGAGTTCACCAGTAGATGAACCATTGAAATATATAATAATATCTACTTATGGGAGTAATCTTGAATGTAAAACCATCAAAAATCACTCAATGGATAAATAACAAGGTGTATGGAAGATATCTCTCTATAAAACAGATCTTATAAAATAATTTACAAATCATTAATTAATCCACTCTGACTTCATAAAAGTAACCATGAAGATTGTAAGGATCATTTATCTATACAAAGGGAATTCTTCTAAGAATTTTTTAAAGGTGTTACATATGGTGTAGACTGAGTGACGCCTAAAGAAGAAACATCCCTTAAAGATATAATAAAAATAATAATATAAAATATCTCGAGAAGATAAAGCTATTTAGAGAGTTGATATTTCCCAATATAGATTAAATACTAAAAAGATAAAATTTAGAAGATACTTCGTTATTTGTTCATCAAAAGAACATCTCTTTGAGGTAATATCATTGGTGATTCAATATGAGTTGGATAAATTTTATGTATAATAGAATAATTTTAATATCCCATGATATTGAATACCTATAATAAGGTTAAAAGGATAATATTTTTGAGCCTAATAAAAGATGGAATATATGAGGATACCAGAAGAAACAATTGAAATAATTTCAAAATATGATGAGACATGTTACCAAAAAGATATATAGATTAGTCCAAGTATTGAGGATATCTATAAGAAGTGAGTTGAGATCTCTAGAAGAAGTATTGTTGTGAAATATAATCTCCATAAAATCACCAGGAATGAGCACAGTATTAGTTTCATAAAAAGTTTCATGAAGCCTACAAATTTAAAAATGGGATGTGTGTATTATAATTTGTATGAAGAAAACAATTTGAAATATGAGTTGGTTCCTAAGAAGATTGATATAAGATTTATTGGAAGATCAATCCTAACTAAATACTAGATGAATAATATTTTGAATATAGATATCCAAAAGGAGGAACTAGTGGTTGAGGTTGAGTCAATAAAATTAAATAGAACTTGGGATTTGATTTTATTGGAATAAGAATATGAAAACTAAAGTTCAATTAGTATGATGGTGAAATGGATGGAGACCACTGAAAGTACAAGAAACATTATAGATGAATTTTTGAATATTTAAGGTGGTAGAAGATTGAATGTAGTCAAAGTAAAGACTATAATATGTGGATTAACTTTTATGGAAGATCATTGGTTGGAATATGTGGAGTAACATTACATTTTTATTAAGTTAATAATTATGATGATGTTGAGCTGTACATTCAAAGTTTCAATAATCATTAAGTTTGAGCGCATGATTGAAGCTAAGATTTTCATATGAGTTGAATATTATTGACATTGATTTTTATGGGAGCTTTAATATATTCAAATCCTAATATATTCCAAATATATTGAAGTTTTTCAATTAAAGAGTTGAAAAGGAAGTAATTTTAAATTGAATCTCATGCATAGCCAATATTTTTCAAAGGAATATTGACTATATAAAGGGGGGACATCATTTGAGTAAAGGTTATGAAAAAGGAGAGAGTTTATGACATTACTAAGAAGAAAAAAGAAGAGGAAATAGCTGGCCAAGTATACTCCAAAAGATAAAAATGGTTAAAAAGTGAGAATACTAGATTATGAAGTTTCAAGTAATTGAGTGATCCCTCTAGATTTAGAATACTCGAAGGCATAAATCCAGAACAATGTTAAGTTCCAATTTTTGTAAATTTAAAACTTCTTAGTTTTAGTAAGTGAGGGTTCTGGAAGATCAGTTTACCGAAAATAGAGGATAATATGACATGCATAAAATAATGGAGAAAATTAACCCAGCATTCAGTGTTCTATCCATGATGAAGTTCAAGGAGAACCCTTGAACAACATTGGTCTCAGTATAAACAATTAAATAATTCCTACTATGATGTAGAAGGAAGTTTTTGGTAGAAATCTCAATTGCATCCATAATATTATGGTTTTGGAGTTTAATGTGTGGGATGAACACTTATGGTTAAGGATAATAACTTTAAAACCCCAATTGTAAATTTTAATAAGGCTGTTAGTGGAAAATATTTGACTTAAAGAGATCCAAAATGATAAGGAGTAGGTTCACACAGTGATATTAAACCTTGTAAAAATACATATTTTCTATTTACATCACATTATCTACATAGCATAAGGAAAAGTGGTGAAGGATCATACTTATGATCCCTAAATCCTAACTGATTATTGGGATTTGATTAACTTAATGGAAGGAATGATTTATATAGAACTTAATCAGTAAAAGTTTTTGGCCCCAGATTCACCACCCCCTCTCAAGGTGATTTCACAACCCCATTAGACTCTCAATATCTATATCAGTCTTATATCACAAATCTTCAAAACTAAGCATTATTTTGTATCATCTAGATAATTGTTAACTTAATCACCAATTTATGTGGATTAATGAGTAGTCACACAATACTCTAGTATATTCCTCTTATCAAGGACTTTTCATAATCTATTATTAATCTTATTTGTTCAAGGTTTAGTTTTGAATCATCTTAAGGATTGACCCTACATACACCATTCCTTCTCTATGTATTCTTGTCAATATTATTTAAATCTTTAAGTTTAAGTTTCCTAGGTTGTAATCTCCTCCCTCAGATTGAATAGATCACCTATAAATCAACCAAATTTTATTCCTGGAATATGTTAATAAGAAATACCACATATAAAATTGAATAAATTAATTAAAAAGAAAAATCTTATCCACAATCAAATAAGTAATTTCTATACTCAAGTATGTTTCAACATTCCCTGTTAATGACACCAAAAACTCGAAGAAATGTGTTTCAAGTGAACACCATAATTTATAAATTAATTGATCTAACTCTTAAATATTGAAAATATAATGGGATTTTGAGGTCAAACCATAGGTAACAGGTTCATAGATTAAAATTATATATGAAATTAACTTAGAGGTGATGAAATTTTGAAAATATTATTTTGAAACAAAAAAATAACAATTATAGAATGCAATAAAAGTAATGAAAATGTGAGGAATGTACAAATTTTAGATTCCACCCAATTTCGTAATTCACTGAGTTTTATAAACAATGTTTTGGTTTTGTTAATAAATTCATAATTATATGTGTGTAAAGAGACTAAGAGGTTTCATTCCCACTTTTTTGAAGATTTTGACCGCTTAAACTAGATTTCCAAATTTTTCTTATTTTTTGGTATTTGTAATTAATGAATATGGAACTTAATCAAGGAAAACCATTGTCATTCTCTAATTAGTATTTGTTTCCAAGTATTTCTCAACTAAATGAGAATAAAGAAATAGGTATAGAATATGGTTAGGTTCCTAATAAAATATAGGTACTCAAACCTAAATTTTTTAATAATAACCTAACATAAACCCATTTAATACTTTTTAACTATAATTAAACCCTAACCCAACCCCAAATTTCAATAACCATCTAAAACTCAAACTCATTCAAATTCCAATTTATATTTATATTTATTATTTAAATTTTTATAATATTTTTATGATAAACCCCATTTAAAACCTAAACCCAAACCCAAATATAAAATTTTTATAATATTATTAAAATAATAAAAATTTATTTGTATTCGAGTTTAAAGTACCCTATAAGAGGTAAACGATCCTGGACCAATTAATAATTGAGTATCATTTATAAAACACAAACCCCATTTTATTGGGTCTAGTAGGGTCATGTACTTGAATATTGGGTATATGATTTCATCCCTATCAAGAACTCATTAAAATAATTATTTTTATGAAATTAAACCTTGGTAATTAATTCATCTAAATTTAAGAAAATAAATTTCATACTAAAAATTTATTAATCATCAACCATAGAGAGTTAATCCTACAGTATTTCTAGCCCAGTCATCTTAAATAATACTTGATTTAGAGGGTTGTGTGACCTCAAACACACCTCCCTATACACTAAAGGATATTGACTATAATTAAGGGTATGTCAATAACATGGGGAAAATATACCCTTTATCAAATAACCATAAATTACTAAGAAATAATAATAAATCGTCATACATAATATAACATCATAAAATGGATATTACATAGATAATATAACCATAAAAATACATCACATGTTTAAAAAAAATATAGACCTAGTATAATGTTATAAAAGTCATACATCAAGTACAAGATCAACTGATGGGTCAATCATATAGAAAACTAATTGAAAAATATATAAAATAATGGAAACACAAACAAAATTTTGGTATACAGATCTAGCTAGTCTTATCTCCCAATAAAAATTTCCATACTACCTCAACCATAAATCACAAGACCATTTCCCTTATCTATATACATGTCCATGAATTTTACATTCCTTATGAGGTGCATGTGTATGGTGGGAGAAATATAATTTTATGGCCCCAACCATAATTAGATTATTGATAGGGGATTTAATTAGTATACAATACTTCATTTTTACTCTTTATTATTTCCTATGAAATCAACCCCCATAACTTATTAGAGTTAGTGAACTCACTACTTAACTCACACACAATTATGAAATAAAAAATAATAATGACACCTGATATATAATTTCCACTACTCAAAACGTATAATTAATCCTTGGCATGATTCAGAATCACTTGAGACCATAAAATCCACTATAATCTTCATTATTGATTACAAATGATGAGGTTTTATCCTTAAACTTGTAATAAAATAATATGCATAGTTTTTGTCTCCTAAAAATTCTTTTGAAATTTTATACTGATGTATTTTACTTTGATGAGGTAGGGTTATGAGAGATTAAAATTTTTAAAAGAAATATTGTTATTCATTGAAAATCCCCCCCCCCTTAATTTTCATTAAATTCTTAGGTAATCATTAATTTTTTCTAACTCAATGAATTTGGAATTTAATTTTCAAATGGATCGATTATTGGTTTTTATATATTTGTTAATTTTTTGAGTAAATTGTTAAGCCATGCTTTGATTTTGAACTTCAAAATTCTATTTTAAAATTTATGGGTGATGAATAAATCGATATTGTTTTAAAAAATAACTATTACTTTTAAAGGATAATATCTCAATTTAGAAATTAAAGTGAATTTAAATGATGAATTGTGTTTTGAAGGAAATATGATTTAAATTGGTCTTTAAAAAAGAGAGAAATTGAATTTGGAATTTATTTTTCAAAAAAAAAAATTGTTGTGAAAAAATCCATTAAGGTAACATTGTTATGTTTTTGGGTTGATTGTGTTTGTTGAAAAAGTAGGTTTTCATGGTTAGTTGTGGAGTTCCATCATGTTTTTTGACATGATTTGTTGAAAAATATCCATGAAAAATGAATGGATTCTTTGGAGATGGTACAAAAAATTATGCATACAAGGTGGCGTCGATTGCCAGTGTTTGCCAAATTTTTGGGGTGAAAATTTTAGATATTGGATCAATCATCAAAAAAGTTGTATTTCTATTAATTCCTTGTAAAAATATTTAAAATTCACGAGTTTCTTGAAGATTGTAGTTTCAAGAAGGTAAGGATATTTTCAAAGTAATTTGGTGTCGTAAAGGTTGGGTTTCATAAAGGTGTGGATCATCGTGAATGCATAAAGGGATGATGGTGAATCTTCGTGACTACAAGAAGTGGAGCATCACTAATTCCTGAAGGGATGATGGTGAATATCTATGACTACAAGAATTGGACAATTATGAATATGTGAAGGATTGACAGTGAATCTTCGCGACTACAAGAAGCTTTATAAAGGGGTAAATTTCCCTAGAGCTTCGCAAAATATAGAGCTTCACGAACAAAACTAAAGAGCTTCATAAAAAGGTGATGATGTGGATGGAATCTTATATAATGGGAGGAAAAACATATAAATAGTCCTATACCCCCCTCAAAAAATAATATAAATACATAATGAAGATTCTAAGGGTCCAAATTTGCAAAGGTGATTCACGAAGGTTGTTCTTGTGAAATAGTTTGTGAAGAAAGGAAGTTTGTGAAGGTTATAAAATCTGACCAAAAGTTGTAAGAATTTCAAAATTATGAGCTTCATGAAAGTGTTTGAGCTTCATGAAATGAGGTTTCTTCATGAAGTCTAGTTGAGATTTGTGAAATAGGTGAGATTTGGGAATTTTATGGGGTTTGCAAAGGTAGTATATGCTTGTGTTGAGTTGTGTAGTTTCATGAAGATTTTGGGAGCTTCATAAAGGAAGTGGGCATCGTGAAAGTTTTTAGAAGGTATTTCCTAGTAAATAAGTGATATTCATAAATTGTATTAAAGTATATCATATACCAATAATTTAAAATTCATTCATTATTTCTAATGAAGTGACATACATGTCCATAAATTGTGTGTGAATCCTTTCTAAAGTAATGAGAAAAGAAAGAGGAAGAAGGTGATAATTTCTATTGGTAGTGAGCCATGTAAGGGTGATTTAGGGAATTACCCTTGTAAAATAGTGAACTATCCCTAAACAATGTAAATTCATTGATACTTGGTATAAAATTGATCTATCTTGAACCTTATTTTGGCATTGATCCTTAATGAATTTGGTAAAATGGTATATTGTCATTGTATTCTCCTTGGTCATCACCCAGTGAGGGTGAACCAAGTAAAATCACTATGTTTCATTCATGATTTCATTTTTATTCATACATTTCTATGGGAGAGGGAGAAAAGATTTTTTTTGTTTAATGATGAAACAATATCTGAAGGTTAGTTTGTTTTAATCTATCATACCCTGATCCCACCCCCCCAGTGTATGTAACCTAGTTGGGATAACAATTGGTATCCTAGAAAGGGTTAATTCTAGTGTTTCTCTCTAAGGGTTTCAATGGAGGTTTTCAATCATAAAGGGATTTCGATATTTTATGGAAACAATTTTCAATTTTGGAAGAATTGGATACGACACTACTTCTGATCTTTATGAATGAATGACTTTAGAGAAATAATGCATGGAATTTTAGCTAGTATCGATAGTGTTTCTTTATCAAAATATGGCCAAATGGATTTGGATATGGATTCTAAAAGAATCAATACTTTAGTGGGATCCCTATATAATGCATTCTATATGAAGTTGATGTCATGTAATTCATCACATTATATGTGGGAAAAGTTTCTAAATATTTATGATGGTAAATCAAAAGTCATAGAAATAAAGATACATGTTCTATGAAGGAACTATGAGGATCTCATAATGTGCCCTAATGATTATGTTGATGTATTCTTTGACTAAGTGAATGTTGTTGCAGAATAGATGCATAGTCTTGGAGAAATTATTAAAGATTTAAATATTGTTAGACATTTCTTGATAATACTTACACCTCAATTAAAATTGAAAGTTTCTATATTATAAGATAAAGATCCAAATGATTTTTATTGAATAGCTTGCATATTACTATAGTTTCATACCAGATGAGAAATTATGACAATGAGTTTGTGGAAAAAGTGAAGTCCAAAGAGGTGGAATTCAAGGTCATAAAGAATATCACATTTGAATATGGATAGGAAGAAGAAGATACAGATGAGGTGATTTCATTCCTTTCCTCAAATATACAAAGAGGAAAAGGAAACTTTAAAGACCACTTGAATTCTTTTAATGTGGAAAGGTTGGACATCTTGCAAAAAATTTCCCCAAGAAGTTTCAAGAATATGATGAGGATGAATTTGAAATTCTCATGAATAAGTCTTTAGCCTATGTGAAAGGTAATAAAAAGTTTAAAAGAAATTTCCTCAAAAATAAGATTCTTCTTTCACAAGAAAATGACAATTGATAAGAAATTGAGGTTAAATAGACGGATAAATATAAATATAATAGATAAAATGCTATAGTATAAGTTTTTGGTTGCTTCTAGAAAAGGGAATAAAGTGATAATGATGAAGAAAGAGTCTAAGGAAGAGTTGATATGCAGGATGAATTAAAAGTTTCTCTTAAGGAGAGAGATATTTGGAGATCCAAAATGAAGAAATCCAATATAGTGGTTTGTGATTCCAAAATTTATATAAAATAGTAGGAAGAAGAGAATTATGAGATAAATGAATAAATTGAAAAACTTAAGTCTTCAATGTTAGATAACTCATAAAAGCCTATTGAGTACAAGCTCAAAATCGAAGAATATAAAAGAGAAATTGGTAGTTTGACAAACACTAGAAAATATCAAATCAAACATATCAAAGAACATGAAGAGGTAGTTATCAGTATACAAAGGAAATTTAAAGTTAAGGATAAGCTCTTGAATTTAGAAAACCAAGTTACAAAGGCAGTAGAAAATGGAAAAGTAGAGTTTGAAGTTCCAATGAAACAAAAAAAAAGGAATGTCATGAGAAGAAAATGATAGATCTGAATCATATAGCTAGTATGGGGCCTGATAAAAAATAGAAATTAGTAATGGATGATGTCATACCACAAGCACATTCTCAGAAATTTAATATTGATTTGGGTATAAATCATAACCATAAGATTCATAGAACCCAATGTAAAACTAGTAGTGTAGTTGTTACACATAGTAATGCACCCTGTATTAGATGTTATTATTGTAGAAATATGGGACACTGGAAAAATGTATGTTCCATATCCCAGAGGTACCAAAGGTAACAAGACCAATAGAGTTATCCATATAGAACTCAATATTCCAAGACATCATTTTATGGTCACTATTTCAGGCATGGAGGATTCAGACACATGGAAAGATATTTCTCATAAACACTGAAGAGAAATGTGTGGAAGTAGACTGAATGTGATCATAAGACGCATTTCAAAATATCATCAAATGAGATGAAAATGTAAAATTGATTTCTAGATTTACAAGATGAATCTGGTCCATCATACTCTTAAGAAGGTCAATATTATCAATCCATGTTCTGTATGAAGTCAAGAAACATAGATCAAAAAGAAAAGAGTTGATCAGACATTGGTTATAGAGATTTCCCTTAAAGAATCAGATCATTCTGGTGTATGGATCCTTGATAGTGTATGAACATCCCATATGACGGGTAATAAGGATCTTGTTACAGGCATAAAATATGACAAGGAAGGTGTTGTCAAATTTTTAAATAATGAAGGCCTAAAGATTACCAGCTAGGAAAGAGACAAATTTGGGGGGAAAGAAATGATACATGTTGATGTATTAGTTGTTGAAGGTCTCAGTCACAACTTTATTAGTGTGAGTCAACTATATATCTTGGGGAATTATATAATCTTTACTAAGAAGATGTGTATTTTCAAAGGAAGATATGGTGCAGTTTTTCTATAGAGAAAAGAATAAAGGTGAATCTATACCTTGTAATTGGAGAAGAAGATATGAGCCATTTATCTAGAGATGAAGAAAATAGGTTGTGGAATAAAAGACTTGTCCATATATGGCAACAATCCCAAGAATATCTTGTCAAATGTGATGAAAATTGAGATCACCCAAAGCTATCAAATGATCATACTCATATGTGTGATGCTTTTCGATAAGGGAAGATCGTCATAATGATATATAAGGAAAAAGAGAAAAAGTCAACCAGGGTGCTTTAAATGATGTATGTAGATTTTTATGGACCTATCTCACCAAGATCCATTGATAGTAATAGGTATTACATTCATTTCATTGATGACTTCAATGGGATGGAATGGGTATTTATAATTTCCCACAAGTTAGACATGTTTAGTTGTATAAAACAATATCAGAGGGAATCTGAAAGGATGATTGGATAGAAGACTATAAAATTTTGTACTGATAATGGTAAAAAATTCACAAACAGTCATATGGAAGATTATCTTGAGAAACATGGGATAAGGAATCAAGTTTTAGTAGTGAGAATACCTCATCAAAATAGAGTGGTTGAGAGGAGAAATATGATAATAAAAAAAATGACCAGAATAATTCTTATTGAAAAGGACCTACCATAGAAATTATGGAAGGAAGAAGTCTTCACATAGGTCTACATATCCAATAGGGATCTATTATGTCTGAAGGAAGAAATTTATTTATATTAGTTTTGGTATAGGAACAATCCAACATTGAAATACTTTTGAATCTTTATAAGTAAATGTTTTATTCTCAATAAGGAGAAACACATGAAATTTGAATCACAAGGAGATGAGTGGATATTTCTTGGATATTTAGGAAAAAATAAAAGTATATAAATGTTTTAAAAATAGGCTTGTAAAGTTAATTGAAATAAATAATGTCACTATAGTAGACAATGAATATAATCTTCAAAACAAAGTGACCAGTTGACTAATTAAAGTGACGGGGAGGTAGGCACCTTAAGGGGGAGTTAAAGTGGTATATATTGATTCATAAGAAGATATTGATGATGAACATAAGGAATTAAAATCTATATCTACATGAAATTTCAAGAGTCAAGTTTAAATTGATAGATACAACATCATTGGTGATCAAGTAGTGCCAGTTAAAACACAAATAATGAATTCATTACAATAGGAAACTTTCATATCTCAAGTAGAGCCTAAATGTTTTTGAGGAAGAAACTATAGATGATAACTAGGTTTAGGATGTGAATGAAGATATTGACCAAATAGAAAAGAATCATACATGGGAGATTTTTTCAAGACCAACAGATAATAATTTCATTAGTAACAATGGGTATTTCACAAAAAGATGAATGAAGATAGAACCGTGATTCAAAAAAACATGATTAGTGTGAAAATGGAACTCCCAAATAGAGGGTATTAATATTGATGAAACATTTTCACATATTGCAAGGATAGAGACAATAATATTATTCTTTGCCATAGTAGTGAAAAAATGGTTCAAAATTTTCCATGTGGATGTAATGTTTGCATTTCTAAATGGGATTCTAGAAGAAGAAGTTTATATTGAGAAGATATATGGATTTATCATTCATAGAGATAAGAACAAATCTTTTCAGTTGAGTAAGGCACTATATGGGCTAAAAGAGTGTCGAGAATATGTTATTCAAGACTTGATCAGTTTTTTAAGAAACTAAATTTTTAGTATGGTGGAGTTTATTACAGTATATATTTCAACAATGATAGTAATAAAAGGATGATGGTGTTGGTGTATGTCTATGACATAATCTTTAAAGGTTAGGATGAAGTATAGTGAAAACAGTTTAGATAATTCATGAAAAGTGAGTTCAAAATGTCAATGATTGGTGAACTGACATTTTTCCTTTATTTATAGGTGAAAAAATAAAGGAATTACACATTAATCTCTTAGTATAAATATTCCAAGGATGTTTTGAGAATATTGATAATGGATAATTCCAAGTACGTGACGACTATGGTTGCTACCCTAATGAAATTATCATGGGATGGAGAATGGAAACTAGTTAATTTCATAGAATATAGGCAGATCATTAGAATCATGTTATGATTAATAATGACATAACATAATATTGTTTTTACCACATGAAAATAATCACGGTATCAAAGTAATCACAAATAAATCCACTAACTTTAAGTAAAAAAATAATACTTCGGTATATCAAGAGGATATTGGATTTCAGTTTTTTGTATAATGAAAAATATTAGAAAGAATTATTGGGATATAAAGATGAAGATTGGTCCAGTTTAGCAGATGATAGAAAACCAACTTTAGGTGGTGCATTCTCTCTTAGTGGATTATGTATCTCTTAGAATAGAAAGAAGAAAGATTATATTTCATTGAGCACCAATGAATCTGAATATATTGTGGCTACTCAAGCTTTCATGTAGTTATTGTAGATGAAGCAGAATCTTGCTGATATGTGAGTTGAAGTGAAATCTATGATCTGAATCCATTATGATAATTCAAGTTCTATAAATCATAGAAAAAATCTATTCCATCACTCATTGAAGAATCTCATTGAAATGAAATATCATTTTATCAATGAGAAGGTGGAGAAAGGGCTTGTGATGTTGGATTATGTGCCTATAGAACTATAGGTTGTAGACAATCTGACAAAGGTCATACCCAAAGTGGCATTTGAGAGGCATTGATTGGATCTTGGAGTTCATTTGACTCCCCACACTTGAAAAAGTGTGGATGTGGGACCCCATATCCTTGATGTATGTTGTGTTTTTAAATAGATGTACTAATATGTGTTCTTTAACTGGTGGAAGACCACAAAGGACTGACCTTTAGGTTCATTGATAAATGGGGAAAATTTGTAGCTATAAAAGGGGGAGAAAATGTCTTAAATAATATAGGGGATAAAGTGATGGGGGGGTAGTGAAATAGGTGGAGTTTTAAATATGATGATGATAAAGATGATCAATCAAAGGTTATATATCACAATAGATAGGTTTCATGATGAAAGCAATTGAGTGGTTCTAGAATGAAGTGATTCATTGATGATATTTGCATACTACTCTTGTTTTTCATGTTGATCATGGATCATGTGGTATTAGACTATGTGTTGGGTAAAATCCATGATCACTATCTAAATCTCAATAATTGATTGTTGATAAAATATGGAAGAATACCAAATGTGGTATCAAAATGTGGAGACTTGTTAATAAACCCAAATGGGGAGATTGTTGGGAAAATCCCTCAATTTAACATTGTAGTGTTTTTGGTTTGATTATGTTTGTTGAAAAATTAGGTTTATATGGTAATTTATGGAGTTCCATTATGGTTGTTGACAGAGTTTGTTGAAAAAGATCCAAGACAAAAGAGTGGATGCTTTAGAGATGGTACATGAAATTGTATATACAAGGTGGTGTCCTTTCTTAGCGTTTTCCAAATTTTTGGAGACTAAAAGTTATAGGTTTGATAAATAATTGTGAAAGTTTTATTTCCATGAATGACTTGTAAAAATATGGAAAAGGCATGAGTTTTTCGAATATTGGAGTTTTGTAAAGGTAAGGGTCTTTGTAAAGTAATTTGATGTCATGAAGGTTGGGTTTCACAAAGGTGTGGAGCATCATGAATGCGCAAAGGGATGATGGTGGATCTCCATGACTATGATAAGTATAGAATTGTGAATACATGAAGGGATAATGGTGAATCTCTATGAATATGATAAGTGGAGCATCATGAATGGGTTAAGGGTTAATAGTGAATCTTTATAACTACAAGAATCTTCGCAAATAAGTAAATTCCCCTAGAGATTTGAGAAATAGGTAACTTCATGAACAAAATTAGATAGCTTCTCAAAAAGTTGATGGTGTGGATGGAAGCTTCTAGAATGGGAGGTAATGCCTATAAATAGCCCTATACCCCCATCAGAAAATTAGATCAAGACATAACAAAGGTTCTAAGGATTTGAATTTGTGAAGGTTATTCACGAAGGTTGTTCTTCTAAAATAGATCATGAAGAAAGGAATTTTTAAGGCTATGAAATCTAACTTAAAGTTGTAATAGTATTTAAATTATTAAATTTCACAAAGGAAATAAAAATACAACTGAAATTTGTCAGCTTTGAGAATTCTATGTGAGATTCTCGAAAGATTTTGAACTTCTCAAAAGGAAGTTTCTTCATGAAGGCTGGTTTAGCTTCACAAAATTTGTCAGGTTTGTGAAGGAAGTATATTATTATGAAGAATTGGGAAGTTTCTTGAAGAATTTTTGAGGTTTTTGAAGGCAGTGGGAATCATGAAAGTGTTCAGAAGGGATTTCCTAGTAAATATGTGGTTATGTTATATTCATCAAGTGGATGAAATTATAACTTCAATAGATTATATACCTACAATTGATGATGCATTCATTATTGATAATGAAGGGACCTATATGTCCATAAACTATGTATGAATCCTTTTTAGAACAATGAGAAAAGGAAGAGAAATAAGGTAATCCTTTCTACTGATAGTGATCCATAGAAGGATGATTAAGGGAGTGATGTTTGGGAAGAATAGAGCTATCCCTAAACATTGTAAAGGCAGTGAGTCTGGGCATAGAAGTGATCTAGCCCAAAACCTATTTTGGTAGTGAGCCTTAATGAATTTAGTACACCAGAACATTATTTTTTATGCTCCTTGGATGTAGCCTAGTGAGGGTGAACCAATTAAAATCATAGTGCCTCATGTATGATTTCATTTATGTTCATACATTGCTATGGGAGAGGGAGAAAAGAGTTTTTTTAATGATGAAACGAGATCTAAAGGGGAATTTTTTAAATTTTTCATACCCTGATTCACCCCCCCCCCCCCCCTTAGGGTATTCAACCTAGTTGGGCTAACTATTTTAAATGATTAATTTAATTTAATTTTTTTTGGTAAAAATATGTTTTTGAAATATAGGTTGGAAATATAGAAAAGGGTTGAAGTTACCACATGAAGAAGCACCCATGGTCATTATACCAACCACATGTGAACTAATCATACTTGAAAATTTGACATAACCCCCTAAGAAGTAACCACAAATATAAACTCATACCTATTGTGCTCTAAAAATCAGAAAAGGAATAAACTTACTATTCCCCTACTAGTCAGTTAAATGACTGCAAGAATCCCCCTCCTTAAACTACCTTCACGGTCACTTCACAAGTGACCAAACCCCCCCCCCACCCCCCTCTTTATGGTCACATCCCATGTGACCACACTCTCATAACTAATTGACCATGAGCCTCCTCTATGGTTGACCATGAAACCTATAATAAGAATTGAATTTTCTTGGATTGGTAGTCTGACATATAACCCACCACTGAAAACTAAACAAGATGTATTTGAGATACCATAGGCTCAATCAATGGACACCAAGAAACTAATGAGGGGTATCGAACATGTATCAGTGAAGAAATGTTGAGGTTGGATAAATATTAAGTCAAGGTCGAGGCACATCCGAGCTAAGTGAGTCGGTCCATTAAGTTTTGTATTACCATTATACCCTATTGATGTTAAGAAAGAAGGAAAACTTCCAAATATAAAACTAAGATGAGTTACATTGATAGAAATTAAATCTATAAAGAAGTCTTTAAACCAGATAAACCATCACAAATTAACTTGATCCACGCCACTAGTTGAATTTCAAATCGAAGCAGCAAATGACTATGAATCTGAGCTGAGAATTGAGGAATTAAAATCCACCCAATCATACAAATACCAGATGAGATTTACCAATAATGGAACATGATTACATTAGGATGGAACTGAGTTAAAGAGTCCAAGTCATCTTAGTTGTTCAAAGAAAAAGCCTTAATCCACTGTAGACCCGATGGAGATGAAGAAAATGATTTTTTATTGTGTGTTTTCCCCTATGTAGGTGAAATTTAAGGAAAAGGGGACTATAACCTTCCCCATCCACTAGTTATAAGCTTTAGGAATCATGCATGATAACTTTATGAAAAAATGACTCATGGATTTTCATACCATGCTAACATAGTCCAAGCCTAGGATAGTCCCGTCTCTAACTCTAAGAAATAGCATCACACACAATCCAATATTTTGGTTTAAGATCACTTCAATCCAGTTCAGTCCACATTCTAATGCATGTTAGTCCCAACTATAGTACAACTTAGGCCCAAAATTTTAAAGGTTTCTCCACTCAAACCACCATCAAATAAGGCCCCAAGTATACCCACCAATTTTTGAAGTATGTGATCCT
This sequence comes from Viscum album, assembly GCA_963277665.1. Classification (NCBI taxonomy): domain Eukaryota; kingdom Viridiplantae; phylum Streptophyta; class Magnoliopsida; order Santalales; family Viscaceae; genus Viscum; species Viscum album. The sequence goes on from OY728138.1 coordinate 2,139,126,260, forward strand.
AAGAAAAACAATTCCACTTTCCAACACACGCATCATTAAAATCATTCCTCATGTGACATATTGAATGAATCATCTTCCACTACTCTATAACATAGAAAATCACATCTATTGAGGAATATTCCTGAAGATGTATGGACTTAAGCATCATAAGAAATTTCTCTCAACTGAATCAATCAAAACCCTCAACTGTGACACTTGGAACTCAACTAGCTAAAGTAAGAGATTTACTCGATACTAAATGTAAGGGGGGAGGAATAATTTCTATATAAATATTTCATATCCCCTCATATTATAAGGATTTATAAATTTTCCTTTATCTTGGTTTTAATTATATTAGGATTTCTTTTATTTATGTATTTTAATACAATTCAGGTTATGTAGTTCATCAGTTCAACTATATTGTACTCTTCTCCCTATTTTCTTTGTATTTATCACTCATATGATGTCCCAGTGATCCCAAACTCTATGATAATGTATAGATAACCCCCTATTGGGTGGTCCAAGGAGAATCATAGTGGTTCACTTGAATTTATGTGTTTCATTTCCTCACTCTATTTTCATTGATTCTATTTTAGCAGTGAAGATGGTCTGCATGGGATCTAATCATTTCTCTATATTCCATTAACACTACTACACTCCACTACTTTTTACAATTTAATGTATCCCTCAATTTAGATCACACTTCATACTAGTGGATTCATGTTATTTAAATAGGATAATGGTATGTGATTGTTTTTGGGTGAGTGAGTAATTCCATTTTCCCAATTGAGGTGTGTTTCTTTTAATTCAACAAGGAGAATAATGGTATTATTAGTCTGATCAAGGATTCTTGAGTAGATTATTGATTCATATCAAATAAAAATAGTGTAGGGTGTATGGATGATTGATATTGAGTTTGTGAATTGTGTTAGTAAATTTAATTTAAATGTAAGTGACAATCCAATCCACTAGAATTCACTCTAGGACCTGTTCTATTTCTTCCTGAACTTTTTTTCATTTTTTTTATGTTTATTTTATTTCCAATGAATTTAATTTCAAAACCAAACAAACAATACATCTTCTGACATCTTTATTTAAAAACATTGAAAAAAATAAATATTAATAATTGATTTGGAATAGTGAAGAACCGACTCACACACCCTCCTTAGTAAATGAATTTTTCTATCCCAATTCTACATTCCAAGTTTTAATAAAATAAATTTATTTTTTATGGCATCCTATGAAATCCATGAAATCAACTTTGCATATTTTTTGGGGATTAGGGTTGAGTGTTCACTATCTTAACACAATTGTAATTAGTTTTTTATTTTTCCTTAAATTTATTTTTGTTTTTTACTTTATTTTCCCTTTCAATCAGGGATAAAAACCATAGTAAGACCATTATTTAATGGATCCTCACATATATGCCCATTTTGCATTCCCACATGTGACATGGGAGGAGAAACAACCACAAAAACCAATTCATAGACATTTTAGTTGGTTAGAAAAGAAGAATAAATCATTGGGAGTGAGATACAAGAATTTATGGACAAACTAGTTCATATCAGAAAATATTTCCCAATTTAGGGAGAAAAGGAAGATAAAATACCCAGTATAGAAGAACTGAAGAACCAACTTTATGAACTCAAATCCACTTTCCAGTATCCTTTGGAACAATAAAGAGAAGAATACTATCTGGGGGTAAATAAATATGAACATGAATTGAAATTTTTAATTACATGACAACCAATGTGGAGACGGAACTTAAAGATCTATAAGAAAAGGAAAACATACACTTTTTCACCACTAAACTCATCTGCCCAGTGTCTCTTCACTTTGAAGATGAATTTTAATTTGAAATTATTGAGAAGGACTCATTTAATTTGAACTTTTACATTAAAAATTTTATTTGTGATGCTCCAAACATGCACTTATAGATTCAATACTAAAATGGTGTGTATTTTTTTAATAAAAGACATTTGAAAAATACACAAAAAATTTTACATACCAAGACCTTTTCTGATCTAGGTTTTGGAGAATTATAATAATACATTATATTTTATTCAAGTTGTACAAAAATTTATACAATTGTCTTCATGTGCACTACCTCCTTATATGAAACAAACACCAATTGAAATTCTACTAAACTTATGAAAATAATTTAAAACATAGGTTGATCATTAAATTTCCTAGAAATGGGTTTTAAAACCATTTGAAAATAATTTCCTTTGAAAACTATATATCTCAATTGGAAACATTTTATCAAATAAAACATTTGATAAAATAAATATTGGGTTATCAAAACATTGAAACATTTTCTAAAAACATCCTTGGTAAGTACATATTATTTTTAAAACCATTTACTTTCTAAAATAATAACCTATTGAAACACTTCTTTGGATTTCTCCATCTTGGAAATAATAACTTGTATGGATTATTTATAATACTTAGTAGACCATAAGAAAAACCATGTGGTCACTTAGCCATATCACATATAGTATAGTGTCTCCTTGTGTTTATGGGTTTACTTCTCATACCATATCATATCATTTGATACTCTCATGTCATAATTTAACCAAACAATTATAATGGTTCTTCCTTTCTCACTCATAATTTGAAAATATTCAATTTCATACTTAAATTATTTTTATAAAAGAAAATAATTTATATACCTCTTTTCATGGAAAAATAACATTTTTAAGATAATCTAAAAGAATTTAGAGAAATCCATTATTTCAAATAATTTCTTATATTTAAATTACATAAGAATAATTACATTAAAACAAATTCTTAAAATAAAAATGCATAAAATGTCAATAATATCAATAGATAATGGCCATATCTAAATTATGAATGACATTCATGGATGTTTAAGTGAATTTTTCACATAAAATGAAAACTTTTATTTATAACTATTGTAAATAGAAACCACACATAAAATGATAACTTATATCTATATTAAATAATAACTATAACATTGAAATTTTAACAAAATCAAATACCCCATTAAATTTTTTAAGTTAAAGAATAAAAAAACATGGTTTTGTTATTATTTTACATTATAGATAAAAAATTTCTTTTAAAGTATTATTACTAATATAATACCATAGAAATATTTTATAAAAATAATTCCCTTACAAGGGTATAAGAGAAATAATAGTATAATTATATATAAATATTTAAAAAAATTAAAAAACATCTACATCCCTTAACTTAGGTGAACCAAATTCTGATGTCTACTGGACTCATGAAAAGATAAAGAGTCTTGGGAGGGGTGATTCAGGTCTTTCAAGTGATCGGAATGAGGTTTTTATATAAAAATTTCATTGTGTATATATTATTCACATTAACTATTTTGGGTGATGAATTTGCAGTGTGACACTACACATTTCCATTTTAACAAAAGCATCCAAGGGTTTGTATTATTTGGCCAAATGTCTAAATTATCTTATTTGATATTAAATAATATATATATATATATATTATCGTTTTCCTTTGTTGATGTAATCATGGAAAATAGTAGGATCCGAAATATTGACATATAGAATGAGACAGAGGTGTTTTTTGTGTAAATTATAAAGAAATCGGCATGATAGAGTTATATATATATATATATTATACCTAGATTACCGTGGAAGCCAATCGAGGATAATAAAAATTGATATATGTTCTCTTGGTCTAGAGTTTGGTTTAGACTTTATTAATTATTTATGTCATTTTTAGGAGACTCGAAGTTGAGATGGGCCACAGGTTAAAGACGAATGCAACAATGAAGAAGTGTAACACATAAACATTGAGGGTTTTTTGGTTCATGGATCCTGAGAAGAAGAACAAACAAATAATACAATCTGAAAATGAGAAAATGAATTAGATCTACTCAAAGTTGAATGCACGGTTGAGATTAAATCCAATGTTTTTAAAACCCATCCCACATTGAATCCTTCGATGTTCTAGAGATGGTTTATATTAAAATTCATGGATGATGCTACTTGAAAATTCAAGAACACATAGAAATAAGCCTTAAACATGGGCTCCATAGGCTATTGGCCCACACTATGTGCCCATTTAGCGGGCTCTATACAGGGTTTCATGCCTAACCTTGGTGGGAATTATGCCCAAGCCTATTGGATTCCACAGTGCTCTTCACCCTAGTATCCCCACTCACTAAAGTCTTGGCTAGTGTCCACCTAAGCAGTGGTTGAATGACTGCCTTAAGTGGTGGGTGAGTACAAATATTTTTTTATTAAGAGTAAAATTTTCTATAAAAAGACAGAGTAAAAAAATTATCAAAGTAACATTGTTTTACTTATTATTATTTATTTTTAAACATCTTTATTAGGTTACTTACACAATTATAAATTTTAGTTTTTATTACAAATATAATGATTATTATTTGAAACTATATTCTAAATTTATTACATTTTCTAATTCTAAAAGCTATATTAAAAAAAAAATTAAAAAATTACTTATTATTAAAATATTTTCATTAAGTGATAGCATTTTAAATATTGTTATTCTAATTTGAAACTATCTTTTTTAATTCATTTTAAATTTCTTTTTAAGTCGCTTAACAGCTAGCATGACCCCAAAAATTATATATCCAATGGTCAAAATAAATATTCTTATAAATACTTATGTCTTAAGGTGTTTGAAAAAAATAAAAATTCCTCAAATTTCATTTCTTGATTCTATAATGGTACTCTACTTCCCTATTATTCTATGTATTTTTTATTCTTTTAGCTACCACTTTTCTAGTTATGGTGGATTCAAAGGAAGTGGGTTATACATTCAACATTCTTATGTTAATCAGTGGTGCTTCAGTTGTATTGTTAGCGCTTATAGTGACCTTGCTGAATTAGTTGTGGTTTCAAGTTTTGTAAAAATGTAACGAAGTCAGTGATTTATTAATAAAAAAGATATTACTTGTTTTTTTCTTAAGTTTTGAATTATTTTTTATTGATATTATTTTTTGTAAACACAAAATACATTATAGATCTGGGATGTTATATTCTTCCCCTTATTTGAATTACGCCATATCAATTCGTTTATACACACACCCTGCATCTTCTATTGAACTTCAACCTTGGTTTTCCTACACAAATAACATTATTATTATTACTAATTATTAAAATTGAATTGTAAAAATTAATCCATACCATCACTATAATTTCCAATGTTGTTGATTCTCACAAAAAGGTTGGTTTTAACTAATCAAACTAACTCTCAAAGCAGTTTCAAGTTATTCAAATTAATTTTCCCATACACAACTTGACTAATTTGAGTCAAACTCATGTAAAAATCTATAATATATTGATATAGAGGTATTATGGGTATAAATTTTAGATACATCTAAGTGGGATTTATTACTATATAAAAATTTAACTAACTCATCTTCTAATATTTCAATGTCTTTGAATATTCCATATCTATAAAAATACAAATCTTGAAACATTTAGGCTTCATGGAGGTCACTCTATCTTGTAGATTTCAGAAGGTCCGCTAAACCTCAAACTGATCGGATAGGGTAAAACATTTGAAAATAGCCTCGTCATATTTTCCTTATTGTGCATAGGATAGAAGTTGTGTATACATGATTAAATAATAGACAAAACCTGATCCTCGAAAGAATCAAAGAATATCAAGTGTATTGGATATCTTGTAAATATGTTTACAAGAGAGTAAAAGGTTTGAAAAGGGATAAAAATCATCTGAACAATATTTTAGAGTTATCTTTTCAAGTAATTCATCTGGAAGGGGCAAAAAAGTTATTTTTGTTCTTCTTCCTTCCATATGAAAATGTCAACAAAAAATAATTTTACCGATGAGACATACTTAAATTGTTAATTTATCCTAGTTTTTCAAAATTATCTAGATCGTCACTCTGATACTAACTATGAGGCCCTGAAACAGCACTTCCATATTGAGCACTAAAATGTTGTGTATTTTTTTTAATAAAAGACAACTGAAAATATACATAAAATTTTACATAGTAGGACATTTTTTGGTTTAGTTTTTGGAGAATTAGACAAATAAATTACATTTTATTCAAGTTGTACAAAAATATATACAATTTTTTCACATTCAATACCTCTTATATAAAATAAACACCAATTGAAATTATAATAATCTAGTGAAAATAATTTAAAACATAGAGTGGGCATTGAATTTCCCAATAAGGGGTTTTAAAACCATTTGAAAATAATTGGCTTCAAAAACTATATATCTCACTTGGAAACTTTTTATAAAATAAAACATTCAATAAAATAAATATTGGGTTTTTAAAACATTAATAAAAATTTAAAAAAATCATTAACAAGTACATATTAATTTGAAAACTATTTACTTTCTAAAATAATAACCTTTTGAAATACTTCTTTATATTTCTTTTTCTTGAAAATAATAACTTTTATGGATTATCATGGGTCTACTCCTCATACCATATCATATCATTTGATACTCTAGAGCCATAATTTAAGAAAACATTTTTAATGGTCCTGCCTTTCTCATTTATAACCTGAAAACATTTCAAATTCATACTTAAATTATTTCCATAAAAGAAAATAATTTATTTACCTCTTTACATAGTAAAAATAAAATTTTTAAGATAATCTAAAATAAATACTAGAAATCCATTCTTTCAAATAATTTATTATATTTAAATGACATAAACATAATTACATTGAAATAAATGCTTAAACTAAAAATGCATGAAATTTCAATAATATCTATAAATTATGGACATATCTAAATTATGAATGATATTCATGGATGTGAAAATAAATTTTTCATATAAAATTAACTTTTACTTAGAAATATTGTAAATAGAAACCACACATAAAATGACAACTTCTATCTACATAAAATAATAACTTTAGCATTGAAATTTTGACAAAATCAAATACCCCTTTAAATTTTTTAAGTTAAACAATAAAAAACATGGTTTTATTATTGCTTTACATTATAGATCAAACTAGAATTTTAAAATATAATTACTAATATAATACCATCAAAATATTTTATTTAACTAATTCTCTTACAAGGGTATAAGAGAAATCACAGTATAATTATATATACATATATAAAAATTTATAAAAACAACTTCATCCCTTACCTTAGGTGAACCAAAGCCTACTATTTGTTGGAATCAAGAAAAGATAATGAGTCTTGGGAGGGGTGATCTGGGTCTTTTTGGTGAGCATAATGAGGGTTTTATATAGAAATTTCATTATATATATTTTATTCACATTCACTATTTTGGGTGATGAATTTTCAGTGTGACACTACATGTTTCATTTTTTGACAAAAGAATCTAAGGGTTTGTATTACTTGGCCAAATGTATAGATTATATTATTTGAAATTAAATATAATATATATATATATATATTATTGTCGTTTTCCTTCGTTGTTGTAAGCATGGAAAACAATATGAATCGAAATCTTGACATATAGAATGAGAAATAGGTGTCTATTTGTGTAGATTATAAAGAAATCAATGTGATATATATATATATATATATATTATACATAGCTTTTTGTGGATCTGGGAGAGAATAATAAAAATTGATATATATTCTCTTGGTCAAGAGTTCGGTTTACACTTTATAAATTATTTATACCATTTTTAGGATACTCGAAGTCAATTTGGTCCATGGGTTGATGACGACTGCAACGACGAATAAGTGAAACACATTGACATTGAGGGTTTGTCGGTTCGTGGATAAAAGGAAGAAGAACCGTCGAAGAAGACTATTCAAAGATTATTGAATGGCTCAAATCAACTCGAACTCAAACGGCTGAGATTAAATCCAGTGTTTTTAAAACTAGTCCCACATCAAATCATTCAATGTTATGGCGACAGTTTATATTAAAATTCATGACTGATGCTACCCAAAAGCACAAGCACACACATAAATGAGCCTTACAAACAAGCTCTGGGGACTATTATCTCACACTATGCTCCCATTAAGTGGGCCCTATACAAGGGTATGCGCCTGACCCTGGTGGGCACTATGCCTGAGCCTGCTGGATTACATGGTGCTATGCACCCTAGTACCTCCATTCATCGAAGGCTTGGATAGTTCCCACCTGAGCATTGGTTTCATGGCTACCTTTGGTGGTGGGTGAGTATAAATATTTTTTTTAAATTAAACTTTTCTATTCAAAGACAAAGTAAAAAAAAGTAATTATCTAAGTAACATTGTTTTACTTATTATTATTTATTTTTAATCATTTTCATTAGATTACTTACACAATTCTAAACATTATTTTATATTGCAATTATTATTATTATTATTTGAAACTATCTTTTAAATTTATTACACTTTCTAATTCTCAAAGCTATATTATAAAATTTTAAAACTCACTTATTATTAAAAAATCATTAAGTGATATCATTTTAAATATTATTATTCTGATTTGGAACTATCATTTTAAATTTATTTTTTAGTCACCTAATGGCAACTAAGACCCCAATAGTTATATTTACAATGGTATAAATAAAGAGTCTTATAAATACCTATGTCTAAAGGTATTCAGAAAACATCAAAATTCCTCAAAGTTCATTTCTTTCTTCCATAATGGTGCTCTACTTCCCTCTTTTTCTTAGTATTTTTTCTATTCTTCTAGATACCAATTTTCTAATTATGGAATATTCAAATGATGTGGGTTACACATTTATAATTCTTGTGTTAATCGGTGGTGCTCTGCTGGTGGTTCTAGTGCTTATAGTGAGCTTACTTAATTAGTTGTGGTTTCTAGTTTTTTAAAAATATAACAAAGTCAGTGCTTTATTAATAAAAAAACATTCCTTGTTTTTTTTAATTTTTTAATTCTTCTGTATTTTAAGTATTTATTAAAAAAAATACATCATCGATCCAAGATATTGAAGGTTCCAGGCAGAGTGAAAGCGTGGTTGGGCTGGCACCCAACATTGATTTTTACCATGATCAATGATTACTTTGGGATCAATACGATGATGAACGTTAGTCTCCATGGAATAGAATCAAAGATTTAGATAAATAAGGAAGAGGATCAAAACATTTAGAGCGGATCTTTCACATCATGTTTATAATTAATTTCATTAATTTCATAAAGAAAATAATACCTGGATCTTCGTTATTTTCTTCATTGATGGTGTTGATCATCCGAAATGACCCTTTCGAATTATCTTATTGCACTTGCAAGGATCCAAACTAGAATCCCTCTAGCAGTGATCCACATGTACTCCGATGGGCTCCGATCGACACTGCTCGCTCTCCGGGTGCTAGCGCGGCGAAGCGAGTGTCTTGTGTTGGTCGTTCTTTATTGCTTGTTCTTTAGCCTAGAAGAACGTCTCTTGTTCTTAAGAGGGGTGGGAAGAGGATTCAAGAGAGAAATTATTTAGCTCAACAATTCTCAATTCACTGGGTGTGTGGTTCGGTACATGGCACAATAGACGTACATGTCTATTTATTAACATGGGGCTTTAGTTATAATAATTAAATACATAAAAGTAGTTAAATATATTTATAATCTTAGAAAAAACCCATGATTTTAATAATAATACCGCTTCATTATTTATGGTGTGCCAACTTACACAAAATGGAATAAATAAAATTCCACATCACAAAATAATAGCAGCGTTATTATTATTTTAATTTGTGCAAACTAGTTAAATAATAATTCACCATCTTGCAAATAATTAATTTACTATCGGACCAGCCTTGGTCTGCTCGAACTCCACTTCCATTTATTGAACACCTGAATAAATAAATTATTCTCTTAAATAAATATTACATTTAAAAACTAGTAAATAAATATTTATTAAATGTTCAATAAAATAAATAAATATATTTTACCCACAATCTGGTGAATAAGTATTTATTTAATTTATGCAATCATTTTAACCAGAATAGAATTATTCCATTGTCTTGAGAATAATATTTATTATTTAAATTCAAATAGAATTTAACCGAGACCACCAGAAACACTTAGTGTGTGACCCTCTAGGATTCTTTCTCATTGGCATTAGGTGGGCTTACCTAAAGTCCAAGAGTACTATCTAGCAATGGGTCAAGGCACCCAAGAGAAAGAACTTAAAGTCGCAACAACAACATCTACATATGAACGCTCACTGTGTAATATAATCCCTTTTTCTCAATATCTCATCAAGTAGGTTTCATGATAGTGTCAGCAACTTTTATTCTTGATACATTGTTATTTGACTACCTGAAATAAACTCGTCGTTACACCATGGTCATGGAATTTCATGCGACTGTTCTATTTCAATCAAAGGACCGAGATATAAACTTCCATAAATGGAAGGTACAAATCCTTCCTTGACTTATCCATTAATGACATTCCACTCGTGATACACCCAACGTACCCTACTTCCCGCCAACTATCTGCGTGACGGTTTTTGTCAGTAAATCAAAGTGCTCGAGTTGTGACACGTATTAATGATAATCTTAAATTCTAAGGATCATTACACACACTCGCAAATAGAAATATCTGATGACACCAAAACACGCAGAATTCCTACTGGCGGGTTTATTCTCATAATCTCCTATCATGGAGATTACCAAGTGCGAACGTCATGAGAGGAAGTCTCATCTGCTTACGAGTACTCACACCTGATGGTCTGCATGCTATGTGTCCCATCATAGTATGTCATCCAACCATAGAACAATATTTAAGAATAATGTTATAGCATTTCAAGGTTCTCATCGTAGCGGGGAACCTCCATGGACTTATCAATGCAACAAATACTCTAGGACATTATTACATCATAGTCATGAAGAACAATGAACAATATGTAAAAATATATTTAATATTTAAATACCTTAAATATCCATGTAATCAAAGTATAACCAGTTGGTTCTAGGACACCAACTCTTACAAACTCCCACTTGGACTAGAGCCAACTACCTACGACTTTCAGTCCACTAGACCTCACATAGTGATCATGTTTCTGCTGAGTCAAGGATTTAGTCAAGGGGTCCACCATGTTGTCTTCCATGGAAATACATTTCACTTCAACTTCACCTCTATGAGAAAATCCCTCAAGAGATGATACTTCTGAAGTAAGTGTTTCGTCCGCTGATGTGACCTTGGCTCTTTTGTGAGATCCACCGCTGCAGTGTTATCACAGTACAGTGTGATGGGATATTTACTACTAGGTATCACATCCAAATCCTGGATGAAACTTCACATCCAAACTGATTCTTTAGCTGCCTCAGAAGCTGTGATATACTCGGACTCTGTTATAGAATCTACGACCACACTCTTCTTTGAGCTCTTCCAGCTCACTACACCTCTATTCAAAGTGAAAATGTATCCCATTTGCGACTTCATGTCATCTTGATCAGTCTAGAAACTAGCATCTGCATATCCTCTGATGACTAGTTCCTCATCTCCTCCATAAACTAGGAACATGTCCTTAGTACGCCTCAGATACTTTAGAATAGTCTTGACTGCCATCCAATGGCGGTCACCTGGGTCAGCTTGATATCTGCCTACCGCACTCAATGCGTTGATGACATCATCCTAGTACATAGCATAGAATACATGACTAACCAAATCACTGATGCGTATGGTGTCCTTTCCATTGTCTTTATTTCCTCATGTGTCTGAGGACCCATTTTCTTGGAATGATGAATGCCATTTGATGCTGGAAACAATCCCCTATTGGATTGTTCCATACTGAATCTCTTCAGTATATTATCAATGTATGTACTTTGACTTAGGCCCAAATATCTCTTGGATCTATCACGATGGATCTTGATCCCAAGAATATATGCTGCCTCACCCAAGTCCTTCATGGAGAAGCATTGATTCAACCATGCCTTAAGAGACTGTAAGACTAGTATCTTTTTTCCAATAAGTTATATTTCATCAACATATACTATTAAGAAAATGAATGCACTCCCACTAAACCGTTTGTAGACACAAGGCTCACATTCGTTCTTGATAAAATCAAATATTGTTATAACTTTATCAAAACAAATGTTCCATGACCTAGATGCTTGCTTTAATCCATAAATGGATTTCTACAACTTGCATACCTTATTGGCATCCTTTGGAGTCATAAACCCTTCAGGTTGTGTCATGTAGACATCTTTATAAAGGTTCCCATTAAGTAAGGTTATTTTTTCATCCATTTTCCAAATATCATAGTCATGGTAAGCGGCAATGGTTAATAGAATTCTGATGGATTTCAGCATTGCAACTGGTGAAAAGGTTCTGTCGTAGTCAATGCCTTGACGCTATTTGAACCCTTTTGAAACCATTCATTCCTTATAGGTAATGACTTGTCCTTCCATGTCCAATTTCTTCTTGAATACCCATTTGAAACCAATAGGATTTACATCAACTGGGGGATCTGTCAAAATCTAGACTTGGTTTTGGTACATGGAATCCATTTCAGAATCCATGGCTTCTTGCCACTTGGAAACATATGTGCCACTTACTTATTCATTTTATGTTAGAGGATCATTATTATCAACTAATAATGAATCACCATCCTCGATAATTAGAAAACCATACTGTTCTAGTTCTCAAAAATCCCTTGTACTCCTACGCAGCTCTTGTGTGTCTGGAACAGTTCTTTCTTCCACAGGGCTTTGTGGAATCTTTTCCTATACCAACTCTAGTTTACCTTGAGCCTCAACTTCATCGAAGTCTATCTTGCTCTCACTATCTCTTTTGGAGATGTTCTCCCTCTCAAGGAATATGGTGTGTCTTTCCACTATAACCTTTTTTTCTGAGGTATTTTATAGGTAATATCCTCTTGTTTCCTTAGAGTATCCTATAAAGGTACACTTTGTGCCTCAGGGTGCAAGTTTGTTACCTGAAGAGGCCTTAACAAATGCATCGCTTCCCCACACATGTAAATTCAATAATATGGCTTTCTTTCCACTCTAGAACTCATATGGAATACCATTTATCAATTTAGTTGGTACTTGGTTTAGTATGTGTGCCGCTGTTTGTAATGCATATCCCCAAAAGAATAATGAAACACTTGCATGACTCATCATTGATCTCACCATGTCCAACAGAGTGTGGTTACTCATTTCGCTCACACCATTCCACTGGGGCGTGTATAGAGGAGTGAGTTGGGATAGGATCCCAAACTCCCATAAGTAATCAATGATGTATTTATTAAGATATTCTCCACCTCAGTCTGAGCGAAGTTTCTTAATCTTCTTACCAAGCTGGTTCTCAACTTCATTCTTGTATTAATTAAACTTATCAAAAGAATCTGACTTATTCCTCATTAAGTATATATATCCATATCTACTAAAATCATCAATAAAAGTTATGAAGTATGAGTACCCTCCCCTTGCTTCAACTAGAAATGGTCCACACACATCGGTATGAACCAATTCAAGAAGTTCTTTAACCCTTTCACATATCCCGCTAAATGGGGATTTGGTCATTTTTCCTTGTAAACATGCATGACATACGCCAAGTGGTTTTAGTTCAAAAGAATCTAAATATCCATCTTGATGTAACTTTGTCAATAATTTCTCATTTACATGACCTAGTCGGTGTTTCCAAATTTGGGTGTGGTATGAGTCATGTGAAGTATCTTTGTTATCGATTTCCATTACTTGGTTTGTGTAATCCAACATGTAAAGACTGTTGTATAAATGTTCCCTACCAAAACAAATGCTATATTTGTAAAATAAGCAACATTCATTTCCAAACATGAAAAATATCCATATGTATCTCATTTGGATACAGAAATAATGTTTTTAGTAACATACGACACATAATAAAAACCCTTTAACACAATGATCATCCCAATTTTCAACGTGAGGTGGTAGTCCCTGACAGCTACAGCAGCAAGTCTGGCCCCGTTGGCTGCTTGTATATCTACCTCCCCTCGGTTAATCTTCCTGAATCTACTTGGTTCCTATATTTGGATACATATGTGATCACCAAAAGCTGTATGTAATACCCAATTTGTAGAAACAGATAGATTTCATTCGATAACACACACCTGAAGCTTCCCCTTGCTTCTTAGGTTGGGTGCAGTTCTTCTTCCAGTGGCCCTTCTTTCCACATGTGAAACAAATAGCCTCTTGTTCCCTTGCCTCCCCTTTGATCTTCCTTTTCTTGGAAGGACGTGAAGAAGCTTTAGGCTTAAATCTCTTCACCTTCCCTTTCCTCTTATTCACCATAAGGACAGAAGGATTTCCACACTTCATATCTTTTTCCACTTTGAGAATGATGATAAAAAATATTAGATAGAGACTTCTCAATGTTGTTCATATTAAAATTGAAAACAAAGTTATAGAATCTCTGAGGGAGTGATGAAAGAATGAGATCGATGCCCTGTTTTTTAGGGAGTTTAAACCCTAGAACCTTCAGGCGCTCAACGTAGCCAATGTGCTTGACTACATGAGGCCCAGCTGGGGAACCTTCTCAAAGCTTACTCTGAAGGAGTTCCTTAGAGATCTCAAACCTTTCCTGTATTACTCTCTCTTGGTAAAGACTATGGAGGTGCTCGAGCATGCTATAAGCATCCATGTTTTCATGAGACTTCATGAGCTCACTAGACATTGATGATAGCATTAAACATTGAACCCGACTGTGTCATTCATATGTTTCTCATAGACCAGTAAATCATCATCACTCGCCTCTTTGGTAGGCGGATCAGGTAATGATGACTCCAACATGTAAGACTTCCGTTCATGGTGTAAGATAACCCAAAGGCATCTAAACCATTCCTGAAAGTTACTACCGATAAGGATGTTGTCTTTATCTAGAATTGATCACAGGGTTAGTGTGGTTGACAAGCTTGTCATTTTTTATTCTACAATTAAAAGAGCAGATCATTAGTACTTTCTTGATTAAATTTTATGAGAAATAATAAATTTTATTAAGTCTCCCACTATTTTATCAAGTCCCAATGACCCTCACCATTGAACTTGAAATTTATAGTTTCCATGACATTCTAGTGGCAAAGATCCATATTCCCCTTCGCATAACCCCAACAAGGGTTGGTCAAGATATTATAAAGTATTTAGGTAGGTAGGTCTTTGCCAACTGCGGGCTTGCAGCTCCTTGATCTGTTGAGTGGACTCCCCAATCCTGAAATCATGACTTTGGATTTCCTCAACTCTTGCCTCCAATATTACACCAAGTCTAACAAGGGATACTCCTCTTGATGTAATATGCTTAAGTCAACCTAAAACCTTTCATAAGGGATTCCTGTATAAAAGTAAGTGTCCCAAAAAGGGTTGGTCAAACACATAGTTTTATTGAGTTTTTTCCTTAATCAAGTAACGTAAGGCTTCGTCTGACGTAATATTTTATTTAAGGGATTTTTATCTCTTATGCGTGAGTTTCTTATTATCATTATCACATTCTTGTTAATATTAAGTGGAACTTACTTAAGTGATTAACCATGTCTTGATAATATTTACGCATAATTCTGGTTTATTTTAGTTCCATCTTGCATGCTTGTTTAATTCATTAATTATATGATCGTGACAGCACATCCATAATGATAAACCATGAAACAGACAGAAATAAAATAAAGTAAAGGGCATGATTATGAGATTTTATAATGGTTAGTTTATCTAGTAGTTGATAAACTAACCCTGGCCTAGGGGAGAAACATCTTGAACCTTTTGGGTTCGTGTTTACAGCTTTCCACTTGTCGACCTCTGTATCTCTTGGGATTGGTTTCTTCTTGGCTCCAGATTGAACCGCTTCCACTAGATTGGGAGTTACATCCATTACATGTGCCTTTTTTTTAACTCACATGCAGGTGAGGGGTAAAAAGGGGTTTTACATAAAAGAAACATTGGGCATGCAGGCCCTACATATTAATGAGGAGAAGGCTCGCATGCCAAAAAAATAATTTAAATAAATAAATTAAAAGAAACTATCCACATACAAAGGACTTGTTCTAGCTCATGATCATCCATACATGCAACGATATTTACGCATAAATAAAAGTAGCATTCAATTCTTTAATTGTTCTTTTTTAAGTTAAATCGTGCTCGAATCAATTAATTATCATCTTTAATTAATCAATACTTTTATCTTAAACCCTTTTCTGGATTTCCTTGAGATTATCATCCATCATAATTTAAAACAAATAAATTCATTTAACATTATCTGTGTACGTAACTTGTACCTTGGAGGAAACTCGGTGAATTCCTATTCGTAACTACCCAATGAGTTGAAATGAACATTACACAGATGTTAAATTAAACACGTATATATAAAACAAAAATCACGTGTTGTGCCTCAGCTTTACACCCGCACGATGGTACACATCTCAAGGGTTTGTATAATATAATAATAAATTTTAATAAATCTGCATAATTTGGATGAGTACACGGCATGTAGTTCCAACTACATGACGTGTATTATTTTTCACCATCCATCTGAAGTACACGCTTGATGAAATGGCGTGTGAGTGTACTTAGGAAATCTTCAGAGTACACGGTGTGTCTAGTGGGCCACACGTCATGTAGTTCCTCATTACATAGTCTCCAGCCAGGAAAGTTGTGTACGAGATACATGGTCCAACCCTAACCTGAAGGGACTACATGTTGTGTCCAGTTGGCCACACTGTGTGTAATCCAGAAATTGTGTGTCACCTCTTCCTGGTCAACACATAGAGTCATTAAGACTTAGACAAACTCCAATGGCACAACTTGGTTTGGTGGACCAGACCTGGTGCATTGAACATTGGTTACACGACGTGTACTATCGAATACATGTCGTGTGTTCTTGTGTTGTACGGTCATGAACCTTTGGCACCTACGGAGGAGATCCTCTATTTTATTTTAATCACAATTAAAAGAAAAGATCGTTTTTGTAAGGTGAATGAGAAACGAAAGAGGAGGAACAGATCTAGAGATTCATATTTGTAGAACGATTAACTTGAATTGAAACGACTAAATTATTAAATGTGTAAATCATCAATGAAATATTTTAATAATTATAAACTATGATGTAACCACTCTGATACCACTTGAAGGTTTCGGGCATAGCAGAAGCGTGGTTGGGCCGACACCCAACTTTGATTTTTTACCATGATCAATGATTATTACGGGAT
The DNA here is from genome assembly GCA_963277665.1 of Viscum album. Taxonomy (NCBI): domain Eukaryota; kingdom Viridiplantae; phylum Streptophyta; class Magnoliopsida; order Santalales; family Viscaceae; genus Viscum; species Viscum album. The sequence continues at coordinate 2,139,143,299 of OY728138.1, forward strand.
CAATACGATGATGAACGCCAGTCTCCACATAATAGAATCAAAGATTTAGATAAAGAAGGAAGAGGCCTGAAACCTTTAAAGAGGATCTTGCACATCATGTTTATAATTAATTTAATTAATTTCATAAAGAAGATAATACATGGATCTTCGGTATTTTCTTAGTTGATGATGTTGATCATCCGGAATGGCCCTTCTGGATTATCTTGTTGCGCTTTCAAGGATCCAAACTAGAATCCCCCTAGAGGTGATCCTCACGTGCTCTGATGGCCTCCGATTGACATTGCTCGTTCTCCGGGTGATAGCGTGGCGAAGCGAGTGTCTTGTGTCGGTCATTCTTGATTACTTGTTCTTCGTCCTTGAAGAACGTCTCTCGTTATTGAGAGGGACGAGAAGAGGATTCGAGAGAGAAATTCTTTAGCTCAATAATTCTCAATTCACTGAGTCTGCAGTTCGGTACATGGCACAATAGACGTACATGTCTATTTATTGACATGGGGCTTCAGTTATAATATTTAATTGCATAACAGCAATTAAATACATTCATAACCTTAGAGAAAACTCATGCTTTTAATAATAATACTGTGTCATTATTTATGGTGTGTCAACTTGCGCAAAACGGAATAAATAAAATTCCGCGTCACAAAATAATAGCAGCGTTATTATTATTTTAATTTGTGCCAACTAGTTAAATAATAATTCACCATCTTGCAAATAATTATTTTTCTATCAGACCAACCTTGGTCCGCTCAAACTCCACTTCCATTTATTGAACACCCGAATAAATAAATAAATAATTTATTATCTAAAATAAATATCTTATTTAAAAACTAGTAAATGAATATTTATTAAATGTTTAATAAAATAAATAAATATATTTTACCCACAATCTGGTGAAGAAATATTTATTTAATTTATGCAATCATTTTAACTTGAATAAAATTATTCCAATGTCTTGAGAATAATATTTAATAATTAAATTCAAATAGAATTTTACCGAGACCACCAGAAACACTTAGTGTGTGACCCTTTAGGATTCTTTCTCATTGGAATTAGGCAGACTTGCCTAAAGTCTAAGAGTACTATCTAAAACTGGTCAAGGCACCCAAGATAAAGAACTTCAAGTCGCAACAAAGACATCCGCATACGAATGATCACTGTGTAATATAATATATTTTCCACAATATCTCATCAAGCAGGTTTCATGATAGTGTCATCAACTTTTATGCTTGATACGTCATTCTTTGACTGCCTGAAATAAACTTGTCGTTACACCATAGCCATAGAATTTCGTGTGATGGTTCTATTTCAATCAAAGGGATGAGATATCAACTTCCATAAATGGAAGGGGAAAATCCTTCCTCGATTTATCCATTAATAACATGTCATTCGTGATACACCCAATGTACCTTACTTCCCGCCAACTTTTTGCATGATGGTTTTCGTCAGTAAATCAAAGTGTGCGAGTCATGACACGTATTAATGATAATCTTAAAGTCTAAGGATCATTACACACGCTAGAGGATAGAAATATACGATGACACCAAAACACGCGGAATTCCTAATGGCGGGTCTGTTCTCATAATCTCCTGCCTTGGAGATTACCAAGTGAGAACTTCATAAGAGGAAGTATCATCTGCTTACGAGTACTTACACCTGACGGTCTGCATGCTATATGTCCCATAATAGTATGTCATCCAATCGTAGAACAATATTTAAGAATATTGTTATAGCATTTTAAGGTTCTCATCGTAGCGGGGAACTGTCATGACCTTATCAATGCAACAAATACTCTAGGACATTATTACATCATAGTCATGCAGAATAATGAACAAAATACAATAAGATATTTAATATTTAAATACATTAAATATCCATGTAATCAAAGTACAACCAGTTGGTTCTATGATACCAACTCTTACAGATATTACATTATTGGAACTCAACTATCTTATGATCTTCTTTATATTGTAAAAGAAAAATAAGAAAGTCAGTTGTAGGATTCAGATGATAAAGATGAAGGAGCATTGAATGAACTCTACATTGAAGAAGGAATGGATGAACCATTGTAGATACCTGCTAAGATTAAAGAGGGAGCTGGAAAAGATATCCACATGGACATAGAGAAATCCTTTTGAGAATAACTAGATGATAAGCTACTCTCTAGAGTAACCAGTGCAAAATCAGTAGTGTGCCCAATCATGTTAAATGATGAAGAGAATTGTAAGGTCCACTTTTATCCACCTCAATAACGGAAGAATTCTAAGAGGTGGTTCACTTGAATGAAAAAATTAAACATCAATATAAATTAATTACGGGAGATATCCTTACCTTGATCACATTTTAATCAAATCTTGATGAATTACATTATGATTTCCCTACTTACAATGAAACTAATTCAGCACAATTTTCTCCTACCTAGGCCGATGAAAAGTTGCTGGATGAAAAATTCTTTGACAATCTATGGAAATATACTCGAGAAGAAGACATGATAATGGATGGAAAAGATGAGACAAATCTATATCTTTATCATATTAAAGATGAATGCATACAAGAAACCCTAGAAAATGATCACGAGTCTACCTAGTATGTGGTTAAAGAAGAAGATACGCAAGGGCCTATGGGAAAGAAACTACCCCCTCAACTCCAGATTGACTACTATATAGAGAGAGGTAAACTAGAAGAGTTCCCAGTAGTCACTCATGAATAGATAGAAGTTCAAGATGCTTCCTATGAAAGGTGGAAATTTCATTTGAACTCTGGTTTCTTTGATTTTATAAAATATGAATTACTTACTGACTCCCATTGTTTGGTCATGACCAAGAAGCATTAGTGGAGCTTCCACTAGAGGAGGAGGAAGTGATGATAGTTATTGAAGAGACTGAGGAGACCCCATGCATCATCCTACCCCCCCCCCCCCAACTTAACGATATACATCACACTGCTGATGTGGTGGAAATAAAGAAATCTGTAAAAGGGGGGCTCCAATAAGTTAAGCTGAGAAGCTTTAGAAGGAATGTGATGTTAGTGTTTTCATCACATAAACCCCACCCTCTAATGGATTGGGGATAGTCATGGATTATCCAGTTGCGGACAGTCTAAATACAATCCCTCTTGGGAGGAAAACCCCAATATTCTCTTCCCATCTATTTCTTTTCCATTCTCTTTACTTTTTAATAAAATTTATTAAGTTTATAAAGTTTTTATATAGTTTTTCCCTAAGTGGATAAAACCTAGGAGGCTAGCTCAAGCTGTCCATAGAGCATCCAGGGGAGAGCTTACCTCAAATTTACTAAATAATAAAACCATATTGTTTCATTACTTATAATCTATTTTTGACACTATTAATTATTCACATGCCTTCATTTGAAAAAAAAAATCCTTGACTGGAAATCATTGAGGGTAGTGTCATGAACAAGTGTGGGGGGAGGGGATTCAATCTTGTTTAGGACTAGTTTTAAATGCCTTTTAGGATTTATTTTGAAATCTATAAATAAATAAATATTTTTTTGTTGTTCTTATGAATTGTTTTAGTAAATCTGTAAGAAAAGTTATTTTGTAAATATGGTATATACCCGTTTGTAAAGCCTTTTATATTATTTTTCAAATTTTAATTGAGTTTAATGTTTCCCTACCCAGTTTAAATTTCATGCTAGAGTGGAAGTATTTTGTTGGTTTTTAAATTGTAAGAGTTAAATGAATATTGAGTGGATTTTACCACTACTTTCATAGAAATTAAGTCTTAGAACTATGAAAGGGAGTGTGAGTAAAAAGATTTATATGGAATCAAAACTATAACATGAGATCACCGAAATTTAGAACTTAATCCAATGTAACTTGACCACTATGAAAAAGAACACCTCAAGGAGAAAACTCAAAATAAATTGACATAAGCCCTTTGAAATTGGAGTAAAATTGGAAATTTGGAACTCACGGTAAATCTCCAAGACATTAAGCACCAGGTGTGTGAGTAAGCTATTTGTATATATCTAGTAAGTTAATTTGCATAGTGCTTCACACATACTTGGTTAGCAAAAACAATAAGAAATAAAAAAAACAATAAAGTGCATTATTGTCAAAAATGAATTCATGGAGAAGGGGAAAATTTACTTATAACAAATTCATTTGAGTTATATCAATGAAGTGAAAAACTGAACTATGGTTTAAGAAACTTAGGATTAGGGAATAAATGGAAGTGTTTCTTGTTAAAACATTGATTCCACTTAAATCTAACTTGTTCAGCTTTTGGACTAGGAACTTTGACTGAATTGAAGAGAGGTTTTGAATTAAAGTCCTAGAAGAGGCATGATAATTCAAGCAGTTGGTGAATTTTTGTTTCCTTTCAATTCTAGTATGTATATTTGAATTTGGGGTGGATGAATCTATTTGTTTTTATTTTTTGAATAAATGAAATTCAACGATAAAATTTTCCAAGATTGCAATACTTCAAGTTTGAAGGAGTGATGAGAGTTGCAAATTTTGAGGAAAAAAATATTATTATTCGTTGAAGATGCCTCTCAATTTCCATTAAAATCCCAGTTAATCATTCATTTTTTATAATTCTATGAATTTGGAATTTAATTGTTAAGTGGGTCCGTTGTTGTTTTATACATGTTTTATTAATTTTCAAAGGAAATTTTGAAGCCATCCTTTGATTTTGAACTTTGAAATTCAATTTTAAAAGTTATGGGTGAGGAATAAATCGATATTATTTTAAAAAGAACTATGTTTTTTAAAGGTTGAAATCCCAATTTGGAAATTAATGTGATTTTAAATGATGAATTGTGTTTTGAAAGAAATCTGATTTAAATTGGTTTTAAAAAAGAGAACAAATTTGGAATTTAATTATCTAAAAATGAATTTAATTTAAAACGATTAATCTAATCGAAATTTGTTTGGAAAAAAATATGCACCCAAAAAAATTATGTTTTTGGATTGTTGGTTGAAAATATGGCAAAGGGTGGGAGTGACAACATAAAGATCACCCACGATCAGTATACTGATCGCATGTGAACTGACCGCACTTGCATATTTGAAGTGAAAATGTGAGAAGTGACCCCAAATGGAACCTCATACCAAATCAGCAAGGAAATGAACTGATCATGACCCTTCACCCGGATCGACATGTGCCCTGCAACCTACCACCAACAACTGAAGAAGACGAATTTGAGCCGCCATAGGCTTGATCGATGGCCGCCAGGATACTAGTGTGGTAGTCAAGAAATGTTGATGCGGTTTGAACACCGAACAAAGGCTGAGGCACATCCGAGCTATGTCAAACGAGCCATTGAATTTTAGATTACCGGCGTCACCTGTTGATGCCAAGAAAGAAGACGATGACTCAGATCTGAAACTGAGCCATGGTACATCAATGGAAATTGGAATTACGAATACGCTGTCGAACCAGACAAACCATCGTGAATCAAATCGATCCAAGCCATGAATTGATGAAGTCGAATCCACCCGAGAATATGAATACCGAACGATCCATTGAATTTTAGATTACCGGAGTCACTTGATGCCAAGAAAGAAGGCGATGACTCAAATCTGAAACTGAGCCATGGTGCATCGATGGAAATTGAAACTATGAATACGCTGTCGAACCGGACAAACCATCGTGAATCAACTTGAACCACACCAACGATTGAATGTCGAACCGAAGGTGCGGACGACAATGAATCCAAGCCATGAATTGATAAAGTCGAATCCACCCGAGAATATGTATACCGAACCAAGGCTGAGGCACATCCGAGCTATGTCAAACGAGCCATTGAATTTTAGATAACCGGCGTCACCTGTTGATGCCAAGAAAGAAGACGATGACTCCGATCTGAAACTGAGCCATGGTGCATCGATGGAAATTGAAACTAAGAATACGCTGTCGAACCAGACAAACCATCGTGAATCAACAAGATCCAAGCCATGAATTGATGAAGTCGAATCCACCGGAGAATATGAATACCGAAACAAGGCAGAGGAACATCCGAGCTATGTCCAACGAGCCATTCAATTTTAGATTACCGGCGTCACCTGTTCAGGTCAAGAAAGAAGACGATGACTCAGATCTGAAACTGAGACATGGTGCATCGATGGAAATTGAAACTATGAATACGCTGTCGAACCAGACATACCATCGCGAATCAACTCGAACTACACCAACGGTTGAATGTCGAACCAAAGCTGCGGACGACAATGAATCCAATCCATGAATTGATGAAGTCGAATCCACCCGAGACTGGACTCTGATCGCATCAGGATGGCACCGAGTTGAAGAGTCAAGGCTATCTGAGTTGTTCGAAGAAGAAGTCGCAATCCACCGCAGACCTGGCGCAGATGAAGAAATTGCTTTGTTGTTTTGTGTTTGTCCCTGTGCAGGTGCGATTGAAGGCGACGGGACCTCGAACCTTCCCCATCCACTGGTCGAAAGATTGAGGAATCATGCACACCAACTGTTCAACAAAAATCCTCAAGGAGTTCCATACCATGCCGGCAAGGTCCAAGCAAGGGGAAAACCTGACTATGACTCCAAGAAAGACAATCACATGTGATCCAATATTCTGGTTCAAGGCCACTTCGAATCAGTTCGATCCCCACTCCAAAGTAATCCTAATCTAACTATTGTATGACTCAGGCCCGACATTTTAAATGTAGCTCCACTCAAACCGCCATCAAATCAGGCCCAAGTTTGTCCGGCCAATTTTGAAGGCCATAACCCTAAGCAAAACAAGCCCAATTGCGGGCATGTACAACATTAAAATCATTCCCTGCGTGACATTAGGAATCACTCATCTTCCACTGCTCCGCAACACATCAAATCAAATCTATTGGAGAATATTCCTAGACATATGGACTCAATTGTGGGAAGAAATTGCTCTCGATCAAATCAACTGCAACTCACGATCACGACATGTGGCAATCATCGAGCTAAAGTGCTTGCCTCCACACTTAATATGGAGAGGAATGGGGATGTTGACTATAAATATTTTCTATCCCCTCACTATAGATGGGTATGGACCTTTTCCTTTGGCCTAGTTTCAATTAGCGGATTTCTTGTATTTCTGCATTTTAATACAATTCATGTTCTATTCTTCATCTATTCAACTATGTTGTTCTCTTCTCCCTCTTTTCTTTATGTTTCATGCCCCTGTGATGTCCCAGTGATCCCAAAATCCATGAGCATGGAGAGATAACCTATCATTGGGTGGTCTGAGGGGAGTCACAACGGTGCACTTGAATTTATTCCTCATTCTATTTTCTCTTATTCTGGTGAGACAATGAAGATGGTGTGTAGAGGAGGTAATTATCACTCTACATTCCAGTAACACTAATGCACTCTAATTTTTTCTTTGCAATGTCTCCCTCAAATTTTATCACACTTAATAATTGAGGAGTCATGTGATTTGAATTGGAAAATAGAATGTGATTGCTACCAGGTGAGTGGGTAAGTCAATTCACTCAATTGAGGAGTGTGCATGACCATTCACCAAGGAGAATAATGGGATTGTTGGGTTGATCAAGGATTCTTGAGCAGATTAGCAATTATATATCAAATAAAAACAATGGAGGGTGTATGAATGAATGATATTGAGGTTGTGCATCGAGTTAGGAAATTTAGAACAAATTTAAATCATGGTCCAATCCAATGGAATTCACCCTAGGACTACCGACATTTCTTCCTGACCCCTTTGTCTTGCTTTATGTGTTTATTTTATTTCTAATGCATTTAATTAAAAAACCAAACAAACAACACATATCCTGATTTCTCTCTTTCAAATCATTGAAAACAGAATAAATATTAATAAGTGATTTGGAATAGTGAATAACCATCCCACACATGCTCCTTGGGAAACAACTTTGGTCAACCCTATCCTGCAATCCAAGTTTTAATAAAATAAAAAATTTGTTTGACCACGCCCCATGACAACCACTCAAAAACAGGGATTATCCTTCTTTCTCTGATGATTGTCCCCTGAAAATTATAAATTGCCCCTGAACTTCTTCATTGTATATAAAAGGCGTGACTTATTCCTTCTTCCTCACCACATGACATAGTTATGATGATTTTGCACACAAACCAATTGCATATTATTTCTCTTCTTCTCCTTCCTTCACCACTACAAGTATTCTCTTCTTTTCTATATTCTTCTTGTGTGCACTACAATTCACACAATCCTCTTCTATGCTTCACTCTCTCTCATCGATACACCACACAACACTAACATTCATGAAAGACCCCATTGAATTAATCTTTCATAACAACAACACTTATTCTTCCTGTTTGAATTTGAATTTCAAATTCAAATTAAAATTGTTAACTTCCTTTAATTACTTCTCATCATCATCATCTTCTTCTTATTGTTCTTCGGTCACAGGAACTGTCTAGATGTACATTGGGATAATTCATAACATGATTGTGTTCACCATGGCGTGATAACTCAACTCAAATAACTTCTTCTTAAAACTTCTTGTCACGACCCACCCCCATTGAAACCTCCCCGAGTCAGTAGAGGATATGAGAGTGACCCCCAAGGCCCAACTCTAATAGGACTTGGGATGGTGACCATCATCAAGGGCATATGTCATGGTAATGGGAAGAATTTCCCTCTTAATTACAAGAGAAATGATTCCAACCACCAAACAACACCCAAGAATAATCCATAAAGAGATAAATCAGTTCCCAAAACCCGATTTCATCTTTGTGTTATACATTTATCAAAGTAAAATAAATACATGTAAAAGTGGAACTGAAACTCTTAGTCATCCTCTGACTCAATCTAAGCTACCCAAACACCAGCTCTAATCCCTCCTGGACTATCCTGCAAAACACTTAGAAACCCATGGTGGGGTGAGCACTTGAGAGTACTCAGTATGATCATCTTTCTTTGAAATTCTATATCCTTATGACATAAAATGTCAATATGGGTATATGTGAAAACATATAATCAAGACATGGGTGTGTATAAAGCTAATATAAAATGTAATACTCACTTATTGTTATTTCGTAATAGTATCACCTATATATATCATATCATATTATACCAAGGACTTATCACTAGTGAGCATAGGAGATCCTGATTACTGTAGATTTATAATAATCAATGAGATAGTCCATAATATGACATCAATATTTAATAAACGTGACATATAAAAAATATTACCATAATCTCACAACTGTAAGATTAATCAGACAATTAGGAAAACCCATCTCTCAACTTGCACAAATCATTTCTATTGTGTCATCATAATAGGAAGAAAATGGGAAATCTTATCTCTAACATGTTCCAATCATCCCATAAACACATCCCTATACACCATGAAATAAAATCATCTCATACTTGTACCCCTTATATCCAAGTTATCACATCCCTTTACCTCGTGTAACTACATTATTACTTCTACGAATCATATTGAACCTCAAACCATTACAGATCAAACATAACATATCCTTCAGGCCATCACAACCATAGGATATGTTTCCATGTTATCCATAATCCATCACAAACAATATTAAATGCATGTATCATATCCATGAGCCATTAAAACCCACATATATAAATATATGCTAGTCAAAATTGTGATCCATCACATCCCAAAGTATACAAACAACATAGACAAGAAAAAGGGTAAACATACAATCATACAGGAAATTTATCAAGTAAAACAAAAACATACAATCAAGAAGATAAATAATATGTATAAAAAAGTAACTAACCACATACAATAAAATAAAATCCCCAAAAAAAGTGAACCATCTACACCATTCCATGACTAAATAATTTCCCTAACTAAGTTCTCTATTTACCCATCCTTTATAATCCATTAATTTCCAATTAGTTCTCTATAAATTACTACCATGGAATTATTAATTATCACCTTCCAATATTAATCTCATAAACTTATTCCTTTAATTATCTAGTAAATTAAACTAAGATTCTATGACACAACCTAAGTTCAAAATCCCCTTGAACAAGCTAACATTGTTGTAAAAGTGGATGCGCTAGACCCAACATGAACTATACTTTTGAATTACCATATCACATATACAATGAGTTATGCATGATTTATTATTATCATATTATCATTGATAATTCTTCATCCACTATTTACATGGGAATATCCTTAGATTATTTTTTATATCAAAAGGTTATAGTATTTCCCATCTATAATGAGAACCTCAAGATAATATGATAGTAATATTAAACATATGTCATATAGTCCAGATACATTACATTGACTAGACACAGATGAGGTCTGAATATCAAGTGTTGAGGGTTTATAAGAATCGAGACTTCTTCCCATGAAGTTCACACTTGGTGACCTCAAGTAGAGGAGATCATGAGGACTAACCCGCCAATAGGAACACCAAATATTTATAGTGTCATTGGTAGTTTATATCTTTGAACACGTGTATTGGTCTCGCAAATTGAGATCATTATCAGTACATCTCATTTGATTACATAATTTTATGCATGACCAAAACCATGAAAATTTTTGTCCTGGTGAGGTATTTTTCATTGGGTGTGTCATTAGTGGTATGACATTGATTGAATGATCAAGATATATTTTCTTTCACTTCCAAAAGGATGAGATGTCTCAAGACCAATTCACATGGATAGTAGTACCTTTATTAAATCCATGTCCATGATGATTAAATGTAAGTGCATCCAGTAAGGTCAATGAATAATAATGTAAGAAATGATGACGACATGAAGTGTGTGTCTCGCTTTATGTGATATTGTGATACAAAGTGATAATATTACATGCTTGTGTGTTTGTAAGAGGTTTTCATTACTATGAAACTTATTTAACTCCCTAGGGCACATGATAGGTCGTTAGAATACACTTCTAGTATGTGAATAGAACTCATTGTTATCAAGAAAAGGGCCTAGAGGGTCACACACAAAAGCATATTCAGAATCTTGGCAAATTCTAGTGAATTGGAGTTTAGGACATGGAGGGCCCCGTGGTGGTGTGCGAGTAATTCCCATGTTTATACGATCTGAAAGGAAATAAATAAATTCAATATTATTTGAGTTTGAAATAATAACTATTGAATTTATAATCTTATTATATTCGCAAGTTATTCAATGAATATAATGAAAAATATTTTTGATGTAATATTAAATATTTAATATTCAAAGTTTGTTTAATATTTATAGGGGATTAAATTCTAGTTAATGACTCATATTTTATCATGTAACATATTTTATATGTTAGAAGCATGTGATAAAATATCCATGAAATTTTTGGAAAGTTTTAAGTGTCATTTATGTCATTTTTGGGTATGTTAGACGGGTTAAATTCCATAAGGACCTTAGTGAAATTTATGGAAGTTAAAACCTAATTATATTATCACTTTTAAGAACCAAAATGAGAGAGGAAAGGTTTTTCATAAATTATCTCTCCTATCCCTTCCTCTCTCAAATCCTAATGAGATAAAGTGAAGGGAATATCAATGTTTTCTCGATACAAGTTTATAAATCGTTAATTTGACCTCTCACGATCATGATAATGTCGAAGAGCCTCCAATTATTCACAATATAAACCAAATTTCATAGGTTAATGATTTATCAAGCTTAAAAAATGTTTCTGGATGATCTATAGGGTTCCAGGATAGATTCCTTAGAGCGACGATCACTAACAACAAGAGAAATGTGTTTGCAATCGAAATCAGACGAGGTGTGATTTTTATTTAATTTTTCATTATCAATTCTTCATTCTTACATAAATTTCAGATGATCCATGGATTAATCAAGGGTTGGGTATAACGTATTTATGTTTCAACACAAATTCAATCTCAAAAATTTTAATTTACCATATTTTACACTTATGCCAAAACCCAGTTTTCCATCAATTAGTATTAGAGTTAGGCATAAAATTAATTAAGTTGATATAAAAACTAAATTTTAATATATTCAATAATTGGTTTTATTCATGGTCTTGCTACCACAAATTACACATCAATTAGAGATCAGATGACCGGATTATAGTCATCAGAAGTTTGAAATTATAAATTTTCAAGATTAATTACTAGAATGAATATATATTTTATTTATAATGATGGTGCATGATTATTTCACCACTGATTGGTGACATTGGGTCCAAAGAGATGATCGTAAACCTCCTCATATGGGATCTTTCTATCCGAACTTAAGTACTGGGGAAGTCCGAGTCGATGCAGATTTAATTATTTAAAAAATATACATTATATATATATTAGATTCTACAAGGGGATAACCCTTTTCTACATTTTATTTAATTTAGGGTCAATCCTAATGTTATAGGATTTATAAAAAATAAAAAGAAATGTGAAAATCGGGGCACCGTTAGGAATGGAAACATTTAGCTACCCTTTTAGGGGGAGGAAATTAGTGTCACACCACTTGTCAATATATATATATATATATATATATATATATATTATTTTAATATATACTTGGGACCCATGATGGGGCTCCCTACCCCTTCCTTTATGTGAGGTGCACAGGAGCGTGCACGCCACAAACCCAACACCTTTATCGGGTTGGGTTCCTCTCGAGCCATATGACCTTTCTGGGTACCCCCCCAACCCAAAACACCTCTTAGGGATTTAAAAATACCCAGACAATTGAAATAAATATAAAAAAATTCCCAAAATATTTTTAATTTATTTAAACTTTTTGAGACCATGCAATAAGTTTTTGATGAATCTAAGTTAAATTAAATTTATTTTAATCCTTGAAAAATACCCTCAAGATGATTTCGTCTTAAATTTAATTAATATACATGAGTTTAATGCATAAAAATTGATCAAAAACCTTAAACCAACCAATACATGTCTAATATTTATTTATTTATTTATTGAAATGTATGGTTTTTAATAGTTATTTAATAAATAAAGATATGTGTAATGCCTTTTGCGTCATTATATGCATAATATTATGCATGCTTGGATTAAAATTATTGATCGATATTCTTCATTCTCAAGATCCCCTCACCTATGTGTGAGTATTCTTGAATAATTATGAGGATGAAAAGTGATGTAGTTCATGCCAAGATTTGGCGATGTACCAGACATGAGTTTGACACATTGGATGAGTGGGTGATACAAGTTGAGTCACATGAATAGAGAATCAAGGATTTACCCCTATGGTATAGGTTGATCCATTATTTACTCAATGGATTTACCATTAGTATTGGATCATGATTGCATTGTTTAATTTTATTTTTTTAGGGTTATTATTGTATGTATATATAGATTTTATGTGCAATCACATAAAATAATAAGTGAGCATGTGTAAATAAAAGGAGAGTGTGTGGTGAATTTTTCCCTATTTATAGTATTGTTAAGATGTGAGTATGGTCACATAGAATAATCAAGTTTAAATAGAAATTGATTATATACACCAAGAATAATAAAAAAAACTCAAAGAAATATTAAGTCATGAAACCTTCTATCACTTAATTTAGAGAAAAACAGATTGTATGAGGTGCTTTTCAGCCCTAGTGAGAGTTTCTCCTACTACTGGGGAGTTATTATTGGAGCGATGAGACTAAATAAATAAATTTGTAAGAAAATAAATAACCATAGCTATCTTGTTACAACTTTAGAGGTAAAGAGTTGAGAAATACAAGACTATCCTTTGCAGGAGATGTGACTCCACTCAACAGATCAACGAGATGCAAGTTATTGTGGCTGGCCAGTTGAAATCCTAATTTTATACTCTCCAAGTAGTGGTATATCCATAGCTTAGACTATGAAGAGATTTTTTAAGGATAATCCCCACTATAATTTTCAAGAGACTTCATTTTCCAAATATACTAGTTAAGGGAAAATAGAATTCGATAAAATAGTGTAAAACATTTAAGGTATTAAAATATATAATGTCTAATAACTAGTAATCAAGATAAAGGTACTAATATACTTATGTTTTAATTTTTATGAATAATGGAACGTATTACCACACATACACTACATTATATATTGGGAAATGAACATGTCATAACTAGCATGAATTACCAAGTGTAGCATAATCTCTTATGCAAAGTACTATGATGTGAATGTAAATTCTATGTGATGAAGTCCCCACAACCTGTTGAGCCACCTCAGGAAGCGAGGGTGACAATGAATCTTACATGGGACACATGTATGATGCAATTTATTTTTACATCATAATGTTATCATCAATGTACAATGAGTTAAAGAAAAACAATGTTAGAACATGGATGGTTTCACATGTTGTCCCACCTTTAAGAAGTTTGTAAGGAGAAAGTGAAGTGAGAAATGAATGAGATGAATTTTATACTAAACATGTGTAATTTTAATGATGTATAAAAATATTTCAGTACATAACTTTTTAATATATTTATCACCAAATTACTCCATTTTTATTTAGGATTACAAAATGACCAATATATATGGATAAAACACTTCATTTCCTTTTGGGTAAGGTTCACTAAATAGATAAAAACTCAAATAAAGTTTAATATTTAGTTATTATGGTAAAAAATTTGAAAGAAAAGGAGAAAAGGAAAGTGTAAAGTGTGACAAAAAATTCACCTTCACAATATAATTCAAAGAAAATAGTAAAATCATAATATATGATTTTATTTTCTTCGCATGTCCTGAGATAAGTATATGGAATATTAAATTTAATGAATTAAAGTAGAAGTAAACATAAGCTCTTGCTTAGTGTATATTCATCATAGTTTTTATTGTTTCAATTTTACTTCTTGATTATTGGATAGTAAATGTGTGTCACACATTTTTATTCAACTATAGTAACCAAGTATGTATAGAAAAATTACAAGAAGTAAGGCGAACTCTCCAATAAGATGATAAAGGGTGATTCTTAAGTCAGTGGTGAGAAGTACACATCTTCCGATTTCCAAGTTTAATAATTCCATTAAACTTCATTGAGTATTACCAAAACATTTGTCTCACATTTCCATTAGGTATAATAGCAAATCAGTCCATTTAGTAATGAATGTTGTTTGTGGTACCTCATACTCAACTAATGGATAAATAATGCTTGAATCATTATCAATATCTGATGAATATAAAATTTAATACTTAAATACCTATTTGTTTCAAGATAATTCGTCGTATACTAAAATTGAAATTGTTTTTCAATGATATACATAATATGGCCTTTAGAATATTTAGATCTAAAAAAAATTAGGTATGATCTACACATATACTTATCTACTTTTGGAAAAACAAACCTTTAGAAATAAAGGTAATCCATGATGATTTTGGTATTATTTCATCTATAGAGATTGAACATTAACAATGAGAAGCTTGAGGTAAGTTAATATACTTTATCAGATTCATTTAAGACTTTTAAGGAATGCAAAATTGAAGTAAGGAAAATGCATAGTTAAAATATATGAGTTTTTATGATCTCATTAGATAAAGAATATCTCAGCCATGCATTCATCAATAATTATAAATATATAGTGTATTTATTCCTAAACATGCATTTCCTAATACACATAAGATCCATGATGTTAGTAAAAGGATGATAGATTATGAGTCTTATATACATAAATTGATCATTAAAATTTAGTTTGGGGAAATTCCTAAATTCATATTTCCTTATTCACATAAAAGTCATGATGTTAGTTAAAGGAGCATTAATGATGATATTTAATAAGCATTGAAAAAACTGCTTTATCTTTCGAGATGTGCTTCAAAAATAGTGATGTTAACCCACAACCTTATATGAACTATAATGAAAAATTGCTACCATATGAGTTATATTGTGAAGTAAATGCATTATGTGCTTAAATGTAAAGAGTTTGTTAAGGATAAGTTAATAAACAAACTTACATTACGAAAAACACTAAGTGAATCTATGTTATTATCCAGAATTTCATATAGGATATTATATAAATACCCATGATAGAAAATTTATATTCAAGTAATAGAATATATTTATATAAAAGGGTACACATCTCAATTTTACATAGTGAGAGTTTGATTAACCTGGGATAAGTCAAGGCTTGAGATGCACAAGTAGTTGTCATAGGAATAAGTTCAACAAGAGTTCATGGAAAAGGAATATTCTAGAGACACATACTGGGTAGGAAGGTTATTAAATAGTGGTGGTTTTATATTTACCATAGTGGGTGATATAGTATTAAATGATAATAGTGGATCCTATAAGGAAGAATTAAATTACAATCAACTATGATGGATAAGATTATATGAATTCAAGAAAATTGATTCCATGTAATATATTCAAGTATGTATTTTGGTAGTTCCTATAATTGATGTAAAATAATTAGTTGGTATTCAATAGAAACTATAAATGGGTGGAATAACCATGGTACTAATAAGGATCATTTGTTCATACCAAATCATCATACTTAAATACATTTTAATTCCACTTTTCAAAGAAACTTTCAATGATCACCATATTGGGCATTGGATGTCAAGACCACATTTCTTGGAAGGTTTCTATATAAAATAACTAGAAAGGGTTGGTAACACCATAGAATTATATTAATTAATTAAAGTAGTATAGATCCATTTATGGATTAATGTAATTATTTTAATGATAACATATTCTTTTGGACAAATGTATTCTAGGTGTCTACAAGTGGTTAGTGGTAGTGCTATAATTTTGAAGTAAAATATATTGATAACATATGGGAACTATTATTAGTCTTATAGTTCTAAAAACATTGAATTAATGTGGAAATATTGGTTCTAGGAAAAAATGTTTACTATGGTGTATCTATGGGTTACTTGGACTAAGTCAACACAAATGTACTGACAATGTATTAGTAAAATTCGAGAGATAATTTTTTCTATTGTCACATGGAATAAATCACTCCAAGAAGAAATTTATGAGACATAGGAGGGGATTAAAATGGTGAATAGAATTACATATGAATCTATGATGTATCTATCACATATTCCATGATATGTACCAGATATTTTCAATATATGATTTATGGTTGTAAAATATCAGTTAAATCTATGATAAATGCATAGAAAGTAATTAGAACTATCCAATTTTACTTCATAAATTACAAGGTATGTGTACCTAGTACATGGAGAGGAAGTATCACTAGTTATAAGGGGTAAAATAGTCTTCTAATGGATAAATATGATCTAATATCATAGTTAGTCTATATTAATGATAAAGAGAATCTCATTCAATATAGTGGTATCTATATCTACAAATACCATGTATGTTGTATCTTCTGATGTAGTTGAATAAGTAGTGTAAAATATGTAAAAAATTATTCTAGTTTTTGGAATCAAACCTTGTAAGTAAAGTATTATCATAATTCTGATAATCATACTATAATGGTACTGACCCATATATCAAGTTTAGATATAGGATAAAAGAAATATACTCAAAGCTATCATCTCTTGAGTATTATTACTGAAGGTGGTGAAGTCACAAACAGTAGAGTACCCATGTAAGGAAATGTGAAGAGCCCAATGACTAAATCCAGAAGAAGCATGATCTTATCATACGAGAGCTAACAAGTTGATCATTAGTAAGTTGGTTCAATTGAAAGTGGGAGTTTTTTAAAAGTGGGTGACTTAGAACCAAATTTAACAATACTTATTCATTAACATATCATATATACAGTGAGTTATGTATGTTTTATTCTTACCATAATAGTATTGATACTTATTCATCCACTATTTAAATGTAAATGACCTTAAATTATTTTTCATATAAAAATGTTATATAAGTTCTCAGCTATAATAGAAACCTCAAGATATTATGACAATAATCTTAAACATATATCATATGGTCAATATATATTATACTAGATGAACACTGATGATGTTTTACTATCATGTGCTAGGGGATCATAATCATTGGGACTTCTTCTCATGAAGTCTGCACTTGGTGATCTCAAGTAGAGGAGATATTGAGGACTGACTCACCAATATGAACACCACATGTTTTGGGTGTCATTGGTTTTTCCTATACATGATCATTTGTATTGGTCTCTCTACTTGAGATCATTATTAGTGTGTATAATATCATTACATACTTTTATTCAATACAAAAACTATTGAATTTTTATCATGGTGAGGTATCTTGCATTGGGTGCATTATTGGTGTTATGACATTGATTTAATGATTAAGAGAGTTTTTTTTCACTTCTGAAAGGATGAGATGTCTTAGGCCCAATTGATTAGGATAGTAGTAACTTTATTAATTCCATTTCCATGGTGATTAAAGGTGTGTTATTCTAGTAAGGTCAATGAATAATACAATAATAATGGATGGTGACATGAATTGTGGATCCTACTTTATTAGATAACATAAGAAAAAGAGATAATATTACATAGTGTGTGTTCATAGGAGATTGTCATTATTATGAATATTCTTTAACTTCTAATGGGCCATGATGGGTTGCTAGAATCTAATCATAGTATGTGAATTGTATTCAATTATATCAATATGAGGTCGTAGAGGGTCACACACAATGCGTTTTTAGAAGCTTGGCCAATTCTAGTGAATTTTAGTATTGGACATGGTGGGCCCTAAGGTAGAATTCGGGTAATTTCCAAGTTTATATAGTCAAAAATGAAATTAATAAATTTAATATTATTCATGTTTAGAATAATAAACATTGAATTTATTTAATTATTATATTCACAAGTTATTAAGTGAATATAATGGAAAATATTTCTGAATGAATATTAAATATTTATTATTTATGGGAGATCCGAGTTGATTTAATGACTCTTATTATATTATGTAACATATTTTATTAGTTACATGAATATGATAAATACATATTCCATTTTTGTAAAGTTTTAAGTGTTGTTTATGTCATTTTTTGGGTATGTTTGATGGGTTAACTTCCATAAGGACCTAAATGAAATTTATATAAGTTAAAACCTAAGTATATAAGATCTTTTAAGACCAAAAATAATAGAGGAAAGGTTTTTCATGAATTCTATACCTTCACCACTCTCTCTCAAGTCCAAGATAGATAAGGTTAATTTAATATAAATGTTTAATCAATCCAAGTTCAAGGATCATTAGTTTGATATCCCATAATTTTGATGATGGAAAAGAGTTTCTAATTATCCATGATAGCACCTAGATTTCATAGGATGATGATCGATCGAGCTTATAGAATGCGTGTAGATGAATTGGAAATGACAAGCGAAACATATTTCCAATCAAAATTAGACAATGTATGATTTTTGATTTAATTTTTTGTTCTCAATTATAAGTGATTAATTAAATTGAAAATGATCCATGGATGAATCTAGGTTATGGTATAATATATTTTATTTTTTGAAATAATTTGGTCTAAATTTTTTTAATACACCATATTTCACACTTCCACAAAAGTCTGGGTTTTCTTCATACATTAGTACTAGTAAAATCTAAACATGAACTTCCTAGATTTATTATTAATTTATAATTATTTATATTTTCCCTTGAAATAACTTCCATTACTTAAATTAAAATTTTAGTTTAAAAGGAAATTCTATACTTTTTCAAACTTTTCACTTACATTTATTAATTTATCACTAAATTTTCAGTATAATTTAGTAGCACAATATTTGTTAATTTAGAAAATGAATTTTAATACACACAACAACATATATTAACATAAATATATATTAAAATATATCATATAAATCTCCATGTAATAACAACTATAATAAAATAATCATTTATTTCTATACCTCATGTATGAAATATAAATATTCATCAATTTCTAATCCCTAGTGAATGTATAAATATTAATAGTGGGATATTATAAGGCTTTTCAATTTACATTATTCTTTATTTTATTCTTTATTTTAATTTCCATAAAATTTCTATTTCACATATGTAGTTTCATAAAAATGGTAGCAGATATAATCATTCATAAATAATATAAAATTTCCTAAAAAGTATTTAACTGATCATGATCACCCTTCTATATTTATTCTTATCATTCTAGATCCCCTTTCACATAACCATTTCAAGAATATTCTCTACTTCCCATGAATGAATACATATTAAATTAGTAGAGAAAAAAATGTCACTCATTCCATATTAAAATTATATTCACACATAAAAATTTTATACAAAAATTTAAAGGGGTAAGAATATCCCAAACAATGAGTCATAAATTAACCATACATTGCATAAGTAAAGAAGGAGAAGTATTTAAAGACCTCTTCACCTAGACCAAAAAAAGTCCCTGAGATAAGAGTGAAATAATAAAATACTTTATATAAATTAAACCCCTCCCCACAGGTTTAATCATCACCACCTATCCCAAGGATAAAGTATAAACTTACCTCTTTTACTAAGGTTCGTCCAGGGTAGGTAAAAAAAATTGTTTAAGTTTTTCAAAAAATCTTAACTTAAGGACTAAATTAAAGGGTTTCAATTAAGGAAAATGAGAAGGTCTCTTACAATAATTTCAAATGGATAACATGAAAAGTTAATGATAATGATTCCAATCATTTGAAACTAATGGATTATAATCGATGAATTTAAGGTTTCTATAGAAGATTCTTGAAGTGTTTTCATTATATCAAGTAAGAAATATTTCAAAATATAATGAAATCTAGAAATCTACAACCTAGTTTGAAGTTGTTGTGATGCGACCATTTTATTAAATTGAACATGTTTAGGGAGAAAGTGAGAGTTTTTTAAATACCAATATATATCTTGGAAACTCTAATCATATCAGTTAAAAATCACAGAGTGTTCGAATGAAACTCACAAAACCATAGGATGAGTCTTTCAGGTCATCTGTATTCAAGAAAAATAGACTGAACCAAAAGGAAAAAAGGTTTAAAATTTTAAAATGTATATGTGAGAAGTAATTGAATTGGAATGGACATATGTATGAATATAAGAGTTCCTAATTCATATATCAGTTTAAAAAAAGTAGAGTTGAAGGGGAGTGGGGCTTAATAGGACCACTCATATACTACATGTGTTTTTAAAACAAACATGAGGAGATACATGAACTCCCCCATTTAATTCACATGATTTAATTAATTGTATCATGTGTATTAATTAATCAATTATTTCAACCTTAAATCATAACCCCTTACCAACTGCACTTTTTTTAGAACATGGTGGGGGTGAGGGGATGTATGTTAATTATTTATCAGATTTTATTATTTATTTCCCTTTTATATCATGAAATGCAAGCAGTGTTTTAATTAATTATTTCCTTCTTTTTTAAAATATTTTCTTTTTATTTTAAATAGTGTTCCACACCAGTTTGTGGTTGGTTGGTTTCTAAGAGGGTTTTTTCATCGAACTAGAAACACCCAATGGATATCACATCCATGATGGATCATGGGCCTTCTCTCCAAAGGTAGGTGGTCATTGGGTAACTTAAGCAAATATGCTTAATAACTCACATGGGTCAAGAGGATGGGAGGTTGGGATCATAACACCCTTTTCGGTGGAATTATTACCTGCTATGGGACTCTCTTATAGACTTAATACATATTCATTAATACCTTTTAAATTCCAAATATAGAACTAGTAACCCCTATTTATTAACAATCATTTATGAATATGTCTTGATGGGAAACCATCTGTATGTATTTGAGGATCTCCATCAATGGAGACCATTTATATGCATCATAGTTTTTTCATATTGGTCATGTTTATTGATTTTTGATTTTGGTTTTAAGCCACACAGTTGGGTGATCTATAATTTATTGTTATCTAGGGAGATGGGAGTTGTTTTGATGTTGGGATTTGACCCATGATAAGGGCTTCTTACGTATCCTCATGAGAGGAATCAAAACCCATGTAGTTTGGCGCCACTTAACTAGACACATCATACCATGTAGGGTTATGTGACAAGGACTATACCATGTAGTTTACCATCATATGGAGAGGACTTCTAGGTTGAAGCATCCTAGACAAAAGATTGTGCGAGACTTATGTTATATAGCACCCTGACCCGGTTTTACACTTGAATGATGTTCTGGACCAGTTGATCACTAGGACTTAGGTAGACCTCACCATATACCAATGGCCACCAACTAGTAGCGAGGGTATGGGAGGTGATGGTGGGGAGACTATACCCTCTGGTGGTGATAATAATAATGGTCAACACAAATATAGTTTCAGAAGGAGACCATAAATCAGCATAAGAAAAACAACTTAGTGGAAGCATATATAAAGCAGCAGTGGAAAACAATACCATTTGAAGACAACAAACATATCATAGTAGGTAAAAAATAGTAGATAAACACAAAGGGTTTCCCATGACCAACCATCACACACACACACACACACATAAAGCATGTTGAAATCTCAAAAGTAAACTCTAACTGATGAAGATGAACCCCCCATGGTCTAATTCCAGCATCCCATGAAAAAGGTATCACTTGATCACTATGGTCTAGTTCTTAAGCCCAATACCTTACCTAATTGTAGATACATAAAATCTACATGCATTTTGAAGGGCCCGTGTAGCATGTGAGAATAAATCTCAGTAGGCCACCACTAATGTGTGCATGTATTATATCCATAATTATGTAGGTGCATGTGAAATATAAATAAAAAGGAATTACACAATGATTTAATAAAATACCCCATTCCCTTATCCTCAGCATCCATAAGGAAGCAATCACTTGCTTCAGCCATCGCTACACATTGTGGAATATGACCCCAATTATATAAATGGCATATATCACCTGCTTTCATATATATAATTACAATATTGAGGATCCATGGATCAATGAACAAGGAATCCCCTAACAAATGTCATCCTAGGTGAACCCTCAAGTTACACCTATAAACATGTCACCCGACACCTCATGCCGCCAGGAAAATATCTGACATCCAAATGGAATGCCCAAATACTAAGTATCTGGTCCCTTAGATATCAGCTTAGAAAATCACCTTCAAATCGAATCCCGATGTATTGAGGCTCAAAAATGTCTATCCTCTAAATAATAATCTTCATTTTATCAACAAACAACATGATGAGGTACAAGGATATCCATCCTATCAATATCTTAGCCTAAGTATCGCAACAAACCTCATCCTCCAACTGAAGGTATCAACACCATCAACTAATGGTCCATCACCATCCACACAGATTTATATGGTGATCACCCCCAACATATCTATTAGTCAACTTAATCACCTAATAATAATATTCTATGGGGTCCTCCACCCACACGAGTGGTCAACACCATCACAAGTAAGTCCTATTTGCATGCACACTATTCCAGTAGTGCTTCGGCCAACAAATAGTGAGCATAAATCACCAAACAACTTAAGCCACATCATCTGGAACCTCATGCCCTGATGAACGTGTCACTAAGTCCTTATGGTCAATACCATATCAAGTCACACATTCCATTTCCCCTATCTATAAGACCTCATTGTCTCAATTTCTAATGAACAAGTCACCTCAACCTGTTGATTATATTCACCTTGAGTATCCCAGGACAAACCCAACATGATGAACTATGTCACCTCTTCCCATGTGATCAAAATCACCTCCATCCTTGGGCTTTTTAGTCATGTTCTCATGAAACTCATTCATTTAATATAAACAATTCAAATTAATTTAAATAATACACACATCCTATAATTTCCCAAGATGGTCCAAGCCCCTTACCTAGACTAACCATTTGTAGTTGAGTAAGAAAATGCCTATAGGCATCTCATATCATCATTAGAATAATTTGATAGGCATGAATTTATTTAATTAGGTTCTATCTTAGAAAACCAACATAGTTTATATGAACACACCCCAAAAACTCGTAAAAATCAAGGATAAATCTAGGCACCACCTACCTTATACTAGTTGGTGCTTTCTCATCTCATATCAGCCTCTAACTCAAGCTGAATTAGAAGAATATGACATTTTAGATGAACACCCTAAAAATAGAACAAAAGTTCTCGCATGGATCTAGTGTTCAATGGGGTGAGATAAATAGAGAAAAGAAAACAATAGATTTAAATTCTTACTCAGAAAAATCCATATCCACCAATGGATCAAATATTTGAGTCTGATCGGAGGAGTTGGCTCAATTCCTAGGAGGAAGTGAATTGAGGGAGATCCCCCTATTCTTGCGGTGGATAAGAAATAAAGGAGGAGGAATAAATAATTTAAGGAGGCGTGGGGAAATTGCAATTTCTCTAAAATTAATGAGTAACATGGTTAAGATGAATGGTTTGGCTAAACATGCACCAATCATGCAATGTTCTCTTCCTAAGCACCATACTCACATGGGATAGGAGCATGATTTGATTAACCATTCACAGACTGTGTGTAAAAGATCTATTAAAAAATGAAGAGGTCCCACACAGTCATGCGACCCTACCTGAATGGTTTTAAAAACTATATATAATGTTGTAGGTAGGCCACATAGTTTCTCCTGGGAATCCATACGATTTGTCCAAAACATGCACCTTAGTCATTGCTTTCCCAAAACTAGGTTTCTGGGGGCCGTTGAACCTGTAACTCACCTAAAACCCCAAGGAATTTTCCGAATATTAAACCCCATCTAAAAAAAGTACTTGGGTCAATTAGACTCCCATAATTAGGTTCCAAAGATCAATATAAGAGTTTTCCTGACCACCAAACTCAAAAATTCAAATAGGTTGAGGATTATCAACTTGATCTAAAAACCCAGGATGTTAAAATATCCCAACCATAACATAACTTGTCCTTAAGTTATCAATATTTACCTAAATATAGTTATAAACATACCCATCTCATCAAAATCTACTCGGTCTACCCTGATTATTAATTCAAAGGTCAACTTTCCCCAAGGTTCTCCCCACCTTAGGAGTAATTTACCCAGTCACTTCCCAACCCAAAATAAGAATTTGATGGTTCCACCAACCATAACCATAATCAAAACTCCTCCCATGAATCACCATCATTCATGAACCTCACTAGGTTCTCAAATAATACCTGTTTCATATTTGACACCCATCAAGTCATGCATCTCATCAGATGACTATAAGTACATGTTCCATAACGAACACTCATCAAAATATGCACCTCATCAGGTGCCCATAGTTTACGCACCTCAATAGTTTCCGAAAATAAACTTTAATCATATATGAATATGCATACCCATAAGAATCCTAGTGATTATGCACCTTATATAGAACCCACATCACATCGATTCCCAGATGCCTATACACCATATATAGAACTCATATCACATTGATGCCTATCAGAAAACTCGGTTCCTACACACATCATTTATATTTTACCACATCAAAACTGATGAAAGCATACTTACCTATGCCTGGTTAGTCAAAAAACAATACATATGCACCCCATAAATCAAAACTAGCCAAATCCAAACAAAAGAAAAAATGAATCATGCCCATAGTATTGGAATACATCTAATTGTAGTTGGATCCCTGGTATGATATAAACTTGGAAGATCCACTATGTGAACCTAGCCTGAAGCCTGACTACCTAAGACTCAGTCTCCCTATGGAGAAGAACTAGATACCATCCACTGACCCCACCACTGGGTCCCACTATCTCCACCCTGACCTCCACATGCAGCTGAATATTGTCTACCGTCTCCTAGAATCACACCTGGTCCATCCTTAGATCCCTAATTATTCCTCGTTTCTTGTATCCCAACTATCCAAGATGGATTCCTATTGAACCTCTCTAAATGGACCATTTGGATACACACTCGACACTACTTCAAAACCCAATCATAATGGGTCCCAATTTTATTGAATGCCTATACTTGAAGAATACTAATGAAGACCCAATCCTTAGTGGTCAGCTTGAATCTCTATCCTTGGCACCCTAATAAGTCTCATCATAGCCCTACTTTTTTCCACCTGAAGCATCACCACTCGTCTCACCTAAAGATATCACCTGTCTCATGTAAGACTCGTATGTTAGGTTCCCCTCGACTATCAGTGCTTGATTGATCACATCTGAGAAATATGTCATCTTGGAAATATTTACCTACACTTTATGGCGTGGCATAAACTATCCTCAAAACACCACACCCTAGTGATGTCTTCACCCATAATATTAGGTTTAAATCAAGATAAATCTTTGAATTTGGATGTATAGCACATGAAAGAGGCATCCCTCTACTAAAGACTCATGAAATCACAGGCCTGGTTTTCCAAAAGTGTCTTTAGAAATAAATTCTCGAAGA
Organism: Viscum album; assembly: GCA_963277665.1. NCBI lineage: Eukaryota > Viridiplantae > Streptophyta > Magnoliopsida > Santalales > Viscaceae > Viscum > Viscum album. The sequence goes on from OY728138.1 coordinate 2,139,169,412, forward strand.
ACCTAGCTTTAAAATCCTTCCAAGCCAATCCCACATGTCTTCCCTCTGGAACCTATAAATCCCACCAATGTTTTTTTGTTTCTATGAGAATGTACATTTCCAAATACACCCTATTTCATGGGGTTATCTCAAGATAATAAAAAATCATCTGGGCTAATTCTATAAAGTTTTATGCCTCCTTTGGTCCACCCTCACCCTAAAATAAAGGTGGGTGCTAAGACTGGAACTCCCGAGTTAGGTACTCAATAGATGGATCATCTCCCTGATCTACCATATCGATAACCTATATAATTCTAACTAGGATCACCATGAGATTCTCATCAATCCATGTCCCAAAGTATTACATCTACATTTGTACTTCCTATTCTGGATCTTGTACCTACATCTCATGATCATACTGACCCTCAGGGGCCTCATCATGTGCACACTCAAGCGGAACCATATCACCTCCCTCTTAACTATCCACTAGAGCCTATCTAGGTTTCATCCCACTGAATACCAATCATGATGGTCAAACTTCTATAACAACACACACACACACACACATCAAAGATAGGGAAATCAGTTACAGGCAGTTCATCTCACCACCCTTACACTCCCTTACCGCACCTTGTCACATGGAATCTGGCCTCAATGACTCTTACCTACCCATATAAAGGTCAAGTATCAAGTATCATCTAGCATCATAGACCCTTTCATACAAACATTAGAGTTTGGAATCACATATAATGTATCGATCTAGGGTATATGAGTAGAATTACACAAAATAGGCGATACATGAAAATTCTATTTAACTTATTTGTTGAAACTTTAAACAAATCACCCCTATCATTATCCTTGAATACCCTTTTAAGTTTCATACCCATATATCACAAGTATATAAAATCACATACAGATCTCATTGGAACCACATGCCCGATATGGATGAATAGGATTCTACCAAAATAGGATGAGAAGGAAAACACTATTTAGATTCTTTTTTGGAACTTTAAACATCCCAACACCACTTAGTGCAATATATATTCTAAATGGAAATCATAAGAAAAACACATCATATGAGCCTAAGTGCCTATCATGATGCATAATCAAAGTTATCTTGCTTTACCAGGACAAGGGTCAAAGGCCACATTATAGATAACCATCACACCCAAGTGCACCACACAAGGTGAAAATCAAATCAACCATAAAAGAGAAAATCAAAACATCAAATTATCACCCTTGGTAACTTGGTTTGTCTCCCGTACATGGGGATACAAGAACCAAAACATGATCTATGTACCCATAATTGACTACATCTTAGTATCTTGTATACTATAGCCCAAATAGTAAGACCAAATAAAGAAATAAAACTACCTTTAGCAGCCAACCGAATGATTCTACCAAATCCCAAAGATTAAAACTCCTATGATTCCATTTGTAGTTCCCTAAAACATTTTTACACTGAATAGTGCTCCATACTACTTGAATAATAGGCCTTAGGTACACCTACCCATATTTCAAAGGCTTCTAACAAGTAGATAGGGTCTGAGAGGTGATAACGAGTAGACTATACCCTATGGTGATAATAATAATAATTGTTCATAAAAATATATCCATGGAATCAGACCATAAATTAGTTGAAGTAACAGAAATAATAAAAATAATATATAAATCAACAAAAAAACACTACCATTTATTGACAATATACATATCACAACAGGTCATACAAAAAACAGATAAACACACAATGTCTCTCATGGATGACTATTAGTACATACATATAAAAAGCATAGTAAAAGATAAAAAAGTAAACTCCAGTTGATGCATAGGAACCAATATGGTCCACTGATATCCATCCCATGATAAAGGTACCACTCGATCACTAAAGTCTAGCTCTTGATCCCAATCCCTTACCTGATTGAAGAGACATAAAGTATACATGTTTCCGAAAGGTCCCGTATAGAGTGTGAGAATAAATCTCAGTAGTCAAACACAAATGTGTAACTTTATTATATCCATATTTATGTACGGGTAAGTGAAATATAAATAAAAATTGATTACAAACCCATTTGATAAAATAACTGCTTCCCTTATGCTTAGAAACTGCAAGCGATCCCCTGCTTCAGACATCACCAAAAATCTCTGAATACGTGTCCCCAATTTTATTTATGGAATATGATAATTGTTTGCATATATATAATTATATTAGTGAGGATCCATGAATCATTTACCAAGTCATCACTTGATGAAATCCATCCTAGGTGAGCCCTTAGGTTCCACCTATAATCTTTTCACCTAGTACCTTGTGCCACCAGTCAAATATCTGGTGTCCAAATGAAATGACCAAACCGTAAGTACCTGGTCCCTCAAATATCATCTTATAAAATCATAATTGGATCAAAGTTTTATGTCCCAAGGAAAAAAAATATTTATCCCCAAAATAATAATACATTTTAGCTTAAAAACCAAAATCCCATGTAATAATGATATCTGTCCTCCCAATATCCTGGACCAACGACCTCAAGTATCATGATGAGCCACAACCCCAAACGATGGTCACAAAACCATAAACTAATGGTCCATCACCATCCAAATGGATTTATATGGTGAAAATCCCCCAAATTATCTTATATTCAACACCATCACCTAAGACACATAGTCTACGAGGGCCTCCACCCACACAAGTGGTCAACACCACCTTGATTTAGTTATATATGTGTGTACATGACTCCAATGGAACATCGCCTAAAAAATAGTGAGCAACATTCACCAAAAAACATAATCCACATCATTAAACACCTCATTTCCCTATGACCATATCACTAAATCCTGATGGTCAATACCATATCAAGTCACATGGGCCATTTCCCTCATATTAATGACCTCATTTCCTTGATTCTTAATGACCAATTCACCTAAACTTAGTGATCATCATCACCCTGAGTGTCCCAAGCCATGAACAACCAAACGAACTATGTTTCCTATACCCTGGTGATCAAAATCACCTCTATCCTTGGACCTTTCATGTCATGTTCCCATAGAACTCATGAATTTAATATAAATAATTCAAATTGATTAAATCATACGCATGACCTAGAACTGAACAATCTAGTCCAAGCCCCATACCTAGCTTGACCATTTGTAGTGCATCAAGAACATGCCCATAGGCATATCATATCATCATTACAAAAATTTAATAAACATTCATTTAATTAATTAGGGTCTTTATTGGAAAACTCAGATGGTGTATATAAACAAAAACTAGAAACACTTGAAAAATCAAGGAGAAATCTAGGAACCACCTACCTTATATGAGTAGGAAATACCCTGTCTAATATCGGCATCTACCTCAAGATGAATCATAAGAAAGTTATGTTTTAGACTAATTCCATGAAAATAGGGAAAATGGGATTTCATAGATTTAGTATTCCATGTGGAGAGAAAACTAATAAAATAATCAAGTGGATTGAAGGTCTTACCTAGATGAATCTGTAGCCACCAATGGATCAAAGATCAGAGTCCAATTGGAGGAGTTAGATCAATGCCTAGGCAGAAGGGAATTTGAGGAGTGAACCCAATGCATGTGGTAGAGAAGGAATAAAGGAAAAGGAAAAAATAGAAAAAAATAGGTATGGTAAAATTCACAATTTTAGACAAATTAATGATCCCCATTGTTTGACTGTACGTTTTTTCAAACCATGCACTAACCATTTGGTGATCTCTCCCTAAGCACCACACTCATATGGGATATGTGCATGGTTTTACAAAATGTGCCTATACCATGATAAATCCATCTATTAAAAATTAAAGAGGCATTTTATGGTTTTGTTCCCCTACCAAAATGGTTTTCCAAACCATTTACAGTGATACAGGTAAGCCACACAGTTTCTATTAGGAGGTTACAATGTTTTTTCAAACAATTCATCTCTATCCGTGCTTTCCTAAAACTGAGTTTACAGGCCCCAATACACTTGAAACTCACATGATACCCGGAATCATTTTCCAATCCTGAAATAATATCTAAAAATAAGGCCTTGGGTCAATCAAACTTTGATAATTAGGTTCTGAAGATCAATAGAAGATTTGGTACAACCACTAAACTTAAAAATTCAAACAGGTTGAGTATTCTTGACCCGATCCAAAAAAACTAGGATGTTACACACTGAAAAAGATATTTATGGTTGATTTAGAAGTGAATATAGCCTAGTTATGGGATTAATTAAACTTCAGATTTGGGATGATGAGGATGAGGTAATGAGGACCTAGAAGGAATGTAGACTCCCAGGTGGGGGTTTGACCTTACTAGAAATATGGCCCAATAAGTATGATGATGGGGGGAACCATAATGAATATGGCATTCCAAGTTAGATATAAACCTACTGGGGATATGGACCAGAGAATATTAGAGTGAGTTTTAGTTTTTGGGTTTTAACCATAGAGACACTTCCTATGTATCTAGTTTGGACAAGAATCAAATACCATATAGTTTAGAATGGTTAGAGCTTACATCTGCAGAGGAGAACTATTTGAGTGCTTCATCAGGAGTATGGACCTTTGAAGATTTTTATAATAGGTAATATGACCCTTTTAAAGGATGGTATCATGGTATTTTGAGGGTATAATACTAGTAGGAGGCCCATTTGGTGATATTTGATTGTGATAGTGACATTATCACCACTAACCTCTAATCCCATGTGAGTTATGCTCGGTGCGAGAAATAAGTGGAAGTGAAAGATCTTTCATTTCAAAAAATCTCCTTCATCTATGAGTGGATGAGGGTGAGAAGAGTGGGTGAGGGTAAGGCAACATAAAATAAGGGTAGATTATCATCCAATACTATTTACATTTTAGGAAACATATATTTCATGTCAGCCTAAGAATCTATTCTCTACCATCCATAAGGTTGCGATCCTCATTACCACATGAATGTATGATTGAGGAAATTTTGAGGATCCTACCTATTAGGTAGGTTAGATGTGGGAATTATATTATCATGGGAATATATTATTTAGAGGGAATGATAGTGTTCCCTAGGTTTAGATTATTCCTATCTACAAGCTTTAGAAGAGGTATTGGATTGGTCCACCTTATATGAGGGACCGTGACAAATGTCTGCCCAATCATTAGAGATATAAAAAGAGGGCCCAAAATGAGCTTCACCTAAGTGATACCTGGGTGAGTTAGAGGGTACCTTGCCTAGGTGATACCAAGGAGAGATAGCTTTGTGGTTGTGGCCAAATTTACCCTACTGGTAAAAGCGGTCGTTGAAGTACAAGTAGGGATAGAATTCACAGGGACCAAAGAAGAAACCTTGAGACACTCAAATTTGTTTATGGATTGGCTATGAAGTGGCCAAATTTGAGGTAGTTTTTAATTAGAGAACTAATGATATAATTTAAAAACATACAAGAAAAATGATGTGAACAAAACAAGTATTGATGATGGGTTGATCTTAGGGTTTCTCTTGGGGTGGATTGGATAAATTTATTTTCTTAAAAATTTCATGTCATTAATTGAAGATGTATCCAAACAATGAGATAATTCTCTCAAATAATTCACTAATTTAATCCCTACACAATTACAATTCCAATCACCAATTAACCTTGAGGATCAATTTATTGAGCACTCAAAGAAAATAGATCGTACTAGCACTTAAAATGTGTCATCATTAAGGTTGGAAAAGATGAAAAAGAATGTAACTCATCAAATGGAAATCCTAAAATAAAAAAATATTTAAATATTAAGTACATGAAATAACATACAATCCCTGACCTTGCTACTCCCCTGGATCAACCCTTAAGTGGTTAACCCTCCTTTTATGATATTCTACCTATGGAAGCAGGATGTAGACTTATGGGGGCAGAATTGAAGAAGAAGAAAATTATTAAAAGAACGAACACCCCACCATTGTGTGATTGAATTCACAAGTGTTGGTGTGAATAAATTCACACCTTGATTCAACAGTATCAACGTGTGAAGAAAAGGAAAAAAATAAGTGAATAATAGGAATAAATTTTATTAAAATACTATACATGAAAGAAAAACTTACATGGGAAAACTTGGCAATGTGATTACAAATTGAAAGTAGGAAATTACAATTGAAAGAAATACAATGGATGAAAGAAAAACTCAGATTGAAAGAAAAAGATTAGATATAATTACCTTCACCAGTAGCTCCTTATATAGACATATTTGGAGCCTTATATACACCCCCAACAATAAATTACATCTCCATTAATTGGGAGAGTTAAAAGGAGGGTGATAAAATCAAGAGAATTTGACGTTTTGAAGTTGACCTGGAAATCCATCCAGATTCGTCCACCGTTTTTATGTGTGAATTTTTAATTTAAGGAGGCCAAATACGGAGGGGTCATAGAAGTGAAATATTTTCTTCCATATGTAATATATTATCTGTAAAAATTTCAGACAATTTGGTTCATCTTTATGGAAGTTATGGTCAAAATGGTGGAACGAATTTATGGGCGTTCGGGTCAGACCCACCATTTAAATGTAAACTTCAGATCCATTTATCTCTTTGAAAACTTTAGAACTAGCTCTGGACACAGTTGAATAAAATGATCCCCATATTTTTCTATTTCTACTTTAAAAATTAGAGCTTCATTGGGCTTGTTTTGTGGGCCCCACTTCTATTTGATGGGCCTTTGACCCATTATGATTTCTCCAGAAAAGTCCTGCATTCATCACCAAAAATCTCCATCTTACATTGGGATTCATACTTAGATCATAAAAGAAAAAATGTTCCAAAAAAAGTGATAAATAATATCCCAAAATATAAAATTCATAAAATTAATATAATTTTGTCCAAAAACATATGAATGATTGGGCCCAAATTTGTATTTTAAACATGAATTGCATTTTGAGATGAGAAATGAAGTTCAATTTCTATAATGCACTAAAAATGATGTTTATAGACTTTGGAACATATAAATATTAAGATATTAATAATGAATATTAGCCACTTTTAGTGTCTAATCACTTTGGCTTCTCCTAGGTGATGCTTGGGGGAATTGGGTTCATCTTAGGAAGACCTCTCCTTAGTGATACCTAGGAAACCATACTTAGAGACCTTGCTTAGTGATGCCTGAATGAGTTGTACATGAACTCACCCAAGTAATTCCTAGGTGATATTATTTATACTATAATATTACTAAGTATACTAGAAAGATCTCGCATAGGTGATACCTAGGTGAGTCAGGTGGGATCTAACGAAGGTGATACCTAGGCGAGTCAAGTGGGATCTCACCAAGGTAATTCCTAGTTAAGATAGAGCTGAATTATTGGGAAAAGGAACACCTGTGAAACCACACATGGGCGAGTCCATCCTCTAATCTCCATGGGTCTCCTCAGTTACTCTTTTTCGGGGAAGGGGAATTCATCCTAGTATTTTTGGACCAGTTGAAGTGGATAATAATGTATTTCCTTGGTGTTTTAAACCTTGGAGAAACCTAAACTCCACACACTCATTAATTCCATATTATTTAGAGGATTAGAGAGCTACCTAGAAGGTTTTGGGGACTAGGGTGAAGGACAAGGGTGAGTAGAGCTTAAATATGAATCTTTATCTTCTAGTAATCTGAAATGAGGATCCCAAGGATCCTATTTATAAGGAATATTGGGATACTAGGAAAAGGAGGTGGTTCATTCAAGTTAATTGTTATACTATCTCATGCAGGTGATTCACACATGTTCTTAGCACTAGTTCTCCACGCAGGCTACTTCGTGTAGTCTTGTCTGTACAGGTTGGTCTGTATAGGCCATCTCACGCAGGTGCTCTATACTTGATACTCACAAAGGTGATATTCATAGATGGTCCCCACAATCTTGTACTTAAATGATATGGATGAAGGATTTATGTAAAGGAGATTTTCTCGATCTCTAATTCCATTATAAAAATCCCCCAATTCTGACAGCCATAAATTTTGATCTGTAAGTTTGTTTAGGCTCCATGACCAGTCAAATAGAGGCCTGTGAAGAGAACTAAACCCCTAGATATGGTGTATACACCATAGAAATGGTTTTTATGGTTCTAAAAAGATCCATAAGATCCTTAATTTTTTTAAGTCATCAACTCCTTTTTATTATCAATTTTTGACATCCATGACTTAATCTTAAAAAAGAGGTTCACACCACCATGCCACCATATTGGGGAGAATTTCAAAGGAATATTTATCTCTTGGTGTGGAACAGTATTAAAACACAATGAAATCCAATATTATTCTTCTTATGGTATGGAGACACATTTATAATTATGAATCCTATGGTACAGTACATGGAATTAATTTTTTCCATGAAAAAAAAATTCCCCCTAGAATTAGATTTATTCTGAATGAAAAGAATCTAATTATGAGGTAAATATAGGTAACTTTAATGCATTATTAAATCATATAGTGGGCTCTAGAGTTTTATTATCATTGGGAGGATGCTATATTTTTTTCCTAAGCCATTGGGCCTAGTGATCATAATTTGATTATTTCCAAAGTCATATGATGGGCCCTTACAAACTTTGTTTTTTTACATCATTACCCTAATTTTTGACTGAGTCAGATATAAGGATGACTTAGAGGCCATGAATAATCCTTTTCTTAGGCCATCCTTTACGAGTTTTATACTGAAGAAATTTTATGCCTTTTTAGTTTCAATTTCTCAGTTTTTCTTAAACCATGTGGAGTACATATCTATCTAGCTTAGACTTGACTTTTTCTTAGGGTTCCCATTATGAGTTTTTAGCCTAGAGAGTATTTTTTCACTATAATTAGATGTTTAGTATCTTGCATGCAAGAACAAAAAAACCAATTTTTTAGGCTGAACAACTTTGAATATGAGTTATGGTAATAATGAACCAACAGTACTTATAGGATAAGAATGATCCAACACTATTCAGACATAAGGAGGGAAACTTTTTAAGCCATGATCTGTGAATTTTTGGACTCGAAGGGATGACATGGGACAATTACATAAGGAATGATCACAGAACATGATTGAAAAGTGACTCCCATTATGATGTTGTCTGAGGCACATAGAGATAATATTATTTTCTCTTAGGAATGAAAATTAATTTGATTTACAGGAAAAATTTGGAGGTGTATTATACAAATTCTTATATGAGGCATATTATATATATTCAAAACTGCTATTTCGCTTAGTGTTAGATACTCTTATTTATGATGGCCATAGGTGGTTTGTGACAGTTTGAGTTTCCCAAAACCTTGAAGTGTAGATTTATAAAGGAATGCATCTAGGAATGAAAGAAAAATTTATATTGTCATTGACTTTGGATGAGTGAAGGTAATTTTAGTCCAATCAATAGTTTTGTAAATGAAGGGAATCATGCTAGAATATCTAGAACATATTAGTACCATGTTCGGAAGAGAGTGGGTAGACATTTTTTAAATGGAGACTGGTCTTATAATGAGAGATCTAGGCATAAATACATATCCCATTGGAATGATAATCAAGACATACGCATTTATGACATAAAGTCATGATAGACGGATGAAACCCGGAGCTTTGGTACTCTTAGGAGATGGCCACAACAATGCATAGTTTTACATCATACTATAGGGAAGTGAACCATGAAGTTTAAAATATTATGGTAAGTATGTTTCCATAATGTTTAGAATCACGTGACAAGGACATTTGGTGTGACTTTTAAGGTCTTGAATCTAAGACTGACCATTTCATGGTGATATAGACAAGAATACTCCAACATTCTCTAGGTGTGGATAGGGAAGTTAGTAAGTTGTACTCTTAAGGTTCTTGAATCTAAAGAATTTTGATGGGAAAGGAATCTAAGGAATTACTATAGGCTATTTTCAAAAAGAAGTTTCCATTATGATGTCATCAAAGTTTATGGACATAAGATGATTTTATCTTGGGGATGGAAATGCATTTGATTAAAAAGCCACATTTGGAGGCATATTATGAAAAGTACTTTTTTTGAGGAATATTATGTATAGTCAAAACAAAGGTTTCTTTCAGAGTTGGATTCTATTATTACTGATATCCAGAGGAAGTTTATGGGGATTTTAGTTTTCCAAGACACAAAGTGTGATTTATGAAAGGAATGTGCCTGATTATGAAGAGCGCATTTAAGATGGAATTAAATAGAAATGGGTAGAGTGTTACTTATATAGGTCTTAATTGTTTGTAATGAAGGGAAATTTTTTGGTTGGAACTAGGATTGAAATTTGTGTGTCATTACATATCACTTGGTAAAAATAATCAAACCACACATAATTATAGGATATATTACTCACACTGATTGATTTCTTGTACAAGGATGGGGAATTTTATCATATTTTTGTTGGTCCATGATGTAGAATAGTGGTTTCATGGTGTACCTCATTATGATGATAATCAAGCCACACATAGTTCTAAAATATAGGTGTCATAAGTGACCAACACTGGTAATGGTGGTTATCTCATGTGAGGGCCACAACAATGGAAAATTTAACATCGTATGAAAGGGACTTCAACCATGTAGTTTAACATTATGCAATAAGGATGTTAGTTACCCAATATGGAGAGGAGTTATGAAGTCTTTCATTGAAAAAATACCTCTTGAATAGAGTATACATAGTTTATGGTCATGGTGTTTGGATAATGAAGTAACTTGACCATGTGAACATGACCTTTCTAAGATCCCTATGCCCACGTGAGATAAGCTCGGTGTGAGAAACAAGGAATGGTGAGGGGTTATCTTATCATATGGGGTGTATTAAAGAAAGATGGTGTAGTGACTGATTAATACCCATGAGAATAGAGTGGATTAGTTAGCTAATAAGGAATAACCTGACATGAATGAATGACATGGAGTCAAAAACTAGTGAAGAAAATTGTACCTAGATTCAAAACTTATGGTTGGGCTAGAGATAGAAGGTCTAGTAATCACTGCATATCCTATGGAAATAGGTATCAAGCCATACATAGTTCTGGGTAAATATTCCCTACATTTATTTGAATCACACTACTATAGATATTCCCTTTTACATCACATAAAAGAATTTTAACAGCACTAAAAACCACTATTAATTGCATCATTGATAAATAAGGTCCTCTATCAGTGCTCAAAATTGTGATAATAAAGGACCAACATGCTACAAAGTGCATTGTTAATATAAAAACACACCCCAAAAAACCCTGTAATTTCAAACAATGCTATATAAATTTCATTGACATCATAAATACAAAAATGTTCATCCATGTTATATACAAAAAAGGACTACTATATACATTTTCAAACATTGTTTTATATAATTAAATTTACAATTATCCAACTAACATTTAAAAAAATTAATGTTTTATCTTTAGACACCTATGATCCCATCTCAAAAATGTCCACCCATGGCATCAATTTCCAAACAAATCATCTCAACCAGTGAAAAATATTCTGCCTATATAATAAAACAAATATTATTTTAGTAATACTATAAAGAAATAAATTAAACATTAATAGGAAAGAATACATTAATAAAATGACATTTTTTTTATAAAAAAGTCACATTTGGGGTTATATCAGTAACATTGTGCATCATATTGAGGTGGGGTTAATTCCTACACATCCCAAATGAGTTATGGATCATTTTCCTAAAATATCAAAACAATCCGAATGTGTCTGCTCAGTTTTTGAGTATGTCACTATTTTTCTCACTAAATGTTTTTAAATAATTACACATTTGGAGTTATACCAGTCACACCGTACATAATATTTAGGTGAGTATGATTCCTACCTATCAAAAATTACCTATGGATTATTTTATAAAGTATCAAAACAATCTGAATGCATTTTCTCAGTTTTCAGAATGCCACTTTTGTTTTCTTATTAAAATGTCATTTCAAACTGGAAACACACATTTTGAGTCATAACGGTCACATTGTCATTTAGTTTGATGTGAGACTACTTCATACATGTCACAAATTACTTATGAATCATGTTCCTAAATTATCAAGACAATCGAAGTATGTTTTATTGTTTTTTAACGAGTGACAAATTTTGAACTAAAATGTCAATTTTAAACTGATAACAGACACTTTTAGTCATAAAAGTCATGATGTGCATCATATTGAGGTGAGTTTGATTCTTACAAGTCAAAAATGACTCATGGATCATTTTCCTAAAGTATCAAAACAATATGAATGTGTTTGCTTAGTTTTCAGTATGTCACTTGTTCTTTTACTTAAATTAATGTTAATTTTAAATAAAAAGACATGGTTGGAATCATAGAGGTCAGATTGTGCATCATATTGAGGTTCGGTTGACTCATACACATCAAAAATTACTCATGGAAAATTATTATAAATTATCAAAATAATATGAACGTGTTTGCTCAGTTTTCATTATGTCACTTGTTCTTTTTACTAAAGTTAATGTCAATTTTAAATAAAAAGAGACACTTTGAGTTATACCGGCCACACCATGCATAATATTAAGGTGCAACTAGTTCATAAATTTAAAAAATGACTTATAGATTGTTTCTTTTAAATTATCAAAACAATCTGAATGCATTTTCTCAGTTTTTAGTATGTCAGTTGTGTTTTTTACTAAAATGTCATTTCAAAATAAAAACACACATTTTGAGTCATATCGGTCACATAGTGCATCAGTTTGATGTGATACTGCTTCATACATGTCAAAAATGACTTATGAATCACTTTAATAAATTATCAATACAATATGAGTGTGTTTTATTGGTTTTCATTGAGTGATATGTTTTGAACTAAAATGAAAATTTTAAACTGATAGGAGACACTTTTAGTCATACCAGTCACACCATGAAACAGATTGAGGTGTGGTTGATTCCTATACATCAAAAATGAATCATGGATCATTTTCCTAAATTATCAAGGAAATATGAATGTTTTTTCTTAGTTTTTAGTATGTCACTTGTTCTTTTGACTACAATTAATGTCATTTTTAAATAAATAGACATACTTGGAATTATACTAGTCACACCATACATCATATTGAGGTGTGGTTGATTCCTACACATCACAAATGATTTATGGATCATTTTACTATAGTATCAAAACAATTTGAATTTATTTTTCTAGATTTTAGTATGTCACTTGTTATTTTTAGTAAAATTAATGTCAATTTTAAATAAAAATTCACACTTATAGTTATAGCGGTCACACCATGCATCTGATTGTGGTGTGGTTGATTCCTACATGACAAAAATGAATTATGGATCATTTTACTAAATTATTAAAATAATCTAAATGTGTTTTCCTAGTTTTCACTATGTCACTTGTTCTTTTTACTAAAATTAATGTCAAATTTAAATAAATAAACACACTTGTAATTATACTAGACACACTGTGCATCATATTGAGTTATGGTTGATTCATACACGTCAAAAATTATTTATTGATCATTTTTATAAAGTATCAAGATAATATGAATTTATTTTCCCATCTTTTAGTATTTCACATGTTATTTTTACTAAAATTAATGTCAATTTAAATAAAAAGACACACTTAGAGCTATAGTGGTCACACTATGTGTCTGATTAAGGTGTGGTTGATTCCTAAATTTCAAAAATGACTTATGTATCATTTTTATAAAGTATAAAAACAATCCAAATGCGGTTTCTCAGTTTTTAGTATGTCACTTGTGTTTTTTAATAAAATTAATGTCAATTTTAAATAAATAGACACAATTGGAATTATACCGATCACATAGTTTATCATATTGAGGTTCAATTGATTTCTACATGTCAAAAATTATTTATGGATCATTTTCCTAAAATATAAAAGAAATTAAAATTTATTTTCTCATCTTTAAGTATGCCACTTGTTCCTTTTACTAAAATTAATGTAAATTTTAAATAAAAACACACACATAGAGTTATAGCTGTCACACCATGCATTATATTGAGATGAGGTTGATTCCAACATATCAAAAATTACTTATGGATCGTTTTAATAAAGTATAAAAACAATCCAAATGTTTTTTCTCAGTTTTCAGCATGTCACTTGTTCTTTTTACTAAAATTAATGTCAATTTTAAATAAATAGACACATTTGGAATTATACTGGTCACACCATGAATCATATTGAGGTGTGGTTGATTCTTATACATAAAAAATGACTTATTGATAATTTTACTAAATTATCTAAACAATCTGAATACGTTTACTTGGTTTTAGTATTTCACTTGTTCTATTTAATAAAATTAATGTCAATTTTAAATAAACAAACACACTTGGAATTTTACCAATCACACCGTGCATAATATTGAGATGAAATTGATTCTTACACATCAAAAATGACTTATTGATAATTTTTCTAAAGTATCAAAACAATATAAATTCATTTTCTTAGTTTTTAGTAATTCACTTGTTCTTTTTACTAAAATTAATGTCAATTTTAAATAAATAGACACACTTAGAGTTATAGTGGTCACACTGTGTATCTGATTAAGGTGAAGTTGATTCCTACATGTCAAAAATGACTTATGGATAATTTTACTAAATTATAAAAGAAATACAAATGCATTTTCCAAGTTTTCAGTATGTCACTTGTTCTATTTACTAAAATTAACGTTAATTTTAAATAAGTAGGCATAATTTTAGTTGTATCGGTCACACTGTGCATCATATTGAGGTAAGGTTGACTCCTATGCATCAAAAATGAATTATGGATCATTTTCCTAAAGTATCAAAATAATAAAAATTTATTTTATAGGTTTTCAGTATGTAATTTGTTCTTTTTACCAAAATTAATGTCAATTTTAAATAAAAAGAGACTCTTTTAGTCATATCAGGAACATCATGTATTAGATTGAGGTGTAGCTGATTCCTACATGTCAAAAATGACTTATGGACCATTTTTTAAAGTATCAAAACAATATGAATAGTTTTTCTTAGTTCTGAGTATGCTGGTTGTGTTTTTACTAAAATTTATGCCAATATTAAATAGAAAAGATAACTTGAATTCATACATGTTACACCATGTGTCTAATTGAGGTGTAGTTGATTCCTACACATCCCAAAGTCTCAAAACAAACTTTAACTACAAATGTTATCACAATTTCCATTTCCTTTCTTTTTAAAACTATCAACACTTCATATTGACTTGATGCTATTAGATGAAATTGTTGAAATTTAGGAGAGTGGAGGAAGCTCAAGTGACATTATATCAAAATAAGTCACCAAAATTAGCACATGATCTTCTTCCACTCTTCTGGTTTTTAGGGGGAAAGTTTTTTCATCTAAATAACATCAAATCTATGCATTTTTGGCAGCTCAACAAAAAGAAGAAATAGAAAGCATAAATATCTACGTAAAAACTAAATAAGTGTTAAATAGAAAATGATAAGGAAATTCACTTAGAAATAGTAAATAAAATGATGAAAAAATTAATTAAATTAGTAGTAGGAATTCACCTTTTCATGGTTGTTTTATACATTCTTGACCCAATTCTTTGTTGTCATTATCTCATTTGTAGTCTCGAAGACCAATCTCTCACAAGCATGAGAAGATTCAAACAAAACACCCCAACTCAAACAAAGGAATCCAACTGTATAAGAAAACAATTATTATATGAGTAATACAAATAAGAAATAAATTAAACGTAAATATGAAACAATCCATTATTTCTATGGAAGTCACATTTTCATGTTATTTTTCTAAATTCTATCATTAGGTATGCTACCCATTCATTTCTAAAAAAATCTATATAATCTTATGAATATGAGTTTTTTGACAGTCATAGTAAGACTAAAAAAATTATAATTATACAAAGGATTAATAAATATTTTAAATAAAATAGTAATTATCTTAAAAAATACCTCTTCAGGGATGCTAGTTTATTCATGGAATATGATCTCTCTCATAAATTTAAAAACATAATAACCACAATCTTTTCCATTTTTTTGTTTTGGAAATTTCATAAACATTGAGAAAAATAAGTAATTTGTCTTTATATGTGTTTGGATAGTGAAATCTTATTATATATACCTTGATACTTTTCCAGTTGTAGAACTTGTCAGCATCCTTGTGCTTTTCCCCTGTCCTCATTCATTATTTTTCAAAATATTGATGCACTTCCCTATCATTAGATAATTCCCATAAAAAATAATATAAATTATATAATTTAATTTTAGTTCTAAAATTTTGGATCTACTTTATTACTTATTGAAAAATGCCATCATGTGTGGTCAGTTTATTGGGTATCCATGCAATGAATCCAGGAAATTGATATTTGGAGTATCTAAATTAAATGCAATGAACATCCAATGTTTCATAAAACTCAAAAATTAATAAGTAATGAAAGAAATTAAAAAATCCTTGATATGATTAAATTGTATAGTTTTACCCCTACATCATTGGTATTAAGAAGAGTCTGTCATCCAAAAGTTTTCTTTCAAATTATTTGACCAGGTTTTCCACTATTTCATTTATTTTTTTGGATTATATTTTTGTTTATGCTGTAGAGATTTCGTGGGGACTAAAAAGCCCAATTTTGTTTCATGGGTAAATCCCTTTAATTGGTGTGGATATATATGCCTGCCAAAAATAAGGAATGTATTTAGTCATAATTAACATAGTATATGAGATTTTGGAAAATCAAATTGTAACACCTCGACCCCTCTAGACTAGAGCCGGTGCATTAATTGTTAAATTGAAATGCTTAAAAGGAATGAAACCCCAAAGAAAAAATTATTTTAGTAGTATTTAAGAAACTAGATACATATATGTAACTCAACTTACATTGGGAAAAGTAATAAAATACAATACATAAAAAAACTAAAAAAAACTGCATCCATAGAAACTCAATAAATGGTCTCCTCTTCAAAACCTATTGAAGGTAAACAAATGAAAGGGGTGATCTTAAATTCTCAGTAAGGTTTACAAGTAGCAGAAGCATGAACCAATAATAAGTGAATCATATACAAATATGGCATGGTGAATAAATGAAAAACACACACCTTTAATAAACAGAGAAAGAGCATGCATCCATAGATGTTGTCATAGTGAAAACCTCATGAATAGTAATAACTAAAAATGAATAAAGAGAATTATTATTAATTGAAATTAATTTATTTGGAATATGATACCATAATATCTTTAAAATGGTTTAGTTATGCGGGTAGAAACCTGTCTGTTTTTTGGAAACAAACTCTAAGGGTTTGTCACCAATTGATTTAACTCATGAGACCTGTCGATGCATCGAGGGGCTATATCAGGTACCTCCAATCACTGAAATTAAAAATAATTATTTATACATAGATTTAATACAAGTACAATATGCCTTCTCAATATCTTTATAGAGTAGAGAATATAGATTCATCAATATTTCCTTAATTAAAAAAAATATTCCAAATTAACACCGTATGTGAAATAGTATACGTCTTAAGGAAATAATCGTATCCATGCTAAAAGAAAATGGATATTTACCCGAATTATAATTTCAAATGATAAATGATATCAAATGGGCAGTAGATACACCACATAAGAATGATTAGGTGCACAATACCAAGTAGGTCTCAATGAAATGGAAATTGAGACAAAGTCACTTACTACATTGTAATCAAATGAATAGTATGATAAAAAATCATTAATCACCAAATTAATCACAAAATAACATGAATATAAATAGAATCATGATATTTTATATCAAATCTCAGTACAAATTTACCACATATAATAAATAAGAGTCAAACAATGGAAATCCCACAAAATTAAAAGTGAGATGAGAAACCCCTTACAAACATTTCGACATGGTAACATGTGTTTTTGTGAGGGCTTAAAGAGAGGTAAAGTGGTATCCCATAATTTATATATCATAAGGGAAGTATGGGGGAGGTGAAAAAACATACCCCATCATTATTAATTACAAATAAAAGGACACAACATAGGGGGGATTCTAGAATAAAAGTGTGAGAGAGGATCCCTTACCTTATGCCCGAAGGTATTATCGATTGATCTTAATGACCTGAATAATAAAATTTAGCTTCATTAATTAATAATTCCATAACCTCATCAAAATTTAATTGATTTATTATAATCTTATTAGGTTCATTAATTCCCTTTTTTATAGGTTTAATAGAATCAATTTTATTGTTTTGGAAGCATTTTCTTCCTTGGTTTTCATGACCAGTTTACATGTATTCATGAATGGAAATTCATTTGAAATGTAGTTAAACATCCATAATTATAAATATATATTATTAGTTTCATTATAAATGATATTATAATGATTTTTTTTATATACCTGGAATATTAATCATTAGTTAAAAGTTATTGATAAATTCTAAGATTAACTTAACAGTTTTGTACACAACGAACTTGTTTTGTATTATTATTTTATATTATGAGTGTGTAAGGATTATAGAAACTTGAATAAGTTAAAATACATATATAATGAACTGGTTTATCCATTTAAAAATTTTCATGACTAGTCTTTAATATATTAAAATAAATTGAAAACTCGTCGTCCTTGAATGTGATAAATTAACACATCTCGGATGGTATTTTCATTTTTTGTGTTAGAGGTGGGGTAAAATAGATATGATGATGAAATATTACATTAGAATAATAAAATTACATTCCATGTAAGGTAGTGAAATTATCATAGCATTTGGATGTGGGTATTTGAGGAGATAACAACAAAAGAATGGAACTTGTAAAAGAATTTGGAAGAAAAGAGAAGAGAGGTTCACCTCTTGAGTACTTCTCCTTGAGAATCTCCTTAAGGCCTTTGTTTTTGGCCTTTTGGTGAGACTAGTAGGTCTTGGACATGGTAAGGAGATTAGGGATATATTTAATCATAATTTAGTAAAGTATTGAAGCTTGAGTGGTGTGGGAGGAAGAGGGGGTGGGGGTGGTTTATATAGTGAATGAGAGGAGGGATTTTACATTATTTTAATAATTATTTTATTATTTTTGCTCAAGAATATGAATATTCTTGATTCATGTGATCCAAAATAGTAATAATTTCATGTGATTTTGAACCAAGTGGGATTTAATCATCCTTACATCACCTATTATGCAGTAAAACTAGTATTTAGCATTATTGTAATTTATCAGATTTTACTATTCATAAAAAAATCAAGAATTTTAGAAAAAATCCAAAAAATCACCCTAACCATTTTTCAACATGTAGAATCCAAAAATGAACTCCATTTTTAAAAAATAATTTTATAAATATGATAAATTTAATTTTTAATTAAAACCATTATTTAATCGAAAAATACCAACACTTAAAATATTCATCTTCATTTTTAGGGTGCCTAAATTTTATTTATACATTCATGAGTAAGGTCACCATTCATAAGGTTCGTATTACTATTCATAAGTGTAGGTTAATATTCATAAGGGTATGTTACTATTCATAATGGTAAGTTACTATTCACCAAAGATTAACTTTATTCTATCAGACTCCAAATATCACCCTGATCGCAACCGTTTATGTCCATTTTTCAAAATTCAAAACACAAAAGTGGAAAAATTTAAGTTTAATGGCTAGGGTATGACTATCTCCAAAATAACCAATTGTTGTTTCAAGGAAACTCAGTTCTTTATGAAATATAGGCTATCTAATGAATAGAATGTATTTAAGAGAAACATACCATAAAATGTTTGAGGTGTTATAAAAATCATGAAAACATATGACAGTTGGATTGAGGGGGTAAAAAATCCTTAGGATGGATCCACATTCTCTAGGGATCAGCCCTCTCATCCCTTTCAGCATCAGATAGGGTTTCCCCTGAATCCTCGAGTGGCCATGCTGGTTCCTCTTCTCTATGGGGATTTCTTCTCCAGTCTCGCTTCTTCTCCTTTACTATGTTTTTTTCACCTTGTGGGTTTTCTTAGTTGATTCTTGTGTGTTTCGAGATCGAAGCATTGGTCTCCCTCATCCTCTTCTCTTTTTTTCGTCCCTGTCGTGTCATACCCCATATTGGTCTAGTTTGATGGTTCCGATGATGGCTTGGGATGGTGACGGTGGAGCATTGGTTTGGGGCTTCATTCATTCTGGTTTGGGGTTTTTTTTTGTGTCTGGTGGGGTTTTTCCTTTTCATCACTGCCACAATCTATACCACTCTCACTCCTCCTCTTCCCTTGTTTCTTAGCCCATCCAATTGGATTCCATTTTGATCTAGCATGGTGGCTCTCTCGGTGGCTTGGGATTGTGTAGGTGATGCACTCATTGGTGGCTCCTGTGTGTGCCTTTTGGTTTCTGTCTATGCTATTTTGGTTATTTGTTTACAGTGTTAGGTGCTTCGATTATGGTGTTCTCTTTGTGTTTTGACAGTCTGGTTGCTCATTTTTTTGTGTGTTTTTCTGACATTACATGTTGTGTTGGTGTGGCATAGGGCTCGATTGGTCACTCCCTCTCTGCTATGGATCCTAAGTTCCATCACTCCCCCCAGGTGTGGTTTGGTGCGACAGTTCTCTAAGTGGATTTGGGATGTGTTGTTCGAGCAGCTGGTGGTGATCCAGGAGGCTCAACCAGTGCAGTTGATGATGTTTATTTTGACGGTGTTGGGTGTTTTCAAGTGATGTTGTCTTTGGTGCGTTGTTTTTCAGCATCCAACAATGATCGGTTTAGCGGTAACGACTGGCGCAGTACAGGGTTTTCATCATGTGAATCTCGGTGTTATGAAGTCATGCATGTTCTTTGATGATGGTTTGATGATGAGGTGATGATGGCTAGTGGGTTCTAATTTTGGTGAATGGGAGGTGATGATGGGAATTTCTACTATCAAGGGGTGCAACCTGAGGTGCTTCGGTAGGACGATGACCAGTGGGTTCTACCGACATCTAAAAAATCATTCAGTTTTGGTGGTTTTAGGGTGACGATAGAGACTGTGGTAATAAATTTTATGTGATGTGTTTTTTTATTATGGTGATTTTTTTAGATAGCATGGATCAAGGATCTCGCGGCCCAAGGCAATTAGATGGTTCTGGGATCGATGCAGTATTTTCAAATTTGGAATTTGGCACTTTGGGGTCTACTATTTTTTGAATCCTGAATTTGGTTTTTTGTCTACTTACGGTATGGATTTACATTTGGAATGTGAAGTTACCATTTATCTTTTAAATATATTTTTTTAAAATAAAAAAATATGGATTTGGATGAAAAAAAATGAAAACATACCTCATGCATACATTTACAACTGAGGCGCCTAGCCAATCATAGTTGAGTTTTTCATTTGTATTCTCAACACCAATGTAGTATTCACCTTCCTCTCCATACATATTTTATTCAAAATCAACTATGTGACTAATACCATTTTATAACTTTGAATTCACATGAAACATTAATGTTAGTAAATAAAGATATGGAACAGGAAGAGTAAATGTGATTTTGTAATATCTTTTTAATCGGTTGGTCAATACTTTAGATGGTTTTGAGCTGTTATTTTATTTCACCCCTTCCCTTTGTCTGTATGTAATATAAAATTCATCATTTCAAACAGTTTTTCATTAATTGTTAAATTTTTAGATTTAAAAATAAATTTTAAATGAATAACTCCTTGTCGACATGTTTTTTTACAATATGTGGCGGCCATGAGATGAATGTTCTGACAGCTCAGTCGACCATATGAATATCATTTTCATCGAGTGGAACATGTATCTTGACACTCGACTCATGAGCTACGCTAATTTACACTCTCACATGACCTGTTGGAAGTGATATGTTGTGTAGACCGTTGTCTTGGATATTAAACACCATAACCCTTTCTACAAGGCGATGGGTGAGTGTTGATAGATATAAATCACATTCATTTTCAAACTATAGAATATCAGTATAGGAAAGGTATAAATGTATATCCAATTCACATTTCATAGCAATAATTATTAGAATATTGATTACCATGACTAAGACAACTCTTTTAGGGGAATGGCTAGCCTCAAAGGTGGTGTGTGGTGGGGGGTGGGATCTTCACACAATGGCTATTCTTGAGTTGTTTATTATTTTTTAGCCCCCCTATAAATTTGATAGCATCTTTATCTACCACTATAATTGGTCTTCAAGGGTAGATATTTTTTCTTTTATCTGTTCATTTATTTATCATTACCCCCTCTTTTTTTCCTCAAAATATTTTCAGGGTGTCACCCCAAAACTTTCACCTTTGATACGACCATACATTATGAACACTTCAAGGCCATCAATAGTAGGTGTTCATCTGGTACAAGTGTTGATGATTCTTGCGACTATGTAGAATATAAAATATATGAAAATAAGTAATCATTGTCATGTAATAGCGATTTAATTTTTTTTATTATGTAATACTTATACATATTTCACACACATTTGATGTGTTTTAATATATTAGTAACCCATATTTATTTACACATGCCTCCTTCCATAGCACATGGAGTAGGATGGAAGTAGATTTGGATTTCGAGTCATCAATCTGCATATAAACATAGGAACATAATTATGATATTGTTTCATGTCACATAAAATTATTATATAAATTTAAAATACGTACCAAATTTTTTTCAAGTGAAACATACCCCATCCTTACTTTATGGCAGGGTACGTTGGTTTTTCTGCCCATTCCTTATTTTTTACACTCAGTTTCTATTTCATAAATAAAAAATTATCAATAAAAGTGATGAA
Source organism: Viscum album (assembly GCA_963277665.1). Classification (NCBI taxonomy): domain Eukaryota; kingdom Viridiplantae; phylum Streptophyta; class Magnoliopsida; order Santalales; family Viscaceae; genus Viscum; species Viscum album. The sequence goes on from OY728138.1 coordinate 2,139,191,987, forward strand.
TACACATATCATCAAACAATGTATTACTAGACACAATGTACTTGAAAATACACATCCACACAATGGATAATAAATGCATCCCATGCTTCTTGGGTTATCATGTGTGCATAAATAAGTTGTGGGTGTGGGTTTATCTTCCCTTCAACATATTTAAGATGATGTCTCATTAGAATTGTGAGAAATCCTCTATGAATCCTTCCAGAAATAATTAATACATATTTTTTATGGGATTCATCTTCTATAAATGTACTCTAAAGGGGATTATGAAGAGTAAGATAATGTTTCATTATTTTATTTTTTAGTAAAATAAAAAAATGATATCATAATGTTACCATAATATCTTCGCATAATAGTGTCTTAATCATAGGTAAAACATGTTTCCATGAATCTACATCAATAAGAACACATTATCGAGTGGCGATTCCAATGTAACTACTGAACATGGCCTTGTTGGAGTAAACATGATGGCCCACACATTCCATCCGAACTTGTATTTTATGCCTTTGATTTTCACCTTAATGAATTTTTCTAACATCATCAAACTATGATGATTCTATTTTTTTTTCTTCGCCAGTCCTTCATTGCCTACCAATTTCTTAGATTCAATATCATCAATATGTTGTTACTTTTTATTGGTAGAATCAGCATGTGCAGATGGTCATTGTACCTTTGCACTAGGAGCAACAATAGGTTGAGAGACCTACTGTTCCTTAGGACTGGGAGCACCAACATGTGCATAAGTTATTATCTGTGGAAGTAGTTTAACATTTAATTTAGATTAAATAAATGTAGTATCAAACATATATAAACATGAGGCAATATAATGTATATTACAAAAAAATATAACCTAATTATTGAAATATTTTTTTAAAGACTAAAGGGATTTGACCCTTCTATCGACTATCAAAATCCCTTCATTGTGGTATCCTATAACATACAAAATTCCATCTACATTGGGACCAATGTGAAATGATTGTGACATCCCAATGAAAGGGTCATCCTCAGCATAATTTTCATGTAAAACTTCAATGGTTTTTGTTGATAATAGAATAATTGACCACTTTTTGTTTGTGGGATCTGGAACATAAAATACTTGTACTACATGTGATTCCATTAGAAATGGTTTATCTCTATACCCTTCCTTACTAAAATAATATTTCATAAATTCCAATTCATTTATTTTAACAACCTTCCTTTTATCAACCCACTTGCATTGAAAAATTGGCACTTGGAATGTTGTATAACACTACAACATAATTAGGGTTTAGCGGCGGTTTTGTGGCGGCGGTTCACAAAACAGCTGCTAAATGTTTTTCGAAAAAGTTTTCGCGGCGGTTTTTAATAAACCGCCTATAAACCCATATTTTTTTAAAAATTCTCGACCCTTCCCTACCTCGACCCCCATTTCCCCCAACCCTCCTGACCCCTTGCACTCCCTTCTTCTCACAACCCCCCCCCCCCCCCCCCCCCGGCGACCCCGTGACGTCTCTGGCGAACGTGTGACCTCCGTCTCTAGCGACCCCGCGACCAGCGTCTACGGCGGAGCCCGCGACCGGCGACCCTGGCGACCCGTGACCCCCTTCTCCTGATGACCCTTCTAACTGCAACCACAACCCCAAAGTGAGTTTTCCATTGTGATAACATTTTTCATCTTTTTTACAAGATTTTGTGCAATATATGTTTATTATTTGATTATAATGTTTGTTACTCCATGTTTTAGCATGTTAATTTGAAGAAAATTGTTAATTTGATACCTAATTCCCATTTAATTGAAATTTTTATTCCATTTGTTAATGGAATTGGATAAAGAAAATGAATCTGGAAATAATTTTTAATGATAATAATAAAGAGGTATGTTAATGGAAAATTTCATCCTTAAAATTCAATAAAACACGATGTTCTAATTGAAATAATTTTTAAATAATTAATAGGTTATGGTAGCTAATTCCATATGTTTCTCATAGTTTTAACCTATGATAAATGAATCAGTTAATCCAAAATAGAAATAAAACTGGTTGTTTGATAAAGATAATTGTTTGGGGTCGAGCAAGCCTATTTTCATGTGATGTTCAGATACATTGTTTCTAGGGCCTATATGCCTTATTGACTCTTTTTATTGTTTATTTACTTCTATATTTTCTTTTTAATTGAGTATTTTTATATGATTCTTTTTGATCTTGGGATGGATGAATATTAGAGGTATATAGTTAATAAGACTTGGGTTTTTGGTTGTAGTTGGCACCTAATATGGTGGATGCATGGTGATATTCATGGTGTATTAGGATTGATGGAATGGGTTGAATATGTGATTTCCCATTATTATGTTTAAATATAGGATAATTTCTTATGAAAAAAAACTTATTTAAATTTGGTTTGTGATTTCCCATTTTTTATTGGAAATGGAACCTTTAGTGGTGTCCTTGGTAGAGAGTCTTATGTAAGGGTAACATGGGACTTTTTTGAGTTTTCTTGGAATATAACCACATGCATTCTCCATAGACCTCCTTTTTAATGATGGATTAGTTGATTGGATTTTGAGCCTAGTGAATTTTTTAATCATAACATGGTGTTAGGTTTGATGCATTCTCATTTTAAGTTGATATCCTTTGGTAGGTAGTGCCCTTAGAACATTAATACCTTTCTATTACAAGGAGTTTTCTGATGCTCGGTTCTGTTCAGGTGTCGTTTCCCCTCATATGACTCTTTAGTTCTAATGGAACCCTTTTTTTGGGTGGTTATTGTGTTTTTGGCCATTTTTATTTTCATGAGTATCGATAAATACTCAATTTCAGTAGGATAGGCTTACCTCAAGCATTGTCATCTGCTTTTTAGGTCGCATGACCCTTTATTTTCCTCAGTGTTGGACAACATTGTATGTTTTCATTCATAATGATGGTCATATGAGTCAATATGATGTTGGTTTAAATCTATTTTTATGTACCTTATAATTCTTTAATGCATAGGGTGGACAAACTATGTATAGTAATCAGGATGTGCCAATTTCTTATGGAACCTATGGTAACATGCTTACATCTATGTTTTCCCTATCGAGTTCTAAATGTTGTAATGAATGTATAGAGTTCGGTTAAATCATTGAACCATGGGATATTTTTTAAGGTGTCAGGTCATCTACGGAGTTGAGTGACCTATGAATTAAATAATCAACTATGTATCAAAGCATTGGAGGACTTCAAAAAGAATAAGGTGTTTTGGCATGCCGGTCGATTTGGTTTTGGCACTCTTTATGATTGTTATGACGTAATGAGTGTACTTGAGAAGAGAATCAAACGTATGTTTTATGTGAATATGATATAGATAACTTATTAGTGGCTGATATATCTCTAATTTTGATAACTAGGACACTCCAAAGGTGGGGAGAATCTTGTCATTTTTGTTAAACATGTGTCCTTCCTGGTAGAATGAACACAACCTAAGATGTCAATTGAAAAAATGGAAATTTTTTCTAGAATTTCTTTTGAGCTATCATGTATTAAATCTCTTCAGTTATTTCTTGGAAATACGACTTTGATATGGTTGATTGTGTATGAAACCATTGAGAAACATCATTCCTCTTGGAGGAAATCTAAGGTCAAGCCTAAACAATCACATAATGTCTCATGTTTAAAATGTATTATGAACGGTTTTGATCGCACGTCAATGGGGTGTTATTTAAGGCAACATAAATGTGTGATCGAAAATGTTATGATAAGTGCGCAACCAAATATTCTTACTGCTCCTCAATGAGGTGTTGACGCTGTCTCTTATGGACCAGACTTGTTCAGTTGGTCTGAAGTGGTAAATGTGATCAATGAATTATCTTTATTATATTATGCATAATTTATGATCAATGGGTCATCTTTATTATATTATGTTTATGTAATATTACACTATCTTATATTTTGTGTAGGAACATTGTGATATACATGGAAAAAATCTAGATCACATTACCGAGGAACACACCTCAGTATATTAAGGGATTGAATGAGTTTTTAGATTTTTCAATTTCTAATCGATCCGTTGAAGGGAGAATAAAATGTCCATGTCCTAAATGTAAATTCAGAACATGGTTGAAGAGAGATGAAGTTTATGAACATTTAATACTAAAGAAATTCCCTGGTCAATATTTGTGTTGTATTTGGCATGGAGAATCAAATGTTACAGAAAGATTGAGCACTGATGTTAATCCACAGAATGAGGTCCCAAGTTCGTCTACAATGGAAAATGAAATGGAAAACCTCATAAATGATGTATTCAGCACTGCAAGACACCACTATCAGCATCAAAACATATCAGAACAACCAAAAGAGGGTGCTACAAATTACAACGTGACAAGTGATGTTTTTGAGACTGTAACACAGGCAGATCAAGATTGTAACATATCATTGGATCCTCCTCTTGATTATGTGGATCCAAATGTAAGAGAAAACTTCACTGAGGAAAATGAGTTTCATGATTTAGTTGATGATGGAAATCAATATTTGTATAGTGGGTGTTTGAAATATTCAAAGCTTTCATTTCTGCTGAAGTTGTACCATATCAAATGTCTATGTGGAATTACAAATAAGGCAATGTCCATGATATTGGAATTGATTCATGATGCATTTCCTGAAGCAAAAATCCCAGAATATTTTTATGATATGAAAAAAGTTGTTAACAAGCTTGGTTTGAATTATACAAAAATACATGCGTGTCCCAATGATTTTATGATTTATTGGGGAGAGGATTCAAGTAGACAGAATTTCAATAAATGTTCTTCTTCTAGATGGCAGACAAAGGGTGATTTTAGAAGTCTTAATGAACATAATTTCATAGAGAAGAAGAAAAATAACACACCTATAAAGGTTTTGCATTAATTTCCTTTGAATCCTCGATTGCAATGATTATTCATGTCATAAAAAACCGCTGAATACATGAAGTGGCATTTTGTAGATAATAACAATGATGGGTTAATGAGACATCCATGAGATTACCAATCGTGGAAGACATTTGATTTATTACATATAGATTTCTCATCTGATCCTAGGAATGTTTGATTGGGATTGGCTACCGATGGATTCAACCCATTTGGGACTTTGAGTACCAGTTATAGCATTTGTCCAGTTGTTTTGATCCCTTATAATCTGCCTCCGTGGATGTGTATGAAATAAACATCTGTTATCCTTTCGATGATTATTCCTAGAAAACAAATTCCTGGAAATGATATTGATGTATACCTGTAGCCTTTGATTGACAAATTGTAGGAGTTATGGAGCAATGGTGTTGAGACATTTGATTCTTCTTCTAAAACAATGTTCAAAATGCATGCTGCTTTAATGTGGACCATTAGTGACTTCCTTGGGTTTGGGAATTTATCTGGTTGGAAAACTTACATGGGTTTGGCTTTTCCTGTTTGTAACTTTGATTTTGAGCCCAAACGGCTACCTCATAGTAGAAAATGGTGCCTCTTGTGTCATCGAATATTTCTTGATGCATCTTATAGATTTCGGATGAAAAGATCAAATTAATGGTTTCATTGATTGTATACCACCTCCAAAGTTGTTAACTGGTTCTGAAATATTGACACAACTTGAAAATGTTGAAATAGAATTAGGGAAGGTTCATCATTTGAATGATAGCAGAAAACGGGTCCGAAGTGCATCGTCAAGAAAAATCGGAACACAACAATGGAAGAAAAAAAGTATATTCTTCAAACTTCCGTATTGGGAATTTAATTTATTGCGGCATAATCTTGATGTGATGAATATTGAGAATAATGTCTCTGATAATTTTATTTTCACATTTCTTAATGATTATGGAAAGTCAAAGGATCATATCAATGATTATAAAGAATTACAAGAAATGAACATAAAATGTGATCTCTGGCCATATGAGAATGAAAAGTATCCTCCGACAATTTTTGCAATGAAAAATAGGGATAAAGATACATTCCTTCGAATTTTAAATAATGTTAAGGTATCTGATGGGTATTCAAGTAACATCTCGAGGTGTGTTGACTTGAAGAATCAAAAGTTTCATGGATTTAAATGTCACGATTCACATATTTTGTTATAATAGTTACTAGCATTGGCATTGCATACATTATTACCTGAAAAAATTACTGCTTTTGTACTCCAATTCTGCACATTTTTCAGACAACTATGTGAGAAATCTCTACATCCATTTCAGCTTGAAAACCTCCAAGAGAGGTTTGTATTGACCATTTGTGCAATGGAGATGATCTTTCCTCCGTCATTTTTTACTATAATGATGCATTTAACTGTGCATTTGGTTGAGGAAGCTAAATTAGGAGGCCCCATTCATTATTGATGGATGTATCCAATTGAGAGGTACTTTATTTATATGTTTTTCAGTTAAGGAAACAATTTTTGGTACTTAATTAAATGCATAATTATGTTTATTTTATTTCACAGATATCTTGGGCATTTGAAATCATACGTGAGAAATAAAGCTCAACCAGAAGGCTCTATTGCTGAAGGCTATTTGGCTGAGGAGTGTCTTACTTTTTGTTCTCGATACTTGGATGATATTAAAACAATATTTAATCGAGTTGTACGTGTTGACAACACATCAAATCAATCTCAAATACATCAAAAATCCAAAATATTTACTGCTATTGGCTGATAAGTTGGGAGAACCTCAAATGTGACACTGACTGAATTGGAATTATTACAGGCACATAGATATGTGATGTTGAATAGTGAAATTGCAGATCCATTTATTGAAGAGTTGAGGATACAAATAAAGAGACGAATGAGAGTCCGAACACGAAATGAGAAAGATATAACGAAAGTTATTAATAAAGATCTTGTAGAATGGTTTGCACGACGTGTAAGTTCATAAATATTTCAATAAGTAAGAATATTAGTTTGAAACATAAATTTTTTAAATCTAATAAAGTATATTTCTTTTCTCAGATCATTAATATTGATACTCGAGCATAGGTGTTAGAAGATTTGGGGTTTCTTTCTAGAGGTCCTCTAAAACAAGTTAGAAAGTTAGACGCTTATAATGTGAATAGATTTAGATTTCGTACAGTCGATCGAGAAGTGGGTTTGAAAACACAGAATAGTGGTATATTTACATTTGCTGAAGTGGAATACTACAGAAAGCTGCATGATATTATTGAATTAAACTACCACGGAAATTTTTCTGTTGTTTTATTCAAATGCAAATGGGTCGATATTATCAGAGGTGTTAAAAGAGATTCCTTGCAATTTACTTCTGTGAACTTCTCTCACTTGATGGATGTTGGTGATCATGAACTACATGATCCATATATCTTAGCATCGCAAGAAAAAATGGTATATTATGTGAATGATTTTTTCGATGAAGTGTGGAGTGTAGTTTCTCACGTAATACAAAGAGATTTGTATGATATGGGTGATGAAGTGGATAATTTGACCTCTGAAATTGAATTTAATCAACAAGAGGAAGCAGAATTATTTGTCCATCATGATATTGAAAATATTAGTCTAGCAAGGATGAATGAAGTAGATGAAGCAATGGATCAGGAAACCAACATTATTGAAGGGGAAAATTATTGTATGTACAATTATTTATTTATTCAGAAACCACTTGTTCCATTTCTGCAGTCATTCATTATCATTGTTATATATATTTTGTTTGTTAGTATTGGGCATCTATTATCATTTTTAATTTTTTTTTCTGCATAATTTTTTTTGAAATATATATTATGAACTTAATTTTATTTGATTAATTAATAGGAATTCCAAGGAATAAGCGGTATACTATTTCATTTAGTTCCGCGATAGATGACGATCCATCTGGCTCCCTCCCCACGACATCTGAGGCACTAGCTACCTACAATCCTGCACCATCTCTCCCTACACCATCTCCCACACCATCTTTGGATTTCCCATTAGAGGGTGAGTCGTTGAATCCCCCTTCAGGAGCCTCAGTAGTGGGGCAGTGACACGCCCATTCCAGTTCATCACGGGCGTACTGAAGTGTCACTGTCATAGGTACAAATTTTAATTAAATAAATTTATTGCATTTTGTTTATACTAATTGTTTGCTCATTGAAGATGAAAAAAATACAACTGTAGAGAAAAACATAAAAAGTGCAGATGTTTGGAATATGACTGGGAAAAAGATAGTCGTGCCATTTGATTCTTACGGGGTCCCGATGGATGACGCCATGGGGTTACTTGGCCAGATTCTAGGCCAGTTGGCAACGGAACCCATTTCCCTTCCTATTTCATATGATGATCGGAGACATATTCCTCAAAGCTAAAGAAATGAAGTTTTTTTATTCTCAAATAAAGGTAAATTTATTACATCATGGTTTAATTGAATGTCATGTTACAAATATGTTCAAAATGAATTTCTGTATATAGATGTTCTTCCACTTTACAGTTGCTGATGTGATAGCACGGAAGTGGACGTTGAAAAATATAGGTAATAAATGGAAAGATTTCAAATGGAGATTGTGGTGTGATGTCAACGATACCTCGTTGACTATGCAACAAATGTATGAGAAGCTATCCAGTGGGGTACCGAAAGAATAGTGGAAAGTTTTTGTTGACAGACATCGTGATGAGAAGCGGATGGTATTGAAATATATATTATTATATTATCCTCATTTTTCATTTATACATGTATATGAAGAGGAAATTATATTGAATACATTACTATTAAATTTCATTTTATTTATTTCAGGATCTCTCAAGAAAGAATGCTTCAAACCGAGCTAAGCAAGTCATCCCTCACACTGCAGGCTCAAAAATATTTTCTAGAAGATGAATGATATTGGTAATCTTTTAATTAGTTTAAATATTTATAAGAAATTATTATCTATTTAATATATTGAATTGTTGATTTATCTTTTCTTAATGTAGTCACAGAGTTTAGGGAATGAAGCATCCCGAACTGAACTGTGGTTGGATGTTCACAAGAAATCATATGGAAGTTTTGTCAATGATCCTGCTAAAGAAGTTAGGGTATGAAGTCAATTTTTATTATAATAACTTATTATTAGTTTTTAATGTGTTAATATATATTGATATTTGATTTATAGGTAAAAATTAAAGAACTATGGGATTCCAATCCTGCGCAGTCCTACTTAGTCTCCCAGGATGACCCGGTTGCTAAAGTCATTGGGAAGGAGCATCCTAGTAGTATGCATGGGATGGGTTTGGGACCCATACCATCTAAGATTTTTAGCAGGCCACTGGGGATGGCAGCTACGTCTACTTCTGGATTTAGTCAGCCCATACCCTAAGATGCTCAGAAAGAGATTGTTTCTCTACGAAACACAGTTCACCAGTAGGGGGATCAGATATCTGCTTTTCAGAAAGAGTTGATTGAAATATGTCAGCATATGAGCAGATATGCCCCCGTTGGTAGTGCATCAACTGGTGGTATGCAGGTAAATCACAAAAAATCAAAATTATTTAGTTTTCTAACTTTCATTGGTTTTATGTTTTAATATAAATATGCAACTGTGTTTAATTTTCAATATAAAGTTCTTACAGGTGACAACAAAGAGTGGTGATGAAGGTGGCAAGGGTGACGATTCATCATCGGACTATGAGTAGTTGTATTGTTCTTATGTTGAACAAATATGGGAATAATTGGTTTTTATATGTAACATTTGTGGCACATAGTTGCCACCAAACATTTTCATGTCCTAAAATTTCCTTGATTTCTCATGTTTCCTTTTATGCGTTTTAATTATTTCTGATGTTTCTTTTTATGTCTTGATTTCTTGAGTGTGGTATACATCATTCCATTTAGGCCTGTGTTTGAATTGGTAGTCGAGATTTTGGATGACTAGGAGTTAAACCCATTGTTGATGTGTTGAACAAATTGGGTCATTTCACATGTTATACTATTTTGAATTTGAACTAAGTAATATTCTCTTATGTTGATATGGTTTTACTATTTTTTAGTGGTGAGGGGGTAGTGGATTCATCCACACCTGTTTCATACTCAATAGAATCATGTTTCCCAACATAAATTGGGTTAACATTGAAGAAATATACTAATGTGTTACCACCAATAGAAAACACATATTTACATTGTAAGAGGGATATCATTAATTTGGGTGTGATCCCAAAGGATGAATGATACTGGAGATGACCATTAGGAAAAAATGATAAAAAATTCCCCCACCCATGTGGGTTATGTTTTCCATTGTAATTTTATAGTCACAAATGCCACTTAGGATAGATTCTGATGCTTTTAGATATTAGGGCATTGTAACCATCCCTAGTATATTATCTAGATATTCTAATGGGACTAAAGGGTGTTTAAACTAGTAGGGGTATAAATATACTCTTGAGTATCAATGGTTGGATATCCCCAGTGGGATCAACTTTTAGATGCTTGAGTATAGAAAATAGGGAAAAACACCATATATATCTTCTTTAGTACTCAAGGTCACATGTTAATAAAAATGACTATAGTTAACATGATACTCATAATGAAGTTCTAAGGTGATTTATACTTTATGGTGGACATATTTATCCAAATCAATATGATAAGAGAAGAACGTGTTCTCATGATCTATTGAAAGGATACAAAAAGGTTGGATGTGAAATTATGGACCAATGGTTTTGCCATAGAATATTTTTAGTTGGACAACCTATGGGGCATTATTCCCTATAGATTACCATGAGTGTCATATAATGTTAGGATAGATCCATTTAGATGGTATTCCTGAAATAAGGTGTGAACCATCATGCACTCATTTTACAAGGGTAGGAGACAATGTATGTCAGGGTATGGGGAACATATATTCATAGAAATTGAGTCCTATGTATGACATAACAATTGTTTTCATGCCTCACCATTGTGTTCCTTATGGGTACTATCAGCTTGTTTTTGGTCTTGAACATAATTGGTGCATTTCTTGATTCAATTTTAATTGAAGGATGTGATGAAGGTATTGAAAAGGAAAAACAATGAAGAAACCCATCAATACATCATGAAATGTAAGAGTTCATAGTTTATCATTCCAATTCCATGTTAATGGATTCACATTAGGTTATCTATTTTTTGATGAGAACCTCCAATGGGCTTCCATGTATATGAATATTTGGTATAGATGTCCTTTTATAACTAAATTACAATGAAAGGTGTTCACTAGTGATTCATATACTATATATTCTTCAAAATATGTATTGGTAAAAGGTGTGAGATTTTGGGATCATCAAATATTCTTTGGGTGGAATCATTTTAATTATTGGATTCCCTTATAGATTTATGATTTTTTAATGAATAATATCAAAATACTAGTGTTTAATGAGTTACCCCTATTCCTATGATCTCTCTGAATCTATGTAGATATGAAAATATATGATTTTTAGGTTAATCATACATATAATACATGTTTATGAATCATTTGTTTAAGGCCACATAGTTAAGAAATTATTCATTTTTCACCATACAAAGAGGTCGTAGGTGTTTACATTGTTGGGATTAGGCCCATGCGATGAGCATCATATGAATCTCTCTAAATATAATCATAACACACATAGTTTATTAATGATTAGTGGGATACATCATACCATTTATGTTCAATTTGAATAGAAATATTTCAAGAATCTTAACTTTTTGTGAAGGGGAACACTTTGTGAAAGGTACCTAGAAATAGATAGTGTTTGAATTTATCATGAGTTTCCATTTCAGTTTCATCTTGGTCTTCAATGACTAATTTGGAGAAGGTATGGTTGTGGATTACACCTATTATAGGGCCCATATATCGTTTTCAATATCATAAATGTTGGTATGATGATAATGGATGAATGCTTAAGAGGCTGGGGCATACAAATTGAAGGTGGATATGATATTGTGATACTAGGAGGGGTATCTAAACTTAAGGACTATATAAAGAATCTAATACTAGAGTCTTTAACTAAGGTATTTTGTAAAAGTGATTCATATTATTCTTATCGCATAAGAATAATATCATGTTACTTGATGTTGGGATTGAACCTCAGAGGTAAACATATTTTATCCTAGTTAATAGGAATAAAATACAATATAATTGAAGGCATGTATTTTAAGGTAATGTGACATGATTCATTGTAGATTAAAATTGTGTTGAAATGACATGTGTAATGAATTTTAGAGTCGTTCTAACAGGTTTAGAAGGTGATTACTATAATGTATCTCAATAATTATTTTAAATTATGATCAAATAGAACATAATTTTTTTGTGTATCATGATTTTTTTAAGAAATAAGTTAATAGAAGATTAGTTGTGTTACATAAAATTGCACAATAAAGTATTGAGTGAGACTAACACACGAGCTTCTCTAAGACACCTGGTATAGTAAATGTGTGTGGTGATGGTATATTTGGGGTATTAAACCAAGTAGGAGGCCCACAAATGGTAAATCTAACTGTGTTTTATGCTCACTCCCTATATGGGAACACCAAAACACATGTAGATCTAATGTTTCATTTTCAAGTGATATATATTATGGGGGATCAAGAAGGATCGACTAGATGCATGTTTAGAGAGTAGTCAAATAATGGACCTACGTTTTATAGTTGATTCTATCATATTTTTTTTTCAATTTATTCTATATTGATTTCCTAGGTTTATGTTTCTTGTTGTATGTTGGTATGTACAATATGGTTCATTCTTATATAGCATGTCAATGTTTACTTATTTTTTTTCAATTTATTATATACCGATTTCCTAGGTTGATGTTTTTTGTTTTCTGTTGGTATGTAAAATATGGTATTTCTGGTTTGATTTGTCTTTCAGGGTAGTGGTGCAATGGAAGCAAAAAATTTATTTATTTTTCTGGTCAGCTTTTCGCGGCGGTTTAAACCGCCGCTAAATGTACATTGGCGGCAGTTTAAACCCCTTTAAACGGTGATAACCACCGCGAAATGTAAAAAAAATTACGTTTTGTGGCGGTTTTAACCGCCACTACATAGGCGCATCACAGGTGCTCATTCCACGATGGTTCTGGTGACTTCAGCGGTGGTTTTACGGCCACTGGATTTGAGTTTATTCGCGGCGGTTATAACCAGTGCAAATAAACTGATGTCCAGGGCTTGTAAAAACCGCCGCTAAACTCAGTAAAACCGTCGTGAAATGAGGTAGCTACGACACTTTCCATAAACCACCACAAAATGGAAATAACCACCGCTAATAGATTGGCGATGCCGTATTAGGTGGTGGTTTACAGAAACTACCGCCAAACCCTTTAGTGGTGGTTTAAACCGTCTCTAAATGCAAAAAAAAAACCACCGTTAAATTGAAAATCTCTTGTAGTGTAACCAAACTCCCATATTTGTTTGATGATGAAAAATTATGACATGTTTGCATAAATTGGATTTCTATCCTTGGTACCAAAAACATGTATCGCTTCATCCACAAGTGTAACTCCACTATTTTTCAATGTACTGTATTCATCATTTTCATTTTTATAGAACGATAACCATTAATTACAAAACCATCGTAATATAAGACATACACACTTGGTTATTTGGATAGCCATCAAAGTCTTTCTGAAATTGAATATAGATTCTCATATGAATCCTTAAAAATATGGTCTTAAAATCATCATATAAATTATTTATTATGTTCATTTGATATCCATCTTTCATCCCTTGATGGATTCAAATGCCTAAAAATTTATTTGTGGGTTTCAACATATGGGAAAACCTCCAAACTGTTATGAAAAACATAAAGGTGGATTTTCTCGCGATCTATAATATTGATTGTCACAAAATCTCTTCTAGAAATTCCTTCACCTGCAAGACTCCCAATGTGTCTAGATTTCAATAGACCAATTCTTTCCACACCAGATAGGTATTCGGTATATAATTCAATAGTTTCCTAAAAAATATATCGCTCCGCAATACAACCCTTTAAATGACTTAGATTTTTGACACAACCTTTCAAAATCCCCATACACTATTAAATGGGGTAAATATATCTATAGTGTTTTGGACCACAAAGTCGAATCTCTCTCACCAAGTGAACCATCAAATGAACCATCGTATCAAAGAATTATGGTGGGAATAAAATTTACAATTCACATAATATGAAAAAAAAAAATTCTTTCCATAGTCGAAAATTTTACTGGGTCAACAAATTTACTACATATAGCTTTGAAGAAGAAATAAATCTTGGTTAATTTATAATGGACATTCTTAGAAAAAATGCAGCGTAAAGATATAAGAATTAGATCTTTCATTAAAACATGATATTCATGTGATCTTAGACCCTTTAACTTTAAATTGGTCATTAACATGACATTATTGATATTAGATGAATACCCCTTTGGAACCTTTATGTCATTAAAGAAGTTTATAAACTGATATCTCTCTGGTTTGTAAATAGTATAACCTACTGGAGGAAGAAAAGTTCATTTTTCACTCTTCACTGGTGCCAAATCTTCTCATATTCCCATGTCAACCATGTCCAACCTATCCTTAATTCCATACTTTGTTTTGATGGGTAAATTTATTAATGTCCCGATGACACTATCATATACATTTTTTTCCAACATGCATAACATCAAGAAAATTTCTGGTGTGTAGAAAATTCTAGTATAGTAATTCAAAAAAAACCAATCTCTTTTCCAACTAATTTTCAAAGGGTTTTTTAAAAAAAATTTACCAAAATAATTTTCCACATATTTTACTTTCTCAAACAGTTGATAACCTATTAGTGGAGACGGTTCTTTACATTCTTATAAACTTCCATCGAATGATGTCGTCTAAGATCAGTATATATTCCATAGGGGTATAAATATGCGATGTCCTAGAAACACAGTCTTCGATGCGTGTTTCAACCTAGTTGAATGTTTACCTTGTTCGAAAACAGTACACCCTTGAGTTACTTTAATTTTATATCCTGAAAATTTCTATAATAAAGAAATTCATTTATCATCCTATACAACATGGATATTAATGTGAAATCTTCATTTATGTAATCATCATACAACGTAACACCTGAATCCCAAAAGAATTTAAAATCCTTGATCAATGGAGACAAATAAACATCAAAATCATTACCCGATTGTTTTTGTTTTGATATAAGAATAGATAACATGATTTATTTTTTTCGTGAATAACCATGGTGGAAAGTTATAATTTACAACCATAACTGGCGATCACATCACTATTCACTGCTTTATTTCACCCTTACATCATTGTTTAAACTTGTTTTGTATTTAAAATTATAAATTTTATATCAAATTTCACATCCCATTTGATTAAATTATTAAATGTTTATCACTATTAAAAAGGGAAATTATTCTTGTTTTTGTGATTTCGTTGTAGGAGGAGGTGATTTGGAGGGTCAGAGATGATCCAGAAGGAAAATGGGTCAAACTAAAAAGAATCCCAAGGAAATATGTTCAATGTTTTGCACATTTTGCATCATACATGCCTCCAAATAGCCTAAAAGTTTTTTTAAAGATCCAAAACTTCATGGTATACAAATCATCTCAAGAAACCGAAGCCCAATTCATTCATTAAGGGGGACATCCGAACCAATCTGTCCATGGGACAAATTTTACAAGAAGTAAAAGATTTGGTTATGTATTTCAGCTATATCTCATGTTGTCATACTATATGGACCACAAAATTTGACATGGAGATATCCATGATGATGGAATAAAACATTTTTCTTTTTTCCAAGTTGAGATAAGTCCATTTACTAACCCAAAATCGATACAGAAGTGGTATCTATAAATCTTGGTGCCCAAAACCAGTTCCCATTTTGGCTATAAATTGAAACCTTGGGAACCTCATTTTCAAGTTCAACCATAGAGTGAAGTGCTGCCATTTTGGAGTTCCATAGGATTTCTCTCATCACTTTGTAGGTTCTGGAAGTTCCTATACTCATAGGGGAAGCTCTTGAAGGAAGGATCCCTTCATCGTAGCCTTCCTCTCTTTCTCATGTTATAGTATTTGTCTTTGTGTAATAAAATTATTCGTTCCTCTTTAATTTCTTATGTTTTACTTTTTTTTATTCAATTATATTCTTCATTAATCTTACTATTTGGTATGTAAATCAAGAGTAGAAATGATATTGGATTCTACCCTTTCTAAACCTTTGCACATGCAAAACGTTTCTATGATGACTACACCACCCATAGAAGTGTAGTTCTTTTTAATAATCCATCTACCTCTTACCTTATTCATTATTTTTTTTTGAATCAATGAGATACTGTAATTCACTAAATCTGATCTATGAATTGAGTTTTTTAAATATAAGAAAATAATAAATCAATTGAATAATTAACACAAAAACACGTGAGGTCTAGATTTGTGTAAATTGTGAGAGTGCAAACTAAATCGGTAAAACAAAACCACACATGATAAATTTGTAGAGTTCAAATAAATTACCTAAACTCAATTAATCCTCATTTCCAGAGTGGTTATATTCCATAACTCACCACTGAACATAAGTTATCCTTATAACATAAATTAAATAAGGGTTCTAAGATTGCATGTACTAAATCTATTCTAAGGTTTAATTCATTTCATCTTCATGGTTTAGTTAATTCTCATAGGGTTTAGGGGTTAAAAAGTTAAGGGATCATAATTAAGTGGATTTTAATTTTAATTTTAATGATATTGATAAATAATTGAGTGAAGAGGTAGAGTTAGATCGATTATCCCTTCTAAAAATATTTTCATAAAAAAACATATTATCATTGTGTTTTATTAATCAAATTTCATTCCAAAAAAAATAATCTTATTCCAGCAAACTTCTTCTAGTTTTATAAAAAATAAAAAAACCCCACTATCCTTTCAAGTGTTATTTTTAAGTTATTTAATTTTATTTTCAAAATACCTTTATAAATTTGTTTTAATTACTGCCTCTTTAAGAGATGACCTAGGTCAGCCACCCTACTGCAGCTAAATAACCCCAAACTAAATATCATTTGAGAGCGCCCATGATAACGCCTTTTAGATTAGAGATGTTTCCAGGGAGTCAAGTAATTATTTCAAGCAATTAGATTTTTTACTTTTATTTTTCATTTTATTTTCTTCTTCTCTTATTTATTTTTTCTTTACCCAATCTAAATTTTTCTTCTTCTTTTGTTTTCTTCTTCTTCTTTTTTTTGGACCATCAACTCAAGATTCTCATTTTTATTTTATAAAGGTACACTTTTCTTATTTTAATTTTTATTTTATTTATTACATAAACTAATCCTGAATATCTCTTAGATATTTACCTTGAGATTGAACACAACCTTAGGGATCAAATTAGACATTCTCAGACTAAGGGAAGTTTCAACATTCAACCAGTAGAAGAATTTCTCCATTAGAGGAACATGGAAATTGGAAACAATTCTAAATCAATATTAAAACAAGAATGAATGGCTGAAAACAATAAAAATGAACTTAATATAACTATTTTATAATTGGATACACCTGACATTAATTATCAACCAAATTGTATTGCATACCCAAATCTCAATTCTGGCTTTGAACAGAAATCTGGGTTAATTCACCTTCTTCCAAAGTTTCATGGATTATCTGGTGAGGAACCAAAAAAACACCATAATAATTTAATGTGGTTTTCTCAACCTTGAAACCAAGAAATGTATCTAAATATAAAATAAAACTAAGAGCATTCCTATTCTCACTTGATGGAATTGCAAAGGATTGGATGTATTATTTACAACATGAAGATGTAACATGTTGGAATGATTTGAAAAGTTTTTTATTGCAGAGATTTTTTCCATAATTAAGGACCAATTCCATTATTAAAGATATCTCATGGATCAATCAAACACAAGGGGAGTCAATGTATTAGTACTAGGATTGATTCAAGAAGTTGTGTGCAAGCTTCCAAAATCACCAATTCAGCGAGCACCTACTCATCCAGTACTTCTATGAATAAATCACACCTATGAAGAGAAGCATGCTAGATGCCATAGCTGGAGGGGAATTGGTCGACAAAACACCAGCATCTGCACATGTGTTGATCGACAAGATGACACAGAACTCCCAACAATTTAGCGATCGAGGTACACCACATGTAAGAGGAGTACATCAGGTAAGTCCTTCTTCTCTTGAAAATCATTTGATTTATACTAAGTTGAAAAAATTAAACACTATGGTGAGGTAGATTGATTTGCCTCAAAAGACACCCCAACCCACTCCTATGAGCCCATGTGGCATTTTCGCTGAAACAGACCAACCAACTAATTATTTCCCCCAATTACAAGAGTCAGAGGACTGTGCAGTAGTATTCCCTGTGAGACCATATCACCAGCAACAACAACCAAATCTCCAAAATAAGTTTGATTCCATTTCACCAACATAAATCCAAGGGTGTAAGGATCAATAAAACATGAGGTATGGCTCTGGATAACAACAAAGGCCCCCCTTTTCAAAAAAACTTACAGCAGTCTCCACCTTACCAGCAGGGTTTCCAACAAACCCAAAGGAGATTTGAAGCCCAAGCATCAACTAGCCAACAAAAAGGGACTTCTCAACCAAAATTTGATTCTAATATTTATTATATTTTGAAAAAAATTGTTCTTAATCAATGGAATTAGCTGAAGAGTCAAGGTTTGGAGCTGAGGGAGTTGAAGACTCAAATGAGCCATATTTCCACTGCCCTCCATAAACTAGTAAGTAAGAATTCTCGAAATCTACCTTCCCAACCTACTATAAATACCAAGGGGAATGTCAGTGCCATAACATTGATAAGTGGGAAGAAAATTAATGATACTTTTTCACCCACTATTCCATCAGTATTCACCTCAACTCCAAAGAATCTCCATTCAAGAATAGCTAATGATAAGATTGATGAAGGAGTGATGAAAAAAGAAGTTTTTGATACATTCAAGCATGTGGAAATCAACATCCATATACTTGAATCCATCAAGAAAATCCCAAGGTATGAAAAATTCTTAAAATAACTTTGTACCAATTGAATAGGGATTAGGGGAAATGAGAGAATCAATCTTGGAAGGAAGGTTTCAGCACTCATTACACCAACTCTATAAATGCTAACAAAGTGAAAGGATCCAGGGAAATTCACCATCCCATGCACCATAGGGTAGTTGCACTTTTCTAAAGCTCTTTGTGATTTATAAGATTCCATAAATGTAATTCATCACTATGTATTTTATTCTTTAAAGGTGGGCGAGTTGAAGCCGACAAGAGCAGTGGTGCAGTTGGTGAATAGAGCTACAACATGCCAAGTGGGAGTCCTTGAGGATGTACTTGTCTAGGTAAGAGAAATGATATTTCCAAGAGATTTATATGTGCTTAACATGGAGGATGATCAAGTAAGTTCCCATTCTCCCATTATCTTAGGTAGGTGCTTCCTCAAAACAGAAAAAACCATAATAAATTTCCATGAGGGTACACTTTCAATGAAGTTTGGAGATGAAATTGTGATATTTAATGTTATGGACTCTATGAAGTACCCCTTAGAGGACCACTCAAATTTTGTTATCTCCCATTTTGAACCACCAAATAAAAAAACCATGGAATTTGATTGTTCTATACATAGGAAGATTATGAGAATTAGTACTAGTTTTATGCATAAGAGCACTTACACACCTGTTTGTAATGCAAAAACCTATTTTAGATTAGATTTTGATCATGTAAACTTTGATTATGACATGGATGTTGAGTATGCTGATGGATTTGATGCTTTATTCTCTGATTTTTAGGATGTATATTCTAATACTGATGTTCATTGTGCACATATTTTAGTTCCTTCAATTTATCCATCCATACATCACCCCCTATATTGGAAATTAAGACATTTCCACCAAATCTAGAATAATCATACTTGTTAAGTGGTGAGAAATTACCTGTTATCATTGCTAATAATCTCCCTTTTGAACATGAATAAAAACTTTTGAATATTTTTAGGGAGAACATAAGAGAAATCAGGTGGTCCTTGGCTGACATATCTGCTATTATCACCTCTATTTTCATGTATAAGATTATTTTGGAGGATGGGGCTAAACCAGTGAGGTAGCCAAAAAGGAGACTAAATCCAACTCTTCTGGAAGTTGTAAAAAAAGAAGTTTAAAAATTACTTGAGGTAGGTATAATTTATCCAAGTTTAGATTCATAGTGGGTACATCCTATTTAGGTTGTGCCTAAGAAAATTGGTGTTATAGTTGTAAAAAAATGATAAAGAGGAGTTAGTTCCAATAAGGGTGAAAAATAGTTGGTGTGTGTGTATTGATTATAGGAAACTAAATCAGTCCACTCGCAAGGACTATTCCCCCTCCCATTTATTGATCAAATGATTGAGAGACTAGCTGGTAAAACACATTATTGTTTATTGGAGGAATTTTATGGATATTTTCAGATTCCTATAGCCCTGAAGGATCAGGAGAATACAACATTCACTTGTCTGCCTATCGGAGGATTTCATTCGGGCTTTACAATGCCCCAGGTACCTTCCAGATATGCATGGTGTGTATTTTTTTATATTTCATTGAGATCTACATAGAGGTATTTATGGATGAATTTACAGTGTATGGATCTTCATTTGATGAATGTATATTTAGTTTGGGAAAGGTTTTGAATTGTTGTATTGAAAATAAAATGGTCTTAAACTTTGAAAAGTGTCATTTCATGGTAGAGCATGGTATTATCTTAGATAATTTAGTGTAAAAACATGGGATAGAGGTTGATTAATCTAAGGTAGATATTATTTAATCCTTAACATATCCTTAACGTGTGCGTGATATTAGATATTTCTTAGGGAATTCAAGTTTTTATTGGTGATTCATAACAATTTTTAGTAAGATTTCTCTTCCTATGTCACGATTACTTCAAAAGGATTCTGAATTTGTGTTTGATGATTATTATAGGACTTAATTTGATGATATAAAAAAGTTTATGGACACTCCACCAATCATATAGCACCCACAGTGGGATATTCCTTTAGAGCTTATGTGTGACGTCTCCAACTTCCCTGTTGGAGTTGTCTTATCTCAGAGGGTGGAGAGACGTTCACATAAGATTTCTTATGAATTGATGACACTGGATTCAGCCCAATCAAACTAAACAACCATGGAAAAGGAGTCTATTTTTGTCATATTTACTTTAGATAAATTCCGTTCATATTTATTGTTCTATAAAGTAGTTGTTTTTTCTAACCATTCAGCTTTGAGTTACCTCTTGAAGAATCCAGATGCAAAGACCGAGATAATTCAATGGATACTTCTTCAGGAATTTGATATTGAGATAAAGGTAAACAAGGGGTCAAAAAACCTAGTGTAGGACCACATGAGTAGGCTTAATCACACACTATAGGATGGCACCTTAGACCAGGTACCACTTTGGGAAACTTTCCACAATGAGCATCTTTATTCCATCTTAGGTATGCATACTTGGTATGCTTATTTAGTTAACTAACTTTTTGCCTCTAAAATTCCTATAAATTTAATGAAACATAAAGTCCAAAAGTTAATGAGTGTCAAGATTTTTTATTTGGGATGATCCATACCTCTGGCACAAGTATAATGATCAAGTTATTAGGAGGTGTGTTCCTGATCATGAGTTTGAGTCTGTTATGAATTTATGCCATACACTTTCATGTGGAGGACACTTTGGACCCCAACGAACAACTAAGAAAGTCATAGACTCTGGATTATATTGTCCTGTATTATTCCATGATGTTCATGTGTTTTGTAAGTTGTGATCATATTTCCAACACACTAGGAACATTTCTAGGATACACATGATGCCCCAACAACCCATATTATTCTGTGAGATTTTTGATGTACGGGGAATCAATTTTATGGGTCATTTTCCTAGTTTTTTTATATTTTCATTGCTGTTGATTTTGTAAGTAAATGGATGGAGGCCAAGGCCACTAGGACTAATGATTCTCATGTTGTAGTGGACTTTGTCAAGAAACAGATTTTTTTTAGGTTTGGAGTACCAAAGGCCATCATCAGTGACTAAGGGAAACACTTTTTCAGTTAGAATTTTTCTTCCCTCCTTTGGAAGTATGGGGTGACACACAAAACATTGACACCATACCACCCCAATAAAATGGTCAGGATGAGGTTTAAAATCGTGAGTTCAAATTTTTTTTGGAGGAAACTGTGTAGCTGAATAGGAAGGATTGGAGAAAGAACTTGGATGATGAACTTTGGGTTTATAGGAAAACATACAATACACCCATTGGTTTTCCCCATTTTAGATTGTCTTTGGGAAAGCATGTCATCTCTTAGTGGAAGTAGAGCACCAGACATATTGGGCTATAAAGAAATGAAACATGGATTTGGCCCAAGCTAGAATTAAAAAGAAGCTAAAAATTTAAGATACTTTGAAGATTTGATTGTCATCATATGAGAACTCAAGGCTCTATAAGGAAAGATCAAAAGTAGCTTATGATAGAATGATCCAACAAAGGGATTTTCATGTTGGAGATAAATTCCTTATCTACAGTTCATGACTAAAGATGATGCCCAATAAGTTGTTTTCTAGATGGTTAGGTACTTATATTGTATATAATATTTTTCTTTATGGTGAATTGGAGATCACACAAGAGGACACTGAAAGAATATTTATAGCCAATGGGAAATGTTTGAATTAATAAATTGAGGGAATTTCTACTTATGTAGTGGATTTAATCACACTGCATGACCCCATCATCACTTAAGAATATTAGGCTATTCCTAACCCTTTCACTTTTATATTATTTGTTATATTTAAAATTATTTATTTCATGTTCAAATATCATCTCATAGGTTCACATTGAGAACAATGCATTTTTTTAGTGTAGGGGAGGGAACCTTTTAGTTTAGTAATTCCAATTGTTTTTCTGTTTTTCAAAAAAAAAGTTTATTTTTTTCATTTTTTATGTGTTTTTAATTTTTTTGAGCTGAAATGATTCTCATAACCATTTTGAAATCCATATAAATAAGTGAAACAATTTATCCCATGAAATTGAGCTTAAATGAATAATGAAAATGACTTTGTTTCAAGTTTAAATATTTAGTAATTTCATGAAATATACTCTGAATTTTGAATCCCATGCCTCATCTCACTATCTTTATATTTGAAATCACTTTCCTATGAGGATTATGAACTATTATTTTCACATTCTTTAAATTTACCTCACTTTTTGAGAGAACCAAACCATGTTTCATTTAACTAGAATTTTATTCATTCCTATAAAAACTTGAGGGTTTGAGGTACTTGTGATTTAAATAGTTGAGGCATTTCTTTGGTATCAAAACCTATATTTCATAAGAATCCTTTTTATAATGTCCTCCCTTGAAAATTTAATCCTTGTATCCTTTAGAATCCATGAAGATCCTGTTAGGTTAGCCAAATTACAAGCCAATTTTCCCTATCCAACCAAATCTTGAAGTAAAATTTCATAATATAATTGAAATTAAGTGTGGGGGAAGATATATTATGTTGTGATACCACATTTTGTGATACTTTGGGTGGAAAGTTAACTTCTAAATAGATTTGTTTTCTGATAAAAAAATCATTCTCTTGAAATTTATGCATTTCTAGATCTTTCATGATAAATGAAGTTATGCCTTTCTAGAGCTTCCAATAAAGAAAGAAGGTTATGCCTATGTGGGGATTTCAAAAAAAACAATGTTCGAATAAGATTGACATTTTTTTTGCTGAAATGATGAATGGTGTAAACTTTCCATGATTTTTCATGATTATAGAGATAAATTGATACTAAGGGGAGTGAGGAGGAGACCATACTTGAGTGAAAATTAGAATAATGCAATTTTACTTCAAAAAGAGTCAAGCCCTCCTCATTCAGCTTCAGAATTGTTCACATATAAATAATACCAACCGAAAGCCATAGCACAACCCTGAAAATTCCTCATGATAAACATATGTCCTTGACTCACATCGGGTGGTGATGTATGAATTTATCAAGCCTATGGTGACCCTTGTATGAGTTTGGATGAGAAATACATTAATGAAAAATTAACATTTGGGTGATAAGAGAAAATTAAATTGAGGTAAGTGTATTATGTGAATGGAAGGATAAATGAATTGGAAATATATTGAATGATATAAATTAAGAACATGGAATAATGGTTTTTTGAGGAGTCATGATTTCTTTTGTTGCCAAATTGTTGGATCTCAAGGACATGAATTTTAATTTTTTTATTTGATATTTATGTTTACTTGTCACAATTTTTTGGAATACATGATATGAGGTTTTTCCTAGGATTTTTAAAGGGTAAGTGTGGGTGTGTGATCACATCACTATTCATTGCTTTATTTCACCCTTACATCACCGTTTTAAACTTTTTTTGTATTTAAAATTACAAATATTATCTCAAATTGTACATCCCATTTAATTAAATTATTAAATTTTTATCACTGTTAAAAGGGAAAATTATTCTTATTTTTGTGATTTCGTTGTAGGAGGAGGTGATTTGGACGGTCAGAGATGATCCAGAAGGAAAATGGGCCAAACTGGATAGAATCCCAAGGACATATATCCACTGTTTTGCACATTTAGAAAAATAAATACCTTCAAATGGGATGAAATTTTTTGGACCACTCCTAAACTTCATGGGATACAACTAATATCAAGAAACCAAAGCCCAATTCATCCACTAAGGGGGACATACAAACCAATATGTCTGTGGTATAGAATCTACACGAAGTCAAATATTTGGTTCTGTATTTCGGCCTTATATCGTGATTTAATCCTCCATTGGCTGAAATATTTTATATAGATACATACAAGATACTGTTATACAACTTTTACCTTTTTTCCAAGTCTATATTAGTACATTTACCAACCCAAAACCGAGACACAATTTGTATCTTGAAATCTGGGTGCACAAAACCACTTCCCATTTTGGATATAAATTGACACCTTGGGCACCTCATTTGAAAGTTAGAAAAAGGAGTGAAGTTATGACATTTTTGAGTTATATAGGATTACTCTCATCACCTTGGAGGTTATGGAACTTCCTATACTCATAGGTGGAGCTCTTGAAGCAAGGATCTCTTCATTAAAGCCTTCCTCTCCTTCTCATGTTGTAATATTTGTCTTTGTGTAATAAACTTCTTAGTTCCTTTTTTATTTATTCTGTTTTTCTTTGTTTTATTCACTTATCTTATTTATAAATCTTCCTCTTTGGGCTGGAAATCATGATCATAAACTAGATTGGGTTCTACCCTTTCTAAAACTTTTCACATGAAAAACATTTCTATGATGACTACACCACCCATGGAAGAGTAGTTTTTTTAGTAATCAATCTACCTCTCACCTTCTTCAATCATTTTTTTGAATCAATGATCTAATTTAATTCAATTAATATGATCTATAAATTGAGTTTTTAAAATAGAATAAACTAATAAAGCAATATAAAAATTAACACAAAAACACGTGAGGTCTAGATTTGTGTAAATTGTGAGAGCGCACACTTAATAAGTAAAACAAAATCACACATGATAAATTTTTAGCGTTCAAATACAATCCCTAAATTCAATTCATCCTCATTTACGAAGTGTGTCTGTTCTATAACTCACCACTGACCATAAGTTATCATTATAAAATCAATAAAAGTAGGGTGCTACGATTGCATGTATTGAAGCTATCCTAAGGTTTAATTCATTTCATCTTTGTGGTTTAGTTAATTATCATAGGTTTTGGGGGTTAACAAGTTAGAGGATAATAATTAAGTGGATTTTAATTTTTGATTATAATGATAAATAATTGAGTGAATATTTAGAGTTATATTGATTATTCCTTCTAAAAATATTTACATAAAAAATCATATCCTCATTCTGTTTTATTAATCAAATTTCATTCCAAATAAAATAATAATCTCATTCTAGAAAAATTATTCTAGTTTTACAAAAAATAAACAACACCCCATACTTTCAAGTAGTTTTTTAAGTTATTTAATTTTATTTTCAAAATACCTTTATAATGTTTTTCTAACTACTACCTCTTTGAGATATGACCTAGGTCAGCCATCATGTTGCACCTAAATAACCCCAAACTGAACATCATTTGAGAGCTACCATGACAACACCTTTCAACCAGACATGTACTATAAGTGATAATTTTAAAACCAAAATTATTCACTCCATATTTAAATAACACAAGGTGATGGTTTCTTGGCTTGTTTCCATGTTTAGAATACTCATGGTCAGTTTTCTTCCACTGAGGAGAGTCTGCCAGGTGACGTAATTTCCCATCTTTATTTCTTATATCTTAATGCCATATCAATTTCCCTATAGTATCTTCAATTTCATATAGGTTACTAAACCTTTAAATGGTTTTAAAGTACCATACAACTTTTATAGGACCCGATTCAACTTTCTTGTATCGAGAAGCACTACACTTTGGGATTTCTATAAGTGATTTTTGGTCCTTCCAATACAGTATACAATCATTCAGGCATGCGTGTATTATTTTATAGATCATACCCATCGAGCGTATCATTTTTTTGGCATCATATGTTCAGATAGGGAGCTTTTTATCTTATGGGATCATTTCATTCAAGGGAGAAATTAGTTCCATAAAATTAGTGTCACTCCACCCATTCCCTGCTTTCAAATTATACAACTTCAATACAACTGACAATGCTATATATTTAGTGAAACCAATATAAAATGATGTCTTTTCACAACTCTTTAAATTCCTATTTTTTTTGGAAAATCACAAAGTTCATCTTCAACTTTCCTTGTAATTTATTCAATATGATCTTTATCATCATTCACATCTGCAATCACATCCTTGATACAGTCTTTTTCATTGTCCAAACTTGTAATTACATCATATGATTCATAAAATTTAGTTCTATCCTAGTCACTAGTTATATTACATTTTACCACAGATTTATTACAACATTTAAAACTTGGATCTATTATATGAAGATCAAGTGTTCTTCCAACTCCTCTAGATTAATTAGTCTTGAATAAAAATAGTGTAAACATGGACAAAGGATTTGAGAAGGGTTGTATACATGATCTTTTGCAAACTTGTTGAACTCCTTCACTCCATATTCATACTCTTTTTTTCATATGATTGGAATCCATACATACTTTATTCATATCCATCCTATTTGATTTGGTATTATTAATATTTAACAAAATAAATACACAAAAGGAGCCTTTAAAATATGGGGAACTCAACATTTTAATGATAGTTATTATTGCATTTTGTTTCTTGAGAATCATCCCCTTAGAAGATAATACCAAACCATAAAGAAGATGTAATTGTAGAGTAATCCCATAATTTAAACCATGTAGGTGATGTTGGATAGAAAGTAGGTTTAGGAGTTGCAATGGGGATAAACATTAATTAATTTTTTGTAGGAGTGAGTCCATGATGGATATCCTATGGGTTGGATAGAGTTAGTGACATGCCCTTGGCATGGTGTTATTATCAATCTAATCGTCTTCCCTATATAATGTAATGGTTTTCATAATTCTATAAAAATATAAACTTAAAATATTATGGAAAAATTTCATTTCATATTTCCTTTGAAAACTAGTTATAAAATCACACTTTAAATCCCATCAGGAAAACCAACCATTTACACAAGTCCATCTTTAAAATAATAAACCAATCTTAAAATAAACCAATCAGTTCCAAGCACTCTTTCACAAATACATAATTCTTTTTTTAAAATCATTCAAGGAAAATTCATGACCCAACAGTATTAATCATTTAAAATGAGACAACCCTCTACATTTTAAAAATTTTAATTAAAAAATTAACACAACCCTTGTTAAAATGAAACCAGCATTAAATATGCTTTCAAAACATTCATATCCCATTTATGAAAGCCAATTGGGTGAGTTGAAAAACACATGGAATGCAACCTATGTCCATGACAAGTGTTTAAATCATTTTAAAGATATTTAAAATAAAATAGGGTATGATAAACCCATATAATTTTTTAAGAAACGTTTCAAAAAACTTGAATCTTTATAAAATATCCACTAAGGAGTTTTCACAAAGACATAAATCCTAAGAGAGAAACTTTATTAAAGATACATGAATAAAAAATAACCAACATTTTATAAAACATAAAGCTATAAAAGGTTTACACATGATACAAAATATAAAGGTAAACAAAAACTAAATTTATTTTCAAGAGATACAATTTATAGTAAATTTCTTAACATAAACCAAAATAAATATCATCTCTTTATGCCCATTTTTGACCTCTACATCCCATTATCATTATACCTTTAACAAGTAACTATGGAACATCACTATAAAAGTGCGACCCTTTCCTTTTACCTATATCATAGACAACTAAGTATACACACACACCAATGTGTATATGTATGGTGTGAGTAAAGATCCTAGTAGTATATCCTCAAAAATTTTATACCATTCATTTTTTAAGACAAACAAAAAAATTACAGTTTTAGGGAAAATAATGAATATAATTTTATTACATAGAATTGAGTAAATAAATATAAGAGAACATATATTTTTATTTTAAATATAATTTAATTTACCAAGACACAACCATAAGATAAAATAAAAATAAAACATCAAGAATCAAGTATTAAGGAGTACCTACCAAAGGCCCAGAGAGACAATCTAGTTTGAAAAATTAAGGGAGTTATCACATTAGAATATTGTTTCAATACAAATTTAATGTAAATACCCAAAAATTACATGATTTTTTTAATTAAATGGGAATTTTAGGAGTCCGCGAAAATTGACGGCACATAATTCCGAGGCCCGGAGTGCCCAGAATGAATTTCTTAACTTTTGTTCAGGTATGTTCAGTAGTCGTGCGAAAGGGTTTTTCTAACTTTTTAACAGGTGCTCGGAATTGAAATCTGAGGGCACCGTTGAACTCGCAGTGTCAGTATTCGCTTAAGCAAACTTTCATCTTGGCGACAGTTGGTTGAGGGTGAAAGTTATTTTTTTTGGGTTTTTCTTGAAAAGAATAAAATAAAATAAAGCATGTAACATTTTATTTTATTTTGTTTTGAAACTCCCTTGTAAAATTTTCACAGGTGGGGACCACCTGAATTAACCTCCCATGAGAGGTTATGGGGTGGGGACCACCCGAACCCAAAACCTCCCAAATTTGAATTTTTGAGGTGGGGACCACCCGACCCATCTTAATGTAGAGAAACCTCCCAACTCCCCAATTTTCCACCCCACCAATTAAATTGAGCCATTAAATTGGGCCAATTAATTGAGCTAATTAATTGTGGCAACTTGGTACATTAATTACGCCAACTTGATTGTGCCAACATAATTAATCCTTTATGTTAATTATATTGGCACCTCTTTCATTTTTGGGTGGGATTGTGAGATGAGAATCCTTGGAGGATTACACTTATCTAATGAAGAACGCGTTCTTCTATGAAGAACACTCCTCCAATGAAGAACGCTCCTCCAATGAAGGACACCAACTTTGACTTCTACCTTGGGATTCCCTCCAATGAGGAACATCTTCGACTACGATGAACTGATGCATGATCCCGAGATTAGAGGTGTGTGGCGGATGAGACAGACGTCAAAAACTTCAACTTTTTCTTGCACCAACATCAACGAATAATTCAAGGTAGGGGTTTAATTTAGTATGATTATATTCCCATGTTATTCCCTTCTAAAATAAAGAACACGGATCAACTCATTATCAAGTTGATCCGCAAATGTTTTCTTTTGCGGGTTGGGAATAATTATTGCGAGGGAATTGTAGGGTGGATAATTGAATTTCTCTCCTTTCAATTCTTGAAAATTCATCATGAATCAAGGAAGAAATTATAGCTTTTTTCTACCACTGTAACGCTGAGAGTGTGGGCCAAACAAACAAGGCTCGTCTTCTCCGCAAATCTTGGTTCTTGGTGTGTTCTTTATAATAGACAAAGGTGACAAAGGCGAAGAAGGAAATGGCGCCGCCCCATGGCTGCCACCACCAGCCGACGCTCCGCCGCTCAGCGGCCTCTGTGGCCGAACGCCCGCAGACTCACTGCACTGCCCTACGGCCTCACCGAACCGCTGCCAGAGCCGCCGTTACCACCGTCCGGGCCGAACCACCGGGCTGTCACCATCCGAGCCGCCGATCGATCTGCTGCCGCCATCTGAGCCACCGCTGTCTGAGCCACCGCCACCATCCGCGCCGAGCCATCGGCCGAGCCACCGCCGCTGTCTGAGCCGCCAACTCCGTCTGGTCCGAGTCACCGACCGAGCTTCCACCTTCCGAGCCACCGCTGTATGAGCCACCACCGCCATCTGGGCCAAGCCACCACCTGAGCCGCCACCGATCTTCCTGTCGAACTGCCCAGGCCAAGCCGCCTCGTGGCATTGCGCCCTCGCAGCGACCCTCGACCGAGCTGCTCCGTGGTCTCGTTCCCTCGCGACATCCTCTGGGCCCCTCGCGGCCTGCCGGGTTGGACCGAATGGGCCGGACCGAACCCAGCAGGCTGGGCTGAACCCAATGGGCCGGGCCGCCCACTAGGCTAAGCCGGACCCAGTGAGTCAGGCTGGGTCAGACCTGACTCGGGCCCACTACGACCCATTTACATTCTTTTGACCATAACTTTGGCACTGGATGCCCATTTGACGAACCATAAGGGACTCTGGAAATCTTGGAGCAAGAAGAACCCTTTGGTATACCCCACTATAGTTTTGGATAAAGTTGAAAAACGATTGGGTTGGATCGAGCACGAATCCAACTGGCCCCCCGGGACTAAAAGGCTGATGACTCACAGACCGGGCATCTGATTTCCGTGCCATATATTGCGTAGAGACCTCTATGACATGGAAGACCTTTAGAATACTTCTTCATGGGACTTTGTGGTAGCTGAAAAATCAACCTGGGGCTTGGGGAGTGGTTTTCCCAAGCGCGATACATACAAAACCTTACGACTGGCTGAGACTTGACGACTTCTAACTGTTTCAACTTGGAGTAACTCGACTGGCCTAGTGGGGAGCGCCTTTGTGTGACGCAGTAGACCAACAGTGGGGAGAGCCTTTGTGTGATGCAACAGACCCACGAAACTTGACAGGAGGAGTACCTCAACAGACCACAAGGGGGAGCACCTCTTTGTGATGCGACAGACCCACGGTGGGGAGTGCCTTTGTGTGACGCGGTAGACCCACGGTACTCAATAGGAAGAGTACCTCAGTAGTCCATGGTTAGTGGGAAGCACCTATGTGTGACGTGGAAGACCCACTGTACTCGATAGAGGTGGAGTTCTCCAGTAGCCGAGGTGTTCGGAATGTTACTTGTTTCTACCCCTAGAATAAATCCTAGTGTGATTTGAGTCAAAACCTTTGTGTTTCCTCATGATTGAGATGGATTACTTGATAACTTAGGTATATGTATGGGCATATACCTAAGTAGTGTTATCTGTTGTTTTCTTACTTAGTGGTTTATCCTTGGTGGATTTTGTGAGACCTTGAGGGTGTTGGGGTCCCTACTAAGTATCCTTATACTCGCCCCTGCATAAGCTATGCCCGCACCATGTTGTGTTGGATGCAGACGACGGATAACGCTGACTGAGGCTGAGAGTACTAGGACTGGATGGTACCCAGAGGTTGACCATATGGGGTGTTGGTACGCAGATGAGATGGGTGGACGTGAAGTGCTGAGGAGGCGATCTGTACCTTCCCTTCAAGTAGGAACCTCGAAGGATGACCCAATAGCTGCTTTTATCTTTCTTTAGTTGTATTTTATTTCAGTTGTACTTGTACTATTACTGTTGGGATTGTATTCTAATCCCCTTCTTACTTTCAACACTCGTTTTTCTATACAGTTGACTTGAGTTCGTATCTTATTGTGTTCTTGGTTGTGTGTGTTTACAGGTTATAAAGGTAATGCCTTTCCAGTTTTAAGAAATATGCCTTTGGTGCTAGTCGCCAGCCCTTAACCTATTGAAGGTGGGCATGGGGTTAGTCACGGCACAGGCCCCGAGGGATGGGTCATGACAAATTATTATCAAAGGATTCTGTTCTACCGAAGAACTTAGGATTACAATCTTTATTTTTAAAGACAATAATGTTAAGTATAGTGAGTGTGGTTATTAGTTTAGGGATTCCAGTGTTGGTGTAGTGGCTGACGTATCCATACACTAGGACCCTGACTTCTGATTTTTGACTCAGTGCACGAAAACGCTAATTGTGTGTGTGTTTTCAAGAGTTTTCTTTGAAATATCTTAATTCAGATCACAAGGTATAACTTATTGACCGTGGCACACCTGTTTCTTTTCAGTATTCATCCATGAAGATATCCAGATGGGGTACCAATAGTTGTACACACTGATAGACCACCGAGCGACGAGGCCACGGTGTATGTCCCTTTTCCAGTAGAGGAACCAGTGGAGGCAATAGTGGTACCATTACCTGTTGGGAAACCGATTCCACCAGCCCCCATAGCAGACGGTGTACATCGCTTGAGCGCATTTCACATGTTTTAGCGCCATAGGCCACCAAGGTTCAGGGGAGAGACGGAACCACAGACAGATGAGGATTGGCTGGAGGCTGTGGTGAGAGTATTCTGACTAGTAGGGACACCAACTATTCTCATGGTGATCCTTTCCGCCAGCCTTCTACATGAAACAATAGGAAGATGGTAGAGCTTGATGCTCCAGGTTCACGACAAGGTGACACTTCCCAGGGCAGACTTTGAGAGCCTATTTTGGGTAGAGTTTTTCCCAGTGACTCTTCACACAGTGCGCATACAGGAGCTTCTTCATCTGTAGCAGGGCAGCATGATTGTAGCTCAGTACTCAGTGAGGTTCACTGACCTCTCATGATACTCCACAGATATGGTGTGGGAACCATTCTTCAGGGCCTGAACATTTGAGAAGGGACTCAGGCAGGAGATCAGGGCTTCGATGATCTTACTCAGCATCCTAACGCAAGAGGGGGTGTTAGAGAGAGCCCTCTTGGTGTAGAGTTTCCTTGCTGAGCAGTCACCAGTAGTGAGACCCACCACCGGACGTCACATAGTGAAGTATTCTGCAGCTAGAAGCAGACAAATGTCTCAGAGGTCCAAGAGGACTAGACATAGAGGTGGACGACTGCAGGATTTAGGATCGGTTGTGCAGGGTACCCGAGGCAGATCCAGTTATACCAGGAGCAGGAAGTGTTATACATGCGGCGGGTAGGGTCACATGGCTCATGACTGTCCGACCTGTCATACATATGATCAACAGATAGTCGAAGGAATGCCTAGACAGAGACAAAGATTTGACCTTGGAGGTCCGCAGTGAGCAGGCAGACGTGGCAAAGGAGCTGGCTAAGAAGATGGTGGTGGTAGACGATTTGAGATGTTACCGCCACCACCACCAGGTGGTCCACCCCAACCACAGGGAGCAGGAGGATAGGGGCGAGCTCAGCTCTAGGCAGCCGAGGCCTACTATCACGGCACTATAGAGATGATACGAGGTACGATATGTGTCTACTCCACCTTAGATATAGTATTTATAGACACAGGTGCCAGTCATTCTTTTATTTCCACTGCCCTCGTTCTGAGCTTGGAGATTCCAACAAAGCTGTTGGCTCGATCCTTACGGCTAGAGACTCCTACTGGAGAATATTCAATGATTACGCACTGGTGCCGGCAGTGTGAGATTACTCTAGGAGGCGAGAGGTTTGGCTGGGATCTCTTAGTAGTAGCGCCGAGGCCTTACGACGTCGTCGTGGGTGTGGACTAGTTATATATAGTCCATGATCAGATTGACTATATTAGGTGAAAATCATGCTGTGTCTGCACAGATTGGACCAGTTTTACCTTCAATGGTGAGGGGGGAGCCTTTGTAGAATATGATGGACTTACCCGGAGGAGGGTGCAGCCGATTACACATCAGTTGGCTAGTCTTACCCTCAGAGTGATTGCTGTAGAGAGTCCGAGCTATCATGTAGTGGTGGACCAGTATGAGGATGTTTTCCCTGATGATGTTTCGGGTCTACCTCCTCGCAGATAGGTGTACTTTTACATTGACTTGTACCCCAGGATTAAACCGATATCTACACCAGTGTATCAGATGTCTCCCGTGGAGCTTCGCTAGCTACAGGTACAGCTAGAGGACTTGCAGGGGAAGGGATTCATCCGGCCCAATGTTTCTCCCTGGTTAGCCCCAATTTTGTTCACCAAGAAGGCGGATGGGAGCTTGAGGCTTTGTGTTGACTATCAATGCCTGAACCAGGTGACCTTGAAAAACAAGTACCCACTTCCAAGGATTGACAACCTCTTTGATCAGCTGAAGGACCTAAACCTGAGATAGCGACGTTGTCTTGAGTTCCTATAGGACTATGACTTAGAGATAGTCTATACTCCTAGGAAGGGGAACGTTGTTGCAGATGCACTCAGTAGGAGATCTGGTATACAACTGCTAGGCGAGGTGACAGAGGAGCTGGCCGCTTTGCAGATATCCTTTTTGGATAGAGATGGAGCAGCTTTTCTTTAGTCTCTTACAGTAACTACCCCACTTCTATAGTGAGTCAGGGAGGCGCAGTGTGGGGATGCTGACTGCGAGTCTCGACGTGCTCAGATATCTACAGGGCAGACACCTGTTGGATTTTCTAATGGTGGGGAGCATGTCATCCTCTTTAAAGGAAGTACCATGGTACCAGCGTCGCTTTAGGAGGAAGTGTTGAGGGAGTTACACACATCCCCTCTAGCGATACATCCAAGAGTGGCGAAGATGTACCAGGACCTCCGACAACAGCACTGGTGGCTAGTAATGAAGAAAGCAGTAGAAGAGTTTGTCTCTCAGTGCCTCACTTGTCACCAAGTGAAGGCGGAGCATCAGGTACCATCTGGCTTGGTATAGCCTTTAGAGGTCCCAGTGTGGAAGTGGGATGGGATATACATGGAATTAATGACAGGACTTCCACATACATCCAGAGGCCATGACTCTATCTGGGTGATCATCGACCGACTCACCAAGTCGGCCCACTTCCTACCGATCAGAGAGCAGGGTTCAGTAGAGAGCTTGAGACACCTCTATGTGCAGGATATTCTGTAGCTATATGAAGTACCTTCAATGATTGTCTCCGATCATGATGAACATTTTACTTCTCGGCTATGAAAGGGATTATAGGAGGCTTTCGGGAAACAACTTCATTTTAGCACCACCTTCCATCCTCAGACAGATGGTCAGACTGATCAGACTATTCAGACCCTTGAGGACATGCTCTATGCTTGTGTCCTCGACTTTGGTCGCAGCTGGGAGAATCACTTGCCCTTGGTGGAGTTTGCGTACAACAACAACATCACTACAACATTGGGATAACACCTTTCTAGGCATTGTACGGGCAACCTTGAAGATCACCTTTGTGCTGGAATGACCCAGGGGAGTTAGCACTAGTGGGACCAGAGATGGTACGAGCTACCACAGAGAAGGTGTAGATTATCTTGGAGTGGATGAAGACTGAACAAATCAGGAATAAGTCATATGTCGACAGGAGATGAAGACCTATGGAGTTCAAGGATGGAGACCACATCTTTCTACAGGTCTCACCCCGATGAGGTCTACAGAGATTTTCCCGAGGAGGCAAGTTATCTTCGAGATTCATCAGAGCTTTTTAGGTCCTTAGCTGGGTTGGCAAGGTGGAATACCACTTAGCTCCTCTACCTCAGTTGCACTGGGTGCATGAAATCTTCCACATATCCCAGTTGAGGAGATACGTGCACGACCATTCCCACATCATCGACCACATAGAGATAGATGTCAACAATGGGGTGACTTTTACAGAGGTTCTAGTTGATATTGAGGATCTACAGGAGCAGATCCTTCATGGATGGTTGATACCCCTAGTGCGCGTTCACTGGCAGCACGGGAACCTCCAAGAGAGCACATGGGAGCGGGAGGCTCAGATGCATTCTCAGTACCCCCACTTGTTTTCCTAGTTTGAGTTGTGGCTTATGGGGACGCAAATCCCTGAGGTGGGGAGAACTTAAAGACCTGTAAATTCTATGATTTTTTTAATTAAATATGAATTTTATGAGTCCACAAATATTGACGACACATAATTCCGAGGCCTGGAGTTCCCAGAATTAATTTCTAAACTTTTTTTCAAGTACGTTTAGTGGACGTGCAAATGGGTTTTTCTAACTTTTGAACTAGTGCTCGGAATTGAAATCTGAGGGCACCGTTGAACTCACAGCGGCGATATTCTCTTAAGAATACTTTCACCTTTACGATAGTTGGTCGAGGGTGAAAGTTATTTTTTTGGGTTTTTCATGAAAAGAAGAAAATAAAATAAAGTGTGTAACATTTTATTTTATTTTTTTTGAAAATCCCTTGTAGAAGTTTCATAGGTGGGGACCACCTAAATTAACTTCCCATGAGAGGTTATGGGGTGGGGACCACCCGATCCCAAAACCTCCCAAATTTTAATTTTAGAGGTGGGGACCACCTGAACCTTCTTAATGGGGATAAACTTCCCAACTCCCCAATTTTCCACCCCACCCATTAAATTGAGCAATTAAATTGGGTCAATTAATTTAGCTAATTAATTGTACCAACGTAGTAAATTAATTATGCCAACTTGGTTGTGCCAACATAATCAAATCTTTAAGTTAATTATATTGGAACCTCTTTCATTTTTTGGTGGGATTGTGAGAGGAGAACCCTTGGAGGATTAAAGTTCTCCAACAAAGAACGTGTTCTTCCATGAAGAACACTCCTCCAACGATGAATGCTCCTCCAACGAAGGACGCCGACTTTGAATTCTACTTTGGGACTCCCTCCAACGAGGAACGTCTTTCACTATGATGAACTGACGCATGAGCCCGAGATTAGAGGTGTGTGGCAGATGAGATGGATGTCGACAACTTCAACTTCTTCTCATGCCAACGTCAATGAACAATCCAAGGTAGGGGTTTAATTGAGTATGATTATATTCCCATGTTCTTCCCTTCTAAAACAAAGAATGTGGATCAACTCGTTATCAAGTTGATCCGTGGATGTTTTCTTTTGCAGGTTGGGAATAATTATTGTGGGGGAATTGTAGGGTGGATGATTGAATTTCTATCCTTTCCGTTCTTAACAATTCTTCATGAATCAAGGAAGAAATTATAGCCACTTTCTACCACCCTAACGCGGAGAGTACGGGCCAAAAAAACAAAGAACGTCCTCTCCAAAAATCTTGGTTCTTGGTGTGTTCTTCGCAATGGAAAAAGGCGACGAAGGTGACGAAGGCAACGACACCGCCCCACGGCCCCCGCTACCCAGCGCTCCGCCACTCCGAGGCCTCTGCACCTTGCTGCACCTCCACCCGCGGCCTCCATGAAGTCCATAGCCAAACGCCCGCTGCCTCGCCACACTGCCCCACGACCTCGCCGAGCCACCGACTGAGCCGCTGCCGTCTGATCCGACGAGTTGCCGACCGAGCCTATAAGGCCCCAGCCTTAAACCTTACTTAATCTTGAGTTATTACAAGATTACACATTGAGGATCTTTTCAGGTTTAGAGTTTTAGAGAATTAGATCATGAAACTTGCATTACATTCCACATTTAAACAAAGTGGTTACATAAAAGTCAGCATTCATTCTTCCCATCAACGGGAACATATTTAAAATATAACACAGATTCTTTCTTGACACATCCTTGACACTATCATCACATCATGTACCTTTCCCTTGACCTGTGAAAAACATTTCAAAAACTTGGGATGAGCATAAAAAGCTCAGTAAGAGTTATAAAAATATGGAAAGGAAACATGAGTTCATATATACATAAGAATGAAATCATACTTTACCCATAAAACAAAGGCACTTTAACATACCTCATCAAACCATGAATAAATCATAGAAATCATAAGACATAAAGGTAACTTGAGGCATTCATAAAATTCTTATGTAGGGAGTAACCCTCTTGGTTACGTTTGGAATACCCATCACAGTATATTCCCTAAATCTCTTCGGAGAAACCTTAACGTTTCACTCCTTCGCGTTACCCAATGCATTGGAGAGCTATATCGGGCTCACCCGCCCTTAGTTTATCACGGAACCACCCGTTCTTCATAACAATGCCCAAGAACCATAACATAATTTTATCACATAAACGTGAATAAAGGAAACATAACATTTCCACATTTCAATCACAATATAACATTTTAGGATATTGAAATAATGAATCCAAAAAAGAAACCATTTCCAAAACCATTTAAAACATTTAATAAAGAGATTTTTGAATCAAAGTGTCCCATACCACCTTGAAGCTTTTAACATTTTAAACCATTAATATCCATATAAATAAATCCTTAAAACCATTTTGAAAACATGGATATTAATAAGAACAAATAACTAAAACATTTAAAACGATATTTTGGTTAAAGGGGTTTTACCAAAATTAGAGACACTTGAATACAATAATCAAGGAATAACATTTAGTCAGAACTTTATAATATCATGAGAATAAAAGGATTCATGATATAATACTCCAAAGGACAGTATATACACCATATAAGAGTGAATTGGTGCATAACAACAATGAACCCTCAATAGAAATGTCAAATGTGATGAAATACCTTATAAAGAAGGTATCCTTAAATTAAGGACAAATAAATCTCAAAAAATATGTGTGACAAATATATAGACACCCAATATAAGTGGATATTAAGTGTAAAACAATAAAAGGTCATTCACACATATTCAATGGATGACATATTTAATGACTACAAGTTGAACCCAAAGAAATCGAAATTGGGTTAAGAAGTTCCCTTGACAGCCTAACGGCGTCACATCAAAATGAGTTGATGAGAGATAAAAAGAGTATCTCATCACTTGGACACAAAATTTACATCATTAAGGATATATGAGAACATATCCCAACATAACAATATGTAAATTAAAAGACCCAATAAAAGAAGTCTTTTAAAAAGAGGAAGGGTGAAAGGTTCCCTTACCGAATTGGGTATCTTTCAAAACATACACCCCATGAAAGAAGGGAAATAAATCATTGATGTAAATACTCATAAACGAAAGTATATTACACAAAGAGTAGAATAATGGGCAGTACATACACCACTCAAAGGAAATTGTGGCAAATGTAGCATAAATCTCACGGGGATAAAAGTGAGATGAAAAATCCCTTACGAAAACTCGGCAGCCTAACGGCGCCACATAAAACTTCCAAAAGGATTGATGAGAGAGAATAGGGTCTCTCATCACATGAACATAAAAATTACAGTAGGAGTAATATAAAATAACATCCCAATCATAATAAAGATGAGCTTAAAAGAAATTACATAAAAGAATGTACTTAAAAAGAAAGAGAGTTGTAGGATCCCTTACCTCGGGTCCGACTTGACTCGATCATTCTTTAATCTCCTGAATAATAAACTTGAGTTAATTTCTAATTCCTTAAGAACCCTTTTCAAGTTCATTATTACTTTTATACCACTTATTACCTTGTCATAAACATTATGTAATCATTTAAGTTAATAATATTTGTTTTGCCGATATTTGGTTCTTAAGTCGAAAGTGGTCTTCTTACAATTACATGTTGTTCGTGTGGCCAAATGTTTATTATATCCAGAATTGTATTCATTATGTAGATATCATATATTTCATATATATCCAGTACATGCATGCATTTATAACATTACATAATCATTTAGAGGTAAGAAATGAAATGCACCGTTCATGGAGACGGTAAGCCGTACGTACGCATGAACGCTACTTTCATTTCTATTTCGTATTTTATAGAATGGAATAATAATGATATAAAGGTATATTATAATTCCAGTATAATATCATATATAATATCATATTTCCATCCTTTATACATCCCACATATGGTATTTAACGAATCAAATCACTTTGAGGGGGCGGTAGTCCGCACTTCCTTAAATGAAGATATCGCGTATACCCATAATGGAAGCCACAAAGGTAAGACAAAAATGAAAAATACAGAAGCATAAATAAAACATAAACATATTATATATCATATATAAAAATAGTGACATCATAATGGCCACCTTTGAAGGTGTTAAATGAGTATTGAACAATCATCGTTTCGGGAGGCAGAATTTCACCGTCCACGGAAACCGTATGTTCTTTAACCATTTGATGTAGTTGTGTGAGAGTGTAGCTAAAATAAATCTTGTAACAACATCCTAGTATATTGAAGATACTGGTGTTGTTACAAAAGAAGTAAATAAAAAGAGATTATAGGTTTGGAGAAGCAAAATAAAACAAATGAACAAGAGAGAATGAGTTACCTTTAAAAGTGTAATCTCCTTTTGATTTGAGCCTAAAGGCTTCCTTTGAAAGGATTCTGCACAAAGGGGATCCTCTAGGATGAGGAGAGGGATGTTGAGAGAGTAAATGGGCAGGGGTTGGCCGAGCCAAAGGCTTGAGGGGTGTGGGAAAAGAGGTAGAGGTGGGGGCCTTTTATAAGAGGAGA
This sequence comes from Viscum album, assembly GCA_963277665.1. NCBI lineage: Eukaryota > Viridiplantae > Streptophyta > Magnoliopsida > Santalales > Viscaceae > Viscum > Viscum album. Next base: position 2,139,232,280 of record OY728138.1, read on the forward strand.
GGAGGGGCACTTTTGGAAAGCAATGAAATATTACATTATTTGAAAATGATTTTCGGTTCTAAAGGGTCCCACATTGATAGAATTCGTGGATAAGGTGATAAGGCATCGAAATCCACTCATCCAATTGGTTTTGTCCATGTGTATATTGTAGATTTCTCATTATCTTTCCATTTTAATTAAATTGTCAAATAATGATGTCATCGCTGCATCATTATTATGTCATAAATAATTTAATTTCTTTAATGTCTAAAAATTATAAAAAAAATACTATGATATAGGAAATCTTTTTATCTTTCCAATTACTATTTATAATCAAAATTTGGACTTGTATAACCCCACTTAAAAATTGTTTTAGTAAAACATACTATGTTAGTGACATTTTCACTTTAATATTAAATAAAAAGTATTCTATGTTATTTCCCAACAAAAGTGGATCCATGGGGTCCCCAAGTTAGGCCATGGCTTGTCTTGGTCGGCCATGACATAACCAATAGGGTTGGGACATGTGTCTAGGTCATTTTATATTATTAAAGCATTATTTATACCTTAAACTACCCTAATTACCACTAATCGCGATTAAGAACTTAATGAGTTACTATTCACCAAAAAATTATTATAATCCCATTGAACCACATTTTACTTCTTAATGACAACCATGTATGTCGGATTTTCAAAATTCAATACACATTAGTGGTAAAATTTCATTTAACTGAAAAATCAGTTTGCTTGATTACCACTTAGTGGTTTCACTATTCATCAAAAATTGATGTTTTTCAGAAAATTACCAAAAATTCACCCTAAGCTATATTTGATATTCTGAATTCAAAAATGAAGTCCGTTTTACAAAATTCAAAACATATTAGTCACATTAATTAATTTAATAATTAATTCCCGCTGTCAGAGCAAATAGCGTGTTTTTATAAAACAAAAAGTATCAAAAGATTGACACTAGTTTAAGTCTAATTTCAAAGTGAAATTAATTCCAATGACCACCATTGGATTAAATGGTAAAAATATTTTCTAATTTAACTTTAAAAACAATTCAAAATATTATCTAATCATATAAATAAATTAGATTAAAAAGAGGTTTTGAATTAAAACACAACATTTTACACTATTCATTAAAAAAATGAACTTTATCAGAAAAATACCAAAAATTTACACAAAGTAAAAATTTGATGTCCCGATTCTTAATAAGAGTTTTATTTGGTCCAAAAGAATGTATAAGAGTGATCAAAACTATATTTAATGACAGTTCGCCATCAAAAGGCGATAAGTGAACCTTTAGTGAAAACTAGGGCATATATGCCTAAAATCGAATTCTTTCCGTATTTTAAGCCTCTATCCTTTATTGGATAATTGTAAAAACATTTAAAAACATATATAATCATATTTCAGTTATTTCTATCCATTCCCGCCATTACAACGGCTACAAGTTAACTACCATTTAAAATAATATTATTTTATTATTAGAGTGCAACGTAAGATTCCCAAGAAACTCGTTGTTGCGTGTTGGGTACGCCATCGAGCATAGCGTCCCCTTTAAAGTCATTTAAATATTTTATTCACAAATATGGATAAATATGAAATGTCATATTCTTTATTTACCTGGGATGTTACATCCTTCCCCCATTTTGGGAATTGCGTCCTCGCAATTTTAAAATTGCGCTTGGAAACATCCTTGAAAGTCCCACATCGGAACAAAAGTCGGTAAAACAAACACTTTAAAATAAAGAAAGATAAGTACAAAGGTCACTCGTGTTAACCCATACTAGGATTCCAAGTATGAAAATATGGACATGGAGGAGAAAACATAGGTTCACGTTCTTATGGAGAGTGATAGAAAACATGTTTAGGAGAAAGTTAACAATGAGAAAATCACAAACTTGTGATGGGTTAAACGGTATTCGATTCCCCAGTAGGAAAAGTTAATATACAACATTTTTGTTTTAAGTTACTTTTTATTGAGGAATTTATTCATAAGGAAACATAATCACTTATCATATTGACTTTCAACTTTTATTATATTCCTTTCACAAACTCATATTTTCTCCAAAAGACGAGTATTTAGGAAGACTTGTTCACATTAAGAGTACTATAATCAACTTCTAGAGAATCACCTAATCCACAAAAGAGAACTATGTACATCCTATGTCTTTAGGCTTAAACCAGAGCCAAAACCAAAAAGTTTAGTACAAGATCAGATAATCCAGAAAAGGATAACCCCTTATAAAAAGAAAATCTATTCTTAATCTCCAAAATTTGTCCAACAAAACCCAAAGTTCAACGAGGACCATCCGATAAACAATTTGTCCATAAAATTCTTCAAAGTAAACCTAATATAATATTGAAACCCAAATATTTGAAGGATTTAGTCACACAGTCTTCCATGTTAAATCGTAACATTTATCTCCAAACAACATTAGTTGCTCCTAAAGTCTAGTATTGAAAAGTAATTAACCTAATCACATATCCTCCATGATAGGTTAATCATTTTTATAAATAACCCAAAATCAACTTACTCTTAATTCATAAAATCATATAACCAAAAATAATCAGTCAAACTAACCAGGGACTTCACGTAGTCCAGTGGTAGGCGATAAATACCAGTCGCACTTTGGTTGTGGGTTCGATTCCCGCAGCTTTGTCCGACGCGACGGGATGTCACACGGTCTGCGTGTTGTCCTTTTTCCAAAACTATATAATTCTCAAAACATTCCCCAAAATGAGATAAAATCTTCAAAAATATTCATAACATATTTTAACCTCAAGTTTATCTCATTCCATTCCTTTTCCATCATATCATAGAGTAACCCATAATTACCTAAAAAGTAAGGATCATATAAACCCTAATGGTTACCTTAATAATTATTACCTGAATTTCCACATCGAGTTGGCCATCTCGTAAATGATGCATTAGAGAACTCACGAAGGTTGAAGTGATTGATCATGGATCCTTGATAGTTGGTTTAGAACAACTATGAGATTCCTCATTGAATCCCCTATCTCATCTAGTATCATAATCAGAGAACCACCACAGTTTCCTTCAAACCCATTGTCACTTTGGTGCCTGCTAGATCCATCCATTCACTAAAAACATAAATGTCAGTGTGAGTATATCAACAAAAACATCATGTACTAATGAGGAAGGTAGACTCTAAGATATACTTACTCATTCACATTATCTAAAATTAGGACTCTTTCTGAAATTCTAACCATTATGGTAATGTCACTTATGCTTAAAGAATACCCTAACCTCTAAAGTTATCTAAACCGACCTCTGATACCAACTATAAGGCCCCAGCCTTAAACCTTACTTAATCTTGAGTTATTACAAGATTACACATTGAGGATCTTTTCAGGTTTAGAGTTTTAGAGAATTAGATCATGAAACTTGCATTACATTCCACATTTAAACAAAGTGGTTACATAAAAGTCAGCATTCATTCTTCCCATCAACGGGAACATATTTAAAATATAACACGGATTCTTTCTTGACACATCCTTGACACTATCATCACATCATGTACCTTTCCCTTGACCTGTGAAAAACATTTCAAAAACTTGGGATGAGCATAAAAAGCTCAGTAAGAGTTATAAAAATATGGAAAGGAAACATGAGTTCATATATACATAAGAATGAAATCATACTTTACCCATAAAACAAAGGCACTTTAACATACCTCATCAAACCATGAATAAATCATAGAAATCATAAGACATAAAGGTAACTTGAGGCATTCATAAAATTCTTATGTAGGGAGTAACCCTCTTGGTTACGTTTGGAATACCCATCACAGTATATTCCCTAAATCTCTTCGGAGAAACCTTAACGTTTCACTCCTTCGCGTTACCCAATGCATTGGAGAGCTATATCGGGCTCACCCGCCCTTAGTTTATCACGGAACCACCCGTTCTTCATAACAATGCCCAAGAACCATAACATAATTTTATCACATAAACGTGAATAAAGGAAACATAACATTTCCACATTTCAATCACAATATAACATTTTAGGATATTGAAATAATGAATCCAAAAAAGAAACCATTTCCAAAACCATTTAAAACATTTAATAAAGAGATTTTTGAATCAAAGTGTCCCATACCACCTTGAAGCTTTTAACATTTTAAACCATTAATATCCATATAAATAAATCCTTAAAACCATTTTGAAAACATGGATATTAATAAGAACAAATAACTAAAACATTTAAAACGATATTTTGGTTAAAGGGGTTTTACCAAAATTAGAGACACTTGAATACAATAATCAAGGAATAACATTTAGTCAGAACTTTATAATATCATGAGAATAAAAGGATTCATGATATAATACTCCAAAGGACAGTATATACACCATATAAGAGTGAATTGGTGCATAACAACAATGAACCCTCAATAGAAATGTCAAATGTGATGAAATACCTTATAAAGAAGGTATCCTTAAATTAAGGACAAATAAATCTCAAAAAATATGTGTGACAAATATATAGACACCCAATATAAGTGGATATTAAGTGTAAAACAATAAAAGGTCATTCACACATATTCAATGGATGACATATTTAATGACTACAAGTTGAACCCAAAGAAATCGAAATTGGGTTAAGAAGTTCCCTTGACAGCCTAACGGCGTCACATCAAAATGAGTTGATGAGAGATAAAAAGAGTATCTCATCACTTGGACACAAAATTTACATCATTAAGGATATATGAGAACATATCCCAACATAACAATATGTAAATTAAAAGACCCAATAAAAGAAGTCTTTTAAAAAGAGGAAGGGTGAAAGGTTCCCTTACCGAATTGGGTATCTTTCAAAACATACACCCCATGAAAGAAGGGAAATAAATCATTGATGTAAATACTCATAAACGAAAGTATATTACACAAAGAGTAGAATAATGGGCAGTACATACACCACTCAAAGGAAATTGTGGCAAATGTAGCATAAATCTCACGGGGATAAAAGTGAGATGAAAAATCCCTTACGAAAACTCGGCAGCCTAACGGCGCCACATAAAACTTCCAAAAGGATTGATGAGAGAGAATAGGGTCTCTCATCACATGAACATAAAAATTACAGTAGGAGTAATATAAAATAACATCCCAATCATAATAAAGATGAGCTTAAAAGAAATTACATAAAAGAATGTACTTAAAAAGAAAGAGAGTTGTAGGATCCCTTACCTCGGGTCCGACTTGACTCGATCATTCTTTAATCTCCTGAATAATAAACTTGAGTTAATTTCTAATTCCTTAAGAACCCTTTTCAAGTTCATTATTACTTTTATACCACTTATTACCTTGTCATAAACATTATGTAATCATTTAAGTTAATAATATTTGTTTTGCCGATATTTGGTTCTTAAGTCGAAAGTGGTCTTCTTACAATTACATGTTGTTCGTGTGGCCAAATGTTTATTATATCCAGAATTGTATTCATTATGTAGATATCATATATTTCATATATATCCAGTACATGCATGCATTTATAACATTACATAATCATTTAGAGGTAAGAAATGAAATGCACCGTTCATGGAGACGGTAAGCCGTACGTACGCATGAACGCTACTTTCATTTCTATTTCGTATTTTATAGAATGGAATAATAATGATATAAAGGTATATTATAATTCCAGTATAATATCATATATAATATCATATTTCCATCCTTTATACATCCCACATATGGTATTTAATGAATCAAATCACTTTGAGGGGGCGGTAGTCCGCACTTCCTTAAATGAAGATATCGCGTATACCCATAATGGAAGCCACAAAGGTAAGACAAAAATGAAAAATACAGAAGCATAAATAAAACATAAACATATTATATATCATATATAAAAATAGTGACATCATAATGGCCACCTTTGAAGGTGTTAAATGAGTATTGAACAATCATCGTTTCGGGAGGCAGAATTTCACCGTCCACGGAAACCGTATGTTTTTTAACCATTTGATGTAGTTGTGTGAGAGTGTAGCTAAAATAAATCTTGTAACAACATCCTAGTATATTGAAGATACTGGTGTTGTTACAAAAGAAGTAAATAAAAAGAGATTATAGGTTTGGAGAAGCAAAATAAAACAAATGAACAAGAGAGAATGAGTTACCTTTAAAAGTGTAATCTCCTTTTGATTTGAGCCTAAAGGCTTCCTTTGAAAGGATTCTGCCCAAAGGGGATCCTCTAGGATGAGGAGAGGGATGTTGAGAGAGTAAATGGGCAGGGGTTGGCCGAGCCAAAGGCTTGAGGGGTGTGGGAAAAGAGGTAGAGGTGGGGGCCTTTTATAAGAGGAGAGGAGGGGCACTTTTGGAAAGCAATGAAATATTACATTATTTGAAAATGATTTTCGGTTCTAAAGGGTCCCACATTGATAGAATTCGTGGATAAGGTGATAAGGCATCGAAATCCACTCATCCAATTGGTTTTGTCCATGTGTATATTGTAGATTTCTCATTATCTTTCCATTTTAATTAAATTGTCAAATAATGATGTCATCGCTGCATCATTATTATGTCATAAATAATTTAATTTCTTTAATGTCTAAAAATTATAAAAAAAATACTATGATATAGGAAATCTTTTTATCTTTCCAATGACTATTTATAATCAAAATTTGGACTTGTATAACCCCACTTAAAAATTGTTTTAGTAAAACATACTATGTTAGTGACATTTTCACTTTAATATTAAATAAAAAGTATTCTATGTTATTTCCCAACAAAAGTGGATCCATGGGGTCCCCAAGTTAGGCCATGGCTTGTCTTGGTCGGCCATGACATAACCAATAGGGTTGGGACATGTGTCTAGGTCATTTTATATTATTAAAGCATTATTTATACCTTAAACTACCCTAATTACCACTAATCGCGATTAAGAACTTAATGAGTTACTATTCACCAAAAAATTATTATAATCCCATTGAACCACATTTTACTTCTTAATGACAACCATGTATGTCGGATTTTCAAAATTCAATACACATTAGTGGTAAAATTTCATTTAACTGAAAAATCAGTTTGCTTGATTACCACTTAGTGGTTTCACTATTCATCAAAAATTGATGTTTTTCAGAAAATTACCAAAAATTCACCCTAAGCTATATTTGATATTCTGAATTCAAAAATGAAGTCCGTTTTACAAAATTCAAAACATATTAGTCACATTAATTAATTTAATAATTAATTCCCGCTGTCAGAGCAAATAGCGTGTTTTTATAAAACAAAAAGTATCAAAAGATTGACACTAGTTTAAGTCTAATTTCAAAGTGAAATTAATTCCAATGACCACCATTGGATTAAATGGTAAAAATATTTTCTAATTTAACTTTAAAAACAATTCAAAATATTATCTAATCATATAAATAAATTAGATTAAAAAGAGGTTTTGAATTAAAACACAACATTTTACACTATTCATTAAAAAAATGAACTTTATCAGAAAAATACCAAAAATTTACACAAAGTAAAAATTTGATGTCCCGATTCTTAATAAGAGTTTTATTTGGTCCAAAAGAATGTATAAGAGTGATCAAAACTATATTTAATGACAGTTCGCCATCAAAAGGCGATAAGTGAACCTTTAGTGAAAACTAGGGCATATATGCCTAAAATCGAATTCTTTCCGTATTTTAAGCCTCTATCCTTTATTGGATAATTGTAAAAACATTTAAAAACATATATAATCATATTTAAGTTATTTCTATCCATTCCCGCCATTACAACGGCTACAAGTTAACTACCATTTAAAATAATATTATTTTATTATTAGAGTGCAACGTAAGATTCCCAAGAAACTCGTTGTTGCGTGTTGGGTACGCCATCGAGCATAGCGTCCCCTTTAAAGTCATTTAAATATTTTATTCACAAATATGGATAAATATGAAATGTCATATTCTTTATTTACCTGGGATGTTACAGAGCCACCGCCGTCTGAGCCGCCGCCGCCGTCCGAGCCATCGCCGTCCAAGCTGCCACCGCCGTTCGGGCTGAGTCACCGACCGAGCCGTCACCGTCCGAGCCGGCAATTGAGCTGTCGCTGCTCGAGCTGCCACCGTCGTCCCAACCACCACCGTCCGAGCTGCCGCTGTCCGAGCCACCGCTGTCGACCGAACCGCCACCGCCGACAGATCCACCAACGCCGTCCAGGCCGAGCCGCTGCCCGAGCCTCCTCCGCTCTTCTGGCTGAACCACCCCGGCCGAGCTACCCCTGCGGCCTTGCGTCCCCACGGCAACCCCCGACCGAGCCGCTCCGTGGTATCATACCCTTGCGACATCCTCCGGGCCCCTCACGGCCTTCCGGGCCGAACCATGTGGGCCGGGATGAACCCAATGGGCCGGGCCGGACCCAGCGGGTCCGGCCGAGTCGGTTCGACTGGGTCAGACCAGACCCAATCCCACTACGACCCATTTATATTCTTTTGACCATAACTTTGTCACCAGATGTCCGTTTGATGAACCTTCAATGGCTCTGTAAATCTTGGAGTGAGGTAAAACCTTTGGTATAACCCACTGGATTTTTGGATAAAGTTGGAAAATGGTTGGGTTGGATCAAACATGAATCCAACCAAGCCCCTAGGACTAAAAGGCTGATAACTCACAGACTGGGCATCCCATTGACGCAATGTCTGTTACGTAGAGACCCCTATGACATGGCAGAACTTTAGAATACTTCTTCGTGAGAATTTGTGGCTGTTGGAAAATAGACCTGTGGCTTGGGGAGCGGTTATCTTAAGCATGATACACATGGAACCCTGTGACAGGCTGAGACTTGAAGACTGCTGACCGTTTCGACTTGGAGTGACTCGACTGGCCCAGTGGGGAGCGCCTTTGTGTGACGCGGTAGACCCAAGGCAAGGAGTGCCTTTGTGTGATGTGGAAGACCCACCGTACTTGATAGGAGGAGTACCTTAGAAGGCCACAAGGGGGAGCACCTCTGTGTGACACGGCAGCCCTACAGTGGGGAGCGCCTTTGTGTGACGCGATAGACCCATGGTACCCGACAGGAGGAGTAACTCTATAAGGCCCCAGCCTTAAACCTTACTTAATCTTGAGTTATTACAAGATTACACGTTAAAGATCTTTTCAGGTTTAGAGTTTTAGATAATTAGATCATAAAACTTGCATTACATTCCACATTTAAACAAAGTCGTTACATAAAAGATAGTATTCATTTTTTCCCATCAACGGAAACATATTTAAAAATAAAGCATGGATTCTTTCTTGACACTTCCTTAACACTATCATCATATCATGTACCTTTCCCTTGACCTGTGAAAAACATTTCAAAGAAAAACTTGGTATGAGCATAAAAAGCTCAGTAAGGGTTATAAAAATATGGAAAAGAAACATGAGTTCATATATACATAAGAATGAAATCACACTTTACCCATAAAACATAGGCACTTTAACATACCTCATCAAGTCATGAATAAATCATAGAAATCATAAGACATAAATGGTAACTTGAGTCATTCATAACATTATTACATAGGGAGTAACCCACTTGGTTACGTTTGGAATACCCACCACAGTATATTCCCTAGATCTCTTCGGAGAAACCTTAACGTTTCACTCCTTCGCGTTACCCAATGCATTTGAGAGCTATATCGGGCTCACCCGCCCTTAGTTTATCACAGAACCACCCGTCTTCATAACAATGCCCAAGAACCATAACATAATCGTATCATATAAAACATACATAAAGGAAACATAACATTTCCACATTTCAATCAAAAGATATCAATAAAACACATTGATATAATAAAAACATCATGAAAACCATTTTCAATACCAAAATAAAAGAAAAGTAAAACAGGGTATTTATTTTTCTTTTAAAAAAACGGTATGGCTTGTAGAGGAAGCCGAAACTCAAATAATGGTCATGACGGTGGAGAAGTCGTTGTCGCCGTATACGTACGACAAAAACATTCACTTTTGTCATTTAGTAAATGCTTTGTATAAAAAAGATTCCTTTTTAATAAATGTAAAAGTCAAAGGGGTTTATACACCGTATAAAAGAAGGTTGTGTATAAAACAAAATATGCCTCAATGAAAGGAGATTGGGACGAAGTCCCACAAAAAGACGGTATCCTTGGATTAAGGATAAATTAATTACATAATTATGTTAGACAAAAAAATACACCAAATATAAGTGGATATTAAGTGTAAAAAAATCAGAGGTTGTTCACACATATTTATAGAACGACATATTCAAGGAGTACAAGTTTATCCCAAAGAATCAAAATTGGGTTAAGAAGTTCCCTTGCAAAAATTTGACAGCCTAACGGCGTCACTACAAAATTCAGAAAATGAGTTGATGAGAGATAAAAAGGGTATCTCATCACTTGGACATAAAATTTAGATCAATAAGGATATATAAGAACATATCCCAACATAATAGTATTTGAATTAAAAGACATTTCAAAAGAAGTCTTTTAAAAAGAGGAGGGTGAAAGGTTCCCTTACCGACATGGGCATCTTTTGAAACATACACCCCGTGAAAGAAGGACAATACAACATTGATGTAAATACTCATAAATGAAATTATATTACACAATGAGCAAAATAATTGGCATTACATACACCACTCAAAGGAAATTGTGGCCAATGTAGCATAAATCTCACGGGAATAAAAGTGAGATGAAAAATCCCTTATGAAAACACGACAACCTAACGACGCCACTTAAAACTTACAAAAAAAATGGATTGATGAGATCAAATAGGGTCTGTCATCATATTAACATAAAGTTTACAACAAGAGGAATATAAAAGAACATCCCCCAACACAACAAAGAGGAGCTTAAAAGAAGTGATATAAAGGAGAGTACTTAAAAAGAAAGAGAGAGGTTAGATCTCTTACGAAAATTCGGCAGCCTAACGGCGCCACTCAAAACCTCCAAAATGGATTGATGAGAGAGAATAGGGTCTCTCATCATATGAACATAAAAATTACAGTAAGAGTAATATATAAGAACATCCCAATCACAAGAAATATGAGCTTAAAAGGAATGACATAAAAGAGTGTACTTAAAAAGAAAGAGAGGGGTAGGTTCCCTTACCTCGTGTCCGAATTGACTCGATCGTTCTTTAATCTCCTGAATAATAAACTTGAGTTAATTTCTACTTCCTTAAGAACATTTTCCAAGTTCATTATTCCTTTTATATCACTTATTACCATGTCATAAACACTATGTTATTATTTAAGCTAATAACGGTCGTTTTAACGGTCATTGGTACTTGAGTAAAAAATAAACTCTTTATAATTACAAGTTGTTCATGTGGTAAAATATCCATTATATCCAGAATTTTATTCATGATGTAGATATCATATATATCATATATATCCAGTATATTCATGCATTTATAATATTACATAACATTTAGAGTTAAGAAATGAAATGCACCGTTCATGGAGACGGTAAGCCGTACGTACGCAAGAACGATACTTCCATTTCTATTTTATATTTAATGGAATTAAAACATAATGATACATAATATTATTTTAATTCTAGTATGGTATAATATAAAATATCATTAAATATATCCTTTATATGTACCACATATGGTATTAACGAATCAAATCACTTTGAGGGGGCGGTAGTCCACACTTCCTAAAATGAAGATATCACGTATACCCATAATGGAAGCCATAAAGGTATGCCAAAAATGAAAAATACAGAATCTTAAGGAAAACATAAACATATTATATATCATATATAAATATAGTGACATCTTAATGGCCACCATGAAAGGTGTTAAGTGAAGATTGAACAATCATCGTTTCGTGAGGCAGTAATTCACCATCCACAGAAACAGTATGTTCTTTAACCATTAGACGAAGGTGTGTGTAAGTGTAGCTAGAATCCTTAAAATAACAACATACTAGTATATTTAAGATACTGTTGTTGTTACAAAATAAAGGAATAAAAATAGTTTAGGGGGTGGAGAAGCAAAATAAAACAAAAGGACTCAAGTGAAGACATTACCTTAAAATCGGGTAACTTCCTTTGGTTTGAGATCAAAGGCTTCCTTGGGAAGACTTATGAAAAAAGTTAGGCTTATAAGAGTTATAGAGGGATGTGGAGAGAGAAAATGGGAAGGGGTTATCCGAGATAAAGGCTTTGGAAGTGTGGGTAAGGAGGTAGAGGTGGGGGCCTTTTATAAGAGGAGAGAAGGGGCACTCTTGGAAAGTAAAGAAATGTTACTTTATTTTAGAATGAGTTTCGGATTTTAATGGTCCCAAATTGATGTGTTTCAAGGATAAGGTGATAAGGGTTCTAAATCCACCCATCTAATAGGTTTTGGACATGTGTAGGTCTTAGATTTTACATTATCTTTCCATTTTATTTAAATCGTTAAATAATGAGGTCATCGTTGCATCATCATGATGTCATAAATAATTTAATTTATTTAATGTCTAAAAATTATAAAAAAAAACTATGATGTAGGAAATATTTTTAGATTTCCAATGACTATCTATAGTAAAAAATATGACTTGTATAACCCCATGTAAAAATTGTTTTAGTTAAACAACTCATGTTTGTGACATTTTAATTTTAACATTAAATAAAAAGGTATTTATGTCATTTTCCAACCAAAGTGGTTCAATGGGGTCCCCAAGTTGACCCATGGATTGTCTTGGTCGGCCATGACTCATCCAATGATGATAGGACATGTTTCTAGGTCATTTCATATTATTAAAACATTATTTTTACCTTAAAATACACTGATTACCTCTAATCGCGATTAAAAACATAATAAGTTACTATTCACCAAAAAATTATTTTAATCCCATTGAACCACATTTTAATTCTTAATTACAACCATGTATGTCGGATTTTAGAAATTCAAAACACAAAGGTGGAAAAATTTCATTTAAACGGAAAATCAGTTTTTATAAGTACCACTTAGTGGTTTCACTATTCATAAAAAAATTGAAGTTTTTCAGAAAATTACCAAAAATTCACCCTAAGCTATATTTGATATTCCGAATTCAAAAATGATGTCTATTTTACAAAATTAATAACATATAAGTTACATTAATTAATTTAATAATTAATTCCCATTGTCAGAACAAATAGCGTGTTTTTATGAAACAATATATATCAAAAGATTGACACTAGTTTAAGTCAAATTTCAAAGTGAAATTAATTCCAATGACCACTATTTGATTAAATGGTAAATATATATTCTAATTTCACTTTAAAACCAATTCAAAAGATAATATAATCATATAAATAAATTAGATTAAAAAGAGGGTTTGAATTAAAATACAACATTTTTCACTATTCATTAAAAATTGAACTTTTTCGGAAAAATACCAAAAATTTACACAAAGTAAATTTTGATGTCCCGATTCTAAAGAATAATTTTATTTTGTCAAATATAACACATAAAATTGTCAAAAATTGGATTTAAAATAGGTTCACCATTAAAAGGCGGTTAATCAACCTTTTAAAGAATATTAGAATGTTTACGCTTAAAATTGGATTCATTCACATTTTTAATCCTCTAACATTTATTGTAAAAAGTAAAAATATTTGACAAACATATATAATCATTTTGTAGTTAGTTTTATTCATTACCACCATCACAAAAGCTAGGCGTTAACTACCATTTAAAATAATATTATTTTATTATTAGAGTGCAACGTAAGATTCCCAAGAAACTCGTTGTTGCGTGTTGGGTACGCCATCGAGCATAGAGTCCCCTTTAAAGTTATATTAATATTTTATTCACAAATATGGATAAATGTGAAAATGTCATACTCTTTATTTACCTGGGGTGTTACAAACTCAGCAGTCCAAGGTTAGTGGGAAGCGCCTCTGTCTGACGCGGAAGGCCCACTATACTTGATAGAGGAGGAGTTCTCCAGCAGCCGAGGTGTTCAGAATGTTACTTGTTTCTACCCCTAGAATAAATTCTGGTGTGAGCTGAGTCAAAACCTCTATGTTTCATCATGGTTGAGATGGATTACTTGATAACTTAGGTATATGTATGGGCATATACCTAAGTAGGGCTATCTATTGTTTTCTTACTTTTTGGTCTATCCTTGGTGGATTTTGTGAGACCTTGAGGGTCTTGGGGTCCCTACTGAGTATCATTATACTCACTCATGCAAGAGATATGCCCACACCTTATTGTGTTGGATTCAGATGATGGACAACGTTGAATGAGGCTGAGAGTACCAGGACTGGACGGTACTCAGAGGTAGACCATACAGGGTGTCGGTACGCAGAGGAGATGGGTTGACATGGAGTGCTGAGGAGGCGATATGTACCTACCTTTCAGGTAGGAACCTCAGAGGATGACCCAGTAGCTGATTTTCTATTTCTTTAGTTGTATTGTATTTCAGTTGTACTTGTACTATTACTGTTTGTCTTGTATTCTGACCCCTTTTTACTTTCAACACTCTTTTTTCTATATAGTTGACTTGCATTCGTATCTTTCTTATTCTTGGTTGCATGTGTTTACAGGTTATAAAGGAAATACCTTCCCAGTTTTAGGGAATACACCTTTGGTGCTAGTCGCCAGCCCCTGGCCTATGGAAGCGAGCTTGGGGTTAGTCACGACATGGGCCCCGGGGGACGAGTCGTGACATGTAACACAATCAACTCATCATTAATGGTGTCATCAAGAAGGAAATTCTAGTATTTGGTGCGAGACCTAAGATATGGGTACTATAATTGTTTGAACATAATATTATAACTAATGTCTTTATAATTCCCACATATCAACCTAAATATTCCCATGACATTTTTCTAAAATCCCAACACTAATAATCAATGAAACACAATTATAAAACTATCATTTCAATATAGTATAACATCCATTGAAGCATCCACTTACACATAAACACCCATAATTAAACATGATAAAATTTCAAAAATATATTAGAAATAAATAATTGAATAAAAAAGAATATGTAAATAAAATAATGACATTTTTAATTCAATCAAAACAGGTCATTATGTTCTGAAAAAAGAAATTAAACCATGATTTTTTGTTAAAATTAATAATAAATCATACCATTAATATAAGTACAATTATTTCCCAATGAATTTAAAACAATTAATCACCATAAGCTATGTCAAATAAATGAAAGAGTATAGAATAACTATTATTAGACAAGTTGAATTGAAACACTTTCTTAAAATGAAGGTAGATAAGGATAGACAAGGACTCCATACACTATAGACATCAAAAAATCCATATTTTAGAATATAAATAACATTTTATTTGAATGCCATTTCCATTGAGATAAATAGAAACAAGAAAGAGGAAATAAGAACACATAAATAAGAACATACCTTAGATTTGGAGGTTCGGAGGCAGAAGTATGGTCCGATGACGATAGAGTCGGGGTTGGCGGCGACGACGATGTATGTGTTGGTGGTGGCAGCAGTGACACTGGAGGGAGTAGAGGCATGGAACAGAGGTAGGAGGAAGCAGTGACAGGAGGAGGTGGTGATAGAGGCCTGGTTCCCCAAGAGCTTGAGCGTGAGCGATGATAGGGTACTAATAGAGTTTCATTTATAATAAAATGAAAGGCTTTTATCAGTACTTATTGGAAAGCACTGATAAAGGTATGTTTTATCAGCACTAAAATAAAAAGCACTGATAAATCCTACCTTTATCAATGCTTTTTTAGTGCTAATAATGATAGACCTTTATCACCGCTAAAAAAGCAGTAATGAATGACATCTTTATCAACTCTAAAATTATAGCATTGATAAAGACACAATTTTTAGCACTGATAAAGGCCTATCTTTATTAGCACCAAAAAAGCGCTGATAAAGTTCTAATGTTAATAAATATATATTTATTTAAATAATTTCAAAATTATAATATATATATATATATTCATTAATATATATAAATATATATATTTATAAAATTATAATAGATGTAATTATTGTAATTTTATAATTATTTAAATAAATAAATATATTGTTATAACCATAAGTAAATATATTTAAAAAATTATAATTATAAATATAATAGGTTCATGGGTATAACATGAATAATATAACTATGTATACATATAATTGTGAATATATATATATATATATATATATATTCATTAACATATATAAATATGTATATTTATAAAATTATAATAGATGTATAATTATAACTATAAATAAATTTATATTTATTTAAATAATTATGAAACTATAAATTTATTTAGATATATTTATTAAAATTCCATAATTATTTAAATAAGTAAATAAATATTTATACTTATAACTATAAATAAATATATATTTATTTAAATAATTATGAAATTATAATAAATATATATAATAAATATATTTATTATAATTTCATAATTATTTAAATAAATAAATATTTATTTATATTTATGACTATATATATATAATTATAAATATAATAAATATATTTATTATAATTTTATAATTATTTACAAATATATATTTATATATATATTATTTATAATTATAATTATAAATATTTTTATATTTTTATAAATATTTTTATATATTTATAAATATATTTATATAATTATATATATTTATAAAATTATAATTATTATAAATATAATTATTATAATTTTATAATTATATATATATAATTATAATTATAAATAAACATATTTATAAATACTTTTATATAATTATAAATATATTTATATATATGTGTGTGTATATTTATATATAAATAAATATATTTATAAAATTAAAATAAATATATTTATTTTAATTTTATAATTATATATATATATATTATAATAATAATTATAAATAAGTAAATTTAAAAATTATTTCTATATAATTAAAAATTTTATAATTAAAACATTAATAATTATATTTTTTATTTAAATATATTTATTGTAATTTTATGAGTATTTATAAGAACATCATAAGTTGATGGGTATAACATGAATGAATCACATGAGTGTTAATTTATAAATGAACATTCTAATAATAAATACATAACATATGCATGAACACCTCATCATAATATAGAAAATCTTAACATTTAGAACATAACTCACAATCACGTCCACAAATAAACTTTATGATCATATATGATCAATTATACCCATTTATCAATATATAAACATAAATAATGACAATCAATATCATCATTATCTCATGATATATATATATATATATATATATATTCATTAAAGACAAATATATATATATATATATATTTATAATTATAATTATAAAAAAATATATTTAAAAAGTATTTATATGTAATTATAAATATAATAAATATATTTATCATTTAAATAAATTATTATAATTTTATAATTATTTAAATTTATATCTATTTATTCACAAACTTATAAATACTTTTTTAAAAACTTTTTATATATATTTGAATTATTAAAAAAAATATATTATAATATATCATATTTATATTCATTACAAACATGCAATTTTTAAATAATGTATACAAATAAACATTATTTTTTAATATAAATATAATAATTTTAAATAAATTAATAATATTTTTTTATTAAATACTTTTATTAGTGCTAAAATTAGTGCTGATAAATCTATCCCTTATTAGTGCTATCAAAAATCACTGATAAATAGTACACCATTATCAATGATTATTTTAGTGCTGATAAAAGTGACCTTTATCTGTGCTTTTAGCTAGCATTGATAAAGCTGTGACTTTTATCAGCGTTTTCCGCTTAGCACTGATAAAAGCCATCACATCCCTTGCCCGGATCTATGGCAGTGTCATATGTAAGGAATTAGGAAATATTTTTTTGCGGTTGGGCCAAGGATGAGGGATTCCTACATCACTACATATCTCATCAAAAAAAGAATCAATCTATATGTAGTTCTCAGTATTCTAAGCAGTTTAACATCATGTGGTAAGGAACTTGTGCCATGGAAGGAGTGACAAAAAGGGCCTTGTGGTTTATGCATTAAAAATTACCAATACATTCAGGAAATAATCTCATAATAAGATTCAACCCATGCTCATCACACGAGGCTTCCTGGGATTTTCATTCGGAGAATCATATGCTTGGTACATAGAGTAAGACTATATTTTAACATCATGTGGTGAAGACGTTGTCATATAATTTAATAAATTGTGACTACGATGATATAGGTCATGCATTTTATGGTTACACAATAAGGATTGCACCATGCATTTTAATGTCATGTGGCAAGGAAAAATGATGACTTGTAGTTTTGGGTCATATGATTAGGACCATACATCTTCAATCACATGAAATATTTCTTGAGAAATATTATGTTAGTATGGTTGCAGTATGATCTCCATTCATGGTGATCAATGAATATGATCCATTGGAATATACCTTATAGATATAAAAAGTACCTTACCATTTTTGTTCAAGCATTGAAGGTTTCTTCCTAGGTATCATCAGGGTCTTGAGGACCAAAACCAGTTCCCCTTATAGGAATGAATGAAGGTCGTATTTATTTTTGAAATATCGAAATATTTGGTTTTGGTGAAACGCTAAATGATGTATGTTGTTCAGTATCTTCTCTTCGAGTCATTCCAATTCACCCAAATGTTTATGAGGCTACTCGCCTGTGGAAAACTGATCAAAAATGGAAATGAAAAATGAAGGAATTTGAATTTTTATGGGAAAAACTACTTATATACTATATACCTGTGAATATGAGGTCACCTTCATATTATTACGGTTTGTTTTATGGTAGTCCCAAAAGGTATATAGAAGATTGTTGCACAATATTTCTTATATTTTTCCACCATTTTTTTGAAGTATGTTCGATAGTGTTTTGTTGAAATCTTATATCATTCCATTTACCACTAAATGATAGTGGGATGAATGGTTAGACTCAATGTTTTATCCAAGTAAAAACTTTTTAATTAAGAAGAATATAAGTTAGTGTTGTTGTCTATCAATATTTTATGAGGGAATCCAAACCTGGTAATAATGTTGGACTTCATAAAATTAATGACGTTTTTTGTCATGAATTATTTTTGGGTTATTGATTCATCCAATTTGGAAAAGAAGTTAGTAGTAGTGAGGATATATTTATACTACTTGGATGTAGTGGGAGGGTATGGTCCCACTATATCCATTCCATATATAAAAAATGGCTAATATTATTTGGTGATGTGCAAAAACTCCAAGGGTTGATGGATGAAATTGGCATTCACTTGATAGGGATGACACTTTTTGGAGAGTTATGTATAATCTTGTTTCATCGATGGATATAAATACCCAAGGCTGCTAATTTAGTGAGAAACCTTGGTTCCTGATTGGTGGGAACCACAAGCACTGGCATGGAATTCTCACATAATGGAGATAGTCTCCTCTCCATCACTCCAACTGAGGATGACTCCATAAATTCCTCATTTATATAGGGCCATATAATGACCTAGGATATCATATAGAGTAAAATTAATTATAGGTCATTAGATTTTTTCTTTCCTAGCTCTATCCTAAATAAGAGTCCCACATTAGAGGTAGTCTAGGATAGACATCATCCAATAGTTCACATGATTATCTAGTTTAAGGGTATAACTGACCTCATTGATCTCTTACATTCTACTCTGAAGAAATGTTGATACCATTATGTGATGTGAAATGTTGATTATTATTTTTTCCCTATCTAGATCTTCCAAAGATATAGATGCATTTTAAAATGTATCTTCCTAAGAATCTTGTGAGTATGAGATATGATTCAATGTTGGATTTGAGGGAAATTCATCCATAAATCCTTTAACATAGTCAATCATGGGTATCAAACCTTCTTTTATGATAGCGTAATCACCATTGAATTATTTGACAACTAACTTTGAATCTCCTTTCATGTTCAAATGGGTCATAGAAATTTGCAGTGTGAGTTTTAATACTGCAATGAGGGACTGGTACTCTACCTTTTTATTGGTACAATATTTTAAAAATAGGAAGGAATACATAAAGACTTCCTTTACTTGAGAGATAAAAATTACTCCCAACCTGAATTTATTGAGCTTGGGGTCTTTAATCTTATTTCCTATTAGGATCCTGGATGTGACATCAAAATACATTTCCAATATCTTGGGGGAGTCATAGACAAAGAATATTTCTTTATCTTAAAGTTTGTAATTCAAAGGTTTTTCTTCTAAAGAAGGATGATTTGTGACGAAATATGCCAAATATACCCCCTTTATTGTCTTATATGGTATAAAATAGATGAAAAACTGTTTTAGGATGACCACCCACCATGAAAAACATCCGGTCAATATATTTTTGTTGAG
This sequence comes from Viscum album, assembly GCA_963277665.1. Taxonomy (NCBI): domain Eukaryota; kingdom Viridiplantae; phylum Streptophyta; class Magnoliopsida; order Santalales; family Viscaceae; genus Viscum; species Viscum album. The sequence continues at coordinate 2,139,252,521 of OY728138.1, forward strand.
GATGTAATTAATCAGTTTAGTTTGAGAGAAGAAATGGACCTTGTGATATTACAAGTAGTGCCTCAAATTATAAATTGAAAATATTAATTCTAGATAGTTTTTCTCGATATATGAATAATGATTCTCAATATCAAGCATAGTCTGACTAAGATAATAGTGACTATTTTTATTTCTAGTGTCATTCTTTTGTGTGAGTAAAGAACCCAGTGATCACTCTAAGGTTGTCACATATAATATGAGATGATTTCCTTTGACATGAGACATCAAAAAAATTGGACTCAACAAATACATCTTGATACTATAAAACTCTTCTTGAAAGTCATCAGTCTAATGATACGTGGCCCATTTTTTCATCAACTTCGTGAAGGAAAAACACTTTCCAACATGATTTTATATAAAGCATAGAGTGTAGTCATGGATACCTTGTAGTCCTATCAAATATTTGAAGTTTTAAGGAGGTAAAATGTTAATGATAGGATTTTTATTCTTAATATTGAACTCGATGCCATAATGAAACACAAAGAAGCTGAGAAACATTCTTGAGGTTACACAAAAAGTACATTTTAGGGTTTCATTTTCAATCTATGTCGTCATGTTTTATTTAAAACCATATCAAGGTTTGTAAAATGGTCATAATGTTGATAATATTTCACCAATAGATCACCAACATAGTAGTCAATATTCTTTCCTAGAATAGGTTTAAATATGTGGTGCATGACACAATGGTATGTAGCGTTATCATTTTTCAGGTCTAAGGGCATCACCTTATAGGAATATACTCCTTGGGGTTCCCTAAAGGTAGTCACATATTAATATTCATAGTCCATAAAGATTTGGTTATATTCTAAAGATCTATCCATGAAAGAGAGGTCTTGGTATCCAGCCATCACATCAATCAAAAGTTCCATAATTAGAACCATGAATTCATCCTTCTAACAATATTTATTGAGATATCTAAAGTCAATGCACACTCTAATTTTTCCATTATTCTTCTTTAATGGGACTATAATGAAAATCCATTTTAGATATTTAACTTCCATAACCAATTTGGCTATGATGATCTTGTTAAATTAAACTTCAACTTTGGTAGAATGGGTTGGATGTGTTCTTATGGATTCCTAATTACAACAATGATGATATTTTGGAGGACCCAGGTTGTGGGCGACCACATCAGGATCAAGGCCTAGAAATTATGTGTAATTCTAGGTGAATAAAACTTGATGTTACTTTAAGAAAAGGGTTTATACATCTTATTCTTCAATGGTAATAGTTTCAATAATCAATTTAGGTCACATATCTTCTTCCATGATCAGATTTACCTTTTATAGTTCATCGATAGTGGTAAAGAAACCCTCCTCAAACACTGGAGGAGCTTCTTTGAGGTCATCTTCCCCTTCCTCTTCCACTTCCACTTCCTATTCCTCTTCCTCTTACTCTTCCTATTCTTCACTTAATTATTTCATACTCATGTTGGGATGTATGAGTGATTAATAGGAGTGTTTAGTGTTAGAATAAAGATTGATATTTTGAGATTTATAGGTAAAGATATGTCCATTCCCTACCAATGATGAGATAATATCTTTTGATTCAGGTGATGAAGTTGGGGTTTGCTGAATTACTAGGGACAAAGAGAGGGTATTTTCTACTGAAGTTTCCCTATTTATAGGAGGATTGTGGACCTCTTCAGTATGGCTAGGTTCAATTGAAATGAATTATATCATGAGGGTTGGAAATAAAATGCCCAATTTTGAACCGAAATCTTCAATTCAGTTTATGGGTAGAAAATATTCATCATCGAGATCCTTGAATGGGTTGGTTGAGGTCATTTACAGCCCATTTGGGGTGATAACTTGAGAAACATCATTCATCATGGGTTTTTTTACATTCTCTCTCATAAAATCCCACATAATTGTATTGAGCCTCACAAGATTCAAATAAATATTTATCACTATATAATTAACCACTTTTCCCATTGATGTAGTACTTTATACATTGGTTATATGATGAAGGGATTTCTGTATGTTGGTGAATCCATGTAATTCCAAGCAATAAATTTAAATCTATATCTTTTTGGATGATCAAGAATTTAGAATTAGACACTATGTCCCCAAATTGAGTCTTGATATTGATCCACACAAGGGAATTTTGTTTACTCTTGTCATATTCCTAAAGTTTATAGGAGAAGGGGATAGGTTAGCTTCACTATAATCCAACTAGTTAAGATTTTAGATAAAAATGAGATTGAAACATAATCCATTATCAATGAAATATTATCTGATGTCAATAACATATAGTTTTCCCGACACATAAAAGGTCCTGATGTGTTTCTACATCACAATATCCTTGTCCTATTCTGTAAAAGTGATGACATTATGGAATTTCATAGGGTTGATCATTGTCTGGTATACCTAAGAAGTAGTTACTATAGATTCAAACTCCCGAGGTCTTAACAGGGCCTCTACAAGCACTTCTTTGGGATCCTATAACAATTTAAAAGCATCGAGCACTGAAAATTTCACTAGAACTATGGTCAAATGCTTTAGGATGTTGTATTTTTGAGTTAAAGGTTTGTGTCTTCCTATTGGGTTATATTACCTAGTAGAAACTTTAGAGGTTAAAGTGCCCAGGGTAGGTGATTGGGTGGTTGAGAAGATGTTGAGGTCACTTTTAATACTATTGGTTTATACCAACTTGGCCTACCTACATGCCTTGGATGACAAGACTGCTACACCTATTCCATTCAATATTCCAAAATAATTGGGATTGGGAGTCTTTTATTAAATGTAGGGTTGTTTTTTATTCTTATTATTCTCACTAAAGGTCTCTTCCATGAGTCTTAGTAGTGTAAATGGATTTGATGGGGATGTGGATGAAATATTGAGCTTAGTCACAACTACGTCTTCCCCTACCTCCTTATCCTCTGGAGCCTCTACCTATGGTTCCCTAATTTGGAATAGGGAACTCACGTTTATAAGATTGTTCATCATATAAGAATGGATCCATTAAATTCCTAACATTAATGGAACTGATTATAAAATATTTTTCTGATGGGGATTATACATGGTAAGAAAATTACCTTGGTATCATTTGGCGGGACAACAGCCATGGTATTACTGGAGGCATGAAGCTTGAATGGGTCAAAAATTATTTTGGTCTTAGAATAGGTTCCTCTTCTATTTATTATTTTTTACACTTTTGGATATAAATCTTTTTTAAATATTGGATTTTGGAAGACTAAAATGTTTCTGAAACTGGTTTAGACACAACAGAAGAGATTGGGGTGCAGTTAATTGGTTTAATTATTCCCTGAGGATAGCATGAGTTTGATTGATCATTATTCTAGTCATCCAATAACTGAAATTTTGTTCACCCTTTCTCAAAACTTCATTTCATTATCATTTTTCCTTTGGATCAGTTGCATAAATGCACACCACTTATGCTAGTGGTTTATACAACTTTACTTTCTTAGGGTCAACCAACTTTTGAAGGTTGTATTTAAAAACAAAACAATATTGGATGGTGTGCCCATATTTTTGATGATTGGGGAAATAATTTGGGTGGTTATCAAGTGTAACTTTATTAGGCCTCTTGGGACCTGGAAGCCTCAATACATTCTTTTCCATGGATTCTATAAGGTATCTCATAACTAGATCATCTTAGAAGGAATAAAATTTATTATTACAGTATTAAAATTGGAAACTTTTAGGTTCCCTACACTCATCATAATAAGGGTATTTTTATGATTTTTCTATTGATATGGTGGTTATATGTGAGGATGTGTGGGATTTAGATCTGGAGATAGCATAGAGACCGATGTTAATATGAGTGTTGTGATTTCAAACCTACTTTTTCTTTTTCCCTAGGATACTGGTACTGAATGATAATTAGACCTGGTTCAAAAAAATAGAATCTTTTATCCTTTTTCTACTATAAAATATCCCAAAATCCACCTGGACAACTTACTAGAATTAGTGGCATCCATAGTTCATCATTAAGACTCTTAGTGCAAAGCCCCAACAAATCCTATTGAGGAAGCTGAAAATTCAAGGAGTAAGTTAAACTCTTCACCTAAAAATAAAATATAAATCTCTCTTATTTTTCTCACTATCTACATTATGAGAGATAGAGGACTATCATCTTATATAATGTAGATCTTATTTGTGTATGTTCTTACATGTATTTTTGTTTTGATTGATTGTAAATCCTTTCATGATTATTTAATATTATCATACATTTAAATGTTTAATTGTGTTCAATTAAAATTTTAATCTTCTTATATATCTTATATATTTTAATTTAATTTTATTTAAAGTATAATTAATATTGGTTATGCCTTAAAATTTCTATACTTCAATGTTATTTAGATTTCATGTTTTAATATCTCATAAAATGTTCTATAAGTTTTATTTTAAGTTCCTAGGATTAATAATTCATTAAGAACCATAATATATCATTTATTGGTGTTTTCTATCCCCTATAGAAAAATTTTCTACTTACCACATTGAAAATTGGTTATCCAAATATCCAATTAGAAACTCATGTTGCAGTTTTGTTAGCCATGTAATCATTTTTATAGTTTTGGACACTCTCTGTATTTTTGAGAATACCTCAAGTGAAAGAAATAAAAATTGAGTGATTATTTTTATGGAAATAAAAATAGAATTTATACATATCATTAGAATACATAAATTTTAAATTTATGTATTTTATGTTCTAAATTAGGTCTGAAGTCACGAAATATTTTCTGTCTAATATTTACAGTTTTTTTTGAACTATTTTACTACTATTTTTATGATAACATGAGTTATATATACCTGATTAAAGTGAATATTGATTCTTTGGTAAGATAATTAAATTATCAAAATATAATTAAAAGTAAAAAAATATAATTCTTTATTTATATATGTACTTTTTATCTATGAATATTAATAATTCAATCTACTTACAATTTTCCAGAATCGGTTACGTGAGGAATTCCGTTACATGAGAAGTTCCCCTAAGTGAGAAATTTACATAAATGAGGAAATAAGTCACATGATGAATTGATTATGTGAACCACTTATGTAGAAATTACTACATTGAATTTCCTTATGTGGATAATTCTCCTGCGTAAAGAAAAACTCTTACGTGAGGAATCTGGATATGTAAATTCTCATATGTGATGAATCACCTACATCGATTTTCCTTACCTCAAATTCCTACATAGTGAATCCATTACATTATTATACTACATATTAAATTTTCATACATAGAGAAAAATTATTATGTGAAAAACTCATGCATGATTTTTTCCAACGTAGTTTAATGAAATTTCTAATTTTTGGAAACTTCCTCTGTTTTTCATTTTGTTTTAAATATCAATTTAATTTATATTTGTTTCTTACGTTTAAATTTTTATAATGAAATTATAAATTCATATTAATTATTTAGAACCTATTAAAAGCAATTTTAATTATTTTAAACATGTTTTTATGATGATCAAAATGTGTTTTATTCTCACACATAAAACTTTCTTTTTGAAAACTAAAAATTTATTCTTGTTATTTAAAGTTGTTTTCATCTAGTTTATTATTTATAAATTAATATTAAATGATATTAATTTAATTAAAACCTATTTTAATAATTTCAATGTAGTGTTATTAATTTTTTTATTTTCTCTGCATATTTACTAGTCATTTTTAAACAAAACATTTTAGAATTTCTAATTTAAAATTAAAACTTACTATTTTCGTAGTATATTTTATTGACCTATTAGTATAGAAGTATTTTAAAATAATTAATTAGATGATTTAAAATTATTTTGAGTTAATTTTTATTTTTTAAAATTCCTAGTCATGATTTGGGTGATATTCATGTAATGATAATATTTATCTCTCCCTCTCTCTCTATGATATTTAATTATTATTATTTTGAATTGTTCTAATAGTTTTCTCGAGTGTGCAGTCCATATAGATTTTTATTTAAAGGACTAAAGGATTATTGGAATAAAGACATAGAGATATACATATTATTACATGAAGAGCACATAGAACTTAAATAGATACAAAGTGTTGATATTCTACAAACCTTTAAGTGATATTGTACATTATTTTTACTATTACTAGACGATCTATCAAGGGATGAACAAAAATATCTTTGAGTTCTACTACCCTGATGAGATAATCGAGATGATCAACCACTCAAGAACTAATACCTATGTTTTGTTTTTATTATATCTATTTTCTATGGGTTTCTTGATTATTTAACACTTCTTCTCAGCTTTCACTTTCTCTCACTTTCTCTTTATGCTTTTATATACAAAATAATTTTCTACCTTTGGGTTGTGACTCCAGGATTATAAATTCAATACCATTCTAGTTGTGACTCCAAAAATCTAAAATCAGGGTTGCAATTGGGTTCTGAATACTCATAGAAAATTTGTTTTTCTAGTTATTCTTCTACTATATCAATTAGTTTTTTATTGGGTTATGATTCCCCTTTAAAAATAAGGTAGTTCACAATGTATCTATCACTAACTAGTGAGGTGTAACACTAGATTAGGTGCTATTTGAGATAAACTAGTATAAAAATCTGTGTGTTCATTATTTTATTTCCACTATCAACTAACTATTATAATTAACACTTCTAATTAACTTTGATAATTATTTAATTCATTTATAATTTTAATTTTTTATATTCACCCCTATCTAGACCTTCTTTCATTCTAGTCCAACCTAACAATTGGTATCAAAGGTCATTTATTAAAGGATATATAGATTCCTTGATTTTTATAATATGATACCAAACAATTGGTATTAGAGGTTGTTCCTTTTGTAATTATCATTATAAATATTATGTTGTTTATATTTAATTGTGTTAACTTATCCCTATACCTCACAGTTTAAAGATAAGATCTTTAAGATGGTAGGAGTGACCATAAATGATGCTTGGGTTCCTCATAAGACACCATAGTTTAATGGGAATGATTATGGATATTGGAGACCTGAAATGGAATTATACATCAAATAATAAAGCATAGAACACTAGTCGATCATGGAAAAATCATACACACTACCAGAAGCTTACCCATATACACTTTAGGGGAATGATGCTTATAGATATGTTTTAAATTAAAAATTTGTTAATATTTTATACTATTATATTAAAATAAGTGTTTTTAGTCATGTGTATATTTTAAGACAACTCATGATATTGGAAGATTCTATAAGATACTTACCGTGGATCATAAAAATTGATATGAACCAAGCTTGGAATTCTTTGAGCTGAGTACCAAGACTTCAAAATTAGTGATTATGAAATATTAAATCAAATGTTCTATTGATTCAAAACCATTGTTAATGATATTAATTAACTTATAAAATCTTTTGATAACCCCATAATATTAGAAATATTCCTAAGATATCTATCAAATAAGTGGCATGCAAAGAAGGTTGCGATTGGTGAAAGAAATAATTTCAAAGAATACAAATTGTATGAACTCATCAGATCACTTCTTAAAAATGAACTTGAGTTTAAGAATATTGAATAATAAGAAACTATAAAAAATAAAGGTATTTCATTCAATTCCTATATAAATGTTAATTATAAATCTTCTTAATATGAGGTATAGGAAAGCTACATGGGAGATATTAAAAATATAAGAAAATATATTTATAATTTGATGAAGAGAAAGAAAAAATTCAAAAAGTGACCAAGTAAAGATCAAAGGAATGACTGATAGGAAAATAAGAGTAACAAATATGGACTATATGTAATGTGTTATGAATTTAGAAATAAGTGACACATAAAACTTTATTGTCCTAAGATAAAGCTTGAAGGGTGAGATAAAAAATACAAAAAATAATTGAAATATGAATATCATGATGGATGGATTTTAATTGAAGAATTTGATTCAAGTTATGAATCTAGAAGTGAAAATAATAATCCAATCTTTACTTGATGATGATAAAAAAACAAGGATGATATTAATTTTGATTCTAGTTACTATTTTAACAGTGATGGTCACATATTTGATGAGATATATAAATAAAATATAAAATTAAAAAGATATATTTTAAGAGATACTGAATTGTATAAATAATTAAAAGAAGAAAATAAAATGATTATAAAAGAAAGTAAGAAACTCAATAAGAGGAATTATTATCTCAAGGAATAAATAATAAATTCTACATCATGTTCTAAAGGTAATATCTATGATAATTTTGAGTCTGTTCAAAAATAAAATGATAATCTTCGAAAGGAAGTTGTATGTTTAAAAGAGATGTTAATAACTTTTGTTCAAGGAAAGGAAAAAATATTAAAATATTACATCTTTTATGAAACAAAACAAAGATAAATCTGGTTTTTATTAAAATCCACATATTACTAAATTATATAAGACTAAATTTATTAAAATGTTTACTTGAAAAGTTTCTTATGTTACATGATTTAAATGATGTATACAGGGAAATTATACTAATGAATGTTCTCTTAGATTTCATCAATATTTTGGTTATACCAAGAATTTTATTTCAAATAATTTATCCTCTATATTACCTTACAATAAATGTTTTAAATCTATATGGGTACCTAATAAATATATTTCTAACCCAGTTGGACCTAAAATAGCATGGGTACCAAAAATGTTAAGTAATTGTTTTTATAAGAAAAATGACTTGGGTGTATAAAAAATGACACATGGTACATGGATAGTGGATATTACCAACACATGACCAGTGCCCTATCAAATTTTATGTCTTACACCAAATTCAATGGAGATAGTTTCAAGTATTTTTTGACTAATACAAAAACAATCTATGCATGGACATGTTTTAGATTTACCCAATTTAAAAGTAAGTAAATATTTTTTTGTGATTATTTATTAAAAGTTAATAAGCATAAGGAAACTTTAAAATCTATCAATAATTCAACTACTTCTAGACCTATTTAATTATTACATCTTTATTTATTTTTTCTAATGAAAACTAAAAGTTTATGCAGAAAGGAATATGTTTTTATCATTGTTGATGATTTTAGTTGATTTACATGGGTTTATTTAATGTATAATAATCATGAAACCTTAGTTATATATTTTTTTAATCTAGTTAAAAATATGAAAGGTTATTTAATTGTTTCTATTATAAGTGATAATGTAATAGAATTTATTAATTTTGATTTTGAATTTTTTAAGAAAATGGTTATGATCATAATTTTTATCTCCTAGAAAACCACAATAAAATGGTGTTATAAAATAGAAAAACAAAATAATTAAAGAGATGGATTGAACATGATTAATAAATATAGTTTTACAAAATATTTTAGGGATAAATCTATTAATACTACTTGATATGTTTTGAATAGAGTATATATTATAACATTGTTAAATAAAACCCCTTATTAATTATTTAATGGTATAAAAACAAAGGTTGATTATTTTGATGTTTTAGGTTGTAATGTTTTTATCTAAAATAAAAATGATAATTTAGATATGTTTGATTATAAAAGTTTTGAAGGTATATTTCTTAGTTATTGTTATAATAGTAAAGAATAGAGAGTTTATAATAAGCATAACATGACTGTTGATGAATCTATACAAATAAAATTTGATAAATCTTTTGATGTTTATAAATATTTTTTGGAAAATTTTGAAGATGATTTTAGGGATTTAAATTTTTGAGAAGAAAAACCTATAGATAATGTATCAGTTGAGGGGGAGAAAAAATTATTCTCAATCTGATCCTAGATCATAGAGGGTTAATAAATATCATCTCATTGACAATGTGATTGGTAATATTGGTTCTGGTATGAAAACTAGAATATCTAATTTAATTTTTTTTACTAACTCTGCTTTTGTTTCTGACTATGTTCCTACTAATGTTGTTGATTATTTAAATGAACCAAATTATATTATTTCTAGGAAATATTAGCTTAATATTTTTTATATATAGTTTTTGGTATTTATTTGAATTACCAAATTATATTCATGTAATTATAACTATGTTGATCTTTAAAAACATACTAGGTGAATATGGACATATTATTAAAAATAAAGTCAGACTTGTTGCTAATGGATAATATCAAGAAGACGGTGTGGACTTTGAAGATTAATTTTAAAAAATTTCATGAAAAATGACATTAGGTATGTGTCATTTTATTATAAAAATTTTAATTTCTTGGTCTTTTAAGAAGAAAATATTTATAGCTCTATCTAATGCAGAAGCTGAGTTTATTTCTACGACTAGTTTTTGTGATCAAAGTTTATGGATTAAGAAAAATTTATTTTATTTTGATATTTATCTTAATAAATTTCCTATTTATTGTGATAATAAATATGTAATATATATTTTTATAAATACCTTATAGAACTCTAGAATAAAACATATTGATGTTATATTTAAGTTTATTAAATATCATGTGAATAAGGGAAGAATTGTTTTAGAGTTTATCCATCCAGAATATCAACTTACAGATATATTAAATAAGAATTCAGAATTATCTTAGTTTAAAAAAAATTAAATTTGATCTTGTAATGTTTTAATACTAATATTTTTTATGTTTTCATATGTTTAGGGGGTGTTATAATATGATTAGATGTTGAAATTTTCTTATTTATTTAAAATCTATAAAAACTGAAATCTATTTTTTAGATTACTTGTGGTTAATTTATATACATATTTTTCAATTATATAACTATTTTAAAATTTCTCATACATTATATATTATGTTAAATTATCATTTAAACCTTTATTTTTATTTAAATATTATCCTGTAAAATATTTCTTTTTTTCTTTTCTCAAATTTCTTTTAAATTAACCTCTAACTAAATTTAATTATCAGTTTTAATAGTGGATAAAATTATCATAGATATTTGTTACATATTTTAAAAAATGTTTTATTTTTTAATTACAAAAATTGGGATAATTATTTCAGTTATTGATATTTAGTTTTTTAATAAAAAATGGTGAGATTGTTTGTGCATGTTCTTGCATGTATTTTTGTTTTTATTGATTAAAAATCCTCTCATGCATGTTTAATATTATCATATTTTTAAATATTTAGTTGTGTTAAATTGAATTTTTAATCTTTTTATATATCTTATATATTTTAATTGTGTTTTATTTAATGTATACTTAATCTTAATTATGTCATAATATTTATACACTTAAAAGTTATTTAGATTTCATGTTTTGATAGATCATAACATTTTCTACAAGTTTTATTTGGATTTAATAGGCTAAATAAGTCATTAAGGACCTTAATATATAATTCATGTGTGTTTTATACTATTACCTACATAAAAATATACTTTTTTACCATGTTTCCAATCGGTTTTCCATGCTGCCAATTGGAAATTCACATAGTCATTTGGTTTCTACATAACCATTTTTCTAGTATCAAACACTCTCTATATTTTGACAATATATTGAGCTATATAACTCCCAATTGAGTGATTATTTTTTATAAATATAATAAGATTTCATATATTTCATTAGAATACATATACTTCTGAATAGATGTATTTCATGTCCTAAATTACGTCTTAATTCAGAACATAGTTTCTATCTAATTTCTAAAGTTTTTTAGAACTATTTCAATACAATTTTTTATGAAAACTTGATTTATATATATATAATTAAGGTTATTATTGATTATTTGGAAAGATAATTAAATTATAAAAATAAAATTACAAAGAAAAAAAATCCAATTCTTCCTTTATCTATGTCATTTTTATCTCTGAATATTAATAAGTCAATCTGTTTACAATTTTCCAGAATCAGTTATGTGAGGAATTCCCTTATGTGAGTAATTCCCCTACGTGAAAATTTATATATGTGAGAAAAATGTTTGTGTGATGAATTGATTATTTGAATCACCTATGTAAAATTTTCTATGTTGAGTTCCCTTACATGGCTAATTCACTTACATATAGAAATAATATTATGTGAAGAATCTGGATAAGTAAATTCTCTTAAGTGATGAATCACCTACATTGATTTACCTCATGTAAAATGCCTATGTAGTTTATACCTTATGTGATTTTCCTACATATTGAATTTTATTACATATAGATAAATGTTTATGTGGAAAACTCATACATTATTGTTTCTTGCAAAGTTTAATGAAATTTATAATTCATAGAAACTTGATATATTTTTCATTTTGTTTTAAATATAGAATTTTTACATGTTTTTTTCTTATGTTTAATTTTTTATAATGAAATTATAAATTCATATTAATTATTTAAGACCCATGAGAAGTTATTTTCATTATTTTAAACTTATTTTTATGAAGATAAAAACATGTTTTATTCTCATGCAAAAAACCTAATGCATTAAAACTAAAAATTCATTTTATTATTTTAAATTTTTTTCATAGATTTTATTGTTTCTGAAATTAATATTTGATGATATTAATTTCATTCAATTATTTTAATATTTTTAATATGGTGTTATTAAGTTTTTAATATATATCCATATTTACTAGTTGTTTTGAAACAGATCTTTTTTTAATTCTGTATTTCAAATTCAAACTTTTTATTTTCATAAGATATTTTATTAGACTATTATTATGGAAGTATTTTAAAATAATTAATTTTATGAATTAAAATTAGTTTTAATTATTCTTTAGTGTCTTAAAATAAAATTCACGAGTTGATTGATATTTATGAAACACAAATATTTATCTCTCTCCCTCAATCTCTGATATTTCATTATTATTATTTTGAATTGTTCTAACGATTTTCTCAAGTGTGTGGTCCACATATATTTGTATCTAAAATACTTGAGTATGTCTGTAATAAATACACAAACATATAAATTTTATGACTCAATTAGTGCTTATGAATTAAAGAGAAAAAAGTGTTCATACTCTATGAACCTTCAAGAGATCCTGTACATTGTGTTTACTACTTCTGGATGATCTCTTAATTGATGAAAAAAACGCTTTAAACTTATTATACCTTGATGAGTGGATCAAGATGATAAAACACAAAAGAACTAGAACCCATATTTTATTCTTCTTATATTTATTTCTCTTGGTTTTCTTGATTTTGTAACACTTCTTAAAATCTTTTACATGCTATCACTTTCTCTTTATGAGTTTACATACAAAAGAATTTTCTATCTTCAGGTTGTGACACTTAGATTCTAAATTCAAGACCATTTGGGTTGTGAATCCTGATATCTAAATTCAGGGTTGTAATTGGGTTGTGAATCCCATATAAAATTCAGGTTTCTAGTTATTATTCCACTAGAAAAAGTAGTTAGTAATTGGGTTATGATTCTCCATTAAAAATCAGGTAGTGAACATTGTATCTCTCACTGATTGGAGAGGTATAAGACTAGACTAGGTCCACTTTGGACTAAACCAATATAAAAACACTTATGTTCATTATTTTATTTCTGTTTCTAACAAACTATTATAATTAACTCTTCTAATTAAATTTGAAAATTAATCCATTCATTTTAAATTTTTATTTGGTCTATTCACCCCCTCTAGACCTTTAGCCATTTTATTCCAACATAATATAGCTGAAATAATAAAGAAAATTTCATTGAAGATATTACCACCCTTTAATTGATTTAAATGGTATATTAGTATACTACATAAGGGATGGCCCCACTAAGGTATGTATGCAACACCTAAGTTTGGCTACCTACTACTATTCAAGGGATCCCATTATGAGACCACACTGAGATACAAAGTGCATCAGATGTTGTTCCAAATCCCCTGAGCCATTGAATGTTGGGAATTTAGTATTCCCAAAGTTTGGTGGGTGAAGATTTGTATCCACCCATTCAAGGTATGTATTCCTTTATGGTTTTAATATTGAATTCCATCCTTCCACAGCTTTCCATTAAGCCACCGGTGACTCATTAGTGTCAATGAGCTATGAGGAATGTCCATCTAGGTAGAAACCTGAATAGGGGAAACAATGAGTAGAGAAAACTATAGAATTTCTATCTATACTCATGATGGGTAACCTGTAGGGGATAACCTATGAGGATAAATCCAACTTAGATCTGATTTGATCCCCAATGGGGGAACTATTAACATCTTTCCACTGTGGGGTCCACGTATATTGTTTATTGGTATCCCATATTTATTATATGTTCTAACTCTACTTCAATTGTAGTGAGAAATCCTCTTTACTAAGGTACATCAACTAGATATGTGAGATGAAGATATACTTGGAGAATATATATAGTAGGGATGTTTCCTTGGAGTAGTTCAATATTTAATTTCCTCAAATCATTCATCTATTCCTCATACTGAGCAATTCTTTCCTCAAGTGTGAGAGGTTAAACCTCTTCAAGTGGATGGTGAGATATGACTTCACCTTTACCCTTTTCCTTGGAATTTACTTGTTTAGATGGTGGTAGTGGAGGATTTTAGGGAGTGCCCAAATTCTCAGTAAGCCTATGGTTCCTGGTACACACACCTTACTCATTCATATCAGTGTTAGATTCATTTCAGATAAATATATCCTCTTATTTTTCTTCTATATTAGCTCCATGTTTTTTAGCATCCTCAGGGGTGGTTCTAATAATGTTCATTGATGCATAATGCATTACAGGTACCACATTAGTATTGGAATGACAGGAGGTCCAGTTTCCTTGAGGGAATCTACCAAAATGACTATGATATTTGGGGGTAGTTTTAACCTTGATAGATTTCTCTTGTTTTCAACCCTATGGGGCCTCACCTTCTCCTTCAAAAATCTCCTTATAGTCACCTGAAAAAATATGAATCTAATGTAATATATTCATAGTTTCTCCATGCGTGTTATAATAGAGTAAGTTGATTCAAAAAATGGTATAAAATTGAAGGTTTATTATTTTTTAATTCATTATAATCAAGAAAATACATAACTCCATTGAGTAGGAGGATAATGTAGAAATTACCCTATCCCTGTAGGATGGAGTTGTTCCTGCTCCACTATAATAAAATTTAAGACCATATTTGTTGGCCTAGAGGGGGTAAGTTGAGTTAAAATTCTCATATCCGTATGGGCTAGGGATGCTCTCATATTTCTATGATTATAGATTCCATTACTACTCTATTGATCTTGTGGATATTTGTTAGAGCATAATTTGAGTGCATCATATGGTCTACACATGAACTACCTGCTTTCAAAGGAATTTTTGTTTTATATATATTGTCCTTTATTAAATAAGAATCATTATCTAACTTCTTAAATTCTTCATGCAATATTTTTTCAATATTTTTTTCTCATCGATCCTGACGCATTGGAGATTTGTTCAGAGATGTTTCCTATCGATCATGACATATGTCATAGAAACAGTTTTATTCTGAGACATGGATAGAAGTAATGATGTTACGTGATGTCACTCATGGAGGTATTTTCTAATCGGGGAGAAGGGTAAAATGAAATTCTTTATGCTCACCCTAGCCTCTGATTCAGACACCATTAAGGAATTGGTGATCAACTGACATATATTTCTTAAAGCATTAATACATGCACATTAGAGACCCTTCTTTTGTTTCCCCGATTTCGAGCATCGCATATCCAGAAGGGAAACTGAGTCAATTTGAAAATGTTTTTATTTGATTACATCAACATGATATTTATATAAATTTTAAGGAAAGACTTTAGTCCTCAGGTGATGAAAATTAATCCATTTTTCTAGACTAATTTCATGCTCACATTTTTCTAGAAGTGTTTCCAAAATTCCATATTGAGGATTGGATATGGACCAAAACATGACTGGTATATTCTATTAAACCAATTGTTTCCTCATAATAAATTTGTCTACTTCATATTATGTTGAATATTACTCCACTTTCTCTAACCAAAGAGGAAATTTCTTGGGTGATTTTCTACAATTAGTGGGGTTATGAGGAATCTTCTATACTATGTTAGAGTGCAGGAGATCTAAGGGTGGATCCAAGAGTGACCATTTCCTTATAATTTCTTCTATTTGAGAAAGGATATCACTTTTCAATGATAAGGAATTAGGAATGGATGATCTCATATTATCAAGAACCTCATTATATAAGGTATTTCTCACAATTTATTCAGAAAGGAAATAACCTTCTTTTTGAAATGAAATATTACCATAGGGGGGAACTTCACAGAAAATTCCATGATGTGGAGGACTACTATCATAGTTTTATATCTAAGTGAAATGAGAAGTTATGTAGTGTACACCTTGGTTATAACCTTATTATCATTCGATCTTTTTACCATGAGGTGGGTTTTTGTGGTATTGACCAAGAGAAGGATTCTTAGGATCTCTCATTTCATGATCATGAAGGGGGCCTTCATAGTAGATATTCCGGTGAGGACCTCCAAAGTTACTGGTAGAAATGTTGTGAGGATGGCCTTCATATATGTGGCTACTACTTCCATAATTTGGTAATAGATCAAAAGGATCCTGGGACATCATATATAGATGTTTGATGGCTTTAAGAACTCCAGAATTAAGTCGAGAAAGATCATTGATCTACTCTTGGTTTTCAATTTCCATCTGGTGAGACTCTTTTTTAGGTTCTCTCCTTTTGGTGATGGAGTTGGATCCTATGGAAAACAGATTTCATACAAATGAGCCTATCTAAGAGACTCTTGATATTTTGTTGAGATATGCGATAATATTATGGAATTATGGTAGGTATATATGCATTCCCTAGAGTGTTCACTGAATTATACTAGTGACCTTGAGTTGGAACGAGTATATTTGTTTGATCTTGTTGTCCTTTTGTTATGGGATATTTCTAACGAATATTCTGGTTGAGAGAAGATATGTGTGTTCACTCTTGAGTGACCATCATATTATGTTGATGGTATACTCTAATTATATAGGTGGGGTTGTATGTTCAACTCCTAACCACTACTGTTATAGTCATAATGTTTTAAAAGGTCTTTAGAATGTGGGAAGGGACTACTTATTATACTTTCAATATTTAAAATATGTACTAAGTGGATATTTTAGATATAAAGGGGTTATATACCCATTCTGTGGTTAGAGTAGGGATATTCACTGATCCTCTCCTCCATTTATTATTGGGATATACCAACAGTCATCATGTGTGGGGGAAGAGACATGGGTGTGCCCCCTATTTGCTATCGAGGCATTCTATAAGGTTTCTCTAGTTTTTTTCAAATTATATTGGTATGATTGATGTGTTAAAGTAGGTATATGGGCCCTCTTTTAGTTTACCAATGCGTCTTGTGGGAAGTATTCTATGAAAGGAACATGGATGTTTCTTATTCCCAGTTGTTCGATTATTTCCCCCTGTGGGCTGTCCTAGGCGCTCATGTCCGAGTGAAATAAGATGAAGCCCATGAGAATTCATCTTCATCATGACAAGTACTTGGCATTGTGTGGAATTGATGGTGATGGTTTTTGGGAGGATCCCTAGGGAGTGACCCCTATGCAGTTGACGTGAGTCCATCACTGGCCTCATTTTCTAGCCCCTAAAGAAAGGGATGAAATTTTTGTAGTGTTTTGAGGAAAGGTTCCCAAAATAGTTTGAAATATTAATAGGTTCCATCTATTTATTTTCCACTAGCCATCATTGAGTGTATGGATGGTGGGGATTCATATCTGATAGTGCTATGTGTATAGCCTCTAAGGTCGAGATAATACCAATAATGTGGTATTCCTAAACAAGTTTATTCAAAACTTGAGTATGATGATGTTTTATTAGAGGAAATATCTTATGGTTGGAAAAGGAATCAGATTGTGCAGAAACTAATGTGTATGTTTGTGTCAGTTTTTTGGAATCCATTTGATTGAAGAGACCTCTGATAAAGTTCCTATAAGTTTATACAACAAACAAAAATGAGAGAACTCACGAAATTAACATTATAATAGATGAACACACATGTAATTGATTTTCTTAAAATATCCATTTTTGGACCACTTTTACTTTATAAGAGAAAATAAGGGACATGTAAGGTGGGGTATGTAGTTATTTTGGTTAATTAAAGGTTTAATTCTAGGGTTCACTATTTTTTCGTACTCTTTCATGGCGGGTTGGTTTCCAATAGGGGTTTTTTCATGGAACTAGAAACACCCAATGGATCTCATATCCATGATGGATTATGGTTCTGCTTTCCAAAGGTAACTATCTATTAGGTAATTTCACCAGCAATGATTAATAAATCACACTGGTTAAGAAGATGGAATTTTAGGACCATCATACCCTTTTGGGAGGAATTATTTCCTACGCTGGGACTCTTACATATTTAAGATATATTCATGAATCCATTTGAAATCCAAAATATGGAACAATTAACACCTATGTATTAACAATCAGTTATGGACTTGTCTTTATGGGAAACCATTTTTACATTTTGAAGGTTCTTCATTGATTGAGACTATTTTCACGCATACGAGGTTCTCTATATTAGTTACATTTATTGATTTGTGATACTTGTTTTAAGCCACATAGTTATGAACTCTATAATTTATTTTCATATAGGGAGATGTGAGCTGTTTTGATGTTGGGATTGGGCCCATGATATGGGCTTCCTACATATCCTTGTGTGAGGAATCAGAACCATCATAGTTTGGTTCCAATTAACTGGACACATCATACATTTTTGGTTCATGTGAAAAGGAACAGACTATGTAGTTTAACATCATTCAATGAGTATTTATTGGTGAATGGGGCCTAGAAAAATATGGTGTGGGGATTAAACTAAAAAAAATATTTTTGGTAGATTCATAAGGGAATATGGCCCTATTGTGGGATGGCATACATCGGGGAGTCGGTCTAATGAGAATTTTTAATGATGACCTAGAATGAATATGGATCCCTAAGGGGGGTTTGACCTTATTGGAAATATGACTCAATAAGGATGATAATGGGGGGGGGGGTTGAAAGTATATGGTCCTATTTGTTGGATATGAAAATACTAGGGATATAGACCAGAGAAAATTAGGGTGAGTTTGGGGTGTTGGGTTTGAACATCAGGAAGGCTTTATACATATATTGTTTATAAAGGAATCAAAGACCACATAGTTTTAAATGGTTGGGTATTACATCTATATAGGAGGAATATTTGAGTTCTTCATAAAAAATATGGACCTTTTAAGGTTTGTATCATTGGGAATATGGCCCTTTGAGATCATGGTAACATGGTATTTTGGGTGATTAAACCTGTTGAGGGGCCCATTTGGTGATATTTTATCATGAATTTGACATGATCAACACTAACCTATAAGCCCATGTGAGTAATTATCTATGTAATAAAGATGAGGAAGTATAAGATCTGGCATTTTGAACAATCTCCTTTGTCTGATGGTGGATGAGGGCGAGGAAATGGAAGGTAGAGAAATTTATAACAATAAAGATCAAGGGATTACTCTAGGATGGATTCCCTGAGATTTTCACCCCTTATGATAGGTGGAAGAGTGGGTGAGGGTGAAGCAACAAACTATAAGGGGATATTTTCATCATACTTTCTTAGCATTTTAGGAAACAAATGTTGCAACCCAGCCTAA
Source organism: Viscum album (assembly GCA_963277665.1). NCBI lineage: Eukaryota > Viridiplantae > Streptophyta > Magnoliopsida > Santalales > Viscaceae > Viscum > Viscum album. The sequence continues at coordinate 2,139,271,972 of OY728138.1, forward strand.
GTATACATTTTCCAACATCCCTAAGGTTGGGATCCTCATTACCATATGAATGTATGATTGAAGACATTCTAAGGATCCTACTTATTAGGTAGGATAAATTTGGGACTTCCATTACCACAAGAATATATAATTGAGAGGGAATGATGGTGTGTCGTTGGTTCAGACCATACATGTTTGGAGGTTTTGTAGGAGGTCTTGGATTGGTCCTCCTTGTATGAGGTACTAGGAAAGAGGGATTTTCAATCATTGGAGATGTAAAAATTAGTCCTCAAATTTTCCTTTCCCAGGTATTTTCTTGAAGAGTTAGAGGGTGCCTCTCTCAGTTGATACCTGAGTGAGATAGATTTGGATTCACCTAGGTATTTCCTGGGTGATTTTGATTTAGCATAGTAGGACCTCACATTAGTGATACCTAGGATAAGTTACTTATAAATCTCTTAGGTAATGCCTATATGAGATAGACATTACCTCACCCAAGTAGTTCCTAAGAGAGATGAATTCCCCAAAATAATGACCGATAATGTTGGTAGGATCTCACCTAGGTGATACATGGTTGATTCAGGTGGGATATCACTCAGGTGATTCCTTGTAGTTTCAGGTGGGATCACACCTAGGTGGTAACTGGTTGAGTCAAGGATGAATTCTTGGGTGAAAAACATCATGGAAACCACACTTTGGAGATTCCTTCCTCTGATATATGAGGGTCTCTTTAGGTGAACTTTTTTTAGGGAAGGGGACTTCTCCTCAGTACTCTTGGACTAGGGTTAAGTGGTTCCTTGCATAAGTATTTGGTGTTTTAAACCTTATAGGAACACTAATCCTTATACTCTCATTAATTCCATCTTATTTTGAGGATTCGAGAGCTACCTAGAAGGTTTTAGAGACTTGGGTGAAGGACTAAGGTGATAAGATCTTTAGGATAACTCTTAATCTTCTAGTCATATAAAATGAGGAGATGGAGGGTCTTATTTATAAGCATTATTAGGAACATAGTTGAAGGATGTGTTTCATGAGAGTCACTTGTTCTATTTTCTTGAGTAGGTGATTCGAGCATGTTCTCTATGCAGGTTCATTGTGTAGGATGCTCTGCATAGGATAGTCTATTCATGCTAGTGTTCGCAGGTCACCCCGTACAAGTTCTCTATGCTTGCTACTCTATGTAGGTGTTATGCAAAGGTGGTTCACACAAGCTTAGAATTTTACAATATGGGTGAAGGAGTTTCTCGATGGATCAGTTCTAGATATATAATTCCTTTATGAAATTCCCCAAATTATAGCATCCCTAACTTTTGGTTCATAAGTCCATTTGGATTCAATGACTAGTCAAATTGAATATCATGAAGTGAACTACTCCCTTGGATATGGTGTATAAAAATTAGCAAGGGGTTATTTGATTCCAAAAAGTTCCCATAAGACCCATAAAAATGTTTTTAAGGTATCAAAACCTTTTTATTAGAAAATTTAAAAATCCACTACCTACTCCAGAAAAGAGGTTCAAACTGCCATGCCACCAGATTTGGGATAATTTCTAAGGAATCTTTATCCCTCTATATTGAGCACTCTTACGAAACATAGAAATCCAACCGGCTTATTCCTCCATCATAGAGAAACATTTATACCTATGAATTATGTGTCAAAGCTCATGGAATGAATTTTTTTCAATGCCAAAAGACAGTAATATCCATTTTTACTTAAATCAATACAATACCCCCCTTTTCAAATCCTATGTTAAAAAATTCTTTTATACACATGATTTCAATGATTTAATCTATTCTCATTATTTAATTTATTCACCTATTTTTTAATTCACAAATCATGTATTATATTTTTACACATGTTTATTCCTTATTATTATTAATACACTAACTTTTTACCTTTACCCAACATATTCAAATCCTACATTTTTAATTTTTTTTAAATAAAGTGTTTCCTAGTTATCCATCCAATATTTACATTCCTTTACACGTACACACCTATGTCTCCTCTCCTCACGTGTCTACAGCTCTTGTGATTCCACATCCCTTCTTAATTATTTATATTAATTTTTTCTTATTTTCTCCCATTTAATCCCTTTTTTAATATGCTGATTTCTTTTTTAACCATTAATTTCATTATATATATAAATGTAAAAAATTAGTATTTAAAAAACTAATATGAACAACATAATATGAACATATATATATATATATAATGTTTTATACTAAAATATTTTTAAACATTTTAAAATAATGAATTATATAACAATGTAACATATTTTATATGTATAAAACAATTTACTTGTAAAAAACCCAATGATTAAATATATATATGATACAAAATAAAATTTAATTACATAATATATTATACTTAACAAAAAATTTTGAAAAACACATTTAAACCAAAAAATAATAAAATTAACTAAAATCAATGTAAACCTTACTAACCCACTGAAACTAATAAAAAACACACTGGGACTCTCTTAATATCCATGAAATGATTAAAGGAGGGGTTCAAGAAAATCTAGACCCATACACCAGACACCTCTCTAATGATTTTTTCCTCGAGAATCAAATATAAATAAGAAAATCCTGAAGCTTAAAATCTAGGAAAATTTACCTCTCAAACAAGATTTTATCTACAATTTGAAACCAAAAAACATAAAAAAGGTTTAAAATGGTTACACCTTCAAATAAAACATAAATCATAAATTGCATAAAATTCATTTAAATTTATTTGAAAAAAATTCATTTAAAACTTCTCAGTGTACAACCATCCAATTCCGGTGACGAAAAAATGAATTTATTTAATGGAAATATATACACATCACTTTATTTTAGATCAATAATTTTAAATTTGTTCTGAAATATATATATTTTATTAATAATATTTGACTAGTTTAAAACCTTTCATGATTAAAAACAACAAACATTTTAAAACTTAAAATCCATGGATTACTGCTTACCAAATTGGAAATAGAAATTTTTTATTTTTATTATTATAAATAATCCCACACTCCACTCTTTGAAAAAAAATTTAAATTTCCTTTCAAAACCATTTTAGAGTTTTATTAGGAAGAAGTAGGGGAATCAACCTATAACACAACTCACTTCCAAATAATATACATTGAATACTAATTGACCCACCGAGTCTAAGATATTACTACCAATAAAAAACCATTATCCTTTGCAAGTTGGTAATTAATGAGGGTGATTTAATTTTTGGAATTTTAGAGTAGGTTTTATTTTGAGAATTGAGGTTTGGATTTAATTATAAAACTTATATCATCCTAAGTTGATATTTTTGGACATGAATTAAGTCCCAAGAGGTGTGTCATGTGTTTTAGTGAGTCTCGTGAGCCTCAGGTTAAATTTCAAAAGATTTTGAGGATTTCTTCCCTAGTTCACATTTTGGTATGCCCAAATTTGGGGAAGCCATGAAACACCCTAAATGAAGGGAGGGGTTTAGTTTAATTTTCTAGTGACATGTTGGAAGACATGGTTAATTCATAGTTAAGGTTAAATCCTACAAATTTCAGTGGAAACCATGTTGACTTGGATTGAATTTAGGATTGGTGCAAGGTTAGATCAAAATTATAGAGAAACCATGTAAAACCAATAATTTAGGTTAATAGGAGTTTTACATGGTTGGTGCATATATTTGTAATTTGTGTGGCCAAAACATGTGGATTGTGAGTCATTATACAGTGGATGTTTTAGGATTGTTGCATGATTTTAAAAATTGTGCGACCAAACCATGAAGCTTACTAGATTTCATTAAATAGAGGGAAATGAATATTTTCCACATGGGATTTAATTTTTCAACCCCCTCTATTATATCTCATGGATGGATGAGACCATGGGGTTCTCCTCCACCTTTGATTTAATTTATACCCTTCAATTAAGGTCAGTTTTGATGGTGTTATGTGGTTGTTAAGGCGATTTATCTTCTATTTCTTCCACCAAAATTCCTTTCCCATACTCCTATTTTTGTTAAAATGAATTAGGTTAGGTTTTAATTGATTATTACACTATATCACAATGTAATCAACCCATTATAATGGGGATTATTCATGAATTGGTGATAGGACATCCCAAGATGGTATATGCACATTGTCACACAACATTTAATAGAGGCATGACATAGGATGGATTTATCTATGGGGTTTTTCATAAATTAAATTAAATTTGAAATTGATTTGGTTCTATGTGTTAGGTATTTTGAGTAGGGATGTTTTAGTTGTATGACACATGATGTTAGTATGTCAATGGTTGTGGTTTCAGTATGGTGGGAGTATCATATAAGTTGTTAAGAAATTATTCCTAATTGAGTAATTTTTTAAAATAATAATAACTATTAAAATGAGTTTAATAATTGATTATAAATCATTTATAACTAATTATGGGATGTTTTTCCCTGAGATAGGTTCTTGGGATACAAATGCGATACTTGGCTGAGTTCGGGTGAGAGTTGTTGGGCTGTACTTTAATGGAAAATAACTCTGGATTGTGGTGGATGGTACCTAATACATTACCTTATGATAATTGTATTTATATATATATGGAATGTGATATGTGTGGTCCCAAAATTGGGTAATCAATCCCCTGTGATTAAATAATTTTTTAATTAAATTAAAATTCCCATGAATGGAATGAAAAATGTTTCAAGCCCACGATGGAACTTGTGTATGAGCTTAATACCTCAGTTATCGATGGTTGAGGCCTTAATCATGGTTGTAAGTAGTGAGATACATGGACCTTTAGGGGTATGAATGAAATAAGTTAAGTGATCATAAAGGATCTAATAATATATTCCCTTAATGACCTCCAAGTATAGTTGAGTGGTGACTTAAGATGAATGGATAAGGGATCAACCATGTGAGAACCTTGTCGCACCTTAGAGCCTTTGGGTCAGTCGAGATGATTTTGTGGAAACGTTATTCCCCAAATGAGATATGATTACTTGGGTGGGTATACCCTATGAATATTAGTGGATAGTTTGGGTGTGAGGACCAACCTAGGATGACTAGGTATGGGGATATGCTTGATATCATCTCCCTTATATGATATTAATAAAATATTACCTACAAGTCCAATGATACCATGTGATGATTATGATGAGACTAAAGGACTTTATGCTCTCCGAGTGATGAGTTTTTACTCAAGATATAAGACCAATACTAAGGAACCCATGTAAAGGGTTAAGATTATGGTGTTATATAAGAGACCAGATGGGTAACCCAATGATATAACAAACTATGAGAGGGTGAAAATAGGGTTATGTGAGATTGGATCAATAAGATAGTAAACCCTAATGTGATGTGTTTATGTGATGTTTTAGTAGGAATGTATCTACATCCAAGATGTATTTACATAAATTTGATACCTTGGACATTATCCTTATATCCATCCATCGTGCCTGCTATTATGGAATGACCAGGATTACATCATGGGGTTCAACATTTGAAACCGGTGACTATAGAATACCCATGATATCATATAGGATTTTTATTTTATCATAATAATATGGAATTACCTATATATCACCTAAGGTTTGGAATTGATCCTGACAGTATGGGTTTCCAAGGATTACCACCCAAGGATCGAATTGGATCCTGATGATTATTGTATCTCCTAGGATTAACTCACAGGGATCGGCGATGAAGCCTGATGACTATGGGATCTCCTAGGATAACCTCATAGGGGTTGATGATAAAATTTGATAAATATTTTATTGCCTAGTATTACCTCCCATGGATAGACACTATGCCTGATGATTATTGATCACCTAGGATTACCTCATAGAGATAAACCCTTACCTGATAAAATTTGGATTCCTTTATAGAATTATAAGGATCTAGTGTTTAGTCCTATAATCGTATACTTTTTGGTCTTGGAATTGGTTGGAATTATCATGATACATTCTAAAAGGCACTCTAAAACTACCCAAAGTAGGTATTTTCGATCATGCATACCACGATACGACCCTAAGGATCAATGATGGTAAAATTATTTATGCTTATGCATTGTTTTATTTATTCTTCTAAGCACATCACATGTGTAAAAATTTCATTTATTGGTCTATATGGGACTATGTAGGTGGGTTACCTACTAAGTTGTTTTCACATCCTACTTGGGTATCCACAGAACTTAGGTACCCAATAAGACCTCACTAATCACAGATTTAGGTTAGGTAGAGGCCCAAAGTATCTGGATCGAGTAGAATAACTTAGATGTAATTAGAAATTGGTATGAGGTGAGACTTGGGGATATAAGTAGAGAATCAATGTATTTTTATTCATTTATTTATATTTTATATGTGATCATATCAGTGGGTGATCGGTATTGTTTTACAATGGAATAAAAATGAATCTGAAAGACTGTTTTCTTATCAATTTCATTTATTATTGATGATTCTTATTTATTAATTCTACATACTCTAATGGTTTTTAATAGATAATATCTCATTTTTTTAGTTTACATCACATAATTTGATATGAGATATAGTATCCCCATGATACTACCCAACACCCCCATTATTAGTCGGCTACTCTAGAATATGGGGAGGAATGCATGAGGTGATGTGGTGACCGACAGTCTGGCCATTGTCAATTGGTCTAGGGTGTCTAGATGTGACAAAGTGGTATTAAATATTATATAACTTATATCACATAATTTATTCGGGTTTTATTTTTTTCTTACTATTTGGGGAGATGGTAGACAAGGAAGAGGTATGGGTAAAATATTTTGATGGACATTAGACTGGAATGTTAAGAACACATTTTCTGGCAGGAAGTCTAGGATTCAAGGGCATGGAATTTTTGTTATTGGTTTCCAAATTTTTTGTATGTTATCACCTATTTTGATGCACTTAAGTTATGGATTTATGATTTTTGTGGTTTTTTTATCTTAGATCATTATTAAGAGACCATAAACATGCATATTATTTGGAATGTAGGATTGAAATAAAATTCATATTCATGTTTGTGATTGATATAATTAATGATGATGATTTTTTTGTTTAAAGTTATAGTGGAAACTTATATGTAATTTTACCATGTAACTTGGTAGTGAAATTCTACTCAGCTAAACCATGATATATTTTCTTCAACAAAAAATTCACGTGGAATGTATATAGAGATGATACTTAATGATGATAACTATATATTAACTCAGTATAAGGGATGTGTAGTGACCCTTATTAGGTTATTATAAGCATGTGATACCTTGGTAATAAACCCCTTGGGGTGATTGAGAAAATAGGCTTAGTTATTTGAAGTGTAAAAAAAAACCTATATGAAAATTTCCCATATATATTATTGGTGACATTATAATACATAAAATTATTTGGATATGGTTTTCCAAATATGAATAATATAGATAAATTTCATTATATAAATATGTACTGATGGACGAGAATGTGTTCCTTGATGGGGTGGCTCCTTTATATTGAGTCCCAATGAGGATCAACTTGAGATTATGATTCCTAAGGGTGTTAAACTTGTATGTGGAAACCCTATGAGAATTAATTACCTAGTGGGATAAGAATTTGGATTGTGATGTCGATATGTATATATATTGATACGATATAATGATTCTTAAGGGGTTATATCATATGTAGATTCTTGGTGAGTATCAGTTCCTTGATAGGCAGATGAGTTGACATTTAATGCATGTTATATATATATGAGACCCTAGAGTAGGGTTTTTATCATGAAAACTACCTGGTGAAATATATTAATGTGAATATATAAGTTTTTCCTATGATTTTTGACCCTTATGTGGCATTACTTATCATTTAAGCAGGATATCCTAGTGCTTTTAAGATGTGGCTTAGGATAGGTAAATCAAGTGTTATAGTTAATATGGGAGGTGATATATATGTAAGGGTAACTTGATGAAAGGGTTAGAATAGGATTGTGAGTGGCATTGATATGAGAAGTATGTATAGGTTCTTAAGGGTTATTTGATCATTGCATGTGGCATTCTATCACATATGTGGTATAGGCAGGGATATCTCTTATAAATTTGATATCGATCATTTTGAGTGCTGGTGATTTTGGTATCAAGGGATGTGTTTCAAGGAATGATCAATATGATGCCCAAAGATATTAATTTTATATTCCTTTTTTATTGGTGCAATGGTAGAGTGTGGGTAGATTATTTTGGCTTTGAAATAATTCCTGTATGGTGGGTGATTGGGTGGTGTACCATGGAAGAAGATAAATACCTAATTTTAAAGAGGAGTACTGAGGGTGCTTCTATATTGATGAGATTGAATGTCATAGAGGATGTCCAGTTTTTAATAGCATGATTCTAAGTACAATTATGTGTAACTAATTGAGAGAAATTCATATTTTATGATTATGTGATTATAAAAACCAAACTGGGTAAACCAACTATGTCAATCGGTTCAGAACACCACATGGCCCAAGGCATGTTCCTGATCACCTTGGGGAAGAGACTAGTGCCAGACTATCAATACTGACTACATGGGTAGAGTGACATGAGATAAAAATGACATGAAAAATAAATTAATCTCATGATTTTAATAAATCATCTCAGAAATAATAACACAACCCAAGGGCCTAAAGGTTTATTGCCTCAAAGATTAGGTACAAAAACATCTTATTTCTCAATGTTTTCAAACATTTCTATATAATAGTTCTCCTCTAGACCATTTATATATATATATATATATAACATGACATAATCATATTCATACCCTTGGTAATAGAAACATAAAAAATTGGTGATATTAGACACTCAGTAAGGGAAAAACATATCATAATGTGTTAGATCATAAACATGAAGGAGAATATGAGGAAGACACAAATATCTTAATAAAATATCATAAGACCATATATGATAGTCATAAAAAATAATATAGAAACATTAGATCATAACTAGATAAATAATTAATCATAAAAGATTATGACATAACTCAAAAATACATATCAATAAACATAAAACATGTGATCATGATATGAAAGTGCAGAATAATTTAAAAATAAGCCATAATCATAAAAACATGGAATTTAATGAAAATTAAATGCATCATGAAATTTTTTTATAACTTGATAAAAAACTTGTAAATATGGAACAATCATAATCATAGGAAAATAATTGTGAGAAAACCTTTTATGATTATTCCTGTGTAAATGAAATCTTTATGACCAAGCCCAAAAATGTGGGTAAACCCATCATTCCCATGCATATGTGAAGAAACTCATTATGTCTACACCTCACTATATCATGAGATATAAAATTAAACAAATGAATTTGAGGGTGATTTAGGACCCCACCCATAATATATATATATATATATATATTTATATATATATATATATCAGTGTGACACTTACATCAACCACAATCATATATTAAGGAACCCACAAAATAAGACCAAGTTTCTTAGACCTTTCAAAAACATCACATAACATGAACTTAAGAAAACATAAGATATCAAAAATCTAATTTTTTAAAATTAATTATATCATAATAACATATAAATGGTGATTAAAATAAAACTTCATCAGAGATAAACCTTGGAAGAAAAATAGAAGTGAAAAAAAAAGATTACCCAAAACCTTTCAAATATTTTTATAAAAGATAAAGTGAAAATTACTTTCAAAAACATTTTTGAGGAAGGAAAGAGAATAATTTTGAAAAAATTATTATTAGGAGTCCTAAATAAAATATCCTTGAAAATATATAATGTTTATAAAAAAAATTATAGTGAAAGATATAACATTTGATTTTTAAAGGATGGAAAACCCTTCTCTTTAATATTTTTAAATACTTTTATTTAAAAACCCACATCATAAAAAGAGTATTAAACATTAATTTATAAAAGGGTTAAAAATAATTATAAGAATCATAGAAAATAATCCATATTACATTTCCCAAAAATATAAGAGAACATGTATGAGAAGGAAAATGTGGACATAGAAGAAAAGATTCAATGGTAGGAATATAAGTTATTATTACCAATGGTACACTTTTATTTCAGAAAACATTTTATCATAGAATTAATTATTTATGATGAGAATTAATTTCCAACAAAAATAAAAATAAATAAAAAATAAAAATTGGGATGGACAATATCAAATAAAATTTTAAAAGTATATTCATGTAAGATAGACCATGAACCAATGAATTGAAAATTGAGTCTATGAAACTCTTATGGAAATAGTAACAAAATAATAAAAGGATATTGAGAGAAAGATTATGAAATGGGAATTAAAATATCATTAAATGTAAGATATTTTAATATTTTAAATCAAATTGGTAGTGAATACACCATATAAAAATAATTTATGGCACATAATATCAAACATGTCTCATGGAGTTGAAAATGAGACAAAGAAACCCTTACCTTTAATTTTGATTACATAAAAGTTATTTTACCTCTAGATAAAAACATAAATATATTAATAACTATTTTTATAACCATATTAATCACTAAAATTATTTAAAATTTTAATTTTTAATCATTATCTACATTTATAATAGTTAGTTTTTACATATATTCCCATATCAAGTGTTAAAAGTTTTGACCTTTTGTACTAATCTTGTAGCAGTGGTTTTTTTATTCATTTTTCTCCCAAAGTTCATCATTAAAATTTCATTAAATTTACATTAATTGTTGAATTATAATTATTTATTAATTTTCAATTTCCTATTATGAATTTTTCATTCTTTATCGTTGAAGATGAAATTGACATTAAGAACAATTCATTGATTTTCTCAAAAAATGAAAGGTGTTTCCTTAATTATTCAATTAAATATTAATGTGTCAATTATATCACTAAAAAATATTATTATTTAAATATTTATATCCTATTATACCATTAATTATGTTTTCATAGACATCTATAATATAATTTTTTTCATTTTTTATGAAGGAGGTCAAAATGACCAAAACATAAACATTCCCTAATTAATGGATGATTATGAGATGATTTAGTTTCAATATAATTATAGCCGAAGAATAATGATACTATTTAGTATGTATTAGTGTCATATATTATAATTTTAAATAATTAGAAGAATAATTAGTGGATATGAAAATATTACAAAATTGAATATACTGTTTTGTCTTCTTAGTTTTCTTGTTTGAAATGAGAAATTTTGTAACGATTATTTATCGTTAATATTATTAATAGGTTATTTAATTTTTATTATTAGAAACTTCTTCATATCATAATACTAATAATTATCCTTTAAAAACATTCTCATGATCATCCATGTAAAGCAGTGATGAAGTGAAAAACAAAAAATGATCATTCTATGGTGGCGGTAGTCCACACGTATGCATGACTGACGATTTCATTTTCCATAGAAAAGGAAAATGGAGTAATATATTTTATAATTTTATAATATATAATATTTAATAAATATCATAATTATATATTTAATTCCCTATTAATACCAAGCTTTTATTTTAGATATGGAAAATAAAACAGATTGCATTGTGGAGGTGGTGGTCCGAACAATACGTGAATCACATTTTTATTTTTCATAATAGAAAAAGGGAGGGTGGTTAATTATTATAAACTAATTATAATAATATAAATTTATAATAATTTTACTTATTCTATATTTACAATATAGTGAAAATTAATTTTAGGAAGAAAACAATCACATAAAGAAATAGGAAAGTGGGAGGAGTGTTTAGAAACCTATAATTTACTACATGGATTATCTCCTCTATAAAGGGGATTAAAACTTTTAGGTATTTTATTTTAATAATAATATAACCTAATTAAGGTTTCAATGAGTGTTTAAGACTGGTTTATTTATATTTTGGTAAAAAATACTATGTTTTGGTGTGAGGGGAAGTGAGGACGGAAGAGCCCCTTCTATAAGTGAAAATGGATGGCATTTTTATAAATACCAATTTTTTTTCAATAATGGAAAGTAACTATCAAGAAAAAATTATAAAAAAATGAAAAATAATGGAGAGGATAATAGATATGGTTGATCCACACTACAAAATCAATTAATAAATTATTTTAACTTGTTAGGTCCTTTACCTCTTATGTTACTCATTTTTACCATTTTAGTTTTCACCATGTTAACTAGTAATTTATCATTTATGACCAAAAATAAAATGTTCATTATTATATAATTTAGACATAATAATTACAATTTTAAAATCCATTTTTTTTTTCAGTTTTTAAAATTGATAAAAATTAATTTTAAAATCATAATTGTATAATATATTTAAAACAATGTATTTTTTTTTGAAAAATATAACTTAGGTTAAAAAATATAAAGTGTCAGTTTATAAATTTAAACCAAAATTTTCAAAATTATCAACTCAATTATAAAATACAAATTTTTTATTATAAAAATGGTTTATAAATTTTCAAGTCATACTTATATACTAATAATGTCATAAAAGTCATGTTATTTGAAAAAAATGTATTTTACACTATCCACCTCAAAATCATCCTGCTTAGAAAAATCCCAAAAATTAATATTAAGATAATATTTTCATGATAAATTGAAAAAAAATTTACTTATTTAAAATTATAATCCTAAAATTTAAAATCTCATTTTTATTTAAAAGCCTAATATATACCTAAAAACTGATTCGATAGAAAAATAGATTTTCGTATATTAACTATTATTTTTTCTTATAAATTAATAATAATATAGTGTTAATATATATTTTTATTATTAAATAAAAACAAACTTAGTTTCTTGAAATAAAATTCTTATTTCTAAAAAATATTTTTTTAAGCATAAAGTTAATTTATAAAAAATGACTTTTCTAAAAGTATAAAAAATCATGATATATCTATACATATAAATTTTTTATTAAAATTTGATATAATTATAATTTTTGCTTATATAACCCATTATTAATTCCATTTAATACCTAAGTATCAGATAATCTATGATTATAGTTTTGGGTGGTCGTTCAACAAGCATGGATCTTGTTGCAATCTCCATGAGCTTGAACTTCTCCCATATACGATTTTACTCAAACTGTAATTGATCAAGTTTGCCTTGGGATTATTCAAGGTTAAACCTTATCGAATTCACATACCTTTCAAGTTTATCTAAATGATATTCATAAGTAAGAATTCTACTTCCATATTAAATTTATTTTTTTAACTTTCTTTATTTATTTTATGATATGGATTCTTCAATTTATACCAGCTAATTTGACAGTAATATTTAATATTCAAAATATATCAATTATTTTAATTTTAGTTAGGTATAGTGTGTAGAGGCCCGACCCCAGTATCTTAGATCTAGTTTCTAATTTATTACATTGGCATAAGAAAAAAGGAATCACATCTTGAATGACCAAATATATTATTAGTCTTGAAATTCACATTATATTTTTAGACATTAAATATGCCATGGATTTTCATTGATAATGACATTATTCCCCTTAGCATATCCCTATATATCAATCACAAAATACTTCCTGATATCTTAGGTAAAATAGAACTTAATAAAGGGGTGATCTCAGATGCTCAATAAGGGTTAGCTTATAGTGGAATCTATGAATAAATAAGGCATAATTAATATAGCAAGGTAAATAACTAAATAATGTTAAATTTAATCAAAATAATGAGAATAATATGGAAGGAATGGAATATGATCAAATATTTCCATGTAAATAATCACAATATCATGAATATTTACCATGGATATTATAACTAATTGAATAATCAAATGGAATATTAATAACTAAATTTATAATGATGGAGTGCATAATGCTAGAAATCTAAAACATACCATCATGACTTATGATAAGACATATAATACCATCGATTATTGTGCCAATAATTCTAATAACATCATGTATTTTTTCAAGAAATATATATAAATGGGCAAAGTATTAGCCAAAACCTTATCTAGTTTGACTAATGAGACTTACTGATGCATACCGGGGCTATAGCGGGACCTACCCATCACTTATAAGGTCTAATTCATTCCTCATATGGAAGTGGAGAAAGATAATGCACATAAAAATTCATATTTAAACTATCATATGAAATTTAAATAATTTCCCCAATCAATAAACATAATTATAAACCATCCAAAGTAAAGTTAATGGTATCAAGATAGTACATCCCCAGTCAAACTGATCATAAACATTCTGGAGAAATAATAATGATATTATCATTTGAGTATATCCTCATTAAAGAATAAGTAATATAAAATAATGACTTATTAGATATAAAATTATTTTTAAATATCAATTAGAACATTTCTTGAGGAAAATAACCTTTTTTTGAAAATCACCATTTTTTATTTTAAAACTAGAAAAATCTTAAAATATTATCAAAATCATTTTCTTTGAAAATAACTTTAAAAAAAATAATTTACATAATATTAAAAAAATTCTTTAAAAATAATCTTTTAAACTTTCAATGGAAGATACAAAGAAATGAAAGTCATGAAGGTGGGTAATTACATACATTATATATAAGTTAAAAGGACCATTCCTTTTGCAATGTAAAAAGGTAAGAATAAATCCTTTTTTAGAAAATAAAAAGAACATTCCTTTAAATTTGTTTTGTAAAAAATTAAAACATGGGTAAATATGTCTTTTATAAATCATTTTTACAATGATAAAACTTTTTTTGAAAACATTTTTAGAAAAAATGATTTTGGAAGAAAAAGTATTATCATCCAAATAGAGAAATAAAGTAGAATTTTCTTGAAAACATTTTTTTAATAATTTTAAGTACCAAAGAGATGGAAAATGATACTATTACTTGAAATATTTCATGAATAAATATAGGATAATAAATATATTTATTTTAATATAGAAATATTAAATAATTTCCCAAATGGATTCTTAAATAAAAATAATCCCGAATAATGATGAGATTGTGAAATAAACCCTTACCACTTTAGTAATTATAAATAATATAACCCATGAAAAAATAAATTTAAATGAAACTTTAAATACCATTAATATATATTAATTCATTATATAATCTAAAAAATGTAATTATATACATCACATAATAGAAATAATTGATGAATATGGCATGTGTCTCACAGAAGTAAAAGTGAGATGGGAAACCCTTACCTCGAGTCCAACTCATCATATACATTCTTTATATTTGTGAATAATAAACTTATGTTAATTATATAATTTCTTAAAAACCCATTTTATGTTTATTATTCCTTTTATTTAAATGTTTACCACATTATATACGATTACTTAGTCAATTAAGTTTTGGTCGGATGTTTTGATGATATTTGGATTATGTGTCAAAAATGACTTTGGTAGCTTGAGTATGGTCAAAGAAGTTCTTATTTAAACATATAAAAAATAATAATAATTTTATAATTATAATATTTCTACATAAATTATAATTTTAAAACCAATCATGAAATATGGTTGTGAAAAATTAATTACATTATAATCATGGAGCCAGTAGGTTGTACGTACACATGAGAAAAACTTACATTTTTGAATGATCATTATGAAAATAAGTTATGTAATATTTTATCTTTACATAATGATAATAATATTATATATATAATATATTATTTCTTTTAAATATAATTATATATATTATCCATTTTTTTGGTGATGAAAAGAGTGTCACATCACTTCTTGAAGGTGATAGTCTACACATACACGAGCGATGTTATCATTTTCAATTGTAAGAAATTAAAAGATATATTATATTTCAAAATTATAATAATTTCATGAATATAATAATATTTTCATTTATATCACATATATTAATTAAATTTATCCTTACCACCTTCCATGTAAAGAATTAGTGAAAGAATAATCACATTGCTTCACGGGGTGGTAGTCTGTCATACACACAAGTGACGTTATCACATCCCCTATGAAATGGAATGTAAAAATGTATATATGATATAATTATTATAGAGGTATAATTATATTATAAATAACATATATATACTTTATATAAATCATAATACCAAAACATTAGATGTAGTAATGGAGAAACTAAGGACATCGGTTCGTGAGGTGGTAGTCCGTCGTACACATGAATGGTGATTTTATAACCCCTTTGATGTAAATGGGGTTTTTAGGTCATGAAATTAACATAAAAACATTTAAATATATAGAATATACATATTTTATTATATAATATTGTTTTAATAATAATTTAATGAGTTTAAGAAATAAATAATATAAAAATGCTCGTTGAAGAATTCTACCTCTTCTTCGGGTATCCAAATTAGGTTTTCACCAAATTCTTCCTAGGTTGGATTTATAAAAAAAGGTATATAGTATGAGATAATTTAAGTTTTAAAGTTATCATTTAAGGTATTGGGTGAAAAAAATGGGTTTAATGTGTTAATAATAAAGGAGATTGGGTGGCCTTTTATAAGCGAGGTGAGTGGCACACTTTTTTTTGGAAGAAAAAGTTGTACCCACATTATTCAGATTCCAAAAAGGTCCAAAATGTAATATTATAGGTATTTATACATTAAATTATATAAATATATCTATAAAAATTATTTTATACAGGTTTTTAGGTCAATTTAACCCTTATCTCTTTAGTTTAACCCCCTAGTAGACCCATTTTTACGGTAATCGTGGTAAATGTTTTTTACTATTTCACTATTAATTTTGGAAAAATACTAAGTTTAACATATTATATAATATAAAACATTTTAATTAAAATTATGGAATACATATTTCAAAATTCCATTCATATAAGTTTAAAATTTTAATTTAAAATTAATCCCGCAGACACGATGAGAAAACATGTTTTTTACAGAAAATGTTCAAACATATACAAAGTTTTTATATAAACATTCAATATGAGAATGATTTAAATGAACTAAATTGGATTAATTGATATAAAATTTACTTAATATTAATTTAAAAACAATTAAAAATATAATTTATCATTATAAATAATTTAAAGAAAAATGAATTTTTTTATTAAAAGTTTGTATTTTTCACTATTCATCAAAAAATGAAACTGTTCAAAAAATCCAAACAATTTACCCTATGACAATTTCGATATTATAATATAAAAATTTCATTTCATTTTTTCAAATAAAGTTTCTAAAATTGGTATAAATTGATCATAAATTATTTTTGCAAAGCACAACTAACCCTTCCTTTAGAAAAAATAAAACTTTTCAGAAAAAATTTATTTTTCTTTCAAATGGTTCTAATTTTATATCTAATTGAGAGATATCCATTTTAATTACATTTAAAACATAAAAGTTTCATAATTTAATTATTAATATTCATACCCTAAAATTTAAAAACTAATTTATGATGGTAATGTTTAAATAATAATATTTTAATAGAGTATCATGTTTCCTTCAAACCTGGTGTTGCGTGCACTGCAAGCTATCGAAGAGATTGAATTTATTTAAATATAGATATATCAAAATGTCTTGGGATTTTATATTTCCTTATATGATATTTTTTCATTTTATACATAAAATCAAATTTGATTTTCATATTTTAAAATCTCGGGGTGTTAAATTGTGTGTGAAACAAACTATTTAATAATTTATTTATTTAAGGGGAATATATAGTGAAATATTGGATCATTAAATTATCCCCCCAAAATAAATTATATCCTCATACTTTTAATTATTATTCGGTAAATAAGTTAGATAAGGGTATCTATAATATGAGTTAGTAATCAATCACATATATTTTCTTATAATCAGAATAATCCCAATATTGTGTTTCTTCTTACCCATTTTAGTTAAATTCCTCCCATGGTTTTGTGTTACAACATATTTTTTTCCTTGAGTTCATAATATATACCTACAGTTGCTGGTTATCATAATTTTTTTAAGTTATGAAATTTGATTCCCTATTTTTATAATAGCTACACCACACACACCTATCTCTCACCACTTATGGTTCTTCAACTTGGTGGTGATAGCAGAAAGTTGAGGTCGAATGATGAAGTCATGAAATAATTCTCATACTCCTCCTCATAATTCTCATTGAGATCGATGTTTAGACCTCTCCTATACACTTCTAGAGTATACACCTACACTATATTGACCTTAACACTCTCCATCTTATCCCTCATTTGTGTTTACACCTTCAACAGATAACCACCCATCTCTTCACCCACTTGTTACACCATTCCATGAATTAACCTCTCTATAAAACCATATCAGAAAATATTCAGTTGGGGATGGATGCACCACCATGTATAGTCCATGTGGATCTTCATGTGCTTAAAAATTTCCTTCCAAGAACCAGACCATTTCCCACAAATGTGCATGGGATCACATGTTTTGAGGCATCAAACATGATTATCTAACTTTTCTATCTATTTATCAAGTAAAAATTATTCCTTAAAGTAACTTAAGATAGAATCATTAGTTACTTGGAATATTCATGATATTTGATACTTTAAGGATTATTTGTGAATCTCTTGATTTATCTCTTTCATGGAGGTTTTTTCTTCTTCTGAAATTCACCTATGAATCAGATACACAAGGCATTGTGATGTCTAATCGATAAGGAAATCGTTACTAAGAGTATTTCAATATAGTTTCTATAGAGATATTTGTTTTATGGTACTATAGATACTATTTGAAATTATTATTTCATTCCATATTAATTCTGTTCACTGTCCCTTTGTATGTTTGTCTCAACAATCACCTTCTATTTGGATTCACCCTCTCTATCTGTAATACTCCTATCTAGAAAATTCATTATAAGGAAGCATCATAATGTTATAGACATTACAATCATCTAAACAACAATCATCAAGGTTAAAATTAAAGTCTTCAAATAATATTTCACCTTCAAGTAATAGGTATATCCCAAATATTCTAAAGGAAAGAACTCCATTGACCTTCTTCTAATATAATAAGATTTGAGAACTTATTCTCTTCTTGTTCAATTCATCCATGCTAAATAAACTTCATTACCAAACTTAGATACTTCAACTGAACATTTTAGTAACTTTTTATTTATAGACTCTTCAACATATTGACAATAATTAAATCTTTCTATTTTATCAAAAACCATTGAAAACCAATGATAATAATTTAAAACAATTAAAACTCGCAAAAAAAGTGGGATATTCAATATCCCCCTTTCTATTTTTTATAAATACCATTATAGTTACTTTAAAATTAATATGTCAATATGAAAATCATTATCTTATTTCTCTCCCTTTAATCTAAAAAATTCATTTCAATTTTACCCCCATTATCTATTATTATTCAATGTTCCATAAATCATTTAACTCTAATTCTATGTGAGCTATTATCTGTATAGAAAACAAGAGGATTTTATTTTGATAATAATATTATCCTCTATCAAATGATCTTAATACCTATTGAAATGAGAAATTATAATCTTGTATTCAAGGGTTTTCCACTTTTATTTTAGGATAAAGATACCAATTTTCATATAAAAATATTTTAGAATGAATTAACCTAAATCAATTTCACTTTATTTAACAAATAGTTTAAAAACATTCAAGTACAATCAACAGGATAAGAAACCTTTGTGAACTTTCATACTTATACTTTTCTTATGTAACAGATTAATTAAATTTCTCCCCCTTTCTGTTAAGATTCATTATTGTAACCAAGGATGATATATTAATAAATACATACTATCTTCATTTATTCTACTTCAAGAACAATCCATAATAATCATATTTATATAAGTAATGATTCTAGTAGTAACTTCATCATTCTCCACTTGTCTCCCCCTAAAAGATACCTTTATTAAAATATTTATGATGATGAATCTATTAAATATATATTCTTTAAGAACTTAATGTTGAAAGTATACCAAAATGTGTCTTATATATTTGGCTATTTAGAATTTTAAAATTTTCCATATCATAACCAAAGATGATATTTCTTCCATATCTTCCTTTGGAATTATGAAATTAAGATCAAACCAAGATAATATATTCCTCAATTTTCTATAATGTTTTGACAAAAACCACATCAACATCATCATGGAGGATCCTATTTTAATATTTTTTCATTTTACCAACTTTGGAAACATTCTAGGATGGAAATTTCTTTCAGGAATATTGTTCAATATAGATAGTCCATCCACTACCTTAGGTTATCCCCATGGTATTATGATTTAACTTTAATTCCATATAATGAAATTGAAAATAAATAAAATATTAAGGGAATAAGGTGGCTATTACTTTATTATTAATTTGAAAATAAAGGTTGAGATTATTTTCTCAACCAAGTTCCTCTATTTCCTCTATTCTTCATGGTTTCACATCTGAACTTCAGTTATGATTGATGTTGCACAGATCCTATTATTTCTTCTTCAAAGTTTCATGGAGTAATTTTCTTCTCAATATACTTTATGGACAATATATTCTTATATTATTTAATTACTTTTTATTTTTTTGCAATAATATTTAGATAACATTTTTTTATTATTTCAAACTTCTTTAAATATATCACACATAACATTCTCAACACAAGGTTTTTCTTTTGTTAACAACCTCTTATGTAGCTCAAATTACTCATATGGAATATTTTATTTTCCTTTTTTACTATCCTTTTATTCACCTATTTCATTTTTCTTTCTCTCTCTAAATATTATGACCATATTATTAAAATATCATTGGGTACATTGGTGGCATGTTTGGGTTGTCTACATGGATTATTATGTGTTAATTTATTTTTATTATATCTTTTACATGATTTACTTTTATTCAAATTGTTGGATTTGGAATCCAAGGTCTTCTCATAAATTTTATTGATATATTCTTTGAATATTTCTAGTTTACAACATTATTCTACTTATTTCCCAAGGTTTATTATTTCTTTACCATCTTCTATGATATTTTTTCTTACCATATTTTGATACGTGTCAAGATGATCATGTACCAATATTATGACCACCATTATTTTATACATCATAGATATTTACAAACTTTCCAAATATATTTAAAGTATATAGAATTTTAGTAATATGTGGATGTTTTTGTTAGTTAAGAATGGGTAATGAAAGATGGTATGGGGGGGGGGTGGATAGAACATATAAAAAATTTAATTTAATTTAATTAATTAATTAAATTAATTATCAAAGTTAATTATTAAGGTTATTTAGCAGCGGAAAAAGTAAACACAAGGATGTTTTTTATATTAGTTTGGTCTAAATTGGGACTACTTCTACTTTTAAACCTCTATACTAAGAGAGAGATACATGTGAACTAAAAATTATTTTTAATGGGGAATCATGACCCAATTAAAAAATCATTTTCCAGTGGACCGATAACCACAACACTCACTTTTGTATGGGGATTCACAACCCTTAAAACATGAATTTAGACAATAGGAGTCACAACATGAATATTCCTAACTTTAGATATAGGGAGTCATAAATTTTAGATCCTAAATTTAGAATATAAGAGTCACAACCCAAGAAAATAGAATAAAAAATAATGATTTTATGTGTAAAAGAATAAACAGAAAAAATAGAGTGTCCGTGGGAGATGGGAAAAAGTGATATAGAATCATAACCAAATTAAAGAAGATAAATAATGAAAGAATAGGTACTGGTTCTTTATATTTGGATTATAACATCTCTTTATGGCAATTTTAGTTGAAGAAGAAGTAATCTAGAACTTGTGAGAATGTCTGGGTGATGAAACAGAGTGTTGCAGGATGTTGCAAAATCATAACTGATTCAAAGTTCACAAAAATTTATCTTTGAAAAAAAAGTATCAAATATGTTAGTCAATATATATTTTTTATAATATATATATATATATATATAGAGATAGATAGAGAGAGAGAGAGATAGGCAGAGAGAGAATAAATATTCAGCAGTTTCAACAGCTCTGCTTCCTTCAAATATTCAAAACAAATTGAGTCAAGAGCTATCATAAATATCTCTATAAAAATCACATCAACTCTATATTCCTATAGAATAAATCTATAATAAAATAATTCAAAATAATTTTAATATGTATTCCAATAAAATATTTAGAATAATATCCGCGTTCAATTATTTAAAACACCTGTTTAAATCCATTCAAACCTCTTTAAATTTCGTCAAAACAGTTCTTGAAAACTAGAAACAAAAATCGAAAGTAAATTCAAATATTTAAAAATAAATAAAATTGAAATCCCTAAATTAATTAGAAAATGGAATTGAAATAATTTATTAATTTTTCTCTTTAAATATTCCACCAAAAAATTAAAAACCCTTCGACCATAATCCTTATATTTGATGTGAAATTATCCAGTAGAAAAATCGTTGAAAATAATCCATATATATAAAACAAATCAATTTTCAACATAAAAGAAATAAATGAATAATAACGTAAGGTATGATTAGTAACTTAGTGTAGGGATTTAACAGTAACATAGTATAGGTAATGAACAGTAACATATCATAGGGAATGAACATTAACATGGCATAGGAAATGAATAGTAATGTTGGGTTTTCAAACCATACTTTATAGAAATGAATAGTAACATAGCATAGGGAATGAACAATAACATTGGGTTTCCAAAACATAATTTTTGGAAATGAATAATAATCTAACATAGGGAATGAACAACAACGTAGGGTTGCAGAACCATACTTTACACTATTCATGAACAGTAACATAGTGTAGGGTATGAACAGTAACGCAGGGTTTCCTAACCATACTTTGCACTATTCATGAATAGTACACACAACATAGGGTATGAATAGTAACTTAGGGTTGTTGAACCATAATTTACACTATTCATGAACAATACATAGAATAGGGTATAAACCATACTTTTCAAAAGTAGGGTTGAAACCAAACATTGCGAAAAAATGGACAGTAAACTTTAACAAACTTCAATGAATTTTTAAAGGCTCTTAAATCAGATTAAAAATTTGGTCAAGAATACTTATTTTTATAAAAAATTATTATCTTTACAATGAATCATGAATAAAATAAATTCTACATATACTACTTCAAATATAATACAAAAACCGAAGCAAAAACATTATGGAAAAATTGCATTTATGAAAAATCAAAGAAGAACTTCAGACCATTTATTCACCATCTAAAAAACCTTTTTAGACTCAAATTTAAACTAATGAAATAAATATAAATATTTTTAATTTCTAAACAATAAAGTTTCATGTGAATCAGATATCTGTATTGGTTGAATTAAAGTAAATACAATAGCTTTTCAAAACTATTTTCTATAGTGTTTTTAAAACCGCAGTATCAAATTCATTGAATTTTTAGAGTACTAGAAAATCATTTTAAGACTTCCACATAAAATAATAAAATATAAATAAATCTCTTATCTATATAAAATGATAATAATCAAACAAATTCAAAAATTTTGTATTGAGATATCATCAAAATACATAGGAAAATTAATCAAAAAAAATCATATGTAATCAAACAAAAGAAAAACAAGAACAAGCCAAAACTGTTTCATATTCATTTATGGATTTATCCCTATTGGTACAAACTTCCTTTATGTTTTAGTGTTTACAGTTTTTTTATAGTGACCCATGAATTTTAAAAAACATCAAAGAGGGAAAATTAAAAATCTAAAAAGAATACATGCGACACACACATGTAGGATACGAGAGAGACTCGAACTCGAGACCTTCCCAACACCCCATAGGGATACTACCACTGATCTCAAACCTAGGGGAAACAAAAAATTACTTTTATATATATTATTACAATATTTTTAACATAAATATATGAAAATTATAACCCAATGATTGTGAGGTCTAATATATTTGGAATAATAGTTACATAAAAAATAAAAAGAAACTAAAACATAACATTATTTTTATTCTCATTAGTGAGCTCCTAAATCCATTTGAGCTCCTCAAACTATATAGGATATCCTAGGGAAATGCATAAAATAAAGGGGTGAAATAAAAGTCAAATAAGGGAATAAACATGCTAAGGATACATAACATGTGCGTTAAAGTTAAAACATGAAATCATAAAAGAGAAGGCTCATGAGTAATAACATAGAATCATAACATAAATAACATGGTATCATAAGATCTTTGTAACATAGGAAATGTGGAAAAAACATATAACATGACATAAACCTGATTCAAGGAAAACTTCAATAGAAATATCACATGGTGAAAAAGTCTCATAATAGTTTAGGTTTACTCCCTAACACCATCCATAATGAATCATGAGACAAAATATTTACCCAATTCATTGGATCTCCATATTAGCACACTCTTCATATCATGTTCATGATTATGTGTACCAAAAAATGGAAATCCTTCATAAGTCATAAACTTAAGAATTACTCATGGAAAGAAAATGATTTTGATAATATTGTATCATAACATATTCATAATAGATTTCATAATGAATTCATTTGATAAAATGAAATTTATTTTTGAAATCATCATATCAAAATTAACTTAGGGTAATTTTTTTCAATTTTTCTAAAATGATTGATTTTTCACTGAATAGTGAAAATTATCAATTTACAAATACTGTCATTTATTTTCATTAAATAAAGTAATTTAAAAGTCCCATTATATTTTTTATTTTTTATTAAATCGATTTATAATAATAAAATTAATTTTATTCAAATTAGTAACTTTCATGACTTTGTAATAAATTTATATTTATACTTAAAAATAGGGTTTTCTATAAACTGTTTTTAAGTGCATAAAGTTTATCTATTTTAATTAATTAAAATAACACATAATAAGGAATGGATTAAATGAAATATAAACATTATATACCTATCTATTCAAATTTAAATCCATATAACGATACTTCTTGTCATATAGTTTATGTAAGATCATATTATTCTTAAAAAATACATTTCTTAAAAACTATTTTTTAACATGTTTTATGAGTTAATTTTAAAATTAAAATTTTCCACTTATATGAATTTAATTTTATAAACTATATTCTATATTCATAATATTTATAATTAATACAAGTTAATAAGGGAAACTTATTTTTTTTATGATGAATAATAAAAATAGTAAAAATTTATTATGACGGTTAAGGTTAAAATGGGATTTTTCATGTTACATGTGTTTCTATTAAAATTAACTTCCCATAAACATATAATTTTTGTTTGATAAATTTTATTTCATATTTAGAATTACTAGGTCCAAATTATCTATTAAGTTTTATTTTATTTTTTGGCTTAAAGGATAAATTACTAGGTAAAAACTAGTTACCGTGGTGAAAAAATAAAATGGTAAAAGTGACTAACCATGAAGGTAAATGGAATAACATGTTTAAAAAATGATTATTTATTTTTACAGAGTTGTGGATAGACCTTATCTTCCCTCCACTACTTTATTTACCAATTTTAAATCCACTTGGATTGAGAGTGATTTCTCATTATTGAATAGTTTTGGGTATTTACAAAAATTCCACACCTCCTAAACTATAAAAGGGAAACCCATGCCATCACTTATTCACACCTAGAAATCCATTTGGATAAACTAACCCCTTCCATAATATTTACCCAACATCCTTAGACATATTCTTTTAAGTTAAGGTAATTGTCTTCACTGAGCTCTTTCTTTTTTAGTTCTTCTTCGTCCACCTTCAATTATTTATTAAAAATTACAATATAATAACACCACTATCCCTTATATACTGAGATGTTATTTTGTTAATGGAATAATATTTATCCATATCCTCCTCCATCAAATGGGAAACCAAATAATCATTTATGTGTATGGTGGACTATCACCTCACGAACCAATATACTTTGTTTTCCATCACCAACTCACTTGGATAGTCATAATTATAGAAATAATGAATGCATATGATACATGTGACATAATATTTAATATGTAAAATTACTATAATATCGAATTTCTTACCCTTTCACCCATTAAAGAAATGATAGCATCACCCTAGTGTATATACAAATGGTTATCTCCATGAAGTGATGTGATCCATTTTTCATGCTTAAATTCCAAGACTGATTCTAAAAATATATCTAGCTAATAAATCTTATATTTATAAAATTAATATCATTATAGAGATAATATAACTATATAATATTCATAATAATTGGAAAATTCATGATAAAACATGCATGAGAAAACAAATCAGTTAACACTAGAAACAGTAGTAATAATTAAATATTGTTAATGAAATATTGATAAGAATTTATAGAAGGATCATATATGATATTAAAAATATTAAAATGGTTATGGTATAAATTAATAACATGTTAAAAAACATTATATAGGAGGTTAAAAATATTATATATTAATTTATAAATATAATATTAAACATCAATTCAAAACTATAAAGTCTAAGGGTCGTTTAAGTCTATAGTTTTGGAGGATTAGGGAAAAAACTAAAAAAAACATCTCACTCCAAAAATTAAATTTTCTTTTGAAACTAAAACTCCTCTAGGAAAATAATGACTCTACTCCATCTAAGTCTTCATACTCGATACATGTCTACTATGTAACTCTTAATCAACTATAAACCCTATGAAAAACATTTTAAAAACATGGGCTGATCAAAAATCTCTATAAGAGGTTTTAAAACTGAGTTACCAATTTTTCAAAAAACCCCTAAAAAATTCTTTGAAAACTATCTTTTACAAAATAAAAACATTATTTTTAATATAAAAACATTTAAACAAAAAATTATCTTTTCCCTTTAATATTCCACAAAGAGTTTTCTAAAAGAAAATAAATATTTAAGGCCATTTTTCTTGAAATCACCTTAGAAAACCACTTTTCATTAAAATAAAAAACTCTTAAATTAAAACCAAGAATTCTAAAAAACAAAATATTAATACCATAGAAATATTTGTAAATAATTTTATTATTAAAATAATCTAGTTTTTTTCATAAAAATTATCTTCAAGCTCAAAAAACAAAACCTTATGGCCACTTGGATCATTAAAGGCTCTATAGAGCCCACCTATCTTGGAAGGTTGTATTCACTCCTCAAATCCTTATCAGGTTTACAAAGTCCAAGTGTTTAATTTTTTATAAAAAAATTTGAGCATGTCATTTTCCATTAGAGTTTTAAATCAAATCTTTAAAAAAATTGTAATAATGGATGCATACATATATATAATTATATATAAATATTAGTGTATAAATATGTATGTATATATTTCATTAATAAAAAACCAAATCTAATAAAATTATAAACTGATATAATGTAAAATATACATGGATGGAGAATCAGAGTGATTAGTGCATGGCCATATAGTAATTTTGAATTGGGAAACATCAATGATAATTAATTAAAATGAATATCTCATGAAATGATAACTTCTAAGGCACTAAAATACTTTTTGGAATAATCACATATAAAATGATAAAAAAATATATTAAACTTTAACTAAGTAACTCTATAAAATGTTAAATACGGTTCCCACATAAAATTAAAAAATAAAGTACACAAATTATATTATTTATAACATAACCCCCATTATATAAAACTAAATTAAATATTTGAAATATAAAATTTAAATTTCTAAAATATATGAATTCCATTTAAATTATGGTTTTAAAAATATGATAATAGAAATTAAATTTTGAAATTAAAATCCATTTATGATGAAGAACCATTAGGGATGAAATTTAAAATAGAAATTTAAAATTATTTTCCTTAAAATATATTTTTTCAATATGAACATTTTAATTAGAAGTTTAATATACCATTACAAAGTGATTTTGAAAAAAATATTAATAGTATTTTTAAATAAATTAAGGGAACATTAGAATAATTTTAAAATAGAATTTATAAAAAATATCCCCCCTTACTTGGTATTGCTAACTAGACCTTATTTTTCTCTTTTATAGAGACCACCCTCACTATAAACACATCTAAAAATCACTTAGCTGCAATACCCACATACATTTTTGTGAATAAGAATTCATGAGTTTCATTGAAGAAATTTCCAGTAAGAATAGAATTTATATAGGAAAAAATCAATGGATGTTTTTTTTTCTAAAATATTATATTCCACGAATTATGAACAAAAACTTATTTTTCTAAAATAGGATCCTTCAAAAGGAATCATTCCTTACCTTATTGGGAATAAGTATACACAAATCATTAACCCTATTATTTATTTTTATCTAAACGTGTATGTATGGTTCCAAAACAACCAGAACCACCTCCCACTGACATCTTCTATAAATAGGGGTTGGACAAAAACATCAAGAAAATATTTATCCCCATGAAGACTACCACATACCGACCAGCCCCATTCGATGCCATCAATGATGTTGAAGGCATCCTGATTTGATTATTGACATAAAGTGGGGAAGAAGTCAGTGCAATTTTGGGAGAGAAGGAAAATGATGGTGGCTAGTAACCTTGAAAATGAAAAATGGCACGAGCTTCAGATGATACTATGGTGTTGGTGTGTCAATCTATAATGAAGTAGATAGTGAGGGTCATCAGTGAGGCCATACATTATTTACGGGTGGCTCGTGGTGGTCAGTGGAGGGAAGAAGATGACCCATTGTTTTTTATTTTTTTTCCTTTTATTATATATATATATATATATATATATTCTAAGTTAAAAAAGTGTTTTTGTACTTAAATATTATTTTAAATTCTAATTATTACCCTTTTATAATCTTAAATATTTAATTCATTAAATATACATGCATACATATATATTAAATTTTTTTCTATAATATTTATATATAAGTGTTTATATATTTCCATATATATATATATATTATTTTTTATAACTTTATTATTTTAATTATTAAAAATATACTTCAAATTAATGTAATTCAATTAGATTTATAATTAGTTAATATTTTATATACCATACCTTTGATAGTATTAACCAAACATTATTTTTCTTTTAAAATTTTCACTTATTAAAAACATATCCATATATATTCATCTTAAATTATATTGCAGTAAAAAATTTTAAATCTATGGAAATTTCATAATTTATATACTATTATATTTTTATTTCTTACAAAATATTACATTTTTTATAACTATAATTAATATGTTAAACAATTTCCATTTTTACCATCAATTTATTTGGTTAAAATAAAAATAATAATAACAAGAACTTATATGTTCATATATAATTTTATAAATGACATCATGTAACTCTATTCTTAAAAATATTTTATGAAAATCATTTATTTAAATATAAATATGATAAAATTAGTATATGAATATATATATATATATACACACACAACCCTTTTTTCCTCACCTATAGAGAAATTATTATTATTTTTAATAGATAATTCATGGTAAAATACATTTCATATATTATAATTATTATTATATTATTGTTACAAAAATTTTAGTAAAACTATATTATATCTAGTATATTATTTTTTATAGAATTTTAATTTATAAAATTCTAATTTAAATATTCTATATGTCATAATTATAATTTTACCACCAGAATTTATAATGGAAATTGAATTTATTTATTTATATAAATTTGAATAAAAATAAATTATTTTGAAATATATAAATATATAAATATATATAATATGAATGTTTTAATTTAATTTATTCCATAATTTATTAAGATATCATAAAACTAAAAGAAGAAATTTATACTATGATCCTGGGGCATTACATTCAACCATCCTTAAAGGAATCGTGTCCCCATAATTCTTTTTGCATGCTTAAAGACATTCTAAATGCCACTTCTCAGAATTTAGGTGAACTAGGATCACAAAATTACTATATTCTTTAGAGTTGCCTAAAATCTAATTTCCAAGAAACTCAAAAGAAAACCTCTAACTCTTAAATTATCCTCAAACAAAAATTTACAAATATCCAAATTTTTCTAAATTGTTCATTTTATACCAAATGAAATTACCCATACCCACGCTCCCAGATCTATTGCTAAAAATATTGTATATATGTAAATATTATAAATAAAATATAAAATATCACTTAAAAAATACATAGTCCAAGGATCATTTAGGTATAAGTTTTAGATTATAAGTAAAAAGGTAAACAAAACTATCTCATACAAAAATTACATTTTCTTTGGAAACTAAAGCTCATTTAAGACAATAACGACTCTACTCTATCTAAGTTTGCATACTCGATACCTATCTTCTGTGAAACTCTTACTCAAATAAAAAACATGTGAAAACATTTTAAAAACTTGGGGTGAGAAAACATCTTATTAAGGGGTTTTAAATTCCAATTACCCATTTTTCAAAAAAAACCCCCTTAAAGCATACATTGAAAAAAGCTTTTAAAAAATGAAAACTTTATTTTTAATAAAACTACATTTAAACATAAAATTAACATTTTCCTTTAATAATCCACAAGGAGTTTCCAAAGAAAATAAATATTAAAGAAAAGTTTTCCTAAAATCACCTCATAAAGAAATTATTATTTAGAATAAACAATTCATGAATTAAAACAAGAATTCTTAAAAATAAAATATCAATACCTTAGGAATATTTGGAATAATTTTCTTATTAATAGAATCTAGTGATTTTTTATAAAAATATCCCACAAGATCAGGAAAAAAACCTTGATGCCACTTTGAATATTGAAGGTTATATAGGGCCCTCCCATCACAGAGGTTTTTGTTTACTTCTCAAATTCTCATTATGTTTATATAATGCAAGTGCCAAATTTTTTATAAAAAAATTCCATCTTGTCATTTTTTCACTAGTGTTTTAAATCATATCTTTAAAATATTGTAACAATGGAAGCATACATGTATATAATTATATATACATACTAGTTTATAAATATGTATGTATGTATTTAAGTAAGAACCAACCAAATAAAATAAAATTATGAACTGATGTGATGTAAAACATACATGGATGGTGAATCAAAGTTATTAATGCATGTCCATACAGTAATATAGACTTGGGAAACATCCATGACAATTAAATAAAATTAATATAGTATGAAATGATAACATTTAAGCCATTGAATTATTTTTTGGAAATACTCAAATATAAAATGATAAATAAAAATATTAAACATGAAATAATTAACCCTTTACGAAATGTTTAACATGGTTCTCATATAAAATGATAAAATAAAGTATATACATTAGATTATTTTAAAAGAGAACCCATTTTATGTAAAATTAAAATCAAATTCCAAAATATAAAATTGTAATTTCGAAAATATAAGAATTCCCTTGCAATGTAGATTTTAGAAATATATTAATAGAAATTAAAATTTTAAATCAAAATCCCTTTACGATGAAGATCCATTTGGGAAAAATTATAAAATAGAAATTTAAAATGATTTTATTTAAAATAAATGATAAAAATAAATAAATTATTCATTGGAAATGTAATTTCCCCTTAAAAATAGTTTTGAAAATAAAATATTAAGATGATTTTTAAATAAAATAAGGGATAATATAAATCATTTTAAAACATAATTTTCAAAAAAATATTTCCCCTTACCCGGTCTTGATGACAGGACCTTCTGTTGGTCTCTTCAAA
Source organism: Viscum album (assembly GCA_963277665.1). Classification (NCBI taxonomy): domain Eukaryota; kingdom Viridiplantae; phylum Streptophyta; class Magnoliopsida; order Santalales; family Viscaceae; genus Viscum; species Viscum album. The sequence continues at coordinate 2,139,303,328 of OY728138.1, forward strand.
AGATAACCCTCACCATAAACATATCTAAATCTCACTATCTTAACAATGATACCCACCTATATTTTTGGAATAATTATGGATGAGATTCATTGAATCAACACCTGGGATTAAGAGAATTTACATTAGACAAATTCATTGAATGCATTTTTTTATAATATTTTATTTCACAATTTATGTACAATGACTACTTTTTCTACAATTTGGATCCTTCCAAAGGAAGCGTTCCTAACCACCAAAGGAAGAAGTATAAACCAATAATTTTATATATTATTTATTTTTATCTAAAAATGTGTTTATATTTACAACACAACTGGACCTAACTCTCATCGACGTCTTCTAGAAATAAGGATCGTATAAACCTATCAAGAAACTAGAAATCCCTACGATGAAAACCAATGAACTATTAGACCTGGTAACTATTGCTGATGGTGTTGAAGGAATCCCAAATTGAATATCAAATTCAAGTAGGGGAGAAGATGGCCCAACACTATGAGGGAAAGAAAGTGATGTTGGCTAGTCACTGGGAAAACACACAGCGACAAGGGTTTTTGGCTGCTGTGACAGTGTCAGTGTGTCGATTGGATGTAAAGAAGATGGTGAGTGTCATCGGTGAGGCTATGCAGAATCATTGGGTGGCTCGCGATGGTCATTGGAGGGAAGAAGATGACCCATTATTTTTATTCTTTTTTTACTTTTACATTATATATATACATTTATATATATATATATATATATTTTTATTTTTGGATAAGATACACAAGTGTGTGTGCGTACTTAAAAATTAATTTAAATTCCAATGCTTAAATTTTTTATAATCTTAAATATGTAATCTATTAAATATAAAAAAATAAATATATATATATATTAAAATTTCCTTTTATAATATATATTTTGACATATAAACATGTGTTTATATATGTAAATATGTATATACATACACTAGTTTTTCTAATTTTTTTATTATTAAAATTATACTTCAAATTAATGTAATTTGATTACATTTATACTTAGTTAATATTTTATGGCCCATATTTTTGATAGTCTTCACCAAACATTATTTTGCTTTTAAATTCTTCACTTATTAAATACATATTCACATATGTTCATCTTAAATTATATTACCATCATCATTTGTAAATATATTACAATTTCATAATTTAAATACTATTATATTTATATTTCTTACAAAATATTACATTTTTATTACTATAATTAATATGTTAAACAACTCCCATTTTTACCAACAATTTATTTTATTAAAATAATAATAATAATAATAATAATAATAATAATAATAATAATAAATTATATGATCATATATAAATTTTTAAATGATATCATGTGTGTCTATTATTAATAATATTTTATTCAAATTATTTCTTGTAATATTGAGATGGTCAAAGTAGTATGTATATATATATATATTAACCCTTTCCCCCTTATTTATAGAGAAATTATTATTGTTTTTAAATAGATAATTCATGATAAAATAAATTTCATATACTATAATTAATATTATATTAATGTTATAAAAATGTTAGTAACATTATCTTATATCTAGTATATTATTTGTTAAAGATTTTATATTTCACAAACTATAATTTCTATATTCTATATGTTATAATCATCATTTTACCATCAGAATATATAATTTTAATTGAATATATTTCTTTATAAAATAAATTAAGATATAAATAAAGTATTATTAAATATATTAGATGAATTTTTTAATTTAATTTATTCCATAATATTTGAAGAGACCATAAAATTTAAATGATAAATTTATACTATGATATTGAGGAGTTACAATTGTACCAACAATCCAATGATCAATTTTCGAATATATTTCATCACCAACATTGAACCGCATACCTTGATCTTCTTATACATGGTTCATGCAATCCAAAAGCATGTTGTTTTTGTGTTTTCTTTAATTCTTTGTTATATTTATGTTAAAAAAGTTTCCACACCCTTTTTCCTATCCACCGTAGTCATGATGGTAGGATTTTATCACATTTCTTTAACCATACTTGTGTGGAATTTGTTTTTTATCATGCACTATTCATGAAACCAAATTTAGATAAAACATTAAAAAAAGGTATGGATGGTACATATTTCTTTATAACTGCTTGATATAGATCATTACATTAATTCATGGTCTTCTTATCACTTGATAGATACATTTTAACATTAAAAACCTACATTGAGCATTGAGTGGCCATACTAACTTTTTCATTATTATATGAAGACTAATTATATGTATTCTCAATATTAAAAATAATGAATACCAATTCTAAATATCTCATATTAAGGGTGTTCTTATTATCTTCAATCAAAACCATATTGTCTTCATAAACCTTATTTATTCTAAAAATAATTCAGTTTGTAGGTTGAAATATAATCTATATTTCATTCCAAAAGAAAAAATTTCTAATTTTGGTATGTTATTCTTCTTGAGGAAAATTTGTATAATAATTTTCACATACCACATGATCACTTGATCTTGATACACTTAAGGTAGAAATATTTTCGTTTTTATTGGAGGTAAATTGAACCACATGTTCTTCACTTTCCAAGTGAGATATTTATTATTTGTCATCATGGAATAGAGAAAAAAAAATCCTAATTCCTCTTGGATAAAGATTGATAAATTATTCATCTTTATTTTCTCTTTATTTATCTTGTTCATCATGGTATTGGTAAAAATAAATGTCTACTATGAGGTAGTATAATCTTAACTAAAACTAAACTTTATTTCTAACATATGAAAGAACCTAAAATTCTCAAAAGAGAGTAACTCAAAAGTATAGAATCTAGTATTAGTGAACCATGGATTTGATACCACTTGTAAGGATCACTTAGGGATATAAAAATCACTGATAGGAGGGATAAATCAGTTTTATTTATTTTTTAAACCAATCAATACTTTTTATCCATTTACCTCTTAATCCATTTAGAATCTTACTTATCTTATTATTTTTTGTTATAATATTCAAGTATATGAAAGTAAGTAATGGATAACACATGTTGTTTTTACAAGGTTCACTACTCGGTAAGAGAATTTAGTCCCTGAAGTTTATGGTGATGAATAGTATACATATTTTCCACTATAATGAGATACTAAAGATAATATTTTTCCTAAAAAACATTTTTTACCGAAGTCTGGTTCCACACAATTTAAAGGTGGATAAGAAAACAATCTTAAATCCCAAGGATTATGAATTCCTATTATAACTAAAAATCCTTGATGGATATTTATAATACCTATGAAGTAATATTAAAATTCTTTTAATTTATTTGAAACACCAAGATAGTCTTCCACCAATGTGACTTTAATAGGATGTCACATTGTTTCTTTGTTACTCTTTCTCTCTCATTACATATACAACAACATGAAAGAAACTATTTTTATTATCATCTTATATGAAAATTGAGGCAAAAAACTTATCTTCATTCTTTCATCTTTTTCTGAACCCTACCCATCTAATATAGATATTTATGGTTCCTATTCATTCAAATTTTTTCTATATGTTACTTGTTTTTTTGGTAGTATTCATTTGATCCCTTCTTCCTTGATTGGTGTATGTTCATATAATACTACTTGTTCTTCTAATACTAGTAGATCATCTGATTACACTAGATCTTCTAAAAATCCACTTATTCTTCTAGTACTTGTCTATTCAGTACCTCTCTATTAGATTCTTAGACCCAAAAGAGAATTTCATTCATGATTTATGATCAATAATTCCCAAAAATACTATATTTCTTCTAAAATAAGAACACAAAAAATTGATCCAAACAATTACTCGATCAACCTTTCTAAAATACACTAGCTCCTCTTTATATATTCATAGTTTCTCTAAAAACTTAATTAGAGCTGAAAACTCAATTTTTAATTTCTTACTTCGAAATTTAAATATCCCACACAAATAATTCTTTATTTTTACCACTTTTAAACTTCATAAAATATAAAATACAACATTATTTATAGGAACTTTCATTAAATTACAATGTCAACACTTTTCTTTAAACCTCCTAAAAGAATATCTTGAATCATGATAACCCATTCATGATTATTTAAGCATTGAATATCTAGATCAAAATTTACACAGATAATGAATTTAAAAAAGTCTTTGTAAAGTTCTTATAACCTTTGTCTTGTACTTCTTTATAAGAACTTCTCTTTATGATAATTCTCCATTCAGTAATATTTCTTCTAATGTTCCTTCATTATGATCTTCTCATTCCAGTACTTATTTTCTAATAACTCTATTCTATCTACCCACAAAAGTCTATATAACATACTTTGATAAGGATCTTCCTCCATATTATGGCTTCCCAAATGTTTTTACAATTTTTTACATCTGATGAATCCTAGAGGATATATTCTACACCTTCTATTTGATTAATTAATTAAACTCATTCCATTGAAATTGTAATACACTATCAAATGTATACATTATATTTTTTATGATGAAATCGCTCATAATCTTCTATATGAATCCTTATATTAGAAACTCTTTTTTTTATATTCATAAACTCTTCATTATTTAATGATTCAGAAACTTATATATGATCATTCTTCAATACTCAATTCAATTAATTTATAAAATATTTTCCGACGACCACACAACCATTATTCTATCTGATGAAGTTATAAAAGTTCTCATGAATTTATTTTTCCATTTCTTCTTCAAAAAATATTCATCTGATGGACTCTATCTAGAAACACTATGTTTGATAGATTTATTTGGAAACCTATATTCGTTTCTTTCCCTTGGAAGCCTCTATATAAGTCCTTATTCAAACTTATTTTCATCCCAAGCTTCCATAATAACTTTTCTATTCAATGATCTAGAGTTTTTTTGTTTGATGGATTTTATAAAAATCCATCTAATGAGATTCCTAAAGTACCATCTAATAGACTCCATACTCCTCTTCATATAATATAGCTTCATAAGTAACGTATGTATCCCTTTTGTCCATTTTTCTAGTAACCATTCTTCCTTTAAAAAATGTAATCTAGAATCATTAATTCCTTACATTAGTAATGATGTTTGATACTTTAAGGATTAGAAATGAATCACCTTATTTAGATCTATTTCAAGAATTATTTTATCTTCTTCAAAAAAATTAATTTTAATCACAAACAGACAATATTTTGTTGTTTGATCGATGCGAAATATATCACTAAAAATCTTATTATATAGTTTTTCCATATAACTTTTTCTGATGGAACTGTGAATGCTATATGAACTTAAAATTTGGTTCTATATTCCATCTAAGAACTATCCCATTTTTTATTTTCCTCAACTATCTCTAGTTTTTGGTCTCTCCTTATCTATCTGGAATAATCCTATTAGAAACTCATTCATAAGTAAACTTCATAATGTTAAATACATTTATATTATCTCATAAAAAATCATCAAAGGTAAACTCAAATTATTTAAATAATATTTTTATTTCAAGTAATAGGTATATCCCAAATCTTACAAAGGAAATAACCTCATTGATATTCTTCCAATATAATAATAATTCAACACTTTTTATCTTCTTCATACTTTCATTAAAGCTACATCAATTCCATTAACAATCTCGGAAACTTGAACCAAACATTACAACAACATATTCATTAAAAAATCTTAAAAATATTAAAATCAATTAAATATTTATATTTCATTTAAAACCCTAAACAACCAATTATAACCATTGAAAATAAATACAACTCACACATATAGTGGGATCTTCAGAAATAAGAAAGAGGGAGGAGTGATCTGAAATTTATACCTTATTACTTGGATAAACTTATTTGATAAGGAGATTAAACCATTGAGGTATAGTCTTTTGAGAATACCATAATCTCTTTAAGGTGTTTAGGGGTTTTGAGGAGTGGGTTATGCCTATTTTTGGATGAAAATAAGGGGTTTTGGTGCAAGGGGAAGTGAGGATTGGAGAGCCCCTTTTATGATTGAGAAGGGATTTCATTTCTGCAAATATGAAAAAAAATTCAATAATGGGAAGTCACTCTCAAACTAAAATGATTAAAAATTGAGAAATAATGGATAAGAGAAGAGAGAAGGTCTAGAAACATCTTAAACAGTCAAATGGAAATATTTTTTAATATGTTACACCCTTTATCTCTTATGTCACTCATTTTTAACATTTTGAATTTCACCACTATAAATATTTTTTACCTAGGTAATTTATCCTTTTTGACCAAAAATAAAATGATCCTTATTATATAATTCAAACCTAATCATTCCTGATTTTAAATAAATTTTCATTATTTTAATTTTTAAATGCAAAAAAAATTAATTCTAAAATAATAAATGTTTAATGAATTAGAAATATTTTTTTTGAAAATATAAATTATGTTCTAAAATTTCAAATATGTGTTTATAAATTTATACCAACATTTTTAAAACTAAAAATTCACTTATTAAATAAATATTTGGTCTTAAAAATGGTTTCATAAATTTAAAATTCATACTTATATAATAATAAAATCTTAACAATCATGTTATTTAAAAAAATGATATTTTAGATAGTCCGCCTAAAAATTAATATTTAGAATAATCATAAAAATTTAACTTATGCTAATATTGATGTGATAAATAAAAAAATGAATTTAATATTTTCAAATTATGATAATAAAATATATAATTTTATATGTTAATTTCAAAACATAAAATATAGTGAAAAACTCTTTTTATAGAAAAAATAATTTTGGTATATTAACTTTTATTTTAATATAAATTACTAATTAATGTATTGTAAATATATCTTGTTAGTGTTCAACAAAAATAAACCTAGTCCCTTGAAATAAAATTCCAATTTATGAAAAACATATTTTTATGTATAAAGTGAATTTGGCATAAATGAATTTTCAAATTTTATAAAAATTCATGATATATCTATAAATATAAATTTTTTATTACATTTTTATATAATCATAACTTAAACATACATGACCCCTTATGATATCTATTTAAGACATAAACATCAAATAAATTGTGGTTTTAGTTTCAAGTGGCGGTTCAGCTAGCATTGATCTTGTAGAAATCACTATGAGCTTTAACTTATGTCATATATAATTTTTATCAAAAATTAATTAGTTAAGTTTGGATTGTTCTTAGTTAAGGGAAAATCATAGTGAAGATACCTCCCTTTTGAGTTTAGAAAAAATTTGATTCATAAGGAATACATTCAATTCCAGATTCCATTTCAGCATACTTTATTGATTTTTTGATATGGTTACTTCAATTACTACCATATAATTTAACGATCGTATTTAATATTCATAATATATCAAGTTTTTTTTGTTTTAGTTAGGTATAGTGTGTGAAAAATTCAATTCAATTTATTTTTTATTTATGAGGGTATACAATGAAATCTTGGGTCATTATAGTGGGAAAGGTTTCACCCTTGAAAATCCAACATGACCCATCTTAGGTTGGGAATCCATGCCAAAAAATAAAGCATGATAGTTTTATAAATCATTTTAATAAGCGTATAAGTAGAATAAACATAATGATAACCATAACCATATGAAAACTTGAAAATAAAATAAGAGTATCCCATTCACATAGATAAAAAAGAGAGCCATAATACACCTCATGATACACTAGCCATTATATAACAAAAATTCCAAACTAAAAAAATAAATGGAATCCCAAAATGTTTAACCAAAATAGATCCATGTGGTCCTTGTACACCACTAAATCATTTCATGGAAGATGACAGAAGCATCAATATTCCCTATTATAAGATTAAAATACTTTTCCTTTACCCCTGTTAAATGAAACCAAATATGTATATGCCTAATAGAATATACAATATTTGAGAAAAAGCTTATTAAGAAACCACCATGAATTTACATAACACCTTTTACAATTAAAACCAATAGTTCTGGTTTGAAAACAATGCTTTGAAAAAAATTCATTGAAAATTATTTCATAAATCCTTGGGTTTTGTAGAAAAATAAATAATATAATCAAATAAAAAAAATATATGGTCATCACATAAAACAATCCATAATAAATCCAAAGAAGATGTGCAACATGGGAAAGATCTGAAAAATGGGATTTAGGTGTTTAGGACTCGCTCAAATATCACATGGATTCCCTAAATAAACCTAAAAAATAACTTAATTTGGACCTTTTAATGACTCTAAAAATATACCCTAGCAAGCTTATAACTAAGGCCAGGGTAGCACTAGACTTAATACCCACACACCTTTGGTCTCCCATGTTCATCCATAATGACATACATAACATAAAATAAATCCCATGATCATGTAATAAGGTTTTCATAAAAATCATCTTTTTATGTTTATTTGAAAGCTCATTTAAAGATTAAATTTCCCATGAAATAATTTTATTAAAAACATTGTAAGAATAAGATTGGTTTTAAAAGGGAAATCCCAAGAAATTGTTGTTTTTCAAATAATTTTAAATAACATCAATAATACATGTATAAAAACCCTTAATAATAAATCAAAACATGATAATTTAACAAAAAACAATGGAAAAATCAAGAACCAAGGTAATCTAAAGGAGAAAACTAGGTATATAGAGACACATACCTCAAAAGTGAGGAAAAGTTGTCGCCTTCACAAAAGATTACTAGAAGAGAAGAAGAGGGATCCTCACCGACCGAAAACTCTAATAAATTCATAAAAACCCACCCTAAAACCCTATTTTTGTCCCCCCCAATGACTATTACGGTTAGAAAACATAAAAAAATAAGAATAATATGGGAGAGGAGGAAGGGATGAGGGGAAATCAAGAGGAAAAGAGACTAACATTGAAGGAATCCACCCAATATGAAGGGGAAGTACACCAAAAACAAAGAGAGAATAAATCCATGGATTCGGAGAGACCAATTCGAGTATAGGGGGAGAAATGGAAGGTTTATATTTAATTACATGAGAGGGAATTATTATAAAATCAAAATTTTAATCAAATAGGATAGGCCTCATGGTTTGGCCTTACATTTTCTAAACTATGAAAATTGACCCTCTTTTAGAAATCATGTTGCACACTATCCTAGGAGGTCCTATATAATTTGAAAAATAATATAAATACCATGAAAAATGATATTTTCTATTTACAACCCCTTTCATATTTTTAGGCACATGGTTACTAATAATTGTGTGTTAACCATGTGAATGGTCTATTTTCCCCATAAATTCCCATTTCCAATTCTAAACCCACAGAAACTTCAAAAAAAAAACATAAAATGAAATGAAAATATAAATTAAATACATACCAATAACCTAATGGGTGTACCAATTATCCCCACCATTCCATTTTATACCCCCACAAAGTCATCAAGGTTTGGTTCCTATAGAAAGATAATTCCATTTCTATTTTATCAAGGTCTCAAAATCCCAAGTCTTATGGCTATCCTGACCATGATACCATAGAACACTGAATAATGGGATCAACTTATCCAGCATCACCTTGACCTGATGATCTAGAATATGAATAGGCAAATCAATGATAGAGGTTTTAGGTTCCAAATCCAAACATTCCCATTCCACCATATGATATGTGTCTTAGTGGTATTTATTCATATATGAGATGTGGAATAAATTATTAATTGAAGTCATTTGAGATAGTAAGTCTAATCGGTATACCACCTTTATAAGTCATTCCATGGTTTCAAAAGGACCAACATAACGCGACGTCGGCTTACCCTAATTCCCAAAACAATGGTTCCCCAACTAAGGGGAGACTTTAAAAAACACCAAATCCCAAATATTAAACTCCAAATGGTGATTATGATGTTTAAAATAATATTTCTTGAGAATATAAGTTTTTACCAACATTTTTTTGAAACATATAAACCATTATTTTCATTTATGAAATGATACTCGGTCCCCACAATGAATTCTCTCCCAAATCAGGCCATCATAAAGGGAAAAAACATGTCCATCCATATAAATATTTTAAGGGATCAATATTTATATAGGATTTATAACTATTATTATAGGATAACTCAACCAATGAATATTGAATCTCTTACAATTCACTGAATTCAAGGACACAAGCTCAGAGAATATCCCTAAGAATCCAAATAGCCCTCTTTGTCTATCCATAATTTTTTGGATGATATGTCATGATTAATTTAAATTAAGGAGAATAATATCATTAATAACCTTTTAAAGATGTGATATGAAGTGTAGGTCTTATAATAAAATAGTCATTGAAGAAATTTTTTAAATCCAAACAACTTCCTCAATATGAAGGAATCCATGTTGTACCACATTTGTTGACTATTTTATAGGAATTAAATGAGATGGTTTCATTAATCATTCAATAAATTGTCATTTTAAATCCTTCCCACTAAAATAACATGATAATACAATAATTAAATTAATGGATACTTCACCAAATTTCTATACTATGATCCGAGAGTATGTAATAATATGTCTATCTTTTGGTGCTCAGTTTTGATTCTTTGACAAGTGAGACATCAAGTTACAAAGTATAAAACATATCATTTAATATTGGACCACTAATAATGGTGTTTCAGATCAAATAACATCTTGGTATCTACCAGGTGAATACACCATCTTGAGTGGTAACCACCACTCATTACGTACTTCCTCAATTCCAAGGATACCACCAATCAACTCTAAAAGTGGATATTACCTTCAAGAGATCAATAAAAGTTACCTGAGGTCTCCCCACCATTAAAAGACATAATAATCCACTAAAAATAAGAATATTTATCTTTATTAAGTTATATATTCTCATTGATAGAGGAATTGATTTGGGCACTGGTCAAAACCATAGGTTCATCTCCTTATTTTACTTTCAAATGAAGCTCCATGCACAAGAAAATTCAACCCCATTCTTCCTTATAATATTTCATTTCATTGGTTAGAAATTTTATTCTTAACACATTAACCACTATCTTCCTCTTTCTAAAGTGTTTTAAAAATAAAAATTTATGTTCTAAAGTAACTCTATCCACCGCTTCTTCATGAGATACATATTTCACTGGGTAAAGATGTACTTCAAGATTCTGAGATGTGAATACACCATGAATCTCTCCCAAAGATTTATTAGTTTCAAGTTTTCAGTGCATGAATCACTACTTCAAATTCAAGGTCATGAGTGGGGTATTTCTTTTCACGGGGTTGCAAATAACATGATACATAGGCTACGATGTGGCCATCCAACATCAATATGTACCCCAACCGTATGCCTAAAGCATTGAAATACACGGAATAAACCATTCTTTTCTCTATAAGAATAAAAAAGGAGATAAACTCGATATCACCTTTAACTAAAATTAATCTTTGAATTTATTAATCTATTCAAATTTCAAACCCTTTTGGGCCAAAGCTATCAAAGTAGATGATAAAATAGATAAATCTCACATGAAGTACCTATAATACCCCACTAAGCATAAGAATATTTTAATATCAATTATATTCTTGGGTCTCTTTTAATATGTCACATACAGAATCTTCCATAGTTCTACTAAAATTCCTTCTTCAAATACCACATAACCTTGGAATTTCACCTCCTAGATTCATAACTGGTATTTGGGTAATTTTTCATATAGTCGATGGTCCCTTAAGATTCCCAATACAAATTATAAATAACCATAATGATCCTCCTTTATCTTGGAGAAAACCAAAATTTCATCAATGAATACCACTAAGAATGAGTCAAGATACTGATGAAACATTTTGTTTATTAGTCCTATAAAGTCTGTAGGGTAATTAGTGAAATTGAATAGTATAACTAGGTACTAAAATGTCCATATTAGCTCTAGAAAGAGGTATTAGAAATATACACCTCCCTCACCCTCAAATGGTGATATCCCGACAAAATTAAAACTTTGAAAACCATTTGGAATCACAATGATAATCAACAAAACTATTGATATGAGTAAATAGGTATTCATTCATGATTGGCACATCATCAAGTTTTGTGTAGTTAATGAAAATATGAAGGATTATATTTAACTTCATTCAAAAAATCATTGAAGATTCACATGGGGACATTCTCAATAATATTAACCCTTTAATATTGAGTTTTTATACCTAGACCTTCAAATAATTAAATTATATAGGGTTCATTCTATAATATTTCATGGATATGGGGTCTAAGTAAATAATTCAACAGTGAAATAAACTTCTTGTTGGAAAATCAACCCTAAAAAAACATTGGGGAAGACCTCAAGGTACCTATTCACCACCCAGGAAAGTTGTTCACCAGATTCCCATTTGATGATATCAAGAAACATATTAAATAATTGACATGGAAAAGACACCACCATTGGGAAAATAATTCCTTCTCTACCTAGAATAGAATCTCACTCACCATGAAACACATGGGTGTTACCAACAAAAGATAGAAATAGAACCTTCTTGTGGTTGTAGTCAATATAATCCTTGATGTACACTATCTAATCTATAAAAAAGATAATTTTGAAGATATAAAGTCACAAAATTAGGATATACCAAACAACCTCTGCATTGATGACGATAAAATAGCACACATAACACTTAAAAACTTTATCTTTCCTCTTTCTCAACTATATGGATAGATCCATAACATACAACATCAATGTAGACTACAATCCTAAGTAATCAATAAGCTTATGTGAAATTAATGAATGGGACACACCTATGTCAAATAAATCTAAATCTATAGAAAAATAAATGAACACCATACCTCATATAGAAGGTTTCTATGACTCTGAATCCTCTGAATCATACCCTTATATATATAATAATCTAGATTTAGGCTCACATATAAGTTTATTGATGTAATGAGAGTCCCATTTCACCTGGGAATGATATCGTACTCCCTTTTACACATATGACTACACCTAGGAACCCTTGGTATAAGTTGAACCCACTTTATTTCCCTAGGGAAACTACCTATAATTCCATTTATGTTTCCCTAGGCATCCACACCCATGGAAGGTTTTCTAATATTCCTAGAAATAAAAATTGGTATTCTATATCTTTCAAAACTGAAAGAAATTAAATGAAATTCCCCTTATGAGAGATACTAAAATATAATCTGAGGGATGTTTCATACTCCGGCTACTACCCCATTGTGACTCCTCATGCTTATTATTTTTTCTAGAGGAGAAACTCTAGATTCAACCCATTGTTTATGGAGAAAAACTCATGACATTCAGTCCAACAATGCCCACCTCTTCTATAGTCACCTTATCAACTACTTCACCATAGTTTGAAAACCATAAAATAATGATATTAGAACTAATTTATAACTTTAAACCCATCTAAAAATGATGCACCTTCATGTAGTAATTTTCCTAGAGATCGGGTGAAATATGAACCGACTCATAAAACCAAGTGGAATACTACATTATGGATCAAACACTCTACTATAATGTTACGAACTTCCTATCATTTTCCACTCATAAGGTCTCTGGGTAAAATTATTGGAAAAATATCTTCTTGATCCCAATCAAAGAAATATATTTATAAATATTTATAAGCACAACTAAGTCCCACCACCTTTATCCCAATACCTACATCACATAGGTATCAAATACCAACTTTTATATATCAAGGGTTTGGTGGAATAAGGAAATGTGTTTGATCTTTTCCAACACTTCTTCCAGTTCTTAGGGCCCTTATTCACCCTGAAATATAGGTGGATTCAAATTTCCGAACATATAGGATTATTCTATTAGTCAGTCTTACCTTATATCACTACCCTATATAGGAGGATGAATGATATTTATCACTTATTCAATAAGCTATGAGTCTATACTAGTATTGGTTAGTGAATCATTCTTCATGGATTCATCCCTCGGATTTCTATAATTCCTTATAGGAGGCATGTTCTAAAAATATGAAGCAAAAAAAATCCAATCAATATATAACCCATTTGAAAATAAAACCAACTAAATAACTCATGAAATTCTTCCAAATAATTTAGGAGAAATAAAATATTTCAAAAATCATCAAATTTATCATAAAAAAATAAAATAACACAAAAATATTAACAACCCTGGTAACCCAAGGTTTGGAATAAAGATGAGTTTTTAAAACACTCTTCTACACCCTCACTCAAGTCCCAAATATCCTACTCCATACTACCACACTACCCAAATATCGTGAGGGATCTAATACCAGTTTATAATGAAACAAATTAGTACAATTTACAACATCACTTGGGATGGCCCACCAAATGGATCAAGGTATGTTCTTGATTTCCCTAGACTGTAGACTAGTGATAGATTGTTAATGATGATTATATGGGAACCCTTTCATCCTAAAAAATCTATCACGATACATTTAAGGTTTGGATATCTGCACAAAAAAATAAACCATGACAACAATATAAATCATGACTATCAGATTATAAACTAAAAGAACATAATGATAACCATAAACTTATGGAAACATAGAAATAAAACAAGATAAAAATATAACACATAGATAATAAAGAGACTCATTATAAATCTCAATACATACTATCCATTATATAAAAAATCCCAAAATATCAAAATAATGTGGATCTCAAAATGTGAGACCAAACTAGTTCCATGTGGCCCTTAGTCACCACCGACTTGGAACTTAGAAGATAACAAGAGCATCAAGATTCCCTACTATAAAATGAAACTCCTAATGGAATATACAGGTTTTTAGTAAAATCCTAGTATGGTACCACAAGAATTTACATACCATATTTAAAAATACAAACTAAAAGTTATAGTTTGAAAACAATGTTTTGAAAAAAAAAATCATAGAAAATGATTTCATAAATACTTTAGTTTTAAAAAAAATCATAAGTATAAATAACATGATAAGTATATCTGTATGAGTATGTTATATCTCAGTTCCCTTAACATGATCCTCATATAGGGTATTATTCCTTCTCACTCATGCCCAGATGTGTATCTACTTCCACATCATGATGATTTTTTAGGGTTTTTTCTTACCATAATTTTTGTGTTTTTCTTCTCATTCCTATTTAAATTATATCATTTATAATTCTTTTTTTTCTTTTTTTCATCTTATTCCTCTTCAAATATTATTTTTCCTCCCAACTTGGTTGTGTGTCTTAGTGTGCATCAATCAGATTCATCTTTCTCATTTAGTTCCTAGTTAATGTAGGATCTAAATATGAATGTAGATTCTCAATTACAAGATGAGGGGGGGGGAATTGTAAGTTTAAAAAATTTCATTTTTAACCTTAATGAAAACTATGATTAAAAAAGTTAAAAAAGATAAATTCACAAGACATATTTAAGTTCTATTAAACAAAATTGCTAGGTTCCAGAAATTTGGTTCCAGAAATGAAACTTAAGGAAAGTTTATAAGGAAAATATCCTACCTTAAAGCATATATAATCTTACTTATCATAGTATACAAAAGTTCAAGAATGTATAAGAAAGTTACAATTTCTTTCTTTATCAAAATTGAAGTAGAAATAAACTTGAAACAAACAAGTAACAAGTATGAAATCTTTTAACCCAGAGAGTAGGGTATCCAACAACCTTGGACAAAGGTACTTTGATTTATACTTTCAAGAAAGTATTTCTTACTCACACCAGGGTAAGCCATCGATAGGAATATCAGAATCTGTCTTGCTATCCCTGCAATCCCTCGATCTTTAAGGTAGTCAGAACCTCTGTCTTCCTATCCCTAGAAGTCTTTGAACTTTAAGGTAGTCGACACCACTATCTTCCTATCCCCCAAAGCCCTTGATTGTACTCATCAACAATCAAAGTCACACAAAGAAAGCTAAAAAAGATGTTTAATACACACAATGCATGATAGTCTCTCTCTCTAGAAATCACTTCACAACATAAAATCTCTAGAGTGATTAATAGATTTTGAGCTCATTCAAATGAGATCCTATTTATAGGCACTTCTCCAATAGCTGTATTCCTCCTCTAATAGTTATATTTTTCCTTGAATCTTTGAGGGACCTATACACATGTCACTCAAACAACGGTTTGTTAGAAATATATTGTATGACATTGTTTCATAACAAATATAAGGAAAATAAAATTTATTAACCAAATATATTGTTTCGAGTATAAGAAAAAATCGAATTCATAATCTAACCAAATAATTATTTGAATTCTATAAGACAAGGATATTCTGATTCTTGTTTTAAAAAGAATTCTGAATTTTAATTCAATAGATTTTGAAGTCTGAATTCTAATGATTTTAGAATCTGAATTCAGAGGATTTCAGAGTCTGAATTCTAAGGAATTCAGAGTCTAAATTATATAGAATTCAGAGTATAAATTATGAAGAAATCATATTCTAAATTCTGAGGAAATCAGAGTTGGAATTCTAGGGAATTTGGAGTCTGAATTTCAGAGAATTTCGAATCTGAATTTCAGAGAATTTGGAATCTGAATTTCAAAGAATTAAGAATATGAATTTTAGAGAATTTGGAATCTAAATTTCAGAGAATTCAGAGTCTGAATTTCATAGAATTCATAACCTTAAAACATAATACTCTATATCCAAGGATTTATAGGATTCTGAGATTTTAGATGTGAAACTCATTTTTAGAATTAGGAATAAAATGAGTTATATTTAGTGAGATTATGAAATGAACAAAGAAAACAAAGATTAGGATAAAAATTTCCTTAGAGAAGGGAAAATTTCCTTATGAAAATAATCATTAGGGAAATTTTATTTCCTTAAGATAAAGTTTTTTTGATTTTCAAAACATAGAGGAATGAAAAAGTCATAAGGAAACCTTATTGACTCAATAATATCCCCCTTTTTAGAAAGAACAAACATCCTTACGAAAAATAATATAAGGACGTAGAATTTTACTTAAAAGAAAAACTTATCTCCCTTTACTTATGAATCATGGTGAATACGACTAATCCCCCCTTAGGTTTTGAAATCCCTAACGATCGTATTCTTGACATCCATAAAGATATTTTTTTTTTCATTCATAATGAAATATTATTTGATAAAACTCCCCCTTAGATAGAATCTCCCTTTCTTATGGAATTCTCTTCTTTACTTAGTATTATTTTTATCATTCCTTTCTCCCTCTTTGTGATTTTCAATAAGGAATTGAGATAATGGAAAAAAATATGGTACCTGAAATATTAGTACTATAAAACAAAACACATGAAGAACAACCAAAATTTTCCTTATGATTGGAAAAATTTGTACAAGAAAGGTAATACAACAAAAGATCGAAGTTAAAAAAATCCTTCTTTTTTCCTTTGGTATAAGATTTTTTACAATGGTCTTCAAATTTTTGAGCTTCTTATGATCCTCTTCAAAATGTTTGAGCATTTCATCCTAATCTTCATTTTTGTTGTCCAAATATTTGATCTTTTCTTCCGGAGCCTTAATAATTTCTTCATGATTATTTAAAATATCTTCTTGCTTACTGAAATTTTCTTCGAACTTGATTTTGAGATCTCTTTTCATTTTTAGATTCATGGCAACTGAATTAATTTTCCCATTCAAATCATTGTCTTCCTACTTTCGAGATATTTTTTCAAGATTGAGATTCTCATTGAAGCAAGTAGTAAGATTATTGATCTTGATATCTTTGGTATAAAAATAATCTTTCAAATTATCTTGAAAGTCATCAAAGATTCTCAGCTCCTCAATTTTATTCCTAGACCAGTTAGTGATTTCCTCACACGACATCCCATGAGAATCATATCCAATGTAGAAGGATTTAAAATTGGCCTCAAGCTTGACAAATTTTTCTATAAACATGGAAACAAAATCCTTTTTCTGATTAAATAAATGCTGAATCATTTGACATCTCAAATCAATACTTGGAAGAAGAGGAATTGTATCAACCAATTTCTTCAGAGATTGGACCAAAAATCATGACCCATAGAAGATGATTCTGAATCATATTCTCTTATTGGTGAGGATTATTTCTCAATATCATAATTATTTCTTTTAGAAGATCTACCAACATCTTTCTTATCCACTACTACCTTCTTAGGTGTATTAACTAACAACTGTTTTCATTTATCAGCTCTCAGTATGATCTCAACATCCTTTGGTGATTTATGTTCACTATTTGATAGTTAGACTATCTTATCTTCCTCATCCTTTTCATTTTCAGCATCTTCCACAAGATCATCTAGTTGAACCAATTAATGTTTGCTGCTCTTCTCTTTTGTTGGTTTGTCTACTTCTTCCTGACCCTCTTATTCTTTTCTTAGGGAAGAATGTTTGGAAGATTTGTCCTGGGACGTTCGGATTGAAAATTTATCAGAAGGACTCTCCTTTTAATGATATTATTCAACTTTACTTATCATATCAATAGTATCATCACTTCCTTCCTCTTCCTCTATTTCCACTTATTCTTCCTACATAGTCTCTTCCTCTTCATCAGGTTTTGGAATGACCATTTTCTTTCCCAGAGTCACTGGAAGTGATTCTTGTAGAAAGGATTCTGGTACCTAGACTTGATCAGAAGCTTTATCAGTATCTTTAAGAAGAGCTTGAACTATTTTAGCCTCGATAATATTCTTCTTTTTATTCTTTTTATTTTATTTCTTCTCATATTACTTAGCAGCCTTAATCTTCAAGGATTTTGCCTCAACAGGGTCCAAGCTAAATCTAGGCTCTCCTTCATTCTTATTCTTTTGATCTTCTCTCCACTTCACAAAAACTTCATCCAAATAAGTCTTTTTCTTCTTAGATTTTTGTGGTGCTGATTGGGTTTCCTAAACTAAAAAAAAATTACTTTGGCTTCCGGTTCTTTCTGCTTTCTCTTCCTCTGACCTTTCTTGGAAGTCTCAGCTACTTCTAGCTTCTTGGATAAGGCTTCAATTTCACTTTCAGACAAGTCATAAAATTATATGGACTTGCTATTAAATCTAAACATCATCCTTCTGAGTGTATCCTCACTCAGAAACATAACCTTGAAATTCCTTGGCTTAGAACTGCATGGGATTTTGAACGATTCTAGAAAAAGGAATATAATCTTGGAAAGAATTGCAGAATACATTTGGATTTTCAAATTGAGGGTCCCATTCTTGATATTCATAATTGTAAGAAAGACATAATTCACCAAATTAATCTTCTCGAGGTTCACCAGAAAATCGAGAATATATATATCGCTTTTATTCAAGGTATCTTTATCACCTTTTCTTAGAATGAGAAGTCCCTGAACCCCTAACTTAAGAATCCTGAAATTTGTAGAGATATGAATAATATTTAGTATCTTTACTCCTAATAAACCAAGGCACTCTATGGACTTCTCCTTATCAAAACTTCCTGATATATCTGGTATCTTGTGGATGTAGAAATTAGCTTCCCCCTCATAATGAATTCCAATTATGTTCACTTCCATACT
This sequence comes from Viscum album, assembly GCA_963277665.1. NCBI lineage: Eukaryota > Viridiplantae > Streptophyta > Magnoliopsida > Santalales > Viscaceae > Viscum > Viscum album. The sequence goes on from OY728138.1 coordinate 2,139,322,650, forward strand.
ATAGGAAATGGAATAGGTTTTTCCATATCTCTTAAAAGAAAACTTATCTCTTCCTCCTTCCTTAAAGAAACTTACAGTCTTATAACATTCTACTAGAAGATCTGGATAAACCGGATCCTATGCCTTTGGTTTGGATACACACATACTCTCCCAACAATTCAACTTGATATTATTTAAAATAAGAGAATAATACTTAGAGAAAACATCGAATATACTAGCATCTCTCTATAGATTTGTAATTCATAAATTTCTTTAACTAATGAAATTTTTTTCTAAGGGGATGCTTTTAAAGACATTAGGATTTGAGAAAACTATAAAATTCAGAACGAACCCTAAGTAGAGTGGTAGTTCTTCCATACACAAGATCTTGGAAACTGATATGGGACAACCATTAGAGGGGGCCTTTATATAAGTATTGAGGTAATGGTTCATATTCTCTGATTGATCCAATGGTCGAAACAAAATAAATTTGATCTGATATTCAAGATGAAATACAAAGAAAGATTTTGGTAGGTTCTGATCTTTTTAGGTTTTCAATATAAAAAATTCAAATTTAATAAAGTGATTCTGAAAAAAAAGTAAAGAAAGATAAAAATACTAATAAGTAAAATATTGATTATGAAAACTTAAGTAAGGAAATGTGCCTTCTAGATTGCTAGGAAAATTATCAGTAATGAGGAAAATTCTTATTTAATAACTTTAGATTCAGGGAACTTTTGTTAAAGAAGGAAAATTTTGGATTCCATAATTCTGGGTTCCGAAAAAAAAATTTAGAAAAAAAATTGAATACGAAAAATTTTGAATACGAAAAATTTTGATAATGAAAAATTTTGATTACAAAATGTTTTGATTAATAAAAATATTGAATATGAAAAATTAAATTAACAAGAAAATGATCTCCCCATATGAAAATTATTTGATTAATATAAAGAGATAGGTTTAAATAAAATGTTAATATGGAAGATTACCTTACAGTGATCATTCCTCACTTTTGTTTAATGTATTAAAATCTATTGGAAGGTAAAGATTTTGTAAAAATATCAGAAAGTTGATCTTGCGTTGCAATAAACTAAAGAATTATATCTTATTTTAGTTTGTGATACCTAAGAAAGTGATTCCAAATATCGATGTATTTTTTACGAGAGTGATGTGAAGGGTTTTTTTCTTAGGGAAATAACACTAGTATTATCACACAATATCTGTGTTTCGGTAAAACTCATACCATAGTATATGAGTGTGTATTGCATTCACAACACTTGAGCATAAAAAATTCTAGCTTCTACATATTCAACTTCAGTAGTGGAAAGTGCTACTGAGTGTTTCTTTTTGAATGACCAATAAAATAATTAATCTCCTAAGAAACGAAAATTTCCAGATATACTTTTTTTATCCATTTTACATCCACCAAAATTAGTATCTGAAAAACTTAAAAAAATCATTTATAGAAGTATAAAAGAGTCCTATATCCTTGGTTCCCTTTAAATAGAGAAATATTATTTTCACTGATTTTAAATGATATTCCTTAGGATGGGATTGATATCTTACACATAATAATATTGAAAACATTATGTCTGGATGACTAGCTATAAAGTATAGTGAACCTTCAATCATACCTCTAAATGATGTTTGATCTATTAGTTTCCCAGATTCATCAAGACAAGAGAATTTGAGGTACTAATTGGAGTAATTATACTTTTAGTGTTGTCATATCCATACTTTTTAAGAATATCTTTAATACACTTACGTTGAGATATGTAAGTTCCTTCTGGTTTTTGAGAAATTTCAAAACCTAGGAAAAATGTTAACTCACCCATCATACTCATTTCAAACTCATATTTCATTAGATTCACAAACGAATTAGTTAAATATTTATAATTCTAACAAAATATAATGTCATAAACATAAAATTGAATAATAAAAACATTTTTCTTATCTTTCTTTATAAAAAGAGTTGGATCAGCATTTCCCTGAACACATTTTTTTTGTAGTGAAAATACTATAATTCTATCATATCAGGCTCTAGGGGATTGTTTAAGTCCATATAAAGCTTTGTTAAGTTTGAAAACATGCTCAAGATGTTTTGTGTCTTCAAAAACAGAAGGTTGTTAAAAAATGAAAGGATCTATTTCATAAAATTTAACATGTACTGTTTCTTCAACAGTACAAGTATTTTTATTAAAAACTCTATAAACCTTAGATGTTTTGGAGTAGCCTAGGAAAATTCCTTCATTATATGTGGGTGAAAATTTATATAAAGTATATTTAGTATTCAGAATGAATAATTTGCAACAAAATACCTTGAAGTAGAAAATTCAAGGTTTTCTACCATTCCATAATTCGTAAGGAGTTTTATTAATAAAAAGGTCTAATCAAAACTTGATTTATAGTATAGAAATCAGTATTTACAGTTTCAGACCAAAAGTGTTTAGCTATAGAATATTCACTCAACATGGTTCTAGTTATATCTTGAAGAATATGATTTATTCTTTCAACAACACTATTTTTTTGAGGAGTTCATGGAACTGATAAGTTATGTGTAATGCCTTTTTTAGTACGAAAATTTTCAAAATCAAAATATTGGAATTCTCCTCCACGATCACTATGAATAGTTATCAAAGGAATTTTTTTCTCCTTTTTAACTTGTGATCTAAAAATTTTGAAATAAGAAAAAGCTTCAGACTTATTTTATAGAAAATAGACCCTCATAAATCTAGTATAATCATCAACTAAGACAAATACATAATATTTTCCTCCAATACTACCAGTTTGTGTTGGACCAAAAAGATAAATATTCACTAACTATAATGCATCAGATTTTTAACTTCACTAATTGATTTAAAACTTGATTTATGTTTCTTACCATATTGACAAGGATCACAAAATTTTGAAGAATCAAATCTAAGCTCCATTATATCCTTAACAAAAATTTTCTTCGAGAGTTTGAATAGGTTCCTAAGTTTACTGTGTCATAACCTTCTATGCCATAACCAAGATTGATCTTCAATTTCACTAAGTCCAGATAGATCTTAGCTCCTAAGGTCTTCCAAGTTTAGTGTGTATACATTCTCTACCCTATAGGAATAAAGTATAAACTCTTCTTTAGAATTGTTTACTAATCATTTATCATTCCTAAAATTCATAAGGTGACCTTCATCACATAATTGGATTATGATAATGAGGTTGTGCTTAAGACCCTTAAAAAATATAACATTTTAAATTAATGTTTTTCCAAGAGGAACATTGTTACTTATACCAACAATTTCTCCCTGAGCATTATCTCCAAAAGTTACTTTTCCTCCTTTCATTTTGACATTATTTTCATATAATTTTTTGTTACCAGTCATATACCGGGAACATCCACTATACATGTACCATGTATTGATATTGATACTATATTTATTTTCCGGAAAATAAAATAGTTAAGAGTTTTGGAATCCAAACTTTCTTGGTTCCTAAAATTTTAGAAAGAAAAATTTTAGGAATCCATATTTTCTTAGAAATATAAGCTTTATGAAAATCTAAAGATTGGGTTTTATTTAAAGAACAATTTTTTTCCCAATTTCCACCACACTGACATTTATTACAAAATGTAGCACTTTGGGGAACAAAATAGTTATTACTAAAAACTATTTTATAATAGATATAACCAAAACCAGAATGATTCTTTAAAGGATGAATTTGAGAATACATCTTGTCAAAAATTTCCTTACCATATATAAGGTTTGACAGGAATTCCCTTAGGGAAAATATTTCTGACTTTAGTTTAATATCCAAGTTTTTATCCTAAAAAACATTAGTTTTATCACTAAAGTTAGCCTATAAAATATTTTTCTTAGAAAGTAAATTTTCAATATCTTTAGAATGCTTATCTATCTTAGAGTTTAATTCCTCAATATTTTTGGAAATAATTTTAAAATAAAATGTTTTCTTATCAAGATCTGTAGAAAGATCTGATACTTCTTTGGTTAAAATTGATAATCTAGAATTTGTCTTATCAAGCTTTTTCTTGAGTTTAGAATTTTTATTCTCAATAATTTTAGAAAACCTAGACACTAATTCATAAGAAGGTAATGTATTATCTTCTTATGAGGAAGAATAATCATCTGAAGATTCATAATATTTATCATTATTATAGTTTTAATTCAAAGATACATTGGTTATATATTTGACATTGTGTACCTTGGATATCAAACAATGATTTTCTATGGGTAGTTTGGCTAATAGACCAAGATTCTTCTAAAAAGAAGATTCATACTCTTAAGATTCATCTGTAGAGTCACCACCACTAGCACTCCAAGTATCATTATCCTTCAAAACTTTATTAACCTTAGTCTTGTAATAATTCTTTCTATTTCTCTCATAATTCTTTTCCTTCCTATATTTTCTTTTAAGCATTAGATAATCTGGCCTTATATTCCCCACTCTTTTTCATTCATAGAAAGTGATTTCTGAGTATTTATTATATTTTATTTGTTTCTTCTTATATATATATTTAAAGTATTTATTTCAAACTATCTTGTTCATCCTTCGAGAAATATTAGCTAGCTTATTCTCAGAATGTTCACTTTCACTAGATTCAGATAAAACAATGACTTTCTTAGACTTAGATATTAAAACCCTTTTCGGAGTCTTGACTTTAGTAGTAGTAAAGGCTACACTTCCATTGTAATTCTTCTTCTTATTAATATCATCATATATTTTCATTATTATCTCATGTTGAATAAGAGTTCCAAAAATCTCATCAAGAGTAATTTGAGACACTTTACTATTATCATCAATTACTATTCTTTTGGACCCCCACTCATTAGTCATAATATTAATAATCTTTTCTAAAATAGATTCATCATATAAACCTTTATCTCCCATAGATTTTAAACGATTTACAACAGTCATAAATATTTTTTTCACTTTGAATACTGGTTCTTCATAAGGAAATAAGAATCCATTATATTCTGCTCTTAACATAGCTCTTCTAGTTTCTATCACTTTGGAAGTACCAAAATGAGTAACCTCAAGTTTCCTCCTAATGAATTTAGCAACTTCACAAGAAGAAATTTGACTATAAATATTCCTGGTCATAGAACACAATAAATTATTATGCACCATGTAATTTAGTTGATATTCTTACTTTTCATGGTTGGTGAAGTTTTTGAATTCCTTGTCAAGATTTTTTTAATCTCCAATAAGCATGACTAAGTTGTCTACTCCAGTGTTAATAACAAATGACTTCATTCGATCTCTCCAGTACTCATAATAATTACCATAAAAAATAGGCGGTCTAGTAGAATTTAGATTGTCAATCAAACCGATATTTATTCCTACCATTCTATAAGAAAAATATTTTTTCACAAAAACTTGTTAATAAAAAAGGTTTTTAAACAAAGATAAAAATCTCAAAAAAAACTTAAGCAAGAAAAGTTAAGAAATAAAATTAAGAACAAGGAAAATGTGATCAAGAAAACTAATATGTGAATATAAGTAATTCAAATACCTACTCTGATACCAGTTGTAGGATTGAAATATGAATTTATATGATCAATTACAAGAGTAGGTGAGGGTGAGTTTTAAGTTGAAAAACATTCATTTTTAACCTTAAGGAAAACTATGTTTAACAAATTTAAACAAAATAAATTCAGAAGACCTATTTTAGTTATATTAAACAAACTTGATGGGTTCCAGAAATATGGTTCCATAAATGAAACTTAAGGAAAGATTACAAGGAAAATATTATACTTTAAACCATATAGAATCTTACTTATCAGAGTATACAAAAGTTCAAGAAAGTATGAAAAATTTATACATTCTTTATTTATCAAAAGTTAGTAGAAATAAACTTGAAACCAAACAAGTAACAAGTATGAATTCTTTTAACCCAAAGAGTAGGGTATCCAAAAACTTTGGATAATGGTCCCTTGATTTATACTTTCAAGAAAGTCTTTGTTACCCACACTAGGGTAATACCTAGATAGGAATATCAGAATCTATCTTTCTATCCCTGCAAGCCCTCAATATTTAAGGTATTAGACACCTCTGTCTTCCTATCCCCAGAAGTCCTTGAACTTTAAGGTAGCTGACACCTCTATCTTTTTATCCCTAGAGGCCCTCGATTTTACTCAGCAACAATCAGAGTCACACAAAGAAATCTGAACAAGATGTTCAGTATGAACAATGCATGAGAGTCTCTATCTCTAGAAATCACTTCATAGCATGAAATCTCTAGAGTGATCAATAGATTTTGAGCTCATTCAAATGAGATCCTATTTATAGGCCCTTGTCCAACAGTTGGCTCCCTCCTCCAATGATCATATTTTTCCTTAAATCTCAGAGGGACCTACAAATGTGTCACTCAAACAACAGTTAGTTACAAATAGATAGTATGACATCATTTAATAACATGTATAAGGAAAATAAAATTTCTTAACCAAATCTATTTTTCGGAGTCTAAGGAAAAATGGAATTCATAATATAACAAAATAATAATTCGGAGTCTATAAGACAAGGATATTTGGATTCTTGTTTTATAAATAATTCATAATCTGAATTCAATAGATTTTAGTTTCTAAATTCTAATGAATTCAGAATCGGAATTATGAAGATTTCGAAGTCTGAATTTTGATGAATTTAGAGAATGGATTCTGAGGAATTTGGAGTTTGAATTCTAAGGAATTTGGAGGAATTCAGAGTCTTAATTATGAGGAATTCAGAGTTTTAATAATGAGGAATTCAGAGTCTGAATTATTAGAATTCAGAGTCTGAATTTTAGAGAATTTGGAATCTGAATTTCAGAGAATTTGATGTTTGAATTTCAGAGAATTCGGAATCCAAATTTCAGAGAATTTAGAGTCTGAATTTCATAAAATTCAGAACCTAAAAACAGAATAGTCTATATAAAAGGATTTATAGGATTCTGAGATTTTATATGTGAAACTAATTTTTAGACTTAGGAATAAAATGAGTTAGATTTAGCGAGATTATGAAATGAACAAAGAAAACAAAGATAAGGATAAAAATTTCCTTAGAGAAGGGAAATTTTCCTTATGAAAATAACCCTTAGGGAAAAAATATTTGCCTTAAGATAAAGTGTTTGTGATTTTCAAGACATAGAATAATGGAAAATTCATAAGGAAACCTTATTGACTCAACAGTTAAGTAGCAATACTCAATGATAGATTCAGATTAAGGATTTCTATGATGACTCAATCATGGGTTCCTTAAAGTGTTGGTGTTGGTCCTTCCAGCCCAAAGAGATGATGGTCTATTTTCCTCAATAATATGGTGAAAAATTGTTTATAGAACACATTTTTATTATAGTGTAGGTGGGTGAAAGAGATTGAAAGAAAAAATACTTCAAAATATAGTCTTATCAATGAATTCTTTGGGGTTTTTGGGTGTCAGTTTTAAAAATATGTTGGTTGTTCTAGATTTTGGTTTTCATTACACCGAAGAAAAAAAGGTGATTTTTGAGGTTGGTTTAGCTCAAAGATGATGTTTTTTTGTATTTTTTTAGTTCTAATCATGATGGTTGGAATTTTTCTTGGAGGTTCTCTACATTGGTGTTTCTCTTATTTGATGATTTATTCTTATTCAATGGTGGATTTGGTGGTTTTTATTTTCATTGAATTATTTTGTATTTATTTTGGTGGATAGTTGAAGTTTGAGTGGAATTTATAGAGGTGGTTCTTTCATAGATGTAGATGAGTTATAGAGATTTGATTTTTGGTTTCGAATAAGGATGAAGCAAGTATGGATATACAATGGGGTGTTATCACTAGCAGTTTCAATGAAAATAGTTCTTCTATCTGTGTGGCTGGGTTTGGGGGTCCAACACATTTTATTTTTGAAATCTAAAATTCTTTATATTTTTAAAATTTGGAATGTCTTAGGTGTCTTTAATGTTTCCACTGAACCAAAATTTTGTTTTTTAAAAAGTTAGAAATGTAGATTTGGAATGAAGAAGTGGTATGTGCATAAAATATAATGGAGGGAGAAAAAAACTAATATACTCAAAGATAAATAGTACATGGTCATCACATAAAATCAAGCCATAATAAATCCAAATAAGATATGAAACATAAGAGTTCTTTGACTATTGAGAACTAAGTTTTTAGGAATCAATCACAGATCACTTGGATGGCCTATATGAACCTAAATAAATAACATAACATGATCCTATCAATGTCATCATAAATCGACCCTAACAAGCTCATGCCTAAGGCTAGGGAAACACATGTCCTAAAACCCACACACCCAAGGTCTCCCATGTGTGACTATAACCACATCCATCACATCAACTAAGGCCATGATTAGGAAATACTTTTTTCATCAAAATCCCCTTTCAATGTTTCATTTAAATTTCATTTAATGATAGGAGTTTTCATGAAATCATTTTATCAAAGTCTTTATAAGAACAATCCTGGTTTTAAAAGGGAAAGCTTAAGAAATCACCATTTCATCATGAATTTCTAAGAACATCAATAATAAATGTATAATAAACCTAAACAACCAATCCAAAAAGAATAATTCAACAAAACCCAAAGGGAAAAATCAAGAACCAAGGTAATCTAAAAGAAATATTTGGGTATATAGATACACCTACCTCAGAAGTGATGAAACATCATCACCTTTACAAAATATTATTTGAAGGGAAGGAAAGGGATCCAAATCGACTAAAAAATCCAATAAATTCATAAAAACCTCACCCTAAACCTTAGTTTTAACCCTCTCCTAGACATTATGGTTAGAAAACAAGGAAAGAATAATAACATGGAATATGAGTAAGTAAGGAGGATAAATCAAGGAAAAGAGACTATCCTTGAAGGAATCTGATCAATTTGAAAGGGGAAGAACATTAAAAAAGAAAAGAGAAAACTTCCACGAATAGGGAGAGAATAGTTCAAGGATGGGTAGAAATAGGTTACTAAGAGTTAAAAACTGAAGAGGTAATTTTAATATAATCTTAATTTCTAACCAAACATGGGAGGCTTTACAGTTTTCCAAACCACATGCCAACAATGTAGGTCACTACTCCTTTAGAAAACAAGCCAGATAGTCTCCTGGGAGATCCTGTGTTGTTTTGAAAAACCAAGAATTGACTATGAAAAATGGAATTATCTTCTTACATCCCCTTCCACATGGTTAGGTTAATGGTTTCTCCTAATTGTGCACTAACTGTTTTCACATCATTTTTTTACCAAGAAATATTTTTTTTCAATCCTAACATCCCAAAACTCCAAAAACAATTAAAATTAAATAGAAATATAGATTAAATACATATTATTGACCTGAATTTTTGTCACACTATGGGATCATACACCTGATGAGTAGGATGAGACTGAGGTAGTGCACATTGGTTATGCACAACATAGTTGGAATTATAAATCTGTAAAAACCCATGTACAAGACAGGAACTGATGGATCCAGGGAGGCATTTTTGGGAATAGTTTCCTAAATCATCGAAGATAATTATAAATTTACCTCTATAGAAATATGTGGATTTATAGTTTGATTGGACATCCTAGGTCATCTGACTTGAATGTGGACCATGAAATTTATTTTCAGGGAGCTGTAGTGTTAGGAATTTCTAGTGATGGGAATGGATCAAGAGGAGTATCACTTTTATAATGACGAAACCTATTGAGTTTTCACTTGGGGAGTGGTATAAGGGTATCCATATAGCAGGGAGTTAACCATTGGTGGGTTGAGGGTGTAACCCTCAATTTGAAAGGAATTTTTGAAGGCATTGAGGGTGACGTTTTTGTGATCCAAGGATGTGTAGAGAGTGGTGTTTTTCATGAGTACTTGGTTATGATAGAAATGAGTGTGACCCGTTATTACATGTAATGATGGATTAATAAATGGTTATGGAGGTGTGACCCTATATTGGTAGGGTTGTGGGTGTGATGAGATTAGTGGTTGGAAAGTGAAGATAGATTTTGAATGTTGGTGATCTTGTAGATCAGATTTATCTAGTCCCATTTTAAATACTAGATTTGTGGTTTGGATATAATATTATAAAGAGTATATACATTGTCATTAGTATTGATATTAATTTGATATAATTTTAATGTTAGTCAGGTCATATGTGTGTTATTTCTTATAGTGAGATCATGACAGATGGTTTGATTAGTTGGTTAACAAACCATATAATTACATAAAAATTTAGGTTTATACATTAGTGTGGGTGTTAAGATGATCTCATGATGATTAAATAGATTTAGGAATCATTATAATGTGATAAGATAATGCATCAGTGGGTATAGCCAAGTGGTTTTTATAATGGTTAGATAGAAAAGTTTAGACTGGTGTTTTTAAATGAGGTTAGGTATGGTGATATGGGAACCATACCAAGCATGTTTTTTCACCACTATAAATGTTTTTCCGGTAAACAATTCTGATGGTGGGGAGTACCAGGGCTTTAATTCTACCATATGAGATGAGTCTAATTTTGGGGAGAACCATAATCCTAGAGATGAATTTATTGAAGACGCCATGGTGTGCCAAGATTTATAGACATGGGTAAGAACCATCTTGATGTTTTAGTGATAATTAGTAATAATGGATCATGTTTGATTACGGGTGCACCTTATGTTTGGAGTTGCGTAACAGAAAATCATTCAGTGTTCTGGAGTAGAACACAATGAGTTGATCCATAATTGATAGCTGGGATAGCTTGATATTTTTGGTTTAAGACCACTGATAATTATTAGGTATGAGAAGTACTAAGGTGGGGAGGTTTTAAAACCCTACTCCTTTGTGTATTTGGAATTTATTAGCGTGTTTGAATTTTTGGAATTTTCGAGTAGGGATCATTTTGAGAATTGATATTTTAATTTAAATTATGGGAGTTAGAGAATCATGATTTGATTTTTTAGAGATAAATTAATTCCTAGGAGGTACCTAAGGTGTTCAATAAAGTCTTCGGATCTTCATATTAAATTTTATAAGTTTTGGAGGATTGTTACCCTAGTGCATATTTTGGTGCATATGTCTTTGGGGAAACCATAAAGAACCCTAAACATGAGGTTTTTTAGGTCAATATATATAGTTTACAGTTTCAATTCATGGTTAACACATGGTTAACGGTAAGGTGTGTTGATTTTATATTAAATCCTGAGTATTTTTCTTATTTTTGGGTTCAACGCATAGTTGGTGAATAGTTTAAGAGTAATCGTAAAAAAAATGTAATTCAGTTTTAGAAGTGTTTCACATGGTTTGTGGATGTTTTGGTAAACAGTGTGGATAAACCAAAGATAATGTGTGGTCTTGGATAGTGGAGGACACATGGTCAGTGCACAGTTTAGAAAATCGTGTGGCCAAAGTTTCAAACTTTCCTGATTTTATTAAAGAGCAGGGATACATTGCCCCCTCCATTATTAAGTGTTCTCTATCCTCTGTTCTCCCACACACATAGCTGAGACTAGGAAGTATCCTCCAACATTGATTCCTTTAATCCCCTTATACTGGGGGGTGATAGTGTTCTTCAACAGTTAAGGTGAACAATTCTCTCTTTCTTACTCCCTCCTTCATTTCCCTTATTTCTCTTTTGATTCAGACAATTTGTGTTAAGATTTTATTGAGTATTTCACTATATCATGATGGAATCATATCATTATGATAGTTATTTGGTGTTTCTTAGTGATAGGTAATATCAAGAAGGTATCTTCATGCGGCCACATGTCATTTTCATTATGGTGTGGTGTTGGTTGGATTTTTATAGGGGTTTAGCCTAAATTAAATCAAAATGTTGACTGAGTTGATTCTATGTGTTAGGGATTTTGAGAGAGGATGTTCTAAGAGAATTTCATGGTATGTTGTAATTTTATTGTTTGCGGTTTCATTTTGGCAAGAGTTTTGGGTGAGTTCTTATGCAATTATTCATAATTAAATAAAGTTTTAAGTTAGTTATAAACTATTAAGATGAGTTTAATGATTAATTATAAATAATTTATAAATAATTATGGCATATAATGCCTTGATATAGGTTCTTGGGATGCTGATTCAAGACTTTTATGATATTAGGAGAGATTTTTCTAGATGTTATTTAAAAGTAAACAACTTTTAATTTAGTTTGAAGGTCCCTTGTACATTACCCTAAGGTAATTAAATCTGTTCATATATATGAAATGTGATATGTGTGGTCTCACCACTAAAAAATAGACAATTTGTGATTAAATAATTTTTTTAATTAATTTGAAATTCCCATTAATAGAATGAATAAGGTGCCAAGTAAATTATAGAACTTTTAAACTAGCTTGATTCCCCAGCCACTGATGGCCAAGGCCTTGATTATGGTTACATTCCTTGAGATACACAAACCCTTAGGAGAAGTAATTAAATAAATTAAGTGAACATAATGACCCTAATGATAGGTTATCTTAATGACCTCGAAGTAGATGTGAGTGGTGACTTAAGATGAATGGAAAATGGATTGAGCATGTGAGACCTTGTGATACCTTAGATCCTTTTGTCCAGTCAAGATGATTGTGGGGTTAGGTTATTCCCCGATTAAGATTATTGAAACCCAAGAATCACTTATATAAATATTATATCATTTTAGATGAATATTCTTTTAATTTCATAATAATACATGGTCAATGACTATAATGGTTTATTGTATTTGGATACTAGATATATAATCGAATTTTCTCATGAATGATATGCAATATCTCCCATAATGTTCTTCTCACATAGTACCCTTTTTAGACATATCCTACTTAAAACCATTCTTTGCGATCTAAGGAAATTGAAACATAAGAAAGGGTGAGATCTGATACTCAATAAGGGTAAAAATTGGAGATATCAATCAATTATCATAAGTGAACATAATATAAGAATAAGGGTATAAAAACATGATCATATCATATAAAAACATAACCAACAAGTTTTATACCATAAATCATGAGTCATGGTATCAATATTTGTCATAAAAAAGACATGGGTAATAAGAGTGTGTAATCATAAATAATCTATCAAATCCATGATAGAATATCATAAGAATAAGACATAATTTTGTGGCATACATATATGAAAAGAAAACCAATTCCTTATTAAAAGTTCACTTCCAAGACTATAATAGTGTAAAAAGTCCCATAGTGGATTGGATTCACTTCCCATTCCCATAAATATAGTGGATAGAGTCTTATAGTATATTGGGATCACTCTCCATTCCCTTTCATTTTATCTCATGATATATTGATCTTTACTCTACGTATTGGAGGGTAATATAATTTTGAGACCACCGATCACATAATGAAAACCATACAGAAGTGTTCCACATAATCATAAATACATTCATCATTCCATCATACCTTAATTAACCCATGGTAAAGAAACAAATTTCATAAAAAAATTGCTTATAAATTCATCATCATAATCTATCTTGAGAAACAAAATGGATGGTATCATAAGATCATAACCCCAATAAATCATAACAATCCTTAAAAGATTCTTACATAGATAAAAACTACTTCTTATAAAATAATTAGAATTGTGATTTGAAAAATAAGAGAAAAAAACTTTTTCTAGAATAATAAATATATCATAAATTTCATATATATTCATTAAATCCATATATATAACCATCCTTTAGAAGTGGTGATGGAAAATGAATTGCATAGCTTCATGAAGGCGGTAGTCCGCACGTATGTATGAGCGATGCTTTCATTTTACATTACACGAAAATGAGATAGATATTGGTTTTAAAATTAACATAACAACATTTAATTATAGTAAATATACTGATATAGTTATAATAATATAGTTAAGGAAGATTTTGAGGATGTTTAAGAAGAAAGGAGTTTGAAATAGTTCAATAAAGGTAATCACATCTTCTTTGGATATCCTCCTTTGGTTTACACCTTAAACCATATTGGATGGATCTTTTGAGAGAATACAAACCTATAGGTCATGGATAAGTCTGTTGGGAAGGTATTTTTTTTATCTTGGTTGAGATAAGGCGTTCAAGTGGTGTGGAAGAGTGGGAAGAGGTGATTTACTTTTATGAGTTAGGGGAGTGATACCCTTAACATTAAAATAATATAAAGTAATTTTCATGAGAAAGTGGCACCAAATGGAAAAAATTGGATATTGGTAGGTAAGGTCAAAATAAACATCAAAATTTTTATTTAGACTTGTTTTAAATACATTTTTTGTAATATCTCATTACCATATTTTAGGTATGAACCTTGTTTTATTATTGGTTCTCTTTATTTTCAAGATGAGATATAGTTATTTCTATTATTTATTTTATACCATGTAAGAAAACAGTTCTTATTTTGAGGTATGAAACTTTTATTTTTTGGTGAGGTTAAATTCTGGCTTCATTCCTTACACGACCAAACTTGGTGTTTACACGTAGTGTACTTATTTGTACACACCGTGTATGGTTGAACATGGTGTAAAAGGGGAGTTGATAGTGGGGGAAAATTTTAGAACATACATGGTGTGTAGTTTTAAGTAAAAACTGTGTACTTTTATTTATTTTTGGCTAAAACTGGCAGTAGAATCATGTTTTATCAGACAGACAGAGGGCTCTCCCCGTTACGCGAACAACACTAAATGGGATTTCTACTCTCAAATCTCCACCCAAATTCTGATTCAATCATAGTTAGAGTCATTTAAACCCAATCAAAGTGCTCTCAATTCCTCTTGAGTTGTTCTTCATGTTTTTTTTCTCTTGATGAAGTTATCAGACCATGAGAATTTTACCTCGTTTTGTAGATCTACTTTTTTCTAGCTTAAATTAGAGGTTGATGCTAGACAAGGAGAGTCACATGAGGATGAGTCAGGTGGTCTTGTGCCTATCGTTAATTATCGAGATGAATATATTTTCCTAAGTGTCATGCATCCATTTTTTGGGTGTCACTATGATTTATTTTTGACCCGTGTTATTGCCTAATTATGTTCAGGTAATTGAATATGTGTTATTATTCATGTGTAATGTTTATTGCCTTGAATTAGGGCCACCCCATGGGAGTTTTTCCCTTGATTTTTCGTTTATGGCTATTTGGACTAGGTTTCCTATGTGGCAAGCCTTGTTTTTCCCAACTGGGTTTTTAAAGAAATGAATTGAATTATAATGGTATTTCATTTAGGTTAAATTGGGATTGGATGGATTAAGGGATTAGGATTAGTGTTTTCCCCTTTGACCCATGTTATGCCTATATTTTTTTAAGCCTGGGAATCATTAGATTACATATTAGGCTTGTGATATGAATTTCCCATGTGATTATAATTTTTTGATCCTTTTAATTGTTAGATTATTTATTAGTCTTGTCATATGAATTGACCATGTGAGTATAATTTTGAAGCCTTGTGATAGTTTAATTCAATTTTTTCTTATTATGTATGATTCCCACATGAGTTTCTATTATGTTAACCATGTAATAGTGTAATTTACATGTGTTTTTTCTGAAATGATTATACATTGGGCTTAGACCTGAAATATGCTGAAATTCTTATACACCAGGATTGTCCCTAAAACATGCTGAAATAATTATATACTGGTCTTGGCCCTGACCCATGCTGAAATTCTTATATACCATGTTTTACCATAAAACATACTTAAATGATGATATAACGGGCTCGACCCTGCTTGACTGTTACACCTACAGGTGAGGATTTATTATGCATGCAGGTGATGATTTGTTATAAATGTGGGCAAGGATTCGTTATGCCCGAAGGTGAGGATTGGTTATGCCTACGAGTGGGTTTTTTCTAATATTGTGATAGAGGTATTAAATTGAATATTAAAATAGAATAACTCATGATTTTTCTTCCAAGACAAATCATAATCTTGGATTCTGTATTCACTTAACTTGTTTAGATAGCCTGCTAATGTATCTATTGTGCTTAATTTATACAGTGGATTGATGAACTTATGCCAGATCCCAAAATTTATATAATTCAATGTAATTGAATTAATTAAATAATACAAGATGAATATAAATGAATGATTTTTATTATAGGGATGTTTACCTTTGAATACTTCTTATCTTACCACTTCCTTTATTGAACATTGCTATTACATATGTTCACTGACAGATTGAAACCAACATTAGGTGGTTTCCTATTGGGATTTATTTATCACACACTATTTGGGTCATGCTTTTGGGCCCAAATAGATTACATTATTTCATGAGTCGATAAGAGAAAGTGACCTTTTGTAGGTACTTGATTTTATTTTTAGGAGTAGGAGAGCATGGGGCCAAGATGAGGCTTGCGATGCTTCTAATTTTTCTTTTATATTTTTGTACCTTAGTATTGTATCTTGTGTCTGACTATAGTGTATCATATTTTGGATACTTTCCTAGAACACGTGACATGATGCATCATATTTTTTATGGAATGATGCATGGTTATTTATATTATCAGTCTTCCGATGTTTATTTCAGTTGTATGTTTTTTTTACTATTTTTCTATTGTATTATTATTAATTCCTCTATGTTACACTCTATCAATGAGGGAATATTTTTTCCTCTATCACACCCTAGGATATCACTACTAGTCTATAGCCTCTAGAATTTTAGGAAATTCACTTGAGGCCATGTGTCCAACTGGGTACAGGGCACCAGTTGAGTGGCATCCGGATTCGGGACGTTACATACCAATTGTTTCCATATTTTTCCCATTGTTTTAGTTTTTTAAGGGGAGTGGGATAATTTTTGATTATATTTTTATAGTTTGGGAGGTGGCCTATGATTTTTGATCAAGAGTGGGAATGATCTTGTATCCAAAAAAGCTACAAGAGGCCTAATGACTAGCCTATGGGACATTGGTAAAAGGGGAATTCATACAGGAGATACACTGGCTAGTTAATGGAATCCCTCTAACCTGTTAATGGGGTTCCAATAATGACTGAAATTTTTCTTGGCACCATTGGCTAACTAGTGATGTTGATAAGGCTAATAATTATTAGGGTAATATTGTTTTTTCATTTTTTTAATCTCAATTTTAAAACTAAAACTCCTCCCTTGAATTTAATTTCACCCTAAACCCTTTATAGACTCTCTAGGGATGAATTTGTATCTCCCAGACTTAATTATTCATGTATTGAAGTGTCGATTAATGTGTTAGATCTCTTCTAGTAATTATAATCTCAATTTGATCATGGATTATACTTTACTCCATTCCATCCCTCTATTAGAGTGGTGATTCTTTATGTCATTGATGAATCTTGATCTTTAATTTATGAATTCTAATTTGAAGATCGTACTTTGATAATTTTATCCCTATAATCTTCATTGTTATATCTAATGTGGGTGTTTGTTGACCTTGATATAAGTAGGTGGAATAATATTACAATATTTATCTATTGAAAACCTTAATGACTATTTAATTTAATTTTTTTACAATTTATTTTCTAATTCATGAATTGGGTCTCAAGATTGATTATTTTATATGACTTGGTGTGCATGATGAAGTCCCTTGACAATGGATTTTGAAAATTAAGTGTTGATTTCTAGAAAATGATATTGATTTGAAATGAATGATTTTAAGCATTATTTTAATGAAATTAAAAGGCATGAAACATTTTATGATTTTAAATTGGATGATTTCACATGAAAGGAATGTTTTTTTATAAAAAACATTAATGATGTTTTTTGAAATTCAATGGAATGTTTTAAAACTTGAACATGGAAATGATTTGAAATGATTAATTGTATGATTAAATGGTTGATATCATCATTTATAATTGATTGATTACATTAATAACATGAGATATTGGGTATTTAGGTAGAAATAACATATTTTAGGAATATATTAGATCTACTAGGTAATAGAATGATGATGGAAATTTTAACTAAACTACAATGAGGATATGGATTTTATTCTTTGTGGTGTTATATTCACCATAGGCTTATGGATCTAGGGAAGTGTGTACACACCTAGAGTTTTATTTCACTGAGATGTGTGATAATCTATATACTAACTTAGCCCAAGAGTCTTAACCATGCTTCTATGATTGTAAATTATCTATACATGCTAGTAATTTATTGAAATGTTTATCCATGACTGTTTTGATAAAGATTATTACGTATTCCTGATTTGATGGAAATACACATTGAAATCTATTTTATATTTTCCATTGAAATATTTTGTAAATCATTTTTTGATACAAGCTCTGAAAATATCTATATGATATGTTTTATTCAAAAGTGAGAACATTTGGTTTATTTATTATAGTTTTTATATGAAATTATTAGTGAGATCCTAATAAACTTTATTTATCTCACCCCACCATTGAATTTAGGAATTTGTATGTTTTATTATTCCATGTATTTGGAAAGTAAAGGCACTTCTTGGTGGTGGTGGATGTTCTTTATTAGTAGGACTTAGGAGTTGACAGTGATTGATGGATCATGTGATCTACTTATTTCATATAGTTTCTTGGATGATGTATTGATCGTATTATCTCATGACTTTGGTTGAAATACAAATTTTGGAGTTTAATCTATCTACTTAAGGTGATTTATCTCTTTAGGAGTGTTAATAATGCAAAATTTTTATTATTTTATATTCATTGGTTTGTCTTGATTAATTTTTCTTATGGAAAACCATTATATCTTGATTTTTTATATACCCAAGTGGTAGTCTCCAGCTAGTGGGGACCATGAACACCCTTCGAGCCATTTCAGGATTTATTCATGTACCTTTTAGTAGGGTTATATGGGTTTGTTCATGAAAAATTAGTATCAAAGGTATTCATGACTCATTTCAATATCGGTGTGGTGTTTGGGATGTCTTGGTAGACATGAGACATGATTTTTGGGACTTATGAGGCAAGTTTTGAGTGAGTTCCTAGACATATCTTGTCATAACAATCCTTAAGTTACCATGGGTTATTGGGAAAAGTGTCTTTGAGTAAATTCTTATCTAATTCTAGAATTTTTATATATATTCAATCTGAGATTTGTGTTTCCCAACTAAATTATGATTCATATAGTTGATGATCTCATGTATCTTGACTAAAATTTACATTAATATATGCAGATGTTTTGTAGTACCATGCCCCCAATAATATGTTTGAATAAACCTCGGAGGGTTAAGGTGATGAACCACAATAATAAAACCATATAATTGATCAGAACCGTGTATATGTTGTTGTGTGTGTGGTCCAAGCTCTGGGATAGGTAAATAAACCTTTTCTCATTTATGCTGTAGAGGTTGTGCCCTGGAGGGATCATAACTGAGATCATTCCCAGGAGTTCCTTATTTGGAAACCACCATATTTATGGGGTACTAATGATATGCTGGAGGCAAAGTATTTGTTCAAAAGGTTGAAAGGATCTTTTAGTTTTAAGAGTTTCTAGATTCAGTTAAGGTGAAACATTCCATCTACAAACATGAAGAACCTAGTAGAAGGTGGTGGGATTAAATTGTTTTGGTTAGGAATAATGTGGGAATAAAGTTGAAATAATTCAGGTATCTTTTCATGAATAAGTTATATATAGAATTTATATTCTTTCCTAAGTCAATGGAGTTCCTTAATCTTTAGTATGATGATAGGATAATGACCCAATATACTAATAAATCCTTTGATATTGGTCATTTATCACCCAAGGTTATATCGAATGAGAAGTTAAAAGATCAATGGTTTGATATGGGTCTTCTAGAAGATATAAAATCTAAATTTTTTCTATTGAATATCACCTAATATGCTTATGTTATGGATATATCTTTGATGAAAAAACTTGATTTGGTTGGTAATTCAGGTTCGATGGGAATTCCTCCTAGTCCCAGTGGTAGCTCAATTAATCCCTTGAAAGGGAAAAGGAAGAGCTATGTGTCTTGTATTGGAAAATATAGTAGTGGATCTTAGTGGTAGAAATATTCTAAATATTATATATTATCTGTTAATGGACCACTAACTTGTTTTAGGTGTGACAAATTTGGGCACTCAAAGTGTGTTTACATAGAGGCACCAAAGATCTATAGCTTTTGTTGATTCTAGAGTCACTTGTAGATGTTTTTCCATGTCTTTACTACTCCATTTATTGGTATAGGATAAAAAATACTAGAAGGATCTAAAAATAGATCAAATGCTTCACTAAAAAAGGGTTATAGCCACAAGAATCAGGAACAAAGCTTCTTCATGCAGCAGACGAGTCTCTAGGGGAAGATGATGTGGGTCCTATGATCGTGAGAGTTACCATTACCATTGACTCATCTTTAGTAGTTGCTTTATTTGATACTAGTGTATCTCATTCCTTCTTATCTACCTATGTTATGGAGCTGTTAAATATTCCTGCAGATATCATTCCTTATATGATAAATATTGCAATGCCTATCGAGATAACGATAGAGTGGGGTCTCTAATGCCCTTATTGTAATTTCTATTTATAAAAAATAGAGCTTTATTGGAAATTTTTGGTTCTATATATGAAACCTATATATTCCATTCATGGGATGGATTGTTTGATCACTCATAAGGATCTTATTGATTATTATCTTTGGTGGATCTCCTTTACTACCCTCTATTGGGTGTGTCATGCCTTTCATGGAGAATGGGTCTTAATGTTGAGTTGAGACAAACCTATTCTTATATAGTTGGGTAGGATGATATACATGTTCTCTTTTTAACTTGATCACAAATGTTTAGGTTGTGATCATTATACAATAGCCTTGAGTTTTCCAACATGTACCAGCATGAGTTTTCTGTTTTTTAACTATTGAGGGAGGTGGAGTTTTATATCACCTCGGTATCAAGTACCCATCATATTTATTTTAATTTATACCATATATAAAAATATAAAATTAAATATTTAAAATATTATTTGGATGATTTTATTTCCAAGGATTCATTTGACCTAGTGTGTCACCATAATTAGCACGAGTGGTTTTTTCCAAAAGGACGATGAAACCATTAAACTTTGCATTGATTACCAAAAGATCAATCAGGTCATAGCGAAGAACATATATCCATTTTCTTAAATTAATTATTTATTTGAATAACTAAATGGGGTGAAGTGGATCTCAAAAATTAATCTTTATTTTGGTTATGGACAACTGGGGATAAAGGAGTATGATATGCCTAAGACTGCCTCTAGGAGTAGGAAAAACCACTATGAGTACATTGTTACACCATTTGGTTTAACCAATTATCCTACTATGTTTATGGTGTTAATAAATGAGATATTAATTTTGTACCTCAATTCCTTTTTTAGTGGAATTTGTGGATGAAATCTTGGTTTACTCAAACACTGAGGAGGATCATGTGCATCACATGAAAGAATTTTTCGACATCTTGAAAAATCATAGATTTCATGATAATATTTATAAAGGAAACTTATGGATTTGGGAAGTGAAGTTATTAGGACACATGATATATGAACATAGTATCTCAGTTAATCCTAAGAAGGTGAAAGCTATTATGAATAGGGAGGAACCACCATTTTTTTAATATTTAGGGATTCTTGTGTTTAAGAGGGTATTACCACTAGCTTTTGAATGATTTCTCAAATTTAGCTTCTCCGTTGTCCCCTATTACTCAGAAGTGAGTAAGTTACTTATGGGAGTAATTTTTTTGGATTACATTGATGGGTTAAATAATCTTTTGAATTCAACTACTATGTTGAATCTTCCAAAATTTATTCATGGAAATGTGGTCTTATGTAATTTATTAGGTTTAGGTTTGGGATGTGTTCTTATATATGGTGAACAAATGGTGGATTATGTATTGTTTCATCCTTGTAATCATGAGTAAAACTATCCCACACATGTACTCAAACTCATAGCTATGAATCACGATTTGAAGTTTTGTTGGTATTACCATTTCTGTGAGAGGTTTAATTTCTACTATAATTATAAAATCGTGAGTTATATCTTCTTATAAAAATATTTTATTCTTCAATAGAGGTAATGGGTGGGTTATGTGAAGTATTTTGATTTTTATGTTTTCTACACCCCTGATAAGGTAAATATCATTACTCATTCTTTATGTAGTAAATTTCCATCCGAGGCTATGAAAGAACTTCAAAGGAATGGAATTTTATGGTTCTCTTCGCTTGTATTCACTTGGGAGTATAGGAGGATATGACTATGGTTGTTTTTTCAAGTGTTCAATTGACATCCTCTCTTATTGAGATGATTCTCCAGAAACAACATCTTAAAGATGAGTTTTTAGGAATTATGGATTCTTTATATAGAGGAGATACAATCAGTGAATGGTATCTCTCTTATGATGGTATCCATTGAATCAAGAACCCATATGTTGTTCTATTACATATGAGGAAAGTTTTGTTAAGGTATTATAATATGTCCTAGTGGGTGGTATAACATAGAACAATATAGATGTTTTATGATTTGAGGTGTCATTTATGGTGGCCAGGTATGAGGGGGTACATTAATGATTCTGTTTCTCACTATTATTATTGAAAACAAATTAAGTTCAAGCATCAAAAACTTTCATGCATTCTTCAAACCCTACCTATTTTGACTTTAAAGTAGGATAAAATATCGATGGATTTTTAGTTGGGATTCCACATACACCTTGAGGAAAAAATAAGATATGAGTAGTGATTGACCAATTGAAGAAATTATTTCACTATATTACCATTCATGATACCACCATAGTTGATGACTTGGAAAATATATATATGCAATATATCATCGGGTTTCATGGAGTTCTATGACCATATTTTATGATAGGGATCCCGATACACTTCTTGTTTTTAGAGAGGCCTCTAGAAGGAAATGGGATCCCAAGTAAAGTTGAGCATGGAAAACCATCCTCAGACATATGGTCTGATAGAAATGGCTATATAGATTCTTTAAGAAATTCTATGTGCTTGCATTCTTAACTTTAGAGGATCTTTCTATTTCCATTTTAATCTAGTTTTTTTGTTATAATTATAGTTTCCATAAATCCATCAAGATGGAACCTTTTGAGGCCTTGTATGTTTGGTTGTGTAAAACTATATTTTTTTGTCAAAGATTGGAAAAGACTCTCTGGTTAGACCTAGTTTTTTCAAAGAGATAAGAATAATGATTCAATTGATTCTTTAGAGAATGTTAATGGAACAAATTCATTATAAATCCTATATTTATAATCATCAATTACCTTCATAGTTATCAGTCAGTCACTTCATGTTTTTGAGATATTCACCTCGGTTGCGTCACCAATGACTTAGAAAATATGGGAAGTTAGCACTGAGATATTTGGGACTATTTGAGGTTGTTGAGAAAATTGGTAAGGTGTCTTACCATTTGTATTTTACAGATCATATGATATCAATATATATCATGTTTCACATGTAAAATCTTCAAAAGTATCTCTCTAACAAGTTTCATATCTTGAGGTGGGAGGTCCTTGATGTGGAATAATATTTATCCATGACCAAGAATCCAGGATGGAATATTGATTCTCATATAAAGGTATTTAATGAAAAATGTATCCCCTTATTTTGGGTGTTTTGTAAATGTGGTCCTGATTTTCATGAGATTTTGGAGTATGAGGTATTATTGAGAGAATATTGGCTTTAACTATTCATGGAATAGTCTTCTTAATAGGATTTATAGGCGAAGAAAGCATTTATAGTGGATAGATTATAACCACCTGTTACCATATTTCAGGCATGTGTCTTGTTTTTTATTTGTTCTCTTTATTTTCATATTGATCTCTAGTTATTTCCACTTTTATTGATTGTAACTATTGTTTCTTTATTGTTTTTCACTTTTTTGAGTTTTTAGAGTCATGTTAGATAGTTTTTTATTCTAATTTTAGAGGTCGGGATGTGTCCAAGAATTTTATATTGGGAGTGGGAATGATTATGTAGCTGTAAAAGATACAGGAGGCCCATTAGCTCCCCATTGAGGGCCACCAACTAGGTGGTGGGGTTGGAAAATGGGGTTATTCTTATAAGAAACCCATTAGTTAGCTGGTTGGATGGTATCATAAGGGGAGTTCTTATAGAAAATCCATATGCCAGCCAGTGGAAGCCCACTGGAAAGCTGATGGGGTTTGCAGGCTGATTGGAATTCTTCCAGGCACTACTAGGTAGCTGGTGGAGGCCACCAACTTACTAGTGATTCTAAAAGGGATTATTATAGATAGAATGATATTTTATTTCCATTTTTTAATCTCTTTTTAAAACTAAAAAACCTCCCTCAAATTTTTATCCACTCTAAAAGCCTTATAAAATCTTTAATGAAGATTTTTTCTCTCCCAACATTGATTCTTCACTGATCAAAGTGTCGGTTGGTACATTGGATCACTTTATATAATTTTAATCTCAATTAGATCATGGATTCTTTTTTCCTCCTTTCTTTCGTTCTTAGAGAGTGGTGATTACTCATTCTGTTAATGGATATTGATTTTTACTTAATGAATTGTGTTTCTAGGATTCTCTTTTTGATTATTCAAGCGCTAAACTCTCCATTAGTGGATACTATGTGGGTATTTTTTGACCTTTATTGAGGTAGGTGGTTGTTTCTTTCGGAAATGGAGATGACCTCATTGTTTAAGGTTAAAACTTTTCCAATCGGTTTCTAACGGGTTTATTCGTAGAACCAGAAACATCCAATGATTCTATATCCATTTGAACCTACTTTCCAAAGGTAGGTGCTCATTAGTTATGGATCGATGAGGCTTAAGAATTTGCATTGGTCGAGAGGATGGGATTTCAGGCTCATCACACCTTTTGGGGGGGAATTATTGCCTAATCCGGGACTCTCTCGTAGATTTAAGTTATGTTCAAGAATCCTTATTAATTCACCAAGTATAAAAAATGAGTTTTCCTTTAGATTTTACAATCAATGATTGATATGTATGAGATTTATAGAATATTTTATATGTATTTTAGGTTCTTCATCAATAGAGAATCATGAGTATATATTGGATATTCTTAGTCAATGGTATCCTTCAATACATTATATAGAAATCTCTTGGTCATTATGATGACCATACTGGTTTTAAAGCCACTCATTAGGGCACTTGAAGTTTATTTTCATTCAGAAGGATAGGGATTATTTCAAAGTTGGGATCATACCTGCAGATGGGATACCTACGTATCCTTGTTAAATAGGAATCAAAACCCACGTATTAAGATAATTAAGATATAGTTTAACGTCATATGGGACAAATGAGAATTAATGGGTGATGGGATTGAACCTTAGAAAGGCTTCCTACGTACTCTAATTTTAAGGCAGAGATCAAAGTACACGTAGTTCGAGAAAGAAGTGTGAGGTTTATCCATGATTAATGGCTCAAAGAGGGATGTCATAATTACTTTTGCACTCTAAGCTCACGTGAGTCATGCTCGGTGTGAGAAACAAGAGGTATCAGTAAAACCTGATGATTGTGCCATGAAAGATGCAATCATAAGAAATGATGTGGGGCTTACATATGTATGACTACCCAAATAGATGAAGATCGGGACTTACTTCAGAGAAGAAGCCCGGGAACAGGGTCCATAAAAGTATATGTGCTTTATGGAGATTTGGATACTTAACTTAGGACTTACTCTTGAGAAGGATGCCCAAATTAGAGATATTCTCATCTTAAAGGATGAGGTTGAATAAAGGAAATCTCTAACCTTAGTGAAATAAAGTTATGGAAATCACAAGGTTTTGAGAGATGTTCCACAAAATTCTTTTTAGATAAGGAATCCAACAAAGGAACCATGCCATAAATGGATTTGAAGAGGGTTTTGAAGGCTATCCTTGAAGAGGAAAGGTGGATTTGAAGAAAGGAAGTGAATTGGAAGGAGGCGTGCAAGTATTGGTTTGGCGCGCAAGTCTTGGTCGCGCAAGTATACTTGTGCGACATGATTTCACTTGGGCGATGAAGAACCTATGAAGTGATACTTGGATGAATTTGGATTGGAGCACTTAGTATCATCCCTAGAGGCTTTCAGATGAGTGGCGCACAAGTTTCCTTGAAAGGAAAAGGTGGCATGCAAGTATCATCACTTCCTTTAAGTGTTGGACACTTAGGCGCACAATTATTGATGAATTCTAATACTTAGGCCTCATTATTCCTCTTAAGAGATTCCATTCTAGGTAAAGAATTACCTTAGAATTGTTCGGAAGACTTCATATGGAGACTTGGTCGACCAGAGATTAAATATGAGTTTTGGATTTTTCGTTCTCGAAATGGGGGGCCCATAAGGGGTATTTATAAGCCATCTGAGGACCTTGGGTGAAAAAAGAATAGGGCACACAAGTCACTTGTGCGACCCATATGTGGCGCACAAGTATACTTGTGCGACCATAAGAAAACTTGAGCGTCCCATGCTTAAATATTTCCTTGTTCATGCCTTTATAAATTTTTTATGTTCTTCAAAGAATGAATCTCTTTGTGCTTAATGAATTTTGCTTTTCCATTCATTAGACTCGGTGATGGAAAGGAGCATCAACAAAAGTCCCCCCTCAATGTCGGATCCGAAAAAAGGAAGGAGGATTTGACTCTGAGGAAAACAAGAAACAAAGTGTCGCGGTGCGCAAGTACAAGGCGCGCAGGTATAGTTCTGGCACGTAGGTTCCGGCGAGCAGGGGTACGACCTCGCCTATAAATATGCGGGTTTTACTTCATGAAAAGCACCCGGATTCAAATGCTTCTGAGCTATCAGTGCACAAGTATTTTGGATTTCTCTCGTTCGCACTTCTGTTTGTTGTGTCACGCTTCTGCAGTCTATTTCTGACTTGCGTTCCAGTACTAGCGCAGTAAAACTTGCGCAACCGACTTGGACTTGCGCGCCAATATGGGACTTGTGTGCCTTAATGCCTTATCCATTTTTTCAAATTTCTTCACAAATTTTATGAAAAATCAACTTACTTAAAAGTTAATTATCTGATGTTTGTGAATATTCAATGTCTCCCAAAAGAATCAGATCGGCTGATGAGTTGGATAACAAGCGGATTGATGACATGATGAACATATTTGGCCATGACTACTATGATATCTGCGACAACGCTCTCCCAGATTTGGCCAAGTACTTGAGGATGTATCATCTCAATTTCCCACAGAGCATATACCTGCCTCTGTATGGCCATGGTCATCTGTAAGGAGTCAATGTTCTAGAGCCAAAGAACTATCTCCTGCATTCTTGGTTTCAAACTTACAACAAATTTTCTTTAGAAAACGTCTCAGTTGGAGGATCATTTGTAAATGATGGAACAGTGGAGAAGGTGTATATAATGCATCATAGCCCATGTCCCTCATATCTGAAACCTCACAAGACTGAGCCGCATCCGCATTGTTATCCCTCAATCATCCGAAACTCTCAGATGGATCAATCCAAAGGCTGGAAGAAGAGTTGCGACTTCCGTCCTGGAGGAGGTGTGAAGCCAACTTGGATGTGGGAATATTGGGTGCGACAAAACTGTGCATATTTTGTTGAAGATATGAAGGGAGCTTCAATATATGAATCTGTCTAGGCTGGGCAGACGTATGTCTATAGAAATGATAACTTTGTGCCGGAGCTAATCAGCCACTGGAGCCCAAAAACCAATTCTTTCCATCTGACTCATGGAGAAGTAGGCATCAGTTTGTGGTATGTATACAAGATCCCAGGGGCTCTAATTTTGGGAAATATGTATGATGAATTCATCCCCCCAAGGTGACTTTGAATGATTCAAATAAGACTCCGGCTTTGGCTCAAGAATTATTGAAAATTTTCTACAAGCTCAAGAATTAAAAGACCTCCAAAACTCATTCTATAAAGGATATTCATCTAGAGGAGTGGATGGATATGTTTCTCACCAAGAAGAAGGATAAGGGGGACACCTTTACTCATCCTACTAGCTGCCCTAGAATAGAGAAGAGGGGTGCTCTTGGAACATTTTGGCCGACTCTGGAAGCAGGAGAGTTTGAAAAGTGGGGGTATGAAGTGAATCAGAGAATCCCAGAGAAGACCCATCTGGCGGGCTTCTTATCCTTGTGGCTTAGTGTTTAACTTCTTCTAGTTAGGGATTCGAAGGGAGGCTTTAGGCCAGGGACCTTCGTTGTTGTAGCCAAGTTGGCTGAGAGGAAAATGGTTGGGCTGGCCACCCCCATTTTGGCAAAGATTCACAGGATCTTACTCCATGTTTATATAGGTAAGTCTCCTTTTAGAATAGTGGGACAATTCCAAGTGTTGTGGGGATGGATCACCACTCATTTTAGGATATATGTTGTACATAGTGGAGTACAGGTACCTGGATGTTCTTTCAGGCCATCAGTACAGGAATATTATGGAATTTTTCCTTTATCCCACAAATCTTATGATATGAAGGTGAGGATAAGAATGTTCAAGGAATTCCATTTCTTTCTTTATGGAAACCTACCAACCGGGTAGTTTGTTGATGATGGAACAACCAGCCTAGAATTGAGTTCATACATGCTGGCTTGCAGAGATGGTGTATTGGCCACCAGGATTGATAGAGAGATTATATGTGAGGCCTATGCTCTAAACAAATTTTCACGCCAATTCAAGTGTCTGCAGTAGATTTTTGTATCCCCTCTTGTGCATGTCAGGTCAGAGCAGCATCCAATGGTTTCCCGACAACTATGGTTACTGACAGCTATAAAGAAGACTTGGGCAGTGTTTGATCAACCAGTTGCTGGAGCGGCGAGTAACTTGACTACATGATATGCCGAGAACTGGGTAGCATCATACCCTGAAGGGGTACTTAATCATCCAGTTCCTCGGGTGGGGAAGAAGAAGAGAAATGTCGAGAAATAAACCCTTCATCTGGAAGGTGACTCTTCCACACCCGGAGCTAATTCACTAGGTTCCTCACCCAGGGCTGATTCCCTGTATTCCCAGGATGGGGATGATGAGGCATGACATGCGTCAAAGCGGACTCGTGCCATATATAATCCTCTTATCAGAATTAAGAGACCTACTCCATTGACACCTGGTGAGTTATATCATTGAGGAAATTTAATTGCTATTATTTTATAGAGCGAAGTTTTTTATTTTCTTATCCTTTATCTGTGATTTCAGGAGATGGGAAGAAGTTGAAGTCCAAGATTGTAAGACCCTCCTCGTAGCCTTCTGGGACACATGCTAAATATCTATGACCAGAGGCTGTCCAAACATGGTGGAGTTTATATTGCGATGCTGAAACTGCATGGATGGACCTATGCAAAGGGATACACATCCCTGGAGTAGAGAATCTTTGGGCTTCTACTGATATCTGTTTAAATGATAACCCCGATGAAGTACGGGCTTACATCAGAGTGCTAGAGATGCTCATATATGCCACTGATGATTCTATTCCTATCACCAAGCGGGTGAAGGAAATTATGGATCATGGAACCACTGAGGGGACTGGTGCTTCTAGAGATGAGGAGTGGCACGATTATATGGCTCCTGAAGATGTAAGTCTCTTTCCTTATTTTCTTTGCAACTTGATTCCAGTTAAAGATTTGTTACTCAAGAAAATTACTTTCTTCATCCTGAAACTTGCAAAGAAAGGATCTTCTGAGGTTCCTTCACCACAGTATATCCCTGGTGGTACTACCATCGGAGCTAATGAATCTCCTCGCGAGCTGGGTGAGGTATCTTCAGGCCGGAAAGCCATGGATGAGGAATTAGAAAGGGTTTTTCACTTTCCAATACCTGTATTTGGAGATGAAAATGTCAACACACCCAAAAATCCAAAGAAGAAAAGACATCGAAGGAATAAGACCACAACTAAACACTTCATCAGTAGTGGTAAGTCCTTCAGATAGTCATGAATCTTAACTCATGAAAATATCACTCATACTTCTTGGGATTACAGGGGCTTCTTTAATTTCCCCTTTGAGGGAGAGGACTGACCCTCCTCTGAGGATGATGGTGAACAATCACAAATTCATGCTGACTTGGATGCTCATGAAGAAGATCCAACTTATGTTCCCAGTACTGCTCCTAATATTGCTGTAAAGAGAGAAGAGCCTGCTTCTGGTAATTTAACAATACTTCAAAGAACGTTGAATGAAAATATTAACTGACTTCCATTATGTGATACTTTTAGGTTCAACACCTACACTAGAACATTTGGCAGCCACTGCAACTGCCTCCACAATTCTATCTGAAGAATCTCTTTAGGGCCAGAGGCCGCAGGATGAGGGTCGCCAAGAAGACATATCTAATACTCCCACTGGTGAGACTAACCAGGAATCTAAGATATCACTAGATGAAATGATGAAACTTGGTGCATCTTTTGAAGACATTTTTTATCATGTTAAATTACCAAGTAATTTAAAAGATTTTTGGACGTGACTGTTATCCTTCGTCCTATTAAAAAAATTCTTATTACATCTCTGACCATGATTGGTTGAAATTTTCAGTTCCATCTGAGCAAGATGCTGAACTGCCAATGCCTAAAGGGGGTAGAGACAACCCTATTATTGAAGAGACACTAGCTCAAGTGGAGCTTAACACGGTAGAGCTTCCTAAAACCCATCCTAAAAATCTTATTGAAGCTAGGAAAGATGGAAAAAAGCCTGCTCATGCTGCTGATCTACCATTGGGTAAGAGATAATTATATTTGTGGCTGCACTTAATTTGCAAGACAACTTAATCAAATTTTTTTATCCTATGAAACTAACCAAAACTTTCAATTGACTATGCAGTGCCATCAATTTCAGTGGCTAGATCCGGAGTTGAAGCCTCAGCCTCAACCCCAACAAGAATAGAAAGTGAAGCAATAAGGGTCAGGGGGAAGGAGTAGAATAGGGCACTTCTCTAAGTGAATTAATCCTGAACTATATTCCCCCCTGTGATAGTGATGCTGAATCATACCAAGAGGTAAAAAAGGCACTCCAATTCTCACATCGCAAGGCATGGAAGAACATATGGAAGATCATATCTGAAGTGCCTCTTGAAGAGCTGTCTTTGAAGATCCCATGACTGTCATCCATGTTCGTCATGTTAGGACTTGGTGGTTTAGGATATCAAGAGATCCATGCCACAGTGAAACAAGTCATCTTAAGGAGGGAGCAGGAGCAAAAATATCATCAAGATCTGACTAGAGAAAGGTTGTTGACCAATATCAGCGAATTTGAGGCTACGATGTCCCGAGATGAGGCTGATCATGCTGCAAAGTTGAAGGAGATGAAGCATAAGATCAAGGAGAAAGTTGTTCAGCAGATTCACCTTTAGCAACAGTTAGATGATGTTACTAGGGAACATGACCAGCTTAACAATTCACTGGAAGGAGTTCAAACGAATGGTATGAAAGACATCACAGATGCTAAGAAAGCACTCCATCAAGCTAAAAAGAGTGAATCTGGTCGAGTGCATGAACTTCAAGTGGCTACTGATGAAGCTCTGGATACTGTAAATCAAATTAAGAGTTATATTGAAAGCCTCTTGTAATTATTGGAAAAGAGAAGAGACTCCAGTCTGTGGATGTCCTTCTAACTCTTGTGCATCAATAAAAAACACTTTCAACTTCAATCATTTTTTCCGGCATTCTCTTGCTATCTGCTTTAAATAATTTTACCTAATCCAATGGGCCTAGTAAGTATAGTTTAATTTTTACTAGGCTTATACAAACAATCCCACAAACTTTGCATCTTTTAATTTCTCAATATTACCTAAATCATACAAAATGTATGTTTAGTAAGCTGGGACTTGACTTTTTTTTAGATTTCCCTTGTCTTTTGTGGGCAGTTTAAAGTCATTCACGTCAGACATAAAAAAGGCTAATGTTTAAGGTCGAATAGCTTTAACCAAATGGATTAAAATTGACTCAATTCCTTGATAATTTATCTGAAAACATATTACCACATTCATGTATGGAGGAAAACATGTAAACTATGACTTAGGAAATTTTGAATATGAGGAATGATATGAAAAAAGGGATAAAAGGAATTAGAAGAAGTATTTACTAAGAGTGAAGTTACCATTATTTAACAAACCCATTAGGGGGTTAAATTATGCAGGGTCGCTTAAGGGAATTGGCTACATAGTCAAATAATAGTATCTTTTGTCTGACAGTCCCGTTTTGTAGACTACTTATGCAAGGTCACCTAGGGGCACGTGCTGCATAGTCAGGCAAAAGAACTCTTAGAAATTTTACTTTTTTACTGCTTAAAAGCCAGTGGAAGTTTATGGAGATTCAAATTTTCCAAAGCATAGAGTTTGTTGTATGGAGAGAGGTACTTGAATATAGAGAGAATATTCCCAATCAAGATTGTCAAAGAATTGGATTAATGTCACTCCTATGAAGTTCTAACCCAAACGTAGGGAAGGAAAATATAAACCACAGACTTGAATGATTTCAGATCATGAAAAAGAGTATGAGCCAAATATGTTAAGGATGGATATTTTTTGCGGATCCCTACATATTTTTGCTAAGAACAATAAGGACAAAAGAGGTTTTTATCCCAAGAATGAAGTTACCACTATTTGACAAACCCATTAGGGGGTTGAATTATACAGGTCCATTTAAGGGAATTGGCTGCATAGTCAAATAATAGTATCTTTTTTCTGATAGGTCTGTTATGTAGACTACTTATGCAAGGCCACCTAAGGGAACGTGCTGCATAGTCAGGAAAAAGAACTCTCAGGTATCAAACATTTTGTGATCAGAAGTCAAGAAAAGGGTTATGGAGATCTGAAAGTATTTAAGGTTAGGAGTATGACACATCAAAATGGGCATTGTCCAATGCATGAATGAGATACACAGACCAATGTTAACCATAATCATGTTGTGGATGGGTCTTGAATTGAGGTGTTGGACTTCACTACGTATCCCATAAAGATGGGAATCAAGCTATACATAGTTATTGAAATACAGTTTAACTTCATGTGGGACAAGAATGTAAGATATCTTAGTTTAGTGTCATAGATCTCAGACCATAATTAGGAATACACATTGTGTGTTTTATAAACATGATTTGAATAAAGACCAGGGTTTTCAAACCATATTCATGTTTTCACAAGGGGACTCTTCAGCCAAGGGATTGAAAGTGGAATTTGGGGTTAGGCCCAAAGACTTTGGGATGGATTTGAGGGACGCTCGAATGTTCCTACATATCCCATAAGGATGGGAATCAAGCCATACGTAGTTCTTGAAATACCCTCTATAGAGATTTGGTTTGTACAAGTAAAGGGTAAAAGGGGACTTTAGTGTAATGATGGTTTGACCCAAGATTAAAGGTTCAGGCATTGCCATGTATGCATGTAGTCTTTGAAATATGACATGATTGGAGATCAATGTCAATGATGATTCCATATCTGGAGAGGGAAAATGGGGTACTGTATAGTTTAACGTCATATAGCAAGGACGATGGTGCTACACAGTTTAGTGTCATGTAGCAGGGACAAAAGGGGTGCACACAATTTAACGTCATGTGGGATGGAGGTGAACCAATGTAAAGAGATTGGTTTTGGGCTGCTTCATAGATCAACATCGTATGAGACGAAGGTGAACCGATGTAAATATATTGGTTTTGGGCTTGAACCTCAGGAGGTTGCCTATGTATGTAGCCTAGAAGGAAAGGATCAAAATCCGCGTAGTTTAATTGAAAATGAATTGGTGATCGAGTTGTACTTGAGGACAACGACCTAAAAAATGGTGTTGGGACTTAGGCATGGTTAACGGCCCAGAGAGGGTGTTATGGTTGAAACTTACTCTAAGATCACATGATTCATGCTCAGTGTGAGAAATAAGAGGTAATAACAACCCTAACGATGCACAGTTTAACGTCATGTAGGACGTATGCACAATTTAACATAATGTAGAACATATTTAGGGACTTTTTCACAGTTTAAACGTCATGTAGGATGAATACATCCAGTTTAATGTCATGTGGGATGAATGAGCAGTACATTTTAATGTCATGTAGGATGATTGGGGGTACTGTGCAGTTTAAAGTATTGTAGTAAGAACTAAATTAGTTTAAGGTCATATGTATGGACCAATGCTACACAGTTTAGTGTCATGTAGCTAAGACAACACAGTTTAACATCACGTAGGACAAAAGGGACACAGTTTAATGTCATGTTGGATGATGGGGTGACCATTCATTTTAAAGTCTTATAGTGAGGACTATAGAGGGGACTGTGCAGTTTAATGTCATGAAATAAGGACAACACAGTTTAACGTCATGTTGGATGAGAAAGGGAAAACAGTTTAACATCATGTTGGACGAATGCGTACAGTTTAATGTCATGTAGGATGAGAAAGGGAACACAGTTTAACATTATGTTGGAAGAATGCGTACAGTTTAACTTCATGTAGGATGAATGTTTATTTGTCTTGCACAAAATACTTCTTCAAGAATCTTGCATTGGTTGAAGTTGTGAGGAGTTCTCCATCCATTGAGATTAAAGAATAAGCTCTATTAGAGTAGACCTTATGTATTGAATAAGGTCCTTCCCACTTTGGATCAAGATTTTGAGGTTTCTTTCCTGGTATCATTGGAGTTCTGAGGACCAATACAAATTCACATTGATTGAATGAATGAAGACGGAATTTTTTGTTGAAAGCCCGTGCTATTATATTTTGATAGACTTCCAAGTGGTGCAGGGTGCACAATATTTTTTCATCTAATCATTCCAATTCATCCAATCTCTTTTGACATTGTTCATCTGTAGATGACTGATCAAAAATGGCTACTCTAAGTGAAGGTAATTGAACTTCAATGGGCAAGACTACTTATGTTCCATATACCAATGAATATGGATTTGACGACGTAGCAGTGCGAGTGGTGGTCTGATAAGCCCATAAAGCATGAAAACGTTTATCAGGACATGATTTCTTATCTTTATCCACCATCTTTTGCAATATGTTCGAAATATTCTTATTTAAGGCTTCTATTTGGCCATTGGCCACTGCATGATGCCGAGATGAATGGTTGAATTTGATGTTGTATTCTTGATACAACTTCCTTACCTCGGATGAACAGAAGTTGGTGCCATTGTCCATCAATATGGTATGAGGGACACCAAATATGGTAATGATGTTAGATTTCATGAAGCTAACAATTATTTTAGAACTAACTTCTTTGAGAGGTATTGCCTCTGCCTATTTGGAAAATAATTCAGTAGTTGTAAGAATATAATTAAACTGGTTGGATGTAGCTGAAGGGTAAGGTCCTACTACATCCATTCCCCATGTGGAAAATGACCATGAGTATTTAGCTGTGTGAAGAAACTCTAGGGGTTGATGAATGAAGTTGGCATATACTTGGCATGAATAACACTTCTAAGTGAAATCAACACAATCTTGTATCATTGAAGGCCAAAAGTATCCAAGCCTTTTAATTTGATCAGATTGTCTATGTACAGACTGGTGGGCACCACATACTCCTGCATGTACTTCTTTTATGACAGCCATTGTCTCTTCACCATCAATACATCTGATGAAAATTTCATCAAAACCTCACTTGTAGAGAATTTTTTGGTGGTCTAGGCTATTATAAAGAGAAAAATTGACCACATGTTACCAGACTTGTTCTTTCCTGGTTCTATCAAGTGGGAGTGCTCCATTTTGAAGGTATTCCCTTATAGGTGTCATACATCCTGTAGTATGACCATATGTTTCAAAAAATGGGACAAATTTCCTTGATTTCCTCTGTTCTAATTTGAACATAAGGTGAAAATGTATGATGGTGGGAAATAATGATGATTGTTTCATCCTGATTTGGATCTACCAGAGCTGTGGCTACATTAGCCAGTGTATCAGCTTGAGCATTTTGTGATCATGGGACATAAGAAAATGTCGGTTCCAAAAGAAATTCTGCCATTAACTCTCTGACATAATCATACAAAGGGATTAACTCTTATTTTCTAATGGCATAATCCCCATTGACTTGTTTGATTACCAAGTCTAAATCACCTTTAACCTTTAAGTGATTCACCTGTGCTTGAAGCATCAACTCTAATCCTATGATTAGAGCTTGATATTCTATTTCATTTTTTGTACCGCCTCCCAAAAATAAGATGGAATATGGTAGCACTGCTTTTTCTGGAGAAATAAATACAATTATTAACCCAACTTTGTTGAATTTAGGATCTTCCAATTTCTTCCCTATTGGACTTCTGGAATCACCATCAAAGTATATTTCCCATGTTTGAGGATTATCTTGAATAGAGAAGACTTCCTCATCAGGAAGTTCAATATATAAAGATATATCTTCTATTGAAGGATTTTTAGCAAGGAAATCAGCCAAAACATGGCCCTTTATTGCCTTTTGAGACACATACTGGATATCAAACTACAGCAAAATAACTGCCCACCTTGCCAGACGTCCTATAAGCATTGGATGACTAAGGATAAATTTGAGCGGGTTATTACGAGATACCAATTGGACCTTATGATGTTGTAGGTAGTGCCTCATTTTATGAACTGTAAAGATTAATG
Organism: Viscum album; assembly: GCA_963277665.1. Lineage (NCBI taxonomy): Eukaryota > Viridiplantae > Streptophyta > Magnoliopsida > Santalales > Viscaceae > Viscum > Viscum album. Next base: position 2,139,358,932 of record OY728138.1, read on the forward strand.
CCAGATAGAACTTTTCAATACTTGAATATCGAGTTTCTGCCTCAAGCGTAGTTTGACTGAGATAGTAAAGGTTGTTTTCATTACCGGCATCATTTTTTAGGCAAGGAAGGCGCCCATTGATCGCTCTAAAGCTATCACATAGAGGATAAGTGGTCTTCCTTCAATAGGTGGCATTAATACCAGTGGACTCAAGAGATATTTCTTGAGGATATCAAATGCTTCTAGACATTCTTCAGTCCACTGGTAGGTGACTCCCTTCTTCATTAATTTGGTGAAGGGTAAACATTTTCCTGCTACATTGGTGATGAAACGCTGAATATAGGCCAAGTGTCTTTGAAGTCCTCTTAATTATTTCAAATTTTGAGGAGGTGACATGCCAAGGATTGATTTTGTCTTCTCAGGATCAACTTCGATACCATGATGGAACACAACAAAGCTGAGAAATTTTACCGAGGTTACCCCAAAAGCACATTTTAAGGGGTTCATCTTTAAATTGTGTTGTCGAAGTTTGTGGAATATAATTTCCAAATCAGCCAAGTGATTAGAACATTGTCTGGATTTAACCACCAAGTCTTCCACATAACATTCAACAAATTTCCCTTAAAATGGTTTGAAGATACGGTGCATGGCACGTTGATACATTGCACCTGCATTCTTCAGGCCAAAGGGAATTACCCGATAGAAAAACACACCATGAGGGGCTCTGAAGGATGTAGATTATTCATCTTCTGGAGCCATTTATATTTGATTATACCCAAAATATCCATCCATGAAAGAAAGTGCTTCATAGCCAGCTATTGCATCAATTAAGAGTTCTGTGATCGGAACTGGAAAAATCATCCTTGGGACAATACCGATTAAGATCACTGAAGTCAATACAAAATCTAATTTTCCCATTCTTCTTTTTCACTGGGACAATATTAGCCATCCATTTGGCATATTTAACTTCTCTGATGAAGTTATCTTTGATAAGCTTATCCACTTCAGCTTTAATTTTGGAGGCATAAGTTGGGTGTGTTCTTCTTGCAGCTTGCTTGAATCCTCGATTCTCTTCTGGAAAACCCAAATGATGAGTGGAAACATTGGAATCAAGACCTGGAATTTCTGTATAATTCCAAGCAAAAACATCTCGATTTTTCTTTAAAAATAAAGTATACATTTCTTGCTCTTCAAGAGTCATGACCGCACTAATTAAAGTGGGGAGTGGATCTTCTTTTGTACCCAGATTTATTTCTCTGAATTCATCCACAGTGGTTGAGATACCCTCTTCAAATGCTGGAGGAGAATCCCTGAGATCTTCCTCTTATTCTTCAATATGTGTCACTTCTTTTGTTTCTACTTGCATAGTAGATGATGAAGCAGAATTTCCATGATCAAGAGAGAAGTTAAAATTTGAACATCTTGAAGAAGAGACTACCATTTCTGACCCTAATGATGATGAAGGGTATTTATAAAGTGATAGAGAGGAGATGATGGATTGAGAATCAACATCATCATTCATCTCTGGCATTGCTATAACTTCTTCTGGCCTGGTTGATGAAGTATAGAATTTTTGGATTTCAGCAGATAAAATGAAGATATCTCCATTTGAGCTTTCACCATTTCTTGGTGACTCACCAATTTCTCCCATGCTTCCTGGCCTGGTTTCCGTAATTGACATTATGGAAGTTTCCATAAGAGTATTTGGATTTGGGTCTATCCTGTCAATTTTACTGATAGGCAACACATATTCTGTACTCACATATATGAATGGGTTTACTGGAATCTTTTCCAAACCATATGGAGCATTAATTTTGGCGACCTCCTTTGTCATGGATATCTTCTTTCCCTTCATGTGATAGAATTCCGCCTCAATGTATTGAGATTCACATGTTTTGAATGGGGCTTTATCACTATAAAATGTCCCAATTTGACCATTGAAACAATATTTGAGACATTGATGGTACGACAATGGTACGACCGCATGTTGATGTAGCCAAGGTCTTCCAAGAAAAATGTTGAAGGCTGTGTCATAACGAACAAACATGAAATCAAAATTGGATACAAGGTCTCCAAACTGAGTTCTGAGTGTAATCTTTCCCAGAGGTTCTTGTTCATTTTTATCATATCCTTGCAACATCAAAGTAGAAGGAGATAAATCAGATTCAGTGAGGCCCAATCGATGAAGTGTACAAATAGGTATGAGGTTGACTCCTAAAACATTGTCAATGAAAGCTCGTCGGATGTCTACATCATTGACCTTTCCAGATAAATACAAAGGTCTAATATGTCCATGCACAACATTATCTTCATCTTCCTCTATAAAAGATATCACGACAAGAAATTCTGTAGGATCATTCTCTATATGATAGACTTCAGCCGCAAAAATTTCAGTTTTGAATTCTTAAGGACTTGAAAAAGCCTCAATGAGTGCCTCTCGAAGATCCTTTGATAGATTTAAGGCATCCAGATTTGATAACTTTGCTGGTACTTGGGCCAAATGTTTCAAGATATCATACTTTTGGTCCAAAGGTCTACGTTTCCCAATAGGAACATGTGGTTTCACAGGTGCCTTAGAAGTTGATGCTTTGTAAGTAGATTCATCTTGTATCGGGGTAGGAGTTGTAAATACTCTTGGATTTGGAAGATTAGACCGACTAGGTCTATTTATTTGCTGAGAGGAAGAAGGTGTAACTTCTAACCGATCTTCCAAAATAATTGTGCTAGGACTGAATCTTCCATGTGTGGAAGAACTTTCTTGTTCTTTTTGAGACCACTAAAGGGCTTTGCCACAAGTTTCTGCTGCATATACAGTTCTATTAGGGGTAAGATTTAAATAGACACTTCTGGAATATCCATGTCTTCCTCTCTATCTTAGACCTATAAAAATTCCTCTAATTCCTCTATTTGATACAGGGAACTCAGGCTCATCAAGATCGAAACTGTGACTGGCATAAGGATCTGTTAAGTGAATCATATCAACAGAACCAAAGATCAAATCTTCATCTGATAAAGACTCTTCCTGATTAGCCAGTTTAGGCTATGCCATTTGGTGGGGGCGGTGCCCATACTTTTGAATTAGATGGCATAAAATCTTCCAGAGTCAAAGACAATTTATGCTTTTACACGAACGCGTCTTCTTCTGACTGTTCTTCTTTCTTCAAATTATGCGACCTTTTTGAAGATTTTCCTTCTGAGGAAGGGGGTTTTCTGTGGCATTCATAGCATAAAACACAATTGGTTGATTCAATTGTGTTTGTAAAATGGCATGAGTTTGTTTGATCATTTTCCTAACCATCCAATCATCATATTTCGACACATTTTTTCTTTTGACTTCATGCCACTCACCTTCTTCCTCTGGATCTGCAGCAGTAACACATGCTACCTGGGCTGAAGAACCTTTCGGTTTTACCTTCCCAGAGTCCACCATATTTTGCAGGAGGTCTTTGAAGGAAAAACACTCCTGAATGGGATGCCCCAACATCTGATGAAATGAGAAATAGTTAGGGGGGTCTTCATCTCTTTCCTTGTTTGGCCTTTTGGGACTTGGCAACTGAACCAAATTATTTTCTAGAGCCGAAATGAAATAGCTAGAAACTTGTTCATTCTAGAAAGAATAAACTTTGTTCTTCAAATCTTCAAACTGTTTTTTTCCTTTGATCTCTTTGATCATTTTGATGAGGCGGCCATTGTTGTTGACGCTCAAGAGGCAGAGCCCTTCGACATGATGAAGGTTTTGAAGTGGAAACAGGTACAGGTGCTTGTTTAAGTGTAACTGTAGTAGTCTATTCTTTCCCCATTCTCTTTCCTGGAACTGATGGAATTACATGAGTTTTAGCCTTAGTATTTATAAGAGAGTCTTCAATCTGCTGAGCAATTGAAGTAAGGTCTAGAAACCCTCCTGTGTATTTCACAGGGATCAACGGTGTGCGTAATTCATCACGCAAACTTGCTACACAGATTGACAACAATTCATCTTGAGGGAGTTCTAAAATTAAAAATATGTTAATAACTTCCATAAAGCAATTAAATCTGAAACTCTTTCATTTTTTCTTTGCTTACAATTTGTAAGATCAAAAACTGTGGTCTTTGGCAATGTTGAGTTTAATTGAAGAAGGAATTTTTGACGGAGATCCTCCCACCCAGTAATTGACCAGGATTGCAAGCTTGTATACTAAACAAAAGTAGGTACTTGTAATGACTGTACAAAACACCTAAGTTTAACTGCTTCTTGTTGTTGAGGAGTTCCCATCATAGGATCACAACGAGAAACAAAATGTGTTAAGTGTTGTTATGGATCTCCCGAACCATTAAAAATTGGGAATGTGGTACTCTCAAAATTTGATGGGGGTGGGATTACATCAACCCATTTAGGGTAAGCTCTCTTCTCTGGTTGAAATGGTGCACGTTTCCCTTCTATATCTTCCAATAGAGCTGTTAATGACTCAATGGTAGTTATTAACTTTTGAGAAACATCTGGTTGATCTTGGACCTGAGCAGGTGCAATAACTGGAGTTTGGATAGGTGTGGTGACTAGTACTGCAACTGATGGTAGCACTACTGGTTTTTTTCGCACATGACCCATAGGATTAGACCTATGAGGGTGTACTTGTAAAGGAGGATATTATTGATCCATCTCAGTAGCTACAACAAATCCCCTTGACTGACTGACTTCAGTACATTTAGGAGGAAGACTACCTTCAAGTAGTTCTGAATTTAACCTCCTTAACTCATTCATTTCTTCCTATTGCTGTGTGAAACTTTACTCTAATGAGAGTGATTGGAATTCTCTAGAGTTAGGGGTAACCTGAATTTTTCCTTTCCCCTTGTTGGAAACCTTTCAAAGAGGAGGGAGTTGGTTATTTGAATGAATACCTAAATTCTGGGTAAACCTTTGATTCCGGGTATGCACACATTCCTCATTTGTTTTTGTGCATATAGTCTCTTGAATAGGAACTTATTCATCCGATTACTCTGAGTGAGCCTCATGTTCTATAGGATTGGTGAAAACGACATTGATGAAATTTATTGATGCATAACGCATTGCATCCCTTCTATCGACATTTCTGTGATACTGTCTTCTCCCATGTCCTTGATGAGACATTGCCTTTTGTTGAGTTGATCCCTCAAGAACTTCTTGGTGAACTATAATTTGGAGGGAATATTCTGATAATTCAGCTCTGTGTTCCTCTTGTGGCTTCTTTCCTAACCGAGAGAAAACTGAATTTCGCTGAGGAAGAGATTGAGGATTTGAAAAAGTCCCCAATCCGGTGGAATGGGGTTGTTCCTGCTGTTCCTGCTCAACTCCTCGAATCCTATTTGTTGATCCCAAGGGTTAGATTAAAAGAGTCCCCAATTAGGAAAGCTAAGGTGGCTCTTGAACTGCTACATCTTATACTTTCTTAAAAGCTCTCCTGATTTTACGGACTTTAGTCCAGAAATTGGCTGGATGCATCAAACTACATCCACTCAAATCACCTGGCTCAAATGACCATTGGATTATTTCTAACACTTATGTCACCTGATGATGTGCATGATCTAAATGAGAAGCATGTTCGATATTCTCATTTTCCTAATGCAATAGTAATTTGACAACTTGTTCTCTGTATGCCTGAATTTGGGAAGAACTAGTTGAGGCCTGTTCCTGAGCAAGCCTTTGATTACACACAAAAACAATTGGTTGTGGCTGGCTGTGGGCAATAACATTACATGAGACCACTTTTGGAGGGCTTTGTTGATTAGAGAGTACAGTAAAATGTAGTGCTCCATGAACACCCCATCCCCTGATATGAATACCAGATGGGTCATTGGTAATTAAAAAGCACAAACTTTTTAGTGCGCCAAAGCATGAATGCTGAAGGGATCTCTTTTTCTTTTCTGCCTTTGGATATTGAGAAACTGAGAGAGATGCCAAATCAATTTGGCATTGTAACATGTCTATTATCTTCACATGATTTTCATATTCATCATAAGTTAATATTTTATCTCTTAAATGAAAAAGAATTTTCCACATGTTGAGATGAATATCATGAATACAATCTTCCATCAACATCTTTGGAATATCATACTGAGAGTCAGCCAAAGGCCAAAACATGACTGGTACTTCACCATTCGCTAGTTGTTTTCTCATATTCATAACTTCCTCTTTATCATTTGATGAAGACTATTCTACTTGATTAGACCAAATATGGTGCTTCTTTGGTGCTTCATTTGATTCAAAAAGATTGGTAGAGAATTCATTTATCAAATTAGAATATGAAAGACCTAGGGGTGGTTCGGAGAATGACCTACACCCCGGGCTATCTTCTGATTGAGAAAGTATTTTACCTGCTAGCAGAAAAGCATCAGACATGAATGGTTTCACATTTTCAAGTGCCTCAAGATAAGAGGGCTTTCTTGTTACTGCATTGTCCTTTGAAGAATTTTCCAGGAAATGTGAATTACTACTGCGGAGAGGACTTTCGTAGCTAAATTCATCATCATGGAGAGGACCACTATGGTGGGTTACAACAAAAGATGAAACCTCTTACTCCTTGGTCTTCTGGCCATGTAGAGGGTTATCGTGGCTCTCATCTAAAGATTATACTTCAAGATCGACCGAAATGTCATGAATCAAGCCTTCATGAGGAAGTTTCTGATGATGAACTTCAGAATTATTGTTCCCACTATTGGGAAATGAGAGAGTATAATCTTGAGTTGCAACAGACAATTGTCTGAGCGCATCAAGAACTCCAGCATCGAGAAAGGCCTTATCGCAGATTGGATCTTGATTTCTCAACTTTGCTGAACAAGACTTTTTCTTATACACCTTCTTACTGAATTTAGAAACAACTTCTTGAAGAAAGTGGTTAATATTGGCAGGTGTATATGCCTGTTCAGAAGAAATGGCCAGGTTATGCAGATTATCTCCATTTAAATTGGGTGTATTTGCCTGACTTGATTGTCCGCATGACATGGGGGAGTATGCCCCATGACCCTCTTGGACTGGAAAAGAGGTGTGTATCTGTTCCAGAGTGATATGTTGATGTGTCAATCCACTGGTAGGGACATATTTGTATTTCTTTCCCCGTGATGTTGCTGAAGTTGTTATAATATTCTGGAATGCATCCAAAATATGGGCAGGGATTTGCTTCTGCTCTTTCACTATTGTCAGAATGTGCTTGGTGACTTCAGCTGCTGGAACAGAAATATACGCCAATTCGGTGTCTGGTGTAGGTGTATGTGCCTGCTCCTATCCTCCTTTTCCTATCAGTGAATTCTGACAGTACTTATGTGTGGGGGTAGAGAGTTGAGTCTGCTCCAAATTTGTCGTCAGAGCTTTCTGACTGACTTCTTCGGGTGCTACCAAACGAGACTATTGGTTAGCCCGATGAACATTGGAAGGTTTATGTGCCTGCTGTTTATTCTTTTTCAAGTATGGTTGAATAATTTCCTTCAATACTGGCAGAAAAGACTCCTGAAATAATTGTTGATTGTAAAAAGGTGTATGTCTCTGCTTATCAGTTACCATCATATTAGATTGGCGAGCTTCTTTGGGTGAAGTCAGACGAGCCTGCTGACTGACTGATGAATTATAAACAGGTTTATGTGCCTGCCTATAGTACTCCATTGGAATTTCTTGACGGGATTGGTGGGTTGCTGCCAGACGAGTCTTCTGGACAGTGGGATTTAAACGGACGGGTGTGTGTGCCAGCTCGCTACTTGCCATAAAGTTAGGTTGATGGACTTCTTTGGAGGGGGCAGAGATAAGAACCTACTCCCTGTTTTTTGAATTTCACCTTTTACGGTTCATATTGCATGCTCGGGTCTGAGAAACCTAAGCTGAACTCTTAAAGGTTATACCCTCATCATGTTGAGGGTTCACTGCCACATGAGTCTGGCGGCGATTGTTGATGGGAGCCCTGGGGAAGGACTCCTGTCTTCTTGAATTAAGGCTCATTCACCTCTACATAATATGGGAGGGAAAGGTGATTGCGTTCCGGGGATAACAACCCAAAACAGTTGGAAACTGTGGTTGGCACCACCTGCTTCTTGATCACGGGTCATCGCTGTCCGGACAACCAGGGTGAATTATTAACTTGAAGGGCCTATCGAGCGGCCTCCAGAGTCATAATGGTACCATGTTGATGGTATTCCTTAACCAGTGCATTTGAGACCCAGTGTTTAAGATGCTAAGTAGGTGATGTCGTCCTTAGAGAAGACGAGGATCCATCAGGAGTAGCGATCGAGGCATTCACAGGTGTAAACTTTCGAGAAGTCATTTCTATAATGCAGATAGATCTTGGAAAAGAGTGCCTGCTTGATATAATAGACATAAGCAAGATAAGTTCAGCCACTACATCTTTTGGATGAGCACAAATATTATTGATTGCTTTGTTGGCCCTCATATTGAGTTAAATAGGGGTCTAACAAATAAGTAAAACATCATTTAACTTGGTTGAGGATTCATGTCGGGTTCACCATTTTTTGTTTCTTACGGAAATGGGGATGACCTCATTGTTTAAGGTTCAAAATTATCTAATCGGTTTATAACAGGTTTATTCATAGAACTGGAAACATCCAATTATTTTATATATATTTGGACCTACTTTCCAAAGGTAGGTGCTCATTAGTTGTGGATCAATGAGGCTTAAGAATTTTCATTGGTTGAGAGGATGGGAGGTCAGGATCATCGCACCTTTTTGGGGGGAATTAATGCCTACTCTGGGAATCTCTCATAGATTTAAGTTATGTTCACGAATCCTTATTAATTCACCAAGTATAAAAATGATTTTTCCTTTATATTTGACAATCAATTATTGATATGTATGAGATTTAGAGAATCTTTTATATATATTTGAGGTTCATCATCGATAGAGAATCATTCATAAGTATTGGAGATTCTTATTCAATGGTATCCTTTATTACATTATATAGAAATCTCTTGGTCATTATGATGACCATACTGGTTTTAAAGACACTTAGTGGAGCACTTGTTGTTTATTATCATTTAGAAGGATGGGGATTATTTCAGAGTTGGGATCATACCCACAGATGGGCTACCTATGTATCCTTGTTAAAGAGGAATCATAACCCACTTAGTTTGGGAATTAAGATATAGTTTAACGTTATATGGGATGGATGAGAATTAATGGGTGATTGGATTGAACCTTAGAAAGCCTTCCTACATACTCTACTTTTAAGGCATAGATCAAAGTCTGCATAGTTCGAGAAAGAAGTGTGAGGTTTATGCATGATTAATGTCTCAAAGAGGGATTTCATAATTACTTTTACACTCTAAGATCACGTGAGTCAGGCTCAGTGTGAGAAACAAGAGGTATTAGTAAAACCTGACGATTGTGCCACGAAAGATGCAATCATAAGAAATGATGTGGGGCTTACGTATGTATGACTGCCCAAATAGATGAAGATCGGGACTTACTTCAGAGAATAATCCCAGGAACATGGTCCATAAAAGTATATGTTCTTTATAGATATTTGGATACATAACTTGGGACATACTCCTGAGAAGGATGCCCAAATTAGAGATCTTCTCATCTTAAAGAATGAGGTTGAATGAAGGAAATCTCTAACCCTAGTGATATAAAGTTATGTAAACCACAAGATTTTGAAAGATGTTCCACATAATTCCTTTTAGATAGGGAAGCCAACAAATGAACCATGCCATAAATGGCTTTGAAGAGGGTTTTGAAGGCTATCCTTGAAGAGGAAATGTGGATTTGAAAAAAGGAAGTGAATTGGAAGGAGGCGCGCAAGTATTGGTCTGGCGCGCAAGTCCTAGTCGCGCAAGTATACTTGCACGACATGAGTTCACTTGGGCGATGAAGAACTTGTGAAGTGATACTTGGGCGACTTTGGATTAGAGCCCTTATTATCATCCCTAGAGTCTTTCAGATGAGTGGCGCACAAGTTTCCTTGAAAGGAAAAGGCGGCGCGCAAGTATCATCACTTCCCTTAAGGGCTGGACACTTAAGCACACAAGTATTGATGAATTCTAATACTTAGGCCTTATTCTTCCTATTAAGAGCTTATATTCTAGGTAAATAATTACCTTATAAGTGTTCAGAAGACTTCATACAGAGACTTGGGTGACCAGAGCTTAAATCTGAGTTTTGGATTTTTCATCCTCGAAATGGGGGGCCCACTAGGGGTATTTATTGGCCATCTGAGGACCTTGGGTGAAAAAATAATAGGGTGCACAAGTCACTTGCGTGACCCATATGTGGCGCGCAAGTATACTTGCGCGACCATAAGAAAACTTGAGCATCCCATGCTTAAAGAGTTCCTTGTTCATGCCTTTGTAAATTTTTGATGTTCTTCAAAGGGTGAATCTCTTTGTGCTAAATGAATTTTCCTTTTCCATTCGTTAGACTCTATGACAGAAAAGAGTGTCAACAGTGGTATAAGGAAATATCTATTAATTGAAACCTTTTATGGTTTCTTATTTTAATTTGGTTTACCAATTTATTTATAAACATTCAATTGATTCTCATGATAAATGATTTTAAATGGCATGGTGTACCTACTGAAATCCATTGAAAATGGATTTTGAAAATTAAGTATTGATTTTAAAAAAATGATCTTGATTTGAAATGAATGATTTAAATCATTATGTTGATGATATTAAATGACATGAAATATTCTATGATTTGAAATGGTATTATTTATAATTAAAATCATGGTTTTTTATAAAAACCATTAATATTGTGTTTTTAAATGAAATGGAATGTTTTGGAACTTGAACTTGGGTATGATTTGAAATGACTAATTTCATGAGGAAATGTTTGATAGCCCCTTGTATGATTGATTGATTCTTTAAAGAAAATGAGAGCCTAGGTAGTTAGGTGGGATTACAACATTCTTAGAATGTATTATCTATACATATAAGCAGATTAAATATGTCAATGTCAACTAAACTCTCATGAGGTTAGGGAGTTCATTCATTTGGGTATTCTCCTATTCCCCCTAGGCTTATAGATATAGGGAAGTGTTTATACACTTGGATCCATATTTCACTGAGATTTTTGATAATACCTATACTAAACTAACTAGGACACATAAAGTTCAATGATTTTAAATGTTTTATATATTCCAGTGTTTTATTGAAATATTTATACATGAGGATTTTGATAAAAATGCTTATTTATTCTTTATTTAATGGAAATTCACTTTGAAACCTCTTATATACTATCCATTTAAATATTTTGTAAAGATTTTTTTTGATTTTAACGAATAAAATAATTTCATTCCATTTTATATTCAAAATTGAGAAATGTAAGTTTATTTGATATAGATCGCTTATATAAAGCTCAATGAGATCCTATATGGATTTATTTCTAACACCCTACCATTGCCTTTAGGAATTTGTTGATTTTATTATTAAAAGTATAATTAAAGTAAATGCACCACTTGGTGGTGGTGGATGTTCTTCATTAGTAGGACTTGGGATTTGGTTTTTATAGGTGGAGCATGTGATCCACTTGTTTTATGAAGTTTTTAGTATAATGTATTAATAGTATTATCTGATAACTTTGTTTGATGTACTATTTTTAAACTTGTATCTATATATTATTGTAATTTCTCTCTTAGATAGTTTTTTTAATACCAACTATTTATTATTTTATATCCACTTCTTTTCTGGAAGAGTTTTTCTTATAGAGAAATTGTTCCCAATTGATTGTTTTGAGGCCCAAGTGCTAGTCACTAGCCCATGGTTATCGAGAACAGCATTAAATCTATTGAAAGATTAATTTGGGTACTATTTATGTGGTTTATCTAGGTTGGTTCAGGATATTTTTATTCACATTCCTTAGTATAACCCCATCATTAACCCTTTATCCCTTATAACGATGAAAATATTTTTACTATGTTAACTATTCATTATGGATAAAAATTAAGTTAATACTATTAACTAATATTAAGTATGATGATTATAAATATGGAATCTATTTTACAAGATTTGATTTTTTTAGGTGGTATCAATGAATTCTATTATTCACGAGTAAATCATTTAAAAACCACATTCTAAAAAATATTTTTAATAATTAAAATGATTTTATTCTCATTCATTTCCTAATAATAATAATTTAATTAATGATAATTTATTTTATCAAACATATTATCTAAATAATTTTATTAAAATAATTCATTAATAGTTATTAATTTAATTTATTTAGATAAAATACATTTCACACATAAAAATACATTTTTCTAACAAAGAAATCTATTTCCCTACAAATGATTTTATTTTATGACTAACCATTTGATAATAAATGTATGAATGATTTTTTATTCTAATAAAAGTATAAAAATAATTTTACATATTTTTAATAATATAAATAATAGAAATTAACATTTAAATAAAACATATATAATAAAATAATGTTTGTAAGTAATACATTTGAGTTTAACCAAGAATAATTAAATTTGTACTTATTATAATTACTTAATTAATCTTAATAATTATGTTTCATTTAATTGTCTTGTAATATATTTTATTTTTTATTGTAATAAATAATTATTCACTAAATATTGATGTTGCATCCCTCAAAAACTATCCAACTCACCAAATTTATTAATGATAAAAATATTAAAAAATCTCGAGGTGTTATAAAAATTTGATTACCTAGGTGGGTAAACCCAATAGATATTGATGGATATGTTGTGTGTGAATAATGAACTAGGGTGACTTGGAAAGGTGATAATATTTAGTCTATCTCTATTAGTGATATTGATATCAGATTACCTATGAGACTAATAAGGCAATGTGGTGATTACGATGAGTATAAGGGATGTTATTCCCTTTGAGTGATGGGTGTTGACATGAGAGATGAAACTAAGAATGAGGATCCCATGCGAGTCTTCTAGATTATGGTGTGACCTAGGGGAACCTAGTTGGTTCTCCAATGATGTAAAAACCCCTAATAGAGTGTGGGAAGGAATGGGTAGTTATTTAATGACTTAGTTCTTTCGTGTATTATTTTTAAATATTGTATGGATTATTTTTGAGACCCGGAACTGAGACTACATGCGATTCCAAAACCTGATGTTCCTAAAATAAATGTTTGAAGTACATTAAATAGATCACATACACAACTTTTATAAAAATGTGGAATAACATACAAATGGGGTCCTAGATCCGAAATATGGGGTAACCTTTGAGTTTAGAACTCGGGTTTACCCTAGAAGAGACATAACCTTTGTTGGCACAAGGTGTTGGTGGAAAAGTCATCACGTGCATGAAATTAATAAAATAATTAAATAAATTATTTTCTTTTCTTTTCATTGATGAAAATAATGACTTATCTTTAAGTAAAATGTTTTGATCTAATTCTAGGGTTTTACTCACAACCCTGGAGCCGTTAGAGAACCAATGGAGAGAGAATTAGAGGATATCTCCCAGAATAACATCAATTAAATCGAAGATCGGTGATCATTGTGCAGTTTGGTTTGGTATCTTGACAATGATGATGATGCCAAATTTCGATTCATCAGAAAACAATAAATCTTGAGGCAGAATGTTTTTTTTGTGTTTGGATTCTTTACCCATTCTTAATTCCTACAATGAACGTGAATCAATCAACCAATAGATTTTTCTGTGGTTTGACCATCTTGTGGGATAAGTTTATCTATAGGATTATTTTGGGATCTCAGATTTATTTTTATTGATTATTCACTTGTCTTTATAATAGAAATGAATTAAGGCCAACAAAAAAAAATCTGAGGTTCATTCCTCATGTTTGTAGTTGTGCATTTCTCTTATATTTCTTCATCCATTGCGAGTGTTCTTTATTGACCTGTGGTTTCACCAAAAAATAAAAAAAATTCACCTATTTCTTGGTGAAATGATTCAATATTGTATATCTGATATCAACATGGTATGATAGTGGTGTGAAAATGGATGTCGAGGTAAATCAGATGATTTTGAATACTCTATTTCATGTTCTTTGGTTCACAATAGTGAATGACGAACAAGGTCGTTTTCAAAACATTTCGAAGGGTCTAAATCCATAAAACAACCATAGAGATGTTCATCCAGAATTTATCCAAATTTTTTGGAAATAAAATAACCATATTTCGAGCTTCCAGTAGCATAAAAACACATAGAAGGAATAAACAGTAGTATTCTAGAAATCCGGATCCACACGGTGTGTAATCGAGGATTACACAACATGTGGTTCCTTCCAAGAAGCTGAAAGGGTTTTGGGAGAAATTTAAGGATCCCATGGAATGTGACCCTTTCAAATAGTGTGTGATATCTCCTTAATGGGTTAGAGTGTACCTCATAGGGTATACAAACATAAGTTGGAGTACATGGGCATGGGCACACCATATACTCCCACACAGGCATGGCCTGGAAAAAATGTACACGGACTAAGACATGTATTGGTACATGGGAAGAGGTACATGGGTAGAAACACATGGTATACTTCTACACAGACATAGATATGGGATGTTTTACACTATAAATACCTAGGGTCGAAGGGACATAGCGTGTAACCCTACTACACATTGTGTACACCTTAAAATTTTCCTTGGATCCCTTGTCCTCTTTATCTTGGAAAACTTTCATTAGGGTGAATTCCATATATCTTTCCATTGAGGGTTAGTATGGAATTTCATCCTACACATAAGAGAATAATACCTTCAGTAAGACTTTATTAGATCCTCTATTCATCTTCATTTCCCTAGGTGGAGTTCTTGGTATTGTCGTGACCAACACTACATGGGCTTCAATTCTCTACATAGAAGGTTATCTAGATTAAGTTGTTAGTATACCCTATAACCACAAGATATTTACTCATCTTTGTATCATATCTCTTCATAATTTCAGTATGTACTTCCTATGGTGAGACCCAATGTGCAGTAAATATCATAAGGATGATATTAATGTTACCAGACTCATGGAGTGTGTTCTCTTAGATGATTTATTTATGGAACCTTCGAGCTGTAACTTTAGGATAGAATTACGGTTGTGAATTACTTTTATACTTTGTGTCTTGTGAAGTATATCTGGATATTATTATTATATGTGGTATATATATATACCTGTGTATAGATGAATGTATTATTCTATTGTATTCTTTTTGGTTTCAGGGTGTCCTACTGGGTATTGTTATACTCATCCCTATATGGGGTTTTCCCACACTCATTATGTATTGTTCAGGTGATTGACCTTTTTATGGAGTCCTTGATAGACCAGGACTATATGATGACTAGAGAGACCAGAAAAATTGAGGTGTGTTCCTATGGTATGTTGACATCAGTCCCCAATATTACATTCAGGTTGGACTTGTTTTTAGACTTTTTATGTTTCACTTGTATTTGGACCTATTTGCTTTCCTTTACTTCATATTATATTATTTTTGTGGGATTTATATGTATAAATTCAAGGTTGTTCATTTGTTTTTACATTTTATCATTTTATAGGATTAGATATGTGTACATGTGTACATGTACTTAGGATAAGGCCTCCCATGTTAGTGATATTTCTAATCAGCACTAGTTTCTAGCCCCTTTCCTATTGGAGACAGGCTTGGGGAGTCGTGACATGGGCCCCATTGGGATGGGTCATGACAAGTGATAATTCCATGTGTCACCCTAGAACCAAAATTGATGATGTGATCATGTTATGGATTTCATGATGATTGTTTATACACATGAGAGGTTGGCCTCAATTATATGAGATGCGATTAGGAAGACGGCTTCCCCTGGTGACATGTTTATATGAGATTGTTGTGAGAGAAATGTACTACCCCATGAGATATATTTATATAAATGAGATGCCTTGTAAATTCTTCTTAATCCAGCCTTCATGTCTAATATTATGGAATGCCTAGTATTAACTTCTGGGGTTCTTTATTTGTGGATGGTGACTATAAAATACCCAAGATATTACTTGGGATTCATATAAAATCCTACTACTATGGAACTATAATGATATCACATGGGGTATGACCATGTTCCTGATACTATGGATCACCCAGTATTACCTCTTAGGGATTATATTGGAGCCTGATGATTATTGAATCACCTAGTATTATCTAATAGGGATCGATGACCATTCTTGATGACTATGTGATCACCTAGGGTCACCTCCAAGGGATTGGTGATGATGGATGAAAACTATTTGATTACATAGTATTATCTCTTAAGGACCAGTACTATTCCTTATGATTATTGATTACCAAGTATTACCTCCTAGGGATCAACTATATGACTAATACTATTTGTATTTCTTTGGATACTTCCAAGGTTCTGGAGTTTCCACCAACTATTATATGGTTCTTGAGTCTGGTATTAGTTGAAATAATCATGTGATGTGCTCAAAGACACTCTAGCACTAACTGAAGTAGGTATTTTTGATCTCAAGTACTGAGTTAGAACCCAAATATTATTGGTTATTATTATATTTATTCTTATTGACTATTTTATTTATTTTGATGGTTATATCATATGTGTACACCTTTTAATTACTAGTTATGTATGATATTGATTTGGTGGTTCCCTACAAATTTATACTCACAATATTACAGGGAATCTATGGAACTAGTATACCAATGAATACATCATTGATTGAAGGTTTGGGCTGGGAAGAGTTCTGAAGTAGCTTGGTCATCCGTGGTACTTTATTTTTGAAAAATAAAATTGTAATGATGGTTTTTTAAGAAGATTTGAAATTATTAAAAACTTCATTTTATAGAGAATAATAACTAAATAGTGTACTATTATGGTGATATGAAATTTCACTAGGTAGACCCCATAGAAATCACCAAGATGAGGTTGTGGATAATGTGGTTTCACCTAAGATGATGGTGAACCATTTACTTTTACAAAGCATCATGTACTATTTTCAAGATGTTGATAGAGGAAATTAAAATGATGAACCAAGAAAAGTGAATCTTTCTTTATAGTTTCAAAAATAGAATCCACCAATTTTTTAGTGGATTTTAAACCCAAAAAAGTAGAAGTGTGGCTCAATTAAATGAATAAAATCATCAATTTATTGGTACACCATCGGAGCTGAAGGTTAAGCTAGAAACCTACTTGTTTGAAGATCTTGTATGCAAATAGTGGGGTCTAGTTTTCCAAACTAGAGCTGACCAAGGACTTGTGTGTGAATATGTTAAGGAATAATTTGACAAATAATTATTTTACCACTCGTTCAATTTTGAAATAAAAACATAATTCATTTGCTTAAAGAAATAAAAACTATCTACGACAGGGTATATAGCTAATTTCAGGAACTTGGTTCATCCAAAAGTTGCTACTAGCACATCCTTGAAGGAATTCATCTTTCAGTTAGGATTGTGACTTGATATTCAATCCAAGATACCTATCCTCTGTATTATAGATTATACAGAAAAGGTTAACATGGAAACAATAGTAGAAATGTGTCTTTCTAGAAATAATATGAGAGGAGGTATGTTTGTTTCCAAGAGAACAAGTGGGAACTATACTGCATGGAACAAGAATAAGAGGGACACCTATTCTAAAATAGGTATCCCACCTCAGACTTAGACATCTAAATCAGTTGACATTATAGTAAGATTCGATAGAAAACTAGGGTTTTTCCAATGTGGTTCACTTACACATAGAAAGATGGAATTAACTACACCACCGAGTAATTTCCACAACTCTAGAAGAAGAGAATCTCAAGAAGTACTATCAAAGAATTTAGAAATCAATAGGTGGGACAAGAATAACTAAGCCTTATGTATATTATGATCATATTGATATGTCCTATCATAATAGTTTTAATCCACAAATAAAGGTGAATCAGGACACTCCTTGAAACACATCGATTGTCTAGTCGACACCTCAATGAAAATCAAGAGCTATCATGTGGAGGTTGACTGATAAAACCATTTTATTCATGTTTATTTTGGTATAAAATAAAATTTTTATATAAATTAATTTATTAAACATTTAAACTTTTAACTTTTATTCTATTTTATGTTAGGAATCAGATATTTTTCAAAAATTATCTTAAATTGTTGAAATCATGAAGTGGCAGATGTCCTATAAAAAATTAGTTTGGGAAATTTCATTATGTGTCACAATGTGAAAAATATATGTTACACCATGATAGTACCTAAAAAATATTATGGACATAATTGAAGGCCATAAAACATTCTTAGGGTTCTTCCTAGATGATTTTATGCCATAAAATCATGTTTTACAATGTAAATGATCTTTTTAAGACCATAATTGAACATTTTTATGTAAATTAAAGGCCAATATATCCTTTGAAGACCTGGGAGCCCCCTAGATTGAATGAGGATGAATTTTGATGCACATATAGATGCTATATATGACATATCAAGCCTTGAAGTCTATAAAAAATAGGCTAGGTGTATTTAAAGGAACTGATCGATGAGAGCTTAGGATGATGGTGTAGTGCTTCTTTATTTTCCTTCTTTCTTCTAAATTATTTTTATTTTCTTTAATTATTGTGATGTATCCCTTCTATCGAATAAAATCGACTACCCTATACATGGACGGTTGTTTTTGTGAGTGATTGGGAAAGGGTAAGGTTGGACTTATTTTTCTGTTCTTGATTTTGTATGACCAAATCAAATAAAAATAATTTATTTATTCTAATTTCTAATTTCAATTATTTATTTTCAGTTTTAAATTATGAATGTGATTGTGTTAGGTTTTGATTATGTCAATTTTAATTTCCTTGGTTGATTATACATTTCTCCCTCTACCCAATTATTTTCTTGTGTATAGTGAAACATATTAGGGTTGGGTGATGTGTGATCGAAGATCATCAATTCACATGTGGAATTTTAACCTAGAACTATTGGTTTATTGGGGAATAATAATACCTAGTCAAGGATTTACCTAATTAATCAATACAACCCACTAAAATTCCCTCACAAATAGGAAGTTGGGTTGAATAACCTGACATTTCAGATAAATATATTCTTTCAATAACCATCTATCCAAGAGAGATAGATGAATTTATAGATGAATTTCTATTTTACCAGTCATTAGAAGAAAAATTAGTAAAAATTAGAAAATAGGATAGAATTGAATCAGGTCTAGCCAATCCCTACCTACTCACAAATTCTCATCAATTATTTTAAAAGATCATTTAATATTCTTTTGAAATTATAAATTTTACAAACCAATTTCTCAAAAATCGAATTAAATCAATTATCTCAAAATATCTTGTTAAAGTGTAAACTCATTTTTTTTGTTCTTTACTCTTATGAAGGAAACCCTAGGTTAACTAGTAGACTATACTTAGGTAACAAAAAAATAATTTTTCCATTATCCATGACAATAGTGCATCAAACATGATGTTGTTGCTCAGGACGCGGTGCCTTAAAACACTAAGAACTAAAAAAAGTTTTAATTTGAATACTCTATAATTCAACTAGGAATATAATTGATTTTAATCCATAAATTAATGATCCTTAACCCAATTAAGGGAAAAAATGTAAATAGGATTTGAGAAAATAGCAATTTAATATTTTTGTGACACTCTTAGTGTTTTATCTAAATACAAAATCAAGGTTAGGAATCCCAACCAAACCCTATGATATTTTTGCACACCAGAATTTTATGATCAATAGAACGAACTCATTGTACCTACTTTAGAGAATTATTTTGATTTATGAATTAACATGATTCAAATTATACCAAAAAGCATGGTCTTGTAGAATAATACCAAAAAATACATATTCATTAATTCACTCTTGTATGCACAAGTTTCAATCCTAGAGGAGTTTCAGAAGAGAAAGTAAAGTAGAGGGAATTCCTCTGGTCACTAGAATGAGCTATGAAAGAATAGTTAGACAACCTACAACCTGGAGAGGTCAATGATTAGGAGGACCTTGAAAGGTGTTTTATTCAATGATTATTCCCCACATATGGAAGTATAAAAATCCATAAAGAGATCTATTTCATTCGACAAACATCTAGGTAAACCCTTTATGAATATCGGGAGTGCTTTACAATGCTTTGTACCAACTTCTCATATCAAACCATGGATTTACATCACTTCCTCACCTTATTTTACTAAGGACTACATAATAATTACTGAAATTTTCTATATGACTCATATGAAGGAGAATCAATTGAAAAATTTCTCTTAGAAACTGGAGG
The DNA here is from genome assembly GCA_963277665.1 of Viscum album. Taxonomy (NCBI): domain Eukaryota; kingdom Viridiplantae; phylum Streptophyta; class Magnoliopsida; order Santalales; family Viscaceae; genus Viscum; species Viscum album. The sequence goes on from OY728138.1 coordinate 2,139,379,029, forward strand.
TCTTATTAAAAATATTATATTGAACTTGTAACAATTTAGAAAAAGAGTCACAAACACCAGTGATAAACACAAAATAAAAAATTTTGATTCATGAACTCTAGTTATAACTAAGATTGATGAAATAACTATTTTAATGATTTTTTTATATAAACCAAGTGAGTGTAAAATAAAACCCACCTTAGGTATGTGGTTTATGTTATTCACCAACACATTTTACTGACAAGTGTCATGACTTATTGGGGATAGAAAGCTACACCACAACCTTTTGACCAAGAAAACTCTAATATAATCTTTCACTTTAACCCCATATCCAACTAGGATAAAGAAATATAAAAATCTATGTGGGATCATTTGATCCAAAATAGTACCCCCAATCCACCTCTCCTATAATAGTAGCAATATTAGAACACAGTAACATTTTAACAACATTATAAGCCTCCCTACCAACAAAATTCCATTCAAACACCACCTTTACAGTAAAATACTAATGATAAATCTTCATTCGGTGAACCATAAACTAAATAGAATCAATTGGGGTCCAAATTTATAGGACTATAAGATATGAAAGATAAACTAACATACAAATTAATAATTTTAATGGATATTTTGACTAAAAACACTGAAAAAAATCAACAAAAATTATCTAAATCCCAAATAGAATTTCATGGTAATTAAAACATGAAGTGGAAAAGAGATCCAGTCACCTAAATAAAGTAAGGATAATGATTCTGAGTGAGATTTTGATGCTCAACCCATCCATACAAAATAAGGGGACCAAAAAACTGAAGGAATAAGAACCTGGTTTAGAAAGTAAATACCATAAATTCCCATAAAATACAATAAAAATAAAATAGAAATACTTAAGCACTATTTCCTTCTAGATTAATTAATTCAAATAATGGTGAAGAGGAGTGACTTTAATGGTAAATTCAAGAATCCTTTTAGAAGATCAAAATCATTATCCTTCTATTAGAAGAGATCATAAAAATCCATAAATATGAAAAATTTATTAATGAGTTATTCCTAAAGAGAATATTTAATGATGGAAATGATAAAATCATCTTAAGGAAAATCATATCAGTACTGATCACACTGCTGATACCATGAAAATTTCACTATTCAAGGACATTCTCTTTTAACTGCACTATTGAATCTTTAATTTTTTTATGATTTATGTGATATGGTAAATCCCATAAATTTTATGACTCACTCATTGTTTTAGTATTTTTAGATCGCAGAATTAAATCCTACAAGGGTGGTGGTCCAATTTGAAAACAGATCCAACATATTCTCTACTAGAGTTATAGAAGATGTACTCATATGAGTAAGAGGAATAATCTTTCGAGTTGAGTTATATGTACTTAATATGGAATAAAATGGGACACGAGGATAGTCACATATCATTTTGAGAGGCTATTCTGAGAAATAGAAAAAAAATTATCAACATTCATAAAGGAATGATCAAAATTAAGCTTGGAGATAATATAAGTTACTTTAACATAATTGATGCAATGAATCACCCATCAAGAAACCATTCACTTTATGTGATATCCCATGAATAATGTGCATAAAAAATTAATTATTTAGGTATTATTTGATAATTCATAGCATTATGAGATAATTTTTCATTTGAGAATACTAGTACCAAAACTCGAAAATCCCAACTTCAAGTTAGAAGAAGAGGTGACCTTAGATTTTTTAAATTATTTACTAAATGAAACTAACATGATACAAGAGATAAAATAATTTTAAGTAGTAATCCTCAACTCAATCTCATCCCTTGAACAACCCCCAGGTCTTGAGTTAAATCCACTGTGAAGTGATTTAAAGTATGTTCACCTTATAGAAGGGTAGAAATTTTCGGTGATAATTTAAAATAATCTATCTAAGAACAAAGAAAAACTTTTAATAACCTTATAAAAAGAAATTTACAATCCATATTATGGAGTATAAGATACATCTCAATTATTAACAATAAAGTATACTCTTATAAATATTTTTACAAAGTAATTATTAACCATTGAGACAACAAAAAAGAATAATTAATCCCACTATCATGGAGGTTCTTAATAAGGAGATAGAAAAATTCCTAATATCTAATAGTATTTACACGATTTATGATTCTAAACGGGTCATCCTAATCCATTTTTTCCAAAATAAAATCAATATTCCACTGTTAAAAATGAAAAAAAATGAGTTGGTCCTCATGAGAGTGAAAAAGAGCTAGAGAGTTTGTATAGATTATAGAAATCTAAATAAATATACCTTAAAAGACCAATTTATCATCCCATTCATTAATAAAATTCTATAAATATTAGTAGGTAAAAATAATTATTACTTTTTAAATGGTTTTTTGGAAACTTCTAGGTACCAATTTCACCAGAATACCAGGAGAAGATAAACTTCACCTATCCTTTTGGAACTTTCACTTGAAAGATGATGTAATTTGTGCTATTAAACATCCTTGTACATTTGAATAGTGTATGTTGAGTACTTTATCATATATATTAAATACCACATGGAGTTATTTCTTGATGAATTCACTATTTTTGGTAATTATTTAAATCATTTCTTAGAGAAATTTGGAAAAGGTATTGAAAAAATGAATTGAAAAAAAATATAATTTTTAACTTTGAAAATTTTCATTTCATTTTCTAAAAAGTAATAGTGTTTGGGAATATAATTTTAGAAATATAAATTTAAGTATATAAGTTAGAGGTTGAAGTAATAAATTATTTTCCATATCTTTCTTGTTTGAAACATGTTTGTCCATTTTTAGGACATGTAGGATTCTATAGATGATTCATCAAATATTTTAGTAAGATTTATCTACCTCTCTAAATATTAATATTAAAATAATATGAGTTTAATGTTGAAGAAGAGTATAGGAAAGTTTTTGATGAATTTTCGAAAAGTTTAATCACAGAACTAACAATGAAACCACCCAAGTAACACAATCCTTTTGAGTTTCTTTACAATTTATCCATCCAAGATATGGGATAATCCCTCATCCAAGGAATTAAAAGAAAACTTGAAGTTAGAGAAAAATCATCAAGGAAATTGTATGCCGCAAAAAGCAACTACAAAACTACCAAAACAAGTTTCTTATAGTCATATATTCTCTTTATAAATTCAAATATTATTTACAAGGAGATAATTTTATTTTTTATGACTGTTTTGAATCGGTTCGAAATGCCCAACGGTTTCGTATCCAATGATACGTGGACCTGCTTTCCAAAGGCAGGTGTTTGCTGGGCGATTTGGCTAGCGATGATTAAGAACTCACATTGGTCGAGAGTATGGGAAGTCAGGCTCATCACACCCTTTTTGGGGGAATTATTACATGTTCTGGGACTCTCTTATAGATTTAAGACATATTCATATGTTCACTAATCTTTGGTTTATACCCAAGAATAGTATCCATGGATTACTCCTGGTTGGAAATGGTCAGCTAAACACAGAGATTCATAATCATTTAGGCCCAAGGTTTACCATCCATCATTGGATTAATGACTCCGAGGAGTTCAGACTCATTGAGACAGAACTGGTTTAAAGCCCCATAACCGGGCACTCTAGAGTCTATTGTCATCCAGGGAGGATAGATAACGACATGAGCCTTTGGATCGAACCTGTGATACGGGCTTCCTACGTATCCTTGAGAGAGGAATCAGTGTCCTCGTAGTTCGGGATTACAATTTAACGTCATGCGGGACGAAGGATGAACCGATGTGAAGATGGTCGAAATGGAAGATTTTTGGTCTTGAACCTTGGAGAGGCTTCCTACGTACCCCGCCTAGGAGATAGGGATCAAAGTCTACATAGATCGGGAGTACAGTTTAATGTCATGCGGGACGAAGGATGAACCGACGTGAAGAGGTTTGGAATGGCCGATTGGTGGGCTTGAACCTCATGGAGACTTCCTACATACCATGCCTTGACATGGATCAAAGTCCTCGTAGTTCACACAAGACTGGGGTTAGGGTCGATGCTTACTCTAAGCCCATGTGAGCCATGCACGGTGTGAGAAACAAGAGGCAGCAGAGACCTGACGATCACATCGTGAAAGGTGTGTCCGTGGGAAGCGGAGTGGGTCTTACGCATGGAGCGGCCCGAGAAGTTGGGGCTTACTCCATAATGTAGGCCTGATGGTGAAAAAGACCAACGGGAGAGGCAAAGGATAATGAAAACCCCTATGTCCATCTACCCTCTTGGCCCCTGGAACCGGGGAAGTACGGAGGTGCATGAGTGCTACCTCCTGCAAGAAATGCTAGGGGCTTACACCAGGATGTTCGTCCGTTCACTCTTAGAAGAGGGGAGGAGTTCTCACCACCGGAGTTCAAGGGAATTGGAAGTGGGGTCTCCTAATCTGGTTAGTTGAGAGGTAGAAAGGGGAATATGGGCTCAGACCCTGCATTACCGTGGGAATGTGAACCCAGGAACACTTCGGGAATCCACTCAAGGGCCAGAGAAACCCCTTCTCCCTCAATTAATATGGGTATGTGAACTCAAGACAGCGCGTTGATGCACCTGAAGGTTGCATCATACGAGTTTGGCGTCTTTAGTGGAGGCCTTGGTTTGGGGCTGATGAATGGGTTGATGAGGGGGTTGTGGAGAATCGGGCTGGATTGGAAGGATTTTATCTGACTCAGGGAATGGGAACACCAAAGAATTTGGAGGGCCACACAGGTGTATGAGTGGAACCATTCGCGTAGTGGGGTGCTATGCAGCTGGAGAGGTCGTCCACATACCAGGGTGGTACACAGACTGATAGGCACTCCGCGTACCAGGGTAGTACGCGGCTTTGGGTTTAGCCCGCGTACTAGGTTGGTCCGTGGGGGAGTCCACGCGAGCAACGGTGGCCAAGGGAGACATCGGTCAGGGGTTCGTCGGTTAGGGCTTCGCCCGTGTAGGAGGGTGTTATGCGGTATGTCAGATCAAAAAAGGGGAATAAACTCCCTGGTCCGCAGGGAGTGCATCTATGGAGGGGCCATGGTTTGCGGTCTTCTTTTTTTTTGTTATTTTAAGTTCATGGTTCACCAAATTGTTATGTGTTTTTGGTTCCTTATTAATCCATTTCCAGCTTCATAACTGTTCTGGTTCGCGAATCAGAACTTTGCTTTTTTTGAAATCCTAAGCTCATTCCTCTAAAATCCTTCCACCCATCTCTAATCGATCCTCTTCTTATACCACTCGATCTCCTTTTATAGTATGGGAAACGAGATGTATCTGTGGTCATACGACACCGTTTTCCGAGGCCCATGATCGAAAACCCAGTTTACAGATGACTTGGTCAATCTGCAACTCGTGGGGGCATTGAACACACCTTCCTCGTGAACCAAACTAGTTTGAGGAGTACTTCGCGACCACGCAGGGTTCCGCCTCTATTCCGCAAATGACAGTGCATGCAGCACGGACTAGTTGAAGCAGTTCGTGGTTGGGGCGGTTTGTGTCGGTGGACCTGCCTATCGCCCGTCCTGCTTCGTGCCTGCAGAGAGTCCCCACCTCAATTCGTCTAACGACAGCAGTCCGCGGAGGGGGGTGGCTTGATGAACCGGCAGTGTACCGTTAATATTGGATCGGTCCGCATAACATTTTTTATTTTTCCAACCTTTGATTATTCTCCACATTTTTGCCCAATTCCTTGAGGGAAATTGGGTAGAATCTTCTCTTGAATTAAGGTGATTCTCATTCTCCTTTGTGGATTTTTCAAGACGCTACAAATGCCCCCTATCGGAATGGGGTCTGATCGGAATGAAGAAGAGACTATTCCGATGTAGAGTGGTCCTGAAATGTGGATGGTTTGTGGTAGAGGGATGGACTCGGTAGGGGACCATGCCTATAAATATGGAGGCCCCTACCCTTTGTCTTTTATCGGATTCCTCGCAAACACAGAGATTTTTCCTTTCATCTCCGCGTGATTGATCCTTCGCGAAACTCCACATCCGCGAACCAGCTTCCATTTCCGCGAACCATTCCTCAATCATGCCCACCTTCACCCGCGGACCAACCTACCAGCTGTGAACTAACAATTTTAATTAATTAAAAATTAAGTTACAACGGGCCCTGTAGGAACTCGCTACGCGGTTTTGATGGTCTGCGAACTAAAATCTTTCAGAATTTGATAATTTCTTAAGTCTTCTGAACATAAACTTTTAAATCCGGGATTGAGATTACGTGGAGTAGTCTAGTTCGCGGTTTTATGTCCAATGCCCCACGGGCCAGAGTACCATGGACTTCTTCCGCATAGGGTTGGTTCGTGGGATGTAGCCGTCGCGAACCACCTTACGAGGCCTGCTCACGGACCTCATCATGAAGGCTCCTTGATGGTGTCTTTTTCCATATACTTGGTATTTTTGTCCAATTTTTATTATTCCGGACTAACCATTTGCCTGGTTTTTATAATCAAGGGAAAAAATATGGTTCCTCCTCGACCTACACCCAGGCCTATTTTCGAGCCTCTTCCAATCGGTGATCAATGCCTAAAAGATGTGGTAAGATATGTTCAGTATGGAATCTTCCACTCCCCACTGTACCCCTTCCTTTCCAACTTGCTCTCAGAGTCACAGTGGGAGTACCCATTTTCCAACAGCCTTCCTGCCTACGGTTTTGGTTTGCTGTCCGATACACCGATTCTGGTACCATCCCGTGAAAACAATCATGCCACATGGATATTTACTAGTACTATCCCTCAAGTTGTGATATCTGCTAGAGGGTGGCCTTCCACAAGGGATACAGCTACTGGGTCGGTGCTGAATCACCTTCCTATGTACCTGATAGGAGATCAACGTCAGAAAGATGGGGCAATCCACTGTTACCAAAGCATTGCCCGCAATGCTATTGTAAACAACCAACATGGCTGGTCAGCAAACCGGGACCTCTGGCCTGGAGGGGCATTTAAGTCATTGGATTGGGGGTGGAGCTTCTGGGTTCTTCAGAGATGTGCAATGTTTGAAGTGGAATTGCGAGTCGTAGGCTTATATAAAGCTTCCTAGGTGTCCCAGACCTATAACCATCGGCCCCACGCCCTTGCCAAGTAGTTTATGAGCCGGTGGAGTCTGGATACCAACACATTCCATCTGGTCCATGGGGAGGTGGGTATTAGTCTTTGGGATGTTTTCCAGATTTCAGGGGGCCCCATTGTTGGATGCATGTATGATGAATTCCTGCCTCACCCTTCTATGTGGGATAATGAAGAGAGGACTCCTCCTTTGGTGAAGTAGCTTATTGATCAGGCCCAGGAGCATTCGAAAGATACATCTCCAAAATAGCTTGTACCATATTATGAATGGATCAGGGCTTCTACCAGAGAGAGTAGGTCCATGGCTCTTCCACACAGGCCCACAACCTGTCCTACGATGGAGTCCTGAAGGTAGATGGGCAACTATTGGCTGATCTTGGAGGAGGGTAAGTTCAATAGATGGGGATGGGAACTGGGGCCGGACGTTGATCGACTACTCCTCCTGGCGACATTTTTATCCATGTTCTTGGGTGGCTGGCTATTTTCCATACACGAGACTGGTGGCGTGCGAGTTTCTACTTTTGTTATGGTGGCACAGCTAGCCACCGGTAACGTTATCAACTTTGTCATCCCAGTACTGGCTAGGATTTATCAGTTACTTGGAAATATTACTGAGGGGAATCGGCTAAACCGGGTATCCGGTCCTTTTCAAATTCTCTAGGGATGGTTGGGAGCACATATTAAGAACTGCTATACTTTTATCAACCCTTTTTAGATTCTGGGTACCATATTCTGGCCGTATTTGCAACTTACCAATGGGGTTATGCCCAAGGAGTGGGTGACCCAAGAGAAGGATTAAAAACAGATGGTTTAGAATATGCGTCTGTTGTCGAGCCAGATCTCGAGTTACGATCATTTCAATTTCCGACCATATCCCTCCCCAAATGATGCAACCACGAACACCATATCAGAGGAATTTAGCAAGAAGGGCTGCATCTTTTCCCTCCAAGAGGGTATTCTAGTGGCTCGTATTGGTGGGGAACTGATCTGTGAGGGGTATGCGCCTTGTCGATTCAGACTTCAATTTGGATGCATCTAGGCATTGTGTCCTCCTGCACTCAATGGCACCCGTGGGAACCGCCATCTAATGGTGGCCAGATAGTTGTGGTTAATGATTACCTGGGAGGATACTGGCTGTGAGGTTATGACCCCTACGCTTGCAGACTCTATGCCTTTCTTATCCAAAAGTTATGCCAACTCCTGGGTGAAATCGTACCCGAATGGTCAATTAGGGCAGTGGGTGCCCACTATCTTGAGTCCTAAGCCATCGAAGAGAAAGAGGAAGCGGAAGTGGGATTGTGCCCCAACTAGGGTGGTAAAGGTCCTTTATAAACCTGCTGGTCTCATGCCTCCGAGGAAGGTTTTAATGGACAGAGGCATCTCCTCACATGCCCTCAAAACTGCCTGGAGAGAGTTAGCCATTCCTGCTGATGCTGCCTTCCCGATGGCATGGGGACAATGGGATGAATTCAGAGGTCAGTCATCCTTTTATAGATAGTACCCCTGTTCTTTGTGGCAGCATATCTAGGAATCGAAGTGGCTTTTGATGGGCTGGGCTACATATCTGCTCTTGTTGACATTCTTTACGATTTGGACCCGGAGAGGGCCAATCGGTATCTCCGGGACCTTGAGGCCTACGTTCATGCATGCCAGGGTTATGCGGTGTTGACTCATCGAGTCCAAGCCATGATATGATCAGAGCCTGACGAGGAGGAGGAAGAGAGTGATCACTCTTCAGGGCGTGATGATTCTGCTGGTTCCCTTGTTGCGGCTGAGGCAAGGGAATTCCCCCTGCCCATGAGGTCCCGCCCACAAGTAGCTCCTGAGAGTTCTAGAGTGGCGGCGAGATCCAGAAAATAGACATGGATATCGGCGCCCCCACCAGGCCCTGCTACTTCTCAACCCTCTTAGGTTGATCCCCTCTGGCTAGCATTTCCGGTTACGACCGCATTTTCAGATGCATGGAGGATTTGGGATGACCTAAGGGTCAGTGGCTCAGACGAATATGTTTGGGTGTTACTCCAAATGATCTCTCTCGAGCTTCCGGGTATTGGCACTATCTTCGCTCCACCTCACTTACTGTTGGAAGATGATCTAGAAGAAATTGTCACCTAGTTGAAGGAGATGGATGCATACGCGCATTCACTCCAAAACCGTCTCTATGGGACTAATCGAGTGTCTATGATGATAAAACATCCCAAACTATCCAATCCTGAAGAATAGGTTGCCCTGTTCATCCATTCCGGCTTTCTTTCTCCTTTACTGTGAAGGTTATAAAGTTTATTTCCTTTATACAGGGTGCTGAGGGGTCCCAGTAGGAAATTCCTTCCCCAGAGTATACTCCCTATGGTACTGCAGCAGGCGAACACATGCCTTTGACTACGGGGGTCATCGAGGAGGGGTCTTCTCGTGCAGCTGAGAATATGGAAGTGACCATTTTGAACCCAACTGGGGTCTTTCCTCCTCCAGCTCCTCCCAGCATTATGAGTAGATAATTGTCCCTTGGGAAGATCCAGAGATGTCAGCAGGTGACCCAATTAACAGAACAACTCAGATAGGGGACGACGGGTAATAATGACTTCTGTTTCCCTTATTAAAAACTCGTATGTTTTGATTCTTCCAGTTATTATCTATTTTGGTGCTATGGTGTAGGGCCAATCGGAGACCTAGCCGTGTCTGCCCAAGAGGTCATACCTTCTTCTCCTTTATTATTTGAGGGACCACCTACGATGATACCTGAGCATGGCGAGATGACGGGCTCTGCTGAAGGGGCTAGTGATGCGGACAACTTCCTTTTTCCATCATCAATCAGAGATATTCCAGAGGAGGAACAGCTGGAAGATGAGACCTCTGTTGATCACACAACCGTTATAATTGTGGAGGAGGATGGGGAACCCATGATTACCGAGGAGGCCCTGGATCTAACGGGGTCAGTTGCCTCAGGCCCGATGGGTCCCGTGGCGATGGAGGAAGAGCCTGTTATCAGGCCAGTTGTCGGAAACCTAGAGCGGACCATCATTCTGTTTACCGGGGGAGTAATTTCCCCAAGCTTGATCTCCATAGAGGACCACTTGGGGATAGCTTTGGGAGTTGCTAGACTTGGGTGTGGCCTTAGGTCTTGGAAACCTCCTGGGATTCCTAGGACTCCCTTGCCTCTCGAAGATGTAGCATCTTCCTCGAGCGGTAGCGGCGACGCAGAGCTTGAGGGCACCGATGCCTTGAAAATCGGGGGTAAGCTTCTCAATCTTTTGCCACTGAATCCTTTCTCTTCCCTTTTCTGATTAAGGATACTTATCTGTCTTATCGAATTTTGGGATTTAGGACCATGACCTTCGGTTCTAGAGATTGTTCCATTGGATCTAATCGTGCCCATGACCACAACCGCTGAGGGCGAAGTTGCCACAATGTTGGAGCTTGAGGGTGAGGCCGCATCCGGTCCCTCATTGGTGACATTCATCCCAGAGTATGTACCTTCATCCGGGATTGATTCTGAGCCGGATCAATGAGTCCTTTCTAGTCTTCGACCTGCTCTCCAAAGGGCATGGGAGAAAATTGGAAGTTGATTTCTCATACACCCCTGGCCAAGATGCCAATTAAATTGCCGAAGTTGCGCAACTTGTTTATGCTACTCGGATTCGACAGCTTTGACTACCATGGAATTTATGATATAGTCAAGTAGGTGGTTATTGACCAGGAGAGGCTTGGTGGTTTTGAATCTTGTTTTTCTGCTACTCAATCTGAAGCCTACCTTTCCACGACCCGGAAGCTTTGCCTAACGAAAGATCATGATCATGCCGGGGTGGTCACGAGACTTCAGGGGGAATTCATTAAGCAGCGTTCTCGACTGGAGGTGCTGAGGAGTGACATACAGTGGCTAAAGTAGGAGGCAACTGATGTCACATCTATAATTGAAGAAGTGGAGTAACGTATGGAGGAGGAGATGAGGGCGAGCTCAAAGGAAACACAGGAGGAGGAAGCGTTGCGGGCTTGCGCAGAAGCTGAGACATCCTTACTGCAAAATCTATATCAGGAAATAGAGGATTGTCATCAATGCTTGATAAAACTTTGTGAATCCGCTGAAAATATCCTATAATAACCTTTCATGCTAGAGGAGGCTCCGGATTGTGGATTCCCTTTTTATCAACTTTGTTATGGAACAAAGAGATGTTTCTCCTTAAAGCTCTTGTTGTCTTCTCTTGTGACTTCCTGTGATAGAAATTATTTGACATGATTGCTTTATATGATAATTCACCAAACTTAGAATAATCAGAGTTCAAGACAATTGATAAAATAGAAACGAGCTCTAATTTTTTCCTGGACCATGGGATCCAGTGAGAATAGTTTGACTATTACTGGGGTTTTGTAGGAAAAACCCACAATTTTTTTTTCTTTTCTATTAATACCCTAGTTTTTTCTGGGCCCATTCGGTGTGAACCCATTGGGTATGGCTCAAAATTTTCTTAGGTTTCCCTTTTCAAGTTTTCAGCCTAACAGGCTTTGTGCCTCTTTGTGAGCGGTTTAAAGTCCCGCCAACAAGACTATCATTACTGATGTTTTAGGTCAAGAAGGTTTGACCAGATATGGTGGGGCGAGGTCCCCAATGAGGTTTGGTTGATTAAAAGATGTCTCAATACCCTTCATACATACGTGAGGGGAACATGTTTAGATTTGAACAATATGAAGGGCATGTCTCGAGGCATTGGAGTCGTATCGACGTACAGAACTAGGAAAGCATCACTTAAGGCAGACTTGCCTTTGATAGACGGGCCAGGGGTGATCAATATGCACACCCAATGAGGGCATGGTATGCATAGTCGTGAAAAGGTGTCCTTAAGTTAATGAATGTCCATTTCTAATGGCCTAAGGACTTCATGGAAGTCCGGATCATAGAAACCACCATGGGTGGCTTTGAGAATTATGAGAACCGCCAGGGGTGGTTTGGAAATGGTGTGTGACATATGAAAGGGTTTGGGAACATCTGTACTAATCAGGAGTGTGGTTAGGAGGCTACTTTCCTACGCATTTAGTTAGCATGAAGTACAGTTGGATCTTGACGCAGTTTAAATTCATGCAGCTGGGACATTCTTCAAAATGGAATGGCTTCTCCTGGTTCTCGGTAATCTCTTCAGAGACGTTCCACCATATTTAGGCATGGTTGTGAAAGAGATTTGTAAACTGCTGCTCAGAAGGTTTCTGAATCCTGGGATGGATATGGGGCTCAGAGGCCAAGAGGCATACAGAGAGAAGATTTTCCTAAGGAAACCTTTACTTTGTTAGATGGGCCAGGGGCTATCAATATGCAGAGCCGCTGGGGGCATGGTATGCATAGTCACGCAAAGGTGTACTTAGGTCAATGATTTTATTCTCCCGATAGCTAAGCAACTTCAGTGAAGTTGAGATTCGGGACCACCAGGGGTGGCCTACAAGGTTTCATCTCCTTCTGGGTACAGAGTGTGATTAATGAGGAGAGGGTTCCTGAGTACGGGAGAAACATCTAGGATAAACTTCCCGAGAATGGGTGAAGTCATTCCTTCTCACAGTGGTGTGAGATGGTGGTTTGTGCAGACCTAGCCTTTGCACTGAGGGATAGAGGAAAGCCTCCATTCCTAACTGAACCCATGATAGGTTCGACCGTGGAGTTTAACGGCATGTGGTAAGGATGAAGGATATTTTAAATTCAGTGCAGTTTAACATCATGCGGTGAGGACGGGGAGCATTTTTGATGATGTTGTGCAGTTTAAAATCGTGCAGCGAGGATAGGGGGAATTTTTAAACCTGTGAAAATGCTTTTAGTTGGAGTCATTTCCTTGGATGTTTAATGCCTGGTCATTTCAGCTTCACACCAAGTGGCAAAGACATGTTCCATGCAGTTTCAATCGTCATGCAGTAATGACGTAGTTGCAAAGGCCACTCTTGATCAAAATGTAATTGGGCTTGAACATCTCAGCATGTCCAAGATGTGGAGAGGGGTTTATGGTGTAAACCATGGTTCTGGGGCTTCTTGGATAAGGAGAGATGATATATGGGATCTGAGGCCGGTAAGCGTACAGGGCTAGGAAGAGTACCACCTGAGGAAATATTTCCTTTGGTAGATGGGTCGGGGGCTGTCAATATGCAGATCCACTGAGGGAATGGTATCCATAGTTATACAAAGGTGTCCATGGGTCAATAAATTTCCACTTTCGATGGCCATGAATGATTATGAGGATCCACGATTGTTCGAGCCATGAAGTCTGTTGTTTGGTAAGGAAATCTCTGGACATGTCGGGGATGCTCATCCCTAGTTACTTTTAAAGCTTGAAGAGTTTACCACACTTATTTATCTTGCGCATGGGGTATACCTTTACTCCATGCAGTTTAACATCATGAGGTAAGGACGAAGTACTCTTAGTTTAGCGATCGTAGAGTTCGGACCATTGGATGACTATTGCTACAATTACCCAGAAGGCAACCGAGTTAGGAGGATCCGGTATACTTTGAACAAGTGTGAGGGAATGAGGGTGTAAAATATAACTCTTGGGTTTCTCGGATCAGGAGGTATGGTATGGGGGCTCTGAGGCCAGTAAGCGTATGGGGCTAGGAAGAGTACCGCCCGAGGAAATCTTGCCTTTGGTAGATGAGCTCGGGGCTATCAATATGCAGAGCCATTGAGGGCATGGTATGCATAGTCATGAAAAGGTGTCCACGGGCTGATAACTTTCCACTTCCGATGGCCATGGATGATTATGAAAATCCGATATTTCTCACAGTACAGAGTTCGGCATATGGGGATAATGGTGTCCAAGCATACATGAAACATCTTTACCACAATTTCCTATCGAGTCAATGTAGCCCAGCCCTGGCTTGATGTTTGTAAATGCAGATCGTCATGTGAACCATGAGAGGATACATAGGCTAACCAGGTAGGGATACCCTGACAACATTTGGATGTGAGAGGGGAATGATCTTGTAAACCACTGCTCCATAAAGTTTCAAATCGAGAGATATGATATGGGGGCTCTGAGGCCGGTGAGCGTACAGAGCTAGGAAGAGTATCGCCTGAGGAAATCTTGCCTTTGGTAGATGGGCTAAGGGATATCAATATGCAGAGCCACTGAGGGATGGTATGCATAGTCATGAAAAGGTGTCCATGGGTCGATAACTTTCTGCTTCCGATGTCTATGAATGGTTATAAAAATCCAAAATTATCTGGGTCGTGGAGTCTGATGTATGGAGAGGATGCATCCAAATTCTCAAGGGGTATTCCCATCTCGTTTCGCAATATATCTTGGGTGGGTCACGACAATGTCCGTGCAGTTTAACTTAGTGTGGTGAAGACAAAGTCCATGCATTTTAACGTTGTGTGGTGAGGACGAGAGGTATATATGCCTGTGTTTTCTTTTCTCGGCGGCTGGGCTAGGAGATGAGATCCCAGCATCGCTATGTATCCTATGAGGGTAGGAGTCAAGCTACACGTAGTTCTTTTTGGAGTACACTCCATGCAGGTTTGGTCCTTACACGGGGGGGGGGGGGGGGGAGGGGGGTATATTTATTTTTCTTACCCGTGCAGTTTAACGTCGTGCAACAAGGGTGAGGGACACACCCCGTGTAGGTCTGGTCCTTACTTGGGGGAAATGAGGGTATTTTTAGCTTTATTTGGGGATGGTTGGGCTAGGATGGGGGATCCTGGCATCACTACATATCCTGCAAGGGCAGGAATCAAGCCGTATGTAGTTCTTTGAAATGGGTACACCCTGTGCAGGATTGGTCTGTACACAGGGGGAGAGGGAATTTTTAATCCTTATTATCCATGCAGTTTAACGTCGTGCGGTAAGGATGAGGAATACACCCTGTGCAGGGTTGGTCCATACACGGGGGAAAAGGGAATTTTTAATCCTTATCAATATAGTTTAACGTCGTGTGGTAAGGACGAGGAATACACCCCGTGCATGGTTGGTCCGTACACGGGGGAAAAGGGCATTTTTAATCCTTATCCATGCAGTTTAACATCATGCAGTAAGGACGAGGAACACACCCCATGCACGGTTGGTCCATACACGGGGGGAAAAGGTCATTTTTAATCCCTATCAATGCAGTTTAATGTCATACAGCAAGGACGAGGAATACACCCCATGCAGGGTTGGTCCATACACGGGGGGAAATGGAATTTTTAATCCTTATCCATGCAGTTTAACGTCGTTCGGTAAGGATGAAGTATACACCCCATGCATGGTTGGTCCGTACACGGGGGAAAAGGGAATTTTAATCCTTATCCATGCAGTTTAACGTCATGCGGTAAGGATGAATTACTCTTAGTTTAGGGTCATAGAGTTTGGACTGTTGGGTGCTTGGCAGTTTAACATCCAGCAGCTCAGACAAAAACTATTTTTGATTATGTGAAATACTTCTTTAGAAATCTCACATTTGTAGGAGCGGTAGTGAACTTCCTGTCCATGGAGATTAAGGCATATGCTCCATTAGAGTAGACCTTGTGTATAGCATGTCGTCCCTCCCACTTGGGATCTAGTTTTGGAGGATTCTTTCCAGGTATCATTGGGATCCAGAGGACCAACACCAATTCTCATTCCAAGAAATACCAAAGACGAACCTTTTTATTGAAGGCTCATGTGATCCAGTTCTGATATACTTCCAGATGGTTCAAAGTGTGAAACCTCTTTTCATCCAGCTGTTCCAATTCACCTAGACATTTTTCTGATTACTCATCATTGGACAAATTATTACAAATGGAAACATGGACCGAGGTAAATTGGAGCTCAATGGGCAAGACCGCTTCTATTTCGTATGCTAATGAGTACAGAGTAGCTTGAGTAGCGGTGCAGATTGTGGTTTGATAAGCCCAAAATGCATGAAGAAGTTTATCTAGCCATGATTTCTTGTATTTTTTCACCATTTTCTGAAAAATGTTGGACAGGGTCTTATTGAAAGCCTCTATCTGTCCGTTGGCTGCCGCATAGTAGCAGGATGAGTGGTTATCCTTGATACCATATTCTTGGTATAGTTTCTCCAATTATGCAGAGTAGAAATTGGTGCCGTTATCCGTCAGTATGGTATGAGGGATGCCGAATCTATTGATGATATTGGTTTTCACAGAGCTGACAATGTTTCTTGCCCCGACTTCTTTGAGGGGTACAACTTCTGCCCATTTGGAAAAGAATTTGGTCGCTATGAGGATATAATTCAGTTGTTTGGCCGTGGTGGGAGGATATAGTCCCATGACGTCCACTCCCCAGATGGAAAATGTCCAGGAGTACTTAGCTTGATGAAGAAACTTCAGGGGTTGGTGTATGAAGTTGGCATGAATTTGGCATGAGTGGCATTTTGCGGTAAAGTGCTTGCAATCTCGTGCCACGGGGGGCCAATAGTACTAAGCCTTCGAACCTGATGGGAAAGCTTAGACCCTGACCGATGTGCTCCACATACTCCGGTATGCACTTCAGTCATGACTGCAGCCGTTTCTTCTCCATCAATGCATCTGAGGAGGACTCTGTCGAGGCCTCATTTGTAGAGGACCTCTTGCTGAACCGTGCCTTTGTATAGGAAAAAATTGATTGAACTTCTCTATATTTGCTCTCGTTCATCCCTATCTGATGGGAGTTCTCCCCTTTGAAGGTAGTTTTCAATAAGGGTCATCCAGCTGGTGGCAGGGGGATATGGCTCAGGGAAAAGACTGACTTCGTTGATTTTTTCCATCCTAGTCTGAACAAACGGCAAGATCATTCGACGACGAGCAATACTGATAAATGTTTCATCCCAGTATGGTTCAGCTAGGGTTGTGGCTGCATTAGCTAATGCATCGGCCAGGGCATTCTGAGACCGGGGAATATAGGTCAATGTTGGTTCTATGGAGAATTCCACTATTAACCCTCTAACATGGTCAAACAGGGGAATCAACTCCTCCTTTTTGATAGCATAATCACCATTGACTTTCTTGATGACCAGTTCTGAGTCACCTTTTACCTTAAGGTGCCGTACTTGTGCCTGAAGTCCTAGATCCTGGCCTACAATGGGGGCTTGATGCTCTTCTTCATTGTTCGTACATACTTCTAATGGGAGGAAGGAATATGGAAAGACTGCCTTTTCTGGGGATATGAGTATTATACCCAAACCCACCATGTTAAATTTGGGATCCTCCATCCTTTTCCTTGTCAGGCTTCAAGATGCGTCGTCGAAGTATATTTCCCATGTTGGGAGATACTCTGAAACCAGGAATATGTCTTCATCAGGTAACTCGATGTCCAGTACGGTGGTCCCTAATGGGGGGTTCTCTGCCAGAAAATCTGCTAACGCCTGGCATTTTATGGCTTTCTGAGGCACAAACTGGATTTCAAACTATTGCAGGATGACTGCCCATTGGGATAGGCGCCCGGTCAGCATTGGGCAGCTGAGGATGTACTTGAGTGGGTTACTACGCGAGACCAAATAGAATTCATGATGTAGTAGATAATGTCATAATTTTTGAACTGTGAAGACCAAGGCCAAACAACTCTTCCCGATGTTTGAGTATCAAGTTTCAGCATCGATCATGGTTCGACTGAGGTAATAGAGACTGTTTTCACTGTCGACGTCATTTTTCTGTGTGAGGAAAGATCCCAATGACTGCTCCAGGGCCGTCACGTACAGGATGAGAGGTATTCCTTCAACCGGGTGCATGAGCACTAGCGGGCTCAAGAGGTACTTCTTTAGGCTATCGAATGCCTCTTGACATTCATCTGTCCATTGGTACATAACCCCATTTTTCATTAACCTAGTAAAGGGAAGACATCTTCCTGCCAGGTTGTCTATGAACTGCTTAATGTTATCCAGGTGTCCTTAAAATCCTCTCAACTTAGTGAGATTACAGGGAGGTGGCAGGACAAGGATAGCCTTTGTCTTTTCAGGGTCTATTTTGATGCCATGATGGCGTACGACGAAGCCAAGTAATTTCCCTAAGGTAACCCCGAAGGCGCATTTCAAGGGATTCGTCTTCAGGTTATGTTGTCGAAGTTTGTTGAAGACGGTTTCAAGGTCTGACAGGTGATCTGAGTACTGACTTGATTTGACCACCAAGTCATCCAAGTTGCATTCGACGAATCTACCCAGGAATGGTTTAAAGATATGATGCATGGCTCATTGATATGTGGCACCATCGTTCTTGAGACCGAAGGGCATGACCCAATAACAAAATATTCCTTGAGGGGATTTTAAGGTAGTGCCGATTGAGATCTCTAAAATTGATGCAGAAGTGGATTTGTACGTTCTTTTTCTTGATGGGGAAAATTTTGGACAACCATATGGGGTACTAGACCTCCTGAATGAAGCCTGCTTTAATAATCTCATTGACTTCAGCCTCTATTTTGGCAGCATGTGAGGGGTGCATTATTCTAGAGGCTTGTTTATAGCCCTGGTGGCCTTCTGGAAGACCTAAGTTGTGGGTCGCCACTTTGAGATCGAGTCCTGGAATTTCCATGTAATTCCAGGAAAAAAAATCCCGGTGTTGCTTCAGGAAAGAGTTACATACCTCGTTCTCTTCGGGATACATGGTTGTACTAATGAGGGTGGGCCTCGGGTCTTCCTCAGTACCTAGGTTTATTTCCCTGAGCTCATCCATAGTGGTGGAGATACCTTCCTCAAATGCGGGAGGTGCATCCCTGAGATCTTCCTCCTCCTCTTCCCCCACATTCTCATCATCTTGATCTGATGGGGGGGAGAGTTCTCAGCACAGGGTCTTAGGAGTCTGGAGTCAAGGAATTTTGGGCATCCCCGCTCAAGTACTCACCCCCAATTTGAATGTTAGTGGTCGTTTCTGCACTGCTTTGCTCGGGCGTCAGGGCTGAAGTCATGAGGATAGCTGAGTGTGTGTCCGGGCTTGAATCCCTGCTCTCAACATGGTTGATGGGTAGTACGTAGTCTCCACCAACCTGCCCAAGGGGGTCATCAAGAACCATTTCCAGACCATTTAGAGCAGGCATCTCGTCAATACCATCGAGCAAAGGCTTTTTTTTTCTTTTTCTCATAAAACCCGACATCAATGTAGTGTGACTCAGAGAGATTGAAAGGGGCCTTGTCAGCGTACAATGTCACACTTTGTCCATTGATTCTATATTTAATACACTAGTGTTAGGATGAAGGAATGACCATGGGATTATGGATCCATGACCTTCCAAGAAGGGCATTGAATGTTGTGTTCTGCTAGACCACCCAGAATTCCAAGTAGGCCACAAGGTCGCCAAAATGGGTTTTCAACTTGATTTGTCCCATTGCCTTCTGTTCACTCTTGTCGTAACTCAATAGGGTTTTGGATGAGGGGATTAGGACATCCTCACTGTATCCCAACTTGCGGAGTGTTTTTAGGGTAAGGAGGTTAACTCCAGAGCCATTGTCAATAAAGAATTTATGGATCCCAACATCATTTAGTGTGTCGAACACATATAGTGGTTTGATATGTCTTTGCGTGAGGGAATCTTCATCCTAATCGGTGAAGGAAATCAGCACATTGCATTGTCTTGGGCCAGTCTCTATCCAGTAAATCTCAGTGGTAACTACCTTGGCTTGAAACTCTTGGGGGCTGAGAAAAGCTTCAATAAGCGCCTCCCTGAGATCTTCTGAAAAACTCAGGGCATCCAGGATTGACAGCTTGGCTGGTACTGACACCAGCTGCTTAAGGATATCGTACTTCTGCTCCAGCGGCCGACGCTTCTCCGTTGGTGGGATAGTTTTAGCGGGCACTATAGGAGTTGGAGCACGTGATGAGGAAGGAACGGACTCAGGGTTGGAGGTTGATGGTGTTCCCATGTTCTAGGGGCTCGGCCTGGCCGGTCTGTTTGTGCGCACTAGGCGGCTAGACACTTGTTCCTCCTCTGATGGGTACCGCAGAATTACAGGGCCAGGGTGGATGCTTGTGGAGGTGTAGGGATATTCTTTCTCATGTTGAGTCTGTTTAAGGGATCTCCCATGGGTTTTCGTGATATTAACGGTTTGGGTCGGGGTAAAACCATAGGGTTGGTTTTGGCCGTGACTGCGCCTTCCCCGGTATCCCCTGCCTCTGCGATTCCTCCTCCCGGCCCCTTATGTCGGGAACTCGGGTTCGTAACCATACACTTCATCAGGGAAAGATTCCATTAGATGGATGACGTTGATGAAACAAAAGATTATCTCCTCATCCTGTGATAGGTCAACATGGTCGGTTGTCCCTGATGGTGCCGTTTGGTGGGTCAGTGCCTGTGGCACCAAGTTTAAGGGCATAAAATACGATAGTGTCAGGGCTAACTTTGGCCTTGTTGCGGACTGTTCCTCTTGCTCTGGTCTCCTACCTTTTTGATCACTCCTGGATGACCGACTTGTGGAGGTTTGCGAGGCCGATATTGTCAGTTGCGCGGCATTAGGGGCTGTTGGTGGCAACACCGGCTGCTGTAATTGAGCTCGGAGTATGCACTGAGCTTGGTTGATAGTCTTCTGAGTCATCCAGCTATCAAATTTCTTCCCCTTCTTGCTGGTGACTTCCTTCCACCCCTCCCCTTTGTTGGAGTTGGTGGTAGAAATATATTTCACATGTACTGGGGGTGATCCCAGTTCAACCTGCCCGGATTCTACCATCCTTTGCAAGAGGTCTTTGAAGATGAAGAATTAATAGATATTGTGCCCTAACATTCGATGGTAGGGACAGTAATCTGGCCTGTCATCACGGCTGACTTCTTTGAGCTTCCTTGGTTCCGGGAGGTGGAGTAAGTTGCAATTCATGGTGGAAATGAAATAGTCATGGACTTGGTCCTCTCAGAACAAGTATACTTTTTGTATTTGTTCCTCGAACTGGTTCCGCTTTGATCATATATGATCACCCCGCTTGGGCAGAGGTGGCTGCTGATATACAAGAGGCCCTTGACTATTTGGTGGAGGCCTAGGCAGTGGATCAGGCACAGGGGATGGCTTGAGCATGACAGATGATGCTTCAGCTCTAACTGTTCGCTTTGCAGGAGCCTGTGAGGCTATTCAGGACTTCATATTGGTCTGCTGTAGGGAGTCTTAATTTTTATGGGCAATGGTAGAGAGATTTCAGAAGCCATTGGTTCACTCCACTGGTATGAGCAACGTACGCAGCTCATCTCGAATGTTATCGATGCATATGGCTAGCATCTCATCTTGGGGAATTGGTATGTTGAGAGAGTAGGTCAGACCCTTCCATCTGGTGATGAAATCCTAGACTCTCTCGTTTTCCCTCTGTTTCCAATTCATGAGGTCGCTGATCGTTGTCTTCGACAACATTGAGCTGAAGTGGAACAAGAACTGTTGTCAAAGGTCTTCCCAGATTTTTATTGATTGAGCTGGCAGATTTGTATACCAGATGAAGGTAGATCCATGCAAGGTTCGTACGAAGCATCTAAGTTTCACTGCTTCTTGTTGTTCTAGAGTTCCCATAATAGGGACGTAATAAGACGCGTAGTGCATCAAGTGTTGTTATGGATCACCTTAACCATTGAAAATAGGGAATAAAGGGCTCCCAAAATTGGGTGGAGGATGCGTGTTGCTCACCCAATCTAGGTAGGGCTTCTGCTCTGGTTGTATCAAACCGCGTCGACCTTCTATTTCTTCCAATTGAGCTGTATGTGCGCCGATGGTGCTGGCGAGTCCCTAGTTTACATCTTGTTGGGCCCGGTCTTGGGCTGGTGTAGCCAGAGGCATTGCCTGAGGATCCAGATTGGCCGAAACCAAGGGTGCGTATGCCGTTTGTGACACCTTCGGAGGGTTCAGACGTACTCACTCCGGTTGCTTCCTGAGTGGAGGGAAGTCTTGGTTTTCACCCAAATCCATGTTCAGGTAGTTGGAAGGACCGGGTGCCTCATTGGGCGGGGGCCCTGACCCTGCTTCATCTGCCGGGGAAAACCTTTGTCCTTGATGTGAACTTGCTGGGGCTTCAAGGTGTTTCTCTTCTTGGGAAGTACTTTCAATAAGACGGTTCCTCTAAAGTATCTTGGCATTAAGCCTCCTCAATTCTTTCATTTCCTCCTCCAGTCGAGCGAATATTTATTCAAACATAAGTGGATCGTTTTTATCAAGAGAAGGAAGTGGGTTAAGAGTAACCTGTCCATTATTCTTATCCTTGTTGGAAGCTTGTAGGGTAATCTAAGGAGGGTTATCTGGAAGGTCGGCCATATTTAGGGCGGCCCTCTGGTTCCGGGTGTGCACACCTAATGGTTCGTTGTGAGTCACAGCCTGATTGGAACCATCATCTCCTGATCCATCTGGATTTGGATCATCTCCGGTGTCACCTGTGGGGTTAGCCTCTATGGCATTGATGGATTTATATCGCGGGGTGGAGGAGACGTCATCTTTCAAATAGGTAGAGGATCTCCCGCACCTTTTACTGGTCCTCCCCTTCCTATCCCTAGATTTCTTTCTGACTCCTTGAAGAAGGGTGACACGGAGAGTTCCTTGATGCGACCTTACGGTACGCCCCCCTCTTGATGGGGATGGTGACTCAAAAGACGGGAGAAGGCAGGAACCTCCTCTTCTGACTGTCCTCCCTAGATGAGAAAATACTAATTCTCGTGGGGTAGGTTGTCTTTGAGGTAGTAAAAATGCCCCCAGCCCTGAGGGCTGGGGTTGGATCCATTCCATGGACGTTTAGTCTCTTCCCATTTTTATTGGTCTTATGGGGGAATTTGTTGTTAAAATGCCCCCAGCCTTGTAGGCTGGGGTTGGCCCTGGATTGCGGCAACGACTGCTGCTATTGCTACTTGCATGATCTTGCGTGCCCCCATTAAGGGGTGAACTGGATTTGATTCCAAGTTCAACTGTGAATAAATCCTGTCTGGGGAGGATGGAATTTACCTCTGATTGGCCTCTCTTAGGCTAGAGGCTTGTTTTATGCTTTCGCTGGTCTAATTCAGGAGTTCTTGGATGGATTGTTCCTGTCGGGCCTGATGTTTCTGGGACTTAATCAAGGCCTATCTCTACTGGTTGTGTCGCCTTTCCCAAACAGGGAGACCACTCAATTGCTATCTTGCCGTGATGACGTTGCAAGACACTACGCCAAGCGGGTTCTTCTGGGCGGGGAGTGAAGTGAAATGAAGAGATCAATGTTCTCCGCATCGTCTAATATGGACTCCTGTCATAGCATCACCAATGAGGTGGCACAACTGGTGCAGTGCATGGAGGAAAGATAATTCCATGTTTCCTTTACACCTCTCGGGTCGCAGTTGTCGCGCCGGAGGAAGAGCTTCCAGGTTGATGTGACGCAGAAGGTCTCCTATTGTCTTAACGTGATCTACATACCCATCGTAGGGAAGGAAGATTGATTTTATCCAGTGGAGGGTTGTCCATATATTGGAGTGGATGTCGTGTGCACATTATTTTGAAAACTTTCTGGGTATGTCAAACTGAGAGGTGGACGTGGGCCAAAACAAAACTGGGATATCATCTCTGGACAGTCGTTTCCTCAGGTGCAACATGTCGTCATACTCTTCTGCTAGTGATTTCTCTACCTGGTCAGCTCAACTGAGATGCTGACCGATAGTGTGGTCGGTGGAAGTGGGGCCGATAGGTGTTGAATTATCATATGGGCGATTCCGGGGTGGTTCAAAAGACAAACATGGCCCCAAACCGTCTCCTGATCGAAGAAGGGTGTTGTTGGTGACTAACTGGGAATCTGACATGCTTGATCTCATCCTTCTGAGTGCCTCAGCATATGAGGGATTTTCTGTTCTTAATTTGGTAGGGGGAGGACCTTCCTGTCGATATGATACGTCACTGTGGGGAGGACCTTCGCAATGCCAGCCGCAATGGAGAAGACTACAATCACAGCTGCCACAGGGAGATAACCTGCGGGGTACACCCTTGGGAGGGCCTTCAGAATGTACCACAATGAGGGGAGGGAATTCTTTTTGAATGGAGTCTAGGGGGGAGGGCCTCCGCTATACATTTCTTAACAGAGAGGGCTACCATTACTGCTTGACGCCTCACTGCATAGAGGAATTTTGCTGCGCATACCCTAGGGAGGACCTCCAAGGTGTATCGCAGTGAGGGGAGGTCCTTCTGGCTCCGTAGCATTGTCATGGGGAGGGCCTTCGCAACAACTTCCATTATGGTGAGGATGACCATAATGGTTTTACGTTAGATGTGTATCCTGGGGAGGACCTTCAAGATACACTGCGACAAGGGGAGGACCATCTTTTTTCTTGGGTCCATTGTGTGGAGGAACTTCGCAACGACGACCGTGGTGGTGAGGACTACCATCACAGCTACCGAAATGGTGAGGACTACCATCACAGCTGCCGTAGGGAGAATATCTGCAGGGTACACCCCGGGGAGGGCCTTCAGAATGTACCGCAATGAGGGGAGGGCCTTCTCGTTGCTTGATGTCTCTACGGGGAGGACCTCTGTTATCAGAGTGGTGAGGAATACCACTGTGATCTAATGCCTGGCTGCGTGAAGTGTCATTGCAACGAAACAGATGGGGAGGACCTTCAGGGTAGGCCACGACAAGGAGAGGGCCTTCTTGTCATGATGAGACGTCATTGTGGGGAGGGCCTCCACAGTTGCATCTATGAGAGCAAGGACTACTATCATAATCTGGGGTCCCACTGCATGGAGAGTGTTTGCAGTGTATACCCCGGGGAGGACCTTCAGGGTGGAATGCAGGAAGTGGAGGGCCTTCTTGGTGCTCGATCTTCTGGTCACACGGAGGGTTTCTGTGACTCGCATCAAAAGAGAAGCTCTCATGATCGATCATTATATGCCCGTGGGGGAGGCCCCCACGGGTGCTCTGGCGAGGACCTTCAGAGACGCTGGTAGAAATATTGCGGGGAGGACCTTCGAAACTGCTACTGCCACTCCCATAATATGGTAATGGGTGGGCAGGGTTTCAAGTCTTTGATATGTGCTTAGTGGTGTTGGGAACCCCAGCTTCCAGAAGAGTGGAGTCACGAACCCCCTCTTTATTTTCCGGCTGCCTTCAGCGCGTTTGGGGTGCTTTCTTAAGGGAAACGAGGACCGTCTGCTATCGATAACGACCTTCACCTTTGGGTCCCTTTCTAATTGGGTCCTGTGATGCTTCCAGGATATGCCGACGAACATCTTGACTTTTAGCAGGGATATATGCCTACTCTGGAGCATCCACCATGATGGATGGGTGTCCCCCAGTTGGAACGAGTGATGCTGATCAATCCGGTTGCCCTTGCATCGTGGAATATGGCCGACGACCCTCTTGGGTGGAAGCAGTGATGCAGATCTTCTTCAAGGAGGCTATCTCGTCTCTTAGATGAGTCGAATCAATTGGGGAGACGGACTCACCGGCCCGAGTCCTTGCTGTTGCCGCTAATGACATTACATTCTGGCAAGTCTACAAGATATGATCTGGGATCGATACCTACTCCTCCATCATTTCTAGGATATGAAGAGAGACAAATTTGGCTGGAATGGGTATGAAGGCCCATTCCAGTATTAGAGTAGGAATATCCTGCTCTGGTCCTCTGGTGGTCAGTGGTTACTGACAATTCTCTTTTGTCGGGGCAGGTGAATGAATCTTCCCCTATGTCGGGATATGCCGACTTATCTCTCTGTTTGCCGCCACATCGGTATGGAGGACTTTACTTGAATCTGCAAGGAGCTGGACATGCATATATTGGTTCCCCACCGTATTGAGTATGTGGCCTTTGTTGGTAGGGACAAATGCCTGCCTATTAATTGCCACCACATCTGGATGGTGGACATTGTTGATCGCCACCATATCGGGATGGTAGGCGTTAGGAGCATCTGCTAGGAGCTGGTCCTATAGGCGCTGGGTCGCCACCACATCTGGTTGGTGGGATTCACGACCCTGGGCAGGGAGAGGTGCC
Source organism: Viscum album (assembly GCA_963277665.1). Lineage (NCBI taxonomy): Eukaryota > Viridiplantae > Streptophyta > Magnoliopsida > Santalales > Viscaceae > Viscum > Viscum album. Next base: position 2,139,404,856 of record OY728138.1, read on the forward strand.
TGCCGGGTAGGTTTCGTCCTATGTGAGTGATGGGCTTGATGGAGCTTGGAGGGGATGCACGCCTGCTCGTATGATGCCGCCATGTCTGGATGGAGGACTCTAGAGGAGCGGATAGGTGTATGTGCCTGCTCACGATATGTCTCCATGACTAGGCAGTAGAGCTCCTCCTTAGGTAGAAGGGTGATGACTGGTCCCTGGTTGTACGTTTTCCGCCCTCTTCAGGTGGTCTGAGGGGACGAAGCTCGAGGAGCGTGGGCCTGGATCCTCAGGGCGAAATCCTCCTTAGCGTGAGGATATCGAGTCGTGGTGTAACCACGACAACGGCTTTCGACGGGGGCCTTAGAGCGGAAGCCCTGTTCAGCAGGGATGAAGTCCTCAATGTTGACTTAATTTGCCTCCCTAATATAAGGTAGGTATGCGTTGTCTCGTTCTGAGGATAGACTTCCGAAACGGTTTGAGATGGCAACATGAGCCGTCTGGGATTGCTTTCACGGCCGCTGCTGGGTAGGAAACTGGCGAGACTTGGTGTATTTGAGAGCATGAATGGCCACCTCCACCATCGGGAGAGTACCATTCATATGGTACTCTCAGATCAACGCATCTGAAACCCAGCGTTGAAGACGCTAGGTAGGTGACGGGGTCCTTCGTTGGTGAGGAAGTCTAGTCACTGCATAGTTTGAAGCGCGCACCTGCGAGTTCCTCTGTGATGCCATTGGATCAAATGGAGTTCTGATTGGTACCTGTAAAATATTTTAACAAATACAAACAGAAAACCCATCAAAGAAGTATCTCATGATCCCATGCATAATTAATGACCTTGCTTGGCCCTCCTTATGAGTATAAGGGGGCATAGAGTGGGATTAGGTTAAATCCATCATGCTTGGTTAAAGATTCACGTCGGGTTCACCATTTTTGTTTCAAATCTGTTCGAAATGCCCAATGGTTCCGTATCTGATGATACGTGGACCTGCTTTCGAAAGGCAGGAGTTCACTGGATGATTTGGCCAGTGATGCTTAAGAACTCACATTGGTCGAGAGGATGGGAAGTCGGACTCATCGCACCCTTTTGGGGGGAATTATTGCCTGTTCCGGGACTATCTTATAGATTTAAGACATATTCATATGTTCACAAATCTTTGGTTTATACCCAAGCATAGTATCCAAGGATTACTCTTGGTTGAAAATGGTCATCTAAACACAGGGATTCAGAGTCATTTATGCCCGAGGTTTACCATCCCTCATTGGATTAATGACTCTGAGGAGTTCGGACTCATTGAGACGACACTGGTTTAAAGCCCCGTAACCGGGCACTCTAGAGTTTATTGTCATGAAGGGGGGATAGATAACGTCCTGAGCATTTGGATCGAACCCGTGATACGATCTTCCTACGTATCCTTGTGATATGAATCAGAGTCCTTGTAGTTTGGGAGTACAATTTAACGTCATGCGGGATGAAGGATGAACCAACGTGAAGAGGGTCGGAACAACTGATTGTTGGGATTGAACCCTGAAGAGGCTTCCTACGTACCTCACCTACGAGATAGGGATCAAAGTCCACGTAGTTAGGTAGTGCAGTTTAACGTCATGTGAGACGAAGGATGAAGTGACGTGAAGAGGGTCGGAATGGCTGATTGGTGGGATTGAACCTCATGGAGGGTTACTATGTACCATGCCTTAACATGGATCAAAGTCCTCGTAGTTCACACAGGGCTGGGGACAGGGTCGGTGCTTACTCTAAGCCCACATGAGTCATTCTCAGTGTGAGAAACAAGAGGCCGTAGAGACCTGATGATAACATCATGAAAGGTGTGTTCGTGGGAAGCGGAGTGGGGCTTATGCATGGAGCGGCCCGAGAAGTCGGGGCTTACTCCATAATGGAGGCCCGATGGTGAAAAATCCGAACGGGAGAAGGAAAGGATAACGAAAACCCATGTGTCCATCTACCCTCTTGTCCCTTGGCACTGGGGAAGTACGGAGGTGCATGAGTGCTACCTCCTACAAGAAAATCTAGGGGCATACACCAATATGGATGCTTGTTCACTCCTAGAAGAGGGGAGGAGTGTTCACCGCCGGAGTTTAAGGGAAATGGAAGTGGGGTCCCCCAATATGGTGTGTGGATGGGCAGAAAGGGGACTCTGGGTTGGGACCCTACATTACTGTGGGAATGTGAACCTAGGAACGCTTCGGGAATCCACTCAAGGGCCGGAGCAACCACTTCGCCCTCGATTACTGTGGGTATGTGAAATCAAGATGGCTCGCTGATGCGCCTGAAGGTTGCATCATACGGGTCTGGTGGCTTTGGTGGAGGCCTTGGATCGAGGCCAATGAATGAGACGATGAGGGGGTTGCGAAGGATCGGGCCAGATTAGAAGGATTTTATCTGACTCGGGGAATGGGAACACTAAAGGATTTGGTGGGCCACACTGGTGTATGAGGATTGGCACCCATCACGTAGGGGGGCGCTACGCGGCTGGAGAGGTCGTCCGCTTACCAGGGTGGTACGCGGATTGATAGGCACTCCACGTACTAGGGCGGTACGTGGATTTGGGTTTAGCCCATGTACCAGGTTGATCCGCGAGGGAGTCCACGCGAGCAGTGGCGGCCAAGGGAAATATCGTTCGGGGGTTCGTCAGTCAGGGCTCCGCCCACGTAGGAGGGTTCTACGCGGTACGTCAGATCGAAAAAGGGGCATAAACTCCTTGGTCCGCGGGGAGTGCATCCGTGGAGGGGCCATGGATCACAATATTATTATTTTTTGTTATTTTATGTTCGTAGTTCACAAAATTGTTATGCGTTTTTGGTTCCTTATTAATCCATTTCCAGCTTCATACCTATTCTCATTCGCGAATTGTAACTTCACTGTTTGCGAATTCCTAAGATCCTTCCTCTGAAATACTTCCACCCGTCTTTGATTGATCCTCTTCTTATCCCACTCGATCTCCTTTTATAGAGTGGGGAAAGATATGTATCTGTGGTCATGCGTCACCTTTTACAGAGGACCATGACCGAAAACCCGGTTTACGGATGACTTGGTCAATCTGCAACTCGTGGGGGCATTGAACAGACCTTCCTCATGAACCAAAGTAGTTCGGGGAGTGCTTCGCGGCCGTGCAGGGTTCCACATCTATTCCACGAATGATAGTGCATGCGGTACGGGCCGGTTGAAGCAGTTCGCAACTAGGGTGGTTTGTGTCGGTGGGGAGGCCTGGCACCCATCCTGCTTCACGCTTGCGGAGGGTCCCTACCTCTATTCCGCGAACAATAGTAGTCCACGGAGGGGGGAGGCTTGCTGAACCGGCCGTAAACCGTTAATATTGGACCAGTCCGTGGATCGGTTTGTCTTTTTCCAACCTTTGAGTATTCTCCACATTTTTTCCCAATTCCTTGAGGGAAATTGGGTAGAATCCTCTCTTGAATTAAGGGTATTCTCATTCTCCTTTTCTGATTTTTCAGGATCCTACAATGATCATGTAACTATTTGGTATCTAGTGAAAAAGGTTGATGCTAAGACAAGGATAGTGATATAGATTATAGTTTTAAATAAATTCAACCTATAAATTAAAGACAATAATGGATTGAATATCAGGTGGCTGATCATCTAATTCAACTACTCAATAGTACTGAAGAAGAAATTCCAAATCAGAACCCACTCAATCCCGAGTTTCCTAGAGAAGAAATCTACATAATGGAAGGTGAAGTACCATGGTACACTAAAATTTAAAATTATATGGTGACTTATTAGGTGTCATATCATCTAAAATATCATCAGAAACACAAACTCAAATCTATATCTAGATTTTATATTTGGGAATATCCATTCCGATAAAAAATTTATAATGATGAAATCATAAGAAAATTCTTTCTAGTAAGTGAAATTGAATCAGTTTTTGAATTATGTCATATATTATATTATAGTGGAAACTTTAGGATCTATAGTATAGAAAAAAATTAGATTCAATAATTCATTGGACCACTTTATTCAAAAATACTTATGAATTTTTAAAAAAATGTGAAAAATTAATTTTTTTGAGTAATATCTCAAAAAGACAAAAAATTCCTTAAAAAAATTTAACTTTTTTAAATTTTTAGATTATGGGCCATAGACTTCATGATACCATTCCTAATTCCATTTGGAAATTATTATATTCTTCTAGATATATATTATGCTTCCAAATGGCTGGAAACAAAATCTATCCGGACTGATGATGCTAAAGTTTTCTATGATTTTGTTAAGGATGACATATTTTATAAGTTTGGAATACCATGATCAATCATCAATGAACAAGGAACTCATTTTTACCATAGGAATATGGAGGTATTAATGAATATTGTAGGGAATATCATAAAATGTCAACACCATATTATCCACAAAAAAATGTCAAGTATAAATATCCAACAGAGAAATCAAAGACATTATGGAAAGATGGATAAACCCAACATGAATTACTAGAGGAAAAGGTTGGAAGATACCTTGTGGGATTGTAAATCTACTTAAAATACACCCATAGGGATGATCCCCTATATATTGATTTATAGAAAGAGCTACCACCACCCTGTGGAATTGGAGCATAAATCCTATTGGGTGGTAAGAGAGATGAGTATCGACCTTGAAAAAGATGGGAAAGAGAGAAGATTGAAGCTATAGGAGATTGTGGAAATACAAAGGGAAGATTTTGAGAATTCAAATATTTATAAATATAGAACAATTATGGCCCATGATAAAATAATTCAACCAAGAACATTCAACCCTGGAGATCAAGTACTGTTATACAAATCCAGACATAAACCGATGCTATATTTCGAAGGAAGTTAGAGAAAAAACATTCACTATAAATGGGAAGAGGATGAATAAGTACCATGGGATCATTCTTTAAGAACCAATGTAGAAGATTACTTCCCATCACCTTGATTAATAATAAATACCCATAGGGTAATAAATTTTCATTACATTAGATTAAATTTAGTATTTCAATTTTAATTCTATATCCATGAAATATCTATTTAAATTCATCGAGGAAACTACATAGATTAGGTTATGGGGAGTAAGTATTGTAATCTATTATTTATTTAAATAATCCTTTTTTAGTCAAGCCAATGACATTAAACAAAAGTGCTTCTAGGGGAAATCCACATTTTTTGAATTAGTCAACTCTTCCCTTGAGTCCTATTTACACATGATTGAATATTACATCACTATCAACTTCCCTTATTATTATTTTGAGTTCCATAAAAATTTGACATGGTAACACGAAAAAGTTTCAACAAATTCATTCTGCAAAAGCAAGTTTACACTATTTTAATGGAATTTATGGTATAAAAGAAAAATTAACATTGTAAAAACAAGGAAATATAATTATGAAAGGTAGAACCTATGAAAAAAAACATAGAGAATAATTTAAAAGGAGGTTATGAGTTTCTAATTCTTTATTTCATTTCACCCCAATTATTGAAATTTTCTTTTGAGATTAAAATGAAATTTTACTTTCCACAATAATATTTCTGCTTCACTTGACTAGTATTGGCAATATGAATTTATTATGAATCCCACAATTCCATGTTTTAGGTTTTTTTATGTTAATGTGAATGAATGATTAAAATGTAGAATTTACTAACTATACTGAATCATAGAAATTTAATTGATTACTCATTATTGGATGTAATTATTTGATTTAGGTAAATGAAATTTCCCTATTATTTTCATATATTGATTTTTTAATTTTTTTATTTATTGTTATTATTTCATGCCACCCAAATTTATATCTTCCATTCCTGATAGGATTTATAAACAAAATTATTTTTAGACTATCTTGATCATATTTCTTGAGTAATATTATTGCATGCCACCTACTAGATTTTGAATTATAACTTATCAAAATTATGACAGTGAAAAACCACATTTAACATGCTTAGGAAAATTTTTATTATTAAGACCTTATCCTTAAGACCACCTTTTAATTCAATCCTTGTATATCCCATAGAATACACGAATGAACTCGCTAAGAATGAGCCACATTAAAATCCATTAATATCCATTCTTACCTTTATTTATTTATTTTTCATGATATGTTAAAGTTTAAGTGTGAGGCTATGGGATGTCTTGGATGAATGGATGTATTATAGGAAAAAGTGTGGGGTGATATTTTGGGCATTTTAAGAAGATCATACTATATCTATTATACTTATTTTACCCTTATTTAAAGAATATATATATATATATATATATGCAATGAAAAATGGGCTGTGTTTTGGGAAAATTAAAAATAACAATTTCTAGGCCAATGATCTTTTGATCGCAAGTGGTTACGTGGATGATGTGATATTTTTTCCAAGAATAAATTTATAAAAAGAAAAAAAATAGAAAACTTTATTAAATAAGATGAAAATATTTCATTATGCTTACATTAATCATGCTCTTACTTTTAGTTTTGGTAAGTGGGAGTTTTTATATAATAAAGAATATTTTCATTTCACTTTGATTTAGATATCATGCAGTATTCTTTAGAGATAAACCTATTTTTGAGAATTAATATTTTGAACATAAATACCTACCAACATTAATCCTTCAATCCAGTAGATCCTTTATAGCAAATCCCTCATGGTTTTATATGAATTGTTTCTTTTCAAATTGAAGAATGTAAATCCTTTGAAAGCCTATGGAAAAGAACCATGCACTCATGATAAGAGCATAAATCTAATTGAATTTTAATTATGAGTGATGAGGAAAAAAATCCATTATTTAGTAAATCATGAATAATAATTTTTGATAAAAATAAATTATGATATATGAATGAATTAAAGGATAAGATACACTAGTTTTCATAGGAATGAGTAAAACACTTGGGTTAATTAGTCTCTTTGAAGAGTGTGAAGTTGAATTTATATTTTTTTGTGGAACAAGAAAGGTTCATCCCCCATTTATAACCATTTTATTTAATTGATTTTTAATTTTAATATTGATAACATTGTATTCCCATTTAATTTTTTTGAGATTACATGCTTGAGGACAAGAAAGTTATTTGTTTGGTGGAATTGACATAACCATTTTATTCAGGTTTATTTTAGTATAAAATATATTATTTATTTAAATTAATTCATTAAACTCTAAAAAAATTAATTGTTTTTATATTTTATGGTAATAATGAGAGATGTTTTTTAAAATTAGATTATAGTGATGAATTCATGATGCAGAAGTTGGCATGTGATGTCCCATAGATAAAAGACCAAGTCCATGGATTGAAAGTGAGGAACCAAGATGAAATGAAGTTAGACCTACTGGGAAACAACATTTTACATTGTAAATATGTTTTTATTATGTAATCCATGAATAATTAAAGGCGTGGTAACACACTAAATGGGAGAAAATCTATGTGGGAAAAGTCAACATGTGTCATGATGTGAAAAGTATGTGTCACAACATAATGGTCCCCTAAAAATCATACAACCATAATTCTAGAATGTAAAACATTCCTATTGTTATTCCTTATTTATTTTATACCATAAAATCATGTTTTATGATGTAAATGAGTTTATAAGAACCTGAATTGAATATTTTTGACGTAAATTGAAGAATAAACCATGCTTTGAAGACCTGATCACCCTCGAGATTGAATGAGGATGAATTTTGATGCATTTATGGGTAATATTTATTATATATCTAGAATAATTGGGGCCTATACATAATAGTACATGGGGTATTTAAAGGTATTGATTAGAGAGAGATCTGGATGACATTGTGCTGCTTCATTCTTTTCCAGCTTTCTTCTCCCTTATTTTATTTTCTTTCATTCCTATATTGTATCCACTCTCTAGAATCAACTCAAATACCTTATCAATAGAGGGGTAGTTTTTGTGAGTGATAAAGAAATGGAGAGGCTATAAATATTTTTCTATTCTTAAATTGAATAAACATATTTTCTCCCTTATTCTTTCAGGTTTCAATTGTTTATTTATTGTTTTAAATTTTTAATGCGATCAAATTGGGTTTTGATTATATCAATTGTAATTTTCTTGTTCAATGATAAATTTCTACCTCTACCCAATATTTTTCTATACATTATTGTAATAGATTAGGGTTGGGTGGTTTGTGTTCAAAGATCATCATTACATGTGTGGAATTGTAAGATGTAACTATTGGCTTATTGGGGAACAAAAATACTTGGTCAGGTATATCCTTAATTAATCAATAAGACAGTATGAAATGCTTACACATATAATAATAATGGTAGACCACCATAAGGTTTCTAATATATATATTATTTACATAACCATCTAGATAATGGAGACAGAGGAATTGGTAGATTAATATCTCTCTTACGAGATAGTAGAAGAAAAACTAGTAAAAATTGGAAACTAGGATAACATTGCCTTAGGTCTATCCAAGCCCAACCCTCTCACTAATTTTCATAAACTATTAAAAATAAATAATTTAATATGCTTCCAAAATTCTAAATTTTCCAAAATAATTTCTCAAAATTTGAATCAAATCTATTTTCTCAAACAAATTTTAAAACGTGAAAACCCATTTTGGGTGCACACCTCTTCCAGATACAACCCTAGGTTAGCCACTAAACTATACTTAGTTAATAAAAATTGTTTTTACATGACCCATATTTGGACTAAATAATTAATAAAAATATTTATATATCATAAAAGGCTATCATGAATGAGAAACTTGGCCCCTCTGGTGTGAGGAACCCTTCATCTTAGTTTGTCCCGCATGCATGCCTTGTTCGATACGGGAACATCACATTATTTACTTACATCATCTATGGTTAAAATTTGGAATTACATGTGAAAATGATGCTTCATATTATGAGTATCAAGAAAACCCTTGGATAATGAGAGTATAGAGGATTAAAAGTTTCATCATGTTCCATACAATTGTTTTAGTGTTGTCTCTCTAGGAGTTTATAGTCCTAGAGATAAATTATTTTTATTTAATATTTAGTATGGATTTTATGGTGGGATTTAAATCTCATATAGACTGTCACTCTTAGTATGTGATGTTTTCATCCTCAAATTGATCTCTTCACCTTCTCTAGGGGATTATGGTATAAATGAAAGTATAGTTGGAACTTTAATAATGGCAGATAGAACCATATATTTCAATTTAGTAGCAATTATCTAGACAGCTACTGATGAAATAAGAATGGGACTCTTCCTATCATAGTGTATTTATACTTATATACCTTTATAAAATATTTCTTTGGATTATCACCTAAATGGAAAATTTATTTTCTTATTTATCTACTCCTAGGAACAAAACATATTTTATTACCATCTTATAGAGTGGATCTAGATGATTTTTGGAAGTGAAAGGTTTATCTATATGATTTATAAAGTAAAGGCATCATCATACGTAGTATATTTCCTTAGGTTTCAATAGTATTATTCTTAAGGAAAGAAAATGGTTTTCTCCTCTTATGTGTTGATTATCATAAACTAAATCAAGTTATGATAAAAAATTGGTATCCACTTCCTCAAATAGATGACCTATTTGATCAATTAAAAGTATGCCAAGTGGTTCTTAAAAACTAATCTGTGATCAATATATCATCATCTTAGGTTCAAGGGAGAGGATATTCTAATTTTTTTGAGTAGATATGGCCATTATGAATATATCATCATGCCCTTTGGTCTGAAAAATGAACCTACAACCTTTATGGACTTAATTATTCATATCTTCCATAGGTACCCTGACTCTTTTATCATGGTACTTTTTGATGATACTATGGTTTAATCTTTTATAAGGAATGACCATAAGGATCACATGGAGATTGTACAGAGTATATTGAAAGAATGTTTTTGATATACACAGTTTTGTGGGATTATTGGGTTGTTATTGTTTCTTTTTTATAATTTATCTCAACATGATTCTCCTATGAATAATTTAAAAATAATGGGAATTCCATTAATATGGAATGATAACGGTTATAAAATCTTTCTAAAGGTTAAAACCCTTCTCACCTCTACACCCATCCTAATATTACTTGAAATAGGTAATAATTATGTGTTATATTATAATTCATCTGAACTTGGTCTTGGTTGGGTTATCATAAATGGATAACATGTTGTAGATTATGGTTTGAGGAAGTTTTATCACATGAGAACAATTATCCTACACATGACCTAGAATTATCTATGGTTATCGATGCCTTAAATACTTTGTATTATTACCTCTTTGTGGAAAATTTTACATTTTTTACTAACCATGATAGCTTTAAATACATCATTTCTTAGAGATACGTGAACTTGATACAATGAAGATGGTTGGAGTGCCTATATATTATAGATTTAGAAATGTTATACACACCTAGTAAAGTGAATTCTGTAGCAGATGCGTTGAGTCTAAAGTTGTATAGAAAAGTGTTCCAAGAAGCACATGACCAATGGCAGTTGATGAGTGTAACTACTAACATGCATTAGGATTGTTCTAAACCTGATAAAAATGCAGTTTTATTTCTATCTAATCATGTTCCTTATTTAACTGGGTTGGTGAAATAGGCTTAGAAATTAGATCTTGACTGTATCACCATTAGGTCAAGCCTAAATAGTGTGAATATTTCTAATGACTAGAGATAGGATGAAAAATCTTTTTTATGTTTTTGGAACTAAATTGTAATCCCTCAAGAATTATAGGAACATATTATTTCTATATATCACCATTATAAATGGGCTATTCATCAGAGAATTCATAAAATGAAAAAAATGATGCAAGAATATTTTTGGTGGTCAGGTGTTAGATGCAATATTGTAGAATATGTGATGAAATGTCTAAATTCTCAGTAGGTAAAAACTTAGCATCAATGACTGATTGGTATGTTTTAGTCTATACTAATGCCTATTTGAAAGTGGAAACATATTGAAAAGTACTTTTCCATTTGTCTATATTGAATTCTACATAAGCATGATTTTATTTTGTAGATTTTGGATCTACTCACTATGTTAGAACACTTCCCCCATATCATAGAATATAACATTATAGAGGACTTGGAAAAGTTTTATATCCAATAAGTGGTTAGGTTACATGTAGTTCTAGTTTCTATTATATCTAAAAAAGATACTTGGTAATCATATTTATTTTGGTGGTCATTATAATGGGATCTCGGGAGTTAACTGGACATGGGAACTACATATCATCCTTGGAAATATGGTTAGTCAAAACACACAATTAAAACACTAAAAGATATTCTTAAGAATATTTTCATGGACTTCAATGGCTATTTGGAAGACCATATGACTTTTTTTGAGTTATTTTATACAAAAACTATCAGAAGAAAATAAAATTGGTCCCATATAAGGATTGTTTTATCTATCATTGTTGTTATCCACTACGTTTTGTGGAAGTATGAGAGACATTGTTGATTTTATTGAGTCTTATCAATGAGAATACAAAAAAATCAAAAATATATAGAATATGATGGTTATGGCTCAAATATGATAGAAATAATATGCATATAATCATTTATTACCTTTATCTTTCATTGTGAGTGACCATGTATTCTTCAAAGTTTCACTAAGATTTTGTCTTTGAAACTTAGGGAAATGGGGGAAGTTATAACCATATTATGTGGTACTATTCATGTTTTTTGAATAGAATAAAAATATTTTATATCAATTAGTCTTACCATCAATATTTAATGTCATCCATAACATCTTCCATGTTAATTAAATGAATAATTATCACCCAGATCATTATCAAATTATTAGTTTGGTTACTTTTACTTTTGATCATGATATGAATTTTATCCATTAAACTGATTGGATTATAGATAGATGGGAAAGACATTATGAGGATGATCTATTTCCTTGGTAAAAATATAATGGCAGAATGGTCAGGTTCAAAAGGAAACATGCGAAAGAGAGAGGTTTATAAGAGAGAAATGGTCAAATATATTCAAGGGAAATATTGATCTCTAACTTCTTGAGGGTATAAATACCAATGGTTTGGAGAACTTATCACCCCCAGTTTTAGGATCTTCATTATTTTATGATATTTTTTTATGTTTTTAGTCATTGGGATAATTGTTTGGAAGTAGTTTAGAAGAATTTATAGGAGGCAGTTTTAATTTTGATATAGGAATTATTCATTCTATGAGCGAAGTATTCTCGATGTGAATAATCATATCCTGATGACGTGAGTTCCTCTAGAGTGTGAATGAGGATCATCAGGTAGATAGCTAATATCATTCATTATGTGTGAAAATTTTATTACATAGATGGATTATTGTGATTTCCCTCTAGTAGACAGGTTTTTGGGTGTAATTTGCCTTCCAAAAATTCATGTTGTAAACTACCTTTACATGAAATGAATTTTTTCTGGTTGAGCCATTTTTATACCATATTGTATTTTTGAATTCCTAATTTGGTTTTTCTCTTTTCCAATAAATTTATAGGGCTACCCTATAAAATGTTCCACAATATTTGACATTTAGACTTCTATTCTAATGGATCTTTGAGTGTTAGATTTATAAAAGAAGGTTAGAATCTCATTATTCTTTATCATCTTAGAGACCATTAGTCATTCATGAATGAAACCATAAAATGGGGTAGATAACTAGATGAATTGTAATTATTTGTTTTTATGAGACCTTCTTGGGATTTAATATAGGAATAGAAGGAAGAGATTATATTAGTGGAATTGTCTTAGATACCTATATATATCTCACTCTCACTATTGTTGTATAACATGATGGATTGAGTTTTTCTAAATCATTCTTGTTCTTTGTTTGGTAAATATATTTAATAAGTGTATATGAAATATCCCTAATATTGTGTGATTTCTAAAGGGTTGGGCTTTAAAGATAAAAAAAATTCGATTTAAAAACAATCTTAATCTAAATCAGGTATTAAATAAATGTTTTATTGTAATATCGGAACAATTATGTTATCATGAGTTCATGTTCGTGTGGAATTGATCATTATCAATAGTACCATGATAAAATAATGGAAAACTTCTGACAGATCATGGTTTTAAGTACCGCCGATAAATTGGGTCACAAATTGACAGCTCAGTGATAGGGCGACTCACCACTCATGAGTATAGGGAGGTCCATGGTTGCAAGCATAGTGTTTGTTGGTGTGAAAATGGAATTATTATTACAAGTGGTAAGAAGTTAAAGATGTTTTCATATACGGATCTTGTTTATGGTTTTTATATAAACTATTTATCTAATTATCTACTATTTTATATGAAATGTGCAAACTTGTTCTTATCCAAGTTGTGTGTGTTGGTAAGACTCTAGGGATCACTCACTAAGTGATACAATCCCTCTATGCCTAAGTAAATTGGTTAATTTGTAGTTATTTTATAATAATATGCATGGAAGGGGAATGTTTCTTACTTCACTTATGGAGTTTATTGACATCCATTTCATGGTTTCTGGAGCTAGAGTTATAGAGCATCTATATCTTGGTTTGTTGTGGTGCCGCCTATTTTCCTAAGTCTATATTTAAAAGTATTAGCCTAATGCTATTATTTCTTTTATAGTGTTACTATGATATAGTTTTTATTGGTATTTTATTGAGTTGTATGGTTTATTTCATCATGCATCATATATATTTTCTTCATTGTTATGTATTTTCTAGACAGTTTGTTGGTTCTTAGGGAAAACCATCCCCCAAAATTATCTTAGTCCCCTTTCATTTATTACTAGCCTTTAGTGTCTTGGCGATCTCACCTAAGGTCTAAAACACCTCCAAACCAACCTATTAAAATGTTTTTTTTAGGGATGTTACACCTTTCAATTATTAAAATCCATTTAAAACCAACCTTTCCTTGTACTATTTATTTTAATTCACTTCTTCCTTCAATATGAAAAACCTTTTGTTCTATAGTTATATTTTTTCCAATGAACGTTATGTCATCTCTCATGTTCTTTTAAAATTCTATTATTTCATTTACTCCTTCATTTATGACTCCCATTTTCATATTTCACTTTGACTTTCCACCACTTTTGAGCTTTTAAGTTCTCCAAAAATTTTAAGAAGACCATAGTTCACATCTAATTTGAACCTATGAAATAGTTTTATAACCATGGTAGACCTCCTTAAGTAAAACCAAGGATCAATTCCTTTTATTACTACTTATTTTGGAACTCGATATTGAGATTAAATAGTCTATGCGTATCTTGGTACATCAAGCCTTGGAAATACTAGTGAAAATCAACATCCATCTAGACTACCCAAATAGTCAGGTAACTTCAGTACCCGAGTGCTCCTTAGACTATCTATACCTTCTAGAATTCCATTAAGATCAAATTATACATGTGTTGACTCTTTTTTATCACCTGAATCTTCTATAAAGTTCTTATCCTTCCATAGGATACCCTCATTGGAGAGTATATTTAGAATTATAATGAAAATTTGAAGGTTATTATCATAAAGTCAAAATATAAATTCTTTTATGACATAACCCATAAAGAAACATACTCCAAAATTATCCTCTAACATGTATCTTTGTCTGATATTAGGAAGGAAATGGAAAAAATTCCACAAACTATTAGGTGTGAGACTTCTAACAGCTTCATGGTTTAGAGTTATTTCAAAATCTCCTACGTTATTGGTACAAATGGGATTCTATATAAGATATGATTCATAGTTCACTGGTTCCATCAAAAACTCATTTGGGAAATATGAATATAACCTCATTCTCTAATCTCCTTTATTCAATGTATGATTAATATAAATATATACACTGGTCTCCTCTAGTGTCTTAGGTACAATCTTATTAACCTGATTCCTTTCTTCTAGAAAAACTATTGGAACTATGTTCTTTTATTCTCTCCCCATTATCATACCTCAAGAATTTCAACTTCATTTAATTCTCCTTTTCCACCCTAGATTTATATTCATTGAATTTTTTGGAAAACATCATACTTGTGCTTAATAATTAGAAACCACACTATCCATGTTTCATCATCATTTCACCCATATAAGACTTAATTAAATATTTACTACAAACATACATATAGACTAACTCTAACTTTCAATTCTTATGTTTCTTTCGTTCCATCAAAAAGGAAACATTCTATTACATCATAAGGAAAAAGTCATCATATGATCCATACTACAGAATATTGCATTTTAGTATTCCATTCACTTTTAGGACTTTCATCCCTTTCTCTTCCATGTGATCTAGATGACCATGCCCAAAAATCACAATTATAAAAGTTATTGATTTGGAAACCATTGATCATCTTGAATCCCTAGTTAGATACAATGGTCCATCTTTCACACTCTTTTCTACCAACATGGAACCTAATTTTATTTTCCATATATCATCCTCAATTTTTTATGTAGACCCTTATGATCCATCTAACTTAAAAAAATTAGGTTATTTCATAATCCTTGTATGTTCCACACACATTTAAAATCTATAATTAATTTTCTCCTCATTCATACATTCAAAACACCTTTAAAATAATCTTGATACCTTCATCATAATCAAGATACACCATCTTGAAACTTCTAGATATATAATTTCTCATTCATTATCTCTTGAACATTGAGTGAATGGAATCCACAAAGTCAACAATTAATAACTTTAACGAACTGGAGACTCTCAAAAAAATATCATCCTAAATTATGGTATTTAAAGAACTTATAGAAGTAAACATTATGAAATTCATCCTTAAATTCCTACAATCATTCTTCAAACTCCCATTTTTTCCATAATTTTAGAATGTGGTTCTTGTCTGAGATGATTTCCCTAAAATCATTTCTCTCTTCTCAACATTATTCTTTTAAAATTTTAATTGAGTGAAAATTACTCTACCCTCCACACTATTGGGTTTTCTAGTGGTTCTGTGGGAATACTTTTTCCTAATATTTTCATACAAAATGAGGATATGAGTGTCCTCATACATTAAGTTAGTATTAACATATGATTTTATCAATGTAGTAGCCATATTATCCCATTAATCTAATAGAAATTATAGAAGTAGAAAATCCCACACTAGTTCTCTAAGCTTTATGCCAAATAAATCCAACTAATTCAAGTTAATTTCAAGATAATTGATATGTCCATTCATCAATTTACTGTCCACTATATTAAGGTTCAAGAGTCTATGCATCAATATTCTTTTTCATTATGGTAGGATTCTCAGAAATTTTCACCAATATAGACTTAATCTCAATATTATTTTCACCTCTTGGGTATTAAAGGCCACATTACTTTCCAAAATCTTCCAAAAAAACCATGTTCTTTCTTTTTTTGTTTTTACCATTCTCATTTCCCATAAATTTTAGTTTGAATCCTATTAATAGAAGATCAATATCCCTATGTAATATGTAATATTAAATTTTCATCCTCTAGAATAAAAAATATGACCCATCAAAATTGATAAACTTCACCTTAAATTCATCCAACATCATTTCTTCTTAACATTTCTCCCATTGAATGAAAATTGTAAGATACATGAAAATGACCTTCTAGAAGTCTCATTTCAAGCACTCAGAGATGAAGATCTGATACCAATTATTTTATTGAAACCCTAAATTTAGAACCAAACTCTTAAACCTCAAAAAAATAATGAGGTTAATAAGTTCTGAGAGGGTGAACCTACTTAGGATGCATATAAATAGAGGAACCATGATCCAAAGTCTCACACCAGATTGATTCAAAACTTCCTCACAAAAAAATTTTCTAAAATGGAATTATTAAAGAAATGAAATATAATAAATTACAGTAATACATAATAAAACATGTATTTTAATGGTTAGGGAAATTCCCTAATCCATGGGAGGAACACTGAAATCTTTCAATTATGAAGAGAAGAAGAAATTTATTTTATTTTCAAGTGCCCAGAACTCAAACACTACTTGAGAGAAAAAAAGATAACTAATACGTCAACCATTATTATATACAAGTTACCCCACTCATATTTTTATATATGAGTCTATATAATTAATAATAGTTATAAAAGTATCTGATCTTTTCACTCCATTATTGCATTTACCAAGGAAACTACCAGCAACTCACTACTTCACCAAATGGATAACACCTTCTAGTACTAATGAAATATATCCATAATTTATCCTTATACATTATTGACTCTTTCTTATGGGTCATAAGGTTCCATTTTTTCCATTCCATCCACTTATATAACTTTTTTCTGAAGATTCTCCTTCAAGAACGTTAGTTTGAACATAAACTTCATAACAAAACCAATGCAAACAAAATTGTCGCAGAACCATGCAAGAAAATATCATGACTCATCAGTTAAACTCCCAATGTGGTGCCCTAAAAGAATGGATCCCATAAAATTTGTAATTCCCCCATGAAAAAAAGTAATGAACCTATTTAAGTGTCTAATTATTTTAAACAAATTCTATAAAAAAATCATGGTCCGTGTAATTCAATACGGGGTCATTCTCCTTAACATATTCGATGGATTTGAACTCTAAATTATTAGATAAAAATTAATATATAGTTTTATAGACTCATTACACTCAATGGATTGAATGATTATTTTTATTACTATGCTAAAAAATATCAAAAAAACCTTTTTTTGGGTTCACTCTCACGAGGTGCTTCTTTTAACTCGTTATCTTGACTTTGTCACATGATCTCACCCATGGTCTGATGGTGTGTCGAGTTATTCCTTATTCGACTATGTTTTTCCCTTCAACCATTTTTTCCAACTTATTTTTATTGGGTTAAGGTTTCACCTCAACATCTTAAATTTTAACCTCATGTTTTACCAAAAAGAATACTACATCAACAAATTTTAAAAATTTAAGATAATTACATTTATTATCTTCATCTTCCCATATTTTTTCTTAATTAAATTATTCAATACTATCCTTTGTTATGAAATTTTAACATTAAATTTTTTCAAGAATTTAATTTTTCTTACAAATGTGTAAGGTGTTAGAAAGGTTCAGTCTAACCTTTTCAATTTTATTGGTAGGTGATAAATCATTGTAAATTATTTTTATTTCTTTACAAAAAACATCTAAAACCTTTTTTCATGATTTGGCTATCCATAAACTATTTCATTAAATTTAAATGATAAACTTTACATATTTATTTATAATTCAATTCAAAAGAAATCACTTTTCATCCAACTCAAAATATGAGCTTTCTATTATTCACATCAATGAGAACTTTTCAATTTTCTAAAAATAGTTCCCTAAGTAATAGAAAAACATAAACATTTTTTCATATTGAAAATAACAAAGTCTATAGTAAGATAAAATTTATCAATTTTTATCAACACATATTCCAAAATACCTCAAGGATAATTAACAAGTCATTCAAAAAATTGTAAAAATATTTATTATAAGCCTCATCTCATTCGCTCCCAACATTTCAAAAGCATTAAATTAAATTAAATCAATATTTTTACTAATTTCACATGAATATTTATCAAATTGATAATATTTATTCTTCAATAGTATAGTGAAACTTCCCGAATCATTTAGTTTTGGTGAAATATTATTTTTTTAAAATAATTGAGAATTATTCATTTAATTCTATTGTTTCTATTTATTATATATTTTTTATTTAAGGAAAAAACTTTGAAAAATTTTGTATATATTAGAATGGTTTAAAAATATTTAGAAAATGAAACATTTATCCTTATTTTTTAAAAAACATTAAAGAATTAAACAAATTCTATCACTTTATTCTAATATTTCAACATTATGGGAAATATAAATTTTATCATATAAGGGTTGAATTATATCTAATTTTACCTTTTCATCAATATAAAAATATATTTCTTTTTTATTATTTTTATTTAGATCCTCCAAATTTGGAACTTATTAATCTTCCACTTTTAAAATTTCTGATTTATTTTTCTTTTTAAGAATATTCTTTTTTCTCAATCTCTTTACCACATATTAAGAAAATTTCATTCACCTCCTTCTTTAGATTCATTTTGGTATTTATAGTAAGTGTACCTTTTTCTCTCCCAATAATTTTAATTTATAATTATCACATTTTCACTTCATGATTCATGATCAATTTTTTTTTGAAAAAGTCTAAGATCCTTGTTTGTGATTATTGAATATTCACTAATTATTAATAAAAATAATTAATTGACTCTTTAACATCATAATATTATATCCTTTTGTAAAATTTAACTTGATTTTAGAAATTTTTTTTTTCTAATTTATTGAAAATTGAGAGGTGTTTGTTAGATTTCTTGGTTTCAACTTTAGGATCCCCATTCTAAATTTTATTGATTTTTGAATGGATGATTAAATTTATTTTTTTAAAGGAATAACTTGTTATTTTTCTTAACTTAAATTTCCCATAGAGATAAATTATTCAATTTTCATAGTTAATAGAGATTGAATCCATAAGAAACCACCTAGTACATATAGACCTTTATATCCTTAAATTGTTTTTATAGGTTATATTTACCATCTCCTTTTGTTCCATATTTAAATAATTTGTTATTTTAAATCACCTACATCTCCTTTATGTCCTTCATAATTTGTTCCATATTCAAATAAATCCAACATCGTTCTTATTTTGATATTCAAAATTTCATGAAAGGTTTGTACTAGGATAAATAATTTAAAACCATGATGTTAACATTTATGAATAACATATTAGATACTCTACAAAGATTTATATAATGTTACATCCTATTATTATTGAAAATTCTAAATTTTATTACTCATTTTCATCATCTTGGAAAGTATTTGAAAAGAAATTTTTTAATGAGATCATCCCATGTTTATACAATCCCCTACCTTATCCTTTAAACAAAAGAGAATCAAATTTAATCTCACAACAATATTTATAATTCCATTTATTTTGAATGTATCATATATTTTTTTAAAAAATATTAATATCTAAAGTACCCATCAGATGATGATGATATATTGTATTTTTCAGAAATATTTCATAGAAAATTAAATGATTAAGTTGAAGGTAAATTTTTCTAGTGGATGTTCAAGAAGTAAGTCTACTGGAATTTCATACTCTAGATTAAGGGAATTTCAGAAGTAGGAACTCTGTAGATGAAATATATACTTCTATATGTAGACACTAAGGATTGTTTTCTGATGTTTTTATAATATCAAAGGTTTATGTCATAGGAAGTAAGGAATTAGAGTAGAGCACATGCTATTGACAAATAAAAATTAATGTGTATGTTAATTCACTAAAAGAATTATATTCAATTATAATGATTGATTACACTAAACCTCATTGTAATAATAACTTATGTTGTAGAATAAGGGATAAATATCAAATAAATTTAGAGTTGAAGAAATATGTTACCTAGATGTAGATATTTTTAAGATAAAAAACAGGATCTAGTGATTTTCAAGAAGAAACTGGGATGATTATAAGGATAAACCACATTGAAAAATTAATTTTTTCATTAATATTGATTCCTACAGAATCTAAGGTGAACTTTACATTCCAAAAAAATTATGTTGAAGGATTCATAAACATGTGAAAAAGTAGAAAGAATATATATTTAGTTACACCAAAGTTTGGATTAGTAGAAGAAGAGTTCATCAGTAAATGAACCATTAAAAGGTACAATAAGATATTTTGAAGAAATTAAGTTTGAAGGTAAAACCAATAGAAGTCACCTTATAAATAAATACAAGTGTGTATGAAATATAAATCTTTAGATAATAGAGCTTATTGAATAATTTACAAAGTCTTAATGAATCATGTATTTGTTCATAAAAATAAACCTAATTATTTTAAGTATAATTAATCCTAACAAAGTGAGTTTAGGAAAATGGAATAATGTTTTGTAGAGATATAGTTACACCTACGGAATAAACATCATTAAATGATAAAATGTGGATAATAATATGTAATATCTCCAAAAGATAAAAATTATAAGATATTTTAGATTTCTTGAGCTAACTTAAATACTTATAAGATAAAATTAATATGATTCATTACTTTTTATTCATAGGAAGAATATCAATTTGTAAGAAGATAAAATGTGATTCAACCTGAGTTAGTCAAATGTTTATTAAAAAAAATAATTTCAAGATACCATGATGTGGAATACCTATAAAGAGGATAAAATAATAATATTTGTGAGTTTAATAGAAGAAGGAATACATGATGATACTAGAATAAAAAATTGAAACACTTTTGGATGAAGATGATACATGTTATAAGAAAGAGATACTAATCAGTCTAAGTATTGAGTATTTTTGGAAGAAGTTAGTTGAGATATAAAAAATGGCTACTTTCTAAATATAGTCTTTCTAAAATTACTAATAATGAGCATTGAAATATTTTCAAAAATAATTCTATGAAGCCACTGAGTTTTTTCAAAAAATAGATGTGTGTTCTATGATAAGAAGGAAGATAAAATTTTAATGTTGAGTTGGTTACTAAAAATATGTGTAATCTTTATCAAAATATTGATCCTAAGTAAATACAAGATGGATAATATATAGAAGATATATATCTAGAAGTAGAAACTACAGGTGGAGACTGAATCTATTGAAATAAAATATGATCAAGAGTTAAAATAAAAATAAGAAGAAGCTTCAAGATGAAGTTTGAACCGTATTAAGGTACAATATATGGATAGTACTTTAAGAATAATAAAAATTATAGATGAATATTTGAGTACTGAAGGTTGTATAAGATTGAGTGATTGCAAAGGCAGAACAAGGATTAGGTGATTAAATTTTATGGAATATCATTGTACAAAAGATGCAATGTAACTTTACACTATTGTAATGTTAATAAATATGATGATGTTGAGCTGTGTATTCAAAGTATAAAGAATCATGAAGTTTGAGTTCATGAATCAAGATAATATTTTCAGATGAGTTGAAGATTATTGACATAGGGTTTTCTAGTATCATTAATGGATTCAAATCCTGATATCTTCAGAAGATATTTAATAAGATCAATTGAATAGTTGAGAATGATTCAAAATTAATCCCCCATGTTCCCTATATTTATTAGAGTACTCTTGGATATATAAAGGGGGAACCATAATTTATGTAAAATAAAAAATGAGAGAGTTTCAAACAATACTGAGAAGTAAAAAAGGAGAGGAAACCAGTGACCAAGTATACTCTATAAGATTATAAGGGCCAAACAAGATAGAATATTGGGTCATGAAGTTTCAAGGAATTGAGTAAGACCTCTAGATTTAGAAAATCAGAATGAGGGAAGTTAGGATAAAGTCAGGTGCCTATTTTCAGAATTTCTAGATTTCAATGTTCCTAACAGTGAGATCTTCTAAAGATCAATCAGTCAGAAATAGAGGATGGGCCAATGTGTAAGAAATATCAGAGAAAGTTCACATGGCAGTTGAAGTTCCATGCATAAGTAAGTTCAAGGTGAACCCTAGAATATTTTTTTTTTCAAGTATAAAGAACAAAATAATTTTTATTTATATGTAGAAGGATCATTTTGGGTGATAGATCGAACACATGTGTATTATTGTGGTTGTGGAGTTTAGTGTGTGGGATTCACACTATGGATTAATCATAATTGTAACAACTTGAGATTTTAATGTATATTCTCCTTAAATAAATATTTTTTTAACAGTGTGTTTCATTCACTATACTTAACTATAATTAAAAGCCATGATATATTTTGAAAATTAAATTTGACTATTAAAATATATTCATTAATTAAATGGTATAAATTGAAGTAACTATGTCATAAAATCAATAAATTAAGAACAAATGGCATCCAGAACAAGAATTATTCCTTATAAAGCTAAATTCTATGAACTTGTAAGGGAGGTATCTTCAATAGGGTTTTACCTTGACCAATACCAAGATGAACTTAGGAAATTATGGTTTGAGAAAAACTATATACAAGATAAGTCCAACCTCATGGATATTTCCATATGATCTACGCAAGCTAAACCACCAATCAAAACTGAAAACAAAGATTATATAATGCATAGGTATTATGTATAGTTAAAAAGGGGATATATAAGTAGAAATTAATATTATATCAAATTTAATAAAATATTTATGTGTAGATATATCATGATTTTTTTTACTTTTAGAAAATTCATTTTTATTAAATTCACATTATGATTAAAAAATTTATTTTTCATAAATTTTCATTTTATTTTGAGGAAATAAGTTTATTTTAATTTAATAATAAAAAATATATATTAACCTTATATTAATAAGTAATTTATAGAAAAAATAATATTAACACACCAAAATTCATTTTCCTATAAAAAAATTTCCCTATATTTTATATTTTTAAATAAAAAAAATAAATATAAATTTTTGGATGGGAATTTGAAAATATTAAATTAATTTTTGTATTTATAATGGATATTTTTTCTTAAAAATTAATTTTGGAGATTTTTACAAAACAATTTTGGTGAATATTGAAATGTAATGTTTTTATAAATATAATAATTTTTATTAAATTATTAATATATAATTATGAATTTTAAATTCATGAATCATTTTTATAAGACCAAAAATATATTTTATAAGTGAAATTATAATTTTTTTTTTGATTTATAAACTACTAATTGAAAATTTAGAACTTATGTTATATTGTTAAAAAAATGAATACATTATATATTTTGTATTTTAAATTAATTTTTATCACTTTATAAAATTGAATAAAAAATAATGAGTTTGAAAAAATAATAATTATATTCGAATTATATAATAATGAAATTTTTATTTTTAGGTATAAATGATAAATTACCTTGGTAAAAACTTGTTATCACAGTGAAAATGAAAATGATAAAAATTAGTAACCAAATGGGTAAAGAGCCTAACATGACAAAAAATGTTTTAATTGAGATTTTGAGGTTTTTATAAACCTTATATATTATTCTCTCTATTATTTAACAATTTTGGATTCAATGTCCTTGATAAAGACTTCCCATTATTGAAAACACATGGGTATTTATTAAATTCCTTCCAATTTCACTTATAAAAGGGACACTCCCCTACTCACGTACCCTCATAGTAAAACCACTTATTTCAGAACAAGATCTATCCAAAACACCCATAAATACTCCTATACATGTTAATATTGTTTTTTTATTCTCAAAATATGACCTCACAATGTTTCAATCCCCTTAAAAAAGGATATAGTCTTAGTAGTAAGGTATATAATCCTAATTTCTCCTCCCTCTTCACTATTTATTTATGTGATTTTCTTCTTCCGAAGATTAAGTTTCACCAAACTATAATGAAAACATTGGTAAAATTATAGTACTCGTATATCATTATAATTATTTTCTAATCATTAACCACCCTCTCCATTTTCATTATTAAAAAAATAAAAAATTTAATCGTGTGTTGTGTAGACTACCGTCGCCACGACACAACGTGTTTAATTTTCATTCACCAGATGACAAGGTTGATCCTTATAGGTAGTTTAATATATAATTATGATATTTATGATATATTTTATATTCTCAAATGATAATCCATATTACTCATTTTCTCTAATTCTATGCAAGTGAAATCATCACTAATGCATACGTGTGGACACCAAACTCCAGGGACAGATGTATTCAATTTTTCAGAACAAAAGTAATGGATGGTTTTAGATACTCATAAAATATAATTATGATATTTATGATATATATATTACTTTCATACATCATATATACTCATAAAATATAATTATGATATTTATGATATATTTTATATTCTCAAATGATAATCTATATTACCTTATAGTTCTTTATAAATAATCAATTAATGACCCTTTAATGGTTTTAAAACGATTATATTTGGGAGAAAAATAAATATCGACACCTCTTTTATGAACCTATTTCAAAAAGGTCAAGATTATTAACACTCAATGTTGAAAAGAGATTATAACAATCAAATAAATGAAGAGATTTGTTACTAATGAAGACTATAATAAGAAATTTATATGAATAAAATTATAAAATAAGTAATCAAGTTGTTTTTATGCATGATACAGGATATTAAATCACTTCCTTGGAAATCAAGGGTAAAAGTAAGGGACTCGATAACTTAAATTTTTTCATTTTAGTTATACACTTTTTTCTTGATTTTATTTCCCCTATGTTCACTACATTTTCCATTTTAAATGATTTTTTGTCTTAACTTATAGAAAAAAATATTTTTATCCAAATCTATTTCCAATTTTTTTTTCTTTTCACTTACTTTTTTTAAAAATAAAGTATAACTCTCTAAAAGAGACTCATAACTATGACTTTTAAAATGATGAATAAAAAAAATTTTCAGAAATCCATTTTCATGATTTGGTTTTCATAAAATTCGTATTATATTACTCCAATGGAGCTATGTGTCATGTTTAGACCTATATTTTATTTCATTATGTGATTATTTTTGGGATATCAAGTCTTTGACATCAAATTATTTCTTTTTTAATGTTATTTTATACCATTTGGATGTTTTATAAAACCCATTTTACTTCCAAGGGTACCTTATAAGAAGTCAATGTTTTACATTTGGATGATTAAGAAAACCATTATTTGTCCATGGTTTCTTTAAGATACAATTATGACTAAATTTGAGTGGCACAAATATGTATAAATGATGATGGGTGTTGTCCTATATCACCCTCTAATGCATCTGTGTAATTTATATCTCATGATATCATCAGGCTTAGATATGATGATTTTTTTCACATAGGCATGGGTGTGATGTGTTTGATCACATTTTCAAGTGTGGATAGAATGGTTTTTATCATAGAGGTTTTAATATGATTAATGTTGTTCCGTATTCCCAATTTGATTATCATGTTTTATCAAATTTTCAATAAGTATCGCATTTCCATGAAATGCCATGTTTTCATGGTTACAAATTATTTTTAAAGTATTTTTCACTTTTATAACATGATCACATGTTTTAAACTTAATTAATGATAAAATTATGGTATTATGTTTATCAATAATGTTTTATATTTATTATCCATGGAATGATGATATTTTACTAAGATATTTATGTCATCCTAATGATCTCCTTCATGTTAATGATCTAACACATTATGATATGTTTTTCCCTTACTGAGCATTTGAGATAACCCCTTTCTTGTGTTTTATTCATTAGGTTATTAATATTATTATATCATGTGATATATATAGAAAGTGTCTATAAGATCATGATTTTGGAGAATTTTTTGAAAGTGTTATAAAATAAGATGTTTATGTAGCTAATGTTTAAGACACTAAACTTTTCGATCCTTGGATTATGAAATTGTTTGTGAGATGTATTATCTAAATCATGAAATTATTGAACTATTTATGATATTTTTATCTTCTATAAGTTTAATAATAACTTCCCGCACCACTTATAATTGATAATAAGACTATTATTTCAAAACTCGTGGCTCGATGAGGGTCAATATTCTATGGAGTATGTTCTCACATAGAGACCAAACCTTATAAAAATAATTATGTGCTATTTAATTTACATTATATGAATTGGATAAGGTAAAAGTTTATATATATCATACTTAATATCTATATATCCTAATCAATTACATAGGTTCAATCAACTTAAAATAATTAAGAATTTAAGTTCGAATTCATTAGAAAAAGTTTTTTACTGCTGATTAACACCCCTCTTAGGGTAAATGTATGATCCCCTATAACTCTCAGATGCTATCAAAGGGAAGGAACCCTCTATTTTGATCTATAATTTTTTCCCAATTTTTTTTCAATGTATTACATAAAGTGAATATTTATAAAATTTAAACAACTATTTTCTCCAAAAGATAAGGAAGTTATGTCTTAGTTGATGTTTATAGAGGATACTATTGTTTGTATAAATATCTAAGTATTGTCCAAAACACTGAAAAATGTTAGAATAAGAAGGCCCATATGTTAGTAAATATAGCCTCTCGAGATCGAAATAAAGAGGATCCAACACTTATGAAAGTTAAAGTGTGCGGAAGTTGTATTTAAAAAACTTCTAGAGTTAATCCTCCAAAAGACGGTTTCACTTATTATGGTGAGTATAAATCCATTAAAATTATTAAGGGTTTTTACTATAAAATTAAAGATTATATAAATTAATTTTATAATAAGTTTTTCATTAATATATTTTCATTTATGAAAGGACTTTATAAAGAAAACTCACAACTTGAGAAAGATTCCGATTAAATGGAGGACACATTGGTTATGAAATTAAGTGAGTATAAAAGTATCATTAAAAAAACTGAACAAAAATAATAAATGGTATTATATTCTCAAGAAAATTTCAATTTTATAAAAAAATAATTCAAAATATGTTTTTGTGAGAATGTTTTAATAAATTAATTTATTTAGGAAAATATTTATGGACTAAAAGATACTAACAAGTAAATTATTCATGTTAATAATACTCAATTGGAGATCAATAGAAAATGAGTAAAGGAACTTGATATTTAATTAAAATAGGTGAGTAATTTTCATGAATAAAACACAAAAAATTTATAATTTTAATTTGAAGATAAAGTGACATTTCTTGAAAATTAAATGAATGATCTTATTTTAAAGTAAATTGAACAGTAGATGAAATATAGATACGTAGAAGCTAGTCATTTTGATTCTTTGCATGAAGCTAAGAAAATAGATGCTATAAAAATTACTAAAGATATTATTATTTCTAGAAAGACTCAATCTAGAAGCAGAAAGAATGTTAAAACATCTAAAGTTACATATTTTGATAAGTTGAAGAAAAAGGTAAAGTCACATTCTAATGAATTTGTATGCACTAATTCTGATACATTTTATAGTGAAGGTTATAGTTCTAGATGAATATTGGTGATAAAATATATGGATAAATCCATCAGTTGAGTGAATTAGGAATAAATAAGTAATGTAATAAAATTCCCATAAGGTTTTTATATAGAAGAAATTCTAGAAGAATCCTCCACCTACCAAAATGACATTCAATGTAAGAAGAGTATATTTATTAGAAACTTATTGTGTTATGGAAAGTTTGGAAATAAATCCATTGATTATTGGAATAAATTTTATCTATTTGAAAATTTATAAGGGTTACATTTATGGGGTTTCAAAAGGAAGCTAAGAGAAACAAAAATAAGTACAACTATATTTCAAAGATAAAGAAAAATCTATTCTTATATAGTATATTTTAATATCTTGAACATATCTATGAAATTTGAAGAAGAATTGGTCATGATGAAAAGTAATTCTAGTTTACTTATACCACACACATATCAGTTTCAACTAACAGTAGGAGGCAACAAAATTTGAAGTAAAATGAAAGGAATATGGACTATAATTCCACCTTGTGGAGTAAAAAATTAAATTACCAAGAAGGTTGCAACCTGGAAGAAATTAATGAGAGATTTCATGCCTAATAAAAGATTATACATATATAGAAGAAAAAGAAACTTCCTGTATAGTTGTAAACTCTCTATGAATGTTTAGGTTAATAGACCCAAGGTCAATCAACAAAGCGAGTACGTATAAGAAATATAAAAGTGGATAAGAATTGTGGAATACATATTCTATTAAGAAGACAAGGTTCATACGATGTTTCCTTTGATGAGTTACTCAATAAAAGATAATAATTTGTTTGGAAGGTGTAAGTTGGCTATCCATAATCCTAAAATATACGTGAAAATATTAACAAATTAGGATAATTGGGTAAGTAAAAGGAAGAAACCATTATAAAGAGTAAGAAATATAAAATTTACTGTAATTTGATCTCAGAAAATAAAAATATGAACATGTTCTGAAGGTTGAAATAATTTTATGTCCATATTAATTGCATGGAGAAAGGAACATGTAAGAAGAATACAATAAGAATTTTATCACCTTTTTAACATATGTAAAGAATAAAACCGACCTAAATAAAAAAAAGTTAAATATATCTATATAGCCCATGAAGATCAATTCATGGAGAAAAATGGTGAAATCATGAAGAAAAAGGAGCTAAAGTGCTGGGAGTTTCTAGGTTGAAAAAATATTCTCAACCCTATTTATCTTCAAATGATAAAAGGAAGAACCACCTAATTCCATGATAAATTATGATGAATATCAATGAAAATGGGAATTTAATGTGATTAAATATAGGGTATTTTGCCCCTAAAAAACCTGGTAATTCCAAACACCTAGTGAAGTTTAAATTAAGAGACAAATTCTAGAAAACTAAATCTTATGAAACTAGATTATGATGTTACAACATTAAAGTTTGTAAAGGCTAAATCTAGAAATGATGATGAAAATGTTTTGGATACATAAAATCCATTTAGTTGAAGTTTTTATCTTCTGTGAGGTACATTGTCCATACTCTCCAATTCTAATATAAAAATCGAAGTTTAAATAAAAACAGAGGAATTTTTTTATGAAAAAATGTTTTTACAAATGGGGAGGACCTATTATTTTATTCTTGAATATTTTTTATATGTTTGTTGATATGGATACATGAAATTAATTTGAATAAAAATAAAATAAAAATACACCAAAAATCATACTTTATAAAATATGGAATCATAAATTAATTTTTATGAGAATTATTAATATATGAGTTAACCAATTTTTTTCTACACTGAGCAAGGATTATGTTGACTTGGATTTGGTTGATTTTTGGATTATTACTTTAATAAAACTAATATTATCTTTATCTCAATAAATTCTTGGTTTACATTCATTTCAATGGAAAAAAGGGTAGAAAACAATTATATGAATAAAGTTACTCCCTCTACTAATGTTGTTAATAAAGGGGATTCAAATTCAGATCATTAATAGGAGATAAATGTAATGAATAATATCCTCTACATATAAGATATTGAATTTATTATCAATAAGGGGGAGAGAAAACTCTTTAACTTTAAGAAATATTTGGTATCAAAAATAAATCCAATAGGTTAGATTGTAGTTTCCATTGAATGATGATGATATATTATATTTTTTTTCAACAGTTTTTAGAAAAATTCAATGAGTTATTTGAAGGTTAAGTTTCCTATGGGTGTTCTAGGAGTAATTCCCTCAGAAGTTCATACCCCAAATAGTGGAACCATCAAAATTAGGAACTCCATAGATCGAAGATCTACCTCTTGAAGTATAAATTTTGGAATTATTGGTTGAAAATTTTTAGAATATTGAAGGATTGTGTTTATAAGTGAGGAAGTTGAGTAGAGTACATATTATTAATGAAACTAGATAAATGTATTAAGATAATTTATTAGAAGTAGAATATATAACTCTGGTAATTTATTTCACTAAAACTAATTTTAAAAATGTATTGTGTTATATAATGATAAATAACTACCAAATAATTTTGGAGTATAAGAACTGATTTTACTGAATATAAAGATCCATAAGGTAGAAAAAAAATCTGATGGATGTTGAGAAGAAACTAAGATTATTAGAAGGATCAACCCCATAAAATAATTGAAATTTTCCATAATATTGATTGATAAATAATTTAAGGTGAAATTCACCATATGGAATGATGATGTTAAAGGCCCTAAAAGCAAGTGATAAAGTTAAAGGAAGAAATATGTGATTACCCTGGAAGCCATATTAGATTAAGAATAGTTCATTGGTATATGAGCCATCAAATTATATAATAAAAATCCACTGATGTAATTAATCTTTATCGTAAAACTATTAGAAATCTATCTGTAATGAAAGACCTGGGTGTAGGGAATATATATGTCTCAAAGATAGAGATTATTGAAGAATTAAAAACCCCTTAATAAATCCACTCTAATTTAAGAAAACCCTAGAATATTGTAAGGATCATTCATCCTTACAAAGGCCTTTATGCTAAGAACTTAGTAAATACAAGAAGTGTAGTGTAGATAGATCCAAACTTGCAGAAGAAAAATCATTGGGAGATACACTAAAAATAATAAGATGAAAGATCTCTAGAAGATAAAGATACTAAGAGAGATGATATTTTCCCTAGCTAAAATAAATAATTGAATGATAAAATTCAGATAATGATTCGTTGTTTGTTCATCTGAATAATTTCTCTTTGAGGGAAGATAAATGGTGACTCAAGATGAGTTGGTAAAATTTTAAGTCTAATAGAAATAGTTAAAGATTCCATGATGTTGAATCCCTAAGGTAATGTTACAGGGTTAATATTTGTGAGTTTAATAGAATATGGGATCCATGATGATATCAGAGGAAACAATTGAAAGAATTTTGAAAGAAGATGAGACATGTTACAAAAAATAGATGTTAAGTGGTTTAAGTATTGATGACATTTAGAATAAGTTATTTGATATCTCCAGAAGAAGAACTATTGTGAAATATAATCTTGATAAAATCACTAGGAATGAGCATTGAATTAGTTTCACAAACATTTTCATGAAACCTTTGAGTTTTCATAAAAATGAGAATTATGTGCTATAATAATAATAAATAAGGCCATTTAAAAGATGAGATAGTTACTAATAATATTAACATAATATTTATTTGAAGATAATTCCTAAGTAAATACCATATTATTAATATTTAGAAGATATATATCTTCGAGGAACTAATGGTTGAGGCTGAGTTAATCAGAAAAAATGAAAATTGGGAGGTTAGTTTATTAGAAGAAGAAGTTTTAAACTAAAGTTTTAAGAGTATTATGGTTTAATGGATGGATACCACCAAATGTTCAATAAACATACAAGAGGAATTTATAAGTATTGAAGGTTGTAGAATATTGAGTAATTAAAATGGAAAAACTAGAAGGATCTAATTAACTTATATTGAAGATCATTTTCTAGAATATGTAGAGTAACTTTACATTTTTATAAAGTCAATAATTATAACAATGTGGATATGGGACTTGAAATTTTCAATAATCATTAAGTTTTCGTTTGTGATTCAGGATGATATTTTCATATTAGCTGAATATTATTGAGAGATTTCATAGATCCAAATCCCGATACCTTTAGAAGATATTGAAGCTGATCATTTCAAGAGTTTAAAATTTAGAAATATTAAATTTAATCTCATTAATTAACCATATTTATACTAGGAATATCAGATATATAAATGTGGAAAATACTTTGAGTAAAAGTAACAAAAAAATAGAGAGTTAATGACATTACTGTGAAGAAAAAAGGAGAAGAAATAGCCAACCAAGTACACTATAGAAGATCAAAAGGTTTAAAAAAGTAATAAGAATGAAACATTATGTTTTGGGGAATTGAGTGAACCCTAAAGATTTAGAATACCAGATGGAGGAAAGTCAGACAGACATTAAGTCCCAAATTGAAGAAATTTTGGACATCATAGTTCTAGGTAGTGAGAGCTCCAAAAGATTAGTATGCTAGAACCAGAGGATAAAAAAATGTTCAATAAAATATTAAAAAATGTTTACATGGAATTTAAATCTATTTTTAGAAGGAATTTTGAAGATAAAACTTAATAAATTATGGTTATATTATACATAATTCCATCATTCCAACCAAGATATAGAAGAATATTTTTAGTAGATAGCTCAACTACATGGATAATATTATAGTTTTAGAGTTTAGTGTATTGGATGAACACTACCGTTTAAGGATAAAAACATATAAACACCACTTATAATTGATAATAAGGTTACTGGTGGAAATTACTTAACTAAAAGGGAATCAACATGACAATGAATAGGTTCTAAAATTGATATAGAACCTTGTAAAAATCTATATTTTTAATTTTATTTACATTATCCACATAACATAATGAGAACAGGGTGAGGGATCATACTTATAATCCATACATCTTATCTAATGATAGGGGTTCAATCAACTTAAAGGAAGGAAGGATTAATATTTAAATTAATAAGTAAAATTTGTCAACCTTGATTCACCTCCCCCACTCAAGGTGAATGCATGATTCCCTAGGACTTCAATAATTTCATTAGGTTCTTCTATGAAAAATATTCCAAACAGAGGATTATTTTATTTAATATGGATAATAGTCGACTTAATCTCAAAGGTATGTTTGCTAATGCTTATTCTCATAGTACTCTCCTATATTCCACTTATCATGGAATTTTTATCATCCATTAATGATATTATTTAATCTTTGTGTGGTTATGAATCATCATAAGTATTAACCCTATATCTATCTACATCCACCATTCTTTCTCTATGGATTATTTTCAATATTATTTAAATATCTAAGTTCAATTTTCCTAGGTTTTACTCTCCTATATAAGATTGAGGATATCACCTATAAATCAACCAAAACTTATTTCTAGAAATTGGAAACAATAAATAACACATATAAAATTGAATAAATTAAATAAATTAAATAAAAATAAAAGTGTGAAAAGAAAAATCATATCCACAATCGAAAAATAAATTTTTATACTCAAGAATGTTTCACCATTCCTAGGAAATGATACCAAAAAAATGGTGCATTTTTGTTGCACGTGAGCACTATAATTTGAAAATAAATATTCCTAACTCTGAAATATATGTAGTATCATAGTATTTTTAGGTCAAGACTCTGATAAAGGGTTCATAAAGTGAAAGTATATATGAAATTAACATACACGAAATGAAAATTTTAGAGTATTAGTTTGAAACAAGATATCAATTAGTAGTGAATGTAAGAAAAATACTGAAATTGTGAGAGATTTTGAGACTTTATATTCCACCCAATTTCATAATTATTTTGGTTTAATAAAAAATGTTTTTATTTTATTATTAAATTCATAATTATATGTGTGTAAAGAAAATAATAGGTTTGATTCACACTTTATTGAAGATTTTTTACTGATAAAACCCAGTTTCTCAATTTTTCATAAGTGTTGGAGTTTAGAATTGTTGAATTTAGAACATAATAAAGTAAAACAATTGTTATACTCCAATTAATCTCAGTTTCCTAGTATTTCTCAACTAACGGGGAATCAATAACTATAGATGAAATCTGGTTAAATACGTATGAGAATACAAATACTTGAAATAAAACTCCTTTATTAATTATATAACCTATACCCATGTAATACTTGTTTATCTATAATTGAATCTAAACTCAAAACTAATTTTCAATATCCATTTAAAACTAAAACCTGTTTAAATTCACATTTATATTTATTATTTTTAATTTTTATAATATTTTTAACATAAAATCCATTTAAAAAATAAACACATATCCAAATATAAAATTTCTATAAAATTATTAAAATAATATATATATATATATATATATATTTTAGTTTTAGGTACCCCATAAGAGGTAAGGAGACCTGGATTGATTAATAATTGGGTAGAAATTTTAAACCATAAACCTAGTTTAAAGGAACCTGAACCCTATTTTGTTGGGTCTAGTAGGGTCGGGTACTCGGTTATTGGGTACAGATTTCTATCCATACCAAGAAATCAATAAAATAATTATTTTTATGAAATTAAATAATGATAATTTCTTTATCTATATTTAATAAAATAAATTTCATAATAAAAATTTATTGATCATCAAACACAGAGAATTATTGAGTTGGCATTTACATCCCATTAATCCTAAATAAAACCCAAGCTAGATGGTTGTGCAACCGCAAGCGCATCTCCCCATACAACAGATATAATGACCCAATCCTTTTTACAAATATAATTTCATTATTTTTAATATAAATATCCATAAATAAAAATCAAGTATCAAAATTTACTTGTGTCTGTAGAAGACAATTAATTAATAGATGAACAAGAAAATAAAGTTTCTTTGTTTTATTCTCTATAGTGATATTTTACTTCCCTTCAAGAACCTAAAAATGTATAGTATAACCCTTGGAACACATAAAAAATGGGGTGAGCTGAAAAGTCTAGTAAGGGAATAAAAATGACAAGGAAACATAATGTGTGAGTGAAAGGTATAACATTATATCATAAAATATAAGGCTCATGAGTGATCACATTGGAGCATAAAATAAATAACATTGTACCATAAGATCATGGAAAAATAATAAATATGGAAGTAACACAAAACATGAAATAATAATAAGTTAAGTATAAATACCAATGCAATATCACATGGTGGACAAATTCCCATAGTGTATTAAGTTTACTCCTGAAACCCCATACATAACATCTCATGATACAAAATATCTACCCAATGAAATGGAGTGCTATCTAGATGCACCCATAATAACATGTTCATGATTATGTGTTCCAAAAAAATAAAATAAATCATAATTTATAAAAATAATAATTACCTTTTGAAATAAATTGGGTTTCATAATCTTGTCTCATGTCATAATCAAACGATATTTCTTAAAGAAGGAGATTAAGAAATGATCATAATTCATGTATTACCCCATCAAAGTAAGTCCAAATAATCTAGGTATATATGCTAGAGACATATATACAGAATGTAGAGGAATTATGTAACAATAAATAGAGAGATAAAGTGAGTTAGATAAATAATGTTCATATTCCCAAGAAAAGGGTTGTTCATAGAGATCTCTTACACCCATAATAAAAACGCTTCTATATATTAAAATATCTATTACATTTAAAAATATTTTTAAAAATAATAAAAAAATTGGTTATAGGTTATTCATTTGATGAAAAAAGGAAGCTTAGAATGAAATAAAAATATCAAATAATATTTTTTATGGTGGAAAAATCCATTTCTTTCATATAAATTTAAACAAAACATTCCTTTTATCATTTGTAAATAAAGTCAAAACATTTCATATGAAAGACATAAAAATATTCTATTTAAAAACTCTTGAAATAAAATTAAAATAGACATAAAATTTTCTTTATAATTAATTTAATTTCATATAAAGACACTAATAAAATAATTTTAAGAATATTTACTTGGAATAGAAGGATTTAGAAAATAATTAAAACTAGTTTTTTATAGAAATGTTCCCCTTATGTAAAACCTTAAAAAGATAATATTTTTAAGAAAATTATATAGAAATTAAAAAATTTTAAAAAATGACCCATATCATCCATTTAAGAATAAATAAATATTACTTGAAAAATTTATAAGAATATGGTCATGGAAGAAAAAGAGTTTTAAGTGAAACTTTAAAAGATTGTTTTTTGAAAAGAATGTCTCTTACCTTAAGTCTGACTCATCATGTATGTCATTTATCTTCTTAAACAACAATATTGTGTAAATTTGTTAATCGTTTAATAATTTTTTTTATTTTTATTATCCATTTAATTTTTTCTATCTTAATTTTATATTCAATTACATAATCATTTAAGTTTACATTGGATGTTTTAATGATATTCGGCTCATGAGTCCAAAATGACTTCAGAAAGTTGAATATGGTTAACAAGGTCATTAGTTCATCATATACAAAATAATAATAATGAAATAATTATAAATTTTATACATAAACTATACTTTTAAAACCAAATATGAAATATTTTTATGAAAATTGAACTACTTTGCAATCATATAGATGGTACATAGTACATACGCATGAGTAACATTTCTATTTTTCAATGATCATGACGTAAAGAAGGTAAGTGTTACATTATCATTATATAATTATAAATAAATAATAATTATAATAATATTTCTTTATATATACTCATATATACCATACATATGATTTGGTAATTAAAAACAAATCACATCTCTTTGTGGAGGTGGTAATCCACACGTACACACAAACAACATTGTCATATTTGAATGACTGGAAAGGTAATAAAATATATGATATATTAATTTTATATAATTATAAATATTTCATTAAAATTATATTCATACATTAAATTCATCATCATAAATATTTGTGGGAAGTGATGATGGAAAAATAATTACATTGGTTCACGAGGCGGTAGTCCACCATACACACGAACGATGGTTTTGTTTCCCATTTTATGGATGAAGAAATGGATATAGGTTATTATATTAACATAATAACATATAAATATGAATTATATACTGATTTTTATATTATCATGGTTTAATAATATTTCAATAATGTGTAGGAATAAATAAAATAAAAAATTTCGGTTTACAACAATACATATTCTTCAAAAACCCGCTTTAGGTTTACAATAAAAGAATTCCTAAGACGTTTTTATAATAAAAAAAGACACCATGACATGTGAAGATAATTAATTAAGGTATTTTTTAGGTATTTTCCAAACCAAAAGGTTTTTCAATTGTGATGAAAAGAGGAGTGGAGGTTTCCTTTTATAAATGAAGGGAGGTGTGCTTTTGGAATTTCTTAAAATATTAAATTAACATAATTTATTTTTAAAAGAAAAAAAGGATCAAAACTAATATAATTATAATATATGATGAGTATGTATTTAAATAATATCATACAATAAAATTTTAAAAAGTTTATATTTAGTTTTTACCCATATATCTTTTTTTAACCCACATTAACCCTTTTTGACAATTATTGTGATAAGAAAGTGTTTACTCTTTAGGGGTCAAGAGAGTTTCTATGAAACAAAAATTGGAAAATAAATGGACCATGGTAGAAATTTTAAACCATATCCCAATAAATTTAATTAATTTAATATTCTTATGAATTTTAAATCATTATATAAAATAGTATTTATTATTAAATAACATTAATGTAATTTTCAGAACTATTCATTTAATTTGACTTTAAAGACAAAATAAAAAAATTAATTCAAATATATCCAATTAACACATATATATAATGTTATATTTATCTGAAACACTAATGGAAAAAAATAATTATTTCAAATTATGCTACTCTTAATATTTTAAAAATCATTTATTTTATTTTTCTACTAATTGAATAAATATTGAATCAATGTTGCATACACATTTAAGGTAATTATATAATTCATAAAAATTATAAATAAATTAAAATGATAAAAAAATAATTTATATTTCAAATGAATATTCATAACCAAACAATTTTTTAACACCATCATAAAATATTATTGTTATTAAAAGCAAGAAAGTGACATTTTTTTCTTTATCTTTTACTTAAATATTATAAAGGAAAAAGGAAAAATTTAGCCATATATTCTTGAAATACACTCATAAAATAGGACAAATACAAGTTTTTGGGTTAATTTTTAGTCCTTATCATATTATTTTTAACCTTCATTACCCGATTTAACCATACTATGGTGATAATTAGTTGCTATAGTTACTATTTATAATGATTTGAAATAAAAGGGAAATATTTACCAATTTTAGAAACCCTGGTTATAAATAAGAAATAAATTTCTTGAAATTTAATTTACATAGGTGTAATAACTTAATTTAAAATAATACCTAAAAACACATTGAAAATCATTTTTTTAGGAAAATGCATTTTCAAGAAATAGATGATCTTATATTAACACTATGAATAAAAATAATTATTATATGAATTTAAATTAATATAAAAAGATATATAATATATAAATTTCATTAAAACCATTCCTTAATAGGGGTTATTTTTATTAATTAAAATGGATATACTCTATGCACTTAAGACAATTCTCAGAAAATTTCATTTTTAAGAATAAAAATAAACTTATACCAAAATCATGAAAATTGTTGTTCCACATGAGATTAATTATATTATTCTAAGTAAAATATTTCCCAAGTTAATTTAGTACCAAATCTGAAATATAATGTTACTTTACTATTTACTTTATCTAATGAAAATAAATAGAAGTATTTGAAAAATTGTAATTTTCACTATTCAGTGAAAAATCAATCATTTTAGGAAAATCCCAAAATTTCACCATAAATTAATATTGATATTATAATTTAAAATTTTATTCTAATTTTGTGAAATTAAATTTCTAAATGTGTTATAAATTAATTATATTATTTATTCACAAAAAATAAAAAAAATTGAGGAAAATTTTATTTTCTAAGTATATAATGACTTTACTAAAAATAATCTTGTTTCATATAAAAATTTTATATATTTTTTTAAAATAATCTATTCCTATTCATAATATCAATTTTAATTGCTTTTTTTTATGACAATAATTTTTAAATAATAATATTTTAATAGTATATCCTGGTTCATTTGAACTCGTTGTTTTATATAACGCAATCTATCAGAGAAATTAGATTTTTTTAAAATGAAAAATAATATATAAAGTTGGGTGTTACATTATAACCCCTTAAATGAATTGTTCCCTCATTATTTTTTCTTGACCATTAAAGGTTCAAAATTTGAGAATAACATTATTGAAAACCCATATTGTACTGAGGGATAATAAAACTTGTTTTAAAAATGGAATGTAGGAAACATAAAGGTTACCTAAAATAACACATAATTGGGTTCCTTAATGAGAACATTGGTGGGAATTTAAAATATATACAAGTAGGATAAAACTAATTTCCAATTACTAATAGAGATTTATAGAGAACATGTTAATGAGAATTTTAACGACCAGAAAACCATAAATCAGTGTGAGGTGAAGATACAAACAATTCATCAAAAATTAAGGAAACATGTTAATATTTTTATTTCAAGAACCTTTTATTAATGTTAGGTATTCTTTTATTATCAAGATAGAAAATATGAGAAAATTTAATAACTTTATTTATTTCTATTTCATAAGTGAAATATCATCCTTTGGTTGTACTTTTATGAATCTCCAATCCATCTATTACTCCAAGAAATGAATGTTCAATATGATTCTTGATGCGTGAAGTACTAAAATTAACTTTTAATGGATCATAAGGTTCATAAGTGAATGAAAATCCAATCCACATATATCTAAATATTTACAAAAACAAAAATTATTATCACAAGTTATCCAATGTGATAAATCACGATTTAACCTTGGACAATAATACCCAAGGTTTAACATAAACCATTCCATAATTAGTTAATATCAAACCCATTCCAAAATATGTTTGACCAAATTCATAATCCAAAAAAATAGAAAGAAGGTCACTAAATTTTAAAAAACAATTTAAAATTAATCCCCCAAATAACATAAAGTATATATTATTGTCGCATACCAAATATGTGAATACATTGATCGTATATTCTCTTAAAACATGGTAATAACCAAAATTACCATAAAACCTTAATGAAAACATGCATGATTCCAAAAATTAACTCTATCCTTATTCATTAAATAAAATCATAGATTATTGAATATATTACATAAATCTAAAAGTGTTTCAAGCTCTATAAAATATAACATAAACTATTTTTTTCATCAAATAACTAAAAAATTTCAAGGTTACCAATAATATCCCATTTACTTCGTCTATTTAAATTATATCTCTCTCCCTAATAAATATAATTAACTCAAAATCTGGTATATATTAGGGGATATCTTTCAATTAATCACATGTTCTCAAAAAATATCTCATTACCAGTAAATAAATTTAATTGGTTATCAGTACCACTCAACATAGGTTTTTAAATACCTAAAGAAAATATACTATGGAACAATCCTTAGATGTTTTATGATTCTTATAACAAAAATACCATTGATAAAAATAATTTTTTAAAAAAAATATTGAATCTCAATACAAAAATACTTCAATCCTTTCACTTGAATGATATGCATAACATAGTTCTTTCCTTGATCTAGGAGTTAACCCTTAGAAGAGGTAATTAACTCGAATAATTCCTAGGTTATCCATAATTAATAAAAATAACTATAAATGGATCCCTATGATGAAACTTATTTTTCTCCATTAAAATCATCATTTTAACTCAACAACTAGTTTCTCTATGACCTTCCTTTCCATAGATAAATTTTTTTCCTACTACATTGAGAAATTCTACTGGGTGTCTCATTCCACATTTTTGATATAAAAGAAATTAATCCATTTTTCCTATATAGCCTCCACCACCATACCTCTTAGTGTAATTCATTATTCTATTATTTTTATAGTTCAAGAGTTGGTTACGGTACACGTTGTTAATCATATATCATTATAAATGATTATACATAATAATAAATCTTTAAATTCAATCATCAACCCATTTATTTACTCAGAATCACTTCATTATCTATCACATTTAGTGTTAACATCATTTATCTGGGTTCATTCCATTGAATAAAACTAAAAAAAATTAGTGTGAGAAATAACAATCATAGTGGTAAACCACAAAATTTGAAAAATAATTTATTTGATGTCTAAATCGTGAAACCTTATTTTCACTCTATTACGCCTTAGGTTTAACCTATGTCATCCAGGATCATCATATATTTAGATCCTTTATGATGGTTTATAATAAATTTATGAATTTCTCAAATCATTTCCCCTATGAGTGTTAAACTAGTTGTACAACAAGACAACTTTTTTATACACCAGGTGATGATTGTGTTAATACTCAATGTGCCCTTTTTGGAGTTATTACCTCTAGGTATAACTATTCTTGAGCCACATCCACATGTAATATCTAGAAATGGATGTAATTTCTTGGAAACCACTCACTCTATACTTCACCAAAATTCCATTATATTTTATTATACTTAGATTTATACCTATGGTTATTACTAAATTATTATAGTCTTAATCCCCAAAACAACTAGACCTTTCTCTTATACCAACTATAGAAACCAAATTCTTTAGAAACATATTATTTCATTATTTTGAACATAAATATCCATTAATAAAAAACATGGATTTAAAAGGCATAATGTCTTTGGAATACTAGGTACGTAAAAAATCAACATGAAAACAATGAATCTTTATTTTACTCTCCGTAAATAGATCATAAATTTATTTGAACTCCTAAAGATACATGGGATAACCTAGGGAATTAATTAAAAAAGGTGTGATCTAAAAATCCTATCAAATGAATGAACATGATAAAAAAAATATATCATGTGATTCAAAGGTATAACATGATATCATATAAGGGAAGTCTTATGAGTAATCACATGAGATCATAACATAAAGAACATGGTATCAAAAGATCATATAAATATAAAAAATGTGGTAGTAACACAAAAAATGAAATAAGATTAAGTTAAAGATTACTTCCAAGACAATGTCACATGGTGGAGAAAGTATCATAGTTTATTAGGTTTACTCCCTAAATCCCATTGATAACATCTCATGATACAAAATCATTACCCAATTCATTGGAACACTATCCAGGTGCAACCATCATAACATATTTATGATTTTATGGGCCATAAAAATGAAATAAATTATATAGAATAAATATAGTAAGTACCAATGTAAAGAAAATGGGTTTTTGAATCTTGTCTCATATCATAATCAAAAGAGATTTGTTAAAGAAGGAATTTTAGAAATGATCATAAGGGATGTATTACCACATCAAAAAATGGAGAATAATATTGGTATATATATGAGAGACATATATACAGAATCTATAAGTATTCTTGTCACGACCCGACCCTACCTGGGCTCGAGCTGCAACTACCCCAAGCCCGCCTCCATAGGCGAGGGGCTGGCGACCAGCGCCAAAGGCACAATAACTCGGGAAGGCCTTTTCCTAAGTACCTATACACACACAAGCATCCCACTCAATGCAGAAGTGCAGAGTAAATAAAAAGGCAAGTAAATTAAAGCACACCTACTATAAATAAACCACAAAAGTGCATCGACCTCTAATAGTACAAACCATGTGCTGAAAGTAAACTGAAAAGAAAAGGGAAAAAACACGCGCCCAACCAGAAAAGTGCCACAACCGGGAAACAGGTGAACAAAAGTAAACATCTAGAAGGGTCCCCCACATGAAACCCAACTATGACCACCGCACACGGTCCAAGCTTCCGATCTCCTAAGATCCTCTGACATCACGGCCAACCTATCTGTCATCTGCAAGGGCACACCAAGTGCGGGCAAAGCCCAAACAGGGGTGAGTATAAAAATACTCAGTAGGATACTCTGAAATATTGAGGGAGAAAAAAAGGAGGTACCTAAGGGTGAGAAATAGATCAAAAAGGGAATATTAAAAGAGTACAATAGAGAGAGTGTAGAAGAGTAATAGTAGAGAGTCCAGCTCAACCCAACAAGAGAAAGAAGATAGACTCGTCCAGACACAAGGAGCTGGAAATAGTGAGAAGATGAACTTCTTGTCGAGTCTTCGCTACCTATATAAAGAGAGTAGACTTGTCCAACCACAAGAAGCTAGACACAAAAATCACGTAGCATACCCCGTTCATCTTCTCCTCTCCTGGAAGGAGAGTAACCAAAAACCAAGGAGTGGGTACTGGAACAAGGTATATACATACATATATGCTCTGTCAAGAAACCCGAACAAGATCGTAAGGGGATCTCTGTCCCGTAGCTCAGCCCAAGAAAGTGAGTATCCAACAGTCCCAGAAGTAAACACCATCGATGCCTAGCATCCCGCACGTCTGCCCCGAACTACAAGTCAAGGGGCTCAAATCACCGCACCTTGACACTATCCGCTTTGGGCGACATTGACTCACCTGCATGGTTTTAGGTCACGTCGCAAGGACGCATCTCAGTGGGGAATGTGCCCCTCATACTTGAGAGTTCTGGGGGAACATCAAGCCACACCTCGTTACTGCTTCGCAGTCGAGAGGTCTCCTCAAAGTCAATAGGTGACCCCCAGCCCAGCCCCACTGTAGGGTAATCCCTGAAAGTCGACGGGTTCCCACTGGAGGGAGAACCGACAAGAGTCGATGGGTGCCACACTGCCCAATCTTATACAGGGGTAAACCACTAGATGGAGACCCGACTAAATTCATCGAAGAGTCCCAATTCCTAGTCCCGTAAAAGGGTACTCCAATGGAGGGAGGCTCGGAACTGTCATCAGGGACCACTTCCCACCCCAGCTGGAGGTAAACCTGGCATCGGGGACCACTTCCCAGCCCTGATAAAGGTAAACCCAGCATTGAGGACCACTTCCTAGCCCCGCTAGAGGTAAAACCGAAACTGCTCTGGCCATCCCTGCTGGATGGTACTTCTCAGTGAACACTGCTGTACTGGTCATCCCTGCTGGATGGTAACCCACAGGTCATCCCTACTAGATGGTACCAATCTGGCCATCCCAGCTAGATGGTACAACTTTCCACCCCTGCTGGATGGTACCCCACTAGCAAGCCCTGCTGGAAACAACCTCCTGGCGAGTCGTGCTGGAAACAACCTCCTGGGTAGAGGATCGGTGCCCGCGTAATGTGTTGGTCACACCAAATCTACATGAACTCTACCAGGGAATATGAAGCAACTCTGCCATCCAAACCATCGAGAACAGAACCAGGGGAAAACCACTCAACCCTACTAGTCGAATCCATCGTGAACAGGACTGGGGGGAAAACCCACCCAACCATGCTGTTCAAACAAACGAGAACAGAACCAGGGGAAACTCAACCCTTCTGGTCAAACAAATGAGAATAGAACCAGGGGAAACTCAAACCTGCTGGTCAAACAAACAAGAACAGAACCAGGGGAAACTCAACCCTACTGGTCGAACAAACAAGTACATAAGGACCCTCTACGTCGCGAGATGTCAAAGGTATGTAAAGAAGAACATGACATGCAAATGGGTCCCACACGATGTGTGGCCCCAAGTCAACTCCAACCAAGCGTGCAAACATTCTCAGGTACAAACAAATACATGTACCTCCAAGAATTCTTGTATACTCACAGAGTATACTGCATTTCCAGCCCAAAGGCTATCGTGCACACGACACCCAACGTTAACGCGAAGGGTGTAAACATAACAACTCCAACTTGCCACCTCATAAGCCCAAGAACATCCAACTACATCTCTTCAAGAATTACTTCACTCACACGAGAGTGCATGTGATCACACGCCAAGGGTCCGCTACAAACACAGTAGGACGAACCGCCACCGAAACACCCTTCATATTAGCACATTTAATAAGATCACGTAAGAGGATCTGCTCACCTGAATAGATTACACTATTGTAATACTCACAAAAAATCACGCGATATAGACTATTTACTTGCCTCAAACGGATATCGACGGAAAAGGTCGCCAACACCACTTTACGCCCGAACGACATCCTGTGGTCCCGAACCTCAGCCCCAAAAACAGTCGGGCACATTGTACCATTGCAATCCCCTCGGTAAAACACTTCAAAATGACTACTCACTTGAGTGCAATGGATATCCGGAGAAAAAGATGCATTCCAGCGCACCGCACAAGAGCGGTGCTACGTGGGACCCGCATCCCGGTCTTGAAGCACAACG
This sequence comes from Viscum album, assembly GCA_963277665.1. NCBI lineage: Eukaryota > Viridiplantae > Streptophyta > Magnoliopsida > Santalales > Viscaceae > Viscum > Viscum album. Next base: position 2,139,449,786 of record OY728138.1, read on the forward strand.
AACGGATCACACTGTTGCTATCCCCTCGAAAAAGTACACAAGATGTACTATTCTCTTGTCTAAAATGGAAACCCGGTGATAAAGCTGAAAATCATCGTTAACTCCCAAAATGGCCCTAGTGGGGCCCGCACCTGCGTGCAGAATTAAAGCGGACAGATTGTGCCAATGCAATGCCCTCAAAAAAACACCCAAAATCGACAGCTCGCACGCCCCGAATGGATGTCTGACGAAATAGTTGCAAAGCTCTACACACAGCTCGAAAGACGGGCCATGGACCCCACACCTCAACTCCAGTTTCAATGCTCGAAACCACACTGGAAAACTCTGGCTCAACCCCTGGGTCGCAACGCCACTGACGGCGCTCAATTCGGATATCGGATGTGTCTGTGCCGTCCAAAACAAGAACCCCTGAGAAAAACGTTAATTCACTTAAAGGCGGGTCGTGCCACCGAGGCCCCTATTTCGGGAGTTAAAAACCCCCAAAACCATCTCAAAATCTCCGTCTCAATTTAAGAGACGCGTTGCTGTAGACAGTTCCCAAATCGGGCGCCCTGCGAATGATTTATGATATATAAATCATTTCAATATTATTATTATTATTATTATTATTATTATTATTATTATTATTATTATTATTATAAACCCCTTTTCTTTTTTATTCTTTATTATTATTATTATTATTTTATAAAAGGTCCACCGACCGGCGCTGGTCAGTCGACTGTTTTCCACGCTGAGACCCACCGCTGGCGGATCTCTGTCTCCCATGGGGTCGCATCACGTGACCCCATCTTCGCACACCCGCCAGCCGGCCTCTCCCACTCGCTGTTGCCCCCAGCTCGCATGGAGGAGATCAAGGGGGATGAGGGGAGGTGGGTAAGGGTTTATATAAAAAAATTAATTAAAATTCTTAATTAATTTAAACCCCTAAATTATTCCACATCTGAAACTCTTGACGGGGTGGAGGTTAAGCTTCCCCTAGGGTAAACACCACCTCCCAGGAACAATGGCGGTCTCGGAATTTTAATCCGAGCATCCATTCGAATGTTATAAAACTAAATGCTTGAGCCCGCCAAATTACGAAAATTCCCTCGGTGGCATTTTTCACTGACGGCCCGAGCCCGTGAAAATTACACCCCTCCTAGGGTAAACGACATGCTCCGAACTCAACGATGACTTCGGTTTTCCAATCTGAGCCACCGTTTAAGAGATTATTGAGTTTAGCCATTAAACGGGTTAATTAATTGTTTAATTTATCCATTTCACGTCCCGATAGCGAGCGAGGGGTCCAAACGCCCTGCACCGACATGTTTTATGTCGTTTCAAGGGTAAAAACCCCATTTCGGACCCATCCGTACACTCAGATTTCTGATCCGAAACACCATTTAGGAGTTATCCCATTTATTTGGCGTTCCCAGTGTGAACTCACTGAAAATTTAATTCCGGCCACACCGGGGCTTGGAATCGCACGCCGTCTGAAGGCGCTGCTCTGGAATAACATCAAGAATATTTCAAAGTCTTTTGTAGAAAAAACCGGGTTCTTATATCATTCCATCCTTCAATATTATCATCCTCGAAAAGAAAAACAAGGGAACAACTCGGGGTACTAAGCCCACACCAGGCTCTCTTGTACCCAGAAGAACTCATGCACAGTTCTGCGCCACCGCACACAAACCAAAGGATTTGATATGTTCACGCGAGGTCTTCCCTCACCGATGACGTGCATAGAAGCACACACACTTATTCTCAGGTGAGTCACGTGGGCGACGTAGTACACCCAATCTCTTCCTTGAGGTTAGGGAAAGGCGTTTGGGAACCTCGTCATCCCTTCGCATGGCCTCAAACGGCCTGAAGGACCTCAGGGGTAACTCACCTCTCTAGCCGAACTCTTATGTCACACGCCCTGAATGGAATCACCTTTTGGTCCTGGGACAATGCCTGATGATTCCCTCCTTCAGAATTTCCATATGGTGAAACACCCAAGGATATCTGGTCACATAAGGTTTTATAGTCGATGTCTCGCAACCAAGACTCTCTTACATGCTCGGAGAGCGAAGAAGTCAACACCATTGACTAAAGAAAAAGGTCCCACGCCTTTTTACCTTACCAACACAGGGTTACACCAACGCCCCGTGCCACCCTGGTAACAACTCAAACAAGGAGTAGGGAGAAAGATCATTTCACACGCAGAGTCAAAAAATTCTAATGAAAAATAGTAGAACTATAGAGCGTACCTCTTATCACTTGATGCTCTGCAAGATCGTAGACATCCAAAGCTCGTGGTTGTCCGCGGTCCCAACTTTCAGCTCCCGGAGCCTGACGTGGACCTCCTGGTGGTGATGGGAAGACCTTGTAAGGTCGTCCTCCACTTCCAGATCCTCCCACTCCTCTACAAGCGCCACCTCTCTGGGCACTCCTCCGATCACAGCACTGCCTCTACCGCGGTGGTGCACCTGCTGCCTACCCGATATTCTCAGTGTGCCTGGTTGGGTAGTCCCGCGCCAGGTGACCTTGCCCATCGCAAGCATAGCACCAACACTATCTAGGCTGCACAGGTGCCCTCCGGAGCCAATGTGGTGTACGACCATGCCCCTGAGTCTGGTTGTCAGAAAGCCACCTCCGTCGAGGTTCTGTCACCTGACGCCCGCTAGCTACGGCAGACGTCTCGGCTCTGTCGAGCCTGCTACCACCACATACTGTAGAATGCGACAGGAAGCTCTCTATCACCAGCGCCTACTCTAGCACCCTGGCATAAGTGGGAATTCCCAAAGGTAATATGATACCACGAATCTCTCTTCGGAGACCCTGCTTGAACTTCCGCGCTCGGAAGTTGCCTTCGTGGACCAAGACCGGGTAAAAGCATGCACGGTCTATGAAACTAGTCGCGTACTTGGCCACCGTCATCCCTCCCTACTGAAACTATAGGAGCTCTTGAATCCGAACAGAGCATAGGCAGAAGGGGAAAAACTCCTCATGAAACAACAACTGAAAGTCGCCCCATGAAAGTGACGACTCGTCAAGAAACTGAGTCACCCGACTCCACCAACGCCAAGATGCTCCTCAGAAAAGGTTGGTAGCCAAAGCCACCATAAGATCTGCTGGTGTCTGAACAAGCCTGAAGAGGTGAACCAATGCCTCGAGCAATACCTCTACTACCTGAGGGTCTAGCTCACCACTGAACCTTAGCAGTCTCTGCTGCTGGAACTCGCAGAGCATGCTCAAGCTCAGTCTGCTCTGTTGAAACTGTCTGTTGCTCACCAAGTGGGGTGCTGCTACTGGCCCACCCGGAGAAAGGGGCTCACATGATGGGTCCTGGACTGAGGCCTCATAGCTCACAGGGTCGTCGTCATGCACCAAAGCTGGTATCCTGGCTGGCTGTCTTCGCGGAGACATCCTGAATGTTAACAAGGAGTGTCGCGGTCACATGGGCATATATGTATATAAAAGTCACAAAAATGGTGAGCTGACTCAAGAAGGACAGTCAAGACTCAATCCTATGTGATGCACAAACCAATTTTCCCTGCAATAAGTGTCTCAGCATACCGATTTGACAAGTGGGTTATCAGGGTCCTAGTGAATGGATACGTCAGCCGCCGCACCATCATTGGACTCCCTGTCCTGAGAGCCGCTCTCAAGACACGTTAATACTGCTTCCCTAAATCTCAACCAATTCCTCTTTAGGGACATCCAAAAAATGTCCCAAGGAACGAACCACCTCTGATACCACTTTTTCATGACCTGACCCTACCTGGGCTCGAGCCGCAACTACCCCAAGCCCGCCTCCATAGGCCAGGTGCTGGCGACCAGTGCTGGAGGCACAATAACTCGGGGAGGCCTTTGCCTAAGTACCTATACACACACACGCAACCCACTCAATGCAGAAGTGCAGAGTAAAAGAAAAGACAAGTAAATTAAAGTGAAACTACTATAAATAAACCACAAAAGTTCATCGACCTCTAACAATACATAACAAGTGTTGAAAGTAAACTGAAAAGAAAAGGGGCAAAACATGCGCCCAACCAGAAAAGTGCCACAAACCAGCAATAGGTGAACAAAATTAAACAGATGGAAGGGTCCCCCACATGGAACCCGACTACAACCACCGCACGCGGTCCAAGCTCCCGATCTCCTAAGCTCCTCTGACATCACGACTAACCTATCCATCGTCTGTGACGACACACCAAGTGCGGGCAAATCCCAAGTAGGGGTGAGTATAAAAATACACAATAGGATACCCCAAAGGCTCGAGGGAGAAACAAAGGAGGTACTGAAGGGTGATCAATAGATCGAACAGGGAATAGTAAAGGAGTACAACAGAGAGAGTGCAAAAGAGTAATAGTAGAGAGTCCAGCTCAACCCAACAAGGAAAGGAGATAGACTCGTCCAGACACAAGGAGCTGGCAACGGTGAGAAGATGAACTTCCCGTCGAGTCTTTGCTACCTATAGTAGGAGAGTAGACTCGTCCAACGACGATAAGCTAGAAACGAAAAGCACGTGGCATACCCCATTTGTCTTCACCTCTCATGGAAGGAGAGTAACCAAAACCCAAGGAGTCGGTACTGGAACAAGGTATATACATACATATATGCTCTGTCAAGAAACACAAACAAGATCGTAAGGGGATCACCATCCCGTATCTCAGCCCAAGAATGTGAGTAGCCAACAGTCCCAGAAGTAAAAACCATCGATGCCCACCATCCCGCACGTCTACCCCGAACTGCTAGTTAAGGGGCTCAAATCACCGCACCTTGACACTATCCGCTTTGGGTGACACTGACTCGCCCGCACGGGTTTAGGTCGTGTCGCAAGGACGTGTCTCAGTGGGGAAAGAACCCATTGTACTTGAGAGTTCTGGGGGAACGTCAAGCCACACCTCGTCACTACCCCGCAGTCGAGAGGTCTCCTGAAAGTCAACAGGTGACCCCCTGCCCAGCCCCGCTGGAGGGTAATCCCAGGAAGTTGACGGGTTCCCACTGGAGGGAGACCCGACAAGAGTCGACGGGTGTCACACTGCCTAGTACCGTACAAGGGTAAACCACTGGGGGGAGACCTGGCTAAATGTGTCGACGAGTCCAATGCCCAGTCTCGTAAAAGGGTACTCCACTGGTGGGAGGCTCGGAATTGTCATCAGGGACCACGTCCCAGCCCAGCTGGAGGTAAAACCGGCATCAAGGACCACTTCCCAACCGAGCTGGAGGTAAACACGGCATTGGGGACACTTCCCAGCCCCACTAGAGGTAATCCCAGAACTACTCTGGCCATCTCTGTTGGATGGTACTGCTCTGTGAACACCGCTGTACTGGCCATCCCTGCTGGATGGTAACCCACTGGCCATACCTGCATGATGGTACCGCTCTGGCCATCCCTACTAGATGATACAACTGGCCACCCCTACTTGATGGTACCCCACTGGCCAGCCCTGCTAGAAACAAACTCCTGTCCAGCCCTGCTGGAAACAACCTTCTGGGTAGAGGATCAGTGTCTGCGTAATTTTTTGGTCACACTGAATCCACAAGAACTCTACCAGGGAAGACAAAGGAACTCTGCCAGCCAAACCATCGAGAACAGAACCAGGGAAAAACCAATCAACCCTACTGGTTTAATCCTTCATTAACAGGACTAGGGGGGAAACACACCCAACCCTGCTAGTCAAACAAACGACAACGGAACCAAGGGAAAATCAACCCTGATGGTCAAACAAACGAGAACAGAACTAGGGGAAACTCAACCCTGATGGTCAAACAAATGAGAACAGAACCAGGGGAAACTCAACCCTGTTGGTCGAAAAAATGAGTACAGAAGGACCCTCTACCTCACAAGAGGTCAAAGGTACGTAAAGGAGAACACAACACGCACATGGGGCCCACACGACGTGGGGCCCCAAGTCAACTCCAACTAAGTTCACAAAAGTTCTCAAGTAAAAACAACCACATGTACCTCCAAGCATCCCCGTATACTCCCAGAGTATACCACGTTTCCAGCCCAACGGCTATCGTGCACACGGCACCCAATGTCAATGCGAAGGGCGTAAACATAACAACTCCAACTTTCCACATCATCGGCCCAGTCACGGCCAACTACATCTCTTCAAGCATTACTTCACTCACACAAGAGTGCATGGGATCACACGCCAAGGGTCCCCTACAAACACAGTAGGACGAACCGCCACCGGAGCACCCTTCATATTTTCACATTTAATAAGATCACGTAAGTGGCTCCGCTCGCCTGAACATATTACACCATTGTAATCCTCGCAGAAAAACACGCAAGATAGACTATTTACTTGCCTCAAACGGATATTCTACATAAAAGGACTCCAACACCGCTTTACTCCCGAACGACATCCCGTGGTCCCGAACCTCGGCCCTGAAAACAGTCAGGCGCATCACACCATTGCGACCCCCTCAAAAAAAATTTCAAAAGGACTGCTCACTTGAGTGCAACAGATATCTGGAGAAAAAGATGCATTCTGGCGCACCGCACACGAGCAGTGCTACGTGGGACCCGCATCCCTGTCCAGAATCACAACGAATGAATCGCACCATTGTGATCCTCTCAAAAAAGTACACAAGATGGACTATTCTCTTGTCCAAAACAGACACCCAATGATAAAGCTGGAAATCACCACCAACTCCCAAAACGACACTCGCGGGGCCCTCACCAATGTGAGTAATTAAAGCGTGCTAATTGCGCCAATGCAATGCCCTCAGAAAAACACCCAAAATCGACTGCTCTCACGCCCCAAACAGACATCTGACGAAAAAGTTGCAAAGCGCTACACGCAGCTCGAAAGACAGGACGTGGGCCCCACACCTCAACTCAGGTTTCAATGCTTGAAACCACACTGGAAAACTCTGGCTCAACGCTAGGGTCACAACGCCACTGACTGCGCTCAATTCGGACATCGTATGTGTCTGCGCCGTCCAAAACAAGAACCCCCGAGAAAAACGTTAATTCACTTAAAGTCGTGTCGCGCCACCGAGGCCCCCGTTTTGGGAGTTAAAACCCCCGAAACCATCTCAAAATCTCCGTCTCAATTTAAGAGATGTGTCGCCGTATACGGTGCCCAAATCGGGTGCCCTGTGAATGATTTTTGATATATAAATCATTTCAATAATAATAATAATATTATTATTATTATAAACCCCTTTTATTTTTTATTCTTTATTATTATTATTATTATTATTATTATTATTATTATTATTATTATTATTATTATTATTATTATTTTAAAAGGTCCACCGACCGGTGCTGGCCGGTTGGCTGCTTTCCATGTAGAGACCCACCGCTGGCGGGTCTCTGTCTCCCACGGAGTCGCGTCGCGCGACCCCAGCTTCGCACGCCCGCCGTCCGGCCGGCCGGCCGACCTCTCTCGCTCGATGTCGCCCAGCTCGCCCGGAGGAGATCAAGGGGGATGAGGGGAGGTGGGTAAGGGTTTATATAAAAAAAATTTAATTAAAATTCTTAATTAATTTAAACCCCTGAATAAACCAGCATCCGAAACTCTTGACAGGGTCGAGGTTAAGCTTCCCTTAGGGTAAACACAACCTCTCGGGCACAACGGTAGTCTCAGAATTTTAATCCGAACCTCCGTTCAGAAGTTATAAAACTGAATGCCTAAGACCGCCAAATTACGAAAACGCCCTCAGTGGCATTTTTCACTGACGGCTCGCGCCCATGAAAATTACACCCCTCCTAGGGTAAACGACACGCTCCGAAGTCAATGATGCCCTCAGTTTTCCAATCCAAGCCACCGTTTAAGATATTCTTGAGTTTAGCCATTAAACGGATAAATTAATTATTAAATTTATCCATTTCACATTCCGATAGTGAGCGAGGGGTCCAAACGCCCCGAGCCGACATGTTTTATGTCATTCCTAGGGTAAACACCCCATTTCGGACCCATCTGTACAGTCAGATTTATGATCCGAAACACCTTTTAGGAGTTATCCCATTTATTTGGCGTTCTCAGTGTGAACACATTAAAAATTTAATTCCGGCCAAACCGGGGCTCAGAATCGCACGCCGTCTGAAGGCGCTGCTCTGGAATAACATCAAGAATATTCCAAAGTCTTTTGTAGCAAAAACCAGGTTCTTACAATTCCATAACATTAAATAGATAGATAAAGTGATTTAGAGAGTTAATGTTCATATCCCAATGAAAAGGGTTATTGAGAGAGATCCCTTAAACCCATAAGCAAAACATTCCCATATATCAAAATATTTATTCCATTTAAAAACCTTTTCAAAAATACATAGAAAAAATGGAAGATGTTTTATATTAGAATAACAAAAAAAATTTATAATTATATCTATATGTAAAATAATTTTTTATGGTGGAAAAATATTCATTTTGTATATACATTAAAATAAAACATTACTTTGGTCTTTTTTAAAGAAAGTCAAAATGTTCCATATAAAAAACATAAAAAGATTCCATTTGAAACCCTTTGAAAGATAATAAAAAGAGACATAAAATGAACTTTATAATTCATATATATTAATATAAATACATTCATAAAATAATTTTAAGAATTTGGACATGAAATAGAATGTTTTATAAAATACATCTTTAAGGCATTCAGAATGAGTTATTTATAGTAATGTGTCCCTTACATAAGACCTTAAAAATATTCACTTATCAAAAAAATTGTAAATAAATTAAATTATTTTAAAAAAATGGACATTAGAATATATTTAATAATAAGTAAATTTGTTCTTGAAACATTTAGAACAACATGTACATGGAATAAAAAGAGTTGGAAGGGAAACTTTAAAATAGGGTTTTGAAAAGAAAGTCCCTTACCTTAAGTCTAAATCATCATGTACATTCTTCATCAACCTGAATAATAAAATTATGTTAATTATTTACTTAATTAAGAACCATTTTTAATTTTATTATCCATTTTATTTTATTTATCATCTATTTATCTTCAATTACTTGATCATTTAAGTTGATGCTGAACATTTTAATGATATTCATTACATAAGTCCAAAATGACTTCAACGGGTTGAATATAGTCAACGAGGTCATTATTTTATCATCTAAAGAATAATAATCATGATATAATTATAATTTTTTTTAAATAAATTATAATTATAAAATCAACCATGAAATATGGTTATAGAAAATGAACTACGTTACAATCTTGGAGAGGGTAGGATGTACATACAGACGAGTAACATTTCCATTTTTCAATGATTGTGATGGAAATAATATAAGTGTTATTTTATATTTGAATAATTATAAGTCTAACTTAAATATGATATTATTTATTCAAATATGATTATATATACCATAAATGTGATGTGGTAATAAAAAATAAATCACATCGTTTCATGGATGTGGTAATCCACACGTACACACGAGCAACGTTATCGTCTTTCAATAAATGGAAAGGTATGAAGATAAATGATATATTACATTCCCATAATGAGAAATATTTCATGAATAACACACACAAAAAGATATATATATATATATATATATATATATATATATATATATATCTGTGTGTGTGTGTGTGTGTTTGTATATTAAATCCATCATCATAAACAGTTGGGAGAGGTGATGGTGGGAAACAAATTACATTGGTCTGTAAGGATGCAATTTATTATACACACGAATGATGGTTTTGTTTCCCATTTGATGGGAGAGGAGATAAATATAGGTTATTAAATTAATATAATAAAATATAAGTATATGGGATATAATTATTTTATTATATCATAATGTTTTAAATATATTCGATGTCGATGGATGTAGAAATAAAATAAAAAATAACAGTTAAGAACGTTACCTCTTATTTGAACAACCTCTTTAGGATTACACCAAATTACATACTAGAAGAGTTCTATAATAAAACAAAGGAATAAAGGATGTGATAAGTTAATTAAGTAAGTTATTTGGGTTGGTATTTTATAAACCAAAAGTTTTTTAAGTGTGAATAAAAGAGGATGTGAGGTTCATTTTTATAAGTGAGGCTAGAGGTACTTTTGGAATTTATTAAAATATTAAATTAATATAAATTATATTTCATAGAAAAAAGAATCCAAACTAACATAATTTTAAAATGGAATAAATATGGGAATAAATAATATCATCCAATAAAATTTGAATAGGTTTAGATATGGCTTTTACCCATATCTCTTTGTTTTAACCAGCATTATCCCTTTTTGACAATTGTTGTGATAACAATGTTTTTACTCTTTAGGGGTCAAGATAGTTACTATAAAATATTAATTAGATTATAATTGAATCATAGTAGATATTATAAACCAAATAAAAATAACTTGGATAGGGATAGTATATTTAGTTATTTTTAATCGTTTAATAAAATATTATTTATTTTAAAATAACATTAATGTCATTTTGGGACTATTTATTTAATTTGACATTAAAAACACCATAAAAATAGTGGTATTAGAATATATTACATTAAAACTATATTAAAGTTTATATTTATCTAAAAGATTCATGGAACACAATAATTCTATCAAATTATATAATTATGATATTTTTAAAACTATTTGTTTTATTTTCTATTAATTGAGTAAATATTATGCTAGTGTTGTATAAGTATTTTAGTTAATTATTTAATTAATAAAAATTATAAATAAATTATCATGATTAAAAAATAAACTATATTTAAAATTAATATTTATAACAAAAACTAATTTTCTTTTCTTCTTGTCACAAAATATTATAGTTATTTGAAGTATGCAAGTGAGATTTGTGTCTTTATCTTTTACTGAAATATTATAAATGAAAAAATCATAGAAATATGGCACGAAGTGGTCATATATTCAATAATTGGATGTATATGTCCAAAAAACAATCATGAAATAGGATAAAGGTATGTTTTGGAGTCAATTTTGAGTCATTATCATATTATTTTTAACCATAAATACCCGATTTAGCCTTACTGTAGTGATAATTATTTACTATAGTTACTATTCATAATGACTAGAAATAAAAAGGGTCCGAATTACCAAATATGGAACTTATAATTAAAAATATGGAATCCATTTCTCTCAATTAAATTTCTATTAGTGGAAGAATTTAATTTAAATTGATACTCATAAAATTAAATGAAAAATGATTTTAGGGAAAATGCATTTTCCAAGCCAAAGATGTTATTATATTAACTCTATGACTAAAAATAATCATTATATGAATTTAAATTAATTTAAATAGATATATAATATATAATTTTTCTTTCAATATTTCTTTTTTGAGGTTATTTTAGTTAATTAAAACTAATAAACATTATGCCTTAAAAACAGTTTTCAGAAAACTGCACATAAGAATAAAGATAAACATTTACCAAAATCATGAAAATTACTGATTAAAATGAAATTAATTAGATTATTCTAATAAAAAAGGTTCAAATTTAAATTTAATAACATATCCAAAATGTAATGGGACTTTTAAATTAATTTATTTAATAAAAACAAATGATAGTATTTGAAATTTTTTAATTTTCACTATTCAATGAAAAATGCACCTTTTCAGAAAAATAAAGAGATTTTCCCATATGTTAATTTTTATATGATAATTTTAAAAATTATGTTAATTTTATAAAATATAATTTCAAAAATTGATAGAAATTAATTTTACTATTTATTCAAAAAAATCAATGAAAACCAATTTTTATTAAAAAATTATTTTTAAAGCATATTATGACTTTACCGAAAATATACTTTATTTATATAAAACCATTATAAGTTTTTTTATAAGTGTTTATTCCTATTAATACCACAAATTTTAATGTCTATGTTATAATATAAAAGCAGGTCCAGGATCCGGACAACGCCCGCCCCTTACAAAAAAATTAAAAAACTGAAAATATCAGGGTTACATATAATGCAAGCTATCAACGAAATTAAATTTATTTTAAGTGAAATATATTCTAAAATATCAAGGTGTTACACTAGATAAAATCAAATAGAAGTGATGATATATCAATAACATATAGAAACAATACCCTTATTAGATAACCATAAATAACAAAAATAATAATAATAAACTATCATCCATAATATAACATCATAAAATAGATATTAGAACAATAATATATCTATAACCAAACATCACATGTTGTGAAAAAATATAGACCCAATATGATGTTATACATGTCATACATCAAGTTAAGGGTTGTAAAATGGGTCGTTCGTATACATAACTATTTTTAAAAAATACAAAATAATGGAGAAAAACAATTTGGGTCTACAACTCCACCTAGTCTTTTCTTCTAATCCAACGGTCCATAATACGTCAACTATAACAAACCCAACTCCATTAACTAAGATATGGTGTCTAATTTATTATATTGTAATATATACAAGGAGTATAATACTAAGGGATAAATCAGTTTAGTAGCTTTGGAGAACCATAGACATACATAATACCCATTATACATTGATAATAAAATATAAATACAACAAAAGTAAATGTTCAACATCCTTGAAACTTATTCAAAAAATTATTCTTCATAACCATGGGAATGAAAAAAATAGCGGTGAGATGAAATGCTAATTAATGGTTATTCAAAGTGTAAGATATCATGACTATATAAGGAATAATGAATATAAAAATGTAAATAAATGAAAACAAATTCCAATTAGTAAAAGATTTTGTCACAAAATCAATCCATGTATAATATCAATGTGATAATCTTAGGGAAAATAATAACAGAAGTCTCAATGAATTAAATTCATTTTATTATATGTCAGGATCTCATAAATCATGATATATCTACCATTATAGCCTTATACCAAGATAGTTTAAAACCGTAGGTGAAGACCCATTTAATTTAGACAATTGATTTGTATCATGAGACATATTGATGTAATTATGGGCTATATAATTCTAGGCCCCACCCATCACTACCTATCTAATGAATTCATTATATATAAAACGATGAATTAATTTCATGAATAATATTACTTATAAAAAAATATCTGTATTGACTAAGTAATATATATTTATCAATAATACCCTAGTAAATTAAATAAATTCTAAGTATAATACCATATATAGAAATGGTATATGGTTTAGGAAATAATCATATCCACAATAAAAATAATATGGATATTTAAGATAAATTAAATATCTAATTATCACAAGTAAGTTAATGTTTTAAAGGATGGTGTCATTATAATATATCCCTAGTGGTGGATAAGTAAAATATAGGGTTTTCATCCTTGAGGAATAGAAATTACATTATAATATCATCAAAAAATTCTTGGAAAAAATAACCTTTCCATCTTTTTGAAATCACTTATTAAAAAACTATACAATTATAAAGTAAAACATTTTCCTTGAAAATGACCTTGTAAACTTTTAAATTAGTTTCAAATAAAATATTATTCATGATGGTATAATAAACCTCTTATTCCCTATAAGTTGAAAAAAATACTCTTCCATACTTTTATTGGGAAAGTCACGGAGTACCTCATTTGGTAAATAAAAAAATGATTCCTTTCAAACTATTTTTAAAAAATTCAAACATGGGTAAAAATTTATTTTGATAAATAATTGAATAAGTAAAAAAATTATAGAAAAATGGATATTTATGAAAACAATATCTGATCAAAAGAGAAATAAGATCGGTTTCTCTTTGAAACATTTCTTTGCTTGATTCAAGTTCCAGAAAGAGGAAAAATTCTATGAAAATATTGAAACTATTTAAGATGGTAAATTTGAAATGAACTTTAATAATCATGAATAAATATATGTTCTTATTAATTTACTTAAATTTTAATTATATAAGCCACATAAAAATAAATAGGTTCATAATACCAAATGTGTCTCAATGGAGTGGAAATTAAGACGAAATTTCTTACCTCACATACGACTAGTCACATATGTGATCTAACATCATGTATAATAAATTTATATTTATTATAATAAAATAATATAACCATATTAATATATATTATATAATATATGATCCATTTATAACATTTTATCACTATTTTTTTAATAATCATTTATTATTATCGTTGTTTCGGGTGTTAACTACTTTGTTTTTCAAGTATTTTTTTGATTTGTTAGTTCTGGTACTTGTATATTTATTGCAGTTTCATCGTATTAAGAATTTTATTAATGGTATAAATTTTATATATATTAAATATATTTATATTTATAGACATTCATAAAATATAGAGATAGAAAAGTGAATTACACCATTCATGGAGATGGTAGGTCGTACATACACATTAACGTTGTTTTCACTTTTTGACATATGAAAATAAATAAAGGAGAATAATAATTAATCATTAAAAAATAATTATTATGTCATATATATTTATTAAATCTATCCTTATTACCATATTTGTAAAACATAAATGAAAAACGGATCACATCGCTTCGTGGAGGTGGCAGTCTACATGTACGCACGATCGACGTTATTGTTTTCCAACGAATTGGATGGTAAGAAGGTATATATGATAATATAGTTACAGAATCATATTTATGTCATAAATATCAAATATAATCATTAATTTCATCTTTATATCCATATAAGAAAAAAAAAATTTGAAAAAAAACTACATCCCTACGTGGAAATGATATGTTGTACATACGCACGAGCGATGTTTTCACTTTTATTAGGATGGTTTTACCATAATTATAATAACATATAAATATAATTATGATAAATTATTTATTATATTAGGATGGTTAAAACTCTTTAATAGGAAGTAGAAGAAGAAATTGACTTATAGGACTCGATAAAGTTGAATACCTCTTTTTTCAGTAGAATTTCTTTAGATCTCTTCATAAGGGTATTATGGTAGGTATTTTTAAATTAAAATAACGTCTTTAACTAATTATTTTTAAAATATAAATTTTTAGGTTTATTTATATATATGGATCGAATTGGTGTAAATAATTGAGGGAGGAGGTTCTCTTTTATAATTTAGGTCAGGGGCACTGTTGGGATTTCATAAAAGATTAAATTATAATAAAGTTATTTTCAAGAAAAATGAATCCAAATGGATATAGATTTAAACCTAGGCTATGATATGGTTGAAATATAATCAACCAATAAAAATTTGATAGGTTTTTTGGGTGGTTTAAACCTTATCTTTTAGTTTAATCTCTTAGTAAACCAATTTTAACATTAATCGAAGTAACATATTTTTTCACTCTTAAAGGGTTATAAAATTATGTAATATTGACTCATAAATACACACATGATAATGCTTTAGACCATAATTATCCCAAAATTTCCTATTTTAAGATTTTATTTATTTTTATATAAAATAATATGATATTATTTTGATAAATTTTCATTAATTTTAATTTCGATAATATTCATTTAATCTGACATCAAATACATCAAGAAAAAGTTTTACTTTGAATATAATTCAATTAAAAATCAGTAATATTTCATATTAATCTAAAAAAAATTGTGTAACACTTTAAATAATTCAAATTATATCACTTTTAATATTTTTAATATCATTTATTTTATTTTTCTGTTAATTGAATAAATATTGTATTAGTGTTGTGCTTGAATTGAAGGAAATTATATAATCACTAAAATTTAGAAATAAATTATAATAATAAAAATAATTTCATTATTCACAATATTGACATTTATATTAATTCATAAATTTATTTTTCCTTATTTGGATTCATAATAGATTTTTCAAACTAAGAGAGTGACATTTTGTAAATTTCTTTGATTTAAATATTATATAGTCCATTTTCATGGTCATGTGTGCATTAACAAATCAATTTTGAGTTTAAGGTGATAAGGTTTGAATTACATTAATCAAATATGAATTAAGATCAAATATTATGACCTGATCACTTAGTTTTAACATAGATTTACCCAATTTACCCTTTATTGTGGTGATAAATTTTACCACATTTACTATTCATATTGACTAAAAATAAAAGACACATATTTTCCAAAGTTAAACCTCATGATTCCAAATACGAAATCCATTTTATCAATATCCAATTTCAATAAATTATAGGAGTTAATTTTTAAATAAATGTGCAAAGTATGATGAAAATATCTTTTTATAAAAATATAGTTTTAACGTATAAAACTTGATTTTTTATTGTCCTATTTTTGGTAAAACTCTAGATGAATGTTAATTTTATTTACTGAATATATAATATGTTAATTTATTTTAAAATTTTAAAAAATATTAATCAATTAAACGTATAAAAACACATTATGTTCACATAAAAAATAGTATTTCAGAAAAACATTTCTTTTACATTCAAATGATTTTTATTTTTGTTGATAACTAATGAATTAATTTATAAATGTGTGAAAAAAATAAATTTAATAATTTATTTAGTATTATTCATACCCACTAATTTTAATACCATGTTTATAATGGTCACATAATAATATTTTAATAATATATCACTGTTCATCTAAACTCGGTGTTTCGTGCAATACAGGTAATTGAAGAGATTAAATTTATTTAAAAAGAAAGATACCATAAAATCATGATGTTTTACATTATCCCCTCATTCAAAATTTTAATCCTTGAAATTTCCATAATTTCAAATCATGATTAGATTGGGGTAGATTTTCATCATAATTTCATCAGGTTCCCATGCCACCTCCTCTATCTTATGATTTCTATAATGTACCTTTACCAACTGAGTCTTACAACTTCTCAAAAATTGTTCTCTAGAATATAGAATTTAGATAGTCTCTTCAAATTGATTATGAATGTAATGTACAAAAACATATTTATGTATTTCCTGAGGAATAACCTGAACATCCATCGGATCATGAAGTTGAGATTTCCAATGATTTAATTCTTGGTGAAAGACCTATATTAAAAACTCACTATAGAATGAAACTGTGGAATTAGTAAAGTTAAATAAACAACTACTGGAGTTGTCTATTAATGGATTTATACATCCCAGTGTTTCACCATGGGGACCCCATTTTATTTTTTTCAATAAAAAATATGGATATATGGGGATATTAATTGATTATAGGGGATTCAATGCTATTATGATAAATCACATGTATCCTATACTTAATATTGATGAATAATTAGATTAAATTCATGGAGATATTTTTTTAAACCAATTGGGAATAAATAAATTAGATATCTCAATGATATCATTTTGAATGTTTTATGGACATTACAAATTCATAGTAATTCCATATGGATTGACCAATGAACCCACTATTTTCATGGACCCAATGAAGAGAGTATTCAATGAATATCTTGATAATTTTTATTATTATTTATTGATGATATATTTTTTTAATCCAAAAGTTGTGAGAACCATAAGAATCACCATTGGGACATTCTTTATACTCTTAGAATAAAAAATTTATATGGGAAATTTATCAAGTGTGAATTATGGATTCATAATGTTTATTTTCTTGGAAATATTGTCTCCAAGGATGGAATCTAAATTGATCTTATGAAAAGAAAGTAAGTCTAAGAGTTTCCTACTCCAATGAACATAACTGAGGTATGTAGTTAATTGGTTTGGTAGGTTACTATCAGTGATTTGTTCAAATATTTACCTAATTTTCTAACCTGTTAACCAAGATTACTCATAAAGGGGTTATGTTTGTATATAAAATGAAATGTGAAGAATTTTTTAAAGAATTGAAGCTAAAATTTGAGATTGTTCTTATTTTTACTCTAACATCAAGAAATGATTGATTTGTAATATATAGTGATTCATAGAGGATGGGAATTGTCTATAAACATATATATAATAATAAATTCATTGACTATGAATCAATACAGTTATATACTCATGAACAAAACAATACAATCAATGATCTCGAATTAGTATCCATAATATTTTCGATGAAGATATAGAGAAATTATATCTATGGTGAAATATGTGAGATATATAAGGATCATGAGAGTTTTAAATACATATTTTTATAGAAATAAATCAATATGAGGAAAAGAATATGGCTCAAGATACTTAAGGATTATGATTTATCTATACACTGCAATTTGGAAGAGGAAAATTATATAGTAGATGTACTATGTAGGAAATATCATAGAGTTATGACCAAAATAAGGATTGGAAGAGACCCTATGAACATGTATTTATTAAATATAGATATGAGAGTTATTAAGGAAGGAGAAGCTTCACTCCTTTTAAAATTATTACCAAACCATCTTTATTGGAAAATATAAAATATTATCATCCTAATTATGAGAATATTTAGAAGAAATTTAAAGTAGAAAATGATGGGATATTTTTAGACATCAAAAATGAATATGGAATTATAAAATTTAGAAGGAGGATATGTGTTCCATATATAACAGATATAAAAAGGTAACTATTAGATGATGCTCATAGGTTGAATTACTATATACAACCTGGAAGAACCAAGATGTAAGGATATTTGAAAGAACATTTTTGTTTTTATAATATGAATTGGAAAATTGCTGATTAAGTTTCAATATGTTTGGTTTATCAATAAGTTATGGCTGAGAGAAAACATCCTAGAGAAGTCATATGACCTCTACCTATTCTTATATGGAAATTGGATGACATTACTATGAAATTTTTCACTAGGTTACTAAATACTCCTAGAAAGAATGATGTTATATGGGTTATTGTTGATTGCGTTATCAAATATGTAGATTTACTTTCTATAAGAGAAGATTTTCCTCTAGAGAACCTTGGATGACTCTATATTAATGAAGTTGTAAGACTTAATGGTGCACTTATTTAAATTTTTTATGATCATGATCCCAAAATTTCCACTGAAATTCCAAAAAAAATATTCAAAATGATTTTAGTAATGTGCTTCAATAGAGTACCGCTTATCATCCTCAAATGGATGGGAATTAATAAAGGACTATTCAGGCATTAGAAGATATGTTGAGATCATTTTCAATTGAATTTCATGTTATGTGGGATTATCAATTACCTATAGAAGAGTTTTCTTATAACAATAACATCCATTAAAGTATTCAAATGGTGTTGTATGAATCATTATATGTAAATAGGTGTCATACTCCCACTTATTGGGAAGGATTTGGTGAAATAAAACTTGTGGATCGAGATATTATTAAGGAGAAAATGGAAAAGGTAAGTCTATTAAGACTTATATTAAAGTAGCTCAAATAAGGAAAAAGAGTTTTGCTAATAACTGAGGGAATTATTTGGAGTTTTAAGTGGGGGATTATGTTTTCTTGAAATTATCTCCAAGGAATGGTGTAATAAGATCCAATAATAAGGGAAAATTCATCCCCAGGTACATTGGACCTTTTGAAAATCATTTATTGTAGTTTCATGAACAAGTTTGGGGGGAGGGTATTCAATCCTGTTTAAGACCAGTTTTTAAATTCTTTTTAGGATTTGTTTTGAAATCTATAAATAAATAAATTTAATTATTTACTATTATTAGGATCTATTTTAGTAAATATAAAAAAACAATTGTCTATAAATACATTATATACCCATTTGTATAGTTTTTATATGATTTTTCAAATTTTCATTGAGTTTAATGTTACCCTGCCTAGTTTCAATTTCATCACAGAGTGGAAGTATTTTGTTGTTATGTAAGCTTTAATAGTTAAATGAATATTGAGTGAACTTTACCACCAGTTTCATATAAATCTAGTCTTAAAACAATGGAAGTTGATATGAGTGAAAATATTGATTTATAATCAGAATTATAAAAGAGGTAATTGGAATTTCTAACTTAGTCAAAGTTAACTTGGAATTTGTGAAAATCAAAACCTCAGTGATCCATCTCAAAAAAATTTATATATGTCTTTTGAAACTAAAGTAAAATTTTCAATTATGATCCCATAGTGAATCTATGAGACATTAGGCACTGAGTGTGAGAGTAAGTAATTTTTATATATCTAATAATTACATTCACATAGTTCTTTACACATACATGGCTGGGAAAAATAATAAATTTCTTAAAAAATAAAAAAATTACTTATTTTCAAAAATGAATTCATTCGGGAGAGGGGAATATTGATCCCATAGAGAGAATGAAGAAATTAACTTATAATAAATTCATTTGAATCATATCAATAAAGTATAAAATTGAAATCTGGTTTAAAAATATAGGGGTAAGGGATAAATGTAAGTTCTTCTAGTTAAATATTTTATTCCACTTAAATCTTACTTGTTCAACTCTTAGACTTGGAACATTTACTGAATTAAAGAGAGGTAGTGAATTAAAATCAAATAAGAGGCATGATAATTCAAATAATTAGTGAATCTATATTTTATTTCAGTTATAGTATGCATATTATAATTTGATCAAGATAAATCTATTTGTTTTTTTATTTTGAATAAAAATAATTCAATGATTAAATTTTCTAAGAGTGTAATAGTTCAAGTGTGGTAGAGTTATGAGAGTTGAAAATTACAGTTTTTTTACTATTATTCATTAAAAATTACCATTAATTTCCAATAAAATTCCAGGTAATCTTTCATTTTAAAAAATTATAATTTTTTTTTATTTAAATATTAAATGTATTAATTGTTAGTTTTTTATGTTCTATTAATTTTCTTGTTGAAATTTTGAATCTATACTTTGATTTTTGAACTTCGAAATTCAATTATGAGATTTATAGGTGGCGAATAAATTGATATTGTCTTAAAAAGAACTCTTATTTTTAAAGGATGAAATCTCATCTTAGAAATTAATGTGATTATAAATGATGATTTTTTGAAGGAAATATAGTTTAAATTAGTTTTACAAAAGAGAGAGAAATTACTTTTGTATTTAATTATCTAAAATGAATTTAATTTAAAATTATTAATTTAATTGAAATTTGTTTGGGAAAAAATATGCATTAAAAATAATTAGGTTTATTAAATATAGGTTGGAAATATGTAAAAGGGTTGAGGTGACCACATGAATAATCATCCATTATCAGTATACTAATATAATGAAAACTAACTACACTTGAAAATTTTAAGTGAGCATGTGAGAAGTGACTACAAATGGAACCTCTTACCTATAATGCAAAAAAATTAGAAAATTCATAATCTGACTATGTACCTCAAGGACACTTAACTAGCCAAAAAATACCCCTCCTCATCCTAACTTCATGGTTACTTACCAAGTGAGCACACCACCTTCTTCATAGTCACTTCCCAAGTTACCACACCCTCATAATCTACTGGTTTTGAGCCTCCTCCATGATCGACCATGAAACCTACCACATGAAGTGCCTTCACCCAAATCAACCATGTTCCCTATAACCTACCACTAAAAACTAAATATGATGAATTTCATCTATCATATACCTGATCAAAGTCTATAGGGATACATGTTAGGGGTATAAAACCGTTAGTAGTGAATAAATGTTAATTCTAGTGGAATATTAACCCAAGGATGAGGTATATCTGGGTTATGGGAGATAAGTTATTGAGTTTATTATTATTGATACCACGTATTTATGTTAAGGAAGAATATAGTGAATTATATATCAAAGTAATATATGGTAAATATATGTAAATTTAAACTATTAAAACTTTTTCAAACCAAACAACCCATTATGAATCATCTCAAACCACATTGCTGATTAAATGTAAATGAGAATCAATGGAAGACTATGAATCCAATACCTGAATTGAAAATCTAGATATACGTGTGAATAAAAACATAAACTAAGATTATATGATGTTGGACCATGACCAAATTAGGATGGATTCAAGTTAAAGAGTCTAGGATGGATGATTTGTTCGAAGATAAAGTCTTAATCCCTTACAGACCCAACACAGATGAAGAAATTGATTTTTGTTTTGTTTTTAACCCATTGAAGGTGAGATTGAAGGTGATAGGGCCTTGAAAATTCCCCATCCACTGGTTTCTATATTTTGGAATCATGAATTATAACAATTCAATAAAAATCCACAAGGAGTTCCATAACATGACTCCAATATCCAAGAACAAGACAACACTAACTCTGACTCTATGCAAGACCATCATATGTGATCCACTCTTTGAGTTCAAGAACACTTTGATCCATTTAAAGACACATTATATAGAATTTTTTTACCAACTATAGTATAGATCATGCCTAGGATATTGAGGTTTTTTTCACTAAAATCACCATCAAATCAGGCCCAATTATTCCCATACAAATTTGAATCCCATAATCACAAGAAAAATAGGACCACATTACAGCATGCATAACATAAAAATCATTCCTCATGTGATACTAGGCATAAATAATATTCCACATCTCTAAAACAAATAATATCACATCCACTAATGAATATTACTAAATATGTATAGACTCGATCATGGGAATAATTTTCTCTCAACCGAATCAATCCCAAACCTCGACCGCAACACATGACACTCATCCATATACAGTAATGACTCCCCTTAACACTAAATGAGAGGAGGAAGGAGGTCAATATATATAAATATTTAGTCTTCCATAACTATATAAGGATTTGTAACTTTTCATTAAATATAGTTTCAATTATCTTAGGATTTATTTTATTTCTACATTTTAATACAATTCATGTTCTGTTCTTCTTCTATTCAATTTTTTTGTTCTATTCTACGTATTTTCTTCTTGTTTCTCACCTATGTGATGTCATAGTAATCCCAAACTCCATGCTCATGAATATATAACCTCCTATTGGGTGTTCTGAGTGGAATCATAGTGGTTCACTTGAATTTATGTGTTTTAATTCATTTCTTTATTTTCTTTGATTCTATTGAAATAGAGAAGATGGTGCATAGAGGGGGTGATCATCACTCTAAATTCCATTAACACTGTTACATGACTCTACTTTTTTAACTTCAATATATCCCTTAATTTGGATTACACTTCATATCAATGAAGTCATGTGATTTGAATGGGATAATTGTATATTATTGCTATCAGGAGAGTAAGTAAGTCTATTCACTTGATTGAGGAGTGTTCTTTCCTATTCACCAAGAAGAATAATGGGACTATTGGTTTGATCGAGAATTATTTTTCAGATTAGTGATTCCATATTAAATAAAAACAATGGAGGGTTTATGGATAAATGATATTAAATCTATACATTGAGTTAGGAAATTTAGAACAAATTTAAATGATTATCCAATCCACTTAAATTTACCCAAGGACCTCCCACATTTCTTTAGACCCCTTTTTCTTGTTTTCATCGTTAATTTTTTTTGTAATTCATTTTATCATAAAATAAAACAAACAAATAATGTCAAGTTTTTTTATTTCAAATCATTGAAAACAAAATAAATATCAATAACTGATTTGGAATAGTAAATAACGGACCCACACACGTACTATGGGAAATGACCTTGGTCATCCCTATGCTATATTCCAAGTTTTAATAAAATATTTTTTTGATCATGACTGATGAAAACCACTCAATCATGGCGATTATATTTTTATCTCTAATTATTATCTCCTAAAAATTATAAAGTACCCCTAAAATTCTTTATTGTATAGAACATGTGTGACTTATTCCTTATTCTTAAACACATTACATAGTTATGAAGATTGAATGAACAAACCAATTGTTTTCTATTTCTCTTATTCTACAACTTTCAATACTGTAAGTACTCTATTCCTTTCTTAGCTTCATTGTATGTGAACTTCAATGCACACGATCATATTCCATGGTTCACTCTCTATATTCGATACAACACGCAACACTAACATGCATTACACAATAGTAACACTTCTTATTCCTGTTTGAATTTGAATTTCAAATTCAAATTCAAACAGTTAACTTCCTTTAAGTACTTCTCAAATTATTATTATTATTCTTATTCATATTTTTCTTCTTCTGATTATTATTTGGTCATAGGATCTATCTAGGTGTACACTAGGATAACTAACGACATGGCTACATTTAACATGGCATGAAAACTCAAATCCAATAAATATTTCTTAAAACTTCTAGCCACAACCCACCCCCATTGAAACACCCCTTGGTCTAAATAGAATATTTGAGTGACCCCCAAGGCCTACCTATAATAGGCCTCATGTTGGTAATTATAATGAGGGGAATATGTCATGATAATGTGAAGCCTTTACCTCTTAATTCATATGTAGAAAGGATTACAATCACCAAATAACACCCAAGAATAATTCATAGAGAAATAAATAGGTTACCAAAACCCAATTTCATATTTAGGTTATAAATTTATCAATGTAAAATAAATACATGTAATAGTGTCCATGAAACACTAAATCATCCTCTGACTCAATCAAAGCAACTCAAACACCATCTATAAGCCCTCCTAGACTATCCTAGAAAACACTTAGAAACTTGTGATGAGGTGAGAACTTTAGAGTACACAGTAGGATCATATTCTTATGAAATTATATATATCCTTAAGAAATAAAATGTCAGTATAAATATACATGAAAAAATATAATTAAGAAAAGGGTATGGATAAAGCTAATAAACAAAGTAATACTCACATACTATTATTTTGTAACAACAAAACATATATATAACATATCATATTATACTAATTTTTTATCACCAGTTAACACAGGAAATCCCAATTACCATAGATTTATAATAAACAATGAGGTAGACCAGAATATGAAATCAATAGTTAATAAACATGACATATCAAAAATATTACCATAATGTGAAAAGACTAATATTAATCAGATAATCAGGTAAGATAATATCTCAACCTTGACCAATCATTTCTATCACATCATAATAAGAGGAATAAAACATGAAATCCCAGCTCTTAACATATTACAATCATCCCAACATCACATCTATACACCTTGTGCAACCAAATCATCTCATACATGGAACCCTTATAGCCACATTATCACATCCCTTCACCCATTTTAGCTACATTATCACTTCTATGACTTGTGCGTAACCTTAGAAAATTATAGCCAAACATAACATAACCTTCAAGACATCAACATCCAAAGGATATGAATCCATGTTATCCTTAATCCATCATATTCCATATTAAATGAACAATTCATATCCTTAATCAAATATATCCCACATATATAAATAAATTATAGTCAAAACTATGATCCATTATAGCCCAAATCATAAAAACAATACAATCAAGTAAGAGGGTAAATAGATATAAAAAAATAAAATGTAATAAAACACACAAATTTAAATAAATTCAACTAAAAAATACATAACAAGAAGATATAATAATGTAGTAATAGATATAACCACCCCATATTATTACTAAATAATTGTTCTAACTATGTTATCTTTTTACCCATCCTATATAAGATAATCATTTCCAATTAGTTATCTACTAATTACTAAAATGGACTTATTAATATTAAATGGTGTGTGTTTGTAGGTTATTGTCTTTTATTTGACAATTCCTTAACTCCTTAGGGGACTTGATATGTTTCTAGACTCTTCTCTTTGTTTATGAATAGTATTCACTACTATTGAGATAAGGGTTTAGAGAGTTACACACAATGCCTATTCAGAAGCATGACTAATTATAGCGAATTTGAGTTTAGGGAATCATGGGTCGTGTGATGGTTGATGGGTAATGTCCATATTTATACTATCACAAAGGAAATAAATAAATTCAATATTATTCTAGTTTGTAATAAAAATCATTGAATTTATTTTCTTATTATATTCACATGTTATTTGATAAATATAATGAAAAATATTTTTAATAAATATTAAATATTAAATATTAGAGGATTTTTAATATTCATGATATATCTGAGTCTATTTAATGGCTCATATTTTATCATGTAACATAGTTTATGTGTTAGAATCATGTTATAAAATATCTATGAGATTTGTGGAAATTTTTTAACTGTCATTTATGTGTTTTTTTGGTATGAATGAAGGGTTAACATACCTAAGGGCCTAAATGAAAGCTATGGAAGTTAAAACCTAAGTATATAATATCTTTTAAGACTCAAAGTGAGATAATAATTTTTTTTTATGAATTATATCTCCTCTCCACACTATCTCAAGTTCTATAGAGATAAAGTGAGGGGAATATTAATGTTTTCTCAATATAAGTTAAAGGATAATTTGTTTGATATCCCATGATCATGAATATGTCTAAGATCCTCTTATTATCCACACTAGAACTAATATTTCATAGGTTGATGATTGATTAGGATTCTGAAATTTATATGGATGATATAGATGGTTTAGTGATGGGTTCCTTCGAGTGACAATCACCAAAGATAAGTGACATGTGTTTTCTATTGAAACCCAACCCAACATGATTTTGATTTAATTTTTAATTATCAATTATTCAAGAATAATAAATTTCATATGATACTTAGATGAATCTATGGAGGCGTTTAGGAAATTTGATGTATTGACACAAATTCAGTCTCCAAAATTTTAATATACCATACTTGATGCTTCCGCCAAAGTTTGAGTTTCCTTAAATTGGAATCAGAGTGAGGTGTAGAATTAATTAACTCATTATTGGAATTAAATTTTAATATATTCAAAAATAGGGTGTCTTCGTCATCTCACTACCATAAATGGAATGTCAATAAGAGATCAGAAGACTGAGTTATGGTAATTTAAAAATTGAAATTATAATTATTTAGGATTAATTCCCACAAAGAATATATGTTTTATTTCTATCATCTGTATGGGATTAATTCACCACTAACCTGTGACATCAGGTTGGAAGTGATGATTGTGAACCTACCTATGTAGGATCTTTTTATCTAAGCTTTAATATTGGGGAAGTCTGAGTTAGTAAAGACTTAATTCTTGAAAAAATATACTTTATAATATATATATATAATATGTGATATTATATATATAATTTGATATAAGGAGATAATAATTTTACATGTTTTTATTAATTTGGGGTGAAGTCTCATGTTGTAGTATTTTGAAAAAAATAATTAAGAAAAATAATGGGGAGAATGGGGAAACCACCACACGTGGAAGTAATTAGCTCCATATTTGGGGGGGGGGGGTAGGTGGTACAACGCCACTTGTTAAAAAACATATTTTTATTATTTTAATTTTAATATATATGAAACTCTCTTTTATGTTGTGCCAAACGTCTAACCACAATCTAGGCGCACAGATGTATGTGTACCATCGACCCGACACCCCTATCGGGACAACCCAATACTAGGTGTGCTTGGTTGGGGTTTTCTTAACTAGTTCAACCTTTACAGCCATCTCATTGTAACCTAAAGGCCATCTTGGGGGTTTAAAAATAAATGTATAGAAAAAATAAATATAAAAAATCCAAAAATATTTATTAAAATAATTGTAATTTATTTAATAATTTTGACATCATACGACAAGTGTTTTATGAATTAAAATTAAATTAAATTAAATTCTAATTCATGAAAAATTAAATCAAGATTAATTCATAAAAAATTTAATTAATATACAATAGTTTAATGCATGCTTATTAATCATGATCCTTAGACCCAACAATGCATGTGTGGTATTAATTTATTTATTACAATGCATGGTTTTTAATAGTTATTTAATAAATGATGATCAACGTCTCTTCTTTTGGGTCATTATATGTATAATAGTTTTTATTTATAGATAAAAATTATTCATCTATATTATATATTCTTGGGATCCACTAACTTACACGTGAGAAATTTTTTTATAATGGTTAAGATGAAAATTTATGTAGTTCATACTGAGATTTGGCGACGTACATGACAAGAATTTAATGCATTGGATAAGTGAGAATTGCAACTCGAGTCGCTTGTGTAACAACTCAAGGAGTTTCCCCTAGGGTCTAGTTTGATCCATTATTCACTCAATAAACCAACCATTAGTAATGAATTATGATCATGTTGTTTAATTTTATTTATGAATTGTTTATTATTTTATGTATGTATAGATTTTATGTGGGATCACATAAAATAATAGGCGATCATGTGTAGATAAAATGAACATGTGAGGTGATTTTTTTATATAATTGTTACAAAGTGAGTATGCTCACAAGAACAATAAAGTGTAAATAGAAATGGAATATATTCACCAAGAATAATACAAAAAACTTCAAAGGAATATTAATTCATAACACCTTCCATTACTTAATTTTGAGCAAACCTAATTTTATGTGGTGTTCATCAGCCCTAGATAAGGGTTCTTCCTATTATTGGGGAGTTATTATTAGAGTTATGGGTCGACATAACTAATGTTGGTAGAAAATAAGAAACCATAGCTTTCTTGTTGAAACTTTATAGGGAAAATGTTGAGAAAATAAAGATTATCCCTTCCAAGAGATGGGAATCCACTCAACTGATCAAGAAGACACAACTTAATGTGGTTGGCTAGCTGAAAGAACACCTTAAGACTCTTAAAGTTGTAGTGTAACCATATTTTGGACTATAGAGATATGTTTTAAGGATCCTTTCCACTATAATACTCATGAAACTGAGTATTATGAAACTACTAGTTTAAGGATATTGGAATTAGATAAAATAGTGGGAAACATTTAAAATAATAAAATATATAATGTCTAATAACTAGAAATCAAGATAAAAGTATGAATCTTCTTAAATTTTAAATTTTTAGAAGAATGAATATTAATACCACAAATACACTATGATCTATATTTTAGAAAGAACATGTCATAACTGGCATGAATTTCCATGTGTGGCACAATATCTTCTATAAAGTAATATGATGTGAAAGGAAATTATATGTGTTGGAGTCCCCACTACCTATTGATCCACTTTATAAAGTTTGATTTAAAAGGAATCATGTAGGATAAATGTTTATGATGCATGTTATTTTTATATAATATTAGTTTCATTAATTTTCAATGAGTTTTATAAAAACAAAATAATTACTTGGATGGTTTCACATGTTGTCCCACCCCTGAAAAGTCTGTGATGATAAATTGAAGTTATAAATGAATGAGATGTTGATTATAAAAAAGATGTGTAATTTGAAAGATGTGTCATGATATTTAATTAAATACATTTTAATATCCTTATCACCTAATTAGGAAAAATTCATTTTGGATTATAAAATAACCAATATAGATAAAACACTTCATTACCATTTGGGTTAGGTTCAATAAGCAGATAAGAACTTAAAGAAAGCTTAATATTTAGTTATTATGGTGGAAACGTTGAAATAATAGGTTAAAAGTCTAATAGAAAGTGTGATTCTATGTTAACCTTTACCATGTCCATCAAGAAAAATAGAAAAATCATAATACAAGAGTCAGTTTTATTCATATTTCATGAGGTAATTCTAATGAAGATTAAATTAAATTAATTGAAGTAGAAGAAAATATAAGCTTCCACTTAGTGTATATTCATCATAGTTTATGATTTTTCAATTTCAATTCTGGGGTATTAGATACTGAATCTGTGTCACACATTTGTATCCAAATACAGTAACTAAGTAAGTGTAGGAATTATACAAGAGGGAAGGTGAATTCTCTAAGATGGTAAGAAAGGGTGATTCCTAAGTCATTAGTGAGAAGTGAAGGTTCTGGGAGCAGCGGAAGAATGTGGGTGGATGTTCCCACTTGGCTTTGTGTCATTAAAAATGATCAATCCAGGATCAATACGATGATAAATGCCAGTCTCCACGGATCGAATCACAGAAAAAGACAAAGAATATGGTTTGTCCCGGAACCACAAACAAGGATCGTTATAGGTTGATTATAATTAATTTAATTAATTATAAAGAAATAACTTTTGGGTGTTCTTTCTTCATTGATTTTATTGATCATGTTTTCGATGTGATCCGTCGTTGCGTCGCAGAAGCCAAGTGTAGACTCCCTCTAGCGGTGATCCACACGTGTACCTCGTATCTCTGGATGTCGCCAAAGGATTCTCCAGGTGCTAGCGTGGAGAATCCATGGCTTGCGTTGTCCGCCTTAGATCATATTGATCCGATGGAAGAGGATATCTCTCGGTCTTGAGAGAATTCTTGGAGGAAGAGGTTCTTTCGGCCTTGAAAGAATTCTCTAGAGATGTTGTGCACAACGATTCTCTTGTGTGTTGGAAAAGAGTTGGGGTTGTGAGGATATTTATAATCGGGTGTGTGGGGTTATAGAGTTATGAAAATAAATAAACGCATTACGCGTTTTATTTATTTCATTGACTCTTATTTAAAACCCCCATGTCGAATAAATAATTCCTTGACATGCGCCCATACTGATTATAATAAATATCATTTAAAACAATATTATATCCTCAAAATTCCGACTGGAAAAACTACACGGCATGTAATAATAAATACACGGCGTGTACTTGTTTTTCATTGAAAAATACACGGCGTGTACATTAAATGTACACGACGTGTATATCTTGTTTTCATTTATTCATTTCCTTTCCAAAATAAAACTACACGGCGTGTACATTTAATAATACACGGTGTGTACTTGTTTTATTTTATTTTTCCTCCATCATTTAAAACAACTTAGGCTTCCTTGAATGATTATTAAACCACATATGGGAATAATATTTATACAACATGAGATACATGGATCCACTTAGTGTGTGACCCTCTAGGCCTCTTTCTTGTTGGCATTAGGCGGGCTTGCCTAAAGTCCAAGATTACTGTCTTGCAATGGGTCAAGGCACCCAAGAGAAAGAAGTTGACACCGCATTGACGTATCACCTCATATGAACAATTATTGTGTAATTTAATCCCTTTGTCTCGATATCTCATCAAGCAGGTTTCATGGCAGTGTCATAAACCTATATGCTTGATCCGTCATTCTTTGACTACCTGAAATAAACTCGTCATTCACACCATGTCCATGGAATTTAATGCAACAATTCTATTTCAATCAAAGGGTCGAGATATCAACTTCCATAAATGGAAGGGACAAATCCTTCCTCGTCTTATCCATTAACAACATGTCACTCGTGACGCACCCAACATAGCCTACTTTCCGCCAACTGTCTGTGTGATGGTTTTCGTCAGTAAATCTAAGCACACGAGTCATGAAATGAGTTAATGATAATCTTCCAGTATAAGGACCATTACACATGCTCTTAGATAGAAATGTCTGATGACACCAAGACATGAAGAATTGCTATTGGTGGGTCTGTTCTCATAATCTCCCATCTTAGAGATTACCAAGTGTGAACTCCATGAGAGAGAGTCTCGTCTTCTTAAGAGTACTCGCACATGACGGTCTGCATACTATGTGTCCTATCATAGTATGTCATCCAACCGTAGAACTTTATTTAATAATATTGTTATAGCATTTCAAGGTTCTCATCATAGCGGGGATCTACCATGACCTTATCAATGCAACAAATATTCCGGGACATTATTATATTATAGTTATGCAGAATAATGAACAATATATAATAAGTGAACATTCATGTAATCAAAGAACAAAACAGTTGGTTCTCAGGACACCAACCCTTACAAACTCCCATTTGGACTAGAGCCAACTGCCTACGAATTTTAGTCCACTAGACCTCACATGATGATCATGTTTCTGCTGAGTTAAGGCTTTAGTCAATGGGTCTGCCACGTTGTCTTCTGTGGAAATACTGCTCACTGCAACTTCACCTCTCTGAGAAAAATCCCTCAAGAGATGATACTTTCGAAGTATGTGCTTTGTCCGCTGATGTAACATTGGATCTTTCTCAAGTTCCACCGCTGTAGTATTATCACAATAGAGTGTGATAGGATATTTACTGCTCAGTACAACATCCAGCTCTTGGACGAAGCTTCGCATCCATACTGATTCTTTTGCTGTCTCAGAAGCTGCGATATACTCAGACTCCACTGTAGAATTTGCCACCACACTTTGTTTTGAGCTCTTCTAGCTCAATTCACCTCCATTCAAACTGAAGATGTATCCAGTCTGCGACTTCATGTCATCTTGATCAGTCTGGAAACTAGCATCTACTTGTCCTCTTAGGACTAGTTCTTTATCTCCTCCATAAACCAGGAACATATCCTTAGTACGCCTCAGATACTTAAGGATAGTCTTGACTACCATCCAATGGAGGTCTCCTGGATCAGCTTGATATGTTCCTACCGCACTTAATTCATAAGCAACATCTAGCCTCGTACATAGCATAGCATACATGATTGACCCAATCACGGATGCGTAAGGGATCCTTTCCATCCTCTTTCTTTCCTCATTTGTCTGAGGACACTTTTCTTCGAAAGATGAATGCCATGTGACACTGGAAACAATCCCCTTTTGGATTATTCCATACTGAATCTCTTCAGTATCTTGTCAATGTATGTACTTTGACTCAGTCTCAGCATTCTCTTGGATCTATCACGATGGATCTTGATCCCAAGAATATATGTCGCCTCGCCCAAGTCTTTCATGGAGAAGCATTTATGAAACCATTCCTTAACTGACTGTAAGACAGGTACTTCGTTTCCAATTAGCAATATGTCATCAACATATACTATTAGGAAAACGACTTCACTTCCACTAAACCTTTTGTAGACACAAGGCTCACATTCATTCTTAACAAAGACAAATTCCGTAACAGCTTCATCAAAACAAAAGTTCCATGACCTTGATGCTTTCTTTAATCCATAAATGGATTTCTACAACTTTCATACCTTGTTGGCATCATTTGGAGTCACAAACCCTTCAGGTTGTGTCATATAGACATCTTTCTGGAGGTTCCTGTTAAGGAAAGATGTTTTGACATCCATTTTCAAAATTTCATAGTCATGGTAAGTAGCAATGGCCAATAGGATTCTGATGGATTTCAGCATCACAACCAGTGAAAAGGTTTCATCATAGTCAATTCCTCGACGTTGTTTAAAACCTTTTGCAACCAGTTGTGCCTTATAGGTGCTGACTTTCCCCTCCATGTCCATTTTCTTCTTGAATACCCATTTATTACCAATAAGATTTACATCAACTGGAGGATATACCAAAATCCAGACTTGGTTTTGGTACATGGAATCCATTTCAGAATTCATGGCTTCTTTCCACTTGGCAACGTCTATTCCTTCAACTGCTTCCTTGTAGGTAAGAGAATCATCATTGTAAACCAATAATGAGTCACCATCCTCGGTGACAAGAAAAC
Organism: Viscum album; assembly: GCA_963277665.1. Classification (NCBI taxonomy): domain Eukaryota; kingdom Viridiplantae; phylum Streptophyta; class Magnoliopsida; order Santalales; family Viscaceae; genus Viscum; species Viscum album. The sequence continues at coordinate 2,139,482,736 of OY728138.1, forward strand.
CATATCGTTCTGGTTCTCTCACCTCTATCGTGCTCCTACGCAGTTCTTGTGTCTTTGGAACAGATTTTTCTTCCACAGGGCTTTGTGGAATCTGTTCTTGTACCAACTCATGTGTATCTTGAGCCTCGACTTCATCAAAGTCTATCTAGCTCCCACTATCTCTTTTGGAGATGTGCTCCCTCTCAATGAATATGGCATGTCTTTCCACTGTAACCTGTTTTTCTGAGGGGTTGTATAGGTAATCTCCCCTTGTTTCCTTAGGATATCCTATAATTATACAATTTGTGCCTCAGGGTGGAATTTTGTTACCTAAAGAGGCCTTAACAAATGCTTCACTACCCCAAACATGTAAATTCGATAACATGTCTTTGAATCCACTCCATAACTCGTATGGAATACCATTTATCGATTTAGTTGGTACTTGGTTTAGTATGTACGCTACTGTTTGTAATGAATATCCCCAAAAGGATAATGGAAGACTCACATGACTCATAATTGATCTCACCATGTCCAACAGGATGCGGTTCCTCCTTTCACTTACACCATTCCACTACGGTGTGTAAGGAGGAGTGAGTTGAGATAGAATCCTAAACTCTCGTAAGAAATCAATGAAGTCCTGATTAAGATATTCTCCTCCTCTATCTGAGTGGAGTTTCTTAATCTTCTTACCATGCTGGTTCTCAACTTCACTCTTTTATTCTTTGAACCGATCAAAAGAATCGGACTTATACCTCATTAAATAGATATATCCATATCTACTAAAATCATCAGTAAAAGTTATGAAGTACGAGAACCCACCCCTTGCTTCAACTGGAAATGGTCCACACACATCTGTGTGAACTAATTCTAGAAGCTCTTTAGCTCTTTCACCTTTCCCACTAAATGGGGCTTTGGTCATTTTGCCTGGTAGACATGCATGACATACACCAAGTGGTTTTAGTTCGAAAGAATCTAAATACCCATCTTGATGTAATTTTTTCAAACGTTTCTCATTGACATGACCTAGCCGGTGATACCAAATTTGGGTGTGGTATGAGTCATGTGAATTAACTTTGTTATCGATTTCCATTACTTGGTTTGTGTAGTCTAACACATAAAGGCCATTATATAAATGTGCCCTACCAAAACAAATGTTATCTTTATAAAAATAGAAACATCCACTTCCAAACTTGAAGCTGAATCCATCAGTATCTAATCTGGATACTGAAATAATGTTTTTGGTTACAGAGGGTACATAATAACATCCTTTCAAAACCAAGACCCTCCCCATAGGCAATGTGAGGTGGTAGTCCCCGGCAGCTACAGTATCAAGTTTGGCTCCATTGGATGCTCGTAGATCTACCTCTCCTTGATGAATCTTCTTGAATATACTTGGTTCCTGTATTTGGATACAGATGTGAGAACCAAAAGAAGTATCTAATACCCGATTAGTAGAAATAGATAGACTGCATTCGATAACAAACGCACCTGAAGCTTCCCCTTTCTTCCTTGGCTGGGTGTAGTTTTTCTTCCAGTGACCCTTCTTGCCACATGCAAAACAAACAGCATCCTATTACTTTGCCTCCCCTTTGATCTTCCTTTTCTTGGAAGGCCTTGAACAATCTTTGGTCTTAAATATCTTCACCTTCCCTTTCTTTTTATTCACCATGAGGACAGAAGGCTTTTCACGCTTCATGTCAGTGTCCACTTGGAGAATGAAGATGAGAAGATCAGACAGAGACTTCTCAATGTTGTTCATATTTAAGTTCACAACAAAGTTTGAGAAGCTATGGGGGAGTGATGCAAGAATGAGATCGATACCCAGTTCTTCGGGGAGTTTAAACCCTAAAACCTCTAAGCGCTCAATGTAGCCAATGAGCTTGACTACATGAGGCCCGATTGGGGCACCCTCTCCAAGCTTGCTCTAAAATGGAGCCTTGGAGATCTCAAACCTTTCATGTCTTTCTCTCTCTTGGTATAGACCATGGAGGTGCTCGAGCATGCTATAGGCATCCATGTCTTCATGAGACTTCATGAGCTCACTAGACATCGATGATAGCATCAAACATTGAACTTCGAGAGCGTCATTCAAATGTTGATCATAGACCAGGAAATCTTCATCACTCGCCCCTGGGGTAGGAGAATCAGGAAGTGAGGACTCCAGCACATAAAACTTTCATTCATGGCGTAGGATAACCCGAAGGTGCCTAAACCATTCCTGAAAGTTACTGCCGGTGAGGATATTGTATTTATCCAATATTAATCACAGAGAAAATGTGGTTGATGAGTTTGTCATTTCAATTCTACAAATTAAAAGAGCAGATTTATCAGTACCTTTTTTATTACATTTTATGAGAAATAATAAATTAATTAATTCTCCCACTATTTTATCAAGTCCCAACAGCCCTCACTATTGAACTTGGAATTTCCAGTTGCTTTGAAATTCTAGTGGAAAGGATCCATACTTCCCTTCGCATAACCCCAACAAGGGTTGGTCAAGCTATTTGAAGGTATTTAGGTAGGCAGGTCTTTGCCAACTGTGAGCTTATAGTTCCTTGATCTGTTGAGTGGACTCCCCAATCCTGAAATCCTGACTTGGATTTCCTCAAATCTTGCCTCCAATATTACACCAAGTCTAGCAAGGGCTACTTATCTTGATGTAATATAGTTAAGTCAACCCGAAACCTTTCATAAGGGATTCCTTTATAAAAGTAAGTGTCCCAACAAGGGTTGGTCAAACACATAGTTTTATTGAGTCTTGCCCTTAATCAGGTAATGGAAGGCTTGGTCTGACTTAATATGGTATTGAGGGATTTTATTCCTTTATGCGTAGTTTCTCATTATCACATGTTTGTTAATATTAAGTGATGCTTGCTTAAGTGATTAACCATGTTCTGATAATGTTTACGCATAGACTGGTTTTTATTTTATTCCATATTTGCATGCTTGTTCATTTTATTAATTATGCAATCGCGACAACACATACATAATAAATAAACCATGCAATCAGACAGAAATAAAATAAGATGGCATGATCATGAGCTTCTATTGGTTGGCTTATCTAGCGGTTTTGATAAGTTAACCCTGACCTAGGGAAAACATCTTGAACCTGTTGGTTCGTGTTTTACAGCTCCCACATGTCCACCTTTGTATCTTCTTGCGTCGGTTTCACCTCGGCTTCGGGATTTGAACCGTCTCCTCTGGCCTGGGAGATCCTCCATTACATGGGTTTACATTAAAGAAACCATGGGCATGCAGACCCTACATTTTCTTGGAAGAAGGCTTGTAGGCCAAAAAAATTAAATTAAATAAATTTAAATGAAACCATACACATAAAAAGGGTCTTTGGTCTAGCTCATGATCATCCATAGTATGCAATGACATTTACGCATATTTAGAATTCAAATTCTTGTAATCCTTCTTTTATTTAAGATAAGATGCACTCGAATTCAATTAATTATGATCTTATAATTAATAAATTATTTATCTTAAATTCCTTTCTGAATTTCCTTGAGATTCTTCTCATCCATATTCCTTGTATGGGTCTTTGTACATTGGAGGAAACATGGTGAAATTCCATTTCTGGAAAGTACACAGTGTGTAGTTTATAATTACACAGTGTGTATTTTTATTTTCACCCTTTATACAAAGTACACGCCGGGGCTTTGGCGTGTTTTCTGTACTTTGGAAATTTTGGAGTACACAGCATGTAGATGAATCATACACGGTGTGTACTTCCTTATTACGTGGTAACTGACCTGGCGATCCCATGTACGCGGTACATGGCTTATCTTTGTACACGGTTTCACCTAGGCCAGAATAGACTATACAGTGTGTTTCTCCAACATACACGCCGTGTATTCCAGTTTCCACGCACCGTTCAATTATGGTCAACACGGCGTGATTAAAACTTAGGCATAATCAATTCACATGGCCTGGTTTGGCGGACCAGTGCCGGTTCGTTGAACCTAAGTACACAGTTTGTAGTTTTAATTACACGTTGTGTATTTCCGTGTTGTACAGACAGAAAGAGCGACTCCTCCGGATGAATTCCTTGTTTTTATTTTAATCAAAATTAAAATTAAAAAGTCATTTTTGTGATATGAATTGAGAAACGAAGGAGGAAGAATAGATCTTGTTTATTCAGATTAATAGAACGATATATTTTGAATTTAATCAAATATAAATTCGTAAATTATCAAGGAAAATTAAATAACTATAATCAACATTGTAACCTCCCTCTGATACCATTTGAAGGTTTCGGGTGCAGCAAAAGTGCGTGGGTGGATGTTCCCACTTGGCTTTGTGTCATTAGGAATGATCAATCCAGGATCAATACGACGATAAACGCCAGTCTCCACGGATCAAATCACAGAAAAAGACAAAGAATATGGTTTTTCCCAGAACCACAAACAAGGATTTTTACAGGTTGATTATAATTAATTTAATTAATTATAAAGGAATACCTTTTGGGTGTTCTTTCTTCGTTGATGTTCTTGATCACGTTGTCGATGTGATCCGCCGTTGCGTTGCAGAAGCCAAGTGTAGACTCCCTCTAGTGGTGATCCACACATGTACCTCGTATCTCTGGACGTCGCCAAAGGATTCTCCAGGTGCTAGTGTGGAGAATCCTTTACTTGCGTTGTCCGCCTTAGATCGTCTTGATCCGATGGAAGAGGAAATATCTCGGTCTTGAGAGTGTTCTTGGAGGAAGAGGTTCTTTCGGCCTTGAAAGAATTCTCCAGAGATGTTGTGTGCAACGATTCTCTTTTGTGTTGGAAAAGATTTGGGGTTGTGAGGATATTTATAATCGGGTGTGTGGGGTTATAGAGTTATGACAATAAATAAACACATTATGCATTTTATTTATTTCATTGAATCTTATTTAAAACCCCCATGTCGAATAAATAATTCCTTGACATGCTCCCACGCTGATTATAATAAATATCATTTAAAACAATATTATATCATCAAAATCCCGACTGGAAAAACTACATGACGTGTAATAATAAATACACGGTGTGTACTTGTTTTTCATTGAAAACTACACAGCGTGTACATTAAATGTATATGGCGTGTAGATCTTGTTTTCATTTATTCATTTCCTTTCCAAAATAAAACTACACGGTGTGTACATTTAATAATACACGGCGTGTACTTGTTTTATTTTATTTTTACTCCATCATTTAAAACAACTTAGGCTTCCTTGAATAATTATTAAACCACGTATGGGAATAATCTTTATTAAACTTGTGATACTTGGATACACTTAGTGTGTGACCCTCTAGGCCTTTTTCTCGTTGTCATTAGGCGGGCTTTCCTAAAGTCCAAGATTATTGTCTAGCAACGGTTCAAGGCACCCAAGAGAATGAATTTGACGCCGCATTGACGTATCACCTCATACGAACGCTTACTATGTAATTTAATCCCTTTGTCTCAATATCTCATCAAGCAGGTTTCATGACAGTGTCATAAACCTATATGCTTGATCCGTCGTTCTTTGACTGCCTGAAATAAACTCATCGTTCACACCATGGCCATGGAATTTAATGCGATAATTCTATTTCAATAAAAGGGCCGAGATATCAACTTCCATAAATGGAAAGGACAAATCCTTCCTCGACTTATCCATTAACAACATGTCACTCGTGACGCACCCAACGTACCCTACTTCCCGCCAATTGTCTGCGTGATGGTTTTCGTCAGTAAATCTAAGTGCGCGAGTCATGACATGAGTTAATGATAATCTTCCAGTCTAAGGAACATTACACACACTCGTAGATAGCAATGTCTGATGACACCAAGACATGAAGAATTGCTATTGGCGGATCTGTTCTCATAATCTCTCATCTTGGAGATTACCATGTGCGAACTCCATGAGAGAGAGTCTCATCTTCTTAAGAGTACTCGCACATGACGGTCTACATACTATGTGTCCTATCATAGTATGTCATCCAACCATAGAACTTTATTTAAGAATATTGTTATAGCATTTCAAGGTTCTCATCATAGCGGGGATCTGCCATGACCTTATCAATAAAACAAATATTCCAGGACATTATTATATTATAGTTATGCAGAACAATGAACAATATATAATAAGTGAAAATTCATGTAATCAAAGAACAAAACAGTGGGTTCTCAGGACACCAACCCTTACAAGAAGTACCCATCTTTTAATTTCCAAGTTTAATGATCACAGTCAAAATTTTATCATTTATTACCAAAAAATTTATATCATGTTTTGAATAGGACATTTTATGTTCATGAATGGGTGATAAGCCTACCTTTTACTATTTGATTTTGGTTCTAATCATTTTCTTAATCCAAAATAAACTGAGGGATGAGAATTTTCCAACTATTAAGAATATAAAGGGAAAGTGTAAACATTGAAGGGATAACTATAAAGACCTTGTCCCCAGTGTCCAGATGATTTTTGTTACCTTATTACATTAGCACTTAGTACAAGTTATCACATCCTAATGGACTTAATAGTTTAGTATCTTTGGAAAACTAGATTCAAAATTAAGTATTAAATTATAACCTGAAATAAAAAACAACCAAGTAACTTCATTGGAAACACCCATATTCCCCTATATTATCCTTTTATGTCAATCATAATATACATCTTGGAATCCTATAGAAAAATAAAACATAAGAAAGAGGTGAGATTAGATTATCATTAAGGGTAAGAATACATTGCAAGCTATCATAAATAATGATAAACAATAATACATGATGAATAACTAAAAACAAATTCCATTAAAACATAATATTGAGCATAATATGGTAGGAATAAAATTTGATCAAATAATTTTATATAAATAGTCACATGTGAATGAAACCTAACCATGGATATTATAATAGTCAAATAATCACGTGGATTATCAAAAAATAATGTCATAACAATGGAATGCATCATTCAGGATATCATAAACATACCGTCAAGGATTCATCCAAGACACCATTCATAAAAGGGTAATATATCATCCAATACCCAGATAAGTTTGTCTCATGAGACCTACCGATACACAGAGAGACTGTATCAGGCCCCACCAATCACTTAATATGTTTGATGCATCCCTCGTATAAAAGGGGTGAAACATAATCAACATAAACATTCATATTGAAACTAGCATATGATATTTTAATAACTTTCCCCAAACCATAAACATAATCCTAAACCATCTAGTGTAATATGATTAATGGTATAAAAATAAAATATCTAAAGTCAAACTGATCATTAAAAATTCAATAAAATATCATATATGTTATCATAATATATGAACTCCAATTAATTATAAGATCCAACAAATAGTGTTGACATAGATGAAAATACTCTAATAAAATAATTGAGAAATGATTTAGATAAATACCAATTTACTTTGAAATCATTTGTTTAAAAAAATAGTGCAATTATAAAAGAAATGTTTTTCTTTTGAAATAATCTTTTGAACATGTAAAGGATTCCTCAAGACATTATGTATTCAAGAAATCGGAATATGCCTTTAATAACATATAATTTAAAAAAAATCCTTTAAATTTTTGAAAAAGAGACAGTTAAAAGAGTATTTCTAAAATAAAGTATGAGTGTTAACTAAATGAATCAATTATGTTTATTAGATATAAATTCACATAAAACAATAGAAAATAAAACAAAATATATTAAATTAGTCGTTCACACATAATTTTTTTTAATAGGGATTCCTTGGACAAGTGGAAAAAATAAATTTATTTAAAACAACAGAGGATTACATGATCCAAAAAGAAGTAATTTAATTATAATATTCTAATAGAGAAGGATCAAAGTAGAAGGATGGTCATTGATCCAAGTGAGGTCCATGTTGATCACTTTATTGGTGAGCCCATCTACCACCGCATTAGCTTCCTGATAGACATGAGTAATGATGTAGTTTTAGTTTAAAAGGGAGTCAAGAGAGTTCATCCATTTAGTAGTGAGTTTCTAAACCAAATATATTTCTCCATTATTTATTTCACTCACCACCATGGTAGATTCACTTTCCAACTAGAGATTATTCATTACTTTCAGGTGAGTAAAGTGAACCACATGAATAGCCGCATACCCAATAAAATTAATGATAAAAAAATGAAACATTGAATTCCATTAAGATAAATATATCAATGATATGATATAATAAATGGAATTTTTTACCCCACAAAAAAATAAGGGTTTAATATGTAATATATATCATATATGTAAATGTGAGATGATAAACCCTTACCATTTTGTAATCAATTGAATCGTATGTCCCATAAAAGTAATAATTATATAATTAATCATTTAATACCATGAAGATAATTAGATTCATGATATTATATATAAAATGTAAGTATATACACCATAAAAATAAAATAGTGGTGAATAATAAATATTTCTCATAGAAATTATAAGTGAGAGGAGAAACCCTTAAAAATTTGTAATTAGTCAAACTGAATTCCCCATGAAAGGAAAAATTATAAAATGAAACATTGAATAACATGAAGATAAATAGATTCATGATATTATATATCAAATGGAAAATATATTCACCATATAAAATAAATTTTCGGTGAATAAGGCATATACCTCACAGAAGTAAAAAGTGAGATGGGAAACCCTTGTCACTCTGTAATTAGTCGAATCATATTCCACATAAAAGTAATAATTATCAAATGAAGAATTTAATGACATGAATATAAATAGATTCATGATATTATAAATCAAAGGAAAATATATACACAACACAAAAGAAATTAGTGTTGAATAAGTCATATATCTCATGGGATTAAAAATCAAGACAATAAACCATTACCTTATATTTGAAAGCAGTATGCACTGGTACTTAATGCCCTGAAAAATATAATTAGATTAACTAATTAATTAATTAAAAACATTTTAAACATATAATAGATTAATTATAATTTTATTAAGTTAATTTATGTCCATTTTTATGAGTAATACTTTTTAATTTCATTTTTTTAGCATTAATTTCATGGTTCTATGGTCGGTTCTCTTGAGTATAAATATGGGAGTTCTTGTCAACTGAGAATAAATTCTCTAGAAGTGAAATTATTAAGTATTAATAAACATAAATAAGTTTAAATTGTCTAATATATAATCTCTAATGGCCCGAAGGCCTTCATTTTTTATTGATTTTTATAATCCACCTTTCAAGGGGTGAGGTGGAACCCTTTTAATACCCTTAGGCGTAAGTATTACATATCTCGTAGGCCTTAGAGAAATTCATTTCCCATATGCTTCAAACATTACATACAACCCAGACTAACTACTTGGAACTTCTCCTCCCCTGTATCTTTATCGTGAAATCATCTCTCCACCTTCGCATGGCTATTCAACTAGGCTTTCTTGTGCATGCACAGGCTTGTCCTGATGGTAAGTGCCATACCCTCTCATTTTGGAATCTGTTTAGCTTCTTCTATGGTGAAAGATCATTTCTCATCCTCTTTTTGGAACTTGTTCCTTGTAGGTTTTCTGGTTTTCATATGCATTTAAGGTGTCCTGAAGGCATTAAGGTGGCCCAAAGGCCTTAAGGTGGACCAAAGGCCTTGAGGTGACTCAAAGGCCTTACTAACTCGAAGGCCTTAAAGGACTCGGGGACCAAATTGGTGGCCCAAAGGACCAAACGGAGGAATATTCCCAACTGCTACAGTGCCAAATAGTACCTGATACAGTTTCCACTGCATTACCTGTAACAATACTTCTATAGTTCTGCTACAATACTGCTACAGTCCCGCTACAGTACCTGCTACAGTACTTGCTATGGTACTGCTATAGTACCAGAAATTATGCCTCCCCCTGGATTTGATCTTGAGTTGCCTAGATGAACTTAAGGAGTACTCACCAACCATTATGAGTCTCATGTGCTAATATATAATCTATTTATATGGTATTATGATTATTTATTATATAAAATCTTGATGAGAATTTCTTCATTTATTTTGGAGGTTTTTACGACCATCACAAACTGGTGACATTTTTTTAGTATTATGTTTATGTATTGGTTATATAACATGATATAACTTATAATGTGTATATTTAAATATCATTTAACCACAATAATGGTTTTATGACAAACCCTAAACATGAAAATAGAAAATGGAAACTCGACGTCCACGAAGGTGGTGAATCGACACATCACGGAGGATGTTTTCATTTTTAAAATAAAACGAGAGGATAAGGGATTTGATGATGAATAATACATCATAAAAATAATATATATATATATATATATATGATAATATAGTAACCATTCAACTTTTTATAGGTTATTTTGGGATATATAATAAAACAAAATAAACTAAAAGAGAAAGGAGGATTTTACCTCTTGAATATCATCTCCTAGGGAACCTCATTTAGACAATTGGATTTGGTCTTTTCGTAAGAAAAGTAGGTATCAGAAATTGGAAATAGGATTTAGAAGTTAATTGGGAATAATTTACAAAATATTAAAGGCTTATAAGGTGTGAGGAGGATGGGTGTTGAGGGGCGGTATTTAAAGGGGGAGAGGGGTGGTTTTTGATTTTTTATTCATTTATTTATTATTTTTCCTCAAGAATATAAATAATATTGATTATTGGGACTGATTACATTAACAAGAGCATTATAATTCTAAATAATGGGTTATTACCTCATCCATATATCATCCATGACTTAATAAGTCATTTATTTACTTAAAATGTTAACTACCGTAAATTATCGAATTTCACAATTCACAAAAAAATAAACAATTTTATTAAAATACCAAAAATTAACTCTAACCATTTTTCAACATGTATATTTTAAAAAGGGGCTCCATTTTATGAAATTAATTTTCTAAATATGAGAAACTTAATTTAAAAAAATACACATTTATTGGAAAAATACTGATTTTCATATTATAACTGATTTTATGACACTTTGAAAAATGAATTATGGTCTCATTAAATCATAAATAATTATAATGAAAAAATTATTAATTTAAGAATATATTTTATGAAAATATATTTTATTTTCAATATTTATATTAATTATAAAATTTTAAATAAATATTTACGTTTCACAAAAACACAAACACTTAATTTATCATTTTTAAAACATTTATTTACTTATTAAATTATATAAATATATCATATTTTCATTTATGAGATACCTAAATTTTATTTATACTTTCATATGTTATTTTATTATTCTAATGTATAGATTCTTATTCATAATTGTCACATTACAATTCCAATGGTCATGTAAATATTTAATAGTATATCGTGGCAGGTTTAAGCTTGGTGTTGTGTGCAGCATAAGCTATTGTATAAATTGAATTTATTTAATAAAAACATACTTTAAATTATTGGGGGTGTTTTATTCTCCCCTCCTTAAATAAATTTAATCCTAAAAATTTAAACATGGTATTAGTAATCATGGAGTTTTAATTTTAAAATACCCTTGTGAAAATCCCACATCATCAACGTAGTTAATAAAACATACTCTTAAATTGAGGGAATTGAAAATATGATGGTAACCACAAAACTATGTTTCCCTATATAATAACATTAGTGGAAATTGAAAACATGTGCATGAAACATAAATATAACTGTCAAGTTCATAATGAGGGTGATAGAAAACATGGTAATTAGAAGTTCTACCACCACAAAACCATAAATTTGTGATAGATTAAAAGGCCATTGATTTCTTAGTAAGAAAAGTAAGAATATAACATTTTTATTCCAAATTATTTTTACTAGAGTTAAGGGGTTATTTTAATATACAACTAGGCACTTGATAAAATAAACTTACTTGATTTCATTCCATTTCATAAGAATAATCTCATAATTTTGTTATTCTTATATCCATATCTATTTTATTTCATAAACCAATAGATGGATATTAAATATGAATATTTATACTTGAATAACTTTTATCAAACAATCTATAAGTCATTCTTTTGGTCTTTAAATATTTACCAAAATAAAAATGCTTAGAACATGTTATACAAAGTGATAAATCATACTTTAACCTCAGATAATAATATTCAATGTTAAATTTAATCCATTCCTTGAGTAGAAACCTTAAGACTCATTCAAAATAAATTCTTCTCAAATTCAAAGACCAAAAATTTATAAGGAATCTCACTAAATTTCAAAAATCAAATTAACATAAGATTTCTCCAAATAATGTATCTTATATTGTCACATACCAAATATATGAATAACTTAATCTCCTTTAAAACTTCATGAAACATGAATGCTTCCAATATTAAAATATTAGGTTATTGAATATATTCCTCAAATACAAACATCTAATAATTACAACACAACAAAAACCATCAAATCACTAACCACCTTCATGGTCACCGATACTATCCCATAAATATATATTTATTATTATCTCAATAAAAAGTACATATTTAGGGTTATATTTCCCAATACATGTGTTTTAAAAAAAATCAACTTACAAAATAATTACTTCTCTCGATTACTGGTGTTATTCATCACATGATTCACAATCCGTAAAGAATAAGTATTTCAGTACAATACTTATATATCCATGATTATTATAACTATAATATCATTTATAAAATAATTTTACAACATAATTATCGAATCCAAAAACAAAAATACATTAATTATTCCACTTAGACTGTTGTAATAGCATAAGCTTGACCTTGATCTCTTTACTTCTTTCGGGCTATATTCACATGATGCTTGGAACATTCATTTTTATAGTGACCCATCTCATTATAGTTGATGTATTATATGACTTATTTATTTCCATTGCAATCACAAGCCTTGTGGACCTTCTCTCCACACTTGTAAAAAACTATCATTCCCTTCAAGAAAGTAACATGGTGTTTCCTTCCAAAATTATCACATATTGGAAAATAATTCTTTCCCTTCTTCCCTTTATCCATAATTTTCTTTATCTTCCCCTTCTTCTTTTTCTTCCTATTAAATTCATAATAATTGGATAATTATTTGTCTATGTTGATATCACATGATAATATGTCCTCATATGATGATAAATTTTGGGAGACTAGTACCCTTAGAAGAATTAGTTAAGGAACATAAAAGAAATGGTCAATAATACTATTTGGATTATGTACATAGTTTACAGTGTGCTTGGATTACCTTGTAAAGTTAGACACATACTTGGAAAAATATTCTTCTTCCTTTTATGTCAAACTCAAGAATTGTATCTCTATATCTATTCATTTTTCTCTAGGAAAATATTTTTTCCTGATTTTTTTTGTAAAATACATCCATTAAATGTTTTCAATTCCCTATTCCTTATTAGAATTTTTAATAAATGACTACCATTTATCTGTATCACCTGAGAGATGATAAACTATAGTGATAACCTCTTCCCTTTCATTTCTTCACAAATAAAGAAATATCTTCTCTAAGGTGGTTATCCATTTCTTAGATAAAAATGGATTTGTAGTCCCATTGAATATTGTATTTTGTTGTCTCATGTAGCAGTCCAACATTATCACCCCACATTGTGGATCATGATACTCCATAGATGTTAGGTTATAGCTCATAACCTATGTAATTTTTCCTAATAAAGTTATAATTTGTTCATCTTTAGCTATAGTTATAACCCCAACATTATTATCTTCCATAGGAGGGATATCCTTACATGGATTACGTGTACTGATACAGTTTTCATTCTTTCCACTATGCACTATTTCTAAAAAATTGCATACACTATATTAGATCATAACATTATAAAACATAATGTATAATCATAAACTAGTGAAACACATAACGTAAATTGAAAATTTAGGTATAAATAATATATAAATTACACTCTTGGATACTTTGGTAATATTATTAAAGTCATTTATAGATTTATATTCCCCAAATCTATGTTTTCTTATATATAGTTTCCAATGTTTCTACTAAAATTTTTCTGATGCCAACTATAAAGACCCAATCCCTAGTAGCCCAAAGTTGGTGGTTACTTTATTACATTAGTAATAAGTACAAGTGATCACATCCCAAAGGCCCAAATAGTTTAGTATATTTGGAAAAATAGATTAAAAAATAAGTATTACATTATAACATGAAATAAAAAACAAAAAAGTAACTCCATTGGAAACACCGTTATTCTCCTATATTATCCCTGAATGTCAATCATAATATACATCTTGGTGTCCTAGGAAAAATAAAACATAAGAGGGGGTGATCTTAGATGCTAATTAAGGGTATGTATACTATAAAATCTATCATAAATAAAAATAAACAATAAGGCAAAGTGAATAACTAAAAACACATGCCATTAAAACATAATCTTGAGCATAATATGGCTAAAATAAAGGCTGATCAAATAATGTCATTTAAATAATCACATGAGAATGAAACTTAACAATGGATATTCTACTATTAAAATAATCACATGGATTATCAATAAATAATCTCATAATGGGTGAGTTCACAATTTGGGAAATCATAAACATATCATCAAGGATTTGGCCGAGACACCATACATAATCAGGTAAGAAATCAGTCAATATCCAAACTAGTTTGTCTCATGAGACCTACCAATTCATCAACAGAATATAGTGGACCCCAATCATAACTTGGTAAAATTAATTCATCATATTAAAGGGGTGAAACATAATAAACCTATACATTCATATTGAAATTAGTATATAAAATGTTAATAAATTTCTCCATAAAATAAACATAATCATAAACCCTCCAATGTAATATGATGAATGGTATCAAAACATCAAATATATAGTCAAAATAATCATAAAAAGTTCCAAAAAATATGATAAATGGTATAATAATAGATAAATTTTAGTTAATATTATGATCTAATAAAGGGTGTTGACATTGATGTAAATACCCTACTAAAATCATTGAGAAATTCTGTAGAGAAATAATACTTTGAAATCATTTCTTTAAAAACACTACACAGTTATAAAAGAAAAAAATTTATTTGAAAATATACTTCTAAACATTTAAATGTTTCATCAATAAATTAATGATTCATCAAATAAGGAAAATAATCTCATGTCGTATATGATTAAAAAAACATTCCTTTTAAATTTTGAAAAAGAAACATTTAAAAGAGTATTTACAAAAGAACATGTGAGTGTGAAACAAATGATTTGATTGTGTGTATCATAACTTTATCCACATAAAAAAAGTTTAAATAAAAATTAATATAATAAAAAAATTTTTCACACATAATCATAGAATGAAATAATCATTGGAGTAGAAGTTTAACCCAAATAATGGAAATTGGGTTAAGAGTTCATTTACCATTTTATAATCAGTCGAACTGTATACCCCGTAAAATTAAGGATAATAAAATGAAACATTGAATTCCATAAAGATAAATATATTTATGATATAATATATTAAAGTTAATTATGTAAACCAAACACATGAAATATTTTTTTAATAAGGAATATATCTCACAGAAGTAAAAGAGAGACAAGAAACCATTACAACTTTGTAATCAGTCGAATCATATGCCCCATAAAAGTAATAATTATAAAATAAAGAATTCAATACCATATATATAATTATATTCAGGATATTATATATCAAATTGAAGTATATACACCACATAAAAGAAATTATTGTAGAATAATACATATTTCTCATAGAAATAAAATGTGATAGGAAAACCCTTACGTCTGGGTAATCAATCAAACTGAATGCCCAATAAAATTAATAATTATAAAATGAAAAATTAAATACAATGAATATAGATATATTAAAAGTATTATATATCAAAAGTAAATATATAAACCAAATAAAATAAATTTTTAGTGAATAAGTCATATATCTAATGAAAGTAAAAAGTGAGACGAGAAACACTTACCACTTTGTAATCAGTCAAATCATATGCCTCATAAGATTAATAACTATCAAATGAAGAATTATATACCATGAATATAAATAAATTAATAATTTTATATATCAAACTCAAATATATACACCGCACTAAAGAAGTTATTTTGAATAATTAATATATCTCATTGAAGTAAAAATTGAGACGAGAAACCCTTAACTAATATACGAAAGCAATCTAAACTTGTACTTAGTGTCCTGGATAATCAAATTAGATTAATTAATTACTTAATTAAGAAAATATTAAACATATATTTTAATTATTATAATTTTTTAATTTAATTTATGGCCATTTTTTTGAGCTATAATTTATAATTTCATTTTTTCAGGAGCGTTTGTTTTATGGTTCTATGGTTGGTTCTCTTGAGTATAATCTGGAATTTCTTATAAAATGGGAATAAATTCTCTTGAAGTGAAACTATTTAGTATTAATTAACTTAAAGAATTTAAAATTGTATCATGTATCATCTGGTTATATGGTATGAAGATGATTCATTATATATAATGTTGATGAAAATGTATTAATTTATTTTTGTTATTTTTACAACCATCATGAACTTGTGTCATTTTATTTAGTATTATATTTATACATTGGTTAAATAACATGAAATAAATTATAATATATATAAATAAATCTTATTTAACCATAATAATGTTTTCATAACCATCCTTGTAAGTGGTATTGGAAAATGAAAACCCATCATCCACGATGGTGGTGAATTGATACATCACGAATGATGTTTTCATTTTTAAAATAAAAGGAGAGGAGGGAGTATTTGATGATGGATAATCAATATGAAAAAAAACATTTCAATATATATTTTATATTTTAGATACCATGCCACATTTTATAATATATTTTAGGATAGGATAAGAAAATAAAAAAAATTAAAAGATAAAGAAGGATGGTTTTTCTTATTAAATATTGTTTCCTTTGGAACCTCATTAAAACACTTGGATTTGGTCTTTTGGTAAGAACATAAGGTCTTGGACAAGTTAAAGATTATTTTAAAATAATTTTGTAGACTTTATTCAATATTTAAGGCTTACAATGTGTGAGGATAAGGGGTGGTGCCGGGTCATATTTATAGGGGAGGAGAGGTGTGTCTTTTGTTATTTTATTCATTTATTTATTATTTTGGATAAAGACTATCAATAGTGTTTATTATTGTAACTAACTACTTTAAATAAATAATTTGAGTTCAAATTAATGGGTTATAAACTCATATATACATTATCCATGACTCAATAATTCATTTATTTACTTATAATGTTAAATACTATAAATTATCATATTTCACTATTCACCACAAATTCAACTATTTTGGGAAAATAAAAGATATTCAACCTAACCATTTTTCAAAATTTAGTTTTAAAAAATGGCATCCATTTTAATAAAATAATTTTCTAAAGATGGTAAATTTAATTTTTAAATAAAATAGTCATTTTTTCGAAAAATACTTATTTTAATATTATAGCTGATTTTACAACACTTTGAAAAATTAATTATGGCCTCATTAAATTATCTTATATATATAATGAAAAAAATACTGATTTGTGAATATATTTTATGAAAATAAATTTTCTTTTAAATAATTATATTAATTATAAAATTTAAAATAAACATTTACGTTTCACAAAAATACCAACACTTAATTTATCATTTTTAAAACATTTATTTACTTATTCCATGATATAAATATATCATATTTCCATTTATGAGATACCTGCATTTTATTTATACTTTATTAGGTGAGGTTATTATAATAATGCCTACATTACTATTCCTAATGGTCACATTACTATTCCAACAATCATGTTAATATTTAATAGTATATCATGGTTTTCTAAAGCTCAGTGTTGAGTGAAATATACGCTATCGAATAAATTGAATTTATTTAAGAATATACATTCATTAAAATATTAAAGTGTTAAAATAACTCATAAATGGCATGTATTCCTTAACATTTGAGTTTCTAGGTTTCAATCAATGTTATACACATCTTATTTCCCAACATTAAATATCATTATATATTTTTCATCCTTCATAATGGCTTGTAAAAAACAAGTGATTAACCAAAGAATATTCATCAAGAGTGTCTGGATAGGTGTATAGTCTTTCGGATCTTTGATGTGCACTAGGAACAGGTCATGTTAATACCCAAAAATACATTTTAGAGTTATTATCCCTATGTACATATGTTCTATAACCGTATTCATTTTCCAGTATCCAAACAAGCATTTATGTTTTAGGAAAACAAAGAACATTAAACTTTACCATAAGTTAGGTATTTTTTTCCCAGGTTTAGTCTTAAATATATGGATTTCACTAAATTTTTCTAATCCTAATCCCCAAAAATAACTATACCTTTCTATGATACCAACTACAAAAACCCATATCTTTTATAAAATTTATTCCATGATTTATTAGATTAAGATACATATAACCAAATCACAAAGGATTGAGAGCCCTAGTGTATATTGGTAATTAGATGTATATCGTGAGAACTTGAAACAAGGATGAAATGAAATTATTTAAAACTCCATAACATTCCATTAAATTCATTTGATCTTCTAAAACCGCATGGGATAAGATGAGGACATGTATAATAAATGGGTGAGCTAGAAATCCAATTAAGGGAATAATCAAAGCATATAAAAAAGTAGATAAGTACATGTGAGTTAAATGGAATAAAATCATGACATGTAAAGGTTAGAATCGTAATCATGAACACTAAAGCATGATATAAGATGATAACATCAATACATTATAGGAATTTGACAACAAAATACAACATGACATCATAAGAATAAGTCAAGGATAATCCTTGAGAAATCATAACATAGTGTTCTTATGTTAACATACCATGCACCATATATGGTATATCAGGAGATAGAAACATTAACCAGTGAATTGTAGGGACATATAATTCATATCTCACTCACCACATTCATATTATGTACATGCATTTGTGGGACACATAGATCATACAACGTAAAAAATCCTTTCATCAATTTTAATACCAAATTTAAGGAGTGTGGGTTACATACATGTAAATAAACATTAAATTAAAGATAGGTACATATACATGAATAAAATTGAGTAAAATTTTGTATGTTTATTCACAACACAAATGTTTGGCATGGAAAATCATAGGATAATTTTGGTAGCATAATGGGTGTACATAAATGTTCATGGAAGGGTTTAATGAGAGTGAAATGTAGTCTATAATAACTTGAAAATAATAAGGTAAGTAAATATATGTGTGAAAACATGTTATATCATGAAAAATGGAAAATAAAAAAGGCTTAATATAGATAAATTGCTTGAATAAAAATAAATAGGAAAAGAATCCCTTATTTCGGCATGATAATGGCTTATGTAGAGTTCTAATAATTGGAGGTAAATAATATATCATTATTATAAAATAAAATCGATGTTAATGTGATATATATAAATATATTAAAACCTAATATTTTGAGATTCAAAAGGATAGATATAATGGAAGTAATTTAATGAAGCAAAAAAAGGAAATGAATCCCTTACTTTAAGAGGGTGATTCTAAAATCTTGGGAGGGGCTTCTTAAGAGATTTGGAACAACTTTGGGAAAAATTAAGAGAGATTATTAGAGAGATAGGTATATGAAATTAAATATAAATAGTTTTTCATTGAATATTAGTGGTAGGTTGAGTAGTTATTTTGAGAGAAATAGAGCATATTTATTTATTTATTTCCAAACATAGATTTTGAACACTAAGTGATAAAATAATCAAAAATAAAATCATTCTAATGGTTTTTACCATGGTTTCTTCATAATAGGATTGGTTTTTAATATTTTTTTATGTTAAGTGCCAAAATTATTAAAACAATACCATTCATGATGTGGAACTGAGTTATGTTCATAAAGAATTATGTTTTAAACCATAAAATATTATATAGGTTTTAGAGCATTCATTATAGGTTTTTAAAATTCATAAATGACTTTAAAACACATTATTTTAATTATAAAATATATTTTTTATTTTATATGTCTTTTATAGTATTTATTACGTCACTTCTGGGATTTTATTATGACATAGTACATATTGTATATTTCTACCATATTTATTTTTTACCCAATAATTCAACTGTCTCGAAAAATTAGGAAAAAATAAACATTGGATAATTTAGAAATAATGATTTAAAAAATAATATTTATTTGACTAAAATAATTTTATAAAAATAATAATTCCCATATTTAAATAAAATCATTATTTATTGAAAAATTCTATTTTTACGAAACAATATACTTTCTGACCCTTATAAAAAAATCATGGGACGTTTTGAAATTATATTATCATTCATATTTAAATAAAAATTATTTGATAATAATATTTCATGAAAATAACATTTATTTCAAAATTCTTTAATTTATCAAAATGTTTGTTTTAATTAAAACTAAATATTTCCAAAAAATACAATTTTTCTTGCTTCATGTCAAAATATAATTTTTATAAAACTCATTATATAATCATGTATATATAAAAAGTAATATTGAAAAGGGTTCAATATAATAATTATTTTATTAAAATAAAATATAAAAATTCATACTTCTAGAATCTAGATACATAACCTTTTTTAAACTAGTGTATTCCTTAAGGTTAAGGTGTAAAACAGTGTTACTTTCTTGGGGCGATTCTGAAAACATGGTTTGGATGACAGTCTATATGATCTCGAAATTATCCTATAATTTTTTTTTCTAATGCTTCAGTTTTTGAATATTGGATTTGGATTGGTCAAGGGGAAAGTACAGTAATGTCATCTCCTTTAGAAACTTTAATAAATGAGAATCATAGGGTATAATTCTACCAGTTGAGTCCATCACTTCTTCCTTCTATATCAATTAGATTTTATTATAGCCCTTGATATATAATAATATTAATGGTCACTATATAATGTATATATTAACAATGATTATGGTACTTAATGGTCTTTTAATCCCAATATAAAATTATGGATATATTTTTTAACGGTCTAAAAATAAAAAAATAAACATAGTGCATGTGTTTTATATAACTACAATATGTAATAATAGATTTATCTAGAAGGGAATTTTTTTATAAAGGTTTGAGTCGTATAAGATATAAATCCATCATGTATTTTTATTGTCATTAGGCAAGATTTATTTCTTTTAATGGAGTCACTTATATCTTTTATGATGAGTGGGATCCTAGATCTCGGTGAGTACGCCACATTGACCCTAGTTCTAAAATGATATCATGTTAGCTTTCAAAGATGTTTCTTAATGTTTTTGACCTACATCTTAGAATCCCTCTTTCTGTAGTGTTGGGTGAGTATCCTCTCATTTTTTCCAAATGTTTTTTCTAGGTTATGACCGCATAGGTAAGTTGAGTTTCTGATAGACTTGATTTAATGTATAAGGCTCATTCCATTCCTTTTATACCATATATCACCCATTGAACTAAAAGAATTAAAGGTTTAGCTTGAGGATATTTAAGTTAAGGGATTTATTCATCCTATTATTTCATCTTGGGCATCACTAGTCCTATTTTCAAAAAATAATGATGGAATTATATATCTTTTTGTTGATTATAGGAAACACAACTATGTGCCAATTTAGAAAAAATATCCCTTTCTTAGGATTGGTGATGTTTTTTTTCAACTCAACGGAGATCGATGGTTTTCAAAAATTGATCTGAGATCAGGTTACCATCATCTGAGGGTCCAAGAGGAATATATTCCTAATACAGTGTTAAAGAGATGGTATGGGAATTGTGAGTATCTAGTCATGTTGGTTGGCCTTACTAATTCTCAAGTGATGTTTATGTATTTGATAAATTTAATCCTTCATTTGTTCTTGGATTCCATTATATTTTTTGTGTGTGAATGATATCCTTATTTATTCTATATCAGAGCAGGATCATATTGAGAATTTAAATATCATCCTTGGAATCTTGAACGAAGATCATCTGTATGAGAAGCTATATAAATGTCATTTTTCGATTCAAGAGGTGAAATTTTTGGGACATGTGATTTATGAGAAGGGTGTGTCAGTGGATATTTAAAATATTAAGGTAGTGATTTATTGAAAAAAACCTATAAATGTGTTTAAAATATGGAGTTTCTTGGGATTAGCTAGTTATTAAATGTGTTTTATTCGGTACTTCTCCAATTTTTCATCTCATATGACAAAGTTAAACCATAAGGGTGTGGATTTGTTTTGGATTGTTCACTGATAGAGATATTTTGAGGTGTCAAAAGTGATATTGATGTCATCTCTAGTCTAGATTCTCCCTGAGATGGGTTTGGGATATGTTGTCTTCTGTAATGCCTTGGGTATGGGTTTGGGTTGTGTTATGATGTAGGGGATATGGGTAGTAATTTATGGATCTTGTTAGTTATTCCCAAAAAATAATAACTTATCCATTAATGATATTTAGTTTTTGGAAATTATGCATGATTTTAATACTTGGAACCACTACCTCTTCAGAAAATGGTTTAAAATGCATTCATACCATAATATTATGAATTATATCTTAACTTAAAGAGATCTAAACTTGATATAGAGATATTGGATGAAGTATAATTAGACCTTTTATTTTGATATTTCATACACCCCTTAGAATGTTAATGTGGTCTCATATGCATTGAGAATTAAATTTTGGACTCATAAAGTGAACAAATCAGTGGAAGAGTGGTTCTTGATGGGCTAGTTTGTTGAGAAGAACTTGTATAAAGGCATATATGATGGAAAATTATTCCTATATTATGTTGGATCATATAGGGATGATCCTATTCAACCTAGAAAGTATGAGGCTATGGATATTTAGTGGTTTAAAAGGAATATTTATGGTGGGGAGAACTCAGGTGAGTGGCCTCAATCTCCCGATGGGGTTTTTTTCTTCCATATAAGGATAATTGTTTGAATATGCCTGAGATGAGAATTGATGGACAATCTAAACTGATCTTATTTGTCCATGCACCTCAAATATACCAAGATGTATCATGACTTGAGATGTCTCTACTACTATCTAGGAATGAGATGAATGATTGTGGATTTTGTGTCATGGTGCCTTATGTATTGGAGAATTAAAGCATAACATCATAGTCTTGTTGGTTTGATGAAACCCTTACACATTCTAATATGGAAATGGGACTACATAACCATGGATTTCATGATTGGGATACCTTATAATCCTAGTAATAAGGATTAGATATGGGTGATTATTGATCGAAACCTGAAATCAAAAAAAAATCTTACCTTTCAAGCAATCAATATAGGTATAGTATCTTAGAAACTTAAATGTGTGAGGTATTTTAAAAATCCATGCATTTCCATCAAATATTATTTCAGATAGGGACCCTCACTTCACATATCATTTTTCGAGTGGATTTTATGAAATATTGGGTTCTCATTTTAAGTTGAGAATGACGCATAATCCCTAGATAGATAGCCATACTATGTGATACATCTAGATTATTGAATACATGCTTTGGAATTTTTTCTTGACTTTGGTGGGTCTTGGTAGAAATATATAACCTTCATATAATTTTATAATAAAAATTGTTATCATTATTAAAAAAGGATGGTTCAACTTAATGTGTTGTATGGGAGGCCTTTTAGATTGCCTCATTATTGTTAGAGGTTAGGGATCATTCCTTGGTTATACTGGGCATCATTCATGGGATGATGGATGTTTTTCATTTAATTATAAGACAATTATAAGTTTCTTAGAGTCACCATAAATCATATATTGATCAATTTCATCATCCAATATAATTTTAGGTATGTAATTGGGTTTTTCTTAGGGTTTCACTTCTGTTGCGACATAGATGCTTGGGACGATAGGTTAAGTTAACACCTCATTATGTCGGTCTATTTGAGATTGTGGGGAGACTCAGGTAGGTGGATTATCAATTATACTTACCAAATCATTTAACTTATATCTATAATGTGTTCCGAGTTTTCCAAATATAGTTTTATTAGACTAATCTATCCCATGTGATTAAGTGGGTGGATATTAAAAATTGAATTCAACACCTCCATTATTGGGACAATTGTTCATATAGGGGGTTATTAGGATAAGGTGTTGTGTGGAAAGATGATTCCATTGGTTCAAGTGATATTGAACTGTGTTGGGGAAAACCATGATAAATGGGAGAAATGGGACTTGATGATACATTAATGGCCTTATCTCTTTTCACTGTTGTGATCCTAATCATTTATGGGGACAAAAGGATTTTATGGTGGGGATAAATATCACACACTGGTATATGGAATCAAGTACAGAGAAATTTTTTTCCCTTTTTAATTTTATGTTTTTTTAGGTCGGGATAAGTGAATTTTGGAAGTGAAAATTCATTCTATGGTTTGGTTCTCATTTTTTATCATGGAGGAAATGGTTTTGGAGTGTTTGGGATACCATGACATAAAAGATGGTTCTGGTGGTTATTCCAATTTTGGAATAGCTACGGAATGGATTGTTGACTGTGGTGTGGATCCTGTATGGTGTATTCATCATGTTTTTCCAATATCAGGGTCACTACACTATAGAGATATGGTTTCATCATAGTTTCTTTTTGAGGTATTGGACGCTAGAGCTCAGTGATGGTCATTATGTTATGGTCTTTTCCCTTGGTTTATAGGATCTCACTATTGACTACTACATGGATTACATACATGATTTTGACCAGGAACCATTTTGGTGTGTAAAACTCCCTTTTTCTATAGCCCTTTTCATATTATGGTACATTGTGGAATAGCTTTATATGTTGTGTCGTGATTCTAGTTTTTCAAAAATCTTTCTAATCTTACCCACTAAACCCTAAGGTTGTTTTCATTGATCTAGAGGATCCTTAATGATTATTTTGGTTCTCACCCTTTTCGAATTTTAAGATCTTCATGTCGATTGAATGTTTCGGTCTATTTTGATTATGATGTGGTGAGTTAGATACATTCTAATATATTAGGTTATGTTCTTCTCAATGTTTTTTCTCTAATATGAGACAAGATTTCTAGATATAACATGAATATGAAGAATTTTTTGGAATAGTGTAGTCTAATCCATTTGGATGAATTTGGGTTGATTTCTAGTGGCATGGACTTTACACTAGACCATAACTCTATAGTCGGACAAGGAACTGTAGCATTGTAGAATCTGATATGGCATTATAGAAGAGAATACCATGTGACACTGATAGGTAATTGTATAATCTCAAACTTTGGATACAATAATACTATTACTCTATGGACTTATATTCACTGATAATGTGGTAGCTAGGACTTGTGTGGTTGTGGAACTATAGAAGTGTGGACTTAGGTGGCTGTGACATTGTTATACAGTGGAGTTACTGTGCAGTTGGTGAAACAAGGAATCATCTTTTCTATTATCTCAAGTAGAGCTAGGGTATCAGAGTGTGAAGCACTGATTATCTTCCTAAAATTTATCTCTTGAATTAGTTAAGTTATTTGGCCTTTTTGTGGATATAGGTATTTTTTCCAAAACATTTATAACATTGTGTCCGTTTTAATCTTATTATTTTTCTTTTTCTCTATATTTTCCTCATTAGAAACCACATCTATTATTGTGACTCCAAGATTTTCTATAATAGAACGAAAATTGATTCCATAAAATCTAGGTTCTCTTGGATTTGATCTCTTCCTCTCCTATCATCAGTCTAGAATACAATGAGGATTTATTTACTCTTGAGGTAGGTTTCTTTATCCTGTCATTTCTCCCTTTTTGAACCTTGTGTTCTTGTTCCCTACTTTGGTTTTAGATTAATGAAATTGAATGGTTGATCTTTGGTGGAAATTGAAATTGTTTTTATAATGGGTTTTATTTGAAAAATATATTTTATGCACATGATGTGTTTGATAAAAACGCTTAAAGAATAATTTTAATTTGAAATGCTTTTTCAAGCGTGGAAGCAGTGTGGAATCTATATAGATTTTTTTTATAAAATGTAATCTTGTTTTTTTTGAATCATAATGATGATATATAGAACATTCAGAGACATTGGATTATGGGTTAAAAAATAATCATAGATGTACCTTAGTGGATTGAGTTATCACTAGGTTAGGTTCTCATGATGCCATAGTTTCTAGTGGGTGGTAGCCTTACAGGGGGACCCAGGTTCTCAGACATTAGGATTTACTTATGTCAGTCAGTGTTTCTTTGTGTTCCTTAGTTGTGTACACCCTTATGTCAAGGAATTTCCTTTTGTTTCTTTCTGATAACATTATTTACATGCTCTTTTGATATACTTATTTTCCGACTTGATAAGGATATTGATTCTTGAAACCTGGTTCATTCAACTGTTTATTCATCATGGACATATGTTATGCCATATTTTTTTCTTATTAGACTGTGAAATATTTTTTAAAATAAAACCAAAGGATAATTTTATATGTAAAATGATTTATGTTGAATTTTTTTGAAATCAATTCTATTAAATAAATAATGAATTCACCTCGATAGACATCGCATATATTCTTCTACTGAACTTTAGTTTTGAAACCCCAATTTTTTTCCTTTGAACATTTTTAGATTTTGTTTTACAGAATACATGTGAAGGGAAGAGTTTCATGTAAAGGAATGCTCTCCTAAAGGGTCTAGCCTAGTGGAGAGGTCATCTATTCTAGAAGAGTCATTTAACTATTCATTCCTCACATGGTTAGTGTCAATTATTATAATAGAGCACTCTTAAGATATAAATTTAATGTGAAGAAATAATTAAATATGGAATCAATTCAATACATTCGTAGAACCAAAAATGATTCGCAGCTCCCCTATAGACATTCATCCTAAGACCACCAAGAAATAAGAATATCTATTTTTTAAAATTAAATTCATATCACAATTATAAAAGTATTTGGTTCCTTGGTTAATCTCTTACATGGAAAACCCACTTCATCTCCTCCATTTATCCTCAACAGAATAAATTTTTATGTGTAATAGACTCCTTCCAGAATAATCTGCAGGATCTAATTCCCTTCTTTGTAGTATTAATTCTCATGGAAGATAAAGAAGGAGACCGGTACATTAGTTGTGAGGGGGATCTCTTTATAGAGGCTTCTGTATTGGGATTGATTTAATGTTCAAATTTTTTTTTGACTGGGATGGGACTTTAGGCTAGGACCTTGGGTCTAGAGTTGGGAATGAGATATGGTGAAATCTATATGAGTATTTTATGGGAGATGCATGGATCTTTAGGGGAAAATTTTATTATATAACCAAAATAAAAAATATATTCTAGAAATAGGGAATCTGGAAGACAAATCCTCGGTCTAGATGTTGTGCGCAACACCTTCTACAAAATTATTTTGAAGAATAGGTTGTCTCAAAATGATCCTTAAAACAACTTTTTAAAAAGGTGATATCTAACAATACCCCCACCCTTTTACATATTAAAAAAATAATGAAAATTTTAAATTTTCTAAAAAAAATAAAATTTTAATAAAATTTTATAAAACATATTAATATTAGTATTATATATTATCATATAAACATAATCTATGTTCATATCATTTTACTATAAATTATGTTAATATATATATAAATATTATATTATAAGATTATATTATATAATATGTTAATAATATAATATATTTTAATACTTTCTAATATAATATATGTTTTTTTATTTCACCCCATAGGGTACAAACTAGTGGTTGCGTCCCTATGGTGGTGTTTGGGAGGTCTCGGTTTCAATCCTATCCACATGCATTTAGGATAGATTTTGGTTGTCTCTCCCCCACCCTACATTGAGGTAACAATATATGTTAATTTATTTTATAATATATTTTATTATATCTAAATAATTGGTGGTGGGTGGTTTGGGTTTTGGGAGGTGAGGGGTGGGTCATGAGGTCAAGTCCCCAAACATTCTTGTTTACTGCAGTTTCTTTATTTGTGTTGTGTTCCACAATGGTATATGTAATCAACCTTAAATAATATATATTATTATAACATATATAACATTATAATATATGTTAATTTTATGTTGTTTCACTATATACTTGGTTTTAATTATTATAATATATGTTAATGTATTTGATTTCAGTAGTATTTATACATAATAAGTTTTACAAAAGAATATTGAATAATATATACCATTATACATAATTACAATTTTGAATTTAGTGAAATAAAAAAATGCATCATTTTCATCGATGCGTACATAAGTTCCCTCCAGAACCACACCTCAACTCTGTGATAATACATCTATGACGAATAGTCTATTTTCTAGGTTCTGGAGTGTGCTTAGCTAGAGGTCCAAATGTGATATCCTTAGCAGTGGGCCTAACAGAAGAACTAGAATCGGTATCTCATCCACTAGAGTGTTGTACAATTAACTATAAACTAGATGGATAAAAAATAGGAAAATCACTAAGTGGGACCCCCAATTGGTGCCTCAATATGAGGAATGAAGCACTTACTGAGATGCAGATGACATGTGATCACAATATCAAACTCAAATGCCAAACCGGTGGGTGAAAAATGAGAACTAGTTCCCCAGATAGTTCCCCAATTAGTGTCATATATTTTTCTCCATTATAAGGAAGAATGTGTATGGAATGTCTCATGTAACATCGCATGTGATGAGTAAGGTCATGTCAGTAGTTTTGTAACGATATATGCAGTTGTCTAAGAGTGGAATGATTTGAAGGATGTTGACATAAAGGTCAGTAATCATCTATGTATGGTGTATCGGGTGTGTCCTATGATGATATGGGATACGTGTGGGGATCACACTCATATTTTAGAGAGATGTCCTCAAAATTTGGTAGTGCACCTGTCATCGATTAAAGAACTATATCTAACTCATGAAAACTGAATGCATCTCATGTCTCAGGTGTGATTATATCATGAAATCAATCGATCACATCACTCTACAAAATAAAAAGGTTTGAAAATGATAATCATTAAATAATAGATTAATAAATTAGTAATAAAAAATCAAGAAGTGTGATAAATTTAAATTACTATAGTATAGTATGAGCCTCCAAGTTGAGTGATAAATCATATGGTTTCTCACATACACTAAAGCATGTACTCAGTATGAGGGCCATGATGAAGATATTCTCCCAGATATCCACTGACACAAATCCTTTCATGTGAATACCATGAAGATATATATGGACTATGGATAATATGTAAATCTCAATCCAACTTTCATGTATCAATACTGGAAATACAATATATTCCAATGGTTTCAAAATGTTGGTATAGGCATCAAAACCATTAGTATACTATATAACAGTGATTTTGCAAACCGTTGGCTAGTAAGTCATTGAAAAAGGCCAATACCAACAGTTTTACTCTAACCGTTGGTATATGACACTATGTCCTTTAGTATGCCAACGGTTTTATAGAAACTGTTGGTAAATATTTATACCAATGGTTGATAAATCATTGGGATATATAGATTACATGTATTTTACCAACGGTTTCTAAACTGTTGGTATATAGTATTACCAACGGTTCCTTAAAATCATTAGTAAAAATATTCTATAAATAAACTATACCAACGTTTTTGAACCATTGGTATAGTATATTAACAACGGTTTATTCAAAACATTGGTAAAACTATTCTCCAATAAACTTTACCAACGGTTTAAAACCATTGGTATAGTGTTTTTCCAGAAACCAGCATAACAACCAACACAACATCCACCCATCCCCACCACTGCATACACCTGCAAACACACCTACAAACAACACTTAAAATAGGACAAAAAAACACCTGCAATAGCACATAAAAATAGTAGAATCTTCCAACCATGACATGTACCAAAACATAGTTTTCCCCATTTCAATCTTAATTTGACAATAACTCTTCCAAATAACCCATGTCAATTTCTTTGGTGCATACATCTCATAAGGGTGAGAGGAAAAACACATTTCAGAGAGCCTATGATAGTCAAAGTTACAAACACCATTAACAGAATTCACACATAATTCATAAGGTAATTAGATAAAGTATACACATACAACAAGTATACCCATACACCATTAACACATAATTCATAAGTTAATTAAATACATAAATAATTCAATTCAGAATTTAGGGGGCTGGGGGTTGTTCAGGGGTTTTAGGGTGGCTTTCCAAGGGGGGTAAGGGCTATCCAGGGGGGTCGGGTGTCCGGGGGGATGGGGGTGTCCAGGGGTGGGGGGTTGTCTAGGGTGGGGGGGTGGTGTCCAGGGGGTGGGTGTCTAGGGGGTTGGGGGGATTTCCCGGGGGTGGGTCCGTCTAGGGGGTTGGGGGCTGTCTAGGGGGGTGGGGTCATCTAGGGGTATGGGGGTGTCTAGGGTTAGGGGGTTGTCCATGGGGGTGGGGAGTGTCCAAGGGGTGGGGGTGTCCAGGGTGGTGGGGTGTCCCGGGATTGGGGTGGTGTCCAAGGGGTGGGGTGGTCCAGGGGGTTGGGGGGCTGTCCAAGGGGGTGGGGTGGTGTCCAAGGGGGTGGGGTGGCTATCCGTGGGGTGGGGGTGTCTAGGGGGTGGGGGTGTCCAGGTGGTGGGGTGGTGCCCAGGAGGGGTGGGGGCATCCATGGGTTGGGGGTTGTCTAGGGGATAGTAGGGTTGTCCATAAGGGTGGGCGGTCCAGGGGGGTCCAGGGGGTTGGAGGGGTCGTCCAAGGGGGTGGGGTTTGTCTAGTGGGGCGGGGGCTGTCCATGGGGGTGGGGGTGTCTAGGGGGTGGGGGTGTCCAGGTGGTGGGGTGGTGTCTAGGATGGGTGGGGGCATCCAAGGGGGGTGGGGGTGTCTATGGGGGGTTGTATAGGGTTGTGGGGGGGGGCTATCCATGGGGGTGTCCAGGGGGTGGGTTGGTGTCTAAGGGTGGGGGGTTCTAGGGGTGGGGTGTCCAGGGGGTGGGGTGGGGGTTTCCCGGGGTGGGGTGGTGTTCAGGGGGGTGGGGGTGGTCCAGGGGGTTGGGGGCTGTCCAAGTGGGTGGGGTGGTGTCCAGGGGTGGAGTGGTTGTCCATGGGGTGGGTGTGTCCAGGGGGTGGGGTGGTCCAGGTGGTTGGGTGGTGTCTAGGAGGGGTGGGGGTTGTCTAGGGGGTTGGGGGATGTCTAGGGGGTAGGGGGTTGTCCATGGGGTTGGGAGTGTCCAGGGGGTGATGGTGTCCGGGGGTTGGGGTGTCCATGGGGTGGAGTGGTGTCCAAGGGGGGTGGGGGCGGCCCAGGGGGTTGGGGGGCTATCCATGTGGGGTGGCGGGGTGTCCAGGGGTGGGGGTGGATGTCCATGGGCGTGGGGGTGTCCATGGTTTGGGGGTTTCCAGGTGGTGGGGTGGTATCTAGGAGGGGTGGGGGGCTCCAGGGGGTAGGAGTCTATACATGAGGGTGGGGGTGTCTAGGGGGTGAGGGCGGTCCAGGTGGTTGGAGGGGAAGTCCAAGGGTGTAGAGACCTGAAGCTTGAGGTACATGGACATTACATTACTTTTGCGGAATACTTAGTACATAACAAAAACACACACACAAGGACCGTAATAGTTTAGTGTCTTTGGAAACTCGGAACGTAATATTCTAATCATGGTGAAAGATCTTCAACATCTCCCATAAAGATATTCCCTTTTTTTTTCTTACCTAAATCCTTTCTTTATATCCCGGGGAAAAGAAAACATAAAAGGGTGATCACAAATGCTCAGTAAGGTTAAACAAAAAAACTATCAATCACATCATATTCATAAGAACATATCATTTTGGAAATCTTAACCTGTAAAAGAGATCATAATATCATAACATGGGATAAATCATAGTAGTGAAATGTAATCCCAATAATCATAACATAAAACAAGAAACTTTGTGGCATACACACATAATCATAGAGAATCATTTCTTATTAGTCAAGACTCATTTCCAAGACTATCTTAGTGGACAAACTCTATTTCTGAACCGAGTTCACTCCTCGTTTCAGTCTTGTTTCACTGAACCGATTTAACCTACCGTTCCAGCCATGTCTATCTCATGAAATATAAAATCTTTACCCAATGCATTGGAGGGAGATATAGGTCCCACCCATCTCATAATGATACCATTCTTATGTGTGCCACAAAATCATAAACCATACATCATAGCATAACCCATGTAATAAAAATGGGAGTCTTAAACATCGCGACATCATAAAAAAATTATTATAAGATAAAGGAATTCATAAAAATAATTCCATCACAACATAATCAAATCAATGTAATAATAGGGATAGAAACAGAACCCTTTATTATCTTAGACGGAAAATAATTTTGATAAAACACTTGAACTCCATACTTGAGGAAAATATCCTCTCTACTTCAAAAACACTTTTCCTTTCATAACATGTCATAAAATTATAAACTAAAAGAAGTTGATTAAAAATAAACTTGAAAACTTGTATAGGAAGCTTCTTGGAAATAATGTTTTAAAAATCCATTCATGCCGTATAAGTTAAAAAAACATTCTTCTCGTACTTTTGTCAGAAAAGTCAAAAAAAGTACCTCGTACGAAAAATGACAAAAGATTCCTTTCATATCTTTTACTAAAAACTCACCGAAGGGTAAAATTGGATTTAATAAATTGTAGTTGGATGTAAATAATATTAAATATTGAGGAAACATGGATGTGGATGATAAAATACACCCCAGTAAATTCCAAAGTATAAACAATCTCGGATAAAAATGAGATTGTGATATTTCACTTACCTTAGGTATGATTTTCTTCGTAAGTGTCCAAACCTCCTGTATAATGATTTAAATAATGTTATTGAATTATTGCATAATCATACTTATTTTTATGATATCATATATGGTCATATTCTTAGCTTCTTATTAATAATATTTCATTACTACTTGTTATTCGGGTGTTTATTACTTTTTGTTCTTATGCATGTTTTGTCGAATAAATTATTATTTTTCTTTTTAGGTTATAGATACCTCATTTACAGAATGGTATTAATGTAATATATATCATATTCATTCATTCAATTCATTTATATAATCATTATGCAATGAAGATCATGTAGAACGAGTCGCATCACATCGTGGAGACGGTATTCCGTACGTACGCCTGAGCGATGATATCGTTCCCACGAACGTGGAATTGTATTGGAGTGTATGTATACTATTTAAGAATCAATATAAATTTACAATAATCATATATAGTCATTATTTAAACCATTATACCCATCCAATTAAGGTGGTGGTGGAAAATAGATTACACCACGGCGTGGAGACGGTATTCCGTACGTACGCACGCGCGGTGATTTCGTTTTCCGTAGGATAGATGGATGGTGAAATAGGTTTGTTTCATAATTATAATAACATATCAGTATATTAATGATACTGATGTTGTTACTTAATAATGAAAAAACTAAACAAGAAGAAGTGGAAGAAGAAATAAAGTCGAAAGAATCGATAACGGACATTACCTCTTCTTTGAAGCGCTTCTTTGAGACCTTATTTTAGGGCACTAAAATTGGTCTTTGAAGAATACCAGGACCTCTATGATGTTTCTAGGGAAGTGTAGAAGAGAATTTGGCAGGGTTTGGACGATATTGAAGTCTCAAAGTGGTGTGATGAAGAGAGGGAGGAGGTGCCCTTTTATAAGGGAGGAGAGGGGCACCTTTGGAAAAACTAAAAATATTATTTTATTATAAAGTCATATTCGGTTTTAAATAGCTCCAAATTGATTTATTTCGAAGCTAAGGTGGGGATGGGTCGAAATACTCCAATCCAATAGAATCTATACCAGTTTAGGTTCCTATTTTAAACTTATCATTTATATTTAACTTTAAGTTAGATAATTTTACTTTTACCGTGTCTTTTTGTGTTCTTACACTATAAGGTTAATAAAATTACTATAAAAAGCCAAACGAACCCCAAGTTGTTTATTATTAATATATATAACCTTATATAAGTCATTTGGCAGAACCTTAGATTTTTAGGAATAAAATAACAATTAATAATATAATATTTTTTTTAAAAACTATTTTATGTCAATTTTGACACTATTTAGTAATTGATTTTTGTGAAAATCATAAAAGAATTATTAGTTCAAAATAAGTTAATTAAATAAGTAATAACATTTCATATTAACCTATAAAATTAGTGGAATTCATAAAAAGTCTCAGTTTACATTTATTTGGGTATTTATAACATCAATTATGTCAATATTTCATTAATAAGATAATTACTACATCATCTTTGTGTCATAAATAAATTAAATTATTTAATGTCTAAAAATAAAAAATAAAATACCATTATGTAGGAAATATTTTTAGCTTTCTAATTAATATTTATAGTCTAATTTATCTTATGTATAAACTTATATTAAAAATGATTTAGTTATTAAACTTTGATTTCAACTATTTTAACCCTTCTTTAAATAAATTAATAATAAATGTCCTAATCTAATCCAAGTGGGCCTAAATGGTCATATTTTATTCCTAAGGTTTTTTTTGGTAGAATTACACTTATCCAATAGAATTAGGACATGTGTTAGGGTAATAATAAAATCAGGTTTACCCTTAATTACCCTATTTACTTTTAACCGTGGTAAATAAAAGTAAAAAGTTACTATTCACCAAAAATTATTTTCATCTCATTAAACCACATTTTACTTACTGACATCAACCGTGTCTCTCAGATTTTTGAAATACCACTCAAAGAAGCGGTAAAATTAAGTTTTATGTAAATTTGCAAATTCTCCTAGGAGGTGGGTAAAAGACGGTGAAAAGTTCAATAAAATTTTTATATATCTAAAATTATTATAAAATGACTCCAATGAATTGCATTGAACATATATAGGTATTATGTATCAATTTTTCTCTAAAATGAATTTAATTAAAATAAATAATTATTTAAATAAAAAGTCGGTTTTTAAATAGTAACCCAGTGTTTTCACTATTCATCAAAAATTGAAAGTTTTCAGAAAAATACCAAAATTTCACCCTAGGCTAATTTCGATATTATGAATCCAAAAATGAAGTCCATTTTCATAAATAAAATTTATAAAATTTCAAAAAGTGGGTATTACTATTCATAAAGGCGAGTTTTAATAATATTTTAATAGCATATCGTTGTTTAGCGAAACTCGGTATTGCGTACAACACACGCTATCGTGGAAGGTCATGCTTGCGTGTAATGCAAGACAAGTCAGGAATGCATGTTGTGCAAGCTCTTTTTGGTGTAGCGTACAACACAAGACATTAATGAAATTAAAAAGAATATTTTTCGTTAAATCTTGGGGTGTTACATTCTACCCCCATTAAAATGAATTTCGCCCTCGAAATTCATCGGGGTTATAAATGGTTTACTACTCGAAAGTTTCTTTAATAGAAACCCACATCATAAAAAGGAATACCAAAACTTGGATTTAAAAACTAAAGTATGAAACGTAACAGTTACCCAAATTAACTAATCATTGTGTTTCCATATAAGAGAACATAGATGAAAATATGGATATGGAAGAGAAATATAACCATCATGTTCTGATGGAGAGTGGTAGAGAACATGGCTATTAAGAATCCAACAATCACAAAGCCATAAATTTGTGATGATCTAGGGTACCATCTGATTCATCGGATATAAGGGCACTAGGACAACATTTTTGGTTTTCAAGATCATTTCCCTGAAGTTGAAGAATTTGAATTAGAATAAATACTTACTTTATTTTGGTACAATCTCACTGTTGTTTGTGATTTGAACAATTTCCACTTCATCTCTTAAAGAAATGAAGTTGAATTTGTTATTCGTGAAGTGTTAACAGATCATGTGATAGAATGATGGGTCATTCCATCTGTTTCAAACAAAAGGTTAGCAAAAGTTATCAAATATACATAAGTCCATCTATGGTGAGGTTAATCATATACGATTCCAAAAATAAACTTATACTTCATATATCATACTACGTAATAAAATAAAACTAGTTTCTACTAACCAGGGACTTCCTGTAGGCCAGTGGTAGGCGATAAAGGCCAGTCGCACTTCGGTTGTGGGTTCGATTCCCACAGCCTTGTCCGACACAATGGGTTGTCACCCGTCCTGCAGGTTGTCCTTTTTCTAAAGCTATATTACTATGACATCCCATCAATAATATCAAAAAAAGTTATATCCTTAAACAATACTAACTTATGTACAACATAATCCATTCCAATCTTTAGGCTTATCTAAAATACTTCGGTCCAAGCTCATAGTATAAAGAAAATGATTACCTGAAATGTCACATAACAATCACGTGAATGCCATAATTTATCCCCCTATATCATAAGATATATCTTGTTGGTCAAATTACAAACATGTGAATACCTTAATCATGTATTCTCTTGAAGAATGAATACCCATTGAACCTTAGTGAAAACATGAATGCAGTTAAAAGTTAACACTTTCCACAAACCAAAATCCTCAAAATTCTTTATACTCAAACCATGATATCACTTAGTCCTTATATGAATACAATCAAACATCTCATTATCCTCTTATGCCTTCATTATGCGCATATCATCTACTTACCAAAAATATCTCAATCACTTTCCATGGTTACCGGTACCATAAAATTATTGAAAACCACAATAGACCAATACATAAATATTCTAATATTCCACGATACTATATACAACATTATTTTGGAATCCCATTACATAAACACTTAATCATTCCACCACATTGTTTTCATATTCCACATCGCCAATAGTGATCGCATGTGACTTCCCTTTGTCCTTTGCCTTAAGTGGTTGCTCATGTCGATCATCATTAACCCTTGGATTAGGGCATCGATTAGCATAATGCCCCATTTCATTGCACTTGAAGCATTGAAGTGTTGTTGGTGCGTTCTCTGCAGTCTTTTCTTTATTCACACCATTAGTAACCCTTTTTCCATTACTTCAACACTCAGCTGCTCGATGACCTTATTTTCCACACTTAAAACATTTTCTAGTCCCTTAAATACAATCTCCACCATGCTTCTTTCCACACTTTGAGCATAAGGAAACATTCATCTTCTTTTCACCATTTTTCAGAGATTTCTCCTTGAACTCCATCTTTCGTTTCTTGTCAAAACCATGAGATGGATATGTAACACCAACTTCAATTTCTACCTTAATAGCACAGCGCACAATTTCTTCATAGCTACTGAAGTCTCTTATAGCTAATTCCCTTCGAATATTTGGTTTTAAGCCACTGAAGAATCGATCAACATTACTTTCAGGTTGGATGATAAAGCCAGATGCATACCTTGCAAGCCTTGTAAAATTCGCTTCGTATATACCAACAGATTCATCATCCTTTTTCTTTAGTTCAAGAAACTCCTTCTCCATCTTTGTTCAAAGAATACGAGGGAAATACTTATTGAAAAATAAGTTCTTGAACTCGTCCCATTCCATGGACTCAATTTCATCTCTTGGCCTCGTATTCTTCATAAGATTCTACCATTGATCAGCTTCATCTTCCAAACGATATACTGCTAAGATGACTTTATCATGTTCAGAACATTGAAGAACTGAAAATATCTTTTCAGTGGTACTGATCCATTGTTCAGCAACAAGTGGATCAGAAGACCCACTAAAAGAAGGCGGATGTTGCCTCATGAAGGACTCAATAGAATATTGTTCCCTTCTATGCTCATTTGGAAGTCTAGAATGATTCATATCTTGTGTAAGTATAGCAATAAGATTTTTCACTCCATCTCCC
The DNA here is from genome assembly GCA_963277665.1 of Viscum album. Classification (NCBI taxonomy): domain Eukaryota; kingdom Viridiplantae; phylum Streptophyta; class Magnoliopsida; order Santalales; family Viscaceae; genus Viscum; species Viscum album. The sequence continues at coordinate 2,139,520,243 of OY728138.1, forward strand.
ATAACATTTGTTTGTTCAGGAGGAAAATCATTGCATTGTCCATTACATTGATCAACATGGTTCCTTCGGGTTCCATCCATCGTCTAAAACCCAAAAAAGAATAGTGTGAGAGGCAAAAATCACGCTAGGGAAAACAACATAATAAAGGGGGAGTACCTTCAATATCTAACATCTTAGGTTACCTTAATTCTAGTACTATAACCTATACTTATACTTAACCTTAGGTACATCCCTATACATACCTTAGAAATATCTATAGGGATCTCACTAAAGTTCTCGCATCCTAGTTTCCAAAGGTTGACTAAACCTTTCCTCTGATACCAACTATAGAGACCTGAAGCTTGACGTAGATGGACATTACATTACTTTTGCGGAATACATAGTACATAACAAAAACACACACACAAGGACCGTAATAGTTTAGTGTCTTTGGAAACTCGAAACATAATCTTTTAATCATGGTAAAAGATCTTCAACATCTCCCATAAAGATCTTCCCTTTTTTTTCTTACCTAAAACCTTTCTTTATATCCTATGGAAAAGAAAACATAAAAGGGTGAGCTCAAATGCTCAGTAAGGTTAAACAAAAGAAATATCAATCACATCATATTCATAAGAACATAACATTTTTGAAATCTTAACCTGCAAAAGAGATCATAATATCATAACATGGGATAAATCATAGTAGTGAAATGTAATCCCAATAATCATAACATAAAACATGAAAATTGTGGCATACACACATAATCATACAGAATCATTTATTATTAGTCAATACTAATTTCCAAGACTATCTTAGTGGACAAAGTCCATTTCTGAACCGAGTTCACTCCTCGTTTCAGTCCTATTTCACTGAACCGGTTTAACCTGCCGTTTCAGCCATGTCTATCTCATGAGATATAAAATCTTTACCCAATGCATTGGAGGGAGATATAGGTCACACCCATCTCATAATGATACTATTCTTATGTGTGCCACAAAATCATAAACCATACATCATAGCATAACCCATGTAATAAAAATGGGAGTCTTAAACATCGTGACATCATAAAACAATTCATATAAGATAAAGGAATTCATAAAAATAATTTCATCACAACATAATCAAATAAATGTAATAATAGGGATAGAAACAGAACCCTTTATTATCTTAGATGGAAAATAATTTTTATAAAACACTTGAACTCCATACTTGAGGAAAATATCCTTTCTACTTCAAAAACACTTTTCCTTTCTTAACATGTCATAAAATTATAAACTAAAAGAAGTTGATTAAAAATAAACTTGAAAACTTGTAAAGGAAGCTTCTTGGAAATAATGTTTTAAAAATCCATTCATTCCGTATAAGTTAAAAAAACATTCTTCTCGTACTTTTGTCAGAAAAGTCAAAAAAGTACCTCGTACGAAAAACGACAAAATATTCCTTTCATATCTTGTACTAAAAACTCACCGAAGGGTAAAATTGGATTTAAGAAATTGTAGGTGGATGGAAATAATATTAAATATTGAGGAAACATGGATGTGGATGATAAAATACACCCCAGTAAATTCCAAAGTATAAACAATCTCGGATAAAAATGAGATTGTGATATTTCACTCACCTTAGGTCCGATTTGCTTCGTAAGTGTCCGAACCTCTTGTATAATGATTTAAATAATGTTATTGACTTATTCCAAAATCATACTTATTTTTATGATATCATATATGGTCATATTCTTATCTTCTTATTAATAATATTTCATTACTACTTGTTATTCGGGTGTTTATTACTTTTTGTTCTTATGCCTGTTTTGTCAAATAAATTCTTATTTTTCTTTTTAGGTTATAGATACCTCATTTCCAGAATGGTATTAATGTAATATATATCATATTCATTCATTCAATTCATTTATATAATCATTATTCAATGAAGATCATGTAGAACGAGTCGCATCACATCGTGGAGACGGTATTCCGTACGTACGCACGAGCGATGATATCGTTCCCATGATCGTGGAATTGTATTGAAGTGTATGTATACTATTTCAGAATCAATATAACTTTAAAATAATCATATATAGTCATTATTTACACCATTATACCTATCCAAGTAAGGTGGTGGTGGAAAATAGATTACACCACAGCGTGGAGACGGTATTCCGTACGTACGCATGCGCGGTGATTTCATTTTCTGTAGGATGGATGGATGGTGAAATAGGGTTGTTTCATACTTATAATTACATATAAGTATATTAATTATACTGATGTTATTACTTAATAATTAAACAATTAAATAAGAAGAAGTGGAAGAAGAAATAAAGTTGAAAGAATCGGTAACGGACATTACCTCTACTGGATTAACGATAGCTCAGGAGAGTATACGGTGAAAGCTGGTTACCGGCGAGCTCTGACTGCCCAAATTACAGAAGGGGATGCGAGGCCCTGGAAAACAATTTGGAAGCTTAACGTTCCCCCTAAAGTTCGCTTTTTCTGGTGGCAGGTGTGCACCGGTATCCTTCCAACTATGAGCCTCCTTGCCTACAGACACTTTTCAAACGACAACTCATGTCCTTTCTGCCCTTCTGTGACTGAATCCCCTCTCCATGCTCTTTTTCAATGTCCCGGGGCTCAGGAGGTTTGGAATGGCTGGGGATCAACTATAGAGCTGTCCCTGGACACCGCCTCGGATCTTACATCTCTCCTGATGCGATGGTGCTCCTCCTTTTCGCCGGCTAAAGCAGGCGCCCTGTGCATTATGACTTGGATTATCTGGGACAGGCGGAACGAGGCCATTTTCAATCATTTCCGGAGGCCCCCCAGATTCTGGATTGACTGGGCATTGTCATGGATTGCGGTTTGGCAGAACCATCCTGAGCAACAAAGACTTGTCACCCCCTCTCCTCTCCCCCAACATTGGTGCCCCCCACCGGAAGGGATTCTTAAGATCAATGTGGATGCCTCTCTCCCTAAGGATGGCCCAGTTGGACTAGGTCTACTGGCCCGCGACAACCTGGGAAATCTTATTGCGGCCAAATACGAAGCACGTTATGCTCTTTGGGAGCCCTCAGTCGCGGAGGCCGCCGCCATCCTTGCTGGGTTAAACTTCGCGAAAGATCGCGGTTGGGAGTCCATTCACATCGAATCTGACTGCCTTACTGTAATCAATGCTATCAATCTCACTGACGGCGGGTTTCAACCTTTCGGCCCCATTATCCGGTGTATTCACGCGCGGAGACAAGGCTTCAACTCCTGCAAGTTCTCATTTATTAGAAGGGAAGCGAATGAAGCCGCTCACAAGATGGCAGGCATTGGTCCTCCTTACGAGGATTTGATTTGGTTCAATCATTTTCCATCGTGGTTACGCTACTGTATTTCTGCTGATCTACATCATTTATGGATCCGTCTTATTTTGTCAAAAAAAAAATTGGTCATTGAAGAAGACGAGGACCTCTAGGATGTTTCTAGGGAAGTGTAGAAGAGAATTTGGAAGGTTTTGTCCGATCTTGAAGGCTCAAAGTGGTGTGAGGAAGAGAGGGAGGAGGTGACCTTTTATAAGGGAGGAGAGGGGCACCTTTGGAAAAACTAAAAATATTATTTTATTATAAAGTCATATTCGGTTTTAAATAGCTCCAAATTGATTTATTTAGAATCTAAGGTGGGGATGGGTCGAAATCCGCTCATCCAATAGAATTTAGACAAGTTTAGGTTCCTATTTTAACCTTATCATATATAATTAACTTTAAGTTAGATAATTTTACTTTTACCGTGTCTTTTTGTGTTCTTACACTATAAGGTTAATAAACTTACTATAAAAAGCCAAAAGAACCCCAAGTTGTTTATTATTAATATATATAACCTTATCTAAGTCATTTGGACGAACCTTATATTTTTAGGAATAAACTAACAATTAATAATATAATATTTTTTTTAAAAACTATTTTATGTCAATTTTGACACTATTTAGTAATTGATTTTTTTGAAAATCATAACAGAATGATTAGTTCTAAAGAAGTTAATTAAATCAATACTCACATGTCATATTATCCTAGAAAATTATTGTAATTCATAAAAAGTCTCAGTTTACATTTATTTCGGTATTTATAACATCAATTATGTCAATATTTCATTAATAAGATAATTACTGCATCATCTTTGTGTCATAAATAAATTAAATTATATAATGTCTAAAAATTAAAAATAAAATACCATTATGTAGGAAATCTTTTTATCTTTATAATGAATATTTATAGTCGAATTTATCTTATGTATAAACCTATATTAAAAATGATTTAGTTATTAAACTTTGATTTTAACTATTTTAACCCTTCTTTAAATAAATTAATAATAAATGTCCAAATATAATCCAAGTGGGCCTAAATGGTCATATTTTATTCCTAAGGTTGTTTTTGGTCAGATTAAACTTATCCAATAGAATTATGACATGTGTTAGGGTAATAATAATATCATGTTTACCCTTAATTACCCTATTTACTTTTAACCGTGGTAAATAAAAGTAAAAAGTTACTATTCACCAAAAATTATTTTCATCTCATTGAACCACATTTTACTTACTAACATCAACCGTGTCTCTCAGATTTTTGAAATTCCACTCACAGAAGCGGTAAAATTAAGTTTTATGTAAATTTGCAAATTCTCCTAGGAGGTGGGTAAAAGACGGTGAAAAGTTCAATAAAATTTTTATATATCTAAAATTATTATAAAATGACTCCAATGAATTGCATTTAAAATATATAGGTATTATGTATCAATTTTTACCTAAAATAAATTTAATTAAAATAAATAATTATTTAAATAAAAAGTCGGTTTTTAAATAGTAACCCAGTGTTTTCACTATTCATCAAAAATTGAAAGTTTTCAGAAAAATACCAAAATTTCACCCTAGGCTAATTTCGATATTCTGAATCCAAAAATGAAGTCCATTTTCAAAAATAAAATTTATAAAATTTCAAAAAGTGGGTATTACTATTCATAACGGCGAGTTTTAATAATATTTTAATAGCATATCGTTGTTTAGCGAAACTCGGTATTGCGTACAACACACGCTATCGTGGAAGGTCACGCTTGCGTGTAATACAAGACAAGTTAGGGATGCGTGTTGTGCAAGATCCTTTTGGTGTAGCGTACAACACAAGACATTAATGAAATTAAAAAGAATATTTTTCATTAAATCTTGGGGTGTTACATTCTACCCCCCTTAAAATGAATTTCGCCCCCGAAATTCGTCGGGGTTATAAATGGTTTACTACTCGAAAGTTTCTTTAATAGAAACCCACATCGTAAAAAGGAATACCAAAACTTTGCTTTAAAAACTAAAGTATGAAACATAACGGTTACCCAAATTAACTAATCACTGTGTTTCCATATAAGATAACATAGGTGAAAATATGGATATGGAAGAGAAATCTAACCGTTATGTTCTGATGGAGAGTGGTAGAGAACATGGCTATTAAGAATCCAATAATCACAAAGCCATAAATTTGTGATGATCTAGGGTACCATCTGATTCATCGGATATAGGGGCACTAGGACAACATTTTTGGTTTTCAAGATCATTTCCCTAAAGTTGGAGAATTTGAATTAGGATAAATAATTACTTTATTTTGGTAAAATCTCACTGTTGTTTGTGCTTTGAACAATTTCCACTTCATCTCTTAAAGAAATGAAGTTGAATTTTTTTTTCGTGAAGTGTTAACAGATCATGTGATAGAATGATGGGTCATTCCATCTGTTTCAAACAAAAGGTTAGCAAAAGTTATCAAATATACATAAGTCCATCTATGGTGATGTTAATCATATATGATTCCAAAAATGAACTTATACTTCATATATCATACTGCGTAATAAAATAAAACTAGTTTCTACTAACTAGGTACTTCCTATAGGCCAGTGGTTGGTGACAAAGGCCAGTCACACTTCGGTTGTGGGTTCGATTCCCACTGCCTTGTCCGACGCGATGGGCTGTCGCCCGTCCTGCAGGTTGTCCTTTTTCTAAAGCTATATTACTATAACATCCCATCAATAATATCAAAAAAAGTTCTATCCTTAAACAATACTAGCTTATGTCCAACATAATACATTCTAATCTTTAGGCTTATCTAAAATACTTCGGTCCAAGCTCATAGTATAAAGAAAATGATTACTTGAAATGTCACATAACAATCATGTGAATGCCCTCATTTATTATCCATATATCATAAGATATATCTTGTTGGTCAAATTACAAACATGTGAATACCTTAATCATGTATTCTCTTGAAGAATGAATACCCATTGAACCATAGTGAAAACATGAATCCAGTTAAAAGTTAACACTTTCCACAAACCAAAATCCGCAAAATTCTTTATACTCAATCCATGATATCACTTAGTCCTTATATGGATACAATCAAACATCTCATTATCTTCTTATGCCTTCATTATGAACATATCATCTGCTTACCAAAAATATCTCAATCACTTTCCATGGTTATCGGTACCATAAAATTATTGAAAACCACAATAGACCAATACATAAATATTCTAATATTCCACGATACTATATACAACATTATTTTGGAATCCCATTACATAAACACTTAATCATTCCACCACATCGTTGTCATATTCCACATCGCCAATAGTGATCGCATGTGACTTCCCTTTGTCCTTTTCCTTAAGTGGTTGCTCATGTCGGTCATCATTCACCCTTGGATTAGGGCATTGATTAGCATAATGCCCCATTTCATTGCACTTGAAGCATTGAAGTGTTGTTGGTGAATTCTCTACAGTCTTTTCTTTATTCACACCATTATCAACCGTTTTCCATTACTTTGACACTCAACTGCTCGATGACCTTCTTTTCCACACTTAAAACATTTTCTAGTCCCTTTAAGACAATCTCCACCTTACTTCTTTCCACACTTTGAGCATAAGGAAACATTCATCTTCTTTTCACCATTATTCTGAGATTTCTCCTTGAACTCCATCTTTCGTTTCTTGTCAAAACCATGAGATGGATATGTAACCCCAAATTCCATTTCTACCTTAATAGCACAGCGCACAATTTCTTCATAGCTACTGAAGTCTCTTATAGCTAATGCCCTTCGAAGATTTGGTTTTAAGACACTGAAGAATCGATCAACTTTACTTTCAGGTTGGATGATAAAGCCAGATTCATACCTTGCAAGCCTTGTAAAATTCGCTTCGTATATACCAACCGATTCATCATCCTTTTGCTTTAGTTCAAGAAACTCCTTCTCCATCTTTGTTCAAAGAATATGAGGGAAGTACTTATTGAAAAATAAGTTCTTGAACTCATCCCATTCCATGGACTCAATTTCATCTCTTGGCCTCGTATTATTGATAAGATTCCACCATTGATCAGCTTCACCTTCCAAATGATATACTGCTAAGATGACTTTATCATGTTCAGAACATTGAAGAACTGAAAATATCTTTTCAGTGGTACTGATCCATTGTTCAGCAACAAGTGGGTCAGAAGACCCACTGAAAGAAGGTGGATGTTGCCTCATGAAGGACTCAATAGAATATTGTTCCCTTCTATGCTCATTTGGAAGTCCAGAATGATTCAAATCTTATGTAAGTATAACAATAAGATTTTTCACTCCATCTCCCATAACATTTTTTTGTTTAGGAGGACAATCATTTCATTGTCCATTACAATGATCAACACGGTTCTTTCGGGTTCCAGCCATCGTCTAAAACCCAAAAAGAATAGTGTGAGGCAAAAATTACGCTAGGGAAAACAACATAATAAAGGGGGAGTACCTTCAATATCTAACATCTTAGGTTACCTTAATTCTAGTACTATAACCTATACTTATACTTAATCTTAGGGACATCCCTATACATACCTTAGAAATATCTATAGAGATCTCACTAAATTTCTCGCATCCTAGTTTCCAAAGGTTGACTAAACCTTTCCTCTGATACCAACTATAGAGACCTGAAGCTTGACGTACATGGACATTACATTACTTTTGCGGAATACTTAGTACATAACAAAAACACACACACAAGGACCGTAATATTTTAGTGTCTTTGGAAGCTCGAAACGTAATATTCTAATCATGGTGAAAGATCTTCAACATCTACCATAAAGATCTTCCCTTTTTTTCTTACCTAAAACCTTTCTTTATATCCTGGGGAAAATAAAACATAAAAGGGTGAGCTCAAATGCTCAGTAAGGTTAAACAAAAGAAATATCAATCACATCATATTCATAAGAACATAACATTTTGGAAATCTTAACCTGCAAAAGAGATCATAATATCATAACATGGGATAAATCATAGTAGTGAAATGTAATCCCAATAATCATAACTTAAAACATGAAACTTTGTGGAATACACACATAATCATAGAGAATCATTTTTTATTAGTCAAGACTCATTGCCAAGACTATCTTAGTGGACAAAGTCCATTTCTGAACCGAGTTCACTCCTCGTTTCAGTCCTATTTCACTGAACCGGTTTAACCTGTCGTTCCATCCATGTCTATCTCATGAGATATAAAATCTTTACCCAATTCATTGGAGAGAGATATAGGTCCCACCCATCTCATAATGATACCATTCTTATGTGTGCCACAAAATCATAAACCATACATCATAGCATAACCCATGTAATAAAAATGGGAGTCTTAAACATCGTGACATCATAAAACAATTCATATAAGATAAAGGAATTCATAAAAATAATTCCGTCACAACATAATCAAATTAATGTAATAATAGTGATAGAAACAGAACCCTTTATTATCTTAGATGGAAAATAATTTTGATAAAACACTTGAACTCCATACTTGAGGAAAATATCCTTTCTACTCCAAAAAAACTTTTCCTTTCTTAAAATGTCATAAAATTCTAAACTAAGAGAAGTTGATTAAAAATAAACTTGAAAACTTGTAAAGGAATCTTATTGGAAATAATTTTTTAAAAATCCATTCATGTCGTATAAGTTAAAAAAACATTCTTCTTGTACTTATGTCGGAAAAGTCAAAAAAGTACCTCATACGAAAAACGACAAAAGATTCCTTTCTTATATTTTACTAAAAACTCACCGAAGGGTAAAATTGGATTTAAGCAATTTTATTTGGATGGAAATAATATTACATATTGAGGAAACATGGATGTGGATGATAAAATACACCCCAGTAAATTCCAAAGTATAAACAATCTCGGATAAAAATGAGATTGTGATATTTCCCTTACCTTAGGTCTGATTTGCTTCGTAAGTGTCTGAACCTCCTGTATAATGATTTAAATAATGTTATTGACTTATTACAGAATCATAATTATTTTTATGATATCATATATGGTCATATTCTTAGCTTTTTATCAATAATATTTCATTACTACTTGTTATTCGGGTGTTTATTACTTTTTTTTCTTATGCGTGTTTTGTTGAATAAATTCTTATTTTTCTTTTTAGGTTATAGATACCTCATTTACAAAATGGTATTAATGTAATATATATCATATTCATTCATTCAATTCATTTATATAATCATTATTCAATGAAGATTATGTAGAACGAGCCTCATCACATTGTGGAGACGGTATTCCGTACGTACGCACGAGCGATGATATCATTCTCATGATCATGGAATTGTATTGGAGTGTATGTGTACTATTTAAGAATCAATATCACTTTACAATAATCATATATAGTCATTATTTACACCATTATACCCATCCAAGTAAGGTGGTGGTGGAAAATAGATTACACCACAGCGTGGAGACGGTATTCCGTACGTACGCACGCGCGGTGATTTTTTTTTCCGTAGGATGGATGGATGGTGAAATAGGGTTGTTTCGTACTTATAATAACATATCATTATATTAATGATACTTATGTTATTAATTAATAATTAAACAACTAAAGAAGAAGAAGTGGAAGAAGAAATAAAGTCGAAAGAATCGGTAACAGACATTACCTCTTCTTTGAAGCGCTTCTTTGAGACCTCCTTTTAGGGAAGTAAAATTGGTATTTTAAGAAGACCAGGTCTTCTAGGATGTTTCTAGGGAAGTGTATAAGAGAATTTGGTAGGGGTTGGCCGAGCTGGAAGGCTCAAAGTGGTGTGAGGAAGAGAGGGAGGAGGTTCCCTTTTATAAGGGAGGAGAGGGGCACCTTTGGAAAAACTAAAAATATTATTTTATTATAAAGTCATATTCGGTTTTAAATAGCTCCAAATTGATTTATTTAGAAGATAAGGTGGGAATGGGTAGAAATCCAATCATCCAATAGAATTTAGACAAGTTTAAGTTCCTATTTTAACCTTATCATTTATATTTAACTTTAAGTTAGATAATTTTACTTTTACCGTGTCTTTTTGTGTTCTAACACTATAAGGTTAATAAACTTACTATAACAAGGAAAACGAACCCAAGTTGTTTATTATTAATATATATAACCTTATCTAAGTCATTTGACCGAACCTTAGATTTTTAGGAATAAAATAACAATTAATAATATAATATTTTTTTTAAAAACTATTTAATGTCAATTTTGACACTATTTAGTAATTGATTTTTGTGAAAATCATAACAGAATTATTAGTTCGAAAAAAGTTAATTAAATCAATACTCACATGTCATATTAACCTCAAAAATTATTGTAATTCATAAAAAGTCTCAATTTACATTTATTTGAGTATTTATAACATCAATTATGTCAATATTTCATTAATAAGATAATTACTACATCATCTTTGTGTCATAAATAAATTAAATTATTTAATATATACAAATTATAAATAAAATACCATTATGTAGGAAATATTTTTTATCTTTCTAATGAATATTTATAGTCGAATTTATCTTATGTATAAACCTATATTAAAAATGATTTAGTTATTAAACATTGATTTTAACTATTTTAACCCTTCTTTAAATAAATTAATAATAAATGTCCTAATCTAGTCCAAGTGGGCCTAAATGGTCATATTTTATTCCTAAGGTTGTTTTTGGTCGAATTACACTTATCCAATAGAATTAGGACATGTGTTAGGGTAATAATAATATCATGTTTACCCTTAATTACCCTATTTACTCTTAACCGTGGTAAATAAAAGTAAAAAGTTACTATTCACCAAAAATTATTTTCATCTCATTGAACTACATTTTACTTACTGACATCAACCGTTTCTCTCAGATTTTTGAAATTTTACTCACAGAAGCGGTAAAATTAAGTTTTATGTAAATTTGCAAATTCTCCTAGGAGGTGGGTAAAAGACGGTGAAAAGTTCAATAAAATTTTTATATATCTAGAATTATTATAAAATGACTCCAATGAATTGAATTGAACTTATATAGGTATTATGTATCAATTTTTCCCTAAAATAATTTTAATTAAAATAAATAATTATTTAAATAGTAAGTCGGTTTTTAAATAGTAACCCAGTGTTTTCACTATTCATCAAAAATTGAAAGTTTTTAGAAAAATACCAAAATTTCACCCTAGGCTAATTTCAATATTCTGAATCCAAAAATGAAGTCCATTTTCAAAAATAAAATTTATAAAATTTCAAAAAAGTGGGTATTACTATTCATAACGGCAAGTTTCAATAATATTTTAATAGCATATCGTTGTAAAGAGAAACTCGTTATTGCGTACAACACACGCTATCGTGGAAGGTTGCACTTGCGTGTAATACAAGCCAAGTCAGGGATGCGTGTTGTGCAAGCTCTTTTTGGTGTAGCGTACAACACAATACATTAATGAAATTAAAAAGAATATTTTTCTTAAAATCTTGGGGTGTTACAAAGGGGGTGGGGGGCTATCCAGGGGGTGAGGAATGTCCATGGGTGGGCGTGTCTATGGGGGTGGGGGTGTCCAGGTGGCAGGGTAGTGTCTAGGAGGGGTGGGGTGCTATAATGGTTTTAATGGAATTAATTTCATGGATTTTAAGATCATTGGTATTTTTAAAATTGTTTTGGAATAGTGTTTATTTCAATAGTATGTGTTTATTTAAGAGAAAATGAATGATTTTGGTGTGTATGGTATGAAGGGGGATTTGGTTTTTAGGAAAAGGATTACATTTTTATTGTGCGACAAAAATACTATATGATTTTTGAAATGGAACCTTAAAAGGGATTTTTATAAACCATTGGGGAGTTTTAGAAATAAAGTAGTATCTATTATGTGATTTTGAAATGGTTTTATGAAGAATTATTTATGATATATCTTTATGGGATTTGTGATTTTCTATCCCTTGTTTTAGAACCTTAGATCATTTTACTAAAGGTTTTGTTTTGGATAATTATTTATAATGTTGCCACTATAAATGAATCAAAAATTCCATAAGGGGATATCTCAGGTAGTCATTTTTGTGTCTTGGTCTCTACTCAAACTCCTGTGGAAGTGGAATAACCATGTTCTTCTTAGATCATTTATTATGCATGTGAGTTTCTAAAATACCATCCACTATTTTTTATTGATGATCAAGGATCCAAAGAGGCAACCAAGTGGGTATCTATGATTAATGGCATCTTTGAGTTGTTAGAAACTCTATAATCCATGGGAGTGGGGGATTTCCAGGGGGTGGAGGCTATCCACGGGGGTGGGGGCTGTCCATAGGGGTGGAAGGGCTGTCCAGGGGGGTAGGGGGTGTCCAGGGGTGTGGGTTGGGTTGTCCAAGGGGGTGGGGGCTGTCCAGGGGGTGGGGTGTCCAGGGGGTTGGTGGGGCTGTCTAGGGGATACAGTGTGTCTAGGATGGTGGGCGGGCTATCCACGAGGGGTAGGGGTGTCCATGGGGTGGGCAGGTTGTCTACGGGGTGGGGGTGGGAGGGGGAGTTTTCCACAGGGGGAGGGGAGCCCAGGGGTATGGGTGGGCTATCCACGGAGGTGGCAAAGCTGTCGAGGTGGGTAGGGGGTGTCCATGGGGTGGGCGGGCTGTCCACGGGGGTGGGTGGTCTATCCACAGGGGGGGTGAGAGGTGTCTATGGGGTATGGGGTGTCCAGGGGGTGGGTGGGATGTCCAAGAGGGTGGTGGGGCTGTCTAGGGGGGTACAGGGTGTCTATTGGGGTGGGTGGGCTTTCCATGGGGGTCGGGGGGCTATCCAAAGGGATGGGGGGGCTATCCGGGGGGTACATGTTGTTCGGGTGGGGGGGGGGTATCCACGGGGGTGTAGGGGATGTCCAAGGGGTATGGGGTGTCCAAGGGGGTGGACGGGCTGTCCACGGGGGTGGGCAGGCTGTCCACTGGGGTGGGGGCTGTCCAGGGGGTACATGGTTTTCAGGGGTGGGTGGGGCTGTCAAGGGGAGTACGGGGTGTCCAGGGGGTGGGCAGGCTGTCCAGGGGGTGGTCGGGGCTATCTAGGGGGTACAGGGTGTCTAGGGGGGTGGGCACGCTGTCCACAGGGGTGGGGGCTATCCACGGGGGAGGGGTTGTCCAGGGGGTGGGCGGGCTGTCCAAGGGGGTGGCGGGGTTGTCCAGTGGGGTCAGGGTTGGGCGGGCTGTCCATGGGGGTGGTAAGCTTTCCACGGGGGTGGTGGGGCAGTTGAGGGGGTCAGGGTATCTAGGGGAGTGGGCAGGATATCCATGGGGGTGGGTGGGCTGTCTACGAGGGTGGGGGATGTTCAGGAGGTACAGGGTGTCCAGGGGTGGTTGGGTTGTCCATGAGGGTGGTGGGGCTGTCCAGGGGGTACGGGGTGTCCAGGGGGTGGGCGAGCTGTCCATGGGGGTGGGGGCTATCTAGGGGGGGTGAATCAGTCACATCAAATCATAAAGTCAAGTTTTATTATATATAGATAAAAAAATTAAAGATAATGTGACCTACCTAATCACACATATATTCAAGCACAACAAATCAATAAACATCAAAGGTCAGTAATATCATTCAAAAATGTAACAGATCAACCTATCCCTCATCACCATCCCAATTATCTTCATCATCATAATCATCACCCTCTTCCTCATCGTCATCCACATCATTGTTCTCGCCCTCCTCAATGCCCTCCTTCTCACCCTTGTACTCAGCCTCATCCTCCTCATCGCCCTCCTCCTCTGCCTCGCCCTCCTCCTCGCTCTCCTCCTCCACTCAACCTCCTCCTCGCCCTCCTCCTCCTCCTCCAACTCAGCCTCCTCATCACCATCATCTCTACCACCACTAGAACCTCCACCTAGTGCACCATATATAGAATGCATCAATGACATATATTCATGACTTGCTGTGCTGGCCTCTGGCGGAAGTGTGGGATGTAAAACTTCCATTAGTTTCATAAATGCAGTGTTTTCCCTAGCAGACTATTCGACCATCTATGTGGCCCTTTTTTCAGCATGTTCTGATTATGCCTTAACCTGTTTGAACTCAGTAGCAATACAACTCATACATGAGGAGGGCCAATACCTCGTCATAACTATACTCTTCCTAGGTCTGAAGCATACTCTACTAGGGTGCTTATCTCCCAACACCTAATGTAAGTGATCGTTTGGCCCAAAATTGTTAGGTTCCTGGGAATCAAGGTCCTATAAAGAAGCCGGTTACAAATATAAATAGATTATTAAGTTAAAAAATAGAGATTAAAATTTTAAATCTATAATGTAAAACTTACAATAAGATGTAGAGTCGGTTTATTAACCGCACTTCTATCTTTATTCCTTCTACTCGAGAAAAACAATTTTTCTCGAGGCACACGTCCTTCTATATTCAATTTATGCCTCTATAATGACATTGAATATAGGAACCCATAATTAAAAATAGGATAACAATAATTAATTTCATAACTTAAATTATATAACAACTTCATCAATCGAATAAATTATAGAGGAAGTAATAGAAATTGCAATTCGTAAAGAAAAATTATAAACTATCATACCTACTGCCTCTCATGATATGGCATCATTGTACATCCCAATTTGTGGATGTACTTTTTAGAATTAATGTTTTTTTATTTATTCTGGATGAAAGCTAAAAAAAATTCAATAATTATTATTAACAAAAAACATGAAAATTTTCATTTAAATACCTATAATGTGATTAATAAATTAAATTGGATAATCATCTAATGAGTAATCATCTGTCGATACTATTCTAATGGAAAATCATCCACGACAGGGACCGCCTCTAACTCTATTCCCAATCTAGCAGTCTAGCTAATGTACAAATCATGCTTATAAGGTCTCCAAAGCTCGCCTAAATCCTTTAGACGTGCTGGTCGTGCACCCTCACCATCCGGGAAGTTAAACTATAGGTGACACCAAAATACTAATTCATATAAATACAAAAAAATAATATATTTCCTTAAATAAAACAGATTCTTTTACCCATTTCTCTATCCAAACTTTATCCTTGACTTCATTTGGTAGTTGTCTCCATGAGAGCGAACTGACAGGAATGATGTCGGAGTATTTTGCAAGCATCGCCAAAAAACTCTGACATTGCTGCACGGATTTTTCAATCATTTGACAATATTCATTGTATTCCACCATCAATTGCATGCAGCGGTTTCACACTGCATGCATGCGTGTACGCCCCCAAACATACCTCTTATCATTAGATGTATCTGTTATGAAATAAAACCAAATATTTTGTTAATACATGCTATAATGAAAATAAATAATGGTGTAAAAATTTGTTAGGGTTGTATAAGTATACCTGTGGTAGTCTGATCAAGGGCATCGCTGGATCCACAGAAACTGAAGGAACACTCTGTACAGATGGAGTGGGTCCCAATGTATACTCCACAGGGACAAACTCTGGAGGAGTAGGAGTCATAGAAGATGGAATATAAAAACCCAGAGAGAAGTAAGTAGAAGTAAAATAAGATGAAAAGGATGGTTGGCCGAATGATGGATGGGGAGTGGGAATCATCATCGGATATGTTACATACGAGTGAGGAGGCTCAGATTTGATGGGTGGTGAAAACATGGGAGGCCTAAATATCCCATGTGTCCCTAAAGACACACCAGGATAAGAATGTGGGATGGGTGGTACATCAGTGGGAGGGTCAGGGTCTAATCGTGTATGCTAACCAGATTGTCTAGCTCTCGTACCCTCCCCCCCCCCCCGTATGAACACCCTGCGTACTGGGACCACTACTAGGATAATCATTAAATAATTGCCACCTAATATATGGATCCTGCAAAAATGTTTAAAAAAATTAATCACATGACATTATATATTATTTAAATATATATATTTGAAATAAAATACTCACTGTAGGCACTAGTGGTGGAATGCCCAACTCAGTCATGCGAAGATTGTTGTCCATAATCTATTTTCATCGCCTCTCTTCAATTGGTTTCATTTCCTACATTTGAAAACAAATATGGAAGTAAATAGAAAAGGATAAATAATGTGTAACCCAAAAAACAAAATAAATTAGAGGGAATAGGGGATTCATTGAACATTGATTCTACCGGATTCATAAGGGGTAAATCAGTTGTTCAAAATTAAGGAAAAATTGAATTTCTTTAGGCCATGTATATGATGCAGGTTTCAATATATGTTTTGTAGAAGAATATAAACCATCATGTTCATTAACTGGTTAAAATTTTAAAGAGAGCTATTATAGATATAAAATTTTTATACAAATCACAGTTGAAGCATTGAAATGTTCACCAAGTTAGAAATGTTGCTTTTGTAGGTTTGACTATAGTTCAATTCCAAATTTAAAAATGAAATTTAAATAAAATTGCAACCAATAAACATTGAAAAATCACATAACGGTCAATTTGGATACAAAATATTTGTAATCAATATTAAATCAATTTGAATAGTACCGAATTTTAATTTTCCAATTTGAGGTAAACCAAAAGAATTGAGAACATGAATGTATGATTTTATATATTTCCCAAAAAAACTTTAGGTTCACAGTCAACTGTCACAATTGAGCTATTGGACTCATCAAAAGTAATAAATGGATCGTTTCCAATGGAATTTGGGATGGTGTCAATTCCAACGTCACCATCATCAAAAATATGTCTTGGAATTACTTCAATAATGACACCAAATTCAGGTCGAATATGGTCTTTTACATACAAAACTTGTTTCTCCATTGATTCCAATACATATGGTTCATCAGTATAAAGAGTGTGAGTCATATCAATTACTATAAATCCACAATCATCAATAATTCTGCCCTACCTCTTCATCGAATCAAACCACTAGAATTTCATCATCATGACTCGTCCATGAGAATAATACTCAAATATTATTATTTTTTCAACAACTCCATAATAACTTGCATTTTCAAATCATGGTCTACTATCTGATGCACTAGAATAATATTATTTTTTTGTAGTAACCATAACACCATCATGTTGTGTTCTCATGTTTTTTTCTCATTCAGTGATAATAGATCTGTACCCATTAATAACAATTGATTTACAGTCACGAACCACGGTATTAGGACCAAAATCCAAAGCTCTTATTTCCTCAGATACATAGTCAGTAGGAAAACTCAATACCTAAAATATAAATCAATATTAAACTTAATTAATTATTTTTTTAATTATTTTAAATAGTAATATTATTACCTTCAATTTTAACCAAGCCGAAAACTCTTTGCTATCCAAAGTCTCCCTCCATCTCAAAGATAAAGAACGATGCTTTCTATTTATCATCAATTTATGTTCCCTACAGATAAAAATAGGAATAGTTTAATATATATATATATATATAAGATATACATATTCATTTTACTTACAAGATGTAGTCATCAAACAATTCACAGTTGAACAAAACCGTGCAATGTGCGATCTCCCGCTCTTCAAGGAATAATGTCGTCAATGTATATTATCTAAGAATTTATCCTATTTAAGGAAGTGATAGAAAACTGGGGTTAAATTTTCTCATATTGTTCTTCTTCATTTATTATTGGTTTGTTCATTCTTGTAGTAAGATCAGACAAATACATAGAGCAGAAATCCATACATTCTTGAGCCAAGTAATCGTTCATGATAGAACCTTCGGGATGATTCCTGTTACAGACATAAGATTTTAATGTGTACATATTTATTTCAGTTGGATAAATACAATAAAAATAAATAGGTCCTAACAAAATTATTTCAATTGGAATATGGACAATTAGATGCATCCTGCTTGTGAAAAATGATGGAGGAAATATTTTCTCTAACTCGCACAAAATTAATGGGAAATCTGCCAACATTTTTTACAAGAAAGACTTGGAAAACTTCTTAGCACAAAGATCTCTAAAAAAATGGTGAAACCTAATACATCCACCCTTACATTATTGGAAAAATGATGACAAATTTCCATTGGAATCAACTCATGTAGAAGGATGTGATAATCACAAGTCTTCAAAGATTTTAGCTTCAACTCTCTTCTATTGACCCATTTAGATATGTTTCTTGAATAGCCATCAGGAACGTTAATAGTCACTAGTACATATAGAAATTGATTTTTTTCCTATATTTATCATCACATAAGAAGCACAGGGAAATTTACATTTTATTTTCACTAATACACACGGGATACAATTCTGGTCTGATTCCCCAATCCACCAAGTCATGCCGAGACTATAAATCATATTTTGTCTTTCCCTTAACAATTAGATGAATATAAATTGACATTTCACATATATTTTTTTCAATGTGCATTACGTCTAAGAAATGACGTAACAAATTGGATGACCAATAAGGCAAATTAAAAAAGATACTTCTCTTATTCCAATTGTAACAGGTTTTAGTGGAAACATTCTTCATCTTTCTAGATTTCATTTGACCCTTCCTGAATGAAAAAATAAAATCTTTCAATTCATTAAGAACATCAGTTACATACATACGTTGAGATGGATCGTTGATATCCTTGGTATTGTCAAATCTTTGATGATTATTTCTATATGGATGGTCCATTGGCAAGAATCGTCGATGTCCCATAAAACAGAAACTACAATGATGTTTCAGTCTTCTGGATCGTGTATTCTTCATACAAATAGGACATGATAGTTTTCCAATTCATACTTTATCCAGACATCATTGCATAAGTAGGAAAATCATTGATCATCAACATAAGTGAAGCACAAATCTGAAATATGTATTTCGAACATGCATCGTATGTGTGAACACCCACATCCCAAAGAAGTTTAAACTCTTTAATTAAAGGTTTCATGTATACGTCTATATCATTTTCAGGATCAGAAGGGCCATATATGAGTATACTCATGAAAGTGAAAGGTTTTTTCATACAAAACCATGGGGGAAGTTTATAAATGTATATAAAAATCATCCATGTGTTGTGCAATGTAAGCATCTTACCAAACAAATTAAACCCATCACATGAAAGACCCAACCTCACATTACACACGTCAGCTACAAAATCAGGATATCGAGCATCAAATCTCTGCCATGAAAATCCATCTATAGGGTGAAGCAACTCATCATTAGTCTTTTTTCTCTCAATATCATTCCATCGCATTTTTATTGATATTTCATAATAAAAAAAATATTATGGAGTCTGGGGATTAATGGAAAGTTCCAAATTACTTTCTATGGAACACGAGATGGTATTCCATCAGCTTTTGGATTCCAGCGGGATGTGCCATATTTTATAGAATAATTTTCTTCAGTAGTTTCCTCCCAGAATAATCTGCAATCTTTTAGGCAAGCATTAATTTTGTTTCTTGAAAATCCAATTTCCTCAACTAAATTTTATGCCATATAGTGTTTTGAGGGAATATCTGCATCATCTAGAAGTAATTCCTTCAAGAAGGTAAAAATGTAATCGATGGAAATATTAGAAATCCAATACATTTTTTCCCATGAAACAATTGGATTAAAAATTACAGATTTTTTATTTTACCGCATTTTCGATATACTGGAGTTGTGCCAGCATCATTCAATTTTTTTCACCCTGAAAACATCATCATTTTCATTAGACGCATCATGTATTCTCATATCGAAATCTTCTTAGGTTGGAATCCTTTCTTTTCCATGATGACGAATAAATGGAAATCAGTCATATAACAAATTCTCCAATCCAGTCCTCTCATTTGGATCCTTAGTAATTTGAGGTTTTATTTTCTCCCCATTATGATACCACACATAGTAGTTTTCTTGAAAACCATATTTGGTTATGTGGTAGCTGAATTCTTCACGGCTCAACCAAGGTCTTCCAAC